>OZ002743.1:143464109-148264109 GCA_963924295.1 Dioctria rufipes | reverse complement strand
GAAAAACGAATTACTGGGCCGATAACAATATAAACTTCTCTTCTACAAAGTCCAAAATTTCTCATAAATTTACAGTTTTGTCTTCTAAATAGTTACCATAAGTAAAAGAGGAAGCTTCTATATTAGGAGACTCCCGCGCTTTGAAAGTTGGGATGAGATACTATAATCCAAGGAAATATCTTCCCAAGCGTCCGAAGAAAACAGTTTTTAAAAAAATTTTGCAAAACAAAGATTCGAAGAGTTAATTTAAGCTTCTTAAATCGAGATAATATGAGGATTGAATCCCCAGAACAAAAACTAATGTCAGGAAGCGTCAATACCTTCGTCGACTAAAACTTCTCATAAATTCTGCAAACTACAAAGAATCAAAATAAAATCGCAAAGACAAGTCAAACGTTTCAACAATTTTCAAAGATCAGACGATTTCTCCCTCACCTCCGGGAGCCAACCCTCACATAAGGTATCAGGCCGCTCTCCCTCTTCCAAGGCCAGAAGCAGATATAAGCAAGTGACGTGAGTGTGTGCATTGAAAAAGTCAGAGCTCTTGCAGAAATCTGGGAAGAGTAAAGTCGGAGGTAGCAAAGACTGAGAATGCTGCTAGAGATTCTTCCGCCAGGCAGTTAGCAGTATGCCAACTCCTGATCACTGAAGATCTCCAGCATCAATCCCATCCTCCGAGAACTCGTTCTCCTCTCCTCACCGAATCTTCGTGTCCAGCTAGTTCGCTAGCCGGGCAGAGTCATGAGTCTGGTCAACTAATTAGCTGGAAGCCAAGGGGTTGTCTCGCAGATTCATAACTCTGTCCAGCCAGTTGGCCAACAGAGACATGTCCCCACAAGAGCTCAAACGAAAAATTTCGTGAGGCCACCTACCATTTCCATGGCAGAAGGCCAGCGAGAAAGATCAATTTCAAAAACTTTCAAAAACAATTAAAAAATTCAACAACTGTTCAGGCTTGAGGCTTGACCGGAGTCAAACCTAAAGCTGAATTTCAACTTTCAATAAAAACTTTCATTACTCAAACGATTCAAAAACTTTACGTTACTCTACTTTCAAAAACATTAAAAACTTTTTAAAAACTTTACTTTACTTTACAATTTACTTTACAAAAAAAAAAATTCAAATAACAAACCAATTGGACTCAAGTCTGCCTATAACTCCCACTGATTATGAGATTACCGAGTCAGACTATGTAGCTAACAGCCAAAAGTCCATATCTCAAATAATCTCAGTCCTCAGTCAAAGTCATAATCAGACCACCGAAGTCCAACTGAGGTGGCCCCACGTTGGGCGCCATTTTGTTATGAAAGTATGTTGAGAGTGAATGGTCAGGACGTGAAGTCCAAACTGCCAGCCTAAGCTGACAGATCACTCGATGACAGCGATAGCACAGGGCGGCATGCTAGCACCTCGGCTAAGGGTGGCGGAGAGTGTGGGGAGGTTCCCGAAAATACCTGCCGCTGTCACCACCCATAATCAAAAAAAAAACTTCATACCTACTTGAACGAGCCAGCACACACTCGGTCCTGAAGGGACCCTTACGTCACTTACCTATGCTCCATTGCAGGCGCAGATGGCATGCCTTCCTGCCAAGCCCCATCCTCCCATCGACTTTGGGTGGCACAATCGTCCAAAGTCCCTTTGTTGACCTATAGAAAGAGAGAGACTAGGCAAGCCTAGACGACCCCGGTCTCATGCGATAGAGGGCTCCGGGATGTGAAGGAAAAAGTAAAAACTCAGCCAATCATGTTCACGTTATAATAGCAAGTGTTTCCTTCTTACAAAAAATTGCTATTGATTCCTATAATTAGTTTAATTTTAAATCGCCGCAACGTTCATGGCAAGACTCATTGCATATGTTTAATTTTGCTTTTCACATTAAAACAAATAAAGCTAAGATTAATGAACTTCCTAGGATAATAATAGAGTAAAGATAAATATCATTTAAAGAAAATGATTCCATATAAAAATATCTCGATCTTGCCCTGCAGCCATAATTCATAAATTTCGGGTTTTAATTTCAGACTAACTTATCGTAGAAATGCTTAAAAATGTATGTACATAAATGTTTGGATGATAATGCATTTTTTTTTCTTATCTACCCTTAACTAAACGAGAGAAATTAAATATTAAAATTCTTTTATATAAATGTGTATGCCAGTTTCATAGTCTCAAAAATATGCCGCGATGTGAGGTGATAATCTAACATATACGTACGATGCGAGACGGAAAATGAATGAGAATATATTGTTAGCTGTTAAGAGATTCAAAGTAAGTAAAGAAGAAGTAACTTGCGCACACAAATCCCCAACCTTAACTTGCTTTGTGTATGTGGGTGCAGAATCACTCTTAAATATTAAAATTTAGTTAAGTTTAATTGATTGTAAGATGACATAACTTTGAGGTAAGTATCTAATTTAACAGGAACGTATGTACGTATTTCATGTGAGCATTACTGTATTCAATGATTCAAGATAATACCTAATATGCAGATATAAATGAAGAAGAATCTTTAAAGCTTTTCATTATTTTCTCGATTTTGAGACAATGAATGCATGTATGTATATTTTCCTTTATAATAACAGGTGCAGCCTGTGTACGCAGAGTGATAATTTGAACTCCCGAAAATGCTATTTGTATATTTGCTATGATTTACCAAAAAAAAAATCTTAAGCTATATTTATTTAAAATGATCTTTGCTGCACATTTAATAATTGGTTCCGTGTTTTTGTTGTTTTTTTTTCTTTGTTATTCTATTATTAAATTACTTGCTAATGGTACTTAGCTGTATTGCCGCTGCAATTTACCCTTCTGTAAAGAGTTTTAATACTATTTCGGCGTTTACTTCCTAACATTTTTTGTTGCTTGTTCTAGAGATTCTTGGTAGAAGAGATTATTTGATTCTCCAGGTAGAGATTCTTTTGTTTTATCTATATGCTATGTTAGTCCGAGTACTATTTTAAATGCTGATTTTGCTCCCAGTTTTATTTGTTGCAGCTGTTGCTGGTGAATATACTGTACTAAATGGTGTAGAATCATGGAAGAATTTTGAACAGGTAATCCAGTTCGCACTACGGCTGCCAACTCTTCGAGCGGTAGAAACTTGTGCATGAATCGCCATAAAACAGGCATCCATGAGTTCAACAGGGTTTTGCAGTGTACTTACTGTCGAGATATTTCGGAATATGTCGGCTGGAAGTGTACGAAAAATTTTCTCATGAGGGATGGATTTCCACCGATGCCGTTGAAATTTTATGATTTGGTTGTCTTCAACTTTTCACGTCCTTTCACTTTCACGTTTTTGACAAGACCAAACGATTGTCTTCTTCTTACTTGTCTTCAACGACATGCCACTTGAGCTTGAGTAAAGCACTTCTCCCAGTCAAGGTGCGTTCGCTTTCCGCTATGGACAGCAGCCGACATACACGCTACAGTACGTGTAGCATATTGCTATATACAATACGCTACGACCATAACAAGCTCCTGAGGGAACTAGCTATTTGGCTCAGTTTCTCATCCCATTTCGTATGTTCCTTCGGATATAGGCCCCAATCCCTGACAATAGAGACCGGTTTACTCGCTCTGAGGCGTTCGCTTGCGGCGAGTAAACTGCCGTTCTCAAGTGCTTCACCCCATACTTATCCAGTAATCTGGTGAACTGTGTCGAGCAAAACTGGACTCCATTGTCAGAGACTATCGTTTCCGGGACTCCGAACACGTGGAACACTTCCGTCTCAATGAATTGGCACACATTGAGTGTAGATGCTTTTCTCATCGGTTTGAGAATTGGAAATTTTGAAAAGTGGTCAAGAACTATTAGAATGCAGACGTTTCCTTTCACTGACCGGGGATATGGACCTAGAAAATGGATATACAGCTTTTGCCATGGTCGTTCTGTCACAGACTGGACTTTCATATGTGGTCTCAGAATAGTATTGGGAGCCTTCGTTTCCTTACACACGTCACAGGCGCCTACGTAGTTTCTGACATCAACTGTCATTCGTGGCCAGTACAGATGTCTTCGCAGACGTTCCAGTGTTTTCCCTATACCTCCGTGTGAAGCTAGTGGTGGATCATGAGCCCTTGAAATGACGTCGGCGAGAAGCCCTCGTGGAATCCAAAGCTTGCAAGCTTCTTCTTCCTGAACCGGATCGCCTGTACTCGGAACAGTCCAAATGTAAACGAAGCCATCCCTGACGCAAAGATCTGGTAGTTTACCAGAAGTGGTTTTAACCTTAAGCCTCAGTTCCTCATATTCCATCGAGTTGAAATATGGCGAACTAAGGTCAACTTCCGGGCCAGGATCTTCGTTGGTGGACAGGCTGTCACAATGGATGCGTGACAGCGCATCAGGGACGACGTTCAGGCTTCTTACGCTCTGAACGCTCAAGATTGCAGCTAAGCATTCTTGCTCTGTGACGGTGTAATTTCGTTTGGCTGAGTTCAACTTTATCGAGACGTAGGCTATTGGCTTCTTGTGGCCGTCGTCATCTAGTTGAATCAGCACCCCACCAATACCTTGTTGGCTTGCATCGCACTGTATAATGCATGGTTTGGTGAAGTCTGGGCTCACTAGCAACGGAGCAGAAGAAAATTCTGGCTTTAGAAGATCAAGAGACGTCTGGGCTTCAGGTGTCCATTTGAACTGACTAGGGTTTTTCAAGGTGTCAGCATAGTTCGGGATGAACCGTCTATACCATCCCGCCATACCTAGTAGGCGTCGGGCCTGCCGAACAGTTTTAGGTGACGCATAGTCAACTAAAGCTGAGATCTTGTCTGGGGCAGTCCTAATTCCTCCTTTTCCGACTATAAAACCCAAGTATTTGGTCTCTTTGATGCAAAACTTACTCTTCTCGACATTGATAGTGAGGCCAGCTTTCCTCAAACAATCCGCTACACGGGCTAACAGCGTAAGATGAGTGTCGAAGTCTGATGACAGTATCAATAAATCGTCTAGATAGACGAGAACGTTCTCACGAAGATCGAAAGGAATGACTTTATCCATGAGGCGGCACATCGGTTTGTGGAGCGTTGCATAGGCCGAATGGCATCACTGTCTACTGATAGAGAGGATGACCCGGTACTGTAAAAGCGGTCTTCTCTCTGGAATCAGCGTCTAGTGGGATCTGCCAGAATGCGTCTTTCAGGTCCAGGCTCGTTATGTAGTTTGCCGAAGGAAGTCGACTCAGAAGCGCGTCTATCTGCGGTAGCGGATAGGCATCCTTCTTCGTAACAGAGTTGACCTTCCTGGCGTCAAAAAAAAGCCGGACCTTCCCAGGCTTCCTCACTAGAACAACTGGAGAGCTCCAAGGACTCTGGCTCTCCTCTATCACACCCAGTGATAGCATTCGCTCTAATTCGGCATCCATTAAACTTTGTACTGCCGGCGAAATCGGATAAAAGCGCTGTTTTATCGGGGCGGCGTCATTCGTTTCAATCTCGCGAGCGACCAAAGATGTTTTCCCAGGCCGAAAGAGGGGAAAAGCTGTTTGGTGGCTTCTAAGCGTTGTTGATCAAGGCTAGAAAGAATATGGCAGTCGGTATCAGAGGTAGCTATTACACTTGGATTCACTTCTGCGACTATACCCAGGACATCTGGAGCCAACCCAAATAGACGCCAGAAGTCCATTCCTAGATATAATGCCTGTGTGAGCCCAGAAACCACGTAAAAACTCACGTTTTGGCTCTTATCACGGAAAGTGACATCCAAGTTTAGATGACCATGCACAGTCGTCATGGCACCATTAGCTACTTGGACCTGTGTGCGATACCTCTTCCATTCAACATCTGCTTCGGCAAGCTTCTCTAGAGCTCCCTGGCCTAGAATACTGACAGTAGCACCACTATCGAGTAATCCAGTCTCAGTTCGCCCGAGAAGTCTTACTTCTGCGTACGGTCGAATGTCGTCTGGCATAGACACGGAAATCTGGGCCAGTTTTTTTCTTTCTAGTCTCATCCGTCGACAGTATTCCCGCCAACGAACGGTTGATCGTTTCTTTTTTGGTCTAATATCCAGGTCAGGAAACATTATTTCAGCTAACTTCGCAACTGATGAGAAGCTTCGGTCTCTTACTGTGTTGTATAGCTGCAGACGCGTATGATACGGTGGCGGCGGATGTAAAACTGGCTCAATCCCACTCGTCAGAACAGAGCTTGGGGGCCGTTTTAAAACAGAAAGGACAGGAGGCCAAATCTCCTGCTCAGTAACTTTGTCAGCTAAATGTGCTGTAGCTGTTACGGGACATCGAAAATTTAAGAAAGAGGTGGTGATATTCCCAACCCGTTTCAAGTTTTTCTGTCGACAGTGGCTGCATCGGGCTTAAAAATGTTCTTGCGTCCGCATCCATAGCAGAACACAACTTGTTTCTCTTGCCGGCAGTCTTGATAGTAGTGACCCTGCTGATCACAGTTCCAGCATACTATAGTGTTTTTGGCTGCAATGCTTGACACGTCATTTAAGCTGTTGTCACTGCCTGGTGTTACTGACAATTCAGGGTTCAAGGTCTGGAAATCGTCGATTTCGTGTACTCGTTGGTTCAGGTAAGGGTTCCAACTCCCAGCTTTCGCAATTCGTGTCTGCGTGGCTTGGATACGAGTAACAAGCGATCTTAGCTGTCCTATCGTATCGGTGGGATGTAAGCATATTTTCTCCTGAATCTCAGGCAATAAATTCGACTTGACAATCTCCAGGAACTCTTGGTCTGGCATGACGTTCTGCAACTGATCACGCAGCAACACTAAATGATGGTGGTACATGGCGAACAGTTCACCAGGCTTCTGCTGACCAGTAGGCTGACCAAAAGCCTGACCAAAAGGCTGACCAAAAGGCTGACCAGTAGCTGATGATGGTCTCTGAAACGATTGTCTCCTCAGATTGGGGAAATCGTTCGATGGTCTTGGATTACCCATGGACGGAGGAGGTCGTAGGAAATCCATTGGTGGCAGTGCTGCTGCTACTTGTTGTCTGATGCTATCTACTAAATCAGTCCGCAAGACATTGAGGCTCTGTTCGAGGCCTTCACGTACTAGATCTTGCATTTGTATGCGCAAGCCTGCCATCAACGCATCCGTAGCTGCTGACGTGTGTCCTTGAGCTGTACGCACTGGACTGTCTTGTTGTGAGTTGGGGTTTATAAAAATCGGGTATTCCCGGTGAGAGTGATCATCGATTCGGTGGTGGTAAGTTGAAGGTAGGCAAGCCAAAGGCCGGCAATGAATCATGCTTGGTAGACTTCGCGGGCTTCAACTTTTTCGGTCTTTTTGGGATGGCACCAGTGGTCCTGTGGTATCAGGCGGCGTCGACAGTTAGGGCCACAGGAATGTTCACCTATCCAAGTCTGTATACATGCCTCATGGAAAACATGTCCACACACGGTCATGACAGGCTTCCGTTCGGCTGACCAGCTCGTATCTCTGCAGATAGTGCATGGCTCAGGCAACATTGTCACACTGTTTGTCGCAGGAGGTGGTATCCGTACTGTAGCCATAATAAGTTCAGACGTAATTCGAGATTAAAATTTAAAATTCCAAGAAATTTGAAAGTTTGGAAGCGATAACAGGCTCTTCACTATGTGAGGATGACGAAGCACTGATTTAAGTTGGAGTTTGGGACGATATACTAAAATTCAGAAAATTTTCTTCCCAAACGTTCGAAGATTAGGACTAGATAAAGATTTCAGCGAAAAATTGTTATCAAAAGTTCGTTTTATATAGTTCGGAGAAATTTCCAGAAAAATTCAAGAAAAAAATCAAAAGTTTGGAAATATTTACAAAATTTCACAAATCGTGTTACCAGGAGTATCGATTTATCAAAAGGAAATCTAAACGTTCGAAAGAGATGCAAGCTCTTCGAACAAAAAAAAAAATTTTCTACCAGTTCAATTACTGCGTTTCGTTTTTTAAAAATTTTTTTTTTCACAACATGTAATTTCTCCTTCACTTCCCGAAGCTACTCTCTACATAAAAGTTTCCAAGCCGCTCCCCATCTTTTCAGGTCAGGACATTTATATAAGTAAGCGACGTGAATGTGTGCATGAGAAATGTCTGAGTCCTCACAGAAATCTGGGAAGAGTCGGGTTGGAGAAGCTAGATACTGAAAATGATACTAGAGATTCTTCAGCCAGGCAGTTAGCAGTATGCCAACTCCTGATTACTGAAGGTCTCCAGCATCACTTCCATCCTCCAACAACTCTTTCCTTCCTCTTCACCTGATTGTCGTGTCCAGCTGACCTTCCAACTGGGCAGAGTCATGAATCTGGTCAACTAATTAGCTGAAAGCCAAAAAGCCGTCTCACAGATTCACAACTCTGTCCAGCCAGTTGGCCAACAGAGACATGTCTCCGTGAAAGCTCATTCAAAAAATGTGTGTGAGGCCACCTACCATTTCCATGACAGAAGGCCAGCGGGAAAGATCATTAAAAAATAATTCAAAAACAAATTCAAAACTTTCAAAAACTTTAAGACGTTACGTTACTTTACTTTACTCAATTCAACTTGCAAAAATCAAAATATCAAAACTTCACAAATCTTTACTTCACTTTACAAACCTTCAAAACTTTCAAAACATTACGTTACTTTAATAGTTACTAAAAATTCAAAATACCAAAAACTTTACTTTACTTTCAAAAAATTCTATTAACAAAACAATCAAACCTCAGGTCTACATGTGTTCCCCACTAGATATGAGACTACCGAGTCAGACGATTTAGCTACAAGCCAAATTTCCATATCTCAAGTAGCCTCAGTCCCCGGTGTCAAACACATTTGAACACCGAAGTTGATGAGGTGGCCCCACGTTGGGCGCATTTTTGTTATGGAATTATGAAGAGTGACTGGCTTGGACGTAAAGTGCAGACTGTCAGCATGAGCTGACAGATCACTCGACGGACAGCGTTAATTGCAGGGCGGCACGCTAGCTCGCCTCGGCTCATTGGCGGAGAGTGTGGGGAGGTTCCACGAAAAACCTGCCACTGCCGTCAGCCATAATCAAAAAAATTTCGTGCCTATCCAAGAAAAGCCAGCACACATTCGGTCCTGAAGGGACCCTTACGTCACTTACTTGCATACCTTGTGGAAGGCGCAGATGTTTTGCCTTCTTTGCCGGCCCCATCCTCCCATCTGACTCTGAGGGGCATAATTATTCAGAGCCCCTATTTGACCTGTAAAAGAGACTAGAGCAAACCTATACAACCTTCATGTGAGAGGGCGCCAGGATAATGAAGGAGGAATTAAAACTTTCAACGATTCATGTTCACTTTATATTTGCATATGTTTCTAATAAAAAATATTACTTTTCCAAGATTTTGTTTTCGTTGTAGTACTTAGTTTAGATCTAAAAAAAAATATTTCTTTGTTTAACTAACATCAAGACTTTCAAAATTTCATTAAATAAACTTGCTTTGCTTTAGGTATATCATTTATAACAATTTTTGCACTTTTCATATGATTTCATTTAAGTGTTTTCTTTTTCTTAGTAATGTTCATAGCCTTACGTGTGTTAGCGATTTATAATAATATTTAAATAATTCGTCTTAGTTTGTATTTAGTACCTTTTCTTTTCTATAGATATTTATAGCACAGCAATGGCTATAGAAATGTAAACTTTCACTTATTGGATAGCTAACTAAATTAAAATGTTCCTTCTTAACTTAAATCTTGTGACATTTTGAAGAAAAAGAATTTTGATTCATTTGATAATATCATTCTTTTTGTGATAACTTCGTTTGATTTTGTTTGGTTTTTTACTTCCTAGGTAAATCTTATCAAATTTTTGTGCAAATGTGTGCTGGAGGTTTTATAGAAATAAAAAAATGACAATCGATTTAGTGTTTGCAATTATTGGTATCCCAAAACGTTGAAGACAAAAAAGTGGTGAATTTGTGATTAAATTCTCATCCTGTTAGTTCAATCTTACAATCTCGCTTATATACATACGTATTGGATGTTAGGGAGTAATTTATGCTTTCCGAATTTGTTATCTGGTGTGCATAACTTCATTTAGGCCCTGGTTGAGACGAGTTGAATAATTTTCTGATCGACTGTAAATTATTTGTTGATCTCAGTTTGACATAAGTCATGTATTCCAGCTGGTAATCATGAAAAACATCCTTAAAGTTTTTGTCTAATTTCAAATCAAGTTCCAAGCCTTGTGCGAGCAAACAAAATGTGTATGTATGTGATTTATATAATAATGTAAAAGTATAATACAAGTGAAAACTACTCCTAAAAGTGATGATATTCGACATAAAGTGCTCGGAAAAGTGGTCACAAGATACAAACAGGCATCTCAAATACAAATTGTTGCTTGCATTTGGTGTTATTGTTGCATGTGCCTATAATCATTGTCCAGTCAAATCAAATAGTACAACTCTATCACCATATTTGAGTCTAGAACGTTTAAGAGGAGTTCTCATTTCTATTCGTATCTGCCCACTCCGTATCTATCACAAAATTGGTTGCACACTTTTGCACAATAGTTATTTCGTTTCTTATAAACTAAAGAAAAGGAGTCTGAATAAAAATCTTAAATATCAAAGCTGAAGCGATTAATAGCTAATTTATAACTTACTCCAGGGAATAGAATGACTTCGGACGTACATACATGGTTAAGGCGCGCCACTTGAGGCCAGCAGGAGTATTTACAGCAGATAATGTGAACTCCGGTTATGACGATGAAGTGCTAATTCTTTGTGGTGTAGTGTACGATTGTTTCGTTCAAATATTCGGACAAATAGTCAATCACCAAACGGGTTAAGGCAAAAATCCCAGACAATGCACTACATTGAAGCGCTCAAACATTGATGGTTATCCGTTGCCCTTAATGAACTTACATCCGTTTTGATGACTTTGGAGTCGCGATCATAAGAACATAAGCACTTTCTACGACACTTTTCTTTTTGCAGAATTGCTGAGTACCTGTTCCAACAATCTAGAACTAGGTGATGAGACCGATGCGACAGCTGCTGTAATTCCAGCTGCATCGCCTATTAATTTATACTCCTATGCAGGTCGCTGATTTCCTAATAGGGAGAATATTTTTACTAATGTGAATTTGAATGCGAGTAGGGAATAAAAGTATTTTTAACTTACGTTTGGGCGGACGACTTGACAAGACAGGCTCGTCTTCTTCTTCCTTTTCCACCTCAGCATTACATACTGAGCTTGAAGAAACGCATCTCTCTCGGTCGGGGTGCTAGTTTCAGAAATATGCCACAAAAACCATTCGTGTGTGGCCTGATTTCAGGTGGCCTTTCCTATGCAGTCTTTTTGCTCTATTTTAAAAACTAGACATTTTTTTAGTAAAATTCCTTTTTATATCGTTTTGTATTGCTTTCCCCGTTAAAATAAGCCCTCTATCGTTAAAATCGGTGAGAATTTATTTTTTGAATGAAAAAAGTGCAAAGGCTATATATAGTCCATGCTTTTTTCGCGAAATTTCAATTAAAATTTTTCTACTATGGACAGCAGCCAGCCGGCATACACGCTTCAGTATGCCATGTAGCATATTGCTATATGCAATACGCTACGACCATAACATTATTTTTTATCATTAATATATTCACATGTCGTTCCAATTTGTTTTTCGTAGGTCTAACTAGAACAGTGGTGAAGGATCGCTCTTTCTTTAGGATGAATACGTTTAATGATAAATCGTTCTAGTCTTCAAATTGCATAATTTTTTTAAGCGTCATGGGAAATATTATTCCAGTTAACTTTAGTACAGTAAAATAATGTGGATATGATGAGGTCCTATCAGTGTTAATATTTCCAGGGTATAGTGCTGATGCAAACCATGCTTCATCATTATTTTTAACATTCATGCAAGCTTTCTTTGAAGTAATCTTCTTTGGTAGAGGTATGTAAGAAGATCCTTGCAACATTTCTAATTTTTTTATATATAGGTACACTATTGACTAAGATTCAATAAAACTGTCTGATAGCTCCTAGGGGTTTGTTTGCGCTTTTATAGGAATGTCCCGTTAACACGAATGATCCTGCTACGTGCTATAATAATCTAAATCATGTCCAGTGTTCCTATTTTGGTTGCAATCGTAACAAATGGTTACTTAGGACAAAGTTTGGCTACAGGGATACTACCCCTTATATTTTGACTAGAGAATTTTAGAATACGTGGCAACAAGATAAACGAAAATGTGAAAGCCCTTATAAAGACCCATATGAAGTAAAAGAAATAGAAGGAGTAAATGTCTACTTAGATATTGACAATAAAAGAAAGAAAATACATAAGAATAGGCTAAAAAAATAACTCATAACCAATAAAAACATAAAAATTTAAATAGCATACTATTACATTAGAAAATAGATTACTTATGTATAACCAATAAAAATATATAAAATTTAAATAGCATACCATTTCATTAGAATATAGAAATCTGAAAGCATTAGAATACCTACTATGACATCGACATCTGACATTTATTATAATATACTTTAATAATTATAAAGAACTTTAATAATTATAAAGAAACATTATAACTCTTTAAAATGTGAAATAATTGATTAATTAAAGATAGTGTTGTCATCTGTATTAAAATCATGTATATACATATTAAGTCATTTATATGCAAATTGCCTATTGCACTTATATAAGCAAATCAAAAAAAAAAAAATTCTCTTTTTACGGTAAGGAGTAGAGCATACCTACATACCACAATAATAAAAGCATATGCACGTACCTCAACAACAAATAATAATAAAAAATAAAAATAAACGAAACAAACATAACAAGCAACAGTAAATAACAACAACAACAACGGAATAGCCATGCGCCATTCTACGATCCATTCATGAATTTACGCTAAGTGAAAGAAAGTTGTAAAAATGCAATATGATCACCACTAGTCACCGTTGCACCGTGATGATGCATACAATGCATTACTCAGTGAACTTAAAAAAGTAATGTAACTGTGTCATATCTACTTAGCATTTGTTCAATAAGAAAAAGATTGCAAAGTATGCATCTCAGCAATGCTATGCTTGTTCATGTAGGGGTTAATGCATATGCATTTATCGATAATACATATTTTTGATCGATATTGCTAATATGAGCAAGATAAGCAATTTTGTAATACTTTTTGTAATATGGAATAGCTCTCATGAGAAACAATATTTTGTATTAAGGTTTTAGCGATGTAAGCAATTTTCATAAGTATAAATTAAGTGCGATATGAAATAAAAATTCAGAGTTTTACCTGCAACTCTCGGTGTATTATTCAATTCCCAGATATTGAGCTCTTTAGCTCTAACATGGCTGATATCAAAGGTAATGAGCTCTTCAGATCTTATTGAAGATATTCCTATTCAAACGCCAGATATTGAGCTCTTCAGCTCTAACTTGGTGTATTTTTAAGAGATTGAGCTCTTTAACTCTAATAGTAAAAGTCATTTAATTCACCTTTTGATTAACAGATTGAACTGAAGAAGGCAAGCGAAATCGAATAAAGGAAGCAACTTATTTACAACTGCCATACACATCCAACTTTCGCAAGCTACTCCTCAATTTTCTAGGATGAATGCCATGAACAAGCTTCGAATTGAAATACACTTTTTTAGCCGCACGAATGGTAGAATTTACCCTATTCCGAAAGCCCTTAAAACGGTTTTTATCAGCAGTAAACCCAGAAATTTTATAGCGACGATACAAAACATCCCTTTCGGCGATTAGCCTGCGTATGGCGCTATTAAACCACGGGCACCCCCGGCTACGCTTTTTACAGACTCTGATGGGAACATACTTATCATATAAATATTTAAGATACTCGGTTAGACAATTCGCTTTTTCGTCAATGGTGGGACAGTTATATATATTCTCCCAAGGCAACATCATGCACTCATTACAGAGGCCATCATAGTTCATGTTACCGTAATCGCGATATGTAAACTCACTTGACTGAGAAATAGACTGCACGTGAAAACCATAAGTCATATAGATAAAATCGTGGTCGAAATTATCGGGCGGACTAATTTGATTCACAAGACAGACGGCTTCGGTGTCGGCAGTTAAGAAAAGGTCTAGTTGAGATAGATTTTGAGTATTAAAATATGTTCAATATTTTCATATCCAAAGTTTGCAGAATATATTTCGTATGGAACTTTGATCGCATTGGACATCAACATTAAAATCGCCGCCAACAATAATTCTACCAACACGCATTTTTGTCCACTTGAGTTAATTTCTACGCACAGAAACTCAAGTTCGTCTCCAGGATCAGAGCTGATGATAAACTTGCCTTCAAACAATCTTTCACGTAGATGGTCACACCACCACCCCTCCGACCTACGCGGTCACAACGAAAAACATTATATCCAGGTAAGCATATAGAACGAGAGCTGGAATTCTCATTCAACCACGACTCAGAGACCAAGACAGCATGGACATTGGATCCCTCAAAGGTTTCCTGTAATATCTCTACCTTATTTCTGAGGCTTCTTGCATTGAGATGGCAGATATTAAGTCCGCTATTTTGAGAACCGAGGATATTGAGCAGCTATCTCACCCTGAATAAGGGCGACAGATTAAACCGAGATGACATATGTGTTCAGAATTACACTGGCGCATCCGACAGGGATTCTGTTTCCAACCTTGAAAGCGTACACACACGTGCCTTCTCTTGTGACTAACCCAAAACCGAACAAAATAAGTATTATAAATTTTGCATATTAATACAGATAACTATTCTATCTATCTATTTATCATATTGTACAAATTCAGTGCGACATAGATTACTTTATATATTTTCAAGTAAGTACTTTGTATTTAATTAAAAATAAAAAGAACAAAAGTGCACCCCGATATCGTTGGATACGAGTAAGAGATTACACCACCGCTTTGACATGGTTTTCCCTGAGGAAACCATTATACGGAACGACGACGGTTCTGGGGAAAGGAAATTACCCAGAATTAGACTCTATCCCGAGTCATCAAATCAACCAGAATATTTTATTATTCTTCAAGCCCTCCAGGACAGAAGGCTCGATATGGTTTCTCTGCCTAAATATCTTCACACCAAATTTACAGAAATCGAAGACATTCATTTCGTCTCCAAGCATAAGCTTCGGGTCACTTCGAAAAACCTCTCCACCATCAATGCGATTGCCAAAAATTTAGAGCTCAATACAAAATACATCTCTTCCATCCCATCTAAGTTTGTTGAAATTCAGGGTGTAGCCCCTATACCTACGGAATTTCAGGAGGAAGAAATTTTCTCCGCTGGATCTGCTCTATATAAATACGGACCCCAGCTTCTTAGCGGCCTCCCAAAATTGGTAGAGTGCCGCCGGTTTCTAAAAAACATTGATAATAAGAAAGTGGAAACGGACCTCGTCTGCCTCACATTCGAAGGTCAAACTCTCCCCACTCACTTCAAACTCAACAACGTCATTTTTCCGATCTACAAAAGGAGAGAGCGAGTCATACAGTGCAGGAACTGCTGGCGTTTTGGCCACTTCGGACAGAAATGTCGATCGAAAAACAGGTGTGTGCGATGCGGATCCGCCCATACGGACGCCAACGCCCCCTGTCTAGCTCCCCTCTGTTGCTGCAACTGCAGTCAGCCTCACGAAGCGAACTCACAAAAGTGTTCCATCTTCTTAGAGAATAAAAAGCGCAAGGAGCACAGTATCACCAACTCACTCCCTCTGTACTCGCACGTCACGAGACAGACCCCTACTTTCAACTTCGCCGAGGAAGAATTTCCAGCACTCGGTTCTCGAGCGCCCAGGAAGACCAAACTAGGCCATCCTACATATAAAAACCCCACATAAAATACCACCGTCACTCAGCAATTCCGAGGAATATTTTCCAAACTACAGCTTCGGGCTCAGCCCCTTACGGCTTCCAATCCCAACTCTGCCCAAATCTTCCCCGTGGCTACGTCCTCGCCCCCCGAAAAGCTACCCGTCTCCTCCGACGTTCCGATGAAGAAAAAATGCTCCAACTTCGGAAGCCCCTTCAGACTTTGCCTCGATATTTTAACCAAAAATATCACAGAGCAAAATTTCTCGCCGTCCCAGGAGGACATTAAAACGTACCTTCCACTACTTAAAAACAAGATACTAGAGCTCATAGACACTTCTGTGCCTCCCCTACCAGATGATCTCGACATAGCTGAGCCCCCGGGAACAACTCCCTGCAACTCCATGGATCACTAATGATGAACCTAAACATCTGTCACTGGAACTGCGGAAGCCTTAGAAATAAAACTAGCGACCTCACTCACTTTCTATTCACAAATAATATATCCATCTGCTGCTTAAATGAGACTTCGCTTTCTTCCAACGATACGTTCAGTATCAAGAACTTCAACATCATCAGGAACGACCGCATCTCACTGGGTGGTGGCGTCGCCATCATCATACATAACCATCTGCGCTATTCCGTCATTCCCCTGCGCTCCCCCCACAATATGTTTGAGTTTATTGCATGTGAAATAGATATCGGGCCATCTCCGATCGTGATTTTGGCCTTGTACATCCCACCTCGTGCTAGCTATAATTTGTCACATCTCCAAAGGCTGTACAACCAACTCCCCATAAACAAGACCACACTCATATGCGGTGACCTCAACGCCCATCACCTTTTCTGGGGTAACTCATCCTCAGACAGCAAAGGGAAAGATATCATAGATTTCGCAGACAACAATCGCCTAGTTATTCTAAACGACGGCTCTCCCACCTTCTTCAATACTTACAGCCGCTCTGCCATCGACATCGCCATTTCCTCGGCGGATCTAGCCTTAACAGCTGAATGGTCCACTATAAACGACTCCATGGGCAGCCTGCACTTTCCTTTTCTTGTCAAAATACCCTCCCAATCACCTCCCAATCCCATTGCAAGGGCATATATCCCTAAAAAGCCCAATTACGACTTACTCAATCAAAACATTTTCTCCCACTTTAGGAACTGCGACATTTCTCACCCTCTAGACAACTACAAAGCTCTCATTAAAATAGTGCACCAATCCTGCTTAAAATCCACGACAAACAGCAAACAAGAGCCCCATCCATGCCTCTGGTGGAACAATACGTGCTCTAAGGCAGTTGCCCTCCGCAAATTGGCATTAAAACGCTTTAGGATCTCACCCTCTAGGGAAAACTTCAAAGCCCTGAAAGAACAGGAATGTAACACCACATGCACTCTAAAAACAGAAAAGAAAAAAGGATGGGAGAACTTTTGCTCCTCCATATCGCCTGACCTTACTGTAACCGAAATGTGGGACAAAATTCGGCAATTTAGGGGCATCCGTAAAAGAAACAAGTGTCTAGTCTCTCTAGATCTCCTCGCACTCAAACTAATTGGTACGAACGGACCACATTGGGAACTCCTCCCGTCAAACCTTCCTCCTCCCCTTCACGGAACTCCCTCAAGCCACCACAAACTTGTTGTTCCCTTCTCACACGTCGAACTGGACCTCGTCCTATCGTCAAAAAAGGACTCAGCCCCAGGGCCGGACTATATTAAGTACAGCACCCTGCAAAACCTCTCGAAATTTTCCAAAGATCTCATCGTTCAAATTTTCAACTCCTGCTTTATAACCTCGATTATTCCACCCGACTGGCGTCAGGTTCGGATAATCCCGATACTCAAGAAAGGCAAGGACCCCGGCCGACCCTGCCTCCTACAGACCTATCGCCCTCACCTCGGTGTTAAGGAAAACATACGAAGAAATCCTCAAGCGAAGGCCCGAGCATTTTCTGGAAAACAACGACCTACTCAATCACTTCCCATTCGGATTTCGAAAGGAGACTGCGTCTTCACGCTATGGTCTCATCTCCAACTTGCAAACCAAAAGAAGGAATTTTCCCTCTGCGCCTTCCTAGACATCCGAAGTGCTTTTGATAATGTCCAACCGAATATACTTGTGCTTCAACTTCTCCAAGACGGTATCCCCGAACAGGTGGCATTAGCTATCAGCAACCTATTCTCTTTAAAAACACTCACAGTAACTAACGGTGATGACAGCAGTAAAACCTACTCCTCGCACTCGGGCCTACATCAGGGCTCTGTACTCAGTCCCCTGCTATTTAACTGCTATACGAAAAATATTGGAGACTCCCTCCCTGGTAATGTAATACTAATTACATATGCGGATGACATTTGTTTGATCTCCTCATGCCAATCCCTCGCCAACGCCGCTGACTCTCTGCAATACGCTATTTCCATTATTTCTGCCAATTTGGAAAAAAATGGTCTTGAAATCTCCTTCTCGTTAAAAAAAGCTTTCCGAAGCTACTCACCCCGCCCAGCATACTATTGGGCTCCCATCTCATTTCATATGTAAATGAAACCAGTTTCCTAGGTTTGACGATCAATTCAAGGATTAGTGGGTCCTCCCACATTCTAGCCACTAGAAGGAAATGCTTTCAGCTAACAAATATCCTCACCTCTTTGTGCGGAGTCAGATGGGGTGCAAACCCGCAGTCCCTGCTGAACATATATAAAGGCTTGATAATCCCTGTCCTTGACTACATGTCCCCATTTATACTTGAAGCTCCCGCCAGTTTCCTTCTCCAACTCGATAGGATACAATACAAATCTCTAAGAACGGCTCTAGGAGCTATGCTCTCAACCCACATCCAGTCACTGGAAGTGGAGGCCAATGTTCTTCCGCTACCTGAAAGAAGGCGTCTCTCCGCCGAAAAACTGGTCCTTAAGACTCTCAGTCCCGACTGGCACCCTGCACACACCCCCTTGAAGGCCCTCATTGCCCTCCTCAACCCCCCCCCCCCCCCAGTTCACTACACCCATATTCATCATCCAAAAATACCAACAATTCTCGTCTGACCACAACCTCATTTCAGCTGACAAACCATTAGTATTTCAATACCCGCTTTCCACTGTCACCTTCTCACCCACAGTCACTATCCCGGACCTTAGGAAAAAGAACCTTAATCCAGACACTGCCGCCCCTCTCTTCCATAAACTCATAAACACCCGCTGGAAAAACTTTAAAAAAATTTTCACTGATGGCTCCAAGATCTCTGACAAAACCAGCGCCGCCTTCTGGATACCGGACTACGACCTGGAAGCCACGTTTCCTCGCAATCCTTCCTCCAACATCTTCCATGCCGAAGCCCTGGCGATTACAGAAGCCATCAAAACCATCCCCACTTTAGATAGTGATAAGAAGTTTCTTATCCTCTCAGACAGCAAATCGTTTCTATCCGCACTTAAGAGCCACTCCGGCAAACCCCATCCCCTTGTTCTGAAAACACGACAGCTGGTTCTGGACCTCAAACTACAACACACGCATGTCCACTTCCTGTGGATCCCAAGTCACATGGGGATAGACGGCAACGAATATGCCGACTCCCTTGCCAAAGACGCCCCCTACTGCTTCGCTGACAACACCATCCCCTTCTACCCCAATGAGCTCCTTCCCTCCATAAAAAAGAGCAAACTAGCTGACTAGCAGGACAAATGGAATTCCTCCCCAAAAGGAAGGAGATTCCACTCAATCCTACCAAAAGTGAACGTCTTCCCTTGGTTTTACAATACTTCACTCCCACGGTGCACCTTAACCACCATCACAAGGTTGCGTTTCGGACACGTCACCACCAATGAGCACCTCCACAGAATCAACATCAAAGCTTCTCCCCTCTGTGAATGCGGGCTGTCTGATGAAACAATAGACCATAAGCTCTTCCAATGCGTCAAGCTTCAGCAGAGCACCTCCAGGGATTTTCAACTGAAAATCAAAAAAATCTACCCCAACTTCACCAACTGCCTCTCCTTACTGAGTTCCAACGATATCGAGATATACAAAACTCTCGCCAAGTACATCAAGGAAAACAACATTAATATATAAAAGGTGGAAACAGAATCATCGCATACAAACTCCCATTACCAATCCGACATCCATTCTTAATTACAAATAAAAAACAAAAACAAAAAAAAACCTCATTAACTAGCCCTCGCTCTATTGCTACCATCCCAAGTCTAGAGCATATAGCAAAAATCCCATCCCCATCCTCATCCTGTAGTCTTGCGCATACAACTATATTTATACTGCAACAACAACTACTATCAACCTCCCTCATCACTTGATCATCACAACAGTATATTCACATCCATCTGTGTCACCACTTCAACAGGAAATCCAAATACGCGCCTCCTCCACATATCATGTCTGTCTTCGTGGGAGCGCTAGTTCATTCAGGTGGCCGGCAATACAGTTAATTCTAAGGCTGGCCAGGTGTCGTCTTTTCATGTTATATGTTGGCGGATAGTCGTACTTTTCGCCATTTGAGAAGAAGAAGAAGCATCCGACAGGCAAAGTAACATCCACCTCGCACCCCACAGCAAGTAGCATATTGGACGCAATGACACACACAACTCTCGATTTCTCAATCCCAACAAAAAATTTTACCAATTTACACAATAAAGCGTGAAATTTTAAAGATGTAAGCAAAAGATTACAAAATAGAATAGAAGACTGAGGTAACCTACTTAACTGATTAGAATACTTAAAAAAACGTAAGTCCAAGTAATGTATTACAAGAGAAAGAAGAAATGAGAAAAAGAAAAGAAAAACTGATAATATTTCATAATAAAAACAAATTTTAAATTACCCTGTGCAATTTCACTACATCCACGCTCCTACCCAACGAACAATTTTTGTCCTATATAAAGCTCGGAGCTCTGCTAGGGAGTAAATCTTGCGAACTTAAGGTGTTATAAGAAGCCAGATTATTGTCTCACCGAGTTCCCAGGGAATTGCACTAGACTCTTATAGCTCTAAAGTGGAGAATCCCATATCATGCTCGGGGAATAAAATTTAGTGTTGATATAGGAATAATGATTCCTATAATGTGCTTATATCATAATCTCATATTGATGCTCAGATCTTATACAAGACTTTATATATACCCTATTGTAGAAATTTAGTGTTATAACGTTTTTGTAGGATTTCCTAAATTAGTCTATTTCACTTATATAGGAATTAAATATATCCGTATGTAATAACTTATTTGGGAACAAATTATCCCATATAGGAAAAGTGATCCTAATGTAAAATCATTAAAAAGCAATAGATCCTAGTTGAGTCTACAAATTTATTATTCATGTGGAACTTATTATACATGCGTGACTTAGAGTCCTATAGGAAGGTTTCACTTAACGCAGAAGATGGTATTATAAAATATGATTGAGGAACATATTTATTAATATTAAAATTATTTTTTCACATTGGTATATATTTGAATTTACCAACGATTTAAATTTTACTGTTAATATTTATCACGCTAAATCGAAAAATAACAAAGCGCCTCAAAATGAATAAATAAATAGAATGTTTAATTAATTATGGTTAAAAACGTTATGTTCATTTTGTTCTCCAAATAAATGGAACTAATGTGAATTTATCTAGTTTTCAATAAATTTACTAATATGTCATTATTTTCATATTTCTAAGCTAATTTATACCTAAATAAAAATGCATCTTTTTTTTATTACAAATATGGCCGTCCAAATAATCAGCAAACATGGCTACTGGGTAGGAGTACATAAGAAAGAGATGATATAGGACTTCAGTTCTCCCGTAAAGATTATAATTGTTGATATAACACACAAAATTTCCTACCATGACTTCAACACCTACAAGGGCAGGAATAAACGCTTATATAGGTAACAAATTCCTATATAAAGATGTAAATTGCTGTGTTGAGAATAGATATTTTGGTATGGCATTTGTAGTGCTATATAAGCATAGTAGGACAAATACCGAAATAACAACATTCATATAGCACTTATGCTCTTATTTCGTGATGTGAATTCCTATATCAGAATTCCGATCGGCAAGCGTAGTGTGCTTTTAAAAGATTCTTGATAGTTGAAACAACAACTTCCAATAAGTTTTTGTGAACGTGCGCACAGTGGCATACGGTCATGATACAAAGATTAACAAGGTATGGCCGGAAAATCTGTCAATTGATTGCTTGCCTCCTTTGCCGACAAATGTCAGAAATTTGTTCGTCTCAATTTCAATCGTCCTTTCACAGTAAAAAAAATTTGTATTTGGAAATTTCTTTGCTTTCCCACTAGCACACAATTACTTTTCCCGAAGTGATTTAAACGAAGAAACTAATATTTTGTTAAATATTTTAATATATTCAAAACGTATTTCAGTCAATAAAATACGAAAAACTCAAAACAAATTCGCTGAAATGACAGTAGGCACCTCATAACGTAGCAAAACAAAGAATTTCTCTCGAATCGGCCATACCTTTTTATCTTTGTATCATTGAGTTGAGTTGAGTGCTTAAAACCATATGGACGAAATAAAAATTAAACAAAAATCCAAGAAATCGAATAGCAAAAGCAGAGGACAAATTTTGTGGATTTTTGCTATCATATTTCGTAGAATTTTGTTTGAATTTTCTTTCATCGATTTGCTATTTTGGATATTTTTTTTTTTAATTATAGCTGCATTTTTTAGAAACATGCTATATAAAATTGTGAAGACAGTGGAAAACGGCGAAACCATCCGCATGGGAAATAGTTGCTATTTGCACTGGCCTCCCGTAAAACTAGTTACGTTGCTGCAAAAACTATTAAACGATGTGATTTCCAACCAAGAGCGGGCTGGTCGCGCAGGATATACAAGCTAAAAAGGCAAGCCATTGGGGCAATAATCGTTGGTGGAAGTTTTGATATCCTGTAAATTAATGGCTTCATACCAGATGATGTATTGCAAGTCAACGGCGTAGATGATGTTATTTTTAGAACATTTTTTCTTACTTTCCTATGAAATGTACCGGATTTCCACTCATCCATTAAATTCGTTATTGTAATTCTAACTTCACTATATTAAATTTTCCTCGGCGTTGTACTACCTGCGTGCCGCAACATGACACTTTAGCATCTCCTATGAGCTTTGGTATAGGAACACAATTTCCAAGTGATCCCCTTGATCCTATATATAACTTCACAAAATACTGGTTGCTTATATGAGTGTTGATATCGAAAACAAATTCCTACTGAAATTACTTATTCCCCGCAGTCTTATATAAGGGTTGATTTGAGATTGATTTTTGATATGGAGCTTGATATATGAACATACTTCCCAAGAGCTGTATTGGAATATTTAAATTCCCCAATACTGATATAGGAATATTATACAGGATTGCAATTCTCTGGGAATTATAGTCCCATATACTCTCGTTTATAGCACTTATATTCAAGTACTAAATTCTTCATATAGGACTTATACTCCTTGGACTCATATAAAACAACAAATGTAGATATAACACTCTAGTTATTCCTTTAAGAACTACAAGATCTATGTAAGAACTTAAATGTTGATCGAGATTTATATAGTAGCCATATAGGAAACATTCCAAATTTTTAGCACTTGAAGTCTTAACAATGTTCCTTGGGTACAATATCATGCACTGGAATTTGATGTTATAGTGCCCAATTGATTGTGGCTGGATATTTTAATTGCTGCATCCGCCTGCGTCAGCTTAAGGTAGACCAGACCATTTCTTGTAAAAACCGTGTACAACCTTCCTAAGCGTCGCTACTGGAGAGCCGACCGAAAGATTGTATTATTTGTAGGCGTAAAACTTTCCGTAATATAAATAGTCCCGTCAGAAACAAAGCCACAATTAATTTCATTCAACTTTAGTCTGCCGTGACCTCGAAGGTGTTGTAAGAATGATCTTTTCTCGTTCTGATACGAAAACCTGAAGATGATTGGAATGTTTGAATGGCCTTCGCGAAAAAGGGAACCAGAATTTCGCCTTCGTTTCACCCAAAAAGCATCCACATAGGGAGACAGCGAGTGCCCGATGACTGCAGGGGTATTTCTATTAACCGCAACTGACTCGAGTGCATTTACATGCGGAATATTTTTAACAACAACGTCACTCAAGCGATATGCGCGCTGATTGTTATCATTCGCAGTCTCAAGTGCCCTGCATTTACAGCCACGTAGCATACAGTTTGTTGGAGAGGCTCGACATTAAGATCAACGACCTTCTCCTGGAGCGAATTGTATTTAAGTTTTATCTCAGTCACAGCTGACCAGAGGGAATCCACCTCGACTCGCAATCCGTTGATAGCCGCATTAATTTAATCAGTTAGAGCAGTTTGCAGCCTCTGTAACTTTTCGTTCCTCCATCGTGTCGAGGAAATCGGCACCAATACAGGAGCCGCTCGAGCCAGCATGCGTGCCATCAGAATTACTGCATAATGATATTGATGATGATGTGGGAGTGCGGACAGTGTGTGTGTTAGACAGCTGGTTGGGCTGTGTCTGTAGACCCTTGGCTGAATTTTTCGGTTTTTCTGGCTGCCATTGTTTGTAGATAAATTTCAACACTCGATAATTAAAACTGAATCACGTGGATCTACGAGAATTAAAATAAACCGCGTTCACACAGAAGATTTAAATGATCAGCAAGTCGAATTATATTAAATGCTTTATAAAACTACCGGAATAAATGGAAATATATGAAAAAATTGCAGGAGCGATACAAGACACGTTACACTGCTTTCATGACTTGACTATCTACAATAAATAGTGAGTAGTCCCAGTAGTCAAGTAACAGGCTCGCTGTAAACTCATTAGACTCGTTAAAGAATAAAGCCAGAAGTTTTAGAGGAAAAGTTTGTCTTTTATTTTACAGTCCACCTCTCTTAATGTTCCGACAAACATCCGTCGTCTGCTGTGATTTTATTTTATTTTATTTGTATTTTCATTGCTCCTGTTGCGATCCCGAAATACCACACATTTCGATATTCATAAATCACAACAAAATGCACAAATATACTTACCCCAAATATTCCACTTGATAAAGGCTCATATTGCAAGCCTTCACAAATTACATTTTTAAAAACCTAAAACAAAAGTCATGCTAAAAATATGAATACTTACCATATCGAGTAACATCAATTCTGCCACACAATAATTTATGTGCCTTTAAATTGTAAAATGCTCATAATCTGAAGAGCAAGTGTCAGATTACTTAAAAAATCTAAACATTCTCACGAACTTTTTACTTCTTCCTATGGCATTATCAGCAAGAATTTTCTGATTGGTCAAGACATCATTGTTAGCGAGAACTTTCTTATTGGTCAGAATGAATACAACAAATGGGATATTTCTGCTGACGCTAGCGCGTCTAAAAAGAGGTGAACAATAATCACTGAAGAATAATCTTGGAAGTTCAGGATCGGCGCTCTTGGTGGACGGAAGTCTAAAATATTCGAAGTCGCGAAGAAGTTTTGTTTTAAAGAAATTGCTAAGAAAGTTCTGCTATAAATGTCTTAAAGCTTATTAAGAAAAATCTTGTAACAAATAATTATACAGTGTACCACAATTTATGAGTGTTAATAAAAGGAAAAGTTTTCTATCGCATTAATTAGAAAGAATTTGAGTTCCTATATTTTTCAAGGTCCTGAATTTTCCCCCTGTGTCACTTTTCTTCACCGGAAAGCACGGCGGTACTCTAGGGTTACAACACTCCTGCGAAATGCCTGACCAATGATCCTCGATTGAGAACCTATCAGGCATTCCAGTAAATGGAGACAATACCCCCTCCACCCAGCGACTACTGAAAATGGCTCGACGAGGATATCACTTGAGCCTGCTATTGGCGCGGTCGCCGTGAAATATGTCCCGTTCTACAGAAGTAATCCGGAATTGTGGTTCCTCCAGTTGGAGACACACCACGCAATAGCTGCTCTTGTTGAGAACGCCGCTAAAATTATTAGTGACGTCGCTAGCAAACCACCAGAGAGATGCGAAATTTAAACAAGAACAAATTACCCGAGGAGGTGCTCAGGTCATTATGGCTGCAGCGATTGCCTACGCACATGCAAGCCATTCTCGCTTGAAATAAGGAAGATGTGGAGTCATTGGCGGTATGCGCCGATGCAATCGCTGAAGTCAATGCTAATCCCCAGGTGTATAATGTTTCCACGGTTGACGAAAGCCACAGATCTGCTCTGCCTCTATTATTCGAGGAAGTTGGAAATTTGGCCAAACTAGTCGCGCACTTATTTAAGCTGAACAAAAATTCACAGCGTCATAATAACTTTCAGTCTAGAAGCAAGTCCAGACAGAGATCACCATCACCCCGTTTCCAATCTGGATAAAAGCATAACGTTTGATGGTACCATAAAAAGTTCGCACGTGAGGCAAGGAAATGCATTTCTCCTTGCTCTTTCTCTCGAAAAAATGGCTATCGCCAGAAAAGAATTTGACTTCCTGTTAAAACAGGGTATTTGCAGGCCTTCAAGCAGTAGTTGATTCTCACCATTACATCTCGTTAAGAAGAAGAATGGTGATTGGAGACCTTTTGGAGACTACCGGCTGTTAAATGCTCGTACCGTTCCCGACCGCTACCCAATTCCGCTAATCCTCGATTTTGTCTATCACTTACAAGACTGCAAACACTTTTCGACTTTAGATCTGGCTAAGGCCTATCATCAAATTCCAATTGAACCCGAAGACATTCCCAAAACGACTATATGCACACCATCTTTTTATTACTGCCGATATTTCAAGAGTTTTGTTTTTTCAACAGATTTCAATTCCTGGCTTATCCGATCATGATATGATAATATTTACTTATGACTTGCAATTCGAAAGGGCCAGTTTACCCACATCATACTACAATTACAATGAAGTTGATATTAATGCTCTCTACAATGATGCAGAATCAATTGAATGGAATTGCGTGTCTCTCATGCCATGTGTAAATGACCAAGTCAATTTTCTTAACTCTGCTCTTCATACTCTCCCTTATAGGCATGTTCCTTTAGTTACTAGGACCATAGTAAATCCACAATGTCCTTGGTTTTCATCACATATTCGCAAACTTATATCAATTAGAGATTTTGCTTATGCCAAGTGGAACAGATATAAGTTAATAACATTTCTTCAAGAATATCGCATACTTCGAAATCGAACAACTTTAGCAATAAGAAATGCTAAAAGACATTACTATGCTTCCAAGCTAAATATAAATCTTTCTACCAAGGTCCTTTGGAATAATTTGAGGAAGTGTGGAATTGCTAGATCAAGTAAAAATGAGTGCATCCTTGATCCACATTCTTTAAATGTTCAATTTACATCAACTAGAGCAGACAATGATATCAATGAATCGGATCCTAACTATCTAAGCACTGATCATGAATCTAATTTTGATTTTTACCGAGTTAATACAAGTGATGTGTCGACAGTAATGTGTAATATTACTTCTAATGCGACCGGAGTAGGATGTCTGAATCCCAGATTTATCAGATTATGCTCGGCTTATATTGTTTAACCTCTTGCTCACATCTGTAATACATGTTTTTCTACCATGACTTTCCCAGTTGCTTGGAAATTTTCCAAAGTTATACCGGTTCCCAAGAACTCCGTTGGAGATAGTGTTGAGTATCGTCGTATTAGTATACTACCTTTTCTCTCGAAAATTGTAGAAAAAATAATGTACCTTCAAATCTCCCAATTTTTACATTTAAATAAGTCTCTACATGACTGTCAATCGGGTTTTAGGAATGGTCATGGGTGTACTACCGCTCTGCTCAAAGTGAGTGATGATGTTGCTCGTGCTATTGACAAGGGAGACTTAACAGTTCTAGTTTTTCTCGACTTTTCAAAAGCATTTGATTCGGTTAACCACCATCTGCTTTGCTACAAACTTCGAATGCTTTTCGGATTTTCTTCTCAAGCAGTTAAATTGATTTATAATTACCTCAGTAATAGATCCCAAGCAGTACATGTAAATAGATGCCAGTCCTTATTTCTTCCTGTTTTAACCGGTGTGCCACAAGGATCGATACTTGGACCCCTACTATTTCCAATTTTTATCAATGATATTTTTTCTCAAGTTAATCATAGCAAAATGCATCTATACGCTGATGATGCGCAATTATACCTCTCTAGACCCCTTGGCCTTATTGAGGATGCAACTAGCTGTATTAATGAAGATCATCAATCAATTCATCTATGGTCTTTATCTAATATGCTAAAGCTGAACCCAGCAAAATCCAAATGTTTGGTCATAAATCGCACAAAACTCGACACAGAAGGATTTCCTCCAATTATGATTAATAACACAGTTATTCCACTTGTACACACTGTCAGGAACCTTGGAATAATTTTCAATTGTTTATTTACGTGGGATGACCACATCAACAATATTGTTAGTCAAATTTATGGTGGTTTACGTGCGCTATGGATATCTAGTTATTTTACTCCGGTTTCAATAAGGTTACTGATGGTACGTCTACTTTTAATACCGGTATTTACTTACGGCTGTGAGGTTTTTAGCAAACTCGATTACGATAATTCCCGTAAACTTGAGATTGCCTTTAAATCTGTGGTTAGGTATGTGTATGGTCTTCGAAGATATGAATTTTGGGTTGTGGCTTATTTACGTATTTCAAATTTCGTTCGCTGGTATTATTGGCGAAGATAATAAAAATTCATATTCCATTATATCTATACGAAAATCTCGAATTTGGAAGATCAAGCAGGACACTGAATCTCATTGTACCAAGATCACAGTTTTTAGTAACAAGACGCCTGTTCTTCAACCATTCTATTACAAACTGGAACAACTTACCTGTTTCGGTTAAAAATTTGATCCAGTTCCTGTCATTGAGCATAATAAATAGTAGCATTTTCAAGGCATTAACACCTAGTAGTTAAAACATATGTAGTGTACTAATTTTTTACTCAATCTCTATTCTTTCTTAATTATTAATTCTTCTTTTGGTAATATTAGTAAGTTTGTTATGTAATCACTTCTTTATATTTAGTATTATGCATTAATAACTTTAACTAAATACTTAAATATGTTGTTCCTTTTCTAATTCTCATGGTACTATTTTTGTAATTTATTATGGCTTGTGCACATTGATAAGATATTATATCTTACGTGTACAATTGTTGCAAATAAAATGAATTTGAATTTGGGTTTACTCACACTGTGCTTCAGGAATTTTCATTTTGTTTCGTCTACCTCGACGACATTTTAATCGCCTTTCGATCTAAATTAGAGCATTTCACCCATTTGAAGAAAATTTTCACGCGGTTAACGGAATACAGCCTAATAATAAATGTCAACAAGTGCACGTTTTTACAATCTCAAGTCAAATTTTTAGGTCATCTGGTTACAGCTGATCGGATCAAACCGACCCCTGAACCCGTGGCAGTCATTTCAAATATGAAAACACCTAGAACCGTAAAGGACTTACGTCATTTTCTCGGTATGGTAAATTGTTATCGCCGGTTTCTTCTTAAAAATTATTTAACAGGTGCTAAGAAGGGAGTACAGATCATCAATTGGTCTACCGATATCATCAAGGCCTTCGAGGAAATAAAATCTCAGCTGCACTTCTGGTTTTTCCCATTCTTTCTGCAGAGCTCGTATTATATGTAGATGCATCAGACTCAGCTATAGGAGCCGCTCTCCATCAAAATTCGAGAACCATTGGCAACCGTTAGTTAGTGTCAAGTTAAACAATGCTCAGCGCAATTATAGTGCTTACGATAGAGAGCTACTCGCTGCCTATCACACAAAACTCTGACATTTGCATTTATGCAAAATCCTGATAATGCTTCTCCAAGGTAATTACTGCATTTGGATTTCGTTGGTCAGTTTACTACTGGCATCATGCACGTCGCAGGAAAAGACAACAACGTCGCCGACGATTAGACGAAATTCATCATCCCCTGGTACAAAATTTGCAGTATAAATTCGATAAATTGCCAATTTTCGGCACAAGCAAGCAATTGTACTGTGAAGTTTCTCCTATCGGTACTAGATATTGTTCGAACACTTGTTGTTATTCCACATTCAGAAAACAAGTGTTCGATTCGGTGCATAATCTAGCTCACCCTAGCATTCGCACGTCAAATAAAATGGTTACTTCCCGTTATTTTTGGCCTTCCATAAATAAGGATGTTAACTCTTGGGCTCGTGCTTGCTTAGTTGTAAAAATTACTTTAATGAAAATTTTAGAGTGATTGTCCAAAAAAGTGTCAACATAAGAAAATAAAACGAATTCGACTTAACAGCGTTTTTATTGAATATATATTTTATATTTTGTTACACAGAAGAAGGCATAACACCATCCTAATCACTGCTGATGGGCATCATTACATTGGGCATCCCTACCATAAGTTGCGAAAGGTGCATACATATATGATAGTCAGTTTCTTCCCTGCAATCACTGGAGTCTGGAGTATATTGGAATATCCAAAACCCCGCTCTGAGCCCGACAGCGATAATTGTCGCTACACTCCTGCAGTGGCAATAAATCAAACATGACCTGACCTCCAGTGCTACCATGAACGTGGTGCGTAAACACACAGTTATTCCCAGGCAAGCGGCCCTCTGAGGTTTTGATGGCATATCCAGGTTATATTTCCTCGCCAGTGCCGTCCATCAGACCGTGGAGCCGTAGCAAAGGATCGGCCGAACTATGGCTGTGTACATCTAACGTACAACCCTGGGTTTTAATACTCAGTTGCCACTAAAATCCTCTTGCACGTGTAGAAGGCCACATTGGTCTTCTTAATGCTTAGTGGCGTTACTAGTTCGGTAGGAAGAAAGAAACACGCCTATGTATGTCTCTCAAATCTTCGCAGGGACATATTAATAAAAACCTCATTTATGTGTCCACCCTTTTACTTTACAGGAAAGGTTTTACTATCCAAGGCCTCAATAACCACACACATTGTTTTTCTTTAGTAACTGGTGATTATTATATTTTCGTCAATGTCTAGTGCATTACTGTTGAGTTAGCATTTTGGTTTCGTATGCATAAACAGATATCAGCTCGAAATATATACCCGCGTCATAATGGACACAAATAGTATTTATAATTAAAATGTTCACGGATTACACATATGTATATGATTGTATTGAAATTTAATTTTAATTAATAAAATTCTGATCGATAATTATATTCGAGATAATGATCATTTAGTACTTTGGCTACTTAAGAAGGTAAAAAAATTAGGTGGCAATACAGTAAACAGCTTTTATTCAAAATTCATTTATTCTCCTAAAAACTAAACTTGTTTAGCAACATTGGCAATAATTGGCTTAGGCCTAGACTTAAAAATTAATTTTTTTGTAATGATTGCACGAACAGTGTATTCGGTTTTTTGTTTTGATTTGTTTTCAATAGCAACTGTAGAATCTAGAATTGCACGATCTGTTGTGCAGCTTACTGAACTTAAATCCAATTGTGTTGATTGATCTAAATTCACTCCATCGTTTGTTCTTGATTTCTCTAATACTGCAAAGGGTTTCTCAATTTTCTGTTCTCTTCCTTGCAATATGTGGTGACCAATAATGAAAATCTGTAAAAGCAAAATATTATACAAAAATTAGTAACAGTTAATCCTGTGCTGTTTTTGTACCGGTTGGCCATATTTGTTGTAACAAAGATCACCAATAAATTGTCCACTCATCGTTTGATTACTTCGGACCTCCAAATCTCCTTGAAGTTCTAATATCGCCCATTCTGGAATGCCGTTCTCAGACGGACTAAAATAGACAGGTTTTTGTTTATATAGGTATATATGTATATTTACATTGACTTTATTGTAAACTTAAAATTCCTGAATAAATTAACAAAAAATTTCTTCAACGCTTATAACCATTTGCATTCGGCGAGTAGCATAAAGTCTTCATAGTTTTCGCTTGGAAAATCGTAGTACCCAGTTCAACTAAAATTTTATTACGTCAAGTATATAAATAAGGTAATAAGCTAAGAATTTTTTGTTTTTGTTTTGGTATGAATGATAGTGTAGAAAATAATGAAATGTATGTCCTATAAAAACAAACTGGCCACATTAAGCTGTTCTTTATAAAAATGCAAAAATGTTTTTAAGTATAATAACAAATATTTTCCGGCTCTGAGGTCCATAAAGGGAAGGAGGTGATACTACTTACCTAGCCATAGAAAAAAATTTATGGCACGTAATTTTCTGGTTATAAAGGCAGTTTTTTTCCCAGTATTTTTTAACTTTAACGATTTTTCCGCCAAAATACCTGATAACCATTATATTTTCATGAAATATTTCGAAACCTCAGAAAGGTACCTTTCATTTGATCCGCACATGTATCTACCTAACATGCAACCGTTAATTGATATAAGCCAGTTTTTATGATTCATTTTTTCGTTAATTTTGGTACCTTTGCGCCTAATTTTACGCAATCCACGCAAAACTAATGATGCTATACGTCATAAAAACCGGATTTATGTAGGTTGCTTTTAATATATGATTTTTTTTTCATGTTTTAGTTTTTGTTGTAATTTAATGCACTTTGAACAAACATGTAACAGGTTTTTTAAATCCAATATTGAATTTTTCTCAAAACACCAGTTAGAGAGAAACTTTTTTTTAATTACCCTATTTGGTTTTCCTTAACGACCATTTTGGAAAGTGTGTTGATGGACAGTTCACTTGGAAGGTGCTGCCTGCCACTTTTGCCTTGCAATAGTGTACGTCCACTATCGGGAATTTTTAACAAAACAAATCACGGCCTGCTTTTGAGGTTTATACTTTTCCGATTTCCTATCACCACCTTGATCTTCTTTTCACGTAGATTACACTGAAAATATCTCTGCTCTACCCTCTATTCTGCTATTCCCAACATTTTTATAAATTTCTTCATATTCGAATCAGTTTAAAGATTATATAATCTTCTTAACATACATACATATAACTATACAGAAAAACCATTAAAACTTTAATACATACATACAATAAAATGAAAATACAGGGTTTACCGTAAGTGATGTTAAACCTGAAGGCTATGTTATGGTACTATGAAAATGTGAGGGCTGGAGGACGTCAAGTCCGACTGCCACCAATAACTGACAGCTACCCAGTGACAGTTTAGCAGGCCGGCACGCTAGCACCATGGTCTAATGGCGGAGAGTGCGGGTGGGATAAAAAAAAAGGAAACCCGTCATGAGAAAATGAGAAGAATGAAAAAAAATTCTGAACGAGATCTAATGCAAGAACAGAAAAAAACCGCCACACACAGGTCCGGAAGGGACGTTATATACCACTCACCAGAAGGATATCTTAAGGATCAGATGGCATGATCCTTTTGCCATCCCCGACCGCCCATGACATCCTGGCATCATGATTAGGATGTCCCTAGTGGAAGAGTGGAAAGGGGCCTCGAGGCAAGAGAGAAAGAAAGGAAATTTAGACGGTTACCAAGGCAATTCCTACATTATTAAGGAAACTAACATACAACAATATGTGATTTAATAAAAGGTTTTTTTTCTTATATTCAACCCCGTATGGTATGGTTGTGATTCGGGGCATTGGGCACCTGAGTCACAACATCCTGACTGGGCATGGTGTCACCCTGGTGTGGTATTCATGGTGTCACCTGGTGTGGTATTTATGGTATCACCCCATTTATATCAATTTTTGACGTCGACCTTTATTTTTTGCTCTTCACTTGCAAAAGTAAAAGTTGTAAAACAAAAAAACCACGTAAAAGTTTTAGAGGATTTTGAAAATGAGAACCAAAACAAGTAGTTTTTAAATATTCTCCCCTCCCATTTCTAAGCGAACAGAATTTGACCCACTTCTCAAAAAGGTTCGCCATTACTGCCCTAGATGAATGCCCGTATGAAATTTCGATGGTCACCCATTTGAGCAATTTTGATTTTTGCAGTGGTTTTTCGCATATATTTCTAGAACGTCGGACAGAAAAATGATTGTAACCAATTTTATAATATTTCATATTCTGAAGAAGTTTTAAGTACAATAAAAATGTCTAGGACTGATCGTTGTCACAGTATACGTAAAAATCCAAAAATTTTATATGGCAACACCTAGGGGTTGCCGGATTTATTCCATTTTGATTGTTTTTTCTATTACAATGAAAACACCATTTACCAAATTTCATCTCTCTATGTCAACGCGTTCTCAGGCAATGTCAAAATATATATAGTGGAAAACGAAATTTTTGTATGGCAACCCCACGTAGGAGTTGCTCGATTTGTCTTATTTTCGAACTTAATTTGACTTTTTTTTGAAAGTCCGTGCACAAAATTTCAGCTCTCTAAGTACACGCGTTCTCGAGTTATCGTGCGCACGGACGGACGACAGACATCCAAAAATCAAAATACCATCATTATTTCTGTTACAAACGGAATGACAAATTTCGTATACACTATAGATTTCATCTAGGGTATAAAAAGACTAAAACGCAAGATGGTTACTTTGCAACATAAGAAATTATTAGGGAAAAAAGTCTTTTTGATATTGACAGTAAGGTGACCAGTTTGGAAAAGGAAGGAACAGTAAAGCAAAAGGCCCATTTTAAAAATAATCAATTCAAACTGAAGGAAAACCGTTTTGCAAATATCAAATATATCGAACTTATCAATAAGGTTTTCATTTTCCCGAAAATTAAGGAAACAAAACTAAATTTTTGTCTTCGAGCAAATTAACTTAATTTGCAGCCGGAAGCATGTTTTTAACGTAGTCTTCCGTAAAAATATAGGCCCAAGAAATTGTTCACTTCGTAGCCGGCGATCTTTTAGTTTTGTGTTTAACACAAATTGGAAACAGCTTTCGTCTGGGAAAAGGATTTTATTCCAGTCATCAACCGTCCAATTTGTTCCAACCTTGCCTTGGCATGTTGTTTCTTTTTTTTTTGTCGCAATTCTTTTTTCCAATTTAATTTATACCTAATGATTATTTTTACTTCCAAATTTAAGGATATTTGATTGAAAAATCTTAAAAACTGGAGTTAATAATATATGTATATGTATGTATTTGCCTATGTTCCTATATTTTTCATTGAAATCCTTCGCAATTTTTTGATCTATCTATTTAAAACATTTAAAGATAATATCGGATACAGAGGACGGAACGGACGGTATTATGTCCTTTTCATTATATATAAATTGTCGATAAATTTGGCACACATCAAAGGTTTCTCGACATTGAATTTTTGCCCCAGGGGGAAACAATGCTGCACGCTACCGTGAAACCCTTAAACACTATCTATGCAGGGCGAGACAGAACAAGAGAAGTGGAATGTTAACGAAGGAAGTGTGCTTGTTGTATGACAATACTCGTCCCACACTCCAAAAACAACTCTTGGACTCATTCGATTGATGTATCAGCGCTGATCTGGAACCTTGAGATTTTCATCTTTTCACACCTCTGAAATAATTTATGCGTTAAAAAAGGTTTTCGGCTGATGTTGAGGTCCAAAGAACTATGTCGAAAAATAGTTTTTGATATATGTATATGAATTTGTAAATTTTTCAAAAATATATCGTTTTGCCAATTTTTAAAAAATCGAGTTTCTGGACGAGCATATTATATGTTTTTAAATATAGTTCAAATAAACGCCATTTGTGAGATGTTGCAATATTATTCGATAACTTTACAAAAAAAAAAAAAACAAATTAGCAAAAAGTTACCATAAATAATTATCCTCTAAATTTCTTAAATAATGGATGTAAATGACTTCCAGATTTCTTCCTATATTCATAGTAAACAGCGTCATCAGCTCCTGACATCGATCCCAATCCTCCAGCCCTTTTCGAGCTACCAGACTTAAAACCACCACCCTCTCCTGGTAGTCTCTCATCTTCACAATCCATATCAGAGGCTGCCAATACCTGTTGCAATAATTGTCCCTGTTCTTCTCTAGTCTTATAAAATAAGTCAGGATCAATATCCATACCAGCCAAATGTGTAATAACTTTGTAGCTGTAGCCCTGATTGACTAAAAATCTCTGTCTCTTCCTTGAATAACCCATCTCTAGGGTGTCTTGAGAAACCAAAGTGTAAAAGAAAGCATTATATTCTTCTGCAATAGCACCCTTTTTTGCACGTAAAATTCGCCCCAAACGCTGTGCTTCTTGTCGTCTGGAACCACCGTGAGAAGAAATTTGAATAAGCACATTTGCTTCGGGTAAATCGAAGCTTGTGTCAGCCACTTTGCTCACAAAAATTGTATTAACTTTTGGATTGAACTTAAAATTCTGCAAAATTTGAATACGTTCATTCTGCGAAGTTGGACCATATATGAAAGGTTTATTCATTTTAATAGCATAATGCTTGAGGGCAAAAACATTATCACTGAAAACGATGGTTTTATCACCGCGACGTTCATGATATTTGATAAGAAACTGACAACTACGGAATTTGGATGGATTCATTACATAAAGCAGCATCTTTTTAGATGTTTTGCACATTAAATATTCTCGATAAAATTCTGGAGACATTGGGCACCACACTTCGGCACATTGTACTCGAGCGATGAAACCTTTTTTTTGAAGCTCCAACCAATTAGCTTCGTATAATTTTGGACCAATTAAGAAATTCAAATCTGCGATTTTATCATCTTCCCTAAGAAGTGTAGCCGTCAATCCGAGCTTACAGTGACTTTGGACGATTGTTAATACTCTTCGAAACATTTTCGCTGGAATAGTGTGGACTTCATCAAGAACCATAATACCCCATTCCTGCTCTTGTAACCAACGCATAGTTTGCTCTGCTTCCCAAGACCGTTTTTGAGTATGAGTTATCATTGAATATGTGGTTACAAGTACCCCACAGCCCATTGGTTTATCTTTCGCCTCTGACGTGAATCGACAGATCATGCTATCGTCGGCTGTTGACCACATTTTAAATTGCTGTTTCCATTGTTCAACCGAAACGCCGCTATTACATAATATTAAAGCTCGTTTGCGAACAGTGCAGCATGCTGTTACTCCAACAAGTGATTTTCCTGAAATTGATTTAAATTTTATTTTACTAAGCTGGTCGTTATTATTTCCTTTCTTTACCAGCTCCGCAAGGTAAAACAATTACTCCAGATCTAGCTCGTCCATTTCCAAACATTTTTCTCAAACTCTTTTCTTGATAAGGACGCAAAACTGCAGCAGGTTTAAGATCTATGTTTATATCAGGATTAACTGTATCATTTCGAAAGTCATATTCAGCTAGCAGGGGATGTTCAATTTCAATACATCGCTTCTGAAGAAGTTCTATTTTTTCTTGGTTAACTTCAAAGGATACAGTTTTTAAATTTATTTCATCCTCATCCTCATCATTGTCAATTTTATCGTAGAAGTTCGTGATATCTTCCGGGACAACTGTGGCTATATCAGTAGGCTTTTCAGCTACATCAGCGCTTGTTGTTGCAGGTTTTACGCCAAAAGAGGTTGTTGCCTTTTTTTCATTTATGTTAGTAATGAAATTATCTCCAGATTCGTTTTCATCCCGCTTTAATCGGCACTGCTGTATTACGGGATCTTTAAGCAGTTTTTGTAGTACCTCTGGGTGTGGACTTTCAATAAAATACCTGAACGTGGATTACAAGCTCAATATAATCCCAAGAAATACAAATCTCGATTGATATCTAGTACTAACCTGTTATGCTTTAAAACCAACTTAACTTTCCCATAAGACAATGTGCACAGCTTAATAAATTCAATAATTCCCTCGGGAATGCTGGTCTTGCTTAATCTTTTTAGGTATTCTATTATGTCATGAGTTTGCAAACCAACGGAAACTGCAGCGTATAAGCTGTAAGCGGTCAGCTTGTATTCATGAATATATTCTGGTCGACAGACCGGTTCAGATATGGCAATAAGAAAATCGTGAGCATGTTTATAAACGGGAGAAAAGGATTCCAGAAATATGTGGCCGTTGGGAGCCACCCACAGTGGTCTATTACCATGATCTGCCTTAAGATCCATTTGGGATCTGTAATCTTTTGCTCCATATTCATCCTCTTGAATTGCCTCGTCATTTTTCTCTGCGTTTTTAGATGCTGCACCAGGAACTCCGTCTGCTTCATTTGTATCTAAATCAACTTCCTCAACCAGTTGAGAGTATGCTTCATCTTCGCCTTTGCGTTTTTTTGCTAAAAATTATAAATTTTCAAGCTAATGTTTTTATTTATCTAACACACAAAAACTAACCAAACTTTTCCCCGTAGCCCGATTTGTAATCCTTTTTAGATTTTTTTGGCGGACCCATTCTCTAATTTATATCTCACAATAGACAATAACTGATATCTCTATGAAATTCCACAAACTAAATTACATTAACTACCCAAAACAGAATATTTCCAATAGCACGTCACGTCCACCAACTTCAACCACAGTCAAATTATTTTGATTCATTTGACATTTGAAACTGTCCCCCCTCCATATAAACCAATCAATTCAAAAATTTCTGAACACGAGAATTACCACTTTTTCAAAATAATAGAACTTTATATTACAGAGAATATCTCAAAAAATGAACTTACATTTTTATTAATATTGGCATATCACTTTTCTTCACAAAACACAATTCCTCTTTTCCCGCTCAAATCTAGTTTTATATTCTTATTCTTTTCCAAGGTATATAGAAGACTGCTGAACTACAATAGAAGTATACGTAAGTAAATTACGTAGAGCGAACGCGCCCTTTAATTTAACAGGCGTACACAAATTACCTTTAACTCGTGTGAGGGGAACTTTCGTTAAGTTTAAATATCCAATTTTCCGTAAGTATAGTGCGCTAAGAATCGCACATTCAGGGCGTGTATCTTTTTTCCGCTCCGTAGATCGAACAGATTTTTTAGATCGTTCAGAGCACTCTGGAAAAAAGATACAAATCCGGAGTGCTCAGAGTGTTCTAGTAGCTTTTCTTTATATTGGCAGCACTTATGATTTGTGAAATATCTATTGAAAATACAAAATTCTTTATAAAAATAAATAAATAATAATAATAAAGTTATAAAAATAAATAAGGGGTGAAGGAAAGAAAGGAAATATGGAATTTAAAGAAGTATTCACCTTTTTAATAGGACTTTTTTTCGCTCTATTGGTATTACTGACGGATTGCTCCAAATGCTCCGAGGTTTATCTACGATTAGTTAGAGCACTCTGAGCAATAATAAAGATACACGTTCAGAGCGCTCAGAGTACTCTGAAAGTAAATAAAGATACAAGAAATCGGTGTTCAGAGCGCTCGGAGTGCTCTGAGCAGAATAAAGATACACGCCCTCAGTAAGAATGCGATGTGTCCAAACAATTCAATTATTACTAAAGCCTAGTACGCTATTCAAGCGAAAATTTCGCTTGCATTCTGGGCATATAATTCTACACGGAAAAAAGTTGTGGAGAAAATGTAAAATCACCCATTACATAACATTAAACTGACTGAAGTAATACACGTAAAATCAAAAATTACATATATGTGCCAAAGCGCCAAACATCAAAGCGTATATCTGTCAACTTTTTCGTTCGAAATATATGTCTGGATTAATAAATCGTTGCGGAAAAATGTCTCCACTTCATATTAGTGCCATCTGCATTCCATGATCTAAACCGTGATTTTTTCTTTCGAACAGCATACTACTTTACGAAATCCCAAACTGAAATTTTCGTGGCACTTTTCGCCCACATTTTTTTACGTAGATTTTGTATAGGAAACGAAATTTTCACTTGAACAGCATACTAGGCTTAAATGTTTAAAAGTGCAATGTAAAAATTAAAATGGAATAAAAATGGTACTGCGAATCAATAGAAAGCATAAATCTTCAATTAAATCAACTTCCATTTGTTAATTTTATTACTTTTATCACTTTTTAAAATTTAACACAGAAAATGTCATTAGGGCACTGCGAATTAATAGAAAGCACAAATATTTAATTGCATCGACTTTCTTTTGTTAATTTTTTCACTTTTACCACTTTTTAAAATTGAAAACATTAAATATCAAGATAACTCTTACAAAATGTGATATATATTTAAGCCTAGTACGCTGTTCAAGCGAAAATTTCGCTTGCATTCTGGGCATATAATTCTACACGGAAAATGTAAAATCACCAATTAAATAACATTAAACTGACTGAAGTAATACACGTAAAATCACAAATTACATATATGTGCCAAAGCTCCAAATATCAAAGGGTATATCTGTCAACTTTTCCATGCTGCGGAAAAATGTCTCCACTTCATATTAGCGCCATCTGCATTCCATGATCTAAACATTGATTTTTCTTTCGAACAGCATACTACTTTACGAAATCCCAAACCGAAATTTTCATGGCACTTTTCGCCCACATTTTTTTTACATAGATTTTGTATAGGAAACGATATTTTCGCTTGAACAGCGTACTAGGCTTTATGGCTGATTTACATTACTCGATCATACGATTTTACTGACAAAGTGAGTGAGAGGGTCTTATTACTTTTTACTATTAGATAAAAAGGAAGAGGTGGTCGTCTGTCAAAACATTATTTCCCACTCTTTTATAGCGAAGTATCACTTTTGACAATTCATCAAATTGTCAATTGCAAAAATTAGACGTCAAAAATGAAGAAAATTTATGAATATGAGGAAATTTCTTAGGTAATATAGTAGACAATTTCACATATATGTACATATTTAGTTTTATTTAAAAAAAATATATAAAAGCAGAAAAAGTCACGTTTTAAATTCAGTTTTAAATAAATATAAATTTTATTTCTTTGTTTACAATTTGCTAAAAATTACACACCAATTTTCTTGATCATAATAACAGTTAACAATTTAATTCCATTCACTTTTTCACACAATTTATAACTCATTTTCTTGAGAAACATTATACATAATAAAGCAGAAAGTGCAATCATTCACCTCGCTGCTACATTTTCATGTCATTTTCCAAGGCACAAATACATCCTGTTCTTGAAATTGTGTTCTATTCATAAGAATTGGCAAAACAACCTCTGCTTTAGGTAAATTTGGTTGAATTTCCTTTACCACTGAGAATAACCTCCAAAAGTATCATGTCTTCATGGCTTACAAAAATTTCAAGAACAGTTTATCCTGGAATCGCTAATTTTAATTTTAATTCCCCTAAGAATATAGAACATTGCACGGTACACTGAGAATACAAAATGTTCTCATTAAAATTTTGATACATTGCTTGCTTCAAATATTTTTAATTTGTGTGGGTGTAAACAATATATTCGTTAGTACATCTGTTGACAGAAGTAGGCCAGACAGAAAAAATTTCAAAGCCTAGTACGCTGTTCAAGCGAAAATTTCGTTTCCTATAAAAAATCTATGTAAAAAACATGTGGGCGAAGAATGCCACGAACATTTCAGTTTGGATTTCGTAAAATAGTATGTTGTTCGAAAGAAAAAATCAATGTCTGCGCTAATATGAAGCGGAGATATTTTTCCACAGCGATTTATATATTCAGACCACTGACTTATGGACTGAGCGATTTGCTATTTCATATGGCACAAATATTATTTGTTTCTGTATATCACCGATAGAGCACCCTCTAAAACTTTACTACATAAAAAATATTGTTACGTGCAATAGAAAGAAACAACTGGTGACATCTACTGGCAATGTGGCCATGGAGAAGTAAACGACTTTAGGTTCGGAGAATTGATTATGGTATCTACAGGAAGGTTCAGGAATAGAATGAATAGAACAGTCAAGAAGCTTCTGGAAAATAGAACACTCGAGAATAATCTGGAGAGTTTCTAGGGTATAAATATAACAGTTGTCATAGCCAGAATAAGAGTCTTGTCTTAGACGTTGCAGTGTTAACAAGCGAAAGTAATAACGTGCGGAAGTGTTTTAATTAGATTGCGATAATTGAAAGTACAGTATTAAGCGATAATTAAAGTGTATTTGATTAATAGAAAGTATATGAAGTTTGTGAATTGTTAAGATTAGAGTCAAATAAAGAACTTGTATATTAAATATTTAATATTGTGTTTTAAATAACGAACCTAAAAGCCTCGCTCGCAACAATATGTAAAACTCTACCAAGCAGATGAAATTTTACACCCGAAAATCGAATTAAATTAAAAAAAATATTTTTTGTTTCCAAGTGATATTTTAATCGCTTATAAGGAATTAAACTCATTCCGACTTTAATATTCAAAAGTTATTCTTAACTGAATCCTGCGTATGGGCAAGAGAGACGGAGCATAGTAAACACTATCTTTACCTTATTCTTTCTGCCGTGAATGCATCTGCAGCCAACATAAAAACATCAAATGGCATAAGAGAACGTGTAGTAAGAAATATTTTAAGTTGGTAGCTCCAACTCTGCAATAGGGCGAAAGAGAAAACTATAAAACTTGTGCCATTCTTTCCTACAGGAAAATGGCAATACGCTCAGTCCATTGTTATAAGTCAGTGATCCAGACATATATTTCGCACGGAAAGGTTGACAGATATACCCTTTGAAGTTTGGCGCTTTGGCACTGTACATGTAATTTGCGATTTTTCCATCAGTTTAATGTTATTTAATTGGTGATTTTACATTTTCTCCACAACTTTTTTTCGTGCCCAGAATGCAAGAGAAATTTTTGCTAGAACAGGAATTTTCCTTCCCTTGGATTAGACGTGCCATAACAATAATGTTGCTCATGTAGTTCCTTATATAGGCTGAACTACAATAGAAGTAAATAACTTTACGAAATTAAACGAGACTGAGGTTTACTTTCGAAAAATGGATAATTTTAGCCTAAATATATATCAAATTCTGTAAGAGTTATTATCTTGATATTTCATGTTTTCAATTTTATAGTGGTAAAAGTGAAAAAATTTACAAATGGAAGTTGATGTAATTGAAGATTTGTGCCTTCTATTAATTCACAGTGCCCTAATGACATTTTCTGTGTTAAATTTTAAAAAGTAATAAAAGTGATAAAATTAACAAATGGAAGTTGATTTAATTGAAGATTTATCCTTTCTATTAATTCGCAGTACAATTTTTATTCCATTTTAATTTTTAGAATTGCACTTCTAATCTTTTAGTAATAATTGAATTGTTTTGATACACCGCGTTCTTACGGAATGAGCGTTTTTTCCGCACCTGACTGCAATTTGACTTTTAAACTTAACGAAAGTTCCCCTCACACGAGTTAAAGTTAATTTGTGTACGCCTGTTAAATTAAAGGGCGCGTTCGCTTTATGTAATTAAATTTACTTACGTTCACTTCTATTGTTCTATGGTGCTACATGAAATAGGAGATCGGTCAGTGGCGTAGTCGAATGTAGTCGACTATTTGGTACATTTAAAGTGCGGAGTGAACGATAGTCTAGTCAAGCGTAGTCGTTTACTGTCAAAATTTTGGTGGAGGGAACGCTCGGTGGTGACTCGTAATCGACAAAAAGGCACTATTTCGGTGGCAGTGAACGCGCCCAATGATGCCGACACAACATTTACGACGACAAATTAAATGTTGACTAATGGCAATACCATGTTGCTATACGCCATTGAGGCTGACTGAATTTGCTGCCGTACCCAATGTTGGGAATAAAGGCTGAAATACAATGACTACGACACGCATTTGTCGACGCCAAAATAATTTTCGAATACATGTTACGACATTAGGGCATAGCAAATGCTGCGACGGGAAAATGTCGTCGGCAAAAAGTAGAGCAAATTTCTAAAATTGTCGTTGCGCAGTGCGACATTTGAGTTTGACAGTTCGTGTGTTGGTACATTTCACGTACTTTTCTTTTAAAACTGGCATAACTGCATATAAGCTTTAATATAACTTATACTTGTTCTAAAAAAATGTAAAAAAAAAAATCCGTAGACATCACAAAACAGCAAAACTCAACTCAACTATCTTGAAATGACGATGAATAATGTCGCATTCATTGAATTACGTCTGCGACAAACGACGACGCCAATTGGCGTCGACAATTTCGTGTCACATTCATTGTATTTCAGGCTTAGTGACTAAAACACAATGTGACCGACACGGCAAAAACGCCGTAAAAAACGCTGTCATTTGAGTTCTAATAACATGCGGTCACTGACATATATAAAATGGACTGATGATACTACTGAAATTGTTTACATTATTTTACATTGTTATGGGATCACTTTCCTATAGTTTTTGGTTTAACTACTTTATTCCGCTGAACTTCAAATAATAAATTCTATACAAAATCCACTATAGTCCAGTTTCAGTTCAATGGTTTTCCCAATGAATATATAGAAAAGAAGTAGATGGCAATACAATATTTGTAATCCTTTCTTTGTCCCCCTTTAAGGGACAGGCAGACAAAGATTGCTTAATTTTATTTATTTAAAAGTCAACTTTAAGAAATATTTGATGTTGTAGGGGATAAACTTCCAAGAATGGAAATAATTTCGAATGGTTCTGTAATTTGTTGAACTTGTAATATGAATATTAAAGCGAAAGTCAAACTTGGAATTAAGATAATTGTCACACCCTGCCTAAAAGTTGACTCATATGAATAGAAAATCAGGCAGTCTATGTTATATATGTTAGCGATGGTGGTGTATGGTATAAAATACAATGCTGACGACAACGTTCGACATTATCCTTCTTCTTCTTCTCCTCAAATGGCGAAAAGTACGTCAATCCGCCAACATATAACATGAAAAGACGACAACTGGCCAGCCTTAGAATTAACTGTATTGCGGCCACCTGTATGAACTGACGCTCCCCCGAAGCCAGACACGATATGTGGGCGAGGCGCGTATTTTGGAAGATTTCCTGTTGAGTGGTGATGACACAGAGTATTCATATGGAAGTGAATATGTTGTGGTGATGATCCAGTGATGAGGGTGGTTGCTAGTATTTAGTTGTTGTTGCTTAATCGTTAAGGCGGATTTCCATTACAGTAGTTAAGCTATGGGGATTCTGGCGCACTGTTTTAGCTTCCAGGATTTCGCCACAGATGGCGCCACCGTCGCTAGGTGGTTTGAGCCCATACTGAGTAGGTTTGTGTCTTGACTGTATTGGTTTGCGCCTTGGATGCACCATTGTGTCTTGGGTGCACCATTGAGTCTCGACTGCGCCCTAGCGGGATTAATCGGTACTACCGGGATGTGTCATTTGGTCTTGACTGCGCCCTAGCGGCATTAACAGGTACTACCAGCATGTTCCGGTTTTCTAGCGACATCTGTTCGGGCGCAAATGCCATTTCTTGAGTAAGGTTCCCTAGCGGCCTTAGCCGGAACTACCTGGATTTGCTGTTTTCTTTTATTGGCGGGAGAGTTCAGCATCATTCGAATTTCACAACATGACATCACCATGAACAGATTCTAGAAGTGAGACATTAGCCGATACGCAGCGACATCTGTTTGGGTGCAAACGCCATTTCTTGAGTAAGGTACCCTAGCGGCCTTAGCCGGAACTACAAGCATGCCTTGGTTTTGCTAGCGGGAGAGTTCTAGATATCGGCATGACGTCATCATGGTTTTGCTACACCTAAATAAGTTTTCTTAGCAGGGAAGTTGTAGATATCAGCATCATTCGAATTTCACAACATGACCATGAACAGATTCTAGAAGATGTCAGTGAGGGTTCTGGGGTATGTGTGTTTGAAAAGTCTTATATTTTATAAACATTTGTTTTTATTTCCAATAAAATTTCTTATTATAAAAGTATTTCTTATAGCACATTGTCCAATATGAACTTGGCAAGATGGCGCATTTGTGTTAATCTCTATTAGTTTTCCACAGTTGTATTCATCTTCGACATTGATAATGATTTCACTCTCTCCAACTATCTTCTGCATCCATTGAACTTTTTCAGCTCCCTTTACATATATGATTTTATTTCGAAGCAGTGGTTCAACTATAGTGTACAGCTTGTGATACGGTATGTAGCCATCATCCCAGCGGAATCCATGAAAATTGTGTTGAAGCCATTTTACTTGCCTCTTTTTTGCTGAAGTCAAATCTTTGTATCTGAACGGTGGTTGAAATATAAAGTGCTGTATCTGGTTTTCATTGTTTAAAATTGCCAGTTCTTTAGTGATAAATTCATTGAGACTAGTTTTGAATCCTTGAACGTCTACGATGACAGCCATCTTCTTAATTTAACTTTCTAACTTCACTTGTCAGCGGACTGTATTCCACTATTCGATCGTGTAGAAGCAGACAATATGCTGTTGTATTAGCCGGTATATTTTCAGATGTCTTGAATTCTAGCCTTATGTCAACAGGTCCAGTTTTTATTGTTTCATTTTGATGTGAGCAATCAATGACAGCGATCGGAGCATCGGTTTTGAACTTCTCCCATGTGAGGAATGGCTGATACTGATGACCATAGTATGATTGTGTAAACTTTATATACATCTCATACAGCAATGCGTATCTATTCAAATCAAATTTCAAATTCAAATCATCATAGGGATATGATTCTGAGTTCAAATGAACTGTAACATCGGTGAGTTTGCAGTGATCAAACTTGCTTGCATCTTTGGTTTTATCGTTCCTTCGATCCGTTTGTAATGCTAAGATGATAAATCGAGGTTTCTCCAGTTGAGTGGAAGTCTTAACTGACCAGGTTTGATGCGTGGATTCCGGTAGTACTGGATACTCATATATGTCCCAGCTGCGGAATGGTATTTGTATCGGGCGACCTCTCCCGATAATTTTAAATAGTTGCAGCTTTTCATCATCGGATACTGTAACATGTGGAATGCTCCATTGAAGTTTGGTAATTTCAATTTTCACCACATCAGTGGGTGATATAATGGCATTATCATCTGTCCTGCTCCGGATCAATATGAGTTCATGTTTGGAATTTATCAGAATTTTCTTGTAATCTTCAGCGAATCCAAATAAATATTTCAGAGGTACACAATAGTTAAACAGTCCATTGGCTGGTATAACGGATGAATCTGGTGACCAACTGCCGTTGAGTAGTATCCTGCTTACATTTGCATTTAGCGATACGTAGTTTTTTAATGTTGTCGCAATCTCAAGATTTCTTGTGCGATCGATTTCCACTGCATTCAATTCATAGCGTATTTCCTCAAAAAGTAATGGTAGAGCGTTGTTAGCTAATTTTGCAGTTGCTGAAACGGTTCCATCCAGCTTTGTTAGCGACCCCTCAATGTAAAGAAAACTCCTGCTGGGTAGAAGACTCAAGTCCTGATGTTGTACAGAGATACGGATTTCATCGCTGTTTTTAAATGATGTTAGAAATGGTGAATAGGAGTGATGTTCAAATTTAGTAACACTGTTATCAAAGTGAGCGTCTGGTGCAATATCTAGTATTCCTTTATTCATTGTTTCAGCGTTAAGCCAATTGATTGTAAATATGCTGTATTTGCAGGTGTTAATGTAGGTCTTGATCGCTTCAAGGTTGTCCGCTGACTAATGCTCTTGTCTGCTCCGAACTCGTATTTATCATTATTGTATATCAACATGCTGTGGCTTCAAATGTAACCTGATGGTTATAGTCTCTCCTCTGAAGTTGATTAAGTCACCGTCTTGGTCAAGGAGCTTCAATGTTAGACAACTTATACGTTTGGTGTTCACAGGCAAATAGATTACATTTTTGGGTACCTCCACTATTTTATACCCAGGCCCAACGTTCGGGGAAAACTCGTGGAGAGTGTGTACTTGTGTGTTGTTGAAGAATGATCCTGATATAATATTACATTCGATGCGTATAGTATTTACTTTAATGATGTTGACTGGCAACTCTGATGTATGCACTATATTAGCAGTCAAGTTTCTTTTACTGAATCCTAGCAGAGGAGCTATGGATCTCTGTTTTTCAAAATGTATTTCTTCAGTTGCCTTGACTTCACTCTTCAATGTATTATTGTTAGCCTTTATCGCAACCTTTATCCTTCTCCCTTCTTTATCCAAGTATCCTTGTACATATTTTGCTATATCATCAATCTCATAGGATCCAACAGGTATCTCAACAACCTCATTCCCTACATGAACCAGATTATTGCTCACATCAATATTTGGTATAGAGTTGTATGTTTGAAAATCAATTAATCCACAAACATAATCCATTGCTAGCTCCAGCGGGGGAAAGTACTCAGAAGTGAGTAGAGATGAATCTCCTGTGAGAGTAAGTGTTAATGATATGGCGGTTGATAATGAACTGTCACAATTTCAATATAGATACATTTATTTATAGATAATAATTAATGGCTATAACAATTATATAAAAACTCTAAACATAAGTGACCGCAAATTACTGCATCATAGTTCTGATAAGAGCTGTAGTTGTACGTAATATTACTACCCAAGTAGTTTATGAGCTCCCTTGGTGGTTGGAGATTGCCAAAGCTATCAAAGTATTCGATGTTATCACCTTTCTTGTAGTACGCTACCCAGTGTGTACCGGCTCCAGTTGAGATGTCCAAGTTAACAATTCCGCTTTCTCGCTTCCATGGCTTTTTAGGTAGATTATCACGCATAAATACTCCTCTGAAGTGCGGCAAGTGTGTGGTATACTTGTGAAGATCCAACTCGTTTAGCGGTCTTTTGGGTAGCGTCTTTAATAGTTTTTTGGCTGTAGATAGAGTCCAAGTCCTTTTCTGTACGGCTTCAGGAACAGCCCGTTTCCATCTTTGCCAACCGCTATAGTTTCCATTGCTTGGTTATGACGTTTGCTTTCTTCCAATTTTGCCTTTGCGGCACTGGTATCATTTACTGCTTTAGCTATGCCTGCTGCACCTCCCGATAGTGCTCCCAATGCTGAAAGCCCAGCAAACAGCGGGATGAGGAACGGAAGTGCTCCACCAACCTTTGGTACAGGTATCACTCGTGGAGTTTTAATTGATTTCTTCTTTCTTTTCACAATATTTTTAGCTGCACTAAGAGCTATTTTTGTAGCTTCCATCAAGTCTTTCGGTTTTTTTACTTTTAAAATTTTACGTGCATTTCGTACTGCTTCTCGGAATGTGGGTTGGCGTTTATTTTTAGCCTTAAGACCCATACCTAGCTTAATTTTAGCCTTCATTGCATTTGTTATAAGCCAAGCATTGGCACGTTCACTCAAATTTGCATCCGTAGATTTTGCACGCTGCCAGGCCTTTTCAGCTAATATTTTATCAGCTATATGTCGATCACTTGTGTCTTTATGCCGCGAGTATGCTATATCGTGTTCCTTGCAGGCTGCGTCCAGTGGATTAATGCCTGGATCTCCTCTCGCCAATCTTTGTTGTAACTTTGTTCCTGGTCCACAGTACTGGTATCCCGGTAGATGTAATTCTACAGGTAATTTGTTGATGATTGAATTTAATAGTCCTCTGCCCCCTTTCAAATATTTTCTGGAGCTTTTCGATTTGTGATCCGACATCTTATAAGGTTCCGATGATACTGTTGAAATGTAATATAAGCAGGTGTATTTATAGGAATCCCGTTAGTCTTCAATATGCGGTTCATTAAACAACAACAAGCTTTTCCTGTTCGAAATGCTGATGTAGGTGTTATGAAGGTGAAAAAGAAGCATGGCCCCCTATTGCCTAATAGTATAAGGAGCATCATTGTTGGACCATCGAATTGTGGAAAAACTAATGTTATGATAAGTTTGCTGGAACATCCCAATGGTCTGAGATATGAAAATATTTACATATATTCAAAATCTTTACATCAACCAAAGTATGAATACTTGAAGCGAGTGATGACTCCCATATCAGGATTGGGGTATTATACATTCTCAAACAACTGCGACGTTCTACCTCCAGAGGAAGCCAAATCACATTCAGTGTTTATTTTCGATGATGTAGCATGTGAAAAGCAAGATAATGTGCGATCCTATTTTTGCATGGGTCGTCACGAAGATATAGATAGCTTCTATCTCTGTCAAACATATACGCATATACCAAAGCACTTAATACGTGAAAATGCTAATTTAATCATCTTATTCAAGCAAGATGACTTGAATTTGAAACATATTTATAATGATCATGTGAATACAGACATGAAGTTTGATAAATTTCGAAGAGCCTGTGCTGAGTGTTGGAAGGATAAATATGGTTTCTTGTTGATTGATAAGGACAGCTCATTAAACAAGGGGCGCTACCGTAAAGGATTTGATACCTTCATTGTACTATAAAAGGATGAAACATGCGAAATATTCATAAGTCGAAGCTGTAACTCAGACGAAAGCACACCGAATCCTGTGGACCTGCTGAATAGATTAAAGCTGTTCACCTATTATCAGAGCTGTTTTAAAAGCTGTTAAGCTGTTATCAGAGCTGTTTGAAAAGCTGTTAAGCTGTTATCAGAGCTGTTTAAAAGCTGTTAAGCTGTTATCAGAGCTGTTTGGAAAGCTGTTAAGCTGTTATCAGAGCTGTTTAAAAGCTGTTAAGCTGTTATCAAAGCTGTTTGGAAAGCTGTTAAGCTGTTATCAGAGCTGTTTAAAAGCTGTTAAGCTGTTATCAAAGCTGTTTGGAAAGCTGTTAAGCTGTTATCAGAGCTCTTTGGAAAGCTGTTAAGCTGTTATCAGAGCTGTTTGGAAAGCTGTTAAGCTGTTATCAGAGCTGTTGGAAAAGCTGTTAAGCTGTTATCAGAGCTGTTTGAAAAGCTGTTAAGCTGTTATCAGAGCTGTTTGGAAAGCTGTTAAGCTGTTATCAGAGCTGTTTGGAGCTGTTATCAGAGCTATTTGGAAAGCTGTTAAGCTGTTATCAGAGCTGTTTGGAAAGCTGTTATTGAGTTAATAACTAAGATGAATGAAAATCTATTAAAAGAAATTATCAAGACTAGGAATGCAGTGCGAAGGAAATTAAAAGCCCTAAGGATGGGAAAAATTGAAGCAGAAGCTCGACTTGAAGAAACCTTTAAGCCAATCACTAAACCCTTAAAAGAGTTTGTTAGAACAGTTAAATACGAGCCGCCGGATATAGTAAAATTTGAGACAAAAGATGTAAAAGAAGAAGAAGAAGAAGAAGCAGAAGAAGAAGAAGAATCCAATGAGGTTGTGGAACCTTTTACCCCTCCAAAACGAAAATATGTTAAAATGGAGGCTAGTAGCACACCCATAAATTATGGAGATTATTCCTTAACATCTGAGGAAGAATTCGCAACACCTGAACGTTCAAGAACATTGACAGAAAGGTATCCTGTCACCTCCCCCGATACGTCTGGATACATAGTTTCAAACTATTTAAAGCTATTCACTGATAATAGCCCTAAAATTGATCCAACCTATGGAGTTTACTATGATGATAGCGCGTGGAGAATCGGTAATTCAACGTTTGATGTTGATGATGTAGGAAATATTGTTATCAAGGGGAAGAGCTATAAAACAACTTTGGGGTTATGTGAGCTGCTATTTATGAAAGATCCTGTAAAAAGTCTATATACTAAAGAGGATTTAACTAATTATGGATCTATTTTGAAAGATACCAATGCATATAAACGTGACTATGCTGAAGATGGACAAATAAAAGGTACTAGAGCGGCTAAGTATAAAGCTATAATCAGTAAACTTATACAGCATAAAGGCATGGGACTAATGCGTCTGCCTAAAGAAAACATTGATCACATTTACTGGGATGATCCAAATGAATTAGTGGATAGACTGCGCCTTCTAATGGCATCAAAGCAGGCTGGAAACACCAGTCACAACAATTGTATCTATACTGGAGGAGTTGCGAGAAGCAGATATTATAGTTTAAATACTACTCCATTGCCATACTTCTACACAATCTACAAATGAGCGTTGACAAGTTTGGACGTTTCTCTAAGCGGGGATATTTTGGGAAAGCAGGTGAACGTGGACCAACAGGAGCTCAAGGACCAGCCGGTGAACAAGGAATTCAAGGACCAGCTGGTAAACAAGGAGCACAAGGTCCAGCTGGAGAACAAGGAGAGCGGGGTATTGGATTTAATTTAACGATAAACGGAGACTACGATCTGAACTCAAAGTGTATAAAACGACTTGGTGAACCCCTTGAAAATGATGATGCTACTATCAAAGACTATGTTGACAAGAAAATTAAAATAAGTGTGGAAGAAATAAGAAAAACTATTAATATAGAGGTGGCAAATTTAACGCTATATATCAATGGCGAAATCGCAAAGATTGAAAACTATCTGTTTACTTCAGTAATAAATAAGAAAGACTTGACACCAAAAGATGGTGTATATGAGTAAAAACTCTTGAGAAATCTGTTTCATTTATAATTACGATGAGTAAGAGACAAGTGGTAAATGAGCTGCATAAACCAGCGAGAAAAAATTTTAAACGACGTCGTGTGATTATCAAAGGACTAGATGACTTGTGGCAGGCAGACTTGGTTGAAATGGATCCCTACAAGTATGTGAACAAGGGTTACCGCTATCTGCTGACAGTAATTGATGCCTTCTCCAAATATGCATGGGCAATTCCAATTAAAAGAAAAACTGGTGTAGAAGTAAGAGATGCCATGCAATCTATATTAAGCGAGGGACGAATACCTAAAAACCTGCAGACTGATGATGGAAAGGAGTTCTACAACAGCCTCTTTAAAAATCTAATGATGAAGCATGCAATTAATCATTACTCTACGTACAGTTTCCTCAAAGCATCAATAGTGGAACGATTTAACCGAACTCTGAAGGATATGATGTGGAAGGAATTCAGTTTTAATGGAACTTATCAGTGGATTAGTATGGTAAAGAAACTGCTCACTGAATACAACTCAAGAATAAATCGAACTACAAAAATGAGACCCCGTGATATCAACATCTCCAATGAGAAACAACTGCTTTCAACTGTATACAATCATATAAAAATTGTTGTTCCTGCAAAGTATAAAGTTGGGGATTTTGTACGCATCAGCAAATACAAGCATATATTTGAGAAAGGCTATACACCAAACTGGACAGCTGAGATTTTTAAAATTATTAATGTTCAAAACACAAACCCCATCACATATCGGCTGGAAGATTATCAAGGAAATCCAATCACAGGATGCTTTTACGAATTGGAGCTGCTGAAAGTTAAACACCCAAACCTATACCTCGTAGAGAAAATCTTAAAGAAGAGTGGAGATAAAGCTTACGTTAAATGGCTTGGATTTTCATCAAAACACAATTCTTGGATCAATAAAAAAGATGTTTTATAATTGTAATACTTTAATTACTTTATTAAATGAAACTGAAACTATAATACATAATTTATTTACACTAGACTTAGATTCTTTCAGCGGTTGCCACTTGTTGATCTGATGAAATGGAGTAATGCCCCCCATGGTAGAGTATCCGTCGTTCCGCGCATAATATGATAAGCCACACACACACACACACACACACGCGCACACACACACACACACACACACACACACACACACACACACACACACACATTCTACCCAAGCCTTGGAACAGGTAACGTAGCCCAATCCAACACACCCATACAATCCTATATCTACAACTTCCCTGCTAAGAAAACTTATTTAGGTGCAGCAAAACCATGATGACGTCATGCCGATATCTAGAACTCCTCTCCAGCTAATAACAGAAAACAGCAAAACCAAGGCATGGTGGTAGTTCCGGCTAAGGCCGCTAGGGTACCTTACTCAAGAAATGGCGTTTTGCGCTCAAACAGATGTCGCTAATATCTCGAAAACCAAAGCCCGTAGAGGATTTCTGATGAAAACTCCCACTCCACACCGCCAAGAATCCATTTCCATGAGCAAAAATAACTTGAATTATTAATACGCTAATATCTCGAAAACCAGAGCCCGTAGAGCATTTCTGATGAAAATTTCATTACCCCCCCTCCATATCTTTATTATCCCCCCCCCATACCCACCATCTAGAATCCATTGGCATGAACAAAAATTTCCTACTATTAACTTTAATTATTAGTTCAAAACCAAAAGCCTACATTTAGACGCTCAAGAAAAATCAATTATTACTAATATTAATTCAAAACCAGGCGCAAAACCTGAAAACACCTGTAAAAAGTCTATATACTAAAGAGGATTTAACTAATTATGGATCTATTTTGAAAGATACCAATGCATATAAACGTGACTATGCTGAAGATGGACAAATAAAAGGTACTAGAGCGGCTAAGTATAAAGCTATAATCAGTAAACTTATACAGCATAAAGGCATGGGACTAATGCGTCTGCCTAAAGAAAACATTGATCACATTTACTGGGATGATCCAAATGAATTAGTGGATAGACTGCGCCTTCTAATGGCATTTAGTAATTATAGAATTACCAATTAGCTAATTGTTTGAACAAATGTTGCTAATATCTCGAAAACCAGAGAGGATTTGTGATGAAAATTTCGTTCCCCCTCCCACCCCACACCACCAAGAATCCATTTCCATGAGCAAAAATAACTTGAAATATTAATACGCTAATATCTCGAAAACCAGAGCCCGTAGAGCATTTCTGATGAAAATTTCATTACCCCCCCTCCCTATCTTTATTATTCCCCCCCCACATACCACCCCTATAGAATCCATTGGCATGAACAAAAATTTCCTACTATTAACTTTAATTATTAGTTCAAAACCAAAAGCCTACATTTAGGCACTCAAGAAAAATCAATTATTACTAATATTAATTGAAAACCAGGCGCAACACTTGAAAACAACAAAAGCCTACATTTAGGCGCACCACACATCCAAAAAAGTGAAGCAAAAAACTTCCCAAAACCGTAGCATGCTGCCACGTGTGGGCAAAAGTGAAGCAAAAAACTTCCCAAAACCGTAGCATGCTGCCACGTGTGGGCCAAAAGTGAAGCAAAAAACTTCCGAGGGAACCGTACCACACATCCAAGAAAGCCGTAGTATCGGAGCATGCTGGTAGCATCGGCTAATGTCTCACTGACATCGTCTAGAATCTGTTCATGGTGATGTGATGTTGTGAAATTCGAATGATACCCAAGCCTTGGAACAGGTAACGTAGCCCAATCCAACACACCCATACAATCCTATATCTACAACTTCCCTGCTAAGAAAACTTATTTAGGTGCAGCAAAACCATGATGACGTCATGCCGATATCTAGAACTCTCCCGCTAGCAAAACCAAGGCATGCTGGTAGTTCCGACTAAGGCCGCTAGGGTACCTTACTCAAGAAATGGCGTTTGCACCCAAACAGATGTCGCTGCGTATCGGCTAATGTCTCACTTCTAGAATCTGTTCATGGTGATGTCATGTTGTGAAATTCGAATGATGCTGAACTCTCCCGCCAATAAAAGAAAACAGCAAAGCCAGGTAGTTCCGGCTAACGCCGCTAGGGAACCTTACTCAAGAAATGGCGTTTGCGCTAGAAAACCGGAACATGCTGGTAGTACCTGTTAATGCCGCTAAGGCGCAGTCAAGACCAAATGATACATCCCGGTAGTACCGGTTAATCCCGCTACGGTGCAGTCGAGACGCAATGTTGCACCCAAGACACAATCGTGCATCCAAGGCGCAAACCAATACAGCCAAGACACAAACCTACTCAGTGTGGGCTCAACCCACCTAGCGACGGTGGCGCCATCTGTGGCGAAATCCTGGAAGCTAAAACAGTGATCCAGAATCCGCATAGCTTATCTACTCATTACTGCGACATTTTAATTTTGCAGAGACTTAGAGCGAGATAGTGATATGTAAAACTATTCCAAGAGTAAAAGAATACGTTTGTATAGCTGAAACTCTCTCTCCCACCAAATTATGGCGATATGTTCTTATGGATGTATGCAGAGTGATTGGCTTGGACGTAAAGTCCAGACTGCCAGAATGAGCTGACAGATCACTCGACGGACAGCGTTGACTGCAGGGCGGCGCGCTAGTTCGCCACAACTATTGGCGGAGAGTGTGGGGAGGTTCCACGAAAAACCTGCCGCTGCCGTTTGCCATAATAAAAAAAAAAAAATTCGTGCCTATTAACTAAAAGCCGGCACACATTCGGTCCTGAAGGGACCCTTACGTCACTTACCCATATCCATCAGCGAAGGCGCAGATGGTTTGCCTTCTTTGCGTGCCCCAGTCACCCATCAGACTCTGAGGGCAGATGTTTTCAGAGTCCCTTGTTGACCTGGAAAGAGAGACTAGGCGGACCTAGGCGACCTTCATGCGAGAGGGCTCCGGAACAGTGATAGGAGAAATAAAAGTATTTAAAGCATAATTACCTTATAATAGTTCATTGCCTTAAATATGTCTTAAAGTACAACATTCCTAAATATTAACACTTTCAAAGACGTAATATATTCCGCGTTTGTTGTTTGAATTCATTCCAGTGATAAACGAAATAATAATAATAGTACCAATAATAATATTGTTGCGAGCGTGGCCTTTGATTCGTTATTTAAAACACAATATTAAATATTTAATATACAAGTTCTTTATTTAACTCTAATCTTAACAATTCACAAACTTTCAATTAATCAACTACACTTTAATTATCGCTTATTACTGTACTTTCAATTATCGCAATCTAATTACAACACTTCCGCACGTTATTACTTTCGCTTGTTAACACTGCAACGTCTAAGACAAGACTCTAGCCTAGAAACTCTCCAGATTATTCTCGAGTGTTCTATTTTCCAGAAGCTTCTTGACTGTTCTATTCATTCTATTCCTGAACCTTCCTGTAGATACCATAATCAATTCTCCGAACCTAAAGTCGTTTACTTCTCCATTGCCAGTAGATGTCACCAGTTGTCTCTTTCTATTGCACGTAACACTGCCCCCTTCTTAAATTTGTTCGTCCCGAACAACAGGTGGTCCACGGTCTTGAAGCTCGTAGTATTGATACAAGCGGTCCAAGTGAACAATTTTATGCTTGCCTCTTGTGCCACGCTGAATCCTGTATACCACGTCATTAATTCTAGTTACTACTGAATACGGTCCTTCCCAGTCTTGTTGCAGTTTTGGAGAACGTCCCTTACGTCGTCTCGGATTATAGAGCCAAACAAGATCACCTTCATTAAATCCTGCGGAATTAGCACGTAGGTCATAGCAGGTCTTCATCCGATCAGTATTTGTTGCTAATTTCGTCCTCGTGGCCTCGTGCACATCAGCTAATTGCTGTTTGAGCTCCGATACGTAGTCTTCTGGTAACTTTTGTTCACCTCTGGGGGTACCGAATTTGAGGTCGCTAGGTAAACGCATCTCTCTTCCGAATATGACTTTAGCTGGGGTTTGTCCGGTAGTACTATGAATGGCTGATCTATAAGCCATTAGGAATATAGGAATGTATCGATCCCAATCGCGTTGATGATAGTCAACTACTTTCTTTAGATGCTCGATCAATGTTCTGTTGAAGCGCTCTACCATGCCATCAGATTGTGGGTGTAGAGGAGTTGTTCTAGTTTTTCTTGTTCCCAACATTTTACACATCTCCTGGAAAGTCCGCGATTCGAAGTTCCGTCCTTGGTCCGAATGAAGTTCGTGAGGCACACCAAACCTACTGACCCAATTCGTTATTATTTGTTCCGCAACTGTGGTTGCCTCTTGATTAGGGATTGCATAAACTTCAGGCCATTTACTGAAATAGTCAATGGCAACTAAAATATGACGGTTACCGCCATCCGTTTCAGGAAAAGGTCCAGCGATGTCTACAGCTATCCTTTCAAAGGGGGCTCAGACATTATACTTATGCATTTCACCTCTGCTTCTGTGCTGCGGCCCTTTGCAAGTAGCGCAGACAGTGCATCTGCGGCACCACTCTTCCACATCTTCTCGCATATGTAGCCAATAAAATCTTTCCCGTATTTTGGAAATTGTTTTGTTCACTCCCAAATGTCCTCCAGAGGTTCCACCGTGCATTTCTTCTAGAACATCTTTGACGTTTGATGCTGGCACGACTATCTGCATTCGGAAATATTCGCCGTTAGGTGCTTCCCATTTGGGTTTTAATATACCACATTCAACATGAAGAGAGTTCCATTGAGCCCAGTAAGTTTTCAGATTCTCACTCCGTTCCGAAATATCCTTCCAGTCTGGTCTTTCCATATCTTCTTTCCAAGCGAGAATAGGTGAAATGTCCGGATCTTCTCGTTGTGCTGTTCTCAGGTCCTCGTTGTCCCAACCTGTAGATGGTTCCACGGTTATCAACTGTATAGTTGCTGTTGTTTCTTTTTCTTCCACCCGTGCGCAATGTTTGCATTCAAGTTTGCATGGACGTCGTGAAAGGACGTCTGCATTTCCATGGATACGACCTCTTCGGTGTTGGATCTCAAGATCATAAGCCTGGAGTCACTCTATCCATCTCGCGACTTGTCCCTCAGGGTCGGTGCGAAGGATGAATTTCTGCCCGTAGAGATATTTATGGAAATGTTTTGTTGAACTTACAATAGCAAGTAGCTCTTTTCTTGTAGCACAATAATTTTTCTCTAGCTTTGAAAGGCTACTGGAACTTCTTGACCATTCTCCTCCTGCGAAAGCACTGCACCAATACCTTCATTGCTGGCATCCGTATCTAATATAAATGTTTTTCCCAGCTTTGGATAGTGAAGTACTGGAGCTTCACAGAGCTGTTGCTTCAAATTTTCAAAACTTTCATTTCATTTATCCGACCATATGAACGGCCTTCCCTTTTCTGTAAGTTGATGTAATCTTCTTGCTATATCTGCAAAACCTTTCACGAATCGCCTATAGTAGGTAGCTAAACCAAGAAAACTCCGTAATTGATGTTTGTCCATTGGAACTGGCCAATTTTTGACGGCTTCTATCTTCTCTGGATCGGTTCTTACTCCTTGTGATGAAACTATGTGCCTTAAATATCGCACTGAGCTTCAATTTTGCATCTTTGAGTCTTTGAAGTACGTCTCGTAAGTTGTTTTTATGTTCCTTGAATGTCCTTCCGATAACTATTATGTCATCCAAGTAGACAAGACATGTTTTCCAGGTTAAACCACGTAGAACACATTCCATTAGTCGTTCGAATGTGGCTGGAGCATTACATAACCCAAATGGCATTACTTTGAATTGCCATAAGCCACTGCCAACTGAGAAAGCAGTTTTATCTCGGTCCTCGGGATGTATTTCCACTTGCCAGTAACCACTCTTCAAATCCAGCGTGGAAAACCATTGCGCTCCGGAAAGAGTATCCAACGTGTCATCAATCCTTGGTAATGGATAGCTATATTTTCTCGTCACGTTATTTAGTTGGCGGTAGTCTACGCAGAATCGGGTGCTGCCATCCTTTTTCCTAACCAGAACAACCGGAGATGTCCAAGGGCTGTTAGATTCCTCTATTATGCCTTGTTCCTTCGAGGAGTTCATCAGGTCTGCAACTTCTGGTTGTTTGGCTAATGGCAATCTTCGTGGTGTCTGTCGAATGGGCCTGGAATCTCCTGTATCGATTGGTTTTACCGTAATCATCATAATTCATTGCAAATAATTCCGAAAATTCATCGATCACCTCTTTGGCATCGCTGTGTTGTTGTTCACTTAAGGCACTGGACGAAAGAAGTTTCTGAACCTGTTGGGTAGTAGCTGGTATAGGTTTTGTCTCCCTGATATTACTACCATTATCCAAATTGACGATTTGGTAAACGGGCTCACAATTTCCAATTATAGCACCTTCTTTTAGTTGTACCTCATTTTCGGATGTGTTAAGCACTCTGACTGGTATTAATGTTGCACCTTCTGCCTTCACTAAAGTCTTGCCAACAATGATGCTCGATGTAACTTTTGTGGGGTTAGGCTCCACCAGATAGAATTGGCAGGTCCCGATGTCATCAGTAAGCTTTGTCCATATTAGTGTCTCGGAGTATGGCGAAAGAGTAATATTTTCGCAGACCATCGTCCTTACTTTCGTAGGATGATCTGCTCCTTCTCCTAGTTTCATAGGAATTTCTATGTTCCCATATTTGAGAATCCGCTCTCCGACATCCAGATTTATTTTGTATGTGCTCATGAAATCTATTCCAAGAATGCATTCATCCATTATGTCTGAAACCAGGAAAGTGTGAGGAAATAGTAGTTCGCCTAGTTGAACATCTAAAGTTATTTCTCCAAACACCCGTGCTGCTGCTCCAGTTGCTGTTCTTAGTAGATATTTGGTGGTATTATGAAGCCATTTGTTCTTAACAAGATCTGTTCTAATAATTGATCTTGCAGCTCCAGTATCGATAGTGACTGCGCAGTCATTTTTTCCTACACTTCCATATATAACAAGACGGCTATTATTTCTCTGCAACTGGCCTACTTGAATGATGACTTCGGGGCTGTCGATTCCACCAACCAACTTCTGCCCCACAAAGTTGGTTTTTACTAGTTTTCCGACTGCTCAACAGGAGAGCTGATGCGACTAGTCGCTGCTTGATATCTAGTCTCTCCACGAATAGCTTGTTACCTGGCTCGACATCTTTGGCATTCTTCTTTCCCTTCTTCAGGTGATTCCACTCGTCGACGTTTTCTGCAGTCTCTTTGAAGGTGCCCTGATCTATTACAATTCCAGCATCGAAGGACACCACGTGAAGGCGGGCTCTGTGATGATTGCACTCTGTTACAAGTACATTCTTCCACTGAAATTTCTCTTACTCGTACTGCACTCCGTGAAGCTCGTCTGGCGGATTCATACGCTAATGCATAGGCTAGTGCTTCTGCTGTTGATTTCTTTCCCGCTAGCCTTAACGCTTGTTGTAAATTTTGCTCTGCAATAGCGTTCACAAATACCTCCGTAGCCACTTCATTACGGAAATCCGCATTTACGCTGGAGTATGAAAGATGCGCTAATCTTTCCACATCAGCCTGCAATTGTTGTAGTGATTCGCCATGCTTTTGAATCCTGTTTCGCAACTGTAGGCGATATACTTGCTGCATGTGCTCATCTCCGTAACGTAATTCTATCGCCTGTACTAATGAAGAGTAATCACGTTGATTTTCAATTGGTACAGTTTGTAAGAGTTCTGACGCAGGAGCTCGAAGTGCTAACACCAGAGCTATAGCTATAGCTTTGTCTTCATCATTCCATCCATTTACCTCTGAAGCTGCCTCGAATTATCTCTTGAAGATATGCCATGAATTTTGTCCATCAAATATTGGAGGTTTCATTCTACCTGTGCTGAATATTTCAGCTGCTGCGTTTAGAGGCTGACGATGCTTTATTCTTCCTAGATCTGCTTTAAAACTGTCAAGCTGCTCGGTGACTTTTTGTTGAGCTTCCGCCACTTCCTGCTCGATTCCTTCTTTTTTAAATTTTGTTCGTCTAACGAGTTTTTCAGGAAAGTCTTCTGTTCCTCCAAACGAGTTTCTAGACAATTCTCCAGAGAACTCTTTTGTTTGTCCAAGCGGGTTTCCATAGATTTCTTCTGCTCATCTAACCGGGATTCTAGAGAATTCGTTTGCTCATCTAAGCGGGATTCCAGAGAATTCTTTTGTTCGTCCATAGATTTCTTCTGCTCATCTAAACGGGATTCCAGAGAATTCTTTTGTTCTTCGAGAGAATTCTTTTGTTCATCAAAACGGGCTTCCATTAAAGTACTCATTAAAGTACTCAAAAGATGTTCCATTTTCATTGTAGGCTCTTCTTCAACTTCGGTTTCTTCCAAGTTATCTTCGAAAACAAATGTTTCAGGATTCTTTCCTTCCTCTATCAAAGCTTGTCTGAGTCGCTCGGCTAGAACTTTCTTTGCACCTGTCATTTGTAATGACCGGTTCCCTAACTCCACTTTCAAATCCTGCGTTCGAAGCTCGTCGAATTTTCGCCCCATTACTTTAGTAATTCACTTTAAGTTGAATATAAATTATTTTCCAGAACTTTCTAAATTTAACACAATTTCACAAAATTAATCACACTTTGAATTTTAAAGTCAATTGCCACCACTTTATTTCGCGAATTTATTTCACTCCTGACACCAGTTGTTGCGAGCGTGTCCTTTGATTCGTTATTTAAAACACAATATTAAATATTTAATATACAAGTTCTTTATTTAACTCTAATCATAACAATTCACAAACTTTCAATTAATCAACTACACTTTAATTATCGCTTATTACTGTACTTTCAATTATAGCAATCTAATTACAACACTTCCGCACGTTATTACTTTCGCTTGTTAACACTGCAACGTCTAAGACAAGACTCTTATTCTGGCTATGACAACTGTTATATTTATACCCTAGAAACTCTCCAGATTATTCTCGAGTGTTCTATTTTCCAGAAGCTTCTTGACTGTTCTATTCATTCTATTCCTGAACCTTCCTGTAGATACCATAATCAATTCTCCGAACCTAAAGTCGTTTACTTCTCCATTGCCAGTAGATGTCACCAGTTGTCTCTTTCTATTGCACGAAACAATATCAGTACTAAATATTAACACTTTCATAGACGTAATATATTCCGCGTTTGTTGTTTGAATTCATTCCAGTGATAAAAGAAATAATTTTTTTTTATTTATATATAGGCTCTTTATTTGGTGGCTCTTTGGCTCTTTTCAAAATCCTTAAAACTAAGTGGCAAAAGGCTCTACAATATGTATATAAAAAGGCACTAACTAATCTAAAAAAAAAAAAACAAAATACAAACATGACAGAGTCAATAGGCACAATAAAAGCAAACTAGACACTAACAATTAAAATAACTAAATAGAGTAACATTAAATGCACAAATGAGACCATGTATAACGGACACTAAAAATTTTGAAAAGCTCCTAAAAGGTGAAACAAAAAAGAAAAATTTTTATCTTGTCCCAATTTTGACAATCAGGCAAGTGGCAGTTCCAAGAATTTGTAAATTTCCAAATTAATCTAATCAAAATTGAATTCCCTAAACGAACGAATTTTCAAGAAAATTTTTGTATTTTAGAACCGAGACCGAAACCGAATTAGAAAAAAAAAGAGAAACCGAACGAACGAAAAATTTACGCGACATCGTTATAGAGTCCCGCGAGGGCAGCCTGTAGTATCATAGACCTCTACAAACTGCCCTCATCATCCCTCCAGCTTAGCATCTCTAACAGAGTACTTGTCCTTCCCATAGCACGTGCAACGATTCCTAAGCGGGGAGAAGCCCCATGGACTAGTGTTGCAAATGCTGCCGCCTGCTATCACCAGCGAAAGACAAGAGCTCCGTCTTGCACCGACGATAGTGGTTGCCATGTGCAGTTGAATGTGTCTGCGTTCGTTGCCAGATATTCAAGACGTAAACGTCTCTTCAATCTGTCAACGAAGTGGCGCTTAAGTGCTTGTGCGTGGTGTTGTGGGTCAGTGTTCTGACTCCCATCTCCGGCTCTCATGTAGTACAAGTGAATTGTAGATTTGGCCAGTGTCAACACAAAGCTAATCAAACAGTTCACCCGACCACAAACCTTTGGTCCCCATAGAAACGATGTCCTAGTAATGCTGAAATTCGGGTGGATCAGTAGTTACGCTATGGCGTTTCTGGCGCACTTTTTCCATACAAAAAGTGTCCGGAAATTTCAAACTATTTTGCTGGCTCTGGGCCACTGGGGGATTCCGTCTAGTGGTCTACGTCAAGCTCTTGTCTTAGCTGATTTTTTAAATAAAATAATGTTGGATTTTTTTTTGCTGGAATCGAACCGAGAACGCTTGGTTTTGTGAAATCTGAGGTGCTCTACCAGCATGCTCCGGTACTATGGTTTTCTTGGATAGATATGTGGTGCGCCTAAATGTAGGCTTTTTATTATGATTTTGGTGTTTTCAATGTTGCACGTTAATGTAGGCTTTTGGTTTTGAACTAATATTAGTAATAATTAAAGTTAATAGTAGGACATTTTTGTTCATGCCAATGGATTCTAGAGCGTTGGGGTGGGGATATTAAGGGGGATAAAATTTTCATCAGAAATCCTCTACGAGCTCTGGTTTTCGAGATATTAGCGATTTGACCTTTTCAGATATAGTTAATATTATTAATAATTCAAGCTACCTAGGATAGTTTTGTTGATGCCAATAGATTCTAGAAGGTGTTAGAGGGGTAGGTGGTTAGAGGGGGAATAAAATTTTTGTTAGAAATCCTCTACGGGCTATGGTTTTCGAGATATTAGTGATTTTACCTTTTTAGATATAGTTAATGTTAGTAATAATTCAAGTTTATTTTGCTCATGGGGACGCTGCACCTAAATATAGGCTTTTTATTATGATTTTTTCTTGAGCATCTAAATGTAGGCTTTTGGTTTTGAACTAATATTAGTAATAATTAAAGTTAATAGTAGGACATTTTTGTTCATGCCAATGGATTCTAGAGCGTTGGGGTGGGGATATTAAGGGGGATAAAATTTTCATCAGAAATCCTCTACGAGCTCTGGTTTTCGAGATATTAGCGATTTGACCTTTTCAGATATAGTTAATATTATTAATAATTCAAGCTACCTAGGATAGTTTTGTTGATGCCAATAGATTCTAGAAGGTGTTAGAGGGGTAGGAGGTTAGAGGGGGAATAAAATTTTTGTTAGAAATCCTCTACGGGCTATAGTTTTCGAGATATTAGCGATTTGGTTTTGAATTAATATTACTAATAATTCAAGTTACCCTGGGGAGTTGTAGATATCAGCATGACGTCATCTTGGATTTGCTGTTTTCTTACTTGAATATTCCTTAGCGAGGAATTTGTAGATATCAGAAGTTTTGGATCACTTTCTATGTGGGTTCTGGGGCAGTGATATTCTGGGTATCAAATATTAAATGTTTACCAAACATTAGGCATGCTCCCCTGTTTATGATGTAATTTGATATCACCGCTGTAAACAAATTCGCATTTAAGCTGAATGGTTCATACACACCCGTGTAAACTTCCTGTTTACAAATTCGTATTTTAGCTGAATGAGTCATGCACACCTGTGTTATCAAATTTAAGCAATATCAGCACATTTATTCTTTTCATGTAATTTGATACCACACTTACTGTAGGCAGCCAAAAATTTTATTGTTCCAAGAATTTTACCGATCGAAACTTTTCATTGGAATTCACATAAAGTAAACAAATTTTCACATTTTCTCTTCATCTTGAAATGTGTTCATGTAAACAATCTCATTTGATATTTGCAAAATTGAACCAGCAGAATAAAGTAATGAAATTTAAGCAATTAATTTGCGTGATTTATGTTTTTTTTGTGTTTTATTGTTTATTCGATATCATTTCCGCCTGTAAGCAAATTCGTTGGAATTCATCCTGTGCAATGATTATTGCAGCAGCAGGATCATTCATGTTCACAAACTGTTGCTATAAAAGTCCAAGCAATCTCTGGGGGAGCATCAGTCAGTTTTAGTGAGTCTCAGTGATAGTTTAAAAACCATACAAAAAAAATTAAAAATGTCTTCGGTGTTAGTAAATAAAAGTTTTTCAATAATTGAAAATTTGCGAAAAGATGTGATGGAGTGTTTAAAAAATTCAGTGAATAAAGACTATATTGTTAAAAAGTGCAATAGAAACATGCATAAATTTCAAGTTGCATTTCGGAAGTGCAATAAGAGTGCTAGGAAACGACATTTCGAGAGCTGTCTCGAGCAAATTAAAGCATTGAGAGCACTATTGAGAACTCCCCGTCGAGGTGGAGGAATTACTCGCGTAAGAAGAAGTGATTTTGTAAAGTGGGAGGAAATAAAGACAGCGTTCGCAGACAGAATTCGACAAGGTGTTATTGCAAATTTAAAACATATAGACCCGAAGCTATTTATGCAAGACGCTGCCAAATTATTTACACGTCGTGTTAAAAATACCTTAAAACATTATTTTAATATTAAAGTTTCTACAACGTTTTGTGGTGAATTTGTTAAAGAAACTGGTGACAATGAAATTATAAAAGACATTAAATATTTCCAAGCGAGAACTGCTGCAATTAGTGCAGATGATAATTTAGAGGACTGGTTTAAATCAAACATTTTGGATCCAATACACACTCAGCTGGAAGAATTCCAGGAAAAAGACAGTGGCTGGGCACTGCACTCTATAATACATCTAGCAGTACACATCAACAAGTTTGAACAGCTTCGAGGATCTTCGTATATACCTCTACCGAAGGAGATTGCATCAAAGAAAGCTTGCATTAATTTGAAAAATAATGATGAAGCATGCTTCGCATGGGCCGTAACATCAGCGCTATATCCTACAACTGTCAGCTCCGATAGGACCTCATCATATGCACATTATTCAACTGTGCTAAATTTAACTGGGATAACATTTCCCATGACACTTAAGCAAATTACGCAATTTGAAGCCCAGAACGAGATATCAGTAAACGTATTCATCCTAGAGAAAGAGCGTTTCTTCACCACAGTTCCAGTTAGACTTACAAAACACAGGATGGAGCGACATGTAAATCTCTTAATGCTACAAGATGACTATGACCAGGATGATGATGATGAAGATCATATGGATGATGATGATGACGATGATGATGCTGGCAGATATCATTTCTGCTGGATTAAAGATCTTTCGCGCCTCATATCGAAACAAATTTCGAAACATGGTGGTGGTAGAAGGCATATTTGTGATAGATGTTTGCTCTACTTTTACTCTGAAGAAAAATTAACATCACACACTCCCGAATGCGAGAAACAAAACGACTGTAGGATTATGTTTCCCTCAGAGGAAAAGAAATGGTTGGAATATAAGAATTATAACCATAAGAATCCAGTCCCGTTTTGTGTGTATGCTGATCTTGAATCAATATTGAAGCCGATTCAGGGAAACGAACAAAATACACAGCGAATCCAGGAACATGAAGTTCACAGCATCGGATTCTATTTCCACTGCAAGCATGATGCTAAGCTCTCATATTACAGAGTATATCGAGGAAAGGACTGTCAACAATGGTTTGCATTAGAATTGCAAAAAATTGTCTCCATAGCTGTACAGGAAAAGCTGAACATCAGGCCAATGCAGCCCCTGACTAAAGAAGAATGGCGTTCACATATGGAAAATACTTGTTGCCATATATGTGAAAAAACGTTTGCAGCCGATGAGGAACGAGTCCGGGATCATTGCCACTTAACAGGTAAATACTGAGAATCATAATTCAATTCATTTTTTCATAAATTCTTTTAACAGGAAAATACCGAGGGCCAGCGCATAATGCATGCAATCTGATGTATCAAGATTGTCCCATAGTTCCAGTCATTTTTCACAACTTATCTGGATATGATGCTCACTTCATTATTAAGGATATAGCTACATCTATTCCTGGGAAAGTGGATCTCCTACCAATAAATAAAGAAAGATATATCTCGTTCACCAAGCACGTTGAAGGCAGTCATATCAAATTCAGATTCATCGATTCCTTCCGTTTTATGGCAGAATCCTTAGATAAGCTATCATCATTGCTGCCAATGGATAAATTAAATATTACAAGAACTGTATGGCAAGAATTGGATGATGATGACTTTAAACTACTTACGCGCAAAGGAGTCTTCCCATACGACTTCGTTGACGATTGGGCTAAATTGGATTTCCAATACTTACCGGCGCAGGAGCAATTCTATAATAAAATGACTGACAGTGATATATCTTCTGAGGACTACAATCATGCTGAAAAGGTCTGGCGGACATTTGAAATTCAGAAACTTGGCGAATATTCCGATCTATACCTGAAAACTGATGTCCTCCTATTGGCTGATGTCTTCGAGAACTTTCGAGAAGTATGTATGAAGACGTACAATTTGGATCCAGCACATTATTACACCATGCCAGGTCTAACATGGGATGCTATGCTAAAATACACCAAAGTGAAACTAGAGCTGATAACCGACGTAGATATACTGCTTTTCATAGAGAGAGGTATTCGAGGTGGTATAAGTCAATGCTCGAACAGATATAGCAAAGCAAATAATAAATATATGGATGATTTTAAGCCTGATGAGAAAGAGAAATACCTGATGTATTATGATGTAAATAACCTTTATGGATGGGCCATGTCACAGCATTTACCAACCGGAGGATTCAAATGGGTTGATGCTCCCAATATCAATGTTTTCAAGATTCCTGATGATTCACCAATTGGATACATATTCGAAGTAGACTTGGACTATCCTCAACATCTACATGATAAGCATAAGGATTTACCGTTTTGCTCTGAGCATGCAGCACCACCTGGAGCAAAATTAGAAAAGCTTTTGACAACATTACATCCTAAAACTAAATATGTTATACACTACCGAAATTTGAAGCAATGCTTATCACATGGTCTCATCCTGAAAAAAGTGCACCGGGTTCTTCAATTCAACCAATCAGCTTGGCTTAAATCACATATTGACTTAAATACTACCAAACGGAAGCAGGCTACCAGCGATCATGAGAAGGACAGCTATAAGAAGATGAATAATGCAGCTTTTGGTAAAACCATGGAAAATGTTCGCAAGTATAGCGATATAAAGCTTTGCGTAAAGTGGGAAGGTCGCTATGGTGCCAAAGCTCGGATTGCAGCACCCAACTTTCACAGTGCAACGATATTTGATGAGAATTTAGTTGCTGTGGAATTAAGGCGACTCAAAATCTTATTCAATAAGCCCCTCTATATTGGAATGGCAGTTTTGGAAATTTCAAAGATATGCCTGTATGATTTCCACTACAGTTTTATGCAGCGTGAATTTGGAGATAAATGTAAAGTCATGTATACAGATACAGATACAGCTCTGATAACAGCTTAACAGCTTTTAAAACAGCTCTGATAACAGCTTAACAGCTTTTAAAACAGCTCTGATAACAGCTTAACAGCTTTTAAAACAGCTCTAATAACAGCTTAACAGCTTTTAAAACAGCTCTAATAACAGCTTAACAGCTTTTAAAACAGCTCTGATAACAGCTTAACAGCTTTTAAAACAGCTCTAATAACAGCTTAACAGCTTTTCAAACAGCTCTGATAACAGCTTAACAGCTTTTAAACAGCTCTGATAACAGCTTAACAGCTTTTCAAACAGCTCTGATAACAGCTTAACAGCTTTTCAAACAGCTCTGATAACAGCTTAACAGCTTTTAAACAGGTCTGATAACAGCTTAGCTTTTCAAACAAGTCAGATAATAGGTCAGATAACAGCTAAATAGTTTTCAAACTGGCCTGGTCGACAGACGGCTTAACAGCTTTTCTGTAGGGAATCAAGGTTGTAACCTCCAAGACACACTTTCGGATGAAGGTCAAGGACCTGATGTCCTTCCGGTTTCAAAGGTGATGTCAGGGGTCAAGTTCGAGCCCACGTGTAAATGTTTTTTCTCAAGCCATCCTAGCATTCTGGGTAAAATGCTCAACCGCCCGATTAGGTGCTTGCTGTAGTGGGCAAATATTTATAAAGAATACCTTCGGGAGCTCTGAACTTAGTAGGGAAATTGAATAAAAAAGAATACCATATATAAAATATTATTATTGATTTATTATAAATTGAAAAATATTCACATTTAATTCTTAAGGTATCATTCTAGATTAACATTTAATTCTTAAAGTATCATTCTATATTAGGCTGCCTTAATTCGGTTACCCTGTAATTATAATATTTTCCTTTATTTTACAATAATGTATATCATCTTAGACTATTTCATTAAATGGTATTTTAGCTATAATACAATTTTTTATTTACAATACATATCTTACACTAGCCTTAGATTATGTGTTTTCTGCATCTGCTCCTTGCTGTTCTGATTGAATAGAGTAATGTCCCCATGGTAGAGTATCCGTTGTCCCACTCATAATATACCGCTTGTTATCATATGGATTCAATGCAATCTTCTTTTGGCTGATCGTGTAGATATTATGGTTATGCGATCGTATGGAGCTCTGATTAGCAGTTAATACTCGCTTGTTATTCAAACATTCGACGTAGTCTTCGAATTTGATATGCCTCTGGACTACATTAGTCTTTACTCCTTTTGCTTTCTTTACAGTTTTACCATCGTTTATACGTAGACTGTACATTTTCGAGCGCAAGCCTGCAAATCGGCTCATGATTTTCCCATTCAGCTCATCCTTCATTAGACCAGGAATCTTTTTATTCATGAGCGGTAAATTGAATTGATTATCTTCTGGGTAATCACTTGTATCAAATTTGTTTATATTTTCGGCCATAAACTCATATGCATTTTTCTCTTCAAGTTCATATATTAGAGAATCTGTATCTGTATACATGACTTTACATTTATCTCCAAATTCACGCTGCATAAAACTGTAGTGGAAATCATACAGGCATATCTTTGAAATTTCCAAAACTGCCATTCCAATATAGAGGGGCTTATTGAATAAGATTTTGAGTCGCCTTAATTCCACAGCAACTAAATTCTCATCAAATATCGTTGCACTGTGAAAGTTGGGTGCTGCAATCCGAGCTTTGGCACCATAGCGACCTTCCCACTTTACGCAAAGCTTTATATCGCTATACTTGCGAACATTTTCCATGGTTTTACCAAAAGCTGCATTATTCATCTTCTTATAGCTGTCCTTCTCATGATCGCTGGTAGCCTGCTTCCGTTTGGTAGTATTTAAGTCAATATATGGTTTAAGCCAAGCTGATTGGTTGAATTGAAGAACCCGGTGCACTTTTTTCAGGATGAGACCATGTGATAAGCATTGCTTCAAATTTCGGTAGTGTATAACATATTTAGTTTTAGGATGTAATGTTGTCAAAAGCTTTTCTAATTTTGCTCCAGGTGGTGCTGCATGCTCAGAGCAAAACGGTAAATCCTTATGCTTATCATGTAGATGTTGAGGATAGTCCAAGTCTACTTCGAATATGTATCCAATTGGTGAATCATCAGGAATCTTGAAAACATTGATATTGGGAGCATCAACCCATTTGAATCCTCCGGTTGGTAAATGCTGTGACATGGCCCATCCATAAAGGTTATTTACATCATAATACATCAGGTATTTCTCTTTCTCATCAGGCTTAAAATCATCCATATATTTATTATTTGCTTTGCTATATCTGTTCGAGCATTGACTTATACCACCTCGAATACCTCTCTCTATGAAAAGCAGTATATCTACGTCGGTTATCAGCTCTAGTTTCACTTTGGTGTATTTTAGCATAGCATCCCATGTTAGACCTGGCATGGTGTAATAATGTGCTGGATCCAAATTGTACGTCTTCATACATACTTCTCGAAAGTTCTCGAAGACATCAGCCAATAGGAGGACATCAGTTTTCAGGTATAGATCGGAATATTCGCCAAGTTTCTGAATTTCAAATGTCCGCCAGACCTTTTCAGCATGATTGTAGTCCTCAGAAGATATATCACTGTCAGTCATTTTATTATAGAATTGCTCCTGCGCCGGTAAGTATTGGAAATCCAATTTAGCCCAATCGTCATCGTATGGGAAGACTCCTTTGCGCGTAAGTAGTTTAAAGTCATCATCATCCAATTCTTGCCATACAGTTCTTGTAATATTTAATTTATCCATTGGCAGCAATGATGATAGCTTATCTAAGGATTCTGCCATAAAACGGAAGGAATCGATGAATCTGAATTTGATATGACTGCCTTCAACGTGCTTGGTGAACGAGATATATCTTTCTTTATTTATTGGTAGGAGATCCACTTTCCCAGGAATAGATGTAGCTATATCCTTAATAATGAAGTGAGCATCATATCCAGATAAGTTGTGAAAAATGACTGGAACTATGGGACAATCTTGATACATCAGATTGCATGCATTATGCGCTGGCCCTCGGTATTTTCCTGTTAAAAGAATTTATGAAAAAATGAATTGAATTATGATTCTCAGTATTTACCTGTTAAGTGGCAATGATCCCGGACTCGTTCCTCATCGGCTGCAAACGTTTTTTCACATATATGGCAGCAAGTATTTTCCATATGTGAACGCCATTCTTCTTTAGTCAGGGGCTGCATTGGCCTGATGTTCAGCTTTTCCTGTACAGCTATGGAGACAATTTTTTGCAATTCTAATGCAAACCATTGTTGACAGTCCTTTCCTCGATATACTCTGTAATATGAGAGCTTAGCATCATGCTTGCAGTGGAAATAGAATCCGATGCTGTGAACTTCATGTTCCTGGATTCGCTGTGTATTTTGTTCGTTTCCCTGAATCGGCTTCAATATTGATTCAAGATCAGCATACACACAAAACGGGACTGGATTCTTATGGTTATAATTCTTATATTCCAACCATTTCTTTTCCTCTGAGGGAAACATAATCCTACAGTCGTTTTGTTTCTCGCATTCGGGAGTGTGTGATGTTAATTTTTCTTCAGAGTAAAAGTAGAGCAAACATCTATCACAAATATGCCTTCTACCACCACCATGTTTCGAAATTTGTTTCGATATGAGGCGCGAAAGATCTTTAATCCAGCAGAAATGATATCTGCCAGCATCATCATCGTCATCATCATCATCCATATGATCTTCATCATCATCATCCTGGTCATAGTCATCTTGTAGCATTAAGAGATTTACATGTCGCTCCATCCTGTGTTTTGTAAGTCTAACTGGAACTGTGGTGAAGAAACGCTCTTTCTCTAGGATGAATACGTTTACTGATATCTCGTTCTGGGCTTCAAATTGCGTAATTTGCTTAAGTGTCATGGGAAATGTTATCCCAGTTAAATTTAGCACAGTTGAATAATGTGCATATGATAAGGTCCTATCGGAGCTGACAGTTGTAGGATATAGCGCTGATGTTACGGCCCATGCGAAGCATGCTTCATCATTATTTTTCAAATTAATGCAAGCTTTCTTTGATGCAATCTCCTTCGGTAGAGGTATATACGAAGATCCTCGAAGCTGTTCAAACTTGTTGATGTGTACTGCTAGATGTATTATAGAGTGCAGTGCCCAGCCACTGTCTTTTTCCTGGAATTCTTCCAGCTGAGTGTGTATTGGATCCAAAATGTTTGATTTAAACCAGTCCTCTAAATTATCATCTGCACTAATTGCAGCAGTTCTCGCTTGGAAATATTTAATGTCTTTTATAATTTCATTGTCACCAGTTTCTTTAACAAATTCACCACAAAACGTTGTAGAAACTTTAATATTAAAATAATGTTTTAAGGTATTTTTAACACGACGTGTAAATAATTTGGCAGCGTCTTGCATAAATAGCTTCGGGTCTATATGTTTTAAATTTGCAATAACACCTTGTCGAATTCTGTCTGCGAACGCTGTCTTTATTTCCTCCCACTTTACAAAATCACTTCTTCTTACGCGAGTAATTCCTCCACCTCGACGGGGAGTTCTCAATAGTGCTCTCAATGCTTTAATTTGCTCGAGACAGCTCTCGAAATGTCGTTTCCTAGCACTCTTATTGCACTTCCGAAATGCAACTTGAAATTTATGCATGTTTCTATTGCACTTTTTAACAATATAGTCTTTATTCACTGAATTTTTTAAACACTCCATCACATCTTTTCGCAAATTTTCAATTATTGAAAAACTTTTATTTACTAACACCGAAGACATTTTTAATTTTTTTTGTATGGTTTTTAAACTATCACTGAGACTCACTAAAACTGACTGATGCTCCCCCAGAGATTGCTTGGGCTTTTATAGCAACAGTTTGTGAACATGAATGATCCTGCTGCTGCAATAATCATTGCACAGGATGAATTCCAACGAATTTGCTTACAGGCGGAAATGATATCGAATAAACAATAAAACACAAAAAAAACATAAATCACGCAAATTAATTGCTTAAATTTCATTACTTTATTCTGCTGGTTCAATTTTGCAAATATCAAATGAGATTGTTTACATGAACACATTTCAAGATGAAGAGAAAATGTGAAAATTTGTTTACTTTATGTGAATTCCAATGAAAAGTTTCGATCGGTAAAATTCTTGGAACAATAAAATTTTTGGCTGCCTACAGTAAGTGTGGTATCAAATTACATGAAAAGAATAAATGTGCTGATATTGCTTAAATTTGATAACACAGGTGTGCATGACTCATTCAGCTAAAATGCGAATTTGTAAACAGGAAGTTTACACGGGTGTGTATGAACCATTCAGCTTAAATGCGAATTTGTTTACAGCGGTGATATCAAATTACATCATAAACAGGGGAGCATGCCTAATGTTTGGTAAACATTTAATATTTGATACCCAGAATATCACTGCCCCAGAACCCACATAGAAAGTGATCCAAAACTTCTGATATCTACAAATTCCTCGCTAAGGAATATTCAAGTAAGAAAACAGCAAATCCAAGATGACGTCATGCTGATATCTACAACTCCCCAGGGTAACTTGAATTATTAGTAATATTAATTCAAAACCAAATCGCTAATATCTCGAAAACTATAGCCCGTAGAGGATTTCTAACAAAAATTTTATTCCCCCTCTAACCTCCTACCCCTCTAACACCTTCTAGAATCTATTGGCATCAACAAAACTATCCTAGGTAGCTTGAATTATTAATAATATTAACTATATCTGAAAAGGTCAAATCGCTAATATCTCGAAAACCAGAGCTCGTAGAGGATTTCTGATGAAAATTTTATCCCCCTTAATATCCCCACCCCAACGCTATAGAATCCATTGGCATGAACAAAAATGTCCTACTATTAACTTTAATTATTACTAATATTAGTTCAAAACCAAAAGCCTACATTTAGATGCTCAAGAAAAAATCATAATAAAAAGCCTATATTTAGGTGCAGCGTCCCCATGAGCAAAATAAACTTGAATTATTACTAACATTAACTATATCTAAAAAGGTAAAATCACTAATATCTCGAAAACCATAGCCCGTAGAGGATTTCTAACAAAAATTTTATTCCCCCTCTAACCTCCTACCCCTCTAACACCTTCTAGAATCTATTGGCATCAACAAAACTATCCTAGGTAGCTTGAATTATTAATAATATTAACTATATCTGAAAAGGTCAAATCGCTAATATCTCGAAAACCAGAGCTCGTAGAGGATTTCTGATGAAAATTTTATCCCCCTTAATATCCCCACCCCAACGCTCTAGAATCCATTGGCATGAACAAAAATGTCCTACTATTAACTTTAATTATTACTAATATTAGTTCAAAACCAAAAGCCTACATTTAGATGCTCAAGAAAAAATCATAATAAAAAGCCTATATTTAGGTGCAGCGTCCCCATGAGCAAAATAAACTTGAATTATTACTAACATTAACTATATCTAAAAAGGTAAAATCACTAATATCTCGAAAACCATAGCCCGTAGAGGATTTCTAACAAAAATTTTATTCCCCCTCTAACCTCCTACCCCTCTAACACCTTCTAGAATCTATTGGCATCAACAAAACTATCCTAGGTAGCTTGAATTATTAATAATATTAACTATATCTGAAAAGGTCAAATCGCTAATATCTCGAAAACCAGAGCTCGTAGAGGATTTCTGATGAAAATTTTATCCCCCTTAATATCCCCACCCCAACGCTCTAGAATCCATTGGCATGAACAAAAATGTCCTACTATTAACTTTAATTATTACTAATATTAGTTCAAAACCAAAAGCCTACATTAACGTGCAACATTGAAAACACCAAAATCATAATAAAAAGCCTACATTTAGGCGCACCACATATCTATCCAAGAAAACCATAGTACCGGAGCATGCTGGTAGAGCACCTCAGATTTCATAAAACCAAGCGTTCTCGGTTCGATTCCAGCAAAAAAAAATCCAACATTATTTTATTTAAAAAATCAGCTAAGACAAGAGCTTGACGTAGACCACTAGACGGAATCCCCCAGTGGCCCAGAGCCAGCAAAATAGTTTGAAATTTCCGGACACTTTTTGTATGGAAAAAGTGCGCCAGAAACGCCATAGCGTAACTACTTGGATCAACTGACACATATCGTGCACCAGTTCCATCAGACTCTGCAAAGCTGGACAAGTGAAGAACCTGTGAAACAAGGTGCCTTCACCAGAACAAACTGTGCAGATCCTCTGAACCCGCCGGTCGATATGTGACAACTGATTAGGATGCATAAGACTGTCATGCAGCAATTTGAATGCTACATCAGCATCTTTATAACTAGAAGGATAACTGTAGACTACTCTGCAAGTTATCCCTCCCATCACGCCCATATTCAACCCGAAGTGTGTTCGCCATCTGTTGTATCCTGTATACTCCGGCGGTCTTATTGACATAAGCACGTCACGGAGCACACGTGTTGTAAGTGTGCTGAAAGGTGTGTGAGGCGGTCTGTCCAGAACGAAAGCATCTTCCAACTTAGTGCCAGGGTCACTGGTCCCAAGTTGGCGAAATCTCTCCCGCGCAGAAGCCGCCAGGTTGTGTAGTTGTGGAGTGTTAGTGTTTATTCGACAGTTTCCAGAGATATCAATAATATCTCGGAGAACTGTCAGTGTATGCGTGTCAGCTTCAAAACCTCGAGCATTACTGAACACTGAATCTATTAATTCAGGATTAAACCTGATTGGAATCGACGCGAATTGCGTGTACCGTAGAGCATTCCACTTAAGGTGAAATGCTGGCCTGATTCTGCCCCAGGTCTGAATCGTTGAGATTAGATCCTGCGGCCAGTCACGAGGATAGGGTGGTCGAACAGAGAGCAGGTAGTAGTACTCCCCTATGCCGATCCCTCCCAGTACATTCACCCACAGTTGGGAAATCAAGGTGTCTCTCTGGCAAAACACTCGTTGGAATGCACGCACTTGGAGACACCTTGATTTCACAACCAAGTTAGTGAGACCTAATCCACCTATCTTGACTGGCAGACAGAGCGTGCTTTCAGCAACCCATCGTCTTCCGCACCAAAAGGCGTCTATCGCTTTTGCTTGAAGAAGACCTACGAAGCCTTCATCAAACGTCTCAGACTTTAGCAGCTGAACGATGGACGCGGTAATCAAATAGTTTATCACGACTGACCTTCCCATTAGGGATAAAGGAAACAGTCGACTACGCCGTTAAATGAGTTTACAGCTCTAGAGAGTTTCTCAAGAGCGATGCGGCTATTATTTGATTTACTCTCGCGTCCGATATACACACCTAAATACTTCAGGCAAGTATTAGTCCATTGGATGTTCAGTGGAGTATCTGTACGATCTCTCCACCTTCCACACCACAAGCCTTGACTCTTGCTAAGGTTGATTTTAGCGCCCGCTATACGTTCGTACTGTTCGAAAACAGCACGAGCGACCGGAAAAGCTTCGTCTCTTGTCACGAAAATAGAAAGGTCATCCGCATATGCCAACATAAGAGGCCTCACATTGGTATATGGTAGATGCACTGAATATTGTCCGAGCATTCGACGAAGATTCACCAGTAGCGGCACCAACGAAAGATCATAAAGCATACCTGACAATGGGCAGCCCTGTCTGATACCTCGATGAAACGAGATAGGAGCCAGAACCTGTCCTTGATGCTTAATCAAAATCGCTGAATCTCTATACAGTTTCCCGATGATATCGAGCCACCTGGGCGGGAACCCAAATGCCTCGAGAGCAGTCAGGAGATACTCGTGCGAGACGCTATCAAAAGCCTTTTGCTGGTCAAGAGAAATCATGGCCATTTGTGTTCCTGTCTGTTCATGGTAGGCAAACAAATGTTTGGCTACCGCGATGTTGTCGTAGATACTACACACAATACTAACACAATAGGACTGTTCCGGGTGTATTACCGAAGCAATCACTGAGCGGAGTATCGCCCCTAATGCTTTGAAGACGATTTTGTAGTCAACATTGCATAGGCTTACTGGCCTCCAGTTCCCCATCCTCTGCAAATCTCCTTTCTTTGGAATCAATCGCATAACAGACCTCCAACTAGAAGGAAAGTCTGAATGTGTCTCAACCGCCGAATTGAAGACTTCCAAAAGGTCAGGAATTAATAAATCCCTGAAACGTATGAAGAATTCTGGAGTCAAGCCGTCATAACCAGGTGAAGTGTGTCGCCTTAGATCCTTTGTCACAGCGATCATATCCTCCAATGTGATTACTGTATCCAGGAGCTCCTTGCTGTCTTCAGAGAAAGTGGGAATATTCTCAAGAAATTCATGAGTGGTCGAGGATGTTGTCGACGTCGATTCAGAGTAGAGACTGCTGTAGTAGTCTCGAATAAATCCTGATAGCTGTTGTCAGTTGAGGACTTGTCCAGATTCATCAACTATCGATTCGACTTCACAAGAAGCAGTACGACGTCTAGTTGCCTGAAAGAAGTACTCGGTTGGAGAATCGCCTTCCCTCAGCCAGCGTGATTGGCTGCGCAGCACAAACTCCAAGCTGTGCTTGTAAGTTTGTGTTCCCAAGCGTTCCTTTATTCTGTTAAAATAAAGAATTAACTCCGGCTGAGTTGGGAGAAGAGCTGCCACCAGAGATACTTCGGCCGACAAGCTAGAAGCTTGATACCCACTTCGATTGAAATTTGTTTCGATTAAAGATCGAATTTGGAGCTTTCCAACATCCCACCATTGACTAAGAAGAGGAAAGTCACCTTTCCTCTCTGGCCAATCGTGCCAGAATTCAATGAATTCATTGATGAACTGCCCGGAGTTCAACAAATAGTTGTTAAATATCCAGTATGCAGTTCTTCTTTCAACTAGAGTGCTGGTTGCCACTACAAGAAGGTGATCGCTAACGGAACACACTTCATGAGTGACACCAACGAAATGTTCTAGTATTCCAGGTGAGACGTAAAGTCTATCGATTCTGCAGCCTGCGAGACTTCCATGGATATTTCGCGAGACCCTCGTGTATGATCTAGTCGTAGGATGCATCCAACGATAGATATCCACGAGTCTGAAAACACGGACAAAATTCCTCAACCGAGTAGCATTGATAGAGTTGAATTCAACTCCGGAATGCCGATCCAATGAGGGATTTAGCGTGCAGTTGAAATCACCTCCGAGGATAGTTTCGCCACTAAAATTCACCAGACAGGATTGAACACTATCAAGAACTTGTCTTGTAATGTCCTGGTCATGAGGAAGATACACGTTTACTACCTTGATATGTTTGTCTTGAACAACAGTGTCCAAGGAAGAAGCGAAGCCTGGAAAGATATCTGTATAGACAGGAGACGATAGTGTGAATTTGTTGGATACAATGATTGTCCGCATTTGAGATTACCCGTCTTCCTCTGTATTTAGAAAACCTATTTCAGACCGAATGTGAGATTGTCCGCATTTGAGATTACCCGTCTTCCTGTAGCTAGTTATATATTTACTGTAAATAAAAGAAGTAAACTGCAGAAGCTACAACCAAAAAAAAAAAGGGAAATTTTGTGAAAACAACCTCAAAATAAATGTGTATTAGAATTAAGAGTGTTAAACGCCTTATGGACAAAAGGTTAAAGTATGTGTTAAGTTAAACACCTTATGGACAAAAGGTTAAATTGTGTGTTAGTTAAAATTGTGTAGTATCACAAACGAAAAGTGTATTAGGTTAAGTTTGTAAAACCTTCTGACAAAAAGGCTATTAATAAAGTGTATTAGTTAAGATTATAAGGTTGTGTAAGTGACACAGACAAAAATTTGACAGTTTTATATAATACCCAGTGGGAAAAGATAAAAATATTCAAAGTGTATAGTATTAAGATTTTGAATTGTCATAGACAATAAAGTGACAAGTTTACCTTATGGAAAAAGGGTAAACATAGCTTGTGCATTAGAATTAAGTTTGTATAAATACAAAAACAATACAGTCATATAAAAATATTTAATTCTTTATGGTGAAATAAAAATATTTGTTCAGTATCACATTAAATAAGTGTTCACCTCTAAAACGTCAAAACCTGGTATTTATTTCTTCTTCTTCCCCGTCGTTGAACGCATTGACCCGGCGTAACTCCAGAGCTAACCCGCAACGTTCAACTTTAAATAACAACGATTACAAAGGAGAAAGGCATTTTGCATCCACATCCTTGGCTGTAGCGGCCGTTTCATATTAGTTGTACTGGAGGAATATTTGAACAATATGTTCCACCTGAAGCTGATGGGAAAAGCCGTGCAATTGAAGTAGCAAAAGGATAACCTAAGGGGAAGCTAGCTCTACCTTAACTTTTTTAATATTAAATTTATTAAATTTGTGCAAAATTATCGTTTTTAAAATAAAGAAATATTTTCAAGTACCAGTAACACCGGGTCTCTTATTTATTGCTTTTACATTCAGAAGTTCTTGGGCTGATATGTATAATGATAAACTATTAACTTATTAGAATACCAAATCAAACTATATTTCATTAGGGATCCTTTCGTAGGAAAGTTCACCTTTCAAAATTTTTATTGCTAACAGGTGACTTTGAGATCAGCTGTCAGCACAGTGGATAACAAAAGAAAATTCAAAATTGCGGTGATTTGTATATGAAATGACGTAAGTATTTTGGTCGTCAGCTCTCTGTCTATGTTGATGATAAATAAATAATTATTTACTCCTATGATAACTCAGGCACAGCACGAAAAAATCCTATGTAACTTTTGATAAAAAAAATTAGAAATAAAATAAATAAAAATATCGATTTTTTTTTTCATTACACTTAATAAACTCTATTTTCAATCATCATTTATATGATTTTTGTGGTAGCTGTTTGAAAATAACAATTTATTTCTATGATATTAAGAATTTATATCTTCTTCTTGATTCCTTCATGCATGGAAGTAAAATATGCCATAAAGTCGGAGATATCCCATAATGTTGATTTAGTATTCAGTAATCCATGTTTATTCCCTTTTTATAAGTTATATATATATATGTATTTGTTGTTTTTGAAAGCTACTATACGACATAATTGTAAATTGACGCGCATCACTTTTGTTTTCTTTGTATCTTTTATTAATTAATTCAATTTAGATATCTACAATATACATATGTATATGAAGGCAGGCTCTTATTCCATAATAGGAAAAAGAGCTCTCCTAACTTATATAACGAAGAATATATATTTAACTACGGAGTAATGCATACGGTAATAAGTGATCATAATATAATAATAATAGGACAATACATAATTTTGCATTGTTTTTATGAAAACAAAAACAGTTTTTGTAATTCACTACTTTACCCCACGCTAATAGTACGCAAGATAGAAATCCGAAAAACAAGACTAATATGATTAGAATAATATAAAAAGTATCAATTAATAAAATAATAAAAAGTAATAATCATAATAACAAGGCACATTGGAAAATATTATTGGCTAATTCTGTACAATTTTAATCATTTACGTTCAGCTGGTTAACTTCATTAATTAAAGGAGTTTTCTGTGATTAGTCTTGCGCTCTTGATTAAATTTGAAAATACGCAAACTGAATTAAGTTTAAACAAAAATGTGGAGTCATTGCGACTACTCGAGACCTGGCAGAAATTTAATAGTCCAGGATGGAAAAGTAAAAGTACAACAGAAAACCTTATCACGTCCCAACATTGTTGTTCATTCAGCAGATTCGCAGATAATGCTCGTTATTACTGTGGTGTTTAGGTTTGTACACACTGCGAGATAATGGATGTGGAGGCTTTGATTACAAAAAGGCGAAAATGGCACACAGTTTAAGCTTTTATTTTCGTAGTTATTAATTTATTATTTTTACACTTTAACACTTATAAACTCTTATAACTACACGACTTTAATAATTACACCGCTTATAAAATTTAATAATTAAACCGCTTCGATACTTTAATAATGACACCGCTTATAAAATTTAATAATTAAACCGCTTCGATACTTTAATAATGACACCGCTTGTTCTGTCTTCTTTAACTTTCCACACAAGACTCAACTCACAACTCTTCTACTCTATCCGAAATTAATTGGTTCATTCTACAAAAAAATGCAGAATCGACTACATGTAATTTCTGTGCCAGAATATTTTTATGTTTCCAAACAAGATTATTTTTATTTCCTACTTCGCTTTGTTTACCTGCGAAGTAGGTCATTATTGCAATAAATTCTGATCAGCCACTAGGTCATTTTTTATTTATGCTGACCGGGCATTGATCAGTGCACGTAAAATTCTTTTATTTTATTTATCTTTGCAATTGTTACGATTGCAAAGACACTTACATATGAATTAATTTATAACATGAAAACATTTAGAAAAACGTTTTGAAATTAATCTTCGCTAAATGAGGAAATAATTATACAACATTCCTTCCCCCCATGTAAAAGAAAAATGATACTAAGGATTAGCATCATTTTTCGTCGAGAGAAGGAATTAAACTAGTAGTAATGAAACATAAGAAAAAAATAAAAAGAATGTAATGCTGCTGGCACAGAAGTTTACGAGTAGCTTGATCATCTGAGTTATTAACAAATACAGGTATATTGATTAACTTAGGAGAACTATATATTTTATATTAATTAATGTACCTAATTATACATCTTCAGCGGAATAATAATAACAAAAAAAAAAGAAAAAGTCCTAATAATAATTAAAACTAATTTTAACAAAAAATTTTTTTTTGTGCAACAAAATTGATTTTTTCATTTTTAACTTAATTATTCTAGTACATTAACATATCCAAAAATGTGTTACAAAATTTTTAAATGCTAAATCTAGTTCCTATAGCGATTCTTTTTACTTATTTATTTTTTTATGATAATGTAATCTAATAATTTGAGACTGTGTGTGAGGGAATGCGGAACGATTTCCGATATTTGTTTTTAAAAGTTGGTGGTGCTGGTGCAAGTTCTATAGGCAATTCATAAACTTTTTCCGTTGTTGGATGCGTTCTTGGTGTTTCCATTGAAGAAATTGTGGCAACCTCGTGTGGGATAGCAGTGAGGGTGGATGCTGTTATTATTGGAGAGGATATATTTATCGTAGAATGTGATTTTGATATTTTTGAGGATGCTTTTCCTTTCCAATATAAATAAATTCCTACGACTATTAGAAAGGCAGTTACTAACGAGAGAAGCCCGGTGTTAGTATATGTAAACATTTTATGAGCAGACTGTACCTTTTCGTGTTTTGCATGCCTTATCTCATTGTCTAATTCTTTGAAATTTAGAGCAGCTTTTTTAAGTATTTCTTGAAAGTTGGGATGTGATGAGGTTATGGTTAGATTTCTTAGTTTGGTTGCGTTAAAGATAGATAGCTTGAGTGAGGAGTCCTCGAAATTTAATTGGGGGGGGGGGGGGGGGGAAGGTTTGCATACACGTACGTATTTAGTACATTAATTGAGTTACCTCTTGTGGGGAGCTCCAAGTGTCCTAGGGTAAATTTGCAAGATGCATTAAGATGTAAGATGCCATGCCCGGAGAGAGTCTTTTGGAAAACTCTGTTTGGACATTGAGCTTGTAGAATTTTGTCTTCGTGGAATACAAACAGCCAGTGGTTGGGGGCGGTTAATTCCGTCACAACATTGGGAGGCTGAGGTAATAATTTTACTGGACATGTGAGGACATTTTCATTTTGGTTTTTATAAAGGCTGTTAACACATGATTCCTGTAATTGGTGGTCAATAGAATGGGGCTTACTCTGTCTGCAGAGATAGAGTTCAGTTTCTCGATATGTAGATAGAAGACGACATAAAGTATTGAGCTCACTTTGAAACATAACAACGGTCTGCTGAGTAATATTATTTTTGAAAAGATAATCAGCGTCAATATCTAACAAAGCGTAGACTCCATCGGTTTTTTGGAACGGAAGGGGGTGAATTTTGCTGATGTAAAAATCTGGCGAGGTACCTACGGGTATAACAATTTTAATAAGTATATGATCGGGCAGGTAGAGGCTTTGTACCGATATTACCTCATTAATAATGGAAGTATCTCGAAGTAAATGGTTAATCTGGGAATACAAGGTTATGTTTTTATATAAATTTTCCAAGTTCTCTGAACGTAAAAGAAGTGGGTGTAATCGGTGTTGTTGCAAGGCATTTATAATTGTGAAAATTTTCGAAAGAGTGTTTTGTACATGCTGTAACTGAGATAACATTGTCAGGATAATCTCGTTCAGTTCAGCTTGTATTCTATTTCTATGAATTTCCACGTCAAACTCGCTCATAGTGCCATTAACTTCTAGAAGAAAACTATTGACCACCTGTATTAAATGGTCCTGATTTTTTGTCAAGTCTAGTATTGGCGACGATAGCGATTCAAAATTTGACTTCATTAAAGTGAGTTGTTTTTCCAGAAGATGAATGGATTGATCTTCTTGGTTTTCTAACGCATCGAGGCGACTGTAGATATTGTTGGCATCGTCATTATCTATTGTACCAAACAAAAACTTGCTCACTTTCCCACCAATATCCAATAACCCTCGTTTTTCGCGATGTCGCGCTAAGAAAGAGGTCAATTCAGATATTTCTTCCTGGACGTCTATTATATTTCTTTTAAATAAACTATCCCAGAAATTGCACCTACCCTCTTTATTTTTACCTTTGAAACTGCACAAGTTTAATAGGTTGTCATCGCAGAACCTCAGAAAATCAATGGTTGTTGTCCAATTAGGCATTTTCATGCGAGTGACCACCGTCCACGTCGTGTGGTAAAATACTGCAGTTCCTATTGGTTCCATCAAGACTTCCCTTTCCGGCTCCAGTAGTTTTATGTCGAAGGGAGTACTGGTGATCCACTGCCACGTAAGTGTGGTTATTAGAAAACGGAGTATTTTCATACCTAAGAAAATTCAGCGGTTAGGACAGATTCTTTCTTTCTTGTATATATAACTAGAGATAAAGAAATCGAAGTGAAAAAAAAAAAGAATAAGAGGAAAAAAAATATTTGTTTGTTTTACTTATTTCCAAAGTTTTAATCTATTATTATGTACACGCCGCTTACCGTTTTTAATTCGTATCACCGTATTTACTTCCGAAGGTACTTCAATTACATTGTACGGTCCTAACCATTCAGGAGAAAACTTTCCTTTTTTAACCGGGTTCTTTAGCAGCACTTGGTCGCCAATATCGAAAATTAAAGGCCGAGCCGTTTTGTCATATTGGGTTTTGGAGTACTCTTTACTTTGTAGTAAATTATTACGCGCAATTGCATATGCTTGTTGTACAATACTTCTTAATTTAAAGTAATAGTCTTCAAAGTTGTATACTGGCTCAGGCTCTCGTTGCAAATTGTTAGGAATTTCCGCAGTGAAACCGAACAAACAGTCCATAGGCGTTAGCTTAGTACCTCTATGTTTGCTGTTATTTCGTACGAACATTGCTGCCCTAAGATGTTCATCCCATGTACGGGGGTTAAACTCAACGAAAATTTTCAGATACTCGACCAAAGGCCTATGAGACCGCTCCAAAGCTCCATTGCTTTGCGGATGGTACGCGGTAGTCTGTATTTTCTTGACCTTAAGCATTTTACATACTCTTTTGAACAAATCGCTTGTAAAGTTTGTCCCTTGATCTGTAACCAGTACTTTGGGGATTCTGTAGCGCGTTATTATTTCATTAAAAAATGCCTTCGCTACTGTTGATGCTTCTGCGTCTGGTATAGCGACACAGTCCATGAACCTCGTCAAATCATCTTCGAAAGTTAAGATATACTTATTACCTTCACTCGTTTCTTCTAAAGGGCCTACAAGGTCCAAATAAACTTTCTCGAAAGGTTCGCGAGCGGTGTCTGTTATTACCATGGGCATTTTGTTTTTACGACTAGCTTTATAACGTTGACATTTAATACAGTTTTTTATGTATTTATTTATATCCGATAACATACCTTTCCATTTAAATTCTCTGCGGATTTTATAAAATGTTTTCCACACGCCTTGGTGACCGCCCAGAGGTGCATCGTGGAAGTTATGTAGGATAGTCTCAATTTCGTTCCTATCTTTCAAGATTCGAATTTTGTCTTTAGTGCTAATTTCTTCCTCATTTGTTATATAATCAGCTTCTTCGTCTGAACTGAGGGGAGTCTTCTGCGTGTGTACTTCCATAGTAGAAGGAACCTTGGTTGTGTGATTCAATGGTATGTCCTGTATACGTTGAGGCTCCCCTGATATTAAAGGCAAGTTATAGGGGCCCTGTTTGGCTTGAGATCGTGTAACTACCAAGCAGTTGCTTTTGCTGTTTTCCTGATCTTGAGTCGTGGAACTTGCTAATTCTGCGCTAAGAGGCGAAATTCTGGACAGCGCATCTGCATTTGTATTATATTTGCCGGGCTTATATTCAATATCGAAATCATAGTCTGACAATTTCACATGAAACCGAGCTAGACGCGAAGTGGTATCTTTTACCTTATATTCCCTTTAAAGGCTTATGATCCGTATAAACCGTAAATTTTCTTCCCAACAAGTAGCATCGAAAGTTTTTGACCGCCCACACAATGGCCAGGAGCTCTTTTTCTGTTGTACTATAATTTTTTTCTGCCTGGTTCAGGCTTCGACTTGCGTATGCTATGGGTTGATCTTTGCCTACTTCTCCCTGAGAGAGCACAGCTCCCAAAGCATCATTACTGGCGTCGGTAGTTAATATGAACGGCTTAGAGAAATCAGGGTATAACAAAAGCGGAGGTGTAACTAAAGCATGCTTTAGTGCACAAAAAGAATTTTGGCATTCCTCGGACCATTTAAATTTTACATTTTTCCTTAGTAGTTTGTTTATTGGGGTTGCTATTTTGGAAAAATCGCGAATGAACTTCCTGTAATAATTTGCCAATCCCAAGAAAGATTGGACTTGTTTAACTGTTTTGGGAGTTGGAAAATTTTGGACACTTAAAGTTTTCGCAGGGTCTGGCAAGGCACCTTCCTTACCACATTTGTGTCCTAAATAGACACCTTCACGACGTAAGAACTGACACTTTTCCGGTTGTAATTTTAGGTTATTTTCCCTTAGCCTCTGGAATACTTCCAACAGTTTGGCGTTGTGATCATTCAGACTTTTTCCATAGATGACAATGTCATCTAAATAAACGAACATTTAAATCCCTGCAAACCCGTCAAGATATGGTTCATTATGCGTTGAAACGTTGCTGGTGCTCCGGTGAGTCCAAAAGGCATCCGTTTAAACTCATAATGTCCATAATTAGTGCTGAAGGCAGTTTTTTCTCTGTCTCGTTTATCTACTTGTATTTGATGATAACCACTTGCCAAATCTAAAGTTGTGAAGTATCTTGCGTGACCCAACTGATCTAAGATTTCTTCTATTCTCGGTAACGGGAAAGCGTCTTTGGCAGTAACTTCATTTAACTTGCGGAAATCGACGACAATTCTCCATCGTTTGGTACCATCCGAGCCAGGCTTTTTTGATACTACTAGTAATGGGGAGTTCCATGGGCTTTTACTGGGAGTTATGATATCATTTCTGAGCATTTCCTGAACTTGTTCGTTTATTATTTCCTTTTGACTCTGTGGTAATCTGTAATTCTTCTGGTTAATTGGTGCCTGGTTTTCTTTTACCTGTATTTTATGTTTTAGTACTGGAGTGTACGTCAAAAGATCATCTTTCAAATGAAATATATCCTCATAATCTTCACAAATTTCCCATATTTTGCCCCTCTCCTCAGGGTTTAATTCTTCATCTAGGCTTATTTCTTCATGTAGTTTTTGCAATCGGTTAATATCGCGATAAATTCTTTGGCAAGTACTATTCTTCTCTACTACAGTTGCTGTTTCCACTGCGTTTATTTCTTTACTTTTATTCACCATTTTCTTCTTTAGTTTCTCAACTTTTCCTTCACTAAGTCTTACAATATCATAATCTTCCAGTTTCTCAATCTTGGGATTAATATTTTTCAGTATAACCGCCATTTCGTTGATGTTTACTATACTTATAACAATGTGTTGGTCCTTTGGATGCACTATACAATTTGAAATAAACACTCCAGGGCTTAGCTCTTCGGCTAAACAAATCAAATCTCCTTCATTTGAACAAGCTGTCTTGACCAAAACTTCTGATCGAGCAGGGATATGAACTTCTCTCGAAGTCAACTCATTTTCCTTATGGAACTGAACATTAGTAAATTGTTCAGGGCTGCTCTCTTGTTGCGAGTCTTTTATTTGATCAGCTAGCATAATGCGGGCAGACTTTTGTTCAGCATGTCTTAGCTTGCCGAGATTGCGGGTTACTCTCTGAGTCTCCTTCCCACAATCCAACTTTGGACTAGCCTTGGCACTTGAACTTTCTTCTGAATGCGTAGCAGTTTCTTCAAATGGCACTTCGAATTCTACTTTATTGATTTCCGTGCGAGGAAAAAGTAGTCGTTTTCTAGGACCTTCAACATTACAATTTTCTTGGAGAAAGTCATTTCCTAACAATCCATCTTCCGGAATGTTAGTACCCGTACTTACTACATTTAATTTACAGGGTAACTCTGATTTCAACACAAAAGTTCCTGTACAAGTCCCTACAGTATTTTCTTTGCCATGTACTGAATTTATTCGAATTTGTTCATTCTTATTTACTTTGGTTCCCGTCTTCAGTACGTTTTCCTTAATAAGAGTTACCTGGGAGCCAGTATCTATCAAAAATTTCGTTTCACGGTTTTTACTTACATCTAACGGCAACTTAACTACAGAGTCATGAGGAGTTTGCGATTCAAAATTTCTTACTTCGTTAAGGCTCTTTTTTATGTCTAAGAAAGTTACTGCCGATCGGGGTGCGATCCGATCGGCGCCGTCAAGTTTCCCGACTTTTCTTGTTTTTCTTCCCATCGTCTTTTCGTAGCGCAATTAAATACTGTATGGCCATGCCTTTCGCAGAAATCGCAAGTGACCATTACCTGTCTTACTTCCGAGGGTCGATCACTTACTCGCCTACAGCTTCTTGCATCGTGACCCGAAGTCTTACACCTTTGACAATAGATCGAGTTATCGGAGGCTCTGCAGTCTCTACTCAAATGATTTGGTTGTCCACACTTAAAGCAGGTAATGGGGGCTGAGTTTCGTGGAGGAGCACCATATGCGGTACGTCTAGGATACTGGAAACTTTCATATCGTGTTCGGGGCGGGTGATTTTGTTCTTGGTATTGATAATTTTGCGGATATATGGGTACACTTGGACGTTCTGAAAAGTGTGAAAAAGGTCTACGGCTATTTAGCCCATTCCTATTTATTTCACTTTGGCCAGGGAGGTTATTTACACCACCAAAAGGGAAGTTATTGGAGTTTACACCACCAAAAGAGAAGTTATTGGAGTTTACACCACCGTAAATTTGATTTTCCGTGTCTTCCATAAAGCAAACCTTTTTTATTAAATCTGTAAAGTTTGAACTATCTGACATGCAGGCATATTGCTTGAGTGTCATACTTAAAAGTCCTCTCCTAAAAACTTGTGTGGCCATATTTTGATATTCTGTTATCATTGGCTCTGGATCTGTTTTGCATTTTTGTCTCAAGTTCAGCTCGCATTCTTCTAGACGTTGTTTTACTCGTTGACCAAACTGTCTCTCCGTTTCTCCATTGAGTTGTCTACAGCTTTGCATGTCATGGGTGAGATCTGCTAAATTTTTACAGGGGAAGTAATAGGCCGTTAAGGTCTCCTGGAATTCCTCCCATGTTTTAAAACTGGTATTCTTGCAAATCTCATAAGGAATTTTGCGCAATTTTAGTTTGGGGAGAAAAGATAAGAAAATTGCCTTCTCTTCTTCATTCAAAGAATTGCAATACGCCTGTGAAATATTCAAAAACACATGTAAATCGGATTCTGCTGTTGAAGATGGCTCACCGGAAAATATTGGCACTATTTTGTTTATGGTATCTATTATGGTGGACGTTGGTTCGTAGTGAAAAGTCTTGCTAAGACTGGTGCTATTATCGGGGTTAGTCATTGTTCCAGAAAGAGTTGGAGTTTGTGTTATTTCAGAAGGTGGAGAAGTTACTTGAAAATGTTCTAAGTCAGTGAAAAGATCTTGATTTTTCTGAACCAACTGCTTAACTAAGGTGGTTCCTTTCGCAATTTTTTCACAGAATGCCCTAATCTGATTGTCCGTTTCTTCGGCGGTTTTAAGCAGTAGATCAGTAGCCGTAGTTGAATGGACTGAATTTATAAAGGTTTCGGCAGAACTCGTAGTGGGAGTAGGAGGTTTCGCTATTCTATGACCTGATCGCAATACTGTTTCTTCAAGTGGTTCAATATCACCTAGAAGAAAACTTACTTCCCTATTTTTGGGTTTAGGGGCATCTGCACCTCTACCTTCTAATCTGGACATGCGCTAGACAGGCACCATGCGTTGGTCGATAAAATTAATGAAGTTTATAGTTTAACTCATGAAATGGCATTCAGAAGCTCAAAATTTAATCAAATGGATTACCGCAGAGTACCTTCACACACAGTTAACAAGGAAAGTTTAAGGAAATTTAACTTCTAATATATATATATATATAAATGGGAGCTCAAAAAGAAAAACCACTGATTCCGTAACTCATAAGCTACTATTATGTATGTATATGCACGAAAATATTTTTTATGTTACGAATCTCCGAAAATAATAATAAATAAGCTTACGTTACTATAAAAACTATATATGATATGGTATAAATAAGAATAAAGATAAGATACGATATAGTGCTTACTGAATTTTAATAGGCTGCTGGATGCTCTATTTGTTGACAACTTTGAATTCTTCTTCGGTTTTTTGCGTTTCAATTGGCTGATTGATGCTCTTTTCGTGGACAACTTTCACTTAAGTTCTTCCTCAATTTCTATCTTTTTATAGGCTACTGGCTGCTCTATTTCTTTTTTACAATGTAACTTTTACACACTTTTGCTTTTCGTAGATCGTAGTGAGCCTCGCTCTCGCTTTCATGTAGGTTTGGATTCGGATATAGCTTTTCTAATACCAGTATCAGTATTATTAAATGATACAACGCTATCTAATTTTTCCGAATCCTACCGGCTGCGCCAAATGTGGTGTTTAGGTTTGTACACACTGCGAGATAATGGATGTGGAGGCTTTGATTACAAAAAGGCGAAAATAGCACACAGTTTAAGCTTTTATTTTCGTAGTTATTAATTTATTATTTTTACACTTTAACACTTATAAACTCTTATAACTACACGACTTTAATAATTACACCGCTTATAAAATTTAATAATTAAACCGCTTCGATACTTTAATAATGACACCGCTTATAAAATTTAATAATTAAACCGCTTCGATACTTTAATAATGACACCGCTTGTTCTGTCTTCTTTAACTTTCCACACAAGACTCAACTCACAACTTTTCTACTCTATCCGAAATTAATTGGTTCATTCCAAAAAAAAAATGCAGAATCGACTACATGTAATTTCTGTGCCAGAATATTTTTATGTTTCCAAACAAGATTATTTTTATTTCCTACTTCGCTTTGTTTACCTGCGAAGTAGGTCATTATTGCAATAAATTCTGATCAGCCACTAGGTCATTTTTTATTTATGCTGACCGGGCATTGATCAGTGCACGTAAAATTCTTTTATTTTATTTATCTTTGCAATTGTTACGATTGCAAAGACACTTACATATGAATTAATTTATAACATGAAAACATTTAGAAAAACGTTTTGAAATTAATCTTCGCTAAATGAGGAAATAATTATACAACATTACATCTCCTTGACAGCCCCATTATATCGCCAACTTACTTCATCAAATTATATTAACAACACAAATTAAGAGGAAAAACTTACATGAGTTTATGCTGGAATCAACCGACGAGGCGCCTCATTGGATGTTCCGCTGGACTATTATACACAAAAATTATTTAAAGTATGAACGTACAATGTGGTGTCAAGGCTCACAAGAACAAATCGCCTGAAGTTTATCGACTACCAGTTAAGTAAATTCTATCATTCCAACAACAAAATAAACTACTACTGGGTATCGCAGACATGGTGATGACTGGATGTCCGATAATATTGTCGTGACCCAAAATTCAATTGCTGAAATTGTGACATCACGACTCGAGCTAACAGCAAGTGTACAAGAAATTAAACGATTTGCAATAACTCAAAGTCAAAGTATATTTTATTGAGGCCAAGAATACATGGAAGTTTTAGTACATGACTTACGTTATCTATTATCCCTAAGGTATGTTCGACTTGCTGATATGTTTGAAATTATCTACTGCTGGTATTATTATTAAATGACTACAGATTATTATTTGATATTTTGATTTCGTTCTATGTCTTATATGTCCTACGAGTATGCTTGCTCCCGGAATACTAACAACGTTGCCTTCAGTGGCTCCTATCCTAACTTATAAACTAAATAAAATCAAAGAGCAGAGCTCAATACTATGTATGTATCTGTAACAGAAGTAAAGAATGTGGAAGTTCCACCTAAACATATGCTTAGTTGTTATTATGACTATCATGAAAAAATTTCTTAGTAATATTATTATTATTATATCACTCTTATCACATCATTTTCATTTTTATTTTCATTTACATTTTCATTTTCTTGCATATAAAGTTTTAGTCTGTAAACTATTTCGGACTGTGTCTTTCATGTGAGTTTACTAATAGTATGACTTATTGGGCTCAAATATTGCCTCATCAGTGGGTTTAAACAATATAAGTAAAGGTGTACTATTGGTGTATCTGGAGATGTATTTTGTCTCCATTTTTAGATTTGTTTATATTTAGGGGAGGATATCCTCTGTAATTGCTCATAGACGCTTTCTCATAGAAGGGTAATTTCAGGGAACTGGTCGATCTAGGTTTAAAGAGATCCGAGGAACTTTCATGCAATATATTTACAGGGGAAAGGTAGTAGATATCCATGATTGAATCGTTCCTGTTTGTTTCAATTATGGAATTGATTACTGGATTAGGGTGGTTTTCCGATCTCCTTAGGACGCTTTCAGCTGAATTGATTAGGTATATTAATAGTGGTTTGATATTTGCTTCAGTGTAGAGAACTTTGTTTGAATACCATTTATTAGGACGTTGAAATTTGCTTGTGCAGTGCCTCATGATTTTCCAGGATTCGAGTTCGTTACCAACGCTGGGAGTTATTTGGAACCAGGCTGCAAAGCAATAGTTTAGAATGGGTCTAATTAGCGCTTTGTAAATCAATAGTTTCGTTTCCTTTGTTAGCGCCCTTGAGTTTAGGAGCGGTCTGAGAATACAGGTAGCAGCTTTAGCCTTAGCTAGCACTTTCCTTCCGTGAGGGTTAAACTTTAGCCTATTGTGAAGGTTGACGCCGAGATGAGTAATATTTTCTTTCAGGGGTATCGTTCTATTATTTACTTTTAGAGCAAGTGATTTGCTTTCGCGAACCGCCAAGTGATGCCCCTTTCCACTAGCATTACGGAAGCAAATAAGCCCACTTTTCCTTTCGTTAATCCCCAGGAGGGGGGGATGAATTCCTGAATTTTTATTAGGCCTCTCTCCCTCAGCTATTATCATCGTATCGTCCGCGTACAGGATGGCAGCGGGGTTTTCGGAGTTAAATTTCTTGAGGGGGAAATCGTGTGGGAAGAAGTTGAAGAGTTTTGGACCCAAAATTGATCCCTGAGGTACCCCAGAGCATACTGGGATAGGGTTTGATGACTGGCCTGCGATGGTGATTGATGTAACTCTGTCAGTCAGAAAGCTCTGAATTAGCTTTGTTATTGCAGTCGGACGGTTAGCTTCAATCAGCTTAAAAATCAACCCCTTATGCCATACTCTATCAAATGCTTTTTCAAGGTCTGAGTCAAGTGTCACCGTACAGATCTTCTTTCGAAAATTATGAGTGATTCTGTTTGTAAGAGTTAGGATAGCCTGGTCCGTGGAATGTAACTTTTGAAAGCCAAATTGGTTTTCTGGAATTATGTCATGCTCTTCAAGGAACTCGTCAAGCCATTTGTTGGGGAAGTGACCATTGTTAATACAGTGGTTGAAGAGGACTGCCAGTGTGCGATCTAAAGTGAATGGGCATTTACGCAAAATATAATTTGGTATGCCATCATGGCCAGAAGATTTCTTATTATTAAGTTGTAGCCTCGCCTCCGCCACTTTTGCACTTGAGGTAAATTCCTCACTTGTTGGTGTCGAGGCAGGGTTAAGGTCCGAGAAAAGTGTTAAGGTTCTACCGCTGAGTTCGTTTTGGAAGTCCCTATTCGTACAGATGACCTGTGATAGAAGATTTTGGTTGTAGGACGGAGTTCGTTCAGCTATATGCTCTGTGTAAAAATTGCGAAATGCCTCAATCTTCTCCGCGGTAGAATTGAGTTGACGATTTAGGTAATATAGAGGACTCTCATTAATATTGGTGCCATAAAGCTTTCTTCCTGTTATTCTATCGATTTCTCTAAACGCTTTTGGGGAAGGATTTATGTTTCTTAATCTGTTTTTGAACGCGATATTCAATTCCAGCTGGACTTTTTCTTTTATGATTTGGTTTAAGCATTTGATTCTAGCATTTAATTCCGTGTACTCACGGTTTACCCTGTTTGGGTGTCGGTGAAATACCCTCTTTTGGGCTCTGAGCCATGGCTTCCTTATTTGGATTAGCCTTAAGGTCTCTCTTGAGATGTGCGAGTATTTATAACTCATTATTTTTCTGGTTTTAGAGTGTCTCTCCATGCTCTGCTTGATTAGTGCCGTTATGTCTTCAATGTGCCTGTTGATTTCGGCGTTGGATATGTTTTCGTTCTCGGCAATCCTAATATGGTTTAGCTCCCGGGTTAATTCAAATCTGAAACTATCTCATTCCGTTTCTTCATAGCTAACGTAAGTACGTGGCGCTAGTGGCATAGGTGCTAGTCCTCCAAGGTTTAATTTGGCAACTAGTCCAAAATGGTTCGAGCGGGAGGGAATCGTGAAATAAAGTGTGCTATTATTGTTGCCGTTAAGGTTAACCACTGAAAAAGAGACTAGGAAGAAATCTAGTGTAGAAGCTGACCTGGGGAACGTGGGACCAGTGGGAGCCAAAATATCCAAGGTTAAGAAAGGACCGCTTTGTAGCCAGTTAGCAATTGTTCTGCCATTCCGGTTAATCTGCGTGTCACCTAAATTTACGTGTCTCGCATTGAAATCTCCACCGATAATGACGAAGTCGAAGTCACGAGTTAGGGAATAAAGATTTTCTAAGTCATTTATCATGGAGGACCCAACATTGCTTGGCATATACATGCTTCCTGTAAGTAGTTTTTTGACTTGGCCTTGGATATCAGTAAACTCGATTGAGGCAAAGCAAGCCGAGAAAATATTACTGTTAAAAGGGATTTTTACGTGTTTTATTTTTTCCGAAATGATAATGGCCGTTCCCCTACCAGAATCATTTCTTACAGAGTTGTAACCATTTAGGGCTAGTCTGTGTCTGTCATTTAATCTTGTTTCCGAGATATATGCGATCTGGGGTTTTAGGTCGATTAATAGGTTTAGAAGAGTTAGTCTTCTCTCGTGGGAGATAAGCGAATTGACATTCAAGGACAGTAATTTCAATGTAGATTGTGAATTCATCCTAATAAGGAGGCTGTAAAGTTAAGATAGATTACTATCTTCTCATCTTGTGTCTTTATCAGGTTGTATGCAGGCCAGAACTCCCTAATCTTCCTTACTAGGTCAATGAATGGCAGTTTAAAAAGATTCTGCGCTTCATTTATATAATCATTAAGGACGTTGCCGTCGGAAACAGATTGACAGTTTAGTGTCCTCCCGCCTCCCTTCAAGATTTCCGCGTAGGATTTACTTGGATTAACCACATTAGTTTTAGCTACATTAGTAACAAAACTTGACTGGTTTGCTCTAATATCCTTGATTTTATTTTTTAGTATATCTTTCTTGGTCTTATATTTTTGGAATTCTGGGCATCCTTTATAGCTTGCCGGATGACCACTAGCTTGACAGTTGGCACATTTAGGGGGAGGCCTCTTCTCTTTCTCCAGTGCAATGCAGATTGAGGAGTCATGTTTATCCCCACATACCACGCATCTGGGTTCATACCCACAATAGACTCCAGTGTGACCAAACCTCTGGCACCTGAAGTACCTGGCTAAATCTTTGGAGCGTCTCTTTTCCCAGTGAATCCTATTTAAGAGAATATATGTATCTTATGTTTGTTACTTTTATCATCTCTTCTTCCGTATCCGTTTGCACGACAAAAATGTTTAGGGGTATGTCTATTCTTCGAGAATTCGGGGTGGAAAAGCGGAAAACTTTTGAAATATTTACGTCAGGTACATGTGTATTAATATCTTCCATGATCTCTTCGGGCTTGACGTCACCGTCTAGTCCCATGATCAACATGGTAGATTTCCTAGCCTCCTTGGGCGTAAAAGAGAAAGCGTCTATTGGCGAATTTTTAAAAAATTCCACTAGTTCTTTGTGTAAACCCACGTGATTCACAAAAATTTTTGTCTTCAGGTAATCAAGGTTACGAAAATAAAATTCTACCTTGCCTAAATTTAATTCCACAGTTTTTTTATTAATAATTTCTGACAGTAAGCTGGTATTTACACCAAAAATATAAATAGGAGGGCAAAACTTAGGTGGCTTAGCTACTTTAGTATTATTAATATTATTATTATTATTTTCTGGAGAGAGCGGACGTGACATTTTGAGAGCTCCACAAATAGTAAAAAGTAAGGCGGGAAAAAGCAGGGAAAACCCATAAAACTGATTAATAGTCATTAGAAAGTGTATGTGCTATTGTGCAGTGTGATAAGTGAAAGTATAACTATACAAAACTATCAAAAAAGTTAAAAAATAAATTGTGTAAAAAGTGGAAAGACTTGACAGTTTCGAATTTTCCATTAATTTCGGGCGTTGCCATGACAACATGGCAACCGTGAAAAAATTTACAGTCTAAATTAATTTGGAAGGTAACAATTTATAAAAATACGAAACAAAATTATTTTTAATTACAAAATTAACAAAATATAAGAAAATAATAAAAGCAAAGATATAAATCATTGCTGCCTCACTCAAAATGAGTGAGAGTAGCAGTGATTCTGGCGGGAGGGATAATCCCCTCAAATCAAAAGAAAGGAGGAAGAAGAGCAGAAATGAGTCTTCTTCTTCAAAAACAGACCCACAAGAGCCCACTGAAAAGGCTATTAAGGGCCCAAATCAAGAGGCCAAAAAAAGAAATGATGAGCCAAGTTCCTTGGCGAAGATTGTGACCAGGGCGGCGGATGCTGTCCAAGACGTGCCTGCGAAGTCAGCTGCTACACTGGCTGCTATCCCAGTAGTACCTGTAACAGAGGGCCAAAATCTGAAACTATCAGATGTAGTCGCAAAGTCTTCGGCTTCTGCGCCAAAGGCCAGCGGAATCATTATGAGGCCACCACTGTCTTCAACGAAGTCAACTGGCCAGAGAAAGAAGCTAGTAGCAGCAACCGGACCAGCAGCAGCACCACGTTCCCCCGCTTTAGTGGCAGGGACTTCCTATGCTCAGCAGGTAAGTGGCAGTTCCAGGTTTCCACAATCGAAATTATAAGTCAGGGCATCACTCCTCGTCCAGCCCCATTGGACGCGGGTAAGCCTCGACCCAAGACCAGTGCGGGCCTCCAGGGCTTCTTCGACGGGAGATGGCAGGACGAGACCTACGGGATACAGTTGGAGCACATCAGAGGATGTCCTCAGACTGCATACCTCAAGGCAATCTTCCGCATCATCTCCTGTGAGCAGCTATTCTCCATGGGGATAAGAGCTGGGGGAATGGTTGAGGTGTATACCACAACCCTCGGTAGTGCTACCAAGCTCATGCTTGCGGGCATCGATGTGGATGGCAGACACCTTGTGCCATTCCCACTCAGGGAAAAGCCCACGAAAGTTGTCTTTTCACGGGTCCCAATGCGAGCCAGTCATGAAGACCTCCTGAATTTCCTAGCAGATTTGGGAAGGTTCATGGCAACGTTCGTGCTAGTCCCATTAAAATTGGGGACGAGGGTCTTGGGCGGGGTATTTTCGGTACCAGCCGGGAAGCGTCCACCACTCTAAACAAGGGGTGCACGCTTCCAAGAGGCTTCTACTTGAGCATATCCGGCTCAAGGCACTGGATAGATGTGAGCACCGAAGCGAAATGCCATGCTTGCCATTTAGTAGGGCATTTTATTGCTGACTGCCCCAAGAGAAGCGGGAAGAAGGCTGAACAGAAGGCTCCCTCGAAGGAAACCACTGCTATGGTAGTGGCTCCGGAAAAGTAACTTTCTTCCAGCACTCAACCTGCTATCTTGGAGCAGCCAGTGGCTAAAGTGCCTGAAGTTGTCCCTGAGGCAAAAAACATTAAGGCTATAAACGGCGCCACGTCGGCACGTGAAAGCATGGCTACTTCAGACGAGCAGTCGATTAGCCATCTAGTATAAAAAAAAAGAGGACGAGGAGGAAGAAGGTCGACCGGGTGATGCTGCCTCCTCCAGAGCCAGCAAAGCCAGTCGCACCCAAGCGGCCCCACTCGGAGGAGGACGATAGTGGTGCCCGCGGTTCGAAGGTTGTTGTGAGAGAGGCAGAAGCATCTCTCGAACAGCTTTCGGACTGCGAAATGACCGGCTTGGATGAGACTGGTCTCTCCAGCTTCAGTGGCTACGAGTCGTGTGGTAGCACCATGTCGATTGGTAGCCAATTTGAAGTCTCGGAGGGTATGGAAACCCTTCCTAGGGAGAAGATCTCCAAGATTCTTGCCCGGCTCCTGTACAAGAAGAATTCAGATAAAATCTGGAGTATTCTTGTGGAGGAGCTGGGGAGGCCAGAGTTGCTAATTCCTCAACTTCTACTCCTACAAGAGGAGTGCAAGAAGAAGAGGAATTACAGCGGTGTATCTCGGCTAGATCGACTCCATAGGAAGGTGGAGGAGCTGATTCAGGAGCATTGCTTGGCCGATTCTCCTCGTCAGTAGATGTCGCACATTCATCGTTTGAGATTTTCATCTCTTTGAATGTGTAAGATAGGCTCTCTTAACACCGGGGGTTTAAGTGATCATACAAGACTACACAGTACTATCGAACATGCCAAAATGTTCGATATAGACATTACACTTCTGCAGGAGACGAATTTTACACAAGACACGTATACACACCTTGAGCGCTATGCTTATCTACACACTGGCTATGCAATGTTTGCCACACCTGCGCCTCGCCCAGGCTCAGGAGTGGCAATCATTGTATCCAACAAATTTACACTATCGTCTCCTGTATATACAGATATCTTTCCAGGCTTCGCTTCTTCCTTGGACTTTGTCGTTCAAGACAAACATATCAAGGTAGTAAACGTGTACCTTCCTCATGACCAGGACATTACAAGACAAGTTTTTGATAGTGTTCAATCCTGTCTGGTGAATTTTAGTGGTGAAACTATCCTCGGAGGTGATTTCAACTGCACGCTAAATCCCTCAATGGATCGGCATTCCGGAGTTGAGTTCAACTCTGTCAATGCTACTCGGTTGAGGAATTTTGTCCGTGTTTTCAGACTCGTGGATATCTATCGTTGGATACACCCTACGACTAGATGATACACGAGGGTCTCGCGAAATATCCATGGAAGTCTCGCCGGCTCCAGAATCGATAGACTTTACGTCTCACCTGGAATACTAGAACATTTCGTTGGTGTCACTCAAGTAACCTTTCCTCTTCTTAGTCAATGGTGGGATGTTGGAAAGCTCCAAATTCGATCTTTTATCGAAACGAATTTCAATCGAAGTGGGTATCAAGCTTCTAGCTTGTCGGCCGAAGTATCTCGGGTGGCAGCTCTTCTCCCAACTCAGCCGGAGTTGATTCTTTATTTTAACAGAATAAAGGAACGCTTGGCAACACAAACTTACAAGCACAGCTTGGAGTTTGTGCTGCGCAGCCAATCACGCTGGCTGAGGGAAGGCGATTCTCCAACCGAGTACTTCTTTCAGGCAACTAGACGACGTACTGCTTCTTGTGAAGTCGAATCGATAGTTGATGAATCTGGACAAGTCCTCAACGGACAACAGCTATCAGGATTTATTCGAGACTATTACAGTAGTCTCTACTCTGAATCGACGTCGACAACATCCTCGACCACTCATGAATTTCTTGAGAATATTCCCACTTTCTCTGAAGACAGCAAGGAGCTCCTGGATACAGAAATCACATTGGAGGATATGATCGCTGCGACAAAGGATCTAAGGCGACACACTTCACCTGGTTATGACGGCTTGACTCCAGAATTCTTCATACGTTTCAGGGATTTAATAATTCTTGACCTTTTGGAAGTCTTCAATTCGGCGGTTGAGACGCATTCAGACTTTCCTTCTAGTTGGAGGAGGTGTGTTATGCGATTGATTCCAAAGAAAGGAGATTTGCAGAGGAATGGGGAACTGGAGGCCAGTAACCCTATGCAATGTGGACTATAAAATCGTCTGCAAAGCACTAGGGGCGATACTCCGATCAGTGATTGCTTCGGTAATACACCCAGAACAGTCCTATTGTGTTCCTGGTCGTAGTATCTACGACAACATCGCGGTAGCCAAACATTTGTTTGCCTACCATGAACAGACAGGTACACAAATGGCCATGATTTCTCTTGACCAGCAAAAGGCTTTTGATAGCGTCTCGCATGAGTATCTCCTGACTGCTCTCGAGGCATTTGGGTTCCCGCCCAGGTGGCTCGATATCATCGGGAAACTGTATAGAGATTCAGCGATTTTGATTAAGCATCAAGGACAGGTTCTGGCTCCTATCTCGTTTCATCCAGGTATCAGACAGGGCTGTCCATTGTCAGGTATGCTTTATGATCTTTCGTTGGAGCCGCTGCTGGAGAATCTTCGTCGAATGCTCGGACAATATTCAGTGCATCTACCATATACCAATGTGAGGCCTCTTATGTTGGCATATGCGGATGACCTTTCTATTTTCGTGACAAGAGATGAGGCTTTTCCAGTCGCTCGTGCTGTTTTCGAACAGTACGAGCGTATAGCGGGCGCTAAAATCAACCTTAGCAAGAGTCAAGGCTTGTGGTGTGGAAGGTGGAGAGATCGTACAGATACTCCACTGAACATCCAATGGACTAATACTTGCCTGAAGTATTTAGGTGTGTATATCGGACGCGAGAGTAAATCAAATAATAGCCGCATCGCTCTTGAGAAACTCTCTAGAGCTGTAAACTCATGTCGTAGTCGACTGTTTCCACTATCCCTAATGGGAAGGTCAGTCGTGATAAACTATTTGATTACCTCGTCCATCGTTCATCTGCTAAAGTCTGAGACGTTTGATGAAGGCTTCGTAGGTCTTCTTCAAGCAAAAGCGATAGACGCCTTTTGGTGCGGAAGACGATGGGTTGCTGAAAGCACGCTCTGTCTGCCAGTCAAGATAGGTGGATTAGGTCTCACTAACTTGGTTGTGAAATCAAGGTGTCTCCAAGTGCGTGCATTCCAACGAGTGTTTTGCCAGAGAGACACCTTAATTTCTCAACTGTGGGTGAATGTACTGGGAGGGATCGGCATAGGGGAGTATTACTACCTGCTCTCTGTTCGACCACCCTATCCTCGTGACTGGCCACAGGATCTAATCTCAACGAGTCAGACCTGGGGCAGAATCAGGCCAGCATTTCACCTTAAGTGGAATGCTCTACGGTACACGCAATTCGCGTCGATTCCAATCAGGTTTAATCCTGAATTAATAGATTCAGTGTTCAGTAATGCTCGAGGTTTTGAAGCTGACACGCATACACTGACAGTTCTCGGAGATATTATTGATATCTCTGGAAACTGTCGAATAAACACGAACAGTCCACAACTATACAACCTGGCGGCTTCTGTGCGGGAGAGATTTCGCCAACTTGGGACCAGTGACCCTGGTACTAAGTTGGAAGATGCTTCCGTTCTGGACAGACCACCCCACACACCTTTCAGCACACTTACAACACGTGTCCTCCGTGACGTGCTTATGTCAATAAGACCTCCGGAGTATACAGGATACAACAGATGGCGAACACACCTCGGGGTGAATATGGGCGTGATGGGAGGGATAACTTGCAGAGTAGTCTACAGTTATCCTTCTAGTTACAAAGATGCTGATGTAGCATTCAAATTGCTGCATGACAGTCTTATGCATCCTAATCAGTTGTCACATATCGACCGGCGGGTTCAGAGGATCTGCACAGTTTGTTCTGGTGAAGGCACCTTGTTTCACAGGTTCTTCACTTGTCCAGCTTTGCAGAGTCTGATGGAACTGGTGCGCGATATGTGTCAGTTGATCCACCCGAATTTCAGCATTACTAGGACATCGTTTCTATGGGGACCAAAGGTTTGTGGTCGGGTGAATTGTTTGATTAGCTTTGTGTTGACACTGGCCAAATCTACAATTCACTTGTACTACATGAGAGCCGGAGATGGGAATCAGAACACTGACCCACAACACCACGCACAAGCACTTAAGCGCCACTTCGTTGACAGATTGAAGAGACGTTTACGTCTTGAATATCTGGCAACGAACGCAGACACATTCAACTGCACATGGCAGCCACTATCGTCAGTGCAGGACGGCGCTCTTGTCTTTCGCTGGTGATATCAGGCCACAGCATTTGCAACTATAGTCCACGGGGCTTCTCCTCGCTTTGGAACCGTTGCAAGTGCTGTGGGAAAGATAAGCGCTCCGTTAGAGATGCTCAGCTGGAGGGATGATGAGGGCAGTTTGTAGAGGTCTATGATACTACAGGCTGCTCTCGCGGGACTCTATTACGGTATCGCGTAAATTTTTTCGTTCGTTCGGTTTCTTTTTTTCTAATTCGGTTTCGGTCTCGGTACAAAATTGTAAAATTTATAAGTTGAAATTTCGATCGTTTAGAAAATAATTTTTATTAGATAATTTTTGGAAAATTTGGATCTACTTGGAACTGCCACTTACCCTATTGTCAAAATAGGGACAAGTGAAAAAAATTTTTTGTGTTTCATCTTTTAGGCATTTTCCAAAATTTTTGTAACCGTATATACTGTCTCTTTTGAGAACATTGTGTTAGTTTGTGATTTTTTGTGCCTTTAAATGCTAGTTTATCTTGTTGTCCCTATTGAGTTGTGTATTGTTATTTATATATTAGACAGTTAGAGCCTTTTCTCCTTTTTATAGAGCCACTTTTTGTTTGTTTTTTAATTTTAAGAGTCAATTTATAACGTTTAATAAAGGTCTTATATACATAAAAAAAAAATTATTATTATTTTCTGGAGAGAGCCGACGTGACATTTTGAGAGCTCCACAAATAGTAAAAAGTAAGGCGGGAAAAAGCAGGGAAAACCCATAAAACTGATTAATAGTCATTAGAAAGTGTATGTGCTATTGTGCAGTGTGATAAGTGAAAGTATAACTATACAAAACTATCAAAAAAGTTAAAAAATAAATTGTGTAAAAAGTGGAAAGACTTGACAGTTTCGAATTTTCCATTAATTTCGGTCTAAATTAATTTGGAAGGTAACAATTTATAAAAATACGAAACAAAATTATTTTTAATTACAAAATTAACAAAATATAAGAAAATAATAAAAGCAAAGATATAAATCATTGCTGCCTCACTCAAAATGAGTGAGAGTAGCAGTGATTCTGGCGGGAGGGATAATCCCCTCAAATCAAAAGAAAGGAGGAAGAAGAGCAGAAATGAGTCTTCTTCTTCAAAAACAGACCCACAAGAGCCCACTGAAAAGGCTATTAAGGGCCCAAATCAAGAGGCCAAAAAAAGAAATGATGAGCCAAGTTCCTTGCCGAAGATTGTGACCAGGGCGGCGGATGCTGTCCAAGACGTGCCTGCGAAGTCAGCTGCTACACTGGCTGCTATCCCAGTAGTACCTGTAACAGAGGGCCAAAATCTGAAACTGTCAGATGTAGTCGCAAAGTCTTCGGCTTCTGAGTAGATAAGCTATGTATGTTCTGGCCCACTGTTTTAGCTTCCAGGATTTCGCCACAGATGGCGCCACCGTCGCTAGGTGGTGTAAATCCATACTAAATGTGGGTTTGTGCCTTGGATGTCCTGGTTTATGTCTTGGATGTTGGGGATACGAGACCACTTTGGGGGATACCAGACCACTTTTAGCTCTCTCCAGCATAGGGAAATAGCATAGGATTTCGATTTTGTTTCTGAAGTGCGCCTATTTTTCATCTCGAATCTTGGGGATACGAGACCACTTTGGGGATACGAGACCACTTTTAGCTCTCTCCAGCATAGGGAAATAGCATAGGATTTCAATTTTGTTTCTGGAGTTCGCTTATTTTTCATCTCAGACTCGTAGCCTCTAAGTTGACATCAACTTTTTCATCTCGAGTTTTGGGGGTCCGAGATCACTTTTAGTTCTATATATTTGTGAAGGGGGATGGGAAGCTTTATTGATGGATTTGGTCTTGTTGCGCGCTAGCGGCATTAACCGGTACTACCAGTATGTTCCGGTACTACGGTTTTCTTGGATAGATATGCGGTGCGCCTGAATGTAGGCTTTTGGTTTTTGAACTAATATTAGTAATAATTAAAACTAACGCTAGGAAATTTTTGTTCATGCCAATGGATTCTAGATGGGTGGTTTGTGAGGGGGTATTATAGTATAGGATAGGGAGGGGGGTAATGAAATTTTCATTAGAAATCCTCTACGGGCTCCGGTTTTCGAGATATTAGCGTATTAATAATTCAAGTTATTTTTGCTCATGGAAATGGTGGTGTAGGGTGGGAGGGGGGACGAAATTCTAATCAGAAATCCTCTACGGGCTCGCCATTTCTTGAGTAAGGTTACCTAGTGGCATTAGCCGGAACTACTAGCATGCCTTGGTTTTGCTGTTTTCTTTTATTAGCGGGGAAGTTCTAGATATCATCAGGACGTCATCTTGGTTTTGTGCTGTTGCAGAAATCAGCATCATTCGAATTTCACAACATGATATCACCTTGGCTTGATGTTTTCTTATTATTATTGGGTCCTGGGGGTGCGTGTAAAAGTAACAGTTGCTCTTTCGAGTGCAAGCACCATTTCTTGAGCAAGGTCCCCTAGCGGCATTAGTCGGTACTACATATGTTGTTCATCTCGGGCTTGGGGATACGAGATTACTTTCAGCACTCTATAGCATAGGGAAATGGCATAGGATTTTGATTTCATTTCTGGAGTTCACTTATTTGTCATCTCGGAGATCGTAGCTGTAAATATTATAAACAAGAGTGATCATGCTATGTATTCAATATCTAAAAATTGATCACGGTTGCTTGGGATATTAAGAAATATTAAGTAATAGAAATTAAATTTTCGATGTAGGTGTGTGTGTGTGTGTGTGTGTGTGTGTGTGTGTGTGTGTGTGTGTGTATTGAAAAGCCGCTATGGGTTTCGAGATATTAGCGATCTTACCTTTTCGGGTGTAATTAATAGTAGTAGTAATAATTCAAGTTAACCCTATGATATTTTTTTTGTTCATGCCAATAGTATTAGTACTAGGGGGTAAAATTTTCATCAGAAATTCTCTACGGGCTATGGTTCGAGATATAAGCGATCTTACTTCCTCAGGTGTAATTAATATTAGTAGCTGAAAAACGGAAAAACAACAACAACTATAACCTAAGTTGTGGATTAAAGATTTGATTATATTTATCTGTAGGTGTCTTTTATAAACAAGATTGCACCATGTAATCATATATCTAAAAATAGATCAGGCGAAGCTGGTCGGGGCGAATGTAGGTAGATATGTTCACTTAAATAAGTAATGAAAATTTGTAAATGCCTAATTTTCCTCTTCAGGTGTAATGCTTCTAATTTGATGCCTTGCATAAACAAATTCGCATAGTCCAGTAAAGTAAACAAATTCGCAGTCGAATAATGTAAACAAATTCACACGGCAGACGAGTAAAGTATACAAATTGAGCGATTTATGAAAGATTCCTAATTTCTTTAGCAGAACACAACAACAACAACTGATATTAATCTGTAGGATGTGATGTCGTAGATGAGTAGTGGAAGTTATAATTGAAAATGTCTTTTGCTGAAAAAAGCAACAACAACTATAACGTAAGTTGTGGATTAAAAATCTTTTATAAACAAGAGTGATCATGCTATGATATTCGATATCTAAAAATAGATCACGGCTGCTTGGGATGGTAAGACACATGAAATCATTAGAAGTAATGGAAATTAAAGCATTAGAAAAGGTTGCCAGGTGGCTGGTAATTTGATATCTTGCGTAAACAAATATAGCCGAGTAAAGCAGGCAAATTGAGCGATTAATGTTTTTTTTTGTATCCAGGAGTTTGTGTTGAAAAGTCTTTATGACGAATTGTTTTTTATTTTCAATAAAATTTCTCAATCAGTCACACTGTTATAAGATTTGATTGATCCCCGATATCATAGTTCACATGAAGCTGATAAGAATATGATAATTTTATCTTCATACTATTGGGGTGATCACATTATTTTCTTACCATTAGATTGAGAATGGGTTTAATTAAATGTTTTGATGAAAGAAGGTGGTGTTATGATATCAATGTAAGTAGTATGATATCTTGTCTTAGATGAGTAATGGAAGTTGTTTGGGAGCTGTGAGTAAGGAATAAAAACCTTATCAGCAAGGTCGCTTCATATTTATCTCCCTAAATTATCATCCAAATGGAGTTATATGAAGGAGCAAAAAATTGATAATAGTGAAGATAGTGGTGGAGGTTGAGAGAGGGGTGCTGTAAGTTGTGGATTAATTTGAAAGTTTTCATGGATCTCAAGGTTTAAACTTTTTAGCCTCCAGCAGGAATGTCTTCTTTTAGTTGACTCGGTGACTAGATAAGAACGTGTTAATTTCATGTTCATAATATGATCTTGTGGTAAGCATATGAAAGTAGAAGAATTTTTTTTATAAATCAAGTAGTTACGCTGTTATGAGATTTGATTGACTCCTATATCTAAAAAAATATTCCACATGAAGCTGATATAGTGACTATTAGGCGGGTACATTGTTTACTTACCATTAAGTTGAGAGCGAGTTAAATTAAAAGCATTGATAGAAGACGCTGTGTTATGATATGTTGTCTGAGGTGAGTAGTGAAAGTATTCCACATGAAGCTGATATAGTTACTATTAGGGCAGGTACATTGTTTACTTACCATTAAGTTGAGAGTGGGTTAAACTAAAAGCATTGATAGAAGAACGCTGTGTTATGATATTAGTGTGGTATGATATATTGTCTGAGGTGAGTAGTGAAAGTTGTATGGGGTTATGAATAAGCAGTAAAATCGTAATCAGCAATCTCGCTGGATATTTGATAATTCTCCAACTCCATAGTGAAGATCGTTGTTGGGGGTTGAGAGTAGGTACTGTAAGTTATGTATTAAGTTAAAAGTTTTGATAGATGGTATTTGGTATTTATCTCCTCGAAATGGTGTTGTACGAGTATCAGAAAGTTCGGGAAAAAGTTGATAATGCTTCAAGTTCAATAGTGAAGACCGCGATGTTGAGAGTGGGTATTTGGAAAGATATTATTCTAGTAGGATATGGACGTATTTCTTATTCATCTTTAAATCTTACCATGAAATTAGGTTGAGAGTGGATTAAATTAAAAGTTTTGATGCAAGAAGGCGTAGTTATTATATTAATATAGTATAATATGTTGCCTTAGATGAGTACTTGAGAGCTGTGAGTAATATGTGGAATATGGTGTAGATGAGTAGTGAAAGTTGAAAATGTAAGGTTCCCAATTCCTTTATTGAAAAACAACAACAACTGTAGCAAATAAAATTTTCATACAATATTTATTCACATCAAATTCATTATTTATTTTTTATAAACTTTTTTCTTTGTGTTTCACATCCGAAATGCGATCCAGAGCAAATACCTCCCATAATCCTTTTCTGCGTTAGGCTATGAGAGTTCGGCAGCAAAATCCAATATTTTTTGCTATCATGTGTCTTGCTCTAACACATTAGAAAGCTTTAGTGAATACCATAGTTTGAAACCAATAATATGATTAAGAAAGCTTCATGATATATATAAAAAGTGATCCCAATGGATTACATAAGGAAAGTATGTTCACTTCATCTGCAAACAACAAATATGGCTGAAAGCGACACACGGTGTGAGCAAAAATCATTCTTGCTTCAATTATCACTATTAAATGATGTGTGCCGCAGAAAATATATTAAGTCTAGCCTAGTCTAAAATATGTATTGTAAATAAAAATTGTATCATGGTTATAATGCCATTTATTGAAATAATTTGTTTTAATTGTATTATAGCTTAAGTCTAAAATCTTTTTTTCTTTAGTTCAGCAAGGCCAGGATTTCATAGATATAGATTGATCCTTATATTGAATATTCCTTATGCCTTTACACCAATGTGGCGTTAAAAGGTTCATGGTGCACCACTTTCACAAATAACATCTCTCCATCTTTACTTTTTGCGATCTTTGTTGGAATATCCTGATTTTTCGAGCTGTTGGTAGGGGACAGTCGACTCGTTTTTGGATGAAAGACTTTCTTCTTTATTTCTGGAAAGCATCGATTTCATAGATGTAGACTGAGCCTTATATGAATATTCTTTACTCCTTTCATCCGTAGGCTTTAGAAGGTTTGTAGTGTCCTTAGAGCTCATGTTGAAATTATTGCGTAATTAGCTTGCCAAGAAACAGTGATCTGTTTGGCTAAAGAGCAAAATATCAATTGCAAAAACAAGTTATGAAACTACTATTTATATGGATTTGGCACATTGTCTTGACCTCTGACGTCACCTTAACCTTTGAAACCGAAAGTGTCTGCTCTTGGGTTCACTTGGATGATGAGTAGTGCAAGTTGTATGGGAGATTATAATTAGCTGTAAGTAAACTGTAAAGAAGAAGATTTCTGATAACAGTATGTTCCATACATAATCTTACAGGTGGAAGAAAATTTTATAAGAATCTGGTAACTGCATTTCCTTATAAACCTTATATAAATTCATATGTGACCAAACCGAGCTATAGATTTTTGTTCTAGATGAATGCACATTATATATAATATCTGAAAATAGATAACAGCAAAATGAAAGGCTATAAGAATTTGGTTGCAGTATATTCTATACAAAATCTAATAACCATAAGAAAAATTTTATAAGAATCTGATACCATGCTCAGTTCACAATTTAAAAAGTAGAAGAAAATTGTATAAGAATCTGGTAATAGTATGTTCCATACAAAATCTAACAAGCGAAAGAAAATTTTATAAGAATCTGGTAAGAATCCGGTAACAGTATGTTCCATACAAAATTTAACAGGCAGAAGAAAATTTTATTAGAATCTTGTAACAGTATGTTCCAAAGAAAAATCCAAGATTTTATGCATTTCCTGATGTGTAAGCCTTATATAAATCCATATGTTCTATATAAAAAATCGGTATATAAATATCTGTTAAAAAATTAGTTAGGGTATATAGTGATTTTAAAAAATTCATATCTCCAAAACGGTGCGAGAACCAAAATCCAAAATCTACTAGGTAGCAGACAATTTTATAAGAATCTGGTAAGTTCAATACAAAATCTAAAAGGGGAAGGGAAAATTGCACGAGATTTTGGTTAGTGGTTAGTGTATTCCCGAATGCTGAACTGTTAAGATGGATATTGAAGAGTTTTTAGGAGAATATAATAACATTTTACTCGATGAGCATAAGAAACAAATTCAAGAATGCTATAACTTTTTAAAATTATATGAAAATATTGAAAAAGTCGAGTCAAAATTTGGTGAACACTTTATAAGCTGCCCTTGGTCAAGAGATGATTCAACGGATGGACCAGATACATGTGTATGTTGTGGTGTTGCTAGATGCCTAAAACAAGCTGTGAAACTATATAAATTCTACCAAACATTGACAAAAAGTAATTACGAGGCATGCCTTAAAAAGTGCGATTTAACTTAGCACTAGAAATTCTCATTTTGTATACTTGGAGAGCTCATAAAGGATCATGTAAACTTACACTGTATGCAGATGCTGATTTCAACAACAGATTCATCAAACACAGGAAATTTTGATTACATACAGCTCTGTACCATAAGATTATAAGAATTAATACTTTTTAATTTTTAATAAATGATATTTTATATATGGCCTTCTTTTTATTCAATTTCCCATACTAAGTCCGGAACTCCCGAATAATGTTTGACCACTACAACGGGTGGTGGTAGCGGTGGGTGGTGGTGGTGGGTGGTGGTGGGTGGTGGTGGGTGGTGGTGGGTGGTGGTGGGTGGTGGTGGGTGGTGGTGGGTGGTGGTGGGTGGTGGTGGGTGGTGGTGGTATTGGTTGTGGTGGTGGGTGCCTGGTCTTGGTATGGTGCTTGAAACGGATATTTGACGCGTGGCATCAATGTGACGCTGACCTCTGACGTCACCTTTACCTATGAGACCAACCGAAAGTGAGGTCAGATAACAGCTTAACAGCTTTTATAACAGGTCTGATAACAGCTTAACAGCTTATAAAACAGGTCTGATAACAGCTTAACAGCTTTTAAAACAGGTCTGATAACAGCTTAACAGCTTTTCAATCAGCTCTGATAACAGCTTAACAGCTTTTAAATAGCTCTGATAACAGCTTAACAGCTTTTAAAACAGCTCTGATAACAGCTTAACAGCTTTTAAAACAGCTCTGATAACAGCTTAACAGCTTCTGATAACAGCTTAACAGCTTTTAAAACAGCTCTGATAACAGCTTAACAGCTTCTGATAACAGCTTAACAGCTTTTAAAACAGGTCTGATAACAACTTAACAGCTTTTAAAACAGCTCAGATAACAGCTTAACAGCTTTTAAACAGCTCTAATAACAGCTTAACAGCTTTTAAAACAGCTCAGATAACAGCTTAACAGCTTTCCAAACCAGCTTAACAGCTTTTAAAACAGCTCTGATAACAGCTTAACAGCTTTCCAAACCAGCTTAACAGCTTTTAAAACAGCTCTGATAACAGCTTAACAGCTTTTCAAACAGCTCTGATAACAGCTTAACAGCTCTTAAACAGCTCTGATAACAGCTTAACAGCTCTGATAACAGCTTAACAGCTTTTAAAACAGGTCTGATAACAGCTTAACAGCTTATAAAACAGCTTTTTCAGCTCATCCGCAGATAGAAGGGTCGACCCTAGAGTAGTCAGCGTCAAATTGATGCCACGCGTCAAATATCCGTTTCAAGCACCATACCAAGACCAGGCACCCACCACCACAACCAATACCACCACCACCCACCACCACCCACCACCACCCACCACCACCCACCACCACCCACCACCACCCACCACCACCACCCACCGCTACCACCACCCGTTGTAGTGGTCAAACATTATTCGGGAGTTCCGGACTTAGTATGGGAAATTGAATAAAAAGAAGGCCATATATAAAATATCATTTATTAAAAATTAAAAAGTATTAATTCTTATAATCTTATGGTACAGAGCTGTATGTAATCAAAATTTCCTGTGTTTGATGAATCTGTTGTTGAAATCAGCATCTGCATACAGTGTAAGTTTACATGATCCTTTATGAGCTCTCCAAGTATACAAAATGAGAATTTCTAGTGCTAAGTTAAATCGCACTTTTTAAGGCATGCCTCGTAATTACTTTTTGTCAATGTTTGGTAGAATTTATATAGTTTCACAGCTTGTTTTAGGCATCTAGCAACACCACAACATACACATGTATCTGGTCCATCCGTTGAATCATCTCTTGACCAAGGGCAGCTTATAAAGTGTTCACCAAATTTTGACTCGACTTTTTCAATATTTTCATATAATTTTAAAAAGTTATAGCATTCTTGAATTTGTTTCTTATGCTCATCGAGTAAAATGTTATTATATTCTCCTAAAAACTCTTCAATATCCATCTTAACAGTTCAGCATTCGGGAATACACTAACCACTAACCAAAATCTCGTGCAATTTTCCCTTCCCCTTTTAGATTTTGTATTGAACTTACCAGATTCTTATAAAATTGTCTGCTACCTAGTAGATTTTGGATTTTGGTTCTCGCACCGTTTTGGAGATATGAATTTTTTAAAATCACTATATACCCTAACTAATTTTTTAACAGATATTTATATACCGATTTTTTATATAGAACATATGGATTTATATAAGGCTTACACATCAGGAAATGCATAAAATCTTGGATTTTTCTTTGGAACATACTGTTACAAGATTCTAATAAAATTTTCTTCTGCCTGTTAAATTTTGTATGGAACATACTGTTACCGGATTCTTACCAGATTCTTATAAAATTTTCTTTCGCTTGTTAGATTTTGTATGGAACATACTATTACCAGATTCTTATACAATTTTCTTCTACTTTTTAAATTGTGAACTGAGCATGGTATCAGATTCTTATAAAATTTTTCTTATGGTTATTAGATTTTGTATAGAATATACTGCAACCAAATTCTTATAGCCTTTCATTTTGCTGTTATCTATTTTCAGATATTATATATAATGTGCATTCATCTAGAACAAAAATCTATAGCTCGGTTTGGTCACATATGAATTTATATAAGGTTTATAAGGAAATGCAGTTACCAGATTCTTATAAAATTTTCTTCCACCTGTAAGATTATGTATGGAACATACTGTTATCAGAAATCTTCTTCTTTACAGTTTACTTACAGCTAATTATAATCTCCCATACAACTTGCACTACTCATCATCCAAGTGAACCCAAGAGCAGACACTTTCGGTTTCAAAGGTTAAGGTGACGTCAGAGGTCAAGACAATGTGCCAAATCCATATAAATAGTAGTTTCATAACTTGTTTTTGCAATTGATATTTTGCTCTTTAGCCAAACAGATCACTGTTTCTTGGCAAGCTAATTACGCAATAATTTCAACATGAGCTCTAAGGACACTACAAACCTTCTAAAGCCTACGGATGAAAGGAGTAAAGAATATTCATATAAGGCTCAGTCTACATCTATGAAATCGATGCTTTCCAGAAATAAAGAAGAAAGTCTTTCATCCAAAAACGAGTCGACTGTCCCCTACCAACAGCTCGAAAAATCAGGATATTCCAACAAAGATCGCAAAAAGTAAAGATGGAGAGATGTTATTTGTGAAAGTGGTGCACCATGAACCTTTTAACGCCACATTGGTGTAAAGGCATAAGGAATATTCAATATAAGGATCAATCTATATCTATGAAATCCTGGCCTTGCTGAACTAAAGAAAAAAAGATTTTAGACTTAAGCTATAATACAATTAAAACAAATTATTTCAATAAATGGCATTATAACCATGATACAATTTTTATTTACAATACATATTTTAGACTAGGCTAGACTTAATATATTTTCTGCGGCACACATCATTTAATAGTGATAATTGAAGCAAGAATGATTTTTGCTCACACCGTGTGTCGCTTTCAGCCATATTTGTTGTTTGCAGATGAAGTGAACATACTTTCCTTATGTAATCCATTGGGATCACTTTTTATATATATCATGAAGCTTTCTTAATCATATTATTGGTTTCAAACTATGGTATTCACTAAAGCTTTCTAATGTGTTAGAGCAAGACACATGATAGCAAAAAATATTGGATTTTGCTGCCGAACTCTCATAGCCTAACGCAGAAAAGGATTATGGGAGGTATTTGCTCTGGATCGCATTTCGGATGTGAAACACAAAGAAAAAAGTTTATAAAAAATAAATAATGAATTTGATGTGAATAAATATTGTATGAAAATTTTATTTGCTACAGTTGTTGTTGTTTTTCAATAAAGGAATTGGGAACCTTACATTTTCAACTTTCACTACTCATCTACACCATATTCCACATATTACTCACAGCTCTCAAGTACTCATCTAAGGCAACATATTATACTATATTAATATAATAACTACGCCTTCTTGCATCAAAACTTTTAATTTAATCCACTCTCAACCTAATTTCATGGTAAGATTTAAAGATGAATAAGAAATACGTCCATATCCTACTAGAATAATATCTTTCCAAATACCCACTCTCAACATCGCGGTCTTCACTATTGAACTTGAAGCATTATCAACTTTTTCCCGAACTTTCTGATACTCGTACAACACCATTTCGAGGAGATAAATACCAAATACCATCTATCAAAACTTTTAACTTAATACATAACTTACAGTACCTACTCTCAACCCCCAACAACGATCTTCACTATGGAGTTGGAGAATTATCAAATATCCAGCGAGATTGCTGATTACGATTTTACTGCTTATTCATAACCCCATACAACTTTCACTACTCACCTCAGACAATATATCATACCACACTAATATCATAACACAGCGTTCTTCTATCAATGCTTTTAGTTTAACCCACTCTCAACTTAATGGTAAGTAAACAATGTACCTGCCCTAATAGTAACTATATCAGCTTCATGTGGAATACTTTCACTACTCACCTCAGACAACATATCATAACACAGCGTCTTCTATCAATGCTTTTAATTTAACTCGCTCTCAACTTAATGGTAAGTAAACAATGTACCCGCCTAATAGTCACTATATCAGCTTCATGTGGAATATTTTTTTAGATATAGGAGTCAATCAAATCTCATAACAGCGTAACTACTTGATTTATAAAAAAAATTCTTCTACTTTCATATGCTTACCACAAGATCATATTATGAACATGAAATTAACACGTTCTTATCTAGTCACCGAGTCAACTAAAAGAAGACATTCCTGCTGGAGGCTAAAAAGTTTAAACCTTGAGATCCATGAAAACTTTCAAATTAATCCACAACTTACAGCACCCCTCTCTCAACCTCCACCACTATCTTCACTATTATCAATTTTTTGCTCCTTCATATAACTCCATTTGGATGATAATTTAGGGAGATAAATATGAAGCGACCTTGCTGATAAGGTTTTTATTCCTTACTCACAGCTCCCAAACAACTTCCATTACTCATCTAAGACAAGATATCATACTACTTACATTGATATCATAACACCACCTTCTTTCATCAAAACATTTAATTAAACCCATTCTCAATCTAATGGTAAGAAAATAATGTGATCACCCCAATAGTATGAAGATAAAATTATCATATTCTTATCAGCTTCATGTGAACTATGATATCGGGGATCAATCAAATCTTATAACAGTGTGACTGATTGAGAAATTTTATTGAAAATAAAAAACAATTCGTCATAAAGACTTTTCAACACAAACTCCTGGATACAAAAAAAAACATTAATCGCTCAATTTGCCTGCTTTACTCGGCTATATTTGTTTACGCAAGATATCAAATTACCAGCCACCTGGCAACCTTTTCTAATGCTTTAATTTCCATTACTTCTAATGATTTCATGTGTCTTACCATCCCAAGCAGCCGTGATCTATTTTTAGATATCGAATATCATAGCATGATCACTCTTGTTTATAAAAGATTTTTAATCCACAACTTACGTTATAGTTGTTGTTGCTTTTTTCAGCAAAAGACATTTTCAATTATAACTTCCACTACTCATCTACGACATCACATCCTACAGATTAATATCAGTTGTTGTTGTTGTGTTCTGCTAAAGAAATTAGGAATCTTTCATAAATCGCTCAATTTGTATACTTTACTCGTCTGCCGTGTGAATTTGTTTACATTATTCGACTGCGAATTTGTTTACTTTACTGGACTATGCGAATTTGTTTATGCAAGGCATCAAATTAGAAGCATTACACCTGAAGAGGAAAATTAGGCATTTACAAATTTTCATTACTTATTTAAGTGAACATATCTACCTACATTCGCCCCGACCAGCTTCGCCTGATCTATTTTTAGATATATGATTACATGGTGCAATCTTGTTTATAAAAGACACCTACAGATAAATATAATCAAATCTTTAATCCACAACTTAGGTTATAGTTGTTGTTGTTTTTCCGTTTTTCAGCTACTAATATTAATTACACCTGAGGAAGTAAGATCGCTTATATCTCGAACCATAGCCCGTAGAGAATTTCTGATGAAAATTTTACCCCCTAGTACTAATACTATTGGCATGAACAAAAAAAATATCATAGGGTTAACTTGAATTATTACTACTACTATTAATTACACCCGAAAAGGTAAGATCGCTAATATCTCGAAACCCATAGCGGCTTTTCAATACACACACACACACACACACACACACACACACACACACACACACACACACACACACCTACATCGAAAATTTAATTTCTATTACTTAATATTTCTTAATATCCCAAGCAACCGTGATCAATTTTTAGATATTGAATACATAGCATGATCACTCTTGTTTATAATATTTACAGCTACGATCTCCGAGATGACAAATAAGTGAACTCCAGAAATGAAATCAAAATCCTATGCCATTTCCCTATGCTATAGAGTGCTGAAAGTAATCTCGTATCCCCAAGCCCGAGATGAACAACATATGTAGTACCGACTAATGCCGCTAGGGGACCTTGCTCAAGAAATGGTGCTTGCACTCGAAAGAGCAACTGTTACTTTTACACGCACCCCCAGGACCCAATAATAATAAGAAAACATCAAGCCAAGGTGATATCATGTTGTGAAATTCGAATGATGCTGATTTCTGCAACAGCACAAAACCAAGATGACGTCCTGATGATATCTAGAACTTCCCCGCTAATAAAAGAAAACAGCAAAACCAAGGCATGCTAGTAGTTCCGGCTAATGCCACTAGGTAACCTTACTCAAGAAATGGCGAGCCCGTAGAGGATTTCTGATTAGAATTTCGTCCCCCCTCCCACCCTACACCACCATTTCCATGAGCAAAAATAACTTGAATTATTAATACGCTAATATCTCGAAAACCGGAGCCCGTAGAGGATTTCTAATGAAAATTTCATTACCCCCCTCCCTATCCTATACTATAATACCCCCTCACAAACCACCCATCTAGAATCCATTGGCATGAACAAAAATTTCCTAGCGTTAGTTTTAATTATTACTAATATTAGTTCAAAAACCAAAAGCCTACATTCAGGCGCACCGCATATCTATCCAAGAAAACCGTAGTACCGGAACATACTGGTAGTACCGGTTAATGCCGCTAGCGCGCAACAAGACCAAATCCATCAATAAAGCTTCCCATCCCCCTTCACAAATATATAGAACTAAAAGTGATCTCGGACCCCCAAAACTCGAGATGAAAAAGTTGATGTCAACTTAGAGGCTACGAGTCTGAGATGAAAAATAAGCGAACTCCAGAAACAAAATTGAAATCCTATGCTATTTCCCTATGCTGGAGAGAGCTAAAAGTGGTCTCGTATCCCCAAAGTGGTCTCGTATCCCCAAGATTCGAGATGAAAAATAGGCGCACTTCAGAAACAAAATCGAAATCCTATGCTATTTCCCTATGCTGGAGAGAGCTAAAAGTGGTCTGGTATCCCCCAAAGTGGTCTCGTATCCCCAACATCCAAGACATAAACCAGGACATCCAAGGCACAAACCCACATTTAGTATGGATTTACACCACCTAGCGACGGTGGCGCCATCTGTGGCGAAATCCTGGAAGCTAAAACAGTGGGCCAGAACATACATAGCCAGCGGAATCATTATGAGGCCACCACTGTCTTCAACGAAGTCAACTGGCCAGAGAAAGAAGCTAGTAGCAGCAACCGGACCAGCAGCAGCACCACGTTCCCCGGCTTTAGTGGCAGGGACTTCCTATGCTCAGCAGGTAAGTGGCAGTTCCAGGTTTCCACAATCGAAATTATAAGTCAGGGCATCACTCCTCGTCCAGCCCCATTGGACGCGGGTAAGCCTCGACCCAAGACCAGTGCGGGCCTCCAGGGCTTCTTCGACGGGAGATGGCAGGACGAGACCTACGGGATGCAGTTGGAGCACATCAGAGGATGTCCTCAGACTGCATACCTGAAGGCAATCTTCCGCATCATCTCCTGTGAGCAGCTATTCTCCATGGGGATAATAGCTGGGGGAATGGTTGAGGTGTATACCACAACCCTCGAAAGCGCAACCAAGCTTATGCTTGAGGGCATCGAGGTGGAAGATAGACACCTTGTGCCGTTCCCACTCAAAGAAAAGCCCACGAAGGTCGTGTTTTCGCGGGTCCCTATGCGAGCCCAACATGAAGACCTCTCGAATTTCCTTGGGAGATTCGGGAAGGTTCATGGAAAGGTTCGCGCTATTCCAATTAAAATTGGGGACGAGGGTCTCGGGCGTGGTATTTTCGGTACCAGCCGGGAAGCGTCCATTACCTTGAACAAGGGATGTACGCTTCCGTCAGGCTTCTACCTGAGCATATCCGGCTCAAGATACTGGATAGACGTGGGCACCGAAGCGAAATGCCATGCTTGCCATTTGGTAGGGAATTTTATTGCTGACTGCCCCAAGAGAAGCGGAAAGAAGGCTGAACAGAAGGCTCCTTCGAAGGAAACCACTGCTACAGTAGTGGCTCCTAAGAAGGAACTTTCTGCCAGCACTCAACCTGCTATCTTGGAGCAGTCAGTGGCTAAAGTGCCTGAAATTGTCCCTGAGGCAAAAGGAATTAAGGCTATAAACGGTGCCGCGTCAGCACGTGAAAACATGGCTACTTCTGACGAGGAGTCGATTAGCCATGTAGGCAGAAAAAGGAGGACGAGGAGGAAGACGAAGGTGGACCGGGTGATGCTGCCTCCTCCAGAGCCAGCAAAGCCAGTCGCTTCAAAACGGCCCCACTCGGCGGAGGACGATAGTGGTGCTCGCGGTTCGAAGGTTGTTGTGAGAGACACGGAAGTGTCTCTCGAGCAGATTTCGGACTGCGATATGACCGGTTTGGATGAGACTGGTCTCTCGAACTTCAGTGGCTACGAGTCATGTGGTAGCACCTTTTCGACTGGTAGCCACTTTGAAGTCTCGAAGGGTATGGAAACCCTTCCTAGGGAGAAGATCTCCAAGATTCTTGCCCGGCTCCTGTACAAGAAGAATTCAGGTAAAATCTGGAGTATTCTTGTGGAGGACCTGGGGAGGCCGGTGTTGTTACTTCCTCAACTTCTACTCCTTCAAGAAGAGTGCAAGAAGAAGCGGTGTAACTCGGCTAGATCGACTCCATAGGAAGGTGGAGGAGTTGATACAGGAGCATCGCTTGGTCGATTCTCCTCGTCAATAGACGTCGTACCATCATCGTTTGAGCTTCTTATCTCTGTGAATGTGTAAGATAGGCTTTCTTAACACCGGGGGTTTAAGTGCTCATACAAGACTACACAGTGCTATCGAACATGCCAAAATGTTCGATATAGACATTACACTTCTGCAGGAGACGAATTTTACACAAGACACGTATACACACCTTGAGCGCTATGCTTATCTACACACTGGCTATTCAATGTTTGCCACACCTGCGCCTCGCCGAAGCTCAGGGGTGGCAATCATTGTATCCAACAAATTCACACTATCGTCTCCTGTCTATACAGATATCTTCCCAGGCTTCGCTTCTTCCTTGGACTTTGTCGTTCAAGACAAACATATCAAGGTAGTAAACGTGTACCTTCCTCATGACCAGGACATTACAAGACAAGTTCTTGATAGTGTTCAATCCTGTCTGGTGAATTTTAGTGGTGAAACTATCCTCGGAGGTGATTTCAACTGCACGCTGAATCCCTCAATGGATCGGCATTCCGGAGCTGAGTTCAACTCCGTCAATGCTACTCGGTTGAGGAATTTTGTCCGTGTTTTCAGACTCGTGGATATCTATCGTTGGATGCATCCTACGACTAGATCATACACGAGGGTCTCGCGAAATATCCATGGAAGTCTCGCAGGCTCCAGAATCGATAGACTTTACGTCTCACCTGGAACACTAGAACATTTCGTTGGTGTCACTCATGAAGTGTGTTCCGTTAGCGATCACCTTCTTGTAGTATCAACCAGCACTCTAGTTGAAAGAAAAACTGCATACTGGATATTCAACAACTATTTGTTGAATTCCGAGCAGTTCATCAATAAATTCACTGAATTCTGGCACGATTGGCAAGAGAGGAAAGGTGACTTTCCTCTTCTTAGTCAATGGTGGGATGTTGGAAAGCTCCAAATTCGAACTTTTATCGAAGCGAATTTCAATCGAATTGGGTATGAAGCTTCTAGCTTGTCGGCCGAAGTATCTCTGGTGCCAGCTCTTCTCCCAACTCAGCCGGAGTTAATTCTTTATTTTAACAGAATAAAGGAACGCTTGGCAACACAAACTTACAAGCACAGCTGGTGAATTTTCGTCGAATGCTCGGACAATATTCAGTGCATCTACCATATACCAATGTGAGGCCTCTTATTTTGGGCATATGCGGATGACCTGTCTATTTTCGTGACAAGAGATGAAGCTTTTCCGGTCGCTCGTGCTGTTTTCGAACAGTACGAACGTATAGCGGGTGCTAAAATCAACCTTAGCAAGAGTCAAGGCTTGTGGTGTGGAAGGTGGAGAGATCGTACAGATACTCCACTGAACATCCAATGGACTAATACTTGCCTGAAGTATTTATGTGTATATCGGACGCGAGAGTAAATCATATAATAGCCGTATCGCTCTTGAGAAACTCTCTAGAGCTGTAAACTCATGGCGTAGTCGTGTGTTTCCACTATCCCTAATGGGAAGGTCAGTCGTGAGAAACTATTTGATTACATCGTCCATCGTTCATCTGCTAAAGTCTGAGACATTTGATGAAGGCTTCGTAGGTCTTCTTCAAGCAAAAGCGATAGGCACCTTTTGGTGCGGAAGACGATGGGTTGCTGAAAGCACGCTCTGTCTGCCAGTCAAGATAGGTGGATTAGGTCTCACTAACTTGGTTGTGAAATCAAGGTGTCTCCAAGTGCGTGCATTCTAACGAGTGTTTTGCCAGAGAGACACCTTGATTTCTCAACTGTGGGTGAATGTACTGGGAGGGAACGGCATAGGGGAGTATTACTACCTGCTCTCTGTTCGACCACCCTATCCTCGTGACTGGCCACAGGATCTAATCTCAACGATTCAGACCTGGGGCAGAATCATGCTAGCATTTCACCTTAAGTGGAATGCTCTGCGGTACACGCAATTCGCGTCGATTCCAATCAGGTTTAATCCTGAATTAATAGATTCAGTGTTCAGTAATGCTCGAGGTTTTGAAGCTGACACGCATACACTGACAGTTCTCGGAGATATTATTGATATCTCTGGAAACTGTCGAATAAACACTAACACTCCACAACTACACGACCTGGCGGCTTCTGCGCGGGAGAGATTTCGCCAACTTGGGACCAGTGACCCTGGCACTAAGTTGGAAGATGCTTTCGTTCTAGACAGACCGCCTCACACACCTTTCAGCACACTTACAACACGTGTCCTCTGTGACATGCTTATGTCAATAAGACCTCCGGAGTATACAGGATACAATAGATGGCGAACACACCTCGGGGTGAATATGGGCGTGATGGGAGGGATAACTTGCAGAGTAGTCTACAGTTATCCTTCTAGTTACAAAGATGCTGATGTAGCATTCAAATTGCTGCATCACAGTCTTATGCATTCTAATCAGTTGTCACATATCGACCGGCGGGTTCAGAGGATCTGCACAGTTTGTTCTGGTGAAGGCACCTTGTTTCACAGGTTCTTCACTTGTACAGCTTTGCAGAGTCTGATGGAACTGGTGCGCGATATGTGTCAGTTGATCCACCCGAATTTCGGCATTACTAGGACATCGTTTCTGTGGGGACCAAAGGTTTGTAGTCGGGTGAACTGTTTGATTAGCTTTGTGTTGACACTGGCCAAATCTACAATTCACTTGTACTACATGAGAGCCGGAGATGGTAATCAGAACACTGACCCACAACACCACGCACAAGCACTTAAGCGCCACTTCGTTGACAGATTGAAGAGACGTTTACGTCTTGAATATCTGGCAACGAACGCAGACACATTCAACTGCACATGGCAGCCACTATCGTCAGTGCAGGACGGCGCTCTTGTCTTTCGCTGGTGATATCAGGCCACAGCATTTGCAACTCTAGTCCACGGGGCTTCTCCTCGCTTTGGAACCGTTGCAAGTGCTGTGGGAAGGATAAGCGCTCCGTTAGAGATGCTCAGCTGGAGGAATGATGAGGGCAGTTTGTAGAGGTCTATGATACTACAGGCTGCTCTCGCGGGACTCTATTACGGTATCGCGTAAATTTTTTCGTTCGTTTGGTTATTAGTTTCTAATTCGGTTTCGGTCTCGGTACAAAATTGTAAAATTTATAAGTTGAAATTTCGATCGTTTAGAAAATAATTTTTATTAGATAATTTTTGGAAAATTTGGATCTGCTTGGAACTGCCACTTACCCTTGTGATGGCCCAATATACGGAAGATTCTTCCAACAGCCAAGGGCATTACATCGAAATAATCAGCAATTGCTAAACAATAACCTCGCATGGTATTGTTCTGCAACTGTCGGTTGTTTTGCTGATTAGCCCAACAGCTGGCTGCGATGAGCGCTTAGTGGAGAAATCGACGATTACGATAATAATTTACCTCGCATGGTAATTATTATGTAAGGCGATTGTTTATAACTAAGCAACTCAGGTGCTGCAACCGCGTTGCGAGTACAAGCTTACTTCCGAATATTGGGGCAATAAAAGCCCAATGACTGGTCTGGCGAGCGCCGTTTTATTCAGTCAAGTTCTAACTGCTTTTGGAGCGCGTCAAGTTTCGTGTGTCGGTTCAGATTACCTAAGCGCCAGGTAGTCTACTTAACGTAAGAAAGTCGCGGTGTTCTAAAAATAAAGTACATAAATAAAGAATTGTTCTAGTGTAATTCGAGAAGTGTTTTTTTTAATTAATTCAATAATTTCTTTGGTTGATTGCTATAGGGGCACGACACCCTATTGTCAAAATAGGGACAAGTGAAAAAAATTTTTGTTTTTCATCTTTTAGGCATTTTCCAAAATTTTTGTAACCGTATATACTGTCTCTTTTGAGAACATTATGTTAGTTTGTGCTTTTTTGTGCCTTTAAATGTTAGTTTATCTTGTTGTCCCTATTGACTTGTGTATTGTTATTTATATATTAGTCAGTTAGAGCCTTTTCTCCTTTTTACAGAGCCACTTTTTGTTTATTTTTTAATTTTAAGAGTCAATTTATAACGTTTAATAAAGATCTTATATACATAAAAGAAAAAAATTATTATTATTAATGTTTGAGTTAAATGTAAAATCATGTACAGTACCGTCTTTATTAACTGACCCAGGGACTTTAGTCATTATTTCCTCAATTTCTGATTCAATTTCCATCAAGTCTCCTAGTAGGGCGAACTTATTATTGTTATAGTTCATCGTCTGCTGCTTGCTGGGTTTATTTGAGATACTGTCCTCAGTACTGAGTCGCTTTCTTTTTTTTAAATTTTAAAAAATCCGTCTGCTGCTAGCTGGAGACTTGGGTTATTATTAACATTTGTTAATGGTGTTCCCTTGTCGGAAGATTTCTGCAAAGGGATCTGCATTACCACGTTGCCATTCACGTTTGTCCGTGAGCTGCTGTCCTCTATATTCTGAGACTGATTCGTCTCTTGAATGTCTTGCTGGACGCCATTTAAAACTTGTTTAGTATTGATGACCAATGTGTTTACCGGGACTGCATTATCCAAAGACGCTTGCCATGTGGCGAAATTTTCTTCCACCTTTTCCTTAATTAGTTCTTTATCACGATCAGATAGTAATTTGGAGGGAAGCACAAGCTCCCCCTTATTACCGTCACTGGTAGAGCCCATTACTGGGTTTTAATGCCATTAATAGCAATTTCACTTATGCTTGGAGTGTGCGCTCAGCGGCCCTTTGTTTTTGCACGACACGTCTAATGTCAATTAATGCACTAATAAGTTATTTGAACGAGCAAATTAATACGCTTAATGCACCTAGTCACTGCTAAGTTGTAAAACTACCAGAACTTTCGAAAACTTTGAGAACTTTATGCAATTAATCAAATTAATCAAATTTTAATTTCACCAAATTTCAATTTACGCGTCTACTCTCATTCGATGACAGCAAAACTCCCGATATGCAATAACTAAGCATTTTACTTCGCACAGTAAAATGCCTGGCGATTGCGAACTGTTTACTTGAAAACTGTCACATCCACTGCTGTATGTAACTGGGCATTGGTTCATGGTTAAGTAATTCACTTCGCATAGTGAAATACTCAGCTGTGCTCACTGTTTGTTTACATGCAGTATTGGGGGCTCCAGCTGTCGGCAGTGATTAGCGTAATACTTTGCAAGGTATTGCGCTGGTCACTCGGTCAAAGTCGCTTCCACCTGGTTGAATGGAGGTGAGCACGATCGATTCGGTAGATCGGGTTGCGCGGTTATAAGTTGTGTTGTTCTTAAGATAACGGTTTGGTATCCAATTAATTAGTTTAAATTCGGGAGTTCGATAGAGAGTAACGGTTAGCGGATTAATAAAGTGCTACATTGGAAATATGCGAGTTTTTATAAAGTTTAATGTTTTTTAATTGTTTTTTTTACTGGATTGCTTTTGGGACACGACATTTTGGCGCAGCCGGTTAAAGAGTAGGTAAGTGTTATTTTTTGTTTCAGTGTAACAAATTTTTTTTTCTTTTTCATTTTTAATTTTTTTTTTTAATTTTGGGAGTTATGTTTTTTAGCGGCTCCATTTTTTTAGTGTGGGAGTAATGGCTGATTTGCATTACTCGAACATTGCTAGAAAACAGAGTAAAGAGTTTCGCCTTATCTGAAACTACTTTAGAACTGAGATAAATGTCAAATTCTCCGACGAAGGGGAAATTTTTACTGCTATAATTAGCCATAAAAAGTTCTAGCCAGAAGTATATTTTATGGCAGTAAATTTTGCTATTATGGCAGTAAACTCATATATATAACTACAAGCGGGTACAAATATAATTGTTTACACGCACATAAATTAAAAATATTTGAAGAAAGTCACAGCACATCAGCTGGAATGTGTCAAAGTTTATTAAAAAATTTAAAAATTTTTTTTTTACAAATTTTTTTTAAATTTGTCAATATTTTAAGAATATTTTGTATTCTCTATTGTATTCTGTATCTGTATTGTTCTTGAAAATATTGAATTTTTTTATCCGATTTTGAACTTCAGCATAAACGTTCAACTAATTTATGCAATTGACAAATTGATGAAATGTCACGTGAGAGTATATAGCTTTGATGGAATAGACGTATATAGTCGGATCGGAAAATTAATTCAAATTTTTAAGCGTGAAATCGGAAGTTAAATAACGAAAAATACTTTAATTTGTTTCTTATGAAACTGCGGTGGATATTTTATTAGTGAAGTGTATAGAGCGTTTTGATATCACGTTCAAATTTCGAATTTAATCTGTGCAAAAAATCGATGGTACGGTACCTAGCAGTGCTTTGAAATTGAAATAATTGAAGTGGTTTTTGTTTGTTTTGTTTTTTTCTTTTCTTTGTTTCTTTTTTCTTTTGTACTGAGTGGATTATGAATTGAGAATTCTCATAATGAGTTTGAAATGTGAAAATTGAGACAAAACTTATAATCGAAATGATTTAAAACTACAGTGCAACGGTTTCTGCTCGAGGTAATTTCATGCCAAATGCTGTGGTGTTACGGAATATGACATCGATTTAATAAACACAAAGGAAATTCTAATATGTGTGTGCAAGGAATGTCAAGGTTACATGAAATCTCTGGCGGAAAAAATGAAAAATGTACTAGATGTGATTAATGAAAACAAAGAAACCCTTGTCAGGCAAGAAAATGAAATCAAAAAAGTTTTAAAATATGTTCAAAACCTGAGTGCTGGAGAAAATAAGGTAATCAGTGAAATAAAGAAAATTCAAACTGAAAAAAGTGAAAAAGAATCATTTGCGAGTGTGGTGAACAAAATTCCGCCAGTGATTGTGAAACCAAAAAAATAAACAAGACGTAAAAGTTACTAAAGAGAAAATAAAGAATTTAGTTGATCCAAAAGTGATGTCATTAAAAATAAATAGTGTTAAACATAAGCAAAATGAGGTAGTTGAAATTATGTGTGATAGTGTAGAATTATCTGAAAAGATTGAAGCTGAATTAAAGTCGAAGATTGGAGATAAGTATACTTTTCAGCAGGCAATATTAAAAAACCCCAACAAAAAACTAATTACTAGCAATTAGAGAATTTTAATTGTCTATATCTGAATATTCAAGGAGTTACTAACAATTTCGATGAATTGGAACAAACCATTACGGAAAACAACTTTTATGTAATATGCCTTACTGAAACACATCTGACGGAGAATGTAGAATCAGATGTAATTTTTATGGAAGGTTATGATATTATAAGATGTGATAGCAATCAAGGAGGAATTACAATATTTCTCAAAACTGAAATAAACTCTAAAGTTATGTATAATATAAATATAAGCAATCAAATTTGGTAGTTAACATTTAACATCTCATATATGAACTTTAAGTTGACGATAGCGGTTGTGTACAGATCACCAAGCTCTTCAAAAAGTGAGTTTTGTGAGTTTTTCAAAGAATGAATGGACATATTGTCTGACTCGCAAGGTGAAATATTAGTTTCAGGTGATTTTAATATTAATTAGTTTGTCCAGGACATGTACAGGAATCTAATAAATGATATTTGTTTAGATAACGCGTGCAAGCCAATAATTTGTGAGCCAACTCGAATAACAGTGAGATCTAAAACTCTAATAGATTTTATCATCATAAGAAAAGAATCTAGTAATATAAGTGTAATAGTACAAAAAGATTTAAAAATAAGTAACCATGAATCTATCGTTATTAGAATGGGTAGTTATGGAAAAATAGAAAGTAAAAAAAATAAGCAAATTAAATTTATGAAATATGATAAGATTGAATTACGAGGTGCTATTAAGAATAATTTTTTGACAAAAATTAAAAATGTGAGTGATTTTAAAAGCAAGACGTCGATATTTCAAACTGAATTAATAAATATGTGTAAAAAATTTAGTGTTACAAAATTGGTTCAAAAACTCTTCGAACGAATGGTACAATAATGACCTAAAAAAGCATAAAGAATACACAAGATGTAAGTTTGACAGAGCTGTATTATTAAATAGTGAGAGTGAATGGGAACAGTATAAATCTAGCAGAAAAATGTAGTTACATTCAACAAAAAATCACTAATTGCCCGAACCAAAACCAAATGTGGAAAGCACTCAAGACATTGGTATTGCAAAAGCAAAACTATGTGATTAAGGAAATACAATTCCCTGGTGGTAATTACACTTCTGAGCTCACTATTGCAGAAAAGATGAATACTTTCTTTGTAAACAGTATACATGAAGTAAGTAGATCTATTAATTATTTACCCTATAAGAACTGTATAGAGCCAGTTGAGTTAATCTTCAGATTCGTGAAAATTCAGTTAATTGATATGAAATATATTCTGAGTTTAATGAACAAAGAAAGAGATTTTAGCCTGATAAATACAAGTATGATTATGGACTGCATAGAAGAGTTAGGACCGATAATAGTTGATATCATAAATGAATCACTAACAACAGGGATCTTTCCTGAAAGCTGGAAGTAATCCATTGTCGTTCCAGTTAAAAAAATAAAAGGAACAAAAAGATGTGAATTATTTAGACCAATAAACATGATAACAACTCACGAGAAGATAATGGAAAAGGTTGTACAGACACAATTACAAAAGTATATCGAATTTAATTCGATAATTGCTGATTGTCAATCTGGATTCCGTCCTGGACACTCTTGTGAAACGGCTATAAACCTATTGATATCAAGGTGGAAGGAAGAAAGAGATAAGAAAAAAGTTATAATAGCCGTATTTTTAGATTTAAAAATAGCGTTTGAGACTGCCGATAGGAAAATTTTACTAGAAAAATTAGACAAATATGGAATACGAGGAATAGAAAAGAAATAGTTTGAAACGTATTTGAGTAACAGGACACAATGTTCAAAAATTAACGGAACCATATCTAAGGCAATAACAATAGATCAGGGAGTTCCTCAAGGCACAATGTTGCCTGCGATATTGTTCCTATTATATATAAATGATATTTCTTTGGTGTTGAGACATTCAAAAATTGTGCAATTCGCAGATGACACATTGATATATATATATAACTGGTGAGAATGAGTTAATATCTTTTAATGAACTCCAAGAAGATTTAGATAGATTGAATGAATGGTTGAGCATGAACAGACTGAAATTAAATGTGTTAAAAACGAAAGGAATGATAGTAAATGGAGCGAATACGAGGCAATTGGTGATAGAAAATGATCAAATTGAGTTTGTAAATGAAATGAAATATCTCGGTATTGTAATAGACAATAATTTGAACTTTAAGTGTTATATAGACTATGTGTGTAAAAAAATTTCGAAAAAAATTTCATTTTTTAAACGTATTAGAAACAAACTATCTTTATTAACGGCTATAAGTGTTTATAATACATTAATTAAGCCTAATTTTGAATACTGCTCTACAGTGTTATTCATGTGTAGTAATGAAATGATGAATCGGTTACAAAAACTCCAAAACAAGGCAATGAGATCGATAATAATGTTGGTTGAGTGTGAAACAGAGGACGTTTTTTAATGTATTATTCTTCGTATATAAATTAAAAAGGAATATGCTACCTAAATATTTATGCCAAATGGCAATATATGTTAATGATGTGCAACCCTATCAATTGAGGGACGGTGGAGACTTCAGGCTGAATATGTATAAGACAAAGAGGGTCCAGAACATGGTGACATACCGAGGCTTACAGATGTACAATAACCTACCAATGAATATTAAAAATGAATTGAATATTAAACATTTAAAAAAAATCTTTTAAATTATGTGAAATGTAAATTTTAACATATAATCAAAATTTTGCTAGAAATTTGGATTATTTTATAATTAGTTACATTTTATAAATAGTATTAATGAAAGTACTAATAAATCAATACAATAAAAAATACAATACACAAGTGACACTTCACTATAAAAGAGTGGGAAAAAATGCTTTGACAGTCGATCACATCTTCCTTTTTTTCTAACAGTGCAAAGTAATAAGACCCTCTCACTCACTTTCTCAGTAAAATCGCATATTCGAGTAATGTAAATCAGCCACAATGCTTTTAAGCTGCTCCATTTTTATTTAGTGTGGGAGTAATGCTTTTTTTAGCTGCTTTTTTTTTTTAAAATTTTGGGAGTTATGCTTTTTAGCGGCTCCATTATTTTTTAGTGTGAGAGTAATGCTTATTAGCTGCTCCATTTTTCTTTAAATTGTGGGAGTTATGCTTTCTAGCTGCTCCATTTTTTTTAGTGTGGGAGTTATGCTTTTTTAGCTGTTCCAGTTATTTTTGTATTTTGTGGGAGTTAGTGCCTGTGTATCACATTGTAATATCAGCATCGATCTGTATGTTACTATTTTCTGTTGAGTGAGTGGAAATTAGTATTGGGTTATCTTCGGGGATATGCTTGGGGTGAGGTAGTAAGTTGTTTAGTTTTACAGGATGGAAAATTAATTACCTTGTGTTATTAATTTTATTTTTATATTTTATATATGGTTTTCGGGAATTAAAATTAAAATTGGCTTGGTGAAAATATAAAAATATTCAAAACAATACAAGAAAAGGTCAGAAGAGGAATATATGTGTTTTTGTGGTTGAATGAGATTAGTTTTTGCGTTAAGTGACCTAAAATATTTTTATTATTTCTACTATGAAATTAATAATTTTTGGTTGATTTTCTTTGTGTGCGAAAAAGGGTGAAAGTGTGAAAGTTCCGAGGTATAAATCTAATTAATAATTTTAAATCGTGATTTGGATATAGGAAGTTTCTTAACGTCACATTCCCGTAGAGGCGTTGGTCGAAATAGCGTTGAACGTAATCGTAAGCGGGTGAGAGGAGTCATTTAAAGTAGAAAAGTGTTCTGCAGAAATCGGATATTAGGAAAGATCATTGTTGAAACACCGTTGAAAATTCAAGTTTTGCGTTCACGGTTTTTAAGACTATAGATGTCAGTGGGAAGAAGTAAAGTTCTAACAAGGGAAGAATTGTTACGAGTTAAGGATCAGGAAAAGGAATTGGAAACCAGAACGCAGAAATTGAAGGAGTGCTACTTGAAATTACAAGAATACGAACTAGACTGGCGGTATCTAGAAGAGCATCTAACGAATGAATTAAAGAAACGATTGCCGAGTGAAGACGTTTATAAGTTTCTGGAGGAAATAAAGGAGGCTACAGTGAAAAGCACAAAGGGAGAAACCTTAGATTTGGTGATAACGTCTACCTTTGAAGTTGGTAGAATTGAGCAAGAAGCAGATCAAGCGTTGGATGAGTGCAAACAGGAAAACCAAGCTGTAAAAGGAACCATAAAGTCTTTAGAAAGGCAATTGGAGGAGGCAGAAAAGACTGCCACAGAACTAGAGCAAGAATTAGGAGTCGCACCATTACCACAAGAGGAGAGTCAAGTTCGAGGGATTTTTAAGAATTGGTCACCCAAGAAATTAATATTTTACGAACGGCAGCGAGAAGGAGGAGCAAGTACTTCAGGGCTAGAAGAAATTTTGAATGCTAAAAAGCAGACCTTAGCAAAGACGAGTGAAGTTCAAGTGCCGAAATATAACACGAGAAATTCAGAGAAACTAGCAAGGAAAACCGTAGCCGATGCTTATGATAAAGTCATGAACTTGGTGTCCAGATACATACCAGAATGAAAGAAAGAATGCCAAAACTGTCAAAGGAAGTTCACCGTTTCTTGAGCTGCTGCAAAGATCTGTATGAACGTTTAAAGGCCGAGGAACAGCCAATCTTCATGAAATGTGTAAGATATCGGTTGTTAGATGACGCATATTATCTAGTAAGTTCAGAGGAGCCGAAGCATTTTGAGGCGTTGCAGCGGACAATTCAAACTGCCTATATGCAAAAAAAATCGTACTGTGAGCTGCGAGCTGAAGTGATAGCATGCCCGGTGACGACATAAAAGACTATGCGGATAGACTTAAGGAGCTACTAGGTCAAATCAAGGCGGCAGTTTCGGCTAAGTATTCAGGCAAAGACGGGGGATTGATAGCGAAACTTGAGGCAGATGCGGTGGCAACGTTCAAGGCGGGTGTTTTGCAGCAAACTACTCAGCTGTATTTGACGGGACGCAAATTTCAATCTCTAGATGAGGCACGTGAGGAGGCGGACTACTTTGACATGGATGCTAGGAGACTTAAAATGAAGGAACCAGGTCGGCGTAATTATACGAAGGAAGAGAACATAGGAGTTGCAGCAGGTAGCTGGGGTGCTGGTAGGTTCAGCAAGGAGGAACCTAAAGGACGGGACCGCAATTGAGGTCAGCATTATCGGGAATACACAGGGATTCCTTTAGTCAAACAAAGCAACCAAGACCTATTCCGTGCTTTCAGTGCGGACAATGGGGACATTTTGCAAAGGAATGTAGAGAAAGGAAACAGACGCCTTACTGCACAAAATGCCGGATATATGGACATGACGCACCTGGATGCAAAAGGCAACAAGTCAGGTTTTCTGAGGCACTACCTAGCAGTTCAGTAGAGGCGCAATCGGAAGCAAAAGTTATATACTGCCAATTTTGTAAAATATCTGACCACTACACCGCAATTTGTTTAAAAAAAATTTTTAGCAGAGAATAATATTCAGTAAGAGGGAAACGGGAGGTGTCAGCTCGGGAACAATCCCGCAGCTGCCTTCCACTAAACAAATTAGAAACCAGAGATATTCGAGTAAAGAGGACGGCATAGACATGGAATTAAGGCTAGTTAATAATTGCATCATCACAATAGAAGCCGACATTGGACTAGAACGTAAGCCTACATTGTGGTGGATACGGGATCTACCTGCAATTTAGTTAAGATAATTAGAATAAGGACCGATACACTGATACAAGAACATAAATGCATCACGATTGGAGGGCTATTCGGAGCTCAGCAACGTTCAATTGGAACATACAAGGCTTATTTTCACGTATTCCAGGTAATACACAACACAGATTCAATACCGGTGGACGGAATATCAGGAATGGAGTTCCTCAAGGATAAGGCTATTATAGAAAATTGTCAATACAGCACAGAGAAGTGTACAAAGAGGTACAGCCAATTATCAGGAACATAACAGGAACCGAAAAAATTGAACATATAACCTTGCAGGGTTATAATGTAGAAGGGAAACGACTCTCCAGTAGGGAAGCAGTTCAGACAGTTTCAGCGGAAGTTCTAAGAGAGCGAATGAGTAATCGAATTGAAAACCTGAGAGAGGTGATATATAAAGCTCGAGCTGCCTCTGAGAGTATAACCAAGTATTTTAGCAATGCTAGCTACATCAGTGACGAGTGCAGAGCCGAAAAAGAGGCAAACACCTAACAGTGTACCAAGGATAAATCACGTGGAAGCCCGGAAGGAGGAAATACTTTGGTGTCGGCTCTTTGCACACAGGCGAAGCAGGAAAGTCCTCTCTATACAGAGGAGATTTTGGTAAGATTGTCAGAAGGAATGTGGGGGCAAAGGCAAATTCGGGAAGTAGTTGTTAAAGGGAATGGGTCAGATTATCTTCGCACGGAAATCGAACCAGTTATTTCCGAAACTGCAGCCTTTGTGGAGGCTAGAATATGCGAAAAAGCTTCAATTCCTAAACAGGGCAATATAACCAAACCCCTCCTTAACTCGAGAAATCGCAGGGACTCCATAGTGCAGCTGGAACCAAGAACGGAGCAATTGGTAAGAAACTGTCTCGAGAGCGAAGATGAGCTGGTGTGCGTGGCGGAAGAGATTATCCCAGGTGTGTACTGTGGTAATGCCATAATCAGGCCAGAGAATGGACAGGCGTTTGTGGGTATTGTTAACGCTAGAACCGAGCCAGTTGAGATAACGAACTTCCAACCTCAGCTTGAGAGACTGTATAGGTATTCAGTGCAGCCGCTGAGAGATAAGCAAAAGGCGGTAAGTCGTTCTCAGCAAAGAGTCGAATTACTGAAACAAACACTAGTACTTTCGGAAGATTTAAATTGCGAAGAAAGAGAAGTGGTGTCTGAAATTTACAGTGAGTACAATGACAGTTTTTACTTGCCAGGTAACAAGTTAACATATACTCCAACTAGGACTTTTAAGCTTCCATTACTGTCAAATACAGCGCCCAACCAGAGGCAACAATATCGTCTGCCGCAGACTGACCAAGAAGAATGTCAGAAACAACTAGAAAAGCTCCTAGAAGATGACATTATAGAGCATAGTGATAGCCTTTTTAATTTACCGGTATTATTAATACCAAAGAAGGGAAAGGATGAGGCAGGAAATCGGAAGTATAGGTTATGTGTAGATTTTCGGGAGTTAAATGAAGTCTGCGTCCCCTTTTCGTATCCTCTGCCACAGATTGAAGCCATTTTAGATCAATTAGGTCACTCCAGATATTCTCGACCTTGGATTTAGTTAATGGTTATCACCAGATGTTAAACGATCCAGCGGACAGGGAAAAGACGGCTTTTAGTACGAACTTCAGCCATTTCCAATATAAACGATTACCCTTTGGATTGAAAACCGCACCTCCATTTTATCAGTCTCTACTAAATGGAATATTAACAGGACTTCAAGGTATCAAATGCTTTGTATACCTAGATGATGTGGTAATATTCGCGAAGAATCTGGGCGAGCATAATAGAAAGCTAAGGGAGGTATTTCAGCGTTTTAGAGAAAATAATTTAAAACTACAACCCGTGAAGTTCCAGTTTTTACAGAAGAAGGCAGTATACTTAGGGCATGTATGTTAAGAGAAAGGAGTAATTCCGGACCAACGGTTAGTTGAGGCAATTCAGAACTATCCTCGACCTAAAACGTTTCGGCAGGTGCAATCGTTTCTGGGCCTTGCGAATTACTACCGTAAATTCATTCCCAATTTATCTAGGATATTGGCTCCAACTAACAACCTTTTGAGAAAAAAGGTGAAATTCAATTGGGGGGCAGCATGTGAGGACTCTTTTAAGACCATTAAAGAGTCGCTCACTTCCTCTCCCGTGCTAGGTTATCCAGACTTCAATAAGGAATTCACGCTTATCACAGATGCTAGCGGAGAATCATTAGGTGCAGTATTAGAACAGGATGGGAGGCCCATTAGTTATGCCAGCCGCACGCTTAATCCTGCTGAGATAAATTACTCCACCACGGAACGGGAAATGCTTGCTATTGTTTCGGCGGTACGAAATTATAAATGTTACCTGCTGGACAGGCATTTTAAAATTAAAACAGATCATCAGCCGCTCCGAGGGATTTTTAAGGTAAGGGATTCCATCAGAAATTATCTGAGTACGATTTCGAGATTATCTACCAGAAGGGAAAGGAGAACGGTAATGCGGATGCCCTGAGCAGGATACCCCAGCCAGTAGAAGGCACCAGTAAAGATAAAGAATCACGCTGTCTGGCGGTTACACGAGTACAAGCCAAGAAGCAGGAGGCAGAGGCTGAAGAGAAAAAAAACCCAGATCCCGAGAGTGAATGGGAAGATATCGAGGAGGCCAAGAGAATGGTACGAAGAGCGCTAGACAGTCCAACACCCCAACATGTGACCAACCCGGAGGATATTCAGGTAATATTGAAGGATTATCATGATTCCCGGTTTGGAGGACATTTCGGCGGAAACAAAACATTAAACAGAGTGAAACGCTTCTATCGCTGGAAAGGAATGAAGAATGATATAGTGAAATATATCCGCAAATGTAGGCAATGTCAAAAAAATAAGCATTCTAGAGCCATTAAAATGCCATTGGTCATAACAGAAGTAAAAAAAAAAGCCGTTCGATAAGGTATACGTTGACCTCGTGGGGCCATTACCTACAAGCCATAATGGCAACAAATATATACTGTCTATGATGGATGACCTGACGGGATTTGTGGATTTCGTGGCGGTACACGATCAGGAAGCCAACACGGTAGCCCGAGCACTATTTGACCAAATACTGAGCCGATATACGATTCTCAAGCAATTAGTGACTGACCAAGGGAGTAATTTTATGCGTGAAGTCATGAAATCCTTATGCAAATTGTTAAAGATCAAGAAATTGCAGACTACCGCCTACCACCCGCAGTCAAACGTAGTAGAGCGACAACATTCAACGTTGGCTAACTATCTAAGGAGTTTTGTGGATGCAGAGCCCAGGAACTGGGATGAATTTCTAAGAACTGCGGCACACGCGTACAACAACACCGTACATACGGGCACTAAGCTTACGCCCATGGAGACTCTGTTTGGGTTTGTGTCAGAAATCCCAAGCAATTTGATGCGTAAACCAGAACCACTTTATAACGCCGATAGATATCATTCTGTGCTGCGATTCAAGTTACAGAAGTCTTTTGAATTAGCATGGAATAATTTACGGCAAAATAAGGAGAAGGCGAAAAAGTACTACGATAAGTCGTCTAGAGGTCAACTTTTTCATGTGAGAGATAAGGTTCTGATTAGGGACTTAGCTAGGGTGGGGAAAGTGTCAGCTATTTTTAAGGGACCCTACGAAGTGATATACATACACAACCCTGAAAGCCTTACAATACTCCAAGGGTGGAAGTTGAAGCGAATTCATGTTAATAGGCTGAAGAAGTTTGAACAATGATTGATTCACAGTTCGTACGTGTAGTTACATAGATATTGATCTTTTCGAATTTCCCAATGACCAACTTCACGCGTAAAGTTCTTTGCAAACTGTTTAGACCTTACACCTTCCCGCCAAGTCAATGTACTAATCGCTTTTGCATTAAAAAAAAAAAAAAAATACTAAAACTAAAAGAAGGACGCAGAAACTGCGAGCCGAGGAAGAGGCTTACTGGAAAGAAAGAAGGAAGGAAAGATAAACTTTTCATTTCTGTGGAGAGGGTAAAATAAAAAGGTAAAAAAAGGAAGAATTAAAAGAAAGATAGAAGATAATAAAGAGTGTAAGTACAAAAAAAAAGGAAGAATTAAATAAAAAAGATAGAAGGAAGATAATAAAGAGTATAGGTTAAAAAGAAGAAAACAAATATAAATAAATAAATAAATAAAAGAGAAAAAATTTGAGAAGCAAGTTTTTTTTATTAAATCTACTATAAGTATAGGAAGGTTGCCCGTTTCAAATAGGTTAGTTAAGTATAGGGAAGTGCAACAGAATGAAGGCGATCGCGATAGTGTTGGTAGTCCTGGTAGTAGGCTCGACGATAGGCGTAGAACGTTGTAGATGCCAGATGTATCAAATGAGTTGAAGTTCGCCATCAATTGCAGCAGCCTGGTGGCAGGTCTTTGTACCGAAATTATACATACTGGAGTAAAGGCAAGATGTACGGTAGCAGTGAGGGAAATTAACAGTTGGGTCAGTCAAATTAAGCAGCAGGAGGAGGAATTATTACATCACACCCATACTTCCTCAAGAAGAAAACGATCCTTTTTCGATGGGGTAGGTGACATATCCAAAACTCTTTTTGGAACGATGGATCTTGAGGATTCCATAAAAATCTACGCTGCACTTGATGATCTCAATGAGAAAAAGAATCGTACCTTCAGCCTTCTAGAAGACCAGATTACCCTTGTGAAGTCAACGTTCGACCTGTTTAACTCATCACGAGTAAGGGCAGAGGCGGAGCGAGAGCAAATTCGGACCTGAATCTCTGGGCTTATCACCGCGCAAAGAAACACTGATGGAGAACTAGCAGTATTGCAGGGCAGAGTTGAATTAAATGAGGTTCTGACACTACTGACCCTCCAGCTACGCGAGATAACATTATGGTCTCGCTGAGCGTCGGGAAGATACATTTCGTTCACCAAGCACGTTGAAGGCAGTCATATCAAATTCAGATTCATCGATTCCTTCCGTTTTATGGCAGAATCCTTAGATAAGCTATCATCATTGCTGCCAATGGATAAATTAAATATTACAAGAGCTGTATGGCAGGAATTGGATGATGATGAGACTTTAAACTACTTACGCGCAAAGGTGTCTACTACTATAACATGGTACATATACACATGAAGTTTACATTTATTACAATCTTATCAAAATGAATTAATTTCGAAAATATTCTTATTAGCCCTAATACCCTCTTCTCTTTATCCATCGGTTGCCCGTACCTACCCAGGTACCAATTAAATCAAGTGAATTAAAATACATTATAGCTACTCTAGCCGGACGAGATGTTTTCCCACGACGGTAGGCAAGCTTCCAGTTGGCAAGTTTGCTGCTGTTGTTGTGACTAACTCTATACTGTCAGTCCCTTCCTTGTTCGGTTCTCTTGAGGCTGGGATGTTTAATGGATGTCTGGATAGTAGGTAGTATCGATACTCTGCCAGTACTTACTCGTCCTTGCTGACGTTTCCAGAGTCTTACATGCAACATCATTACTGCTACTAAAGTCAAGCTGAAGATGCTTATCAGGCCGGTCCAAAACATTTTTATTGTACTAAGAACTTCTTCAGAACACGAAATCCTATAAAAGTGGTTATAATAATTTTTTTCTGTCCGACAAACCGTTCTAGAAATATATGCGAAAAACCACTTCAAAAATCAAACTTGCACAGAAGGGTGACAATACGAAATTTCATACCGGCATTCATCTAGGGTATCATTAGAATTGGTCTTAGACGCCTTGTATCGAAACAAATTTCGAAACATATTCATAGAATGTATATATGTGACAGATATTTGCTCTACTTTTACTCTAAAGAAAAATTGGCATCACACACTCCTGAATGCGAGAAACAAAACGACTGCAGGATTATGTTTCCCTCAGAGGAAAAGAAATGGCTGGAATATAAAAATTATAACAATAAGAATCCAGTCCCCTTTTGTGTGTATGCTGATTTTGAGTCAATATTGAAGCCGATTCAGGGAAACGATCAAAATACACAGCGCATCCAGAAACATGAAGTTCACAGCATAGGATTCTATTTCCACTGCAAACATGATGCTAAGCTCTCATATTACAGAGCATATCGAGGCAAGGACTGTCAGCAATGGTTTGCATTAGAATTGCAAAAAATTGTCTCCATAGCTGTACAGGAAAAGCTGAACATCAGACCAATGCAGCCGCTGGCTAAAGAGGAACGGCGTTCGCATATGGAAAGTACTTGCTGCCATATATGCGAAAAAACGTTTGCAACCAATGAGGAACGAGTCCGGGACCATTGCCAATTAACAGGTAAATACTGAGATTCATAATTCCATTCATTTTTTCATAATTTCTTTTAACAGAAAAATACCGAGGACCAGCCCACAATGCATGTAATCTGATGTATCAAGATTATCCCATAGTTCCAGTCATTTTTCACAATTTATCCGGATATGATGCCCACCTCATTATTAAGAATATAGCTACAGCCATTCCTGGGAAAGTGGATTTACTACCAATAAATAAAGAAAGATACATTTCGTTCACCAAGCACGTTGAAGGCAGTCATATCAAATTCAGATTCATCGATTCCTTCCGTTTTATGGCAGAATCCTTAGATAAGCTATCATCATTGCTGCCAATGGATAAATGAAATATTAGAAGAGCTGTATGGCAGGAATTGGATGATGATGACTTTAAACTACTTACGCGCAAAGGTGTCTTCCCATATGACTTCATTGACGATTGGACAAAATTGGATTTCCAACACTTACCTGCGCAGGAGCAATTCTATAATAAAATGACTGACAGTGGTATATCTGCAGAGGACTACAGCCGCGCAGAAAAGGTGTGGAGGACATTTGAAATACAGACACTTGGTGTTATGTATACGATCTCTCGTGCTTCCAGGTATGCCCAGGAAGAATCGATCGGAGAGAGAATTTAGGACACGAAAAAAAACTATATGGCAAATAGTTCACTATTATATTCTTTATTGGGATCAAAAATGTTGAAACTTATGACTCGCGAGGTGATTTTAAGAAAATTACAATTTATGAGGTTTTACTAATTTCACAAAACTTATCACTAGAAAAGTATTTGAATGTATTCCTTGTTGCAATCAAAAACGTTGAAACTTATGACTCGCGAGGCGATTTTAAGAAAAATACAATTTATGAGATTTTACTAATTTCACAAAAGTTATCACTAGAAAAGTATTTGAATGTATTCCTTGTTGCAATCAAAAACGTTGAAACTTATGACTCGCGAGGCGATTTTAAGAAAAATACAATTTATGAGATTTTACTAATTTCACAAAACTTATCACTAGAAAAGTATTTGAATGTATTTCTTGTTGCAATCAAAAAATCTGAAACTTATAACTCGCGGGGCGATTTATTCAGGAGATTTTACTCCTCGACGGGTTAAAAGACGACTCCTCGAGGTTCGGGCGAGCTGCCCCCAGGTACCCATGAAAGCTTCTTTTTCTTCTTATCACTTTCCCACGACGTGAAAAATCGTACGTGGGAATGTACAAAAAAATATAGACACAGTGCATATGCATGAAATCTGATATGCACTTGTGTCTTGAAAAAGTAATATTTTTAGGAGATAAGAATAATTATGTGTATGTATGTACATACGATTAAGTTTTATGAATTTAGGAAAAAGAAACTGTATGTATGTATAGTACATGCAGATAATTTAGCAGAAAAGCTGTATGTAGGTATGTACATAGTACTGCATGTAGGTAAGTATACATGCCGTGTGAACGGAATGTATGACTGATAACAAAATGCAATTTATGCTAAATTGCATTTTGTTGCAGTACGTAAATGCATTTTTAAATGCAAATTGAAATTTTAAATGAACTTTATTTTTCAGGGTCAAATTGTAGTACGCCAATATATTGCATAGGGCAAGATATTGGCGTATTGGTTTTATTGTTGTGATTCGGGGTATAGGCACCTGGGTCACAACATTGGCGAATATTCCGATCTATACCTGAAAACTGATGTGCTTCTATTGGCTGATGTGTTTGAGAACTTTCGAGATGTCTGTATGAAGACGTACAATTTAGATCCTGCACATTATTACACCTTGCCAGGTCTAACATGGGATGTAATGTTAAAATATACCAAAGTGAAACTAGAGCTGATAACCGACGTAGATATACTGCTATTCATAGAGAGAGGTATTCAAGGTAGTATAAGTCAATGCTCGAACAGATATAGTAAAGCCAATAACAAATATATGGATGATTTTAAGCCTGACGAGAAAGAGAAATACCTGATGTATTATGATGTAAATAACATTTATGGATGGGCCATTTCACAGCATTTACCAACCGGAGGATTCAAATGGGTTGATGCTCCCAATATCAACGTTTTCGAAATTTCTGATGATTCATATTCGAAGTCGACTTGACTATCCTCAACATCTATGTGATACACATAAGGATTTACCGTTTTGCTCTGAGCATGCAGCACAACCTGGAGCAAAATTAGAAAAGCTTTTGACAACATTACATCCTAAAACTAAATATGTTATACACTACCGAAATTTGAAGCAATGCTTATCACATGGCCTCATCCTATAAAAAGTGCACCGGGTTCTTCAATTCAACCAATTAGTTTGGCTTAAACCATATATTGACTTAAATACCACCAAACGGAAGCAGGCTACCAGTGATCATGAGAAGAACAGCTATAAGAAGATGAATAATTCAGCTTTTGGTAAGACCATTTAAAATGTTCGCAAGTATAGCGATATAAAGCTTTGCGTAAAGTGGGAAGGTCGCTATGGTGCAAAAGCTCGGATTGCGGCACCCAACTTCTACAGTGCAACGATATTTGATGAGAATTTAGTTGCTGTGGAATTAAGGCGACTCAAAATCTTATTCAATAAGCCCCTCTATATTGGAATGGCAGTTTTGGAAATTTCAAAGATATGCCTCTATGATTTCCACTACAGTTTTATGCAGCGTAATTTGGAGATAAATGTAATGTCATGCATACAGATTCTCTAATATATGAACTTGAAGAGAAAAATGCATAGTTTATGGCCGAAAATATTAACAAATTTGATACAAGTAATTACCCGGAAGATAATCTATTCAATTTACCGCTCATGAATAAAAGAATTCCTGGTCTAATGAAGGATGAGCTGAATGGGAAAATCATGAGCGAATTTGCAGGCTTGCGCTCGAAAATGTACAGTCTACGTATAAACGATGGTAAAACTGTAAAGAAAGCAAAAGGAGTAAAAATTAATGTAGTCCAGAGTCATATCAATTTCAAAGACTACGTCGAATATTTGAATAACAACATTGCATACCATGTTAGACCTGGCATGGTGTAATAATGTACAGGATCTAAATTGTACGTCTTCATACACTCATCTCGAAAGTTCTCAAACACATCAGCCAATAGAAGGACATCAGTTTTCAGGTATAGATCGGAATATTCGCCAAGTGTCTGTATTTCAAATGTCCTCAACACCTTTTCTGCGCGGCTGTAGTGCTCAGCAGATATACCACTGTCAGTCATTTTATTATAGAATTGCTCCTGCGCAGGTAAGTGTTGGAAATCCAACGAAGTCGTATGGGAAGACACCTTTGCGCGTAAGTAGTTTAAAGTCATCATCATCCAATTCCTGCCATACAGCTCTTGTCATATTTAATTTATCCATTGGCAGCAATGATGATAGCCTATCTAAGGATTCTGCCATAAAACGGAAGGAATCGATGAATCTGAATTTGATATGACTGCCTTCCTTTATTTATTGGTAGTAGATCCACTTTCCCAGGAATGGCTGTAGCTATATCCTTAATAATGAAGTGGGCATCATATCCAGATAAATTGTGAAAAATGACTGGAACTATGGGATAATCTTGATACATCAGATTACATGCATTGTTGGCTGGTCCTCGGTATTTTTCTGTTAAAAGAAATTATGAAAAAATGAATGGAATTATGATTCTCAGTATTTACCTGTTAAGTGGCAATGGTCCTGTTGTGGCTCAATATAAGGAAGATTCTTCCAGCAGCCAAGGGCGAATTTTAGTGAAATAATTAGCAATTGCTAAACAGTAACCTCGCATGGTACTGTTCTGCAACTGTCGGTTATTTTGCTGATTAGCTCAACAGCTGGCTGCGATGAGCGCTTAGTGGAGCAATCGACGATTACAATAATAATTAACCTCGCATGGTAATTATTATGTAAAACGATTGTTTACTACTGAGCGACTCAGGTGCTGCAACCAGTAGAACAAACGGCAAGGTTGTTGTCGTTTGTTTACATCCGCGTTGTTAGTAAAATTTACTTCCGAATATTGGTGCATAAAAGTCCAATTACTGGTCTTGCGAGTGCCGTTCAGTGTTCAGTCGCGTCGTAACTTTGGTTTGAGGTGTCAAGTTGCCGTTCGGTTCGGGTTAGATTGTTTTAAATTATTAAGATAGGTCAGTTTGTTTGAGTGAAATAAAGATTTACATATTTGAAATTCGAGCGTTGTTAATTATTCGATTTTCCGCTATTTGATTGCTTTGGGACACGACATTTTGGCGCAGCCGGTAAAAAAGGTTTGGTGAATTTTTAATTTTTGGGAGTTATGCTTTTAGCTACTCCATTTTTGTTATTTTTGGGAGTTATGCTTTTTAGCTACTCCATTTTTATTATTTTTGGAAGTTATGCTTTTTAGCTGCTCTATTTTTTTGGGAGTTATGCTTTTTAGCTACTCCATTTTTTTTAATTGTGGGAGTTATGCTTTTTTAGCTACTCCATTTGTTTTTGTTAATTGTGGGAGTTCTGCTTCTGTTAGCTGCTACATTTGCGTTTCAGGTATTTAAGAAGTGTTAGATTTAAATTTTTGTGTTTTGTGATTTTTTTTTGTGAAATTGAGCTACTCCAACATATATTGATGAGATCGAGGAGTTGTGCTTTTACAAGCTACTCCCGCATAAACACTATTCACCAGAGTTTTCCTTTCAGATAAAGAGTGTCAATTTTAAAATGTGATAAAGTTTGGGAGTTTTGTTTTTAAGAGTTAAAAGTTATTCCAATATAGTTAGTGTGATATATTTTAGAAATGATTTTATAAAAATATAGATTTCGTTCAAGTGTTCTTTTTTTCATAGTTTTAGTATACCATAGTAGTAGATTTCAAGGGTTTGTTTGCTTGCGCTGGTAAAGTAGGGAAAATTTGTGTGCTCCGATGAGTTTCTGATATCGAGGTGATAGCTGAAATTGGGCTGGGTATAATATTTATGGGAGGATATAATGCTTGGGAGTATATTTTGTTGTTTGTTTTTATTGTATGCATCTGAGTAAGGAAAAATAAAAAATTTAGAAAAGCGTGTCTGTTTTGTATGTACGAATAATAGCTGAATTCATAGAAATTGAGTGGGGTAATTATATTATAGTTTTGCATATATAAGGTTATATAGAGCATTGCTATTCAATTAGCACCTCTAATAAAGACTTCAGTTTCGTGAAAGATCTTTTCTAGAGCGCGTTGTATAAATTTTTCGGTTCACATGAATGAAGTATAAATGTTATTAGAGAAAAAGGGAAGTTCGAAGTGAGTATATTTACCACATCGAGGTATATGCAAAAGGGATAAAAATAGATAGAAAATCACCAACTGTTTACAAGATGGCAGATTCATACGAGAAGATTATGGACCGGATCTCTAAATATGTGCCGATGTTTTCAGGAGAAAGGTCACTGCAGCTGGCAAAGGAAATATTTCGATTCCTTAGTTGCAGCAAAGACTTGCACGACCGTCTGGAACTTATTACCTAATAAGTTCACATGAACCAAAGGACTTTGCACCTTTGCAACAGGCGATTAAGACCACCTACATGCCGCGGAAATCTTTCAGTGAGTTACGCACTGAAATGTTAGCATGTAGGCAGAGGCCGGGTGAAGATCTTGGAGAGTTTGCGGATAGGATGGTGGAGATGCTGGACCAGATTAAGACTGCGGTATCAGCCAAATACCCCAATAAGGATGGAGGTCTGCTTGATGAACTAGAGGACGACGTGGTAGCTACTTTTAAAGCGTGTGTCGGCAGTTAGGCCATATGGGTATACCTTACTGGAAGAAAGTTTGAAACACTGAAAGAAGTTCGAGAAGAAGCTCTTTACTTCGAAAAAGAGTCAAAAAGGCTTGAAGCTATAACCACAGTTAAACAAGAGCCAGAATATTCCAGAGAACCATTGGAGGAAGGATAGAGAACCAGGAATTTTACTGTTGAAAGGCAGAGACAGTCCCAAATACCTTTTCCATCGGTGCGGAGGCCGGCCCAATCAGGAATGAACTGGGAAACTGCGCTAGCACAACACGACAGCACAGAGTTATCAAATGTTTTAAATGCTGTCAGCCGGGACATATTTCCAAAGAGTGTCAACAGGTATTCTTCCGTACTGGATGTCAGGAATATGGGCACGAGGTGGCCAATTGTCGAATTCATCACGTTAGAGTGGTAAACTGTGCATCATGATGAGTTCTATTCAAGAAAAGAGGGGCTTTATTGCCAATTCTGCCGAACACGGGACCACTACACGGAGAACTGTCTTAAGAAGTATTTAGCAGAGAAAGAAAGTGAAAAATTGAATTCAAGTAGTAAATTTGTCGTCACAGTGCCATCCGACATAGCTTTAGAAGATAAGTTTAGTCTTCTCATTGACACTGGGTCCACCTGTAGCTTAATCAAGGTCGCTAGAATAAAAAGAGATACAGCCATAAATGCGCACCAGAAAATAAGAATTGGGGGACTATTTGGATTTGCCAGGAGTTCCATAGGTACCTGTGAGGCGAAGTTGTTGATAGACAACGGTCAGCAAGAATGCAATTTTAACATCATTGGTGATACCAACTCGATTCCAGCTGATGGTATCTTTGGAATGGATTTCCTTAGTGATAGAGTTATTATTAACTGTGTAAATAGGAAACTTTGGGTACAAAGTGCTGGAAAAGGCAACGAGGCAAGCGCCTCTGGTAAAAGTGATGCAGCTTGTGCACGTGTGGGACCCACAGCTTGGCAAGTAGCAGTCAAGGAAGTCCGTTTCAGGCCAGGATAGAGGAGGATAATATTAACATAGCGAAAAGCATTGCATTTTGCGCTTATGACCGACACTTTGAAGCGAAAAGTCCTGCACTCAATGCAAAGGAAGCTTTAGGACAGAGAGAGAAAAATATGACCATATTGGAGGAGCCATTCGGGGCACAATTATCGAAGAAGACTTTGTCCACTGCTTATGACAGTGCGGAATTTCATAATATAAGTCTCAACGAATATAGTGAGGAGAGGGGACAACCGGAATATAAAGGGTACAGTAGAAATAGGTTGGAAGCTGGGCATGCATTCGTAAGAATCGTGAATTCTCCAGATCTAGTTCCCTGCGGAAACTAGTTTTTCCAAGGGGGGGAGGGATGTTGTGGCCCAATATAAGGAAGATTCTTCCAGCAGCCAAGGGCGCATTTTAGTTAAATAATTAGCAATTGCTAAACAGTAACCTCGCATGGTACTGCTCTGCAACTGTCGGTTATTTTGCTGATTAGCTCAACAGCTCGCTGCGATGAGCGATTAGTGGAGCAATCGACGATTACAATAATAATTAACCTCGCATGGTAATTATTATGTAAAACGATTGTTTACTACTGAGCGACTCAGGTGCTGCAACCAGTAGAACAAACGGTAAGGTTGTTGTCGTTTGTTTACATCCGCGTTGTTAGTAAAGTTTACTTCCGAATATTGGTGCATAAAAGTCCAATTACTGGTCTGGCGAGTGCCGTTCAGTGTTCAGTCGCGTCGTAACTTTGGCTTGAGGTGTCAAGTTGCCGTTCGGTTCGGGTTAGATTGTTTTAAATTATTAAGGTAGGTCAGTTTGTTTGAGTGAAATAAAGATTTACAATTCGAGCATTGTTAATTATTCGATTTTCCGCTATTTGATTGCTTTGGGACACTACAGTCCCGGACTCGTTCCTTATTGGTTGCAAACGTTTTTTCGCATATATGACAGCAAGTACTTTCCATATGCGAACGCCGTTCCTCTTTAGCCAGGGGCTGCATTGGTCTGATGTTCATCTTTTCCTATACAGCTATGGACACAATTTTTTGCAATTCTAATGCAAACCATTGTTGACAGTCCTTGCCTCGATATGCTCTGTAATATGAGAGCTTAGCATCATGTTTGCAGTGGAAATAGCATCCTATGCTGTGAACTTCATGTTTCTGGATTCGCTGTGTATTTTGAACGTTTCCCTGAATCGGCTTCAATATTGACTCAAGATCAGCATACACACAAAACGGCACTGGATTCTTATGGTTATAATTCTTATATTCCAGCCATTTCTTTTCCTCTGAGGGAAACATAATCCTGCAGTCGTTTTGTTTCTCGCATTCAGGAGTGTGTGATGCCAATTTTTCTTTAGAGTAAAAGTAGAGCAAACATCTGTCGCATATATACATTCTATGAATATGTTTCGAAATTTGTTTCGATACAAGGCGTGAAAGATCTTTGATCCAGCAGAAATGATATCTGCCCGTATCATCATCATCATCATCCATATGATCATCAGCCTGGTCATAGTCATCTTGTAGCATTAAGAGATTTACATATCGCTCCATCCTGTGTTTCGTAAGTCTAACTGGAACACTGGTGAAGGTACGTTCGTTCTCCAGGATGAATACGTTTATTGACAAATTGTTCTGTCCTTCAAATTGTTTAATCTGGTTAAGCGTCATGGGAAATGTTATTCCAGTTAAATTTAGCACGGTTGAACAATGTGGATATGATGAGGCCCTATTGGTGTTAAAATTTTTCAGGATATAGTGCTGATGTTATTACCCACGCGAAGCATGCGTCATCATTATTTTTCACATTGATGCAAACTTACTTTAAAGCAATTTCCTTCGGCAGAGGTATATACGAAGATCTTCGGAGCTGTTCAAATTTTTTGATGTGTACTGCTAGATGTATTATGGAGTGCAGTGCCCAGCCACTGTCTTTTCCTGGAATTCTTCCAGCTGAGTGTTTGGATCCAAAATATTTGATTTAAACCACTCCTCTAAATTATCATCTGCACTAATTGGACCAGCCTCGCTTGGAAATATTTAATGTCTTTTATAATTTCATTGTCACCAGTTTCTTTAACAAATTCACCGCAAAAGGTTGTAGAAACTTTAATATTAAAATAATGTTTTAAGGTATTCTGAACACGACGCGTAAATAATTTTACAACGTCTTGCATAAATAGCTTCGGCTCGATATGTTTTAAATTTGCAATAACACCTTGTCGAATTCTGTCTGCGAACGCTGTCTTTACTTCCTCTCACTTTACAAAATCACTTCTTCTTACACGAGTAATTCCTCCACCTCGACGGGGAGTTCTCAATAGTGCTCTCAATGATTTAATTTGCTCGAGACAGCTCTCGAAATGTCGTTTCCTAGCACTCTTATTGCACTTCCGAAATGCAACTTGAAATTTATGCATATTTCTATTGCACTTTTTAACAATATAGTCTTTATTCACTGAATTTTTTAAATACTCCATCACATCCTTTCGCAAATTTTCTATTATTGAAAAACTTTTATTTACTAACACCGAAGACATTTTTAATTTTTTGTATGATTTTAAACTATCACTGATACTCACTAAAACTGACTGATGCTCCTTAAGATTTTCCTTGGGCTTTTATAGGAACGGTTTGTAAACATGAATGATCCTGCTGCTACAATAATCATTGTACAGGATGAATTCAAACGAATTTGCTTACATTGATATCGTATTACACGATAAACAAAATAAAAACATAAATCATTCAAATTAATTTGATTACTTTATTCTGCTGGCCGAATTTGCAAATATGAGTGAGATTGTTTACATGAATGCATTTCAAGATAAAAAGAAAATGTGAAAACTTGTTTACCTTATGCGAATTCCAATGAAACGTTTCGATCGGTAAAATTCTTGGAACAATAAAATTTTTGGCTACCTACAGGAAGTGTGGTATCAAATTACATGAAAAGAATAAATTTGCTGATATTGCTTAAATTTGTTTACACAGGTGTGTATGAACCATTCAGCTTAAATGCGAATTTGTTTAGAGCGGTGATATCAAATTACATCATAAGCAAGGGAAGCATGCCTAATGTTTGGTAAACATTTAATATTTGATACCCAGAACCGATATAGAAAGTGATCCAGAACTTCTGATATCTACAAATTCCCCGCTAAGAAATATTCAAGTAAGAAAACAGTAAATTCAAAGCAACATCGTGCTGATATCTACAACTCCCCAGGGTAACTTGAATTATTAATAATATTAACTATATCTGAAAAGGTAAAATCGCTAATATCTCGAAAACCAGAGCCCGTAGAGGATTTCTGATGAAAATTTTATCCTCTTAATACTCCCACCCCAACGATCTAGAATCCATTGGCATGAACAAAAATGTCCTACTATTAACTTTAATTATTACTAATATTATTTCAAAACCAAAAGCCTACATTTAGGCTCTCAAGAAAAATCATAGTAAAAAAAGCCTGGTAATCCACGAAGCTGGAATCATTTAAATCTAATGAAATTGAAAATAAAAAACGCGCGAGCTCGCGTTCACTTCTTTATTCGTTCGGTTCCAATGCACAAGTGGCCTGAACAATTTTTAACAAAAATTCAATTCTGATCTGATTTGACTAATTATTATCAGTTAACCGTTACAATTGCGAGAATGGAATTTTGTTATGATATTACAATAGATTAATAGAGACACAACTACAATGAAAAGGAATTCAGAAATGCAAAATATAGTAGCAAGTTGGAATTTTTAAAATGATCAATTACGCTGACTGGATGTTTCAAAAGTGTAAACATAACCGCCCGTCTCGTTTAGTAAACGAAACAACTCCCTTTTCGTCGTAGCTTATGGCAGGGCCGCCCGCCCTGATGTATCCGCGTTGTATGAGTCATCTGGCGAAGCCGGTAATAGGCAGATCTTACTGATTGGTCGTTTTATAATGACTTTTCGACTTCTAATGCTAGCAATACGAACCGCCGCGATGCACTTCTGTTATACGGCCGAGGGCACACTGCGCTGGTGGTACGTTGTCGTCACGTATTAGAACCAAATTCCCGCTTTCCAAGTTATCTTGAGCTGTAGTCCACTTAGTACGACTTTAAAGATTATTTAAATACTCCTTGGACCAACGTCTCTAAAAATGCTCAGACATTTTATGCACAAGCTTCCATCTGGTTAGTCGATTGGAGCTCACAATTAAAAAATGACCAGGAGTCAGCGTTTCCATGTCTTTTGGGTCTAAATGCATAAAGTGGCCGCGAGTTAAGGCAGGCCTCAATCTGGGTAAGTAGAGTATATAATTCTTCGAACGTTAGTGTGCAAGTACCGATGACTTTCTTTAGATGAGTTTTCACGGCTTTCACCCCAGATTCCCAGAGGCCACCAAAATTGGGAGCCTACGGGCGGTATGAAGTGCCAATCTGTTCCTTGCAATGTCAAAAGCGACCTAAGGTCTTCGGGAAGTTTAGCCTCACCAAAAAATGTGATCGCTTTAATTCCGTATCGGCTCCAATAAATGTCTTGGCATTGTCATTATACAGCCTCCTACAAAATCCTCTCCGGGCAGTAAAACGTTTATATGCAACGATAAATGCTGCTGTAGTAAGGTCTGATACCAATTCGACGTGGATCGCTTTGGTCGCCAAGCAAATAAAAAGGGCTATGTAGGTTTTGTGAGAAGCTCTCCCTCGACCAGGTGCGTGACGCGTTAAAATCGGTCCCGCGTTATCAATTCCAGTGAAGGAGAAGGGTTTAGATGGCCATACTCGTTCTGCCGGTAATATGCCCATAAGTTGTTGTCGCGCCGATGCACGTTGACGATAACATGTTAAGCATTTTCGGATGCATCGATTCACAAATGCCTTGTTGCTGACTATCCAGACCTTTTATCGAGTATGGTTCAAAGTTGTTTGAGTACCACCATGAAGTGTTCGTTAGTGTGCGTTTTGGATAATAAGCGCTGACACAGGACTGTCCTTATCAAGGAGGTATTGATGTTTGGAATCTTTTTCTAGAGCTGATCGTTGTAGCCTTCCACCAACTCGAATTGTTTTGGTCTTATCATCCCAGATAGTGGCAAGCCGAAGAATAATACTTTTAACTTCTATTGGAAGGCCAGAAGAGAGTCGTTTGAATTCATCAGGGAAGCTAATTTGCTGGGAGTGTCTAATAAGGGAGATTAGAGCATTTTCTATTTCCATCACAGTCAGTGACCCCAAATATCGATCTTCTGCGTTACTTTGAAGATTTGTTCCGTAACCTTTGCACCAAGCGGTGACTCTTGTAAGTCGGGATAGTGGTGAAAATATTGTTAGTAAGTCCCAATTCCCTTGGTTACTAACTGAGCTGACAGTACTCGTAACAGGCTGCTTCTCCTCTAAATATATGTCCATTGGGCTCACCAGAGCTGCATGCGGCCAAGAACTTGACGGTGATTTTAACCACGGAGGGCCTTGCCACCATAAAATGTGATGTGTAAGTTGAGAAGGTGATACCCCTCTGGATGCACACTCTGCTGGATTGAAGATTGTTGGGATATGACGCCATCGAGCAGAAGGTACAAGCTCGTGTATTTGGCTGACCCTGTTGGCGACAAACATCTTCCACTTAGAGGGGTGTGCCTTTTTCCATGCTAGCACTGTTTGGGAATCTGTCCAACAATAGATTGGCGTGTTAACTAATTCCATGGAGATGTGTAGGGAATTTACTAATCGAGCCATGAGATGAGCCCCTAAAAGCTCTAGTCTTGGAATGGTTAACCTTTTTAGAGGAGCAAACTTTGTTTTTGCGCATAATAATGAAATTTGGACGTTATCATAATCATGTAGGACTCTTAAGTACACAGCAGCAGTATAAGCTTTCTCAGAAGCATCGGAGAAGGCATGTACTTCCATAAAAATTCCTGAAGTATTTTAACCTATCCATCTAGGTATGACGATCTTTTCCAGCTGCATCAGTTCTTGTTGTAGCAAAAGCCATTCTTGACTTATCTTATCCGGAAGAGGTGTGTCCCAATCAAGTCCAAGAAGCCATAGTCTTTGAAACATGGCTTTTGCAAGTAGAATGGAAGGAGAAAGAAAGCCTAAAGCATCGAACAATTTGGCAACGGCTGAAAGAAGATTCGTTTCGCTAATAACTTCAGGAGGATCAGCAATCGTGATTTTGAATCCAAAATTATCTTGTTGTGGATTCCACTGCAGGCCTAAGGTTTTAACTACAGTATCCTTATTTAGGTTGATCTCCAACGAGTTTCGATGATCATCTACTTTCGAAGTAAGTTAATATGATTCGATGACCACTTATGCGGCTGTTGATCTTGGCTCTTTTGCCTCGATATTGCTGTGCAGAACTTAGGGTGTTACACCTTCAATTATCTCACCGGTGTCGACTTTCGTCTGGCTTTATCATTTCAGTCAGAATAATTTTGCTGATATGCAAAATAAAATGCAAAAAGATATACAAAGTGAAACCATGTGAAGATCTTAGAATATGAGACTAGCGAAATTCTTGCTGTGATAAGTTTGTACATGTATGTATATGCGTACTATCTAACTATTTTTTTAATGTTATGTTAATATAGAAAATGTAATGATGAACATCCTCCCCCGCGTTGAATGATGAATTCAACTGTTGAAATCTATGTTGAAATCGGGAACTTGTTTTTCTTCATCTTGATTTGAGGTGCAATCCGCTTGACTGATGTATCGCCTCGGTTGTGGGGTTGGCTTAGTTGGAATCCGGGAACAAATGCGGGATTTGTAAGTCCAAATTATGAAGATGATAATGGCAAATACCAATGCCAAACCCGTATAGCCAATAGCAAATTGATGAACATCGTGAGGGTGAATTGTTGGAAGATCGATGTGGAGCTGTTGAATTTGTTTTTGAATGGATTCTAATTCTGTCCCTTGTGGTTTGAAATCAGGTCCGTCTGATATGTTAGGACGTGGTCCCTCCAATTTCACTTGTTGAGTTAGATTTGTGGTAGGTATGTACGACATCCTTGAACTGGTCGGGAAAGCATTGTGGCCGCGTATGGTGATCAGAGGCTGTTTGATGATACATTCCTTTTGAAGTCTTAAAATACCTGATCCTTCGATGGCCATTTGGTTGACTGTGTCTTCACATACGACATTGATCGTGGTTTTTTCTTTCAAAGCAAACAGCCATTCATTTGGATTATGAAGTTGAGTCCAGTGTGGGCCATCTCCCGTTTGAACAATTTTGCACGTGGGGGATTGTGGTAGGTGGTTGATGAAATCTATCTCACAAGCCCCGAGGGCAGATCCCTTATGATATATGGGATGATGTTGCTTGCATAAGTGTCGACCTCTGGTGATGGTGCGGCATGCCTGGAGACTATACTCGGTGAGTGGGTAATATTGGTCTCGATGGAGATTCACCACCAAGTATGGGAATGATGGTTGTATGGCTAAGAACGTGTTGTTGATCAATGTCGGAACTGGAATGATGCTAAACAATTCAAAATCCTCGAGTGTGCATAAAGGGAGTCTGAGTTTAAAGATGATGTGTTCGGCCGTTGGTCTTCCTTCGATTGTCATTAAATTGTAAAATTGCAAGACGTCATCTATTGTTAGTGGCAGCTTTAATGATGAAGGAAGATGACCTTTGATTGTGGTTAATTCCTGACGCAGTTGTGGACTGATTTTTCCGTTATGAGTATCCACTAGTACGTCTAGGATGACGCCTTGGATTCTTTGAAAACTTGAAGCTGTCAACATGGCTTGCATTGCCAACGTGATGAAGACATTTGATAGTTTCTCCTGATAAATGTCTTGGTGTATGCCATTCATGTCTGCAGAAATCTTGTTGAGATGAATCTCCCAATTCCTGAACTGCTTGTCTATCGTCTCTTGGTTCTTCCGCATGATGTTGATGGTCGCATCAATGATTGAAGTTTGATTCTTGATAAGGGCTACTAAGTGATTCTCGTTTTGCTTGATTTCGTTGATCGTTTTAGACATGGCTTCTGCATATTCAGAGTCTAACACTCCGAACAGGGTATTCGCGATATTACCTATGAAATTTATGGCACCTCTTTTTGCTCTGCCTTTGTTTTCTGTTGGTAATAATAGCTCATTATTTGCTGAGAGTTCCTTAGTTAGAAATTGGAGGTGCTCCATGATTTGTTCACATGCATTCCTCTCAATTATTTGATCACATACGGTTTTAAGTATGCGACTGGAGTTGACGAGTGCATCGAACTCTTTCCAGAAAGGTTGCATGTCGTAATATGCCACCAGGTTCCACTCGCTGGATATTATGTTGGTAGAGCCTAGGCCTTCAAAATAAATGCCTGGCTGCGACTTGAAAGGGGTCGTTTCAACAGGTGCACTTCTAGTTGTCGAGAATGTGAGACAGACAAGGAACAATGAAACGAATGCTGATCCGATGGATCGTCGTTGCCTTTTTCTAGGAGCTGTGTCTGTTAGAGAAGTCTCCCTAGTTTGACTCGATGTCGAATTAATGGAAATTGACCTGCGATGCGGGTTACTTTGATCGCTCGCTGGTCGAGCAGTTCCTTGTGCTTCTATATCATCTATGGTGTTTGAACTGGGCGGTTCGATTTCATCTTCTTCTTGATCCTCGTTCATAGGTAAAGGCGCTAGTTTGTGAATAGCGCGTCGTAGTGTCCCATTTGCAGTGCGTACATCAGCGACGCGTACCAAATTGTCGGGTCCTGTGTATGTTTTCACAATTCGTCCAGCGGCCATTTGAGGGGTGGAAGATTGTCTTCTTTGATAATCACCATTGTGTTAGGTTGGACATTGTGGCAGCGTTGCTTCCATTTGTACCGTTGTTGTAGTTGATTTAGATATTCGCTAGACCGTCTTCTCCAGAACTCCTGTTTGAGATGAGAAACGAGTTTCCAACGGGTGATGATGTTTGAGTGTTGCGGGGTTGCAGTTGCGTCCATTGTGCTCGTCAGAGGCTCCCCAATGAGCAAGTGACCTGGGGTCAATGCTGTTAGATCATTGGGATTCGTCGATAGTGGTGTTATCGGACGTGAATTCAAAATTGCCTCGATTTCAATGACGGTGGTTTCTAATTCTTCATAGGTCAGCGAAGCTGACGTTAACGTTCGCTGCAAGAGATGCTTGGCTGATTTTACAGCTGCTTCCCATAGGCCGCCAAAGTGTGGGGCTCGGGGAGGGATTAGATGGAAATCAGTGCCGTTTGTGCTGCAAGTTGTTGCTATTTTTCCATCCATCTCTTCACCTTCGAGCTTTTTTCGTACTTCTGTGAGTTGGTTTCTGGCGCCCACGAAGTTCGTGGCGTTGTCACAATAAATCTTGCGGCAATGCCCTCGTCGTCCCGTGAACCTTTTGAGTGCTCCAATGAATCCTAGTGTTGTGAGATCACTTACAACTTCTAGATGGGTGGCCTTGGTCGCGAAGCAGCAGAAAACAGCTGTGTAACTCTTTTGTGGTCGTTTTCCTCTTATTTTGAAATGCGTCCAAATGGGTCCGCAGAAATCGACCCCAGAGTTCACGAATGGTCTGGCGGGTTGCACACGGTCGGCGGGCAAGTTTCCCATGAATTGCGATAGGTTCTTTGGGTTTGCTCTTGTGCAATGAACGCAATGCTGGACAACAGAGCGAGCCAGGATTTTTCCTTTCAGTGGCCAATATTTTTGTCTTGCCATTGCGAGAAGAGTTTGTGGTCCTACATGACGGTTCTCCTTATGTATGTCATTAAGAAGGAGTTTAGTGAACTGATGTCCGTATGGTAGTAGCATAGGGTGCTTAGAATCGAACCCAAGTGTTGATGCTTGTAATCGTCCACCACCTCTCAGGATGTCTCGGTCATCCAGGAATGGAGTTAGACTGCTCAAAGTGCTGTTTTTGCTCACCTCACCATAGCGTTTTATATTTGCAATATCCTGCATGAAAGGTTGCTCCTGCATTGTTTTTATAATTAATGCTTGAGCTTCATCTAATTCTTCACTGCTTAACGCTTTCCCGTTAATTTCTCCTTGAAACTTTTTCTTCGTATGAGCTATGAAGCGTAAGATATAGGCCATGATACGTTGTAGCTTTCTGAATGAATTCCCATGGTCGATTGCGCTTATGATACTTGTTGAGCTGGGGGTGACTACTGTTGACAAAGCAGTTCGCTTATGTTCGACTGTGTAATCTGTATCATTGCTTCTGTATGGATTGGGCCATATTGATTCTGCTCCGTGTAGAAACATGGGACCGTAAAACCATAATGTTGACCCGCTTAATTTCTCTGGAGCTAGGCCTCTTGACAATACATCGGCTGGGTTCTCCTTGGAATTCACATGGCGCCATTGGGTGGAAGTGGTGACATCTTGAATTGTAGCCACTCGATTGGCCACAAATCTGTGAAACGATTAGGACATGGAGTTTATCCAAGCCAAGACAATTTCGGAATCGCTCCATAAATAGATGTCCTGATTTACGATGCTCAAATCTGTGCTGATTCTTCGAGACAGGTCAGCTCCCAGTTTTGCTGCGCACAGTTCCAGTCGCGGTAACGTTGTCTGATTTGCAGGGGCTACTCTAGATTTCGCACAGAGTAGTCGAACTGTAATGAGGTCATTCTTATCAACTGATCTCACATATGCAGCAGCTCCATATGCTTTCTCTGATGCATCTACGAATATGTGAATTTGCGTGCACTTCGGAATTCGATGAGAGAAAACATGTCTAGGAAATCTTATGGTATTCAAGGTTTTCAAGCCCTCACGAAACTTGGTCCATGACGTGTATAATTCCTGGGGCAATGCGGCGTCCCAGTCCAGCTTCAAAGTCCATAACTTCTGGAGAAATAGTTTGGCTACTACCACAACTGGAGCCATTATTCCCAACGGGTCATATAAATGGGCTATGTCTGAGTACGCTGTTCTCTTAGTAATCCGTCGGCCATCGATCCAGGACGCCTTTATGCTAAGGTCGTCAGACTTGGGTAGCCAAATCAGACCAACAGTTTTTATATGCTCCTCCACCTTGTTTGCAAAGTCTAACTGTATTTCTTTATCTTCGTGGGCTATATCACGCATTAAGCGTGGATGGTTTGCGCACCACTTTCGTAACTTAAAGCCGGCTGTGTGCAATGATAATTGTAATTGTCGCTGTGTCTCAATGGCGTCTGAGAGATTGTTTGTTCCCGTGAGAACATCGTCTACATAAAAATCATGTTTCAGCACCTTTGAAGCTAGTGGGTGACTTTCGGCGTGGTCGTCTGCTAATTTCTGTAGACATTTCGTAGCCAGATATGGGGCGCTGGTAGTTCCATACGTGACCGTGTTGAGTTGAAAGCATTTGATGCTCTGGCTGGGATCAGCTCTCCACCAAATCAATTGATATTTTCTGTCAGATTGTACCACATTGACTTGCCGGTACATTTTCTCGATGTCGGCGGTGAATACATATCTTGGCAGGTGAAAACGCAATAGGATGGAAAACAGTTCATCTTGTACTATAGGACCCGTGTGTAGGACGTCATTTAGGTATATGTTGGATGATGTTTTGGCTGAAGCGTCGAATACCACTCGGAGCTTCGTCGTGCTACTCTCAGGCTTAGCGATGCAATGATGTGGAAGGAAGTAGTATGGCTTCTCGATTCTAGTTAAGTCGACTTCCTCCATATGTCCTAGCTTTGCGTATTCTTCCATGAAATTGGAATATGCTGTCTTGAGTTCTGAGTCCTTGGAAAGCTTACGTTCCAATGACAGAAACCGTCTATAGGCGATATCCTTTGATTCCCCCAATGCTGTGGGGCTATCTGCAAAAGGCAAACTGACAGAGAAACGGCCGTATTGGTCTCTATAGGTAGTCTGAATGAAGTGTGCTTCACAATTTCTTTCTGCTGTAGTGAAATTGTTCTTATTGGCTCCTTCGGTGTCTTCCAGGCGCCAAAATTTCTCAATCTGCTGATCAAGAGCTTCATCTTCGGTACATATTCCGCACGCTGCTTTACTCTGTGGGACACCATTAGTTTTGCCTGCTATGGCCCACCCGAAAACTGTATTCTGCATTTTTGGTAGCGTTTCTCCCAATTTGATTTGTCCCACCGACAAGATTGAGTAATAGATCTCTGCACCAATGAGGAGGTCTATTGGGCCCGGCTGGTTAAAGTTCGGGTCCGCTAATCTTATGTTGTGTGGTACTGGCCATGTTGAAGTGTCTATGGATTTTGCTGGTTGTGGTGAAATGATTTTCGGAAGTACATGAGCTTCAATTCTAACAGCAAATCCACTTATTTTCGACTGTAGTAATATGCTAAATCTGCGTTGAGATTGTTGCTTGCGTTGGCCAATGCCTTCAATATATAGTAACTCGGAAACTCCAGATAGATTCAGTTGTTTTGCCATCTTGTCCGTCATGAAGTTAAGCTGGGAGCCGGAATCCAATATGGCTCTGCATTCCACGCATTTGCCCTGGTTATTGACCAGATTTACCATGACTGTGCTAAGAAATATGTAGCCCTTTGGAGCTTGAAGGCTTTCCGTTGTCAACGAGATTGATTTAAGTTGGTCGTCGAATGATGTGGATTGATTTGATGCTGATTGTGCCATCGTACCTGTCATGTAGTTATTCCTGCTAGGCTGCTGTGCTGAGATGGTTGATCTTGGAGGAGGTGTCTCTATATGCAGTAATGTGTTGTGTCGTTTAGAGCATTTTGTGCACGTTCTTGATGGACAAGTGTCGGCCCTGTGTCCGGCCTTGAGGCAATTAACGCAAATGTTTAAATCTTTAATTACGCCGAAGCATTTGCGTGGCGTTAGTTGAATGAATTTCTGGCAGGCAAAGATTTGATGATTGCCTTTGCACAGAATACATGTTGGTCCAGCCGAGACAGATGTGAAAGACCTGGATATGGTTGTCCTTTTATGAGGATCTTCCATTGATCTACCCTTATTTCCTAGAGCTTCCAAAGACTGAAAGCGCATCTCTAAGAAGTTTTGGAAGCCTTTGAGTGATTGCAATGCTCTGGGCTGAGTGAGAGATTGCTCATAGAGCGTGTGTGTTACTCTGTCCAATTTCTTGACCAATATGTGCAACAACAGTGGATCCCAATGGCTTGTGTTGATTCCTAAATTCTCTAGACCAAGGAGGCATTCTTGCGTTATGTCGTGTAACGCCTTAATTGCAGGCGCACTCTCATAAGTTACTGTTGTTTGTGACAGTAATTTGTTCAACAGTGCAGTTACCAGCAATCTAATGTTCTCGTAACGTTCCTTAATGATCTTCCATGCAGCAGTGTAGTTTGCATCTGAGATAGTAAGATGTCGCACAAGTTTTTCGGCTTCTCCCGATAAGCTGCTCTTTAAGTACCACATTTTCTGCGAGTCGACCATTGCTTGTTTGTGTACCACTTCGTTGAAGAGGTCGTAAAATGGTCGCCAATTCAAATAGTCACCATCGAACCTTGGTAAGACTATTTTCGGAAGCTTCATGATTGAGGTTGCGTTCACCATTGGTGCGGATGCGATGGCGTGCTGACTTAAACCAGCATGCAACTCCAGTAAGACCTTCTGTGTATCCTCCTCTAGACTGAAATATTCTTCAAACTCTGATGTGCTGGGATCTTCAACTGATTCCCATAGTGAGTAGTGTAACTGTTGAATATCATCCCAGTATCTCTCAACCGTGCGTATTTTAAGTTGATAGAACTGTTGTGCTTGAGGCTGCTGGGTTGCAGCTGTTATCCCAGTGAGCATTCTGCGCAAGGCATTCATTATTGTTTGCTGCCGTTGCTTTATTTTGGAGATATTATTGCTGGCGTCAAAAGATGTGCTTGTCTTGATGTTACTGCGAGGTTCTTCTACTCGTGGATTTTCTCCAGTTGGCTTCTCTTGTGTTTCTTGTTTTTTGTCATCTGAGGTCGGCTGGTTCCTCTTATCCTCGGCTGTACTACTGGGATTTAGCTTCTTCAGCTCTGTAAGCCTGTCCATGATGTCTCGTCTTGTCTTCTCGTATTTTTGTTTTATGCCGTCATAATAAGCCTTTTCGAAATAGGCATGCTTCAATTTTGCCCCATACACATTTCGAATCTCAGTATCGACTTCATCAAATTGTTTCCAGAGTTCATCAAGCGTCGTCAACCTTACTTCAAGATACGTTTGGTTCTTTCGTGAGGAAGTGTCCTTGCCATAATTGCTAGCAATAGCCTTTATGTCTTCTCCTGTGTTGTGCTGCTGAACTGCGAGCTCATCTAGACTCATGACTAGTGTTTGCGGGTGGTGATTATTTCTTCGGAAGAAATCACGTCGGGGTCACCAAATGTTGATCTTGGCTCTTTTGCCTCGATATTGCTGTGCAGAACTTAGGGTGTTACACCGTAAGTAGTGTTGTGGGTGCAGCGGCTCTTAAACCGGTACACCAGAAAGCTGTCGGAGTTACAGTGCCTCAAACAGACTCACTTAAGGTAAAATTAAAAGTCTTGGTTCACTGTATCGTAGCAACTAACTAATTCTTTATTGAAATTCGCTTTTTATAATGTTACAAAAATGCCTAATTAGCTAAATACCAAAATTCACAAATAACTTACCACAGAATGAAAGAATTTCCCTAGCCACAAAGTTCGCACGCGCATTCCTTCAATTATCTCACCGGTGTCGACTTTCGTCTGGCTTTATCATTTCAGTCAGAATAATTTTGCTGATATGCAAAATAAAATGCAAAAAGATATACAAAGTGAAACCATGTGAAGATCTTAGAATATGAGACTAGCGAAATTCTTGCTGTGATAAGTTTGTACATGTATGTATATGCGTACTATCTAACTATTTTTTTAATGTTATGTTAATATAGAAAATGTAATGATGAACAGCGGCTGAAATCCACCATTCTTAAGAATAGTGATTAATTCTTGTTGCAAGCTTTTTTTTTGTTTTTTTTTTATATTATTAAGCCAAGCTCAGGGGATACCCTATGATGTGGAGAGTGGCGGAGGTGCCGATGTATGTCGCCCTTAAACTTTTGCAGGTTGTATGCCGGAGGAAAGACAGAAGATGGTAGACTGTTCCACATTCGCACAGTTCGGGATAAGAAAGCATCACGGAATTTAAGTGTACGGCCGAAGGTAATTTGAAGGGTAAAAGGATGAGCGCGGGATGCAGCGCGGTTATTGCGTGTAGGAACTATTCTACAAGGGATCAGACTAGATATTTCATCAGAACATTGGCCATGCATATAGCGATAAAGGAGCGAAAGGCATCCAACATTGCGACGGTGCTCGAGCGAGTCGATATGACGAGTTATTGCCACATCGCCAATGAGCTTGCAGGCTCTCTTTTGGACAATATCCAATGAAGCTAAGGCTGTGCGACCAGCCCCGGCCCAGATATGGGAATTGTATTCCATTCTGGGTCTGATGTAGGACTTGTAGAGGAGCGCTATATTTGATGGGCTGAAATATTTCTTACACCTTTTCAAGAAACCAAGACATTTGGATGCTTCTTTGGCAACCGAGAAGATGTGATCTGTCCAGCTTAACTTACTGGAAATATTAATGCCTAGAATTCTTAGTGACGGTGATTCAGAAATTAATGCACCATCAAACGAAACGGGAGTGGTTAAGTGATGGTCTTGTTTTAATGAGATGAGACAGCTTTGGGTCTTAGATGCATTGAATTCGACGCGATTCACTTTGCCCCAAGCGAGAATATTGTCAAGATCGTTATTCAATGATCTAATCATGCAGTCTCGTTTAACACATGCGGCGTTCCCTCTGGAATCCGCAAGGGTGTCAAAGGAGTATGCGAAATCAAGGGTACTGTCATCAGCAAAGCTATGGACAGGATTGAAAGTAAGGGAAAGCAGATCATTAATGAAGATTAGAAATAGAGTTGGAGAAATAACAGAGCCCTGGGGGACACCGGCATTAATAGGATGAGGATCAGATATAACGCCATCTAATACAACTCGTATTTGGCGACTAGATAAAAAACTTTCAATCCATAATAGAAGAGGAGGGGAAAGACCAAGTGCTTTGAGTTTGGCTAAAAGGGCTGAATGCCAGACTCTATCAAAGGCCTTTGAAATATCTAGAGCAACGATTTTGGACTCACCAAAATTGTGAAGACTACGATTCCAACGTTCCGTAAGAAAAGTCAGCAAGTCTCCAGATGAGCGTCCGTGCCGGAAGCCGTATTGGCGATCGTTGATTAGCTGATTGGTTTCCAGATACTTCATTAATTTGGAGTTAATGATAGATTCAAAAACCTTTGAAAGAATCGAAGTGATTGCAATTGGTCGATAATTTGAGGGATCGCTACCCTCTCCTTTCTTGGGAATAGGCTGAATGTGAGCTAGTTTCCAAGCAGTTGGAAATTTTCCTGTCGAGTAGGACAGGTAGAATAGTTTGCGCAGAGGTTTAGCCAAGGATGAGACACACTGCGTGAGGCTTACTGCGGTTTCAACAGTATCTGCGCCAGCCAGAACGTCATCAACATAAAAGTCATTTTTAAGTATTTGAGAACCGCGTGGATATTGAATTTTTTCGTCCTCAGCTAACTGCCGTAGGGTACGTATAGCTAAATAGGGCGCAGAGGTTGTCCCATAGGTTACAGTACGCAATTTGAAGTCTTGTATTGGATCCAGAGGTGAGTCACGCTATATGATTCTTTGTAAATTGCAGTCTTGAGGATGAGCTTGAATCTGCCTGAACATCATTCTTATGTCTGCGGCGAAGACAACTGGTTGTTTTCTCCATCGTAGAAGTATTGACCACAGGTCTGGTTGAAGCTTTTGACCTGAGGCTAAGTAATAGTTTAGAGAGAGTCCTCCTTTGGATTTCCTAGACCCATTAAAAACCACTTTGAGCTTGGTGGTAATGCTGCTTTCATTAATCACACCATGATGCGAGAGATAGAACACGGTAGCTGAGTCTACATGCTCTTCATTGCCCCCCGCCACTTCCATATGATTTAATGACGAGTATTCCTTCATGAATTGTACATAGCGATCCTCGAAAAGTGAGTCGGACTTAAAGCAATTCTCCATTCGACGGAGGCTATGAATGGCGTACGATCTTGAGGGACCAAAAACTACATTGTGCTTGTACTCTTCTTTAATTGGAAGGTGTACAATATAGCGACCTTCAGAGTCCCTCGTCGTTGTTTCCCTGTAGAACTCTTCACAAGCTTGGTCTTCTTCCGTGAATAGCGTTTGTGAGTTGGAGATTTCCTCATATTCCCAGAAGTTTCGAATCAAGCCCTCTAGATTTTCTGGTGTTGACGTGGTTAGATGGACATTCACCACTTTTTGTTGTGCGGCAAGTGATGAACTGGTCGGTCCTGATAACACCCACCCCAGTACGATATTTTGCGCTGTTGGTAACCTTTTCGAAGACCTTCTAGTAGGATAGAATGATTGTAATCAGCGCCAATAATTAATTCGATAGGAGAATTTTCCGCAGGGTCTGGGTCGGCAAGAATTACATCCTGTAAATGATTATAGTCAGATAGCTTTATTTTGGTAAGGCAAGTAAAGTTTGTTAACTTGGGCAAGACTAAAGCATAGCAGTCTAAGGTAAAATACTTATCCACGCATGACTGAAGTTGTAGTTGCACTACAACCTTAACTGAACCCGCACTGGTTTCTCCATTAATAGGGATGCGAACCTTTTGCTTAGGAAGGCTTAAGAAGGAAACAAGTCTGGATGAAATGAAAGTGGCTTGAGAGACTTGATCAAGCAATGCTCGAACTTTAATACTTGTTCTCTTGAGATTTTTTATTATAACTTGAGCCGTTGCCAGCAAAACAGTGTTACTTAATTTTTGAGTTGTCAATGGATTTGCTGTTAGAGATGTTAAATTTTCTATCGGGCTTTGAATACACTTCACGTTATTTTCAGGGTTTGTAATTGACTGTCGTATTGTAGATGCAGCAGCTTCTAGTACGGGCACATGTAGCATAGTGCGATGTTGTTGCTGACATAATTTGCAACGATTTTGTGAAGGACAATTAGATACTGCATGGTTAGGTTTTAGACAATTGAAACAGAGTTTTTTAGTGGCGACCTTCTTTTGTCGAAATGTAGGACAGAATAGTAAGAGATGATGTCCATTACACGAAGAACATTTTCCAAAGCTGGAAGTGTGATGAACTTTGAATGAAGATCTATATCGAGCGGTATCACCTTTCAAAATGTCTTTATGTCGGGGCTTGTTTTCTGCAATTGCTTCAAGAGTATGAACGCGTCATTGCAAGGAGGTCGATAGCACACTAAACTGGGGCAGTTCTGTATCACCGTTTATTGAATCCTCCTAATCCTTTCTAGTGGTTGCATCTAACTTTTGAACAGTTAGAAATACCAGCCAATCATCCCAATATTTCACCGGACATTTTAAAGCTTCAAGAGCTCCTAAAGCTTCAATTGTTCCATCGTAAAGTCTTTTGAGCTCTACTGATAATTCTGATTTCATTGCAGGTAAAGACGTTAGAAATTTTAAATATGACAAGACAAGCAAGCGTTTGTTTTCGTATCGATCACAAAGTATTTTCCAAGCGGAAGCATAGTTTGAATCCGAAATAATTATGTTGCGGACGAGCTATTCTGCGGGTCCACAGGGACGTGTTTTTAAATAGTAGAGCTTTTGGGAGCCGCTGAGCTCTTCATTGGAACCGATCAAGTTTTGAAATAAGTCGCGAAATATAGACCATTCCCTCAAGTTACTATCAAAACGATTAAGTTCTATTTTAGGCAAGGGTTGTGAGGAAGACGTAAGAAAATTACGAGCAGTAGAATTTAAAGACGTTGCATCTCGGACAGGCTTAGGTTGTTGATCTTTAAGAAGATCTCTTAATGTGCGGAGCTTTCGCAGAAAGCTCTCTCGGTTTCTGTATAATGATCAGTCTTAAAGTAATCAGTCGCTAAATCTTGGGTTGTTGCCTGGGACAAAATTTCCTCATGTTGTTCTTGAAGTTTTTCCCAATATTTGTTAAGGAGTTCTACTCGGGCTTCCAGAAAGCCTTCGCTTTGCTTTTCCTTATTTGTCCTACTAGTATTAACGATAAAATTTGAAATATAAGTCTTGAGCGTATTTTGAGTAGCAAAAAGTCGCTCCATTGTAAAAAATACTTACTGTTATTCCAAGTGTCAATTTGTTGCTACGCTGATTTCACTTTTCTGTAATTGCCGGATAAAGTACCACTATAATTAGTCAACACGTTTAAAAGTTCTATCACCATACGGTAATCCACTGCCGTTAGCCACTTGTATGATACGTGAAGAGGTCATCCTTTTGTACGCTGATAGATGCACTTATAGTATATTAATCCTTTTTATGTTGCACATTAATCCCATCTGCGCATAATATTTCAATATTCGCGACGTAGCATGTTGAATTCGTCGTTTAAGCCAATAGCGTTTGCTTGATTCAATCGCGCACGTAAGCAATTACTCGTAATTCAACGTCTTTCCCGGGTTTCGGCACCAAACTTTATGTTAATCCACGAAGCTGGAATCATTTAAAGCCTGAACAATTTTTAACAAAAATTCAATTCTGATCTGATTTGACTAATTCTTATCAGTTAACCGTTACAATTGCGAGAATGGAATTTTGTTATGATATTACAATAGATTAATAGAGACACAACTACCATGAAAAGGAATTCAGAAATGCAAAATATAGTAGCAAGTTGGAATTTTTAAAATGAACAATTACGCTGACTGGATGTTTGAAAAGTGTATACAAAGCCTACATTTAGGCACAGCACCCCATGAGCAAAAAAAATTATTAATATTATTACTAATATTAACTATATCTAAAAAGGTAAAATCGCTAATATCTCGAAAACCATAGCCCGTAGAGGATTTATAACAAAAATTGTATCCCCCTCTAAACCCCACCCCTATAGCACCTTCTAGAATCTATTGGCATGAACAAAACTATCCTAGGTAGCTTGAATTATTAATAATATTAACTATATCTGAAAAGGTAAAATCGCTAATATCTCGAAAACCAGAGCCCGTAGAGGATTTCTGATGAAAATTTCGTCCCCACTAATACGCACACCCCAACGATCTAGAATCCATTGGCATAAACAAAAATGTCCTACTATTAACTTTAATAATTACTAATATTAGTTCAAAACCAAAAGCCTACATTTAGGCGCTCAAGAAAAATCATACTAAAAAAGGCCTACATTTAGGCACAGCACCCCCATGAGCAAAAAAAATGAATTATTATTAAAAAAAAGTTGGTGTCATCCCCTGGTCAGCCAGACGGTAGGAAAGGTATTCCCTCAGGCAGGCCCTGTGACATAGTAGACCACTAGACGGAATCCCGCAGTGGCCCAGAACCCCGGTCCAGAACCACCAAAATAGTTGGAATTTTCCGGACACTTTTTGTATGGAAAAAGTGATCTCGTACTGGCATAGCGTAACTGCTAATGATAAAAGAAAATAGAAGAATAGAACAGAACTTGTATGTAAACCGAACCTAGTTATAAAAATTGTTTAAATGATAGTGAGTATTGTACCTTAGTTTTGTGTAAATTAGTTAAGTTAGGTATTGTAACCTAACTGAGCACCCCAATTTGATTCCTCTTGGGAATCAGTTTTTCTCAGGGGGGGGGGGGGGGGAGGAATGTCGTGACCCAATATTCAATTGGTGAAATTGTGACATCACGACTCGAGCTAACAGCAAGTGTACAAGTAATTAAACGATTTGCAATAACTAAGCATTTTACTTCGCGATTGCGAATTGCTTACTTGAAAACTGTCACATCCACTGCTATATGTAACTGGGCATTCAGTCATGGTTAAGTAATTCACTTCGCATAGTGAAATACTCAGCTGGGCTCACTGTTTGTTTACATGCAGTATTGGGGGCTCCAGCTGTCGGCAGTGATTAGCGTAATACTTTGTAATTATTATTGCAAGGTATTGCGCTGGTCACTGGGTCAAAGTCGCTTCCGCCTGGTTGAATGAAGGTGAGCATGGTCGATTCGGTAGATCGGGTTGCGCAGTTATAAGTTGTGTTGTTCTTAAGATAACGGTTCTGTGTCAAATTAATTAATTTAAATTCAGGAGTTCGATAGAGAGTAACGATTAGCGGATTAATAAAGTGCTACAGTGGAAATACGCGAGTTTTTATAAAGTCTATTGTTTTTTAATTGTTTTTTTACTGGATTGCTTTTGGGAGACGACAATATTGTTTCGAGCGTGGCTCTTGGTTCGTTATTATTTTTAAATTTTTAATATACAAGTTCTTTATTTCACTTCTGGTCTTACGTAATTCACAAACCCTCAATTAATCAACTCAACTTTAATTATCGCTAATACTGTTCTTTCAATTATCGCAATCCAATTACAACACTTCCTTTTATCGCTAATACTGTACTTTCAATTATCGCAATCCAATTACAACACTTTCGCCCGTTTATTACTTTCGCTTGTTAACACTGCAATGTCTAAGACAAGACTCATCCTCTGGTGGTGGCAACTGCTATATTTATACTCTACACACTCTCGAGAGCCTTCTTGAAGATTCCATTCTAGAACCATCCCAAAGATTCCATTCAATAGTCATCGATTCTCCGAACCTTAAGTTGTTTACTCTTCATTTTCAGCAGATGTAACTTGTCTCTTTTTGTTGCACGTAACACTGCCCCCTTCTTAAAATTGTTAGTCCCGAACAACAGGTGGTCCACGGTCTTGATGCTCATATGTAGTATTGACACAAGCGATCCAGATGAAAGATTTTTCGTTTTGCTCTTGTACCACGTTGAATCCTGTATATTACGACATTTATTCTAGTTACTACTGAATACCCAGTGTTGTTGTAGTTTTGGAGAGCGTCCTTTATGTCGTTTCGGGTTGTACAGCCAAACAAGATCACCTTCGTTAAATCCTGTGGAATTAGCACGTAAGTCATAGCGGGTCTTCATCCGATCAGTATTTGCTGCTAATTTCGCCCTCGTGGCCTCGTACACATCGACTAATCGTTGTCTGAGCTCCGACACGTAGCCTTCTGGTAACTTTTGTTCACCTCTGAGTGTACCAAATTTGAGGTCACTAGGTAAACGCATCTCCCTTCCAAATATAACCTTAGCTGGGGTTTGTCCGGTAGTATTGTGAACAGCTGAGCTATAAGCCATTAGGAATACAGGAATATGTCGATCCCAATCGCGTTGATGATAGTCAACTACTTTCTTTAGATGCTCGACCAATGTTCTGTTGAAACGCTCTACCATGCCATCAGATTGTGGGTGTAGGGGAGCAGTTCTGGTTTTTCTTATTCCCTGTATTTTACACATCCCCTGGAAAGTCCGTGAATCAAAGTTCCGTCCTTGGTCTGAATGAAGTTCGTGAGGCACACCAAATCCACTGACCCAATTCGTTATTATTTGTTCCAGAACTGCGGTTGCCTCTTGATTAGGGATTGCATAAGCTTCAGGCCATTTACTGAAATAGTCAATGGCAACTAATATATAACGGTTACCGTCATCTGTTTCTGGAAAAGGTCCCGCGATGTCTGCAGCTATTCTTTCAAAGGGAGCTCCAACATTGTACTGATGCATTTCTCCTCGGCTTCTGTGTGGCAGTCCTTTAAAAGACGCACATACAGTACATCTGCGGCACCACTCCACCACATCTTCTCGCATATGTAGCCTGTGAGATCTGTGCAAGGATAACTGTGAAAGGATAACTGTGAAAGGATAACTCAACTTTTATTAATTCAAATATAAAATTCTTTATTTCAATAATGTTGCTTACAACTATATCACTGAATTCAATTTAACAGCTAACCTAGCTTACTACTATCTTTCAAACAAAATTCAATACTTATATCTACTAAACTAAAACAATTTAACATATAAATTCAATAATTCAAAAAAAATATTGCCACAGAGATTTGTTCTCCTTTTACCTCTGAAAGAAAGAGAAGAAAATCCACTGTTAATTTAATGAAGTAACTTGGAATTAAAAATAGAAGTTTTTGCTGCACGTCTAAGCACGGGAGCAATGATAAAATAAGTATAATTTTGCAGAAGTAAATTTCTGCAATAAGAGTAACTTCCTTCTTGGATAAAAATAAGGCAGAAGTAAATTTTTGCAGTAGGAGTAAATTCCTACTCAGGTGAGAGATATAAAAAATAAGCAGAATTAAATTTTTGCAGTAGGAGTAAATTCCTACTCAGGTGGGAGATGAAAAATAAGCAGAATTAAATTTCTGCAGTAGGAGTAAATTCCTACTCAGGTGGGAGATGAAAAATAAGCAGAATTAAATTTCTGCAGTAGGAGTAAATTCCTACTTAGGTGTGGGATGGAATTAGCAGAATTAAATTTCTGCAGTAGGAGTAAATTCCTACTTAGGTGTGGGATGGAAACAAGATTTGGATTAGGATAACTAGGAAAATCAGAGTAAATCCTGATGTTTTCAGATCAAATTCTGAATTGGGAATGGGTGATTCTGCTGCAGCTCGTCGCTCGTCGCTACGTTTTGGCTTCATGATAGGTTGCCTTGGCAACGCTCGTTTTCAAAGTTGTTAAACCTTGATGGCGGTGTCCAGCAGTGACGTCATATGAGACCATTAAAATTGCACTGAACTCTGTCTGTGGCGAAGGCGAGAACATCTGGTGTGACATTTTGACATGTCAATTTGTAAATATACTGCGGTAGGAGTGTTTTAGTAAGTTTGTTTATATTTATTGTATTTATTAGTTATTTATAAGAGCTTTTGTTTATTTTCAGGTGAAGTGAAAAAATAGTGGGGGAAGTTTTAGGACGGCGTTGGATTGAAGGGAGGAAGTTCCCTAGCCTCAGATAAGTATTTTTTTGTTTAAATTATTTTAAGATAAAATTCTTTGTGTTCCTTTTTTGTATCTTTTTAGGAAATGCAAACTAGGGAAAGAAGCTGCATCGAGGGATTTTATATGTGGACTGAACATCCTCCCGCCTCAAAATTGAAGAGGCAATTAATATATATATGTATATATAATTATTATTATAGTTTTAATAAAAGTGTTTGGTTTTAAGTTAGCTTACTGTGTGTTGAATGGAGAAGTGGTATACATCTCTCCTCTTTGTCATTTTAGATAGTGGGCATCGAAAGAATTTTCTCGCCTTTTTTATGTTGTCTCACGGAATGTTGTTGGTTTTCAACAATCGGATTACAGTGGAAGTAGCCATGATCTTTCCAGCTAAATCATCTGGAATCCCAGAAGTTGGTACTGCGACTGGTGGATGGTCTCTGAATTGGACTGGTGGAATAATCGGTATATCCATTAATTCAGGCAGTGATTTCAGCATAGCCTCCTCAGCCGGTGGATTGCTCCTTTTTGTTGAAGAGTTGTTGGTTGTTGTTGTGTTGATAGCACTGGCTGATTTTGTCGCTTTGCTCTTCTTGTTGGGTTGTACCTGAGAGCTTGAGCTGTGGCGGTACTTTAGTCTGCACTCCAGGGTTGTGGTTTTTCTTATTCGTGGGATTCGGCGCACTGATATGGGAACGCTTATTTTTAATTTGTGGCTATCCTTTGGCTTGGCCTCCTTTTTATGTCCTTTAAGGTTTGCTGATGCTGGCCTAGATTCAAATGGCCGGAGAAGTTTTTCCGCAGGCATGACCTCGTGAGGTGGTGGCAGTATGATGACGGATTTAAGTGGCCGTGCCTTTTTTGGCTTTGGTGGCAATGGGCTCACTAGCTTAATTGGCGTAAAGGAAGCCAGAAGCTCTGGTCAAGTGACAAGCCTGCATCCATGGAATCTAGAGATTCTGGATTTAAAATTTCGAGTATTTCCTCCATTGTAAAAGAGTAATCCAAAAATAATAAACAAGGAAAATTAAAAGCAAAAAAAAAAAAAGGAAAAAACAACTCAATCTAAAACTTGCCCGCACTAATATACACTTGACAACTTTCGAAACTGATGTGATTTTTGGCGGATTTAAATATAACGGCAAGTTTTGATATATAGTAATGCCAAAGAGAAGTGTTATTGGCGGGGATTTTTGAAATTATTTTTGAGAGGAGAGATTTTAAAATATTTTTAAGAAGGGTACTTTAAAGGGATTTTGATATTAGTTTTCTTTAATTGAAATGAGAGAACCTATTGTTTTTTTTTCATCCTTCCATTTGTGTTTTTTATGCAAAGTATGGGGATATTTTGCTTCAGCTTGTGTCGCTGGGGAACTAGTATTCTCTTGCATAAATGGTACACAGTGAGAAGGTTTTGAACTATAGTGGTGTCATCTAGTGCTGAGATTCTGAGTTTCTCTATGACCAAGTTCAGCTTGCATTGGTGGAGTTGTATTTGAAACTGATTGAGATAGCGATAGTTTTGAAGTATTTTTTTCCTTTTGTACTAAAGGTGGAGAATGTGGTTAAGGTGTAGTGTTTTACTGCTTTACTTGAAGTATTTCTCCAGTTTTTTCTCTGATACTCTTGGTCTTTGGGAGCATCATGATTTTTGGTGAATTCATATTTTTTGGAGAGAAGGCGTTGCCTTGTTACAGTGTGGAGTGTCTTTTGGGAGTATTGTTGACGTATTGGTGCATTTACAAACTGTTTTTAATTTGTTGCTTGACTTAATGTTTGTTGTGGCGTAGGTGGATAGCACAGTCGTAGATGTGCGTTCTGTTTCTGGTACTCCTCCGGCCAAAATCCAACCCAATTCTGTTACGGCCCCAAAGGAAGGAAAAGAAAAGTTCGAACGTGAAGGTTTCTTCCGTGTTGTGTTGTCCATTAATTCCTTGAAAGTTTTGATGCTGCTTGCAATTTCTGTTTCAGAACCACCTACACTGCCGCACAACTGCTGTCGGAAGCAACTTCGGGGTCAACCCCTGGGAGTTTTGGGGATCGAGCTCATCATTGTCTACCCCCTTGGGCCTGTAGGAACCATCGTTGACGCCAACGCAATAATATCATCACCTCTAGAGTCACATCTTGAAAAGCTCTCTTTAGGAGCTTGAGTGTCGCTAAAACCACAATTAGCTGGACAAGCAACTTTTCAGCTCTTCCATTGAAGATCACAATTAGGCTGAGGAACATTTTACATAACCATCTCAAAACCACCTTGTCAATTAGTAACTAAATTTTCTTTAAATATTGGAAACCAGGAAACGGGTAGAATAGTCTCATTGGTATTAATCTGAATTGCCTTATAATTGAATTAAAATTGTAGATTGTTAATAGTTTATTAGGAATAAGTTAAGTTAAAGTTACAATAGTGTCATAAATTTACTATAGTCACATAAGTATAATTAGATATCGCCGGAAGCATAGACATTGGGCCACGATGACAGGAAAAGAGTTCCTTCCCATGATCTTCTGCTTATAATCCTCCGCCACTGTTCGCCAGTCTTCTACACTTAGCATTCTGCCGTAATATAACGTCAACCTACCAACCGAGTCCAGGCCCATCGAATCAAGGAAATCATATGTGACGTAGTTATAACAAAAAAATTCAATAACTGTGCTAATATAAAAGAAGTTAAAATTAAATAAATAGCCATGCAACATAACTGTGTTAATATAAAAGAAGTTAAAAATTAAATAGATAACCATGCAATATAATTATCACGCATAAGACATTCGTTCTAATAAACCACAATAATAATAAAACTAAACAGAGACCCAAGCAAGTTAATGATAAAATATAAAAGACTCGCACTAAAACACTAAAACTAAACTACCTGAACACGGACAGCCCAAGTGTATAATATATGGACAAAATAAATAGAATGCTGCGCCAATTAAATAAAGAAAAGCTTTAATTTATATATAAATAACCCAGTCAAGCGCCTCCAGAGTCATTACGTATTACAAAGTAAACCAAATAAATAAACAAGCATAAATTTCGGCGCAACGCTCAATAAGAAAACAACTAAAATACTTCAACAATAAGTGACAAAGAAAACCAGAGCAGTCGTAAGGTATAGCCGCACTCGCAAATGACGAGCGGTACCACCAGTGAATTAACGAACGGATGGGGAAGCATTTTGTTTTCGGAATAAGAAGAAGCGCAGCAGGTAGCGAGTCGACAAGATTCCCTCTCTTTTTTCGTTCGAGTTGCCGAGCTGAAAAGTAATTTCGGTTTTTCAAAGTCGTATAAGCAGACAAGATAATTCAATAACAGAAAATAATTAAAAGCAAATTAAATAAGAGAATAAAGGAAAGTGAAGTAGAAACAAAAAAAAAAATAAAAAGAAGACCGGTAGGAAACATAAAGGAAAACAAAAGGAAAAGATCATTGTAAAGAATAAAGGAATAAATTCCATGAAATAGTCGAGGAAAGGAAAAAAGGAAAAGGGATTCTAATTAGAGACCCAAACGTAGACGGCTGGCAGATAGCACCTAGACAGGATGCGAAGATAAGTAATTTATTTTATTGGTTAATTTGATTAATTCTTTCCTCGTTGTGGCTGACTGGCTGTGTGGCGACGAATATTATCCTTCTCTAATTAAATATTATTCTATATATATATTAAGTATACATAAATTGAAATATTTTTTTTATATATATGGGAAAGCGAGAATTGTCCTTATCAATTTTGTTTTGATCAAGCATATACGAAGTCTTGGTTTTGCTCTTCTAAAAAAACAAAACAAAAAACCCTGAGAATTACTTTTGTTTAGTTGTAATATTTATATTCTATATATTCATATATACTATAGTGCGAGCATAAGCGAGCGTTCTTAGATTAAACTGAATTACAGTTTATAACGTGATAAATATAAAAGGAAAATATAAAAAAAAAAAACGGTACTTAATTATTCCAAGTTTCGTGATCTACCCTCGCTACGAAAAGATCCCGTGGCGCTCAATTTCCTCTTAGATTTTCAGTATTTTCAGGTAATCATTTGTTCCTGCCTGTGAACCCCGTCGTCTCCACGAGCTAGCGTGTGCGCATAACTGGGTGCGTAACAATTCTGTGTTTTGGGCTGTCGGAGAGTTGCCAGATCCTCTCTTTATACCATTTTTGATAATGGCGGCGTAGACTTCTGCTCCAAGGAGAATATCGATTTCTCCTAGAATTGAGAAGGTAGGATCTGCTAGCGGGAGGTTGTGAATTGTCTCCAGTTTGACACATCAATTGCACTGTTTGGCAGTACATCTGTGATTTTTCTGATCACGAGCATGTTACTTGCAACTTTAAAATTGGTGCGTAAAGATTTAATTGTGACTGTAGCTTGTTGTACAGCTGTATTGGTGGGAGTTGTACCAAGTCTAATTAATTCTTGGGTGGTTGGAGATTCTTTAAGTCGTAATAGCTTAAAGGTCTTTTCTGTCATGATTGACACTTGTGACCCTGAGTCTATTAACGCTCGGTATGTCATCGTGATTCCGGATGGTGCAGTGTCGTTAACCAGAGCTGTAGAGAGAAGAGCTCTTTTCATTTTTGCGGTTAGAAAACTTTGAACTTGTTGTTCATCATTTCCATAGGTGGGTGTGCTTAATTCAGCGTCCATATTAGAATTTTGGGACGATTGATTAGGTGATTCTGTCACCGAATAATTTTGCTCATAATGGAGTAATGTGTTATGATTTTGCTGGCAATGATAACACTTTTTATTGCTAGTGCAATTTCAGTTTATGTGGTTGGGAGATAAGCAATTTTGCATAAATGATTTTTTGTGACAATTTCATGTCGTTGTCGGGTGCTCAATTTCTAAAAGTTGGACAGTGAAATATAATATGGTCACCACTGCAATGGCTGCAAGAGGACTTTTTGGTAGGTGCGTGTTTTTTTGCTGAGCTTTTATTTCTGTTCAAGAGACCATATGTAGGTTTGAGTGAGAATGGTTTTCTCTGTGTCATATTGGATGACGTAATCTTGTTTCCAATCATTTCTAGAGTTCGGAAGCAAGACTCTAGAAATTTGGTTAAAGTTTTTAGTTCAGGTAGGTCTGTGCTACTCTGTAAACTTTGCTCCCATAATTGGTGTGGGTCTGGGTGTAGTTTTTGCACTATCAAGTATATGATCAGTGGATCCCAATTCTTTGTTTCTATTCCTAAGTTTTGTAATGCTAATAATGCTTCGATTATGTTGTCTAGCAGCCTTTTAATATTATCGGCGGTGTCATGGTGTATGGGTGGGAGAGACAATAATTTCTTTAATTGTACGTTGACTAATATTTGCTTATTTGAATAACGTTCTTTTAGGAGCTGCCAAGCTGGTCGGTAGTTTGCATCGCATACGTCGTAATGCCTGAGCAATTTTTCAGCCTCTCCTATTAGATTTGTTTTTAAAAAATACAATTTGTCAACGTCTCTTAAACTATTGTTATTATGTATGACCGAATTAAATAAATCGTGGAATGAAATCCACGTAGAGTATTCTCCATTGAATGTGAGAAGTTTAATTCTGGGGAGTCTTTCATTATTAAATGAATTTGTGCTAGCATGTGATGTCTTAGTCTGAGGAGGATTGTTGACAGGCGTTGGTGTTAATCTGTTTATATCCTCTTCCATGCTTGCTGCTTTTTCGATGTAATACTCCTGTACATCACTAAATGTCTCTTTCGTAAAATATTCTAATTGGCGATCTTCCTTTGTCGCTCTCTTTTGAATTACCCTATGCCGTATTTGGAATTTTTTCCAATATTCGGTAAACGTTTGTAAACGTTTCTCTTTCGATTTGACAGTCTTTCTCCTGCCTTCTCTTTGATGCCTTTTAAATAGGTCTTCCATTAACTCGTTGACCTCTTTTTGGGACTCAACCAACTCTAATACTGAGCTAATGGTCTCGTCCCCGACGTCAGATTCGTCATCTGTAGGCATTTTGAATGGAGAGGCTTAGTTTTTCTCACTGTGATGTAATAAGCAATATTTTTCTCAATTCTATATTTGAATAGCTGAGTTATCCGGCTCGAAGGACCAATGTGCCGGTTGTGAAAGGATAACTCAACTTTTATCAATTCAAATATAAAATTCTTTATTTCAATAATATTGCTTACAACTATATCACTGAATTCAATTTAACTACTACTACTATCTTTCAAACAAAATTCAATACTTATATCTACTAAACTAAAACAATTTAACATATAAATTCAATAATTAAAAAGAAAAATACTACCACAGAGATTTGTTCTCCTTTTACTTCTGAAAGAAAGAGAAGAAAATCCACTGTTAATTTAATGAAGTAACTTGGAATTAAAAACAGAAGTTTTTGCTGCACGTCTAAGCACGGGAGCAATGATAAAATAAGTATAATTTGCAGAAGTAAATTTCTGCAATAAGAGTAACTTCCTTCTTGGATAAAAATAAGGCAGAAGTAAATTTCTGCAGTAGGAGTAAATTCCTACTCAGGTGAGAGATAAAAAAAATAAGCAGAATTAAATTTCTGCAGTAGGAGTAAAGTCCTACTCAGGTGGGAGATGAAAAATAAGCAGAATTAAATTTCTGCAGTAGGAGTAAATTCCTACTCAGGTGGGAGATGAAAAATAAGCAGAATTAAATTTCTGCAGTAGGAGTAAATTCCTACTTAGGTGTGGGATGGAATTAGCAGAATTAAATTTCTGCAGTATTAGTAAATTCCTACTTAGATGTGGGATGGAATTAGCAGAATTAAATTTCTGCAGTAGGAGTAAATTCCTACTTAGATTTTTTTTTTTCAGGTGAAAAAATAATGGAGGAAGTTTTAGGACGGCGTTGGATTGAAGGGAGGAAGTTCCCTAGCCTCAGATAAGTATTTTTTTTGTTTAAATTATTTTAAGATAAAGTTCTGTGTGTTCTTTTTTGTAGCTGCAAACTAGGGAAGGAAGCTGCATCGAGGGATTTTATATGTGGACTGAACATAGCCAATAAAACCTTACTCGTATTTTGGAAATGATTTTATTCACCCTGCATGGTCGGTGCGAAGGATGAATTTCTGCCCGTAGAGATATTTATGAAAATGCTTTGTTGAATTTACAATGGCAAGGAGCTCTTTTCTTGTAACATAATAATTTTTCTCTGATTTTGAAAGTGCTTTACTATAATAAGCTACTGGAAGTTGTTGATCATCCTCCTCCTGTGAAAGCACTGCACCAATACCTACATTGCTGGCATCCGTGTCAAATATAAATGTTTTTCCGAGCCTTGGATAGTGAAGTACTGGAGTTTCACAGAGCTGTTGCTTCAAATTTTCGAAACTTTCGTTACATTTATCCGACCATATGAACGGCTTCCCCTTTTCTGTAAGTTGATGTAGACTCCTTGCTATATCTGGAAAACCCTTCACGAATCGCCTGTAGTAGGTGGCTAGACCAAGAAAACTCCGTAACTGATGTTAGTCCTTTGGAACTGCAATTTTTGACGGCTTCTATCTTATCTGGATCAGTTCTTACTCCTTGTGATGAAACTATGTGTCCCAAATATTTAACCTCATTTTTGAATAGAGCATATTTACTCGCACTGAGCTTCAATTTCGCATCTTTGAGTCTTCGAAGTACGTCCCGTAAATTGTTTTTATGTTCCTCGAATGTCCTTCCGATTACTATTATGTCATCTAAATAAAGGCATGTTTTCCAGGTTAAACCGCGTAGAACACATTCCATTAGTCATTCGAATGTGGCTGGAGCATAATCCAAATGGCATTACTTTGAATTGCCATAAGCCACTGCCAACTGAGAAAGCAGTTTTCTCTCCGTCCTCGGAATGTATTTCCACTTGCCAGTAACCACTCTTCAAATTCAACGTGGAAAACCATTGCGCACCGGAAAGGGTATCCAACGTGTCATCAATCCTTGGTAACGGATAGCTATCCTTTCTCGTCACGTTATTTAGTTGGCGGTAGTCTACACAGAATCGTGTGCTGCCATCCTTTTCCCTGACCAGAACAACTGGCGATGTCCAAGGGCTGTTAGATTCCTCTATTATGCCTTGTTTCTTTATGGAGTTCATCATATCTACAACTTCTGGTTGGTTGGCTAATGGTAATCTTCGTGGTGTTTGTCGAATGGGTCTGGAATTCGATCCGATACTGGACAAGATTGGTTTTACCGTAATCATCATTATTCATTGCAAATAATTCCGAAAATTCATTGATCATCTCTTTGGCATCGTTGTATTGTTGTTCATTTAAGGCATTGGACGAAAGAAGTTTCTGAACCTGTTGGGTAGTAGCTGGTATTGGTTTTTTCTCCTTGAAATTACTACCATTATTCAAATTAACGATCTGCAACAATAATGCTCGATGTAACTTTTGTGGGGTTAGGCTAGTTAGTTAGTAAGCGTTGTCCATATAAGCGCCTCGGAGCATGGCGTGAGAGTAATATTTTAGCAGACTATCGTCCTTACTTTTGCAGGATAATCTGCTCCTACTCCTAGCCTCATAAGAATTTCTATGTTCCTGTGAGATCTGTGCTCAATCTAAAAGGGGATGCCGGTTTAAAGGATAACTCAACTGTTGTAAATTCAAATATAAAAATTTTAATTCAAAATATATTGCTTACAAACTATTATCACAAATTCAATTTTTCTTATAACTAACCTAACTTACGATTAAGAATTCAAGAACTTATACTATCTTAAGCTACCAAATTAACATAAATTCATTAGTTTTTGCCAGAAAGATTTGCTCCCCTTATTTCTGAAAAGAGAGAGAGAAAATCCACTATTAATACAATAGAAGTTTTGTGCTACACGTATAAGCACGGTAGCAGGAATGCAAAAATAGTTATAATGACAGAAGTATGTTTCTGCAGCAGGAGTAGATTCCTGCTTAGACGTAGGATAAAATTAAAGCAGAAGTAAATTTCTGCAGTAGGAGTAAATTCCTACTCAGGTGAGAGATAAAAAAATAATAAGCAGAATTAAATTTCTGCAGTAGGAGTAAATTCCTACTCAGGTGGGAGATAAAATATAAGCAGAATTAAATTTCTGCAGTAGGAGTAAATTCCTACTCAGGTGGGAGATAAAATATATGCAGAATTATATTTCTGCAGTAGGAGTAAATTCCTACTCAGGTGGGAGATAAAATATAAGCAGAATTAAATTTCTGCAGTAGGAGTGAATTCCTACTTAGGTGTGGGATGGATTTAGCAGAATTAAATTTCTGCAGTAGGAGTAAATTCCTACTTAGATATGGGATGGAATTAGCAGAATTAAATTTCTGCAGTAGGAGTAAATTCCTACTTAGATGGGAACAAAATTAGGTTTGGATAATTTAGGAAAAATCAGAGTAAATTCTGATGTTTTCAGATCAAATTCTGAATTGGGAATGGATGATTCTGCTGCAGCTCGTCGCCTTTTTATAGCCGCCGCGAACCGCTAGGTTTCGACTTCATGATAGGTTGCCTTGACAACGCTCGTTTTCAAAGTTGTTATACTTTGATGACGGCGTCCCGCAGTGGCGTCATATGAGACCATTGAGTTGCACTGAACTCTGACTGCGGCGAAGGCGAGAACATATGGTGATATGTTGACATTTTTGACATGTCAATGTAAATAATCCGAGGGAAGTAGGATTTGGGTCGAGAAATGGTAAGTTTTTTTGGTTAATTATTTTATTTACCAGTTATTTATAAGAGTTTTTGTTTATTTTCAGGTGAAAAAATAGTGGAGAAAGTTTAGGACGGCGTTGGATTAAAGGGAGGAAGTTCCCTTATATTAGATAAGTATTTTTTGATTAAGTTATTGTAAGATAAGATTCTTTGTGTTTTGTTATTTATCTTTTTAGGTATATATCTGGGGATGCACCAAGAACTCATCGCAGGATTATGTATGGTGGACTGAACAGTTCCCATATTTAAGAATCCGTTCTCTGACATCCAGATTTATTTTATATGTGGTCTATTCCAAGAAGTAAGTCTATTCCAAGAATGCATTCATCCATTATGTCTGAAACCAAGAAAGTGTGAGGAAATAGTAGTTCACCTAGTTGAACATCTAGAGTTATTTCTCCAAAGACCTGTGCTGCTGCTCCAGTTGCTGTTCTTAGTACATATTTGTTGGTATTGTGAAGCCATTTATTCTTGACAAGATCTGCTCTAATAATTGATCTCGAAGCTTCAGTGTCGATAGTGACCGCGCACTCATTTTTCCTATACTTCCATATATAACAAGACTGTTATTATTTCTCTGCAACTGGACTATTTGAATGATGACTTGATATTTAGTCTCTCCACGAATAGCTTGTTCCATTCCCTGGCTCGACATCTTTGGCATTCTTCTTTCCCTTCTCCGTCTCGTGATTCTACTCGTCAACGTTTTCTACAGTCTCTTTGAAGGTGCCCTGGTCTATTACAATTCCAACAATGAAAGAGACCACGTGAAAGTGGGCTCTGAGATGACTGCATTCTGTTGCAAGTACATTCCTCCACTGAAATTTCTCTCACTCGTACTGCACTCCGCGAAGCTTGTCTGGCGGATTAATACGCTAATGCATAGGCTAGTGCTTCTGCTGTTTATTTTTTTCATGCTAGCCTTAAGGCTTGTTGTAAGCTTTGATCTGCAATAGCGTTCGTTCACAAATTCCCCCGTCGCCACTTCATTAAGAAAATCCGCATTTACGCTGGAGTATGAAAGATGCGTTGAATCCTGTTGCGTAATTGTAGGCGATATACTTGCTGCATGTGTTCATCTCCATAACGTAATTCAACCGCTGTACTAATGAAGTGTAATCACGTTGATTTTCAATGGGTACAGTTTGTAAAATTTCTGACGCGGGACTTCGAAGTGCTAACACCATAGCTATAGCTTTGTCTTCATCATTCCATCCATTTACCTCTGAAGCTGCCTCGAATTGTCTCTTGAAAATATGCCACAGATTTTGTCCATCAAATATTGCAGGTTTCATTCTACCTGCACGAGATATTTTAGCTGCTACGTTTAGAGGCTGGCGATGCTTTATTCTTTCCAGATCTGCTTTAAAGTTGTCAAGCTGGTCGGTGACTTTTTGTTGAGCTTCCGCCACTTCCTGCTCAATTCCTTCAATTTTCAAATTTTGTTCGACTAACGAGTTTTTCAAGAAAGTCTTCTGTTCCTCCAAATGAGTTTCTGGAAAATTCTTCGACGAAACTCTTTTGTTCGTCCAAGCGGCTTTCTATAGATTTCTTCTGCTCATCTAAACGGGATTCCAAAGAATTCTTTTGCTCGTGCAGACGAGTTTCCATAGAAACCTTGTGTTCCTCGAGAGAATTATTTTGTTCCTCAAAAGCATTCTTTTCCTCGTCCAGACCGCTTCAGGTTCTTCCAAGTTATCTTCAAAAACAAATGTCTCAGGATTCTGTCCTTCTTCTATCAAAGCTTGTCTCAGTCCCTCGACGAGAACATTCTTTGCACCTGTCGTTTGTAATGACCGGTTCCCTAACTCCACTTTCAAATCCTGTATTCGAAGCTCCTCTAGTTTGCGCCCCATTACTTTAGTAATTCACTCACAGTTGAATATAAATTATTTTCCAGAACTTTCACTTAAAGTACAAAATTTAACACAATTTCACGAAATAAGCACACTTTGAATTTTTAAGTCAGTTGCCACCACTTTATCTCGCAAATTTATCCCACTTCTGACACCAGTTGTTGCGAGCGTGGCTCTTGGTTCGTTATTATTATTAAATTTTTAATATACAAGTTCTTTATTTCAATTCTGGTCTTATACATATAATTCACAAACCTTCAATTAATCAACTCAACTTTAATTATCGCTAATACTGTTCTTTCAATTATCGCAATCCAATTACAACACTGTCTTTTATCGCTAATACTGTACTTTCAATTATCGCAATCCAATTACAACACTTTCGCCCGTTTATTACTTTCGCTTGTTAACACTGCAACATCTAAGACAAGACTCATCCTCTGGTGGTGGCAACTGCTATATTTATACTCTACAAACTCTCGAGAGCCTTCTTGAAGATTTCATTCTAGAACCATCCCAAAGATTAAATTTAAGGGTCAGCGATTCTCCGAACCTTAAGTTGTTTACTCTTCATTTTCAGTAGATGTCATTGTCTCTTTTTGGTGCACGTAACAATTGATACTCTCGATGTGATTTGGATGTAGCAAATGTAGAATTTGTTATTGCGCCAGGATTGGATATACCAGTCGTAAATTGGGTGACTGGATGTCATGATGATATGTATTCTCGATGTAGTTTGGATGTACAAAAGTAAAATTTTGTATTAAACTCCGACTGGATGTACCAATCGTAAAATTGAGTGACTGGATATCCGATGATATATGCTTTCGATGTAATTCGGATATAAAAAGGTAAGATTTGTTATTGCCTCAGGACTGGATATAACAGTCGTAAAATTGGGCGACATCTTGAAGCCATCAAGCAGTTGTTCCGGATTTACATCAGCTCTTCTATCTATTAGTAGATGACAAACTCCTCGATTTTTACTTCTAGATACATACTGACGAGCTATGTATCCTGAATTATCTCGATGGTTACCTTGACCTTCCACCTTGTGCGGCTTATCAGGTCTTTTTTTTCGATTGCTGAATATATCCAACTTTGAGCACGACGCCACAAGGAAATTCGTGATTTTATACACAATGAAAATTTGCTACGTCTTTACACGAGCGCAACTTTTATTCTGGGTTACAACTAACAGGTTCTTATATTCTATATTTGCTAATATAAGATTAATTTGTAACAACGTACCGTTACAAGTGTGGCTCAATCTGAGTGTTTGTCCAGTTTCTGGCAGGTCACTGTAATTTGTTGGGCTATGAACTGAATGTTGTTGAATTCTGATTTAAAATTCGCCAGGTCGTAATAGGTGACAATTTTCCATTCGTTGGCGTAGAAATTGGCTCTGCCAATTTCCTCGAAGTAAATGCCCGCACTGGCATTTAGGTGGTTTACCTCTATTCCTGAGCCGTGGATGAAAGGGATGAAAATTAAAATGAATGCTATTTGCATCATTTTGAAAACCTGGAAGATGATATTGCGTTATTCACTTGGAATACTTGGAAGACGATGAAGCTGTTGACATTAATATTACTCTTTGAAAAGTTTTAAGTCATTATTATGAACTCTCTTATTTTTATTATTAATTTTAATAGTGGAATTTTCGGGGGAATTAATCTCCATTATCTCATACAGACCTGACCATAGTGGTGAGAATTTGTTCTCTCGAAATCTGCTCTTAAGTAGGACTTTATCGCCTACCATAAAAGATTTTTGGACGGAGTTCTTATCGTATTGCAATTTTGACATTTCTTTGTTTGCCATGGCTATGTCCTTAGCTATTTTGAAGCTATGTTGTAGACGCGCTTTTAACTCGTTTGCATAATTGTCATAATTATAGCAAACGGCTGCAGATGATTTCAGATTGTTTGGAATTTCGGCTGGGAATCCGTAAAGGAGTTCGCGTGGAGTATAATTAGCACTCGAATGAGGGGTTGTATTGTATACAAACATGGCATAAGGAATCCATGTATCCCAGTCTTGTGGATCTTTTGCTACATAAGATCGGAGATATTCTGCTAAGGTTCTGTGGCTTCTCTCCAATGCACCATTCGTTTGAGGGTGGTATGGAGTAGTTTTGAGCCTTTTAATTCTCAGCAATTTAGATACCTCGGCGAACATGACACTTATGAGGTTAGAACCTTGATCTGTGAGGATACTTTCTGGAATACCATGTCGATAAACTATCGTTGTCGTGAAGGCTTCCGCTAATGTCTTAGACTCGGTGTCGACTATGGGAATAGCCTCTGAAAATTTTGAAAGGTCGTCTTGAAATGTAAGGATGTATTTGTTTCCAGAATGAGAAATTGGGAGAGGTCCTACAACATCTAGGTACACTCTTTCGAAAGGTTTGGAGCTAATGCTCGAGATTTTCATTGGAATTTTAGGGTTTCTGGAAACTTTGTTCACCTGACAAAGTTTACATTTCCTTACATATTTAACCACGTCGTCTGACATACCAGGCCAGTAGAATTGCTTTTTGATTCTTTTAATAGTACGGGAAATACCTTGATGGCCTCCCGTTCGTAATGAGTGAAAATCTTTTAAGACTTGTTCGATGTCATTAATGTCTGATAAATATTTAATTGAATCCTGATGCAGTTTTATGTTTCTTTGCTTATTAGCGAAAATTTTTGTAAAAGCGGTTTTAATAATTATTAGATTCTGTGGATCTAAAATTGGGAAGGAGATATTAATTTGTTTTAACTGATTTGCCTCTGTGTATGAGCAGATCTCAGTTAAAATCTTTTCGAGGTCTGATCTATCTCTTTGCGATCGACAAGGTAAATTAGTTTTTTGATATAATTATTGATGAGTCTTTTTTCTTGAAGAAGTTCAGTTCAGTTTCTGAAAGTGGGGATTTATCTGAAAATTTTAGTTTCGAATCCAACACTCTTTATTTAGGATTCGTATTTTTAGTCAGTAAAAAAGGAAAATTAGTCTCAGTTATTATGACTGAGGAATTATTTACAGGTGATGGAGTTGGGTTTGGAGTAGTTACACTTGCGCTGGGTGTATTTATATTCGCCTGAGTTCTGGCTAGATTTCTAGTTACCACATTTACGAAGGTGATTGGTTCTGCAGAATGTTCGGAATTTCCCGGAATTGCTCTACTGAGAGCATCTGCATTTGTGTTGAGCTTACCTGATTTGTGGACTATCTTGTAGTCATATTCCTTAAGACGAATTCTCCATGTCATCACTCTTGAGGAGTGGTCTTTCAGATTCATGAGCCATACTAATGGTTTATGGTCAGTTATAATTGTAAACTGTCTGCCATAAACGTATGGTCTAAATTGTTCAACTGCGAACACAATAGCTAAGAGCTCTTTTTCTATTGTTGAGTAACGAGTCTCTGCACCATTGAGAACTCGATTCACGTAGGCGATTGGATGATCTCCGTGATCATCAACTTGTGAAAGAACAGCTCCGATAGAGTAGTCACTGACATCGGAGGTGACAAAAAATTCTTTGCCGAAATCAGGATAAGATAGAATTGGTGCTGAAATTAATTTATTTCGTAATTCGCAAAATGCCTCGTCGCAGATTGCGTCGAACTTGAAGGGCTTATCTTTTTTCAAAAGATTTGTGAGTGGTTTGGCTATCCTCGAAAAATTTGGAATGAAGCGGCGATAATAGCCAACGAAACCAAGGAAGGCTTTAATAACTTTCTCCTTCTTGGGTCTGGGATAGGACTGGACTGACTTGATTTTTGCTGGGTCTGGTTTGACTCCATTTTCTGTAATTATGTGCCCTAAATACATAATTTCTTTCCTTAGGAAGTGGCACTTGTCGGGTTGAAGTTTCAAATTAAAATTTCGGAGACGGCTGAATACTGCTGTGAGTCTGGAATTGTGATCTTTGAGGTTGTATCCATGGACTACGATAGCGTCCATATATACGAAGCAATATATGCCTTGAAGTCCAGATAGAACATTTTTCATGGCTCGTTGAAAAGTAGCAGTTGCTCCCTTTAAACCAAATGGCATACGATTGTATTCGTAGTGGCCACAGGGTGTGCTAAAGGCAGTTTTCTCCCTGTCCTTCGAGTCCATTTTTATCTGGTGGAATCCACTGGCGAGTGTGGTAAAATATTTCGACTTCCCCAACTGGTCTAATATATCAGTGATATTAGGCAGTGGGTACGCATCGCCAATAGTAATGTCATTAATACGACGAAAGTCTACCACTACTCGCCACTTTTTATTTCCATTCTCATCTGGTTTTTTAGGAACCACGAGAAGTGGAGAATTCCAGGGACTATGTGAAGGTCTGATGATGTCTGACTCAAGCATTTCTTGTATTTGCTTATTTATTTCAGTTCGGCTTGCTTCAGGAAGTCTATAAGGCTTGGTATAGATGGGCGGTTTGTCTTGGAGTGTCTCGATTTCGTGGGTTATCGCATCTGTATATGAAAGGAAATCCCCTTCTATGAAGAAGAGATCGTTGAATTCCCTACAGATGCTTCGAATACTCTCAGACTTTAGGATTCACTTCTTGTGAAGCATTTGGTGGAGATATACTTTTATGAAATTCAGCTTTCTTTCTGGCTATAGATGGAGATAGATTTTTATTAGTATTAATATCGAAGAATGTTATCTCCGTATATAATAGGCTTTTGGTTTGAGACCTCTTTTCTGGGTCTTCGCTTTTTCAAATAAACGTATGGATAATTGGAATAATATTCTTTGTACGGATAAGATGAATCAGATTCATTAACTTCCAGAGAAATGAATTTATTTTTATAGTCGATGCTCGCATTATATCGAGATAAAAAATCATGACCAAGTAGGCCATCGTATGAGAGGATGGAGTTATTTCCCACAATTTGAAATGGGTGCTCTAGGATTGAGTTAAATTTGGTAGATTTCAAATTCAATTTTGCAAATATGAGTCCTTCTGTACAAGTGGACTTGGTAAATAATGTATTTATATTGCAGACAGCAACTCTTTAGCAAATACTATCTAGCTTTAATGGACGGAGTTTAATTAAGCTGATCTCTGCTCCAGTATCAATCAAAAAGGTAAGTTTTGGAGCGGAGCATATATCAACAGGCAAAGAAAGCGTTAGTGTATTTTTATTTATTTGAACGGGGATACGTATTGATTTATTTTTGTCTAGTCCTGTCGATATTGCCTCGGGCTTTCGATGAATCTGTGCCGTTGTTTCTATCTGTGAGGGGTTGCCGAAATTGACCCCCCGCTGCATCCAGTTTCCCTGCCTGGATGCCGATGGACTTTTGCTATTTCTCCTCTTTGGAGATGGCGATCGATTGTATGTCCCATCCGATGACAATATCGACATGATGGGCCCTGCGACGGAGATGTGACCTTATTGAAATCTGGCGGGAATTGTAATTGCGAGTTTAGCTTCGGAACTGCGTTGAAATTTTGTGTGGAGCGTTGTATGACTGGGCAGCTTGATGCAGCATGACCCAGCCTATTAAATTTGAAGCAACGAAGATTAGAATTTTTTGTTTGCGCAAATGGCGTTTGATTCATCTTGTTTTGTGCATGGGAAACAAGTTGTTTCTGCTCTAAACGTGATGCATGCTCCAAGATGTGTGATTTTAAAGCAGAAAAGGATTTATTGGAATGCACTTTAGCTAAGGTCTGTAATTGTGGATTGGATAACCCATTGTAGCGTAATACATACTTACATGTATGTGTGTATACATATGTTTGTAAGTGAGAATAACAATAAAAAAATAATCAAGTTAAAATAATAGAAAATTTTGGAAAAGCTTTGAATATAAAATTTAGAATCGACAAAAGAATAACTGTAGACAAATACAAACAAAAATTAATCAAGTGTACATATACTTTGTAAAAAATAAATTTGTATAGAAAACACAAAGGCATCAAAAAAACTTAGTATACATAGAAGTGTATAGATACAAAAATGTCAATAGAAATATTTAGTAGTATTCAGAACTTCATCGCAAATATATACATCTGAATAATTTGATGTACTTTCATACTAAAAAGTTTTTGAAAAAAGATAGTACCAAAATAAATAAAAATAAATAAATAAAAATATTATTTAAATTAAAAAATTAATAAAAGACTTATTATTTTCTACGCTCTTATATACATATATGTATATATATATATATGTATAATTATTATCATTTTTCAAAGCGTAACAAAATAATTAAAATAAATCTTTTCTTTCTTCCATATATACGAGAGAAAATCAAGAAAGAATAGAAATCTAAGATTAAAAATAAATCGATGTAAAGAAAAGGAAAATCAAGAATTCAACTAAAGATTTTAAAACAGCAAACTTCTCAACATCGATATTGGTGACCCCGACGTGATGAACAAAACTACATATACATCATTTTCAATATTGATCCTTGGTTTCCCCCACCAGCGGTAAGGAACCAATCAGATCAATCCTTGAAAATAGAAGATATTAAGAAAGAAGAAAGAAATAAGAATAAACTAAGAAACAAGAAGAAAAGAATAATTCAATTTTGAAAAGAAAAAGAAGACTACAATTTTCAAGATAAGAAAAACAAAGAGAGAAAAACAAAAAAAAACAGGTAGGGTAAAGTACCCATTATCCGGACAGTACCCATTATCCGGACAGCCTTTCACATTAGTTAATAAAATAAGAAAACGTTTTACCACTTCCACTTTGTAGTTGTCGTTTTAATATCTGTCATATGTCCTCTACCAACTTACATATACACTACCTCCTCGCACTTTCTGATTTTAAACTACAATTGCTTTAGTCGACGCCGAACCATCGAAGAAGCAAAATCAGAAGGCCCGTTGGAAAAAAAATAGTGAATATTGCTCATTTTAACAGGTTAGTGTATAATATTAGTAAATGTAAAAGTTGTTGATTTTATGTTTTAGTTATATTAAAACTACTTAGTTATTATATTTTCATGTAAAATAGCGCTAAAATTTAATACAAATAATAATAATAGGGTGTCCGAATATTGGTGCCAATACCGTCTGATTGTTCCATTTTCCGGACATGTGTGTCCGGATTTAGGTTCTCCTTTTTTCAGTCAATTCCAGTTATCGGACAGACATTTTACATTTTAGCAATCAAAAACTTTCAAGACATTTATTTGAATATATTTTTATTATTATTATTTTTTTTTAAATTATACTTGCTATTTACTAAAAAATCAACAACTTAGGGCTTATTGATACCGAGTGAGATTTTAATTACGTTTCCATATTAGGTTTGAAATGTATTCCATGCGATATAATAACGACAGACTACAAAGTGCCTTGCGAGAGATAAGAGAAAATGGAGTTTCTATTAGGAAAGCGAGTGAAAAATATTCTATTCCCAAGTCGACATTACATGACAAGATTACAGGAAAATTTCCTGAAAAGCTTGGAAAGAGAGGTCCAGCTTCTGTACTTACTACAGCTGAGGAGAACAAGATCGTTGAATGGTGCACATCAATAACTAAATGTGGTTTTCCCATAAAACGAGATCAATTATTGGACACTGTCAAAAAAATAATTTTAGATGATGGAAGAGGCACTCCTTTTGAACATGGGCGTCCAGGCAAAAAATGGTTAGCTCTGTTCCTTCGTCGCAATCCCCAGATAGTCTTTAGAGAACCTGAAGGAATTTCGAAAGGACGTGCACAAGTTAAGAAAGAAGGCATTTTAAAATGGTTTCGGGATTTGAAAGAATATTTGAAAGAAATAAACGCAGAGAGTATTTTGAATGACCCTAGAAGAATATTAAATGGGGATGAGACAGGATTTAGCCTTTCTCCTAAAACGGGAAAAGTTCTCGCTCCGAAGGGATATAAGAATGTTTATAAAGTAAATAATGCGAATGAAAAGGAAATTATAACAGTCCTTCTAGTCTTCATTGCGAATGAAGATACTGTCGTACCAATGGTAGTTTTTCCCTACATACGCCCACCAAGGACTGTCGTCAATAGTATGCCACCAGATTGGTTTTTGGGAAGGTCGCAGACAGGTTGGATGAATTCCGAAATATTCTTCGAGTACATCGCGAATGGGGTCCACTTATGGTTAAAAGACAAAAACATCCCTAGGCCAGTACTTCTATTTGTAGATGGGCACAAATCCCATTTGACCTTAGAGTTAAGTGAGTTTTGTTCCAATAACCAAATAATACTGTACGCCTTACCACCAAATGCCACACATTTAATACAACCCGCTGACGTGAGTGTTTTTAAGCCACTCAAATCCGAGTGGAAAAAAACACTAATTGACTGGCAACGAAATCCAAAGAATATTAACGCTTGCGTCACTAAAACAACATTTTGTCCATTGTTGAACTCAGTTTTAAAAATGGAAAATCTGCCTGAAAGTATAAAAAATGGATTCAGGAAATGCGGACTCTACCCATTTAATCCGGAAAGTATTGATTTTTCAAAGTGTATTAAGAATACTATTGAAAACTTTCATCAGGAGCAACCGATTTCTGTGAACCCACAAAGCAGCTCTTATGATATAGCGAAAACCGTTATAGAAAAAATACCCTCTAATTTAATTGAAAAAGGAATAAACCCAACCACGGTCATTGAGGAAATATTGAAAGAAAAGGATAAGCTAAATAATAATTTAGCTGATTTAAACCAGTCAGATATTGAGTTTATGAGCAACATAAACTTAAATGATTTGGAGCCTGGTATATATGACTTAGTAAACGGTTCACTTATCAAATCAATTGACTACAACCAACAGGTTCTACCTGAAAATGAAACCGAATGCAATAGTGATATTGAAAATGTTCAGCCCCAACCAAGTACGTCTGGAATAAGAAGCATTGCTGGTAGAAGGATCTCTGAAGCGTCATCAAACTGTTCCACTCGAACATCAAGACCTAGTTCCTCATGCTCCGCAAGTCTAGATAAATATCTAAGATTACCTACTCCAGAACATATATTTACAAAAAGTAGAAAGTATCCCAAGGATTCCGCCCCAAGAGCGATATCATCAGAGCTTTGGCGAAATATTCAACTTAAAAAAGAAAGAGACAAAGAGGAAAAAATTAATGCCGTTAAAATGCGGAAAGAAGAGCGTTTGAAGAGAAGAAGTAATTTAGAAAAGAAAAAGGGAAGAAGTTTATATAATATGAGGAAGAAAAAGTTAAATAAGGACACCCAATCTAAAAATATACAATGCTCATTATGCAAAGAGCAACTGGTAAGCGATGTAGAAGATGAATGTCTGATGAATGTTGGCTGTGATAGCTACCCAAGGTGGTACCACCTAAAATGTACAGAATTCAGTACATATCGGGAAGCTACTGATAGTATATTTGCCTGTCAATTTTGCCTTCCAAAATAAATAATAATAAGTTACAAAAAATGTAAATTTGAAATTATTTTTCAAATAGATTACTAGAAAAAGAGGCTATTTTTTCCAGAACTGTGATTTAATTTTTAGTTTTGTTAAATAAATGGAATATTTTTTTTTATTTTGATTTGCTTATTTTGCAATATATTTTCTGAAAAAAAAATCGTTTTTATTTAATATAACTGTGATTAATTAATTTTTAAACTGTCCGACAATTGGATAAAATCTGTCCGAATATTGGTTTTTACTGTCCGGAAACTGGAGGAAAGGGTATATTTTTATTTAAACTTAGTCTTTTAATCAAATAGCAATTACTTTACATAATTAAACATTAAAAATTAAATTAGATAAAATAATAAGTCAAAAACCGGCTGGTTTGCGAATATACGATCTCAAATAAAAAGTTTGTGGTATTTTGAAGCAAAAAATTTAGTTAACTGTCCGGATATTGGGGCTTTTACCCTACTAAATAAAAATTTATATTCAAAATTTGTTAAAAAAAAAACAAAAAAACAACACGAATCAAATATTCTTTTTCTTCTTTAAATATTATCAAATATTAAATATTATTTACTCATTACAAATAATATATACATATATATACACATAATTATCAATTATCATAAGTTACTTTAAGTACGTTTCTTCTCTCAATAACGCGTCAACTCACGGATTATAAAGAAAAGTTTAAGTCAAAATACCGCGAAAGTAATTTACCCATGTGTTAAGTGTTATTTTTCGGTGATTTCTTCAAAAATGCAGAACGAAAATATCGGAGACACGCCGGTTACAGGAAATACAGGACCTAACAAAATATGAATACATAGTGCAAGCGTTATCAGTGGATGTGATCATGAAAGTGCTAGACTTACTACAAACACCTCCACAGGTTGATAAATACAACACGCTGAAGAACGCACTAATTCAACGATTTGCCGAGACTGAAGAGAAGTAATTGGAACTCCTCCTTTCGGATACTGAGATTAGTGACAGAAGACCATCAGAGTTTTTCAGAGCAATGAAAATTCTAGCAGGTTCAGATTCAGAATTATCTGGCAACTTTATAAAAAAACTCTGGAACTTCGAACTTCTACAGTTAGCAGACAAAATCCACGAGATAGCAAAAACGCAACATATCTCAGCCTTCAGCACAAATAATTTTAACAACGATTTTGGTTTAATAAACAGAATTTGTAATGTAGAAAATAAAATTATCTCAGCCTTCAGCACAAATAATTTTAACAACGATTTTGGTTTAATAAACAGAATTTGTAATGTAGAAAATAAAATTAACACTCTTGAACAATCAATTAAAAATTTAACTTTGCAAAATAAAAGACATTTTTCAGACTTCAGACATCATTCCAGAAGTCGTTCTTCAAGTGGTACTAGATTTTCGACAATCTGTTGGTACCACAAGAAATTTGGGGAAAAGGCAACAAAATGTATAACCCCATGTTCTTTCAAGAACAATCACAATTCAAAAAACTAAATAACCCCTCGACGTGTTCAACCAATTCTTTTAATGTTAATTCAAAACGTTTATTTATGTTTGATAAAGAAAACAAATTTAAATTCTTAATAGACACTGGGAGCAGACCTTTCAGTCGTTCCTACCACTTTTTGCAACATATACAAGAGAGACGATTCTCTTACTCTTATCGCAGCGAACGGTTCTACAATACACACGTTTGGCACAAGATTATTCAAAACCAATTTTGGTTTAAGAAGGGACTTCACGTTCCCATTTATTATCGCTGATGTAAACCGCCCAATAATAGGAGCCGATTTTTTAACAAAATTCAATCTTTTAGTAGATCTAAAAAACAAACGCTTATTAGATGGCAACACAAACTTGTCAGTAAGTGGTATGACCATAAAGGCAAACACGCCATCTCCAAAGAATTTTACAATCGAAAATGAATACGGAAATATAATACAACAATTTCCATTTTTAACAGAACCTCCTCGTTATGGAAAACCTGTAAAACACAATGTCGTACATCACATTACAACAAAAGGACAACTACCCTTTACTATACCACGCAGATTGGATGGTCAAAAGCTAAAAATTGCAAAAATGGAATTTGACCACATAATACAATTAGGTCTATGCCAACCTTCATCATCTTCAACAGCTTCAGCACTACATCTAGTTGCAAAAAAAAATAGCTCTGATTGGCGTCCTTGTGGTGATTATAGACAGCTAAACGCTATAACCATTCCCGATAGATATCCTATCCCACATATACAAAATTGTTCATTAAATCTTCAAAATTGTAATATCTTCTCTAAAATAGATCTGGTAAGAGCATATCACCATATTCCAGTAGCTCCAGAAGATATACACAAAACAGCGATAACAACACCTTTCGGACTTTATGAATTCACACGAATGCCATTTTGTCTACGAAACGCTGCACAAACCTTTCAGAGATTCATGAATGAAGTAACCAAAGGTTTAGACTACGTATTTACATACATTGATGACATTTTGATAGCAAGCCAAAATGAAAAGGAACACAAAACACATTTAAAAACTCTTTTCGAACGATTAAGCGCATATGGTATAAATATAAATACATCAAAATGCATATTTGGATCCACTTCCTTAAATTTCTTGAGCCATTACATAAGTAAAGATGGAATACTTCCTTCTCCTAACAGAATTAAAATCATTCAAGATTTTCCATCACCTTCATCTATCAAACACATACAACAATTTATAGGAATGGTAAATTATTACCATCGCTTTATACCAAAATTAGCGGAATTACTAAGTCCAAATTATTACCATCGCTTTATACCAAAATTAGCGGAATTACTAAGTCCTATATATGATAATTTAACTCTCTTATTGAAAAAGACAAAAATTGCTAAAAACTTCGTATGGCGAAATTCATGTGAACACAATTTTAAACTCATAAAAGAAGCTCTCGCTTCAGCAACATTACTAGTACACCCTATTGAAGACACTACCTTCAATTTAACAGTAGATGCTTCAGCCATTGCAATAGGTGCAGTACTACAACAGCTAAACAACAATAATTGGGAACCTTTAGCGTTCCACTCGAAGAAGTTAACAAAGGCAGAAACAAAGTATTCAGCCTTCGACAGAGAACTTCTGGCAGTTTACTTAGCTATAAAACATTTTCGACATGTACTCGAAGGACGAAAATTTGTAGTTTTCACTGACCACAAACCACTGACGAATGCCATTTTGACAAAAACTGAGAGAAGCCCAAGGCAAGCTAGATACCTAGATTACATCACACAATTTACGTCAGACATTCAATATATACAAGGAAAAGCAAACGTGGTAGCAGACGCTCTGTCACGCATACCGACTAATTACGAAGAATGTAGCGAAATTAAAAGCAGTACCAAAATTGACCTACAAGTGATTAGCTTAGCGCAAGTAGAGGAAAAAGAATTAAACCATCTGGTAAAACACCAACAACAAAATTCAAAATGTAGGTATAAACTTATAGAAAGAGACATTCCCGAGAGCAATCATGAAATATGGTGCGAAGTTTCAACAGGTAAATCTCGTCCATACATACCAACCAAACTTCGAAGAATGATTTTCAAAACTATACATGAATTGTCACACCCTGGCATACGTTCAACAAGAAAATCAGTCTGTGAAAAATACTTCTGGCCAAACATGAACAAGCAAATTAATCAGTGGGCCAAGCCATGCTTATCATGTCAACAATCAAAAATACACAGACATACAAAATCACCGTTGGGATCTTTCGAAATGCCTAGTTGTAGATTCGAACATGTAAACTTAGATATAGTAGGACCTCTCCCACCATCAAAAACTTATACGCATATTTTAACAATCATAGATAGATATACTCGATGGCCAGAAGCCTATCCTATTAAAAATACTTCAGCAGATAATATAGCCAAAGTATTTTACCAACAATACATATGCCGTTTCGGCGTCCCATTAAGGATAACGACCGACCAAGCATCGCAATTCACTTCAAAATTATTCCAAGAATTATCCAAGTTCCTAGGTTGTAACAAAATTACTACAACACCTTACCATCCACAATCTAATGGAATGGTCGAGAGATTACATCGCCAAATAAAAGCTGCCATTAGAGCGACCGAAGACACAATAAACTGGTCATATCACCTGCATACAATCCTTTTAGGTATACGCACCACGGTTAAAGAGGATCTGCAATGTTCTCCAGCAGACTTAGTATATGGTCAAGCCTTAAGAATTCCAGGAGAATTTTTCGTAAAAGGCACCGACAACATAACAGATACTAACAACATGTTACAAATTTTGCAGAAATATTTTCAAAACGTTACGCCAACAGATTCGAGGAAATCTAGTATCACTCACTATATCCCAAAATCACTAGAAAATTGCGAATACGTTTTCATTCGTACAGACAAAATCAAACACACTCTCCAACCACCATATCAAGGACCATTCAAGGTAATCGAAAGGGGAGACAAAAGTTTCATAATCAGTTTAAACGGAAAATCGTCAAAAATATCTATCGATCGTATAAAACCGGCATTCGTGGATAATGTAAATCAGGGCTTCTTAAACTATGGGTCGCGACCCCAAATGGGGTCGCTTAGCGTAATCTTGGGGGGGTTTAATAAATACAATTTTACAACTTTTTGTGCAATTTTTGATTTTATATTTTCGTATGTTTTTAAACAAATTCTGAAACTATATATTTTCTTATGTATACGGGGTGTTTTTTTCCATGGTGGTCAGTAGAGCAGGAGGTGACAGTACTCACTAGACAATACACCCTGTACTTTTTAAGATGCAGAGTGTTTTGTGAAAGACTAACTTTTTTTCTTAATCACCCTGTAACTCCCAAACGGTCGATATGCGATGCAATGATTATATATATTTATTTTATATTTCCTGAGATACGAAAAAATCACAATCATAAATGGGGTCGTGAATGAAAAAAGTTTAAGAAGCCCTGATGTAAATGAACCACAGAAAAAAATCACCGAGAAATCAACGAAAAGAGTCACATTTAATATATAAAAATTTCCAAATATTTTTTTTTGTTCATTTAATTGTTTTTGTTTTCCGTTAACGTTGACACTGAGGGGGGAGTAAATGTAGCGTACTACATACTTACATGTATGTGTGTATACATATGTTTGTAAGTGAGAATAACAAAAAAAAAATAATCAAGTTAAAATAATAGAAAATTTTGGAAAAGCTATAAAATTTAGAATCGACAAAAGAATAACTGTAGACAAATACAAACAAAAATTAATCAAGTGTACATATACTTTGTAAAAAATAAATTTGTATAGAAAACACAAAGCCATCAAAAAAGCTTAGTATAAATAGAAGTAGATAGATACAAAAATGTCAATAGAAATATTTAGTAGTATTCAGAACTTCATCGCAAATACACATCTGAATAATTTGATGTACTTTCATACTAAAAAGTTTTTAAAAAAAGATAGTACCAAAATAAATAAAAATAAATAAATAAAAACATTATTTAAAATAAAAAATTAATAAAAGACTTATTATTTTCTACGCTCTTATATACATATATGTATATATATATATATGTATAATTATTATCATTTTTCAAAGCGTAACAAAATAATTAAAACAAATCTTTTCTTTCTCCCATATATACGAGAGAAAATCAAGAAAGAATAGAAATCTGAGATTAAAAATAAATCGATGTAAAGAAAAGGAAAATCAAGAATTCAACTAAAGATTTTAAAACAGCAAACTTCTCAACATCGATACCCATCTTCAATTGCTCTCACAGCCTGACACTCATTATCCCTTAACAAAGACTGTAGGAGCACCTTGTCCGTTAGGAATGTGTTGCTTCATTTAGCTTGGACAGTGTTGTATTTAGTCTTTGAAGAAAGTCTTTTACACTTTCCTCTCTACCTTGTCTTGAATTATTTAATTGAGACTGTAGGGTGGATCTAGAGATTTTGATTTCGAAGGTTTGAGTTAACAGAGATTTTAATTCAGACCAATCTGATATTTGATTGTATCTGTATACGTCATATGCCTCTGCAGATAATTTACTTCTTATTAAGCTAAGGAGGGAGTGTTTTTCGTTTACCGTCGATGCTGTTGCGTACATTTCATCACAACTGGAAATAAATTTGTAGAAATCCTTAGAATTTCCACTGAAATTGGGAATTAAGGTTCTCGCGTCAGATAGGGACAAATTTGATTGATGTCTGAAAGAGACATTGTGGTGATGCTCTGTGGAACTATTTGTAGTATTCGTTACATTTTGGAATCGAGAGTCCAATTGTTCTAGCAGCACAATTACAGTGTCTGAGAATGATGTTTCCATGTTTATGTAAACATCATTCACGAAGTATTCGCTATCTTTGTCGTTTGGGCCAACATTCAAGATTATTTCGTTATGTGTTTCTTCGAAATCGTCCCAATATTTGTACAACGAGCTTAATTTTTGGTTTAGGTATGCCTGGGTTGCAGTTGCAAGCGAGTTATTATTTATAGACTAAATAATATGGGATAACGTTTTTCTTCTATCTTCTTGCAATCGAAACAGTACTGTATTTGATTGATCCTTGTCTGTGCTGTCTTGGTTATCAGCTGCAGTCGTTTTTTGAGAATTTTTTGGAAGTGGGACGTAAAACGGGTTATTTTTGCGCTCTGTGTGGACTGATATGGATTTCAACCTATCAGACAGAGTTGCCTTTGTAAGATTGTACCAGTCCTCCGTTTTTTCATAGCAGGACTGCTTAAAATAATCATGAGTTTCAGTAAAATCTTCATGATCTTGAATCAGGGTTTCCGTTTTTTCAATTTTGGAGTTTTTCAGAAGTAAAGTCTGAAGTCCTTTTGCTTTTATTGGCTCTATGATAGTCGGACAGAATTTGTCTAATATCTGACATTTTTGGGACTTGTGACAAGCAAAGCTCATCGAAAGATTTGTTTTCCTCAGTCATGTGTGGGTCGAGTTATTTTGTGGGATGTAAAAATAGGGAAGAGACGAAAATAAAAATCTGATACACAAACAAAATACAAAAGCGATTGATTTCGGTTATATAAAGAGAAATTGTTGTTATTGTATATAATTAATATTGGAATGGAGTTGATTTATTAATGTTAAATAAAGGTCTATAATTGAATTAGTCGATAGCAAGGTAAATTAAGTTTATACATAGAGTTGGTTTTAATTTTTTTTTTGCAACTTTCTATTTTATTCCTCTTTTTTTTTTATATAACTTGCTGTAATTTTATCTTTTTAAGTCACCTTATGTTGGCTTTCCACATCTATATTTTCGCAATTATTGTGTTCATTTATTTGTTTATATAAAAAAAAAAAAATTTGTTGACAACCGCAAAATTAGTAAATACGTGAATAACTGGGAAATATGAAAGAGAAAAAAACTAGAAAAACTGTAAATATTGAAACAACCAGGAAAAATGTAGATCACCATGAAATATACACATAAATTATCTATTGATTGTTCTTCCAATCTATATCTTTCCTCTGAACGATGGGCTGACAAAGCCGTATCGCAGGGGATCGATTTTCGATTTTATTCGAAGTCCTCTGGCCAGCAAGCTCACGAAGTCTTACCGCAGAGGTAGCTTCTAGGAAGACCGTAATCGTATTTAAAATTAATAAATTGAATTTAAGAAAAAGTAAAAAAAACAAAAATTTGCAAAAACGTAAACAACAAAAATTTTACACTTCTTTCTTCTTTCCACTTCTTCTTAAAAAAAAACCAGTTGCGTAGATAATAAAAAAAAGGACTGCACCACAGTTTTATATGGGCGAATAAATTTATAATGAAAATGATGTGTATATATAAATATTAATTATACATTTTGGAGAGAAAAGAAAAGAACAACAGCTTTTCACGGTACCTTTTACTTTATCCAATATATTTAGGTCTCGGATGTTATTGACTGTAATCCCAAGTATGTTGTATTGATTGTTGAAATTGGTGAAGTTGTAGTCCGAAGTTTCGTTTTTGATGGTTGGTAAAGTTGGTGTAGAATGGTACGTCACACGTCCTAGGTGACGATTTCTTGTAGTCTTCCTTCTTGTTCCGTCTTATTTGAAGCCTCGCAATATTCCCTCGTTGAAGCAGATTTTCTTTTATATATATATTTTGTATATATATATACTTATTTTTCCTCTAAGCACCCCTTTTTTGGAGTACCCGGGCTTCTTTTTTTTTATTATTATTTTTATTTGTGAACTTTTTTTTCTCTTTTTAATTTTAATTTAATTAATTTAGCACTGACTTTGGAAGAAGGATGAAAAATACAGTAACACCAGTTGTTATTTTTTTTTTGTGATATATATATTATTTTTAAATTATAATTTAATTTGAATTATTTATTGGCACTGGATTTTATTTAGAGTCCGCTGCCACCAAAATTGTTAGATGTGTGGCAGATTTTATTATAAAATTTTGGGCACTGATTTAATTTGAGGTTCGGTTACCGCTGCCACCAAAATTGTTATGTAATAGCGTGTGCCGTGCTCCGTAAGGAGCGCACACAGCTTTTTGGTAAAATGACGAAAAATAAAACTCTTCCTTCTATGAAGAATATTTCTTTTTATTTTAAAATTCACTTCTTTCTTTTAACAATTTTCCTTTTTTGTATTTTTTAAAATTCACTTTATTTACTTTTAACAATTTTTTTTCATAATTTAATTTTTAGAATTCAAATTTATTCTTTTAACAATTTTTGATTTCTTAATCTTTAAGAACTTTATTTCTTTTTTTTTTTACGAACTTATTACCGCGAACCTCTCTCGGAGGTTTTTAGAAAATCCACTCTAAAATTCGAGGCGTCTTGATGATGGGTTAAAGCATAACTCCTCGAGGTTTGGGCAAATTGCACCCAGGTACCCACGAAAACTTCAGAAAGCTTTTTTTTTTTTGTTTTATTGCTTTCTCACGACGTTGAAAAAAACGTACGTGAGAAAGTGTAAAAGTTCTTTGATGCGAGCTATATGCATCAATGCAAAACTATAATCCGATATGCAATTGTGCGCCCGTCTTGAAATATTAATTTTAAGAGGCCGGAATAATTTTGATAATTATATGTATGTATGGATTAAGTAGGTAATGTACGTATGTACTTAGTATATACGGGAAAAAAGTAAGAAGACATTGTATGTAGGTAAGTGTGCATACCGTGTGAGTGGAATGTGTGTCTGATAACAAAATGCAATTTATGCTAAATTGCGTTTTGTTAGAATGTGGGAATGCATTTATAAATGCATTTTGAATTTATATTGAAATTTTTAAAAAGAATTAGTTTTTTATTTTCAGGGTCTTTTCTGTGGTACATCAATATATCGTATTGGACGATATATTGATGTATCGGTATTATGGTTGTGATTCTGGGCAAAGATACCTGAGTCACAACAGCTTAGGTTAAGGTATGATTCTGAAATCTTTAGCGGAAGAAACACCTGACATCTTAAGCCCGCTCTCGTAATTTTTCAAAAAAAAAAAAAAAAAATTATAATGTAACACCCTCAGTGAAAACCTTTTCTTCGTGACGGTTTGGTCAGCATTATTCGGTACATTCGTACTTCCAACTGGCTGCAAGTGGCTGATGTTCATTTGGCTAAGTGGAGAATTTTCTGTCCTGATTGTTTTGGAAACAGTCACTGCTGATTTTGATGTTGGTAGAATGATTCTTTTCTTCGCCATCCTGTCTCCTCATTACTTAGTCACAGGCCGGGTAGAGAAAAGGTCGGGCGAGGAGAGAACGAATTACCGTATTATCACAGGTCAGAATTCTTGACAGGACTTTTGGGAGTAGTATTTTCCAATCCAAGCCTGAGTCTGATCATGTGAACATAACCCCAAAAAGGAAAAATTGGATATTTTTGTTTTTTTGTTAAATCTAAATTCGTTTTAAGTCCACATTGCCGACATTTTATATCCCTTACCTTTTCCATATTCCTTATTTCATTAACCACGTTGATGGGCTGCTTCTTCTGCAGGAAGAAGCAGATTGGACATTTCGTTCTCGTCTGGCTGCAAGTGGCTGATGTTCACTCGGCTTGCGACGAAGTGCTGATCTTGATTCTTTAGTGGAGGGATATACATCAAAACATTCCTTTCCCTATTCCTAATGTCCTTACTAACCTAAAAGGAGGGAGGATTCCTCATGGTCATTGCTGCTACGGAACGCTTCGTGTTTGAAAGTTTGAAATTTTATTCGTCTCTGATATTTGATAAATTTTGGTTTACGTAAGTTTTGTAAGTGGTTTCTCTGGCGAGAAAATTTTCGTTTGTTTCGATGTAAGTTTATTTGATGCATATGCTCTTTCTGCTGTAATAAAAGAACTGTCATTGTATCCATGTATCCATTGTTTGTCTGTTCGTTTATTTTGTATCTGTTGAATTAGTAAAGGCTAATTATTAATAATATTTTTATATCATATAATGGCTGGAAATAAAAGTAAAACAACCCAAAAGGGTACTGTTAAGTCAGCTGAGGGACAATATTAATAACTCCGATGAGGTTCTGGAAAAGACCGAATCTCAGGAGAATAAAACTAACATAGCAACGACTTCGATTGCTCAATCTGATATTAATATTGTTAATATAAAAGGAGACCAAGGCTCATTCCCGTCTATTTCAGTATCGCAGGATGCGATATTACAACAAATTTCAAAAATGCAACTAGATTTAGATTGTTATGGTCGTAGCGTACTGCATATAATAGTATGATACACTGAGAATTACTGCAGCAGGTATGCCGGCCGGCTGACATACCGACAGTCCGCACACCCAATCTCGAAAAATTCATGCCTGCCGTCGGAGAAGAAGAAGACAATCGTCTCTGTCTTGTCAAATCTTCCACCCAGTGAACAGTGAAGTATTGCATCCAAGAATTTGTCCAAAGACATCGGCCAGGAAACTAACCAAGCGAAAATAAAAAAAAAATAGCGTCCGACAGCATCGACACCTCGCCGTCCATAGCCGAGATTATACCTCAACAAATACCTGCAATTAACGTAAGAATACAGGCTGCTGATTTTTGAACTAGCGACTTTCGAATCAGTGAATAAAAAGGGTGTATAAATTGTGTTTGTAACCCTTGCCACGTAGGGCTCGGAACCAAATGAACCTAAGGCCCATTTTCATGACGCCAATGGCATGAACATTCGTGAAGTGATGGATAACGGATATTTTCCTGGAACTTTCATAAAGAATCCAGTCAGGAAGTGATTCCCAAACATCTGCAAGAAAGTGATTAGCCGTAGATATTAGTTGTTTTCGACTTTTGCGCTGTTCCTGGAAGGAGCGCCTGAACCCATTTAAGAACCAGAAGCCAAGTGATCAGTATTTTACAACCACTGACGTGTCGAACTAAGATAAAGGAAATTAATGAATTTATAATTGTTGATAACTCTTTCGACTGACTAATGATAGTTTTCTAGTCGAGCCTTCACGATAGTTTTCTTGTTAAGCATTCACATGTATTTTTAAGAAATTTAGCTATAGGGGTTTAGTCCATGAACTCAGTGTTTGAAATCAACACTATTTCTAGATGCTATTACTAAATAATTTTGAAATTTCTGTAATTTTTTCGGTAGAGTAGGTAGCATATATTCAATTTATATGGAGGCATTGCACCGCGAAAAGTTTATGACGATTAATACAACTGGTAGGATATAGATGCGAGTGTTAGTTTTTGAACAGATGTTTAAAATCTCGAGACATATTGTCATCTTGTCGTTGCTTAATTCATAAATAATTATAAGTGAGACCAAGGAGTGGCTACTGATAGTTAGTCATGAATATTCAATAGGGATGGGAGCAGAGCAACCAGGGAGAGCAAGTTGAGCCATTCTAAATTTAAACCAAAGAATTTTTTTTGTTCTTGAAACCAGAACAGGTATGTGTGTATAATCATCGGATGCTGGAGCGCTTCATCATGCCGTGGAAATTTGATCTTGAGTACATTAAATATATAGTTTATTTTTGCGATATACATTTCTACATATATATATTCTTTTGGTTGTGAGCTATATTTATATTCCCATATTCATATATTCATCTTATGGTATAATTTGCTAACTTTGACTTGAATTTTTGTATTGCGCTCGTTCCCTATGAGGTTGAGTATTAATGTTCAGCACTCATGTTAATGACTTGTATGTCTATTAAAGAATTAATATTACAGAAGTTGATATTGTGTGGTGCATGAAGCACATTAAGTTGAATAAATACGAAATTGTCATGGAATAGTGAAGTTTTCCTCTCTCCCTCACTATTCTCGAGGCTAGCTTCAGACATGACGGTCATGTAAGGTCCGGTCATTCACTAGAATTTCAGGTCTACAAGGGACTCTGTAAATATCTGCCCTCAGAGTAAGTTGGGTGGTTGGGGCATGCAGGAAGGCGTTTTTTTGGTTTAAAGGCACGAGATTTTTTTTTGTATATGGCAGGCGGCAGCGGCAAGTTTTTCGTGGAGCCTCCCCACACTCCCCACCAATAGCCGTGGCGAGCTAGCGTGCCGCTCTGCAGTCAACGCTGTTCGCCAAGTGATCTGTCGGCTCATGCTGGCAATCGGGACTTAACGTACAGTCGTCAATCACTCAACATAGTTCCATAACAAAAATGGTGCCCAACGCGGGGCCACCTCCGTTAGACTTCGGTGGTCTAATTATGACTTTTACTGGAGACTGGGACTTAGAGTGAGGTGGTCATTTGGCACTTTGCTAATTGACTGACCTCAAGTCTCATATCCAGTGGAAGTTATATGCACACCTAGGTCTAATTGGTTTTTATAGTTGAGAATTTTTGTATAGTAAAGTGATGTTTATGAAAGTTTTTGCTATTTTGATTTTTGAATTTTTGTATTAAAGTAAAGCAACGTCTTTTTGAAAGTTTTTTAAAGTTTTTGTTGAAAGTTTTTGTGCGTTCGGCTTTAGGTTTGACTTTTCAAGCCTCAAGTCTGAACGGTTGATTTTTTTTTAAATTTTTTTGGAATGATTTTTCCCTCTTAGCCTCTGCCGTGGAAATAGTAGGTGGCCTCACACCAAATTTTTGTTTGAGCTCTCACGGAAATATGTCTCTGTTGGCCAACTGGCTGGACAGAGTTGTGAATCTGTGAGGCGACTTTTTGGCTTGTAGCTAACCAGTTGACCAGATTCATGACTCTGCCCAGTTGAAAGGTTAACTGGATATGACTATCAGGTGAAGAGGAAGGAAAGAGTTGTTGGAGGATGGAAGTGATGCTGGAGACCTTCAGTAATCAGGAGTTGGCATACTGCTAATTGCCTGGCTTAAGAATCCCTAGTATCATTTTCAGTCTCTAGCTTCCCAACCCGACTCTTCCCAGATTTCTGTGAGAACGCAAACTTTTCTTCATGCACACATTCACGTCGCTTGCTTACATCATTACTTCAGACCTGATTAGAGAGAGTGACTTTCATTTTGTGAATTTTTCTTGTTGATTTTTGGAACGCCTGAGTTGACTTCGTAGCTTTTTTTATAAAAATTAGCATTTATATCTTTTGACTGGACGACTGGTGTCAGTACAATTATTGAATTCGGAGTTTAGAATACCCCCAAATTTTGAAATTTCATTATTTTTCCGAATATATTTAGAACTTTAGTAACTATGACCAGAATTTCTCTGAACTTTTGGTAAAAAAAAAAGAAAAAAAATTTTGAAATTTTGGTTCTCTTCTGAGCTTTTGGATTTTTTTAAATTGTTATCTCGATTTTTTTTTTAATTTTGTTATCCTTTCCGAACTCTTAGTGATTTTTTTTCTCTCTTAGTGATTTTTGTTTCGAAGTTGACATTTCATTTCGGTTATCTCAAGTGCAGCAGCGACATCACCTGCCTTTCCTTGCCTGGACTGCGTAAACTTTTCACGAAGGTTAAGACTATCTAGCCTGCATTCCTGAGTTATATTGAAACATATTGGTTTTACGACTGAGCGGTTGAAGTTATACAATAGCTACAGTGCGAACACCACCATTAGTAGCTGATGTACCGCTAAAGTTGCCCGAGAAGTGCTCCATCTGCCAAGAGTTCGACTGGTCAGGACAGAGGAAGCCAGTAAAGACGGTCTGTGGACATGTGTTTCACAAAGCATGTCTGAAAACGTGGATAGAACAGCAGTCAAACTGTCCGAACTGCAGATTCCATCTCACTCCATACGATTTTACTGATTACACATGTGCGGTCCCGAAGAGGATTCAGACGAAGCCTGGCAATCAAAATACTCGACCGGCAGCACCAGTCTTCAACCTGCCACCACCTACGAGTCAACCAGCAAACCGCAGATCTCTGTCCCCAGGTTTACGGAATATGCACTCTATGACTTTTTCACATCCGAGTTCTCGAGTAAACAGCCCGCTCCCTACTGCTGAGGGTCAGAGCTCAATAGCGACCGAAGCCTTGCTGGCAGGTCTGCGTATACAGCTGCAGGATTTAGTCCGCGAAGGCCTTGAGCAGAGCCTAAATACCTTGCGAGCTGAACTGGTAACTAGCGTCAGGCAGCAAATCTCAGCTGCAATTCCACCAGTTGATTTTTCACTACCACCTCCTTCCGTGGGTGAACCGAGACCACCGCCAGAGTTTCACGACGGTCGTAGGCAGTCGTTTAACAGACCGGCATCACCTCTTGGTCAGCCTAGTGGTCAGCCTAGACCAAACTTTAACCAGCCTCAACCAGTTCCATCTCATCGTATCCCGTCAGGCCTAGGACCACGACGTTCTGGTAGTCCCATCCGGAGCTGGAATATTTCATATAGTGGCTGTTCAGAATTCATCACAATTCTGATATCATTAAAACCTGCAAATTTACATGTCGACACATGTATATACCGACCTAAAGAAACAAATATTTTAGGTCTAAATTGTACTAATTTCGCAGAGAGATGAGCCAGATAACTGTCCACGGGCAGTACATTGCATTCACGCATGATAATTTTTTCAGCAAATTATCATCAAAAGTTCAAATTATCAACGCTGCAATGAAGTGAGCCAGCCAGAAACAACTGTACATTGGTAGTACAATGGATTTGCATTTGGTAAGTTGAAAATAAAAATCTATTTAGAAAAAATTCAGGAGGCAACGAATATTTCTGACGGAATAGAATTTACAAACAAGTTTTTTTTTTTTTTTTTTTTTTTTTTTTTTTTGTTCTTTTGTTGCATTTTAAACAATAGAAAACGAAGTGCAGCTGCTATGCCAATTTGCCATGCGCCTTTGAATGCCGTTCTTTGGTGCCATGAGTAACCCGTGGCTATATAAATCGGAATCTGACTTGACTCGTTCTCTTTTGCAGTTTGGCAGTGCAGTGATCAAGTTGGTATTCTAGTTCCTAGTGTTATTTCCAAGTGCTCTAAATTTTATTAACATTTCCCAGTGTTATTCCCAAGTGCTATAAATTTTACTAACAGTTTAAATACTTTATTTAATTGACAGTTCAAATAATTATTTTTATTCTGGGTATCGACTAGATTAAAGATTTTATTTTGAATAGCGATTAAATTAAAGATTCTTATTGCGGGTATCGACCGAATAAGAAATTTACTAACATAAATCACTTTATTACGGGTCTCGACCGAATAAAGATTCTTATTGCGGGTATCGACCGAATAAGAAATTTACTAACATAAATCACTTTATTACGGGTCTCGACCGAATAAAGATTCTTATTGCGGGTATCGACCGAATAAGAAATTTACTAACATAAATCACTTTATTACGGGTCTCGACCGAATAAAGATTCTTATTGCGGGTATCGACCGAATAAGAAATTTACTAACATAAATCACTTTATTACGGGTCTCGACCGAATAAAGATTCTTATTGCGGGTATCGACCGAATAAGAAATTTACTAACATAAATCACTTTATTACGGGTCTCGACCGAATAAAGATTCTTATTGCGGGTATCGACCGAATAAGAAATTTACTAACATAAACCACTTTATTACGGGTCTCGACCGAATAAAGATTCTTATTGCGGGTATCGACCGAATAAGAAATTTACTAATATAAACCACTTTATTACGGGTCTCGACCGAATAAAGATTCTTATTGCGGGTATCGACCGAATAAGAAATTTACTAATATAAACCACTTTATTACGGGTCTCGACCGAATAAAGATTCTTTCTGTGGGTATCGACTGCAGTCAGAATTACTAACCTCACTTTATTCTGTATATCCACTAGAATAAAGAATAGTCCAATTCCAAACCTCAATAAATTAGAAAACCAATTTGATCGAGTGCCTAATACTGAGCTGGTGAGTACATTGTCAGATACAATAAAATTGTCTAAACATAAATTTAATTTAATCTTACTTATTCTTTCACATTTATTCAATATTAAATTTAACTTTACAGATAAATTTAAATTATAATTGTGGTTTTGAAATAATATTACCAGGCATATATATTATGTATTAATTATAAATTATAGCATTTATTAAATTTTAAAAAATCTAGTTGGAGTGCGAGTTACAGTGTAGTAAGCTTGGTGAACGGAAAAATTAAGCTACGAAATCACTAACTTTGAACCAGGGTTATAACTTTCATCATATTTCTTCATTATTTGCGTGTTCGCTCTAACTACGGGCAGAACATTTTATGGTCCTTCGCAGCCAAATTTAAAGTCTAGTGGTATATATTCTCAGTCTTTCAATCATGGCTACACTGCAAAAACTTCTCGCTAATCAAACCACCTCAGCTCTAATCTTCGAAAAATCGTTCAATAACTACAACAAAACTGAGATAGAAAAACGAACGAAAGGACTTATTTCTGAGCGGTTAAACGCCCTAAGCGAAATTTGGTCCGACTATAAGAATACGCATTATACAATTCTCCAAGCTACTCAGCCTTTAGAGGCTAGCGAACTGCAAAAATACGAATATTTTGCAAACGATCAGTTCTCAAGCATGGAAAATAAATATTACACGTTTCGAGGTATTCTCAGAGATGCACTAGATGCATTCGAAACAAAAGTGGAATCAAAACCGAACACGGAGAATGAATCTTCGTTTTTGAGATTGCCTAGCATCACAATCCCAAGATTCTCAGGGTCATATGAGTCATGGAGGTCGTTTCGTGATCTATTCCAATCCCTGGTGCATACAAATTCTGCGTTATCTCCAGTACAAAAATTGCATTATTTAAAATCAAATATTTCTGGAGAAGCAGAACATTTGTTGCGTCAGCTTCCAATGACCAACGCGAGTTACCACAACGCATGGAAGATATTGCTTAATAGGTATGACAATAAGCGAGTATTAATAAATGCTCAATTAAAAATCCTGTTCAATCTACCTAAAGCAACACAAGAGTCAGCCAAGGCAATAAAAACTGTGCTAGACAAATCTTCCGAATGCATTTATGAACTCGAAGCATTAGAAGTTCCCACTAAACACTGGGATACAATCCTGATTTATATGCTAGTGCAATGTTTACCAGCAGAGACACATCGTTTATGGGAGCAAGAAGTGAATAGCGTAAACGAACTTCCCACCCTTGAATCTTTAAAGAAATTTCTAGGGAAAAGATTCCGAACTTTAGAAGCAATCGCAGACACAAAACCATATGTAATGAATAAACCAGCTCAGATTTCAAAAGTATCAACTCACTTTACGTCATCTGGTGACAGATGTACACTTTGTAAAGAGCAACATCGTTTATACAAATGCCCAAAATTTGTAAAATTGGATGTAGATGCTAAATTTAAAATCGTTACATCAAATAGCTTGTGTATAAACTGCCTTTCAAAAGGTCACAATTCAAAGTTTTGCTCAAGCAAATTTACATGCCAACGATGTGGAAGGAAGCATCATTCCTTACTTCATAGGAATAGCACAAATACACAGAGCTCACACAAGGCCACACCAAATTCACTGGAACGAGTTCAGCCTTGTAATTCACCTTCCACGTCTAATATTCACTCGCTTCATGCAAGTCAATCAGTAAGAACTACACAAGCCTTGCTTGCCACAGCATTGCTTAAAGTTCCGTCAAGAAAGGGTACCATGTTTACTCTGCGAGCGTTGATTGACTCAGGTTCCCAAGTCTCGTTCATAACACAAGCCGCCGCACGCAAGCTGCAGTTGGCTATTATGAACACATCCATACAAATCACTGGCTTAGGAAAGTCAGAAGCTATGTATGTCAAAAAACAAGTAACAATTGATATACATCCTTATTCAACCTCGAATAAGGTGAGCACGATTGATGCTCTTGTCGTGAACACTATCACAGACATATTACCTCCGTCCACCATTCCAAACAAGGAATGGACCCATGTACGTGATCTGCAACTCGCCGATCCATATTTTTTCAAATCAGGAAAAATCGACCTGCTATTAGGAGCGGACGTATACGGAGAAATCCTCTTAGAAGGATTACGAAAAGGTCCTACAGGAACACCAATCGCGCAAAATAGCACGCTCGGTTGGATTCTTTTCGGGAACCTAAACAGCACTTCCACAATCTCTAAAGCGTCTGCGTTAACAGCAAACGCGTATTACGAGGAAGAGTCTTCATTGGACAAACTTCTGCGACGGTTTTGGGAAGCCGAAGAATTTATCTCAGGAAGACAACTATCTAGAGCAGACCGTGATTGTGAAGAATTCTACAAGAAAACTCACCATCGAGACACAAACGGTCGCTATGAAGTCCGATTACCCTTCATCAATGAAAGTCCTAGCTTAGGAGACTCTCGTGGCATGGCCGTACGAAGATTTCATAGTTTAGAGCGTAAACTACAGCAAAATCCTGAGCTTAGTCAGGAATATAAAGCTTGTATTAATGAGTATCAATCATTAGGACACATGACAGCAGTTGACAAGGAAGTTAATAAAGATAAATGCTATTATCTTCCTCACCACGCCGTTATTAAAGACAGTACAACTACCAAAGTACGAGTTGTATTCGATGCTTCGGCTAAGTCCTCTAATGGGAAAAGTCTAAATGAACAGTTGCATACAGGCCCAGTACTGCAATCCGAACTCTTCTCAACGTTACTTAGATGGCGAAAGTACAAATTTGCTATGTCAGCCGACATAGAAAAAATGTACCGAATGATAAACGTTCAATCTCCAGATCAAAATTACCAAAGGATTGTTTGGAGAAACAACCCCAATGAAGTCATCAAAGATTTTAAGTTAACCACTGTTACATTCGGCACAACTCCAGCTCCATATTTAGCAATTAAAACCTTACATCAGGTAGCCACCGATGAATCTGCTAAATATCCTATAGCTGCCAGAATTATACCACGGGATTTTTATGTTGATGATTTGCTCACTGGTGCAGATTCCATCGTGGAAGCGTTGGAAATACAAAAGCAGCTTATTAACCTCTTATCGTCAGCAGGATTCAATTTAAGGAAGTGGGTCAGCAATTCATCGGATCTCTTATCAAGCATCCCAGAAGAACATAGGGAAGTGCAACTTCCTTTACGGTTCGCAAGTGATGAATCTGTAAAAACTTTGGGCATCCATTGGCACCCGGGAACTGATCACTTCACTTTGCAAAACAAACAGTTTGTAGATCGAATTTCTACAAAGCGTTCGGTTTTGTCAGAAATTGCTTCACTCTTTGATCCACTTGGTTGGATATCTCCAATCGTAGTTACAGCCAAAATTCTGATGCAAGCCTTATGGCTTTCTGGATGCTCATGGGATGATAAAATTCCTGCGCACATTGACCAGCACTGGCGACAATTTAAGGCAAAATTAAGTACGATCAGCACAATACACATACCACGGTGGATATGCACCACCAGTGACTTATCTACATGTCAAATACATGGATTTTCCGATGCGTCCAATCAAGCCTATTCGGCGGCCGTTTACATCCGTGCCATAGATCACGAAGGAAACGTCCATGTAAATTTACTGATAGCAAAATCCAAAATAGCACCTGTTAAACCTGTCACACTTCCTCGCCTCGAGTTATGTGGCGCTGTACTTTTAGCTAGGCTTATCAATCGTGTTAAAACAGACCTCGAATTTGACAAGGTTCCCATATTTGCTTGGACGGATTCATCTATAGTCCTAGCTTGGATTCGCAATCATCCGAACAAATACAAAACCTATGTAGCAAACAGGATTGCTGAAATTCAAAACCTAATTGATATTCCGTCATGGCATCATGTGCGGTCTGTTGACAACCCGGCCGATTGCAACTCCAGAGGCATTGAACCTACATCTTTAAGCTCCCACAAAATATGGTGGCACGGCCCTCAGTGGCTATTGAGCTCTGAGGAAAATTGGCCTCAGTCAAAACCCTTGGCAGACCATGTTATGGAATCTGAGCAAAAGCAAGTAAGCTGTTTAACTACAACTCATTCAGACATCAATGAGTTGTTTTGTAAATTCTCAACATTTGTCAAGCTGCAACGTGTCATTGCTTATTGCTTCAGATTTATTAACCACAGCAGGAAAATCTTTTCCAACACTCATCGTAATAGTTCATTGCTTCTAAAACCATCCGAAATGATTCAAGCGAAACATTTGTTAATCAAGTTAGCTCAAAGGACTGCATTCGAAAAGGAAATTAAGCAACTGAAGGCAGGCATTTCACTACCTACCAAAAGCAACATCTTGTCTCTAAACCCATTCTTAGACCCGGACGAGTTATTGCGTGTGGGTGGCCGACTTCAAAACGCCAACATCCCCTTTAATCAAAAACATCCTATAATATTGCCGAAAGAAAGCAACTTGACAATATTAATAATCAATCACTTTCACACGAAAACATTGCATGGAGGTTTGCAATTAGTTCTGTCAACTATAAGAAACGAATTCTGGATCCCACAAGGACGCAAAACCGTTAAAAATATTTTGCACAAATGTGTTACTTGCTTCAAACAATCAGCTTCAAACAGAAACCAAATCATGGGGAACCTACCTGCTTCAAGGGTAAATATATCAAGACCCTTTCAACAAACCGGGGTGGATTACGCTGGTCCCATCAATCTAAAAATGTCCAAACACAGAGGAAATCGTTTTTACAAGGGCTATATATGCATTTTTGTTTGCATGGCCACCAAGGCCATACACATAGAGCCGGTATCCGATCTAACCACAGCAGCCTTTATCGCAGCGTTTCGACGCTTTTCTGGTCGACGAGGACTTTGCACGGACATATATTCCGACTGCGGCACCAACTTCGTTGGAGCGGACAAAATCCTGCAAAAGGATCTCAAGAATGCCATGAAACAAGCCAATGAAGAAATGGCAGCAAAGGTAGCACAGGATGGAACCCGGTGGCATTTTAATCCACCTTCAGCACCACATTTTGGAGGACTATGGGAGGCAGGAGTGAAATCGATCAAATTCCATCTAAAGCGCATATTAGGAAATTCTTCACTGACGTTCGAAGAATTCGCAACCGTTTTAGCTCAAATCGAAGCCTGCTTGAACTCCAGGCCATTATGCCCTATTTCAGATAATCCAGATGATCTGGATATATTAACACCGGGGCATTTTTTAATCGGCAGTTCATTGATAACTCCACCAGAACCAATAATTGAGACAAATACTTCTTCAATAACAAGATGGAATCACATACAATTACTACAACAACAGTTCTGGAACAAATGGTCCAACGATTATCTAAATTCCTTGCAGAATCGACCAAAATGGAAAAACCCAATCTCCAATCCTAAAATTGGAGATCTAGTCGTTATCAAGGAACCTAATTTACCAGCCTGTCGTTGGGTATTAGGACGAATTATTGAACTTCATCCAGGCGTGGATAAGATGGTCAGAGTCGTAAGTATGAAAACGCAGAATGGAGTGCTGAAGAGACCTATCACAAAACTAGCCATCCTTCCTTTAAGCTAAATGACATTCAAAAATTTTAGCTTCTAAATTTTAGTTTTTTTTTGTTTTTGTATAAATAGAACATTCATTCTTAACCTGAAAGTAATTGCTTTAACTTATGTCAACTTCATACATTTATGAACTAACCTAAAGGTTAATCCGTATTCATTCCATTTGTAAATATAAAATTTTTTCCTTTATTTCTCTTCTCGAGAAGACATTTCAATGAAGTTCACATAATTTGGGATTCAAAATCGAGAGTGCATGCTTATAACACCACATATATAATTACATGCAAACGCAAAAACAAAATACAAAATATCTAATTCCTCAGAAAATTATTAAAAGGTGCATTCTTGATACAAAGTTGTCATAAGTACCGCTACACTTAATAATAAAACTTTATCTCCCTAGCAAAATTTCAAAATTTATACTCCCAATTCAACATTAAGACAATTGCATGTCCAATAAGTATACACGTACATCTACTTAACAAAAAAATTTTAACCAAAATTCACATTTTTTACACAATTGAACACGTGCATTGTTGCAACAAAGTGGCATGATAGATAACAAATTTTCGCCTATAAAAAATTTGTTTTGCAAGATAAAAATACCCGTTAGTTCTCTTTAAATATTGAGCACTTCTCAAATCAAGCCACAGTTGAATTTCAATTTGAGAAATGCAAACATGGAATCGCCGAACAAAAATAATACGATGGAAGTTGAATTGCCTCCGACTCCAGGCAAAAGCATTGAGAAGGAAGTTAAGGAAATATGGAAGTTAGAAAAGCAGCTCAGCAAACTAAAGGTGAAACAAAGCAAAAGGACCACAAGATCGAAAAAATTCGCCAGCCGACTTCGCTATCCACCATTGGAAGAATTAACCACTATTGAAGTGATCGAATCACCACCACCGTCTCCAGAGCACCAACCACAAGCAGCAGAATCGTCTACTTCCGGAATTAAACTCGAAACTGCAGCTCCCACACAAGAAGTCCCACAGGAAACATCACTCCAACCACCAATAGTCTCAGGAATATCGACGTCAGGTCCAACACCAGACACTCCAGCTCCTAAGGTGAAGATATTGGAGGACGTAAACCTGTTACCTGCTGGAGCGGACAGCGATAATCTCAAGTTAACCATAACAAATCATGAAACGGGAGACACCGAAAGCTTTATCGTGTCTTTGGAGGCGCTTAAAAGGTCTAAAAAATATAAACAGCGCTTTAAGACCCAAAATGGAACGCGGTATAATGTACGGCTGTTCAAGGATGGCCAGATCAGAGTTTTCAAATAAACTATAATAACAAAATTTGTTGTTTTCTTCTCACTCCATTCAACACTTTCAGCTCATATTCTGCGTTGTTCCAACAAGGGCTCAGTAATTATTCTTTCTATTGAAATTGCTCTAGTTACCTTCTGCTGCATTCTTAGGTTTTGTGGATCGGCGGAGTTGTCAACAGATCGTATGGTGTATTCTATATTTGAAAGGTATTGCATCCTTTCAACGGGGGGCAGTATGTTCAGAATTCATCACAATTCTGATATCATTAAAACCTGCAAATTTACATGTCGACACATGTATATACCGACCTAAAGAAACAAATATTTTAGGTCTAAATTGTACTAATTTCGCAGAGAGATGAGCCAGATAACTGTCCACGGGCAGTACATTGCATTCACGCATGATAATTTTTTCAGCAAATTATCATCAAAAGTTCAAATTATCAACGCTGCAATGAAGTGAGCCAGCCAGAAACAACTGTACATTGGTAGTACAATGGATTTGCATTTGGTAAGTTGAAAATAAAAATCTATTTAGAAAAAATTCAGTAGGCAACGAATATTTCTGACGGAATAGAATTTACAAACAAGTTTTTTTTTTTTTTTTTTTTTTTGTTCTTTTGTTGCATTTTAAACAATAGAAAACGAAGTGCAGCTGCTATGCCAATTTGCCATGCGCCTTTGAATGCCGTTCTTTGGTGCCATGAGTAACCCGTGGCTATATAAATCGGAATCTGACTTGACTCGTTCTCTTTTGCAGTTTGGCAGTGCAGTGATCAAGTTGGTATTCTAGTTCCTAGTGTTATTTCCAAGTGCTCTAAATTTTATTAACATTTCCCAGTGTTATTCCCAAGTGCTATAAATTTTACTAACAGTTTAAATACTTTATTTAATTGACAGTTCAAATAATTATTTTTATTCTGGGTATCGACTAGATTAAAGATTTTATTTTGAATAGCGATTAAATTAAAGATTCTTATTGCGGGTATCGACCGAATAAGAAATTTACTAACATAAATCACTTTATTACGGGTCTCGACCGAATAAAGATTCTTATTGCGGGTATCGACCGAATAAGAAATTTACTAACATAAATCACTTTATTACGGGTCTCGACCGAATAAAGATTCTTATTGCGGGTATCGACCGAATAAGAAATTTACTAACATAAATCACTTTATTACGGGTCTCGACCGAATAAAGATTCTTATTGCGGGTATCGACCGAATAAGAAATTTACTAACATAAATCACTTTATTACGGGTCTCGACCGAATAAAGATTCTTATTGCGGGTATCGACCGAATAAGAAATTTACTAACATAAATCACTTTATTACGGGTCTCGACCGAATAAAGATTCTTATTGCGGGTATCGACCGAATAAGAAATTTACTAACATAAACCACTTTATTACGGGTCTCGACCGAATAAAGATTCTTATTGCGGGTATCGACCGAATAAGAAATTTACTAATATAAACCACTTTATTACGGGTCTCGACCGAATAAAGATTCTTATTGCGGGTATCGACCGAATAAGAAATTTACTAATATAAACCACTTTATTACGGGTCTCGACCGAATAAAGATTCTTTCTGTGGGTATCGACTGCAGTCAGAATTACTAACCTCACTTTATTCTGTATATCCACTAGAATAAAGAATAGTCCAATTCCAAACCTCAATAAATTAGAAAACCAATTTGATCGAGTGCCTAATACTGAGCTGGTGAGTACATTGTCAGATACAATAAAATTGTCTAAACATAAATTTAATTTAATCTTACTTATTCTTTCACATTTATTCAATATTAAATTTAACTTTACAGATAAATTTAAATTATAATTGTGGTTTTGAAATAATATTACCAGGCATATATATTATGTATTAATTATAAATTATAGCATTTATTAAATTTTAAAAAATCTAGTTGGAGTGCGAGTTACAGTGTAGTAAGCTTGGTGAACGGAAAAATTAAGCTACGAAATCACTAACTTTGAACCAGGGTTATAACTTTCATCATATTTCTTCATTATTTGCGTGTTCGCTCTAACTACGGGCAGAACAGTGGCGATAGTTCTCGACTTACTGTCGACGAATTTTGTGTTCAGAGTAGAAGCCCTCACGTACTCGACTTTAGATGGAGATTTCGATCTTTTAGTTCGGCACATGACGACTCTGCTTTCTGGTCCAGCAATGGATTGGTACTGGTCTCTCTTGAGGCAGAATTCCACGCCTTCGTGGGAGTATGTAAAGACAGCTCTGTTAGCTGCAAAGTCCTTTGGCAGACGTCGAATTTCTAGAAATAGTGAAGTCTAACCTATTGCCGGAGATCCAAAATAAAATCTGTTTACATCCCACTAACACCATACACCAACTACGGAGTCTTGTGCCTCCAATACAGGCTACACAGCAGCGAATCGCGACAGCGTGCAGCTGGAACACCTATCGTAGCCCCAGAGTCAGCGAGGTGGATGAGTCCCGCCTGGCAGATGTGGAACAGCATAGGTCAATCGAAAACAGTGAGGAAGCTACCACAGTATCTGCTCTTACAACAACTACTAACGTTATATGTTGGAACTGTGACCAGCCCGGTCATTTCTACCAAGACTGCCTGCAGGAAAGACAAGTCGTCTTCGGACGCAAAAATGTCTTCAAGTCCGACTGTAGCCATTGCCGACAGAAAAACCTAAGACGGGTCGGGAATACCACCACCTTTTCTCGACCAGTGTCAACGTCATGTGTGACAACTACAAGGAACACTCCACTTCAAGCCCTGAATAAGGAGGAGGGTCCGCTCCATTAGCAGAGCTTAATGACGAACCCCTGAATTGCCCACTGATGTCATTCAGTGTCTCTGATGATATCAGCAAACCCCCTGATAGTACAAATATCGCGCTGATAGAGACGGAGAACCTGATAGACTTCTCCGCAGATCTTCAAGCTCCCATTTCCACTTCTGGGGAGCCCATGACAGTATTAGACACTTCTTTGGAGGAGTCTTTAATTTTCGATGTCTCAATAACACCGACAGCACCTTTAGCTGACAAGGTTACTGAGCAGGAGATTCAGCCTCCTGGCATTTCTGTACTAAAACGGCCACCAAGATCTATTATGACGAGTGGGTGTGAGCCTGTTTTACATCCGCTGACGCCGTATCACACGCGTCTGCAGAATTATCATGCAGTAAGAGACCGAATCTTCTCCTCAGTGGCGGAGTTAGCTGATATCATGTATCCTGACTTAGATTTTAGACCAAGAAAGAAACGATCGACCGTTCGTTGGCGGGAATACTGCTGACGGATGAGACAGGAAAGAAAGGAACTGGCACACATTTCCGTGTCGATGCCAGACGACATTCGACCGTATGCCGAAGTAAGACTACTCGGGCGAACTGAGACTGGACAACTTGATAGTTGTGCCACTGTTAGTATCCTAGGCCAGGGAGCTCTAGAGAAGCTTGCAGAAGCAAAGTGTTTAGTCCACCTATATTGCTCAATGTTCTCCCCAATGCCAAAACACCGATTCCTCGTCCAGCCTAAAACAAATAAAAACAAAACACAAAGTATTTAAATCTTAAAAATATTATAAACAAGAATACTTATCTAAAATCTAGGCAATTCCTCTCTTTAGTCCAGCAGCGTTCCAGTATTTCCCCAATCAAGACTATTATCTAAAGAAAAATAATACAAATAGTTTATTAATTTTAACATTAACATGTAAAAACATTATAAACTCACCTTAAACATACATTCCTCCTACATTTGTTGATGACAGCAATTGACATTACGTCAATCAGCTGTATGAGGTACGTTCAGACATCGCATCAATCGTTGCTAGGGCAACACCGAAAGGCGACATCTCATAACTGGATGCGGCGGCTATATAAAGCCGACGAGCCGCAGCAGAAAATCATTCTTGGTCCAGAGCTCATCTGGTTTAGAGATTAATCTAAATACAAGAATATTCCCAACCTCATTATAGAAGATTAATTCTATATTTCAGAGAATAATCTGAAACTCCTATCATTTCCATTTGCAGAGAATAATCTGCTACATCTCCTGCTCATATTTACGCAGAAGAATAATTCTGCTGCAGAGAATAATCTGCTACTTCTCCTGTTCATATTTACAGAAGAATAATTCTGCTGCAGAGATTAATCTGCTCTTCTTCTTCTTTGTAATAGCATATTGCTATTCTCCTGCGCACGCTCAAAATACTGTCAGAGACTAATCTGACTAAGTCAACAATTATAACACTTTACTTCCTTCTGCCCTCACGTACGAGCAGAGGTATTTTACGTCCTTGAGCCCTCACGCACCAACGAAGTCAGTCGTCGATAAACATATATATTGAAATTTATTTGATGACAGTTGCTCAAATCTTCTTCTTTCTTCTTTTTCAGAAGTAACAACGAGCGAGAAAGCGCATCAACATTGAATTTTAGTTTGAATTTTAATTTGTTTATTGAATTTTATATTGAATTTTTAGTAGTTTGTAGGTTAGTTTTTAATTCTGAATTTTGAATGAATTTGTGATATAGTTTTAAGCATTTATTTTGTTAATAAAAGTTTTATATTTGAATTGTATGACTGAGTTGTCAATTAAAAACCGGCACTCCCTCCCACGTCCGAGACTAGCTCTCACACAAAGGTTGAATGGAAGAGGTATCAGACACAGATACAAGTAGCGAATGGTGCCATGACGACTGTGCATGGTCATGTCAACTTGGACATCACTTTCCATGGTAAGATCCAAAACTTGCGTTTTTACGTGGTTCCTGGGCTCACACAGGCACTATATCTAGGAATAGACTTCTGGCGTCTATTTGGGTTGGCTCCAGATGTCCTAGGTATGGTTGCAGAAGTATCACCAAGTTTACTAGCTACTCCTGACACCGACTGCCATGCTCTCTCCGGTATAGATCGACAACGTTTAGAAACTACTAAGCAGCTTTTCCCTTCCTTCGCCTCTTTAGGCTTAGGACAAACATCTCTTGTCAGTCACAGGATTGAAACGAATGACGCGACTGACTCCGATAAAACATAGGTTTTATCCGATTTCACCGGCAGTACAGAATTTTATGGATTCTGAATTAGAGCCAATGCTATCACTGGGTGTGATAGAGGAGAGCCAGAGTCCTTGGAGCTCTCCAGTTGTACTAGTGAGGAAGCCTGGAAAGGTCCGGCTTTGTTTTGACGCCAGGAAAGTCAACTCTGTTACTAAGAAGAACGCCTATCCGCTGCCGCAGATAGATGCGCTTCTGAGTCGACTTCTTCCGGCAAACTACATCACAAGCCTGGACCTCAAAGACGCATTCTGGCAGATTCCACTAGAGACTGAGTCCAGAGACAACACCGCGTTTACAGTACCTGGTCAGCCACTATATAAGTACACCGTGATGCCATTTGGCCTTTGCAATGCTCCACAAACTATGTGCCGCCTCATGGATAAGGTCATTCCTTTCGATCTTCGTGAAAATGTCCTCGTCTACTTGGACGATTTACTGATTCTTTCTGTCATCAGACTTTGACTTTCATAGCACACTGCTATCCCGTGTAGCGGCTTGTTTGAGGAAAGCTGGCCTCACTATCAACATTGAGAAGAGTAAGTTTTGCATTAAGGAGATTAAATACTTGGGTTTTATAGTCGGGAAAGGAGGAATCAGAACTGACCCAGATAAGATCTCAGCCATAGTTGACCATCTGTCACCTAAATCTGTTCGGCAAGCCCGACGCCTACTAGGTATAGCGGGATGGTATAGACGGTTCATCCCGAACTATGCTTTCTTACCTGCCTCCATTACAGACACTTGAAAAACCCTAGTCAGTTCAGGTGGTCACCTGAAGCCCAGACGTCTCTTGTTTTGTTGAAACAAATACTTACTTCTGCTCCGTTGCTAGTGAGCCCAGACTTCACCAAGCCCTTCATTATACAGTGCGATGCAAACCAACAAGGTATTGGTGAAGTGCTGCTTCAACTAGATGACGATGGCCACGAGTAGCCAATAGCCTACGTTTCGAAAAAATTGAACTCAGCACAACGGAATTACACCGTCACAGAGCAAGAATGCTTAGCTGCGATCTTAAATGTACAGAAGCTCCGGCCCTTCATAGAACTTATGCCGTTTTGACTTGCTCGGTGGAGTGGTGGATATTTATTATACAAATAGGAGATTAGCTCATTCAATATGTCAACCTTACCTTGAACAGAAGGACAGAAGCTTCAGGGTTTCGACTTCAACATCGAGTACCGAAAGGAAGGCTGAATGTCTTCCCAGATGCGCTGTCACGCATTCATTGCGACAGCTTGTCTACAGCTGAAAATCCTGGCCCGGAAGTTGACCTTAGTTCGACATATTTCAACTCGTTGGAATATGAAGAACTGAGGCATAAAGTTAAAATGACTTCTGGCAAACTGCCAGATCTTTGCGTCAGAAATGGCTTCGTTTACATTCGGACTGTTCCGAGAACAGGCGATCCGATTCAGGAGGAAGAAGCTTACAAGCTTTGAATTCCACATGGTCTTGTCTGCGACGTTATTTCGAGAGCGCATGATCCGCCACTAGCTACCCATGGTGGTATAGGGAAAACACTGGAACGTCTGAGAAGACACTTGTACTAGCCACGGATGACAGTTGATGTCAGAAACTATGTAGGCGCCTGTGACGTATGTAAAGAGACTAAGGCCCCCAATACTATTCTGAGACCACCTATGAGAGTCCAGTCTGTGACAGAACGACCATGGCAAAAGCTGCATATTGATTTTCTGGGTCCATATCCCCGGTTAGTGAAAAGAAATGTCTGCATCTTAATAAAGGGTTTTCCAATAAGAGGTGTTATTTTAATTAGCCCGCTATTTCGGTATATGTCACTTTTGGAGCTATCATTATTTGACATTTGGCAAGTAGAAACTACGCCATTAATATAAATGGAACAATACACGATTCAACAACGCATTGAAATTATTAAAATTCACCATAAAAATGGTGAAAATGTGGCAGAGACGGTTCGTAAAACTCGAACAATTTTGGGTCATCGTGAAGCACCTTGTCGGACCGCAATACAGAAATTGGTAGAAAAATTCGAGCTGTCGGGACAAGTTAGTGATGTGAAGAATAAAAGCCGTGCACGTCGCTCAAGAACAGCCGAGAATATTGCTGCTGTAGCCGAAAGTGTTGCAGAAAACCCAGGTTTGTCCATTCCTCGTCGTTCTTTGAAATTAGGCATTCTACAAACGTCATTACACCGTATTTTGCATAAAGATTTGGGTCTTAAGGCTTATAAAGTTCAGTTAACACAAGAACTCAAGCCGGCCGATCATCAACAACGTCGAGTCTATGCTGATTGGATCCTTGAAATGCATGAAAATGATCTGGAAATCCATCGAAAACTCATCTTGAGTGCTGAGGCCCATTTCCACCTCGATGGCTTCGTCAACAAGCAAAATTGTCGCATCTGGGCTCGGAAAACCCAAGAGTTATTGTTGAAAAGCCTCTCTATCCTCAACGTGTGACTGTTTGGTGCGGTTTATGGTCCCGCGGGGTCATTGGACCTTACTTTTTCGAATGTGAGTCTGGAGCAACAGTTACGGTGAATGGATTGCGCTATCGACAGAAGATTACTGTTTTTTTATGGCCGGAATTGGATGGTATTGATCTGGACTACGTTTACTTTCAACAAGACGGCGCTACGTGCCATACAAGGAACGAAACCATTGATATTTTACGGGAAAATTTTCCGGGCCGTGTTATCTCTCGAAGAGTTGATCACAATTGGCCACCGAGATCTTGTGACTTAACACCTTGCGACTTCTTCCTTTGGGGCCACGTGAAAGAGAAGGTCTACGCCAACAACCCAGCGTCGATTCAAAACCTCAAAGATGGAATTCGTGAGGCTATCGAGGACATAGGGCAGCCACTTTGCGATTTGGTTATGGAAAATTTCATGAAAAGGATATGGTCCTGTAGGCGTGGTCGTGGTGGTCATTTGGATGATGTTATTTTCCATTATTAACGGCATATCTTCCTCTTTATAATGAAATAAAGATCCGAACATTTATCTCAAAAAATGGCATTTTTTTTTTAATATCAAAATAACACCTCTTATTGGAAAACCCTTTAGTTCTTGACCACTTTTCAAAGTTCCAAATTCTCAAACCTATGAGAAAAGCCTCTACACTCAATGTGTGCGAGTTCATCGAAATGGAAGTGTTCCATGTGTTCCGGAAACGATAGTCTCTGACAATGGAGTCCAGTTTTGCTCGGCTCAGTTCACCAGATTACTGGACAAATATTGGGTGAAGCACTTACGAATGGCAGTTTACTCGCCGCAAGCAAACACCTCAGAGCGAGTAAACAGGTCTCTATTGTCAGGGATTAGAGCATACATCCGGAAGCAACATACGAAGTGGGATGGGAAGCTGAGCCAGATATCTAGTTCCCTCAGGAGCTCTTTCCACCAAGCAACAGGTTTCTCTCCCTATCGAACACTTTTCGGTCAGTAAATGATTGAACATGATAGCTCCTATTCCATCTTGAGGAGCCTTGGGACCCGTAATTAGCCTCTGAGAGTAGATGCTGAAGACAAAATGAGATTGATCCGTGCGAGAGTGCAGGAAAACTTACACCATGCATTCGAACAGGATTCAAGAGCCTATAATCTCAGAGCGAAGCTTGTTAATTTCACAGTGGGTCAGACGGAATTTTGCCCAAAGCAACTTCCAACAGCAGACTAGTGCTAAACTGGGACGAAAATTTGTTAAGTGAAACTCCTTATACGAGCTTGATGATCTGCAGGGGAAACCCTTAGAAGTCTATCACGCCAAAGACATCAGGCAGTGATAACCATTCTAGAAGCGTCATCTATCTACTATCAAGTTTATTCCTGGTAGGCCCAAGAAGGCATCCAGCCAGCTTCACTGGTAAACTATAGGATATCGCGAAGCCCTCCTATTGCCCCGTTAATGGTGGGTCATATACCTGTTGGAATTCAACCTTGTATACGGCCGTTATCAAGTTAAGAAATGAAATCGTCAACGTCGCTACTTCGACGACGTCTTGGGGACACACGCTTGAACAATCGCGGTCGGAGATCAGAGTAAGACGTTGTGCCGGGAAAGCTTAGCGACCAGTTGGTTAGGTTACTGATCGCGAGGTTTTCTCAGCGTTTCGGTGAAGGAAGGCAGAGAGGCATCGGCCGGCTGGATTTTTTAGGTTACCAGCTTGTCGATGTACCAACATGTTTCCAACATGGAGAAGGATGTCAAGGTCTGATCGAAGACTGACGGGACTTTAGGGATGTGTCATCGGTTAAGCATGGCCAACTGTCGTAGGCGAGTAAGAGCAATGATGAATGCTCTAATTGGGTCGTGGGTCGAGACACACATTGGGCGCCCGCAGCGATCAGGCCTATGTTTAAGACCGAATAGCTCAGTAGAAAATTTTTCAGCGTTGTCTGAACCACGGGTGGTCTAGACCACTCTGCCCTGTTATGGTCGTAGCGTACTGCATATAGCAGTATGCTACATTGAGAATTACTGCACCAGGTATGCCGGCCGGCTGCCATACCGACAGTCCGCACACCCAATCTCGGAAAATTCTTGCCTGCCGTCGGAGAAGAAAAAGACAATCGTCTCTGTGTTGTCAAATCTTCCACCCAGTGAACAGTGAAGAATTGCGTCCAAGAATTTGTCCAAAGACATCGACCAGGAAACTAACCCAGCGAAAATAAAACAAAATAGCGTCCGACAGCATCGACACCTTGCCGTCCATAGCCGAGATTATACCTCAACAAATACCTGCAATTAATCTAAGAATACAGGCTACTGATTTTTGAACTAACGACTTTCGAATCAGTGAATAAAAAGGGTGTATAAGTTGTGTTTGTAACCCTTGCCACATAGGGCTCGGAACCAAATGAACCTAAGTCCCATTTTCATGACGCCAATGGCATGAACATTCGTGAAGTGATGGATAACGGATATTTCCGTGGAACTTTCATAAAGGATCCAGTCAGGAAGTGATTACCAAACATCTGCAAGAAAGTGATTAGCTGTAGATATTAGTTGTTTTCGACTTTTGCGCTGTTTCTGGAAGGAGTGCCTGAACCCATTTAAGAACCAGAAGCCAAGTGATCAGTATTTTGCAACCACTGACGTGTCGTACTAAAGATAAAGGAAATTAATGAATTTTTGGATTGATAACTCTTTCGACTGCCTAATGATAGTTTTCTAGTCGAGCCTTAACGATAGTTTTCTTATTAAGCATTCACATGTATTTTTAAGAAATTTAGCTATATAGGTTTAGTCCATCAACTCAGTGTTTGAAATCAACACTAATGCTGGATGCTATTACTAATATAATTTTGAAATTTCTGTAATTTTTTTGGTAGAGTAGGTAGCATATATTCAATTTATATGGAGGCATTGCACCGCGAAAAGTTTATGACGATTAATACAACTGGTAGGATATAGATGCGAGTGTTAGTTTTTGAACAGAAGTTTAAAATCTCGAGATATATTGTTATCTTGTTGTTGCTTAATTCATAAATAATTATAAGTGAGACCAAGGAGTGGCTACTCTTATTTAGTCATGCGTATTCAGTAGGGATGGGAGCAGGGCAAGCAGGGATAGCAAGTTGAGGCATTCTAAGTATAAACCAAAGAATTTTTTTTTGTTCTTGAAACCAGAACAGGTATGTGTGTATATTCATCGGATGCTGGAGCGCTTCATCATGCCGTGGAAATTTGATCTTGAGTACATTAAATATATAGTTTATTTTTGCGATATACATATCTACATATATATATTCTTTTGGTTGTGAGCTATATTTATATTCCCATATTCATATATTCATCTTATGGTATAATTTGCTAACTTTGACTTGAATTTTTGTATTGCGCTCGTTCCCTATGAGGTTGAATATTCACGTTCAGCACTCATATTAATGACTTGTATGTCTATTAAAGAATTAATATTACAGAAGTTGATATTGTGTGGTGCATGAAGCACATTAAGTTGAATAAATACGAAATTGTCATGGAATAGTGAAGTTTTCCTCTCTCCCTCACTACTCTCGAAGTTAGCTTCAGACATGAAGGTCATGTAAGATCCGCTCATTCACTAGAATTTCAGGTCTACAAGGGACTCTGTAAATATCTGCCCTCAAAGTCAGTTGGGTGGTTGGGGCATGCAGGAAGGCAGACCATCTGCGCCCTCAATGTAAATGTAGGTAGGTGACGTAAAGGTCCCTTCAGGACTGAATGTGTGCCGGCGTTTTTTTGGTTTAAAGGCACGAGATCTTTTTTTTTTTGTATATGGCAGGCGGCAGCGGCAGGTTTTTCGTGAAACCTCCCCAAACTCTCCGCCAATAGCCGGGGCGAGCTAGCGTGCCGACCTGCGGTCAACGCTGTCCGCCGAGTGATCTGTCAGCTCATGCTGGCATTCGGGACTTAACGTCCAGTCGTCAATCACTCAACATAGTTCCATAACAGGTTCAACTTCGTGATAAACAAATCGCGCCGTCTATTTTGTCTAAACCTTATCATTCTCGTTCTTCAATACCTTCACCACCACCAAACCCACATAATGCTTCAAATGAGGAAATGTTATGTAGGGCTTCACGACTCCAGCTCGCCGTCCTTCTTTGGTTCAACACTGGAACGTTCGTTTCCCGGCAAACAATGACCAGCTGTCGGCCGAGGAATTTATTAATCATATTGAATTTTTAGCTTTAGACTCAGACATCCCTTATGAGGAAGTCTGTAGTAACATTGTGTCTCTTCTTCAAGGCCGAGCCTTAGAAGAGCTCATCGTCGATCAACCTGGGATAATTTTCGCGTTGGCTTTTTGACTCAATTCTGTAGTCTTAGTAACGACTTCAGTGTCATCAAGTCTATGTTAGAACTCAAACAGGTTTTGATTCATTCGACGAATTTTTACATAATATGACATCATTGCATAATCGTTTGAAGGAACCGATGAAAGAATCTGAATATGTTAGTATAATAGTTCAGAATCTGAATTCTCGGCTGGATCCTCTTGATGTAGGCCATAATATTGCTTCTGTGCATGACTTGCGTAAAATGTGCATCAAGGCAGAGCCATGGTATATTGGTAATAAACCTGAACGTAGACTAGTGGCACCTTTGCGAGTGGATGAAATGGATATGAACCATGAAATGGGGCAATCATATCAAAATTGTACGGATACATCTTCATCTGACTTAATTTTTTCAATTCCTTCTGGTGCTCAGTATGATGCCCAGGTGGAAGAAGTGCAGGTTCAAAATAGATTTACTCCCCGTAAACCATTGACATGTTGGAATTGTCATTTACAGGGTCATGCATTTTATGAATGTCCTGTTGGATTTAGAAATCTGTATTGTTATAAGTGTGGTAAGCCTGGAGTGGTTACACCAACGTGCTTTAACTGCTGTTCGGAAAACCAGTTAAGGGATGCAAAGTTTTTCAAGGTAACGCATCCGCAATAAACTGTACTACTTCGGATACCTCATCAAGTCTCTCAAGCGAATGCCACTTGTCACTTTCTGTACCTGATATTAATGTCAATTTTCCTAACGAATCTGTGAAAAATTCTTTCATTCATAGATGGAAAAATTATATGAAGGTAAGAGGAAAAATATTTTCAATTAAAGACAATGTCATAAATAAAAAAATACCAAAAATTAGATATCTAGCAAAGGAAAAGAAACAGTTGGCTAATACAGTTGTTTCATCTATATTGAGTAATGTATCAGACAACAGGCCTACTGGATAGTGGTGCTAATATTAGTTGTCTGGGGAAAAGTGCTCAACAATTCCTTAACCAACATAAAACTATTCGGCTTCAATCTTTGCACACCTCGGTTCAGACTGCTGATGGCTCGGCCCAGCAGATAATCGGTTATGTCAAGATTCCTATAAGTTATAATGGAATTTGTAAATTATTTACTTTGTATATTATTCCCAGTTTAAGTCAAGAACTCTACTTGGGTGTTGACTTCTGGAGAGAATTTCAAATTGCCCCTCACATAATCAGTGAACTAACTTCAACGCCTTTAACACCAGAAATGAATAATAATCTTCATCAGCTAACTCCAGCACAATTGGCTCAGATCAATACAGTGAAAGCTAAACTTCCGTCGTTTAATGTATTAGTTTTGAGAAAAACTCTTCTGGAAGAACACGTGATTGATACTGAGGACGCAGTCCCAATCAAACAGCGTCATTACCCAGTGTCCCCAGCCATACAGAAGTTAATGTATGATGAGCTTGACCGAATGTTGGAAATGGGAGTTATTGAAGAGTCTAATAGTCAGTGGAATTCTCCAGTTGTTCTCGTACGAAAACCTGGAAAAGTTCGTTTATGTATTGATTCTAGAAAAGTAAATACTGTAACAGTGAGGGATGCATATCCGCTCCATCACATAGATGGTCTTCTTGGTCGTTTACAGGATACCAAATACATTTCTAGTTTGGACTTGAAAGATGCTTTTTGGCAGATCCCTCTGGAAAGGAAATCTCGTGAAAGGATTATTGATAGTAACACCTGATTTTGAAATACATTTGCGAATATTGGAACAAGTCAGTGAATGTCTGCGACTTTCAGGACTGATTATTAATTTAAATAAAAGTAGAATTTGTGTTCGGGAGGTAAAGTACTTGGGTTTTATTATTGGGGATGGGACATTAAAAACTGATCCTGGTAAAGTTGCTGCAATAAGCGAATTTCCTACACCGAAATCAGTCAAGCAAATCCGTCGTTTTCTTGGCATGGCTGGGTGGTATCAGCGTTTCATTTCTAATTATGCCAGTGTGGCTACTCCAATTACTGATTGCCTGAAGAACAAGAAATTTGTATGGACTTCAGAAGCTCAAGAAGCTTTTGATAAATTGAAGCATTTAATGACATTAGCCCCAGTTCTGGTCACCCCGGATTTCGACAGCCCATTCTATATCCAGTGTGATGTTAGTAGACAAGGCGTCGGGAGTGTTTTGTTTCAAAAAGACAAGGATAATAATGAGCATCCTATTGCTTATATGTAAAAACAAATATCAAAACACAACGCAATTACCATATCACTGAGTTGGAATGTTATGCTGCAGTTCTGAGTGTAAAGAAATTCAGAGCATATGTAGAGGGTCAAAACTTTACCATCATCACGGATCATTCTAGTTTGAAATGGCTTATGAACCAAAGTGACTTGAGCGGACGTTTAGCTAGGTGGAGTTTGAAGTTACAAGGTTTTCAGTTTAGTATTGAACATCAATTGTATTGATGAGATTGCTTTGGTGTTAGATGTGGATTTGAATTCTTCGGCTTTTCAATCTCCAGCTTATGGTGTTTTAGTGGAACACATTTCAAGTAATAAGGATCAATTGCCAGATTTACAAGTATCAGGGGGTTATGTGTACCACCGTACTTCTCCTCGATTGGGTGACCCTATACAGGAAGATCTTACTTGGAAATTGTGGATTCCTGAGGAATTAACGAACACTTTGATTGAAAATGCTAATCAACCTCCTCAAGCATCTCATGGTGGTATTGGTAAAACCTTGTTCAGATTGAAAGCTAAATACTTCTGACCTGGAATGGTTTCTCAAGTAAAGTCATTTATTTCCCAATTTATCATCTGCAAGGAAATCTAATAGCTACTTTCCATGCTAAAGATCTACGACAGTAATTTTTTTATATGTTTTATTGCGTGATAACTTTCGTTGTTCTTTTCATCATTGATGCAACACTAAGTTTTTTTTTCATGATTACTGGTCGTTCATATTAAAACCCATTCGTAGTTCTCGCCCTTTCTGGGTTATCTTTAGGTGAAAGTTTTGTTTTCCTGCTTTCCTTTTTCTTCCTGTTTTCTGGTCGAGATTTTGAAAAAAAAAATAAATAGTTTGGTGTACGTGTGTGCCCGGCTAGCTCAGTCGGTAGGGCATGAGACTCTTAATCTCAGGGTCATGGGTCGAGCCATACGTTTAACATTTACCTGTCTTAACGAATAGCTTCAAGTTTTGTATTCGGTTTCCCTGTCACCCAATGGCTCTGCCAGAGAGCCCGCTTTTAACAAAACTTCATTTTAATAAACGTAGCCTTATCCATGAACTTGGCAATAGTTTCGATATTGATGTCGGCCATTGGCGCAGAGTATATAAAGGATAAAGGGATGACATAAGTATCAAGTTTTGTATTCGGTTTCCCTGTCACCCAATGGCTCTGCCAGAGCCCGCTTTGTAACAAAACTTCATTTTAATAAACGTAGCCTTATCCATGAACTTGGCAATAGTTTCGATATTGATGTCGGCCATTGGCGCAGAGTATATAAAGGATAAAGGGATGACATAAGCATCCCGCTCATGCCCACAGTTGTTGTCAGTTTTAAAGAAAAGGACTGCTTGCTTTCTGATGAGGATGATGAAATCGCAAGTGGAATAGAGAGTCAGAAAAAAGAAGTAAAGCAAGAAGGTTGTGAATCGGAGATTTATGTTTGATAAGAAAAAAATTGAAAATTGTTATGGTCGTAGCGTATTGCATATAGCAATATGCTACAAGAATTACTGAAGCGTGTATGCCGGCTGCGTCAAGCATAAAAAAAATGAACGCACCCTGACTGAAAGAAATGCATTTTATCAAGATTGCAGGCAAGAGAGACTAGTTGTGTTCTGCTATGGATGCGGACGCAAAAACGTTTTCAAGCCTGATTGTCGCTATTGTAGACAGAAATACTTGAGACAGGTCGGGAATCCACCACCTCTTTCCGACCAGCATCAACGTCACAAGCAGCAACTGCAATGAACCCTCCAGTTCAAGCCTCGAACAAGGAGGAAGGTCCGCTTCATTAGCCAACCACAATGACGAATCCTTGCAATGTCCCCTGATATCATTCAGTGATTCTGATGATATCAGTAAAACACCTGATAGTACGAACACTCCAAGGATAGAAACGGAGAACTTGATAGACTTCTCCGCAGATCTTCAAGCTCCCATTTCCACTTCTGGGGAGCCCATGACATTATTAGACACTTCTTTGGAAGAGTCTTCAATTTGCGATGTCCCGATAACAACCACAGCACATTTAGCTGACAAAGTTATTGAGCAGGAGGTTTGGCCTCATGGCATTTCTATATTAAAACGGCCACCAAGCTCTGTTATGACGAGTGGGCGTGAGCCAGTTTCACATCCGCTGACGCCGTATCATACGCGTCTGCAGAGATACAACACAGTAAGAGACCGAATCTTCTCCTCAGTGGCGGAGTTAGCCGAAATAATGTTTCCTGAGCTGGATATTGGACCAAAAAAGAAACGATCAACCGTTCGTTGGCGGGAATACTGCCGACGGATGATATTAAAGAGGAAAAAACTGGCCCAGACTTCCGTGTCGATGCCAGACGACATACGACCGTACGCCGAAGTAAAGCTGCTCGAGCGAACTGAGCCTGGACTACTTGATAGTGGTGCCACTGTCAATATTCTAGGCCAGGGAGCTCTAGAGAAGCTAGCAGATGCAGATGTCGAATGGAAGAGGTATCAAACACAGATACAAGTTGCGAATGGTGCCATGACGACTGTGCATGGTCATGTCAACTTGGACATCACTTTCCATGGTAAGATCCAAAACTTGCGTTTTTACGTGGTTCCTGGGCTCACACAGGCACTATATCTGGGAATAGAATTCTGGCGTCTATTTGGGTTGGCTCCAGATGTCCTGGGTATAGTCGCAGAAGTGAATCCAAGTGTAATAGCTACCTCTGACACCGACTGCCATATTCTTTCTAGTCTCGATCAACAACGCTTAGAAGCCACCAAACAGCTTTTCCCCTCCTTCACCTCTCTAGGCCTGGGAAAAATATTGTTGGTCACTCACAAGATTGAAACGAATGACGCAGCTCCGATAAAACAACGCTTTTATCCGATATCGCCGGCAGTACAAAGTTTGATGGATGATGCATTAGAGCGATTGCTATCACTGGGTGTGATAGAGGAGAGCCAGAGTCCTTGCAGCTCTCCAGTTGTACTTTTAAGGAAGCCTAGGAAGGCCCGGCTTTGTTTTGACGCCAGGAATGTCAACTCTGTTACGAAGAATGCTGCCTATCCGCTGCCGCAGATAGACGCACTTCTGAGTCGACTTCCTCCGGCAAACTACATAATGAGCCTGGACCTGTAAGACGCATTCTGGCAGTTCCCACTAGACACTGATTCCAGAGAGAAGACCGCTTTTACAGTACCTGTTCATCCTCACAGTGATGCCATTCAGCCTATGCAACGCTCCACCAACGATGTGCCGCCTCATGGATAAACTCATTCCTTTCAATCTTCGTGAGAACGTTCTCGTCTATCTAGACGATTTATTAATTCTGTCACCAGACTTCGACACTCATCTTACGCTACTAGCCCGTGTAGCGGATTGTTTGAGGAAGGCTGGCCTCACTATCAACGTCGAGAAAAGCAAGTTTTCCATCAAGGAGACCAAATACTTGGGTTTCATTGTCGGAAAAGGAGGTATGAGAACTGACCCTGACAAAATTTCAGCTATAGTTGACTATCCGTCACCTAAAACTGTTCGGCAGGCTCGAAGCCTAGTAGGTATGGCGGGATGGTATAGACGGTTCGTCCCGAACTATGCTGACTTAACTGCCTCCATTACAGACACCTTGAAAAACCCTAGTCAGTTCAAATGGATACCTGAAGTCCAAACGTCTGTTGATCCTTTAAAGCAAAAACTTACTTCTGCTCCGTTGCTAGTGAGCCCAGACTTCACCAAACCATTCGTTATCCAGTGCGATGCGAGCCAGAAAGGTATTGGAGGAGTGCTGCTTCAACTAGATGACGATGGCCACGAGAAGCCAATAGCCTATGTCTCGAAAAAGTTGAACTCAGTACAAAGAAATTACACCGTCACAGAGCAAGAATGCTTAGCTACAATCTTGAGCGTACAGAAGTTCCGTCCCTTCATAGAACTCATGCCGTTTAAGATAGTGACGGATCATGCGAGCTTGAAATGGCTGATGTCTCAAAAGGACCTCAGCGGTAGACTTGCTCGGTGGAGTTTGAAGTTTCAGGGTTTCGACTTCACTATCGGGCACCGAAAACGAAGCCTGAACGTCGTCCCTGATGCGCTGTCACGCATTCATTGTGACAGCCTGATCCCAAATGAAGATCCTGGCCCGGAAGTTGACCTTAGTTCGCCATATTTCAACTCGTTGGAATATGAGGAACTGAGGCATAAGGTTAAAACGACTTCTGGCAAACTACCAGATTTTTGTGTCAGGGATGGCTTCGTTTACATTCGGACTGTTCCGAGAATAGGCGATCCTATTCAGGCAGAAGAAGCTTGGAAGCTTTGGATGTTTTAGTTGAAACTGTTCCGTGCTCCGAAGGAGAGAGCAGTCGGGGATTTTCATAAAAAACAGAAACACTTTTTGTTTTTCGATACGTTTTTTTTTAATTTTATTTTTATTTTCCTATTTTTCCCTGCATACAAATTTAAATTTTTATTATAATATAATATATTTACACTCAAATAGTATTCTCTTTTCACTCAATTGATGGTTTGTTTCGATGATGAACTCAATGCTATTTCATTTTTTTTTTCTTTTACACTCTATTAATATTTTTTTCATTCAATTAATATTTGCTTCGATAACGAACTCAACGCTATTTTATTATTTTTTCTACACTCAATTAATATTTTTTTCATTCAATTAATATTTGCTTCGATAACGAACTCAACGCTATTTTATTATTTTTTCTACACTCAATTAATATTTTGTTCATTCAATTAATATTTGCTTCGATAACGAACTCAACGCTATTATATTATTTTTTCTACACTCAATTAATATTTTTTTCATTCAATTAATATTTGCTTCGATAACGAACTCAACGCTATTTTATTATTTTTTCTACACTCAATTAATATTTTCACTCAAAAAAATATTTGTTAAAAATTTTTACGTTTCAACTCCACCGGTTTAAAAAATGAACTCCCCGAGATTTGGGCTTGTTGCCCCCAGGTACCCATCAAAAACTTCAAAGCTCTTTTTCTTATCTTTGTTACTTTCCCACGACTTTGAAAATCGTACGTGGGAAAGTACAAAAAGTTTAGACGCAGTGCATATGCATGAAATCCGATATGCACTTTTGTATGGTTGAAGCAATGATTTCAAGTCGACCGACGGAATATTGTAAGTTTGTATGTATGTACTTTGTACGGCATGCAGGTAAGTATACATACCGTGTGAACTGAATGTATGACTGATAACAAAATGCAATTTACGCTAAATTGCATTTTGTTGCAGTATTGAAATGCATTTTTAAATGCGAATTAAAATTTGGATGGAATTTTGAATAATTTTTACTTTTCAGGGTCAACTTTTACAATGCATCAATATATTGCATAGGGCAATATATTGGTGCATGGACCTTATGGTTGTGATTTAGGCACCTGAGTCACAACATCCCTCCCCCCTGGGGAAAAGAAAGTTTTATTCTTTATAGAAGAAAACTTTCTTTCTCCAATAGTAATAAATTTTAATTGAGATTCCGGACAGTTATTTTATAAGTAAACTTATCTAAATGCGTAGTTATATATAATTGGAAGGCATACCATATATTGCCTTGTTTTTTTTCTTTTCTTTTAAAAAAAAAAAAAAAAATATTTTAGTATATTTAAAGTTGACACAAACGTCTCCATAATTACATTATATTATTATTATAGGTTTTAAGTTAGTATAAAAGTACACCAATAATACTAGAATTTTAATTATACGTATATATATATAATTATTTCCTCCTTCGTATTTAATTTATACTATTTCTATATGTATATATACTCTTCATTTACATAATTTAGCGAAAGTAGGGGGAAAAAGAATCAAATATTAACACTTATTTACCCTTATTGCTGTTACCCTTCTTTCTTTCTTTATATAATAAAAAAAAAATTTTTTTTTTTATAATTCCATACCTACTTTTCTTTCATTGTTTTATTTAAGTACATTTAATTGCACACTCGTTAAATGAGTTAAAAAAAAAATGCAAGAAAAATTAAGAAATCTATTATTTTTTTTTTTTTTAGTGTTCTGAGATAATACGCAGTCCGAGTTTGCCTTGAGATCTTGAGATTTGTTTAAGGAAAATATAGAGGAGAAAAGAGGGGAAAAAATATATATATAGCATAAATGCGTCAATGCGTTTGATTTCATATGTGCCCTTTCGTTTTCATGAGCTGCAATTTTATGCGTATGCGTTTTGCTTCTCGATTTTATTTATTGTTGCTTATCTCGACATTGCCGGGCTATGGGTTTTGGTATGTTCGCTTGTAGGTGTTGGGTGTGGGCGATGTTATTTATCTTGGTAGGTACCTAGTATGTGTTTATTATTTAACTATTTCATATTGGGTCTCTTTTATTTTTTGTTAGGTTATCTGCTTTTAATTGTTTTAAGCCATTTCAGCGTTTCTGTGCTATATAGGTTCTGTGGCATATTGAAAACGTATCAGTCGCAGCTATGTTTTTTGAACAGCTAGTGTCTCGCTCCGAATATTGTGTGCCGGCCCCATACGTAGTGTGGATTACGGGCATATTTGTGGAACAAGTTTGGTCGGGTTGGCGGGGGCCGATTAGGCTCGTTTTTCGTTGTCCCGGCCGGTCAACCCGTACGATTTGGGGTGCTCCAGCTGAAGTCGGCCGATACCATTTCGTGAATTTTCATCTGTGGTCCGACTACAAAATGTCTGTTTCCGTTGCTGGTAAGTTACCTTTTTTGTATGATATTTCCCATTTTTTGTTTTGTGTCTGAATGGAGTAATAATAAATGAAATCCTTTTATTTCAGGTGGATCTCTAGTGTTGACCGGATTATCTTATCTACCCGCGTTACCAATAATGGATCCTGGAAGGACTGGGCATTCTCCGATTACGATGATGGAACATCCTGCGGGAGGTCCAGCTCGAGATGCCGATGAAGAGTGGTAGTCATTCAGGCGCACCCACGGCTGCATTTCGCCTTTTGATATATTTTTTTTTGTATTAAATTTGATTCAGTGTTTCCTTTTATTTTTTTTTAATTCAATAAAATTAATTATATGGTGAGTTTTTTTAAAAAAAAAAATTTTTTTGCGTTTGCATTGTTTTATGATTTTTGTATGGTATTTATTTTGGACGAGGGTTAAAGTGAAAGTTGTTTACGTTGTGCAGAGCTATGTTATCGATTTGAAGAATGAATCTGCAGCGCAAATGTATATAATATGTATATTAATGTATATTACATACATACATATGTATATTACATACCGCCGTTGTAAGTGTGTGACATAGCTTAATGTCTGTCCAATTTCTAATAAGGGTAGGTTGCTGTTATATTCTGGGCGATGAAACTTATATTCTTAAATTTGAACATGAAGTTTTGCATGCCGTAGTAGGTGACGATTTTCATTCGCTGACTAGAAATTGCCAATTTCTTCGAATTAAATGCCTGCACTAGCATTTAGCTTATTTACCTCTGATTTACCTTTTAATGGAAGAAGTGGACTTTGAGCGTAATGCTAAGTAATTAATTTATAGGTAATTAGGCGATTTTTCTTTTTGTTGTTTTTTTTTTTCAATGGGGATGTGGATTATTAGGATGGTGGAAATTAGAAAAAGGTGTCTGTTTGTTAACGTCCGTAGGTTAAACGTGTTCAGTCGTTTTCCTTTTAGGTGCTGGGGTTATTTTGAAATTAAGTTTTCTTGGAGAAGGCCTAGGCACATTTTCTAGTTCATCTAGAGAAAGTATTTTCCGTGATTTACAGATTTTTTGTTTGTATTTCACGTACAAATGCGCACATAGAATTGAGATGACTAATGCAATCGTCATATATGATAATGTATAGTGGTGGATATGATGATTGTTGATTGGATTGAGCGGAGTTAATTCCTGCTCTTTTTGCGAACGAATGGATTCTAGAACTTTTTTTAGATCCGCGTTTGTTGTAATATTTAAGGGATTTGTTTTTATAAACGTTTCCATGGGAGAAGACGTCATATTCCATATTATATTGGAAATGTTTATCGTTGGGATAAAATGGGAATTGAATTTGGACATTTTTACGTTATGTCCGTGCAAGATGAATTCCTTGCTGCGAACATAACAACCGGGATTGATGTGCATTGTTCCTATTCCATGCAGGGTTTGTGAATTAATGTAATCTTCACAAATAATGTCTATGTGGAGGGATCCTTTCAGGGAGAAAAGCCAAGCGTTCTGTTGTGATAATTGTGTCCAATAGTAATCATGTCTCAAGATCAGAATTTTACATTCTTGTGTAATAGGTTCCTTCTTTAGTAGATTCACTTCACATTGGTTTGTTCTTGTATTAGTGCTTAGGATAGGGGATGAAATTTTGCAGTAGAAGTGCATATGGTCCAACGTTGCGCAATTATGAATATCCTGAAGCATTAATTCAACAAAATGCTCGCAATTGTAGTCTATTAATATGTATTCCTTCGATGGTTCGATATATACGAACGATTCGTTAAGGAGTGTCGGTAACGGAATTGCTTTGAATATTTGGTATGGTTCCTTGAATGGAAGTGGAATTCGGAGCTCAATAATTATTTTATTATTAAAAATATTTGCCGAAATTGTACTTAATTTGTAAATTTGTGATAAAATATTGTCTCTGAAATTTATAGGAAGCATCATTGAATTTGGTAATTCTTGCCTGATCTTTGATAAAAGATCTTCAATATTTTTCGGTGATACTAGTGTGGGATGGAATTTTCCATGCTTGGAATCTGTTAAAAGATCTATTAATTCCGACTGGGTATTTTGGTACCTGAATACCATTAACGAGACTAGCGAGATTAAGGATTCAAGTTCAATTGATATTTTGTTATCCAACGTTCTGTTTTCCATTGATGATATAGTTATCTGAATTGATATTAACTTTTTATACATAACCAGAAATTCCTTCTCAATTGCGGTTTTAGTTTTGTTGAAAATATTTGTGGTTGCTTCGATTATCGCAGTTTGGCTTTTCATAAGTGATAGGAGGGAGTTTTGGTTTAAGGTGAGATTACGGATTTGCTCATCATAAATCTTGGCATCATCTTCGTTCAATGTGCCGAAAAGAGCTTTAGAGATTGAGCCTATAGCATTGAAAAGTGCTCTGTGTTTTCTATTTTGGGTCACAAGTAACATATTCTTATATTCTATGTTTGCTAATATAAGATTAATTTGTAACAACGTACCGTTACAAGTGTGGCTCAAGGCTGCGTATTTGCCCAGTTTCAGGCAGGTCGCTGTAATTTGTTGGGCTATGAACTGAATGTTGTTGAATTCCGATTTAAAATTCGCCAGGTCGTAGAATATCACTATCTTCCACTCGTTTGTGTAGAGATTGGCTCTGCCAATCTCATCGAAGTAAATGCCTGCAGTAGCATTTAGCTGATTGACTTCTATCCCTGAGCCGTAGACGAAAGGGATGCAAATTAGAAAGAATGCTGTATGCATCATTTTGGAAACCTGGAAGATGAAACTATGTTAATATCTCTGAATGATATTTGAAGACTATGAAGTTTTTACTCTGAAAAAAGTTTTAGGTCATTGTTATGGACTCTTTTGTTTTTATTATTGATATTAATAGTGGAATTTTCGGGGGAATTAATCTCCATTATCTCATACAGACCTGACCATAGTGGTGAGAATTTGTTCTCTCGAAATCTGCTCTTAAGTAGGACTTTATCGCCTACCATAAAAGATTTTTAAACGGAGTTCTTATCGTATTGCAATTTTGACATTTCTTTGTTTGCCATGGCTATGTCCTTAGCTATTTTGAAGCTATGTTGTAGACGCGCTTTTAACTCGTTTGCATAATTGTCATAATTATAGCAAACGGCTGCAGATGATTTCAGATTGTTTGGAATTTCGGCTGGGAATCCGTAAAGGAGTTCGCGTGGAGTATAATTAGCACTCGAATGAGGGGTTGTATTGTATACAAACATGGCATAAGGAATCCATGTATCCCAGTCTTGTGGATCTTTTGCTACATAAGATCGGAGATATTCTGCTAAGGTTCTGTGGCTTCTCTCCAATGCACCATTCGTTTGAGGGTGGTATGGAGTAGTTTTGAGCCTTTTAATTCTCAGCAATTTAGATACCTCGGCGAACATGACACTTATGAGGTTAGAACCTTGATCTGTGAGGATACTTTCTGGAATACCATGTCGATAAACTATCGTTGTCGTGAAGGCTTCCGCTAATGTCTTAGACTCGGTGTCGACTATGGGAATAGCCTCTGAAAATTTTGAAAGGTCGTCTTGAAATGTAAGGATGTATTTGTTTCCAGAATGAGAAATTGGGAGAGGTCCTACAACATCTAGGTACACTCTTTCGAAAGGTTTGGAGCTAATGCTCGAGATTTTCATTGGAATTTTAGGGTTTCTGGATACTTTGTTCACCTGACAAAGTTTACATTTCCTTACATGCTTTACGATGTCGTCTGACATGCCAGGCCAGTAGAATTGCTTTTTGATTCTTTTAATTGTACGGGAAACACCTTGATGGCCTCCCGTCGGTAGTGAATGAAAATCTTTTAAAACTTGTTCGATGTCATTAATGTCTGATAAATCTTTAATTGAATCCTGATGCATTTTTATGTTTATTTGCTTATTAGCGAAGATTTTGGTAAAAGCGGTTTTAATAATTATTAGATTCTGAAGATCTAAAATTGGGAAGGAGATATTAATTTGTTTTAACTAATTTGCCTCGGTGTATGAGCAGATCTCAGTTAAAATCTTTTCGAGGTCTGATCTATCTCTTTGCGATCGAAAAGGTAAATTAGTTTTTGATATAGTTATTGATGAGTCTTTCTTCTTGAAGAAGTTCAGTTCAGTTTCTGAAAGTGGGGATTTATCTGAAAATTTTAGTTTCGAATCCAACACTCTTTCAAGTTCTGTATCTTGCATTGGCAAGATGAAAAATTTAGGATTCGCATTTTTAGTCAGTAAAAGAGGAAAATTAGTCTCAGTTATTATGACTGAGGAATTGTTTGATGAAGATGGAGCTGGGTTTGGAGTAATAATACTCGTGTCGGTAATGTTCAGATTTGCCTGAGCTTTAGCTTGATTCCTTGTTACCACATTTATGCAGGTGGTAGGTTTTGGGAAATTTTCGCTATTATCTGGAATAGCTCTACTGAGAGCGTCTGCATTTGTGTTGAGCTTACCTATTTTGTAGTCATATTCCTCAAGACGTATTCTCCATCTCATCAGTCTTGAGGAGTGATCTTTCAGATTCATGAGCCATACTAATGGTTTATGGTCAGTTATAATTGTAAACTGTCTGCCATAAACGTATGGTCTGAATTGCTCAACTGCGAAAACGATAGCTAAGAGCTCCTTTTCTATTGTTGAGTAACGAGTCTCTGCACCATTGAGAACTCGGCTCACATAGGCGATTGGATGATCTCCTTGATCATCAACTTGTGAAAGAACAGCTCCGATGGCGTAATCACTGGCATCGGAGGTGACGAAAAATTCTTTGCCGAAATCAGGATAAGATAGAATTGGTGCTGAAATTAATTTATTTCTCAATTCGCAAAACGCTTCATCGCAAATTGCGTCGAACTTGAAGGGCGTATCTTTTTTTAAAAGATTTGTAAGTGGTTTAGCTATTTTTGAAAAATTTGGAATGAAGCGGCGATAATAGCCGACGAAACCAAGGAAGGCTTTAATATCTTTCTCCTTCTTGGGTCTGGGATAGGACTGAACTGACTTGATTTTTGCTGGGTCTGGTTTGACTCCATTTTCTGTAATTATGTGCCCTAGATACATAATTTCCTTTCTTAGGAAGTGGCACTTGTCGGGTTGAAGTTTGAGGTTGAAATTGCGAAGAAGGCTAAATACTGCTGTGAGTCTTGTATTATGGTCTTTGAGATTGTATCCATGGACTACAATATCGTCCATGTATACGAAGCAATAGATGCCTTGAAGGCCAGATAAGACATTATTCATGGCTCGTTGAAAAGTAGCAGGGGCTCCTTTTAAACCAAATAGCATACGATTGTATTCGTAGTGGCCATAGGGTGTGCTAAAGACAGTTTTCTCCCTGTCCTTCGAGTCCATTTTTATCTGGTGAAATCCACTGGCTAAGTCGAGTGTGGTAAAATATTTCGACTTCCCCAACTGGTCTAATATATCAGTGATATTAGGCAGTGGGTACGCATCGCCAATAGTAATGTCGTTAATACGACGAAAGTCTACCACTACTCGCCACTTTTTGTTTCCATTCTCATCTGGTTTTTTAGAAACCAGGAGAAGTGGAGAGTTCCAGGGACTATGTGAAGGTCTGATGATGTCTGACTCAAGCATTTCTTGTATTTGCCTATTTATCTCAGCTCGGCTTGCTTCAGGAAGTCTATAAGGCTTTGTATAAATGGGCGGTTTGTCTTGGAGTGTCTCGATTTTGTGGGTAATCGCATCTGTATATGAAAGGAAATCCCCTTCTATGAAGAAGAGATCGTTGAATTCCCTACAGATATTGCGAACACTCTCTGATTCCTCTGAATTACAGTGATCCAATTTTATAAGGTTTTGCAGCTTAATTATTCTGCCCTTAATTGGATCTCTTTCAGAGTCTGTGGAGATGACCACACAGTCGTCCAAGTCTTGGTAAACTGGGTTCACCTCGTAAGGTGCTAGATCGGCGTCCTCCTCATTTGTGTTGAGGATTAGGACTTTTTCCATACCGTTGACTGGTTCGACTATCGAATTTCCAAGAAACAGACCTGGTCTTATTTCCTTCTTGAAACAGACTGATTGATTTTGAATAGAAGGAGTTGGAATTTCAATGATGAATTCTGATCGAGCCTGAATTTTAATTTTATTTAATTTATCCGATTCTTTCAGATGATTAGTAGGAAGGAGATATGATTCCAACTTTTGTGGAATTTGGAAGGGGTTATTCGATGATTCCGACTCGATAGAATTTGTAGGAGATAATACCTTATTGAAATTCTTTGACTTCTTTGATTTTATCTTGGAATTCACTTTTTGTGAATCTATTGATGAAGGAGATAAAATTTTACTAGATGTAGCCTTTTGTGCGGCTGTAGATGGAGATATACTTTTACGCTCTTGTTTCATATCTTGTGAAGCTTTGGATGGAGATTGATTGTTATTTAATTCAGCCTTTTTTCTGGGTATAGATGGAGATAGATTTTTACCTTTATGCTTCATTTCTTGTGAAGCATTAGCTGGCGATCGATTTGCATTGCTTTTCGAAGCAATTGATGGAGATGGATTTTTATTAGTATTTATATCGGAGAATGTTATCTCCGTATATAAAAGACTTTTTGTTTGAGACCTCTTTTCTGGGTCTTCGCTTTTCAAATAAACGTATGGATAATTGGAATAATATTCTTCGTACGGATAAGATTTATTTGAATCGTTTATTTCTAAAGAAATGTATTTATTTTTATAATTGATACTAGCATTGTATCGAGATAAAAAGTCATGACCAAGTAGGCCATCGTATGAGAGGATGGAGTTATTTCCCACTATTTGAAATGGGTGCTCTAGGATGGAGTTATTTTGCGTAGATTCCAGAGTTAATTTCGCGAAGATGAGTCCTTCTGTAGAAGTTGACTCTGTAAACAAAGTATTTATATTGCAGACAGCATCTCTGTAGCAGATACTGCCTGGTTTCAGTGGATGGAGTTTTATTAAGCTGATCTCTGCTCCTGTATCAATCAAAAACGTAAGCTTCGGAGTAGAACAGATGTCGACAGGCAAGGAAAGCGTTAGTGAATTTTTATTTATTTGAACGGGGATTTGAATTAATTTCTTGCTGCCTACTTTTCCGTCGATATTGTCTCGGGATTCCTGTGGACTTGTGCTGTAGTTTGTATGTGCGAGGGGTTGCCGAATGAGACCCCCGCTGCATCCAGTTTCCCTGCCTGGATGCCGATGGACTTTTGTTATTCTTCCTATTCGGAGATGGTGACCTAGCCGAGATATTGGCATTATTATATCTCGGCGGTGGAGTTTGACTTTCTCGGAATACTGGTTGCTGCCAGTTCCTATTTTGAGGCTGTCTGTCAGCCGTGTTTGTTGGTGGAGTATTTTTCACCTTTTGGAAATTATTTTGATTTCCTGGGCTGTCGTTAAAGCGACTATTATTCGCAGTTCTTGATCTGCATTCCTCGATTGTATGTCCCATCCGATGACAATATCGACATGAAGGAGATTGTGATGGATATTTAATTTTATTAAAATCTGGAGAGCGTTGTAATTGGGGGTTTAGCTTTGGAACTGCATTGAAATTTTGCGTGGTGCGTTGTATGACTGGGCAACTTGATGCAGCATGCCCCAGTCTATTACATTTGAAGCAACGAAGATTGTTATTTATACTTTGAAAGGAATTTTGATTTACCTTGTTATATGTTTGAAAGTTGGGTTGCTTCTGCTCCATACGTAATGAGTGATCTAGAATATCTGATTTTAGTGCAGAGAAGGATTTATCAGAATGTACCTTAGCCAAGGTCTGTAATTGTGGATTGGATAACCCGTCCTCAATTGCTCTCACAGCCTGACACTCATTATCTTTTAACAAAGACCGTAGGAGCACCTTGTCCGTTGTATAGGAATGTGTTGCTTCATTTAGCTTGGACAGTGTTGTATTTAATCTCTGCAAAAAGTCTTTTACACTTTCCTCTCTTCTTTGTCTGGAGTTGGTCAATTGGGATTGTAAGGAAGATCTAGAGATTTTTATTTCGAAGGTTTGAGTCAACAGACGTTTTAATTCAGACCAATCTGATATTTGGTTGTACCTGAATACATCATATGCTTCGGCGGATAGTTTACTCCTTATTAAACTGAGGAGGGAGTGCTTTTCGTTCGTCGTCGATGCCGTCGCGTATATATCATCACAACTTGAAATGAATCTGTGAAGATCTTTGGGATTTCCATTAAAGTTGGGAATTAACGATCTAGCTTCTGATAGAAAGATGGTAGATTGGTCTCTAAAGGAGATATTATGATGATGGTCTGTGAAGTTATGTGTATTATTCGATACGTTTTGGATTCGAGAGTCCAATTGCTCTTGAAGGGCAATTATCGTGTCTGTGTATGATGTTTCTACCTCGGCGTAAACATCATTTTTGAAATAGTCATGCTCCAAATCATTAGGGCCGGTATATGAAATTATTTCACTATGCGTGGCCTCAAAATCATCCCAATATTTGTGTAATGAATTGATCTTTTGCGTCAGATATGTCTGTGTCGCAGTTGATAATAAATTAAAATTGATCGATTGTATAATTCGTGATATAGACTTTTGCCTATGATCCTGCAGTCTGAACCGTACTGTATTTGACTGATCTTTGTCTGTATTGTCTTGGGTGTCAGCTGCAGGTGTTTTTTGCGAAGTCTTAGGGGGTGGAATATAAAATGGGTTATTTGTGCGTTCTGTGTGGATTGATATGGACTTCAGCCTATCAGATAGAGTTACCTTGGTAAGATTATACCAGTCCTCAGTCTTGTCATAGCATGACTGTTTGAAATAGTCATGAGAATCATCAAAATCTTCATGGTCTTGAATCAGGGTTTCAATTTTTTCAAATGAAGCCCACAATTCTTCCAAGTTTTGGAGTTTTTCAGAAGTAAAAGAATTTGTCTAATTTCTGCCGTTTTTGAGACTTGTGACAAGCAAAGCTCATCGAAAGATTTGTTTTCGTCAGTCATGATTGATTGTATTGCACTGTTGTTTTATAGGGCGTAAAAATTGGGAAGAATCAGAAGAGGTAAAAGGTAATGTTTTGACACAAAATAACTGTACAAATGTACACACAAAAAAAATATGTGGAACGTAAAGATAAAAATGCTCGATTGCAGTTATAACGAAAATCATTAAAAGAAAACGAAATTGTATATATGTAAGTATGTAGGTTTTTTTTTCAAATGTGGGATAAACACAGTAATATGAAGGTGGATAATTTGTTGAATTTGTCAATAGAGAGGACAAAAAAAGTTTTTAACCAAAATTTTTTTTTTGCAAATTACAGCGAGAGAAGTCATAAAATCTCAATAAAGCAAAAACGTATACTTATTTATCTCTGTTTTTTTTTTATTTTATTTTTTTTTATTTTTTTATTTATTATTTAGCTAATAAAAAACAAAAATCGCTCTTTCCAACCAAAATCTTTCTCCTGATCGATAGGTATATGAAGATCTATCGCAGGGGATCGATATTTGATTTTATCGAAGTCCTCTGACCAGCAAGCTCACGGGGTCTTACCGCAGAGGTCGCTTCTAGGAAGAGTGGACCTTATTGTTATTATTGATCACTGAATATGTTTTAGCATTTGTTAATTGAAATGCTTCGTAAATGACTGAGTAATATAATTATATTTGCACAATTTAATATGGAAAAATGAAAGTATTATGTAAATATATATATATGGTTATAAAATAAATAAAGAAAGGGTTCAATCTTATCTACTTCTACCTCAATTTTAGTCCAATTAATCAATTTTTCGATGTTGTGCAGAACAATGATTGTTGTGTTGGTCGTGTGGCCTGATTATTTTTATCGATGAAGTTGTTGTTGGTGTTGGTATGATTTGCCGAGCGTCTTGGTTGACGTCTTCTTCCAGATTTAAAATTAAAGGTGAACATGTTGTTGCTGTTCTTTTTGATGATTTCTTTGCGTTGATGCTGAATGTTGTTGAGGATGAAGATAATGATGATACGTCACGCGTCCTGGGTGACGATTTCTGGGAGTCTTCCTTCTGGGAATCGTCTCGTTGAGGCAGGGATGAAGCCTCGCTAAATTCCCTCGTTGGAGCACTATGGCACTCTAAACTTATTTATTTTTCCTCTAAGTACCCTATATAAAGGGTACCCGGGCTTTTTTTTTTTTTTTTTTATTAAATTAATTTTTATAGGCACTGGATTTATAGGATTTATTATCTTTACACTTTTATAATAAAAGATTTTTATTTATTTATATTGGCGCTGTTTTGTTCCATTTGTTCCAAAAGTTCCGCTGTCAGCAATTGTTATGTGGTAGAATTTTATTATTATTTTAATTTTTCGTTTTCTTTAATTTTTATTTAATTTTATTTGCACTGATTTATTATTTTAAATAACCGCTGCCACCAGTTGTTTTAGTTGAAACTGTTCCGTGCTCCGAAGGAGAGAGCAGTCGGGGATTTTCATAAAAAACAGAAACACTTTTTGTTTTTCGATACGTTTTCTTTAATTTTATTTTTATTTTCCTATTTTTCCCTGCATACAAATTTAAATTTTTATTATAATATAATATATTTACACTCAAATAGTATTCTCTTTTCACTCAATTGATGGTTTGTTTCGATGATGAACTCAATGTTATTTCATTTTTTTTTTTTCTTTTACACTCTATTAATATTTTTTTCATTCAATTAATAGGGAAAACACTGGAACGTCTGCGAACACATCTGTACTGGCCACGAATGACAGCTGATGTCAGAAACTACGTAGGCGCCTGTGACGTGTGTAAGGAAACGAAGGCTCCCAATACTATTCTGAGGCCACTTATGTAAGTACAGTCTGTGACAGAACGACCCTGGCAAATGCTGTATGTCCATATCCTCGGTCATTGAAAGGAAACGTCTGGATTCTGATAGTTCTTGACCACTTTTCACAATATCCAATTCTAAAGCCTATGAGAAAAGCATTTACACACAATGTGTGCCAATTCATTGAGACGGAAGTATTCCACGTATTCGGAGTCCCGGAAACGATAGTCTCTGACAATGGAGTCCAGTTTTGCTCGGCTCAGTTCACCAGATTACTGGATAAGTATGGGGTGAAGCACTTGCGAACGGCACTTTACTCGCCACAAGCAAACGCCTCAGAGCGAGTAAACCGGTCTCTATTGTCAGGGATTAGGGCTTATATACGGAAGGAACATAGAAATGGGATGAGAAACTAAGCCAAGTAGCTAGTTCCCTCAGGAGCTCTTTCCACCAAGCTACTGGTTTCTCTCCTTATCGAACACTTTTCGGTCAACAAATTATTGAACATGGCAGCTCCTATTCCCTCTTGAGGAGCCTTGGAACTCTTAATGAGGCGTTGAGAGTAGATGCTGAGGACAAACTGAGATAGATCCGTGCGAGAGTGCAGGAAAATTTACACCATGCGTTCGAACAGGGTTCACGAGCCTATAATCTCAGGGCGAAGCCTGTTGATTTCAAAGTTGGTCAAGAGGTATTTAGAAGGAATTTTGCCCACAGCAACTTCCAACAGCAGACTAGTGCTAAACTGGGACGAAAATTTGTCAAGTGTCGGGTCAGAGTCAAGAAAGGAAACGCTTATTATGAGCTTGAAGTTCTGCAGGGGAAACTGTTAGGAGTCTATCACGCCAGACATCAGGCAGTGATCATCAGTCTAGAAAAGTCGTCTATCTATTGTCACATTTATTCCTAGTAGCCCTAAGAAGGACATAGCAGTACTAAATCTAGATCCTGAGCCCTAAGAAGGCATCCAGCTAGCTTCACTGGTAAACTATAGGATATCGCGAAGCCCTCCTATTGCCCCGTCAATGGTGGCTGATATACCTGTTGGAATCCATTCCTGTATAAGGCTGTCAGCATGTCACTACTTCGACGACGCCTTGGAGACACACCCTTGAACAATCGCCAGTCGAAGATCAGGGTGGAATGTTGCACCGGGAAAGCTTAGCGATCAGTGCTTCGGGTTGCTGGTCGCGGGGCTTCCTCAGCATCTCGGTGAGGGAGGGCAGAGAGACATCGACCAGCTGGATTTTTTGGGATACCAGCTTGTCGATGTGGCTTTGGCTTCCCACACAGAGAATGATGTCGAGGTCTGATCAAAGACTGACGAGACTTCAAGGATGTGTCCTCGATGCGTCATCGGTCAAGTAGATTCCGAGTGATGAGGAATACGCATTGGGTCGTGGGTCGTGACACACATTGAGCGCCCGCAGTGATGAGGCCTATGTTTAAGACCGGCTAGCTCAGTCGACCATTTTTCAGCGTCGTCTGAACCAGGGGTGGCCCAGACCACTCTGCCCTGTTATGGTCGTAGAGTATTGCATATAGCAATATGCTACAAGAATTACTGAAGCGTGTAGGCCGGCTGCGTCAAGCATAAAAAAATGAATGAATGATAACAGGCTGGAGATGACAAAGAAGAAGAAGAATCAATCTGTCTTACTTCTCGAGTAAAAGTCGCGCGTGAATGAAATCAGCAAACATCATCAAAAATCCTCAATAACATCTGGCCCAAAAAGGAATTTCAAAATGGGGCTAGACAGAGAGAAAAAAAATTTTGCTGAGCTCTGTGAAAGGGAAGAACTTTTTCTGCTCCATAGATAAGTTGGCCGGATTGTTTTAATTCTGGCGTTTCTGTTTTCCGTCCAATTTCGAGACATACAATTTACCAAAATTCGATGATTACGTACCGCACTTTCTTATTTAATTTCGTTCAAGATATATGTGTAGATACAACTGCCGCTGGGCAATATTATTCCAACTCATCGAATTAGTTTGTGATAGAGACTACAGACAGCAAGTAGAAGCAATAAATTCTAATTTAATATTTAACTAGATGGCGGATGCTGAAGCGCTTCATCATACCGTGGAATTTTCACCGTGAGTATTATTGATATATTACACATTTTCTTTTGGTATACGCATACTTCGGCTTATGTAGCAACTTACACATGTAGGACTTCCTTTTATTGATATTCTTTTCATGTAGCTATATGTAATTTTGATTTAATACTATATATAATATATATAGGACGCAAGTTTTGTTATATTTACATGTATACACTTTGAAATGATAATTCGTTTAAGTAGACACTCTATATGTAACGATATACGTAACGATATACTTACCAGTATATAGTTTGAATGAATGATCCGGTTGAGTCAACACTCTACATACCTATATATATATATACGATAATGATATACTTACTTGCATATATCTGTCTTATTTCATGATATGCTTACCTACACAGGTATATTGGAATCTTGACCTTTTGAATTTTTTTTTGATTAAGTGCTTTATATATAACTAGCTATAGTTGATTTGTTGAATACTACCCATTATCGAAAGTATCGGACGGAAAAGATTAAGTGTAAAATAATATAATACTGATAATTAATTTAAAAACGCTTTTTTTACGTAGAGGTGTCATTCCTAATTACACCAAAAAAGGGGTATCTTTTAAAGAAATCTTTTTATCAGAATTATAACGTAAATATGAAAGTTTGAAAGTTTTGATTATTCCTTCACTATCCTGGAGCCCTCTCACATAGGATGGAGGTCGTCTAGGCTCGCCTAGTCTCTCTCTCTTTTTACAGGTCAACTAGGGACTCTGAAGAATTATGCCCCTCAGAGTCAGATAGGTGGATGGGGCAGGCAAAGAAGGCAGACCATCTGCGCCTTCGATGGGATGCAGGTAAGTGACGTAAGGGTCCCTTCAGGACCGAATGTGTACCGGCTTTGGTGTGATAGCCACGCAAATTTTTTTTTTGATTATGGCTGACGGCTGCGGCAGGTTTTTGTGGAACGCGCCCACACTCTCCGCCAATAGCTGAGGCGAACTAGCGTGCCGCCCTGTACTCAACGCTGCCCGTCGAGTGATCTGTCAGCTCATGCTGACAGTCGGGACTTTACGTCCCAAGCGAATCACTCTTCATAGTTCCATAACAAAATCTATTTTTGAAAAGTTAAAAATAGATTGTGAAATAGCTGAAAATTAATGTTGAGTTACTGATATTTTTTTGAATACTAAAAAAGTTATTTGTAGTGGAAGAAAATGAAATTTTAAAAGGAACAAGGAAATGAAGAAATTTCAACTATGGCCGCTAATCTAAATAAATTAAAAGTTTGTTGGCAAATATTACTATAGAAAGTGTGAAAGACGAAGATAAAATATAAGAAAAATAAATGCCATGTATGAAGCTAATAAATCCCTAAAGAAAAATTGAAAAGTTCTGCGAGAATGAAATTATAAAGCGTCCATTTTGGAGTTTTTGGCAATTGGAAAAATTGAGGAAAAATTTAATGAATTGGAGTGATCCAGCAGTTTGGTAATATTGATTGAAGAAAAATAATCCTTGTGATTTGGTATACAGGAAATTACAAAGAACCTGTAAAAACAGAAACAATACAAAAAAGAAATATACTAATAAGGTTTGTGAATTTATTTTATTAAGATAAAAATATAAGACAAAAGAAAAATCATAAATTGGAAATGTAAGTAAAATAAAAAAAAAACAAGAAATATATATAATTAATATATTTTGTCCTTATAAAAGGAAATGTTAAGATAAATTTTTAAGTGCAAATAAAATTACTATAAAAATATTAAATTAAATAAAAGAAAATTTGAGAAGAAGAAAATATAAAACGAATTTGGAAATTAATAATTTAATTGGTCAGAAAATTTTAAGAATGTTTTATTAACTGAAGGATAAATAAAACGATGAAGAAAGTTTTTTTTTTAATATATGAAATACAAAAATAAAATAATCAAATGAATTTTGTCAAAGAAGCGTGCTAAATAGAAAACAAAAAAAAATTGAATTTGTTTCTCAACTGTAAAAAAAATGAATAATAGAATCTTTATGATAATTTGGTAAATTTTAGGTCTGTTCATATGGATATGAAAGAACCGTATAACTCAATAGTTCCTTTCGTGGTAGTATACGTTGTGTTGTTTTAAAGGATATATATTGGAATTTTTACAGCTTGTTACCTAAAAAATAAAAAAAAATATGAGATTTGAACAGAGATATTTTGAATATATAACTGATTAATTTGAAAATGAACAAATAAGTTTTTCTGTGAGGTGATGTAGTGGTAGTGAATGTGCAGGTGACCCGCTTCCTTCTTCCTTCATTTCCATTGTCGACAATGTGGATTGTTATTCGTCTGCCAGGTTGTCTGACACACACCGTTTTTGGTTAATTAGGCATGCAGTTTTTTTTATTAAAGTAACAGTCAATTGACTCTAATGATTACAAAGTGTGTCGCGAACCCACCCCAACGACGAGCTAGTTAGAGCAGCCTCATCTAGGCAACAGCTTTTTTTTGTTTTTTTTCTTTATTTTCGGCATAAATGCACTTTCACATCAAAAACAAAAACAGAAAAATTTAAACCGAAAAACTCAATTTATTCCCCTTTAAAACAAGATTTTTGTTCCAATGATTAATAAAATCCGAGGAAATAGGAAAAACTAAGAATTTTACTGAGAAAACAGTTATATTTATATCAGATTTTGAAGAAAAACATAAGTTTTATGTTTTATCAGCCGAAAAACTTTTTCGGCGAAAAGATTCGGCCGATAAAACATAACAATTATGTTTATCTTAAAAATCTGAAATATATATACTATTTTATTAGTAAAACTATTAGCTTATCCTATTTCCCATGATTTTATTAATCATTGGAGAAAAAATCTTGTTTCAAAGTGGAATAAATTGAATTTTTCGGTTTACATTTTTTCGATTCTTGTGTTTGATGTGAAAGTGCCTTAATGGATGGCGTGACTTTCACTAAGTCATCTGATGTTTGTTTGTTCATCTCCGTTTTTTTTATTTTTTTTTTCGGTCTGAAGCCTGTATTTAGGAGTTGTCGTGTGCTGGTATGGCATCTGTGGATGCCGGCCGTTTGATAAAAGTTGAATAGTGTCAAATAAGGATGTGACCTAAGTTCAATTGTGAAATGAAGATTTACGCTTGAGAGGTGTAGTATCAGCGTTTTTTTTTTTGACATTTCTCGATGAAAGGCCTGTTATAGATATGGAGTCTAATGTCAGTGGCTTAGAATATATATCAAATAGGAATGGTTGAATCGTGTAAAATTCGTGTACATGAGCGTAATTTGTCAAGAGCAGGAGACTATACATAGGAGTAAGTGAGATGCTGGATGGAGAAATTGTCAAAACTGTAGATTAATTGTCAAATGTGCTTTTGTTTTGTGAGCAGATTTGGTCAACTTAAAGTTCTTTTGTGAAATTTAACAAAAATACCGAATCAATTCTTTTCAAAACTATTTATCTTTGAACTTTATTTAGTGCAAAGTGTTATAGTTCCACTAGTGTCTGTAAAAATCTTCATATCAATTAAAAAAACAGAAATCAAGTGTTCGGTCAGTGCTTGCAAATATAAATTGGATTATAAACTAAGGAATCCTGTTTGAGGCAACTGCACTACCTAAATTATCTTTTTTGTTAATAGAAGCAAAGATTTCTATAAATTAATTAAGTGAATTGTTTCAGAATAAAGTTGAAAAAGAACATTTTTTACCACAGATGCTCCGCACAAAACCTATGTTTACTTTTTGTAAATTGACAGTTGTTTAGAATAGGGATGGCGTGTAAATACATGTAAAAATGGACTACCAACACAACCAGGAATTCATTACGCAAAATCTGGCTTATCACCATTCCTGTTTGCTCTATATTCTAAGGTTAATGTAGGTATATTGACTGACTTCCGTGTTTGTCGTATATAATAAACATATCTTTCAAAATGCGGAGCATATTCAATAAAGATATTAACAGTCTAAATAACTTTCAGTCAACGTGAACGCCACCCAGAGAAAACTGTCATAGACGACGAAATAAGCGATTAAAGGACTGCTTCTGTTTTCGTGCGGCGTGCAAAAACTATACCGTATTAACGCACAGCAAGTTTTTCCCAAAAAACAGAATGGGCGATCACGCAACGCAAAAACTACACCGTCTAAACCAGCCCTCTCTAACATTTTTCCGCGTTGTCTCGCCGCGCTCTAAAGCCCAATTCAAGCCCAATTCAGAATCAACGCAGCATGCAGCAAGGTTTGATATCATGGGATCATATGGCGCAATTCGCAATCGGCGCAGCATGCATCATAATGCAAGACTTTAGAAAATTTTAAAATTTGATGCATGCTGCAACAGTTCTGCCAACATACTGAGATAAAAAATAAATTTATTTGAATTTGAATAAAATCTGAAAGTGACAGTACAGTAAATTTTTGAATATTTTAGAAGTTTTTTATATAATAATACATATAATATTCTAATAAAAAGTGAAGAACAAATGTACCCCGAAATGTGAAATAATAGTTGTTGATAAATATTAGATATTGACCTAATTAATGCAAGCAAATCATATATCTAATTAATTACAGAAACAACTATTTTTTTTTATATTTTGTTATGGTCGTAGCTATTGCATATAGCAATATGCTGCATGTAAAATGCTGATGCATGTACGCTGGCCTTAAAGTAAAACGCAGACTGAACGCACCCGACCGAGAGTAATGCTTCCTCAAGCTCGTGTGACATGTCGGTGAAGAAAAGATAAAGAAGAAGAGTATCGATCTGTCTACGTGTAAGAATAAAAAGTTACTGTCGGAAAATCAGAGAAGAAATAGAATCTGAAATTTTTGTGATCATCGAGACCAAAATTGGAAAAATTAAGGTAAAGTGCAATAAAATTTTACTGCCCCCACATAACTCACAAAAATTATTTTTGTTGAAAAATTAAGGAAAGACAAAGCGCACATCAAGACGTGGTAGAAAGAGTTCATAACGAGGCCCATGTGAGCCAGGCTATCATAAAAAAAAACGAAGTATAGAGCAGTGGAAAGTTCCTCCAAGTTATAGTGAAACAGACATTTTCAGAGCGTCTGAGTATTGAGCAAGGTAACATAGTTTAAGATTTGTGAGATCTCCACTGGACAGGTCTACGGACCTTGCCGGGGCCAAATATGCACCAGTCAGCTGTTACCTGTTTGCAATTAAATTCACGTTCGGTGATTACAAGCTCAGATGACGGTACTGTGAAGCTGCGGGACACTAAAACGGGTGACCTTGTACGCACTTTAGTAACCAGAGAGTCAAGAGGCTCTGGTGGAGTTGTTTGGAGAGTGAGAGCTATTGATACAAAACTTATTTGTGTGTAGGATCACGAAATGGCACTGAAGAAACTAAGCTGATAGAATTGGACTTTGATGTAGAAAGTGCCTGTTTAAAAGCCTCCTGAATAGTAGATGCTTCTGGGGCGATTGTTTTATAAAATTTCTTCTATATACATGAGCAGCTTACCAAAACTTAGAGATAAATACGTAGAACATTCAATACAGGAGCATATACTCACAAAATAGTTACTAAGTGTAAGTTTATTCATAAAAGAAAGTAAATAGTTCTAGGGATTAAGTTCCAAAAAACAACCAAGAAATAAGTGATGAAATGTGCTTACGAACTACCAAACCACTATGTCATACTATGCGTAGCTCATGCTAGTTATAAAAGAAAAGGGAAGTACATAACTCAAGACGTAATTGTTAAAGTAAATGAGGATACGTTTTTTTATCTTTTTTATGTTGAATAATAGAGTAAAAAGTCACTCTTACATGCTCTGAATTGATCGAATATTTTTGTTATAATTATGAATTGTCATATTTCTGTCTAATTACGACGGTGTTCATTAGATCGCATTTATCTATTGATTGATAGGAATTTTTGTATGAAAGAAACATTTTGCCTTTGATGTGCATAGCATTTTGAAAAGTAAGGGTATTGTAATGAGCTACAGGTTTTAAGTACGTATACCTACTTACAGACTTCATAACTGTATGATTTCTGTAAAGTGTGAAATTGACATTAGCTTCAAGATTGGAAACCAAAAGCAGACCCATAAATTTTTTTAAATCTATTAGCGAATAAGTACTTCATAAGATAGGATAGGTGTGTTATCTCACTATTAGGTTAGCCTTTGCAATTGTAGAGCATCGATAGGCTCAGCTGAGGAAACGAAGTTTACTATCCAGCATATATCCTCCCTAGGTGGGGAAAATTCACCCAGATTATATCATATATTTGTAAAGTAGGCTAAAGGGGAGACTTTTAACACCTATTTTCAGAGATCCCGCATCCAGCTCTCGAAGGCCTTCTGGAGGAAAGGATAACGGGTGAGTAAATGAGTTCTAATGTTTAAAGCACACGGTATATTTGTCTATTCATCAAGATTCTTCCAAATTGATTGGATTGAGCTGAAATAATTTTGATTTTTAACGATACTGTTGCGTAAATATTTCAATGAGAAATTTTTTTTTTTTGCTTGCATACTTAATTTAATTGGAATATACATGCAAAATTTTGCGAGAAATTAGAAACCATAAGATAATAATAAAAGCAACCTCTGCTGAAAATGTCTTCTAATAATAATAATATATAATAAATAAAAACAAATAAGTCTTAGTACTAAGAAAAAGAAGAATATACACGAATTTTTAGAGAAGATTTTATTATCAAGTAAATTTAGAAACAAAGAAAAATTAAAACTTAAGTACCTACCGTGAAGCATATTATAACGTAGGAATATGCGCGAAGAGTATTGCTTGTGTCATCGAATCAGACACATTTAAATTAATCCAACGACGTACATAAGAAATACTTCTCTGTCATGTTTTTATCTATTCCAAAGGTACATATGATGGTATTTTCGCGAGTGATATCTAAAATATAAGAAAATAATACATTTTTGGAGTAGTATTCCCCTTAGGCTTACTGTGTCCGTAGCAAGTAGAGATTCTTTTAGTATCTGAGTAAGTACATACTAGAATTAAATCAGAGTTTTTTTTTGTCAAATGAGTATCGACGAGATTTCGTTAACCTCGCTTATTAGATGCGACCTAGCCATGACAGTATTATCAGCTATAAGACCAACCGACATTGTATAATAGGTTAAGATTGTCCACCTTCTACGGAACCTGTCAAGATTAAAAAGAGAAAAAATGTATGTATAACTGAAGTCAATAACATGAATCGGAAGTAGAGTTTTACTTGTTCCTTTACATCCCGGAGCCCTCTCTCGGGTAAGATGAAGGTCGTCTAGGCGTGCCTAGTCTTTCTGCTTCTCTTTTACAGGTCAACAAAGGGACTTGGGAAAATAGTGCCCCCAAAGTCAAACGGGAGGATGGGGCTGGCAAAGGAAGGTAGAACACCTACAGCTTCCACCTAGATACAGGTAAGTGACGTAAGGGTCCCTTCAGGACCGAGTGTGTGCTAGCTGTTCGGTTATTGAAGGCACGATATTTCTTTTTATATATGGTTGGTAGCAGCGGCAGGTTGTTTTGTAGAACCCCCCCACACACTGTCCGCCAATAGTCGAGGTGGACTAGCGTGCCGCCCTGTATACAACGCTGTTATCGGGTGATCTGTCAGCTCATGCTGGCAGTGTGGACTTAACGTCCAAAGTACATCTCTCTCAACTTAATTCCATAACAAAAATGGCGCCCAACGTGGGGCCACCTCAGTCAGCTTCGGTGTTCGAATGTGTTTGACACTGGGAACTGAGGCTACTTAAGATATGGACATTTGGCTTCTAGCTAAATCGTCTGACTCGGTAGTTTCATATCTAGTGGAGAATACATGTGGACCTGACGTTTGACTGTTGTGTTAATTGGATTTTTTTTCTGTAAAGTAAAGTAAAATTTTTAAAAGTTTTTAAAGTTTTGAAAGTAGAGTAACGTTTTGAGATTTTGAATTTTTGAAGTTGATTGTAAAATAAAGTAACGTAACGTTTTAGATTTTTGGAAGTTTTGAATTGAAGTTCGACTCTAGGTTTGACGTTGGTCAAGCCTCGAGTCTGAACAGTTGTCTAGTTTTTGGAAGTTTTGAATTTTTTTTTGATTTTTTTTTAAATTATACTTTCCCGCTGGCCTTCTGTCATGGAAATGGTAGGTGGCCTCACAAAATTTTTTGTGTGAGCTCTCACGGAGACATGTCTCTGTTGGCCAACTGGCTGGACAGAGTTATGAATCTGTGAGACGACTTTTTGGCTTCCAGCTAACTAGTTGATCAGATTCATGACTCTGCCCAGTTGGAAGGTTAGCTGGACATGACAATCAGGTGAAGAGGAAGGAAGAAGTTGTTGGAGGATGGAAGTGATGTTGGGGACCTTCAGTCATCAGGAGTTGGCATACTGCTAACTGCCTGGCTGAAGAATCTCTAGTACTATTTTCAGTCTCTAGTTTCGCCAACCCGACTCTTCCCAGATTTCTGTGGGAGCTCCATATTTTTTTTTAATGCACACATTCACGTCGCTTGCCTGTATAAATTTTATGGCCTGAAAAGAGAGAGGGCGACCTGAAGACGTTTAGGTTGAGAGTTAGCTCCTGGAAGTGAAGGAGAAACCGTATGATTTTGTTTAGAATTTTTTTTCTCGAAACGTTTAATCGAACTTTTGGTAACTTTGTCGAACCTGCGAGTTCTCTGATTGTTTAAATTCTTTTTCAACTTCGCCGAACGTTTGGGAAAATTTTTGTTTGAAATATAGAATCTCGTCCAAACCTTCGACGTTAAATTAGTATTTCATCATCCTCACGTTGTGAAGAGCCTGTTATCTCTTTCGAATTTTCAAATTCTTTGAATTTTTTTTAGATCTAGTTCAAACCATTGGTTTGAAAATCTCTTCATTTGATTTACGACTGATTCAGTATGGCTACAGTACGGACACCACCTCCTGTGCCGAACGGTGTGACTATGTTGCCTGAACCATGCACTATCTGTACAGATACGAGCTGGTCAGCCGAACAGAAGCCTGTCATGACCATGTGTGGATAGGTGAACATTCTAGTTGCCCTAACTGTAGTCGTCGCCTCACGCCAGAGGTCTTCACTGGTTACACTGGTGCCTTTCCTAAAAGACCGAAGTAGGCAAAGCCCGCGAAGTCGGCTAGTCGCGATTCATTGCCGACCTTCGACTTACCACCACCCAATCGACGATCTCAATCTCCTGGAATGCCAGATTTACATTCAAGGACTTTTACCAATCCTAACTCGCGACGAAATAGCCCGCTGCCTTCCGGCAGTAGACAGACCTCAGCCACTACGGATGCGCTGATGGCTGGCCTACGCCTACAAATGCAAAACCTTATACGAGAAGGTCTCGAACAGAGCCTCAATGGTTTGCGGACTGACTTAACGAATAGTATCCGATAACAAGTGGCAGCAGCATTGCCGCCAATGGACTTTGCACGACCTCCTCCGTCCATGGGTAACCAAAGACAGTCGAACGATTTCCCCAATCTGGGGAGACAATCGTTTCAGAGACCACCATCACCTTTTGGTCAGCCTTTTGGTCAGCCTACTGGTCAGCCCAGACCGAACTTCATACCACCTCATCCTCCACCACATATTCGTGTCCCTGCAAATGTAGGACACCGACGATCAGGCAGTCCTATCCGAAGATGGAACCTGACGTATAACGGCAACAACTCGGAGCCCTCTGTGAATGAATTCATTTTTAGAGTCGAAGCGCTCACGCACTCCACTCTAGAAGGGGATTTTGATCTCCTAGTTAGAAACATGCTTACGTTATTAACAGGACCAGCGAAGGACTGCTACTGGTCGATATTACGGCATAACCCTTTTCCAACTTGGGAATTTATCAAAACGGGATTGTCCATCGAATGGGGAGTGCCGAAGGACGATCTAAAGATCCGCTTACACCTGATGTCTCGAAAGCAAAAGCCTGGTGAACAATTCGCTATGTATCACCATCATTTAGGGTTGCTGCGTGATCAACTACAGAACGCCATGCCAGACCAAGAGTTTCTGGAGATTGTCAAATCGAACTTATTGCCTGAGATTCAGGAGAAAATATGCCTGCATCCCACCGATAGGATAGGACAGCTAAGATCGCTTATTACTCGTATCCAAGCCACGCAGACACGAATTGCGACAGCTGGGAGTTGGAACCCTTACCGGAACCAACCGGTGCACGAAGTTGACAACTTTCAGACCTTGGACCCTGAACTGGCAGTAGCAACAGGCAGTGACAACAGCCTAGGTGACGTGTCGAGCATTTCGGCCGAACACACTATTGTATGTTGGAATTGTGACCAGTCCGGTCACTTTTATCAAGACTGTAGGCAAGAGAGACAAGTTGAATTCTGCTATGGATGCGGACGCGAAAACGTTTTCAAGCCTGATTGTCGCTATTGTAGACAGAAAAACTTGAGACGGGTCGGGAATACCACCACCTCTTTCCGACCAGCGTCAACGTCACAAGCAGCAACTGCAACGAACCCTCCAGTTCAAGCCTCGAACAAGGAGGAAGGTCCGCTCCATTAGCAGATCACAGTGACGTATCCCTGAATTTTCCACTGATATCATTCAGTGATTCTGATGAGATCACTAAAACACCTGATAGTACAAACATTTCATTGAGGGAGACGGAGAATCTGATAGGCTTCTCCGCAGATCTTCAAGCTCCCATTTCCACTTCTGGGGAGCCTATGACATTATTAGACACTTCTTTGGAAGAGTCTTTAGTTTTTGATGTCGCAATAAGACCGAGAGCACTCTTAGCTGACAAAGTTATTGAGCAGGAGGTTTGGCCTCATGGTATTTCTGTATTAAAACGGCCACCAAGCTCTGTTATGACGAGTGGGCGTGAGCCAGTTTTACATCCGCTGACGCCGTATCATACGCGTCTGCTGAAATACAACACAGTAAGAGACCGAATCTTCTCCTCAGTGGCAGAGTTAGCTGAAATCGTGTTTCCTGACTTGGATATGAGACCGAAAAAGAAAAGATCTACCGTTCGTTGGCGGGAATACTGCCGACGGATGAGACTAGAGAGAAAAAATCTGGCACAGATTTGAGTGTCGATACCAGACGGCATTCGACCGTACGCCGAAGTAAAGCTGCTCGGGCGAACTGAGCCTGGACTAATTGATAGTGGTGCCACTGTCAGTATTCTAGGTCAGGGAGCTCTAGAGAAGCTTGCAGAAGCAGATGTGGAATGGAAGAAGTATCGGACACAGGTCCAAGTAGCAAATGGTGCCATTACGACTGTGCATGGTCATGTGAACTTGGATGTCACTTTTCGTGATAAGACCCAAAACGTACGTTTTTACGTGGTTCCTGGGCTCACACAGGCACTATATCTGGGAATAGAATTCTGGCGTCTATTTGGGTTGGCTCCAGATGTCCTGGGTATAGTCGCAGAAGTGAATCCAAGTGTAATAGCTACCTCTGACACCGACTGACATATTCTTTCTAGTCTCGATCAAAAACGCTTAGAAGCCACCAAACAGCTTTTCCCCTCCTTCGCCTCTCTAGGCCTGGGAAAAACATCACTGGTCACCCACAAGATTGAAACGAATGACGCAGCTCCGATAAAACAGCGCTTTTATCCGATATCTCCGGCAGTACAAAGTTTGATGGATGCTGAATTAGAACGAATGCTATCGCTGGGTGTGATAGAGGAGAGCCAGAGTCCTTGGAGCTCTCCAGTTGTTCTGGTAAGGAAGTCTGGAAAGGTCCGGCTTTGTTTTGACGCCAGAAAGGTCAACTCTGTTACAAAGAAGGATGCCTATCCGCTTCCGCAGATAAACGCACTTCTGAGTCGACTTCCTCCGGCAAGCTACATAACGAGCCTGGACCTGAAAGACGCATTCTGGCAGATCCCACTTGACACTGATTCCATAGAGAAGACCGCTTTTACCTGGTCATCCTCTCTATCAGTACACAGTGATGCCATTCGGCCTATGCAACGCTCCACAAACGATGTTCCGCCTCATGGATAAAGTCATTCCTTTCGATCTTCGTGAGAACGTTCTCGTCTATCTAGACGATTTATTAATTCTGTCACCAGACTTCGACACTCATCTTACGCCGAGAAGAGCAAGTTTTGCATCAAGGAGACCAAATACTTGGGTTTCATTGTCGGAAAGGGAGATATGAGAACTGACCCTGACAAAATTTCCGCTATAGTTGACTATCCGTCACCTAAAACTGTTCGGCAGGCCCGACACCTACTAGGTGTGGCGGGATGGTTTAGACGGTTCATCCCGAACTATGCTGACTTAACTGCCTCCATTACAGACACCTTGAAAACCCCTAGTCAGTTCAAATGGACACCTGTAGCCCAGACGTCTATTGATCTTTTAAAGCAAACACTTACTTCTACTCCGTTGCTAGTGAGCCCAGACTTCACCAAACCATTCGTTATCCAGTGCGATTCGAGCCAGCAAGGTATTGGAGGATGGAGGAGTGCTGCTTCAACTAGATGACGATGGCGACGAGAAGCCAATAGCCTATGTTTCGAAAATGTTGAACTCAGCACAAAGAAATTACACCGTCACAGAGTGAGAATGCTTAGCTGCAATCTTGAGCGTACAGAAGTTCCGTCCCTTCATAGAACTCATGCCGTTTAGGATAGTGACGGATCATGCGAGCTTGAAATGGCTGATGTCTCAAAAGAACCTCAGCGGTAAACTCGCCCGGTGGAGTTTGAAGCTTCAGGGTTTCGACTTCAGTATCGAGCACCGAAAAGGAAGCCTGAACGTCGTCCCTGATGCGCTGCCACGCATTTATTGTGACAGCCTGACCATAAATGAAGATCCTGGCCCGGAAGTTGACCTTAGTTCGCCATATTTCAACTCGTTGGAATATGAGACTGAGGCATAAGGTTAAAACGACTTCTGGCAAACTACCAGATCTTTGTGTCAGGGATGGCTTCGTTTACATTCGGACTGTTCCGAGAACAGGTGATCCGATTCAGGAGGAAGAAGCTTGGAAGCTTTGGATTCCACGAGGGCTTGTCACCGACGTCATTTCAAGGGCTCATGATCCGCCACTAGCTTCACACGGAGGTATAGGGAAAACACTGGAACGTCTGCGAAGACATCTGTACTGGCCACGAATGACAGTTGATGTCAGAAACTACGTAGGCGCCTGTGACGTGTGTAAGGAAACGAAGGCTCGCAATACTATTCTGAGACCACATATGAAAGTCCAGTCTGTGACAGAACGACCATGGCAAAAGCTGTATGTCGATTTTCTAGGTCCATATCCTCGGTCTGTGAAAGGAAACGTCTGCATTCTGATAGTTCTTGACCACATCTACACTCAATGTGTGCCAATTCATTGAGACGGAAGTGTTCCACGTGTTCGGAGTCCCGGAAACGATAGTCTCTGACAATGGAGTCCAGTTTTGCTCGACTCAGTTCACCAGATTACTGGATAAGTATGGGGTGAAGAACTTGCGAACGGCAGTTTACTCGCCGCAAGCAAACGAATCAGAGCGAGTAAACCGGTCTCTATTGTCAGGGATTAGGGCTTATATCCGGAAGGAACATACGAAATGGAATGAGAAACTAAGCCAAGTAGCTAGTTCCCTCAGGAGCTCTTTCCACCAAGCTAGTGGTTTCTCTCCTTATCGAACACTTTTCGGTCAACAAATGATTGAACATGGCAGCTCCTATTTCATCTTGAGGAGCCTTGGAACTCTTAATGAGCCGTTGAGAGTAGATGCTGAGGACAAACTGAGATTGATCCGTGCGAGAGTGCAGGAAAATTTACACCATGCGTTCGAACAGGGTTTACGAGCCTATAATCTCAGGGCGAAGCCTGTTGATTTCAAAGTTGGTCAAGAGGTATTTAGAAGGAATTTAGCCCACAGCAACTTCCAACAGCAGACTAGTGCTAAACTGGGGCGAAAATTTGTCAAGTGTTGGGTCCGAGGCAAGAAAGGAAACGCTTATTATGAGCTTCATTCGTGATTACGCTATAATCGCAAGGCCGTTGAGTAATCTTATAAGAAAGAATATCAAGTTTGAGTTTGGAGAGTTTGAGAGCATTTAAAGATCTGAAAGAACTTTTATGTTCAGATGCGGTACTTTCAATTTATTGTCCAAGCAGAGAAACTGAGGTTCATACTGATGCAAGCAAATTAGGCTTCGGCGCGATCTTGCTACAAAGGAACCCTGACGATGGTATGTTACACCCCGTATACTTTTTAAGTCGCAAAACTAGCCTCGTACAAGAGAAGTATAGTAGTTATGAACTCGAGGCCTTAGCAGTCGTAATGGCTCTGAAGAAGTTTCGCGTGTATCTACTGGGAACTAAATTTAAAGTGGTTACAGATTGTGCAGCATTCAAAAGCACAATGAGCAAAAAAGACATTATACCTAAAGTTGCAAGATGGGCTTTAATGCTTTCCGAATTTGAATTTACTATCGAACATCGATCTGGTAGTCGAATGCGTCATGTGGATGCACTAAGCCGATACCCAGTGGTTATGACTCTAGAAGAAAATGTAATCATTTCTAAAATACAAATCGCTCAACAACGTGATGATGGCATTAGATCCATATTAGAAATTTTAAAGGTTAAAGAATTCGAAGATTACTATTCTGAGGCTGGATTGTTATTCAAGTTTGTAGATGGAATTAAACTACTAGTGATACCCAGAACAATGAAAAGCGAGCTCGTGAGACAGGTTCACGAAAGAGGTCATTTCGGTCAACAAAAAATGGAAGCAATTATTAAAAGCGAATACTTCATACCACATCTAAAGAAGCGAATTATGGATTGTATAACCAGTTGCATTCCTTGCATCCTAGCAGCAAAGCGTAATCGAAAGGAAGGATTTCTACATCCAATACCCAAGGAGTCAATCCCCCTAGAAACTTTTCACATAGATCATCTGGGACCGATGACAGCAACGAAGAAGGGTTACCGTCAAATTCTTACGATTGTAGATGGATTTACTAAGTTTGTGTGGATCTTTTTGACAAAAACAACATCCACATCAGAGGTTCTGAAAAAGTTAGCTGTCCTACAAGCTACATTAGGAAATCCATCGAGGATTATGACAGATAGAGGGCCAGCTTTTACATCATCGGCATTTCAAGATTATTGTAAATCACAGAGGATAGAACATGTCAAAGTAACAACCGGAGTACCAAGAGGAAATGGCCAAGTAGAGAGGTTGCACCAAATTATAATCGCAGTACTCAGTCGATTATCAATCGAGGATCAAGATCAGTGGTACAAGCACACTGCTAAAGTTCAAATGTGGATCAACAGTTCGTACCAGCGCAGTATAAAGACAACACCATTCCAGTTACTGTTGGGTACTAAAATGAAACTCCCTGAAGACATCTTAGATATATTTCAAAAAGAAAGAGATGAACGACGAAAGGAAGCAGCAGAAAATATTTTGGAGATCCAAAAGGAAAATCAACAGTACTATAATAAAAAAAGAAAGGCGCCGACGAATTATAAAGTTGGAGACTTAGTGGCTATCCGTCGCACTCAATTCGGTGCAGGACTAAAATTAAGTCCTAAGTACCTTGGACCGTATAAAGTTATAAAAGTTAATCCTAATGAGCGATATGATGTTTTAAAAGTTGGTCAGCACGAGGGCCCAAAGAGCACTAGCACAGCAAATGATTTCAAGAAACCATATACAAGCTTAAATGAATCTGACTCAGAATCAGAAAATGGAAGTGAAGATGACCTAGCCCAATACTTTCCCGACGAACTACCACATCAACCGAATTAAATAAGCAATAGATTTACCTAGTCACACATACACACATACTCAAAGCATGCACTTAGAAAAAGTACAGTAGAATTTAGACGATAAGACATGAAGTAAATAAACCTTATAGTAGTTAAGAAAGGAAATCGATTAAAATAAATTATTTTACATTTGAAGAGAATTTTCTGGAAGTCTTGAAGAAGAATACTATGTTTGAATTAGGAGATGTTTCGATAAGAAGATTCAAGAAATAATTTGCACCAATAGGAAATAAATAATAAATAAGCACTCATGGACGACGATAAGGAAACATCACTCTACCTTCTAACAAAATGTGTCCGTTAAGCCATCGAGGTGTCTTACCGTATAAGCAAGGCCGATAGGACTATACAGAAACTAATGAAACTATAAGAAGAGCACGAGTACGAAACGATGCACTATTGTTATGAAAGCCAGCGTGGATCATTCAACGACGAGTATACAAAGATTGCCTAACGACGAAACCACGTAACTTAAGACGATTGGGGCTCACGACGACATAACGAAGGTGATGGATAAGCGAGGACGTTATCTACCAGGATGGTCGAATGTAGGATACCAAAGTGTTAAACGTAATCAGCAACGAACGCAGCCAAACCAAAGCCATGAAGCCGAAAGCTGTTCTGTAGAGGACTGATGTCATCGAGTCGTCTGTCATTGAGTGGATTCGAAAAAGAGAGAACGAGCGAAGCAGGTGCAGCACTAACGCAAATTATATATTTTGTTAAATAAAATTGTTAGTCGAGCATAATATTTGTTGTATTTTATCATCCCAAGTAAAGAATCCCTACATAAATACTGGAATGCAATGGAACGTCATGGTATACTGTCTGGAAAACTATCAAAGGAAATAGCTCTAGTTTTTGTAAGAAATGAACTTAATTAGGCGATAAATTGTGAAAAGGATATACTTTTGTCTATTTACTCGTATTTAAGAGTAATCGATGATTTTAGATATTCTATTCAGAAGTTTGTAGTTTTGAGCACTATTTTTAACTAGATGGCGGATGCTGAAGCGCTTCACCATGCCGTGGAGTTTTCACCGTGAGTATCATTGATATATTACACATTTTCTTTTGGTATACGCATACTTCGGCTTCGGTAGCGACTTGCACTGTAGAGCCTTCTTTATCGATAATTGTTTTCATATATTTATATACATACGTTTTCAACTTGGAACTATACTTGTACATATATTTATAATTTAATACTATACCTTCATATTTTACTTATAATTTCATGGTATACTTACCTATATACCTTTTCAACTTGGAAATATACTTGTACATATATTTATAATTTAATACTATACCTTCATATTTTATTTATAATTTCATGGTATACTTACCTATATACCTTTTCAACTTGGAACTATACTTGTTCATAGATATTTATAATTTAATACGATACCTGCCTATTTGGTCGATATTCATTTTCACATATTTATATACATATGTTTTGAATTGATGAGATTTTTTTCTCTGAAATTATAACGTAAATATGAAATTCTAAAAGTTTTAATTCTCCTCTCACCATCCTGGAGCCCTCGCACGTGAAGGTCGTTTAGGTCCGCTACTCTCTCTCCTTTCAGATCAACTAGGGACACTGTAAACTATCTGCCCTTAGTGTCAAATGGGTGTTTGGAGCATGCAGTAAGGCCGAAACATCTGCGCCTTCGTTTGTATACAGGTAAGTGACGTAAGGGTCCCTTCAGGATCGAATGTGTGCGGGCTTTTTGTGTTAGATAGGCACGATTTTTTTTATTATGGCTGACGGCAGCGGCAGATCTTTTGTGGAACCCCCACACTCTCCGCCAATAGTTGAGGCGAACTAGCGTGCCTCCCTGCAGTCAACGCTGTCCGTCGAGTGATCTGTCAGCTCATGCTGGCAGTCGGGACTTTACGTCCCAAGCAAATCACTCATGATAGTTTCATAACAAACCTCTGGGAGCAGTTGACTAATTTGTCGTATATTTAGGGCCTGTCCGGATCCAAGTCTTCGTCTTCGTCTTCGTCTTGTTATTACAGCTAGTGACGTAACACAATAAGCTCAACTATTATAATAGTTAGAAGAAGACGAAGCTAACCTGTCCGAATTCGTTCGTTTGCTCAGCTTGATTTCACAAACAGCAAACAAACATAACCTCACAATATGTTGTCTAATTAAATAAGTCAACTCGAACCTTGACTCGGTGATCAAGCTAACCAAATCTCAAAACTGTTATACAAACTAGCAAAGCTCGGTGGCATAGATATGGATTCGGATAGAGCTTGTCTCGATGTTACGTCACTAGCTGTAATAACAAGACGAAGACGAAGACGAAGACTTGGATCCGGACAGGCCCTTAGTCGTGTTTTTTGACGTTAGTTCATCGAAAATTCATTATAGTTCATTCTGTGGTAATAGTGAAGACACAAAACGAACTGTGTTAAAAGAAAAAGTACGACAAAATATGTCAAAATGCACGACTAAATAGTACGAAAAAAGATCAGAATCACCCTCCTGATTACACTTTAGTGCGCGGCGCGTCATTGCGGCAAATTGAACAGTGAAATTGTTCCGCCGCGCTGGGACACAGATTGCAATAAGAGCGCAGCAGGGTAGATACAGCGCTCTTATATTGGTACTACATATTTTCATGAGAAGTTGCCTACCCTAAATATAAGTTTTTTGTTGGTACCACTGAAAGTGAGCAGCAAATTTAGGATTGGAAATGACTACGCGGCAAAAATTTTCGCCGAGCTGTCGCACCGCGTTCAATGCGTGATGCACAATAGGGAACACATGTTCTCTAATGTCGTTTTCGTTTGAACATCAGTTTCGCTCTGTAGGCAAACTAATGGTGAATTCTTTTCACCAAAACCGAGCAGGCACTGAACTGAACCAGAACCTGTCAGATCTACACCGAACTTAGCCCTGTCCTGAGCGGGGACAAGGTGAAAAGAATGCAAGAAAGTAAAATACCTGAACCAGCCCGGTTTTGTGGTGAAAAGAACTCATTTGATGATGCACTTACGAGTAATGCCTTTTTAAAATGTTCGTCGTTTATAATTTTAATAAAAAAATAAATCACTTTGACAAAATAATTTCACTTCCAAATGTTTGCACATCCACACTGATAACAAATAATTTTGATTTGACGTTTAGTTCGGAACCGTAACCACAAATTTTCATGGAACAAGAAAGTTCAAAACCGGAGCAGAAACCGAACATGAACCGCTGTGAAAAGAACATACGTTCTGAACCAGTTCTGTGTCAGTGCGGTGAAAAAAACACTTTGGGTGTAGGAACCGAACGAGTTATGGTTCAGTTCAGGTGAAAAGAATTCACCATAAGTGCTGTCAAAGCGTTCGTTGGAAGCAAAAATGACGTCATGGGTTGCCTCTGGTGGCAACCCAAAAAGCATCAGTTTCACTCTGAAAATTTACTCGGGTACACTTTGAGTTCACTCACACAAACAAAATCTAGTTGTGATTTGATATTATTTAATTAATTATAAGGTCAACAATTATTATTAAGACCACTCTACTATTATTATTATATTATCCTCAAAATTACCAATCGGTTTTCGTAAAAAGTTCATAGCTACTTTGACGTTAGTATACATACACAAGCGAACTTTTTCAGGTGCACTCTCAAACCGTTCGATTGAACGGGGTTGCCTCCAGAGCGAACCTGGAGGGTGATTCTGATCTTTTGTCGTACTATTTAGTCGTCAATTTTGACATATTTAGTCGTACTTTTTGTTTCAACACAGTTCATTTTGTGTCTTCACTATTATCTACCACAAAATGAACTATAATGAACTTTCGGTGAACAAACGTCAACCAACACGACTAAATATACGACAAATTAGTCAACTGCTCCTAGAGGTTGTGACAAAAATTTTACACTGGTAAATAAAAATTCGACACCTAATTAGAGCATTAAAAGTGCTTAAATTCGAAATATTATTTCGAATTTGTAATGTGAAGTGACATTTTCAGTTCACTCTACGTCATGCAAGGGTTGCTGACCTGAATAAAAACACGAAAAAATCAGTAGAAAAGTTCATTTCATTTAGTCGTATGTTTTGACATTCAAGTACGACAAAAGATCAGAATCACCCTCCTGGAGGGTGATTCTGATCTTTTGTCGTACTATTTAGTCGTCAATTTTGACATATTTAGTCGTACTTTTTGTTTCAACACAGTTCATTTTGTGTCTTCACTATTATCTACCACAAAATGAACTATAATGAACTTTCGGTGAACAAACGTCAAACAACACGACTAAATATACGACAAATTAGTCAACTGCTCCTAGAGGTTGTGACAAAAATTTTACACTGGTAAATAAAAATTCTACACCTAACTAGAGCATTAAAAGTGCTTAATTTCGAAATATTATTTTGAATTTGTAATGTGAAGTGACATTTTCAGTTCCCTCTACGTCATGCAAGGGTTGCTGACATGAATAAAAACACGAAAAAATCAGTAGAAAAGTTCATTTCATTTAGTCGTATGTTTTGACATTCAAGTACGACAAAAGATCAGAATCACCCTCCTGGAGGGTGATTCTGATCTTTTGTCGTACTTTAAATGTCAAAATATACGCCTAAATGAAATGAACTTTTCTACTGATTTTTTCGTGTTTTTATTCAGTTCAGCAAGCCTTGCATTACGTAGAATGAACTGAAACTGACACTTCACATAACAAATCTAAAAATATTTTGCGATTTTAAGCATTTGTATTGTTTTAAGTTGATGTAGAAAATGCATTTACCATAGTATGTAATTTTTGTCACAACCTCGGGAGCAGTTGACTAATTTGTCGTACTTTTAGGCGTGTATTCTGACATTAATTCATGCAAATTCATTTTAGTTTATTTTGTGGTTGATGAAAAGGATAAATCAAAATGAATATGGTGAATATAAAAGTACGACTAATTTGAGGTGAAATGTCAAAATATGTGACAAAAATATACGCCTAAGCTACGACAAAGAGATCAGAATCACCCCCCTGGTTGGTCAAACGAAAACGACATAACCTTTTGCCGCGTTGTCGCGCCGCGCACTTAAGCCTGAGTTACAATGTGAAGCTGTCGCGAGAAGCGGTCGCGAATGATGTTGCTGATGCTGACGCAGACGCAGTGCCCGTTGCTCATTATTGACTAAATCATTAAATCGTAAATAAATAAATTAACTAGTTATTAAATACTGTGGCATTACTTAAAACTTACAATTCTCACTCATATTTTCAATGTTTTGCAAAAATAAATTGCCTCAACTGCAGCTGTCAAGGTGTTGCGCGCACTGACTTATAACAATGGACTGAGCGTATTACCATTTTCCTATAGGAAAGCATGGCACAAGTTTTATAGTTCTCTCTTTCGCCCTGTGGCAGAGTTGGAGCTACCAACAAAAAATATTGGATTCGGGAACATTTGCTTATGCCATTTGATGTTTTTATGTTGGCTACAGATGCAATCACTTCAGAAGGAATAAGGTAAAGATAGTGTTTACCATGCTCCGTCTCTCTTGCCCATAAGCAGGATTCAGTTAAGAATAAATTTTGAAAATTTAAGTCGGAATGAGTTTAATTCCTTATAAACGATTAAAATATCACTTGGACACAAGAAAATACATTTTTTTAATTTAATTCGATTTTCGGGTGTAAAATTTCATCTGATTGGTTGAGTTGTACATGTTTTTTATGTAATCGTTTTAAAGGGTGCTCTAACGGTGATATACAGAAACACAATATTTTTTGTGCCACATGAAATAGCAAATCGCTCAGTCCATTGTTATAAGTCAGTGGTTGCGCGTCTCAAGTTGTAATATTTTCAACTTTCAGCAACGCGACCAGCGTCAGCAACATTAGCGACACACTGTACCATGATACAAACATAAGATGGTATGGCCGATTCGAGAGGAACTTTTTGCGATACTACGTCAAGTGGACACAAAAGCCATTTGTCAAAGCATGTCAATTATTTTGTAACATATCAAAATATTTGTATCTATCAGTGAACAGAAAAGAGATTCTTGGTTGCGTAACAACTAACTTTATAAATTTTTTAAAAAATTTGTAAAAAATAATTCGCTATAAAAAGTTGTCCGATTGTTGAACGTTTTTTGAGATTACATTACAACAAATTATCATATCAGCAGTACTCATTTAAGCAATTATTAATTAATTATTCACACTTTTTAATTTTATTATATATATCACAAACTGTTGTGAAATAATATGGAATTTTAGCTTTCTCAAATAAATAATCACAACTTGAGACAATGACAGATCGCACGACTGAATGACTTTTGTCATCCTATAACGTAAGCACCCAATTGACAGAAAACTCGGCCATACTTGTTTCTTTGTATTATACACTGACCTGCGCTTTTGACAGATTTAACTCAGCCTAAAGTGTAATCTGGAGGGTGATTCTGATCTTTTGTCGTACTATTTAGTCGTCAATTTTGACATATTTAGTCGTACTTTTTGTTTCAACACAGTTCATTTTGTGTCTTCACTATTATCTACCACAAAATGAACTATAATGAACTTTCGGTGAACAAACGTCAAACAACACGACTAAATATACGACAAATTAGTCAACTGCTCCTAGAGGTTGTGACAAAAATTTTACACTGGCAAATAAAAATTCTACAGCTAATTAGAGCATTAAAAGTGCTTAAATTCGAAATATTATTTTGAATTTGTAATGTGAAGTGACATTTTCAGTTCACTCTACGTCATGCAAGGGTTGCTAACCTGAATAAAAACACGAAAAAATCAGTAGAAAAGTTCATTTCATTTAGTCGTATGTTTTGACATTCAAGTACGACAAAAGATCAGAATCACCCTCCTGGAGGGTGATTCTGGAGGGTGATTCTGATCTTTTGTCGTACTTGAATGTCAAAACATACGACTAAATGAAATGAACTTTTCTACTGATTTTTTCGTGTTTTTATTCAGGTCAGCAACCCTTGCATGACGTAGAGTGTACTAAAAATGTCACTTCACATTACAAATTCAAAATAATATTTCGAATTTAAGCACTTTTAATGCTCTAATTAGGTGTAGAATTTTTATTTACCAGTGTAAAAGTTTTGTCACAACCTCTAGGAGCAGTTGACTAATTTGTCGTATATTTAGTCGTGTTGTTTGACGTTTGTTCACCGAAAGTTCATTATAGTTCATTTTGTGGTAGATAATAGTGAAGACACAAAATGAACTGTGTTGAAACAAAAAGTACGACTAAATATGTCAAAATTGACGACTAAATAGTACGACAAAAGATCAGAATCACCCTCCTGATCTTTTGTCGTACTATTTAGTCGTGAATTTTGACATATTTTGTCGTACTTTTTCCTTTAACACAGTTCATTTTGCGTCTCACTATTATCTACCACAAAATGAATTTTCGGTGAACAAACGTCAAAAAACACGACTAAATATACGGCAAATTAGTCAATTGCTCCCAGAGGTTGTGACAAAAATTTTACATTGGTAAATGGAAATTCTACACCTAATTAGAGCATTACAAGTGCTTAAATTCGAGATATTATTTTGAATTTGTAATGTGAAGTGTCATTTTCAGTTCATTCTACGCCATGCAAGGGTTGCTGACCTGAATAAAAACATGAAAAAATCAGTAGAAAAGTTCATTTCATTTAGTCGTATATTTTGACATTCAAGTACGACAAAAGATCAGAATCACCCTCCTGTTTCAGGCTTTAAATGAAAACTGAAATTTGTTGCACGTGTAGGTTGCGTTTAGCAAAATTATGATTTTGGGTTGCGTTCATATGTATTGTTATACATTCATTGCAATTATATTTATGACTTGATAGATTCAAAATATCAGCAAATAACAATTCCGTGGAAAATATCAAAGTTGGTTGAATAAAAAATGGAAGAAAAGTTTATTGAAGTTGTAAAATGTCACCGTATTATGAGTTTTATATTACTCTTGGACACACCTTCTTCTTCTTCTATGTTGGTTCTGTTTTTTATGTTCATTAGCCATAACGGCATGCTACTTTAATAAAAAAATTTTAATTTATTCGTTGAAATTTTTTCTATTTTTAATTTAGAACACAAGTAACAGAATAAACTTAATTGGGATTGACAGCTCTTGTCGTTCCCATTGTATTTTCACGGACGTTTTGTACAGCGATTTTGTCGTGTCGCTCACATTGTGTTTTAGCTTTAATTCAACTTTTGTCGTCGTAATTTGATTTTGACAGCTCATAGTAACGAGAAAAAAATTTCTTTCGAGGATCAATTAATTAATTTAGTGGGGGAAATTATGTATTTTTGTCCCAAAAGAAATCTTCAATATCGAAATACATATTTAAAAGAAAAAAATGAAAAGAAATTGGAGAAAAATTGAAAATAAGTGGTAGATAATATTTTGTAATCCACATAAACTCAGCGTTAATCATTGCTTATATACTTTTACAACTTTTTTTTTATATCTTTCCCATTTTGATAATAAATTTCAACAAATAATTTTACCACCTACATATCTTGATATGTCAACGAACATAAGAATGTCGTGCCATTGGGTTAGGCCTGAAACACAATTGAAGCTTTTCAACCAGCTGTATCGCCAGATTTCTGCTAAAGCTGACTGAAAAAGCCGAATTCAACACAACTAGCGTTTTTGACATTTGCAACTTTAACTTGTTTATGTTGAGAGCTTTTATTAAGGAACAACAGTTAATGCATCCGGTTTACCAAAATTACGATAAATTCATGCTTTTGTGGATAGTTTCGAATGTACCAATTAAATGTAAAAATAATACTGAGGTTTTTTTATGTCCCACAGGAATTGCTTATCTTTTACTCACTATATAAGTTTTCTTCCATTTTAATATTTTTGGTAGCTTAAATGTGTCAACAGAAGCCATTCTCATCTGATATTCGACGTTCGGATAGTTGGCAACATTAAAGGCCGAGTTACAATGTGACGCGGTCGCTGTCGCTAAACCTGTCAAAAGTTAAAATGTATGAAAGTGCCCAAGCGCGGGTACAGTGTGTCGCTAAGGGTGTTGCTGACGCTGGTCGCGTTGCTTAAAAGGCTTAAACACAATTCCGACGATAGAGCGACAGAACGACAGACGACAGCGAAAATTTCGCTGCGAAACAGGCATTCGAAAAATTAGGAACACAATTGCAACGACAGGCGATAAGCGACGATTGTGAAAGAAGATGTTGAAATTTCATTTGTTAAATGTTTCGAGCGTTTTAAAAGGAGATTTTTAACTAGAATATTTTATAATATATTGAAAATAATGCAATGAACCAAAGTGTGGAGGAAAATTTAAAAAGGAGAAAATTAAGTAAATTAAACTCTTTAATATATCCATCCAACCCTTGTCTTTTTTGTCCACTTGTCTTGCCTATCTTGTAAACTATAAATTATTTTATGGATTTCGCATTTCCTCGATCAATTTTTCCTCAAAGGTCATTATTTTAAAATTGCCGCGGCGTGCTACCACCTAAAAAAGACAAAAGTGAATGCCACAACCATTTCATTCGATTAATTTTGTTGGTAGGACTGCAGCGACGACGGCAAAATTAGAAACTGATCAATCCCGGCGATAATGTCGTCGATCGCTCAACGTCGGTCGTCGCAATTTGGTGCATTCGCATAAGATGCTGTGTTTTTTGAAGTTTGACAGCGATATATCGTCGTCGTCTGTCGTCGGAATTGTGTTTAAGCCTTAAAGTTGAAAACATTTCAACTTGAGACGCGCAACAGTTGACATCTGCAATGGAAAAATTTGATTTTTGCGGGAAATTTAAATTTGTAGTGAAAATGGTGAGTTTAAAAAAAAACTGTAGTATATAATAACTAATTAATTTAATTATTTCCTGTTTGTAAACAAAATTAACACATGTTATATTAATATATATATATATTAATATTATTAAATGTATTAATTTTGTTACCATCTAATAATGAAAATTACATTCGTGCTTATACTGTTTACGGTACCTATAAAATAATACAATTTTGTAATTTCTTTATAGGAAAAACAGAATGTGGAAAAATTTATTGAGGATATATAAGTATGACATATTAAGTAAATAAAGAATAAATTGAAACTCGTCTGCATCCTTAATTTTATTCATTTTATTTCAAATTTTATATACAAAATTTTTCACATATAACTTCCTGATGACAGCCAACTTTGACACTTTAAAGCGACATCATTGGAACAGCAATAGCAACAGGCACTGCGTCCGCGTCAGCATCAGCAACATCATTCGCGACCGCGTCACATTGTAACTCAGCCTTAAAAATTCGCTCAAGTTAGCAGTCATTGGGCTTGAAATTAATTCCCTCACGCTAACTGAAAAGCTCCAATTGTGTTTCAGGCCTTAATTCGGCGATATTTACGACGACAGTGGCGTCGTAATTGCCGTGTCGGATTCGATTCATTGTATTTCGGCCTTCATTCTGTTCTCTGTTCTTCTCATTCTCTTCAGTTCCAGCTCCAGTTGTCACGAAATATTTTGTTTTGTGCTTTGCTGATGTAGTTGCGTTTGTTATCTTTCTTGCTTCGTTTCGTTTTGTAGTTTGAGTCGCGTGTGGTTCGAAAAAGTAAAGTTGACTGTAGGTATTTATCGTTCGGTTTATGTTTAATTTACGGTAAGAACAATTATTAAAAACTGCCTAATTTCGGATTACTTAAATTTTTGGATTACTCACGCATTTAATTTTGGATTTTCAAAAGGTTAGTAAAAATTCAGTTTCAGAATAAAGATCGAAGCCGGTTGAGTCATTCGCTCCCTCATCTTGTCCTCTGTGTATAGAATTACAATCAGCTTACAGACAAGGGAATAACAAGAAAATTCCTTTTAGGCAAAACTCATATTATTTCTTATTTTCCAAGCAATAAAATAAAAGAAAAAAAATTTGATTTAATTTTCAGTAACCAAATATAGTCTGCGAATTTTAATCGCAATGCAAACTGCACTACTGCAGTAGAATTGAGAGAAGTTTCAAACTGGTTTTTACTACGTTTTGCATGCCTCACGTCAAATTGGAAATTGCTTCCCAACGTTCTTTATGAAATTCATCAAGTAATTCAATTAATTTACAATTTAAATTTTGATTTATTTGTGCGGCAAAGAAGATTGTAAATATTCTTCTCGATATTAACTAATTCTGTTTAACTTATAATAAAAGGAAGTGGGTTGCAGAGATGTAGATTGTCTTTAATAGGTAAAATCTTTGAAAATTTGTTGACTGGAAACTTTATTTTGTGATTGCAGTGGGACTAGGGACATAGGTAGAAGACAGCAAGATTTCTCTTATCACTTTACTGATAGCGTGATAAGGCGTATACATAAATAGTAGAATTTTCGAAAGAAAACAATCACACGGTGCCGTGGTTTGTTGCGAATTTCTCAATATCTTACAGCAATAATTTTTGTGATTGGAGGTGATTTTTGTAATTTTAAGTTAATGACTTAGCAGTAGAGAGCTCATCCGTCATATTGACCCTATAGCAAAAATAATGAAACAAAATAAACAATAATAATAATGGTCACAGTAATTAAATCAAAAAAGCATTATTCAAAGCTAAAAAGGAAGGAGCATACAATATCAGTAGTGAGAGTAAATGAATATAGAGCGGTACAATGTTTCAATGAAAATCATCATATTTTAAAAATGTGGAGTAAGAAATTCAAAGTACAAATATGAAATACTAATATAAAATACTAAATACTAGATACTAAATATAACCTTAACTTAAAATAAAAATTAAAAATTAGATAAAAATTACGAGACTACAAACTAGAAACCTGAAACTGCCTCGGATACGATTCCGGACAAGAACACCAAAGCGCAAAGTGCCTCGGAAATGAGGGCTAATGTGCCGGTGGAGTATACTCTAGCGTGCATAAGGTGAAGTAAAGCTTGTTCCTTGAATGCTTGCAGGAGCAGACCTTCCTAACGGCCTCAGGAAGTGTGTTCCAGAGGCGAAATCCCTGTCCAAAAACGTCATTGGCCCAAATCGGCTTCGTGTACTCTGAAGGACAAGTCTGGTGCCATCAAGATTGTTCCATGAGAGCAATTGACTTATGTAAGCTGGAGTAAGCCACACCTGGCTTTATGAATGAAGCATAGAGCTGGAAGTTCTAATAGCTTGTCGAGGGGCTCAGGCATAAGCAGCTGAACTAGCGGAGAGATGTGAGCGTATTGCCTGAGGCGAAAAATGTATCTCACGCAGGCCCTTAGTGCTCTGTTCAATTAAGCAATTTCAGAGGCCAGCAGGGGGTACATAGCAACATCGGCGTAGAAAAAATGTGGCATAATCAGGGATGTTACCAGGGATTGGTTTGCCGGTCTAGCTGGTGCGAGACCGCGTATAGAGAGTGAAGGCCCGTGATAGATTCGAGAGCACACTTGGCCAATCTGAGGACGCCATGTGAGATGGGGGGTCCATGAGAAGACCAAGATTCTTGACAGGTCTAGTAGAGGGAGTGATGATCTCGTTGAGAAGAAGCAGGCTGGGAAGAGTGTCATTAGCAATATGGGCATTATCATTAATGGAAAATCTTATGGCTTGAGTTTTAAAGGGATTGATCGCCAGCCCATTAGTTCGGCACCAGCCAGAAACATCACCCAGAGTTATATTGAGCGATTCAATCAGAGATGAGAGATCATTAACACCTGAAGCGCTATATTTGCAGATCGTCTGCATAAAGGTGATATTTGATTTCGCTCATCACTTTTGTAATACCATTGATATAAATGATGAACAGGAGCGGATCTAGGGCGGCTCCTTACTGAACCCTAGAGGCAATAGCCCTGGGGAACGAGAATCGGTCATCACTGTTAACAACAAATGTCCGGTGTGCCAAATAAGCAGAAATAAGCCCTCCAGCAGTGGACCCAAAACCAAATGCATTCACCAACCTGGCAACGAGTAGGTTATGTGGAACTGAGTCAAATACCCTGCTTAAGTCTAATAGCGACATGTTTGCCTTCGTCACATAGCTTGCGGATGTCTGATACTACCTTTACCAGTGCGGAAGTCGTGGAGTGCTTGTGCCTGAAAACCAGACTGATACATTGATAGGAAGCCATTATCCTCTATATGCTCGTTGATCTGATCCGCAATGAGAACCTCAAAGACTTTAGCGATGGATGTGAGAATGGAGCTGGGACGCCAGTCATTAGGACATGTAGGTGAATTAACTTTAGGGATGGGGGTGATGATGCCGATTGTCCAGCATTTGGGGAAGATAGAGTCTGTGATGAGTATAGAGATGTGTAACTAGTGGCAAAATGAAAGGAAGAATGATTCTGTAGAATTTTTTTGGTATCTCATCATATCCGACGGCATTAGACTTGATACGATGGAAGGCCTCAAGCACTTCGGTCTAACTAAAGCCGCGGAACGAGAAACCATCAGCTGGAGGGTTAGAACTCCATTAAATCATGGTTAGAAGTAATGATGCCTCGGGACGGAGATGTCACAGAAATATCAGGAGGAGCAATAGGTTGAATTGAGCAGAGATGATCTCCAAAATCTTTGGGGTCAACACAGTAACACAATATTAATTCTGTATCCACATTAAGGAATGGTATTGGTACCTCTTTGAGGACAGTACCAAGACCTTCCAAGTGTTTTCGTCACTAGGTTTTGCTCCTGAAACGGCGTGTGACGACATATTGAGGTATCTTGAATCCAAAAGTATTGCAACAGAGGGTGTTTCTTGCCGCAAAATTAGTAAATCCTCCAAACCGGTTGCATCCTTCGTCTTAACTGTTTCAGCAGATGTGCAGGATAAGTTATTAGATCCCTTATTTTGGCCCTCTGGCGCTTTTACTAAATTATTTGTACCTTCTGGGCGCCAACCCAGAAATACAGCTAAAATAAGCAATATTATTCCAAAAAACTAAAGTCGCTTTCCCTTTACTATCAAAATGTAAGGGGGATTCGGACAAAAACTGCACATATCTTCAAATCCTCTGTTGCAACTTGTTTTGATATTGTTGCTTTCAACGAAACTTGGCTGCATCATGGCTGATGCCGAAATTTTAGACAATTCTTCCCAGGTTTTTAGAAAAGACAGACATACTGATTCTGAAGCTCGTGGCGGTGGCGTACTTCTCGCATGTAAGAACCATTTTAATTGCAGCCAAATTGTGGTTCCCAGTTTTTCGAACACTTTTGACACTGAACTTAAAGTTCTTAAGCTGTCTCTTTTAAAACACGACTTATACATACTATGTTGCTATATTCCTCCAGACTCCATAAACATTGTTGATGACAAAGGTCAAAATATTTACGACTTACTAACTTCAACATCTAATTTTATTCATGACATGATGCAACCTCTTGACGAATTTCTACTTATTTGTGATTTTAACTTACCCAATATACATTGGGTACTAAATGAAGAAGACGATGACTTTCTTCCTCTTAATAACTTATCAACAAGGGAATCACTATTCCTAGACACTATCTCATCTCTTGGTCTCAGCCAAATCAGTAATGTAAAGAATGACATGGGTAGGCAGTTGGACTTGGTTTTCTCTACTGACATAAAATTTAGTGACCCACGTATCTTTGTCAAGTTTATTAATATGAAGAAAAAAACTGACACTATCCCAATACCATGAGGTATAAGGATTGTGCTAGTGATGATTCGTCTGAAATTTGCAATATGTTTGCTTCTTTTTTCGACAATGCTTTTTCTTCATCAAATTTCCATCCTCGACATAACAATTTTGGTCATATGAACGATTCTCATATCGTTTCATTCACTATTCCTACAATTACACAAGAGGATATACTCAATCATATTAATGGGCTTTCAAATGACTGCAACGGGTCCTGATGGGATCTCTCCAGCCTTCTTTAAGTCGTGCTGCCTTGCTCTGGCAACGCCGCTTAAAATAATATTTCAAAAATCTCTCGATAGTGGTTGTTTCCCTCAGCTATGGAAAAACTCTTTCATCATACCTATTCACAAAAAAGGTAGCAAAAGTGAAATTTCTAACTATAGGCCTATTGCAAAATTATCTTGTATGCCCAAATTATTCGAATCTATCATTTACTCTCAGCTATCGGTTTCATGTAAGAATTTGTCTCTGTGGTGAGGTACTGTAAGGTCTTGATTTATGCTGACGATGTTAAGCTTTTCGCTCAGATTAAATCTGTTCACGATTGTGAACTGGTACAGGGTGACCTTCAAAAATTTTACAATTGGTGCGGGAGCAATAATTTGTTACTCAATATCGAAATATGTGAGGTTATGACTTTCCATAGGAATCAGACACCAATCACTTATGGTTATGAGTTCTCTGATTCCTCGATTCGCCGTGTGGACTCTGTCTGTGACTTTTGACACCCAAGTGACCACAGATTGAATTTTATCTCCCATATAAACTATATGGTATCAAAGAGTAGTTCTATGCTGGGTTTTATAAAACGTTGGTCCCGAGAGTTTTCGAATCCTACCATAACATTGCGTTTGTACACTTGCTTTGTGAGACCACTTCTTGAATACGCTAGCCAGGGCTGGTCTCCATTTTACGGTACACACATCGACCGCATTGAGTCTGTCCAGAGAAACTTTTTACGATTTGCTCTCAGACACCTACCCTGGAATAATTCATTAATTCTTCCACCTGAAGCTTTTGAATATGCACTCGCTTCAAAAACGTCGCATGGTTGCCGATGTAACGTTTGTGCATCAACTAATAAACGCGAATGTTGATTCTCCGATGTTACTTAGTAAAATCTCTTTCCGCGATAGTGGACATAATTTGAGAAGACTACCTATGTTGCATGTTAACTCCGCAAGATCCAACTTTTGCATGTACGAACCCATTAATCGCATGTGCATTACTGTTAATGCTAAGGCTGAGCATTTTGTCGTTGACGTTTCTAAACATGTTCTAAAAAAACGTCTATATAATACTTAGTTCTCTGTTTCTATGTCACATTTCATATCATTTCATCCGATGTTTGGTTTATGTTTAGTTTAACATACTAATACTAACACCGACTAAGTGATGGAACGCATGTATTGTTGACCGTTTATTTATTAAGCGTGTCCATGCAGCGAGCTTGTGTTAAGCTGATTCTGATAGTCAATTGAAAACACTAGACGTCGTCTGGCTTTAGAACCCAACCCAAGATTACGAATCCTACGCCAGTCAGCACCATTCCTAAAGTCCAACATGGTGGTCTCTCTGATTAAACAAAATGCAATGAAAACAAAAGAGGATTTGCAAAACAGGGTTGGCCGCACAAATTTCAAATTTACTCATAATGGTGTGGTAACAAAAGAAAGTGACTCAAAAGAGGAAATGCTTAAAATAAGGACAATAGTAGAGCAGAAATTAGGTAATGCATATGAAGTTAAACTTCCAGTATTACGTAAACCAAAAATATATATACTAGGAATACAGCATAAATGGGGTGAAGATGAATTAATTTAACAAATTGTTATGGAACTATTCTGAGTGATTGGCTTGGACGTGAAGTCCAGACTGCCAGCATAAGCTGACAGATCACTCGACGGACAGCGTTGACTGCAGGGCGGCACGCTAGCTCGCCTCGGCTATTGGCGAAGAGTGTGGGGAGGTTCCACGAAAAACCTGCCGCTGCCGTCTGCCATAATCAAAAAAATTTCGTGCCTACAAACTAAAAAAAACGCCGGCACACATTCGGTCCTGAAGGGATCTTTACGTCACTTACCTATATTCACATCGAAGGCGCAGATGTTATGTCTTCCTTGCATGCCCCAGCCACCCATCTGACTCTGAGGGCAAGATTTTTCAGAGTCCCTTGTTGACCTGCAAAGAGACTAGAGTGGACCTAGGCGACCTTCATGCGAGAGGGCTCCAGGATAGTGAAGGAGAGAATAAAAACTTTAGCGAGCCATTACGTTATAAAAAGTAAGGTTTTATTCATTCCAGATCACTGCAATTATCGTGGGAAATCGGGATTCATATTAAAAGTAACAATGTTTGTTAAATCTTAATTTCACCCCCGTAGCATTCTAATAGTTCTAATCGTTATACAAGGCAAAAACTTAATATATTTTCTAGTAAGCCTTCTCAAACTGGCTAGAGAGAGACTAAAAGTTATGACAAAATCAATTTTACCGCACTACAAAGAAAGCTATTGAGAAAATCCCCGACAGTCTTCTTTTCAATTTTTTTTTTCTTTAATTACCTTTGGTACCAAAAATTTCTTGTGCTATTACTTTCATTAAATGAAGCAATTCCCTCCGCGAAGGCCTCCTGGATGGTAATTGCGTTCCTGTAAATAGAAAATCTAACAAAACAAAAATTTTGAAGTTGTCGGGATTTTCCTTACAATAAGGTAATAATAATTTTCTGTCAAAAATCTGATAATAATAATAAACTGACAAGAATTTTCTGTCAACATCTAAGGGTAATAGTAATTCAGTGATGATTTTCTTTCAAAACTTAATAATAATGGTGATATATATATATATATGTTATATAATAAATGTTTATGGAGCCATGAACGTTATTTCTCAATTTTTTTATAGTTTATAGTTTCTATTGTAATTACGTTACAGGGCAATGCGATAATACTGAATTTTACCAGAAGAGTAAAAAAATTCTGGAATAAGTTACCTAACAATTTAATTGCTAACTATTAGTTTGCATATATGTATGTACTTATTAACGAAAAATAAAATATAACAATCCCGCAATAGATTGAACAAAAATCCTCAATTCAATTGATAATTTAATTATGTACGTAATAAGGCTCGTGACGACATTTTAGAAATTGAAGAATGAAAATATAAAAATCAATATAAAGTTAACAAAATTCATATATTTGCCAGTGCAAAGTATGGAACTTTTTCGCGATATAGTACAACGTACGCTTGTATGTCTGTATGTATGTCTTTCCGACTGGAGTTATCGAAATAAATAATGCTTGAAGAAATACTAAATAGCGGTGGAAAAATCGAATTCCTTTGGGGACAAATCCATACTGAAATTTTTACGCAATTCCTTTATTTTCGATTTGTTAAATATTTTACTCGTTGACATCGAGCGTGCTTTGAAGGCTGCTGCATTTATCAGGTGTCTTTCTAATTTTATTTGTTTGTTAGCGTTGCCAATTGAATTCTGTACCACATTGGCATTTTTTGAAGAACATCATGTACAAAATCGTTCTCTTTTAAGTGTGGAGTCATTCCCGGTCCCATGAGGACCTTTAACCTCGAAAAACTTTTGTATGAAAAGGTGGGTAGACGTCGGATGCGACAAACTGTATTTGCTCAGGAGTATATATCTCCCAGCATTTCGCACATCATGACTTAAATAAATGATTGTACGATACCTTAAAATTGTTGTTGTGGCTATACTTTCAGCTGGCTAAACTTCGTGGTCCGATGAGCCCTCCTTCACAATTTTCATAGGTAATTTTCTTTTTAATCCCCGGTTACTTTTTGCAATTTTCGTTCACCAATCACTGTTCTTAGCTTTTCGTCGTACTTTTTTTTAAATATTTTCCTGTTTCTCTTTAAGCTTCCTCGTGTTGTGATTTAAAATAAAACTGTTGATTCACACGCTATTCCTCAGCTCATTTCTTTTGTTGAACTCCATCACATTTCCTTGACAGCCGGCTAACTTCCCCCTTCTTTTTTGCCATCGGCATGCAGAGCTGGGCAAGTACTAAAGAAAAAGTACTTAAGTACAAGTACAAGTACCGAAGGCCTGAGTACTTCAGCGTAAGTACAAGTACCGCATGTATGAAAAGTACTTGTAACTAAGTACTAAGTCTATAAAAAGTACTGAGTACTTTTTGAAGTACTTTTTTAGAATCTTTGTACGTTGGCAGTAATATAATGAAGTTTATCGAGTTCAGTTAATAGATATTAATAAATCAATACCTTTTAAAGACTATAGTATGTATAGTAACCAGTGGCTACTATTTATATGTAGTTTTTCATAATTTTCGGTGCTGCACGTAGAGTAAAACTTTCACCTCTCTTTGCTACACTCACAAAAACTATTAGAGGCCAGCCCAAGTACCCATTATCGCCTCCAATAATGCATAATAATTCTAAGGAAAAAATTTCCAGTAAATTTCTAAAAAAAAAAAAATTGAGGACTTCCCTACATCAGGTCGAGGCATCGTTTATTATATATTGGAGCAAGGCATTGCTTGCTTACCATTGGCTATGTCCACTGACGTATATAATATGGACTGCTTACGTTTCTATTTCACGTGGGCACAATTGCTTGTTGTTATGGAAGTATGTTGAGAGTGATTGGTCAGGACGTGAAGTCCAAACTGCCAGCCTAAGCTGACAGATCACTCGATGACAGCGATAGCACAGGGCGGCATGCTAGCACCTCGGCTAAGGGTGGCGGAGAGTGTGGGGAGGTTCCCGAAAATACCTGCCGCTGTCACCACCCATAATCAAAAAAATCTTCATGCCTACTTGAACGAGCCAGCACACACTCGGTCCTGAAGGGACCCTTACGTCACTTACCTATGCTCTATTGAAGGTGCAGATGACATGCCTTCCTGCCAAGCCCCATCCTCCCATCGACTTTGGGTGGCACAATTGTCCAAAGTCCCTTTGTTGACCTGTAGAAAGAAAGAGACTAGGCAAGCCTAGGCGACCCCGATCTCATTGCGACAGAGGGCTCCGGGATGTGAAGGAAAAGTAAAAACTCAGCCAATCATGTTTACGTTATAATCGTAGGTGTTTCCTTCTTACAAAAATGCTATTGCTTCCTATAATTAGTTTAATTTTAAATCGCCGCAACGTTCATGGCAAGACTAGTAGCATATGTTTAATTTTGCTTTTCACATTAAAACAAATAGAGCTAAGATTAATGAACTTCCTAGGGTAATAATAGAGTAAAGATAAATATCATTTAAAGAAAATAATTCCATATAAAAATATCTCGATCTTGCCCTGCAGCCATAATCCATAAATTTCGGCTTTTAATTTCAGACTAACTTATCGTAAGAAATGTTTCAAAATGTATGTACATAAATGTTTGAATGATAATGCATTTTTTCTTCTTATCTACCCTTAACTAAACGAGAGAAATTAAATATTAAAATTCTTTTATATAAATGTTTATGCCAGTTTCATAGTCTCAAAAATATGCCGCGATGTAAAGTGATAATCTAACATATACGTATGATGCGAGACGGAAAATGAATGAGAATATATTGTTAGTTGTTAAAAGATTCGAAGTAATTAAAAGATTCGAAGTAAGTAAAGAAGAAGTAACTTGTGCGCACAAATCCCCAACCTTATCTTGCTTTGTGTGTAGAATCACTCTTAAATATTAAAATTTAGTTAGTTTTAATTGATTGTAAAGATGACATAACCTTGAGGTAGGTATCTAATTTTAACAAGAACGTATGAACGTATTTCATGTGAGCATTACTGTATTCAATGATTCAAGATAATACCTAATAGGCCGATATAAATGAAGAAAAATCTTTAAAGCTTTTCATTATTCTCTCGATTTTGAGACAATGAATGCATGTATGTATATTTATCTTTATAATAACAGGTGCAGCCTGTGTACGCAGAGTGATAATTTGAACTCCCTAAAATGCTATTTGTATATTTGCTATGATTTACCAAAAAAAAAATCTTAAGTTATATTTATTTAAAATGATCTTTGCTGCACATTTAATAATTGGTTCCGTGCTTTTGTGCATTTTTACTTTATTATTCTATTATTAAATTACTTGCTAATGGTACTTAGCTGTATTGCCGCTGCCATTTACCCTTCTGTAAAGAGATGTTCTGAAGTTCCATTACTATTTCGGCGTTTACTTCCTAACATTTTTGGTTGCTTGTTCTTGAGATTCTTGGTAGAAGAGATTATTTGATTCTCCAGGTAGAGATTCTTTTGCTTTATCTACATGCTATGTCCGAGTACTATTTTAAATGCTGATTTTGCTCCCAGTTTTATTTGTTGCAGCTGTTTCTGGTGAATATACTGTACTAAATGGTGTAGAATCCTGGACGAATCTTGAACAAGCAATCCAGTTCGCACTGCCAACTCTTCGAGCGGTAGATACTTATACTTGAATCGTCATAAAACAGGCATCCATGAGTTCAACAGGGTTTTGCCTGAAATTGTGTTAGTGGTGTAACAATTCGCCCAGATGGCCGATGTACTTACAGTGTACTTACTGTCGGGATATTTTGGAACATGTCGCTGGAAGTGTACGAAAAATTTTCTCCTGGTGGTGAGGAGAATATTTTTACGAATTAATAATAGGTTCTTGCAGGGTTAATGATTGTTTCGGACTTACATGTGGGATGGATTTCCACCGATGCCGTTGAAATTTTACGATCTGGCTGTCTTCACTTTTCACGTCCTTTCACTTTCACGTTTTTGACAAGACAAAACGATTGTCTTCTTCTTACTTGTCTTCAACGACATGTCACTTGAGCTTGAGTAAAGCACTACTCCCAGTCAAGGTGCGTTCGCTTTCCGCTATGGACAGCAGCCGACATACACGCTACAGTACGTGTAGAATATTGCTATATACAATACGCTACGACCATAACAGGGCAGAGTGGTCTGCGCCACCCATGGTTCAGACAACGCTGAAAAATGGTCGACTGAGCTAGCCGGTCTTAAACATAGGCCTCATCACTGCGGGCGCTCAATGTGTGTCTCGACCCACGACCCGATGCTTTCCTCATTCTCAGACCTCACTTCTAATGACGCATCGAGGACACATCCCTGAAGTCTCGTCAGTCGTTGATCAGACTTCGACATCCTTCTCCGTGTGGGAAGCCACAGGTACATCGACAGGCTGGGAACCCAAAAAATCCGGCCGGTCGATGCCTCTATGCCTTTCCTCACCGAGATGCTGAGGAAGCCCTGCGATCAGCAACCCAAAGAACTGATAGCCAAGCCTTCCCGGCGCAACATCTCGCTCCGATCCCCGACTGGCGATTGTTCAGGGGTGTGTCTCCCAGGCGTCGTCGAAGTAGTGACATGTTGACAGCCGAATATGGGAATGGATTTCAACAGGTATATCACCCACCATTGACGGGGCAATAGGAGGGCTGCGTGATATCCTATAGTTTACCAGTTAAGCTGGCTGGATGCCTTCTTAGGGCTACCAGGATAAACGACAATAAGTATCGACGATGTTTTCATAATGATGCTCACTGCTTGATGTCTTTAGCGTGATAGACACCTAACAGTTTTCCCCGCAGATCCTCAAGCTCGTATAGGGAATTTCCTTTCTTGGCTCTGACTCGACATTTGACAAATTTCGGTCCCAGTTTTGCACTGGTCTGCTGCTGGAAATTGCTTTGGGCAAAATTCCGTCTAAACACCTCTTGACCAACTTTGAACTCGACAGGTTTCGCCCTGAGATTGTAGGCTCGTGAACCCTGCTCGAATGCGTGTTGTAAGTTTTCCTGCACTCTCGCACGGATCAATCTCATTTTGTCTTCTGCGTCCACTCTCAATGGCTCATTAAGAGTTCCAAGGCTCCTCACGATGGGATAGGAGCTGCCATGTTCAATCATTTGTTGACCGAAGAGTGTTCGATAGGGAGAGAAACCAGTAGCTTGATGTAAAGAGCTCCTGAGGGAACTAGCTACATGGCTTAGTTTCTCATCCCATCTCGTGTGTTCCTTCTTGATATATGCTCTAATCCCCGACAATAGAGACCTATTTACTCGCTCTGAGGCGTTTGCTTGGGGCGAGTGAACTGCCGTTCGCATGTGCTTCACCCCATATTTTTCCAGTAATCTGGTGAACTGAGTCGAGCAAAACTGGACTCCATTGTCCGAGACGATCATTTCCGGGACTCCGAACACGTGAAACACTTCAGTCTCAATGAATTGGCATACATTGAGCGTAGACGCTTTTCTCATAGGTTTGAGAAGTGGAAATTTAGAAAAGTGGTCAAGAACTATTAAGATGCAGGCGTTTCCTCTTACTGACCTAGGATATGGACCTAGAAAATCAATGTACAGCTTTTGCCATGGTCGTTCTGTCTCAGACTGGACTCTTATAGGTGGTCGTAAAATAGTATTAGGAGCCTTCGTTTCTTTACACACGTCACAGGCGCCTACGTAGTTTCTGACATCAACTGTCATTCGTGGCCAGTACAGATGTCTTCGCAGACGTTCCAGGGTTTTCCCTATACCTCCGTGTGAAGCCAGTGGCGGATCATGAGCCCTCGAAATGACGTCGTTGACAAGCCCTCGTGGAATCCAAAGCTTCCAGGCTTCTTCTTCCTGAATAGGATCGCCTGTTCTCGGAATAGTCCGGATATAAACGAAGTCATCCCTGACGCAAAGATCTGGTAGTTTGCCAGAAGTCGTTTTAACCTTATGCCTCAGTTCCTCATATTCCAACGAGTTGAAATATGGCGAACTAAGGTCAACTTCCGGGCCAGGATCTTCGTTGGTGTTCAGGCTGTCACAATGAATGCGTGACAGCGCATCAGGGACGACGTTCAGGCTTCCTTTCCTGTGCTCAATAGTGAAGTCGAAGCCCTGAAGCTTCAGACTCCATCGAGCAAGTCTACCACTGAGGTCCTTTTGAGACATCAGCCATTTCAAGCTCGCATGATCAGTCACTATCTTAAACGGCATAAGTTCGATGAAGGGCCGGAACTTCTGCACGCTTAAGAGTGCAGCTAAACATTCTTGCTCTGTGACGGTGTAATTCCTTTGTGCTGAGTTCAACTTTTTCGAGACGTAGGCTATTGGCTTCTCGTGGCCATCGTCATCTAGTTGAAGCAGCACTCCTCCAATACCTTGTTGGCTCGCATCGCACTGGATAACGAACGGTTTGGTGAAGTCTGGACTCACTAGCAACGGAGCAGAAGTAAGTTTCTTCTTTAAAAGATCAAGAGACGTCTGGGCTTCAGGTGTCCATTTGAACTGACTCGGGTTTTTCAAAGTGTCTGTAATGGAGGCAGTCACATCAGCATAGTTCGGGATGAACCGTCTATACCATCCCGCCATACCTAGTAGGCGTCGGGCTTGCCGAACAGTTTTAGGTGACGGATAGTCAACTATGGCTGAAATTTTGTCAGGGTCAGTTTTCATACCTCCTTTTCCGACAATGAATCCCAAGTATTTAGTCTCTTTGATACAAAACTTACTCTTCTCGACGTTGATAGTGAGGCCAGCTTTCCTCAAACAATCCGCTACACGGGCTAGCAGCGTGAGATGAGTATCGAAGTCTGAAGACAGAATTAATAAATCGTCTAGATAGACGAGAACGTTCTCACGAAGATCGAAAGGAATGACTTTATCCATGAGGCGACACATAGTTTGTGGAGCGTTACATAGGCCGAATGGCATCACCGTGTACTGATAGAGAGGATGACCAGGTACTGTGAAAGCGGTCTTCTCTCTGGAATCAGCGTCCAGTGGGATCTGCCAGAATGCGTCTTTCAGGTCCAGGCTCGTTATGTAATTTGCCGGAGGAAGCCGACTAAGAAGTGCGTCTATCTGCGGTAGCGGATAGGCATCCTTCTTCGTAACAGAGTTGACCTTCCTGGCGTCAAAACAAAGCCGGACCTTTCCAGGCTTCCTTACCAGAACAACTGGAGAGCTCCAAGGACTCTGGCTCTCCTCTATCACACCCAGCGATAGCATTCGCTCTAATTCGGCGTCCATCAAACTTTGCACTGCCGGCGAAACCGGATAAAAGCGCTGTTTTATCGGGGCAGCGTCATTCGTTTCAATCTTGTGAGTGACCAGTGATGTTTTCCCAAGGCCTAAAGAGGCGAAAGAGGGGAAAAGCTGTTTTGTGGCTTCTAAGCGTTGCTGATCGAAACTAGAAAGGATGTGGCTGTCGGTGTCAGAGGTAGCTATTCCACTTGAATTCACTTCTGCGACTATACCCAGGACATCTGGAGCCAACCCAAATAGACGCCAGAAGTCTATTCCCAGATATAGTGCCTGTGTGAGCCCAGGAACCACGTAAAAACGCACGTTTTGGGTCTTACCACGGAAAGTGACGTCCAAGCTCACATGACCATGAACAGTCGTCATGGCACCATTAGCTACTTGGACCTGTGTCCGATACTTCTTCCATTCGACATCTGCTTCCGCAAGCTTCTCTAGAGCTCCCTGGCCTAGAATACTGACAGTGGCACCACTATCAAGTAATCCATTCTCAGTTCGCCCGAGCAGATTTACTTCGGCGTACGGTCGAATGTCGTCTGGCATCGACACGGAAATCTGTGCCAATTTTTTCCTTTCTTGTTTCATCCGTCGACAGTATTCCCGCCAACGAACGGTTGATCGTTTCTTTTTCGGCCGCATATCCCGGTCAGGAAACATAATGTCAGCTAACTCCGCTACTGAGGAGAAAATTCGGTCTCTTGCTGCGTTATATTTCTGCAGACGCGTATGATACGGCGTCAGCGGATATAAAACTGGCTCACGCCCACTCGTCATCTCAGAGCTTGGTGGCCGTTTTAAAACAGAAATGACAGGAGGCCAAATCTCCTGCTCAGTAACTTTGTCGGCTACACGTGCGATAGGTGTCAATGGGACATCGAAGATTAAAGACTCTTCTAAAGAAGTGTCTAATAAGGTCATGGGCTCCCCAGAAGTGGAAATGGGAGCTTGAAGGTCTGTGGAGAAATCTATTAAGTTCTCCGCCTCTGCCAATGAAGTAATCGTACAATCCGAAGTTTTTCTGATATCACCAGAGTCACTGAATGATATCAGAGGACATAATAGGGAGTTATCATGAGTGTCTGCTAATGGAGCGGACTTTCCTCCTTGTTCAGAGCTTGAACTGGAGAGTTCGTTGCAGTTGCTGCTTGCGACGTTGACGCTGGTCGGAAAAAGGTGGTGGTATTCCCGACCCGTCGGAAGTTTTTCTGTTGACATTGACTGCAATCTGGCTTGAAGGTGTTCTTCCGTCCACATCCATAACAGAACACAACTTGTCTTTCTTGTCTGCAGTCCTGATACATATGACCGGACTGGTCACAATTCCAGCATACAATAGAGTGTTTGGTGGAAATACTAGATATATCCCCTAGGCTGTTGTCATTGCCTGTCGCTAATGCCAGTTCAGGGTCTAAAGTTGGAAAATGGTCGACTTCGTGCACCCGTTGGTTCCGGTACAGGTTCCAGCCGCCAGCTGTCGCAATGCGTGTCTGCATAGCTTGGATACGCGTGACCAGCGATCTCAGCTGTCCTATCGTATCAGTAGGATGCAAGCATATCTTTTCTTGAATCTCTGGCAAGAGATTCGACTTGACAATCTCCAGAAATTCTTGGTCTGGCATAGCGTTCTGTAACTGATCGCGCAGTAACCCCAAGTGGTGGTGATACATTGCGAACAGTTCACCAGGTTTTTGTTTTCTAGACATCAGTTGGAACCTAGTCTTCAGATCATCTTTAGGCGTTCCCCATTCGGTATACAATCCCATCTTAATGACGTCCCAAGTTGGAAATGGATTTTGACGTAGTACCGACCAATACCAGTCCTTCGCTGGTCCTGTCAGTAGTGTAAGCATATTTCTTACTAACAACCCAAAATCCCCTTCTAGAGCGGAGTGCGTAAGCGCTTCGACTCTGAAGATGAATTCGTCAACTGATAGTTCTGCGTTATTCCCATTATAGGTCAGGTTCCATCTCCTTATTGGACTGCCTGATCGTCGGTATCCTACATTAGCAGGAACACGCATAGGTGGTGGAGGGGGTTGAGGTGGTTGAGGTGGTATAAAGTTCGGTCTGGACTGATTTGTAGGCTGACCAAAAGGTTGACCAAAAGGTGGTGATGGTCTTGGAAATGATTGCCTTCCCCTATTGGGGAAGTCGTTTGACGGCCTCTGGTTACTCCTGGACGAACTAGGTCTCGCAGAGCCTACTGGCGGCATTGCTGCTGCTACTTGTTGTCTGATATCGTTTCCTAACTCAGACCGCAAAACATTTAAACCCTGCTGGAGACCTCGGTTTATTAGGTCTTCCATCTTTATGCTCAAGCCTGCTATCAGCGCATCCGTAGCAGCTGAGGTGTTGTGGTCTTGAGCTGTGCGCGCTGGCATATCACGTCGAAGGCTTTGGCGAGATACTCAAATTCAGACAAAAGTTTTCCCAAACGTTCGAAGAAATTGAAGAAAAAAAAAAAAATTTAGAAAAACAAGGATTCGAAAAGTTAATTAAGGCTTCTCAAATCGAGATAGTGTAAAGAATGAATTCCAAGACAAAAAACCAATGTCGGGAAGCGTTAACAGCCTCGTCGAATAAAAATCTTAAAAAAAAAAAATTCCGAAAATTACGAAGGATCTAAAAAGATCACGAAAACAATTCAAGCGTTTCAAAAAATTCTTTAACAAAGATCATCCAATTTCTCCCTCACCTCCCGAAGCTAACCCTCACATAAGAGGTCAGGTCGCTCTCTCTCTTCCAAGGTCAAAAACAGGATATAGGCAAGTGACGTGAGTGGTGCATGAAAGATTTGGTTGCGTTCTCACAGCACTCTGGGAAAAGTCAAGTTGGAGGTGTCAAAGGCTGAGAATGCTACTAGAGATTCTTCAGCCAGGCAGTTAGCAGTATGCCAACTCCTGATTACTGAAGATCTCCAGCATCACTCCCACCCTCAGAGAACTCTTCCTCTCCTCTTCACCGGATCCTCATGTCCAGATAGCTCGCCAGCTGGGCAGAGTCATGGATCTGGTCAACTAATTAGCTGAAAGCCAAAAAGTCGTCTCACAGACTCATAACTCTGTCCAGCCAGTTGGCCAACAGAACAATTGTCCGCGAGAACACAATCCAAAAAAAATTTGTGAGGCCACCTACCATTTCCATGGCAGAAGGCCAGCGGGAAAGATCAATTTTAAAAAAAAATCAACAAGATTCAAAAAATTCAACAACTGTTCAGGCTTGAGGCTTGACCGAAGTCAAACCTAAAGTCGAACTTCAACTTTCAAAAAATTTCATTAAAAACTTTACTTTACTTTAATCAAAAAAATTCAAAATATCAAAGACTTCCAATAAAACTTTCAAAATATTACGTTACTTTACAAAAAAAATTTTCAACAAAACCAATTAGACTCAGGTCCACCTATAACTTCTACTGGATGTGAGACTTGAGGTCAATCAACTAGCAGACACCAGATGATCATCTCTCTCAAAGTCTCAGTCCCCAGTAAAATTTATATTTAGACCACCGAAGTCTAACTGAGGTGGCCCCACGTTGGGCGCCATTTTGTTATGGAAGTAACAAATGGACGCGCACAACGTATCATAACTAGAAGAATGGACAACCCTTTCGAACAGAAGGTTCACGTGAAGCCGAGTACTGATGTTATCCCATCTCCACTGGATGTGAGACTACCGAGTCAGACAATTAGCTGAAAGCCAGATGTCCATATCTGCAAAGCAATCTCAGTCCCCAGTAAAGAGGTCTGATGTACTCAAGATGTTAAGGCCCCACGTTGGGCGCCATTTTGTTATGGAAGTATGTTGAGAGTGATTGGTCAGGACGTGAAGTCCAAACTGCCAGCCTAAGCTGACAGATCACTCGATGACAGCGATAGCACAGGGCGGCATGCTAGCACCTCGGCTAAGGGTGGCGGAGAGTGTGGGGAGGTTCCCGAAAATACCTGCCGCTGTCACCACCCATAATCAAAAAAATCTTCATGCCTACTTGAACGAGCCAGCACACACTCGGTCCTGAAGGGACCCTTACGTCACTTACCTATGCTCCATTGAAGGCGCAGATGACATGCCTTCCTGCCAAGCCCCATCCTCCCATCGACTTTGGGTGGCACAATCGTCCAAAGTCCCTTTGTTGACCTGTAGAAAGAAAGAGACTAGGCAAGCCTAGGCGACCCCGATCTCATTGCGACAGAGGGCTCCGGGATGTGAAGGAAAAGTAAAAACTCAGCCAATCATGTTTACGTTATAATCGTAGGTGTTTCCTTCTTACAAAAATGCTATTGCTTCCTATAATTAGTTTAATTTTAAATCGCCGCAACGTTCATGGCAAGACTAGTAGCATATGTTTAATTTTGCTTTTCACATTAAAACAAATAGAGCTAAGATTAATGAACTTCCTAGGGTAATAATAGAGTAAAGATAAATATCATTTAAAGAAAATAATTCCATATAAAAATATCTCGATCTTGCCCTGCAGCCATAATCCATAAATTTCGGCTTTTAATTTCAGACTAACTTATCGTAAGAAATGTTTCAAAATGTATGTACATAAATGTTTGAATGATAATGCATTTTTTCTTCTTATCTACCCTTAACTAAACGAGAGAAATTAAATATTAAAATTCTTTTATATAAATGTTTATGCCAGTTTCATAGTCTCAAAAATATGCCGCGATGTAAAGTGATAATCTAACATATACGTATGATGCGAGACGGAAAATGAATGAGAATATATTGTTAGTTGTTAAAAGATTCGAAGTAATTAAAAGATTCGAAGTAAGTAAAGAAGAAGTAACTTGTGCGCACAAATCCCCAACCTTATCTTGCTTTGTGTGTAGAATCACTCTTAAATATTAAAATTTAGTTAGTTTTAATTGATTGTAAAGATGTCATAACCTTGAGGTAGGTATCTAATTTTAACAAGAACGTATGAACGTATTTCATGTGAGCATTACTGTATTCAATGATTCAAGATAATACCTAATAGGCCGATATAAATGAAGAAAAATCTTTAAAGCTTTTCATTATTCTCTCGATTTTGAGACAATGAATGCATGTATGTATATTTATCTTTATAATAACAGGTGCAGCCTGTGTACGCAGAGTGATAATTTGAACTCCCTAAAATGCTATTTGTATATTTGCTATGATTTACAAAAAAAAAAAATCTTAAGTTATATTTATTTAAAATGATCTTTGCTGCACATTTAATAATTGGTTCCGTGCTTTTGTGCATTTTTACTTTATTATTCTATTATTAAATTACTTGCTAATGGTACTTAGCTGTATTGCCGCTGCCATTTACCCTTCTGTAAAGAGATGTTCTGAAGTTCCATTACTATTTCGGCGTTTACTTCGTAACATTTTTGGTTGCTTGTTCTAGAGATTCTTGGTAGAAGAGATTATTTGATTCTCCAGGTAGAGATTCTTTTGCTTTATCTACATGCTATGTCCGAGTACTATTTTAAATGCTGATTTTGCTCCCAGTTTTATTTGTTGCAGCTGTTGCTGGTGAATATACTGTACTAAATGGTGTAGAATCCTGGACGAATCTTGAACAAGCAATCCAGTTCGCACTGCCAACTCTTCGAGCGGTAGATACTTATACTTGAATCGTCATAAAACAGGCATCCATGAGTTCAACAGGGTTTTGCCTGAAATTGTGTTAGTGGTGTAACAATTCGCCCAGATGGCCGATGTACTTACAGTGTACTTACTGTCGGGATATTTTGGAACATGTCGCTGGAAGTGTACGAAAAATTTTCTCCTGGTGGTGAGGAGAATATTTTTACGAATTAATAATAGGTTCTTGCAGGGTTAATGATTGTTTCGGACTTACATGTGGGATGGATTTCCACCGATGCCGTTGAAATTTTACGATCTGGCTGTCTTCACTTTTCACGTCCTTTCACTTTCACGTTTTTGACAAGACAAAACGATTGTCTTCTTCTTACTTGTCTTCAACGACATGTCACTTGAGCTTGAGTAAAGCACTACTCCCAGTCAAGGTGCGTTCGCTTTCCGCTATGGACAGCAGCCGACATACACGCTACAGTACGTGTAGCATATTGCTATATACAATACGCTACGACCATAACATTGTGTTAAAAAGAGTTCTTACGTCGGTGCCAACATTGAAAAAATCATTGGCGGGAAGTTGAAAAAGTGAGCACGCAGCTCGAGAAGTGATTTTAATAAAACATTTAGAAATTCTTCTGCGTATCTAATGAATACATTGTCTTTCATAAAACAGTTTTTGTCAGTAAAAACCCTAAATGATTAATATAAAAACATTTATTTCGACGAATCCACTAATTTATTTATTGTTTTCAGTTCTCTCTCAGTTGGTACTTGGAGCTTAGGCCGAAAGAGTCAGCAATATAGAAGTAAGCCCACTTTTTGTAATCCATATTATACATGTCAGTGGTTATGTCATCAAGTCGAGGAATCGTCGATTTTAAATTCGAGCGAGATGTTACTGGTTTTTGTTCTACTTGCCCAGTCTTGTGTGTATGTTATTAGTTTGTCTAAGGTTCTGCCTTGACGCGTTAGTGCGGCACATTCTTTGACAGTTCTTTCCGTGCTTCAAAACTCAACAAAAAAGGAGTTGCGCTAGAGATTGTGCTTGCTTTTCTACGAAGAGTTAGATATTTGTATGTAGCTATAGACTCAGAAACCTAAGTAAAAATCTTGGTACTTAAGTACAAAACTAAGTCTTAAGTACAAGTAAATAGAAGCAAGTACTTATGTTCAAGTACTAAGTAGGGACATTTCAAAAGTTGTTATGGAACTATGTAGAGTGATTCGCTTGGGACGTAAAGTCCCGACTGTCAGCATGAGCTGACAGATCACTCGACGGACAGCGTTGACTGCAGGGCGGCACGCTAGCTCGCCTCGGCTATTGGCGGAGAGTATGGGGGGTTCCACGAAAAACCTGCCGTTGCCGTCAGCCATAATCAAAAAAAATTTCGTGCCTATCGAACATAAAAGCCGGCACACATTTGGTCCTGAAGGGACCCTTACGTCACTTACCTGTATACCATCGAAGGCGCAGATGTTCTGCCTTCTTTGCCTGCCCCATCCTCCCATCTGACTCTGAGGGGCATAATTCTTCAGAGTCCCTAGTTGACCTGGAAAGAGAGACTAGGCGGACCTAGGCGACCTTCAAACGAGAGGGCTCCGGAACAGTGAGAGGAATTACAAAGACATTAAAGCGTCATCACGTTATAAATTCTGTTTATTCAGCAAATCGATATGTACTTCACTATTCACTAATTCGGATTGCATTTAAACTGACGGATAACAAAAAAATTGAATTGTTGAGTGTAGTATCATAAGAATCATTGAGGACTGGAAGTACGAGATCGTTAAGGTACTTGATATCTCAAAGCTCTATCAGGAATAGAAGATTCCGAATCAAAAATTGCAGCGCACGATAACCTTGTCTCTTCCCACCACTTTACATAACGTCAGAGTCAACGAGACTTATCAGCAGAAACTGCTCTCAAAAGAATTATTACGTTAACTTTATCGAGAAAATATATGTTAGATCTAAACTTACAAAAAAATTATAACCTAGCATTTCTGATTATCAGTTGAAATTCCAAAATCATCTAGACTAATATCATTATATTAATTTAGCAAAAGGAAATATTTCAAGTTGAAATCAACTACACAAACAATGAAAAATTGAGTTCATAATTACTAATCTACGTTCAGCGCCATTGAGGCAATCATTATCGTATTAATTTAGGAATAAACAAAAATAAGGAAATTTTTCTTTTTAAATCACTTTACCACACAGAAGATCCCAGATGAAATGGGTACAAATTATGAACTTGTTCCTCCATGAAGGCTTCCTGGAGAGTTCTACCGTTTCTGTAGCCCTGTAAATAAGTCGCAAAAGAAAATTCGTGCCTGGGATTTCCTTCACAATAAAAATTTACTCTAGGTTTATAAAGCCGTCAGGGCCAACCTGCTTACTTATCTCTATATATCATGCACTAATCTAGTTATCAAACTCGTTCCTTTTTTATTCCGCAAGGTATGCCGGTTGTTATACATGTTCTATGGGACCAATGCAAATACCTCATAGCGACGTTCATGTGCTTCGCTGCTGTAATACGTCGAATTTATTCGCAAAGGGTAATTAAGTACTGTTCAATTGAATGATTCAGTTAATTAGGATTACAGATGTCCTGTCGAATTTCTTATGGCATCAATATATAAACAATCGATAAATGAATGAATAAATCACGGGGCAAACGGTGTATGTAATGTAGGCATATCCCTTCAAGTTCGCTTCAAGACCTCCGTATACCTTGGTCTCGTATGTATCGCGACGTACAGCCAGGTAAAACTGAAAAGATAAAAAGGCGCAAAATGTCTACCTATGGGTACCTTAATTTTTCTTGAAATTCGCTTCTTTTCCGTGCTTCAAATTGTTTCTTGCTTGTGCATCAGGGGCCGCATGCCGATGCTGCTTCGTTCAGGTTTCTATTATTAACCAGTTTAGCATTTCCCGAGCAATTGGGTTTGTAATATCTTGTTCACCAACTTGGGATTGACACTTTTGATAACTTTTTTGGACTTGATATAAAAATATAAACTTCACTTTTTAATTTTCTTGTCGATTATTTTTATCATGCTGTTTTTTATTCTATCTATTGACGACATTGTATCTGTTATGAGACACTGCAAAGTCTTGATTTATGCTGACGGCATTAAACTTTTCGCTCAGATTAAATCTTTTAGCGATTTTGAACGGGTACAAGGTGACCTACACAAATTTTCCGTTTGGTGCAAAAACAATAATTTGGCTCTCAATATCGACAAATGTGAGGTTATGACTTTCCACAGAAATCAGAAACCAATCACCTATGATTATGTGTTCTCGGATTCCACGATTCTCCGCCGCGAGGGTGCTTTTTGTAACTTGGGTGTTAAATGTGACCATAGTTCGAATTTTATCTCCCACATAAACTACATGGTATCAAAGAGTAGTTCTATATTGGGTTTTATAAAACGGTGGTCTCGAGAGTTCTCGAATCCCACCATAAAATTGCGTTTGTATACTTGCTTTGTGAGACCCCTCCTTGAATACGCTAGCCAGGTCTGGTCTCCATTTTACGGTACACACATCGACCGCATCGAGTCTGTTCAGCGGAAATTCCTGCGCTTCGCTCTGAGGCACCTACCCTGGAAAAATACATTGATTCTTCCACCTTATGAGGACCGCTTGAAGCTTTTGAATATTCACTCACTTGAAAATCGTCGCATGGTCGCCGATGTAACTTTTGTGCATCAACTCTTAAACGCGAATATTGATAGTCCCCTGCTACTTAATAAAATCTCTTTCCGTGATAGTGGGCACAATCTGAGAAGGTTACCTCTGTTGCATATTAACTCCACAAGATCCAACTATAGCATGTATGACCCCATTAATCGCATGTGCATTGCTGTTAATATTCAGGCTGAGCATTTTGTCGTTGACGTTTCCAAGCATGTTTTAAAAAAACGTCTATATAATACTTAATTTTCTGTTTCCATGCCGCATTGTTTGGCCTATGTTTAGTGTAACATTCTAATATTAATACCGACTAAGTGATGAAACACATGTATTGTTGACCGTTTATTTATTAAACGTGTCCATGCAGCGAGCTTGTGTTAAGCTGGTTCTGATAGTCAATATTAACAAGGTAAGATACACGGTGAGAGACTTGGTCTCCAGTCTCCGGTTTACAGAGACTAAAATTTTCGAAATGTTTACACAGGAAGAAATTCGTCTCTGAAGATCAAAAAATTGGTTCTCTGGAGACCATAATAAAAAATTCTCTAGAGACACGTCCCCAAAGTGTATGTACGAAATTTGAAGTTTGGTCTCTAGAGATCTCCAGAGCAAAGGATTGTTTTAAAGAATTATCTTAAAAGCTATTAATATTTTTATTATATTATTTATATTATATTTTTAAAAAATATATCTTTAATGTACAAATTTGTGTGATTTTTTTTGTTTTCTAAAAATAACCAAAGCTCTATGACGAAAAAAATTCTGCCTAAATCCATTAATTATTACCTTTTTTTATTATTTTCTTTGTAATAATTTGTCAACTCACTCCACTTCATTTTCCTCTTCCTTTCCGAGTAGACCTACACATTACTGACAAGTGGCTGGATTCAGCAACTATGAGTTTTCGCGTGTACACAAAATTTTGTGTATGCCACCTTGTTCCGATTCCACAAAAGTGGAAATGAGTTTTTCTGTCAAAACTGATATTTTCTCACGGCCATTTTGGTCGTGAATTTTGAAGAAGTTAAAGTGAGTTTTTGTCAAGCGGTATTTTCAAAATTATTTGTTATGTTATTTATTTTACCATTCTCTGGGCCGTAGTCGCCCTAATACTAGTGAATTCATGTAACTCATTTGTTATAACTAAACTTAACTTGTCAAAAAGACTATTTTCTCACTTAAACAACATTCAGCACTTAAGTGTACACAGATACTTACGGAATCGCTTGAAATTCAAAAGTGTACACTTGCGCTCACGTTAGTTTTTCAAATCGTGTACACTTGCAAATTCTTCACAGTTGCGGAATCCAGCTCCAGAGCACACAAATATTCTCCGAAGCGTTGAGATGAAAAATGAGCAAACTTCGGAGACCAAACTGGAGGCCTGTTTGTTTTAAAATACACGACGCGATACCGGAGACTAAGTAAGTCTCTAGAAATTGGGTCTCTTTAGAGATTTTTGCGTCTCCAAAGTGTATATCTGGGTCTTTGGGTTTCCAGAGATCAACAAAGTGGTCTCTGGAGGCCAAAGTCTCCCGCCGTGTAGCTTCACTTAACACTTCTGCTAAAAAACGTGATCAATGGAAATCGGTATTAAAGTCGAAAAATTGGCGGCGGCACACTGAAAAACGCACACATCTACATGAGAAATGTCACTGCTGAATGTCATGGAGCATCACATATCCATCTTCAACTATAACTCCACCAAACTTATCTGCAATCAAGCCAAAATCTTTCAAATTATAGAAATTTTCATAATTTTTACTTTATTCGTGATGGTGTTTTTTCCAAAGAAATTAAATAAGACAAACTATTCGGATATGAGCAACTAATAAAATTTTTCAAAAAAAAAGAAGAAAAAAAATTGTCTGAACCAAATTCAGACTAGGCCGCACATACGTTATTGCAACTAATACTCAGCTGACAGTTTTGAGCGAAAAATGGTAAGGTTACTGTTTAATAAAAACTATTTTATTATTTTGTTAAGTAAGCTATACAATGTGTATTTCGAAACTTAATAAAACGAAATGTGCGGATACTAGACGCCTAGGCAAACAAAAAATTGTATGGCACGTGAGGGGGGGGGGGGGGGGTTTCCACATCAACCGTTTGGGAGTTACAGGGTGATTAAAAAAAAGATAGATTTCCACATAACACCCTGTATTTTAAAAAATACAGGGCATATGGTCACAGTTAAAGTGGGTGTGTTCTTTCAAAATTAAATCTATAAGTCACACTGGGAGCGGCACGGCGCGGCGCGGCGCGGCACGACCAAATAGTTGCCGTGCGGCGATTTTGGAGATTACTCAAAAACACAATTTTGCCGCTGCCGCTGGCGGCAAAATTTCATTTTCGTTAGAAATAAGTCCGCACAATTCGTTAAATGAGGCTTTTTGCATTCTTAAGTATTTGTAATCGAGCTTCATCACTTTTCTTTTCTTTTCTTCAAGCAGAGCTACTAATAATAGAATTTTTTCCTCAGAATTAGAGTATATTTGGATAAAATCTGCCGCTCTCGGTGTGAACACTCTATTTTGCCGCGTGCCACCGGGCAGTGCACCCCGTGCCGTGCCGCGCCGCGCCGCTCCAGGTGTGACCAGGGCTTAAAACCTCATTGTATGCAGAACATCATGGCCTTTCCAACAACTGTTCAACCAGCCCTCTCCCCTCAAAAATAATGGTTGTCTAAACTAAAAATTTTGGATTTTGTTACCTTTTTCTTTAATTTAACCTCTATTATTTTTGCAAAAAGTTCGTTAACATAACTTTTTTTTTATAAAAAGTATAAACTGTTGACTCTCCTTTTTAATTTGACCTATTACACCCTAGTGTTAACTGTAGCAGTTGAACAGTTTAACTCATAACCTATTCAGGTCACATCGAAATTAACGATATTTTTTTAAATGACGTGCTAAGGAAACAAATTATCGTTGAGAATAGGTTTGAAAATAGGTTAAGAGCTAATAACTCTTAAAGGGCTACACTTAGCACATAGCGTGTAATAGGTCAATTAAAAAGGAAAGTCTAAAGTTTACACTTTTTATAAAAAAAAGTTATGTTAATGACCTTTTTGCAAAAATAATAGAGGCCAAATTAAAAAAAAGTAAAAAAGTCCTAAAGTTTTATTTTAGACCCTTATAATTCCTGAGACGAGTGGGGTACGGAGCTGGTTGAACAGTCGTTGGAATGACCATGAAGCTCTGCATACAATGAGCTTTTAAGGAGTACTTACAATGGCAGAGTAAAGTGGAGTCACCAGATTGCATTTTCTCTCATCATCTCATCAACCTGAGATTATGAATTTTTCAAATCTGACGATACTCTGTGAAATCCACTCTGGTGGGAGGCACGAAGAGTTTATATTAAAGTGCAAGCTGGAGACAGGGAGAGACAATGCTATTTGGTGACTCCACTCTATTCTGCCATTGTAAACGCTCCTTTGAGTGTGACTGTACGTCCTGTAGTTTTTAAGATACAGGGTGTTATGTGAAAATCTAGCTTTTTTTCTTAATCACTCAATAACTCCCAAACGGTATCCGCACATTTCATTTGATCAAGTTTCGAAAATACACATTGTATAGTAAGTGTAGTCTTTGGGAAGGTAAGGAGCGATGTTTAAAACTACTGGAAGACTATTTTCCTGTGTGGATAGTAGTTTCGGCTTTATGGCATATATGTAGTATATAAAATTAATGTCTAGTCACTTTTCCATAAAAATCAATATAAAACATTAAGAATCGGACTAGCACGCATACATAAATTTCTTTTTCATGGTTTGGGAAGTATTTATCGAGGGTTTTGGCTCAGTCTAATTATATGTCAGTTATACATGCTGGGTATTTATTGGATATAATTCTGCAGAACGCTCTCTCTCGGAGCTACTGGTGCTGCTGCTAGCATTTGCGTTCGATGCATGTTTTAAATGTTGACGAATGCTATCTTTAAATTTCATAATCGGAAATATCCATAACGTAATTCTTGCCCCCGACTGTAATGGATGATTGTTGTGAAGCTAATATTATTAGTTTTAATTACCGGGAGTTATCAGTCTCTCAGAGAATTTCATTTCTATTCTATAGCAGAATAGTTAAAAAAGTCAATTGACGAAATCACGTCCTTATACATAGCTAAAACCAAACTTCTTAACTTTGAATTAGTTCGGTTTGAAGGCATTATTTCACGACTCGTAGCATTAAAATTTATATTATAAAATTTGACAGTGAGCCCAATCTTCACCTGTCATCATATGATGTTATAAACTACTATCTGCAATATACTGAATGCTCATAAGTAAGAACGTATACTGTTGAGTTTTTCAGGGACTAATAGTTTTGATGATTCTGGACTATTTTGTATGTAAATCGGTAAAACTTCAACTAGCTTATTATTTTAGTCGCCTCCTAGTAGAAAAGCGTATAATAGTTTATTTTGCTGTCCACCCACTTGTAAGGAAATTTATGTGCATAAATATATCAAGAGGAAGACATTGATCCAAAATAATTAAATCGTTTTAATCGGATTTCTCAAGAAGTATAGTATTAAATTTCCCCGCAACTTAAATATTCTTATTAACAAGCTTCCTCTAATATTCTGAATATTGCATAATGGAGTACACTACAACTATGTAGCTCCATTGGTTTGTTAGTAGTCTCGAAGCTGAAGTGCCGTGACATTAAAGTAAGTACAATTGTAAATAAATCGACTTGCAACTTGCCTTAAACGGTTTTTGTTACGCTCGCTCATTCTTCTTAACGACTTAACTTCCTTCGAAACATGCTCTTTAATTTCTGTGATTTTTACAAAAGAAAACGAAGAAAGCGAATATTTACTCGCTCTTGTTTCTTGGGTTTTCTTTACAAATTTATTGGACAATCTTGCGAGCAGTTCTAAAAATACTTCATTTACACTTGTATCTAAATCTCACAAATTGTCATGGTTTATTTGTATATTCCCAACAGCCGCCGTATGCTTACTACATTCTTTGATAATTAATGCACTACAACTCATCATCATAAGCGTAGGAAGAGCAGATCGGATGAACCTGCTGGGAAAAGTGTTAATAAATTTAAATTGGCAGGCGCTACCCAGCTTGTTCTTAGCTGGATATTCACTCTCAATATATATTAGCAATTTTGTTCTTGCAACAAAATGGTATTTATGTACATGTATACAGATAGTTGTTAATTGCTAATTTTAATTCATACGAGTAAAAACTTGTGCATAAGATGTAGTTAAGTCTAATGTTGGAAGAGCATGGAAATCATAATGTTTAGATGAATGGAAAAATATAGAAATTTCGATTAGGTCGAGGGAATCAGAATCAAAAGTATATCTATTTTAAAAGACATACTTGTGATTTGTGCGTGATTTAAATTATTCAAACATAATTTTTCTTTTCTGAATACAAATTTGTATTTTGTGTTGCTTGATTATGAATTATAATTGCGCAAATACAACTATATTAACCTCGATACTTCTATTACATACTATGTATTTATGTGCACGTGCTTTAGACCTTCATGATACTCCAGCAATTATGAAATAAATGGCCAATTCAAGGTAATTGTTGCATCGAGATGTGATGATATTTATTTTTACAGGCAAAAAGCTTCTTTATTATTATGAATCCAATTTGCGTGGTTGGACCAATTGAATAAATATGATAAGAAAATTCTATATAAAAATATTTGTCCCATGCAATAGCATGTGACCTTAATACATTCAGTTATAAGTTTCTTATATTTCTTATACCAAAGTAGTGACATTTAATACTACTCTTGAATAAATATATCATAAGCGAACCCATAGTTTATAATTTTTACCAAAAAGGTCGATAATAATTTTCTATTGTAGTCATAACAGCAGCTATAAAGTGGAAATGACGAGAGGGAGTGGGGGGGGGGGGGGTATTGGTCGAATGTATGAACATATTTCCACATGAAGCAAATTTTTCTGATTTCATCAAATACCTTGTTCTGCGACCGTCTCTCTTAAAAAGTTTAGTGCTACGAAATGTAAAATAATGCCTCGAAATCAGACTGATTTCGTTTCGTACACAAAAACACAATTTGGACAATGAAATGTGAGAATTGTAAATAAAAGGTAATTGGATGAAATCTTCAGAGAAATCATTAAATCCAACATGCTGAATATGAAACTTAGCGCAACGAAAAGCAACGAAAAGGTTCCATGTTGAAGAACATATTTATTTAGATGAGGGAAAGCCACCCACCTAACCCCCCTAAAAATGTAAAAAAATCCCATCGGAAAGTTCCTTTTTCTAAATCAAAAAAACCCCATGTAAATCCATCCATGTTTACTTCCCTAAAACTGTTCCCAAAATTTAATACTTTTGTTACTGTGTTCCCGAACAAACAGATCATCAGGAGCAAACATAACCAGATTTATGAAGATCAATATTCCACGATTAATTGAGTGCAGCAGAAGCTTGCTTCATAGTAACTCGCTCACGCTGCATGTGTTGCCATAATTACAGCTAGTAAGCACGTATACTGTGAAAACGATCAGTCCAAGACATTTTTATTGTACTAAAAACTTCTTCAGAATACGAAATCCTATAAAATTGGTTATAATCATTTTTTCTGTCCGACAAACCGTTCTAGAAATATATGTGAAAAACCACTTCAAAAATCAAACTTGCACAGAACGGGCATTCGTCTAAGGGTATAATAAGAATTGGTCTTAGAGCAATTCTAGCTTTTTTACTTGTTTTCTTTAAGTTTTAGATTGTTCTGTGATAAATTTTTATATTTAAGACGGTACATAGGAAAATAAATGGTAGAGTTCACTAAGAGTTAGTACTTGCAGCTATTCATTTTTTCGTCCACTCCTACCCATCTAAGTTAAGATTACACACACGGTTTATTCTAAACCTACGTCCAATCAAATACAACGTTGAGCTCACCACCAGTTTTGAGTAAGTTTCAACACACTGTTGAAGTTTTTCTCAAAAACTTATTTTGGTGATTCAAGGTGCCTGATTCAAGAGATTAACAATCACTACGTCAAATCTCAGTACATCGCACTACAGTTGTACGCAAGCAGATTCAACACACCGTTGAATTTCTTTCATCAATTAATCATACTAGGCACTACAGGTGTTTACAGTTTCAACACAAAGTTGAATCTTTCACAGTGCTTGGAAGAGCATCTAGAACTTAAGATTATAACAATTCAACACACTGTTAGTCTTATACCTCAAAAGTCAGCGTCACCCTTTAAGTTGAGTTTAAAACGCCACGAGCCAAAGTATATATGTTGATTCAACACACAGTTGAATCCCATACAGCTTGAAGCCTCTAACGAATTCTCGACAGTGGACGAGGTCTTATAAGAACAGCCGTCTCAAAAACGGCAGTACGAGCTACCTTTAACTAATTGCAGAACATTACAGAACATTAGCGGAGGGGATAGTTGCCTCAACACACCGTTGAGGTGCTAACATTCTAAGTGCATCAATACGTAGTCACACAGTTCCCACTGGACTAAAGTAAGAGTCTCAACGCACAGTTAAAGGCTGGGCAGTACATTTCAAAAGAGTAAACCTTACAGCTCTAGAACGTGAATCATCATCAAGGTTACCGAGGCACAACTATAGATTATAATGGCCCCACAAAGGTACATAGATGACATCATCAAAACCCAAAAAGAAATTGCAAAAGCAATTTCAGATACACTTAAGAACTTTAAAAAAGATTCCGACGATAGGAAAGACAAACAATACTTGAGCAAAAGGCTTCAAAATTTAATTAAACTCTGGTCTACCTTCTCCGCTCCGACCAAGTGAAGCACTTACGAACAAAGAACATCCATACCACAAAGCTGGCTTATTTGAGAAAACTTTCGAAGTTTACAAAACTGCCGTGGAACTGATATCGAACTAAGAACCGGCTACCTCAGCTGCACCAATCAAAAATACTAAAGATCCCTCCATCACGTTTACAGCGCAACTTGATAATGCCATTAAGCAGACAGATGCAACCACTTCCGCTACACCCACGCTTATGCACCCAAACTTATCAGGGAAAGTTGCCGAGGATGATATCAATACAGATTGCGTTCATTCTATGAAACAAAATATTCCTACAGCTTCTCAGAATCAGGAGCTACCATACACATCAAACAATATAATGGACCTAAACATCCAACATAGAAATGTTTTCTGCAGGACTACCGCACAGAATTTATTGTACTTATGTATATTAAGGGGGGTTACCACTGAAATCTTAAAAAACACGAAAAGTTAATACAAATTTACTGCAAATCTGTGCGTACTATCATGATAAAAATTGCACATAGTTAGAGAAAATGCATAAACTTAGGTAATGACGTGTCAAAAATAAAGATTTCGGGGTTTTGTATGTATTTAATTAGCTTTAGAAAACTCTGGAATTCATGAAATTTGCAAAGTTTAGTACATCAAAACGTAATAATGGTACATTAAATAGATAAATTTGTACTTGGGTATGGAAGATGTTGGGCTGGAAGAGGCAGTGACGGAAAGAAAACCAGACAAAAAATTTTGGTTACTAATATATTTTAGTTTGAAAGTTGCTATTTTCGGAGACAAATAACTACCAAAATTATGATATTATTTCAAAGAAATTTCAATTTGTAACAAAGATCGAACCTTTTTCTGTTTATTTTGAAAAACTCAAATTTGTTAGTGCAATGATAAAGGAAATAAAGTCAACAATGTTAATGATAGTAACGGCAAAAATCTCTTGTTTTATTATATTTTGCATACAATTTGGCGTTTTCAATTCATTCAATCATCGTCAGATGGAGTAACGTGCTTTTGGAAGGCTTTCATTTCTTTTGAAAGCTCAGCGGGCTGTAGCTGTATGCTTGGAGAGTGCGTGCCGTTATTTTCTGCATTAGGTATATGTATGTGTAGATTTCCCGGAATATTTTAATTTTTATCATTGGTAATTTGTTCATTTTTGCTTTTGAGGCGAGAAATTTTTTGCCAATTCTATTATGGTTATAGATAACGAATTGTGAGAAACTATTATTTAATCATGAGACGTATTAGTAAAATTCGGGCCAATAGTAATTATGGAATAAAGAAGGGAAAACTGAATATTGTTAGGTATGTAAATCTGTGTATATGAAAAGAAAATAATCCTATAAATGTACAAATTTGTGAAATGTGAATTTGAATTTATGAAATGTGAATGATTTTGATGAAATTTTAGAGGAAGGTTGGCTAAATTATAAATAGTTATTTTTTGTGGCGTTCCATTTATGACCGCGTTTTAGTGAAGCTGTAGAAAGGACAAATTGGAACTCTTTAAAGTTTAGAAGAGTAGTTTTTCGAATATATCTATATAATTTAGAAAACTGAACGAAAATTGATGAGGTGTAGTGAGTTGTCACGATTATATACAGTGTGTACCAATTTTTTGACTACAATCGATTATCTTTCTAGCGACTATAATTACTACCAAGTACTATTAATTTATGTATGATTTGTTTTCAAAATGCGATTTCGAAGAAGAAGCATTTTTACAAATTACAAAGAACTTGTGTCGACCAATAAAAGTATCGACTTTGTACCAATGACATCTTTCTTTGAAATTATTTTTTATACCCTAGATGAAATCTATAGGGTATACTAAGTTTGTCATTCCGTTTGTAACACCTCGAAATAATGATGGTAGAGCAAAATGGATTGGACACCCATTCATAATATTAAAAGTTATTTTGGTTTTTGCATGTCCGTCCGTCCGACCGTCCGTGCGCACGATAACTCGAGAACGCGTATACTTAGAGAGCTGAAATTTTGTACACGGACTTAAAAAAAAGGTAAAATTAAATACGAAAATGATACAAATCCGGCAACTCCTTCTTGGTGTTGCCATATAAAAATTTAGGTTTTTTACGTATACTTTGAAAACGATCAGTCCACGACATTTTTATTGTACTAAAAACTTCTGCAGAATACGAAATCCTATAAAATTGGTTATAATCATTTTTTCTGTGCGACAAACCGTTCTTGAAATATATGCGAAAAACAATTTCAAAATCAAAATTGAATAGATCGGTGACCATACGATTTTTAAAACGGGCATTCATCTAGGGTATCATAAGAATTGGTCTTAGACGAGTGGTGTCAGTTACCTCTGCAGTCACTTGGAAATACTGCTTTACATTTATTTTTAATTTTTTTTTTTAATTGAAATCGTTGCACATTTTTATCTTTTAGTGAATTCTTTTCTGCGACACCGAATCTGCCACCACCACACCAGTAGGGAAAAAAGAGCACGAGAATGGCAGATTTGATGGCAGTGTTAACATCGAGTCGCAGAAAAGAATTCACTATTTGCCATATTGCTAATCTTTCCCAGTTACAGTAACTCCGACTAGGCTAATCTGGTTGAATTGCGTTTCTTGAAACATGAAAAATTTTATGCGAACAAAATTGAGGAATTAGATAGATAGATAATATATATATATATATATATACTAAAATTAGATTAGAAAATCTACCAGACATAGCTCAACCTGAAAATTGTGTTGTTGCTAAATTCAAATCTAATTCTCTAAAGTAGTTCTTTGGATATCTAGTTAATAAAATGGTAATCTGACAACGTGTGAGCATTGCAAAAATTATATGGTAGGTACACATATTAAAACACAGAATTCTGGGAAGAGTTTTATTTGATTACCGGCTTCAGTCAAATAAAATTGCCCAAGCAATAAATAGTGCCAGACAAATTACACGGAAAAGTGACTGATCAACATCAGAGAGAGCATACATTTCGTTCGCTTCTTGCCTGCTCCACAACAAAATTCTAAGAAAAATCCGACAGCCAAATTTAAAATCTCGCCATGCCTATGCAATTCTACCCACTGACTTATAAGTCAGTGATTCTACCCTACTGCTGTGCAGATGCCCGGCATGCTTTGGAGTACAATACAGACGAATATCACAGCATCATATAGCTTTCCATGTACATATAGTGATTTGTTTCAATTTTAAAATTGCATACTTTTATGTGTTTAAGTTCACTAAGCTTTTGGGAACAGAAATCGTGAGCTTTTTTTTTGGTGGTAACCCCCCTTAAACTGAAGATATAAAAATTAAACTAGATACATATACAAATGCACTATACAAAAAAAAAAAAAACATAAATTTTACAACTTGTAATGTAATAATATTTCCCGCTTACTGTGCCGATCTTATTCACCGCCGTTGATTCAACTGCCGTCCATCAATTTTGCTTTCTTTAGGAAGCTTGGGTTGACCTATTTCCAATGTTGCTGATCTTGGGATAATTGCCGGTCATCGAACGTCATGAACATGAAGAGAAAATAAAGAAATTGTTTTTTAACCGGTCATCGACTTGCAGAAAGCTTGTACCTGCACTTTATTGTGCTGTAGCAGTGCTTTACGTACAGGTGGTGAAAGGTGAATGCCTGGTTAAGCTGTCGTAGACATTTTTTGGCGGCCTTGAAATCGTAGCGTTTCAGACATGCTGTAAAGATATATTGGGTTAGTGTAAGGATTTTCAAGAAAGGCATTTCCTCCTTTGCGAGGAGTTATTTAAAGGCGTTCCGACTCGCCCTATCTGGTTGTGATGAAGGAGTAGGATAAAGGAGAAAGATAGGAGTGCCGTGTATCAAAAAACTATAGCCCATTTTTTTTTTATTTATGCAGGGCTGGATAAATTCTAGTTTAGTTTCGAAGTATTTCAGTCGTTATAGTATGTGCAGTAGGGTTGGATATATTTTCCAGACAGTCTTCTTCAATGTTTCTTTCTGGGTCCGTATCTGTAATCAGCGAGGTTAATTGAACCTCAGTTTTTTCCTGAGTTCTTCTATTTTCTTTGTGAACTAGATATGTGGTAAACGTATTACAGCTGACTGATAATAGACGCCAATTCCCACTATACCAAGTTGAGAGGATTCTTAGATTCAGTATCATTCCTATAATATACTTGATTATGCGTATGACGATCCAAATTCCGAGGACACTTGCGCTGAGATGAGAACAGGCTAAATACATCTATATTTTGATGATTGATGCTGTGACCCATAAGTGATTTGGCGACGACGTTCTCAATAGCTTGTCTTTCAGCAGGATACATTATCTGATGACGTAGATTATCGGAGGTCTCGACTGAATAGATACCTGACTTGATCAATTCATGGGGATCTTCATATTTCCAGGGGATATCTCTGGAAGGCTTGAGAGCCTCGGGAGCTTCGATTCGATGGCTGGGAGGATTAAATGCGTACCATGAACTATGAAGCATATATGTTGGAGCTAAAGTTGAAGAGCATGGAATCTCGGTACCATATTCCTGCAAAAGATGTAACTGGTGCCATGAAGTAGCTGTTGTTATTATAGCTCACAGGAAGTTCATTAAAACATCGCTCTGTCTTCCTAATCATTACTTCTACTCCTTGGCACTTTATGAGATGAGTGGCCTCCCCTCGTGATAGTGCTGTATAACTTTGTTCCTTCATTCTCATAAGCGCGAATTCTGCCGGATGAAGATGGGCGACCGCTAATTGTGTTTTTAAACCTTCTCTCTCCACCTCACACTTTTATACATCAGATAAGAGAAGAGAGCTCGGACCTGTGTCTTAACATGCCTTTCTACATATACAAATTTTGCGTTAACATAAGTGAACAGATCTAGATTTTTAGCATTGGAAGGTTTTTTACTGAACCAATAATCACGGCCTGTTCTTTTCATAATTACTAGGCGTGGGTGTTCTGTCTGAAACCCGTTATAGCGACATACAGAGATTGGTTTCACCACTTCTAACCCTTCACCCGTGCTAACTGTATAGATTGTGTGAGTTTCTTGTTTGTTTGTCTAAATTCTGAGCTTTGGTTGCATTACCTTGGTAGAGTACTGTGTAGGATAACGACTCATATCTCGTGTCCGGAATCATATCCTAGAAACTCATTCCAAATTTCGGGTCCAAACATTTGCCTTTTATATATGAACAAAGTATATCATTTCTCAAAGTGACTTGATTGTCTCCCAAGCGTACTGTACCAGTGTAATCTGTGATTGTAAATTCCAACAATTCCAACAATCACTTCAGTCCACGAGCTTATACCATATGTGTAGGCTGTTCCTTGGCATTTGCATTGGTAATTACGGATCCAGCTATGGTTTCTGTGCAGCGAGTTGATGCGTTAGCCTTGATATTAGCAATTATCCGATTATTTTGAAGCTAATATTTTCCGAGTTTATGTATTTTCATGCATTCTTATCGTGTTACATCCAAGATAAAGGTGCTTGAACCTCCCGGAATTAAAGACAGATGACTGAACATACCGCAATAATATACTTATTGTATTATGTTGATTTTACATTGAAATATGTGAATGGAAGCGACTTCATTAAGTTCTAATAATTGAATATCCTCTTCTTCTTGCATAACCTTTGAAGGCTTCATTTTACAATTCTCTACATTCAACAATGATTTTGTTGTTTTGCTTATTTTCTCATCACCACAATCATTAGCTATAAGAGCGTTGACTCCTCTTAACGCAATGCATATTAGTAGTAGTTTCTCCATGATAAGGCTTGATGATCTGTCGATAAGATATATAAGATAATTTAATTTGTGGAAGAGCTTAAATAAGTAGTACATCTATGATTATGGTTCTTAAATATTACTGGAATGGGACAAATTTACGTGATTGGCCTTTTTAACTGCGTGTGTGGTGTTCTCACGGTTACCACACGGACTTCTTCATCTTTTCTGGGATGAATTTCTTCTATTCGTGCTAGTTTCCAAGCAGCAGGGGCACGTTATCCTCTTTCAAGATAACAAGATCTCCTGCTTGAATAGATAATTGTTCTGACTTCCATTTCGGTCCTTGTTGTAGTCTGGAGAGATAATCCGAAGACCATCTTTTCCAGAAATCATGCTTAAGCTTTTGCAAATGCTGCCATCGCGATAAGTGTGAGATATTGGTCGAACATGAGCTCAGTTCGACCTCTGGAAGTGACAGTGGTGCCTCTCCAATAAGAAAGTGTCTTGGTGTTAGGGGATTGAAATCCTCTGGCGTCGTGAGTTTAGAATTGCTTCAATTTGTGTCAATAACGTTGTAAGCTCTTCAAACGTGAAAGATGTTTGGGCGATCATTCTCCTGAGATGATATTTTATGGATTTTACTCCTGTCTCCCATAATCACGTATATTTCTTGTTTCAGCTTTTTGAATCTCCTTTTGCAAAATTTTTGATGCTCAAACGAAATTTGTTCCATTGTCTGTGTATATATCTTTGCATTGCATACACCTCGTCTGGAAAAAAATCTTCGGAGTGAAGCTAGAAACGACTCGGTGCTCAGATCACTCACCACCTCGATGTGAAGTGCCTTTGTAGCGAAACATACAAAAACGGCTATATAAGCCTTTGGTGTTTTTGCATTTCGAGTTTTGTTTAACTTTATGCTTATTGGACTTGGATTTGGAAGATTACCCATAATTTGAGTAGCCGTTTCTTTCTTCCAACGTAAGCAGGTGACAATGTGGTGTTAGTGTTTTTTAATTGTCACTTTCACTCCAGGTATCCAATATTTTCTTCTTAACCTAGCTGCAATAAGATTAGGTCCACCATGCATTGTCATTTTATGTTCCTGGTCAATTAGTAAGTTCACGAGCTTCGAGCTTCGATAAAATTATAGGATGTTTTTCTCCAAACGTTAAATTTAAATGTTCTAAACGTCCTCCAACACGCAGTATGCGATCCTGATTTAAAAATGGGCTAAGCGTTAGTATTGTACTTTTTGATGAAATTGGATGATTTACTTTCAGATTTTCTATCTCCTCCAAATAGGCAATTCTTGACTTTCTTTCACTAAGTCGACTAGTGCTTGCTGAAGTTCGCTTGTGTTATGGAACTATGTTGAGTGATTGGCTTGGACGTAAAGTTCAGACTGCCAGCATGAGCTGACAGATCACTCGACGGATGAATTTAAGATTTATGCCATAAAGTTTAGAATTTAACGATAATGAAGAAATTTTTTTTTAAAAATTTGGCATGGAAATACTTTGCTTAGCGAATAAAATAGAAAGCATGCATTAATTATAAACAATTCAATTTAGTGTAACATACTGGAAAAACCTCTTACTTGGTTAAGTTTTTTTTTGTTGGTTGAACATTCTTAATAGAAGTATTAAAATTTCTCAAAATTAGGGTAACCTCATCTCTCCTGGGGGAAAGTTCTCCAATGCCTCAAACATGTCTTGATGAATTTTAACTATTTTGTTCATCCTGATTGTGCAATATCTATTAAATTAGTATTAGTTTCGAACTCTTTTGATGTCATTCTAACAATCTCTTTATTTTCATTGACAGTATCACCGGAATAAATATCCTGGAAAGTTTTGCATATTCCACTGGACATTAGCAGTAAAAATTGACAGAAATCATCTACCGTAATTCCACCAACGATTTCTGTCTGAGCTATAATAAGTTCACTTCTTGCTTCAGTAAATAGATCACAATCTCTATAGCCTCTTTTGCTTATATAATATCCTAAGCATCTGGTGCTATAAATGGGAAATTTTCTATCCAGTTAATGTTGTTCAGATTTTTTTTCTGCAATAAGGTACAGTGGCTGCCACTAATTAGTATAGCGTTGGTGTAATTGATACATTAGAATATCCTTCGGCATCTTTTCGAATAAAGAAGAGTTGACTGTTCTTCCAGCCAAGTAATTTTTCCTGCCCGGAAAAGTGGCGGATTTTGTGCGGGGTAGACGAAAATAAAGGCTGTGTTTACTAGCAGATGATTGCGGAAATTTATTTTTGTGTTCATTTACCGATGTAGCTGCTCGATGGATCACAAATGACAGAAATGATTGTTTCTTCTTCTTTTCCTTTTCTCATCAGCATGTCACCCCGAGCTCGAGGAAACGCACTTCTCTCGGTCTGGGTGCATTCGAATATTCTGATTGACAGCCGCCGGCATACACGCTGCAGTCTTATCAATGTAGCATATTGCTATATGCAATACACTACGACCATAACACTTGCAGACAGAAACCGAGCAAATACCACCTTTTTGGGTGATCTGCACTTTTCTATAAATGTTTTGCATACTGCTACGACTCTACATGCTCTCGTTAGATTTGAAAATCTTTGTATCAATTCTTTTGTTTGCATACGAACATTTCCTTAACGGAGGTGTCGGAATTATCCAGTATCAGCATGTGTGGCCACTTGCTAGGCTCTTGAGTCAACCAGGATGGACCGTTCCACCACATGCTTCGTTTTAAAAAATCAGATGGAAGTGTCCCTCTAGAGGATAAATCAGCCGGGTTTTCTTCTATTTCTGTTACTCGGTTGACTACTGATCCATGACAAGACAATGGTAGAATCAGTCCATAAATTGACTTTAAACTCTTTTCCTAACTGGGTTTTAAAATGTTTAACCAGTTTTGAAAGTAGATGCGCTCCACACAACTCCAATCGAGGGAGAGATATGGTCTTTACGGGAGATACTCTGGTCTTTGACATAAGAAAATGCGTCGAGATGTCTCCATTGGATTTTAGCGCTCTTGCATATATTACAGCTGTGTACGCTTGCTCAGAGCTATCACAAAATCGGTGAAGCTCTATATCGCTAGAGGAGTGATAACCAATCCATCTGGGTAGCTTTATGTCTTCAACGCATTTCAAATCTTTGACAAAAATATGCCACTCATCTTGTAAGCTTTGGGGGATAATAAATTCCCAATCGACGCCTGCTAGCCATAGTTCTTGTATAAATATTTTTCCGCGGATGATGACTGGGCTAAGGCAGCCTAATGGGTCAAACAGTTTAGCAATGTTTGAGAGAATATTTCTCTTGGTGGCTGGTGCTTCAAGTTCCATATTCAACTTGTATCGAAATTCGTCTTCCTTTTGACTCCATGTAATGCCTAGTGCTTTTACAGTTGCATCTTCACGAAATTCTAAAAGAGATTCCTTAGATATATCTTCTGCTGATAAATTCTTTAAAATATCTATATGATTGGCAGAAAACTTGCGCACATGAAACACCCCATTCTTTAATAAGTTGATCAAATCTGTTTTTAGGGTATTTATTTCATCTATGGTGTCTCCTGTTAAAACGTCATCACATAGAAATCATTAATTAAGCATTCAGCCGCCTTTGGAAACTCATTCCTTTCATCTTTAGCTAGCTGATGGATTGTCCTGATAGCCAAGTAAGGTGTACAAGACAGACCAAAAGTGACCGTCAAAAGTCGATACTCTTTAATGGGATGATTGGGATTGAAGCGCCATAATACGCGTTGATATTCTGCATCATCGGGGTGTATCCAAATTTGGCGATACATCTTTTCGATATCTGCCGTAAAAACATAGTAATGAAATCTTCATTTTGTTAAGATACAAGATATGTCTTGCTGACGAGCTGGTCCAGTCAACAAAAGGTTATTAAGAGATTTTCCCGAAGACGTTTTGCAGGAGGCATCAAAAACTACTCTATACTTAGTAGTAGAGCTAGCAGCTTTAATCACAGCATGGTGCGGAAGATAGTTTTTTTCATGGACATTTTGTGAATGCCCCTTATCAACGTCGAGTATTTCCTCCATGTGTTTAGAAGTTAAATACTCTTCTAGAACATCATTATACTCTTTGAGGATGCCCTTCTGACTTATAGTTTTTTCGATAGATAGCTGACGCCTTAAAGCGATATGTCTAGAGGAACCAATTTCCTCTTTTTTGTTAGGGTCAAAAGATAATCGAACGACGTAAGAGCCGTCACTCTTTCTGCTATGCGTGGTTTGATAAATCTGCTCGCATAAAACATCATCTGGTGAGTGAATTTTTGAGGTGCTTACCTCTTCTAATTCCCAGAATTTTTTCAAACTCAAGTTCAGGTCTAATGTATTGATAAGTGATACGATGTTAATATTAGATCTTTTAGGAAGACTACGATCTATTTGCCCAGACAAGATCCACCTAAATATTGTGTTCTGAGCAACTGCTGTTCCTCTAGCACCCGTTCTCACTCCATCCAATAATATTATTGGGTAGATATTGGCTCCAATCAAAATGTCTATTCGACTAGGCGTATGGAAGTTGGGATCTGCTAATTTAAAATCTTGGAGATGTTTCTATTCCCCTTGTACAACACACTTTGACGGCAAAATATCGGTTAATTTATCAAGAGTAATAGCTATATTGTGATTAGTGCTAGTGGATCTGATAATTAGTTTCGCCACTTGCCGCTCTAGAATTACCTATTATTGTTTTAACCATAGTCGGTGTAGTGAGAATTTTGAGGCGACAAAGTGTAGAATTCGTGGCAAATGTAGCTTGCGATCCCGGATCTATCAAAGCACGTGCCGCGTAAAGACCATCATTTGTCTGTACATAAACAATCGCTTTGGCTAACAGAACTTTCCTATTCTCTATCGTAGGCTGTGTATATACATTTGATGTGGACAGCTCTATGCAATGACTGTTGGTTGAGGTCAGGTTTTGTAAATTGACGCCTTGCTCAGTACTTGATAATTTAACTGAGACCGGTTGCTTATGAATCGCCAAGGTAATAAAGTGTGGTGTGTCCCTTTATATTCGCTGCATCTAACTGTACTGAGACATTTATGAATAGAATGATACTTTCCCAGACAATTAACACAGCAGCTCCTGGATTTAGCGACCTTTAATCGACACCTTGAATCTAATTTTAGAAATTTTGTACATGAACGTAAACTGTGATTATCGTGACGCATATCACAAGTAGGTTTTGCAGTATAAAAGTTTTGTACCTTTGACTTAGGTGGAATATCGATTTTTTTCTCTGTAACATGTATCGTCTATGGTTTTGTGCCTGATATGGCTTCTAATGTGCGGAATCGTTGTTCCAAGAATTTTTTTAAATCACCCCAAAAAGGAACATCGCTAGAATCCCCTATGGATTCTTCTCAAGCTTTTTGAGTTTCAGCTGGGAGCTTTTGGACTATCAAATGAACTATAAGGGGATCCAAATGCAAGGCGTTAATTTCTAAATTAGTTAATGCGGCTAAACACTCACCTGTAACGTCTAACAAAATCTTTATCGAGTTTGCTGACTCGGCACATATTTTTTGTTGTGTAGTGAAAGTTTTTAATTATGATGATACTAGAACCTTTTTTTTGTCACATTGTTCAGTTAGTGCCTTCCAGGCAGATGAATAAATGGCGTTGGTTATGCTAAATTGTTTTATGACGTTAGCAGCTTCACCTGTTAAGATAGTTTTCAGGTAATAAAATTTCTTCACGTCTTCTACATTTTGATTCTGGTGAATCCAGAAAGATAAAGGTCTCTGAAACTAACCCCATCAGTATAATCTCCAGTAAATTTTGGTAGATTGATTCTAGGTAGATTAGGTTGTATTATTGGTTTATTTTCAGAGGCAGAGATATTGCCTAGATGGGCTGGAGTAGCGTCTTTATCCGCTTTCTCAATCTTTTTGATATTATCTACTAGTTCACCCTTGAATTCGTAGCAAATTTGTTCTTGAGTTGAAAACACGTCAGCTGTAAAGTATTCTTTATCGGTGTTGGCTTCTGATTTCAGCAAGCTCATCTTGCGATCGTTGGCTAAAAATTGTTGCCAGAGATCATGCCATCCATTGACCCGTGCAATATAGAAGCAATGAGTTCTTTTCGAAATGCCGGCCTTTTTTGTTTTTGATACGAATTTATTCATTTCTTTCACCAATGAGTTTTGCAAAGTTATTAAATTATCCACAGATTCAGGAATTTTGTGATAAAATTTACAAATTAGCTTTGATATATAATATATAGGCAAGAGATGCGAAAAACTGATTTAACTTTAAATTTAACTGATTTAATTAATTATATATATTTTAAATTTTTGATATCACAAGCAATTTAGGATTAGGGTTATTTTTATTATTATGATTAGGAAAAGGGACTTACAGTTTCCTATATAATGTAGATGATATTTCCACCTACGCTGATACTACCGAAGAAGATCCGGCTCGAAGGACTAATGTTTTCTGCAGGACCTTTTTCCACAATAAAAATACAGCACAGAATTTATTGTACTATATGTATATTAAACTCAAGAATATAATAATTAAACTAGCTACATATACAAATGCACTATACAAAAAAAAAACATAAATTTTACAACTTGTAATGTAATAATATTTCCCGCTTACTGTGCGGATCTTATTCACCGCCGTTGATTCAACTGCCGTCCATCAATTTTGCTTTCCTTAGGAAGCTCAGGTTGACCTATTTCCAATGTTACTGATCTTGGGATAATTGCCGGTCATCGAACGTCATGAACATCAAGAGAAAATAAAGAAATTGTTCTTTGCCGGTCATCGACTTGCAGAAAGCTTGTACCTGCAATTAATTGTGCTGCAGGAGTGCTTTTACGTACAGGTGGTGAAAAATTGTGCTGCAGCAGTGCTTTTACGTACAGGTGGTGAAAGGTGAATGCCTGGTTAAGCTGTGGTAGACAGAGACACCTTGCCATTTCTAGAAGCTAACAGGTTTAATAATTACCCGAAACCTCCACCAATAAAAATCCCAAATTTCAATGGAGATTATAAGGAATGGAAAACGTTTATAGACATTTTCATGAATGTCATACATAACAACCGAGTAATAAGTAATGTAGAGAAAATGCAATATCTGCAGTATCACTTTGAGGGAGATGCAAGAAGGGTAATAAACCATCTCCAATTGAATAACCGCAATTATAGCACTGCATTACGGCTAATACAAGAGAGATTCAACAACAACATGAAGATAATCTCAACCTATGTAAATACGATCAGCGACGCTAAGAAGACAGAACACAGGTCTCAAGGAGACATCATCATGCTTTACGACAAAATCAGAGAATGTCTAGAAGCATTAAAAAATCTAGATTGTAAAATAGATGATTGGAGCCAAATGATGGTGTGCATAGCCATGAGGAAGTTAGACATAGAGAGTCTTCGTTTGTTTGAAGAAAACTTAAAAAACCTCAAAGAAATGCCCGCGATAGAAGAATTTCTACAATTCCTGGAAAAACGGCACCCGGTTTCAGATTGCCTAAAGAATTCAAGACAACAGAAAATAGACACAGTCAAATCAGGAAAAAGGGCTTTCTACACCACTTTTAAAAACTCATGCAGCATCTGCAATAGAGAACACAATCTCTATCAATGCATCGAATTCAGAAGAATGAACGTTGATGAAAGGCGAGTCCATGTCACTCTATGTCCAAACTGCCTTGTGCATGCTAAAACTGATAGATGCAAGTCAACCAAAGCCTGTGCCATTTGTCACAAAAAGCACCACAGTCTACTACATCAAAGCAGTGAACAGTAAAATAGAATCGAGAAGAGGAATGCATCTACAAACATGGCAACAAAAACTCATAATGGCAAGACCAAGCAGGAACAAGCCACAGAAGTTAATCTGCCTTGCAACACATTTAACTCAAAGTTTCCCAACGTTTTATTACCTACAGCTATGGTAAGAATTAAAATCACATGGGGACAAATAGAGCAGCTGAGAGTTTTAATTGACCCCGGTTCTCAAGTATCCCTTATAACAGAAGAAGCTGTTCAAATACTGAAATTGCACAAACAGCATGCCAGGGCCACTATATTTGGAGTAGGGGACTCAGAGTCCGTAAAGACAAAGGCCATGGTAAATATCTGAAATCAACTCCGGCATCAAAGAGACTCATATCTATCAGTAGATGCCTTTGTTTTGACAAAGTTGAACTTACTTCTTAAGGAAGCCTCAGCTAATAACATCAACAATTACAAGAACATATTGTTAGCTGATTCCACATTTAACACGCCGGGTCCTATAGACCTACTACTGGGAACCGAGGACCTCCGGCAGCCCAAAATACCAAATTAGGGTGGATAATATTTGGGAAGACAAAAAATGCAACTGCAAAAGAACGCAAAACGAATGCAAAATTATTTTATATGAGGAAAGGCAGTTGAAATAAAAAAAAACAAAAAAAGACAAAAATTAGAGCAACACAAAATTATTCTGTATGAAGAACGAATTAACGGTGTCACCCGGAATAGCAAGCGAGTCAAAAATTTCACAGCAAATTGGGTGCTTACTAGCTGCAATTATGGCAACACATGCAGCGTGAGCGAGTTGCTATGAAGCAAGCTTCTGCTGCAATCAATTAATCGTGGAATATTGATCTTCATTAGTCTGGTTATGTTTGCTGCTGATGATCTGTTTGTTCGGGAGGGAACTGAACATGTTGGGGGCCCCAGATGCTAATACTCGGTTGAAGTGGGCTTCGATCGGTGTTTCAGCATATGATGATGGTTTTTCCTTTTCCTTATCTGAATAATGTTTCGTTTTGCAGCACTACATCTTAGAGCTTATCGGAATATCTCTTATTTCACGTCGATATTTGCATACGCATGCAGCCAGTATGAGGATTGTTAGTCGAACTTGCCGTGATGGTGTGTATGGCCAGAGTTTTTTGAAGTGAAACTGGAGAAAATATATCGGATGCGGTGGTTTAGTCTAGTATTTGCTCATCTGAGCGGATTAGAACATTTGCCTGGAGGGTGGCAGGAGGATTGCTGAAATCTATAACTGCCTTGGTTGGATTTATTTCCTTGAAATGGCTGCTGATGACTCTTACTGTCTAATCAGTGAATGGTTTCAGCGTTATTTCCTTGATCTTAATGAAACAGTCATTATGTAGATGGATGATCCCGGTGGAGGTTAGATGAAGTTCCTGTCTTTTGCCCTTGCATATCATGGCTGCAACTTTGGGTTCTGTTGTTGCATACAACCAGGTGTTCTTCTTCATCAGGGCACTCCAGATTGTTCCATTAAGTTTTAACTGTCGCATATCACAAGGTGTCTTCGTGTGTCGGTCATAGATCTCATCAATGATGCAGGGGATGGACAATTGTGGCTACGCAGAGGTAGATATTCTCATTTGTAGTTGAGCATGCTTTGAATTCATTGTCATCTAGGTTGAAGTAGGTTTGATGATCGTAGTTAGCAGCGATCATGTAATGTTTTAATTCAGGTATCAGCAGTGAGTTGTTCTTGACAATTTGCGAAGTTGTTGTGACGTGTAGCAAATCATACAAAGTGGGTTCCACTATGTTTAGATAGCTGTATACCGTTATATTCTCACTCTCTACTCTGACGTCCAGGCGGAGAAAGCTATATTGAGTACGTACCAGCAAAATTCCAAATTTAATCATTCAAACAATGTAATAAAGAACTGATTAAGTTAGTTAGATATAATAGTAAACCTAACTCTTGCTTATCCGTTTAAATATTAGGAGAAAAAAAAACGCTACAATGAAGCTAGATTGAGTACGTACTAGCAAGATTCCAAAGGTAATCATTCAAACAATGTAATAATGAAAACTGATTAGGTAAATAATTGGGTGACAGCAACTTACATAAATTTGTTGATGCCGATCCCTCGCCGAGGCTTCCGAGAAGTTCCACTGTGCCACTGGATTCTATTTCATACTGTAGATTTTTGGTACTAATGCGCATGCAAAAACGAAAATTAAATTTATGCAAAGTAATATACCTACCTACGTCACAGCTACAATTGTAAAAATTTACTTATTTAAACCGAAATATAGCGCATTGCTTGTAACTTAACAAACACAATCTGCATACAAAACAATTAATGTTATCCGCATGGTGCGTATCTTCGAGCTTTTGCCATATGCAAGAGTTGTTTCTTTATCTCTAGTTGCTACCTATCTAGTCTCAATACGGTGTATGGTCCAGCTTATTATCTGGTTTCTTTGTATATAATTTAAATGCTGTACGTAGTTTTACAGGGTGTTTCCCACTAGAAGGTCAATAGAGCGGGAGGTGATAGTACTCACCTAGACGAACAAAAAATTGTATGGGAAGGGGGGCCATATCATCAGTTTAGGAGTTACAGGGTGATTAAGAAAAAAAGCTAGTTTTTCACAAAACACCCTGTATCTTAAACTACAGGGCGTACGGTCACAGTTAAGAGCTCATTGTATGCAGAACTTCATGGCCTTTCTAACGACTGCTCAATCAGTCCCATACCCATCTCAAGAATTATGGTTGTCTAAACTAAAAATTTCGGATTTTCTTACCTTTTTTTTAATTTAACCTCTATTATTTTTGCAAAAAAGTAGTTAACATAACTTTTTTTTTATAAAAACTGTAAGCTGTTGACTCTCCTCGTTAATGTGACCTATTACACACTATTTGTTAACTGTAGCCTTTTTGGGACCGTGAAATGATAAATTAAAGCAATTATTAAATATATGTCTATAAACATACAAACTAACCGGTTTTTTCGCTGCATGCTAAAAACATAATTAAGTTGCAATTAATAATAAAAATAAAAGTTAAAAATTATTATTTTTTACACGAACTGAAGTTTGATGGTAAATTGCGATTTAAATTTTCAGAGGAACTTGCATTTCCATCCACATTAAGAATGTGGCCGGCATTTTCATAAAAGTTTTTCACGTTAAAAGTAGGGTCTGTTACTTCTTCATCAGATGAAAACTCGTTATCACAACTTGACTCATTCTGAATTTCATTCATCATTCTAAACAAATGTTAATTGTTTAAGATTACTTAGGCTATTATAAAATACGAATTACTTCCGAAGAAATCTTCTCTGATACTTCTGGACATAGTGATGACAACATCTTAGCGCTGCAAAGTCATAAAACCAACTAAACTTCAAAGCACATGCTTCGCATACTTAAAGACGTGTAACACTTAAACAATTGTTTTATTAAAAAGAAGATGCAAATGTCGTATATCACACAAAATGGACACATACAACAATAATTTTCTGAGATGCCTTTTATATCAAAATTTGTTGTATGTGAGTACATTTTCTCACATACAACAACAGCTGATCCAACTGTTAGAAATTGCCACATTCAACAGCATTCATACCAGTTATCTGTAAAACGGTTCATGATAGAAAGAAAAGACCTGCTTTACTTAAAAGAGAATACCGAAAAACCGAAAAGGCTGTCAACAGTGGAAAATCGCATTTTTTCACATACTACAACATTTATTTTCTCAGGCGACGAGTTGTCGATTGCTTATTTAAGGGGGTCAACCCGTGTGACGGCCGGTTTTTTTTAGCTTTCTTTGGGATTTTTTTTTACGAAGAATAAAAAGATAGACGTTTGAACTTTTTACTATTTATTTATTGACATTTAAACAATAAGTCAAAATATTTTCAGATCAAAATCTTTATCACACATGTGTGTTGCACCACTCCCGAAAAAAAGTTTGTCGACGGTCTCCATGATTCCGGCTGATTGGCTTATCTGAAATGGAAAAACCAAACGACGTTTCAATCTATGAAGCTGTGGTTATCAAATGAACTAGAATCATTCGATAATATTGAAAATTGAATAATTGACATGTTTTTGAAAATAAATTTTCAAATTTCGTTATTTTTTTCGATTATTATGTTACGAAAAAAATAAAACGGCTCGGAATTACTGCATTATTTTAGTTCACTCGATTACTATACATGTGCCGAATATACCTTTAAAATTTCAAAGCAATCGGTCAAACCGTGTTTGAGATATCGTGGAGACCACTTAGAAAAACGTAGTTTTGATAAAAACACGTTTAAAAGTTCAAATACGATTTAAACTATGAAATCTTTACTCACCATTAATCTGCTATGTCTGGTCCATAGAGAATTCCTTCTTCCTCATTTTCTTGGAAGTCCCTTAAAGCTGCTTGCTCCGCTTTTGCTTCAATTCTGGCTTGTTTCACGACATCGCTCAAGCGCCGCTCGGACCGAGCGATTCGTTCATCATCCACGTAAGCATGCGCTTCGTGACCAATTAAACATCAGATTGTCGCCAATGTTTTTATTACTCCTTGAAATCCTTCGTTGAAGAGAATTACAGCCAAAAGCTTGCAATATCAACGATTTTGGCGCTGGAGTGGAGATGTTTTGGAGCGAAAGTCCAGATCAACAAATTAAGAGATTCATTATTGTTTTGTGTGCTCTTAAACATCGGGTCAACAGTTCATCTCTTGACAAGTCTTCATATAGAGGTTTAATAGCTGCAGAATGTCGACGAATTGCTAAATCATAGAACTTTGTCATTTCGTTGATGATATTGTCAGTCAGTTTGCATTACGGAGTCGCGTCCCCATTCTTTTTTCTACATGGCCCACGTATTCTTTTTTTGATATTAAGGTTTCTCCGTATGGTTTGGCTTTTAAAATTCCATTAAATGTTTTACTATCTCCATCACCTACGTACGTCAGATATTTTACGCCATGTTTATCTATCGATCTTACAAACATTTGCATGATGGCATTTATTTCCATCTTACCGGAGCTTCCAGAATGATACACGCTGCATTCATTTTCGTGAGCTTCATACCATGTGTTGAACGCTACTCGATCAGTATTTTTTTCCCTTTTCCATAAATTACATCCTCCGCAAAAACTGATCATAACCATTGCATCTAAAGCTTTTCCGGTGTATTTTGCAATCAACGTAGAGACACCAAACAGAGATGAGAAGCCTCGTTTCTTCCAAGTGCCATCACCTGAAGCTGTCAATTCATCCTGTGGATTTCCGGATTCTTCATTAATGTTTTTCTCTTGCATGGCAGCAAATGTTAACACAGAATCAAAAACTGCAGATGCGGCTGTATGAATATTCTCTAAGAGGGCGTAATATGTAGAATTGCCAATTCCTCCACATATATCCATGAGACTACAAAAAAGATTCACTCCTTCGTGATCAATTCCTAATAAGCGCATCACAAAAACAAAACGGCAATTAATTTCACATGAATTCTGAATCATAGGGCACGAGTTCACGAACTGCTGTCTCTCACACTTGCAGGATTGAACAATTTTGAACCCCAAGCCTCGTAAACTTGATTGCGCGAAAGACACATGACTTTTACATTCCTTACATATGACATTTGCAGAGACGACAGCAAATACAGAGACAAACTCCAGAATGCAATACACAAAACTTGAAGTGACGGGCACCCCCATGTCCATACTGTTTTTGAGTTTCTTAGCTGAAGCTGATGTAAATTCCGTATCATTTTGCACTGTTTGACGATTTCCATAAAACTTTAGTTTCTTAGACCGACCAGGATGAATATTACCGGACTTGGTCATTTTGAATTTCGATATAACTGAGCTCCAAAATAAATGTATGTGAGGAATCAGGTAAAACTTTTAGTATACACAAAGGTATCCGACGCTCGAAACAGGTATAAAGGTAACATGTAAACAATAGAGGGTCCAGCCGTTTGCTTAGCGCGCGCTATTACGAACCGCTAACATATATGTGCTATAACTTCGTCAAAATTTCGGTCTAAAATTTTTACAGTATATTCTTAATATATAGTACTTTCGAAATATGAAAAAAAATCGACTTTTCCAAACAAATAATATCAACCGTTTCGGAGTTACAAGGTGATTAAGAAATTATGCTAGGTTTTCACAAAACACCCTGTATCTTAAAAAGTACGGGCGTAAGGTCACGGTGTATTCAGAACTTCATGGCATTTCCAGCGACTGCTCAACTAGCTCTTAGGAGTTATTGTGGTCTAAACACAAAATTTCGAATTTTCTTACCATTTTTTTTAATTCGACTTCATGGCATTTCCAGTGACTGCTCAACTAGCCCCGTACTCGTCTCCCCTTAGGAGTTATTGTGGTCTAAACACAAAATTTCGGATTTTCTTACATTTTTTTGTAATTCGACCTTTATTTTTTTTGCAAAATGGTCATTAACATAACTTTTTTTTTATGAAAACTATAAACAGTAGACTCTCCTCTTTACTTGGAGGTTACACTGTGTTACAACGAAAATATACTTTTGACGAGACATAGTATAGGTTGTAGGTCTAGTGGAACTAAAAGTAGTGACATACTAGAAATTTATCATACACTCTCAAAATCTCATTTAAGACAAAAAAAAAAAAAAACCCCGTTATTCTGTAGGTTCATGTATATAATAACTTATAACTTCGCCATTTTTTATACGATGTAAATTTTTTTTCTGTGGTATTTGAAAGAAGAGAGTAGGCCTTTCTAACCATATGCTCCTTATTTCGTTGCGATGAAAGTCACGAAGTTACAGTCGAAACCATTTCGAAATTACCATTTTTTACGCATTTTATCAACTTTGACAACAATTTGATGGCATATTTTGCTCTACAATATTTTTATGTCCTTTATATTAACTTACCGCTGTGTCCGCAAACTTAGTCAAAATCGACCCACTTCCCGGTATCCAGTCGTGCTGAAATTTTCCACATCGATTTGTCGTCGAAAGGAAACACCCAGTATTTTTATACCCTAGATGAAATCTATAGGGGTATACTAAGTTTGTCATTCCGTTTGTAACACCTTGAAATAATGATGGTAGAGCAAAATGAATTGGACACCCACGCATAATATTAAAAGTTATTTTGATTTTTGTATGTCCGTCTGTCCATCCGTCCGTCCGTCTGTCTGTCTGTGCGCACGATAACTCGAGAACGCGTATACTTAGAGAGCTGAAATTTTGTACACGGACTTTAAAAAAAAAAGTAAAATTAAGTTCGAAAATGAGACAAATCGGGCAACTCCTTCGTGGGGTTGCCATACAAAACTTTCGTTTTTCACTATATATTTGGACACTGCTTGAGAACGCGTCGACGTAAAGAGCTGAAATTTTGTACATGATGTTTTTACTACATTAACAAATAAAATGTCAAAAATGGACTAAATCGGGCAACTGCTTCTTGGTGTTGCCATATAAAAATTAAATTTAGGTTTTTTACGTATACTTTGAAAACGATCGGTCCAAGACATTTTTATTGTACTAAAAACTTCTGCAGAATACGAAATCCTATAAAATTGGTTATGATCATTTTTTCTGTGCGACAAACCGTTCTAGAAATATATGCGAAAAACAACTTCAAAATCAAACTTGAATAGATCGGTGACCATACGAAATTTAATACGGGCTAGGGTATCATAAGAATTGGTCTTGACCAATTCTAGCTTTTTTACTTGTTATTTAAAAACTTTAGAAAAATATTTTAGACCTAGCTATATAAAGATTACAAATTGTGTTCTCTGTTCTGAGTTCTCTATTGAATTTAGGGGCAGCATATGGAAATGCTAGCTCAGCTTACTCAAACTTCTTTATTGCTCTAAAATTATTGAGCATTTATGTTTGAATGTTTGCATGGAATAACTCTGAGCACGAATTGTTTTTTTGTCGAGTGAGTAATTTAGAATATGCACTTATAAGCAGCATTTCCGTATCTCGCATTTAGTCTCGGCGATTGGGCCGGCGAATTCAATAGAACAAATTCTGAGTCATAGTTTCTTTAATCAAAAATATTGGCCCAATTACAAACCAAGGAAAGATACTCCAGATCATGATGCTCCCACCGTCATGTTTAACCATCTTCATGGTATACTGGGAAGAAATTTTTTCGTTTCATATACGTACTCATATACCTACCATTTGATCCAAATGAATATATTTTGGATTGATCATTCAGCAACATTTTACTTCTTTTACCTTCGTCACCAGACCACATTTGGTATTTTGGTGTGAATGGCATATTTCTGACAGGCAATTTGGTATCTTTTAGGCGTGGTCTGAACGTTATTAAAGTCACATTTAAATCAATTTTCCACAATATTTCATTGGCGGTGATAAATGGGTTAGCCTTAGCCAGTTTGACAACCTTTCTGCCGTTTTTTGGGGCAGTTTTTAATAACTTTCTATCAACTTACAGACCCCTGACTCAGGCAGTTTGTGTCTTAGCGCCTGAAAGTATCGTTCGTGACGAAAGAGTTTTAGGGTAGTGAAAGTGGATGAATTTGAATGGGGTTTTTGAGGTGGGGTGGGGTGGTCACTACCACCCTTTGAGAGTCGAGAGTCGAGTTTCGATGGTCAAGATTCGGAGACGGGTTTCGAGAGTATGACTAAGAAGTAGAAAATAAAATATATTAAAAAACTTAAAATAAATATCTTTTGTAAATAAAATGCACTAAAAAGTAAAAAATATTATAATAATATACACAAGAAAAGTTTAATTGCAAAATAAAAAATGCTACAACTCATATTAAATCTTAAAAGTTTGGGCATCCATAACCATAATCACAAGTGTCTAACTGTAACTCACGCCCAAACTTTTAAGATTTTATCTAAGTTGTAGCATTTCTTATTTTGCAACTAAACTTTTCTTGTGTATATTACTGAGAGAGAAAAAAATTATGTCTTACTTTTATGTGCATTTTATTTACAGTAGTTATTTATTATTATTATTATTAAAAGCTTTTTTTTTAATATATTTTATTCGTTTTGTACCTCCAATCTTGTAATTTTCGAGGTTTCAAGGCGAGCAACTAATTGTTCCTGCGATTTCGCTTCTCATCGCAATTTTCTTATCAAAAGTCGCTTTTCTTTACTACATGGTCATTCCATGCAAAATCTTCCAAAATTGTTAGATTTTCGGGTTGACTTTAATGTTTGAAGTTCCCTTTATATCTGCAATTCAAGCCACCTCTTTTGCTTTCTTCTAATTAAAGCGTTGTCGAGGTCTTTGATTAACGTGCTGTCTCCATTGTCTTCCCAATTTGATAAGTAAATTGCTTATCGTGCAACGGTGATTTAATTAAGATTTCGTTTCGATTCTGTAAACATAGGATTTAAGGTGTCAGCACTGCGGTAATTAAAATATAAAAACATTATAGAATGTATGCGAATAGACCAGGTGCGATCAGGTGAAAAAAGGAAGAAATAAACAAGCATTGCAACTGAATTTAATGCGAGAATTCGCAAAAATGCTCGCACAGCAATTTGTTGCAAAAAAAAAAAAAAAAACATGCAAATTTAAAGAAAAGCACAAGAAAGAAAGTAGCTGCAAAAAAGCGCAGCATATGTGCGACTGGATGTGAACCTCTGGGAGTGTATCATATCCAAATTCATCGTAGCCGAATGTTTCGGCAGTCGGAACGGAGAATAAAAATGACCGTCATCCTATTCTCGAAATGTTGCGGGCGCCTTCTTATAATTTTTTCACGGATCATACTTTGCGATATTATGTTATGCATTTCTTCGTCGCTTATATTCTCTGCATCAGATAAATAAATAATTTTTGTCTCAAACTATTTGGTTTCTTCCTAAAAACACAAATGGAATGTTGACACTAGCTGCCTGACAGTACTCTAAACTGCTAACTAGATGACTATTTTTTGCTTGGAAAATATCAATTTAGTTTTAAAATATAACTTTTGAAATGCCTACGTTCGTTTAATAGCAGTAATAGATAATGGGCTTAAGTTAAGCTTGCCTTAAGCAGGTGATATCACTTAAGCCTTCAAATTAAAATTCAAATTTTTTATTCGGATAAAATATCTCAGATGTTGAAATCTTTGATGATACAAACTGGGTTGGTATGTTTAAGGAAAATGCTAAATTAATATTAAACTAACAATAAATGAAAAAAGAAAAGATAGAAGAAAAGAAAAGAAAAGAAAAGATTAAAGCTATAAATAACAAAATAAAGAATAATGAGAAATTGAAATATAAGCAATGGAACATAAAACTAAACTTGAAAGTAAACAATAGCAAGAACTAACAGCAGTGCAGGGAATGAGAAAGCATACAAAACAAAACATGAAGCCATAGGTAATGGAAAAGAAAACTGAAAATAGAAATAAAAATGACCTGGAAATAATAATAAAAAAAAATAAAAGCGCATAGTTATTTCGGAGTGTGAGGGCAATGTCAGCCCGCATGACTCTCATCTGAAGCCAGATGACGAGTTAGCAGTACCCTAAATGAACTGGCCGAGCTAGTAAGCTGAAATGCCGCCGGTAGACTGTTCCAAAGGCGAGCAACATGAACAAGGTGAGAGCGTTCTAAAATTCTATGTTGATAGCGGGAAACAGATATAAAAATAGATATCCAGGACGTCTGGTGTAGATGACCTTATAAAGAAAAATCAAATTTATCAATGTCAGATAAGCATCTAATGACATACCCAATAGAGAGCTACGAAACAGGGAAATGGTGATCATATCTTCTCAATCCATGAATAAAACGAATGCAGTCATTGAAAGCGACATCGAGCTTTCTCGTACATATCGAATCCAAGTGAGGGAAGACAATGCATCCACTTGTGAAATAGGGCAAGAGAAGTGTCTTCACCAGCCTAGAGCGAGGAGCAGAAGACAATCCTTGTGGACAACCACAACTTTCGAAGTATGCCATAAATTTTACCCAATGTATTTTTAATATGGTCGCAGCAATTCAGAGAAGAATTGATGATAATTCCCAGATTTCGAACAGAGGTAACGTAAGGTAAAGCTCTGCCATTCAGAGTTACAGTTGGAAATTGTGATACATCAAGCCTCTCACGATTCAAAATCATGTAATTTGATTTATTAGGATTTAAAAGTAAGTCGTGCCTCTTGGACCACTCAGAAATTCTGTTCAGATCTGTGTTAATTCTCTCGACACAATCCTCTATCAGGCTAACCGGCCTATCCAGGTATATCTGGACGTCATCCGCATACAAGTGTATTTTGGAGTCTTTTATTACGTTGGGCAGATCATTTATGTACATACTGAACAATAAAGGGCCTAAGGTTGAACCCTGAGGTACCCCACACGTGAGAGGCAAGCTTCTCGAAAGTAAATCATGGACTTTGACTTGCTGAGACCGTCCAATAAGAAAGCTATCCATAAGTGATGCCGCAGATGAAGAAAATTCAAATTTGTTTAATAAGACGGTAAGGACCTTGGAATGGTTGACGCTGTCGAAGGCTTTTGAAAAATCCAGGAGTGCCAGGACAGTCAGGTGATTCTTATCAAGAGCTCTACGAATGTCGGACGTTACCTTTAATAAGGCAGCATCACAGCTGTGCCCAGCTCGAAGTCCTGACTGCCACGGGGTGAGCAATTGATTTGATTCCAAGTAAAGTAAGATCTGTTCATGCATAAGCTTCTCCAGCGCCTTAGACAAAAAACACAATATACTAATTGGACGAAAATCGCTTGGGCCATTAGGAGATGCAACTTTAGCAAGGGACAGCACAATCGCACTTTTCCAAAGTCTAGGAAATCGCGAGGATGTCAAGCTCGTATTGAAAATGTGGAGGATAGGATAGACGAGCCAGGGCAAAATGATTTTTATAAAACGAGGCGATATTTGATCGGATCCCACTGCCTCAGACTTGACAGCATTAATGGCGTTAACTATTTGGACAACATCAACACAGTTAAAGCTGAGATCGCCTTCATATACCAGATAATTAGGGACCTCAGAAGAAGTGGTAGGAGTAACATCTGAATTAGATGAGGAAGGGATGTTATGAGAAGTAAAGTACTTTTAAGGCAATCAGGATCAGCATCACATTCTGAGACACCTTTGCCAAACACGCCAGCATTTCTGAGATTTTTCCACATTTTTCTTTGCGGTAGATTGGAATCGAATTTTGATTCAAAGTACCGACGCTTAGCCGCTCGAATTTTAGTATTAGTAAAATTTCTAATGTGTTTGTAAGCATCACGATTATACGCAGAAAACTTCGGTGTAAAAAATCGCGTTCAACAATCAATTCTTTAATTTCCGCGGAAAACCATGGACAGCCTTTCTGATTCAGTGTACATGATCTAAAGGTAACATATTTATCAAAAAGGTAGGACAGATTTGAGTTTAAGAAGGCAATTTGAGCATCAACGGAGGGATAATAATTAACGGACATCCAAGGGATAGTTGCACATTCTGCAACCAGAGCAGGCATATTAATACTATTAAAATCTCTGAATGTAAAGAAATTCCTTAACTGAATTGGATTGATAGAAAAGTTATAAGTTAAAAACAGAAAGTCATTGTCGAGAGTCGATGGAAGGCTTAATTGATTCTGAAACAGCACCGCATCCGTGTCGGAAGTAGCAAATATGTCCAGCAGAGATGGATTGCCTGTATTGAAGTATGTTGGGAATTCATTTATGACATTTCATTTCATTTTTCATTTATTATAGATATAACTGAAGCACAAGTGAGTTATAAATACCCTTAACTATGTGCCTACTCTAACTAATTAGACAGAATAAAAAAAAAATTAAGTTTCTTACATTCTAAGCGAGAGTATTAATTTAAAGAAGAAAATACAAATTTCATTAAACGAAAGAGAGAGAAAAAGCATATGTATATGTTTAAAAAAGATATATAAGAATCCAGAAAAAAAAATAGCTAAGTAAGTATTATAATATTAAAAATACAGAAAATAAGTACAAGAACAAGAAAGCATTGTTACTAAAAAAAAAAAAAAAAAAAAAACTAATAATGAAAAAAAAATGAATTACTTAATTTGTTAAACTACAAAAATGTTTAAAACATTCTGACCTGAATCTCCCAGTGACTCGAAGTGAACGTATGGTTAGAGGAAGTGAGTTCCAAAGTCTGACACCATAGACGAAGAAAGATCGAGAACTAATCGAGAGTCTATGATGGGGAGTTTTCAACAAAAGCGTTCTTTCAGAATGCAAAAACTTAAGTCGACTGCCAAGGTAATCCGGGTACTGCAAGTTAAGGATCTTATATATCACAAAGCAAATACGGAATTTCAGATAGTTATCCAAAGTGCAACCAAGAATTTTCATCAAGTACTGCGAAATATGTTCAAATCTTCTAAGGCTAAAGACATACCGAGCACATGAGTTAAATGCGACATTTAATTTTCTACGACTCGAGTAATCTAAGTGACAATATACAACGTCAGCATAGTTGATAATCGGTAGTAGTAAGCATTGAGGTGCATGGACTGCAGAAAAAATATAAACTCATCAGACCTGGTGGTCTTGCAAAGCAAGTTTACATTGAAATCACCGCCTATTATGACGTTGGAATATCTGTGAGTAAGTTCAGTGAATATATTTGCAAATTCCTCGGAATTTCCAACATTAAAAACTTCAGGTGGACAGTAAACTGAAGATAACATACACTTGTCAAAACCATTGTCAATTTCAACACAAACAAATTCAATATTTTGTAAGCTCGAATAATTAATAAGTTTGGCCTTCAGACAGTCTTTAACAAAAACAGCAACCCCTCCACCCATTCGATGTAATCTGTTATTTCAAAAAACTTTATAACCGGGAATAGCTACAAGAGGTGAGGGGATGTTAGAGTTCAACCAAGATTCACTGATCAAAATAGCATGGACATCAGAACCTGCAAAAATGTCTAACATTTCATCCATTTTAGATCTCAGACTGCGAGCATTCAAGCAGCAGATATTTCGACCATTCGACCTACGGCAAAAAATATTAAGAAGCACGCTCACCCTGTTTTGAATCTCATTGGAACTCATAAAGGCTACATCGCAGAGTGCAGCCAGTTACAAGGCTCATTTTAAATAAAACCTATGTCTTCAAACTCACAACGCTAACATTAAAAGGCAAATTATGTACATTCCTATACGCAGTATGCTTTCCTAACCCCGCAACCGGCACAACAAAAATTGAAACGAAAAAATAAGAAAGGTTAAATGAACAAAATGAAAAAGAGAAAACTACTATATAAGAAGCAAAAAGTAAAACTAAGAATAATAAAAAATTATCTGCAGCAAGCATTAAATAACCAAGTAGTAAGCAAATCCATTAATTGAAAAAATATGCCTGTACTATGCGCCCGAACGGCTGGTAAATGTGCACATGGAGAACAGCTGGTCCCGATTTTTGATCATCAAAGTACGATCCTCCTTCTTCAATCTGATGTGCACAATGCCATCTTTAGTAAACGTGGAGAAAATCTTCTGCTCAGATCGGAGTTTTATAGCGTCTCGCAGGAGAGCATTGGTAGCAGAGGAGACGCTTTCGCTGAAGAGTATTTTGCTGTTTGCAGTGAACCCCTCCAAATCACTCAATATTATACGACGACGACTCCAAACTGATTAGAAAAACGCTTTTCTTTCAGCAGGGCAAGATAACTTCACAATTATGGGACCATCAAGCTTAAGTGACGTCCCTCCTGAACTGATCTTGCCCTCAAGCGGAAAGCCGACGTATACGTAACTTGTTCACATTCTCGTCACTTTTTTCAGGGATGCCTCTTATCAGAATATCCGAAGAGCGCTGTAAACACTGTAAACTCTCTGTAATTTCGATGTTCTCGTTGCGAGTCGATTCAAGATTCCTCTGCAAAGAGTTTACAATGCCTTCCAAGGCAGATATGCGGCTCCTCACTGTTCTGAAGATTTTCTCCATTTTAGACGGAATACGGTCCTCAAGCTACCAGTTTTGTCATAATTTCATCGGCACAAAAAGCACTAGGGAATACCGCGCCACTATGTGGAGCTGCCCCTTTATTTGCTTGTTTTCAAGAGCGTAAGAGAGGAGCATTGGAAGAGTCCTTGCTGTTGTGGCGACTCTTGCTGTCTTTTTGCTTAGCAACGTTGTTGGCTGAAGACATTTTACAGCAGATAAGAAGAATATTACAGAACAATAGAACACTGCTAGGTACGAATAATTTGAAAATTTTGCACAATATGTAAAGTTATTTAATTTAATCACACATTAGATATGTTAAATATGTAGGCACTGGACTAATAAAGTCGCAAAAATGGAAAAATTAAATTGAAAATCGGAAGAACACTGGAGCAAAACTAGACACGTCTATTCGGCAGTACTCATTATTTAGTAAAAGCCTTGCCTGTAAAACTGAAATATTTATTAAGCCTTTGCTTAAGCCATCACTGTGGCTTAAGCCTGGACTGTGAAACCGGCCATTAGAAGGAAAAGAGAGAGGCTCTGTAAAATTTCGCATATAGAAGATACATGGTTAATTTTGGATAATGTCGCGATACACAAGACAAATGCTGTTCGAGAGGTTGTTGCCATCGGTAATAATCTATGACTGCAATTTCTTCCACCATATTCACCTATGCTCAATCCTATAGAGCAAACATTTTTAAAGATTAAAGAAGTTGCGAGGAAAATTCTCGCAGATACATCTGTTGAGCCTTACTTCGGTTATAGAAAGCAGCGTTAGGGAGATGAATGCTACAGATGCTGTAAATTTCATAATGAATATGAAGATGAAAATTAGTCCTGCATCGCGTGGCGAACAAATGTAAAAAAAAAAAAACAAATAAAAAAATCATTGGTTTAATTATTTAATGGTTTTTATTATTTGTGAATATTGTTTAATTCTTTATGGAGACGGTTTAATCTTTGCGGAAAAGGTTTAATTCTTTCTAGAAAAGGTTTAATTAAATCTGAAAATGCTATAAATAGTAAATATTACCTTATGGTTGCCCTGCAGCACCACTATCGCTTAATCCAATCCGTCTTGGAGAATTTTGGAAATATTCTTGAATAAAATAATGATACTCACTTTTTGTGATAACCATCTAAAATGTGACTTTTAACTTTCATAGTTTTGTTGTTGTATTTGTAACTCATTAATTTCAATTTACATGTGCCATATTAAGTCTAGAAGAGAGTAGTTTGCAAAGGTAATTAGTTTTTAAAATATGCTTGAAATTATTGACATCGATGATTTAAAGAGAAATCATCAAATCTCTTGCGCAGCATAGAAATGAAAGTGGCTTTAGTTAATTTGTTTTTATATCTCTCCCTCTTCAACATAATTTAAAATAAAATTTTTCAATTCCTATATATCTAATTAATTTTCAAAATAGAAAATATAAAAAAATAGATTCGTTATTTTATGTTTTCTTACAGAAGGTAATAATTAGCTAAGATGTCTACAGAAAAAGAAGTCGATGTTGAGACGCATGAAGGTTGTGAGGTCGATGCAAATTACTTGCCACCGCCAGAGAAAACAATTGAAGAAATTATGGCTGTAGATCAAGAAGATGAAAGTCTTCGAAGATATAAAGAAGCTTTATTAGGTGCAGCGCAAGCAGAAAAAATAATTGTCGGTTAGTAAACATAATTGGAATGCGTGTTCATTTCACATCGGTCAGCAGCTTGTGGTAAATTAAAGTTAATTTCATCCAATGTTTTCTATATCTAGATCCCAACGATACTCGCAAAGTTGTAGTCAAGAAACTAGCCCTTGTTGTCGAAGGCCGCGATGATATGGAACTTGACCTTACCGGTGATTTAAGTCAATTAAAAAAACAGGTGTGTAGGTATTGATTTTGTCGACATTGATTTGATATCATTGAACTGAACTGAATATTGTTGCTTTCCGCTATGCTAATTCAATTTCGTTCTGTTGTCAACTTGTGTCTTATCTTTTATATCTTTTTCTGAAAGTTCACTGTTTCCTTTTTTCTTGTTCTAGGTATTCATTATCAAAGAGGGAGTTCAGTATAAGGTGCGAATTGATTTTATCGTACAAAGAGAAATCGTTCATGGACTGAAATACATTCAAAAGACTTATAGAATGGGCGTACCAGGTAAAAAAATAAATATTTTCTAGGACAGCAAAATCTATGTACATAATATTGACTGTTTTGCTTGCGTCACGGTTGTTTTCCTTTTGCTTATACTTGCTGAAATTGAAAATATCACTGAAAGAAATTTTAATTTAATTAATTCGTGCTTTGTTTTGATTCAACTTGAATTATTTTTTAATTGGGCTTAAGTTGCTTAATGTAGAATTTAACTGATTCCAATCTTTTAGTGGAAATGTTTTGCACTGAATGGATGAATCCACAATCATTGTGACACTTTCCATATATGCTTATTTTTACGTGATGATGTTTAAGATTAAATTTCATTTTATATAATTACAGTATGTCCATAAATAACTGACGGCAAAATTTGCTTTTTGTTGGTATCTGGTAATTTTCTCTAAACAACAGTTTATTACAAGCTGAACGTAAAATTACAGTGGGTTTCACTAAAAGACCACAGCTTGATTGAGTTTTTTCTTTATTTATATATTAATTAATTATGACAGTTGCAATAACTGACCATCAATGAAAGAGAAAAACGCATTGAAAGTTTCTGGATATGGACAACACTGGTCCATAATATAGCAGCAGTTAGTAGTTCTGTGTTTGACAACGTAAAGCATATTTCAATCTTTAGTTATACGAGAATGTTTTAAAGGTAAGGAGAATCTTTAGCACTCAGTATAAAAATCTCATCTACCACAACCCCATGCTTGGAAAAAGTTACAAAATCCAAAAGATTCATTAGAGATATCGAAGAGCTAAGCGTTATGTTGAAAATGAACCTCATAGTAAGGTGACCAGACTAGTAAGGCATGTTCTAAAATAATAGACAAAGGCACAAAAAAAGGCTTTAAGAACTCGTAAAGTCCTTGGAACTGCTAAATAAAGTCCAGGGTTGAATTATCCTGTAAGTAAAGAGTTAAAGAAAGATCAGCAACATAATCACAAAGATAGGAAACTGGAGATAAGGAACTGCAAACGGAAACTCTTTCTAATAAAAGAAATAAAGGTATACTTATTTATTTATTACATCACGTGGTTCTATGAGCGCCAATCCGATAGAACAGCCAAATTATTTTGCAATATCTCAGCATCTTAGCAAGAATCGATAGACTGATGATATTCAAAGTGCCTGCATTTTGAATTAAAGGAATATATATTTAATGAACAAAGTGAATAGTAACAGTCCAAGCCGACTTCACTGCGGAACACCGCCGAAAACATAAATAGAGTCAGATACAGTGAAGGAAAATGAAACCTTAAAAATATATGCAAAAAACAAGTCATTAGGTAAACTAAGTCTCAAGGGTACCTATTTTGTGAGAAACGTTGTTAAATGCTTTGCTGAAATCTGTACAAACACAGTGTATTTGTTTAAGCTTCTCCATTTCAATCAAGTATAAGCTAGAAAGTTAAAAAAAATAGTTACAGTTACACTTTATAAAGCCATGTTGATTATTAGATAAAAATGAGCTACAATAAAATGTTAAATGTTCGCTTATCATGCCCTCAAAAAGGTTTAAAATGGCGGCAGCAGTTATTGGTCTATATTTCTTGATTGAGGTCATTTTAGCATTCTTTTAAAGAGCAATCACATGAAATTACTTTCAACCACAAACCAGAGAGAAGTTAAATAGATGGATTGAAGGAGATGGGCCTGAATTTCATTTCTTATTTATAGGTCTTATCTCGTAAATATCAGCTCTGTTATGAATTTAATAATAGGTTCTCAACTAGTAGAGGCTTTTTGATCTTTTAGTCGTACATCATTTATGTCTTACATTTACTGAAATAAGAAAATCACCGTTAACTGAAGGCAGAACCCAAGCCAGATGAAGAAGATTAAAAGGATTGGCATAATAACATCGCAATAGGAGTAAATAGCTCAGAAATTTCGTAGAGAATATGCCCAAAAGTTCAACCTTATCCAATATACTTAATAAATTCTTCAAATGCGGAATGTGCTTGTGTGAAGATTAACCTAAAATCCAGAATCATTTACATTCCCAATTTCTATGCTATCCCTGATGCTACATATCATAAAGTATAAAAACAACTTTAGTGATATGTAGCATCAGGGATAGCATAGAAATTGGGAATGTAAATGCTTCTGGATTTTCAGTAAATCTTCACACAAGCACATTCCGCAACCGAAAAATTGATCAAGTATATTGGATAAGGTGGAACTTTTGTGTTCACTGGAATTAAAACACCACCACCAATAGATTTTTATATCCTAGATGAAATCTATAGGGTATACTAAGTTTATTATTCCGTTTGTAAAAAAAAGAAGAAATAATGATGGTAAAGCAAATTGGAGTGGACACCCACGCATAAAATTAAAAGAAAGTAATTTTCATTTTTGCATGTCCGTCGGTGCGGACGATAACTCGGGAACCTGCTGAAATTTTGTAAGCGGGCTTTAAAAAGAAAAGTAAAATTAATTTTAACTCCTTCATGGGGTTGCCATACAAAAATTTCGTTTTCCACTATATATGCCTGAGAACGCGTTGATATAGAGAGCTGAAATTCAGTACATGATGTTTTCATAGTAATAGCAAATAAAATTTAAAAAATGGAATAAATCTGGTAAGCCTTTCTTGGTGTTGCCATATAATCATTTAGGTTTTTTATGGATACTGTGAAAACGATCAGTCTTAGTCATTTTTATTGTACTAAAAACTTCTTCAGAATATGAAATCCTATAAAATTGGCATTCATTTAGGGTATCATAAGAATTGGTCTTAGACCAATTCTAGCTTTCTTAGTTGTTTTAAATATATTCTGATGACGTCACTACGATAAAGCAAATAAATTAAACACAAAATTTCATCATCCAAGAAGCAACCATTCAACCAAGATTTATGTAATGATGGATAGAAAAAGAGAGTTGGTTATGAATTTACATCTGAGAAGATACCATCCATTTTTCGATATTCAAGGACATTAGTTGTTTCAAGAGTATGCCGCAACAGGAAATCTGTTGGGTTTCATAGCATAATTTAATAGCTGAGGCTACATAATGTTGCGGTTGGTGTAGTGAAGAGGAATATTCTCTTAGACCCTTGGCAAATTCCAGATGGAATAGCTCAACTACCTGTGTCGTATCTATCATAAAGATGCCCCCAGAATTACAGCGGTCAATTCGGGGGTCTGACTTGTTGAGGGACCATGTAGCCAGGTTGGTACTTCTCTTCAACAACAGCTGCCGCAGCTTCAATGAAACACATGCATAAGACATCGCTCACTAGGAGACTTCCCCTTATGCAGATTTCCACAAAGAAGGTGAACGTAGAAGAGATAGTAAAATTCATTACTTCCACAGGTTGATTTAACATGATACTACATCTACCTTCAACCGCTAACTGGTCCTTGGAATCAGGACAGACTATCAAAGCAGACCTTTTAAATACTAATGGGGTTTCTAATGTGTTAGCCAGCCACTTAACTAACCAACTTTCTGGAGTATGTTTTAAAATAGCACCTTGTTAAGCAAGCAACAAATTTTGTGTATATAACTGCTGCAATTTTACTAGTTTTTATTCACCAGAAGAGTTGCTTCCTTTTAACCTAGATTTGAACTTCCTCGATTTTAGCATATTGATGGACTGGTCGCAAATTCAAAGACGTTTTAAGAAAAATATCGGACGAGATACCTATGGAGCACGTCTATGTCGTTTGTGAAGTGTTGCCAAAGAGATTGTAAAAATTAAATAAAGAAATTAAATAATATAAGAAGTGTGATAAATACAGAGTACGGAAATGCACACGCACGTGAGTAATAAATTGTGTGCGATGAAAGGGTACATACTCATGACTCGTGTGCGATTTTCTTACTTATTCCACTCAGCACATGAGTGAGTAATTCAATAGAAGGAAGCGCATACGAAATTTTTCACTGCTCATTACTCACGAGTGAGTAATTTCGTGCCCACACGCAAGAGTGCGCTTCTTTATATTGAATTACTCACTCGTGAGTAATGAGCAGTGAGAAATTTCGTGTTCGCACGCGAGTGCGCTAATAATAATGACAACAACCCACTCACGCACATGCACATGAGTCGTAAATTACTCGAGGTTTTCGTGTGCGCACGCGAGCGTTTCCTTATTCTGGATAAATATTATTACAAAATAAAAAATGTCGATTTTTTTTTTATTTCTAAAATTTCCACTTAACGTCTGTTATTTTTGGGGATATTGTATATTTTTAGATCTTTTATCAAGAATATAAATAAGTAAAGAAGCGGCATACGAGTTTTGAGACACCCGTCGCTCATAATCCATTGTCTATTGAACTTAATCCTAGGCAACAGGCACAGAACGGAAAAACTAAGTATGTATTGGCGCTATGCTACCATCTATACTCGGGCGAATATTTAGAAAATTTCTCAGCTGAAGTAGGAACACCGATCTCTGTACTTTGCTTTTATAATCACAAATTGAAATAAATATTATAAAAAATTACTTTCAAAGCGATGATGAACTCTTGCAGGGTGCTTCCTGCTAGTCAGTTATTTGTCATTCGATTTGACTTGCTTTGGTGTTCCGCTGGAGAAATCCGCAGTGCAAGATAATCCAGTGTAACTGTACACTTTGTACTTTTTTCGCGCTATTCAGTTCAATGGAACATTTTGAGTGTAATTTGACATTAGAAAGCGAGATGCTTTCTGCGTGAAAAATGCAAACCACTCCACGAGTGGAACCAATGAAATTCGACATAGATAACTTAGTGCTTTTTATTTGATTTGTACATAACAGTAAATCTTTTTGTTGAATGAATTGTAATGTGCTGTGTGCTTTAAATATAATTTTTCTGTTTAATGCTTTCTCTGTGGATTCTACAGTTATGGGTAAGCTTTAATTTTCTCTTAACATAATATTTTTACTAAAACAGTAGTTTTAAGGTTCAACCTGAAATTATATAATTAATATGAATATCAAAGACATACAATGAATAGTCCAATAATTTCCCATGTGAGCTTAAAACCCTAGGCAGACGGGCTAAATCAATGATCATTCATTCGTAATTAAATTTTTCAAAAATCTAATTACCCAAGTTTTTTTTTAACTAAAATGAAGTTTGTGTAAATTTTTATATGTAATTGACAGCAATTTTTTTATATTTAGAATTCAAATTCAAAGGTAAAGCGGTTTTTGAAAATTCAAATTATGAACGAATGATCAATGATTTTGTCCGTCTGTCTAGGGTGTAGGCTACGTTCAGCCTGAAGAAGTTTGAAGCGGAGCGAGTGCGCACCTAATAGCTTCAAAACTCCTGAAACAGAAAGTATAAAAACGTAGAAGCGGTAATGCGCTGATTTCTGTTCAATTCGAAATGGCTTCCAGCGGTTGATATTTGAGGGTTGAAGATGCCCATGTTTTGTAAGTTAAAAAAAAAAAAAAACAAGAAAATTGCAGTGCATCCAATCAATAACAGAACAATTTTCGATGAATTTCATCACTTGTTCAGTGAATAAAATTTGTAGCCATAATTTTTCCACACTAAAAGTAATTTCCATTGTAATAACTCAATTTTATACGATGTGAAGAGCTTTCTAAAATTATTCTTTGACAACTGAAATATAATAATTTTGTACTATCGCATTCATCCCAATCACTTATTTCAATTCGTGCCATATTAGCTAGCTTAAATATCATTTTCAGATGGTTGCAAAAAATATTTCCTTCCCTTTTCGTTGTTATATCAGTTGCAATAAAGATTGTCTTCACAGACAATTATTTTGGTAAGAATTCATTGTGGTCATTATTAATTGTTAAGGAAGACCGAGAGTAATTTCTATATAGCTAATACTTTCAATAAATCCATGTGTAATTGCTGCGATTTTGGAAGTTTAGACTCTGCGTCATCATGGCAATAATTTTTGGTAAAGAAATGATTAATTTATTAATTTTTATAATTAAAACTGGTATACTCTTAATATCGGGTTTCTTTATGCCTTGTGTAGTTTTCAATATCGAAGAGAACTCTCTATACAGTATTAGGAACATTACGAAACCTAAAGCTAACAGATTCAAAAAATATAAAGGCAATATATGGTAAGCAATGTGGTCGACCAACTGTGCAATGGACTATGGCCATTAAGAAGTGATCTTCAATAGCTTTATTGCATCAATAACGTAAATAAATAACAAAAAGGAGATAATGTACTGAGTGTGTAGTAATCAATGCAACGTACTTTCTGCCTCATATATTATGTAATTTTATAGAATATCGCTAATTTACAGCTGTTGAGCCAGAAAAGAGAGTGTTTGTGTAAAGAATATCTCTTCTGCCAAATGCAAAACACATCTAATAATAGTCACAGCCAGAATCTACGTTAAGTAAAGGAAAATGTCCACTTTTCATACAACTTTAGGCCCGACATGAACAGACATGATATCTTAAAGGATGTATTATGATACTCTGAACAAATTTTTAATAACAAAGTTTATTTCAATTAAGCGGTGGAAAGCTTTGGCGATCGGATGTATTTTGTACAAGTTTTTTGTGTGAAAAAGTGGACATTTTTACCGCTCGTGGTTGTACAGAATTGGTGTGTCGAGGAAAATGACTTCCTATGAGAAAAATGTTCACAGCAGAGCACTAAGGGCTCTGAAAAAAGGAACGGCCAAAAATATGAAAAATGTAGTAACTGGGGTGTATGTGATCCAAGTACATGAAAATAGGATTTCGATGGCAAAAATATCTTGATGAAGTTTTATGAATCGGAGAAAAAAGTACACCGGCCAAAAGTACTCGGCGAGACCTTTAATTTGATACGCAACATGCCGTATTGGATTCACCCCTTTCCGCCGGGTTCCTACTTCCCATCTTAAAAGCACCCTGCGATAAAATTTTTCTTCTGCAATTTGTACCTGGTAATTAGCTGAGGAGAACAGTGAAATCTGTTCTCCGATCGGATAATCTTACCGAGTTAGAGCTGATATAAAGTGCGAAAAATCTAGTACCTCAGTTCGAGTAGAAAAAATGGAAGTATTAAAAAATGAGTATGGGGATCTAAAGATCTTCAAAAATGTAGAACGTTATTAGTTTTTTTTAAAAAATTGGAAAATATTTTGCGCTTCCAGGGGGAGGATGCCGGCGTCAAAGTTTGATCTAGTACATTTTGACAAATCTAGTACAGAATTAAATTTCTTAGGGGTCCTGAGAAGAAGTTTGAGTACTCTCCTAGTATAGACTTAAGTAGCGGGAAATCTCAAAAATTGTTTTCCTCCTAGCTTATCTCCCTTAAGAAAAATCGAAAATTTTAAACTTTATGACCACAACAGCGGTAATATCTTGAAAGTGTTTTCAAATAAATCCAATCCGTCCAGTGGTGTAGGCCATAATCGTTTTTCAAATTGTATGGGACGAAAAATCGATATTTTGACTCCGCCCCACTCTGCCTCTTTTCAACTGCTGGACCCGTAATTTATACCATCTGTAGCTTAGGATACCAGCTTTCAGACATCAATGAACTTTCTAGTAGAGCTGAAAATTGGATCTGGATTTGCTAATATCCGGATATCCGGATACCCGGATCTGCGAACTATCCGATTCCTGAGATCCAGATCCGAATTATCCGGTTCGAAATCCGAACTATCCGGATCCAGACTAAGCAAAAAAGCTTCAAAATTGTGTTGTTTCATTGAGAAAATGAGAATATCAGAAATTTATATTTTTCCAATGAAACAATGCAATCTGAAGGGAATTTTCATCTTTTTTTGCTTAGTCTGGATCCGAATCCGGATAGTTTGGTTCCGGATCCGGATAGTTGGGATCCGAATACTACGATCAGGATTATCCGGATACCCGGATTTAAGGAGTCGAATCCTAATTATCTCGGATAATCCGGATAGTAAATTATCCGGATACTTTCAGCTCTACTTTCTAGGGCTCTAGGTTCAAGAAATATTAGCAAAAACATTTCAAATTTTACCCACTCTCCCGCCGAGAGCTTTCCCCATCCCGAAAAACAGACTTAACCGAAAGATGCGCGACGTCGAGACGAACATAAGCAAAATAATACAAAATTAAGCTTAGGCGTAGTTACATCATATATTTTTGTCATTTGTTCAAAGCGTATTTGATTTAAAATATTTAATGATGATTAAGCCAGTCTCTTGATCTTAACTTTCTTTTTCCGCTCTAGTATAATGAAACTGAAAACAGGTCCTTAAGGCAGCAGTAAACACCTAGTGTTGTTATTTTCCATGGAATGTATTCAGTTAATCGTTTAGGCCTAAAGGCTGAATGACAATGAATGTGACACGCAATTGTCGACGCCAAAATAATTTTCGAATACATGCTGCGACATTAGGGCAAAGCAAATGATGCAATGCGACAAAGTCGTCGTCAAAAAGTAGAGCAAATCTCTAAAATTGTCGTTGCGCAGTGCTACATTTGAGTTTGACAGTTCTCGTGTTGGTAATTTGCGCATACCTTGCAACTTATACTTCTTCTTAAAAAATGTAAAAAAATCTATCTCTGAAGAAATCACAAAAAAGCAAAACTAAACTCAACTGTCTTGAAATAACGACGAAAATGTCGCATTCATTGTATTACGTCTGCGACAAACAACTGTTTTTTCTCAACTCTGGGTATAACTCCCATTTTGATACCCTAGATGAAGTTTGTCATTCCGTTTGTAATGCACCCACACATAATATTAAAAGTTATTTTGATTTTTGCATGTCCGTCCGTCTGTCTGTCTGTCTGTATTGTTGTCTGTCTGTCTGTGCGCACGATAACTCGAGAGCGCGTGTACATACAGTGCTAAAACTTTATATACGGACTTTAAAAAAAACAGTAAAATTAAGTTCAAAAATGAGGCAAATCGAGCAACTCCTTCGTGGGGTTGCCATACAAAAATTTCGTTTCCCACTATACTATATATTTGGACACTGTCTGAGAGTGCGTTGACGTTTAGGACATGGTGTTTTCATAGTAATACAAATAAAATTTCAAAAATGGACTAAATCGGGCAACCCTTCTTGGTGGTTTAGGTTCTTTACGTATACTGTGAAAACGATCAGTCTTAGACATTTTTATTGTACTAAACACTTCTTCAGAATACGAAATTCTATAAAATTGGTTATAATCATTTTTTCTGTCGACGAATCGTTTTAGAAATAGGTATGTATATGAGAAAAAACACTGCAAAAACCAAAATTTCTTAACTGGGTTACTATACGAAATTTCATGCGGGCATTCATCTAAGGTATCATAAGAATCGATCTTAGACCAACTCTAGCTATTTTACTTGTCTATTTTATTTTAAAAGTCAACCTGTACCATTTGAGTGATCCTTACAGAGTAAATTATAGATCCTGGTGGCAACGGACAATATATGCCATGGAAAAGGTTCTACAGGCTCCTTCTTTATTATATATTTATTATACTCTATTAGAGTTGTTTTGTATTTACCTTAATTAATTGCCTGAGCATTTGGAGGATCTGTTCAGAAGCTTTCTGGCCTGCCTCTTACAAGTTTTCTGCACTAATGGGGAACTGTGGTCGATCGAGGTCAGGCCAGCTATTTGCTGCATAGTGACTGAGTCGAGCTTCTTATCTGTGCTAATTATATTTTCGAGGGAATCGACTTGAGCCTTCTTACTTTGAATCGTGCATTTAGAAATTGTGAGTCGTCAAAAATACGAGTGCATAGGAGACTGCAGTATCATGTAAAATATAAGAGGAATTAGTTTGTTTTTCTGGCGAAGTTAAGCACCTTATATACCGAGATGATGTCCGATAGCTATGCACGTTTCCCTTATCATTCTGCTTTCTCCGTGCCTTGAAGGCTCTCATTTATTATAGCATGCATTTAATTTCTAGCTCTACATAACATTGTCGTGTCCCAAATACCAATCCCGTAAAAACAATTAAGATATCCTGGTACAACATTTATGGATCATATTATGCGTTATCAAGCTGATCCTGACACGAAACTAATTGTACTATTGGGAGAAGTTGGTGGTATTGAAGATGATGTTTGTAGTGCTCTTAAAGATGGACGAATCAACAAACCACTTGTTGCTTGGTGCATAGGAACATGTGCTGGAATGTTTACAGCTGAAGTTCAATTTGGTCATGCTGGTTCTTGTGCTAATTCTGACAGAGAAACTGCTACTGCTAAGAACAAGGCTCTTAAGGAGTCCGGAGCATATGTTCCGGAATCTTTTGATACTTTGGGTGATCTTATCGGTAGCGTTTATCATGAGTTGGTGAAAACAGGGCAAATAGTACCTGTAAAAGAGGTGCCTCCACCAACTGTTCCAATGGATTATTCATGGGCACGAGAACTTGGCCTAATTAGGAAACCAGCATCCTTTATGACATCTATTTGTGATGAAAGGGGTCAAGAATTGCTCTACGCTGGAATTGGTGGTGTAATATCTTTGCTATGGTTCCAAAGATGCTTACCACCATATGTTTCTAAGTTCTTCGAAATGTGTTTAATGGTTACCGCAGATCACGGTCCGGCTGTATCAGGGGCTCACAATACAATTGTTTGTGCTAGAGCTGGTAAAGATTTGGTTTCATCGCTAGTGAGTGGATTATTAACAATTGGTGACAGATTTGGTGGAGCTCTTGATGGTGCTGCAAAACAATTTTCAGAAGCCTACGATTCAAATCTTCATCCAATGGAATTTGTTAATATGATGCGAAAGAAGGGGCAACTCATCATGGGAATTGGACATCGAGTAAAATCTATTAACAATCTTGACGTAAGAGTGAAAATCATAAAAGAATTCGTCATGGAAAACTTCCCAGCTAAGCCTCTATTAGAATATGCTCTAGAGGTTGAAAAAATCACAACTAGTAAAAAACCAAATTTGATTCTGAATGTAGATGGTGTGATTGCAACATCATTTGTTGATGATATGCTTGGGAATTGCGGATCATTCACAAGTGAAGAAGCCCAGGAGTACATCAATATTGGTGCTATTAATTCTTTGCTTGTTCTCGGCCGAAGTATAGGATTTATTGGACACTGTATGGATCAAAAACGCTTGAAGCAAGGTTTATATCGTCATCCATGGGATGATATTTCGTATGTTCTACCGGAGCAGTATAATTAATCACTTTCGGCTTCCAAACAAAGGATCAATATTTCAAGAACACAAGCACACTATGCGGTTTCTTTAGATTCTATTTAGAATTTAAGATCCTCTCCCATATTTTTTTTACTTTGTTGCTATTTGTTCTCCTTCCTATTCCTCCTACCGGCTGCGCCAATTGTCGTGTCCCAAATACCAATCCCGTAAAAACAATTAAAGACCAATAAAAACTCGCGTAATTCAATTATAAAACTTTATTTACGTTAAATTACGTTAAATTAAATGGAGTATCACCCGTGAACGATACTTCCCCTTAAACTCTCTAATTATTAATTGGAGCTACCTCTCCGTCTAACCGCTCGAATGACAACTGACTGCCTGTGAACTTCTTCAGCCTTGATGGCGCTCTGAACCTTGGCTATCTTCTCAGCATGATCTTTCCAGGCTTGATTGAAATTACCTGCCGCTAGAAGTTTTAGTTCTCCTGTTTGTCCCTTTGGATGCTCGGGATTCCTTGAACCTGTTGGTGTCGCTATGTTTTCCCATTTAGGTAGTTCTGAAGGTGCGGGCTGAAAGAGAGTTACATTTCTGTGAGCGTCGTCTTCAGAGGTTATAAGTAGATCTCCAATCTGCAGATGACAGCGTTCCTTTCAAAACTCCTATCGATGAGAGCTCTCCTATTTTGGTCGGTGAATTGCGGCAGTTGACCTCCAGCTTTGTTTTCGGCCATCACAAACAGCCAGTGATTTCTGGTCATCATTCGCGTTAGAGAGCTCCATTTCGGGATGACTTTCTCCTTACAAGCCCTAGTCTTGACATAGAAACTGCGAAACAGGTTTAACACGCAATTATCGCCAATGGCCGTAATTATTGGGCTCAACTGTGGGCACAGTAAATGGGTATGAGCCGTCATGGTGATCAGCTGCTGACACCTCTGGTACTGGTGGTCATCTACTAAGACATATTGCCTCTCGTGGTTGTTGGCTGAAATAAATTCCGCGTCCAGGTCATACATATGGTAGCCGGCTTCATCTACTGCTGCGGGGATGGTGTAGATTTTGTGGGTGTCGAACGAAGTTCTCTGGGGTTGGGGAATGTCTACTCTGACCAGGATGCGTTGGTTAGTCAAGATGGCCTTCACTTTAGCAATCTGAACTAATAACTGGAAATCCTGAAACTCCTCGTTTAAGTCCAGTTCTTTCGTGGCATTCCTCATAATCTCAGTCAATTCCCGAGCGTGGACTATTAGAGGATGTAACTTCCCGACGCTCAGCGAGACCATAATGTTCGAAATGGTGTTCAACGTGTCGCTTATCTCGCGTAGCTGGAGGGTCAGTAGGGTCAGAACCTCATTTAATTCAACTCTGCGCTGCAATACTGCTAGTTCTCCATCAGTGTTTCTTTGCGCGGTGATAATGCCAGAGATACGGGTCCGAATTTGCTCTCGCTCCGCCTCTGCCCTTACTCGTAATGAATTAAACAGGTCGAACGTTGACTTCACAAGGGTAATCTGGTCTTCTAGAAGGCTGAAGGTACGATTCTCGTTTTCATTGAGATCATCAAGTGCAGCGTAGATTTTTATGGAATCCTCATGATCCATCGTTCCAAAAAGTGTTTTGGATACGGCACCTACCCCATCGAAAAAGGATCGTTTTCTTCTTGAGGAAGCTCCATTATGGGTGTGATGTACTAATTCCTCCTCCTGCTGCTTAATTTGACTGACCCAGCCGTCAATTTCCCTCACTGCTACCTTACATCTTGCTCTTACTCCAGTATGTATAATTTCGGTACAAAGACCTGCCACCAGGCTGCTGCAATTGACGGCGAACTTCAAATCATCTGATAAATCTGGCATCTGCAACGTAGACAGGATAGTCCAATGCAGGGTGTAGAAGGTATTCGAAAAGAACTCCAGACTCTGCTATCTCCTTCATACTATAGCCGCTCTGTTCTACGCCTATCGTCGAGCCTACTACCAGGACTACCAACACTATCGCGATCACCTTCATTCTGTTGCACTTCCCTATACTTAACTAACCTATTTTAAACGGGCAACCTTCCTATACTTATAGTAGATTAACAAAAAAAACTTGCTTCTCAAATGGTTTTCTTTTATTTATATATATTTTTTTTAACCTATACTCTTTATTATCTTCCTTCTATTTTTTTTTTAACCTATACTCTTTATTATCTTCCTTCTATCTTTTTTATTTAATTCTTCCTCTTTTTTTTTACCTTTTTATCTTACCCTTTCCACAGAAATGAAAAGTTTAACTTTCCTTCTTTCTTTCTTTTCAGTAAGCCTCTTCCTCGGCTCGCGGTTTCTGCGTCCTTCTTTTAGTTTTAGTTTTTTTTTTCTGAAATGCAAAAACGATTAGTACATTGACTTGGCAGGACGGTGTAAGGTCTAAACAATTTGCAAAGAACTTTACACGTGACGTTGTCATTGGGAAATTCGAAAAGATCAGTATCTATGTAACTACACGTACGAACTTCTTCAGCCTATTAACATGAATTCGCTTCAACTTCCGCCCTTGGAGTATTGTTAGGTTTTCAGGGTTGTGTATGTATATCACTTCGTAGGGTCCCTTAAAAATAGCTGACAATTTCCCCACCCTAGCTAAGTCCCTAACCAGAACCTTATCTCCCACATGAAAAAGTTGACCTCTAGACGACTTTACGTAGTACTTTTTCGCCTTCTCCTTATTCTGCCGTCAATTATTCCGTGCTAATTCAAAAGACTTCTGTAACTTGAATCGCAGCACAGAATGATATCTATCGGCGTTATAAAGTGGTTCTGGTTTACGCATCAAATTGCTTGGGATTTCTGACACAAACCCAAACAGAGTCTCCATGGGCGTAAGCTTAGTGCCCGTATGTACGGTGTTGTTGTACGCGTGTGCCGCAGTTCTTAGAAATTCCACCCAGTTCCTGGGCTCTACATCCACAAAACTCCTCAGATAGTTAGCCAAGGTCGAATGCTGTCGCTCTACGGCGTTTGACTGCGGGTGGTAGGCGGTAGTCTGCAATTTCTTGATCTTTAACATTTTGCATAAGGATTTCATGACTTCACCCGTAAAATTACTCCCTTGATCAGTCACTAGTTGCTTGGGAATCGTATATCGGCTCAGTATTTGATCAAATAGTGCTCGGGCTACCGTGTTGGCTTCCTGATCGGGTACCGCCACGAAATCCACAAATCGCGTCAGGTCATCCATCATAGACAGTATATATTTGTTGCCATTATGGCTTGTAGGTAATGGCCCCAGGACGTCAACGTATACCTTATCGAATGGCTTTTCCGACACTTCTGTTATGACCAATGGGATTTTAATGGCTCTAGAATGCTTATTTCTTTGACATTGCCTACATTTGCGGATATATTTCGCTATATCATTCATTCCTTTCCAGCGATAGAAGCGTTTCACCCTGTTTAATTTTTTGTTTCCGCCGAAATGTCCTCCAAATCGGGAATCATGATAATCCTTCAATATTACCTGAATATCCCCCGGGTCGGTCACATGGTGGGGTGTTGGACTGTGTAGCGCTCTTCCTACCATTCTCTTGGCCTCCTCAATATCTTCCCATTCACTCTCGGGATCTGGGTTTTTTTCTCTTCAGCCTCTGCCTCCTGCTTCTTGGCTTGTGATCGTGTAACCGCAAGACAGAGAGATTCTTTCTCTTGGCTGGTGCCTTCCACTGGCTGGGGTATCCTGCTCAGGGCGTCCGCATTACCGTTCCCTTCAGGTAGATAATCTCGAAATCATACTCAGATAATTTCTGGTGGAATCGTACCATGCGTGAGGTGGTATCCCTTACCTTAAAAATCCCTCGGAGCGGCTGATGATCTGTTTTAATTTTAAAATGCCTACCCAGAAGGTAACATTTATAATTTCGTACCGCCCAAACAATAGCAAGCATTTCCCGTTCCGTGGTGGAGTAATTTCTCTCAGCGGAATTAAGCGTGCGGCTGGCATAACTAATAGGCTTCCCATCCTGTTCTAATACGGCACCTAATGATTCTCCGCTAGCATCTGTGATAAGCGTGAATTCCTTATTGAAGTCTGGATAACCTAGCACGGGAGAGGACGTGAGCGACTCTTTAATGGTTTTAAAAGAGTCCTCACATGCTGGCCCCCAATTGAATTTCACCTTTTTTCTCAAAAGGTTGTTAATTGGAGCCAATATCCTAGAAAAATTGGGAATGAATTTACGGTAGTGATTCGCCAGGCCCAGAAACGATTGCACCTGCCGAACCGTTTTAGGTCGAGGATAGTTCTGAACTGCCTCCACTAACCGTTGGTCCGGAGTAACTCCTTTCTCTGAACATACATGCCCTAAGTATACTACCTTCTTCTGTAAAAACTGACACTTCGCGGGTTGTAGTTTTAAATTATTTTCTCTAAAACGCTGAAATAGCTCCCTTAGCTTTCTATTATGCTCGCCCAGATTCTTCGCGAATATTACCACATCATCTAGGTATACAAAGCATTTGATACTGTAATGATTATCCCGTGGATGGATGTGGTGCAACGTTTCTCCTTGTCTATGAGTGGCTATTGGTGTCAAAGACTGCCTTTCGTAGTGGGCGAGATTGCTCAGCCGAAATTAATTCTGGAGTGCAGGCGAGAAAGCTCAGCCGATATTCGCACGATTTATGGCGTCAAAGACTGCCGAAGTTATTAGAGAGAGGAATTGATATCAAAACACTTTTCTTCTCTAAAACGTACTGTCTTTATTTCGAATCAAGTTCTATATATATATATATTTAATCGCTACCCCTTCCTAGTGTATAAATCTACCAATTAGTTAATTTATTGCAATATAGATTATTCACCCGGAGTAGCGCAATCAATATTTCCAAATTAAAATTTGGCCATGTTGCACATTCACAACATTTCCCACATTCGAGTTCACTGAGGTCAGTGTAATGCATGAATGGTGTGAAATGCCGTGTCAGCAAACTGGCGTGTGTCGCACTGAGGTGCATTGCCCTTGCCATTACAATAATTTTCATGAATGGAAATTATGCATGAATCATAATAAATGTGATTATGTTTTTGCATGCTTGTTCTCATTCTTTTGATTTCAAAGTTTTTTGTTGTTTTTAGAGCGTGTGAATTTGATGAAAATATTTTATTGAAAATATTTGATTGATTGGTATTTGATGCGCTACATCCCTCCTCTTATGGAAAAAAAAAATTTTGCTTTATTAAAGGAAAATTTTTGTTTTAATCTTATAGTGTAGTTTTCTATCTAATACTCCTAATGAAATGATTCGTATATTTTATCTAATTCTTATCTATACAGCCAATTCGATTGTTACATGCTACTTATGGTGAACCTTAAATTTTTTTTAGCCGATTATTATGTACTTCTTTTATTATTTTATCTATCTTTATCTTAGTGTTAACGTTATTCGTATCAATTACAATGTATGGCCCTTTATATGGGGGTTCATTCTTTCTCTTATTTCCTACTTTTAACAATACTTTATCTCCTATCTTAATTTTTAGTGGGTTAGTAATTATGCTAAGATTTTCGCTTCTTTTCTTTTTAGAATTCTCCAATAGTGCTTTGGCTATTCTTTGACTTTCTTGTAGTCGGAACTTTAGTTCTTTTGAATAGTCTTCTAGATTGTAGATCGGATCTGTCCTGTTTTGATCTAATGTGTCTGGAAGCGATGCTAATTTGCCGAATATTAGTTCGTGTGGTGAAATTTTGGTTTCGGAGTGAGGTGTGATATTGTAGCAGAATGTGTAATAGGGTAACCATTCATCCCATTCGCCATTCTGAGCTATTGATAATATGTATTCGTTCAGTACACGATGATTCCTTTCAATTGCACCCAGAGTTTCGTGGTGAAACGGAGTTGAGGTGACTTGGTCTATTTTGAAAATTTTGCATACCTCTGAGATTAATTGGTTGACAAATTCGGTGCCTAGGTCCGTTTTTAGGATTTTGAAGGTTCCATATTTCAAGATTATTCTTTCGACTAATATCTTTGCGACTGTTTTGGCCTCTTTATTCTCCATGGGGAATGCTTCTACATATTTTGTTAGTTGACATTGACATGTCAGGATGTATCTGTAGAATTTACTTTGTTTAATGGGTCCTACTGTGTCAACTTCTAATATTTCGAAACTTTGACTTGGTGTGTTAGTTTCTATCATTCTTTCTTTGGTGTTCCTTATTATTTTATTGCACTTACATTTCTCACAGTTATTTACGTAAGTTTTGACCATTTTGCTGAGATTTTTCCAACAGAATCTTTGTTTAATCTTATTAATTGTGCGTTTGACTCCTGAATGTCCACCTGTGTATGGAGTGTCATGAAATTGTTTGATTATGCTTAATTGTTCTTCCTTGTTTAGTATCCTTCTTGGTGGTTTAAATATTATCATGCGCAAACTTTTCTTTTCTTTTATTTTAATTCCCTTCTGCAGATCATTAAACTTCTTCTTAAATTCTTCTATGTCGACTTTTTTAAATATTTCTTCTTCTTTTGAGATTGCTAGCGTTTGAATTCCGTTGTCAATCATCGCGTGAGTAAGCTTCTCCAATATCGATCCTAAGTTCAGATTCAGATTATCGCAGTACTCGATCGCAACTTCATTTTTTGATATGAGTATACTCTTCTTTTTATTATACTTTCTTCTTTGGACGTCCTCCTTTATCTTTATGAATTTTAATTGTTTTACGTTTCTTATTTCGGAGATTGAAGTGCATTCGTAGATGAAAAGTTGGCCTGACGATTCATCGACACTTTTAATATCTCCAAGTTTTTCGCATGCTTCTGATTCTTTTGCTTCCTTTGATCTATTCCTCGTTGTTATTTTAATTTGCGCTGTTGGTATCATTTCTTTAAGCATATCCGAGTTAAGCTTTATCCTGGATAGTGCGTCTGCATTTGTATTCAGTAAACCCTTTTTGTATATTATGTCGAAGTCATATTCAGATAGTTCTAAACGGATTCTTGTCATCTTTGATGATGGATCTTTGTGTGTAAACAAACTTACTAGAGGTCTGTGATCAGTCACGACTGTGAATCTTCTTCCATAAAGGTATGGTCTGAAGTGTTTTATTGCCCAGTAGATTCCGAGAAGTTCTTTTTCTATGATTGGTTTCTTAAGTTCGTGTTTATCTAGGGTTCTGCTTGCGTAGGAAATGGGTAGGTCTTTGCCTATTTCTCCTTGAGATAAAATTGCGCCTAATGCAAAATTTGATGCGTCTGTCGTTAAGACAAATTGTTTTGAAAAGTCTGGATATTGTAATATGGGTGGGTTGGTTAATTTCTGTTTCAAGGTGTCAAAAGCTTTTTGACATTCCTCTGTCCAGATGAAGGGTGTGTCCTTGCGGGCTAAAAGATTTAAGGGTTTGGCTATGGATGCAAAGTTTGGTACGAATCTTCTGTAGTAGTTACAGAAGGCCGTAAATCTTTTTGCTTCATCTGCATTTGTGGGTTTTGGATAATTGGTCACCGTATCGAATTTTGCGGGGTCTGTTTTTACTCCCATGTTAGTGATTAGGTGGCCTAAGTAAATCACTTCTGTTTGCAAGAAGTTGCATTTTTGTGGGTTTAATTTTAGGTTATATTGACGCAATCGGTCGAAAGTTCTGCATAAGTTTCTGTTGTGGTGTTGCAAGCTGCATCCAAAGATTATTATGTCGTCGACATATAAAAATGTCTCGGCATCTAAACCTGCTAGAGCTACTGTAAGCATTCTTTGGAAGCTGTTAGTGGAGATCTTTAATCCAAAAGGTAATCTTTTGAATTGATAGTGACCTTTGTTGGTCGAAAAGGCAGTTACAGGTCGTGATTGTGGGTGTAATCCGATCTGGTGAAAAGAACTTGTTAGGTCTAGGGTTGAGAAGTATTTTGCTCTCCCCAGATTGTCTAGGATGTCTTCGAGTCTGGTTAACGGGAATTTGTCATCCATTATCTTTTTGTTTAATTGTCGAAAATCGACTACCATCCTCCATTTATTTTCATCTTTAGTTCCCTTTTTTGGAACTACTAGTAAAGGGGCGTTGTATGGGCTTGTCGAGGGTTCTATGATGTCCTCTTCCAGTAACTGATCTACCTGTTTGTTTATTTCATCGCTCTGCACTTGTGGCAAGCGGTACTTCTTTATGTAGATTGGGATGTGATCTGTCATACTTATCCTTTGCGTGTAGAAATTATTCATTGTTAGTGTATCACCCGTTAGATGGAATATATCTGAATAGTTTCTGCATATTTCAAACAGTGAGTCTTTTGCTCTTTCATCTAGGTTATTTATATTCAATTCCTTTTTTAATTTTTCGAAACGTGTCTCGTTGTCGTTTTCTATTGATTTCACCTTCCTTATGAAATGGTATTCTGTTAGAGGCACAATTTTCAGTTGTGGTGGTTCGATACTGATGTCCTGCTCCAGTGTATTGAGCAGTTTAACGTGAACGATCCCTTTTGTTGGTATAATGGCATTTGCAATAAAAATTCCATGCTGGAGTTCTTGGCTCAAAACTATGCTGTCTTCGTTTACTTTTATATCCATTGCTTGATATATTTGCGATCTTGCTGGAATTGTGATGGTTTTTACTTCTGGGATCCTAGTCATGATTGGTATCTCAATGTTGTTATTTTCTGTGCAAATTGTTAGAATGAATTGTTCATAGTCGAGTTTGCATCCGAATTTGGTCAAAAAGTCTAGTCCAATTAATCCATCCGTAGAGATTGGGAAATTATCTTCTACGACATGTAATTTGTGTTCTATTATGTCTCCTTCGACCTCAAATTTCATGTTTAATGTTCCAATTGTTTTAATTTCACCTTCTGTTACTCCTGTTATTCTGCAGGATTCTTCTCTTAATTCTAAGTGATCTATTAAGCTATTTTTCTTAATTACTGATATATCCGCTCCCGTATCTATGAACCATGATGCATTCCTTGATGTTGCATCGCCTTTTATATTTACATAGTTGGTCAGGTTTTTGACCATGAATTTATGCATCTTTATGCATTGTTCGTTTGATATTCGTTGTCCCCTGAAAGCTGTGTTTCGGGGACTCCTTGTCCGTTTCCCGAATTCAATACATTTATTCGTCTAAAAAATGGACGATTCTGATTCCGTGTTTCTGGAATTCTATTTTGTGTGCGTACATTGTTAAAATGTGTTGTATTTTGATTGTGGTTTTGTCTTGATGGGATGTAGATGTTCCTTCTTGCTTGATTTTGGTGATTATATCTATCACTGTATTGGTTCCCTTGCGTGTTTCTGTATGCTTGGAAGTTGTGTCCTCTTCTGTTGTTGTTCTGGTGAAAGTTTCGATTGCGATTGTAGTCTGTGAATCGTGTTGGGTGTGAAGAGAATCTTAGGATGTTTCCTGATTGTCTGTTCTCAGTGTCAATCTCTGTCGCAAGTTGTACAGCGGCTGATAAGGTTTTGGGTTGTGCGGCAAATACTGTGGTTTTAAATGGTTCTCTTAAGCCTGACTTAAAAGCATTTAGTGCTAGCTGATCATTTAATTTAGCAATTATTTGCCGGTTCTCTTCTCCTTGTTCGATTATTTGGATGTTGTTTAGTTCTGCTGCCAGCGATTCAATCTTGTTAGCAAAGTCTTGCACTGGTCTTTCACCTTGGTAGCTCTTGGCTAGTTCAGTTTGAATTTTGAGAGGATTCCTGTTAGTTCTGCATATCTTTTGGAACAATGTTTTAAGTTCTGACAGTGATGTTGGTGTCGGTTCGTTGCAGATTTTGTTACGTACCTTTTGTGAAATTTTTGTTTTAATCACGAAGTTGATTAGCTTTTTCTTTTCATCTGCACTTTCTATTGAATCATGAAGGAATTCTATGAGATTAATGAAGTTTGTTAGATTCTTTGGATCTCCATCGAACTCAGTTACCACTTTCATTGTTAATGGCATGTCAAACAAAGCCATTTTGTCAAATTTTGCACTTTCAAAGTTTTTTGTGTTTTTATCCCTTAAATCACTAGTGTTTCTCTCGTCGTTGTCTCCTTCTTCTGTTAAGATTTCTTTTGTCTTGTTCTTGATATGTGTCTCTACTTCTTCGTATATCACCTGAAATTTATCTTTTATTGGTTGGCTGATCTGTTTATCTTCTTTTGACAGTCCACCGTATATCTCTCTGAATTCAACTTTTAGCTCATCTGTTTTATTTCTTTTCATTAACAGATTTTCTGCACTATATTCTCTGTATGGAGTTTTCTTAAAATTGTCTAATATTCTTTCTAATTCTTTTATTGTGGTTTTCAATTTATTCATTATACAACTACGACTTAATGTGCATTATACTTGTTTATTTATTTATTTATTTATGTACATATCATCTTATACCTGTATTGTTTTGCTGACCTTTTTATTTATTATTGAATTAATTTTCTTTTTCATATAATTGTAAATAATGACTACAACAATAATTGAAATAATGGTACTTAATAAGTATTTGATGTCCGAGATGTGGTCCTCAAAGGTGCTGACAAATAAATTTGTGGTCGTTGCTGTTGCTGCGTTGTTTGCCACGATATTCGTTGGTTTGGACTCCTTTCCTCCCATTATTTATCTTCTTGTATTCTTGATTGTTCAAGCGTATCGTCTCGAGGAAGTAATTTTTTTCCTTTTTTGTTACTGACAGGCTTGCCAGCCGATATAGGTCCGCGATATTCCGTCTATGTTTGACTGCTTTTCCTGCCCTCGTTCTCTTTGGTCGCTGTTTTCGCTGTTGTCTTTCTTGTTCTGTATTCCTCGATTGTTAGCGGTTTTGGTCCAGCCTTAGGGTTTCTTTCCAATTCTTCTTTCAGTTGGTCTCGTATGCTTCTTGGTTCGTGGTGCAGGGTCGCCATGTAATGATTATCCCGTGGATGGATGTGGTGCAACGTTTCTCCTTGTCTATGAGTGGCTATTGGTGTCAGAGACTGCCTTTCGTAGTGGGCGAGATTGCTCAGCCGAAATTAATTCTGGAGTGCAGGCGAGAAAGCTCAGCCGATATTCGCACGATTTATGGCGTCAAAGACTGCCGAAGTTATTAGAGAGAGGAATTGATATCAAAACACTTTTCTTCTCTAAAACGTACTGTCTTTATTTCGAATCAAGTTCTATATATATATATATTTAATCGCTACCCCTTCCTAGTGTATAAATCTACCAATTAGTTAATTTATTGCAATATAGATTATTCACCCGGAGTAGCGCAATCAATATTTCCAAATTAAAATTTGGCCATGTTGCACATTCACAACATTTCCCACATTCGAGTTCACTGAGGTCAGTGTAATGCATGAATGGTGTGAAATGCCGTGTCAGCAAACTGGCGTGTGTCGCACTGAGGTGCATTGCCCTTGCCATTACAATAATTTTCATGAATGGAAATTATGCATGAATCATAATAAATGTGATTATGTTTTTGCATGCTTGTTCTCATTCTTTTGATTTCAAAGTTTTTTGTTGTTTTTAGAGCGTGTGAATTTGATGAAAATATTTTATTGAAAATATTTGATTGATTGGTATTTGATGCGCTACAATACCTTGAAGCCCTGTTAATATTCCATTTAGTAGAGACTGAAAAAATGGAGGTGCGGTTTTCAATCCAAACGGTAATCGTTTATATTGGAAATGGCTGAAGTTCGTACTAAAAGCCGTCTTTTCCATGTCCGCTGGGTCGATTAACACCTGGCGATAACCATTAGCTAAATCCAAGGTAGAGAAATATCTAGAGTGACCTAATTGATCTAAGATGTCCTCAATCCGTGGCAGAGGATACGAAAATGGGACGCAGACTTTATTTAACTCCCGAAAATCTACACATAACCTATACTTCCGATTTCCTGCTTCCTGCTGTCACTATGTTCTATAATGTCATCTTCTAGGAGCTTCTCTAGTTGCTTCTGACATTCTTCTCGGTGAGCCTCCGGCAGACGATATTGTTTTCTGTGTATGGGCCCTGTATTCAACAGTAATGGAAGCTTAAAAGTCCTAGTTGGAGTATATGTTAACTTGTCACCTGGCAAGTAAAAAATGTCATTATACTCACTGCAAATTTCAGACACCACTTCTCTTTCTTCGCAATTTAAATCTTGCGACAGTACTAGTGTTTGTTTCAGTAATTCGAGTCTTTGCCGAGAACAACTTACCGCCTTTATCTTATCTCTCAATGGCTGCACTGAATACATATCCAACCTCTCAAGCTTGGGTTGAAAGTTCGTTATCTCAACCGGCTCAGTTCTAGCGTTGACAATACCCACAAACGCCTGTCCATTCTCCGGCCTGATTATGGCGTTGCCACAGTACACACTGGGATAATCTCTTCCGCCACGCACACCAGCTCATCTTCGCTCTCGACACAGATTCTTACCAATTGCTCCGTTCTTCGTTCCAGCTGTACTATGGACTCCCTGTCATTTCTCGAGTTAAGGAGAGGTTCGATTATATTGCCCTGTTTAGGAATTGAAGCTTTTTCGCATATCCGCGCCTCCGCAAAGGCTGCAGTTTCGGAAATAATTGGTTCGATTTCCGTGCGAGGATAATCTGACCCATTCCCTTCAACAACTACTTCCCGAATTTGCTTTTGCCCCCACATTCCTTCTGGCAACCTTACCAAAATCTCCTCTGTATAGAGAGGATTTTCCTGCTTCGCCTCTGTGCAAAGAGCCGACGCCAACGTATTTCCCGGGCTTCCACGTGTTTTATCCTTAATACCCTTTTGAGTATTTGCCTCTTTTTCGACTCTTAAATACTTGGTTATACTCTCAGAGGCAGCTCGAGCTTTATATATCACCTCTCTCAGGTTTTCAATTCGATTACTCGTTCGCTCTCTCAGAACTTCCGCTGAAATTGTCCGAACAGCTTCCCTACTGGAGAGTCGTGTCCCTTCTACATTATAACCCTGCAAGGTTATATGTTCAACTTTTTCGGTTCCTGTTACGTTCCTGAAAATTGGTTGTGCTTCCTTGTACACTTGTCTGTGCTGTATTGACAATTTTCTATTAATACAATCGATAACAGCTTTATCCTTGAGGAATTCCATTCCCAATATTCCGTCAACCGGTATTGAATCTGTGTTGTGTATTACCTGGAACTCGCATTCTTGCTTACCCCTACCTACGTGAAGATGCGCCTTGCAGGTTCCAATTGACCGTTGCTGAGCTCCAAACAGCCCTCCAATCGTGATACATTTATGTTTTTGTATCAGTGTATCCATCCTTATTTTATTTACCTTAACTAAATTGCAGGTGGATCCCGTATCCACCAATAATGTAAGCTTATCTTCTAGTCCAATGTCGGCTTCTATTGTGATGATGCAATTATTAACTAGCTCTAATTCCATGTCTATGTCTTTACCCGAATATCTGGTTCCTAATTTGTTTAGTGGAAGGCAGCTGCGGGATTGTCCCCGAGCTGCCATCTCCCGTTTCCCTCTTGCTGAATACTATTCTCTGCTAAAATTTTTTAACAATTTGCGGTATAGTGGTCAGATGTTCTACAAAATTGGCAGTATATAACTTTTGCTTCCGATTGCACCTCTACCGAACTGCTAGGTAGTGCCTCAGCAAACCTGACTTGTTGCCTTTTGCATCCAGTTGCGTCATGTCCATATATTCGGCATTTTATGCAGTAAGGCGTCTGTTTCCTTTCTCTACATTCCTTAGCAAAATGTCCCCATTGTCCGCACTGAAAGCACTGAATAGGTCTTGGTTGCTTTGTTTGACTAGGGGAACCCCTGTGCATTCCCGGTAAGGCTGGCCTCAATTGCGGTCCCATCCTTTTAGGTTCCTCCTTGCTGAACCTACCAGCATCCCAGCTGCCTGCTGCCATTCCTCTGTTGTCTTCCTTCGTATAATTCCGCAGTCCTGGTTCCTTAATTTTAAGTCTCCTAGCATCCATCTCGAAGTAGTCTGCCTCCTCACGTGCTTCATCCAGAGATCGAAATTTGCGTCCCGTCAAATATAGCTGAGTAGTCTGCTGCATCACACCTGCCTTGAACGTTGCCACCGCGTCTGCCTCAAGTTCCGCTATTAATCCCCCGTCTTTGCCTGGATACTTAGCCGAAACTGCCGCCTTGATTTGACACAGTAGCTCCTTAAGTCTATCCGCATAGTCTTTTATGTCGTCACCGGGCCTTTGAACGCATGCTATCATTTCAGCTCGCAGCTCATAGTACGATTTTTTTGGCATATAGGCAGTTTGAATTGTCTGCTGCAACGCTTCAAAATCCTTCGGCTCCTCCGAGCTTACTAGATAATATGCGTCGTCTAACTACCGATATCTTACACATTTCATGAAGATTGGCTGTTCCTTGGCCTTTAAACGATCGTAAAGATCTTTGCAGCAGCTCAGGAAACGGTGAACTTCCTTCGACAGTTTTGGCGTTCTTTCTCCAGAAAACGTGGGTATGTATCTGGATACCAAGTCCATGACTTTATCATAAGCATCGGCCATGGTTTTCCTTGCTGGTTTCTCTGATTTTTTTTCTATCAGCACTTGGTCTTCACTCGTCTTTGCTAAGGTCTGCTTTTTAAAATTTCTTCTTGTCCTGAAGTACTCGCTCTTTCTTCTCGCTGCCGTTCGTGGAATACTAATTTCTTGGGTGACCGCTTCTTAAAAATCCCTCGAACTAGACCCTCTTCTTGTGATAATGGTGCGACTCCTAATTCTTGCTCTAGTTCAGTGGCAATCTTTTCTGCCTCCTCCAATTGCCTTTCTAAAGACTTTATAGTTCCTTTTAAAGCCCTATTTTCCTGTTTACACTCATCCAACGCTTGATCTGTTTCTTGCTCAATTCTACCAATAACTTCAAAGGTAGACGTTATCAACAAATCTAAGGTTTCTCCCTTTGTGCTTTTCACTGTAGCCTCATTTATTTCCTCCAGAAACTTATTTACGTCTTCACTCGGCAATCGTTTCTTTAATTCATCCGTTAGATGCTCTTCTAGGTACCGCCAATCCTGTTCATAATGTTGTAATTTCAGCTGGCACTCCTTCAATTCCTGCGTTCTGGTTTCCAATTCCTTTTCCTGATCCTTAACTCGTAACAATTCTTCCCTCGTTAGCACGTTACTTCTTCCCACTGACATCTATAGTCATTACCTAATTTACCCTTAACTCTCAAACACTTCCCCCAGACCGTAACTAATTGCTTAAAAACCCTAAACGCTAAACTTGAATTGTCGACGGTGTTTCAACAATGATTTTTCCTAATCTCCGATCTGTGCAGAGCCAAAACACTTTTCTACTTTAAGTGACTTTTCTCACCCGCTTACGATTACGTTCAACGCGATTTCGACCAACGCCTTTACAGAAATGTGACGTTAAGAAACTTTCTATATCCAATTCACGATTCAAAATTATTAATTAGATGTATACCTCTGAACTTTCACACTTTCACCCGTTTTCGCACACAAGGAAAATCAACCAAAAATTATTAATTTCATAGTAATAATAGACAAAAATTTTTTATGGCCACTTAACGCAAAATCTAATCTCAACCACAAAAATACATATATTCCTCTTTTGACCTTTTCTTGTATTTTTTTGAATATTTTTATATTTTCACCTAGCCAATTTTAATTTTAATTCCCAATGACAAAAATTATATCACTTAATATGCCGTACATTTCGAATAGAATTTACTTACTTAATCTACTGAACTACTCCCTTTACATACCACACTATAACACTATGAATTAACTAACACTCAGACCATATAACCACAAACAATCTCAAGCAACAACAATCACCACAATTTATACCCCTTTTTTTTGAATTTTTTCCAATACTTTATCCTGAAAAGAGTAACCTGGAGTAGCTAAAAAGCATAACTCCTACAAAAAAAAAAAAAATGGAGTAGCTAAAAAGCATAACTCCTACAAACAAACAAAAATGGAGTAGCTAAAAAGCATAACTCCTACAAAACAAAAAAAAAATGGAGCAGCTAAAAAAGCTTTAGTCCCACACTTCACAAAAATATGGAGCAGCTAATAAGCTTTACTCCCACACTTCACAAAAATATGGAGCAGCTAATAAGCTTTACTCCCATAAAATACAAAAAAAAACTAAAAATGAAAAGAAAAATAAATTATTTCACTGAAAAAGAAAAAAAAACTTACCTACACTTTATCCGGCTGCGCCAATTGTCGTGTCCCAAATACCAATCCCGTAAAAACAATTAAAGACCAATAAAAACTCGCGTAATTCAATTATAAAACTTTATTTACGTTAAATTACGTTAAATTAAATGGAGTATCACCCGTGAACGATACTTCCCCTTAAACTCTCTAATTATTAATTGGAGCTTCCACTCCGTCTAACCGCTCGAATTACAACTGACTGCCCTCTTGAGCACCGAACCGTTATCTTTTATCAAACTAAACTAACTTCTAACTACGCAACCCGATCTATCGAAACGACCGTGCTTACCTCCATTCAACCAGGCGGAAGCGACTTTGACCCAGTGACCAGCGCAATACCTTGCAATCATAATTACAAAGTATTACGCTAATCACTGCCGACAGCGGAAGCCCCCAATACTGTATGTAAACAAACAGTGAGCCCAGCTGAGTATTTCACTATGCGAAGTGAATTACTTAACCATGACTCAATGCCCAGTTACATACAGCAGTGGATGCGACAGTTTACAAGTAAACAATTCGCAATCGCCAAGCATTTTACTGTGCGAAGTAAAATGCTTAGTTATTGCAAATCGTTTAATTACTTGTGCATTTGCTGCTAGCTCGAGTCGTGATGTCACAATTTCACCAATTGAATATTGGGTCACGACAACATAACTGAAAACACATTTTAACTAAATTCTGACGATGAGTCAGGATTGGTTGCTGCACGTATTATTTATTATGGAATAGGATTTAAAAAAATGTATAACATTGATACTAATCATTTATACTCTCCTCTTACAGTGGACAAAATGACGCACATGGTTGGTTCGTATCCACCTAAAAAGGAAATACATAGCTACATCACGCCCTTCGAGGAAGCTCCTTCAGGGATGATGGCCCGAGGTACTTACTCAGTAACATCCCTCTTTACTGATGATGACAAACACGAACATCTCAAGTGGGATTGGACATTCGAAATAAAGAAAGACTGGCAATGAAACTAAGAAATATTTTTAAAGATAACAAAGTCATTTATATTTAAGGAAACTAGAAGCAAGCCTAAATTATAACCCTTGAGTTACATTTTTTTAATTCTTCCGTAGATAATTTGGTTTTTTCTTATATTTGCATAACTTAGTTCCGTTCTTTTTCTATGTAAAAAATGTAAGCATTAAAGAGAAAGCAATTACAAGGAAATCATGTAATACTTAATGACTTCTATGTGTAGCGAATACTTTCTGTTATACTAAGAGTGGTATTTTTCTTGTCTGTGTGCCTATCTATCTACTTCTATAAGTTTTGTATAAATTAGTAATTTTATTGGTTTATTATAAATTCTTTTCAACGTGCTAGTAATAGGTTCATTTCAAACGCTTGAGATTTGTATGTTCGAATATTGTAACATATTTGCTACGTTTATGACTGTTTTCGTAACGGGTTAAGACTTACTATTTTAAGCGTAACAGCATTTGGATGTATTATTTAATTGAAAATGTTTATATTTTTGTAAAGTTAATGACTTCTCTGATTAAACAATACTAATGTAAAAGAAGGAATGAAAGTAAAGAAAATATAAATATAGTGAACAGAAAACAATATAATACATGTATATTGTCTGCCTTGTACTCTTCCAAATATTGTGAGCAACAGATAGTTTAGGCAATTTATTGCATATAAATAAAATTTGTTTTCAATTTATAGTCAGTTTTTGTGTATTTTATAAAAAAAAAATATTGTGATTATTTGATACCATAATGGGATTACGGTCTTAGTTCTCTATTCGTAATTGCTTTTACGAGATTTAATACATACTGCTTTACTTGAAATCCTTAAACTGCTGTCCTATAATTCGAAAGTGCCGATGAAAACATTGTTATCAATTTATGCAAGCGATACCACTAATCATTGTTCTCTAGAAAACGTAGCCTTTTTGTCCAACCCCGATAACGTAACGTTTGAAAATACTGCTCTATTTGGTTTTTTTTTATTTTGCTGGGAGCGAAATCAAAAGTTTTAAGTTTTAAAAGTTCATTTGAATGAGAGAAAAAATCGATAGAAATTTTGGTGTTTTGTTCTCAAGAGAACAAAAAGATTTGTTCTGTATCGTAAACAATAAGGGTAAAGCTCCGATGTTAGTAATCTTTTAGGAGCATTGTTATTTAGCAGTACTTACTAGTACATATAATATTAGCATACTTGGTATCTACTTTTGGGATGCTGAAAGTTTGATTTCCTAATACTCTTATAGAGGTAATTTTTGTTTAGAAAATTTACTAGATCATGTAGTGAAAAATTAAAACTGATATTTTACGTGGGTACTGATGTAATGGCCCAATATACGGAAGATTCTATCAACAGTCAAGGGCACATTCTGGCAAAATAATCAGCGATTGCCAAACAATTGGCTCGCATGGAATTGTTCTGTAGCAATTGTCGTGACCCAATATTCAATTGGTGAAATTGTGACATCACGACTCGAGCTAGCAACAGGTGTAGAGGTAATTAAACGATTTGCAATAACTAAGCATTTCACTCCGCACAGTGAAATGCCTGGCGATTGCGAATTGTTTACTTGGAAACTGTCACATTCACTGCTGTATGTAACTGGGCATTGAGTCATGGTTAAGTAATTCACTTCGCATAGTGAAATACTCAGCTGGGCTCACTGTTTGTTTACATGCAGTATTAGGGGCTTCCGCTGTCGGCAGTGATTAACGTAATACTTTGTAATTATGATTGCAAGGTATTACGCTGGTCACTGGGTCAAAGTTGCTTCCGCCTGGTTGAATGGTGGTGAGCGCGGTCGTTTCGATAGATCGGGTTGCGTAGTTAGAATTTGGTTTTATTAAAGATAGCGGTTCGGTACCAGTGTAGTTAGTTATAATTTGAGAGTATAATCAGAAGTATCGATCACGGGTGATACTCCATTTAATTTATATCGTAGTAGAATTTAACTAAATTAATGAAATAAAGTTTGTTTTACAATTGAATTGCGCGAGTGTTTTTAATGGATTGCTTTAGGACACGACAAATTGGCGCAGCCGGATAAAGAGTAGATAAGTGTTATTTTTTTTCTTCAGTGAAATAATTTATTTTTCTATTTATTTTTATTTTTTTTTTACTTTTAGGAGTAAAGCTTATTAGCTGCTCCATTTTTTTTTTTTTAATTGCAGGAGTTATGCTTTTTAGCTACTCCGTTTTTTTTGTTTTGTAGGAGTTATGCTTTTTAGCTACTCCATTTTTTTTTATTTTGTAGGAGTTATGCTTTTTAGCTACTCCATTTTTGTTTGTTTGTAGGAGTTATGCTTTTTAGCTACTCCATTTTTGTTTGTTTGTAGGAGTTATGCTTTTTAGCTACTCCATTTTTTTTTTGTTTTGTAGGAGTTGCTTTTTAGCTACTCCATTTTTTTGTTTTGTAGAAGTTATGCTTTTTAGCTACTCCAGGTTACTCTTTTCAGGATAAAGTATTGGAAAAAATTAAAAAAAAAGTGGTATAAATTGTGGTGATTTTTGTTGCTTGAGATTGTTTTTGGTTATATGGTCTGAGTGTTAGTTAATTCATAGTGTTATAGTGTGGTATGTAAAGGGAGTAGTTCAGTAGATTAAGTAAGTAAATTCTATTCGAAATGTACGGCATATTAAGTGATATAATTTTGGTCATTGGGAATTAAAATTAAAATTGGCTAGGTGAAAATATAAAAATATTCAAAAAAATACAAGAAAAGGTCAAAAGAGGAATATATGTATTTTTGTGGTTGAGATTAGATTTTGCGTTAAGTGGGCATAAAAAATTTTTGTCTATTATTACTATGAAATTAATAATTTTTGGTTGATTTTCTTTGTGTGCGAAAAAGGGTGAAAGTGTGAAAGTTCAGAGGTATACATCTAATTAATAATTTTGAATCGTGAATTTGATATAGAATGTTTCTTAACGTCACATTTCTGTAAAGGCGTTGGTCGAAATCGCGTTGAACGTAATCGTAAGCGGGTGAGAAAAGTCACTTAAAGTAGAAAAGTGTTTTGGTTCTGCACAGATCGGAGATTAGGAAAAATCATTGTTGAAACACCGTCGACAATTCAAGTTTAGCGTTTAGGGTTTTTAAGCAATTAGTTACGGTCTGGGAGAAGTGTTTGAGAGTGAAGGGAAATTAGGTAATGAATATAGATGCCAGTGGGAAGAAGTAACGTTCTAACGAGGGAAGAATTGTTACGAGTTAAGGATCAGGAAAAGGAATTGGAAACCAGAACGCAGCAATTGAAGGAATCCCACTTGAAATTACAAGAATACGAACAGGACTGGCGGTATCTAGAAGAGCATCTAACGGAGGAATTAAAGAAACGATTGCCGAGTGAAGACGTAAATAAGTTTCTGAAGGAAATAAAGGAGGCTATAGTGATAAGCACAAAGGGGGAAACCTTAGATTTGGTGATAACGTCTACCTTTGAAGTTATTGGTAGAATTGAGCAAGAAAAAGATCAAGCGTTGGATGAGTGCAAACAGGAAAACCGGGCTTTAAAAGGAACTATAAAGTCTTTAGAAAGGCAATTGGAGGAGGCAGAAAAGACTGCCACTGAACTAGAGCAGGAATTAGGAGTCGCGCCATTACCACAAGAGGAGGGCCAAGTTCGAGGAATTTTTAAGAAGTGGTCACCCAAGAAATTAATATTCCACGAACGGCAGCGAGAAGGAGGAGCAAGTACTTCAGGGAAAGAAGAAATTTTGAAAGCTAAAAAGCAGACCTTAGCAAAGACTAGTGAAGACCAAGTGCCGAACGATAACACGAGAAATTCAGAAAAACTAGCAAGGAAAACCATGGACGATGTGTATGATAAAGTCATGGACTTGGTGTCCAGATACATACCAACGTTTTCTGGAGAAAGAACGCCAAAACTGTCAAAGGAATTTCACCGTTTCTTGAGCTGCTGCAAAGATCTTTACGATCGTTTAAAGGCCGACGAACAGCCAATATTCATGAAATGTGTAAGATATCGGTTGTTAGATGACGCATATTATCTAGTAAGTTCAGAGGAGCCGAAGGATTTTGAAGCGTTGCAGCAGACAATTCAAACTGCCTATATGCCAAAAAAATCGTACTGTGAGCGGGGAGCTGAAATGATAGCATGCGTTCAAAGGCCCGGTGACGACATAAAAGACTATGCGGATAGACTTAAGGAGCTACTGTGTCAAATCAAGGCGGCAGTTTCGGCTAAGTATCCAGGCAAAGACGGGGGATTAATAGCGGAACTTGAGGCAGACGCGGTGGCAACGTTCAAGGCAGGTGTGATGCAGCAGACTACTCAGCTATATTTGACGGGACGCAAATTTCGATCTCTGGATGAAGCACGTGAGGAGGCAGACTACTTCGAGATGGATGCTAGGAGACTTAAAATTAAGGAACCAGGACTGCGGAATTATACGAAGGAAGACAACAGAGGAATGGCAGCAGGCAGCTGGGGTGCTGGTAGGTTCAGCAAGGAGGAACCTAAAAGGACGGGACCGCAATTGAGGCCAGCCTTACCGGGAATGCACAGGGGTTCCCCTAGTCAAACAAAGCAACCAAGACCTATTCAGTGCTTTCAGTGCGGACAATGGGGACATTTTGCTAAGGAATGTAGAGAAAGGAAACAGACGCCTTACTGCATAAAATGCCGAATATATGGACATGACGCAACTGGATGCAAAAGGCAACAAGTCAGGTTTGCTGAGGCACTACCTAGCAGTTCGGTAGAGGTGCAATCGGAAGCAAAAGTTATATACTGCCAATTTTGTAGAACATCTGACCACTATACCGCAAATTGTTAAAAATTTTTAGCAGAGAATAATATTCAGCAAGAGGGAAACGGGAGATGGCAGCTCGGGGACAATCCCGCAGCTGCCTTCCACTAAACAAATTAGGAACCAGATATTCGGGTAAAGACATAGACATGGAATTAGAGCTAGTTAATAATTGCATCATCACAATAGAAGCCGACATTGGACTAGAAGATAAGCTTACATTATTGGTGGATACGGGATCCACCTGCAATTTAGTTAAGGTAAATAAAATAAGGATGGATACACTGATACAAAAACATAAATGTATCACGATTGGAGGGCTGTTTGGAGCTCAGCAACGGTCAATTGGAACCTGCAAGGCGCATCTTCACGTAGGTAGGGGTAAGCAAGAATGCGAGTTCCAGGTAATACACAACACAGATTCAATACCGGTTGACGGAATATTGGGAATGGAATTCCTCAAGGATAAAGCTGTTATCGATAGTATTAATAGAAAATTGTCAATACAGCACAGACAAGTGTACAAGGAAGCACAACCAATTTTCAGGAACGTAACAGGAACCGAAAAAGTTGAACATATAATCTTGCAGGGTTATAATGTAGAACGGAAACGGCTCTCCAATAGGGAAGCAGTTCGGACAGTTTCAGCGGAAGTTCTAAGAGAGCGAACGAGTAATCGAATTGAAAACCTGAGAGAAGTGATATATAAAGCTCGAGCTGCCTCTGAGAGTATAACCAAGTATTTCAGAGTCGAAAAAGAGGCAAATACTCAACAGGGTATCAAGGATAAATCACGTGGAAGCCCGGAAAGATGAAATACGTTGGTGTTGGCTCTTTGCATAGAGGCGAAGCAGGAAAATCCTCTCTTTACAAAGGAGATTTTGGTAAGGTTGCCAGAAGGAATGTGGGGGCAAAAGCAAATTCGGGAAGCACTTGTTGAAGGGAATGGGTCAGATTATCCTCGCACGGAAATCGAACCAGTTATTTCCGAAACTGGAGCCTTTGCGGAGGCGCCAATATGCGAAAAAGCTTCAATTCCTAAACAGGGCAATATAACCAAACCCCTCCCTAACTCGAGAAATGGCAGGAAGTCCATAGTACAGCTGGAACCAAGAACGGAGCAATTGGTAAGAATCTGCGTCGAGAGCGAAGATGAGCTGGTGTGCGTGGCGGAAGAGATTATCCCAGGTGTGTACTGTGGTAACGCCATAATCAGGCCGGAGAATGGACAAGCGTTTGTGGGTATTGTCAACGCTAGAACTGAGCCGGTTGGGATAACGAACTTTCAACCAGAGGTTGGATAGGTATTCAGTGCAGCCATTGAGAGATAAGATAAAGGCGGTAAGTCGTTCTGAGCAAAGACTCGAATTACTGAAACAAACACTAGTACTGTCGGAAGATTTAAATTGCGAAGAAAGAGAAGTGGTGTCTGAAATTTGCAGTGAGTATAATGACATTTTTTACTTGCCAGGTGACAAGTTAACATATACTCCAACTAGGACTTTTAAGCTTCCATTACTGTTGAATACAGGGCCCATACACAGAAAACAATATCGTCTGCCGGAGGCTCACCGAGAAGAATGTCAGAAGCAACTAGAGAAGCTCCTAGAAGATGACATTATAGAACATAGTGACAGCAGGAAGCAGGAAATCGGAAGTATAGGTTATGTGTAGATTTTCTGGAGTTAAATAAAGTCTGCGCCCAGTTTTCGTATCCTCTGCCACGGGTTGAGGACATCTTAGATCAATTATTTCACTCTAGATATTTCTCTACCTTGGATTTAGATAATGGTTATCACCAGGTGTTAATCGACCCAACGGACAGGGAAAAAACGGCTTTTAGTACGAGCTTCAGCCATTTCCAATATAAACGATTACCTTTTGGATTGAAAACCGCACCTCCATTTTTTCAGTCTCTACTAAATTGAATATTAACAGGGCTTCAAGGTATCAAATGCTTTGTATACCTAGATGATGTGGTAATATTCGCGAAGAATTTGGGAGAGCATAATAGAAAACTAAGGGAGGTATTTCAGCGTTTTAGAGAAAATAATTTAAAACTACAACCCGCGAAGTGCCAGTTTTTACAGAAGAAGGTAGTATTCTTAGGGCATGTATGTTCAGAGAAAGGAGTAACTCCGGACCAACGGTTAGTGGAGGCAGTTCAGAACTATCCTCGACCTAAAACGGTTCGACAGGTGGAATCGTTTCTGGGCCTCGCGAATTACTACCGTAAATTCATTCCCAATTTTTCTAAGATATTGGCCCCAATTAACAACCTTTTGAGAAAAAAGGTGAAATTCAATTGGGGGCCAGCATGTGAGAACTCTTTTAAAACCATTAAAGAGTCGCTCACGTCCTCTCCTGTGCTAGGTTATCCAGACTTCAATAAGGAATTCACGCTTATCACAGATGCTAGCGGAGAATCATTAGGTGCAGTATTAGAACAGGATGGGAGGCCTATTAGTTATGCCAGCCGCACGCTTAATCCCGCTGAGAAAAATTACTCCACCACGGAACGGGAAATGCTTGCTATTGTTTGGGCATAAATGTTACCTTGTGGGCAGGCATTTTAAAATTAAAACAGATCATCAGCCGCTCCGAGGGATTTTTAAGGTAAGGGATACCACCTCACGCATGGTACGATTCCACCAGAAATTATCTGAGTATGATTTCGAGATTATCTACCAGAAGGGAAAGGAGAACGGTAATGCGGACGCCCTGAGCAGGATACCCCAGCCAGTGGAATACACCAGCCAAGAGAAAGAACCTCGCTGTCTTGCGGTTACACGAGCACAAGCCAAGAAGCAGGAGCCAGAGGCTGAAGAGAAAAAAAACCCAGATCCCGAGAGTGAATGGGAAGATATTGAGGAGGCCAAGAGAATGGTAGGAAGAGCCCTAGACAGTCCAACACCCCAACATGTGACCGACCCGGAGGATATTCAGGTAATATTGAAGGATTATCATGATTCCCGATTTGGAGGACATTTCGGCGGAAACAAAACATTAAACAGGGTGAAACGCTTCTATCGCTGGAAAGGAATTAAGAATGATATAGCGAAATATATTCGCAAATGTAGGCAATGTCAAAGAAATAAGCATTCTAGAGCCATTAAAATCCCATTGGTCATAACAGAAGTATCGGAAAAGCCGTTCGATAAGGTATACGTTGACCTCGTGGGGCCATTACTTACAAGCCATAATGGCAACAAATATATGCTGTCTATGATGGATGACCTGACGCGATTTGTGGATTTCGTGGCGGTACCCGATCAGGAAGCCAACACGGTAGCCCGAGCACTATTTGACCAAATACTGAGCCGATATACGATTCCCAAGCAATTAGTGACTGACCAAGGAATAATTTTACGGGTGAAGTCATGAAATCCTTATGCAAATTGTTAAAGATCAAGAAATTGCAGACTACCGCCTACCACCCGCAGTCAAACGCAGTAGAGCAACAACATTCAACCTTGGCTAACTATCTAAGGAGTTTTGTGGATGTAGAGCCCAGGAACTGGGATGAATTTCTAAGAACTGTGGCACACGCGTACAACAACACCGTACATACGGGCACTAAGCTTACGCCCATGGAGACTCTGTTTGGGATTGTGTCAGAAATCCCAAGCAATTTGATGCGTAAACCAGAACTTTATACACTTTATAACGCCGATAGATATCATTCTGTGCTGCGATTTAAGTTACAGAAGTCTTTTGAATTAGCACGGATTAATTTACGGCAAAATAAGGAGAAGGCGAAAAAGTACTACGATAAGTCGTCTAGAGGGAGATAAGGTCATGTGGGAGATAAGGTTCTGGTTAGGGATTTATCTAGGGTGGGGAAATTGTCAGCTATTTTTAAGGGACCCTACGAAGTGATATACATACACAACCCTGAAAACCTAACAATACTCCAAGGGCGGAAGTTGAAGCGAATTCATGTTAATAGGCTGAAGAAGTTTGAACAATGAGGAAGAGGCTTACTGGAAAGAAAGAAGGAAGGAAAGATAAACTTTTCATTTCTGTGGAAAGGGTAAGATAAAAAGGTAAAAAAAAGGAAGAATTAAAAGAAAGATAGAAGGAAGATAATAAAGAGTATAGGTAAAAAAAAAGAAAAAAGGACGAATTAAATAAAAAAGATAGAAGGAAGATAATAAAGAGTATAGGTTAAAAAGAAGAAAAAAAAATATAAATAAATAAAAGAGAAAAAATTTGAGAAGCAAGTTTTTTTTTAAATCTACTATAAGTATAGGAAGGTTGCCCGTTTAAAATAGGTTAGTTAAGTATAGGGAAGTGCAACAGAATGAAGGCGATCGCGATAGTGTTGGTAGTCCTGGTAGTAGGCTCGAGGATAGGCGTAGTAGCTACAGTATGAAGGAGATATCAGAGTCTGGAGTTCTTTTCGAATATCTGGGAAAGACACACTTCTTCACCAGGCATTGGACTATCCTGTCTACGTTGCAGATGATAAATTTATCAGATGATTTGAAGTTCGCCGTCAATTGCAGCAGCCTGGTGGCAGGTCTTTGTACCAAAATTATACATACTGGAGTAAGAGCAAGATGTAAGGTAGCAGTGAGGAAAATTGACGGCTGGGTCAGTCAAATTAAGCAGCAGGAGGAGGAATTATTACATCACACCCGTACTGGAGCTTCCTCAAGAAGAAAACGATCCTTTTTCGATGGGGTAGGTGACGTATCCAAAACACTTTTTGGAACGATGGATCATGAGAATTCCATAAAAATCTGCGCTGCACTTGATGATCTCAATGAGAAAAAGAATCGTACCTTCAGCCTTCTAGAAGACCAGATTACCCTTGTGAAGTCAACGTTCGACCTGTTTAATTTATCACGAGTAAGGGAAGAGGCGGAGCGAGAGCAAATTCGGACCTGAATCTCTGGGCTTATCACCGCGCAAAGAAACACTGATGGAGAACTAGCAGTATTGCAGGGCAGAGTTGAATTAAATGAGGTTCTGACACTACTGACCCTCCAGCTACGCGAGATAACATTATGGTCTCGCTGAGCGTCGGGAAGTTACATCCTCTAATAGTCCACGCTCGGGAATTGACTGAGATTATGTGGAATGCCACGAAAGAGCTGGACTTAAACGAGGAGTTTCAGGATTTCCAGTTATTAGTTCAGATTGCTAAAGTGAAGGCCATCCTGACTAACCAACGCATCCTGGTCAGAGTAGACATTCCCCAACCCCAGAGAACTTCGGTCGACACCCACAAAATCTACACCATCCCCGCAGCAGTAGATGAAGCCGGCTACCATATGTATGACCTGGACGCGGAATTTATTTCAGCCAACAACCACGAGAGGCAATATGTCTTACTAGATGACCACCAGTACCAGAGGTGTCAGCAGCTGATCACCATGACGGCTCATACCCATTTACTGTGCCCACAGTTGAGCCCAATAATTACGGCCATTGGAGATAATTGCGTGTTAAACCTGTTTCGCAATTTCAATGTCAAGACTTTTAAAGTTACTTGCAATCTGCCGTAGTACATTTTTTTTTTCATTACAGTCAGTTAAAGTTGGGTGAAATGGCAAAATGTGATATTTTGTTCCAAGCTGGAAAAGTTGGCTTAGAATTTAAAGCAACAGGTTACATAAGCACTATTCAGGTTTACATAAGAAAAATGAAATTGAAAAAAAGTAAAGATTTGTAGCAACAGGAGCTAAAAAACCATCACAGGGTGTACATTTTCTCGAAAACAAAAGAAATGTCTATAATTTGAAAAATTCATGACTTAGATTTTTTTTATATTTTTCTGGTAACTATTATGATTTTGTCTATGACCCGATTCCGGCTTGACGTCGACTTACGGGACACCCTGTATATAAATTTGAAATGTTTTGTCGATTTCCTTCCGTATCTTACTCAATAGTTCCACTTTATGGGACGTATTAGGAAGGTTTTTTCTTATAAGTTAATTTTTGAAATTAAGTTTCACTAGTTTATTCTAAGCTTTTCTACTGTTTGCAATAAACTCTGCAGTAGCAATCTTTTGCCTTTATCGCCAAATCATGACTGTTAATTATATTCATATTTTATATTTACAGGTTTTATTTTATTTTATCCGACTTTGTAATAATATACAGATCAGTGTTGTCATTCGAAATCTTTCGCGTAGCTTTTGTTGTGTATCCCTTGGGGTTTATCCAGCCAATTTTGTTGCACACGCTTTTTTCGTATAAATTAGACTCACCCACACTACCTGAGAGGTAGGGATTCTTTGAGCGCACGGCAGCAATCCAAATTGTATTTCGAAAATAATCAACACTCGCATAAATGCAGTTGTCTCTGCTATTATTTCACCTTTTATTTTTTGTTTCCGTCCGACATACAATAAACTTTTCCCGATCTATTTTTTCTATTTAAATATAATCTAGTTTATTTAATAATTCTAAACAGAAGAAACCGAGATTATTCTTTTTTCAGATGATTTCTGACTTCGTTTCAAAAAAATCAACTCTTCCTTGTTTTTGTAGGAATGCAACGAGTGATGATCCTGATAACGAATTTTAAACAACTTCTTATGGTCGTAGCATACTGCACGTAGCAATATGCTACACTGAGACGAGTTGCACGCATACGGCCGGCCCATAGCCACATGAACGGCGAAGAAAGACGCACTGAAGACCGACGAACAAAAAGAAGAAGAAGAGTGTAGCCATCTGTCTTGTGCTTCTCATAAAAAGTTACGCTCGTGAACAGACGTAGGAAAATTGATTAGGTATAAAATCGCGAATTTTCTTGTGGCATCGTGCTCGAAATTGGATATATTCAGCAATCGTGGATAAGACCTGTAGGGTGATTCTGTGCTCTTTGTCGTTCTATTTAGTCGTGAATTTTGACATATTTTGTCGAGTTTTTTCTTCAACACAGTTCATTTTGTGTCTTCACTATTATCTACCACAAAATGAACTATAATGAATTGTCGATGAACAAACGTCTAAAACGACTAAATAATCGACAAATTAGTCAACTGCTCCCAGAGGTTGTGACAAAAATTTTACACTGGTAAATAAAAATTCTACGCCTAATTAGAGCATTACAAGTGCTTAATTTCGAAATATTATTTGGAATTTGTAATGTGAAGTGACATTTTCAGTTCATTCTAAGTCATGAAAGGATTGCTGGCCTGAATAAAAACACGAAAAAATCAATAGAAAAGTTCATTTCATTTAGTCGATTATTTTGACATTCAACTTCGACAAAACCCACAGAATCACCCAACTGATAAGCCGAACAAGGTCAAGTAATTCATCGAGATAATTTAGGAGACACAGCTCTTCAGTATACAGCTAGAAGTGGTAATCTAGAAATTTGTCATCTACTAATAGATAGAAATGCTGATGTACATGCTAAAACTGTTGGTGGTGCTACTCCATTGTACCGCACTGAGGGGTAATTTGGATATTGTAATATAATCCGGAGCAGTTATCCTTGCCCAAGATGAAGATGGACAAACAGCGCTACACAGATCTTCTACTAAAGGTGATTTTCCTGTATCTCAATATTTAATTGATCACTGCACAAGCTTAAAACTATTGCCTATAAAAAGATCGCCTTCCGTACAAGTTAGCTCCCAAAGATAATGAGCATTTAAAAACAAACTATTAAATCCAATGGAATGTAAGTTATTGTGAATTTTTGATAGCCCCGTGCTCGCGCAGTAATGAAACACGTACGTCAGTAGAGTTCGTATATTACTTTGAAATAATTTCTTATATAAATAGATTTTAGAAATACTAGTTTTATGTATGTACTGACATTTAAAATTTTATTACATAGATTCACATAGTTACATACTTAAATTCACGCAGTTTTCTAAGATTAGGTTATCACACTTTAGTCATACAATGAAAGACTCAAATGCCTGTAGTACAGTGAGCATGATTCACATAGTTACATACTTGAATTCTCGCAGTTTTATAATATTAGATTCTCAAACTTTAGTCATACAATTTTGATAGGCTGAATTGCCAGTGTAGTGGTGTAAACCAAATTCACTTAGTTAAGTACGTGGTTTATACTACTATCCGACTAGTACATTACAAATTTTGTCAGATAACCTCGTTCTCATTATATCTTATCCTATTCAATAGTGAAACTTGGATATGAAGAGGCGGAAATTAACTATTTATAGAATAAGAAAAAAATGAACTAACCAGTTTGATAGCTATTACACCCGTGGGTGTTATTAATAGTACCTCATTCATCACCAAAGCTATGTATTAAACTTGTGAAATAGCCTAAGTGGGAGACTTTCAGAAGTATTCTTTCACAGAGATCTCGCATCCAGCTCCAGAAGGCCTTCTTGAGGAATGGATAGATGGTGAGTAAGCTTAGTAATTTTAAATTTCTGAAATGTCTACGGATGCTATAATATAACTATATAAATATATAAACCAAAAAAAAAAGAGGACAAGTCAATTCTAAACAGTTCTCCCCCTTAGGCACACTCTGACGACATTTGTATTTGTGATATAAGGTTGTATGAAGTTGAACAAATTTAAGAGAAAAACACTTGACAATTTGTGTTTCATGATATAAGTATAGTTATCATTAATTCAATAGAATAAAATAATACCAAACCGACGCGTTTCGTTCGGCTGTAATTGTTGTTAGCGATATGACCATTTCCTTGTCACTTTCATTGACAGGGGAAGCAGTATGCATTGCAAATCTATTTAGGGATAAGACTAAGAACCAAATATTGTCCGCGAAAATAAGTTTAGTTGGATTGAGCAAAGAATACCACATTTGCTAATAAAAAGAACTACTAGATTGGATAACATGAATCAGAAGTAGCGTTCTCATTTCCTCTCACCCAATTGGAGCCCCCCTACCATGAAGGTTGATTAGGTCCGTTCTCGTCTTCTGTTTTCAGGTCGTCATCAGGGATACTGTATGATATCGCCCACAGTATCGCAGAGAGGTTGGGGCAATGGCGGTGGAAGCAGAACACCTGCGCTTCCAATTAGGTAAGTGGTAGGTAGTGTAAAGGTCCTTTCAAGACTGAATGTGTGCTACGGCCTTTGGTTTGGCAGGCACGATTTTTTTGTGTATGGCTGGTGGCACAGCGGTTTTCGTGGAACCTCCCCACGCTCAGCCAATAGACGAGGCGAGCTAACGTGGCTCCCTGCAGTCAACGCTGTCCACCGAGAGATCTGTCAGCTCATGCTGGCAGTCTGGACTTCACGTCCAAGTCAATCTCTCGATCATAGTTCCATAACAAAATGGGGCCATCTCAGTTAGACTTCAGTGGTCTAATTGTGACCTTTGCTGGGGACTGAGACTTGTTGTGAGATGGTCATTTGGCACTTTTCTAATTGGCAGACCTCAGCCTCATATCCAGTAGAGGTTACTTGCGGACCTGAGTCTGACTGGTTTTGTTATTTGAATTGATTTGAGTAGAGTAAAGTCTCGATATTTTGATAAAGTTATCGTGAGTTTTATTTTTGATTAAATTAAAGTTTTCGATTGTCATTTAGATTTTTTTTATTGTGATTTTTGTAACGTAGAGTTTTTGATATTATTTTTATCTGCATTTCGACTTTAGGTTTGACTTTGGTCAAGCCTCAAGTCGGAACAATTGTCGAATTTTGTTTGAATTTTTGTGAAATTTTTTGAATTGATCTTTCCCGCTGGCCTTCTGCTATGGAAATTGTAGGTGGTCTCACAACTTTGCTTGTGTTCTCACGGGGTTGATGATTTGTTGGCCAACTGGCGACAGAGTCATGAGTCTGTGAGATGACTTTTTGGCATTTAGCTAACTAGTTGACCAGATTCATGGCTCTGCCCAACTGGAAGGTTAGTTAGACATGGCATCGAACGAAGGAGAAGGAAAGAGTTGTTGGAGGATGGAAATGATTCTGGAGACCTTCAGTAATCAGGAGTTGGCATACTGCTAACTGCCTGGTTGAAGAATCTCTAGTAACATTTTCAGTTTCTGACATCTCCAACCCGACTTTTCCTAGATCTCTGTGAGAATGTCATTCTTTTCATGCACACATTCAAATTACTTACCTTTACCGCATAATTTCTGATCTGGTTGAGAGAAGTGGACCTGGAAAGTTTTGTGTTGAGGGTTAGCTTTTGGAGAGAGGGAGGAGATTTGTATGATAAATCTTTTTTCTGATTTCGTTTTTCCGAAAAGCTTGAGTTTAGCTCATAAAATCTTTTTGAATTTATATTCCGTTTTTCTGAGAAGTTGAGTTGGTCTGCCAGACGAAAACCTGTGACTACAATCTGTGGTCATGGGTTTCATAAAGCATGTTTGCGAGCATGGATAGGAGAGCAAGCCAATTGCACCAATTGTCAATGCGTGCTCAGACAGCAAGACTTCATCGCGTATACCGGTGCGATCCCAAAGAGGTACCACACTCGTCAGGCGAAGGCAGATCTTCCGCAACAGTCCTTACATCTTGAAGTGCCTCAACCGATACTTCCACCGTCAAGTGAAGAGTCTTTGTCCCCTGGGCTACGCTCAATACTTAGATCCCATGATAATTCAAGAAAAAATAGTTTGTCACCTACACCTTCGGGGAAGGGCCTCATAGACACGGATCTTATATCCAATCTTCGAACCCAGTTACAATGTTTGGTACAGACAGAGATTACTTGAAGCATGAATGCTCTGCGTGCTGAGATCACCGACGTCAGACAGAAGGTCTTTGCTGTGACTCAGCAGGCGGACGTTTCCCGTCCACCACCACCACCTTTTGGAGAACGTGCTCAGACGCCCAGATTTTTTTTTGGAACATTAGAGAGACCCGCGCAATCGACACTCATTTTCAGCTGGGCAACACAGACCTTCATTTCCACCGGCTGCACCTTTCGCTCCTCAGGCACCTCCACCTTCAGGCCAACAAGCTCAAAACCATTCCTGGCATAGACGCTCAGGCAGTCCTATCAGGAGATGGAACCTGTCGTATAATGGAAATAGCTCCGAGCTCTCTGTGGACGAATTTATTTTTCGAGTCGAAGCGCTCACGCACGCCGTGCTTGAAGGAGATTTTGACCTCCTTGTTAGGAGCATGCTCATGTTGTTGACGGGACCAGCGAAGGATTGACACAACCCTTTTCCAACTTAGGAATTTGTCAAGACTGGATTGTCGATTGAAGGGGGAATGACCAAGGATGACTTGAAAATCCGAGTGCAACTGATGTCGCTGAAGCAGAAGCCTGGTGAATTATTCTCTATGTACCACCATCATCTAGTGTTGCTGCGTGACCAATTGCAGCACTCCATGCCAGACCTAGAATTCTTGGAAATCGTCAAGTCCAATCTACTGCCTGAAATTCAGGAGAAGATCTGTCTGCACCCTACCAATAACATCAGTCAGTTTAGATCACGTGTCACTCAAATTCATAACATAATTACGCATTCCGACGGCTAGTAGCCTGAACCCGTGTCGACATCATTGAGTGAGTGAAGTGGAGGGAGCATCCGATTTTAGCTCTAATTTGTCAGTGCTACCTAGATGTGACAATAGCTTACAAGACCTATCAGCTATTATAAACAGACCCGCGGCGATTTGCTGGAATTGCCACTATTATCAAGACTGTTTACAGGAGAGACAACAAGTGTTTTGCTATGGATGCAGACGCAAAAATGTCTTTAAACCAAACTGTAGGCATTGTTTTGGGAAAAACGAGAGACGGGTCGGGAATTCCACCACCTTTTCTCGATCAGTTTCGACGTCTCGAACGACAACAGTTCCAACAAACCCAGGCCAATCATTGAACAGGGAAGACGGTCCGCTCAATCAGCAGACAAACGACGAATCACTAGACTGTCCGTTAATATCACTCAGTGACTCTGGTGATATCGACGATCCATCTGACAGTCATACGACAATCTTTTAGTAAAAGCAGGGAACCTGATTGACTTCTCTGCAGATTTTCAAGCTCCCGTTTCCACCTGTAGAGAGCCCAAGCTGGAAGTAAACTGCCAACATTCACCAACTTCCATCGGTGATCTGGAGCACACAGGGGTATTATTCATCGAAGAACATTGTCAACTTCAAATCGGTGACCTACGAATACAGGGTAGGTAGTAGAGAAGGAGGTAGTAGAAGCCAAAAAGGATGAAATACGATTGCTGGCTAGTGACAACTTTAATCAGAGAGCAGTATGCCGCTATAAAAAGGGTTGAAGACAAAATCAGCACGGAGGAGGCAAGTATACGTGCCATTCCACATCCAGTACATTTAGCAGCGGCAACTACTACCGCGTGTTTAGCCGTCATCAGCTTAGTAATCTTGATAGGAGTATTATGCCATTTGAAGCGCTGGAAGAGGAACTATACCCAAGCCGGCACTAACAGAGTGATTCTACCTATAGTTCATAAGTCAGAGCAGCAACCCAAGGCCCAAAATGCAAATATCACCAATGAGACGATCTTGCCCACGACAGCGAACCTGCCAACCACTAATCTGCCAACTATTGTAGGGAAACAACTTGTGCAGCTAGAGTAGCCGCCATAGGTTTAGTTAAGCATATATAAATATTTTTGCACCTGTATAACGTAAAAGTAATTTAAGGGTAACCTATAGTTAGAGTTTACCGTGTAAATTTATATAGAAATAAAAAATGCATATACGGTTTATAATATTCAATCATGTTCAATGGAAAGGAATAGATCAATTGTTATAAGGTTCAAATGTAGGTATGATAAAATAATGGTTGTAGATTTTGAAGAAATGTAAAAAAAAAATATAGAATACAGAAAGCAAGAAAAACCATGTAATAAAGGGAATATGATAAGAAACTATCAGAAATTTAATGTGAAAAGAAAAGAAAAGAGAAATTAAATGTAAAATGAATAACAAGTATAAGAAATGTAATATATACAGAAAAAAGTTTTTTTTTGTATGACAATGGAAAAAGGCAAAGAGTATGTTAAGAGAAATGAGATGAGATGAAGATTTGAAATGTTAGAAAGCAAAGAAGAAAATGTAGTAGAGATAAGAAAATAACAATATTAAATTAGATAGTAAGTATGTAATGAAAAAGCCGAATGAAGATTAAAAAAATGTTTTCAATTTTAAGACTATTGCACTCTCCAGATCTAGTTCCCTAGAGAAACTAGTTTTTCCAAGGGGGGGGGGATGTTATGGCCCGATATACGGAGGATTCTTCCAGCAGCCAAGGACATATTCTGGTAGAATAATCAACGATTGCTAAACAATTGCCTCGCATGGAATTATTCTGCAGCCGTCGGTTATTTTGCTGCTTGCGATAAGCGCTTAGTGGAGCAATCGACAATTACAATAATAATTAACCTCGCATGGTAATTATTATGTAAAGCGATTGTTTACTATTGAGCGACTCAGGTGCTGCAACCGGTAGAACAAACGGCAAGGTTGTTGTCGTTTGTTTACATCCGCGTTGTTAGTAAAGTTTGCTTCCGAATATTGGTGCATAAAAGACGCGACTGGGCTGGCGAGTGCCGTAAAGTGTACAGTCTTATCTTGGTTAGAATCGGTTCAGGTTACCTAAGCGCCAGGTAGTTTAGTTATATTATAGTTAAGATAGGTCAGTTCGGAATAATAAAGTTTAGTCTTAAATGCAATTCGTGTGTTTTATTGTTTGATTAATTCGTGAGTTTCATTATTGCTAGAGGGGCACGACATCAATCATAAGATTGAAACGAATGACGCGACTCTGATAAAACAGAGGTTTTATCCGATTTCACCGGCATTACAGAATTTGGTGGATGCTGAATTGCGACGAATGCTATCGCTGGGTGTGATAGAGGAGAGCATCTGTTACTAAGAAGGACGCCTATCCGCTGCCGCAGATACATGCGCTTCTGAGTCGACTTCTTTCGGCACACTACATCACAAGCGTGGACCTCAAAGACGCATTCTGGCAGATTCCACTAGAGACTGAGTCCAGAGAGAAGACCGCGTTTACAGTCCCTGGTCAGCCACTCTATAAGTACACCGTGATGCCATTCGGCCTTTGCGATGCTCCACAAACTATGTGCCGATTCATAGATAAGGTCATTCCTTTCGATCTTCGTGAGAATGTCCTCGTCTATTTGGACGATTTATTGAATCTGTCATCAGACTTTGACTCTCATCTCACACTGCCAGCCCGTGTAGAGGATTGTTTGAGGAAAGCTGTCCTCACTATCAACGTTGAGAAGAGTAAGTTTTGCTCCTTAATGCTAAATAAATACTTGGGTTTGGTTTTATTGTCAGGAAAGGAGGAATCAGAACTGACCCAGATAAGTCCTCAGCCGTAGTTGACTATCCGTCACCTAAAACTGTTCGGCAAGCCCGACGCCTATTAGGTATGGCGGGATGGTACCCAAGATTAATTCCGAACTATGCTGACTTAACTGCCTCCATAGCTGACACTTTGAAGATTCCTAGTCAGTTTCAATGGACACTCGAAGCCAAGACGTCTCTGGAATTGCTAAAAAAAACTTACCTCTGCTCCGTTGCTAGTGAGCCCAGATTTCACCAAAACGTTCGTTATACAGTGTGATGCGAGCCAACAAGGTATTGGTGGAGTGCTGATGCAAATAGATGACGATGGCCACGAGAAGCCCATAGCCTCTGTCTCGAAAAAGTTGAACTCAGCACAGCGCAATTACATCGTCATAGAGCAGGAATGCTTAGCAGCTTTATTAATTGTGCAGAAGTTCCGGCCCTTCATAGAGCTTATGCCGTTTAAGATAGTGACTGATCATGCGAGCTTGAAATGGCTGATGTCTCAAAAGGACCTCAGCGGAAGACTTGCTCGGTGGAGTTTGAAGTTTCCAGGTTTCGACTTCACAGATTCATTGTGACAATTTTACAACACCTGAAGATCCTGGCCCCGAAGTTGACCTTAATTCTCCATATTTCAACTCGTTGGAATATGAGGAGCTGAGGTATAAGGTTAAATCAGCTTCTGGTAAACTACCAGATCTTTGCGTCTGGGATGGCTTCGTTTATATTCGGCCCGTTTCAAGAACTGGAGATCTGTTTCAGGCAGAAGAAGCTTGGAAGCTTTGGATTCCACGAGGGCTCGTCTCCGACGTTATTTCAAGACCGAATGATCCGCCACTGGCTTCTCACGGAGGTATAGGGAAAACACTGGAGCGATTAAGGAGACACTTGTACTGGCCACGAATGACAGTTGATGTCAGAAACTACATAGGCGCATGTAAGCGGGTAAAGAAACCAAGGCCCCCAATACTATTCTTAGACCACCTATGGGAGTCCAGTCTGTAACAGAAAGACCATGGCAAAAGCTGTACATCGACTTTCTAGGTCGATATCCCAGGTCAATGAAAGCAAATAACTGCATATTGATAATTTTTGACCACTTTTCTAAGTTCCCGATTCTCACACCTATGAGAAAGGCATCTACTCTCAACGTGTGTCAGTTCATCGAAACTGAAATATTTCATGTGTTCGGAGTTCCGGAAACGATAGTCTCGGACAATGGAGTCCAGTTTTGCTCAGCTCAGTTCGCCAGATTAAAGGATAAGTATGGGGTGAAACACTTGTGAATGGCAGTTTACTCGCAGCAAGCAAACGCCTCAGAGCGAGTGAACAGGTCTCTATTGTCAGGGAGTAGAACATACATCCGGAAGGAACATATCAAGTGGGATGACAAGTTAAACCATATAGCTAGCTCCCTTAGGAGCTTTTTCTACTAAACAACTGGCTTCTCCCCCTACCGAACACTCTTCGATCAACAGATGATTGATCATGAGAGCTTCTATTCCATCCTTAGGAGCCTCGGAACTCTTAATGAGCCTCTGAGAGTAGATGCGGAAGAAAAATTGAGATTGATCCGTGCGAGAGTGCAGGAGAACTTAAACTACGCATTCGAACAGAGTTCAAAGGCTTATAATCTCAGAGCGAAGCCTGTTAATTTCAAAGTGGGTCAAGAAGTATTCAGACGGAATTTTGCCCAAAGCAATTTCCAACAGCAGACTAGTGCTAAACTAAGACGTAAATTTGTGAAGTGTCGAAGAAAGGAAACTCCTTATATGAGCTTGAAGATCTGCAGGGAAGAAAGTTAGGAGTCTATCACGCCAAGGACATCAGGCCGTGATATCCATATGTCTGGGTCGTTGTAGATCTGTTGCAAATTTCAATCCTGGTAGCCCTAATAAGGCATCCAGCCAGCTTAACTGGTAAACTACAGGATGCCAATGTGCCGCTTAGGACCCTCCCAGCCTAGCAGTCGGCATACGTATTGGACAATAGATATTTTACCCCAATCTCTCACCTGACAATGCGTCAGAGCCCCTCCTACGTGGTACCCTACGGCAGATAGGTTGCCGTAGGAATTACTTGCATAGAGCCTTTGCAAATTTAAGGAAGAAAATCTGGCACGTCACCGACGCCTTGGAGACACACCCTTGAGCAAACGTCGTTCGGAAATCAGAGTAAGATGTCATGGCTGGGGAACCTTTGCGATCAGTTGGTTAGGTTACTGACCGCGGGGTTCCCTCGGCTCATCTCGGTGAAAGAAGGCAGAGGGGTATTGGCCGACCTTTTTGGGTTACCAGCTTGTCAGTGCACCTCTGGCTTCCGACACAGAGAATAATATCGAGGTCTGATCACGGACTAGTGGGACTTCAGGGATGCGTCTTCGATCCGTCACCTGTCGAGTATATCAGACTGTCTTGGCAATCCATCGTATCCGCCTGGCTTGAGCGATAAGAACTGCTTTCATGGGTCGTGGGTCGAGTCACACATTGGGCGCCCGCAGCGATGAGGCCTATGTTTTAAGACCGGCTAGCTCAGTCGTCCAATTTTCAGTGTTGTCTGGACCTCAAGGGGTCTAGACCACCCTGCCCTGTTATAGTCGTGGCATATTACATTTAGCAATATGCTACACTGAGACGAGTTGCACGCATACAGCCGGCCCATAGCCACATGAGCGGCGAAGAAAGACGCGCTGAAGACCAAAGAACAAAAAGAAGAAGAAAAAGAAGAGTGTAGACATCTGTCTTATGCTTGTCATAAAAAGACGCTCGTGAAAAGACGTAGGAAAATTGTGTAGGTATAAAATCGCGAATTTTCTTGTGGCATCGTGCTCGAAATTGGATATATTCAGCAATTGCGGATAAGACCTGATAAGCCGAACAAGGTGAAAGGTCAAGTTAATCATCGAGATAATTCAGGAGACACAGCTCTTCAATATACAGCTAGAAGTGGTAATCTAGAAATTTGACATCTACTAATAGATAGAAATGCTGATGTACATGCTAAAACTGTTGGTGGTGCTACTCCATTGAACCGCACTGAGGGGTAATTTGGATATTGTAATATAATCCGGAGCAGATATCCTTGCCCAAAATGAAGATGGACAAACAGCGCTACACAGATCTTCTACTAAAGGTGATTTGCCTGTATCTCAATATTTAATTGATCACTGCACAAGCTTAAAACTATTACCTATAAAAAGGATCGCCTTCCGTACAAGTTAGTTCCCAAAGATAATGAGTATTTAAAAACAAACTATTAAATCCAATGGCATGTAAGTTATTGTGAATTTTTGATAGCTCCGTGTTCGCGCAGCAATGAAACACGTACGTCAGTAGAGTTCGTATATTACTTGAAATAATTTCTTATACGGGTATTTCCCACTAGGAGGTCAGTAGAGCGGGAGGTGATAGTACTTAGATAGATGAACAAAAAATTGTATGGCGGGGGGGGGGGGGGGGGGTCATATCAGCTGTTTAGTAGTTATCTTAAAAACTAATTATAAAAAAAAGTTATGTTAATGACCTTTTTGCAAAAATAATGGAGATCAAATTAAAAAAAAATGTAAGAAAATCCGAAATTTTGAGTTTAGACAACCATAATTCCGATTCAGCAGTCGTTCAAAAGGCCATGGAGTTCTGCATACAATGAGCCCCTACTATAATCATTATAGTTAGGAGCTCATTGTATGCAGAACTCCATGGCCTTTTGAACGACTGCTGAATCAGCCCCATAGCCCTCTCCCCTCAAGAATTATGGTTGTCTAAACTCAAAATTTCGGATTTTCTTACATTTTTTTTTAATTTGATCTCCATTATTTTTGCAAAAAGGTCATTAACATAACTTTTTTTTATAAAAACTGTAAACTGTAGACTCTCCTCTTTAAGTTGACCTATTACACCCTATGTATTAACTGTAGCCGTTAAACAATTATTAACTCATAACCTATTCAGGTCACACCGAAATTAAACGATATTTTGTAAAATGACGTGCTAAGGGAACAAATTATAGTTTAGAATAGGTTTGAAAATAGGTTTGATAATATATATATATATATATAATAATAATTGTCACACAATTTTGATAGGCTCATTTGCCAGTGTAGTGGTGTAAACCAAATTCACTTAGTTAAGTACGTGGTTTATACTACTATCCGACTAGTACATTACAAATTTTGTCAGATAACCTCGTTCTCATTATATCTTATCCTATTCAATAGTGAAGCTTGGATATGAAGAGGCGGAAATTAACTATTTATAGAATAAGAAAAAAATGAACTAACCAGTTTGATAGCTATTACACCCGTGGGTGTTATTAATAGTACCTCATTCATCACCAAAGCTATGTATTAAACTTGTGAAATAGCCTAAGTGGGAGACTTTCAGAAGTATTCTTTCACAGAGATCTCGCATCCAGCTCCAGAAGGCCTTCTTGAGGAATGGATAGATGGTGAGTAAGCTTAGTAATTTTAAATTTCTGAAATGTCTACGGATGCTATAATATAACTATATAAATATATAAACAAAAAAAAAGAGGACAAGTCAATTCTAAACAGTTCTCCCCCTTAGGCACACTCTGACGACATTTGTATTTGTGATATAAGGTTGTATGAAGTTGAACAAATTTAAGAGAAAAACACTTGACAATTTGTGTTTCATGATATAAGTATAGTTATCATTAATTTAATAGAATAAAATAATACCAAACCGACGCGTTTCGTTCGGCTGTAATTGTTGTTAGCGATATGACCATTTCCTTGTCACTTTCATTGACAGGGGAAGCAGTATGCATTGCAAATCTATTTAGGGATAAGACTAAGAACCAAATATTGTCCGCGAAAATAAGTTTAGTTGGATTGAGCAAAGAATACCACATTTGCTAATAAAAAGAATTACTAGATTGGATAACATGAATCAGAAGTAGCGTTCTCATTTCCTCTCACCCCCCTGGAGCCCTCCTACCGTGACTAGGTCCGCTCTCGTCTTCTCTTTTCAGGTCGTCATCAGGGATACTGTATCATATCGCCCACAGTATCGCAGAGAGGTTGGAGCAATGGCGGTGGAAGCAGAACACCTGCGCTTCCAATTAGGGAAGTGGTAGGTAGTGTAAAGGTCTCTTCAAGACTGAATGTGGCAGTTTGGCAGGGACAGCGGCAGGTTTTCGTGGAACCTCCCCACACTCTCCGCCAATAGACGAGGCCACCCTACAGTCAACGCTGTCCACCGAGCGATCTGTCAGCTCATGCTGGCAGTCTGGATTTCACGTCCAAGTCAATCTCTCGATCATACTTCCATAACAAACTCCTCGATTAGGTGCCCGAGTACCTTATTTAAGGAGCTGAAATCTTGTGTAGGTATTATATCGATATCGTAATTTTAATTGTAACACAAGGCTCGAAAAAATTTTAAACGAAAACAAAAACACATTACGGTCCAGGCTATTTGCACGAAAATTCATGCGTGTAGCCCGCTTATTTTAAGGTTCTCTGATGTATCGTTTCACAAAAATGGTTATAACTTTTAAAATATCAAATGATTTTTTATGAAATTTGAAACGGAAACTCTTACCTGGAGGGGTAATATTTTTTGCGTGTGTGTACGGTGTATGTTAATAATTCGTGTGTGTATGTTTGCCGGTTGCTAAGATTTGTTATCGCAGTTTCCAGTTTTCTATATGAGGGAACTGCCCTGTGTAATAACAGGTTTGTTTGAAGGAGGAACTGTGGTTGATTGAATGTCTGGTTGAAGCAGGGAATTGTGATATTTTGCAAGTCTGCTTGACGCCAGTGTCATCCCTAACCCCTGCGATTTTGGACCAACCAAAGACCAATTCTTCACTATTAAAAGTTAGTTAGCTGTTAAGAGTTTGGCTACTAAAAGTAGACCATAACAGTATTCGTTCTTCTATGCATGCAACAAGTGTTCATACAAAGTAACGTATAGTGACTGTGTTTGCAGCCCCAGTATTTTTTAAATTTCCGACATTTTTTCATGGTATACTTTCAGTAACCAAACTCAATGTATTTGGTGGTCAGCTATTGAATCTTTCCAATTTGGAGCGAAAGGCTACTTAAAGGAAAATTTCAGTTAATGTTTGATGATCTACGATCCTATCCTGAAAAATTCCTTTGATATTTCTTTATGAGTGTTGAAATATTTGATGAGTTACTATTACAGATCTTGAGACCCGCTATAACTTATCAAAGTACCAATATGCGATTATCAATTGAACCCGAAGGGAGACTTGCTGTAACTCTAAGGTCTATAAACACTTTCATGGATATTTCTTCCCACATTTTTATCTTCAAATTGCTATCAGAATATTCCTTCAAAGTTTTGTTGCATACGGATTGCCTCTCCTTTGCACTTCTTGTATTAATATTATTTATATCTTCCTCTAACACTAGCGTTGAAGCAGCCATTTTGCAAAAAAATATGCGCAAGTTACTTCCAAGCTCTACAACAACTCCCACAACAATGGCAATCAAGCGACGACAAAAATGTCATCAGTGCGTGCACATTCATATAAACGTGAAGGCGCAGTAATAGTAGTGTCACCGAAAAGTTACTATCCGGAGGAACTAAAAAGTCACCATGATATTACGCCTATGGAATTGGACGTTTACGTTACAAAAAGTCTGCAGTGTGCGATAAGCCTTAACATACTTAACATTATTATTCCTGTTGATAACCCAAAGTATTTTAGAAAATAATTTCTGTTAAGGGGCGCCCATATCCTAAAGTGGGTAGCGCACCCACTTGGCTAAAGACGACCATGGTTATAAGGTTATGTTGCGAACTTTTGAACTTATGCGATCCTACATTAACATCCAAATCCATCTCTGCGTAAAGGGTGAACCCATATCTATACTTTGCCGAATTTGTTCATCCCATATTCTTGGATGCCTGTATGTCAACTTGTATATCTCTCAATTTCACATAGAACCTGTTCCAATTGGGAAGCAGATTTCGTACATCCAATTGTCAAATTAATATCCAATGTTTGTAGCCGAAAGTCCTATATAACCGTAAAATCTAAATAAGTTGTGAGGACATCTGCTGAAGTTTAGAAAATACATAATAAAGTTTTGAAAGTGTTGGGTTGTGTTAGCCTGCTAATTCCTTAGTCTCGAATTAAAAAATAATGAAGTCTCTTACTCGCTCAGTGAAATTGATATTCGTTTTTCGTATCTTGTCTAAGGCAGTTCAGTGAACGGACTGAAATAATGTAAGCAAAGTATCCTCTGTTAGGTGCATGAGCCTTTAAATTTAAAGTATCTTGGCGGACCATCATTAGTTACGCTTTTGAAGTAAACCATCTTATTATATCCTATGATTTCATATAACCACATTAACATAACATATATCATATAAAAATATTTATATCGAAAGCAATGAATAAAAAACTCAAAAATATTTCAGTAGCAAGTAGGTAAATAAATCAAAGGCACACACACTTCTGTAAATAAAAAAATATATATATTTAAATATTTAAAGCCTGTAACATTGGATATAAAAGAACCCAGTTTTTTTTTATTTATTGTTTTTAAGAATAAACAAAACATCAAGACTACATAATACCTAATTGTTGCATAGAAGCTATCTATTAACAGTGATAAAATTTAGAAGATAAAATGAAACAAAATACATATTGTGTAGGTAGTAATATATATATGTATGTATGTATGGAAGTACATAAAAAATTCCTAAACGAAAAAATAATAATATTATTATTCGTTTATTTAATATATAAAATTAAAGGGTACCTACCTAATGTAAGTTAGAGAAATCTTTTAAAACAATCCTTACATTTTATACACCCACAAAGTCAAGTTAATTTTTTAATTAATCTCTGCAAGTGATTTAGATATTCTAATTTCTAGTGAAGTTGTTAAAGTATTGAAACTATTCGGCATAAAAGAAATGCTTAAGATATTTAAGAGATTTATAAAAATGGAAATAAATAATTATTAAATCAAAATGAAAAATTTATTGAGCGTTTCGTAAGCATCCCTCCCCTACATATATACACATTGAATGAAATCGAAAAATATTTAATTTTTACATAAAAGTCGTCTTTACAAGACCCCCACGGAACTGTTCATGCTTCTATCTAAATACATTCACCAAAAAAGCATGATATATGTTTGTAAGTTATTTTGTGATGAGCTGCTACCCAGCAGACTATTGGAAATTTATAATATCGGGAGCAGTTTCATCTTTTTAATAATTCTACTGAACACATGAATATAATACTTTTTATGATACAGGTAAAGGGCTTAAGGAAAATGAAAAATCTCGTTCTGAACAAAAAATGGCAACGAAAAATGTTTTGTTCGTCGATCAAATAAAGGGCAGTGCTGCTGATTTTTTCTTTAGTTAATTAGTTTTAGAATTAAAATAACATTTGATGATTGTTCTATGATGAGAAAAATTTAAATCTGCTTGAAATAAACAACAAAATGTGCAAAAAAAAAAAACATTTTTTTATTTGTATTTTTATAGTACAGTACTTGATCAGGCCAATCCTGATCTTGATTAAAGTCTGGTCTACCTGTGGTCAGAACAAACACGTAATAAATGAATAAATGTGGTGCCACACGGATTTAAAGTTACTAATTCCGTGATTTTAATGGTTTGTCTACACATCAATCTCACATTAAATTTTCGAAATTTAATAAGTACTATGACTTAATAATAATAAAATGTATGTAAGATTGAATAATATAAAAATATTAAATCATAATTCAATAAATATAAAAAGTAATACTAAAAGTAAATTAAAATTATAGAAAAATTTTGTTGCAATTGACGTTATACTCACCAGCTCAATGTTTGGTAGTTAATTCACTTGGCTTTCTATGAATAAAGTGATGTTAGTAGTTCTTACTGCAGCCGATACCCACAAAAAGAATCTTTATTGCAGTCCGTACCCAATCCACAATAAAGTGTTTTTGTTAGTAATTTTCTTATTATAGTCGATACCCGCAATAAGAATCTTTATTACAGTCGAGATACCCACAATAAAGTGTTTTGTGTTAATAATTGTTATGGTCGTAGCATACTGCATGTAGCAGTATGCTACACTAAGACTAGATACACCATGTACTGTTTTCTTACTGTTTTCTGTGTGGATGGAGATCTGTACGCGCCGAACAGACCCGAGAAAGAAAAAGAAGAAGAAGAGTTTTTTTCAGGGCTGAAAGATTAGGAAGGTTGTCAAGTGAAAAGAAAAGTTTTGGGTTTTGTGAAAAAGGCGACAACAAAGTTTGAAATAAAGCAAGAAGATCTGAAAATAGTCGCGGAATCATTGACAGAGAAAAGTAGTGAAGCAGGAAAAGTTTTGGGCGAAATAGTAGCGGAACAAATGGGCGAAATTTAATTGCTCTTGTGTTGCGAAAAGGTGACGATTACTTGTTTTCAAGAATTCTTTCAGCAATGTGACTGAAATTCGGCGATTCGTTTGTGACATTGCCCACCTTTTCCCTTGGATATGGCTGAATGAAAGGATTGTTAGAGTCCGGTATCCGAAATTTCGCAGCCTGAATTTGCTAGAATTACTGGATGTCTTACAAGAATTAAATAGTGCCCCTGGGGTTAAGATGAAAAGCTTGCATAAATCGTAGGAATAGCGTTCCAAAATAGTAGTGTGCCAAACTACTGGCGAGAATTATTCATGTATTCAAGTACGAGTATGCTTAAATATGGGCTAAAATTATTTACAAGATAAATTTTTATATACTAATTTACTTAATTTAATGACTAGATTCAGTTCTAAAAGATTTTTCTTAAGATACTAATTTATTTTAATATTGCCTAGCCTTAGTTATAAAAAGATTTTGGTAAAATGATAATTTACTTCAATAATGACTAGGTTTAGTTATAACAAGATTTTTGAATTTCAGAAGAATTAATAAATCGCAGAAATGACTAACTAGACTAGGGATACGTACAGTGTGAAAATTTGACCAAAGAAATCACTGAAATCATTCGCTAGCATAACTCGCGGAAGTAATTCACAAAACGATTGTTCAAACTATTTAATTAAAGTATTTTTCAAAGTCATGTGCAGGACAAGTGCTAGATTAGATGCGAAAATAACTTATTAGAATCATTTGCTGCAGAGATTTATTAAATTTGAATTTAGAAAATTTACGATGAAAGCTATTTGGGGAGTTCCGAAAAGTTTTCAGTTCGTATAGCTGCATGCAAAGCATGGCAATCTAATTAATCCTTTAATAGTGACAGTGGAACATTCACGGAGGCGCCTCTGCGATAGACCCCAACAAGAAAGCTGTAAGTTGATGCCTTTTTATTGTTTTTATATATACATATGAAATGCATGTTTGAATGAAAGAAAAATATTTTAATAACAAGGTGGACAACTTTTATTATAAACGTGTACAATTTATCTATGAACAAAAGCACGTCAGTAAAATTTTTAGATTTAAGTCAGTATAAAGATTAAGGTAATTCCGGAGTATTAATAACTATAAACGCAGTGCTATTCAAGACGATTGAGTAGATTCTTTGGTTCTTATTTAATATATTATTGGTTACAAGACGATGTCGTCTTGCATTTATAATATGATAACTTGTTATCTTCTAGTATTCACGTCGTTATCTAAGTTTGCTTTAGATATCACCATTGTCAATTTGGAAATGAAGTTTTGTTTATAACGTGATGACGCTGTAAGTTTTTATTTTTCCTCTCACTCTCCTGGAGCCCTCTTGATTTAGAGGTCGAAAAGGTCCGCTACTCTTCTCTTTTCAGGTCAACATAGGGACACTGAAAACTATCTGCCCCCAGTGTCAATTGGGTGATAGGGGCGAGGAAAGAAGGCCAAACATCTGTGCCTTCCCAATGGATGTAGGTAAGTGGTGTAAAAGTCCCTTAAGGACTGAATGTATGCTACGGCCTTTTGATTTGTAGACACGAAAAATTTTGTATATGGCTGGTGGCAGCGGCAGGTCTTCGTGGAACCTACCCACACTCTCCGCCAATAGTCGAGGCGAGCTAGCGTGCCGCCCTGCAGTCAACGCTCTCCACCGAGTGATCTGTCAGCTAGTGCTGGCAGTCTGGACTTCACGTCCGAAGTACATCACTCTACATAATACCATAACATAATTTTCTTATTACAATCGATACCCGCGATAACAATCTTTATTACAGTCGATACCCAAAATAAAAATATTTATTTTAATTGGCAACCAAATAAAGTATCTCATTTGTTAATAAAAAGAGAACACTATGAAATAGATTACCACATTAATTGTTGCACTACCAAACTGAAAAATAGATCGAGTCAAGTCAGATTGCCGCCAGGGTTTTGTACATGGATCCAAATAACGGTATTCAAAAGCGCATGGCAGCAATAGCTAGCATAGCGACTATACTTCTTTATCTGTTGTTTGAAGTGTGACCGTTTCGTATAAAATTGTTTGTAAATATTTTTGCCGAATTACAAATTTCTTGCATTCTCAATTTTTCGTAAATTAAAATTTGTTAAATTAAAAATATTTGAAGCGCATAATAATTTTTCATCTTAAAAGTAATTATTATGCACGAATGTAGTGTACTGTCATGTGCAGTTGTTGCTGGCTGGCTCGTTTCACTACGGAGCTCTACAATAGGTCTGTTCGCGTACTGGTCGTGCAAAAACTTTCTGGGTAAAAACTTACTCGTTTGGTGGGGGAAGAATATAAAATGCATTAAAAAGTCTCTTGCCGGTTGTCATTGTTGCATTTTGTATTACATATTCATTGTTTTGTCAACTATGGCAAGTAAAGGGTTTTCTAATAGGAGGTGTTATTTTAATTAGCCCGCTATTTCGGTAGATGTCACTTTTAGAGCTATCATTTTTTGACATTTGACAAGTAGAAACTACGCCATTAATAAAAATGGAATGATACACGATTCAACAACGCATTGAAATTATTAAAATTCACTATAAAAATGGTGAAAATGTGGCAGAGACGGTTCGTAAAACTCGAACATTTTTGGGTCGTCGTGAAGCACCTTGTCGGACCGCAGTACAGAAACTGGTAGAAAAATTCAAGCTGTTGGGACAAGTTAGTGATGTGAAGAATAAAACCCGTACACGTCGCTCAAGAACAGCCGAGAATATTGCTGCTGTAGCCGAAAGTGTTGAAGAAAACCCAGGTTTGTCCATTCCTCGTCGTTCTTTGGAAATAGGCATTCCACAAACGTCATTACACCGTATTTTGCATAAAGATTTGGGTCTTAAGGCTTATAAAGTTCAGTTAACACAAGAACTCAAGCCGGCCGATCATCAACAACGTCGAGTCTTTGCTGATTGGGTCCTTGAAATGCATGAAAATGATCCGGAATTCCATCGAAAACCCATCTTGAGTGATGAGGCCCATTTTCACCTCGATGGCTTCGTCAACAAGCAAAATTGTCGCATCTGGGGCTCGGAAAATCCAAGAGTTATTGTTGAAAAGCCTCTCTATCCTCAACGTGTGACTGTTTGGTGCAGTTTATGGTCCTGCGGGGTCATTGGACCTTACTTTTTCGAAAATGAGGCTGGAGCAACAGTTACGGTGAATGGATTGCGCTATCGACAGATGATTAATGATTTTTTATGGCCGGAATTGGATGGTATTGATCTGGACAACGTTTACTTTCAACAAGACGGCGCTACGTACCATACAAGCAACGAAACCATTGATCTTTTACGGGAAAAGTTTCCGGACCGTGTTATCTCTCGAAGAGGTGATCACAATTGGCCACCGAGACCTTGTGACTTAACAACTTGCGACTTCTTCCTTTGGGGCCACGTGAAAGAGAAGGTTTACGCCAACAGCCCAGCGTCGATTCAAGACCTCAAAGATGGAATTCGTGAGGCTATCGAGGACATAGGGCAGCCACTTTGCGATTTGGTTATGGAAAATTTCATGAAAAGGATATGGTCCTGTAGGCGTGGTCGTGGTGGTCATTTGGCTGATGTTACTTTCCATTATTAACGGCATACCTTCCTCTTTATAATGAAATAAAGATCCGATCATTTATCTCAAAAAATGGCATTTTTCTTTGAATATCAATATAACACCTCTTATTGGAAAATCCTTTATATAACAAAGGATTTGATGACTTCAACGTTGAAAAACTGTGCCACTCTCTTAAAAATAGTCATAAGATAAGTCAACGATACAAAATATTGTTGACTCCTCGATGACTCAACGAAACTTTTTCCTGCTGATGTAATATGCTTAGAATATAGAGCAAACAGGAATGGTGATAAGCCAGATTTTGCGTAATGAATTTCTGGTTGTGTTGGTAGTCCATTTTTACATGTATTTACACGCCATCCCTATTCTAAGCAACTTGTCAATTTGCAAAAATTAAACAAAGGTTTTGAGCGGAGCATCTTTGGTACAAAATGGTCTTTTTCTGCTTTATTTTGAAACAATTCACATAATTAATTAAAATAAATCTTTGCTTCTATTAACAAAAGATATAATTTAGGTAGTATGCAGTTGCCTCAAATGGGATTCCCTAGTTTATAACCCAATTTTTAATTGCAAGCACTGACCGAACACTTTATTTCTGCTTTTTTAATTGATATGAAGATTTTAACAGGCACTAGTGGCACTATAAAACTTTGCACAAAATAAACTTCAAACATAAATAGTTTTGAAAAGAATTACTTCCGTACTTTTGTTGAATTACGCAAAAGAATTTTAGATTGCATTAACCTGTTCACAAAACAAGAGCACATTTGACAATTATTCAACAGGTTTGAGAATTATGCAACAGCTTCTCATTCCAGCATCTCACTTACTCCATTGTATAGTCTCCTGCTCTTGACAAATTACGCTCATGTACACGAATTTTACACGATTCAACCATTCCTGTTTGCTCTATAATCTAAGTAATATGACACGGCGTTGTCATAATAATGTTGACATCACATCAGTAAATTTCCCAATCGGAAAATAAACGAAAATACATATTATGTATGTAACCGAAAAATTTGTATCTTGTAACGCCAAATTATTATATTTGAATTATGATTCTTTAATTTTTTTTATATGAATTTATTATAGTATTTTATTTCATTTTTATATCTTTCTGACATGACTCAACGTTTACTTTACTACTAACAGCAGTTACAAGTTGTTGCTTCAAATTATAACTAATTTCTACAATGTCAACGCTATTTCATCGTTGACAAGTCTTTGATGTGTCAACAATACTTACATACTTAAAATATTTCAACTATACATGCTCATTTGGTATATACTGTTGACACATAGAGTAAACGGTCAACAATGAAGCATTGTTGACTTCGTAGTTGACCACATTTCCTGCTGGAAAGCTTCCTTTGGCATTTGAATCAGAAAAATGGGTTGCTCCGTTCTAGAAAAAGAATTTTTTGAAAATGACGTTTCATCGTAAATATTTATTTCACATGAAAACCAAATACAATGGTTAAACATAGAAAATTGAAATATTGCCATGAAATATGTAAAATATTAGGCTAAAGCGTTTAAAAGAAAAATCAGCCCCCCGCATCAACCTACACACCTCTGTACACAAATTAGAAAATCACGAATTTTAAAGATATTCGGGTGAGAAAAGTTTCTTACAGAAGAATAGCAAAATTCCATTTAATAGGACTCAGCAAGAGCTTTAATTTGATATCACACACGGCACAAATTGAACCCAATCGGAAAGCTGCCCATTCACTTTCTAAATTAAAAAAAAGCCCATGTAAATCCATCCACGTTTACTACCCTAAAACTCCATCGTCGAGAACGGCACAAAGTTATTTAGTCAGGGGTTTGTGAGTAGATGAAAGTTATTTTAAAAGAAACCGATTACTTTTTGATGTGATCAATAATTCTACTCTACTTTACCAATTTCGACCCCCCTGAAATATTTGTAAACAATTTTTATACAGATAATAATTTTTTTAAGGTAAATTTTCAGTTAATTACTCTATAGGGGGGTTATATCAAGTTTTCTATATTTTTTTCCCGTGGGGCTACTTAAACCACTTTCCGAAAGGCTATGCAAAAAGTGTTGCATTTGCAAACACCTTGTATATACGAAACCCCTGAAAACCCTAAAAGATTCTGGAATAAAATTAAAACCCAAATATTCAAATTTACATGCATTTACAAATTACATAAACTAATCGTGCTTAAGCATGTGCAGATTATCTTTTAAAAAAGCACGAAGAAATTGCATCAGCACGATTTGGGAAAAAGAAAATTTTTAAATTACAACCCAGCTCGTTGCAAAAGAAAACAAGCCCCATGGCAAATGCTGCCGTCAGTAGGATTTGCCATTGAAAATGCAATATGTACATATGTGCGTGTGAACATTATGCTCATACATATCGGGCAAATAAATATTACACGGTGAAGACTAGAACGATCAAGTCTTCACCGAAAAAACTTATGGCAGCGAATTTTCCGCGGCAAGTATGTACACCGACATACAAACTGCTTCCTGATAAATAGCCAGGGCTTGAATTGCATATTCCAGCCTTGGTCGTACGAAATTCTCTTGGACATATATATATATATATACATATACATACATACATGTCCAATCAAAAATTTCTCAGGGTTGAAAGTGCACTTTCGGCTGAAAAAATAAGGTACTCGGGCACCTAATCGAGGAGTTTGTTATGGAAGTATGATCGAGAGATTGACTTGGACGTGAAATCCAGACTGCCAGCATGAGCTGACAGATCGCTCGGTGGACAGCGTTGACTGTAGGGTGGCCTCGTCTATTGGCGGAGAGTGTGGGGAGATTCCACGAAAACCTGCCGCTGTCCCTGCCAAACTGCCAAACCAAAGGCCGTAGCACACATTCAGTCTTGAAGAGACCTTTACACTACCTACCACTTCCCTAATTGGAAGCGCAGGTGTTCTGCTTCCACCGCCATTGCTCCAACCTCTCTGCGATACTGTGGGCGATATGATACAGTATCCCTGATGACGACCTGAAAAGAGAAGACGAGAGCGGACCTAGTCACGGTAGGAGGGCTCCAGGGGGGTGAGAGGAAATGAGAACGCTACTTCTGATTCATGTTATCCAATCTAGTAATTCTTTTTATTAGCAAATGTGGTATTCTTTGCTCAATCCAACTAAACTTATTTTCGCGGACAATATTTGGTTCTTAGTCTTATCCCTAAATAGATTTGCAATGCATACTGCTTCCCCTGTCAATGAAAGTGACAAGGAAATGGTCATATCGCTAACAACAATTACAGCCGAACGAAACGCGTCGGTTTGGTATTATTTTATTCTATTAAATTAATGATAACTATACTTATATCATGAAACACAAATTGTCAAGTGTTTTTCTCTTAAATTTGTTCAACTTCATACAACCTTATATCACAAATACAAATGTCGTCAGAGTGTGCCTAAGGGGGAGAACTGTTTAGAATTGACTTGTCCTCTTTTTTTTTGTTTATATATTTATATAGTTATATTATAGCATCCGTAGACATTTCAGAAATTTAAAATTACTAAGCTTACTCACCATCTATCCATTCCTCAAGAAGGCCTTCTGGAGCTGGATGCGAGATCTCTGTGAAAGAATACTTCTGAAAGTCTCCCACTTAGGCTATTTCACAAGTTTAATACATAGCTTTGGTGATGAATGAGGTACTATTAATAACACCCACGGGTGTAATAGCTATCAAACTGGTTAGTTCATTTTTTTCTTATTCTATAAATAGTTAATTTCCGCCTCTTCATATCCAAGCTTCACTATTGAATAGGATAAGATATAATGAGAACGAGGTTATCTGACAAAATTTGTAATGTACTAGTCGGATAGTAGTATAAACCACGTACTTAACTAAGTGAATTTGGTTTACACCACTACACTGGCAAATGAGCCTATCAAAATTGTGTGACAATTATTATTATATATATATATATATATATTATCAAACCTATTTTCAAACCTATTCTAAACTATAATTTGTTCCCTTAGCACGTCATTTTACAAAATATCGTTTAATTTCGGTGTGACCTGAATAGGTTATGAGTTAATAATTGTTTAACGGCTACAGTTAATACATAGGGTGTAATAGGTCAACTTAAAGAGGAGAGTCTACAGTTTACAGTTTTTATAAAAAAAAGTTATGTTAATGACCTTTTTGCAAAAATAATGGAGATCAAATTAAAAAAAAATGTAAGAAAATCCGAAATTTTGAGTTTAGACAACCATAATTCTTGAGGGGAGAGGGCTATGGGGCTGATTCAGCAGTCGTTCAAAAGGCCATGGAGTTCTGCATACAATGAGCTCCTAACTATAATGATTATAGTAGGGGCTCATTGTATGCAGAACTCCATGGCCTTTTGAACGACTGCTGAATCAGCCCCATAGCCCTCTCCCCTCAAGAATTATGGTTGTCTAAACTCAAAATTTCGGATTTTCTTACATTTTTTTTTAATTTGATCTCCATTATTTTTGCAAAAAGGTCATTAACATAACTTTTTTTTATAAAAACTGTAAACTGTAGACTCTCCTCTTTAAGTTGACCTATTACACCCTATGTATTAACTGTAGCCGTTAAACAATTATTAACTCATAACCTATTCAGGTCACACCGAAATTAAACGATATTTTGTAAAATGACGTGCTAAGGGAACAAATTATAGTTTAGAATAGGTTTGAAAATAGGTTTGATAATATATATATATATATATAATAATAATTGTCACACAATTTTGATAGGCTCATTTGCCAGTGTAGTGGTGTAAACCAAATTCACTTAGTTAAGTACGTGGTTTATACTACTATCCGACTAGTACATTACAAATTTTGTCAGATAACCTCGTTCTCATTATATCTTATCCTATTCAATAGTGAAGCTTGGATATGAAGAGGCGGAAATTAACTATTTATAGAATAAGAAAAAAATGAACTAACCAGTTTGATAGCTATTACACCCGTGGGTGTTATTAATAGTACCTCATTCATCACCAAAGCTATGTATTAAACTTGTGAAATAGCCTAAGTGGGAGACTTTCAGAAGTATTCTTTCACAGAGATCTCGCATCCAGCTCCAGAAGGCCTTCTTGAGGAATGGATAGATGGTGAGTAAGCTTAGTAATTTTAAATTTCTGAAATGTCTACGGATGCTATAATATAACTATATAAATATATAAACAAAAAAAAAGAGGACAAGTCAATTCTAAACAGTTCTCCCCCTTAGGCACACTCTGACGACATTTGTATTTGTGATATAAGGTTGTATGAAGTTGAACAAATTTAAGAGAAAAACACTTGACAATTTGTGTTTCATGATATAAGTATAGTTATCATTAATTTAATAGAATAAAATAATACCAAACCGACGCGTTTCGTTCGGCTGTAATTGTTGTTAGCGATATGACCATTTCTTTGTCACTTTCATTGACAGGGGAAGCAGTATGCATTGCAAATCTATTTAGGGATAAGACTAAGAACCAAATATTGTCCGCGGAAATAAGTTTAGTTGGATTGAGCAAAGAATACCACATTTGCTAATAAAAAGAATTACTAGATTGGATAACATGAATCAGAAGTAGCGTTCTCATTTCCTCTCACCCCCCTGGAGCCCTCCTACCGTGACTAGGTCCGCTCTCGTCTTCTCTTTTCAGGTCGTCATCAGGGATACTGTATCATATCGCCCACAGTATCGCAGAGAGGTTGGAGCAATGGCGGTGGAAGCAGAACACCTGCGCTTCCAATTAGGGAAGTGGTAGGTAGTGTAAAGGTCTCTTCAAGACTGAATGTGTGCTACGGCCTTTGGTTTGGCAGTTTGGCAGGGACAGCGGCAGGTTTTCGTGGAACCTCCCCACACTCTCCGCCAATAGACGAGGCCACCCTACAGTCAACGCTGTCCACCGAGCGATCTGTCAGCTCATGCTGGCAGTCTGGATTTCACGTCCAAGTCAATCTCTCGATCATACTTCCATAACAAACTCCTCGATTAGGTGCCCGAGTACCTTATTTTTTCAGCCGAAAGTGCACTTTCAACCCTGAGAAATTTTTGATTGGACATGTATGTATGTATATGTATATATATATATATATGTCCAAGAGAATTTCGTACGACCAAGGCTGGAATATGCAATTCAAGCCCTGGCTATTTATCAGGAAGCAGTTTGTATGTCGGTGTACATACTTGCCGCGGAAAATTCGCTGCCATAAGTTTTTTCGGTGAAGACTTGATCGTTCTAGTCTTCACCGTGTAATATTTATTTGCCCGATATGTATGAGCATAATGTTCACACGCACATATGTACATATTGCATTTTCAATGGCAAATCCTACTGACGGCAGCATTTGCCATGGGGCTTGTTTTCTTTTGCAACGAGCTGGGTTGTAATTTAAAAATTTTCTTTTTCCCAAATCGTGCTGATGCAATTTCTTCGTGCTTTTTTAAAAGATAATCTGCACATGCTTAAGCACGATTAGTTTATGTAATTTGTAAATGCATGTAAATTTGAATATTTGGGTTTTAATTTTATTCCAGAATCTTTTAGGGTTTTCAGGGGTTTCGTATATACAAGGTGTTTGCAAATGCAACACTTTTTGCATAGCCTTTCGGAAAGTGGTTTAAGTAGCCCCACGGGAAAAAAATATAGAAAACTTGATATAACCCCCCTATAGAGTAATTAACTGAAAATTTATCTTAAAAAAATTATTATCTGTATAAAAATTGTTTACAAATATTTCAGGGGGGTCGAAATTGGTAAAGTAGAGTAGAATTATTGATCACATCAAAAAGTAATCGGTTTCTTTTAAAATAACTTTCATCTACTCACAAACCCCTGACTAAATAACTTTGTGCCGTTCTCGACGATGGAGTTTTAGGGTAGTAAACGTGGATGGATTTACATGGGCTTTTTTTAATTTAGAAAGTGAATGGGCAGCTTTCCGATTGGGTTCAATTTGTGCCGTGTGTGATATCAAATTAAAGCTCTTGCTGAGTCCTATTAAATGGAATTTTGCTATTCTTCTGTAAGAAACTTTTCTCACCCGAATATCTTTAAAATTCGTGATTTTCTAATTTGTGTACAGAGGTGTGTAGGTTGATGCGGGGGGCTGATTTTTCTTTTAAACGCTTTAGCCTAATATTTTACATATTTCATGGCAATATTTCAATTTTCTATGTTTAACCATTGTATTTGGTTTTCATGTGAAATAAATATTTACGATGAAACGTCATTTTCAAAAAATTCTTTTTCTAGAACGGAGCAACCCATTTTTCTGATTCAAATGCCAAAGGAAGCTTTCCAGCAGGAAATGTGGTCAACTACGAAGTCAACAATGCTTCATTGTTGACCGTTTACTCTATGTGTCAACAGTATATACCAAATGAGCATGTATAGTTGAAATATTTTAAGTATGTAAGTATTGTTGACACATCAAAGACTTGTCAACGATGAAATAGCGTTGACATTGTAGAAATTAGTTTTAATTTGAAGCAACAACTTGTAACTGCTGTTAGTAGTAAAGTAAACGTTGAGTCATGTCAGAAAGATATAAAAATGAAATAAAATACTATAATAAATTCATATAAAAAAAATTAAAGAATCATAATTCAAATATAATAATTTGGCGTTACAAGATACAAATTTTTCGGTTACATACATAATATGTATTTTCGTTTATTTTCCGATTGGGAAATTTACTGATGTGATGTCAACATTATTATGACAACGCCGTGTCATATTACTTAGATTATAGAGCAAACAGGAATGGTTGAATCGTGTAAAATTCGTGTACATGAGCGTAATTTGTCAAGAGCAGGAGACTATACAATGGAGTAAGTGAGATGCTGGAATGAGAAGCTGTTGCATAATTCTCAAACCTGTTGAATAATTGTCAAATGTGCTCTTGTTTTGTGAACAGGTTAATGCAATCTAAAATTCTTTTGCGTAATTCAACAAAAGTACGGAAGTAATTCTTTTCAAAACTATTTATGTTTGAAGTTTATTTTGTGCAAAGTTTTATAGTGCCACTAGTGCCTGTTAAAATCTTCATATCAATTAAAAAAGCAGAAATAAAGTGTTCGGTCAGTGCTTGCAATTAAAAATTGGGTTATAAACTAGGGAATCCCATTTGAGGCAACTGCATACTACCTAAATTATATCTTTTGTTAATAGAAGCAAAGATTTATTTTAATTAATTATGTGAATTGTTTCAAAATAAAGCAGAAAAAGACCATTTTGTACCAAAGATGCTCCGCTCAAAACCTTTGTTTAATTTTTGCAAATTGACAAGTTGCTTAGAATAGGGATGGCGTGTAAATACATGTAAAAATGGACTACCAACACAACCAGAAATTCATTACGCAAAATCTGGCTTATCACCATTCCTGTTTGCTCTATATTCTAAGCATATTACATCAGCAGGAAAAAGTTTCGTTGAGTCATCAAGGAGTCAACAATATTTTGTATCGTTGACTTATCTTATGACTATTTTTAAGAGAGTGGCACAGTTTTTCAACGTTGAAGTCATCAAATCCTTTGTTATATAAAGGATTTTCCAATAAGAGGTGTTATATTGATATTCAAAGAAAAATGCCATTTTTTGAGATAAATGATCGGATCTTTATTTCATTATAAAGAGGAAGGTATGCCGTTAATAATGGAAAGTAACATCAGCCAAATGACCACCACGACCACGCCTACAGGACCATATCCTTTTCATGAAATTTTCCATAACCAAATCGCAAAGTGGCTGCCCTATGTCCTCGATAGCCTCACGAATTCCATCTTTGAGGTCTTGAATCGACGCTGGGCTGTTGGCGTAAACCTTCTCTTTCACGTGGCCCCAAAGGAAGAAGTCGCAAGTTGTTAAGTCACAAGGTCTCGGTGGCCAATTGTGATCACCTCTTCGAGAGATAACACGGTCCGGAAACTTTTCCCGTAAAAGATCAATGGTTTCGTTGCTTGTATGGTACGTAGCGCCGTCTTGTTGAAAGTAAACGTTGTCCAGATCAATACCATCCAATTCCGGCCATAAAAAATCATTAATCATCTGTCGATAGCGCAATCCATTCACCGTAACTGTTGCTCCAGCCTCATTTTCGAAAAAGTAAGGTCCAATGACCCCGCAGGACCATAAACTGCACCAAACAGTCACACGTTGAGGATAGAGAGGCTTTTCAACAATAACTCTTGGATTTTCCGAGCCCCAGATGCGACAATTTTGCTTGTTGACGAAGCCATCGAGGTGAAAATGGGCCTCATCACTCAAGATGGGTTTTCGATGGAATTCCGGATCATTTTCATGCATTTCAAGGACCCAATCAGCAAAGACTCGACGTTGTTGATGATCGGCCGGCTTGAGTTCTTGTGTTAACTGAACTTTATAAGCCTTAAGACCCAAATCTTTATGCAAAATACGGTGTAATGACGTTTGTGGAATGCCTATTTCCAAAGAACGACGAGGAATGGACAAACCTGGGTTTTCTTCAACACTTTCGGCTACAGCAGCAATATTCTCGGCTGTTCTTGAGCGACGTGTACGGGTTTTATTCTTCACATCACTAACTTGTCCCAACAGCTTGAATTTTTCTACCAGTTTCTGTACTGCGGTCCGACAAGGTGCTTCACGACGACCCAAAAATGTTCGAGTTTTACGAACCGTCTCTGCCACATTTTCACCATTTTTATAGTGAATTTTAATAATTTCAATGCGTTGTTGAATCGTGTATCATTCCATTTTTATTAATGGCGTAGTTTCTACTTGTCAAATGTCAAAAAATGATAGCTCTAAAAGTGACATCTACCGAAATAGCGGGCTAATTAAAATAACACCTCCTATTAGAAAACCCTTTACTTGCCATAGTTGACAAAACAATGAATATGTAATACAAAATGCAACAATGACAACCGGCAAGAGACTTTTTAATGCATTTTATATTCTTCCCCCACCAAACGAGTAAGTTTTTACCCAGAAAGTTTTTGCACGACCAGTACGCGAACAGACCTATTGTAGAGCTCCGTAGTGAAACGAGCCAGCCAGCAACAACTGCACATGACAGTACACTACATTCGTGCATAATAATTACTTTTAAGATGAAAAATTATTATGCGCTTCAAATATTTTTAATTTAACAAATTTTAATTTACGAAAAATTGAGAATGCAAGAAATTTGTAATTCGGCAAAAATATTTACAAACAATTTTATACGAAACGGTCACACTTCAAACAACAGATAAAGAAGTATAGTCGCTATGCTAGCTATTGCTGCCATGCGCTTTTGAATACCGTTATTTGGATCCATGTACAAAACCCTGGCGGCAATCTGACTTGACTCGATCTATTTTTCAGTTTGGTAGTGCAACAATTAATGTGGTAATCTATTTCATAGTGTTCTCTTTTTATTAACAAATGAGATACTTTATTTGGTTGCCAATTAAAATAAATATTTTTATTTTGGGTATCGACTGTAATAAAGATTGTTATCGCGGGTATCGATTGTAATAAGAAAATTATGTTATGGTATTATGTAGAGTGATGTACTTCGGACGTGAAGTCCAGACTGCCAGCACTAGCTGACAGATCACTCGGTGGAGAGCGTTGACTGCAGGGCGGCACGCTAGCTCGCCTCGACTATTGGCGGAGAGTGTGGGTAGGTTCCACGAAGACCTGCCGCTGCCACCAGCCATATACAAAATTTTTCGTGTCTACAAATCAAAAGGCCGTAGCATACATTCAGTCCTTAAGGGACTTTTACACCACTTACCTACATCCATTGGGAAGGCACAGATGTTTGGCCTTCTTTCCTCGCCCCTATCACCCAATTGACACTGGGGGCAGATAGTTTTCAGTGTCCCTATGTTGACCTGAAAAGAGAAGAGTAGCGGACCTTTTCGACCTCTAAATCAAGAGGGCTCCAGGAGAGTGAGAGGAAAAATAAAAACTTACAGCGTCATCACGTTATAAACAAAACTTCATTTCCAAATTGACAATGGTGATATCTAAAGCAAACTTAGATAACGACGTGAATACTAGAAGATAACAAGTTATCATATTATAAATGCAAGACGACATCGTCTTGTAACCAATAATATATTAAATAAGAACCAAAGAATCTACTCAATCGTCTTGAATAGCACTGCGTTTATAGTTATTAATACTCCGGAATTACCTTAATCTTTATACTGACTTAAATCTAAAAATTTTACTGACGTGCTTTTGTTCATAGATAAATTGTACACGTTTATAATAAAAGTTGTCCACCTTGTTATTAAAATATTTTTCTTTCATTCAAACATGCATTTCATATGTATATATAAAAACAATAAAAAGGCATCAACTTACAGCTTTCTTGTTGGGGTCTATCGCAGAGGCGCCTCCGTGAATGTTCCACTGTCACTATTAAAGGATTAATTAGATTGCCATGCTTTGCATGCAGCTATACGAACTGAAAACTTTTCGGAACTCCCCAAATAGCTTTCATCGTAAATTTTCTAAATTCAAATTTAATAAATCTCTGCAGCAAATGATTCTAATAAGTTATTTTCGCATCTAATCTAGCACTTGTCCTGCACATGACTTTGAAAAATACTTTAATTAAATAGTTTGAACAATCGTTTTGTGAATTACTTCCGCGAGTTATGCTAGCGAATGATTTCAGTGATTTCTTTGGTCAAATTTTCACACTGTACGTATCCCTAGTCTAGTTAGTCATTTCTGCGATTTATTAATTCTTCTGAAATTCAAAAATCTTGTTATAACTAAACCTAGTCATTATTGAAGTAAATTATCATTTTACCAAAATCTTTTTATAACTAAGGCTAGGCAATATTAAAATAAATTAGTATCTTAAGAAAAATCTTTTAGAACTGAATCTAGTCATTAAATTAAGTAAATTAGTATATAAAAATTTATCTTGTAAATAATTTTAGCCCATATTTAAGCATACTCGTACTTGAATACATGAATAATTCTCGCCAGTAGTTTGGCACACTACTATTTTGGAACGCTATTCCTACGATTTATGCAAGCTTTTCATCTTAACCCCAGGGGCACTATTTAATTCTTGTAAGACATCCAGTAATTCTAGCAAATTCAGGCTGCGAAATTTCGGATACCGGACTCTAACAATCCTTTCATTCAGCCATATCCAAGGGAAAAGGTGGGCAATGTCACAAACGAATCGCCGAATTTCAGTCACATTGCTGAAAGAATTCTTGAAAACAAGTAATCGTCACCTTTTCGCAACACAAGAGCAATTAAATTTCGCCCATTTGTTCCGCTACTATTTCGCCCAAAACTTTTCCTGCTTCACTACTTTTCTCTGTCAATGATTCCGCGACTATTTTCAGATCTTCTTGCTTTATTTCAAACTTTGTTGTCGCCTTTTTCACAAAACCCAAAACTTTTCTTTTCACTTGACAACCTTCCTCCTCTTTCAGCCCTGAAAAAAACTCTTCTTCTTCTTTTTCTTTCTCGGGTCTGTTCGGCGCGTACAGATCTCCATCCACACAGAAAACAGTAAGCCGAGTGTACATGGTGTATCTAGTCTTAGTGTAGCATACTGCTACATGCAGTATGCTACGACCATAACAATTATTAACACAAAACACTTTATTGTGGGTATCTCGACTGTAATAAAGATTCTTATTGCGGGTATCGACTATAATAAGAAAATTACTAACAAAAACACTTTATTGTGGATTGGGTACGGACTGCAATAAAGATTCTTTTTGTGGGTATCGGCTGCAGTAAGAACTACTAACATCACTTTATTCATAGAAAGCCAAGTGAATTAACTACCAAACATTGAGCTGGTGAGTATAACGTCAATTGCAACAAAATTTTTCTATAATTTTAATTTACTTTTAGTATTACTTTTTATATTTATTGAATTATGATTTAATATTTTTATATTATTCAATCTTACATACATTTTATTATTATTAAGTCATAGTACTTATTAAATTTCGAAAATTTAATGTGAGATTGATGTGTAGACAAACCATTAAAATCACGGAATTAGTAACTTTAAATCCGTGTGGCACCACATTTATTCATTTATTGCGTGTTTGTTCTGACCACAGGTAGACCAGACTTTAATCAAGATCAGGATTGGCCTGATCAAGTACTGTACTATAAAAATACAAATAAAAAAATGTTTTTTTTTTTGCACATTTTGTTGTTTATTTCAAGCAGATTTAAATTTTTCTCATCATAGAACAATCATCAAATGTTATTTTAATTCTAAAACTAATTAACTAAAGAAAAAATCAGCAGCACTGCCCTTTATTTGATCGACGAACAAAACATTTTTCGTTGCCATTTTTTGTTCAGAACGAGATTTTTCATTTTCCTTAAGCCCTTTACCTGTATCATAAAAAGTATTATATTCATGTGTTCAGTAGAATTATTAAAAAGATGAAACTGCTCCCGATATTATAAATTTCCAATAGTCTGCTGGGTAGCAGCTCATCACAAAATAACTTACAAACATATATCATGCTTTTTTGGTGAATGTATTTAGATAGAAGCATGAACAGTTCCGTGGGGGTCTTGTAAAGACGACTTTTATGTAAAAATTAAATATTTTTCGATTTCATTCAATGTGTATATATGTAGGGGAGGGATGCTTACGAAACGCTCAATAAATTTTTCATTTTGATTTAATAATTATTTATTTCCATTTTTATAAATCTCTTAAATATCTTAAGCATTTCTTTTATGCCGAATAGTTTCAATACTTTAACAACTTCACTAGAAATTAGAATATCTAAATCACTTGCAGAGATTAATTAAAAAATTAACTTGACTTTGTGGGTGTATAAAATGTAAGGATTGTTTTAAAAGATTTCTCTAACTTACATTAGGTAGGTACCCTTTAATTTTATATATTAAATAAACGAATAATAATATTATTATTTTTTCGTTTAGGAATTTTTTATGTACTTCCATACATACATACATATATATATTACTACCTACACAATATGTATTTTGTTTCATTTTATCTTCTAAATTTTATCACTGTTAATAGATAGCTTCTATGCAACAATTAGGTATTATGTAGTCTTGATGTTTTGTTTATTCTTAAAAACAATAAATAAAAAAAAACTGGGTTCTTTTATATCCAATGTTACAGGCTTTAAATATTTAAATATATATATTTTTTTATTTACAGAAGTGTGTGTGCCTTTGATTTATTTACCTACTTGCTACTGAAATATTTTTGAGTTTTTTATTCATTGCTTTCGATATAAATATTTTTATATGATATATGTTATGTTAATGTGGTTATATGAAATCATAGGATATAATAAGATGGTTTACTTCAAAAGCGTAACTAATGATGGTCCGCCAAGATACTTTAAATTTAAAGGCTCATGCACCTAACAGAGGATACTTTGCTTACATTATTTCAGTCCGTTCACTGAACTGCCTTAGACAAGATACGAAAAACGAATATCAATTTCACTGAGCGAGTAAGAGACTTCATTATTTTTTAATTCGAGACTAAGGAATTAGCAGGCTAACACAACCCAACACTTTCAAAACTTTATTATGTATTTTCTAAACTTCAGCAGATGTCCTCACAACTTATTTAGATTTTACGGTTATATAGGACTTTCGGCTACAAACATTGGATATTAATTTGACAATTGGATGTACGAAATCTGCTTCCCAATTGGAACAGGTTCTATGTGAAATTGAGAGATATACAAGTTGACATACAGGCATCCAAGAATATGGGATGAACAAATTCGGCAAAGTATAGATATGGGTTCACCCTTTACGCAGAGATGGATTTGGATGTTAATGTAGGATCGCATAAGTTCAAAAGTTCGCAACATAACCTTATAACCATGGTCGTCTTTAGCCAAGTGGGTGCGCTACCCACTTTAGGATATGGGCGCCCCTTAACAGAAATTATTTTCTAAAATACTTTGGGTTATCAACAGGAATAATAATGTTAAGTATGTTAAGGCTTATCGCACACTGCAGACTTTTTGTAACGTAAACGTCCAATTCCATAGGCGTAATATCATGGTGACTTTTTAGTTCCTCCGGATAGTAACTTTTCGGTGACACTACTATTACTGCGCCTTCACGTTTATATGAATGTGCACGCACTGATGACATTTTTGTCGTCGCTTGATTGCCATTGTTGTGGGAGTTGTTGTAGAGCTTGGAAGTAACTTGCGCATATTTTTTTGCAAAATGGCTGCTTCAACGCTAGTGTTAGAGGAAGATATAAATAATATTAATACAAGAAGTGCAAAGGAGAGGCAATCCGTATGCAACAAAACTTTGAAGGAATATTCTGATAGCAATTTGAAGATAAAAATGTGGGAAGAAATATCCATGAAAGGGTTTATAGACCTTAGAGTTACAGCAAGTCTCCCTTCGGGTTCAATTGATAATCGCATATTGGTACTTTGATAAGTTATAGCAGGTCTCAAGATCTGTAATAGTAACTCATCAAATATTTCAACACTCATAAAGAAATATCAAAGGAATTTTTCAGGATAGGATCGTAGATCATCAAACATTAACTGAAATTTTCCTTTAAGTAGCCTTTCGCTCCAAATTGGAAAGATTCAATAGCTGACCACCAAATACATTGAGTTTGGTTACTGAAAGTATACCATGAAAAAATGTCGGAAATTTAAAAAATACTGGGGCTGCAAACACAGTCACTATACGTTACTTTGTATGAACACTTGTTGCATGCATAGAAGAACGAATACTGTTATGGTCTACTTTTAGTAGCCAAACTCTTAACAGCTAACTAACTTGTAATAGTGAAGAATTGGTCTTTGGTTGGTCCAAAATCGCAGGGGTTAGGGATGACACTGGCGTCAAGCAGACTTGCAAAATATCACAATTCCCTGCTTCAACCAGACATTCAATCAACCACAGTTCCTCCTTCAAACAAACCTGTTATTACACAGGGCAGTTCCCTCATATAGAAAACGTAGCAATTGTGGAAACTGCGACAACAAATCTTAGCAACCGGCAAACATACACACACGAAATATTAACATACACCGTACACACACGCAAAAAATATTACCCCTCCAGGTAAGAGTTTCCGTTTCAAATTTCATAAAAAATCATTTGATATTTTAAAAGTTATAACCATTTTTGTGAAACGATACATCAGAGAACCTTAAAATAAGCGGGCTACACGCATGAATTTTCGTGCAAATAGCCTGGACCGTAATGTGTTTTTGTTTTCGTTTAAAATTTTTTCGAGCCTTGTGTTACAATTAAAATTACGATATCGATATAATACCTACACAAGATTTCAGCTCCTTAGCTCAACGTCTACTTATCTAGGATATAAAAAGAACAATTTTCACTTAAGAACTGTTTCAATTTGTTCGCTGAAATGAAACCATATACACTCACAGAGTCCATACAGGTACACGACAAAAACTTCATCGGATCCTGTTTTTTGTTATACCCTAGATGAAATTTACAGGGTATACTAAGTTTATCATTCCGTTTGTAACACCTCGAAATAATGATAATAGAGCAAAATGGATTGGACATCCACGCATAATATTAAAAATTATTTTAATTTTTCCATGTCCGTCCGTCCGTCTGTCCGTCTGTGCGCACGATAACTCGAGAACGCCTATACTTAGAGAGCTGAAATTTTGTATACGGACTTAAAAAAAAAGTAAAATTAAGTTCGAAAATGAGACAAATCGGGAAATTCCTTCGTGGGGTTGCCATAAAAAATTTTGTTTCCCACTATATATTTGGACACTGTCTGAGAACAGCGTCGACGTAAAGAGCTGAAATGTGGTACATGGTGTTTTCATTGTAATAGAAAATGAAATTTTAAAAATAGACTAAATCGGGCAACTTCTTCTTGGTTTGCCATATAAAAATTTAGATTTTTTACGTATACTGTGAAAACGATCAGTCCAAGACATTTTTATTGTACTAAAAACTTCTTCAGAATACGAAATCCTATAAAATTGGTTATAATAATTTCAAAAATCAAACTTGCATAGAAGGGTGATAATACGAAATTTCATATTATCATAAGAATTGGTCTTGAGCAATTCTAGCTTTTTTACTTGTTTTTAGTTCAATTCATCGTTCATGTTATATTACTCTATTGGATATTACTCCAAACAGATGTACCTACTCTACAAGAGGAAATAAAATCAATGATGTGCTTGTAGGAGGTAGAGCTTTAAATATTTTCATCATAAATAAACCGATGTAGTAATTTCCATATTTTTCTTCAATTTTTTAAACTCACCTCATACGTTAATAACTTCGAAATCATTAAAAATCGAAAAACCACATCACTTGCATGTCTGTTGTTCAGCATTACTAAAATATATAGGTTACATTATGTAAATTTTGTTGATGAAACTTGTGGGAATATTACTGGTTATATACAATCTATAGATTTAAAAAAGCTCAATCCATATTTTAAGAGAGACAACAAGTTATTATATGAATTTCCATTTTAAGCATTAAAGCCCATAAAGCAAGGTGAAAATTTATGTACCTACATAAAAATGCGATGCGTATGATTTCCATAATTGTGCAACGTTAAAATTATTCCGAGTTTAATCAGAATTAAAAAGTGTTTTCCGTAATTCCGATATTACAGGATAAGCACTCAACCTACAAATTTCGCCTCAATTCATTTGATTGATGATTTCATCGGATTATTTAATTAAATTTCGACTGTACAATCCTGGAAACAGGAATATCGAATAATTAATGAGAATTTAATTGATAGTCCGAATGTAATTGGTTGTCTGGAAGAAACTAAATAAATTTATGAAATCAACCACGGATCTTAAATTCAGGCTTTATTAATATAAATTAAAATAAAAACTTTATCACTTTATCAGCGTTATGAGAAAAGAGTTGGCCATTTTTAAGGTCGAGTAATCCTATAGAAGGCACACCACTGTCTTCCAGGCTGAGATCCTTGCCATGCCATCGCAAAGTGAAGATAGCCCTTGATATGCAAATCAAGAGAAAGGTCATTGCTATCCTCTCGAAGGCAGCCTTGATGAATATAAGTGGCCCACGGATAACATCTAAGTTACTGGGAGACAGCAGGATGTCTGTAGATAAGCTGTTTATCCACAATAAGCTATCTCTAGAGCGTGTTCCCGGTTATTTGGGTATCAAGGGGAATAAGAGGGGTGACCTGCTACCCAGGTCCGGCTCTAGCCCTGGCTTCCTTGGACCACCTTCTGTACGCGTTGCCACCTCGGTGATTATTAAAGTGGGCTCAGTATTTGCAGGTGTATAAAACTTTATTGATTGACCTAATAGGAATTTCTCTGATTTTCTCTTGGGGCTCGCAAGAAAACAATGCGGAACTGTGGTTGGACTTATCACTAGCTACAGCTCGCTGAGTATCTGTCCTGTCTCGAAGGATAGTTTGAGACAACCGAAGACTTTCTATGCGCTTATCCGGCCTTTGTCCGGACTCTTCTATACCCTTCTATCTGTGGATGAGCTGAAAATCTTATATCTCATAGACCTGATGCACTTCATTAAGGAAGGTTTTGCTGCGAGTTCGTTTGATATTTTTAACAGGTTGGCACAATGGGCCGCTTTACCTTCATGTTTGGGATCTTTCGTCCTCTGCCTTCAAAAAAAAAAAAAATCATATGCAAAGAGCATCGAAAGACGTTTGTTATGAAAGCTAATCAAGTGCTTATTTTTTGGTTGTGGAAAACTTGCCACCACGATGGAAGTTTGGATATTTTGTGCTTTCTTCGAGCTCATTTTACGTTGCTTCATCAATAGTAGAATGACAAAGTATAATATGTGCTCCTAAACTAAAATATTTTTAAAAACTGTAATTTTTTAGGATTTTTTTTAGATGGCTTGGTAGCATGTTGGATTGGATGGACGAGGTCCCTGGAACGTAGGTTGGTAGCGTGTAAGGAATAACATCAAATTTAAAGGTCTCTGTGGTAAAAATGCTGATGTTGACTATTAGGTTGCAGTTGATTTGACGAATAAACTTTTTCCAATTCATAAAAATAAAGATTTTCTACGGGATATCAGTTTAAGGGCGAACACGCAATCGACGTAGCAAGCATCAGCTGTGATGCTGGGTTTTATATCATGCCGAGCATATGATACAAGGCTTTTCGAAGCATCATAATAATAAAATAGCTCCCATATTTCCTCCGGAACAAGTTTCTTAAAGAAAATCGCGTAAATTAATATTGTAGACAAAACAAAAACCCGGTATTAAGGTGTTATGCTTACATAAACAAATGTCAACTATAAAAGAGGTTAGCATTGCAAAGTTTTCTATACTACATTTGATGCTTTCATTTCGCCTTGGAGGTTAGTTAAGCAAACTGCATGATGCTTGCTGTGTCGATTGCGTTTTTACCTTAACCCCGATGAAACAAGCCTATTTTATCCCCAGATTGCAATAGAAGATCTTATTGCAAAAGTTGAATTTAACTGTGTTGCAAAGAGCGGTGTGCGGATATTGGAGGGGTCTGCGGAAAGGGCCCGTTGTTTTCAAATAAGAAATATTTGAGGCGAGTCATTGATGGTATGGGACGTTTCTAGAGGTCTTGTAACCGTAGAATTGCCCTTTTCTTCCTGTCGTATGAATAGCCTGGAGTACACGGAAGTCCACAGACAATATCTCCTACTGTATCTTGCGCACTATCGTGGCGAATGATTAAACTATCAACAGGATAATGCTATGATCCACATAAGCAGCTCCAGCACCAAAATTCTCGGGTGGCCGATCCGTTTCCCTGATGCAAACCCTTTAGAGAGCATATGTGGATGGTTAGTTCGAACAGTTTATAAGGATGTCAAGGAATTTAGCACCGTCAGTAGGATTAAAGATGCTGTTAAAGCGAATGATGCATATGGTTCAGTGGATATTGCTAAAGAAATAATGCAACAAGTTTTGAAACAGTTTAAAATGTGGAAACCGAAGAAGAAATGTTTTCTTACAATCTGACCTGATCTAAGTTTTTAGTTTCTAGTATTTTTGCTTTGGTGTTTGCCATTCATTTCTTTGTGTTTTGTTAGTTTTTCGTTATTTTTTTTTTTTGTTAAATTTTAGTTAGATTTTATATTTATGTTTGGAGTTTTAACTTTTTTATGTTGTAGTAATTGTTAATTCTCAGTTTGCTTACCAGAGTGTGTAATTTTTAAACTGCGACCATTTTGAGCGAAATAATGGTTTAGCACGTGTTCCCATAGACGAAATCGTCATGAAATGCTTGGCATTGTTCTGTCCCACGATACTTCCCCAATATATGCTATGGCACTCTGATACGCGTTTGCGAATAGCCACCTTAGCTGTACACAGAGGCAATCCACACATTGGGTTTGGGCCAATCAGAGATGTAGCTGAGCCTTGTGTACCAAGCTCATCAGCTTTCTAGTTTCAAGCAATGCTTTGATGTCCCAGGATCCCGATCAGGCTAACCAGGTTCAGATTAAATCTACTTAGTATATGAAGGACGCTTTGTCATTTAAACAGGAGCTTCGATTTCACCGTTAAAGATAAAATTGCTTTAATTGCTGCCTGACTGTCGGAGAAAAGAAAAAAATCTTTGTGACTCTCAGATAATAACGAGCACTAATGTATTCTTTCCTTTATAGATGTAACGCGCAGATTAACTTATACTTGCGGTAAATTACTTCAATAATAAACAAAATTTTATTTTCAAGTTGCACCATAAATTTCAATTTTAACTTTCAACAAAAAAGAGTTTTTTTTTACGTTTTCTCAATTCGTGATAACTATTTGAGATTTACAGTCATATAATTCATACTTACATTTTTTATATACATAGTACCTACATATAAAAGTTTGTAATTTTTATTAAAAGACTTTCCTCTGTTCTTGGAAGTTTTTGCTCGATTAGGAATAAACATTAATTTTTATTAACAAGACATTAGTTTCACAACCAGTAATCTAAGTAAGTAGTTACTTTCAAGAACTTGATAGTTTCAGGATTAGCATTCAGCAACTTAAATACATATCCTCCCACTAGTGGTAAGGTGTCTATTTAGAAATAAACAGTCTCTTGAGGCGAAGCGATCATCTCGGCAGTAGAATTACGAGCTCCGCCGTTCTAAAAAAGTGCGGATCTACGGTTCCATCAGCTGTAAATATAGTTCCATAACAGCAAAATAACATCTGACACGACTCAGGACTACACACTGGTCGGTAACCTTGAACTTAGACGTTCGGTCAGAAGGAATGTCATCACCAAGTGACCAGCAGCCAACATATATGCTGTGCTAAAGAAACGGCTCTTGCAAGTTTTTCTAAGCAAAGATGCGCCAATAGACTTCTCAGCGCCATTACTGTAGACGAAAGGAAACCATCTCAACTTCTTAATAACATGAAGCAAATAGTAGGCAGCTGCATTTCTGGTGAAGAACTGAAGGCTTTATGAATGCAACAGCTTCCATCACAAACTCAAGCAGTTCTAGCAAGCAGACCAACCCAGGACATCATCAAGTTAAAAGAAATGGCAGACAAAATTTCGGAGGTTTTTTCAACCTTTGAAGTAGGAACTATGATAATATCTGCAGGCACCCCGCATTTGCTTAGGTATGGCGCCAAATTACTCCATTTATATCGATTGTCTAGGCCAATACATATTTTCAAAAACGAGATTGCAAATTTTTTTCTATCCTCGATGAGCATCTCATATTATGGTCGTAATTTTTTTGTATGTTCTCGCGAATCTCATCAAGTGTGCCTTTTATTACTGATATAATGAGTCCCAACTGGATATCAGGAAAATTCAGTTAGACACCAATTTTCCCAATGCCAAAAAGAGACAACAAAGAAGAAAAAGATGAGATGAGGTCACTGTCTTCAATTTACAGAGAAAAGAGTTCGTTACAAGATGTCATAGTGTGGTGCATATCTGCATCACTCCAACATCGAATACAAGAAAATAGAAGGAATGTAAACAATTCCACCTAGTTTTTGCGTTCATGACAGTATTATTGCCCAATGTAACTTGGAAATTACAAGCCTATTTAGAACAAAAAGTCAAGTTACACAGGAATCATCTTTATGTGTTCAAAAAAGTTTTCCTCTTTTTTCGCCGAAACAAAGAATTGGGTAACAAGGGATTAATTTACCTGTAAAAAATTAGTTTGTTTACCTATGATGATTTTCTAATGGGGTGGTATAAAATAAGGTAGCAGCATTAATTGTCCATCAACTGGCCAGATGAGAATAGAGCACTGGTGGGAATAGGGTTTACTTCTTCTACCCATGGTACAAGGTTTAAACACGTGTGATCTTGTTAAAATATCAGCGCTAGTTGGTTTGTTTGATTCTTAGCTTGTTGACCTTTTTATACATACAAAATTTGACTGAAAAACGTCCATCGCGTCGGTCCATGGTGCTCAAGTTCATTAGGTCATATACTGATATTTAAGTTATTGGAGATCTTAACTACTTTTTTATTTTGATTTTTCCTTTTTTGTCAACTTTTTTTTTTTATAATATTTCTACAGTCATAGTTCTGTGCTGTGTCGATCTTCACAGTTCTAATTATTTATGGCCCTCTCCATTGCTTAAAGTAATTATGGCCATTATTTCATTCTATTCGAGTTGAAAGATTAATTAAGCTGTCACGCCCAGAAATGGTACAACTGGAAAGCAGGCTACAAATTGTCACAAAGTCAATATTGCGGAGAATACCTTGTCCAAGGGTGACAGATTATCATCGTATTACTGTATCATAAATCGCTTAATACCAGTGATTTTCCTTGACATGTATATTGTTTTCTTTAGCTATTTTTCAATTACATTTTAATAACTTTTACAGCATTTGAGAATTTTTATGGATAAAATTATAGGATTTGTTTCCAGTTAAAACTAAACTTTAATCACTTTTCTAACATACGAGTAAATCTTGTATATATAGTTCCAATTCGATATTTAAGAAATTCTGTCTAAAAGGTTTTCTCCTTTTCAAATTCTTCATGATATTGTAGGTTAGTACCGATTAAATCATGATCACAGTCAAATTTTTTTTTTTTAATTACATCTACTAATGAAGGTTTATTTATTTGTTTTCTATACCTCCGAATCTCACAGATTCAGCATCGAAATAGTATTAATATTTCAATACACAGATTTTAATTGCCAAAATGTAAGTAGCTGAAAATGAAAAAAATTTTACCGATAAAGAGTTTTTGAAGAAAAAACTTCACGTGAGCACAAAATTATAAATCTTTTTATACTTTACATGGGTTTTTGACTGAAATTTTAATATCTAAGTAAACATATTTGAAATTTTTGCAAAATGCATATTTATCACACTTATTTCTAGTACAAAAGTTATTTTTTCGGAAATCTAAGTAGTACTATAAGTATGGACAATCGTAAGAAAAACATATAATGTTTATGTAAAGCTAATTTTACATAAGTTCATCATTTTTATATATTATATATATATACCTAAAAATTTGATTGCTTACATAATACATCTGTAAATTTACAAATCTACATTTCCTAATTTTGAATACTTTTTTCCTTAACTTTTGATAGAAGACACAGCCGCGTATTTTCCATTTAGAAAACAAATTAATCTTTTAAATAAATTGTTAAATACAAAAAACAAAGAAAAAAAGGAAAGTTGTATTACTTCGCATACATTTTGAGGGCGCGCATTAAATGTAAACTCATATAAATACTCCCGCATACATTCAAACAGTTTCAAAGAAAAAGAAAGGAAATTATACACAATTTTGTCCACCTTACGATGAACATTTTCCTAACAAATAACACATATGGAAAATTATATAAATAACAGAGAAACATATCAAAATAATGTAAACAATTAAAGAAAAGGTTAATACCTACATAAGCAGGCAGCATTTTTTCGATCTAGTACTATCACTGACAACATCTCCAGTTACGCCACTAAATTTCGTTATCGATTGCGTCGTATTGCTACCGGCTGCATTATTAGTTGCAACATTGTTACTAGATGACGGTAGTATAGATGATAGGTCAATAGATTGTTGCCCACCGGTAGTTGTAGAATTTGTTGCTGCCGATGTAATACTTTGTGATCCTGATATTACAGAGCCATTTTCTGTAAGGACGTTCGATCTGGACTGGGATCTCTGCTTCTTTAGATTCGCCAAAGTTGTTCCAGAGAGCGAGTTATCTAAATGGTGAGTATCTTTATATATTTCATAGGGAAAGAAATGAAAGAAAAGAACACAAAATGTTGGTTAATAAAATTATTATTTGTTAACAAAAAAAAAAAAACAAACAAAAAAAAAATTTAAACAAAAAATCAAAAGGAACTAAACCTACATATAATATTTTTTCGGGGCCCTAGGGCCTGTCTGTTTTATTGTCTGTTCATCTGAGGGTATGGAGAACACGTTAGCTTAGCAATCTACAGTTAGTCACACAAAAATGCAAGAAGCTTATAAGGATTTATATGAGGAATTATGGTATCCCTGAGTTTTATAATTTAAATGTAGCTGGTATGGAATATTAAAACAAGTTTTCTTCTTTTCACCAACGTTTCCCGTTGTATTTCAGCGCTTCTTCTTTTCTTTAACAATTGTTTAGTCTGGCCAATATAACATGCTTCACATGACTTGCAATTAATTTTATATATCACATTAGACTGTAATTCATGTGGATTCCGATCTTTAAGTGTGGTAAATAGATTATGAACTTTCTTCGTATTATAGAAAACTACCTGTATATTATTAGAATACGAGGACATTAAGTCTTTTAATTTGAAAGACATCGGTGCCATAAACGGTAGTCTAATACATTTTTTATTTTGAGTCTGTAGCTTATTAGTTGTATCAACGTTATGGATGTTAATATTCGTTGCATCATATTGTTAAAGAAAAGACTATACCAACACGGGTATGATTGCAGAACTACCAACAGTCACAAAAACGAGATGACAGCCCGAGCCAAGCATAATTTCGAAGAGAGAGACCATGTTTTTGATTTTGATAATACAAACATCCTGGACTATGAAAATATTAGTGAAATGATACACATACAGCTCAATGATAACAACATTAATTTTCGGACTGATACCTTAAACCTAAATCCAGTCTATAGGACACTATTAAACTCATACAAAAACACTATAATGAATGATGATAAAAGAGATTGATGTTATTCTAGTTTTGATAAGGTCTTATTCCCACTTTGTTATACTAGTACTAGACTATCTGTTTTCCTGTATTTTTATCTAGGATGCTATCTGACAGCCGTAAAATTGTTAGATTTTTTCGATGCTCCTTACAATTTGTTTAATTTTTTTAATGTGTAATTTTAATAATAATTATTATAATTCCTATTGATAATTTCTTGAGGTAATTGATAGATAATTTTAGTGTCTTACTGTTGTCAAATGAATTCTTTGTTATGTATTTTTATAGCCCTGAAGAACCGTTGAAATAAAACGCGAAATGTTGGTGAAAAGAATAAAACTGTTTTAATATCCCATACCAGCTACATTTAACTTATAAGGATTGTAAAGAAAGTATTATAAATATTGGTAAGTCAAGGACATAGCCTGGAAGAGGCTTCAAAACTCACTTTTATACCGATATAGCATTCTAAGAGTTCCAAACGAACTTGGTAAGATAAATCAATACTGAAAATCCAAATAAAGAAACGTAACTAGGAACCTTCCTATGAAAGCCCTATCAAGGAGGGCTCTTCAAGTGTAACACCAAAGCTGACGTATCATAAAGTAGTATAGTGAACGTCAAAGCAGGCATTCTGGGCAATAGGATTTCAAACGGGCTCGTAACAGCGAACGAAATGAAAAAATTCTATTTGGGCAAATCCTACTTCAGTGTAGCCAAATACAATTTAGGAGGGCTTATACTGGCATGAGGCAGAGATACCACCGCACCGTAATTGAAATTCATGTTTGTGTCAGATGTGAAGCCCTGGGAAGGAGTCAAATTGTAGAGCAGGTTAATATTTTTCGAATGCAGATAATAGCGGGATAACAAACAGTTCCCACCGCACAAATTTTGGCTGATGTGTCAAAATAAGGGACTGAAAGCAAAGGAGCAGAAGGTCTTCAGGAGAACACTAGAGAGTTCCTTACCTATTTGGCTCTAATGACTTCAAAATTGTAGAGAACTATATTCCTTCGGGGCAAATTGTGGTGCTCTATAACATTACAGCTAACACTAAAAAAAGTGTTGACTATGTTAAATATTCACTAAATGCAAAGCAGTGGAAGGACTTTAGAGGAGCACCAGAGGATTTCTTAAACTAGTTGACTTTGTCAACGATAAATTAAGGCGTTCTTAATCTTCTACATACAAGGAGTGAAGAGAATTCAGAGTTCCTGGAGAATGCCCTTGCGAAAGAATACAGGACTTTCCAGTAGATTCAAAGCAGGTTTAGAAAAGGATTATCAAAACGGGATGGACTTCTAAAAATGTAAGATCATTCTAACGAAATAGTGGAGCTTCTCATACAATCATACACAGAATTACATGTATACCAGGTAAATATGATCATTCTCCTAATAGGAATCATATGATACCATTGGAAGTATCTCAAGGAGCTTCTTTATTGGTGGACTCTTAAGAGATTCAAACCTTACAAGATGCCAGGTAGAGATGATTTCTATGCAATTCTTTTGGTGTATCTGGGAAGGACTTGTTATGCTTTTTTCTTCCCAGAATGAACAATTCTCGAATTCATTGTGAGCGAAGTGTTTATAGTCCATTCACGTCGGTCATTGAACTACAGCAGAGTATTTTTGTAAACCTTACACTTTAGGTACACAAGTTATCCCACTCGTATTATATAAATGGACAAATGCTCATGAAAATTTTTAATTTTTATTTTTTACAAACCAATTTTTCGATGGAAAGATAGATAAATTATTCACCGAAAAGAACACAACTGCATCATCAGACTGCTGCATTACTGGTCTAAATAACTGAGCTAATGAGGCGAATCAAAAGACACAAGAGCAGTTACGCTATGGAGATTCTGGAACACTTTTTCCATACAAAAAGTGGCAACTTTTTTCCCAAAATGTTTTTGGGGTTCTGGATCACTAAGGAGGAGTGTTCTGGGGAGGGGGGCTCTGAGGCCGCTTTTGTACTGAAAATTAGACGTCATCTTGAAGTTTTCTTTTAGGAGGATACTGATGCCAACAACAACAACCAATGTAGGTAGGTATGTTGACTTGGATAAGTAATGGAAATGTCCGTGTTCAGGTGTAATGACAGCCGATAATCAAATTCGCATAGCCGAATAGTGTAAACAAAATTCGCACATAGCCGAGTAATGTAAACAAAATTCGCACTAATTACCTTCTCAGGTGTAATTAATATTAGTATCTGAAAAAAAGAAACAACAATCTATAACCTAAGTTATGGATTAAAGATTTGATGATATTAATCTGTAGGCGTCTTTATAAACAAGATTGCACCATGTAATGATATAATGACTATCCGAACCAGCTTAACACAAGCTCGCTGCATGGACACGTTTAATAAAATAAATTTCTAAAAATAGATCAGGTGAGTCTTAATTTTTATAAAATTTTTTTTTTTTATTTTCAATAAAGTTTCTTTTTACAAATATTTGTTTTTATTTTCAATAAAATTTCTTATTACAAAAATATTTCTAATATCACATTGTCCGATATGAACTAAGCAAGATAATTCATTTGTGTTAGCCGCTGTTAGTTTTCCACAATTGTATTCATCTTCACTGTTGATAATGATTTCATTCTCTCCAAGTAGTTTCTGCATCCATTGTACTTTTTCAGCACCTTTTACATATATGGCCTTATTTCGCAGCAGTGATTCAACTATAGTGTACAGCATGTGATACGGTATATAACCATCATCCCAGTGAAATCCATGGCAATTTCGCTGAAGCCATTTCACCTGCCTCCTTTTTGCAGAAGTCAAATCCTTATATCTGAACGGGGATTGAAATATAAAGTGTTGAATCTGGTTTTCATTGGTTAAAATTGCCAGTTCTTTAGTGATAAATTCATTGAGGTTTGTTTTGAATCCTTGAACGTCTACGATGCCAGCCATCTTCTTAATTTAACTTTCTAACTTCACTTGTCAGCGGACTGTATTCCACTATTCGATCGTATAGAAGCAGGCAATATGATGTTGTATTAGCCGGGATACTTTCACATGGGTTGAATTCTAGGCTTATGTAAACAGGTGCAGTTTTTATTGTTTCATTTTGATGTGAGCAATCAATGGCAGCGATCGGAGTATCGGTTTTGATCTTTTCCCATATGAGGAACGGCTGATACTAATGGTCATAGTATGATTGTGTAAACTTTATATACATGTAATACAGCAATGCGTATCTATTCAGATCAAATTTCAAATTCAAATAATCATAGGGATATGATTCTGAGTTCAAATGAACAACTGTAACATCGGTGAGTTTGCAGTGATCAAACTTGCTAGCATCCTTGGTTTTATCGTTCCTTCGATTTGTAATGCTAAGATGATAAAGCGAGGTATCTCCAGTTGAGTGGAAGTCTTAACTGACCAGGTTTGATGGGTAGATTCCGGTAGTACTGGATACTCATATATGTCCCAGCTGCAGAATGGTATTTGTATCGGGCGACCTCTCCCAATAATTTTAAATAGTTGCAACTTTTCATCATCGGATACTGTAACATGTGGAATGCTCCATTGAAGTTTGGTAATTTCAATTTTCACCTCATCTGTCGGTGATATAATGGCATTAGCAGCTGTTCTGCTCCGGATTAATATGAGTTCATGCTTGGAATTTATAAGAATTTTCTTGTAATCTTCAGCGAATCCCAATAAATATTTCAGAGGTACACAATAGTTGAACAGCCCATTGACTGATATAACAGATGAATCTGGCGACCAACTGCCGTTGAGTAGTATTCTGCTTACATTTGCATTTAGCGATACGTAGTTTTTTAATGTTGTCGCAATCCCAAGATTTCTTGTACGGTCGATTTCCACTGCATTCAATTCATAGCGTATTTCCTCAAAAAGAAAGGGTAGGTTTGCGATTGCTGAAAAGGTTCCATCTAGCTTTGTTAGCGACCCCTCAATGTAATGGAAATTCCTGCTTGGGTAGAAGATTCAAGTCCTGATATTGCACAGAGATACGGATTTCATCGCTGTTTTTAAATGATGTTAGAAATGGTGAATAGGAGTGATATTCCAATTTAGTAACACTGTTATTAAAGCGAGTATCTGGTGCAATATCAAGTATTCTTTTATTCATTGTTTCAGCGTTAATCCTATCGATTGTAAATATGCTGTATTTGCAGGCGTTAATGTAGGTCTTGACTGCTTCAAGGTTGTTCACTAACTAATGATATTGTCTGCTCCGAGCTCATATTTATCATTATTGTATATCAACATGCTGTGGCTTCAAATGTAACCTGATGGTTATAGTCTCTCCTCTGAAGTTGATTATGTCGCCGACTTGGTCAAGGAGCTTCAATGTTAGAGAACTTATACGTTTGGTGTTCGCATGTATATAGATTACATTTTTGGGTACCTCCACTATTTTATACCCTGGCCCCACGTTCCTGGAAAAATCGTGGGGAGTGTGTATTTGTGTGTTATTGAAGAATGATTCTAATATAATATTACATGCGATACGTATAGTATTTACTTTAATAATGTTGACTGGCAAGTTTCTTTTACTGAATCCTAGCAGAGGAGCTATGGATCTCTGTTTTTTAAACTGTATTTCTTCAGTTGCCTTAACTTCACTCTTCAATGTATTATTGTTAGCCTTTATCGAAACCATTATCCTTTTTCCTTCTTTATCCAAGTATCCTTGTACATATTTTGCTATATCATCAATCTCATAGGATCCAACAGGTATCTCAACAACCTCATTCCCTACATGAACCAGGTTATTGCGCACATCAATATTTTGTATAGAGTTGTATGTTTGAAAATCAATTAGCCCACAAACTTAATCCGTTGTTAGTTCCAGCGGAGGAAAGTACTCAGCAGTAAGTAGAGATGAATTTCCCGTGAGAGTAACTGTTAATGACATGGTGGTTGATAAAGAACTGTCCCAATTTCAATATAGATATATTTATTTATAGATAATAATTAACGGCTATAACAATTATATAAAAACTCTAAACATAAGTGTCCGCAAATTACTGCATCATATTTCTGATAAGAGCTCTAGTTGTATGTTATATTACTACCCAAGTAGTTTATGAGCTCTCTTGGCGGTTGGAGATTGCCAAAGCTATCAAAATATTCGATGTTATCACCTTTCTTGTAGTACGCTACCCAGTGTGTACCTACTCCAGTTGAGATGTCCAAATTAACAATAGCGCTTTCTTGCTTCCATGATTTTTTAGGTAGATTATCACGCATAAATACTCCTCTGAAGTGTGGCAAGTGTGTGGTAAACTTATGAAGATGCAACTCGTTTAGTGGTCTTGGGTAGCGACTTTAATAGTTTTTGGTTGAGGTTGTAGATAGAGTCCACGTCCCTTTCTGTACGGTTTCAGGAACAGCCCATTTCCATCTTTACCAACCGTTATATTGCTTGGTTATGACGTTTGCTTTTTTCCAATTTTGACTTTGCTGCATTGGTATCATTTACTGCTTTAGCTATGCCTACTGCACCTTCCGATAGTGCTTCCAATGCTGAAAGCCCAGCAAACAACGGGATGAGGAATGGAAGTGCCCCACTAACCTTTGGTACCAGTATCACTCGTGGAGTTTTAATAGATTTCTTCTTTCTTCTTACAATATTTTTAGCTGAACTAAGAGCTATTTTTGTAGCTTCCATCAAGTCTTTTGGTTTTCTAACTTTCAAAACCTTACGTGCATTTCGTACTGCTTCTCGGAATGTGGGTTGACGTTTATTTTTCACCTTAAGACCCATACCCATCTTAATTTTAGCTTTCATTGCGTTTGTTATAAGCCAGGCGTTGGCACGTTCATTCAAATTTGCGTCCGTAGATTTTGCCAGGCTTTTTCAGCTAATATTTTATCAGCTATATGTCGATCACTTGTATCTTTATGTCGCGAGTATGCTATATCGTGTTCCTTGCAGGCTGCGGCCAGTGGATTAATGAGTGGATCTCCTCTCGCCAATCTTTGTTGTAACTTTGTTCCTGGCCCACAGTGCTGGTATCCCGGTAGATGTAATTCTACATGCAATTTGTTGATGATTGAATTTTATAGTCCTCTGCCCACTTTCAAAGCTTTACATTTACTGGAGCGTTTCGATTTGTGATCCGGCATCTTATAAGGAACCGATAATACTGTTGAAATGTAATATGAACAGGTGTATTTATAGGAATCCCGTTAGTCTTCAATATGCGGTGCATTAAACAACAACAAGCTTTTTCTGTTCGAAATGCTGATGTAGCTGTTATGAAGATGAAAAAGAAGCATGGCCCCTATTGCCTAATAGTATAAGGAGCATCATTGTTGGATCATCCAATTGTGGAAAAACTAATGTTATGATAAGTTTGCTGGAACATCCCAATGGTCTGAGATATGGAAATATTTATATATATTCAAGATCTTTACATCAACCAAAGTATGAATACTTGAAGCGAGTGATAATTCCCATATCAGGATTGGGGTATTATACATTCTCAAACAACTGCGACGTTCTACCACCGGAGGAAGCCAATTCGCATTCAGTGTTTATTTTCGATGATGTAGCATGTGAAAAGCAAGATAATGTGCGATCCTATTATTGCATGGGTTGTCACGAAGATATAGACAGCTTCTATCTCTGTCAAACATATACGCATATACCAAAGCACTTAATACGTGACAATGTTAATTTAATCATCTTATTCAAGCAAGATGACTTGAATTTGAAACAAATCTATAATGATCATGTGAATACAGACATGAAGTTCGACAAATTTCAAAGAGCCGATGCTGCGTGTTGGAAGGATGAATATGGTTTCTTGATGATTGATAAGGGCAGCTCATTAAACAAGGGGCGCCACCGTAAAGGATTTGATACCTTCATTGTACTAGAAAAGGATAAAACGTATGAAATCTACATAAGTCGAAGTTGTAACTCAGCCGAAAGCACATCGAAGCCTGTGGACCTGCTGAGTAGATTAAAGCTGTTCACCTGTTATCAGACCTGTTTGAAAAGCTGTTAAGCTGTTATCAGAGCTGTTTGCTACAATCAGAGCTGCTTAAAAGCTATTAAGCTGTTATCAGAGCTATTTGAAAAGCTGTTAAGCTTTACCAGAGCTGTTTACCTGTTATCAGACCTGTTTGAAACGCCGTTATTCAGTTAATATCGAAGAAATCATTAAGACAAGGAATGCAGTGCGAAGGAAATTTAAAGCTCTAAAGACGGGAAGGATCGAAGCAGAAGCTCAACTTAAAGAAACTTTTAAGCCAATCACCAAACCCTTTAAAGAGTTTGTTACAAGAGTCAAAAACGAGCCACCAGTCAAGTTGGAGCCAAAAGATGAAAAAGAAGAAAAAGACAACGAAATTGTGGAACCTGTTACCCCTCCAAACGAAAATATGTTAAAATGGAGACTAGTAGCACACCTATAAGCTATGGAGATTATTCATTAACATCTGAAGAAGAATTCGCAACACCCATCCATTCATGAACATTGATAGGAAGGTCTCCTGTCACCTCCCCCGATAGGTCTGGATACATAGTTTCAAACTATTTATTTACTATTTACTATGATGACAACGAGTGGAGAATTGGTAATTCAAAGTTTGATGTTGATGATGTAGGAAATATTGTTATCAAAGGGAAGAGCTATAAAACAACTTTGGGGCTATGTGAGCTGCTATTAATGAAAGATCATGTAAAAAGGATTTAACTAATTATGGATCTATTTTGAGAGATACCAATGCATATAAACGTGACTTTGCTGAAGGTGGACAAAAAAAAGGTATTAGAGCGGCTAAGTATAAAGCTATAATCAGTAAACTTATACAGAATAAAGACATGGGACTAATGCGTCAGCCTAAGGAAAATATTGGCTGGGATGATTCAAATGAATTAGTGGATAGGCTGCGCCTTCTAATGGCATCAAAACAGGTTGTAAACACCAGTCACAACAATGAAATTATATCTATCCTGGAGGAGTTGCGAGAAGCAGATATTATAGTTTAAATACCACTCCATTGCCATACTTCTACACAATCTACAGATGAGCGTCGACAGGTTTGGGAAAGTAGGTGAACGTGGACCTTCAGGATCAACAGGAGCTCAGGGACCAGTCGGTGAACAAGGAACTCAAGGACCAGCTGGTAAACAAGGAGCTCAGGGCCCAGCTGGCGAACACGGAGAGCGGGGTATTGGATTTAATTTAACGTTAAACGGAGACTATGATCTAAACTCAAAGTGACCTTGAAATTTATGCATGATTCTATTGCACATTTTAACAATACTGTTTTTATTCACTGAATTTTTTAAACACTCCATCACATCTTTTCGCAAATTTTCAATTATTGAAAAATTTTTATTTACTAACACCAAAGCCATTTTTATTTTTTTTATATTTTAAACCAACACTGAGACTCACTGAAACTGAATGATGGCTCCTAGAGGTTTGCTTGCGTTTTTATAGGATTGTCTTGTTGTTTACTTTATGCGAATTTGTTTACAGGAAGTGATGTGATATCAAATTACGTGAGGATGGCTCAATCGATTAAGTTTGTTTATTTTGTGCGAATTTGTTTACATAGGTGTGCCTGACTTATTCACCGAATTTGTTTACAGCGGTGATATCAAATTACGTGAGTACTGGCTGATTTACATTACTCCAACATTGCTAGAAAACAGAGTAAGTAGTTTCCCCTTATCTGAAAATACTTTAGAACGATAAGAACAAAAGATAATCCAGCAAAATTTTACTGAGTTAAATGTCAAATTCCCCGACGAAGGGGAAATTTTTATTGCTATAATTATCCGTAAAAAGTTCTAGCCAGAAGTATATTTTATGGCAGTACAGTTTATGTGGAATGTGTCAAAGTTTATTAAAAATTTTAAACATTTTTTAAAAAAATTTAAAAAAATTTTTTAACAATTTTTTTAAAATATTGTTAATTTTTTTTTTATAAAGTTATTACAATTTTTTTTAAAAAATGGAGTTGGATAAAGAATACAATAATCTTGGAGCGAGAAGGTGTACAACTACATTTGGAACTCGTGTGGTTCTGGATTTGGAGAATTATCAACTATTTCTTCCTTCAGGGTACAACACAATTTCAGACAAAAAAAAAAAAAAATAAATGCCCAGGAAGATTTCTCGGTGATTAACAGAGGACCAATCGGGCGATCATATAAAATTGAATTTATTCAGAATGATATTAATCTGTATCCAATTATTTATTATAATCGTTGAATAATAAAAAGTGAATAATGTGAAAATAGTTTTTTTTAGTATCCTGAATTAGTCATGATAATGAAGGTCAAGTTTAGTACTGCTTCTCCACAAATTTATATGATTGATTATTAACCCAGAAAAGGACCATAGGGGACATATGCTCTGGATCGCTTTCACTTCCAAGATAGGATTAATAGAACTTTAGATATATTGTTGCGAATTTTGGATATGAAGCACAGAGAAAAACTTTATAATTTAAGATTTAAACATAGTGAAATTGATGCGAATAAATATTAATAAAAGAACCATTTTTCATAAAACTTATGACTTTTCACACACTGCTAGATACAAAAAATATTGTAAACTTTACTTGGCGATATCAAAGTACCAGCCACCTGGCCACCGAGGCTTTAATTTCCACTACTTCAAGTTTCTTACAAGCAACCTTGATCTATTTTTAGATATCGAATATCATGATCACTCTTGGCTGTTTAATCCACAGTTTTTTTTCAACAAAAGAAATTTTCAATTATAACTACTCATCTAAGACAACATATCAGTTGTTGTTTTTTTTTTCAGCTAAAGAAATTGAGAATTTTTCATAAATTTGTTTACTTTACTCGGCTCTGTGCGAATTTTGTTTACATTACTGTCCGAATTTGTTTACTTTACTGGACTGTGCGAATTTATATACGCAAGGTACCAAATTAGAAGCATTGCAAAATTAGGCATTTACTTATCAAAGTCAACATATCTACCTACATTCACCCCAACCAGCTTCGCCTGATCTATTTTTAGATATATCATCACATTGTGCGATCTTGTTTATAAAGACGCCTACAGAGTACAGATTAATATCATCAAATCTTTAATCCACAACTTACATAGGTTATAGTTGTTGTTGCTTTTGTTTTTTTCAGCTACTAATATTAATTAAACCTGAGAAGGTAAGATCGCTAATATCTCGAACCACAAAGGATTTCTGATGAAAATTTTACCGCTTAGTACTAATACTATTGGCATGAACAAAAATATCCTAGGGTTAACTTGAATTATTACTAATATTAATTAGTGCGAATTTTGTTTACATTATTCGATTTTGTTTACATTACTCGGCTATGTGCGAATTTTGTTTACACTATTCAGCCATGCGAATTTGATTATCGGCTGTCATTACACCTGAAGACGGACATTTCCATTACTTATCCAAGTCAACATACCTACCTACATTGGTTGTTGTTGTTGGCATCAGTATCCTCCTAAAAGAAAACTTCAAGATGACGTCAAATTTTCAGTACAAAAGCGGCCTCAGAACCCCCCTCTCCAGAATACTCCTCCTTAGTGACCAAGAACCCCTCAAAAAAGTTTGGGAAAAAAGTTGCCACTTTTTGTATAGAAAAAGTGTTGCAGAATCCCCATAGCGTAACTACTCACAAGCATAGAATCTCTAAAGCACGAGGTCTCCATCTCATAATCCGCAAAACAGAAAAATGTCAAACGCAATATCCGCACAAAACCGTTTCAAGATGGAATCATGCAATGTACTAGCGTATACAATTCCATTGCATGATTCTGCCCTGAAAATTTGCCTTCTTGTTCTTCTTTTGAGATTCTGCGCCTGGGGATTAAGTGTTTAGGAATTTCAACATATGAGTATTTTATATTTGTAGATTGTGTGGTGTTTCTATTTACTCAACTAATAAAAATTTATAATTATAAAGTTAATATTGTAGCAAGCTCAAGGTAAATGGTGCTCATGTCTGGCAGAAATAATGAACTCTGGCGACATGGGCAATAAAAGAGAGGATCAAACCGAAAGAAGTAATAAACCACGGCGACAGCAACTTTTACGTTGCAATGAAAGAATAAGAGTAATGTCCTTGAGCGGCATTCTGTTAATGTTTCCAGGGAAATCCCTCCTGGTGAGTGTGTATAGACACGTTTTAACATGTCTTCTAGGCTTGAGGATTGGTTGTTGTAATCTAATGCAGGTACTTGCGTGCTTGACTTGAGTGTGAATGACTACCTAACCAATAAGAGTGAATGGAAAATAAAAAAAAAGGCACAACAGGCCCTGGTAAATGAGGGTACTTGCAAAGGGATTTTTGATTTTGATTAGCATATTCAGTTAAAAATTGTGGTTTATTACAATATGGTTACCTTAAATTATAAATTTGGGCTTGTGGCATCTGTTAACGGAAAATTTATGCAATACAAATAACTCACTCACTTTTGTGCAATCCTTGAGCCGATGGGTTAGAAGGTTACAGTTAGCCTAGTCGGATTAACATATGACCCCGGTAAAATTCCAGTCAGCAATTTTATTGCTCTAACCTTTAGGGGAGATCACTGGTAGTAAAAATTCAAAATGGCGACCAAATGCCGCCAATGTGTTAGCCGCCATCTTGAATTTAAGGGGGAATTGTTTTCGGTCAATATCTCGGTCATTTTCAACTTTTCAACAAAAATGGTAAGGCCTTAAGTTGTTGTAAATTTGACTCTCTACAACTTTAGTCGCTACAATTTTTATCGTGCAATCGATATTTTTCGAATTAAGCAGGAAAAAATGGTAGAGTATATCTATATATTATCGAATTATCTCGTTTAAGACATAAATGTACAGGAATAAAGATGAATAGAATTACATTTCCTACAATTTTTATCTCTATGATCTTTTTCCTAGAACTAATATTTAAGGTCCTACGCTTGCGATAAAGGCACAGAGCAACGTAAAAATTGTAGAGCTCAGGCACGTTTTTTTACGCGGTAACTCGGCATCTCGTAAAGTTATTTTGAGAAGATCAATAAGCCTGGCCTTATTCTTGCAATTTCCTAAAACTTTTCCTTGCATTGTAGAAGGGATAGACGTTGCGTTTACGACGATGTCTGGCGAACGATGTTTGGCGGCGCGTCTTCGCTGCTCTCAACCTTTCAAAACAAGCGTGTCTCGGTCTTAGGGTAAGCGTCGAACACTACAACAGCCATCCTTTCAGAGCGTCGCTTCATGTACAAAACGTAGTTTTGATATATCATTTCAAACGTCGCATTCATACAAGGCCATACAACTTTGTGCAATAAATAGTCTCCATAGACCACATCGAGACGTCTTTTTTCCAACCGTTCAGAATGTTGCAGAGGCCCGAAGCAACTATGAAGTGAAGAGTTAGTGACTTCCGCATTCCTTCCTCGTTAGACAGAGATAGATACGGTTACAGTTCGCAAGCAAAACGCGCCTGGAGCTCTACCCCTGTGGTTATGCAGAAAGGAGTTCGCAAAATACAATTTTTACGTTATTCTGTGCCTTTATGACAAGCATAGGACCTTAAATATTGGTTCTAGAAAGCACGTCATTGAGATCAAAAGTGTAGGAAAAGTAATTTTATACAACTTTGTTCCTGTACTTTTATGTCCTAAATGAGATAATTCGATAATTACACTTTACCACTATTTTCCCGCTTAATTCGAAAAATATCGATCGCACGATAAAAATTCTAAGAACTGAAGTTGTAGAAAATTAAATTTACAATAACTTAAGTCCTTACCATTTTTGTTGAAAAGTTCAAAATGACCGAGTTATTGAGGAAAACCAAAATCCCTTTAAATTCAAGATGGCGGCTAACGTACAGGCGGAATTTGGTCACCATTTTGAATTTAGACTACCAGTGACCCCCACTAAAAGCTAAAAGGTAGAGCAATAAAATTGCTGACGGGAATTTTTCCGAGATAAAGCCATAATTTTCTATAGTTTTTTACTTTTTGACCTACCGGGCCAATCCAGAAGGTGAGATGTTCTAGCTTAAAAATAAATAGGGATTAGGTTATGGAAATAAGTGAACACTATTTAAAAGCCCCTTTTGGAAAGCCGTAATTGTTTAATACACTATACTCTTTTCGCTTTCTCCATGATCTCTGTAAGTTGTAAATTGAAAAAAAAAAGGGAATAATAAAAATAAAAATCTTGCAAGCATAAGTAACAAACATTAAAATGTTCAATTAAATTTGTAACAACAAGTCGCTATCTTTATCATCCTTCTCCAATTCGATATAGCTCATTTTGTTTTTGAATCTATAAACTATTTCGGAACTTTTTTATGTTTAAAGCTTGTATTGATTTGGTAGGTGAGCACACTTTTTATTAATTTTTGATTCGAGTGCATTCAAAAGCAACTAAGTATTCTCCACACTCTTAAAGCATGTTGAATATGGATTTTCTTGGTTTAATTCAGTATTGAGATACTTAACCTTATTATAATTGCCTTTGTTTGATTTAATTAAATTTAGTTTTTACTGTAATATATATATATTTTTAAGGAACTATTGAGTTTTGACAAAATATAATAAAAGCACCCAATTTGAAATAAAATATTATTTTTCATAGAATCTTTTACGACACTTCTCAATTGGCTAAAAAATTTAAAAGAGTCATATCAATCAGTTACTAACCATTTCATAAAGTAAAAAAACAAATTAACTTCTCATATTTGCTTGAAAAACATAGCCAAGTTTGAAACTTGGTATTCTCGACTAAAAAAATTAAAAAGCCGAGGTGGCTCTATACTTTTACCGAAAAAGACTATCAAGCTCTCGCGCTTACTTTTCTGGCTTAAAAACTATTATCGGTCAGGAATAATAAGTAAAAAAAGCTTTTTTTTCGTAAAAAGTCTTATCTGCTTCAGTTGATGTTTTTTTTTATCACAGAGCTTTATAGTGATAAAATAAAGTTCATTCATAATCGCACTTCGTTTAGCTGTACAGAGTGTCCCATGAGCGGTTTGGCACCCGAAGGCTATGGATAGGTCATGTTTAGACCAGCGAAAAAATTGTATGGGGGGGGGGGGGAGTGAAAAGCCTAACGGTTTCCAAGATAACGGGACTTAAAGATATTTGGGTATGTTTTTATAGATCATCTACTGAACGTTATACGCCCTATGATAATGGCTTAGATCATAGTATAACTGCAAATATAGCTGCGTTTTCTTATGCCCGGGAATGGCAGTCAAAAACCAATTTGGTCATTCGGCTGCACCCATACTCGATTTCATTTCTGTTTAATACCCTAGACAGACTGTGTCCATAATGACTTAATTTAAAATTCAGTCCATGTCAAGGAAATGAAGAGGTGACAGAAATTATTTGATTTGGAATGGAATGTCATTGACAGTTCTTCAATTTAAGTAAAGATCATAACAGAGTTCAATTAATTTAATTAAATGCTATCAAGAAAATGTGCAAGTATTTACTGTAGTTGCAAAGCATTTAGTAGAAGACAATTTTTGTTCTTGAAAGAGACCAATAAGATAAGAAAGCGCAAAGAAATTTCTTTCATAAACAGCTGATGGCTGTCACTGCTAACTTTATTCAAAAAACTTTCCATTTTCCAATAAATTCAGTTCATTTGACGGTAGGTGGCACTTTTACTGAAATTTCAATAAATGGAGTAAAATTTTGTCCATTTGAAAATGAAGCGAAATATTGCACATGGGTCCTTGATAGACTTCATTTTCGTGACACACACTGCACATTTGATTCCATTTTATTAAAAATCAAGTCATTATGGAGACAGTCTGCCTATAGGGTATTATTTCTGTTTCATTTCATTTCGGTTATATAACCGGGCCCTAAGTATTTGACCAAGCATGTCCAATTGACGTAGTATACTTAAATGAAGAAAAAAAAATAATAAATAAAAAAAAAAAAATAATATTTTCAATACTAACCAACAAGAACAGTCACTTGAACATTGATTTTACCATTCTCCTTTGTTGCCGAGAATATCTCCGTCGACCTATCGTTCGAGATTTTGTGCAAATTGCCAACTGAATTGCTCCCGATCAAGACATTATCCTTGATGGCGATTTCATCATTGTCCTTGCCTTCGGGAGGTCGTCTAGAGTTTAGAGCTGAATCGCCCATGTGATGTGTGGAATAGGAATTGTATCCATAAAAGGAATTTGAATCTTTGCCGCTTCCTTTTAAGGCTGCATTGGTATTATTATTTGTGGTGTTGTTGTTCTTGTGATTGCTATTGTTGTTGTTCGAATTTTGATTACTACTACTACTGCCGCCATTTATGTTCCCATTGATGTTATTATTTATGGTTCCTGCTGGTAATGTGTTTGTTGGAGCTGTTGTGATTTCTGAAGATGAAAGTGCTCCTAAGTGACCTGCTGTTGAGGGCGAACCCTTCTTTGAATTGTATTCGGACACTGACAAGTTGTTGTTGGGTACCAACGGTGAATGATGAATAGGGGCATCTGTGCTAATTGACTTCGGTTCTGTTGTGCTGTCGGCGGGTGCTATGAATACCTGGAATTAGATTGGAATTAATTTTCATTTGTAGTTAACTGTTACTGACATAATTATAGCAGGCACTTGATGATAGTTTAAAATAGAATTGTTAATTAATTTAGGCATTTCTGAATTTGGGATTAGTTGTATTGTCCTGAATACCTGGAAATGTTATGTACCTACATGTGTACCTGTGCGCAAATTTCCATTTATGCTTTAGCTTGTATTTATACATGGGATACCATGGCTTTGCCCGGGCTAGAATAGAACATTATTTCTAAGGTTTGATGGGTTGGATGTTAAGCGTATTGAATATGTGCTTAAATTATTAATGGTTAGAGGAAGTATTTCTGGTGTTGTTAGATATAATTAGATTTAGTGATTCCGTTTGCCAACCCGAAAACTTCTTAGGGGAGCACCTTAAACTACATATGTAAGTTGCTTCTAGTTGTTTGGAATTGAACGTTTTTATTTGAAATGTAAGTGTGTGATTAAGATTGAATTAAGATTGAGGTTCACACTTCTTTGCTTAAATTTATGACATTTAACCCTTTCAAACCCTATGTTCAATTGGTGGACATCTAAATTTTGTATATTCTGTAGTATCTTTTAATTTTTAATGAAAAAACCTGGGAGCAGTCGTGTGACTTTGACTCCACTGGAGCGGCTATTAACAGCTCAGACTCCGAGATAAAATGGGGGTATGAATAGTAGGAGCAGCTGTACAGCTTAGTACTCCTATGTGGAATAATACACGACGGTTTGTAACTTTCTCGATAAATCAAGAGAACTGAATGAATTCAATTTATTGATCGTTCTTAGCCTATATATACATAATTAGTAACCTATGGTACCCTATTCTTACTATTCTAAATGCTGACGCTGGGCGAGTAAGCAATGTGCATAAAATTATGATGACATGCATTTACGCGTGAAACCCCTTGACGATGAATCGTTTGGGTCAGTGGTGCAATCGCTTGCTTGTTGCAAATAAATGTATGTCATTATTATCATCAATTATTTTCGATTATGAATGGTGTTGTAATAAATTTGTGCTGATTAATTTTAGCGTTTTACATTTGTTGTGAAATTTGTGTTTACAGCTTTTTAGTGTTGTTTGTATTTATGGTATTAAATGTATATCACACCTTTCCCCCTTAGGAAAAAAAAAATTTGTGTTTACATAAATTTTTTTTTTTTTTTTTTTTTTTTTTTTTTTTTTTTTTATAGTTTGTTTACGTTAAACCTTAATTGTTTGCTCGCCGCAATGAAGCATTTTATCGCTTATGTATACTAATAGTTCATATGGTATGTTTTTGTATGTAGCTGATTATAATGAGTCTTAATTCCTAGTCGTATTTACATATACCTACTTATATAGTTTATTATTATAGCTCTTAATTGCTCAATGGCATTAGTAATTGGGATCTTTATTGTTTACGTTTACTTATCTAGTTGATTACAATAATTCTTATTTGTCTACACCGGTGTGTAATCTAATTTAACATGCTAGAGATAGTTAGAATAATAGTACATAATTTTTAATTTTCTATCTTTCTTAGCCTATTCTTATGTATTTTGATTTTGTTCTTATTTATATCTTCGATAATGCAATTTACGTTGTCTATTGATTTAATTATATAAGGTCCGTTGTATAGAGGATCTAGTTTTCGTCTATTTTGTACTGTCATTAGTACTTTGTCGCCTACTTTGATTGATATTGGTTTGCAATTAGCATCCTTGACTTGCTTTCTTCGCACTTTAGATGCCTGGAGGTATTGTTTTGCCTTACCTATGGCTTGTTGAAGTCTGTATTTCATCTCTTTACTATACAGGTCATAATTATACACGGGATCTGGTCTATCAATTGTGAGTTCTGAAGGTAGGTCTATATTTTTGGCAAATATGAGTTCGAATGGTGTGTAGCCATGTACGGTGTTTGGTGTGGTGTTGTAGCAGAATGCGTAATATGGAATCCATGTATCCCAATCGTCTCTATTGTCATTAACAAAGCATCTGAGATATTCATTTAGGCACTTGTGGTTTCTTTCTAGTGCTCCGATCGTTTCGGGATGTGCGGCGGTCGCGAACAGTTGTTTTATTTTCAGTATATTACATACTTCCGCAAAAACCTGGTTTTTGTATTCCGTTCCTAGATCAGTTTTAATTTTGCTCATAGGTCCGTATGTTAGTATGAACCCATTCACTATGGCTCTTGCTATGGAATTTGCTTCCTTGTCCTTTGTGGGTATTATTACTATATACTTGCTTAGATCGCATTGCATTGTTACTGCGTATCTGTTATCGTTGGTGGTTTTTGTAAATGGGCCGACTGTGTCAATGGATACAATGTCGAAAACTTTTGTTGGTGTTGTAGTTATTTCCATATGCTCTTTATTATGCTTTTGGTGCTTATTTTTCGCACAAAGCTCGCATCTGTTTATATATTTCGCTATTGTTTTCCTCATTTTCTTCCATTTGTACATTTCCTTCAGCTTTTTATACAGTCTTGATTGACCCAGATGTCCTCCTGTAGGTGTGGAGTGATAGTTATGTAGGATTTCGTTTATTTTCGTTGTTTCTGATATGTACCGTTGCGGTTTGAAAATTTTAACGTTTATATTTTTTAATACTTTGTTTCCTAGGATTTTAAATGCGGTTAAATTAATTATTTTAAATATCTCGCTTTCTGCAGAAAGTTTCAGAGTCTTGGTCTGAAATTGTTTATATATATCATTATCCAATACTTCGAGTACCTGCTCTAGTGCGGGCTCTACTGGTTGGTTGTTTTTTATATTTATATACCGCTTATATTTTATTTCATACTTGTGCACTATATTTATTTCTATTTGTGTTTCTTTATTACTGCAGTTCTCAATTTTTACTTTTAGTTCAGGTAATTTGGCTATCTTTGTTGGAGATGGTATCTCCCAAACGCGCAGTTGATCAGGCTGCGGGACTATAGGAGTATTTTTCATTTCATCGGACATTATGTTTTGTTCTTTTTGTTTTTTCATTGCTCGGGTTTGGACGCGTCGGACATTGATTTCCTTCAAATCATTAATGTCAAGTTGTATTCTTGATAACGCGTCGGGTCCGTTATTTCCTTTTCCTTTAATGTATTTGACTTCGAAATCGAATTCCTCTAAATCTAACCTCATTCGTGTTAGTTTAGATGATGGGTTTTTCATGCCAAAAAGATATGTTAAGGGTCGATGGTCTGTTCTTATTGTGAATTTTCTGCCATAAACATAAGGCTTAAAATGTATAATTGCCCAATGTATTGCTGCGAGTTCCTTTTCAATTACTGACTTATTTTTTTCTCCGGCAGTAAATGTTTTACTAGCGTATGCGATTGGGTGTTCTGTTCCGTCGACACTTTGTGATAAGATTGCTCCACATGCAGCATTCGAGGCGTCTGTGGAAATGATGAATTGGGTTTTGAAATCAGGGTGCTGCAGTATTATTGGGGATATCAAACTTGATTTGAGAGCATCGAAAGATTTTTGTTGGATTTCTGCCCATTCAAATTTTGTGTTTTTCCGGAGTAGTTTGTTTAACGGTAGTGCTATTTCTGCAAAGTTGGGGATGAAACGGCGGTAATAATTACAGAATGCTACGAATCGTCTGACTTCGTCGGCGTTTTTTGGGATAGGATAATTTTTAACTACCTCGTATTTTGAACTGTCTGGGCTTATGCCTTGTGCTGATATTCGATGTCCAAGATAGGTGACTTCGGTTTGGAAAAATTTGCATTTTTCAGGATTTAATTTGAGATTACGCTCTCGTAATCTGTTAAATACTGTTTGCAAGTTTTTTATATGGTGTGACTGTGAACATCCGACGACTATGATGTCGTCAATGTACAGAAAGGCTATTTCCGGTGGTAGACCCGTCATGGCGATGGTCATCATCCTTTGGAAACTATTTGGACTTATATTAAGTCCGAAAGGAAGTCGTGTATACTGGTAGTGACCTTGGTTAGTTGAAAAAGCTGTGAACTTTCTAGAAGATTCCTCTAATGGTATTTGGTGGAATCCGGACATAAGGTCAAGTGTAGAGAAGTATTTGGCTCGGCCCATTTGGTCGAGTATCTCTTCTATACGCGGTAAGGGAAATTTATCTGCCAGAACTTTTTTATTAAGATTCCTAAAATCAACTACTAAACGCCATTTTTTATTTTGGTTGTTGGATTTTTTGGGTACTAGTAGTATTGGAGAATTAAAATGAGAAACAGAGTTCTCTATTATTCCGTCTACTAGCATTTTGTCTACCTGCCTATTAATCTCGGTTTTGTGTGCTTCTGGTATTCGGTAGTTTTTTGTGTATACTGCTCTATTATCAGTTAGTTCTATATTTTGTTTGTAGAAGTTATTGGTTGTTAGAGGTTCACTTTCTAACGCAAATATGTCTTCATATTCTCGGCATAATTCTTCGAATTGAAGTTTGGCGTAGTTTGGAATGCTGTTTAAGTTTAATTTGGAGATAACTTGTTCTGTTCTTTTTGATTTTATTGTGTCTGTATTAATGACGTTAAAGTCTGAGAGTGGTTGTGTTATTATGTTGGAATGTTGTAGTGTGGTGGTTTTGTTTGTAGTGTTTAGTATCCTGACTAGTGGGTAATTTTGTGAAGTTACTGATCCTGCAATGAATATGCCTGGGTGGATTTCTTGTCCAATGATTACCATATCATTGGCACCTTCTTGTTTTTTAACCTTGAACTTTCTTATTATTTCACATCGGGGTGGTATGATAATAGAATTTTCGGATGGACCATTCAGTATTGGGATCTCTGCCGAACTTTCAGGTGTGTTTAATGTAAGGGTCCACGTATCATAATCGATAGTGGTCTTGAATTTTGTTAGGAAATCTAGTCCTAAAATTGCATCAGCCCCGAGGGAGAAATCATCTTCTACTATCTGGAATAAATGTTCGACCGCAAACTGGTCGTTAAAATGTAATTTTGTGTATGTTGCCCCAATCGACTGCCTCTTAGTATCCGTAACCCCTTGGATAATACAAGTGTTTTTAGGATAGTAAAGTTGGTCTTTATTAATTTTTCCCCTCTTGAATATGGATATTTCTGCCCCTGTGTCTACAATCAGAGTACATACTGACCCGCACATGTCGACATACGCTTTAATAAAGTTTGTTAAGGATAGGTTTAGGCAATGTATTCTTGGCTTGAATTCGTCGCAGCCCCCAACCGTGTTGTTTCTTCCTCTGGTTGGGGGGCTTGATATTCCCCCGATTCGAAGTAGTTTACATTTCTTCTTTGATTATAGGTATTATTATTATTTGCTCGCAGATTATTCTGGTAGCGACTACTGTTATTTGGTGCAGCATTACCGAAATATCTTTTATCGCGGTGGTTATATTGATTTCGTGGGTGGTTTTGTCTATTATTGGCTGCCATATTTCTATTGTACTGTTGTTTGGGCCAGCGCTCCCTGTTCCTGTTAAAATTATTTTGATTGTTGAACCCTTGCGTATTATTATAATGAAACTTTCTTGATGGGTTGGTATTATAATGCAGGACACTGCTTGGCTGCGGCTTATCTACTGCTATTGCCTTCGCTGCTAATTCTGAAAGTGTTCCTAGGCTACTAGCTTTTAGTATAATCGCTGTTTCTGTATTGGCAACATTGTTCATAAATGACTGTATTGAAAATTTTTCGGCCAATTTTTCAGCTGCTTCTCCAGCTGCTACTTTCTCTGTTATAAAGGCTCTAGTCAGCTGGCCTGATAGATTTTCTATCTGATTGGAAAAGTCTGCAAGTTTTCTGTTACCTTGCTGGCATGATCGCAGTTGTGCCAGAATAGCATCTGACGATAATTTTGCCGAAAATTTTTCTTTTAATTTGGCTTTGATCGTTGATACTGTATTTGTGCCCTCCGATATTACGTACTTGGCTTTTCCAGTTATACGTGTCTTGATGAATTTGATCATGATGGTTTTATGTTCGTTTGCTGTTAACTCGTCTAGTAGTTCCATAGACTCGATAAAAGAATCAGTTTCATCCAGCTTTCCATCGTAGGGTTGTATGAGCGATGTAGCTGTTTTTATGTCAAAACCCATCTTTGTTTGTTTTTGTGTATTTATGTTTTCTAAGATTTTGTTTGCTATACTTTCAATTTCTTCGTAGATAACTTTTATCTTCAATATTGTTTCGACGTCCGCTTGTTTAAGTGCGTTTTCTTTTGCCTTGGCACAGAGTTGATTTGTTAACTTTTCTTTCTCTTGCAGAGTTTTCTCAGAATATGGACGGTTTTTACTTTTCTTAAAATTGTCCAGAATATTTTCTAGTTCGTCCTTAATCTTTATAAGTGCTTCCATTTATCAGACGGTTGATATGTTTAATTTTGCTGGGGTACTGAGGTATCTTTTTCTTAAACCCCTCCTATGATCTTTGTACAGTATGTATACAAATTCAATGATTTTAATTGCAACCAATATGCATAAAATTATTATTATCTGATTATTCTCGACCGAAACTGTATCCTCTATAATTAGATTATTAACAATTTCCCCGTTGTTATCTGAAGTTTTGGATTGCGTTTTACCCATTACTGAAAATGTTTCGCTTATTTCCAACAACGTCAAGCAAACAGCAAAAGAAAAAATTTTTTTTTTTTTTTTTTTTTTTTTTTTTTTTTTTTTTTTTTTTTTTTTTTACATATTAATTATTTAATTATTATTATACCTTTATACTACGCTACTTCTACTTTATATTTTAAAAAAAAATAAATTTTAAATTAGATCATTAAACCCTTATCTCTTCCTTTTGATGACGTTCAGTTGTTTTTTTGTCAATATTATTAGTTTGTTGTATTTTTCCCGTTCCTCCTCAGTTGCTGCTAACTCGACAAGTACCTTGTAATTTTGAAGTTCCTGTGCAATTTTTTGTCTCTTGCCTCCTCTTTTTCGTGGTTTTGTCTCCTGAGTTTTTACACTGCTTGTGTTTCTGCTTCTATACTCCTCGATGGTGATTCTTTTTGGACCCGCTTCGTATGGTGGAGGATTTTCGTTGTCCAGCCTTGATTTGGGGATGTACGGCGTCGGCTTCTTATTTACTGGATACAGTGTTATGCCTTCTATATTCCTCTCTGGTATCTTCTTAGTTTCTTCAATAGTCTTGAAAATGTGATTGAAGATGGCATCTATCTCGTTCATACTAAAATTTCTTCTGATTGGTACTGGTAGTGGATGTAGTCGTCTTCGCAGTTTTTTGGTGGTTGTTACTATGTCACCGTATAAGTTTCTATTATTTATGAAAATTCCCAGCTGCACTTTTGATGATGATATTATGGTCTGCAGATTCGCAAAGTTACAAATTTCGCAGTTTCTACGATGTCACGGTCGCCATGTAGTATCTTTTAATTTTTAATGAAAAAACCTGGGAGCAGTCGTGTGACTTTGACTCCACTGGAGCGGCTATTAACAGCTCAGACTCCGAGATAAAATGGGGGTATGAATAGTAGGAGCAGCTGTACAGCTTAGTACTCCTATGTGGAATAATACACGACGGTTTGTAACTTTCTCGATAAATCAAGAGAACTGAATGAATTCAATTTATTGATCGTTCTTAGCCTATATATACATAATTAGTAACCTATGGTACCCTATTCTTACTATTCTAAATGCTGACGCTGGGCGAGTAAGCAATGTGCATAAAATTATGATGACATGCATTTACGCGTGAAACCCCTTGACGATGAATCGTTTGGGTCAGTGGTGCAATCGCTTGCTTGTTGCAAATAAATGTATGTCATTATTATCATCAATTATTTTCGATTATGAATGGTGTTGTAATAAATTTGTGCTGATTAATTTTAGCGTTTTACATTTGTTGTGAAATTTGTGTTTACAGCTTTTTAGTGTTGTTTGTATTTATGGTATTAAATGTATATCACAATTCGGACAGTTGTGTCTAAAGGCTGTTCAAATAGCAGTGGTTAGTATCTTTCTAAAACTAATTTTATGTTTCTCTCTTTCTTTGAATAACTCCAAGTTACCTCCACAAATTATGCAAAAAGATTTTTTTGCCATTTCTTATTTACGAAGTATGTACATGAAGCTGAGGAAAACTAACTGGGACAGTTTCATAACAGACCTGGAGGGTCGTAGCTTAGGCGTATATTTTGTCGTACTTTAATGTCAAAATATACGCCTAAATGCAATGAACTTTTCTACTGATTTCATTGTGGTTTTATTAAGCTCAGCAAGCCTTGCATTACGTAGAAAGAACAGAAAATGGCACTTCACATGTCAAATTCAAAACATTATTTCGAATTTAAGCCCTTGTATTGCTGTATTGCTGGTGTAGAATATACATTTACCACAGTACAAAATTTTTGTCACAACCTCGGAAGCACTTGAATAATTTGTCGTACTTTTAGGCGTATATTCTGACGTTTATTCATTGTAAATCCATTTTAGTTTATTTTGTGGTTGATGAAAAGGATAAATCAAAACGAATATGGTGAATAGTAAGTGGATAGTAAGACAAATTTGTGGTGAAATATCAAAATATACGACTAAGCTACGACAAAAGATCATAATCACCCCCGTGGAGAGTAGACTCGATAGGTATATTTACCTATTAAATTTCCCCTTCATGTGGAGTTTGCTGCGCACACCATGGGACGCAATTCGAACTGTCTTCAGGCGAATTTGTTCGACCCCTGGTGTGGTCCCATAATAGGGAAGCTCTCTTTCTCTGGTGGAATGAAGACCGCGCAGGGTAGCGAGCTAACAGCAATGGGATGTTTAATATAGCGATAAGAGATGGGTGCTGCCAAACATACAGAAGATCCCTACTTACAATTGCGAACTACCCGGACGGTAGTTTTATACAGGCCAGTGAAGAGTTATGAAGGTGTTACTTTAAACTCATTTCCCTGGTATAGAGTTTGAAGAGGCAGACGGCAGTGATATGGCTGTACTGGATGAGTTTCATTTCAGGAGGGCAGTCATAGAGGACTACCGCATGGGTGCTTCTGTTTCCAGGCAAACAAGGATGCTATTCATTCTTTCCAATCTTTTAAGTCTCCGGATTCTGACGGAGTTTATTCTGCACTGTTATCAGAGGGCATCGATATAATGGTAATACTGCTGTACAAGTTATTCAGCTCCTCATTTGCATTGGGACATGTACCTTCTGCTTGGAGGACTGTAAAAATAGCCTTTTTTAGTCACAGCACTTGACAGCCTTGTGCAAAGGATCGAGCAGACTGTCAGAAGATTCGCGGTAGGCACCTTTATTGTAATTGAAGCTGATTTTGATAAAATATCTTGCGATATGATCACATGTGCACTCACCAATAGGAATTGAGGTGAAACAGTCTGTCGTTTGGTGAACTCAATATTGAGCTCGCGCAGGCTGGCTGCGACTTCCTAAGTGTGCCACCATCATAAAAGGTTGTCCACAGAGCGGGGTTCTATCCCCCCTCTTTGTTGCAGACGAGCTTCTGTGGCGCTTCAACACGAGAAACTTCTTTGTATAAGGCTACGCTGACGACGTGGTGGTCGTAGCCACAGGTAGCTTTAATGGCGAGGTTTCTGCACCCCTTCAGCAGGTCCTGGGCATAGTCAGGACGTGGTGCGCCTAGATTCACCTCAATGTCAACTTCGGAAGGACCACCAGGATGGTTTCTCTTCTTTTTTCCAGGATAGGGCAGACAGACGAGTTAGTAGAGCCTGATCTCTTGGCGTTAATTCTGGATTCAAAGTTATTTGGAATCTGAACCTAGAAACTCTTCCGAAGATCATTCTGGCCTAGTGCAGCGCATGTGGTGCAATATTTAGCCTAAAATCCAGGACCATGTATTAGATCTATATGGCCGTAATAAGATCCACATTAACATATGGGACGGGCCAAAAGTTAAGGCCAAATTGATCACTGGAAACCCTGCTGCACTTCACACCTCTGAGTCTGCATGTGGCAGGTTTTCTTGGGAGGAGTCTTGGTAAAAGTTGATGCACATGCTAGACAAGGTTCAGCTACACGTCTGATCGGCCCAGAGCCGTATGGGTTGCGAGAAAAATTAAGCCGCCTGTTTTGCGGTGAAGGAGGTGAAGGACAAATAGGCTTGAAGTTAATTTAATTTTAATGGAAAATGGAAAAATTTACAATTTACGATTGTGTACATATTTTTAATATACTAAAAAAGTTAGTAATTGAGCACTAAAGGAGGGTTTAGATTATGACGGCATGCATTTTTTTTTCAGAAATTGTGAGGGCGATGGTACCTACATCGTGTACGGAAATTTGATCTTGTTCTGTCAATGTGTGAGTGTCCAGAAAATTTTACTCCCATAAAAAGTACTCAAGCATAGTAAGTTTTTATGGGTGCTGAAACTAAAAACATTTTTACTAACAAACCTAATCTGGCAGTTTTGACTACTGGTAAGACAAGTATATAAAGTAAAATATTTATTCAATTATCTGTCAAAATGGAAGAAAATAAAATTACGTTCTTAATTTGTAATTAAATATTGCACAATTGAAAGTTTTTAAATATTTGTTTATAGAAATTGAAGTTATTTCGGAGGTATTCCTTCGGTCAGAAGCTCATTGGAGATGACTTGGAAGGAGAAATTCCAATTTTGAAATTTAACTGTTTAACAGTTTGCGATTTTTATCATAAATCCTCCTTAATGCTTATGGTTAAAATCTTCGAAAAATACTTTCCAAACCATGAAAAAGGAATCTCACACTAATATATGAGAGCCCTAACTTGGTCCTAACATTCTAAAATATTTGCAGTGTTCTTATGTAAAACAGATGTAAAAATGGTCTTCTGATAATCTTAGGCCGCCAAGCTTAAAATTACTGGAAAACTATTTTCTTTTATAGATCTTCCTAAAGACACCTTAAACAATTTATCAAATTACGGAGCAATTTCAAAATGGTTCAAAATTTAACATTGAAAGTTTCGTAGTTCAATTTAGTTTTTGGAGTATTTTCGAAAATCATAAGATAGAGAGTTCCAAGTCTATAAATAGTTTAGTTTAGTTCAGCTAGACGGACGGGACATTGATTTTCTCGAGGTTGGGTTGATTTTCCACTCATATGCTTTTTGATTGATGATTTTTGGTTCATTTTTTAAGAATTCAATAACAAATAAATGTACATATATTTTAAATGTAGGATTGTAACAAAGTTAAGAAGGAGATATTTTTCCCACAAGAGAGAAGAGGAATAGATGCACGTTTTAATATGCAAATGAAATCTTTTTCAGAAACATTTTCTTGTAAAATTGAAAGAGAAAAGTAGGTCTCAATAAGGTGGTATCACAATGGACCATAGATAGTCTAAGTGTGGCTGGTCGTACAAGCTTTTACGATGGCCACCACTCTATCTAACCTAACTTAAAACTGAAAGAGGAAATGGTTATTATACATTCCATCTTCAAAGCACATTCGTAAAATTGATCATAAGTGCTTAGAACGATTTAGGCCATTAATGCATCAAAAATCGCTCAGTAGAACCAATCAGAATTCTTTTCATTGGGTGGAACTAATCAGAATGCTCTTATTATATAAAGAGATCTTCATTTGTAGTTTTGAGCGAGTGGGAACAATTTCTATCCATTTCTTTTTTTATATAAATTGAAGGCAGGGGATGAAGGATCCCAGGCACGGAGGCCAAGGCGACCCATTGTGTTACCCTGCTAAAAATTCCAAACGACCTCTCACCTCCTCTTAATGAAGTGTATCAGGTCTAGGTGAACAAGCTTTCAGATCATTCACAGATAGGAAGGCAGCGTATCCAGCCTTCTCCGGGACAAAGGCCGGACAAGTGCACAGAAAGTGTTCGGTTGTTTCAGGCTCTCCTTACAGGCAGGACGGACACTTACGGCTGATAATAACTCCCGTTTTGTTAGATGAGCGTGAAGCGAGCTACGACCAGTGATGATGCTAACCGCAGTTCTGCATTGCTTTCTTCCGAGCCCCAAGAGAAAGTCGGCGAAATTCCTATCAGGCCCATCAAAAAAATGTTCTGTACACTTGCAAGTGCTAAGGTTCGCCCATCGCCGCTGATGTTTCATGGGATCTTCAGCTCCGATGAGAGACTTGAACACCGAGGTGGCGGAAAAATGTCGGATTAAAGGTGCCATATGAATGACGTCATAACTAAGATACTAGCTGTCAGTTCTTGTCCGTTTATGGCTCGCTGCACGCGCATGAGTACTAGCTTTCAGATGCAAAAAACCGGATCCGGATCGGATCCGGATTTTTCGAGTTAAGCCTGTTTTTGTAAGTTGTCGGAAAAATGTCGGATTAAAGGTGCCATATGAATGACGTCATAACTAAGATACTAGCTGTCAGTTCTTGACCGTTTATGGCTCGCTGCACGCGCATGAGGCATGAGTACTAGCTTTCAGATGCAAAAAACCGGATCCGGATCGGATCCGGATTTTTCGAGTTAAGCCTGTTTTTGTAAGTTGTCGGAAAAATGTCGGATTAAAGGTGCCATATGAATGACGTCATAACTAAGATACTAGCTGTCAGTTCTTGACCGTTTATGGCTCGCTGCACGCGCATGAGTACTAGCTTTCAGATGCAAAAAACCGGATCCGGATCGGATCAGGATTTTTCGAGTTAAGCCTGTTTTTGTAAGTTGTCGGAAAAATGTCGGATTAAAGGTGCCATATGAGTGACGTCATAACTAAGATACTAGCTTTCCGGTGCAAAAAACCGGATCCGGATCGGAGCGGGTTCAGGTGCAAGGAAGGGAGAACTAGGCCGGACATAGCTAGCAGGTTATTCATTCTTATACGTATAAAGTTTATGTTCCGAACATGTGTCGGATTTGTTTAGGATAATCCAATCGTTCCAAGTCTGTTGTCCTAATTCAATAAGTACGGAAGGAGTGAAATGATTATAAGAACTAATTTTTATAAAGTTCGCAATGCTTTTATCCATCACTTTTTTACACATAACATATAACAGGGTATATTCGTGACAATACAATATAAATAGTAGTATTAATGGAATTTGACCCAGAAGATGACTTGCCTTTATCTAACATCCTTCAGAGATATGTCTTATCTTCAGTCAGATTGGTTGTGACCGAATTATCGACACTTTCCAATATGCCACAATCCTAACGGTTTCGGAGATAACGGGACTTAAAGATATTTGGGTATGTTTTTATCAAACACCCTGTAACTTATGAACATTAGAACCAGTGATTCGATTTATAATCGTTGGACCTTTCCAGTAGTTTATAAATTTTTCCTCTTCTCGCCTCAGTTTTGAAGCTATGGCTCCACAAAGTTGAAATTCCGGAATTTTAACTAGTTTTTTTTTATTATTTAACTATCAAAAAATACGTCATCAAGACCAAGTTTTTTTATTGGATTTAAGAAGTCCAAAAGAATAGCTTTAAAATGACCTATTACACTCTATACCCAAAAAGTGACCCTCTCTCGTTTTTTGCACTTTTTCTTGAATAGTTAAAATGCTTAAAAAGCTCGCCCCGAAAGATAATTGCCTACTTTCTGGCACTAATTGAACTTTTTCGCTGAATTTTCGAAAAATTTCAAAAAACGCAGAAAGGGTAACATTTTGGGTACAAAGAGTGATAAAGCCAAGCTTTTAGGTTTGGTAGTGATTTTAGTAAACACTATCATTGTAAATACTTGACCTGTAGTTAATTTATTTTTGTTGGTTCTGGTTCTCAAGAAATTCCACCTGGCACGAACATTATGGGATCCTTCGATATCTTCAAGGTTGAGAAGCCTTCTTGATGACTCGGCGATAAACCGACAGTGTAGGTAGCTACAGCCAAGTATAGATAAAATATCATTTATGATAGAGTTATTAGAAAGGATCGATAAACGCGACAGCTCAAAATAGACGCAATTCTCGAGAAATTGCATTAAGGATAGATGTAGGGTAGATTACAGATTAGATGACAGATATACCGGCTCTAGATTTAGCTACAATATAGTTAGAGTAGAATACAACAGGATAAGGACATTTAGCAACGGACAGCAGTTTTAAGGCCTAGCTGAGAATAAATAAGTTGTTGGAAAGTTTGATTGGAATCTTGAGTTCACGATAGCTAGGTGGTAGATCACATCAGGTTTTTGTCAGGGTTTTTGTCAAGGTAAGCTCAATGATTTGATTTATCAAAGAAATCAGCTGAACTTTTTGCCTCCAGACTTAAGGAAAACATTGCCTTTAGCCAGGCGTAAAAATAATATCTTACCGAATTAGAGAGGAAAAAATTCTGCATTACTTCAGTGAAGAAGATGATTTGGTTGTATTCTAACAATATTTCTGCACTTTTAAAATTTATTGGGCTACCAGAATATCGTCCAGAGGGGTGGCCACTCTTCATGCACAGCTCAAAAAGTAATTTGAAATGTGTATTACTACATAATGGTAATAAATTAGATTCGATACCGAGAGGCCACTCAAAAAAATTTAAGAAAGGATACGCAAATAATTAATTTGTTGTAGAAAAAAATTCGTTTTTACAACATCAGTGGTCAGTATGTGTTAATTTAAATATGGTGAATTTTTTATTAGGTCAGCAAAGTGGATACACCAAATACCCTTGTTTCCTTTGCCTTCGAGACAGTTCGTGCAAAAGAAGATCAGTGGAGTAGAAAGGAATAGCCGGTGAGAGAAAATATGACTGTGGGAAAAGCTAACATTATTCATGAACCATTAATAGACCGCGAAAAAGTCCTTCATTTCATTCACCACTTCATATTAATCTCAGGCTAATGAAACAGCCTTAAATATAGAAGCGACGATTGTTTTAAATATATTTGCCATACATTTTCTGGATTGTGTATGGAAAAATTTAAAGCAGGCATCTTTACAAGTCACAGATAGAATCTGATGCCTGGATAAGTTTTGTATTAGTTATCAAAAATTTTTTGGGAAACCAAAAAGCAGCGCAATATCCCCAAATAGTTGCCAAAATGCTTGAAAATTTTGAAAAATTGGGTGAGTATCAAACCACATTTTTTAAATAGTCTTTTGGACAAATTCCCTGCAATCTTGGCGATTACAGTGAAGAACAAGGAGAGCAGTTCCACAAGGACATGAGGATAGTGGAGGAAAGGTACCAAGGGCGGTGAGACAGCCATATGATGGCGGACTATTGCTGAAACTTATAAAGGGACTATTCTGGCCAAAAACACAGTAGATTGTCATATAGTAAACGTTTTTCTTAATTATTTTTGTATTTTCTACTTTCATGTAATTTATGCTATATAAAATACCATTTATAATACAATTTTTATTTGAAATTATAGATCTCAATATATATTTAATATATTTTTTATATCCTTGTGTTGTGATAAGTAGGTTGTTGTTATCTAAAAAACTAGAGCCAATTTAGCAATTAGCGGACTAAAATTACTCTAAATCGGCTCTCAAACCCTGTGCCGCAGAATCACTGTTTCCTAGTGTTATCAATCGAAGAAATTTTAAATTATCATCACAGGGTGTAGTAAAGTTTAGAAGTTACAGGCTGTTTGATAAAAACATACCCAAATATTTGTAAGTTCCGTTATATCCGAAACAGTTAGGATTTACCACCCCCCCCCCCCCTTAGTTTCCCCATCAATATAATTTTTTGCTTGCCTAAGCATAACCTATCCATAGCCTTCGGGTGCCAGACCGCTCACGGGACACCTTGTATGCATACATACATACATATGTATGTACATGCTATGCATATAAGTTTTGGCATTTTTATTTTGACTCCCTCATCCCACTGAACGGACAATATTTCTTGGTCGCATGCGTGTCCACCTTACAGAGTTTTCACGTATATTGATATGACGATAAAAAATTAATTGCCAAAAAATGGGCATTTTATAAAAATTCCGTTTCAAAAAACGTTTTACGATTAAAAAATCGAATATTGCATATTTAAACATAAAACAAAAAAAAAGCATCCAAATGTTCCAAAGCTCCAGCTTTCAGAATAATGCTGTACTAAAAATTTTGTAAAGCAAAATCCAAAAGTCAGCCTACCCCTAGTTAGTTGCCATTCTAATCATAACGGAAATTCTATTTATGTATTTAAAGTAAACAAGATAAAATGTGCGACTCCTTTAAAATAGTTCTAATCTGCTTTTATACACAGTATATTAAAAACTTCATTTATGCACAAAGTTCTAAGCTAAACAAATATATAAAAAAAACCTTTTGAAACACTTCTAAAAAGAAGTAATTCATCTGGGACATTTGCAATTAAAATATTCTTTACAATCAAATAATATCCTCAGGTAATCAAGTTAAATTCCAATTGAAATTTAATTAAAAGACTGGGAGTGTTTTTATTATTTCCATTCACACATCCTCCTCATTGAGGATCATTCTGAATGTCACTTTGTTTGTACTCATTTCTATTCTCTTTTGTCATGTTGGTTCATAAGAATTTCTACGCATTCACACACTAATGTAAAAGAGCACCAACCTTGTACTTTAATCCTTGAATGCCATCATCTTCATTGTAGTACTTCTTCCGCCCCCCCAGGCTCAAGAACTTCAGCATGTTGAGAAGGATTAACTCAAGTCCTTTTTTCGAAGTGATACACTAGCTACGTAAGTATATGTGTTAAACAAGTTGAACACCAGCAAAAGTATTTCAACTATCAGACTGAGGTGCTTTTAAATTTCAATGTTCGTGGAAGATGTATGAGTTCTTTTCGAGTTAATTAAAAACAAAAAAATTACACCACCGACACATTTTTCATAAAATGTAGCACTTAATGTCCAAAAACAATACTTTTGTAAAAATTTTCCGGATTTTGTTTGTTTGTTTTATTCTTTTCAGTAAAATCACACTAGTTAGCAAGCAGATAAATGGTGTAAAGGAGTGATTTGATTGTGACTATCCGACGCACCACATCAATTTTAAATATTCAGAATCAAAAGAACTTTTCTGAAGAATGAGCGTCGCGACGTATTTTTAAAGCACCCGTCTGTCGCCGTGTCGGTCGATTGCATCGGGAGGAATGAATGCATAGAATTTAGTGGCTGAAGATAGATAAAAATTTTATTTATAAAAGTTCTTTGGAGTTTGAATTAAGTCTGATGCGATTCGCTTTCTTTTGTTTACACGCTGCGTGCAGCAAAAGTCTTTAAACCCATTTAGATTGAACTCATCAGAAGAAGGAAATTCTTTTCATTGGGATTAGTTATGTCTCGTCTTCACATCTTATGTTTCTGGAGGAATATAATTCTGTACTGCAACGAATTAATGGAATATTTATTTTAGGCAGATGAGCGAGTAGTCTATAAATTTCGAATCATTCAGGAATCAGTTTAATTCTTGGCATTAAGTGAATTTATTAACATTAATAATAATTGAGGGTAAGGTTTTTTCTTTTAAAAATAATTCGCGTATGTACGAGCATGTATGTAGCAGATGTCTTGACTCAGTTGCTGTCGTGCTACGTATTCGCCCTATTTTCAGTTTTCAGTGAACTGATATTGCTTTGAGTGAAGATCCTTGAGTTTTAGCATAGGATATGATCTTGTATTGATCGCCTCATGTGCATCAGACAAAATGCTTCGTTCTTATACTTTCTTATTGTAATTTACCTGATCGTAGTTTTTAGATTTCGATCAATCATTTCTTTCGACTTTCGTAAAGCAGACTTTTCATCGATGAAATTTAATCGTATTCTTCTAACCAGACATGTAAAGTACTTAAGTACATTAGTAGTTAAGTACTAGCACCAGTCCCAGAACATAGATTTAAATTTTTCTTAACTACAAGTACAAGTCCCCGTACTGATATTCAAAAAAATTTCAAGTACAAATCCAAGTACTGGTACTCGTACAAGTTCCATATATGTATAAGCTCAAGTACTCTATAAGTACCAAAGTACACACTTACTACAAAACCACCATAACACTAAGTACATACTTCAGTTCTTGTGAAGTATTTAAATACGTCTTCTAATAGTAGATTTGAGTTTTCAAAAGCTCTTGACCCTTTATTATTAGAAGGTTTACTTAAATAACTAACAAGAGCTTAAATAGATACTTAGTAGTATGGCGGTATTAGCGTACTTAGGTACTAAGGTACTTAAAAGCTGATGTGTGGTACCAGTACCGAGACTTACCTAAAAGATTTTAAGGTCAGGTCGTGGTACTGGTACTTAAAATTTTAAGAGGCTGCTTCTAACTGATCTGCAGTAATCAGTGGAGCTATGAGTTTTACAAAATAATGTTTAATTCTGTATCTTCTCGGTATAATGAAGAAGAGAGAAAACATAATATAATTTGTCAAACAAAGGTTTGGTTGAAATACAGCTATTAGGGGTATGGCTGAGTTTGAGGAATTTTTCAGATTATGTAAATGACCTTTGAAAGAATATTTTTTTGTTTTTATATTTTTGGTAAGATCAGATTTATTTGAAATTAGCTGAAAGAATTCGAGTCATGGCCGGATTGGGTTCTGGAACTGGCCCTGGCAAATGAGCACTAACCAGCCTCTTTAGTCTTTCAAAAATAAGTTTTTTCTAAGGCAAACAACTCAATGTAGCTGATTCCACCGAAACGAGCACAAGGAGAGCAGGACAGAGCTTTCTGTTTGCAAATCATATGTATACCCTAGATGAAATCTATAGGGTATACTAAGTTTGTCATTCCGTTTGTAACACCTCGAATTAATGATGGTAGAGCAAAATGGATTGGACAGCCACGCAAAATATTAAAAGTTATTTTGATTTTTGCATGTCAGTCTGTCTGCCTGTCCGTCCGTCCGTCTGTCCGTCTGTCTGTCCGTCCGTCTGTCCGTCTGTCTGTCCGTCTGTCTGTCCGTCCGTTTGTGCACACGATAACTCGAGAGCGCGTATACTAATGGGCTGAAATTTTGTACACGGACTTTAAAAAAAAAAAAGTAAAATTAAGTTCGAAAATGAGACAAATTGGGCAACTATTTCGTGGGGTTGCCATACAAAAATTTCGTTTTCAACTATATATTTGGACACTGCCTGAGAACGCGTTGACATAGAGAGCTGAAAGTAGACATATAACATAGGTATAACAACGCTTTGATAACCGTGTTGAACTCTTTTAATAAAAAAACATTTCCATGCGTTTTAAGAAATAAAATTGATATGATGCTAAATAAGTAATACCAAATAAAGAAAAAACTGAATGCCCTTGAATGCCAGATTTGTCATAGATAATGTTATCTTGGCAACACTCATAAGCTACCTTGGCTTCGAGCCCTGCCAGTGTTTATAGGTTATTAAACACTCTCAGTACATATATTTTAGCTTACAACTCTCCTCTCATTGCAGCCGCAGCGTTACCCAGAGTATATGGTAAATAAGTGTAAATAAGGTCACGATTAATGCAGAGACCACCGGTGCCAGGAACCGCAGGCCCATCGGACTGGCGTCCGATCGCCCGTCCCCCTAGTCCAGCTCTGATTGTTTCGGGGTATTTGTTAATTTGCGATGAAAGTAAGTATGAGGACCAGTGTAGCTCTAAACTTATTCATAATTATTTTTTTATGTTGGTGACGATAACGTAGCCTTGGCAGGAAAGAATTAGCAAGTAGGAAATTCAGAATTACTGGTTTCAGTTTAAGAGGTTACGATACACGCTGGAAAAACTACTCTGATGGGTCTGTTTTTAACAGCTTATTTACAGAGATGCGGTTGCAGTAATCGTGGAGGTACAGACTGCAGAAGAGAAATTAATCCTAGCTAGTACGACAGAAAAAAAAAGTGTAGATATTTAAATACTGAGCAAGATTTCCATGACTGATCATCAGGCACATCAGATTCAATATAATATGTAGAGGCTACACCCAGAGCTGTAATTTTGTTTAATACAATTACATTCCGATTTTTAATCATTTAAAATACATAATAAAAAGTAATTGTCAACTACTTTGAGAAATGTAAGAATTTGGAAAAGTCAGTACTGACTTATTGGTCAGAAAAAATTAGTGAGGGCTTACACACGTCACGTTAGTATTCATTGCAAACTTTTTTTTTTAGAGCACTTTATGTTTATAAAGACAGCTATTTAGTATAAAAACTAACTAAAAAACTACTAAATTTAAGTGAAACACATACAGAAATATGTATGAGCATACAGCTTTTAAATTCACTCCACTATTTCTTTATTTCTTCCCAATGTGGTTAGGCATTTAATAGGGCAAAATCTCAATAATAATCTTTGCTTATCGACTCAGGCTTAAGATGGACATCATCTGGGATAATATGATTCCACTTCTTATAGAAAGCTTACAAAAACATAAGTAGTGTTTTCACACACGAAATACGACGATAGCTCTCTTTACCCTCTTAACTGTACTAATTTTATAAAATGACATTTCAACGTTGGTTTATACCCCCCCCCCCCCCCCCCGCAGCTGGAGACTGCAGCTATAATTTTGTCGTGTTTCTTTCGGTTTTTTTTTTTTGTTATCACGTACGTTATACTTTTGGCATCCTTCTAAGAAATCTTCATTATTATTACATAGATTGCACTTTTAATTAGTATTATGATGTAATAAAAAATTTAATAATTATTAACCAAAAGTTACATCTTTTATTGTAATGGCGGAGTAAAATGAGCATTAAAAACGTTTCATTCGTTCATTAAATTTCTTTTAGAGATGAATTTCTGACTTTATTGCATGAACAGTTATACATATTTCCATACATATTTACAGTAAAAATTACTGCCCCCTCTTACAATTTCGGTATAAAAACATAACTGGTAATATAAAAAGCTTCAAACGACAGGACGAAAGGACCTTAACTCCACATGGGGACATTTTAAAAACATCGGAGCTCTTTGATGAGTTTAAAGGGAATTTACGTTTAAAAGTACGGCAAAACTGATACTGTGTATCCATGTCGTCAAAGCGATTCAAAGTCGATTCAAGGTTAGTAAAGTATGGTTTGAGTTCACATTTTATTTAAAAGATTTATGTTAACTTACAAAATAAAATATTGGTTTTACTCATATAATTTTAGAACGGTTCGTCGGACAGTAAAAATTATTATAACCGCACTTCATATTCTGAAGAACTTTTCAGAACAATAAAAACGTCTAGGGCTGTCCGTTTTCACAGTATACCTGAATTTTTATATGGCAACACCAAGAAGTGGTTGCCCGATTTAGCTTATTTTTGAAATTATATACAAGATTTTTATGTTGACGTAGTGTCCAAATATATAGTGAAAAACGAAATTTTTGTATGGCAACGACACGAAGGAGTTATCCGATTTGTTCCATTTTCGAACTTATATCTAATTTTTGTTTTTAAAAGGCCGTGTTTAATATTTCAGCTTTCTAAATAAACGCGTTCTCAAGCAATCGAGAGGACAGACGGGCAGATGGACATGCAAAAATCAAAATAAATTTTAGTATTATGAGTACCCATTTTGGTCTACCATCATTATTTCTGTACGCTACAAACGAAATGACAAACTTTGTATATGGATGTAATATTGCACATCACAGTCACCAGACCTTAATCCAATTGACCACTTGTTAAGTACTTATGGATAGATATAAGAAATGTTGTATTTTATAAAAAACCTATAAATATCCGACAATTAGGGAAGTTATCCAATTAGATGGTGGATTAAGTTTACTCTTTCGAGACCCATATAGAGTCTACAAGTAATTTCCAACCTACTGTATTAAGCAGAGAATTAAAAGACAAGTATGTACCGAGGTACTGCTAGTTTGTTGGCATAAAGCCGAAAGTCAAAAATACATGAAGAAATTTTGAGACTATATACTGTGTGCTTCGATCAGCAATGGAACCCTGAACCATGCTGTCTACACTTACAGTGAACTTAGAACGTTGCTGGTAGTTCATATAAAGATTGTCCAATTAGTTTGGCAAATCTGTTACCATAGAAACGTGCCAACGATTTGGTCGATTCAATGCCCTGCAGATGCCAAAAAGTAATTAAAAATAAAAGTCATGGTACATAAAAAGTATACTAATTAAATATAACAACTTTTATCATAAAAGTTAAATATTTTTAACAATTTTATATAAATTTCCTATAATATTTTAACCTGTTCATTAAAATGTTTGTTGGTAGAATTAACCAAAATTTAATTTTAAACTAAGGTTTTTATTTTAATTTTAAATCGTCAGAAACTTAATTAAATATTTCTAAGCTAAAACGAAAAAATTGTTATCTTATTACACTTTGAAAATATTTATGAATTTTCAATTTTACATAAATCGCTGCTATTTTCATTCACACGTCTGAATGTACAGATCTCAGTATAGTATCAGAAATCGATCATTTTGACATACAATAAAAGATGTATAGCTATATTTACATACATATATAAAAGATTTCCTCCATAGTCTGTTTCATCTGAAATCTTTCTCCCACACACACTGCGCTCGCTATTACGATAAAATGAGTCTAATCCCTTAGGCATATTTCTAGCAAAATTGCCATGGCCAATATTATTTTGAAAATATGGGCAGTGCAATGAACTGTATACAGAACAGATAAAAGCGAAAAAAATTCGTAGAATATTTCAAGTATCTTTATCAATCGTGTTATTAAATAGCTCATCCATTCCATTGGTAATACTGAAAAGGTTCAATCGATTTTAGAAAAATAATAAAAAAAAGAGCAGAAAATCTGTACTCAGATTTATCATTTTTCATAAAACATAAGCATATCAGCAAATGAAATTTACATCAATTTTACACGGAAATGTAATCAATCTTTTCTCTGCCTTCCGAAACAATAACAGGAAAATAAAATTGTGTTAATTATACTTAAAAAAAAAAGGAAATCTAGCAATATTTGACAGAAATTTTTTAAGTTTAATAAAAAAATAAAACAGGAAAGTTCGAAATTTGTTGAACGATTCAAGCACTATTTTTCCAGTCGAGTTACATAAAAATGGAACCAACCAACGGATTTCCTTCAAATGAGGTTGCAGCGAGTAAACAGAGCAAATGCTTTCCGGATTTCGTTACGAAACTAATAAACAACTTTGGAAAATTCTTACAAAATTACAACTCGTGTGGAAAACTAAAAACGTTCACTTCACAAACATTCCACCGTTGTATACATTGCAACGATAAAATTTTCTTCTATCGGTGAAAGTTAAAGCGATATCAAGGATATGAAATATTAAAATTTGTGTAAACTCGAAGGAGCTATTGTAATGATACTGATGGTGGTGGTGTTAGTGTGAGTTCTCGCTGATGGTGGCGGTGTTTGTGTGAATTCTCAAGATGATGCAATATTTGACTTTATGTTGCATTGATAATATAAAAAAATATGCAATGTAAGCACACACACGAGAGTTAACATCCGACACGGATAATACTTTTATTTCACGGTTAACTTTTTCAACATGAAAATTTCTATTTCCTTTGCGACAAGGATTTAATAGTGGATGAAATTTTTTCGTCTGTTCAATTTGGCACGCCCGATAAAACTGAGGTGCATTTCGTGCGGCAATAGAAAAAATTCAAGAGCATTCGAGGGTAGCCAACACAACAAGCCGGCAATAGTCATAGTAACTTGCTGGTAATTAATATAAAAAATAAAATCAAGCGGTGCACGATGTACGAATTTTTATGTAAGTGAAAGTTCCGCGTATACGAAATATTTAGATGGGCGGATAGTGTGAATAAAAATCTTTTTACACAGCAATAATTATCATTTTAGCTAATATTATTAAGTAAAAGTAATTAGTATACTCTTATTTCTACGTTATGATGATAAAAAGTGGTGTGTGTGTATGTATACAATACATTTATTAGCCGTTGTATACCTACAGAAGATTATACAAAATTTTATGAACTACTAATTAGGTGAAAAATAAAAGAAATTACTTAGCCCTAGGTGGACCAAGGAGGTGCGGTGTGGGGGTAAAAAATGTCCACCTCTTTTACGGATATCTTTGTACCTACTACTTAATTATGTACCAAAACTTTTCCGTTTTTGTGTTATTAACAGAAATAAACCTGTTTAAGTTTAGTGATATCATGAGCAATTCAAGATTTCAAATAACACATGTTCTGAATGAGGAAGAAGAAAATTGTGATGAGGAACATAATTTTAGAAGAATGAATTAATGGTTTATTATCATTAGGTTACGTTATGTTTAGAGTAGATTCGATTAAGCCAATAGGACCTCCCTTAGTCCTCCCTTAGCCTTTTTATTTTATATGGTATAGGATTCGAAAAGTCTCTGGACCAACGTAGAACTACTCTTTGATACCATATAGTTTATATGGGAGATAATATTCAATCTGTGGTCATATTTGACATTCAAGTCACAGACAGAGTCCACACGGCGAATAGAGGAATGCGAGAACTCATAATATAATGTGATTGGTGTCTGATTCCTATGGAAAGTCATAACCTCACATTTGTCGATATTGAGTACCAAATAATTGCTCTTGCACCAATTGTAAAATTTTTGAAGGTCACCCACTTTATACCTGTTCACAATCGTTAAGAGATTTAATCTGAGCGAAAAGCTTAACAGCGTCAGCATTAATCTAGATCTTATAGTACATCACAACAAAGACAATGTCATCAATAGACAGAATAAAGAACAATGGGACCAGGTGACTCCCTTGAGGTACGCCGGACGAAGCCTTCCAGACTCTAGAGATGGAATGGCGGAATAAGATTTGGTATGTCCTGTTATCTAAATAAGACTCCGTCCATTTTAGAAATGTTGGGAGAAACCCATACTTTTCCATTTTAAACAGTATCGCGGAGTGAGATAACTTATCGAAGGCTTTACTATAGTTTGTATAAATACAATATGTCTGAGAGCCTTTTGCCAACCCGCTAATGGTATCCGAGACAAATTCCAACAAGTTAGGAGTTTTAGACTTACCCGAAATAAACCCATGTTGGTTTGAAGAGAGCAAATTGTTATAGAAAGTTAATAGTTGACAGTAATTGATAGAATCAAATAATTTTGGCATATGCAAGATAATTTTGCAATAAGCCTATACCTAGAAATTTAATTTTTACTACCTTTTTTGTGGATAGGGTATGAGTTTTTCCATCGCTGCGGGAAACAACCACTATCGAGCGATTTTTGGAAAATAATTCTCAGCGGAGCTGCCACTGCAAGGCAGCATGCCTTAAAAAATGAAGGAGGGATCCCATCAGGACCAGTTGTGAAGTCCTTTGGTAGCCCATTAATATGATCGAGTATATCGTCCTCTGAAATTGAACGGATAGTGAATGAATCGTTATGAGAGTCGTTCATATGACTGAAGTTGCTATTTTAAGGTTGAAAATTTGACGAGGCAAAGGCATTGTCAAAAAAACAAGCAAATTTATCGCAAATTTTAGACGAATCATCACTAGCAGAATCCATCTATCTCATGGTATTGGGGTAGTTGTCCGTTCTTTTCTTCATATTAATAAACTTAAAAAAGTATGGGTCACTAAAAAATTTTGAAAATACTCATCATAAAGTGTAGAGGAAATCATTATAGGATGTGAGGAAGTTGTTGTGACTTATAATGTCTTTGTCCGTTTTAGAGAGCTGCTGACGCTAGCGAGGAACGTGAAAGGAAAATAAATCGAAAAGAATTATGTAAAATTTTAGAAACGCCTTCGTTAACACCATTGCTAGTGATGTAATTTGAAATCAATAGAGGTAAGGCTACTGGGGAGTTCCGAAAAGTTAGCATTTCAAAAATTGAAGAAGTACTGTGTTTCTTCATAATTTGTTAAGTTTTTGGTTTCATAAAAATACGTAATTAGTAAAGGGGTGATATTTATCAAGAGCAGACATTATATCTGGGCTAGGTTCAACTAATAAGTTACCGGTGTCTGTAGAAAATACCAGGTCTAACTACCTACCCATGTCATTCTTCACATTACTGATTTGGCTGAGACAAAGAGATGAAATAGTATCAAGGAATAGTGATGCCCTAGTTGTCAAGTTATTAAGTGGAAGATAGTCATCGTCAACTTCATTTAGTATCACCAATTCGTCAAAAGGATCCATCTTATCATGGATAAAAGCCAGATTTTAAAAGAGATAACTTAAGAGCAATAAGTTCAATGTCAAGAGTGTTGAAGAAACTGAGAGGCTCAACCTGGTTGCAATTAAACTGGTTTTTACAGGCGAGGAGTACGCCGCTACCTCGAGCTCTTCTAAAAGTTTGATACGAATTGTCAAATATTTCTGCGTCGCGAAAGCCATGATACAGCCAAGTTTCAGTGAAAGCAACTATATAGAAACAAGTCGCAGCAGAGGTTTTGAAGATTTGTGTAGTTTTTGTACGAATCCCCCTTACGTTTTGATAGTAAAGGGAGAGCGATTTGATTTTTTTTTTGGAATATCGCTGCTTATTTTGGATGCATTTTTAGGTTGGCGCCCGGAAGGTAGAAACAATTTAGTAAATATGCAGAGAGCTAAAATGTGGGATCCAAAAACTTGTCCCGCACATTTTCTGAGACGTTTAATCCTTTGTTTTAACTGGTTTAGAGCTTTTACTAATCTTACGACAAGAAATACCGACAGCTGCGATATTTTTAGACTTCAGATACTTCTAGAGAGAAACGGGGACGAAAACACTCGAAGGTTTTGGTACTGTTCTCAAAGGAACATCAATACCATTATCTAGAGAGGACATAGATGAAGTATCATTCAATACCGCGGAAACAGATGCAGGTCTTATAATGGTGTTATCAGAGCATTGACTCCCAGCGTTACCTAAGGCCTCAACAGGTGAGGAATAGTAGCGGGCAGGTGCAAATTAGATCGTTGCCTCCGGTGCGACTGCTGCTTGCGACGAGGCTTGGGGAAGACTGCTGAGTAGGTGACATATCTGCTAACTGCGAAGAAACATATGCCCAATCACAGGAGGCGTCACACCACCAGGAGAAGAAAAGATGTTCCAGTTTCCAGACGTGGAACACTTAATGTCATAGCAGCAGAAGTATGCCAACCCACAACATCATCTTTATGAGCTCATTAATTGCCTTTGGGGTTCATTACAGACCTTATTTTGAGAGATAAGTGTATCTCCAGTGATTGCAATCTTAAAGCTGCAAGCTCGAAGTACTCACATATGATAAAGAGATCCAGTTGTCCAGTTGGATAGGGACCAGCAGACTGTCTTCTCCATTTTAGTCAGGTCGTCCACTTTTTCGTTTCCATCCGCACTTCCTCGTGCTACAGGTTTACTTTGTTGTCCCTATAAAGTAGCTGGAGTTTTGTGTAGCAGCACCAGCCTAATTTTGACTTAAAGTTTTGGATGCAGAAACGCAGCTTGGCTATCTGAGCAAATATAGTGATTTCTTGCAGTCCCTGTTTAGCTCCAACCTCTATCGCGTATATTTTCGCATGAAAAATAGAAGATGAAGCTCCAAGCGGAACTGGCGCACCAACCCTTCGTCTGTTTTGTTATCTCTACTGGACCCATAAATATATGAGACTGTTTCAAATTAAGTTTTTTGGCCATCATGTCTGCATTGTTTTAGGTCACAAGACCTTTACGCCTGATTATACCCCGAAAGATCCATAAGGTAATTTTGGAATTTACACCCCGCTTTCTCGAAAAACCATTAGCATGATTCGAATGCCCACATAGCTTTGTTGGGTATAATTTCAAGGTGGGGCTTCCAGGTAACCTTACTATCCAGATTTAAATCTAGGAGAATAGCTGATTTCATGGTCAATGGGAATTTTTCATTGCATAACATGAAGCTTTGCTTCTTGTTAAGATCGTTTTTCGTTTGGTTTGATGTGGTTACAAGCAATATTAACATAAAGAATAAATTAGGAAACTCAATTAGTGTTCCGACTGTTTGTCATTGAAGTGCTATAACCCAGTTTAGACGGTTCAGTATGCTGCCACTGCCGCACGAAAACTTATAGGTAAATGTAAATTTTACGAATGAAGGCAGCAAATGCGAAAGCCCAGAATACATGCAAAGAAAAAGAGTTGCAAATGAATCATTTAAGAAGAGGCGGGAGTTTTAGACTTTTACTCTCATATAACGTTCCTGCGCTTTTTGCGAGAACCCGTGTTTACTGAAATATCGAGAGATTTTACTCAAGTTGTTACCCATATTGTTGGTGTTATCATATGACATTGGAATAGCTTCTGTTTACCTTCACTATGCTCTGAAATTATTAACTGGGTGTTACTTTGCTGGTTTTGGGAAAAATCAGAATTTTATTTTACAAAGATTTTTCATCTCCTTTTAGTGCGTTATCTAAAGCAAAATTTAACTTTTTCTTAAAAAATTTAATTGAATGCTGAAGGTAGTGTGATATGTTGTAGATAAAATTCTTTATTATGAAATTACAAGGAAATATGTTAATAGGATATGAAAAACCAAGCGGATTGTTAAAGGTTTTCAAAGGCGCATGGCAATCACAAATCGGAATAGCAACAATAACTTGGCATAACAATATTGCACTCTTAGATCATATAACGAAAGGATAGACTACCTTGTATAAAATTCGTGTACGTGTCATAAGCAATTTTTTTGTGGACACGGGAGGAAAATAACAGGAGGGCTGGGGGTTTACTTTTTGTCAGTTCGAAATTTCTGACATTTCTCATTTGTCATTTCTTAGGTCGGGTGTTGTTTTCGTGATTTTGTGAGTGTAAACATTATTAAAAGTGATTTATAATTTTGTAATAGTGAAAACCTGTAGAAATTATTTTTTTTTTGTGCAAGAGATTTGATATAATCGAGACTCCGAAGTCTATAATTAGTGTTGAAGTGCGCTGTTCTGTGCTGCAGAAACAACCGGAGTTATTCCGTGGGTAGTCGTTTTTCAAGCGAGTTTATTTGTTTCAATAATAAATTATGGTGTTTTAAATAAAATATAAGTCAATCAATCAATCAATCAATCAATCAATCATTTATTATGAATTTGTACACAAGATTGAAAATCTAATAATAGTACATTTTAAAGTACGGCTAGGTTAACTGAATAAATTATAAAGTAAATTGAAATACCTACAATACATTAGAAAAATGAAAAATAAAAACAAAAATAAAGAAAAATTAATAAAACAGAGAGAAAAGAAAAGAGAAAAAAAAAATATTTTTTTAAATAAACATAGTAGAAAAATAATAATAAAAAGAAAAGAAAAGAGTTCGACACAATCGTACAATCACCATAGTAATTTGTAAATTATAAAACTAAAATTATATTATAAGTTTCTTGAATTCACTGACAGAAGTAGCACTATGTGCATGAGGAGTTAGGGAGTTCCAAAGGCGTGCAACCTGGACAAAGTAAGATCCTTCTAGGATGGATGAGTTGAAACTTGGAATCAGAAGTTTGTGTCCTCTCAAAGATTGCAGAAATTTAACTTCACAAGATAAATACTCCGGCTCACCTGAACGAATAAGATTGTGTAGGAAAATTAGTGCTTTACCCTTTAAGTAAAAGTCCAGAGTACAACCCAAGATCGATGGTCTGTAAGGTGTAATATGAGCAGAACGACGCAAACCGAACGCAAACCGTATACAGTCATTGAAAGCAACCTCAAGCTTTCGATTGCAAATCGAGTCTAGTTTCATGTAAATTAAACTACCATAAGAAAAAAGAGGCACCAAAAGTGTCCTAACTAGTCTCAAACGCAAATCGACCGGAAGTACATTGGCAGATAGCCACAGCCTCCTCAACCCACCATAAATTTTACCCACTACAGATTTAATATGATCACAGCATCTCAAACGATTATTAATTTTCACTCCCAAATTGGTTACACAGTTTACATAAGGTAGTTCCACTTTATTAAGCATAATTGGGGGAAGATCCTCAGTATTAAGGTCAGAATTAGAGAGGGCAATGCACTGTGATTTATTGGGGTTAAGAAGCAGTTGATTATCATTTGACCACCTAAAAATTTCTGAAAGATCATCATTTATTCTGCAGATACAGTCCTCAATCAGCCCACGAGGTCTACATAAGTACAGCTGCACGTCATCTGCATACAGGTGCAGCTGGACATCATGTACCACATCAAATAAATCATTAATGTAGAGACTAAAGAGGAGAGGTCCTAAGACTGATCCTTGAGGAACTCCACATGCTAGATGCATTTGAGAAGACGGAACTGCGTTTATGACCACCTGTTGAGACCTATCTGAGAGAAAACTTGCAGCCTGAAGATTAACAAATAACAGATTTACCCTGTGTAGAATCTTCAAATATTGTAAGTCATTCAAAATAAATTTACCACCACCGCTTAGTAATACAAACAAATTTCATTTTTATTTAAAAGCAACTTTATTAAATATAATTAATTTAAGAATTCGGATACCGCTTTATTTTTTATTTTTTCACTAACTATTGTTCACGACTGACGCTAAGCTCTATACCTATTCTCCATGTGAGATGGGCACTGCAAATATAGAGAGAGCGTCATATGAGCACACACAAGCTCAGTGAGAGAAAACTCCAAAAATTAAGAGCGGAAATTATAAATAAAAATAAAAAAGTAAAGCGTCTGAATCAGCAATTAAGGAACAATTAAAAAAAATTACAAAATTAAGTGCATTGCTAGAGCATATGAAGGAAAAGAATTTAATTAGTTACGATTTGAGCGAATTAGTTGGTCCTAATTGGAACATCTTTCAGCGGCAAGCTCTCAAGGGCCAAGGAAAATCTGCTTAGACCCTACAACGTAAGTTTGCTCTAATTTCAATTTTCTGTCACCCAATGCATACATACAAGTAAGTCAGAGAGCATTTCGATAAGTGTTTACCTCATTCAAGAACACTTTGCAGGTGGTATGAGAACATTTATTGCAAACTTGGCTTTACAAAGCAATCTTTCTATGCTATAAAATATGCTTGTGATGAGGCTAAGAAAAATGAACAAAAGCTTTTTATAAATGTGGTATTTGATGAAATCCATATAAAGCAACACGTTGATTGGGACGGAGAGGAATCTTATGGATTTGTAGATGTTGAAAATGGAACGGAGACTGGAGAGATAGCAACACAAATTTTAGTGTTTATGCCTGTTTACGTAAATAGATCATGGAAAGTTCCTCTAGCTTTCTTTCCAATAGTGTCTCTAACGGCTGATCAAAAGAAAAATTTTATTTTATTGTGCTGCGAGCATGTCCTTCAGACAGGAGCGAAAGTTATGGGCATAACATTTGATGTAACATCCGTGAATCTCTAAGCGGTAAAACTTTTAGGTTGCGATATTAAGGATCATCGATCAAGGTCTTCCTTCAAATTAGATGGGAGCAGTCAAAAACATATTATCCATATTGTGCCATATGGTTAAGCTAATTAGAAATGCTTTTGGCGATTTAAAGGTCTTCATAAATAGGTCAGACGAGGAAATAAAATGGTGTTAACTATAAAGCTTACTTAAGTTGCAGGAAAAGGAGGGTCTGCATTTAGGTGATAAACTGAGAGGAGTGCACATCTATTTCATGCAACAAAAGATGAAAGTAAGGCTGGCAGTGCAAACCTTCAGCAAATCGGTTGCGGACGCTTTGGACTTTTACAGAGAAGTACTTAAGCTCTCTGAGTTTGCTGGAAGCAAACCTCTGTCCCAATTCATCAGGATATTCAATGATGTATTTGATGTATTAAGCAGTCGTAAAGTTAGCACATATGAATATAAAAAGAGAGCAATCAACATCGAATATGTGCAAAGTTTCGTCAAAGAGGCAATTGTATACATCTCTGGGCTTAAGCTTGCCTATGGAATCCTTTTAATAAATTCAATCAGAAAGTTAGGATTTATGGGCCTAATAATATGTCTGAGAAATATTGATATTTTATATACCCGATTTATAATAACCACAGAGCTTAAATTCTTTCCTCTATACAAACTAAATCAAGATCATATTGAGCTTTTTTTCAGTTCTATTCAGATGAATTTGGGGCGAAATAAGAATCCGTCAGTGAAACAATTTATCTAGATATATAAGAAGCTTCTGGTACGATGAGGAGGAATAGGAAATTGTATCTCTCAAGAGTATATACAAGTTTTGAATGTTCTCAAATCCTCTTACGCTAACATTGACACAGAAAAAGAAATTAACAATACAACTGAGAGAGCCCATATAATTATCGACGAAGATTTTTGCATTTTAGATAATATGACTGTGGATCAACAATTTTAGATGAACATAATTAAGCAACATATCCTACAAGATTGACGGATTATGCAGAGTACGTTGTTCACTATATAGCTGGCTTTTTCTCTTATCGCTTACAAAAGCAAGGGTTTTCTCCAAACACCCTCACAAAGCGTTAAGCGCCGAATTCATTTTCTGAATAGTACCTACTAGTAGAAAATCATTATTTCCTGAAAATTTCAATACAAGTTCAGCAACATTTTCTGGATAAACCATTGTTTGAGGATCAATGTGCACACATGCATAGTAACGGACATTATAATGCGCTTCTCAAATTAATAATTGAAAAATATTTACAGACCAGGTACTTTTATTTTGGCCAACAATTTTTCTGAGAAATGCTCCATTCGCCAAAAGCTTAATAAACTAGTGCATTTTAAAGGTATGTAATCTAAAAATACAATTAGAAATAAAAAACCAAATTTCTTAATCATATAACACCCTATATAATATAGTTTTATTCGCATCTATTTTTTAAAATAAGATGCCAAAAACAATAGAAGCTAAAAGACCACCGGGGACTAAATGAGGTGCACGATTACTCTCGGAGGCATTTACAAATATTTATTTTGTATATTGTATTCTCAGGACACGTGAACCTAATTCTCCTAACTCTAACCTCGCCGTGGTGATCCCTGGAAACAAGTTACAATGTGCATAAGCAGAAAAGAGAACCCATTTTGACTTGGCTAAAGAGAAGGAGGACATATTCTACTTTGCTCAATATGCACAATAATTATATAAAAATACATACATATAATATTCTCTATCAAATAAATTATTCATAAAATACACATCGAAAGTAATAATGAGTAAAATAGAATAGAGTAATAACAAATTTAAATACATATTAGGATATGTACTTTTCCTTATGCTTATACTGCAAATAGTTTTTTTGTTTTGAAAAATACTTCGAATAACGGTGACAGAAAATTATAGTTCTTCAATTATTTAATAAAATTTCAACCACTAAATTATGTGCCCCTCTGAAAATATCGTAGTTTACGAATTCTTTTCTGCTACTCGGTGTAAGCACTGCCACCGGATCTCTCATTTTCGTGTTCTTTTCTTCCCACCACACGAGTAGCAAAACCAAACGCGCAATCTTTTCTACCTCTGCTATTTTTGGTGCTGCCCCTGGTTGCAAATTTCTCCACCCAAATTTTTTCCGGTGTCGGGTGTTGGTTGTTGTTTAGGTTATGTTTTATTGTTTTGATTGAGCTGGATTTTTGTGTTATTTGTTGTGGAAAAATTAATTATATCGTTTTTGTTTTAGTTTATTATAATTTATGTTTGGAAAAAACAGTCTTACAGCGTTTGTTTTGATTTTTATTATTTTTGTGTGTGGAAAAAACATTATTAAACATTATGCCTAATAAAATAGACTTATTGTTGGCATTAAATATTTCAAATGAAGACTTGACGGATACTTCAGAGGAAGATAATGTGGAAACGTTTTTATCACTAGTGCCAATTTTCCGTAACTGTACTGTTCTTCATAGTGCGTCCGCGTCGTAATGTTATTTGGTTCTTTCTAACCAACGAACACCCACCGGAATTGCCAATTTCACATTTGACAACTCCTAACAGGAATGTGTCAGCACAGTTCTGGTGCGTGTGTGATTCCAAGTTCAGAAAAGAATTCACTAGAAGATTGCACTTCATTATTTGTGATTTAAAGTGTTACCGTTTCGTATAAAAATGTTTGTAAATTATTTGTAGCTATTGCAAATTTCTTGCCTACTAAATTTTATCCTAAATTTAGAATAAAATTTTAAGAACATTAATAATTTTTTAGCATAGGTAAATATTATGTAGTATACTATATATCAGTTGTGGTTGACTTGTTTTACTACGGAGTTGATCCAATTTTGGTCTCTGGTACATATTTTTTTCCTTATGTAGATCGGCATACTTGTCTTTACATTCAAGTTTTTTATTGGTTTTGTTAATATCAAGATTCTTACGAATCCAGAACAATCATAACTATTTTCATAAAGAATAGTATAGCCATTGAAGATATTCAAATTACGCTTTTAAATGTTAATAATAATTTTTGAAAATAATGTCTAAAATTTTTTATGTATTCCACACACATTATTATAACATTTTCGGCTTCAACATGGCACTGTCATCAAAAATATCTTAATTTGTTTCATCATGATCTCTTAAATTAAGTTTACCGTTATGCAGAAGTTCATAAAAATCGGGTGACTAACTACAGCCAGACATATCTAGCTTTAAACCTGGTAATAATGTTGGGGGTTTCAAAAATATTAATTTGGACATATTGTTTGCAGAGGCGATGCAAGTTGATTAGAGTGTCCTATATAATACGGCTGATGTTGAACTGCAAATGTGCTTGGTTAATGACCTAGCCTAGCCAAACCTAGTTTTCCTCTTTAATAGACATGTTCCAACTAAAACTTTCATTGTTCTATACGAAAATTGCCCTTGGATAACTCCTCAGATAAATTACATTGATGAAAAAACATGATAAGGCATATAAAAGATGGAAGTGGGCTTGCATATATTCACTTAGAGTAGAATGTCGTAGGTTCCCGGAATCTCGTCACATCTGCCATTTTAAAATCAAAAACAAGCTACCATAGGAAAAAGTTTTATGTCAAGCTAACAACCAAGAAACTTTCTAATAATCTAAAGAATGTTGTTGGTATTGTGGCATCGAAGAATAATAATATTGTGGACTCAGATCTTAATGTATTAAATGCCGAGGTTGGAGCTTCTTCTGCTAATAAATCATCTTCTGCTTGCAGTATAGACAGCTTTTTTGCCAACGTCATCCTTTCTGATGGCTTCTCAGTAATTAGAGCTTAAATGGTTGAAGCTATTTTCTTTGTTAAATTGCAGTTGGTCTTGATGGCATTCATTCGAAATTTATTAAACTACTTCTCCCTTTTATTAGTCATCCTCTAACCTACGTCATAAATACAATCTTATGTACCTCTTCATACCCCCTCATCTGGACGAGGGCAAAAATGATTTCTGTAAGAAAACGAACGAAAATGGCTGCTCCAGAATATAGCTTACATATATATATAGATCTATTTTATCCTTCTTGTCGGAAGTGTTTGAAAAAATATTGAACAAGCAGATTTGTGCATATTTGGAATGCAATAATTTATTGAATCCTAATCAATCTGGTTTTACATCGCGATATAGTTGCAATAGTTATCTTGAAAGTTAATGAAGACTTACAGCTGGCAATTAATGAAGAAAAGGTTACTGCGCTTGTGTTACTGCACTTCTCTAAGGCCTTCGATAAAGTTAATCACAGGCTTTTTTAATCAATAAGTTGGGCAACAACTACAATTTTTCACTCTCTTTGTGCAAACTTGTGGCATCTTATCTCTGTAATAGAATGCAAATGGTCGAATGCAACAATTTATGCTCTGAGCTCTTGTTAACGAATTTCGGTGCACCTCATGGCTCTATTTTGGGATCGCTGCTTTTTTTAATTTTCAAAACTGACCTGCCAAATGTGATAAGATACTGTAAATTTCACCTCTATGCTGACGATTTGCAACTTTACATCTCTATGACTTTGGGGCTGACTGATGATGGTGTGAACAAATTAAATGGGGATCTCTGGTCCTAAGCAAAACAACTTAGTCCTCAATCCCAATAAAAGTAATTCGATCGTTATATATAAGCATGCCGTAGACACTTCTTGTTTTCCATCAATATTATTCAATGAATACTATATCATGTACTTTAATAATGTTAGAAATCCCAATGTTATTTTTAACAAAACCTTGACTTGACAGCATCATTGCGTATGCTTTCTCTATCGTCGACCTATACTCCTCTATCCACGGGACGTATGATTGCTCGAACGTTATGTATGGTTACTAAATTTTTCCTGGTAAGATGAACTCTATATTGATGCGCAAGCTCAATATTGCCTTCTACTCAACTGTTCTTTACATATAAAGGGTTTTCCAATAAGAGGTGTTATTTTAATTAGCCCGCTATTTCGGTAGATGTCACTTTTGGAGCTGTCATTTTTTGACATTTGACAAGTAGAAATTACGCCATTAATAAAACTGGAACGACACACAATTCAACAACGCATTGAAATTATTAAAATTCACTATAAAAATGGTGAAAATGTGGCAGAGACGGTTCGTAAAACTCGAACATTTTTGGGTCGTCGTGAAGCACCTTGTCGGACCGCAATACAGAAATTGGTAGAAAAATTCGAGCTGTTGGGACAAGTTAGTGATGTGAAGAATAAAACCCGTGCACGTCGCTCAAGAACAGCCAAGAATATTGCTGCTGTAGCCGAAAGTGTTGAAGAAAACCCAGGTTTGTCCATTCCTCGTCGTTCTTTGGAATTAGGCATTCCACAAACGTCATTACACCGTATTATGCATAAAGATTTGGGTCTTAAGGCTTATAAAGTTCAGTTAACACAAGAACTCAAGCCGGCCGATCATCAACAACGTCGAGTCTTTGCTGATTGGGTCCTTGAAATGCAAGAAAATGATCCGGAATTCCATCGAAAACTTATCTTGAGTGATGAGGCCCATTTCCACCTCAATGGCTTCGTCAACAAGCAAAATTGTCGCATCTGAGGCTCGGAAAACCCAAGAGTTATTGAAAAGCCTCTCTATCCTCAACGTGTGACTGTTTGGTGCGGTTTATGGTCCCGCGGGGTCATTGGACCTTACTTTTTCGAAAATGAGGCTGGAGCAACAGTTACGGTGAATGGATTGCGCTATAGACAGATGATTAATGATTTTTTATGGCCGGAATTGGATGGTATTGATCTGGACAACGTTTACTTTCAACAAGACGGCGCTACGTGCCAAACAAGCAACGAAACCATTGATCTTTTACGGGAAAAGTTTCCGGACCGTGTTATCTCTCGAAGAGGTGATCACAATTGGCCACCGAGATCTTGTGACTTAACACCTTGCGACTTCTTCCTTTGGGGCCACGTGAAAGAGAAGGTCTACGCCAACAGCCCAGCGTCGATTCAAGACCTCAAAGATGGAATTCGTGAGGCTATCGAGGACATAGGGCAGCCACTTTGCGATTTGGTTATGGAAAATTTCATGAAAAGGATACCATCCTCTTTATAATGAAATAAAGATCCGATCATTTATCTCAAAAAATGGCATTTTTCCTTGAATATCAAAATAACACCTCTTATTGGAAAACCCTTTACAGACTTCGAAGATTTTACCATATCAGTGCACATGTTATTTCAATTATTGGATATTCTTTAGTGTCCTATCCTCATCATATTAATCTTTTTATACAATACCCTTAAATATAGAAGCCCGGACTATCTGTATAATATTTGCCATTTTTCTCATTCCACCCGAACTTCTACTTTAATTAGTCCAACATATACTTGTCTGATATCAGAGTGTCAGTTCTTTGTCCAGGTTACCCAGTTGTGGAATCGTTTCCGCAGGAAAGATATATATAGTATAGACTTAGCTAGATACATGAATGCAGGATATGTGTTTAGTTTTATTTTTTAGCGCTAACATTATGTAGATAACTAACTGTTTGTAATATTTGTAGATTTACTGATTTTCTCTTTATAGTAACAAGCTGTGTGGAATATGTTATTCTTTTGTTTTTCTCAATTAAACTTTAATATTACTTTAAATATATTTAGTAATTAGTTTGTTTCTCATCCATAATAAGACTATTTTCATGTCTTAGTTGCATAGAGTTTATGATTAATAAATTTGAGATTGAATAACCTGTAATAAAATGTATAAAAAAAAAATGATTTCCATATGACTAAAATATATTTCCTATACGTAAAGGCATTGAACTCAATTTCCGTTTAAATAAAGAAAAACTTCTCCTGGTACAATTTTTCGAAAGGTAAATTTTGTCTCAAGTCACAATATTCGTCAGCTGATAATTGCTAGAACTTCATTAACAGTATATTCACTCTGTCGTGGGAGAGGATGAAGCTAGCATGTTACGTTCATGACAACGAAATTATGGGAACGATTATTATGTTCCTATACATATCAACATACTATACAAATATCAATCTATATAGAAAATCGACAGTTGCTCATAATTTCCGCATTTATGTACATATATAATATATCACAACTAATTAATTGCTTTTGTCTAGACACACAATTAAACCGATATATTCGATGAAATTCCGGTACTATTTTCGCAAGCTCTAATAAATTACTAAATAGGATAGAACGGATTTGTGGGTTCGGTGAATCGTAACTGATGTGCGGTGACTTCTAGGTGGAATTTATGTATGTACATATGGAAGGTGTAAAAAATCTTGCGTGACAATTATAATTACAATTATTTCTTTTCGCCAAGCGATTCAGAGAATTTCAACGGGCACCGATTTTCAAATTAGTACAGGTACTAAAAGGAAAATCTTTTTTCAAGTTATTACGGCCATTGCGACAACGAAAGAAAAATTAATAAAAAATTAATAAGGCAAGCAGAGCTAATGTTTTCCCCTTATGACTATATAAAACATTGTGTAATTACTTTGTTCACAATCTACTGAAAGCGGGTGCGTTTAAATGTGCAATTTTGTGAGAAATCGAAATTTTACTTTATACGATTAGAAATATTTCACACGAGTTTAATCGCGATTTTATCTAAAGTATTTCTGTTTTTCTTTTTTTACCTATTATTAGAGAAGATGTAGAAATAAATGAAATAATGAGAAAATCCTTCACATCTTTCATCGTTCCCCTGTTGCTGATGATGAAGGAAATATAATTTTTAGTGTAGTCCAATTTTTGCTTTGTCGAAATAATTAGCCCAAAATTTAAGTGTTGATTTTTTTCACTGTTATTAGAAGTATGTAAGAAGACAATACTTATGGGAAATGATGCTTTCATCGTGGTACATAAGTGATATCCAGAAAATTGATTTGATATTTATTGTTGTCTCTTCTTAATTTTTTTATGTTATTTGTAGGGAGATGATTTGGATTTTAAATTAGTGAAATTCTAGCTGTGTTCTTTTGTGTCCGCAGAACAGGTCAGAGCAAAAGATACACAAAAGAACGCCTCATACATATTCATAGATGATTTATAAATGAAGCGAACAGTACAAATAGTTCGCTTCATTCGACAGGACAATTTGCTCTCTCCAGTATATGGGAGCTCTAGAACAAGGTACACAATAGAACACAGCTTCTTTTGAAGAACTTTTGTTGTCTAAATCTAAGTAGATGAAGCCAAACAATGAGAAATACACGGTTTTTTTTCCCTAGGAGGTCAATAGAGCAGGGGGAGATAGCACTCATCTAGACGAACCAAAAATTGAATGGCAGGGGGGGGGGGGGGAAGAGCAATATCAATCGTTTAGGAGTTACAGGGTGATTAAGAAAAGAAACTAGTTTTCACAAAACACCCTGTATGTTAAAAACTACACGGCGCATACGGTCACTGTTAAGAGTTCATTGTATGCAGAACTTCATGGCCTTTCCAGCGACTGCTCAACCAGCCCCATACCCTCTCCCCTCAACAATTATGGATGTCTAAACTAAAAAGTTCGGATTTTCTTACCTTGTTTTCTAATTTAATCTCTATTATTTTTGCAAAAAGGTTGTTTGCACCTGGGTCATATACACCCTAGTTCTTATATTTTGCATATATTTCTTACGTTCTTTGTTTCACATCCATTAGTACTCTGTTGTGAACATTTTCTCATGAAAATTGAATTTCCACGACTTACCACTTCTTCATAATTATGACTTCAAAATATATCCAATTTTGTACCAAAAAACGGCAATTTTTTCGTCTGGACTGATTCACTTCTTTTGCAGTTATCTCCAAAACTATTTACCGGACTCAAAAACTAATTACATATCTAATTGGGGAACAAATTGTAGATGCGATTTCATCCTACATATAAGCTTTAACGTGCATATTTACAAATTTTATAGCATCTCTTCTATACTGGAAGACGACCACATTGACCATTTTCGCGTGAATTACAATTTTTAGCGGGTACCTTGAACCACCAAAATCTTTATTTCTCTGTAAGTATTGCAAGTATTTCCATAATTTTGTAAACACAGCCAGGATATGCAGTGAATCCATAATTCAATTTGAAAATCCTAGGTACATACGTACCTTCACAAAGGACAATAAAAGTAGACAATACTGTCACTGAGAAATATTTTTCTTACTTCTCCACAACTAACACAGCCGAGAGTTTTGCCGAGTGGAATAGAGAATTTGGTAAATCTCAATACAAATTCCCTGAGTTACAGAATACCGAGTGGTGAGTTAAGTGGCAAAAGAACTGTCATCTCTACAACTCCACAACTCTCCGAGTTAGTGAATCCGGCCCCAGTTGTTCTATTCCCCATATCCATCCATACTTCAACGTAAGAAGTTTGAAAATAGTACTAGGTGTTGTATGTTAGATTAGGTTAGATCAGAGTGTGATGCTAATAACAAAGATAAAATTTAGACAGCTTCAATTAGGGTCTATTGTACCCTATAGATTCAGGAGCATATATCATCCTAAAGACATCCCTACCCTATTTCACTAGGGAAACTCAGGATATATTACAGCTTCCCCTCCCCAGCTCCGAGAAGGAGTGACTACCAAGTACCCCGCCTTTTCAGATCACTACAGCAGGACATTTGCAGAGCATATATTACACTGATTCGATTTCCTCAGGAGTTTTATAGTTTCGACCGCCTACATTGCCATCAATGCAGTATATTGGAATGTCCACACACCGTCTCCTTCTTCCTATCCATTGCTTTTAGAATGAATGCGCTGGCAGCAACTATATCCTTCGTTGGCAGATCGAGCATTACCTCTACTGCAGCTGTGAGCGTGGTACATAGGCATACATTTACCAGTGTTGGGAGGTGGTTGTGGTTAAAATTACCTCGAAAATGAGAATTACTGGGAACTTTTTCCACAGATTATTGTGCAAATTCCCACAAACAATGTTCACGTAACATTTGAAAGCTAATTTGTAATAGTTTTATCGATAGTGGATACTGCATAGTTTTAGAGTGGGGGTAGGTACCCGGCGAGGGCGTGGCTCCAATATGGCATGTTGCATATCAAATTAAAGGTTTCGCCGAGCATCGGGTGGTGTACTTTTTTGCCGATTCAGGAAACTTTCTTGGGACATTTTGGCTGCCCATTTTCATGCACTTGGGGCATATATTTTTGCAGTTCTTTCTTCAATGGCCATTAATGCTTCATTTTTCTTATAGGAAGGAAGTCATTTTCCACGACTCACCAATTCCGCGCAATCACGAGAAGTAGAATAATCCTGTTTTTCACCCAAGAAAGTCGCTCAAGCTACATCGATCGCCAAACCTTTCCCCCACTTAATTGAAATAAACATTGTTGATAAAATATGTACAGAGTATCATAATGCATCGTTTAAGACATCTCTCATGTCTGGAGCTATCGGGCCTAAGGTTGTATGAAAAGTGAGCATTCCCCTACGTGCAATTGTGCTATTTTTTTATTCTCATCGAAATTCTCAAAGCTTTTCTATTTTGGATGTATGATTTTTCCTATAACTTTGTATGGGGAGATGAGATTATTCCCTTCTCCCTTTTTAAATTTTTTCAGGCCAGAAATTCCCACAATATGGGAGAATTCCTACGATCTCCAACACTGCAGTGCAGTGAGTTCGGTCTTCGCATTCTTTGTTATTATATTTAGAAGTTGGATTTTATGCATGGAAACAATGTTGAGCTATCGTTTCAATTTAGAATGCCATAGATGTCTTCTACACTATCACACTATTAATCTCTTGAACGTTAACATAACAGAACAGTATGTGGATTAATAGTTGGAACTTACCACTCCAGTTTCAGATTGTCTTACTAACTGAACTGCTCTCGGAAGTATTTCTTTTTCCGTTAACAACAATATATTTTCGCAACGAATTAGATCTACTACCTTTTTCCAATTTGTTTCACGTTTTAGAATAATTGAGAGCTAAATATCTTTTGTAACTCATGTTTACATCCATATAATTTTTCTTTTCTAATTGACAATAAAAGTACACTTTGGAAATTGATTAATTAATATGTACTAATAAATAAACATGAGTTACAAATCAAATGTAGCAAATGTACCAAATTTCAGCTGTGTGTCCAAATATATAGTTAAAAACGAAGTTTTTCTATAGTACGCGATTGGTTTTGAACTTAAATTTTTTTTTTGAGAACATTCTTTATCACGGTGTCAAATATCCGCGTAAGTATGAGTCTCATCATTCTAATGTTGACAATTTTCGAGTGACAATAATTATGTGTGAATGTGAAATTCCAGAATTTTTATATTTGTTCCCACTAGATTTAAGGCAGACTTTTTTGTTAAGTTAACATAGTTTTATTATAAATAAGGAATTTCTCAATAAATAAAAGTCAGTCATTTACGAACATGGGAGTGTTGTTAAAATCATCATTGGCGACCGTGACAGGACTCTAGTTGAATGTTTCAACTGTTCCTGATTACACACATCATTAAACCAAGTCATCATAATAAAGTACTTAAGAAGGCTACATTTATAAAACTTGCTAAGGAGCAAGAGGCCATTGGAGATGACTTGCAGAAGGCTTACACAAACTACAAGAAGGTGCCTAAGGACAGGAAGACTCTGGAGAAGATGCAGTCCCGACTAGAAAAACTCTCTAAAGTATGGGAACTGCCAAAAATCACACTTCCAATATTTGATGGAAACCAAATCAGATGGAAGCAATTTATGGATTTGTTTATTCAACTCATCCACAATCAGCCACGTGGTTCAGCAGAGAAGATGTATTATTTAAAGGCCAACCTAACAGGTGAGCCAAATCATTTGATCAGACATCTTCAAGCCACAGAAGTGAATTATGCCACAGCATGGCAGATCTTAGTGGATAGATACGACAATCAGAGAAAAATAATAATGACTCTGCTTAATGAGCTTCTTATTCAATCAAACCTAGCACTGGAATCTAGCAATGGAATAAGAAAACTCCACGACACCAGCAAAGAGCACTTATAGCAACATAAGTATAAACACAGATACCTGGGATAAAAAAAAAACTGGACAGGGAATCTCGAAGATTGTATGAGCAATCACGCAAAAATCCGCCAGACATTCCAATAATAAGCGAATTTTTTAAGTTTCTGGAATCAAAGTTCCAAATGTTGGAGGCAGTTCACTTTAAGGAAAATAGAAAGAAATCCATCTTCACGGCATCTGCTCAATCACTTCAGTGTCCGATTTGTAAGGCTGACCATCCCTTATTTAGCTGTAAAAAATTCATGCAGCTATCTACAAAAGCTCGGATTCAAACTATTCAGTTGTTACTTCAATGGACGCCACAACACGTTGATTCATGATGATACCATACGAAAACAGTACACTTGCAATACTTCACCACAAAGAAGATCCAAAGGGGCTAACCAGCCTTCAACTCAAGTAACGCATGGATCACCCTGCACGCCGCAGTTATCTTCAAATCATTTAAATGCGAGCCTTAACTTCTACTGGCTACAGCTGTAGTCAACGTAATAAATTCATCAGGAACTCCCATATCTTGTAGGGTACTGTTGGACTCAGGTTCAGAATTGCATTTCGTCTGTGAACGCATAGTTCAAGCATTGGGATTGAAACGAAGCAAGGTTAGTCTCCCGTTTAGTGGCATTGGAGGCATCGAGACGACAGCAAAGTCTGGAACAAGTAACTTCTGTACAAAGGTTACTGACATAATCTTACCAAGGATAAGTCTATGACAACCGTCGGAGTATATTAACGTCGCAAGTTGGAATATTCCAAGCAGATCCAGCTTCTTTCAAGCCCCAGAAGGTTGATATGCTAATAGGAGCAGAACTCTATTTCCAGCTCCTGCAGTCGGGACAAATAAAACTTGCTGAAGAATTGCCAGTTACCTTGGATGGATAATTGCAGGAAGAGTTCCAGAAGCAACAAATTATACCTATAATTGTAACATAGCAACATAGAACTTAACTACACTGGAAAGGCAAGTTAAGCAGTTTTGGGAAATGGAGCAACATAGCACCCCCTCTAAACGTATGACTAAAGAGAAATATGAATGTGAGCAGCATTTTCAAGAATACTTCCAACACTCTTCAACAGGTAAGTTCATCGTTAACTTCCATTTCGCGAGCAACCGAGTCTTCTTGGAGCGTCATTGGACATGGCCATCAAGCGGTTCCTTACCTTAGAACGCAAGTTAGTAAGGAACCCCGCATTGAAGAAAGAGAATAGTGATTTCATACATGAATACGAATCGCTGGGACAAATGCAGCAAATAGCGAAGAGCGACGTTCCTGCCACACACTATTATCTACCGCATCATTGCGTCATCAAACCGGAAAGTTCCATGACTAAATTAAGAGTCGTTTTTTCAGGAACTTCATTGAATGATTTATTAATGGTCGGACCAACAGTGCACTCAGTGTACTCAGGTTCCGAATGCACAGATAAGTGCTGACTGCCGATATCAATAAAATGTTTAGGCAAATCGAGCTAGATCCAAGAGACAGGCATTTTTAGCTCATCGTCTGGCGAGACAACAGGGCAGATCTATTAAAATTCTATCAACTAAACACTGACTTATTGTGATTTATGGAATGGCATCAGCACCATTCCTCGCACTAGATACCTGAAGAGATTGCCCTCGAAGCAAATGATGCCACATCCCAAGCAGCAAACGTCCTGCAAAATGATACCTATGTCGATGATATCCTTACACACATTCCAGAAAAACATAAAGAAAGAATGCTTATTATTCATGAAAATGAAGTCATTAAGGCATTAGGAATGATCTGGCATTCACAGGATGATAACTTTCAATATCGAGCGACAACCGAGTAAACGTACGATACTATCTGACGTCGCCAGAATCCTCGATCCTTTAGGATTAATCGGGCCCGTTACTGTTCTAGGAAAACTATTCATCCAAGAACTCTGGAAGCAAGGGCTTTCACGGGACGATGAACTACCGGTGTCATCTCGTGAAAAGTGGCAAAACTTTAAGAATAAACTATCTGATCTGAAATCTTTAAAGATACCACGATATATACAGTTTTCATGCGCAATCGACATCCAATTGCACTCCTTTTCAGATAGTAGTGAATCAGCGTATGGAGCTAGTTGCTATGTGCGTTCAACAAACCAAATTAGTCAAACTCGGGTGAGATTGCTGTGCGCCAAATCCCGACTAACCCCTCTGCAAACAGTAACAATGGCAAGGTTAGAAGTTTGCGCGGCGGAGCTTATGGTGGAGCTCGTAGAACGAGTACTGGTATTTCAAAGGTTTATTATTACACGGACTCCACTACAGTTCTATCTTGGATATCGTATACCTGGAGCACGTATGTGGCAAATAGAGCAGCAAAAATACAAAATCTAACGCATATTGAACAGTGGAGCCACATTGAGGGTTCCAACAATCCAGCAGATATAATATTACGGGGTATGTTACCAAATGGTCTAGCCCAATCCACCTTCTAGTTTAGGGGACCAAGCTTTCTTACCAGCCGGGAAGAGATTCGGCAAAATCAACATTTGAGCCATCAATGGAAGTTCCTGAACTTAGAACTAGGAAATCAGTACTATCAGCTGAGACAGTCACCAAAGATAGCAATCAATCACAGAAACTCATTTACGAAACTTCAAAGAATTATTGCATACTGCATTAGGTTTAAACAAAATTGTAATGTTCTTAATGGAGTCAGAACGAACGGAAGTCCGACTATAACAGAATTAGACATGACCTTAAATGCTATCTTAAGACAAGTACAACAATCGGCGTTCTCGAAGGAGTTTAGAAGTCTGCAGTCAAACAAGTAATTGGATAACAAAAATGCTCTGCACGCCTTGAGCGTTTACATAGATGAAGCAACCAATTTAATTATGGTCGCAGGTCGATTACGCCACGTTTATTTAGAAGAAGAAGCAAAAAACCAAATATTATTTCCCAAGAACCAATTCGCTGCAATGTTGTTCGCTCATCTACACCAAAAACATATTCAAGCCGGTCTACAAACTCTCCTGGTCATAGTAAGACAAAGGTTTTGGGTCATAGACGGAAGACGAATTGCACGGAAAATTGTTCATTAATGTATACGGTGTTTCCGTTTTAAGCCAATAACCACCAACCAAATCATGCGAAATCTTCCGGCAGAAAGAATTAGACCGTCTCGCTCATTTCATACGACAGGAATTGACTTTTGCGGACCGATCTACACATATTGTAAATTGAGAGGAAGTAGATCAACCAAGACATATATCGCTGTCTTCGTTTACCTTTCCAGAAAGGCCGTTCATCTGAAGTTGGTGAGCGATTTAAGCAGTTTGTCTTTCCTGAACTGCTTAAAGAGATTCATATCACGCAGAGGACTTTGCGCCAAGATCTTCTGTGACAATGCTACCAATTTTGTAGGTGCAAGGTCAGAGTTAAAGGAATTACAAGAGTTGTTCAACTCACAGCAGGTACAATCGATCATCACCCAGTTATGTGCCGACAACCACCCTGAATGGAAACCCATCCCGCCAAGATCACCTCATTTTGGGAGGCTGTGGGTGGCAGCGATAAAGACAGCTAAAGTTCATCTTCTACGCTAGATTGGAAATTCCCATCTCACCTATGAAGAAATACATACAATTATCACCCAAATCGAGGCTATCATGAACTCAAGGCTCTTAACACCAATGTCGTCAGATCCTAAAGATCTTGAGGCACTAACACCCGGACACTTCCTCGTTGGTTCACCGTTAACATCATTTGCTGAACCCGATGTCAGTGACGAAAATATTGGCAGACTTACTCGATTCCAGAGGTTGCAGCATATTCAACAAACCTTCTGGAAACGTTGGTCGTTAGAATATATTCAAGAACTTCAGACGAAGCAAAAATGGAAGAAAGCCGCACCGGATATTCAAAAGGGAACGCTTGTCCTAATATTGGAGCAAAAAATGCCTCCATTGAAATGGCTAGTGGGGAGGGTGCTAGAAACCAATGAGGGGTCAGACAAGCGCACGAGAGTGGCAACTTTAAAAACTGGTGAGTTGAAACGAGCTATACATAACTTATGTCCATTGCTACAAGTCTGAACAAAATTACCGAAAATCAGAGGTATCTTTATCTTTATTATCAAGTCAATCTATAGCCGAGCAACCTCACAGCTTACGGGAAAGGCGCAATAACCAGGCTAAGCCACCCTTCTAGTTTCCGCAGACTAAGCCATCACGTCAAATAAGGGAAAATTCTTACCTGTAAGACAATGGGGTAGACTGTCTCCATTGGTATCTCAAACGCAAGATACCAAAACCTGGCACGACTCAGCTTCTAAGAAAGAAGAAGAGCTGATTGAAGCTCCAAAATACAAACGACAAAGGCGATGAACAAACTCAGGACTCAACGCAACCCTGGCATTACTCTTGTTAACATCCTTAATTATCACATTGCGGGCCCACTCGCAGCAACTGTTGAAGCGACAGAATTTACAAATTATCCGGGTGTGTTCCTCGAAACATTAGGCAGCGTTCAAGGTTAATTTAGTAACCGATATAGTGTTTTATGACCTACAAAATTACTGGACCGAATTGCACAATTTACAGCAAACAATGCACAAACTGGAAGAGTTGTGTCACAGAAAAATGGTCCATGGCCTATGCGAACAAATTGTTGACCAATTACGGCACCAGTTGGACATCCTCCAGCATAACAATGAGCTTCTTGTATCAACAACTAACCAAACGCCGAACCGAACTATAACAAGTAAAAAAGCTAGAATTGGTCTAACAATAAGACCAATTCTTAGGATACCCTAGATGAACGCCCGTATTAAGTTTCGTATGGTCACCGATCTATTCAAGTATTGATTTTGAAGTTGTTTTTCGCATATATTTCTAGAACGGTTTGTCGCACAGAAAAAATGATTATAACCAATTTTATAGGATTTCGTATTCTACAGAAGTTTTTAGTACAATAAAAATGTCTTGGACTGATCGTTTTCAAAGTATTCGTAAAAAACCGAAATTTTTATATGGCAACACCAAGAAGGAGTTGCCCAAATTAGTCCATTTTTGAAATTTTATTTGCTAATGTAGTAAAAACATCATGTACGAAATATCAGCTCTCTACGTCGACTCGTTCTCAGGCAGTGTCCAAATATATAGCGGAAAACGAAATTTTTATATGGCAACCCCACGAAGAAGTTGCCCGATTTGTCTCATTTTCGAGCTTAATTTTACTATTTTTTTTAAAGTCCGTGTACAAAATTTCAGCTCTCTAAGTTTACGCGTTCTCGAGTTATCGTGCGCACGGACGGACGGACGGACGGACGGACATGCAAAAATCGAAATAACTTTTAATATTATTAATGGCTGTCCAATCCATTTTGCTCTACCATCATTATTTCGAGGTGTTACAAACGGAATGACAAACTTAGTATACCCCTATGATTTCATCTAGGGTATAAAAAGATCACATTTGGACCTTGTAGGCACTATCGCCAACAAGTTATTTGGAGTGCTTGACCAGGAATACGCCACAAGGCTTGAGGCTAATTCATGCTCATTTGATAGTAACCAATTATCATTAAACGCAAACATCCCTTATTGACGTACTAGCGGACATACATAACGGCAAACTCAACCCACTCATTCTAACACCGAATCAATTGAAGCCAAAATTGCACAACATTTTGAAAAACTTGCCGCCCAACACTATACATAGTACCTCAGCATGACGAGAGCAAACTGCTACAACTTTACCATCTCGTGACTGTTAAAGGAAGAGTGACAATGATGAATACTGTGTTTAGCATACAGCTCCATCTTCAATCTGAAACTGAATATCTCGTTGTAAATGATAAAGACTTATCAAGCTCGATTACGTTAGATAACTCTCAGTACCTTTGCCACCAGAGACAAGCAATATTCAATAAGGAGTCAGAAATATACCAGTGTGAAATAGCGCTTTTTAACAGCGGAGGACATACACTTGCCGGACAATAAGAATGAAGCCATCTCCTTGGTGGTCGCGATTACATTATCCAAATCACTACATCAATTAAGTTGGGACCGCCATTTCATGGTAGAAAACTTTTGAATACGTCAAAATTTAGGGCTCAATTAGGGCTAATTTAATGCCATTTCCCCGAATTAATGCTCTCGTATTTTTTTAGAAAATCCATGGATAACCCAACTTTATTAAAAGGTAGGACCACCACTACTGAAAATGACTTAAATAGTATTCTCCCAACAGCGTTCACCGCATAATATTTTAGGGCTCAGTTAAGGCTAATTTAATCCCACATCCCCGAAATTAATGCTCTAGTAATCCAGCTTTATCAAAAGTTAGGACCACCACTACTTAAGTTAGATTAAATAGTATTGTCACAATAGCTTACACTGCATAATATTTTAGAGCTCGATTGGGGCTAACTTATTGCCTCTATCCCGAAGGTAAAAATGTAATCGTTACCAAGAAAGCACAAAAATAAAAATTTTAAATGCAAAATGCTCCATCGAGCTTGAGCCTACACGCTACCTACATTTTAATATTTCTGTGTTTTTCAATAGGATTCGGAACGTATTTGTACATACAAAGCTTTCCGTGGAGGGGGAGTAGAGCAATGCGGTTGTTTTATTTGTATTTGTCATTTTCGGGAGAAAAAGATAAGTAAAAAAATGTGGTTGTCGGGTGAGGAGGTGAGTGCACTCTCTCTGTTTCTCCTATAGAAATATATATATATTAACGTCACAGAACATGTGCCAAAATTTTAATGGGAATACCTTGTATTCCATATACCTTGGGTCCTTGGGTAGTACTACCCCCCCTAGGGGTTGCGCAAAATGGGGCGTGTGGGGTTTCAAATTAATGAGGGTGGAGAGTATAATCGAGTGGCAGGGGTTTTTTTTTTAATCTGTAAAGTTCATACGTACATTTTTAACATTAAAAAGGATTTTAGGCACTTGGGTGAAATACACCCCCTTCCATCATTTTGCATATTTTTTGCCCGTTCTTACTTTCATACGCATTAGTGGTCTGTTGTGAACGTTTTTCGCTATAAGGTTGCAAATTTCCCGGACGTGACGATTGTTCGCAAACATGAGATTAAAGAAAACCCATATTTTCCCTAAAAAAACTGCCATTTGCCAGTTTAAAAAGAACTGGTTCTTTTCTTTTAGAGTCATCTCCGAAACTAATTATCAGCGTGAAAAACTAATTAGATATATGATTAGGGGACAAAATGTAGATCATTCCACAAACATCTCTTCTGTGCTGAAAGATGACCAAATTGAGATTTTTTAAATTAAAATGTAAAAAACTTGGTTGCTTATTATTCTTTAAATCTGCCGATGAAAATAATATATATATGTACATTTTCTGCTCTATTGTCAAAATGCTACGTAAAGCGCTGTATGGCAATATGCTTGCTAGGTAGGAGCTACATATTAAGCTCTCTCTTGGCCAATCGACTAGTCCAGGTAGGAGCTATAGAGATCACTATTAGGATAGCCAGCAAAAATTACCAGAGCTATAAAGAGCTCTATTAGTAATAAAAAAGGTAAGAGCTGAAGAGCTCAATTACCTTGAAGTGTAGCCATGACGAAGCTAAGAGAGCTCTAAGTTTTGGTTCGAAATGAAGAACATCTAGAGTTCAAAATTAGCTCTGTTTTCTTTATTCCAGTTGCTCTGTGTTTATACACTTTGATTTATGCTGATCTCATTTTCTATATTTCTGATCAACGAAATGCATTCGGACATTGATCTATTCTTTATTAATCGTAATTGCTGCACTTGCAGTTTCTAGCACACCTGGCATTACCCAAAGTTGCAGCCAGGTAGAAGTAAACAAAAAAGCTATAATGCATTGATTTTTTACTTTCTAGTACCATGTGCTGTTGGTTATGCTTTTATTACCGTAAAGCATAAACATAGCGTAAAGTTGTATCGTCGGGTATTCATTGATACATGGTCCTTTATATGTGAATAATGCTTTCGCTTGTCTGTAGTAAAGTGGACATAACTTTTTTATTTCTTTACTTTTTGTATACCATCCTTTCTGCATGTAATATAGAATGCAGTGCATCACTTTATAGGTGCTTCGCTCGATCAATGTTCTATGCATATCAATTTTTCCATGTCAATTAATAAATGTGCTCTGCAAACGCACGGACCTGGCATTTCCAGACACAGCATTCGACATGTCCGGTTTATCGTAAACATTTTTTTTGAGCCAATTCCGTTGCTTTCTTCCAATTCTATAAGCGTTGAAGTTCGAGAAGCCTTTGAGCGTATAGACTAGAATTAACGTATTTTTCTGAGCGCATACATACGCTCGTAGGCCAGAATTACTATATTTTTCTGAGCACATACATATATGTGCTCGTTGTACGGAAAGGGCTAAAACCTTGATCAACAAATAATACTAGAAAATATTCTAAACATTTCCACATTGAAAAACGGTAGTAGTGTTTTCTTGGTCACGATTACTTTTTTACTTTCGGAGTAGAGGCATTAAATTAGCCCTAATTGACCCCTAAAATATTATGCAGTGAAAACTGTTGTGAGAGTAGTATTTAACCCATTTTCAGTAGTGGTGGCTCTAACTTTTAATGCATTTGGATTATACAAGGATATGTGGCATTAGAGGATATTTGACATTAAATTAGCCCTAAGTGAACCCTAAAATATTATGCAGTGAACGCTGTTGTGAGAATACTATTTAATTTATTTTCAGTAGTGGTGGTCCTTTAATAGAGTTGGGTTATCTATGGATTTTTTTAAAAAAATAGTAGAGCATGGGGAAGTGGTATTAAATCAGCGTTAATTGAGCCCAAAATTTTGACGTATTCAAAATTTTTCTACCATGAAATGGCAGTCCCAACTTAATTGACGTAATAGTATTGTCACAATAATATGCACTGCATAATATTTTAGGGCTCAATTAGGACTAATTTAATGCCGCGTCCCTGAATTTATTGCTTTAGTATTTTCTTAAAAATTACATGAATAATCCAACTTTATTAAAAGTTAGGACCACTACTACTGAAAATAGGTTAAATAATATTGCCCTGGATTTTTGGGCTCAATTTATTGCCTCAGTTATATCCAGTACGTGCTAATTGGTTTGGTGAGTTACATATATACTGTTGCGAGCGTGGCTTTTGGCTCGTTATTGGAAACATTACATTAATATATAAGTTAAGTTAAGTTAATCAACTCAACTTTAATTATCGCTAATACTGTAATTTCAATTATCGCAATGCAATTACAACACTTTCGCCCGTTTATTACTATCGCTTGTTAATAATGCAACGTCTAAGACAAGACTCTTATTTTGGCGGTGACAACTGTTATATTTATACCCTAGAAACTCTCCAGATTATTCTGGAGTGTTCTATTCCTCTCTTGACTATTCTATTCCTGAACCTTCCTGAAGATTCCATTATCGATTCTTCGAACCTGAAGTTGTTTACTCTCCATTGCCAGTAGATGTCACCAGTTGTCTCTTTCTATTGCACGTAACAATAGTTTGTGATTCTAGGGTATATCAAAAAACTCTTCGTCGAGAAGGGATATTAAGGCTCAAGTCAGCATGCAGCATTCGTCGAAGGGAAATTACGATCAACTCCCACAAGGCATACTCATCAGAATATGAAGATCAGATCAATTACATCAATAGCACGGATATTGCCAGACTCAAGAAGGACGTCAATGACATCAAGAGTCGAGAATCACTTCCCAGGACAATCAGCGCTCATGATATTCATCATTACACCGTTGGAAACCTGGCATTAATAATTGCAACCGTCGGTGTTACTATCTTATGCATCTCAAAATTCAAGACAAGATGTTCGTGTTGGAAACGTAAGTCTACCCATGAGGCCAACCCAACCAAATTAGGCGACTTCAATATATCCCTCTAAATTAGACAATATTGAAACCGTAGTCCTTAAGAGGGGGAGGATGTCTAAGCCATCTAATTATCTTATTTGCTTCCATTCCGTAAAAGCTTTTGAAGTACAATTCAACTAGACAACGTCAGTGAATCCTTATCTGCTATATCCCTCTAAATTAGACAATATTGAGAATTATAAGTTCTCAAGAGAGGGAGGATGTCTAGGCCATATAATTATCTTATTTGCTTGCATTCCGTAAAAGCTTTTGAAGTACATTTCAACTAGACAACGTCAGTGAATCCTTATCTGCTATATCCCTCTAAATTAGACAATATTGAGAACTATAAGACCTCAAGAGAGGGAAGATGTCTAGGCCATCTAATTATCTTATTTGCTTGCATTCCGTAAAAGCTTTTGAAGTACATTGCAACTAGACAACGTCAGTGAATCCTTATCTATTTGTATTCTTTAAGAATGCAAACTTCCCAAATTTAATTTCACGTTGAAAATATTTTCTGGCTGTTCCCATGAAAATGTGATCATTCTTTAACACGATGTCAAATATCCTCGTAAGTATGAGTCTCATCATTCTGATGTTGACAATTTTTATGTGACAATAATTATGTGTGAATATGAAATTCCAGAATTTATATATTTGTTCCCACTAGATTTAAGGCAGACTTTTTTGTTAAGTTAACATAATTATATTATAAATAACGAATTTTTGAATAAATAAAAGTTAGTCTTTTACGAACATCGGAGTGTTTTTAAAATCATCATTTGAGAAGGGGAAAAAGTATGTCCTTGGTGTAAAAACTTTGCAGGATCAAGGATAACTCGGTATTTTTACAAGAATTCAAAATAAGGCTCGATAATTGAGGCATTTGAACATAATGCGATGGCCGTGAAAGGACTTATGAGTATTTAGGTGATAACAATTCTTTCGAAAAAAGAAAATTTTTCAAGCATAAATTTGAGTGGGAAGGAGTGATTTTAGAGAGGGGTCTAAGCAAACATGTGATCAGGATATTCCAAAGAATCCATTAACATACTCCATCTTATTTATTTACGAAACAAATTGTATATAATTTGACACGTCATAAATCTTCGTTCAACGTTTTCTGAACTACACATATTTAGAAAATAATTCCATCAAATCTTCAAGGAGCTCCTTTTCTTCTTTCTACAGCTTTCTTCAAAACCCATTTAGGATTAAAATATAAAAAAAAGTCGAGAGTGGGCTGTTTGAAATATTCAAGGATATGGGCTTGCGATGTGTATGTCCTGAGATATAAATTTTTGAAGTTACACCTACCAGGCAAAGTTTGCAACTTTTTACAAATTTCAAAATACCGTATATCCGCCAAAAATGGATAAAAGCAATTTTTCAGAAAAGTACTATGAACAATAAAACCCACCTATGTAAAATTTCATCCAAATCGGACACGGTCTATTCAGAATATTTGTCGATTTTCTGTGGAATGACTCTTTCCTTAACTTCAAAAAATTTCGCTGCTAGTCATCTACTATTCGAAACTTTCTCATTATTTGTCATTTTTTAATGTGAATTTCTCATTTTTCAAGATTACTGTGATGGATTCTGTTTTAAAGAGAAATAATTAGAAAAAAAGCTCTTTAAGATCTATTTAGTCTGTTAAGCGTTAAAGTTAGTCGCTCATCTGAATCATAAGAGTTATGTGATCAGCAAGGGTATACACATTTGTTTGATGATAAAATTCAAGTTCCACATTTTAATCTGGACACAGCAGAGATAGATAATTTTTTCACTAGGGAAAAGAAAATACACGGCACTACCAGAAAATATTTTCTTCTCCCTCTTCTTTGGAAAGACGTCATCAAAAAAGCCCAAACTGAAGTGAATTTCAAACTGCAGAGTTTCGGAATATCTTGGCTATATTTACCGGTGTGTATTATCCGGTTTCGTCACTAACAATTATTTAAGTGTAGTGGTCAGACAAGCTCATAAAATCTCCGAGCAATAATTATAGCGGAATCAACAGTCTCATTAGATATAACCAAATTTTTATTTATTTTTCCGGACGGGAATCGAACCTACACTTGTTAGAATCAGTCAATGATAGATAAAGAAGAATTTTGTTAAGAACTTTTATTTCTAACGATTCTTAATAAAATTCATAAATACAAGAAGAAAAAACAACCGCCTCGTCCGGGGTTTGAAACCGGGACCTTCCGCTTGCCGGGCGACTAGTGATGTGAAAATACAAGACCAAGACCAAGACTATAATGGTCTTGGTGTTGGTCTTGGTCTTGCAAACTTAGTCTTGGTTTTGCTCTTGGTAAGATTGGTATAATATTGGTCTTGGTCTTGGTCTTGCATAGTCAATTCTTGGTGTTGGTCTTGGTCTTGTTCTAGTTCTTGGTCTTGCAATTCAGTCTTGGTATTGTCTGTGATCTTGTAGTAGGTTTTAGCTTTGGACTGCACAGTCAACTTTTGGTTTTAGTTTTAATCTAGGATTTCGTTTTTTTACGCAATTCTATAATTGATGTATCATGCCATAAATTTATAAATAGTTAAAAACTACCTTATCCCCGTCTAAATAAATCTTGTCTGTACACGGGATGTGTTATTTGTCTCCTTTTAATCTTTATATAAATAAAATACAATAGTGCTATGACTTGTGATTGAACTATGAAAATGAAAGAGAAAGGAAGCAACAGAAACGACATTTTGTGAATCCAATATATTTATTACATTTCTTTTGCCCAGTTTTTCTCTCCAATTCTGGTAAAGTACGTACCGATCATAACTATGCTTCGCTATTGCACAAATTACCAGATTTTTATCTTGCATAATGTGGTCTTGCATAATGAGTCTTGGTCTTGCATAATGTGGTCTTGGGCTTGGTCTTGTTAACGTACACATGGTCTTGGTGTTGGTCTTGTGAGCATGTTTACAATCTTGGTCTTGGTATCGGTCTTGCATATTCTGCAAGACCAAGACCAAGACTGCAAGACCAAGACCAATTTTGCTCATCACTACGGGCGACTGCTCTTACCACTGAGCTAACGAGACAGATGATTTTCCCTCTTGCATTTATCAATTTGTTACTAGCCTACTAAGCCACGTTTGCTTTCAGCAGGCATTAACCAGTAACGTTGAAAGCGCACAAATAAATTGTAAATTCAATTTTTATTTATTTTCCCGGACGGGAATCGAACCTACACTTGTTAGAATCAGTCAATGATGTGTTTTTTTCTTCTTCTTGTATTTATATATTTGATTTAGAATCGTTAAAAATAAAAGTTCTTAAAAAAATTCTTTTTTATCCATCATAACCAAATTGTTAACAAAATGAAATGCTTCTTCATCAATTGCTCCTGCATCAAAAAAGGTAGTCGAAAAAATCATACATTTTGGAAGTCCATAGACTCACCATGATTTGATAATTGTACCACTATACAGGCGATATACCAATTCATTAATAGTCTTTGAACTAGGTGACAACCTGAGGATGTCTAAACTTACTATGTATCAAAGTTGAACAGAGCAAGCTCTACAAGCTCTGATCCCTAAAAATGTTCGATAGATCTAACGCCTACTGGGTATGGCTGGATGGTATACACGATTTATCTCTAATTATGCTCAATCAAACGGCGTCTATTACTAATAACTTTAAAGAACCGCATTTCGAAGATCAGACCATCTTTGTTCAACTTAAGATTGTATTTATCACTGCTCCGTTGCTAGTGACTACACTTTACCAATCCGTCTATCATTAAGTCCAACCTAAGTCTACAAGGTATTGGTGGAGTTATGCGCAACTCTATGATAACGGCAATGAAAAATTACATAGTACAACAGTTCTAGATCTTGACAGATCATGCAAGCTTGAAATATTTAATGAAGCAAAGAGATTTAAGTGGATATATAATGATGAATTAATGTAAGAAAGGAAGCCAAAATGCTCTTTCCCGGGTGGCTGACTGTGAGGAGTTATCTGCGATTGAAGATTCGAACAGCAAAATTGATCTTAGTTTTTCTTCCATTGACTTTTCTAAATACGAACTACTGAAGCAAAGGCGTAAATCGAACTAGCTGAATTTACTTGACCTAAAAATGGACTAGGGTATAATATTATTCGTCTCAGTTAAATTGTAATTTTTATCTTTTTTCTCTTAATTTTGAACCCAAGCTGTATCTATGTATATGCAAAACTCTGCACTGATGTTCGGCTTCGTTTTGGAAAAATGAATTTTTAAAGTCATCGTATACCCAAAGTAACGTAGGACGGGAGCACTACATTTAGGGGAATGAAGTATTTTTTATACTGGGGACTACTGGTAATTTCTTTCCTATATTTTCAGTTTAAAGCCTTAAGCCTTTTCTATCTAAACTTTAAAAATTTCGGAGGTGTTCGTGCTTGTTTTTAAGATAATAATTTTTAATTTCATCATATACCACAAGTAACGTGTGAGAGCATTATATTAATTCTTATGTCATTTGAAATTCTATAAATTTATGTAATGTATCTTATCTAGAAGGCCTCTTACCCAGCTGTAAGTTATATATGTCTTCCTACCTCTTCCAGAAACTGGTAGTAGTGATAAAAACAGTGATGTATTGAAAGAAGTTATAATGAAGTGGGAGTGTAGTTGCTTTCGAACAATACGAAATTAGCAGTGGTACATTTCGTATTATTAATGGCAATTTGGAAAATTGCCCGAAAATTCTGAATATAGTATCCTAACCTATCTCTAGATAGGTAAAAACAGTGTGTTCTATGTGCTACGTAAAAATATACAAAAAAAAAACACAACCTATGGTGCTATGCAGCCAAAGAGGAGATATTGACTTTGCCTGGCTTTCAAGTAGATTTGTTTTGCTCATCAAATCTAGGCTCGACAAGCACATCCACCGGAATACCGAGGAGTTTGTTCAGCCTGGTTTTTAGAGTGGCTCCACAGAAAATCGACAAATGTTCTGAATGTACCATCTCGGATTTTAATGAAATTTCACAGGTAGGTTGGTTTTGTTGTTAATAGTACTTTCTTGAAATATTTTTTGTTTTTGTCCATTTTTGACGGAGATACGGTATTTTGACATTTTGAAAAAGTGTCAAATTTTGTTTGGTAGGCGTAATTTCAAAAATTTATATCTCGCAAGCCCATGAAATAAACGCTATTTATTTAAGGATATTTAAGGATGTTTTTTGTTAGCAATGTCTGCATTTGCATTTTCCAAGTATCGAAGTTCTCCTTGTTGAGGAACTCGATTCTTGTTTCAGAATTCATGGCGATTCACTTACACTTTTATTTATTTATTTATTTATTTTTTATTTGTGTCTGGGCCCATAACCTGTTGGGAATAGCAGGTTATTTATAACTAGAACAAAAAATAGATGAAACGTACGTTTAGTCCGACAACAATTCAAGAGCTTTATTGAGATGATTTTTATAATTAAGTACAAAGTACAACCGACGCGTCTCAAATTCTCTAATAGACTGACGCTTGTCAAGTTCGGATCAGTGTAAGTGTGCTAACCACACAGTGCACGAATAGTCCGTAGAATTGTCTGCGTGTATGAAAATACGGTTGTATTATTTCCAACAAAAATTATTTAAGTTTCAAATAATTATTTGTTATTCAATCGTGCGTTATTTGATAATCAATTAATTATTCGTTATTTGGGGAATTATTCGCAAATAATTAATTGTTATTTGTTGCAAATTATTTCAGTTATTTGATAATCAAATAATCGTTATTTGGTGAATCATTCCCAAATAATTATTTATGATGGTCATTATTTGAATTTAAAGCAATTTTTTGTCATTCGATTATGAATATGTTTTGTGGTATCCATTAGTTCAAATTTCAAATAATTAATTCTTGGTATTTCTTAATTTAATTTAAAGTTTAAGAGGAATTCAATAATTTTGTTCAATTAAATATTTGTGAAGCTTTTGAAGTAAATTAATTGGGTTTGATTACCCAGAATAATCTTAAGAGTCAATTAAATAAAACCAAAATGTGAGTTTGGCAGACAGTGTAAGAAAGTATGCCTACTAATTATTTAACACTTGAGTTGTGACGTCACGACATCACAGTTCAAATGAAGAATTCAGAAAACTTATTTAAATAATTTATTTGGTAACACTTTTGGCAAATTACAATAGATAATATTATAGTAAAAAAATATCAATATTTTTTGAAAATTTATGATGATATGGCAGCTAAAGGTAAGAAAAGTAATACTTTTTGCAAGCAATCAGGTCAGCAATTACAGAAATTTTAATACTTGTATTGAAGTGTTAATATTTTGCTCATGATTGTTGAAAATTAATATAAAATATCTTTAGAACAATCGTCTGATGCCGTGGCGGCCAAGATGTCCGACCGTGGTTGATACTATAGTCATACCTTGTGTGTGACTTCATGCCACGGTACAGAGAATAATATTCTCAATAAATTTTGACCAGGGACTGAAAATAACTGGTATTTTGAAAACTTTAAATAAAAAAAGCTGGGATAAATCATGCCCGTGGAATTTTGTGGAATATACCAAAAGATGCCTCGTGAAACCCGTTTCGATTCCTGCAAAGCTTTTGAAAACTTAACTTTTTATTAAAAAAAGCTAAAAAAACCAAGGTGGAAAGTCTTTTTATTTCATCTGGCAAATATAAAAAGCCAACTTGACTTTTTATTTTTTTAAGCTGGAAGTAAGGGGTTTCAAAGCCGTAAGTATAAAAAGCCAAGCTGGTTTCTTATTTTCAAGGTCCGGACCAGTTATGAATTTTTTTTTCTTATCCGGTAATAGTTTGAATAGTTTGATAGGATTTTGTGGGATTCAATAAGATTATGTCGTTCGGGTAGGGTAATCCTACGTTCTCTCGATTTTTGATTTTAAACTTATTGTCTCAGTCGCACTACAATAATGCATAGCCAAGTTCTTTTCCCCCATTCATGCAAAACACGAAAGTATATGACATTACTTGTTTCGGTCTAAAAAAAACACGACAAATTCTCAATTTTGTTCGGCTGCTTCTTATCTTTTGTTTTATGTTATTTTTGCCGTTGCCGCGCTGCAGTGCCGACAAATTATTTGAAAAGCGATTAGGGTTCCCATATCCGAATTATTTTTAATGGAAAGGAAATTTATTTTTTCTATCTAAAAATGATACTCGGCTAGAAAAAGTAAGAAACCAGCTTGGATTTGTATACCTACTTCCTCAAAAAAATAACCAGCTTCAAAACCTGTTACTTTCAGCTTCAAAAAATAGAAAGCCCAGCTGTCTTTTTATTTTTGCCAGAAAAAATAAAAAGCCAAGCTGGCTTTATGTTTAGGCCAGATGAAATAAAAAGCCTTTCCAGCTTGATTTTTTTAGCTTCAAATTATTATCGGTCAGGAATACCAGGTAAAGTTGGTTTTTTTCGTAAAAAGTTATAACTGATTCGGTCCCTAATTTTGACACATTGCAGCTGACGTAAATTCGTCAATTCAATGTATAGGATTAGAAAAGACAGAGAGCAAAGAGAGTATTGTATTCTCTATGTCGTACTTTTCTGTACATTATTCGTCACTCCGTCCACTAATGATGAAACGTGAGTTCATAAAAGGAATACTTGTATTCTCTGTACCGTAGCTTGAAGTCACGGTCAAGCTTAAACAAGATCAATTTATTTTTCCCTGCACTCGCTGCAATTGTCATTCGAGAATCGAAACCAGTTAGAGAACAGCAGAACAATTTCGCGACTATAATTATTAAAAAAAAAAAAAAAAAAAAAACGTTTACCCGAATGAGCGTCCACTTTGAAACGTGATGATCGTGAAGCTCATTGTGCCACCCCACCCGAGTATTGTTTTAAGAAAGAGGTAAAAGAAGCAGTGAGACATCTCTATAATTGTTCTGCACTTTTGAAAGAAATTTACATAAAAAATCAAACATATTTCACACCGTGTGCCTTACTAATACAACTAGAGTGGACTATTGGTTATTTAGACTTGGGTCACAGATAACCTAATAAAAAGATAAGATACAGCCGAACAAAATTTCTACATTTTTCGTGTTTTTTAGAAACAAGCAAATAATGTCATATACTTTCATCTTTTGCATGAATGGGGGAAAAGAACTTGGCTATGCACTATTGTAGTGCGGCTGAGACCGAGACAACGAGTTAAAAACAAAAATCGAGACAAAACCTTCTTGAACATTTCCAAAATCCTTTCAAACTATTCATAATAATGTACATCGGGTTACACTACCTCAATTTTTTTAAGAAAAATATAAATTTCGCTCTGGCCAAGATGCTGGAAGGACATGTGAAGTTTCCGTAAAATAAAAAGCTCATTTTTCCCAAAAATATCATAGAAGCCAGCATGAGCTTCTCCCACTAAATCTGTTCAAAACCAAACGTGCGTTCAAATATTGTAGAATTACAGGAACAACTTTGAAAACAACTCTCAATATTTCAGAAAAGCCTGTTTTCATAAAACCGCGGGAACATTTTATGAGAGTACAATCTGGAAACTCCGCCTCTTCTCATTTCATTATTAGGTTACTTTTGCTTGGGTTAGAGATTTGTCTTACAAAGCACCCACACATTCATAGCCTCTTATTTGTATATAAAATAGAAGGCTGCAGCAAGAATACTCGTGTCAAAGTTTACCTAATAATAAGTTAAGAAGCTGTAGAGCAAAATGGGCAAATTTCTGGTGTTTTTTAGAATGAAACAACTAATTTCATATACTTTCGTCTTTTGCATGAATGGGGGAAAAGAACTTGTCTATGTACTACTGCAGTGCAACTGAGACAACGAGCTAAAAACAAAAATCGAGAGAACGTAGGATTACCCGAACGACAAAATCTTATTAAATATCTCAAAATCCTTTCAACATATTTATAATAATGTACATCAGGTCACTCTACCTCACATTTTTAAGAAAAAGATAAATTTCGCTTTGGCCCAGATGCTGAAATGAGATGTAAAATTCCTCTCAAATGAAATTCTCATTTTTCCCGAAAATATCAGAGAATTTAGCATGAGTTCTCCCACTTAATCTCTTCATAGCAAAACGAATGTAAACAGAAACATGTGCTGTTCAAATATCATAGGATTACAGCAACAACATGTGTCCTTTTAGACGTTTTACAACAACAACATGTGTCCTAACATTATCAATATTTCATGAAAACCGGTTTTCACAAAAGCGCGGTAGCATTTTATGAGAGTAAAACGTGAAAACTCCGCTCCTTCTCATTTATTTACGAAAATGAAACATTTGCCATTCTATTTCGGTGCATGCAACTTGCGCTTTCACATTTTTTATCTTTATTCATAAAATTTTTAAAGAGAGTTTGATTTTTTTTTCGATTTTTTTTCTTTCTTCCTTCCTTTTCTTGTCGTGCGCATTTTAAATGTAAAACACTCGGATATCTCACCAGCTTCTTAACTTATTATTAGGTAAACTTTGCTCGTGTGGAGACGATGACACTTGTGTGGGATGGCAGATATCATTTTTTCATATGCACTAGCACTTTAATTACATGATGACCTTATAAATGAGGTATGAAAAATTTGCAGTATGACGCACTGTAAGTCCATTCGCACTACTTAGGTATATGGTTAAGCTTCACTTACTTTGCATTTATATCCTTATGATCCATGAGTAGACATAGGTTTCATATTTAGGTAATTTAGGTAATCAGGCCCAATTATTTTCTTCAAAAGCATCACAAATACATAACTGAACAAAATTACTGAATTCCTCTTAAACTTTAAGTTAAATTAAGTAACGACATACCTTGCGAAAAGAAATGCGTGTACCAAGAATTAATTTTTGAAATTTGAAATAATGGACACCAGAAAACAAATATTCACAATCGAATGACAAATAATTGTTTGAAATTCAAATAATGACCATCACAACTAATTATTTGGAAATGATTCACCAAATAACGAATAAAGTTTTGATATCAAATAACGCACGCTCGAATAACAAATAATTATTTGAAACTCCAATAATTTGCGCCAAATAACAAATAATTATTTGGGAATAACTTGAAATAAATTGATAATCAAATAAAAATTTATTCGATTTTTTAAAAAAATCGTTATTTGATTGAAAATTTATTCGAATAATGTCCAACACTGCTTTGAAGTTCCTGAAAAAAATTAATTGTTTTCAAGGATAATGGATATGTCCGTTACTCTTGAATATCTCAAAATGCTCACTCTCGATTTTTTTTGTTTTAAACCTTTGAGGAAGCTGTAGAAAGGAGAAAATTTAACTCCTTGAAGTTTGGACGGTGTTATTTTTTTAAATACAGGGTGTTCCCTCCCTGGTGGTCAGTAGAGCAGGAAGTGATAGTAGTCACCTAGGCAAACAAAAAATTGTATGGCAGGGCGGGGGAGCCCATATAAACCGTTTCGGAGTTACAGGCTGATTTTCAAAAAAAAAAAAAAATAGTTTTTCACAAAATAGCCCGTATCTTAAAAAGCACGTACGGTGTACGGTCACAGTTAAGGGCTCATTGCATGTGGAACTTCATGGCCTTTCCAAGAACAACTCCTTAAGCCCAGCACTCCTATCAGATCAGAAGTTATTGTGATCTAAACTAACAATTCAGATTTTCTTACCTTTATTTTTTACTTTGACCTCTATGTTTTTTGTAAAAAGGTCATTAATATAACTTTTTTTTTATAAAAACTGTAAATTGTATACTCTCCTCTTTAATTTGACCTAGTACAGCTTATGTGGTATCTGTAGCCGTTAAAGAGTTATTAGCTGTTTCTATAGGTGAGGACTATCACTTTTTGCTCTACTGACCATCGTGGAGGAAACACCCTGTATACATATGTAGTTCAGAAAACTTTGAACGAAAATTGTTGACATGTTCTGAGTTGTCAGATTAAATGCAATGCGTTCGATAAAGAAGAAGAATGGAGAATGCCAATGGATTCGTTGGGGTGTTTTGATCATACTTTTGTTCAGACACCCTCCCTCCCTAATATAAATCCTTACCCCACAAATTTACGGTTGAAAATTTTTCGTTTGTCGAAGGAAGTGAGGTGACTTAAATGCTTATAAGTCCTACCACAGATATCGCAGGATTAAATTGGAGCACTGGTTCCAAAGCGGACCTTTCCTCCTTTATTGCAATATCCAACGTGTTACGAGTTATGCTCAAATGTCTTAGTTATCGAGCTTTACAGTTGAATTCTTTAAAAAATGTCACACAAATTTGTAGCTTTATCCATGATCCTGTAAAGTTTCAAATATGACATAGAAAAAATTAATCTGTTTAATATCTGCTTTCGTTCAAAGGTTATAAATATTTTTATGTTATGCGAACAGTAAATAAGTATAACACTTATTGAAAACTAAACTTTGCTACTTCACTTTTCGCATAACATAAAAATATTTATATATATATTATTGCCACAAACATGGTCCTTCCACAGGATCAAATATAAATTCTACATAAGTTATTAATGTCCCATGCAAAAAATTTGCAAATTGGTGGCAAACTGTGGGGCGGCTCTATTAGTTCTGTTCCTCTAGGGTTTTATGAGCACGGCAGAGTCACTATGACGGTGTATGATGAAGGACACTTTGGATAATACTCCTTTTGGGTATCCTTTTTTAAGGACTTATTACGTCAAATCACAAGATAGCCAAGCTAATGATACATAACTTTTGTTATTCTGAGTTTTCCGATATCTATGTGCGTGTGTTCGGATAAATAAGTACCTTCAACCTTTTTTTAGTCCAGAGTCATCCATCCATTCACAAAAATTATGTATCCGTCCCTGCTTATTTATAACATTATTAGCAATGTGCTCATGTGTTTTACTTTTTGGGTATTTTCTAATAATGTTACTTCTTGCTAATAAATATCTTCTAACAACCGATTACATACCAAACGTAATAACATATAACTTTAAGGTGGGGGTGATTTGATACAATGTTTTGTTTGAATTAACCACTCTTATTACAAATAAAAATATGTCAACGTTTCGGTTAAACATTCTGCATTTATCCTGAATCCGTACAATAAATTTGTTCATAAGAATAAAAGCATCTACTGGATATATATATGTATGTATGTAGGTATATGAGAATGGATATGTTTTTTTAAAAATTAAAATCGATAATGTGTAGGTACATACCTCTTGGGCTTGTAATCGCAGTCTTGTTTCTTCCACGGCATCTTTTTTAGTTGTTAATGTCTTATCTCTAAGTGATGTTCTTCGTACTGATTGTGCTCTATAAAAAAAGTGCATTTTTAATTTAAATTATATATATATATTATTTTACATTTAAATTATGTATATATATTATTTTATATATATTATTTTACATCATACAAACAAAAACTAATAAAGCACTTTTCAAGAAAATTGCGGTGAGTTTGTATTCCTGAACTACGTAAATTATACAGGCGTGGCGAATTGAACCACAACCAACTTATGATATTGTTATCTCTGTACTGAGAAATCGAACAGAAGAGCTACCAGATTTGTCAACAAATTCTTTGTAAAAAGAAAAAAATCTAGTGTATTTCCCGTCTGGTTATTGTTTTTAGTAATGGAGCTACACTCGAAAAGAGAGAATGTGGTCACGCTATATTTGCAAGGAAATCATCACAAAAATAAATTTTTTATCAGCTGTTGGCGCTAAGGTGGTGGTCATAAACCAACTGCGACTTCCTGTCAGGCAGTCTATAAGACGCCTGTTACTGCCAGTCTCTGGAGTATATCTCTGCTGCGTCTGTATCTCTGCCAGTCTCTGGAGTACAACCCTATTTCTGTACCCACACTCATCTTACAACCATCCGTGAAAATAGAAATATCAGATGCTACCAGTACCTACCTCATTCCCATCCCAATCACTTCTGGTGGGCATCATTGCATGGAAGCCCCACCCACCAAAGCAAGAATAAGTATCTGGTAGTCTGTATGTTCCCTGTCATCCCTAAGGTCTATTTTCATGTAATATGTTGCTATGTTCAAACTCCCTTCTTCATCCACCAACATCCAGTTTTAGCCTCTTCAATGTTGTCTACTATGGATTATGGAGCCGTAGCAGAGGATTGACCGTACTATGGATGCGTATACCCATACCACTCTGGGCTTTAGTTCCCATTTAGCCGCGATCTTCTGTGTTAGCCTTCCAGTTCAACTCGGAATCTAGTACAACTGTTAGATAGTTTTTTGCCCCCGCGGCGCCTAACGTTGCAAAACTGAAACCTCCAGCTTCTGCCTTCTTTCCTAGTTGCTTACAGATGTAACCTATAATTTATAATTTGAGGTTGAAAAATTTACATTCAACCGTAATTTTTCGTATCAGCATTTCAAATTCAACATTCGTCAAAGCCCTAAGGAGTCAACTAAAATACAATTACTGAAATAAATTATATCCCATAACTCTTAAATTATTAACTTTTTGTCCTTAATATAAAATCTTTCTTGATTGGAAAAGGTGAGCAAAGACTTGCAAGTCTCAAGTGGTACGGCGGGGGTACGTAATCTCTTTCTACAAACCTAATCTTTTTGGACCTAAAACCAATTCCCAGGCTTACGTGTGTAAAGCTGTTATTTGTATGACATACTTAAAGTAAACGACCCAGCAAATGTTCCTGCTTAAAGGACATCATATCGTGAACGTAAATGTCCTTTTTACGTACTACTTATATGCTTACTTCAATTGTGTCAAAATATGTAGGTGCCTAACCTACTAAAGGAGAATTCCCCAAATAATTTCACTGGCTACCTTACCTTGTATTATTGCTTTGAGACCTTCGTACACGCCTTCTTTGTGCTTCAGCCAGTCTTTTACTTTCCTGTTCGGATTTCAGTTGTTCTATTCGTTCCCGAATTTCCGGATCCTCGCAGATATCTGTGAAAAAGGAAAACATGGTGAAGTGGAAATCATCAGTTTAATTTGGGATGAAAATGGAAAGAAGCTTTCTATTCGAAAGAATATTTTTATTAAGTCAGTAGAAAATTGCTGAGCTCTGTTTGATTTACCTACTCTCTTTGGATCCCGAGCTTTAAACGACTTTAATGCTCTGGGCTTATCAAAGTTTAGGGAGTGCGTGCTTTTATTTGGGATGAATACTTATGTATGTATATGTCTATGTATGTGGTTCAATAATATATAGGCTTTACTAAAAAGCAAGTCTTTTCTTCCAGTGGGATCAAAGTATAGTAAATAAACGGAAATCAACAGAAAAGACTGAGAGTATATGTCTGATTAACTAACCGTACATACATACCTGAGGGTGTTTCGTCATCCTTATTTTTGGCATTTAAGTCGGCTCCGTATTGTGCTAGCAGCTCAAGTACTTCCATCTGTTGTGAAGAAATTAAATTATATGAAAATTTTATTTGGTATTGTTTGAGGTGGTGGTGGAGGGAAATTCAGTTGTTCTTTACCTGTAGTAAATTAGAAAAAAATTCCTTTAAAGATTGAAAAGTAAAGAGAAGTAGAATTGGGCTCGATTTAGAAGGTTATGTCACTCAGGATTGTTACTGTTTACTTAAAATAAATATTTGGTTGTAAAATTTTCGTATAAGACAATTTTTGCGATGCTATACTATACTATAGTGACGTTGAAGTTTGATGATTCAGTTGAAAGGTTTTTGTATCTATTTACAATGAAATTATAACGAACAGCTTCATGAAATCAACAAAGAAATGCTTTTTTTAAGATTAAAATAAGTAAATAAGGAGTTATATAAATTTTCAGTAAATTGGCCACTTGCTGAGATTTTTAGTTAACTAGGTACCTATGTAGTTCCATTCTAAATCTCTATATATATAATCGTTAGTACGTGTGTTAGGGATCGTGTAACTTCTGAATGACTTGACAGATTGGGGTCATATTCCTACAATATTTTTGTTTTATCGAGACGATGGTTCATAGTTATGCTAGGATTGATCCAATAGGATGTGGTTAAACAACAAAATATTTACGGTCAATTCGCAAAAACATTACTTTATTCTGAAGTTCCAACATATTTTACATGGAATAAATCATAATAAAATACGAGTCACGCAACGAGGTGTTGCTGTTACTGCTTATGAAGTAATATTTGCAACAAATACATTAGGCCGATTATACACTGTTCATCTAAAACAGCGTGATTGCTACGTAGACCAACGTTATACGAATATATGAGAGCAGTTAATGGTGACGACTGCCGAAAACTGCAATTGCTTGAAGGTGACAATCATTGGGATACAACACTTGTCCATGCAACACTTAATTCTTCTCCACATCAAATTCGTCAATTATTCGCCTTATCGTTGACAACATGTTTTCCAACCAACTCAACTGAATTATGGGTAAAATATAATAAGATTCAATGAGTGAAAATATACTGTACGTGTACAGAATTCGAACAACAAAACAAGACGAAAATCTTCAATTCACAACGAAGCATTGGTTATGATCGAATACCACTCATAAATTTGAAAATGCCTTCACCTAATCGATCAGCAAACGACTTAGTTAATAATGACATAGCTTTATTTGTTCTGTCAAATGAACAAAAGGCCATTTATGATAGAGTTCTGTTTGCGATTGAAGCAAAAGAAGTAGCTTTTCTCTTTTTGGACACGCCAGGTGGACTTAATAAAACTTCTTTAATTTCGCTCATCCTAGTTAGATGTCAACGTAACATCGCGTTAGCAATTGCTTCATCTGGCGTCGCTGTAATTTTATTGAATGGTCGAAGAACAGCCCATTCGGCTCTAAAGCTACGATCCAATGAAAATGCAATATATCAAAACTCACTTGAATCCTAAAATATTTAAATGGCAACGATATGGATTATTTTATGCCGCTCTAATTTTATTGTCAGGTGATTTCAGACAAATATTACCAGCTAAAATCGTCCATTTTGTGGCGAAATGTACATACATTGCAATGCACTACACTACAAAACGATTTATCCGCTGAAGCATTTTCAATACAATTGCTGCATATTGGAATGGAAAAATTGGTTTTATTGAAAATACACAATTAATTAACTTGCCTGAAAATTTCCGCAACATTGTTGATTCAAAAAATGTATTAATAGAAAGTGTATTTCCAAATATACGCGATAATTATCGTAACCATCAATGGATCAGTGAACGAGAGATTTGGCTGCTAAGAATGTCAATGTTGACGAAATCAACGACACAATACAAGAAACATTGCCTGGTGAATTAATTTCGTTTAAATCAATTGACTCAGTGGTAGATGAAAATGAAAGCGTAAGGTATCCCACTGAATTCTTGAATTCATTCGATTTACCAGGATTCCACCATATAACTCACGTTTGAAAATTGGTCTACACAAATTTTGCTTCGAAATTTAAATGCACCCAGACTTTGCAATGGATCGAGATTAGTTATTAAAAAATTATGGGAAATGTCATTGAAGCGATCATATTAAACGGACAATGTACCCACCGATGGATGCACCAATTCAGTTGAAACGTTTACAATTTCCCATTCGTTTGGCATTTCGATCAGGCACGGATTTGATAACTTGGCTGCCCCTCTACTCCCTGTAAAACACGCCTGCGGGCGAGGGGCGGTGGTAATATGACGGATCTCGAGAACGATTATTCCTCTTCTTCACCGTGTACGAAAACTAATACTAGTGACAGCAGAGATACCAAATAACCCAGTATTAATAAATGTAGCCTGTAGTGGAGCAAAATGAAAATGATACACTTGAACTTGGAGTAAACTAGTAAGCAAAGATCCAGTTCGATGATTCAAATTTTTAATAATATTAATCTCCATACGTGTAAATGTTTTTTGCGGGTTGCCATGGACACATTTTTGAATTTTTAAACGTTGACGCGCGACTAATACAGAAAACTCACCAAGTTTTGCCGCCCCCTAAATTTGCTACCCTAGGCTCGGGCCTGCTCGGCCTATAGGGAAATCCGCCCCTGATTTCGATAAGTCGCAAGGACAAACAACGACCATATGTGGATTGGATCTAGAAAATCCATGTTTTTCTCACGGACAATTATAATTTGCGTGTTTACGTGTAGGAAATCTATGAAACATTTTTCTTTATGTATTTTCTTTTAGTTTTAAGATAAACACAAAATTAATAATATAATAACATTAATTAACAATTATTACATAATACCTAAATAAAAATGTTTATTATAAGAAAAATAAATATGTTTATGATTTATTATAATTATTATTGATTATTATAGTGAAAGTGAAGCATTTGAACTTTCATTTCAAATATTTAATTATGAAAATAATGATTTGAGATTTTCATTTATAATAATTCTCCATTTTCAATCTACAGTTTTTGAAATTTTTATGTGTCATATTTATCTAGGACTTTGAATTTGAATTGTTATTACCAACCAATGTTCAATTTTAAACATCAAGCAGTTTATTTTCCCTTATTCAAATAAATTGCAATTTTCCGCGCTTCTACGCGCTTGATCATTGGCGTGGCAATTTTTCGGTCCCCTTGCCTATTCTCCAATCATCATATCATAGTTTCTGCTGATAACAAAATATTTGCCATCTCGCACAAGTTGCAGTTGACTATGGTCGACGGTAAGGTGTGCAACGCTTTGACAGAGACTAACTCGTCATAGTGCTTTATTTCTGAGGCTAAGGCAACTGAAATGAATGACATCAACAGTTTACAAAGGCATGTGAATGCAGATAGATACGAATTGGGCTTATATAATAGATGGCACAAGAACTAGATGTCGCATACCATACTAGAGCAGAGTATACAGATTGTGAAATGGGTAGTGCATTCTGGAATGGACCATAACATGTTTTAGGGCGCGCCGAAACCAAATGTTTTTATATTAGCAGTTTTACAGACAATTGATTGACATCCTCAACATTTCAGATATGAAAAAATATCAATCACTCGACGTATACATCATTTTAAATGTTGTGGTCCATTCCAGAATGGACCATCCAGCCATATAAATTTTGTATACTGTTTTGGTACTGTATGCGACATCTAGTTCTTGTGCCATCTATGCTTATATCCACTCCATTATTGGATCAGCTTCTTCGAATATTTCGTTCACATTGCATACAGACTGGACATAAAAAAAATGGCAAGTGAGATCCCAAGAAGATAAAGACCAGTTTGTAGCTCGAAAACAGCATATCCAATCACAGCTTAGGGCTAGATAAGGCCTCATCGTAGATTAAACACGCATGGACGGAAGTAGAACGTCTAACGATGGTAATACCGCACGAAAATTTTTCGTCAACTCTGATATTTCAGCGGAAATAACAGGGTTATAGAATAAGCTCGTTGAAATTTAAAGAAATTGCTACGGAAACAGCCAGATTACTTCTATACTTTGTAATAATGAGTCATAGTGAGTAGACGTGTTTTACAGCGCTCTGGTAAACAGCAGTATTTTTTCCGTAAATATTAGTGGTTCTCGCTAAAAGTAAATTAACCTCATATCTCTATTTGACCGGGGTTTATTCATATTTTCGATTGTTGATCTTGTGCGGATTTTAAATAAAATAGAAGTTATTTGCTCGTCATTGCTTGTAGTTCGGTATCCATCTCTGAAAATGGCGGGAAAACAAGAGAAACAGCTCAACTCTGCGAAGACATCTACTAAAGAGAAACAGAGTTCGGATTCGGTGAGTTGCAGTGTGGATATTTCTCAAAATTCTTGGGGGACATTTTAAGGGGACATTGTATTGGAAGAAGGGACAATGGTATCGAGCTGTCTCTTTCGGGACTGAAGGAAAAGCACAAGATTTTATATAAATAATAATACATATTATATACATAAATTTTATTTATAAAAAAAAAAACGGAACAATAAAAATTCTAGTAAATTAACAAAAAATTATTTCATTCATATAGTCTTAAAGTTAATTAAAAAAAAACAAAATCAAATAAAAAAATTTCGTATAATCCACCGAAATAAAGTAATAATAAGTAGTACATTTTTAGATATTCATAAGAGATTACATAACTCTTTTTTAGGCACAAAATTCGTACAATCTTTTTGCAAAATAGAAATATATTGCTTATACGCCATAATAGCATTTATTTTATCATATTTAAATCTGTTTGTTTTCTTATTTTTTATTAAATTCAAATTCGAGAAATTTTGTTCTGCAGCAGCGCTGCTGTGCGGGGGTGAAAGTAAAGTAAAAGCAAACTTTGAAATATTTTGATAAATTGGCGTTATTTGATCTTTAAGATTTTTCGCTTCTATTACATTTTTCCAAAAACCCTCTGTTTTTTCATCACATTCTTTCAAAATCTTAGTTTCTAGTAAATTTCGCATTTCATTAAAGAAAACTTCATTATTAATATTTATTTTTTTTGCACTTTCTTGAATCTTTTTATAAGAAATGATAAATGCGGAAAGATATCACCAAATCTCCTTTGTTTTAAATAACTGGGATCGAATATTTGCATTATTAATACTGGATTATTAAGATCTATTCGTTTTAAAATTTGTCTTGTAAGTTCTACATAAAAATTTTTAATACACTCATAAAATTCATGCTTCTGTAAATCAGTTAAATTTTCTATTAACTGTAAAGCTTTTGGGTATATATATTTACCTTCTTTAAATATAGTAGCATCAGACAAATCAATTTCTGATAAAGGTGTCTTATCAACATAAGATTCATTAACAACATTTTTCAGAATAATTCTGAGTTCAGTTCAAACATTTTCTATAACTGTATGAATTTTAGAATCTTGGAATCTTGGAAATTCAAATTCATTTGAATTATAATATTTAAAATGTAGTCCAGAAATAAAAAGTAACCTTTAATTACCTTATTCGTATAAGAATTCAAAAGTGGTTCTGCTTTTTTTATACCGTCAGTAAATACACAAGATGTAAAATATAATATTAAAGCAGAAGGTAAGTAATAACTTGACGTAACGACAGCCACCTTGTTTGAGCAAAATTTAATATTTTATGAGGTTGAATATCCAAATATTCTTGAAATTCTTTTAATTCGTTTTGGCGTTTACTGCTGTGTTTAAGGAACATGTGGGTATTTCGCGCTAGGTCTTCCATATCCGAAGGTAAATGTTTACAAGCTTGGGAAGCACATATGTGCAATGAATGCGCCAAACATCCGAAAATGTAAATGTCTGGAATTACTTTACTTAAATGTGCACATTTTTCTTCCCCATCATTACATTGGCATTGTCTGATGCAAATCCTATTATACTCTCCATTGGTATATTTATACTATCAAAAAAAGTTTTGATGGCTGTAAAAATACCTTCTGAAGTCGAAGAATGAACTTCTAGGAGTTGTAAAAATCTGTCACAAACTTTTATCATAATATCTAGCTAATATTACGACACATTTAACAGTGGAAACGTCAGTGCACTCGTCAATTATTATAGAAAAAAAGTTTTCACGTAGACAGGAAGATATTTCCTCTTTCACAAATGGCCCTACTTTAGAGCAAAGAATATTTTGCGCTTTCAAACGATTGCATTTTACATTTTTTATGATCTGGGAATCTACACAAATATTTTTGATCACACCGATTAAGTGATCTAATACCCTAAGTGGTATATTGTGCTCTACCAAGAAAGCAAGGCACTTTAACTCAACAATACCTTTTTGCTGAGACTTTAAAGCGATTTTATTAAATACGTCATTTAATTTAATTGTATCTTTTCTTTTCTCAGCATTTATTCTTATGAAATTCTGACTTTTCATGCCTACTTATGTGATAATTTGTTTTTGACAATCTTGTTCCGCAAATATTGCACCGTACATTATCTTCAATAAATTCGACCCACGAATATTTTTGTCTCCATTCTTGCCTTAATTTTCTGTGAATCTTAATTTTACCTCCCATTTGGTTTGCTGCTCCATCGTCGAGGTCAATGCCATCATAACCTTGATTTTCTTCTACTAAAGCAGCAGCGTCGCCGTTGTTACTGGAACTACTTGCTGTCACATTGGAATTGGGTGTCCCTTTATCTTTCCGTGAAGTATAAGAAATTCAGCATATACAAGTTTGCTTACCGGTCCATTTCTCCATAACGCGTAACTATACTACACGAAAATTTTTAATATTCCACTTGTTTTGAAAAATGTTAACTTTATTATTGCCTGTCATTCGATTCATGTTATAACCAGTCATGTCCCTGAACCAGTGTGAAGTGCACTACACTATATTAGCTGATTCATTTTTTCGAAATTTAGAACTAGGAAATGGAATGGAAATGGAATTCTTATTTTAATGAAACAATTGTCATTTCGAATGGAAACTGTCATTTCGAATGGAAATTATCATTGCCAGATTGACACAAATTTTGTTTCTGGGACATTTATCGCAGGGGAGGGACTAGGGACAAAATAAGTGGAAAAGTGACATTTTGTCCCTATGGGGACACTTTATCCACACTTCCGCCTCAGTTTTAACACGTAGTGCTGCATCTAACTTGATTCCTGGTGCCTGCGCATGCCCACAGACTGACGCTCTTAAATGCATGCTCAACGATTTTGAAACAAGGCTGAATGAGCGTTTTCAGCTGTTAGAGGAGAAGATATCGACTATGATCAGCGATGGTGTCAATCCGATTTCATCGCGACTGAGTACGCTCGAAACTAAATTTTCTGAGCTTGAGGTACGATACACCTCACTCTTACACAATAATGATGATCTTCATCGTATTCAGCGGCTTATCCGATGTTACTTTAAATGGAATTCCTACTAAAGCCGGTGAAAGTCCCATAAAATTAGTGCAATGCATCTCAGCCGAAATTGGTCATAATCTTTCGCACTACGTTCAAGCTTTTCGTCCGACCTCGAAACCTGCAAATCTGAAGTTGAATCGTATTCCAAAACCTCCAATTCTGGTAAAATTCTCGTGCATTGGCGAGCAGCGTGCTTTTATCTCTTCATTTAAAAAACACGGAGGAGTGAAGCTCAATCAACTTGATGGCTGTTCATCGGACGGCTCGATTTCTGTTAAGAGGAGTCAGTATCAATATTTGCAAGTTTCATACATTTTTCAATGCAAATTTTTGGCAAACTATTTGTAGCAGAATAATGATTTATATCTTAAAGTAAAGATAACGATGAGGTCTAGTAAATAAAGTCGGCAAAAATTTAAAAGAAGTGTATTAGAATGGAGATATTAGCTCGAAAAATGGTAAAAATTGAAGTCTTTTAAATCAAATTCCTGTGGGTAGGTATGCTCATTTCTTTAAATTGTGACTGTTTTAGAAAGATAAGGCCTAGATCTAGCAAATAACGTCGAGTGTTTTCATTTTTAGTGGCGCTTTTTACAATTATTTTTTCTCCCGACATTTCACCAATGAAAAATTGCAATGTTTATTTGAAAGTTGTTTAAATACAAAGCAAAATAGCATATTTAACATTTATGGGCAAAAAAAATTTAGGTGAGTTAATTCTCGTTAAATATTTTCAATTTATGTGAACTGCAAATTTTCATTTTTCGTCTTAATTTTATGGTTTCGTCGGATATTGGGTTTCTGTCATTTGCGGTAGATGTCTCTAATGTGGTCTAGGTCTAGGCTAATTTTATATGAATTTTCTCACTTTCAGGAAACAAATCTACGTATAGTAAATTTTTTACCTACAGGTTCGCTGGTATCTAAATTGAAACTTTTGCTGAGTACTGACTCCTCTTAATGAGAGTTTAACTCCTAAAAACCAGACTGTATTGCGGAAAGCACTTCTGTTGCGCAGAAGCGGCTCACTACATTCTGTGTTCACTCAAAATGGAATCGTTTTTATTAGAATCAAAGAGAATGATAAACCAGAAAGAGTGATGGATTTAAACCGACTGTGTGATTCATCATCTGCTGTGGCTGGCGCTAGATAAATGGATAATGATGTTATCATTAGGGCTTATCTATATCTCAATAGTCATAAGTTTGGTTGTTTATTTTTTATTTTTTAGAAATTATTATTTTTTTGTTGACGTCATTTTAGCAGTATCTATTTTCTTGTGCTCTTTATATATTGTATATGCCTGTTATTGTCATGTCGTATTTGTCGTGGGGAAGTCGGTTTGTGGAATTAATTTTCTCTTCTTGTTTGTTTACTCAATGCTAGAAGTATTAGATCTAAGGTGGACGAGCTTAGGCAAATTTTTCAGGTTCAAAGGTACATGCTGTTTTGGCCAGTGAGACATGGTTGCAGCAACACATACCATCATCTCTTGTTTCTTTGAATGGTTACAAATTATTTCGAAATGACCGCAAAAAAGAGTGGGAGGTGGAGTAGCTATTCATATCAAAGACTGCTATAGGGCCAAAATTATAAGCTCTTCAACGACGTCATGGTGTGAATTCATGCTAGTAGAAGTCTGCACGGGTATGGTCTTGTATTATCCTCCTGATATCTACAACGCCGAAACCATCAAGGAGTTCGAGGAAGAAATTTCTCGGGCTACTCAAATATACAGCGAAGTGATCGTAGGGGGCGATTTCAATGTTGACATTCTTCGAAGCGATTCGCGTGCTAGAGAAATTTTCTATCCGTGATCCAATCATCACAGCTAGAAGTTATTAACACAATTCCAACTTTTATGAACTCGGCCAACCCTTCATTGCTTGATTTGTTTATCACTTCTAATGCGAAACGTGTCGCTTTTCAGAACCAGCTCAGTCCACCAAGCTTTCTTGATCACGACATCCTATTCATGTGCTATGATCTACCTCTGCACCCTTCACAACTTCAAGTGGTATCATTTCGAAACTATGATGGCTTAAACTTGGAAGAACTAGGAGACGAATGCAGTCTCTTGAACTGGGGTGACATTTTTTTGAGTCATACTGTCGGCGTAGAAGTTTTTAGTGCTTTAATCAAGCACTTGCATGACCGACATGTTCCACTAATATGAAAAAGGACACAAACTTCTGGATGCCCTTGCTTCTCTGCTGAAATGTATTCTCTAATATCTGAGCGAGAGCATTTCTATCATCTCCACCGACGAGTAGGAACTGACAATACCAAGAGCTTGTATAGATCTGCACGCAATCGTGCCATCGCAGCCATACGCAGGGCAAGGCGTCAGTTTCATAAAAATAAACTGAACCCTGAGTTGCACCCTAAGTTGCTTTGGAACAATCTGAGGAGAGCTGGGAGTAATAATCAACTCTACTTTGAGCTGTTTTGACCACATCACATTAATCTTAAAGAAAATATATGGAGGCCTTCGTCAGCTCTGGTTATCAGCGGATATTTTTAATTTTGGTAGCTTAATTTTTCCCAAGCTCGATAGCTCATGCGCTCACAGGCTTAACGTCGCTTTTAACGATTGCATTCGCTTTATTTTCGGACTAAGACGCTTTGATCACGTCCAACACTTGAGATCCCATCTGCTGGGGATGCTCTCTAGATGACCATCGTGCGATGAGGATGCTGGTCTCTTTGTACATTCTGATTCATTCTAGGACTCCACGTTATCTGTATGGTGAATTGCAATTCTTACATACCTCAACTTCTCATCTCATCTCTTCGATTCTGCAATGAACTGGGCATTTTTTGTTTTTTTAATATTGTAACTTTGTAAAATTTTCTTATTATTTTTTATTTTTTGTATTGTTATTGTCTATATTTTTTTACTTTTTTACCTTCTCCTTCTCCGTTTTTAGCTCGTCTAACTGTATTTTATTTAAGTTTGATTCCTCTAGAGTATTTCTATTTATTTATTTCTAATTCTTTTAGCATGTAAACTAGTAATGTTGATTTGTTAACTTAATTTTTTTATCTTTATGTGCTTGGTTTCTCATTTCTTTGATTTTGTTTATTAATTGTTTGATTTTAGTTTGCAGCATATGATATCGTAGTTGATTTAGGATATAGATGCTCTTGTTTTTACGCCTCAATAATTACTTTTTCCTTCTTTTTTTAATGTACTTATATATAAGATATAATATCTTGTGTACATAAATAAATAAATGGTAATTCTAATTCTAATTCTATCTGCCTGCATCAGTTCACAAGACACTTATCCATGCATCGGATGTGATAGACTTTGGACTGCTGCCTGTCGGAGAGTTGTCAGAGGAAGCGGATGAAGCCACAAATAAAGATCTAAAATCATTTTGACTTAATCATACGAGGAAAACGTCGCGAGTCACTACAAATACAGACTTAATCAATAGACTTCTTTTAAGTTTCGATCCGCTTATCACAGGCTTAAGAAAACTACTGCGAAAGAAGAAAAGGACTATATGTAAGGATGTATTATCATTATTGCTATAAAAATATAAATAAAATAGACCTAGTTTGCAAATATTTATTAGGATACTATGTAAATTGCTATAACATAGAAACCTAGAATTAAAACTCACAAGGTAAAAGTAAACACAACATTATTATTAAAAGTACTTTTCATCTTTATAGATTTAAATTATATTAGTCCATTAACTAAGTAAAAATTACTAAGTAATAAATTCTTGGTATGTGTCTTGAAAATACTAATACTTCTACTGAAAATAATATTTTATATTACCTTCTATTATGTATTTTTAATATATTATTATTATTATTTTGGGTTTTTATGATCAAATATATGTTATTACTGCAATATATTGCTTTTTCACTCGCAGTATTTACCTGTTTCTAAAGATATATATTTTTGACGCATTTCCCATAGAAAGAAATCCGCTGTGCATTTGTCACAATGATACGTAGGTTGTTATTAATTCTCTGATTTGTTTTTGTTATACTTGTTTTAAAAACGCATGTTATTTACAGATTCAGGAGGTTGTATTAGTTGACACTGTTTTTTTTTTAGAAAATTCAATTAACCCATTACTGCCCACTGTTGCAAATATGTAACGCTGGCAACTCCTCTATTTATATGTAGTTGATAGACTACTCGTGCATGAATTGAAAAGTGGTGGATAACAAACATAAAAAAAAATCTGTATTAATAGCATTATTGCTTTGAAGAAAATGGACATTTTTGTGTGATAGTAATTTTTGAATATAAATAAAAATTGAATATGGCGACACGTAGAAGGTAAAAATTGATTTTTTCATATTTCTTGTGATAATTCGTGCAAATATTCTTGTGACCTGATATTGAATAATATGAGCAGAATATTTTCAAAGAAAAAAATATTTTTTTTTTACAAATCCTGCCTGGTCTGGTCACGTTTCTTAACGCAACAGTGGGATATTGTTGGAAATGCTATTTAAAATTTATTTCAAAAATGAATCACCTTAAAATATTATTTGTCTGGCTAAAAGATGTATGCAGCTTCACTTAAGCTGAACCCTAGGTGCTATAAAATTAGCACGGAAAATTTCACTTTGAAATTTTCCCGAAAGTAATAAAATAAAGGATCTCTTTCAATAAAATAATAAAATAAGGGACAACGAATTTCTTCGAAATTCGTTGAAACATCTGCTAGCTATATTTGATATTTTCAGGGGTATAGTTAGGTAGGATAAGTTTGAGTCTAAGAATAATCTTTCTGTCTTGTGTAATTTTTCTTCGAGTAAAGATCGTGTGCGCCTTCCTAGTGTCGAGTTAAGATATAGTATAAATGAATATAAACTTTCAGTATAAAAAAGTTGGTTTGAATTTTTAGTAACCCTTCCCAATAGGTTATGGGCCCAGGTTACTCTGATTTATAATTAAATAATTTCATTCGTTATTTAATGAATTTTTCGGTTGACTGTTTTCTTCCTAAAAAAAGATAAATTCATAAAGTATTAAAAAAAGAAAATACATAACAAAGTTATTGTGTTTGCGAGATAGCGACAGTGTAAAATTAGTGTTTAATTTTTCCTTTTTATTGTTAAATAAAAAGTTTTTTTCTCGTTAAAAAGAAAGTGCAAATATAATGGATCGCTTAGCGAGTCAGAGGAATGTTCCTATTTTTAATGGGCAAAAATATGGTATGTGGAAGTTTAGAGTGCGTGCCTTATTAACTGAACTCAAAGTGATCAAAGTGATTGATAAACCGATTCCGGAAACTATTGATGATTCTTGGAAAGATTCTGAGTTAACAGCAAAAAGTGTAATAATTTCGGTTTTGGGTGATTCGTATATTAGCTTTGCTGGAGAAGACACTACTGCGAAAGAAATTTTAGACAAATTAGATGAAACTTTCGAACGAAAAAGTGCCATATCACAATTATCAGTGAGAAGAAAATTAACCAATTTAAAACTGAAGGTGGATACAACATTAACAGATCATTTTACGATCTATGAAGACCTAATCAATCAACTCAAGTCAACTGGTTCATCTGTAACAGAAAACGAGAAGATAGCGATGTTGCTGAATACTTTTCCTTCATCATACAATGGTGTTATTGTTGCAATTGAGACAATATCAGAAAAATATTTAAATTATGATATTGTTAAAACAAGGCTGATTGATTATGAAACAAAATTAAAAGAAGAAAGTAGTGATACCAGTGCAAAAGTGCTTCAAATGGAACGTTGTAGTGAAACTGTGAGGAAAAGAGATAATCACCATAGTAATAACAATAATAGAAGAAAACAATTTAACAATTATGATAGAAAACAATTTAAAAATTATCATAATAAAAATGGTGGAAAAGTCAATAACAAATATAGTGGATATTCAACCAAATTGAAGTGTCATCAATGTGGTAGAAGGGGTCACATTAAGAAGGATTGCTTTCATTATAAAAAGGCCCTCAAATATCAACAAAATTCTGAACAAAATAGAACCGTTCAAACAGTTGAAATTAGTCAACCAATGTCATGTAATAGTACTGCATTTATGACTGCAGAATACCAGAACAAAATTCAACCTGAAGATAAAAACAGCATTATATTTATCCTGGATTCGGGTGCAACAGACCACATCATTAATCGAGAAGATCTTGTGGACAATTTCAACAACCTGCAGCCTACGATTAAAATATCAGTGGCGAAGAATGGCGTGTTCGTCCATGCAACCAAGAGTGGATCAATTGATGTTATTACCAATTTAGGGCTACCTGTGGTATTGAAAAATGTACTCTACTGCCCAGAAGTTCCATATAATTTATTGTCTGTGAGAAAAATGCAAGAAGCTGGTTTGGGTATTTATTTCGATAAAAATGGTGTTTATATCAATAAAGCGGGTAAGGTCATCATGACAGGTAAGATACAGAACAACTTACTAAGTGTTAATTTCATAGTAGATACAAATAGAATTGCTCAACTTAACAAAATTATCAGTAAAACTGATTATAGATTATGGCATCGACGGTTAGGCCATATTAGTAAAAACAAATTTTTAGAATTGAAAAATAATAATATGGTAGAAGATTTAGATCAAATTAGTCATATTTTACCTAATGATAATTTATGTGAGCCATGCATTAATGGTAAACAGGCACGATTACCGTTTAATAAAACAAAAGATAAGAATTATGTCACACGACCACTATTCAATATACATTCAGATGTTGCTGGTCCAATCACTCCTACAACAATAGATAATAAAAATTACTTCGTATTGTTCATTGATGAGTTCACTCATTATTGTGTAACTTATTTAATAATGCATAAATCTGATGTTTTCTCAGTTTTCAAAGATTACATTGCAAGAAGTGAGGCGCGTTTTAATTCAAAAGTAGTTAACTTGTACATAGATAACGGTCGAGAATATCTCTCATCTGAAATGAAAAATTATTGTGTAGAAAAAGGCATTACTTTTCACCTGACAGTTCCACGCACCCCACAACAAAATGGTGTATCAGAAAGAATGGTCAGAACGATAACTGAAAAAGCTCGGTCAATGGTATCAGGTGCAAAATTGAATAAAATTTTCTGGGGTGAAGCAGTTCTTACTGCAACATATTTAATTAATTTGTCACCTACTAAAGCTTTGAAAATGATTAAAACACCATACGAAATGTGGCATAGTAAAAAGCCACAAATAAAATATTTAAGAGTATTTGGTTCGACTGTTTATATACACAATAAAGTTAGAAAAACAAAATTTGATGAAAAATCAATGAAAGGTATATTAGTTGGATATGAACCAAATGGCTATAAAGTGTGGGATGTGGTAAAAGAGAAGTTTATTGTAGTTAGGGATGTAATATTCGATGAGATTAATTTTATGGAAACTAGGCCTGCAATTAACATTGAAGGGAATGATATTGAAATATCCCAAAATGAAACTGATGCATCTGACCTAAGGTCAAAATCAGTAGTTAGAGAGCAGAATTCTGATAAGTATAAATCAGAAGAATTAAAACCTAGTAATAAAAATGCCAGAGTAAATGTAGAAATAAATAAATCTGTAATAGAAACAGATAAGCTTTCAGAGTTCTCAAACAATACTAATAATGACAAAAGACCAATATCTCCCGATAATAGGAGAAGTGAAAGGATCAGAAACCGTCCTGTTGTATCTTATAATGAATGTGACATACCAGATGATTGTTTAATGTGTGCCAAAACTATAGTCTGTAGTATTCCCACTTCTTATAAAGAAATAGAGAATAGAGATGATAGAGTTAAATGGGAACAGGTAATAAAAGATGAGATCAATTCACTTTTAATAAATAAAACATGGGACTTAGTAACGAAACCTATGAATAAAAATATTGTTGACTGTAAATGGGTATTTAACAATAAAAATGATGAATATGGAAATCCATACAAATATAAGGCAAGGCTCGTAGCTCGTGGTTTTAGTCAGGAATATTTAACTGATTACACTGAAACATTCGCACCAGTAGCTCGAATTTCTAGTTTTCGATTCATATTAGCTTTTTCAAACCAAAATAATTTATTAGTGCATCATATGGATGTGAAAACAGCTTTCCTAAACGGCACATTAAAAGAGGAAAAATATATGAGGGTTCCTGAAGGTGTTATCTGTAAAAACAATCAAGTTTGTAAATTAAATAAAGCTTTATATGGTTTAAAGCAAGCAGCAAGATGCTGGTTTGAAACATTTGAAAAGGCTTTAATTGAAAAAGGATTTAGAAATTCTCCAGTTGATAGGTGTATTTATATGCTAGATAAGGGAAATATATCAGAGAATATTTATGTAGTACTATATGTAGATGACTTAGTGATTGGTACAGCTAGCATAGAGACAATGAATAAGTTTAAACATTATCTAATGAATAAATTTAGAATGACAGACTTAAATGACATTAAGCTATTTTTAGGAATTAAGATTACAAAAATAGGAAATTCGATCATTTTGGATCAAAGTTCATATATAAAAACTATTTTGAACAAATTTAACATGTTAGACTGTAAACCAACTAGTACACCACTTGAAAGTAAATTAAACTTTATAGCTCTAAACTCAGAAGAAAAATATGATGCCCCCTGTAGAAATCTTGTAGGGTGCCTGATGTATGTAATGTTATGTACAAGGCCAGATTTGAGTATAGCTGTAAATATTTTAAGTAGATTTTTGAATAAGAATAACATAGAACTTTGGAAATGTTTGAAGAGAGTACTTAGGTATTTAAAAGGCTCTATAGATATTAAATTAAAATATACAAAAGGTGATTTTAATGATCTGTTATGTGGTTACGTTGATTCCGATTGGGGAGGAAGTGATGTAACAGATAGAAAAAGTACTACAGGTTAGTTATTCAAACTTTTTGAACATTGTACAATTTGTTGGAGTACAAGAAAACAATTATCAGTTGCAGCTTCATCTACTGAAGCTGAATATATGGCTCTATTTGAGGGTGTTAGAGAAGCATTATGGTTAAAGTCCTTAGCTATTAGTATAAAAATTGACATATCCAAACCAATCGTAATATATGAAGACAACAATGGTTGTATAAGTATAGCCAGTAATCCAACGAGCCACAAAAGATCAAAACACATAGATATAAAATATCATTTTTCTAGAGAACAAATTGAAAAAAATGAAATAAAATTAATTTATATTCCAACAGGTGAACAACTAGCGGACATATTGACAAAACCATTACCTGCAATAAAATTTATGGAGCTAAGAAATGGACTTGGATTAAGTTAATATTAAAAAAAATTATCTTATCGTAATAACTTTGTTCAATATTAAGTAAAATGGTCTGGTTGGGTTTTTTGGGTTTTTTCCCAACCCTTGCAACGAATGTTGGATCATATGTAAATTTCCCAAAACGGAACACGAGGAAGGTGCGTCACATATCTAGTAATTTTATTTATTTTTTTTTTTCTTCTTTAAAATTTAATTTTTTTATATATACTATGAAGCAGATAAATATTATTTTTCAATAGATTAATTTTTGAGGAGGCGTGTTGGAAATGCTATTTAAAATTTATTTCAAAAATGAATCACCTTAAAATATTATTTGTCTGGCTAAAAGATGTATGCAGCTTCACTTAAGCTGAACCCTAGGTGCTATAAAATTAGCACGGAAAATTTCACTTTGAAATTTTCCCGAAAGTAATAAAATAAAGGATCTCTTTCAATAAAATAATAAAATAAGGGACAACGAATTTCTTCGAAATTCGTTGAAACATCTGCTAGCTATATTTGATATTTTCAGGGGTATAGTTAGGTAGGATAAGTTTGAGTCTAAGAATAATCTTTCTGCCTTGTGTAATTCTTCTAAAAGAAAAGATCGTGTGCGCCTTCGTAGTGTCGAGTTAAGATATAGTACAAATGAATATAAACTTTCAGTATAAAAAAGTTGGTTTGAATTTTTAGTAACCCTTCCCAATAGATATTCTCAGAACTTGTTTTGTATTTTGGGTACACACATTTATTTCTATGATTTTTTTTTGCTATTAAAATATTGAATGACAGTTGAAGAAGCTTATGCTTATATGTTGAAGTTGAATTCGTATGATTAATGATGATGAGGCTGTCGTAGATGCTGTCTATTTGGAGCTACCTGGTATGAAAACACTTTATCAGATGAAGATTCTGGCGACGAGGAACATGGAGATTTAGGTAATTTACCGAAGTATTAGTTCATAAGTTCCTGTCAGGTGGTCTTAAGACGAATTCCGTCAGATCCATCAAACAATTTTGATGATGATGATGATGAGGCTGTCGTAGATGCTGTCTATTTGGAGCCACCAGGGGTGAAAATACTTTATCAGATGAAGATTCTGGCGACGAGGAAGACGGAAATTTAGGTAATTTACCGAAGTATCAGTTGATAAGTTCCTGTCAGGTGGTCTTAAGACAAATTCCGTCAGATCCATCAAACAATTTTGATGATGATGATGAGGAAGATGAACAGCTCAAAGCAGCGTTAGAAAATGTAGTGGTCAATTCTTTTGGCAACTTAGACATTGACTTATTAAGTTTAACAGCTGGAACTCCCTCGACATGTGCCAGAATAACATCCAACTACCTTACATGCTCTGCAAAACAGAAGAATACCAGCCAAGAACAACTTCAGCAGAAAGAGCTCTAGCAGGAACATCAAGAGAATATGGAAAAAAACCAGTAAAGTCAGTTCTGCACCGTGAAGCTCCTACTGAAGCTCAAAAATCACAACCCAAACGTGCCAAGCGCGTTAAGGCTAGCACAGAGCAAATAAAGTGGTTTGAGGATGATGTTATTGCCAGCAAACCTATGTTTCCTGAAAATGATTATCGTGACTGTGCGAGTTGTTTTGTGACGAAACAAATAAGTATACTGTTTATTCTGGACAGGAAAATCCTATTGTTACTCTTAACGAGATGAGAGTATTTCTCGATATTTTGATCGTTAATGGTTACTCACATAATCCTTCTAAAAGAGATCATTGGTCAAATGATACGGATTTACGGAACGAGTTAGACTCAGATGCCATGCGACGAAATAGATTTGATATAATTTTCCGTTACATTCATTTTATAGATAACATTAAACAGCAGGTAGATGATACAATTTGGAAACTTAGACCACTGACTGATACTCTAAAGAAACGCTTTGCAAAGCATTTCCACCCAGAGCAAGATTTATCTTATGATGAACCTATGATTTAATACTTCGGCCGTCATGGCTGTAAACACTTTATCAAAGGCAAACCCTTACGTTTGGGTTATTTGGTGAATTTTGAAATGTATGAAGCAAACAATTCGCGAATCAATCCTGAGTATCCCCCGAAATACGAGAAAAACATCGCACCTTTGTTCAACATGCGTGATGAATTCGATGAAAGTATCAAGCCATTGACTTCTTTTTTTACTTCGACAACATCTTTACATCACCAGCTACTTTGATTGGCCGAAGACAGCGTGGTTATCATGGAACAGAGACCATCAGAGAAAATATCATTCCAAAGTCTTGTCAGAAGTAAAATGGATGAAATAGACAATGCGGTCGTTACTGTAGCATCAAAGTTGTATGGAAAGTTACCTGTTGGTAAAGTGGGCAGATATTCCCGAAAGGATCAGAAACGCATCCAGGTTTCTCGCCCTACTTCAATCGCATAATACAATACATGGATGGGGGAACGGATCGAATGGACCAATATGTTAACGCATATCGAATAGGAGCCAGAGGCAAGAAATGGTGGTATTCCATTTTCACCTGGCTTGTCGATGTGTCGATCCAGAATGGATGAATATTGCATCGGAAAGGAGGGAGTGCAATAATACAGTTAGAGTTCCGTCGGAATATAGCCCTTCGATATTGTCGAACTTATGGTGAAATTCGACCACCTCAAGTCTATCGTCGGCTACAACAATCAGCAGAGTATATATATAAGCCACTATGACAATATTGGACACTATCTTGTGAAAATACCCAACGATAAAAGACGGCGCTGTGCTGGTCAAAACTGCAATTCCATTCTGAAAAGTATATGCATGAAATGCGATGTTGGATTATGCTTGAACTGCAATCATAAATACTATTTTATTTCAGTTTAAAGTTTTTGTTTGTTTTTTTTTTACTATATATTTATACTTTTCAACATAAAAACATTTTATTTTATCTTTATTTTATAATAAATATAATGTTTGCGCAGATTTGAAGCAGGTAAATCATTTGCTTTATTAAAAAAAAAAACATAACAAGTACCTGGTTCTGCCCACTATTGCATATATGCAACAATTACCCCAAACTCCTCAGGGGGCAGTTGAGGATAATTATTTTTTTGATTATGGTTTCTACGACCAATAAGAACCATCCCTCAATATTTCAACTATCAACCTCCTCGGTATCGCTGTGGGCATTAATGGGTTAAGATAACTCCAGTTTCAATTGTTTCCTTGTACATGTAAATCGAATGCTGCTACGATGAGCTCCTACATGGCATTCAATTTACGATCAGGATATATGGAAGCTAATTCCGCAACGATATCATCTTTAGCAAATAATCATCCTATAATCCTGCTCAGCCACATTTGTGCTATCCAGATTTCTATAAGGGGTTGTTCACGATCGCGATTTATCGCATGTGACAGAGCTCTGATTGACTTGGTTGGCTACAGCAATGTTGTTGTGCAGAACATGCTTACTCTTTCTACGTTTTTCGTGCGATACAAAAATTTGTCACAACAATGCTTTTAGTTTGGTGCGATTTCACCTTAACCTCAACATTTATGTTTACATTTGTAATCAGATACTAAAGCTCCGCAGTGATGTCGAAATTTACTATAATATGTAAATATATAAATATAAAAACATAAATATATATAAATTTCACACTAATATCTGCTTGCCTCTACAAAAATAAACAAATAAGGTTGTAGCCGCTGTCAACCTTGTGAACGTATCGCGCGATAGAAACCAGTCGCAAATAGAGATAGATCTATAAGAAGAGCAGGACGTCACTAAAAAGTCGCATGGTATCGTATCGCGCTCGAGAACAGGGGTTACGCCTAAATGATCACCGATGCGTAGTGAAGAAAAACGAATATCACGACATTCAGATTCAAAAGTCAAAAACACCACTTAGTTGATTTGTTGATGCATTGTCTTCTAAGGAGAAAGAAGAACTTAATCTTATTCTTGGAGAGTTCTTCTTTAGTTGTAACTTGTAATATAACTTTAGCTGGTATTGATTAAATTTCTTTTATGAATTTTTTAAAAAAGTTTGCTAGGAATACAGTGAAACATTAACTGGACGAAATTGACTCTATTTCTACTTTGCATAAGACTTATAAGAAATACATTCAAATAGGTATAACAACTTTTGGGTGAAATCTCTGTTTTAATAATTTATGGTTAGTAGAATACAGCTTCTAATTTGAAAATAGCGGTATATGCATTATGCACTGTTGTAATGGAGATTAAATGTTTTTGAATACTTGGGGACCTATTCTTGAATTACGAATGGTTTTTATGAATGGTTGCACCCCATTCGTTATATAACGAATGATTTGCGTATGAAAATAACAAATACGGATTTTAAGTGTACCATATGCACATTCATTTCGAATGGTTTTGACAGCTTAACGTATACGGAATCTGCCTTCGTTATTCAAGAATAGGGCCCCTGGAACCTGATATCTCTGGGATCTGAATAAAACGGAAATTTTTGCTGTAGTATCAGACAATGCAGCAACAATGATGAACATGAGTCGCACAGTCTTAATTTCGCATAGCACATGTAGCAGCCATATAACTAACTTATTAATGAAAGATGTGCTGAAAGCGTTGCAAAATTGAAAGAATTTAAGCACTCAGACTATGAAAAAGTTTTGCTCGAGAGAGGTGGATGCAGAATAAAAAGCTATTGTGAAACAAGGTGATGCTTTTCATTTGACTGGCCCTTAAAAAATTTGTCATATATGAGGTTCTTAGTTGCCGATCCAAAAATAAAAAGAAACCGTATGGAGGACGTAAAATAACTAATTTTTGATGACGATTCCTTAGAGGAAGTTTAAAGTTCCGTAAATATTCCCGATGTTTATCAAACGAAATTTAAGCATAGAAAAGAAATGGCTTTTAGTATTTATGTATTGACGGCTTTCTATTTAGTGCCTTTCAATTTGACATTACTGAATAGAAGGATAAATAATAATTTCCTATTTAAAGCTTTGCACGAATCAAGTATTGCGGACTGGGAACGGACTGTTTTCGGAAGGAAATTGGAAATTTGAGTTCGCTGTAGTGAAGGCAGTAGGCAGTTCAGGGTTTGATTGCTATCCTGATGAGATCATCTTGTATTGCTGATTGAAACACATAGTATACTCTTAAAATTTCTTCATGACAGTTTGACTTGCGGCTTTAAGCCAACGAACTGACAGTACCTCGGTACTTGTCTTTTAATTCGCTGCTTAATGCAGTAGGTTGAAAAATTGCCTGTAGGAATTTTCTACGAAAAGTGGATTATTTCGATTTCTTTATAAACAAGTAAAAAAGCTATAATTGGTCTAAGACGAAGACCCTAGATGAATGCCCGTATGAAATTTCATATGGCCACCCAACTGTGCAAGTTTGATTTTTGAAGTGGTTTTTCGCATATATTTCTGGAACGGTTCGTCGGACAGAAAAAATGATTATAACCAATTTTATCAAATTTCGTATTCTGAAGAAGTTTTTAGTACAATAACAAGTAAAAAAGCTAGAATTGGTCTAAGACCAATTCTTATGATACCCTAGATGAATGCCCGTATTAAATTTCGTATGGTCATCGATCTATTCAAATATTGATTTTGAAGTTGTTTTTCGCATATATTTCTAGAACAGTTTGTCGCACAGAAAAAATGGTAATAACCAATTTTATAGGATTTCGTATTCTGCAGAAGTTCTTAGTACAATAAAAATGTCTTGAACTGATCGTTTTCAAAGTATACGTAAAAAACCGAAATTTTTATATGGCAACACCAAGAAGGAGTTGCCCGATTTAGTCCATTTTTGAAACTTTATTTGCTAATATAGTAAAAACATCATGTACGAAATTTCAGCTCTCTACGTCGATGCGTTCTCAGGCCGTGTCCAAATATATAGCGGAAAACGAAATTTTTATATGGCAACCCCACGAAGGAGTTGCCCGATTTGTCTCATTTTCGAACTTAATTTTACTTTTTTTTTTTAAAGTCCGTGTACAAAATTTCAGCTCTTTAAGTATACGCGTTCTCGAGTTATCGTGCGCACAGACGGACGGACGGACGGACGGACAGACGGACGGACGGACGGACGGACGGACAGACAGACGGACGGACGGACGGACATGCAAAAATCGAAATAACTTTTAATATTATTAATGTCTGTCCAATCCATTTTGCTCTACCATCATTATTTCGAGGTGTTACAAACGGAATGACAAACTTAGTATACCCCTATGATTTCATTTAGGGTATAAAAATGTCTAGGACTGACAGTTTTTACAGTATACATACAAAACCTAAATTTTTATATGACAACACCAAGAAGGAGTTGCCCGATTTAGTCCATTTTTGAAATTTTATTTGCAATACTATGGAAAAACCATTTACCAAATTTCAGCTCTCTATGTCAACGCGTTCTCAGGCAGTGTCCAAATATATAGTGGAAAACGAAATTTTTGTATGGCAACCCCACGAAGGAGTAGCCCGATTTGTCTCATTTGGGAACTTAATTTTACCTTTTGTTTTTAAAGTCCGTGTACAAAATTGTTGTTTAGGTGCCTTAAGGGCAATGGCCTGAGAAGAGCTCAGTAATCATTTTGGGCTCTGTTCTTCAAAGAAGTAGAAGTTCTTTTGTTTTTCCGCCAGAGGTGTCGATAAATTTTTTTGCCTGACGAAGTCCTTGTAGCCTTTGCCAGTACAGGGATTTTTGTTTATTCTCTCAGTCGGTTAGGGCAGCTCTGAGGTAACACCTTGAAGTGCCACAAAATGGCTCAGGTCCGACAAACTTAATTTCCGCTCCTCTTTTGGCTAGGCCATCAGCTATTTCATTGCCTCTATGGCCCTCATGTCCAGGTACCCACATGATGATACCTTTGTTTCTCCTTCATATGTTTTTGAGGGTTTTTAGACATTCCCAGACTATCCCTGACTTGACAGTGTAGGACTTTAAGGCGGCAGTTTGACCGTCCGAGAGGATATTAATTGTTGAGCCATTTATGGTTCTTTTAATGCAGATATTGGCACACTATATTGTAGTCAATATCTTGGCTTGGAAGACGGTAGGAGTAGAACCCAGAGCCTTTAATATATGGCATTGGGGGCCGGAGTCTATCCAGTTTACCGTGGAGGGCTCAAAGCCTTTATCCTCGGCAGCTGATTTAATTGCATCGAAGGAGATGTTATCGAAGGCTCCTTCTATGTCCGCAAATGCACATAAGGCCACGCCTTTTGCTTCAAGAGCTTTTTCGAGGTCTTTGACACACATTGTGAATGGCAATCTCGGTAGACTTGCCAGCTTGATAAGCGAACTGCTTAGAATGAAGTGGTGATTTAATCAAAATTTCATTTCGAATGTGTAGGTCTAGGATTTTTTCCGTGGTAAGAATGGGGAGAGACTGATGGGTCGGAACGAATTGGCTAGACAATTATCACTTTTTCCTGCTTTGGGTATAAATACCACCCTGACGTCTCTCCAACATTAGGGAACGTACCCTAGAGCGTAGCTGGCTCGAAAAGTTTTTTGTAATGGGAGAAGTATTTCTTCAACACCTTGCTGTAGTAGGGCGGTGAAGATACCGTCCCCTCCAGCAGATTTAAAGGGCTTAAATGTGCCAATCGCCCACCTAACCTTGTTAGGAGTGAAAATTCTGCCCGCAAAGCTCTTGCTCCTGTTAGAGACCCTGTACTTGTCCACCTCAATTGGGTCTGGAGCAACTATTCCTTGATCGGGAGTTAGGGAGTCGGGAAAGTGGGTTGCTAATAACAGCCTGACTGTTTCCTCGCAACTCTGGGTGTAGTTCCCATCTTCTTTTTGAAGTGAGCCTAAACCTTATGTGTGATACTTTGAAAATACCTTATGGAGCCTAATAGCTGCGGGCAATTGATTTATGCCATCGCAGAAGGTCCGCCCAATAAGTTCCCAATCCATTTTGCTCTACCATCAATATTTCTGTGCTTTACAAACGGAATGACAAATTTAGTATACCCTATAGATTTCATCTAGGGTATGAAAATGAATAAGATATTTCATTTTCTTTTGGAATATGATTAAATTGAAATATCCTAGTTTAAGGGATACACATAATTCTACCGTTTCGATCCGATTCATATAAATTTTAAATTTTCTTATACGAGACATACGTTCAATTGGGCAGGGCGCGAAACATCGAAATGGATCGAATCGAAACGAAGAAGTTGAGCGAATTTCAACTTTTACGGATGACTTAACCTAGAAAAATCATCTGTAAATATTTGTGTATAGGGTGAATGCAACAGTAGTTGACCATACACCAGGAGTTGACCATTTTTTAATAAAATCTTGTAATCAAATTTTGAACCACTTCTTATTAAGATATCGCTCTGAAATTTGGAGTAGGCATGTACCTACTCAAGCCAGGGCACAATTGAAACTTCAATAACAAATATGGTTCCAAATCCAATATGGCGGACGCGCCAAGTTGGCGGCTTACCATTTTCTTCACAACCTCCGGAAAAACTATTTTCTTCTTCTTAGAGTTTTTATAAAAGCGTATTTTTAGTTTTTGTTTTATTAGAAATTCAACTTTATTCGTCAACATACTTTCCGTCGTTTTCATCGACTTGTGATACCAGGCATTGTCTTGGTGAAACATCACCTTTTTCTTTTATATATGAGGCCGTCTTTTCATGATTTCCATACTCAATCGACCCAATAATGTTATGTAATATTCGCTATTGATAATGTTTAAGCCACATCTAATTATCTTACTTTGCATTTCATAGAAATGCAAGCTTTTGAAGTCAACTGAGAGAGAACTTGAGAGGTGAGTACGGAATTCCCAAATTCTCCATTCCACTTGTGAATTCTCCGGTGTTTTGCAAGTGGAAAAATTGTATTGTCTGCTTTTGTTGCGTTTTGTGAAGGTACCTAGGAATTTCAAATTGAGTTATGTATTCACTGCGTATCCTGGCTATATTGTAAAAAACAAATTATGGAAATCAATGCAATACTAACAGAGGAACAAGGATATTGTCTCTAAAAGTACCCGCTAAAAATTATAAATCACGCGAAAATGATCAATTTGGTCGTCGTCCAGTACAGAAGAGATGCTGTCAAATTTTTAAATATACACGGTAAAGCTTGTGTGTAGGATGTAATCGCATCTACATTTTGTCCCCTAATTAAATATCTAAATAATTTTAGATTCCGATAAACCGTTTTGGAAATAACTGTAAAAGAAGTGTAGCAGTCCTTTTTAAGGTGAAAAATTGGCCATTTTTGGTACAAAAATTGACATATTTTCATCTCATCATTGCGAAGAACTGGTAAGTCCTGGAAATTTACTTCCCATGACAAAAATGTTCACAACGGAGTACTAATAGATGTGAAACAAAGAACGGAGGAAATATATGCAAAATATGGAAATTAGGGTGTATATGACCGTAGTGTAAAAAAATCGTTTTTCGGCGGTCAAAAGTCAGCTATCACGTTAAAACGATCAAAGACAAGCTACACCACTCGATTACCCTCTCCTCCATCTTTAATTTGGTACCAAACATCACGTAGTTTGAACAACCCCCTATGATGGGTGGTACGACCCCAACCCCCAAAGCACCGTGCCCACAAAATTGTTCACCTATATTTTTGTACTCTACACCCTTAATCTATCAAAAAAAATTCCAATACTCTACAGCCCTCCCACATAAGTTAGGCGCCCGTGAATATTGTGATACCGCCGAGGCCGGTCAAATCTGCAAATTACCGTTAATCGAATAAAATATAGCCTATAATACACATGCATGCCTAATTACCAAAGTTTTTTTATTGGGCTTAGAGGTCCTAAGCTTACCCCTGCGAATTATTGCAGCTCCTGATATTGTCTTAATTTTTTTTAAATTTCCGTTAATCAGCTCCCATTTCTACCCCGCACTCTCCCCGCCCCTTTTCCTAAACCTATCTTGTTCGCGCTGAGCTCCCATTTTTTGATACCACATACATTCTCCTTCTACTCTCATTTCTCTCGTTATCCCGGAAAAACTCGAGAAAACCTACCTTCCTACATCCCTCAAAAACTACCCTAACAAAACAGAAATTTAAATTTATTTCGACAGTGGAAGGTAATAAGCAGATGTACCTCACATATGAAAAAACGTCCAACCCTCTACAACAAGAATTGATACCCTTAATCGTCCTAGGCGATTCGCACTTTTCACATTTCTTACGTTTTCCCTAATTCTCCAACCATGTTAGTGAATTGGGAATGGAGAATTAGGGAATTAAGAATTCTAAGAAAACGCAATTCTTATCTCCCAAATTCCCAAATTCTCCGTGTTACAGAATCCGGCCCCTGGAGTATTTGAGCGTAAACTCTTGCTCCTAGTAACGTATCTATCTTTCCAGGTTTCCAAAATGTTGGATCCGCAAGTGGCAGTTTGTTTAGAGTTAAACAATCCTTTTTGGAAACTGTTCTGGAAGGCAAGGGATCTGTGATCTTATTCAGTATTAAAAAGTCTTCCTTTAATACTATTGTATACTTCGCGTTTCGAGATCGAAGTGTGAGTGTGGTTTGTTGTCTTGACGTGGCTGCATGGCTAGTGTTTAAGCCTGTGATGGACACTGCAGTTGGACTTCGATATGCTCTTAATTTCCTGCAGACTTCCTCCATGATGAAGGATGATTGCGATCCGTTATCTATTAAGCGTCGTAAGATATGTGGCGTCTCGCCCCTTGCTGGTGCCACTACCAGTGCTATTGCTAGCAGGGCATTGTGACTTTTTCTGGTTACAAAATTCTGACTAGTGTTTAAGCCATTAGTATTGTTACCTGATTGTAACCGAGAAGAGCTTTCGTTTGTGAAACTAGATTGATTAGCTTGACTTGCGTTCAACCCGCTTTGTCATGTTAAGCTCATTGTCGACAGATGAACATTTGGGTTTGTCCCTATTGTGATTTTCGTGGAGTGTGCTATGATGTTTCTGATTACATTTCAGACATCTAAGCTTGCTCGTATAGTTATTTATGTGGCGAATTCCTAAACAATTAAAGCAACGGCCTGATGCCTTAAGTATTTGATATCTGGATGGTATGTCCATCGCTTGATTCCCCGGACATCTTTGAATGAAATGACATGCGTTGCATGGTGGGCATTTAATTTCCTTTGCCACATGAGAGGATTTGTGACTTCAGGTGTGGTGTTCGATTTGTATTGTGGGTACTTAACTAAGTTATCTGCTATGGATTCTAAGATTCTTAAACGAGTATTCAAAAATTTCTTAAATAATTGAAAGGTTGGCAACTCTTGTTCTTCTTCAAGTAAATGGCAATTTCTGCACTAATAAATGTATAAGAAGTAGATCCCATGATTTTGTATCAACCCCTAAACTTGTCAACTGCTGGATGCATTCATCAGTTGTGTCAATGATTGATTTGAGTCCCTTTGCCGACTCTGAATTTAATTTAACCTGATTTACTAGACCCTTTAATTGATGATTGACTAGGATTCTGTTGTTCTCATACTTTGCTTTCAGTTTGTTCCAACCTGGCATGTAATCTTCATTTGTTACTGGGGTATGTCGTAATAATTTCTCTGCATCACCCACTAAACAATTTACGATGATGCAGCTTCTGGGCTGGTGTCAGCTTGGCATTATCATGAACAAGAGAAGCAAATAGATCATGAAATGATCGCCATAAGTCGTAGTTGCCATTATAATTGGGCAACTGAATTCGAGGAAGGAATGAATCCTGTTGAGCAACAGCTGTTGAGTGAATGGGTAATGTTCCCGTGCTTGACGTTTCAGTAGTTCGGACGAATTTCCGCAGTCCTTCTACTAATTTTCCCATGTATTCGGAGTATTTTAACTCTGTTGTACTATGATTATCTTAATTTAGATAGTCATGTGGCGTGTCATCAGAATTTTCTAATAAAGCCTGATTGATTGCCATATCTGTATTACTATATTATACCTCCCATAGTTTCTTTAAATCTGTCATTTTATACTCGTAGAAGCCTTGAGTTCGTTTAACAAGGGTCGTATTTGTAGGATAAATTTTCAATGTTTCTTCTGGTTTACTGCCAGTCTGGGCACACTTATAAATATTTTAATGACTTAATAACTCATTTAGGCAATTCTTCAGGAAAATATTTCCTCACTAATTGATCGTAACTGGAATTGTTCTCAATTGCAACAGTAAACAGGCACACATTCCTGGATGGAACCACCATAAAATGTTTTGTAATGTAGCTGTAAGTGAGCACCACAGCTATATTACCCTATTTTATTTGTGTTAGAAAATTTTCCAAAGAAAATTCACCTGTACTGCACTTTTTTAAAAATCACTGTGATCTTATACCCAAATGGTATGTATAATCACGATCAACTGAATGAGGATTTTCTTAAAGAGCACGTATTTTTTATAGTGTCGGAGCCTATCATAAATTACACACAAAATATGTAAATTCCACATATTTTTCATGCTTGCCTGCCTTATGCAGTTATTTCAAAATATGCTAAAATATGTCATCTAATTTATTTTTCATTATCCATGAGTTTTTCTTGTTGATTTGTTTAAATATTTTAATTTTTCTAAAAAATTATGTCGATTTCCAATATGGAACGTAAATTTTCTCTCTAATTTCTTCTGTCTCTTTTCCATATCTTTCCCTTTCCCACTCATTATGGGAATTAATTTTATCTTTTTTGATGAATTTCACACCTTTTAGGCCAAATAGGTTGCGCGTCGTCGAATTAGGTAAATTGAATTTTTACGCCATCAATTTGACACAAGTAATCGCGGTTTTCAAGGGCGAAAGTGTTGTGTTTGTTTAGTGTTTTTTGATGAATTTGGTGGATTATTTATCCAGGTAAGTGCACAATAATGCTTTTAAAGTGTTTATTAATGTAAACAGCATGAATAATTAAGATAATGTATGCAAATTATGCGAAATTATTCATTTGTAAAAATGTTTTCGACATGTCAATATTGACAAAAAATGTTAAATTTGTTAATACTAGTGTATGTACATGCTGCGAGTTTATGTATTTTGCATATTTAAACCTATTTGCCGATTTTGCAAATGTTTATTATGCAGAAGGTAAGAATTTCGCAAAGAAATTAGCATGTTTACATTTACATGTTATTGTTGTTGCACTGCAACCTTCTAATTGGTTGAGTGTTTTGTATAATCTTTACTCAAGTTAGTTGCATTCAACTAATTTATTTATATCTTTTACATTTCAGATGAGTTCCTGAAGTGTCACGAGACCTCTGAGGACAGTGGATCATAGAAGAAAATTGGAAGTAATAATTATATAACAAAGTATATGCTATTTTCAGCTGTGCTCTACACTTAGCATATTTTTAATATAAATTACGAATTTTGAATAAATGTTTTTAAGTGCTTGATGATCATCTTAGTGGTATTTTTCTCAAACAACAGATAGTTTTATCTTTCTCAAAATAGTCGATGAATAAAATACCATTCACGTCCCAAACTACGGATGACATAACGTTGTATTCTCAGTACCGTGTGCAGAAATCATATGGGTCTGTCAACAGTGTTGTCATATATGTGTCAGACAGAATACTTATTCAGAGATGTGTTATTATTATCCCCCCCCCCTGTCTACACTGGCCATAAAAATTGCTTGCCTTATTTTATGATAAAGCCCATCTTGGAAAAAAATTGAAGAAATCCCCAATGGCGCTCAGTTTAGAAAAACTGGAAGAAAATACGGGACTGCCCATTCAACATTGATCAATAAAATAAAGTTATGTCATCCTATTGAATGTAAAATGGGCCCATATACAATTCTAACCAGCCAAGAAGAAAATCTGATTAGTAAATAAGAATAGTATAATTAATAAATAATAATAAGAACGGATGGTCGCCCTATACCTTTAAATGATGGTACTGCAGGAAGGAAATGGTACAAGTCTTTTATGAAAAGGCACAAGGAGATCTGTCAATGCCATGCGGAATCAATTAATGTGGCTCGATCTCAAATAATAGAATCGGCTATATGAAAGTGGCAGTCGGAATTAAGACAAAATATAATTTTTGAAAATGCTGCAGATATTTTGGAGAACCCAGATCGAATTATTAACGCTGATGAGTCTGATTTTCAAACCAGCCCTTCGAGTGGCTTAGGTCCCAGAAGATACACCAAGGTCAATTTGAGAATGGATGGATGATATCTCCAGTATTTTATGGCTACATCGCGTACACATTAATACCTGCACTCAAAAAAATGAATGTTAAATTTCCAGTTCTTTTTTTAATTAATGGCCATAAATCTCATATAAATTATGAAATCGCAAAACTATGCCTCGACAATCGGATAATACTCTATTTCTATTCGTTTCATCCTAATGCCACACATGTCTTACAACCCGCAGACGTATCTATGTTTCGGCCTTTAAAGAACTCATTGAAAACAATGGTCCGTAACTGGAAACTAAAAACAGGACGAAGTGTTTAACTAAAGCACAGTTTGCACCTTTGTTAGAAAAAGCATTTAAGGCGGTCACTTCAACAATCATATGTAATGGATTTAAAAATACGAATTGCTAGGCAACAATGTTAGCTTTAAAGTATTGCCAACACAACAAAGAATGAAAAAAAAGACAAGTAATCCATAAAAGCAGTTCTGAGATAACAAATCGGAAGTAAAACCAATGATTTGTTGACAGGGTCTAATAATTTGGCAAGGTACTATATTTAAAATTTCGTCTTCTTCCTTTCCAGTAGAGCGCTAATTTTCAAACTTCACATTTGTAAATAATAAATAATCTTCATAACAGACTTACTTTTGAAAGGTCCAAAAAGTATCGTTATTACTAATTCAGAGTTTTCCAACTCTGAGGATTTTTATGAGATGTAAAAAAAATATGTATGTATGTACAAGTGATACTACAAGCAAAGGAAGTTAAGTAGAAGATTATAAAATTATGTTCTAATGTTGTTTAGATTAAGATTCTTTAGTCTTCTATGCATCACCCACTATTTGTTTCTTATATGATTCCGAGGCATTTCTTGTTTCTTATGAAATTTGTGTTTAATAAAATAAAAATTAAATTTTCAACAGAAAAATACTACATAGCTTTTTCTTTAAGAGGAGTCAGTACGATTCATATCTTAAATTAAAGGTAACGAAGAAGTCTAGTAAATAACGTCGGCAAAAATTAAAAAAAAATATATTGGAATAGAGATATTAGCTCAGAAACTTGTACAAAATGGAAGTTTTTTAAATCAAATTCCTCTTAGTAGGTATTCTCATTTCTTCAGATTGTGACTATTTTAGAAAGATAAAGCCTAGATCTAGCAAATAACCTCGAGTTTTTTCATGTTCAGTGGCGGTTTTTTTTTAATTATTTGACTCCAATAGTACTTGTTTTTTCTCTCGATATTTCACCGACTAGAAATTGGAATATTTCATGGAGAGTTGTTGAAATACAAAGCAAAATAGTATATTTAACAATTAAGTGAAAAAAAACAAAAATTTAGGAGAGTTAATTCTTGTTAAAAATTTACAATTTATTTGAACTGCAAATATTCACTTTTCATCTTAAATTGTCGCATGTTGGGTTTCTGTATTTTACGCTAGATGACTCTAACGTGGTTTTTGGTTTGGGTCTAGGCTAATTTTATATGAATTTTCTCACTTTCAGGTTACAAACGTACGCATAGTAAATTTTATTGCCTACAAGTTCTTTGCTATATAAATTGAAGCTTTTGCTGAGTACTGATTCCTCTTAATTCTTCACTTGCTTTAGAAACATATCCGTATTTTTGAGGCCAGCCCGTCCCTTTAACTCGTACACGAATTTGTCTGTCTATATATTTATTTATATACTTCTTTTTTACTATTTTCGACACTCTCGTAGACCCACTTATCGTCATCACAGCGAGTTGAAACTTGGCACACAGGTTCATGTCGCGTGACAATTGAATCTATAATATAATTTGAATCGGAAATTTTCATGGAAAACACGGAAAATCGGGAAAAATCATTTGAAAATTTGGTACAATTTTGATTAGTGATAAATTCATTTCAGGAAAAATGCAGAGTTTTCCGATTTTTCCGAAAAAAATTTCCGGAATTTTCCGACTTTTCCAGAAAATTTTCCGGTAAAAAAGTTTTCTAAATTATGCAGGATCATTACTTTCTCTCCGACAATGGTGAAAATTTGCAGAAAAAATCGAGGAAAATTCATGTAAAACGCTTTTCCGGAGTTTTTCCGACCAAGGAAGCGTTTGAGCGTTTTGCAACCTAAGACAAAGTTGTAGAGCGAAATGAGTTGCATAAAGTTGCTTTTGTGGAAAACTCCATGGAAAACCCAGAAAAGCGGGAAAATCATCGGAAATTTTTTTTATCCTACTGGTATCAATACTTTCTCTTCAACAATCATGAGAACTTGCATGAAAAATCGAGAAAAATTCATGTAAATTTTCAAAAAAATTGCATAGTAATAGGAAAAGTCTGTGGAAAACATGGAAAATTAGGAAAATTCATGTTATATGGGATCAAGTTGGAATACAGCTAAAAAGCGCTGTTTAAAACATAATTTGAATTTCAGAAAACCGGGAGAAATGACAAGAGGGCCTAGTGGCTATTTTTCGTCAGTTCAACATTTCTGACATTTCATAATTTTGAAAAGAAGTTCTCGGATTTGAATTCGCGATATTGAAATAAATAAATAATTTAACAGGATTTTCACTTAATAGTAGTGTGAAATAAATGCGAAATATTCTTTTGTGAACGATATTTTGTGTAATAGAGACTCCGGAGTCTTAAATTATCATAATGAAGTGCGCTGTGCTGTGATGCGGGAACGAACAGAGTTATTGTCGTGGGAAAGCATTTTTCAAGTAACATTAATAGTTTTACTAATTAATTATAGTGTTTCTAGCAAAATAAAAGTGAAATATTTATAAAAATAAACAGCCATGACAAAAAATGAAACATTTTACCAATGCCGGTTTGTTTGTTTACAATTGAATTGTCATTGGTGCCTAAATTATTCAATACAATACAAACACAGCACACTAATACATTTCGCCGAGTGGCTTACGTTTTCAACCGATATGCCGTTTCCTTATTCGTTATTTATTCAATGAGTCGACCTAGGAAGATCTAAAAAAAAAGATTTAAACAAAAGTGTATCAGCAAGTAAAGTAAGTTTTTGTAAAAAGAAACAAGGAATTAAGTTAATTAAATTATCAGCTGCAAACTGAATTGTTGTTTCAAAGAAAAATAAAATAAAACATAAAAATAAAACCGCAAAAGTCCTGAAACGAAGAGACTGGCCGCTGTTATAACACTATCCTGAAAGTCCTGTTTTTTCCTGCAGAACAACTCATATAGAACTAAAATATTCATTTTGATCGTTTTTACCTGTTTACAAGTTTTTCCTAATTTTGATATTTTTGTTAAAATTCATTTTAATCGTTTTTAAATATTGACAGATTTTTTAACTAGTTTTCGGCTATTTCCCATATCTGCAATAAGTGTCGAACTATTCATTGGTTTTTATTTTCCTTAGCCTGTCACATTGATTTAATACTTTTGACCCTGCTGTATTTGTCAAATTGGTGCTGTATATTTGTCAAATTGGTGTATTTTTACAGTTTAATAAAGGTCACATTGATTTACTAGTTTTGGCCTTGCTATATTTGTGAAATTGGTGCTGTGTATTTGTCAAATTGGTGTATTTTTACAATTTAATAAAAGTCACTATGGTTCAATCTCGAGTTCCTTGTGATTATATGTCTGAGCACAGGTCTAGCAAAGTGCTCATACCTCGGGCTGCTACGTGTATGCTTTGTTTGGGACGAACTAGGTATCGCGCAGAATTATAGGGATTGATTTTGAATTTTTTTAGCCGATTTTTGGGATTGACGCAAACTTCACTTGGTTTCGTCCACCACGTGACCGACGCTTGCCCAATCGGAGCCAACGGCTTATGGTTCAACCAATAAGAATGCTTCTTTCTTATAAGAATGCTTATAAAATCACAATATTTACTTGTAGCCCAATTTATCGGTTCAATTCAGTTTTCATTTTCAATTTTCATTTTCCAGTATTTATGTTGTTCAGTGTTCACATCACAGTTTCAGTACGGTACCGAATAGCTGTTTTTATTTGTGTCTCTCGCATTTCTTCTGCTAGTAAAGTAATAAGTAAGCTAACTTGCATGCTATGTTATGCTATGCTAAGACAATAAAATTTTATGGAAAAGTAGTCAGTGTCCAAAAATACATAGTTTACAATGTTTCTGAGTGTAACGCTAGAATTTTTCGAAATAAATAAATCGACTCTCCGTGGGAATGGCCAGCAGATCCAGAAGGGTAAGTCAATTGAAATTGAGGCAATGAATGTTTATGGGAGTCTATTGATGGTTTCATATATATGTGTATATAAAAAAACTCCAAATTAATGTTTACTGAAATCGATTGTAATCATAATACGTGCGTTTGATAAAGTGTTATTATTTTGTTTATTTGATTCGAAAAGTGAACTAGAGCTGCACAGTGGTGTAGTGGGTGTTCTTATCACTGCTCCGTGGTGTAAATGACGATGTAAAAAAATGCCGTAGAAATTGATTAAAAATCTTGCGGATGCCGTTACATTTTAATTTATCAATTTCAAAATTAACGTGGAAAAGTTGTTGTCTTATGTGTTCCATAAGTGGAACTAACATCCTTTATTTTCACTTTAAGCGAAAAAATGGTACTTCTGAGACAGGTGTTGTAGTATTTGCAAAACGTGACAGAGGCAAGACCACCAGAGATAAAGAATCTACTCCAGTAGAAGAAGAGCCGATTCCTCCAGTTCCAATTGTTGAAAAAGAGACTAAATCAAAGCGAGGAGCCAAGAAATTATCACCAACAACTACTACTGAAACACAAACAACTGAAGTCACAGAGGAAAATGTTGTCGGTATGTATATAGGTTTAACAACCATATTTGATAATGGTGTACTTAAATTTTTTAAAATTCGACTTCCATAGAAAAGAATGAAGATCAGGCTCCACAAATAAACGAGAGAAGACGATCAAAAGCAAGGTCAGCAACAGCAAATGAAAATGGTACTTCAGAGACAGGTGTTGTAGTATTCGCAAAACGTGACACAAGCAAGACCACCAGAGATAAAGAATCTACTCCAGTAGAAGAGGAGCCGATTCCTCCAGTTCCAATTGTTGAAAAAAAGACTAAATCAAAGCGAGGAGCCAAGAAATTATCACCAACAACTACTACTGAAACAGAAACAACTGAAGTCACACAGGAAAATGTTGTCGGTATATATGTGGGTTTCACAACCATATTTGATAATGGTGTACTTAATTTGTTTTAAATTCGACTTTCGTAGAAAAGAGTGAAGATCTGGCTCCACAAATAAACGAGAGAAGACGATCAAAAACAAGGTCGGCAACTGCAAATGAAAATGGTACTTCAGAGACAGGTGTTGTAGTATTTGCAAAACGTGACAGATTCAAGACCACCAGAGATAAAGAATCTACTCCAGTAGAAGAGGAGCCGATTCCTCCAGTTCCAATTGTTGAAAAAGAGACTAAATCAAAGCGAGGAGCCAAGAAATTATCACCAACAACTACTACTGAAACAGAAACAACTGAAGTCACACAGGAAAATGTTGTCGGTATGTATATGGGTTTAACAACCATATTTGATAATGGTGTACTTAAATTTTTTAAAATTCGACTTCCACAGAAAAGAGTGAAGATCTGGCTCCACAAATAAATGAGAGAAGACGATCACAAACAAGGTCGGCAACTGCAAATGAATATGGTACTTCTGAGACAGGTGTTGTAGTATTCGCAAAACATGACACAAGCAAGACCACCAGAGATAAAGAATCTACTCCAGTAGAAGAGGAGCCGATTCCTCCAGTTCCAATTGTTGAAAAAGGGACTAAATCAAAGCGAGGAGCCAAGAAATTATCACCAACAACTACTACTGAAACAAAAACAACTTAAATCACACAGGAAAATGTTGTCGGTATGTATGTGGGTTTCACAACCATATTTGATAATGGTGTACTTAATTTTTTTTTTAATTCGACTTCCACAGAAAAGAGTGAAGATCTGGCTCCACAGATAAACGAGAGAAGACGATTAAAAACAAGGTCGGCAACTGCAAATGAAAATGGTACTTCAGAGACAAGTGTTGTAGTATTCGCAAAACGTGACAGAGGCAAGCCCACCAGAGATAAAGAATCTACTCCAGTAGAAGAGGAGCCGATTCCTCCAGTTCCAATTGTTGAAAAAGAGAATAATCAAAGCGAGAAGCCCAAAAATTATCACCAACAACTACTACTGAAACACAAACAACTGAAGTCACACAGGAAAATGCTGTCGGTATGTATATGGGTTTAACAACCAGATTTGATAATGGTGTACTTAAATTTTTTTAAATTCGATTTCCGCAGAAAAGAGTGAAGATCTGGCTCCACAAATAAACGAGAGAAGACGATCAAAAACAAGTTCGGCAACTACAAATGAAAATAGTGCTTCAGAGACAGGTGTTATAGCACCCGCAAAACCTGGCAGAGGCAAGACTCCCAGAGATAAAGAATCTACTCCAGTAGAAGAAGTTAATATTGTACTTAGAGGTCTCCTCTACACACTCTTGTCACACAGGTTAATTTGTAAGTTTTCTAAACCAGCAACAAATAGAAGAACCGTTATAAGTCCCGCGGTTACTTTAAGAATGTTATCAGTCCCAGCACTAAAAGTTCGCTCTAAAATTCTGGCAATGCTTATATTCATATAGCAATTATGTTTGTGTTGTATTCTTTCTACTTTGGTTATGTAGCCACGTTTTTATTTGCGGTGCTCTTCTATTTTGCAGGCAAGGATTGTTGTGAATGTCTTTATCAATATCCTTTAACGAAGGCAGTACTGCATTTTGCAATCCTTTGCCAAAAAGGCTTAAGACGACTTCTGTTTCTCTCTTGCGCTGGACTTGTCCATACGGCGATGCTGACAAAGGGATAGATTAATATAAAAACAGCTATATTTATTTTAAGAGAATATATCTGGATCGCTTCTTTCTCGTTTTACTTATGCTTTTTATCGGCATCTTTGCACATGAAGCAGTTGGAATACATTTGCAGTGCACTGTCGTTGAAGCTCTCTGTGACTACCGTCTCATTGGTATTCTGAAAATTATTGGATTCATCTAAACGTTGGTTATCATCCTCACTATCTCCGCTGCTGTTGCTCTCTTGATCATTAGTTCCCTGAGCTCTTTCCAGAAGTCTTGACATTTGAAAAATTTCTCTATTTACTAAAGGTTGCCTGTAAATATTTTTGTGTATATTTTCTGCATGACTCATAAAATTTGCCATATCGCGCATTTGGTGTTCGGATAGGTGTAATGCACTGTGTTGCTATATGCTTACGAAGTATGGTGCCACGTAGTCTTTCTGGGTGTTCCGCACCACATTCAGCAGAAAATCGTTGCATTAAGTTGCAAGCTCTTAGATACAAGTTTGAGCTTCTGTCTGATCCCTTCATACGAAAAACATGTGGATTCTTGTCACTAATTTCCATCTTTTTCCTGTACTTTAACATAAATTCAATGCACTTCACAGTGAGTTAAATAAGTCCTTGTCAGTACTTTCATCGACGCTTTGATAATTTTGATAATCCTTTATCAAAATCAGCTGCACTGCCCCAGCGCGGCGACGATTAAATAATTGTAAGGACGTTAATATAGTCTCTGCTAAATTCGTCCATGCTTTCACCGAAAAGGACGTTTGCAACTGCTTAAATGCATTTGTTCTCTTTTGTAAAAGATATTCATACAGTTTTTTCGCATCATGGATGAAGGGAGTGCCGTTTTCTTATACCGTTTCTGTTGAGTCTGAGGTTCAGTTACTTTCTTATTGACACTCACCGCAAGATCAAGTGCCAGGACTTTCAAGAAATCCTTTACATATTGTTTTTTTTTCAAGATTATGGCTCTTAATGCACTCGATTGTAAGTAATTTCCCGACTTTCTTCAAGAGAGTACCAAGTACGGAAGCGACGGTGGGAGCTTTTGTAACTACCTCCTTCTTGGTTGAGACCAGCTTCGATATTTATTGCTTTTATGGCGTGGTTGCAATATGTGGGGTCATATACAGACGTAAGGTCAGTTATCTGTTTGTCCAATGTTTTCATAGTTTTTAAAAATCCACCAATAAGTCGAATGCGTGATCGTATCATATCAAGATGGTGGTCGCTACTTTTATATTTTTCACACATTTTATTAGCATATATTATAATCAACGTATCGTACCTGACGAGGCGCACTATTTCATCTTCTCTAAGTACAGGAAAAAGTTTTCTTCTAATAACATCTGAAGCTTGAGCATGAATTATATTATATGACAATATTCTTACAGTAACTGCGGGACATATAACGGCTCTTTCATTTACTGCTGAATTAGAAAACTTACAAGAATCATCGGCTAAATACTCTGATAAAATATCCATACTGTGGTGCCTAGAATAGCGAATTTAAGAAGGATAATGACGGAGGAAGATGAGGCAGGTAAATAGTTATGCGAGACTTTTTTTTTATTAAATGCCTATTGAAAATTAAATCTTGTTCGATTTTAAGAAACCAATTGGCGTCTTCGTACAACTATTTTACTCTCGCATGGTATCTGGACTGAAGCTTCACAAGTTGAAATTACTTTATGCCATCATTGTGTCCTGAGACTGAGTTCGAGCTATGTAAAGCTGTTAAGGTACTGTTTGCTCCAAAGCCTGTAAAAATAGGAATACAAGGGCACTCAAATTATTTTTGAAGATGTCATTGATTCATTGTGATTTTCGGATACATTTTATTGTTTACAATTGTTTGTAGTATATAAGTTATGAAGATGTATACAACTAACTTTAAGAACAGAATACTTCAAAGAGGGTTTTTTATTCCTTATTCTAGTGGCAATTCAAGTTATACGAAAAATACGTTGAGTGGTAATAGTGGTTCTTTATTAGCTAGTATAAAAGCTTTTAACAACAACATATAGTATAAACATTTGAAGAAATCATGGCCAAAGAATGTAAATATTCGCTTTAATAAATTTAATACAAAATTGTTTGAAACTATAAATATGTGTATAATTTTTATCATATTTAAGATGATTGTGCATTTTAAATCCACGACAAATTAAAGAATTTTAATTTTCTAAACTCGGCAGCATTTTTTAATCATATTGGTTGAACGTTTCCTACATATTGCAAATACTTGTTAAAGTATTCCGGCAGAATACCATTCTTGATTTTAAATACCAAAAGTAACATATTAAACGTAATCTTCTCTTTCATGCTCAGTCATTTGAGAGTATTCAGCATTTGTGAAATAGTGGTGTATCTATTACAACAAAGAAGAATCCACATCGCATTGTTTTGCAGCCTCTGCATACGTGTCTTGTTGTTGGAATTCGTGTGCTTAGCTTGATATTTGACGTTTCATTAAGAGCTTGTGCGGTTTTATATGATGTTTGTATCAGGGATAGCAGCAAAGAGTTAACCTTTATTTTTAAAAGCTTCCTCTGGAACCTTAATATTTTAAAAATATGTATTCCTCTGGAACCTTTATATTTTTAACTACAAAGATTTCAAAGAATTCGAATTTATTTGCTTACTTGATCTCGAATGCCAGCCAATAAAAATAACCTCACAATATGTTGTCTATTTAAATAAGTCAACTCGACTCTTGACTCGGAGACTTAGAACATACATTTCATTTATTGAGTCTATACAAAATCCAATGTTCTTAAAATATAAAAAACAACAGTATGGTTACTTAACTAACTTGGCCGACTGTAAAGTGTGTCTAGCTACTTAGTTCTAGGGGTGGGATTCATGCTATACAATAATGAAAAGTGGAGAATTACTTGGTATCACAAAAGTTTTACTATTACACTTGCTCCCGGTGTATGCTAAACATAGCCTATATTTAACGTACTGACTTAAGAACTAGATAACAACTCATTTTACAACAAGAGCCCAGTTGGGCCCAATACATGGAATGTATGCAATTTATCTTATAACAAGATTTGTAATTGCAAACAAATAAGAAATAAAAGCTAAGACAAAAATATTACATGTTCATTTCATCTTACTTGCTTTGTTACAGAGATTGTTTAAGCTTGGCTAAATTTGTAATTTAGTTTATCAATTTAGGTGTGAGAGATTTGCTCTTTTACGTTAGTAGTTGGACAATCTTGGTGTCTTACTACCAAGTCGGACTGCATGTCGCCGTTGAACTGCGCAGTCAAGAAAGATGAAACTCATCTTCTGCAGTTGCCTATAAAGGTACCTGTGTAAAAGGGTATTTGAAGTTTGTTAAGGATGTTAATGGAAGTGTTAGCTAGAGTAAACTGGGAGTTTGTATTACATATATTCATTGGGGAGTGGTAGTAGTTGTTTTCAATTGTGTCGTTAAGGTTGTCAGTTAAAACCTGTCTAGCAAGTGCATTTTGATGGTGTTCTAATCTTGACAATGATTTGACGGCCATACTACTGAGGTATATCATTAGAGGTGGTATTTTAGCTTTCTCATACAGCAGCATATTGGGGTACCATTTGTGGCTATTAGGCCTTCTGAATTTGTTGATGGAGTGACTGATTATCATTATCTCGAAGACTTCTAGTAGGTTGCTGACTGTGTATAGTAAGACCGTAGCTTATTATCGGGCGAATCAAGGTTTTGTATATAAGTAATTTTGTGTTTTGGGATAAGAATTTGGAGTTCAGCAAGGATCGCTGTGCCTGCTTTCGCCTTGTTAAGCGAGTACCTCGCGTGGGAGTTGAATTGAAAGCGGTGATGTAAAAGGATGCCTACGTATATGATGTTGTTCTTTAAGGGGATTGGGTTATTGTTGATATTTAACGAAAGCATTGAATTTCTGCACGCTCAAAGCAAAAACCAAAAAAACCAAAGAAAGAGCGACAACAACAACACAAATATACGGACGCCACCAGCAGCAGCAACCGACACAGCCCAGATAACACAGAACATGTTCTGATCATCTTCTTGATATGTTCCACAAGATATGAGAACATGTTCTCTGACTACACGTATTGATATCAAAAAACATATTCTTTCCATATGCTTTTTATAAGACTTCGGACGTCGGTCAAAAATGATCGTGTGATAATCGGTGCGTATTAAATAGATATGGATGAAACCCATATTCGGGACGTTTTCAAATGAATATAAAATTGAAAAAAGCATAAAAGTGAAGTTTGTATTGTAAGAGATTTTCTGGTTAAAATAAAAAGAACCCGAATTTCTTGTGCCAAATAATTTATTCACGTACTACAAAGAGGCCTCTTTAAGACAAACTTCGATCACTTCATATTCTAGCGTTAGAATTCCTAACGGGGAATAACCGATCCAGAGATAATGATGACTATCGGATGTGTATATGCACTGACTACATTTGTTTAGAAATGCAACTTAACTTATATATACATATATGCAAGGTGATTACATTATAAATTGAAAATATTAATGGAATGATTTACAAAACTGCTTAAAAAGATTTCTATACTAAAACATTTAACATTATACAAAATACTTTTATTTCAAATTGAAAATCTTAATCGAATGATTTACAATTACTCGAATATTATATAAATTAATCTGAAAATATCGATACGTGTTATTTATTATTGTCATTCTTCATATATGTATGGTCTCATATTTTCTGGTGAGGCTATGCCTTTATAAGGAACTCTCCAAAGTTGGAGATTTTCAATATCTTGGATTAGATACCAATCATTTTCGAATACCTTTACTACTTCGTAGGGTCCTCCATACTTAGCTAACAATTTTTTGTTGACCCCAGGTAAGATAACGACATTTTTTATCATCACTTGATCGCCAACTACGAACTTATGTGGTGGTTTATGCAACCTGTCAAAATAAACCTTATTCATGCTCTGACTATGCTTAATATTTTCACTCGCCTCTTCTTTTGAAGTATTAGATCCCTGCTTCTGGGTTGTAACGTGTGTTCTTGTAAATGTCCACCTCTCTAATTAATACCAAAAAGTAGCATACTATTTTCCTTGAAGATCTACTCCAATCCCCGGGTCTGTCTCAAATTCTTTGGGCAACATAGGTATTAAGGACCGATCTACTCTTTCTACCTGCCCATTAGATTGTAGAGAACCAGTAGCAAATTTGATATGCTGTACATCATTTTCAGTGCAGAATTTTGCAAATTCGTCAGATGTAAAGCAACTACCTCGGTCTGAAATGATTTTACGTGGCTTACTATATGCAATGAAGTACTTTTGAAGAGATTTAAGTACTTCAGCGGTACTAGTTGTTCTAACTAGATATAACTTCGTAAACTTCGTAAAGCCATCAACCACCAGAAATACGTGTCGTCGTTTATTATGAATTGATGGTGGAAGAGGACCATAATGGTCAATATGAATTATTTCAAACGGCTTACTACCCTTAGGTATGTTATGTAACTCACCTTTCTTTTTTCCCTAATACCAGAGAGAGGTGGATACATTTTAAGCAATTGGAGATATAATTTTTTATTTTAGCTTTCATTACTGGAAACCAATTCTCGACTCCAACGTGACACAAGGCATCTTGATGAGTGTGTACAACATTTCTCTCCATCTGGGATGACACATAAAAGTAGACGTTCCCTTTCAATTTCCGGTAAACTAATCCATTAATCATTTAATACAATGGACTCTTCCTCTTCTCTAACATTTTAACCATATTTTTGATTATTGGATCTTTATGCTGTGCCGAAGCTAAAGCATTTTCGAATGAATTATTCTCTATTAGTAGAATATTATGACACCTACTCAAAGCGTCCACATGAGACGTCTTCCCACTCTCGCGATGCTCAATCGAATAATCAATGCAGCTGGAGGGCCCAACGCGAAATTCTAGGATTCAACAGCTTTTTATTCAACGAAAGTGTCAATGCCTTACAGTCTGTCACTATTTTAAATTTGGTCCCTATTAAATAGATTCTGAAACGTCTCAAACAGTATATAATAACTAGAGTCTCTAACTCGTAACTATGGTATTTGGCTTCTTGAAAAGTAAATCGTTTTGAGAAGAAGAAAACGGGAAGAAGCTATTATCTTCTTGTTTTTGAAGCAACACAGCACCAAAACCTAAGATGCTTGCATCGCAATGTAGTTCGGTCTCGGACTATGGATTATAGGTACTGAGTACTGCGAAATTGAAAGCTGAACCCATTTTTAAAATATCATATAATGGTTTCGAGGTAGTAGCAAAGTCCTTGATAAACTTTCTAAAGTAAGAGCATAAGCCTAGAAAAGATTGGACTTCTTTTACGTTTTTTGGGATAGGAAATTCGTTGATAGCTTTTAAGCCCGCAATATTTGGACCAATAAATTTGTCAAACCTAAGTTTCAGTTTGTTGTCATTTACTACCCTCATTACTTCTTTCCAAATTTCAATATGTTCTACGCTTGTTTTTGACGCTATTAGTAAATAGTCTATGTAAATTAATACCTTGTCTTGATCTATTAGGTTTTTAAAAATAATAATATAACGCTGGAAAACGGCGGGTGCATTTTTCAAGCCAAATGGCATACGTAAATATTCATACTGTCCTAAAGGTGTTACGAAGGACATATATTTCACCGAATCTTCACAAACTTTTACGTGGTGAAACCAGTGCTTCAAATCTAACAATGAAAAATACCTTTGCCCCCGCAACCTATCCACGTCGTCCTCTATTAAGGGTAATGGATAATTATCTTTTTGTGTTATTTTATTTAATTCCCTATACTCAACACATAGTCTTAGCTCACCACACTTTGTCTTAGTTAAGACAGCTGGAGATTCAAAAGGGGATGACTCACATGAATAATTTTTTTCTGGAGGAGATCATCTAAAATTTTCCTTAATTCAATTTTATTTACGAAGGGTAAACGTTGTGGGGTACAGTTAAAAATACTATTTTTGATTAATGTGATTTTCAATTCATGGTTAGAATTTTCGTTAAATGAATAATCGTTATTAGCAGGGGTAGTTTTTAAAACCGTTTTCAAGAGCTCTTTTTCCTCAAAATTTAATTTTTCATTCATATGTAAATCTTGCTCAATTAAATCATTTACACACGGATCGATATTTAAAATGTTTTCTAAAATAACGACATCGTTTATATTGCTACTTTGTGTTTGTAAAAATATATCTTCCCTATCTAAGGTTTCGTCATTACTTATAATATTGTTAGTATTAATGTTAAAATTCATATCTTTAATATCTATATTTCTATATATGAATGTCGGAATTTTTGTTAATAACCAGCTTGGCACTCTGCCTAGTACAACGGAATATTTCATGCTTTTATTTCCTACTACTAATAAAAATATCTTAACTAATTTACCTCCAAAATTAATACTGCAAAAATGTCTACCTAAAATATTTAGTTCGCTATTGTTGATACCAAAATATATTCCTGTGGTAGCTGGATTTAATGTTGACAAAAAGTAACGTGGGATGTAAGATTCCTTTATAAAACTAATGGGACTTCCTGTATCCAGAACTGTCATCACCTTAATTTTTGTTGTTACTACTGGGGTCGTTTGACCAAGGATGGTGTAACTAAGCAAGAAATGAAAATTATTAGTATTATCTATGAACTTATAACTATTACTTCCGTGATTGATTGATGTTCCTCCAGTATTAGAAGCTTCGTCTTGAACCATCATAATTGCAGCCTGTTGATTACAATATGTTGCGATGTGTCCCTGTTGACCACATCGAAGTCAGAAATATTTTTGCCGTTTTGGTTTAGGGCAGTTGCTACTTATATACCCCTGTAGATTACAGTTGAAGCATTTAGTATTCCTTGACAATTGTGGCTGTTGTTGTTACTGTTGTGGATGTCGTTGTGATCGTATCTTGACATCCGGGAAGGACCTTCAAGATTGATATATATTTTCATTTTTTCATATTTTTTTGTTTTAAATCCATGATGTTGTTAGCACTGTATAATAGCTGCTTGTTTACAGCTGGCTCTGGTATTCCCTTGATTATATAATGAATAAGGTTCTATTCTGCGATGTTAGATAAAGCAGCTATTTCCTGCATGGTCAGAACATACTGCTGTAAGGTTTCATCTCTGTTTTTCCCACGCAGTCGCAAAATCTCGTGTGTATCAGCTGCGGTAACATGGTGGTGAAATTCGTTGATTAAAGCTGATTTCAATTGGCTCCAAGACTCACAAGACGCTGAGTGGAGAATAAATTTTGCTGTACCTTTTAACAATCGCTGAGCACAAATGAACGACATTTTCTCGTCCCAACCAAACATCTCTTTGAATTCTTCAAATTTTTTTATCCACTTTTGAACGCTTAAATTATCATCGCCACTAAACCTCAGTAGTGATTCTTCGACATCTCTAAAACTGAATTACTAGATGAATTACCTTCCTCTAAAGTTAATGTAAATAATTTCCTTTTTAATTCAGCAAATTCTTGTTTCTTTTTCACCATATCTCTTATGGCTGGAACAGAATGAACGGATCAATGCCGGAGTAAACACGCAGCTAACAGTCAAACAGCGCAAGAAATAAAGTGCTGCCCAGAACGAAATTGCCGCGACTGCGTTTAATGACAATTCAATGCAATTTTCATATTTTCAATATTGTGCTTGTGGTTATTTTTATATTGTTAAAACTTGTGCGCAAAATAAGAGTAACATTTGAAACATCCCGCAGCTCAATAATTAATTTTACATTACAAATTTCATTCAAAACAAACGTTTGGTTCATCTGTCAAAAATTTTCAATCCGGCACTTGCGTAAAAGTTGAAAGTTGACCAACTTTCTTGCGGAAAATGCGGTAACTGCGTTCACTGTGTGCGCATTAATGTATTTCAAATGCATTCAACTTTTGCGTGACATTTCCATTCGGCATTGATCCGTTCATTCTGTTCCAGCGGTTAGTTGATTTAGCTGCTGATCTAGGCTTTCTACGGTTACTCCGGAAGGGGTTTCGTAGGTGTCCTCATAATCATTCACTAAGGTAATATTTTGCTGTGTACTGTCGTTGCATTGATCATCATCCTCAAGTCTGTTTCTTGGGAAATGATGCTCAATTACCATTTCTGCCAGGTTCTGTGTAGCTTCTTGTACTCTCAGCTTCAATTCATTTTTATTTCCACCAGAAGGTTGTTTTATTTCCGCTAACTTTTCTTTAAGCTGTTGTACCGTAGCTTGTTGGATGAAACGGTTTATGCGTGTGGCCATGTGGTTAGAAAATTCCGTAAAAATTATGAAAAATTATAAAAAAATATCCTAGTAGAACACTCGTAATTTCCAAAACCAAGCAGCTTATTATTATTTGGATTCTCACACTGATGACTAAATATTTTTTAAGATTCTTAGGAGCATACGGTTCTACTCACGTTATCGGCATGCAGTTGTACATAGGCGATTTTTTTTTTTCACAGCGATATTTCACAAGATGGCTTTTAAACTGGAATTTATTTCTTACATTTTTCTTTTATCCACACTTTTGAGTTTCGAATTTGTTTAGCTATTAGAAATTTATATGAATTCGCTTCTTTTATTTAAATATTTCACACGTGCACCTATGCACCTATTTCAACTATTTAGTTTTGCGGACACTTCCACAAATTTCACCAAACACTTCGTAATTAATCAATTTCGCGGAACTTAAGACTTTATTCCATTTTCATCGGGCACTAATCCCACTTCTGATGTTGTAAGAGATTTTCTGGTTAAAATAAAAAGAACCCGAATTTCTGTGCCAAACAATTTATTCACGTACTACACAGAGGCCTCTTTATGACTAACTTCGATCACTTCATATTCTAGCGTTCGAATTCCTAACGAGGAATAACTGATAAAGAAATAATGATGACTATCGTATGTGTATATGCATTTGTTTAGCAATGCAACTTATATATACATATATGCAATGTGATTACATTATATTATTACATTTGTTAATATCACAAATGCGACTACAATATACCTTATTTGGTTTACATAAAAAAAAAAAAAATTCAATACACGAAAATTTATTCAATAAACGAAAATTATTCAATAAAAATATATCATATAACAAAAAATAAAACCACACACCATACACAGGACATTAGACATGAAAACGAATCATTTTTATGTCCGACGGTATACAAACCCGAACGCTGCTGCACCGAGGCATGAACGGAAATTCGATTTGCCAAAATGCATGTTAAAAATATATTCTATTCATATCCAGTGGAATAATTTTACCGAGATTGAATGAAGTTTACCGATTTGGAGCCGATCCAAAAAGTATCTCTTTAGAACATGTTCGATTTTGTTATCTGGGAGCTGGATAAAAAAATAAAAACAATAGTGTTATGCCTAGTTGTTGCTTTCAAATCAGTAACAAGTACAAATGCACTTGCACTGATCAAGGACGGACAGATGGAAAAAAGAGAATGTTACTGTACTGTGCTGTTGGCTTGAGCTGCGCACATCCCGGCTTCGTACAGTAAAGGTGCAGCCACACATAACAAACATTGCCAAAAAAACATTTGTCAAACATTTGTCAAACATTTGATCGGATATTTGTTTGAAATATGTTTTCCAAATTTTTAGTTTAAATATCTATTCTCCGAGTAAAGTAACGTGCTTTAAAGCAGTTTTTGTCGTACTTGCATCAACGTTTGACGAAAATTTTCTAAAAATGAGATTGTGGAATATATTATTTTTAGATAGATGATTAGAGTATAGGCGTCGTGATTTAAAAATTGACAATCTTTGCTACTTTCGAAATTTCGCAAGAATCTCTGTAAGTGACTTCGAAATTCTAGGTAATAGAATCGGGCCAAAAATAAGAAGAGGAAATACAAATTGGGGAAATAGTGTCTTATCATTCTTTAATGTACTTGTTTCAAAACAGTTGCTTTCAAAAAAATTTTCTGAAGTAGCTGGGACATTAATAGTTATATTGCAACCATACATGTCGGTAGGTATTAACATAGCAAAAAATCATTTTTACTGGCCCTTTGTGCCTGTTTTTCACGCCGGTACGTCACTACATTTTAATTTGTGTGTGCAGCTCTATTCATTTCATAATGATTATCTACTCCGATTTCTCACTCATGATTATTAAAAAATTATAAATATATAAATAATTATTAAATCTTCCAAAATTCTAAAATGAATTCTCACTACTGTTTTCACAGCTGTTGAAAACTGACTGAAAGTACCGTATACAAACTTTAACAAACATCTAATATTTTCCATTTCATTTGCATCATCAACAATTCTACAAATGTTTGACAAATGTTTAACAAACATATGTCAAATATGTGGAATGTTTGTTATGTTTGGATGCGACTTAATACGCACAATAGTTTTGCTGAAATTGTACAAGAGTGAACTGATGCTTTGCCTTGGTGGAAAAGAGCTTTCTTTTTGGGAAAAATGTGGTGTGTGAATCTGAAAATTACCAAACCACTTGTAAACAGTTCAAATTGGTGGAAAGGACTCATTATATTGTTTATGCAGTTTCGCTTTGATTTCCTGAGCCATTTTACGATTAAAAAAAATAAAGGCTTAAACATATTGCGGCTTCGATGGCTAACTTCAGCGTAAGTCTCTTATAATCTACACAGACTGTCTCCATAATGACTTAATTTTTAATTAAATAGAGTCAAATGTGCAGTGTGTCACACAAATGAACTCCATCAAGAACCCATTTGCAACATTTCGCTTCATTTCCAAATGGACAAAATATTTCTCCATTTAGTGAAATTACAGTGAAAGTGCCACCTACCGTCATTCAAATGAGCTGAATTGATTGATAAGGGGAAAGTTTTTCCAATTAAGATATCAGTAACAGCCATCAGCTGATCATGAAAGAAATTTCTTTACCGCTGCTTCTCTTTTTCGTCTCTTTCAACAACAAAAATTGTCTTCTACTAAATGCTTTGCAACTACAGTAAATACTCGCAAATTTTCTTGATAGCATTTAATTAAATTATTGAACTCTGCCATGATTGATTTTTACTCATAGTGAAGAACTGTCAATGACGTTCCAAATGAAATAATTTTCGTCCATAGCCTGTCATCTCTTCATTTTCTTGAAATGATTGAATTTAAAATTAAGTCATTATGGACACAATCTGTCTAAGGTACTAGAAAGTGAGGAAATGAATAGAGCGACAAGACGTCAAGTAGTCGGAGTTGAACTAGAATCTATTTTCTATTTCTGCCATGGCAATCTCAGTACAGCCAATGGAAACGTATTTCAGTGACAACTGCACGTCATTAAATGAGATGCGTCATTTTAACGCAGCAATGGGGTACATGTTAATTTGCTATCCTTATTCGCCATAAATTACATATTGAATTCAGCAAAAAGTTTTAATAGTGTTTTGTAAAAATACAGTTGTCCATTGTCAACGAAAATTCCGGAATTCCACAATCTACTCTGCAGTCCGACGTTCCAATTAAGTATATGTAACTAGGGGGCTTACACCCGACAGAAGAACTGACACTGACTCGTGTAAACCCCTAGTGAGTAGACTTTATTACTGAATAGTTAGTACTGACTAGTCTGCTGAAAGGAGATTGAATAAGGAAGAAATTATTAGAAATGCATCAGAAGAAGAATGTCTGCACCGTTTGACGACATTTTTAAAATGAACAGGTTAGTCAGTTGTATTGTTTATATACTACATACTATAAAAACTGGACATTGCAGGCGAATGGAAAAAACGTTTATGAATTCTTTTTTTATGGATATCTTAAGGATAGAGTATATAATGTTAATAAACCGCAACAAATACTTGCAGAACTCAAAAGCCTGCGTATTTGCGCGATATTATTTTTCGAACCTAATATTTAATAAATTTTATTTTACCGAAAGCAATTTTTCCTTTCAAAACATGATTCGAAAGTTATACAAAAAACAAAAAGGATTGTGACTTATGGGCCTTCCTGTACAAATTCTGGAAAATTTCCTTACCTTCTTCATAGGGAATTTAAATTAAGTTCAGGGGTTTTAGGTACTTGATTCAAAGTAAAAAATTAGCTATACACAAGCTGAAAATCCTCTATATAATGTACGAAAATCGGCTAATTTTTAGGTAATATCTTCAATCTTTTCTTTCAGTGTACAACAACAAAGATAGAAAACGGCTATCCAACAAGATATGCACCTATATGTAATTGCTAAGTGTTACCTAAATAAAAAAAGTTTTAAAGAAATAAAAAAAATCAAGTTCAACCATTTATTGGATTCCTTTCCAAAGGTATTTCTACCATTTTCATCGTTACCAACCTACAATACAATGACGTCAGGAATTTCTACTTTACAACATGGACTATCACAATGCCATTGATTTAATCAACCGATCGATTGCCCACATCTTTTCCCCGACTGTTGAAAGAGAATGGAAGTATGTAGGAGTCATGCTTGAACGACACGCTCCAATGCAATATGGCCACAAATATCCTTTAACTCATGCAAGTTTATACAGTTTTCTTATGTTTAACGTTATTCTGGTCAGAAAGCTTCTATGAATCGATAAGCTTACCCTAGATTCTACGTTGCTGATAATAAAATGTTTATTTTCCGCACATACAATAAATTTCAAAGAAACTCCTGAGGTTATTGCCTGTGTCAAATATAAGCCAAAATTACACTATATTTAGGGGCTATACGAGAAAGACAGAGAGGGAGAAGCTTTTATTGCAAAATATTCTAAATTCACTAGACCACAACATATTTACTCGAAAAAGTTAAGTAGAGGTACATAGTAGAGAAACTTCTCATGTCGACAGTAATATTCCTTCCGGTGAGTCCTGATGCGCATATTATGAAATTTGTAAACAATGTTTATTTTCTGGAACTTAGCATAAGCTAAGTTCACTACTCAGGATTCCAGGAAATCTTTCAATTTTATACACAAAGGAATCCAAAATCTCAAAGGACAGGATGCTGAGCAGATACATGTATAGACTTTATGCGGTGGGTCAGTCAATTTATACCTACGTACATTTATACTTACATGTCCCCAGCAAGCTGCTGCATGTACAGGTGACCACAAATCCTTATCAATAGCATCCACAGAAACGTGATGTTCAAGTAGGAATTCAACGACACGTGTGTATCCATTTGCCGCCGCTATATGAAGCTAAAATAGAAGAAGAAAAAGGTGAAATATAACTTTATAAGAAGAAGGAAATAAATTATAATTGCTTTAAGATACTATAAGATTAGATTTATTAGAATATGACAAAGAATTCTTGCAGTACGACACAATCTCTGAACGTACATAATAGGAACAAAGTTTGGACGCTGTGGCCAGTTGGTGGTGCTCGAAATTTTGAATTCAAAAAACCACAGCTTTCTGATCTGCCAAGATAATTTTTATTGCAGATTTGTAGGTGCTCCTTATATTGCAAACGTGCTTATGATGACATATAAATGTTCACAATTTTTAGACAGTTTGATTGATTATGCTAAGGATTTCATACAACTCATAATAATAATTCATATTTTGTCGATGTTGACTATACAAAAAATTGTATGGCAGGGGCGGAGGCGTCCATATCAACCGTTTCGGAGTTACAGAGCGATTAAAAAAAAATATAGTTTTTCACAAAACACCCTGTATCTTTAAATGTACAAAGTGTGCGGTCGTTGTATGCAGAGCTTCATGGCCTTTCAAACGACCACTCAACCAGACCCCTACTACTCTCATCTTAGGAGTTATTGTAGTCTAAACTAAAAATTTCGGATTTTTATTTTTTACTTTAACCTCTATTTTTTTTTGCAAAAAGTAGTTAATACTTATAATTTTTTTTAATAAAAACTGAAAACGTGTTTTCAGTTACTAAAGGAACAATTATCTTTGATAATATGTTTGAAAATAGCTTTGAGAATAGGTTAATAGCTAATAACTCTTTAACGACTACAGATGGCAAATAGGTTGCAATAGTTTAAATTAAAGAGGAGTTACACAGTTTACAGTTTTTATAAAAAAAAAACATAAATAGAGGTCAAAGTAATAAAAAGATAAGAAAATCGAAAACTTTGAGTTTAGACCACAATAACTCCTGAAAGGACAGGAGTATTGGGCTAGTTGGGCAGTCGTCGGAAAGGCCAAGAAGCTCTGCACACAATCAGCTTTAAACGGTGACCGTACATCTTGTGCCTTTTAATTGGAGGGTGTTTTGTAAAATGCTAGATTTTTCTTAATCACCCTGTAACTCCGAAACTATTGATATTGCCGCCCCCCCCCCGCATACCATTTTTTGTTTATCTAGTTGAGTACTATATACTATCACCTCCTACTCTATGGACCACCTAGATGGAATCACCCTGTATATGACATCATGACACACTTCTGGGAACGTTTTGATTCCACTTAAAATGATAACGGTTTTGAGGGTCGATTCTTTCCAAAACAATTTTAATACATAAAATGTAAAGAAAATGATATACAAAAAGAAATTTGGATTTCAACTTAAAATAATGAAAGACTATCAATGCTCAGAAAAAAATGAATTATTTTCCATAAATAGGTAAACGCACCAATTCGCAGCCATTTAAGGAAATATCCTTCCTACACGAAGGGCTTTTAGTAGACTTTACTTAATGTCGATGTTTAAATTTTTGTAGTACAATAGTAACCTATAAATTCATCTTTTAGTTCAAATTATAAACTCAAAACATTTTGTCTGCATATCTAATATTTGCAAATATCAGTGTATGTATCACCAGTATATAATCACCAGTGTATAATCACCAGTTTATGTACGTCCAGTATAAGTCAGTTTGCGTACACCAAGAAGACAATTTGTGTTCAGGGTAAAAAAAGTTATAAAACCGGCTTTTATATGGGAGTGTTACATAAATGTCGTTTTGAAAGATACGACTTTATTAATTTTTTCATTATCCCCGATTTGAAAAGTTATTAAAAAATAAAAACTTGTGATAAAATTCACAGTAACATAACATTCTTCAGATTAAAACCAATTCAATTCAAGTTGTGTTGTTTTATAATAGATAACAGAAGATCTATTAAATTTTATTAAATTAAAAGGAACAAATCAAAATGGAATTAAATTACATAATGTAATTCAACGTCTTATAAATTAAAATAATAAAGTTAACTTTTGCCTTAAAGCTATATTTATTTCAATATTCTTTTTGTCCAAACTTAGAGCTGTTAGTCCTTCCCATCCTTTTCTATTATGGATCGAAAGTTTTTTATCTGGTCGTCTAATATGGGTTGTATTAGATGGCGTTACATCTGCACCTCACCCTATAAATGCCGATGTACCCCAGGACTCTATTATCTCTTCACATTTGCTCTTAATTTTTATTAAAGATCTGCCTTTCCTTACATGGCTCTGTTATCTCTTCATCTTTCCCTCAACTTTTATTAGTGATCTGCTTTTCCTTACATTCAATCCCATCCATAGATTTCGCTTACTCCTATGACACTCTTACGGACTCCAGAGAGGATGCAGCATGTGTCAAATGAGTATGCTGATTAGATCATTGAACAACAATTTTGATAATACCCTCGCTTGGGGCCAAGTAAATCTCGTCGAATTCAATACGCCCAAGATCCAAAGGTGTCGTATCCCTTTAAGACAAGATCATCACTTAACCATTCACGGTTCTTTTGATGGAGCATTAGTTGAGAACACTAAAATCTGCTTGTTCTAGCATATGTGTTTTACTGGGAGGAAGTGCTTATTATCCCGTTTGCGCTGAAAAACTCGCTTAGCTCCAAAGTTAAATGGGAGTTGAGGCCGTCATCAAAATTGGTCACATGTTTTTGAATTTGTTGGTTAATTAACCATGTATTTACCCCATTCGCGATATATTCTCATGCAGCCTGACTCAGAACGAATTAAAAACTGGTCTTCTGGTATGGCTATTGGCTACATCCCTAGGTGATCGTACGTAGGGGAAACAACTATCTCTTCTTCTGCTTTCATCTCCTTTATATAATTTTACAGCTCATCATACCATTTTCCAATAATCTCTTCAGAAACAATATCTCTGGCTTCTGTTAGTTTTTAGGTTATACCATTTTCGCCTTGGTCGCCCATTTTTGAAGAATGTAGCCGTGACATCGTCTTGCTCAATTTTTTGAATTGTGTTTAAAAGGCTATCAGGACTTAATAAAAACCCACATTCGGCACACCACTTAACTACTTTTTCAATTTTCGGTAAAATACTTTGTGGTCCAGACTTTCCTGCCCTTTAGAATGTCTACCAGACGATTTAACCTCCAATAATGTTTTTGAAATATTTTATTTGATGCTAGCTGCTCTATAAAAAATGTTCCTTGTCGAATGTCCGATAATGCTTCATTTAGCGTTGTAGCAGTATATCCTTCCATATTTCCTTACATGTGATGCATTAAATCAAACTAATTAATAAAGCGCTGCTTGTAGGCCGCAATTTTGAGCAAAGTAAAAAATGCAGCTCTAACTGTCGGCCACCAGACCACCAGTACACGCAAACTGGCTCATGATAGTAATCATTTCATTTCGCGGCCACTAAAATTAATGTTTTTAATCCGAAAAGTCATAAATTTCAAACAATATTATATTTATACGATGGAGATTTCTCGTCTAACAGACTGAAAAAATTTCAATAAATTTACAAAATGCATTTTAAGTGCAAAAAATACTGAACTTTTCGATCCAGCGATCAGAGAGGTCTCATCAGTATGGTTATTTCTCATCTGTGAACTTCTTTGGAAGGCGATCAGAGATAACCATACTAATATTATAATATATTTGAAATATAACTATACTTAAAAAACTTTCTCATGAAATAATAACAATAAAACAATTTTTAAACTCATAGTACTAGTTTTATTGCACTTGCGCAGTATTTACACGACGACACCTAATGAACTGAGCTGTGAAGACTGCACTTTATTCAACTCAACGATCCGACTGCGAACTTTAGACGCAGATACAGATACATAGATGAACATCCCATCACGAACCGCAAAGATTTTTTATTAACGTCAAACAATTCAACTTTTACACTTTCCACTTTTTTAAAATACACGTCTTCCAAATCAACATGTTTTTTCAAATTAACACGTTCTCCAACTGATATAACTGATATAGTCTATTGAATATGTTGAACACAGCTGGAAAGAAATAAAATAATTAGAACAATAACTAAAATATTTACTACTTCCCTAGACTAGAATTCCAAGATCCTGCATCCAGTCAGCACTAGCCTCCTGTATCTTCAAAGAAAAGTATCTGAAATGAGAAAAAAAGATATATATTAGTTCAATAGAATCAAATGAATTAACTATTAAACAGTACAATAAAAAATTTAAATACATATATGCATACTGCCAAGAAACAAATTTCTTGGCAGTACAACAACAACACTACATGAAAACATAAACATTGCTATTTTTCAGCGAAATTCATGTTACTGGCATAATAAACTATTGCGAAACATGCAATTACGTTTAAATATGCGAATAACATAAACTCGCAAAAGCTACACACACTATTATTAATGAAAAATCAACAATTGTAACCATTGTTGACACTTCATTAATCACTTTTTCATCACAAGATTTGTGCATAATTTGCATGATTTTTGCAAATTATGCACAGGAAAATCATTAACTAATATTTAAAGAATATTTTTATAAACTTACCTTAATAATTAATCCAGTTGTTGATTAGCAATACACCACACAAAACACGGCACTTCATGACTTAAACACCGCGAAACGAACTGTCACCGCGACGAAGTAAATAATCACTTTAACGAAGTTGGCCGCGCTCTACCTGTTGGCAATAATTAAAAAACGCGAAAATGCCCAGGTAAGGAAATATTTAGAAAAAAAGGTAATTCTAATTCCCATAATGAGTGGGAAAGAGAACGATGTGGAAACGAGACAGAAGAAAATTCGTGAGAGAATTTATGTTCCACACCGGAAATTAACATAGTATGATAGGGAGCGGCCATATTGATAAGTTTTAGAAAAATTGAAATATTTCAATAAATGAATTAGGAAAAATTATGGATAATTAAAAATAAATTAATTCACATAATTTGGAATATTTTGACATTACAGCATGGATTTATAATGTGCAAAAAATACATGAAATTTGCATTTTTTCATGTGGAACTTGTCCGAAAATGGCGGCTCGGACATTATAAAAAGGAGGTGCTCCCTAAGTAAACTCTCATTAGTTTGACAGCGATCGTACATGCAACTTAGCATAGATCCAGTGTTTTCAGAAATCCAAAAGTGCAAAAATTAATTCTCAATACAATCTTATAGCATAAATAAACGTGCCTAGCAAGGTACAGCATTCACATGCTATCAAGATTTTAATATCAAATTAATAAGTTGGTGTGACTTGAATTTGGTGGTGAACGTTTTAGGATAAGTATTTGTGATATATATTCTTAAAACATTTGGTGGTGGACAATTTAATTTAGTTTTTTCACATAGCATTGACTTCATGCAAGCCACGCATAATTAATGCTTCATGTGAAAAAACAACGTAGATTAGTTAATATTAAGCTACACATAAATTATAGTAAGTAAGAAACAGTGAAATTAATTGTAATAAAAGTGAATTAGTGAAAATCTGAGGTATAAAATTGAGCACGTGTCACGTTACGACACCTCAAGAATACATGCCTCCAGATAATTAATTAAATTAATTAAGTACGTTTAAAGTGAAAAAATTACAACAGAATTCAGACTAACGTAAAATAAGTAATTTTTGGTTAATAAAGCAACAGTAAACACAAGCTCACATATCTTGTCATTTTAACATACCGCTACACTAACCTACCTAAAATGCAGTAATATAGCTGTAGTGTTCAATTACCGCTACATTACAAAACATTTTTTGGTGGTTCCATCCAGGATATGTGTGCCTGTTTACTGTTGCGATTGACAATAATTCATTTACGATTAAATTAGTCAAGCAATTCTTACTGTTATTGTGCTGAAACGTGGCAGTTTTTAAGAAGTTTTCAAAATAATAACTGTGCTTAGACGTGGCAGTTCTTATTAAAAAACACAAAAATTAATTTATAAACGTGCTTAGACGTAAAACTTCAGGGTGCCCAGACGAGGCAGCTCGAATATTTTCGAAATTTCTATTATAATTATTGAACTTACATGTCAGTAAATCGTGTTACACAGTTAATTGCTGAACTTGTATGTCAGTAACTTTTAATAAATAGCTGAATAATTAAATTAACTAAAATTAGTAACGAAAATTTAGATAAATATTTTTTCACGTCAATTTGTCATACACGGTATCAATTTACGTTCTTCGACTAAATTTACATTTATCCCACGTGGCATTAAATTGTTTTTTGTTTTCAATTATCTTCATCATTTAACCCACACGGTTAATTAACTAATCGTAAAATATCAATCAACATGGATTCAGTAGATAAACTAATCCTTACGGAAAGCATATTGCGTGCAAGAATTGAAAAGTTAATCGAAAATGGAAAGAAAACGAACCTGGTTAAACGAACACAAGGCTTTTATGAAACTAAAATTACAGATTTGAAGAAACTATGGGAAATATATAGCGATACAGATATGGCAATAAATCAGGCTTTATTAGAAAGTTCTGATGAAAAGCAACATGAGTATTTAGCCCAAGATAATCATAGCTCAACAGAGTTAAAATATTCCGAATATATGGGAGAATTAGTAGAAGGATTGCGGAAATTCGTCCCAACTTCTGAAGCATCAAGCTCGGGACAAGTACCTATTCATTCTACAACTGTTGTTCAGCAGGAATCATTCCTTCCGCGCATTCAGTTGCCCAAGTATAACGGCAACTACGATTTATGGCGATCATTTCATGATCTATTCATCTCTCTTGTTCATGACAATACAAAGCTAACACCAGTTCAAAAGCTGCATCATCTGAAATCTTGTTTAGTGGGTGATGCTGAGAAATTGTTACGGCACACCCCAGTCACAAATGAAGATTACATGCCAGCATGGAACAAGTTAAAGGCTAGATATGAGAACAAGAGAATTTTAGTTAATCATCAATTAAAGGTTTTGGTAAACCAAGCCAAACTAAATGCAGAGTCTGCTAAAGGACTCAAGTCAATAATTGATACAACAGACGAATGTATCCAACAATTGCAAAGTTTAGAAGTTGATACGACATCATGGGATGTACTTCTAATACATCTGTTAGTACAAAAATTACCTTTCATTACCCTCAAAATGTGGGAAGAAGAGCAGGGAGGCACACAAGAACTCCCAACATTTAAGTCATTTAAGCAGTTCTTAAATACACGTTTAAGAATTTTAGAATCGTTAGCAGATAGTCTAGTTAAGTCCACACCACATCACAAACCAAACACCACACCAGATGTGACAAAGTCATATCACGTTACAAATGAATTTAAATGCGCAGCATGCAATGCCAGGCATTACCTCCAAAAGTGTCCGAAGTATCTAGCGATGGACATACCATCCAAATATCAGATATTGAAGGCATCAGGTCGGTGCTCAAATTGCCTAGGAATTCACCACTTAAATAATTGCACTAGCAAATTTAGATGTCTGAAATGCAATAAGAGACATCATAGCACCCTTCATGAAGAACACAATAAGGAAAAACCCAGGTCCTCAGCTGTTCATAATGAGCATAAGTCAGCACATGACAAAGTTAGATTGAGCTCAAGTCAAGCTAATCAATCTAGCTCCTCACAGGAAAGCTTTTCCCGGTTACAAGCAGTCAACAATACTGATGGCTTAAACACTAGTCATAACTTCGTAACCCGAGAAAGTCACAATGCTCTACTAGCAACTGCATTAGTAGTAGCACAGACAAAAAGCGGAAAACCTTATATTCTACGATGTCTGATAGATAGTGGCTCGCAATCATCATTCATCACTGAGGAAGCTTGCAGGAAATTAGGAGCAGTACAAAGCCCAACTGCAGTCTCCATCACAGGCTTAAACACTAGCCATACAGCCATCTCAAGGCACCAAACAATACTCTCTCTTCGGCCTCGAACAACGAGATCTACAGAAGTATTAGAAGAAAACTTTCTAATACTTAAGAACATTACAGATCCTCTGCCTTCTAGAATAGTGTCTAAAAAGGAATGCGCGAAGCTAAAGAAACTGCAACTCGCAGATCCCACATTCTGGAAACCGGGAAGGATAGATGCATTATTAGGAGCAAGAGTTTATGCTCAAATATTGCGAACCGGTATACGGCAAGGAACAAATACGACTCCTACAGCAGTCAACACAATATTTGGTTGGATTTTGCTTGGGTCTAGCATAGATGATGCAGAGCACAAAACGTCATCATTTACAATCACAACTGATGATGTGGCTCTTCAACTCAAGAAGTTCTGGGAAACAGAAGAATTTCCCACAAACCCCATTCTTAAAAAAGAAGACAAAGAATGTCTACAGAGTTATCAACTCAATCACCAGCGTCTGCATAATGGAACTTATCAAGTTAAGTTACCTTTTGTAAACGACGAGAACCCTACTCTGGGGCAATCGAGAATGCAAGCAATCAAACGCTTTCAAGGAATTCAACGACAATTAGCCAGAAATCCAGACTTGAAAGTTGAATATGAGAGATGTTTGGACGAATATCTCTTGTTGGGTCATATGGAGGAAATACCTCCGCCCAATATCAATCAGCCCCATTATTATATACCTCATCATGCCGTTGTGAAGGAAAGCACGACAACAAAGGTGAGAGTAGTATTCGATGCCTCAGCGAAGACGTCGAATGGCAAATCTCTTAATGAGTATCTACTAAAGGGCCCAGTTCTGCAACCTAAGCTGTTCGCCATGTTGCTCAACTGGCGCAAATATAAAATTGCTATGAACGCAGACATTGAAAAGATGTATCGCATGATCACCATGCATCCCGATCACCGAACATTTCAGCGAATCATTTGGAGACATCCTAAAACTAAGGAGATTCAGGATTTTCAGCTGAACACGGTGACATTTGGAACGGCGTCAGCGCCATACTTAGCTATTCAGACGCTACAACAGTTAGCACATGATGAACAGCAAAGATGGCCTTTAGCCTCTACGGTTACAACCACAGATTTTTATGTGGATGATCTCCTGACTGGAGCTGACAATCTTAATGACGCCAAATGCTTATTAAATCAGCTAATAGGTATGATGAAGTCTGGAGGATTCAATCTCAGGAAATGGACAAGCAACAGTACAGAGCTGTTAAGCCATCTTCCTGCAGAGCAATGTGAATTCACAGAAACACTAACGATCACAGACCAGGAATCTGTAAAAACACTAGGAATTCGCTGGCATCCTAAACTGGATAGTTTTTCCATTATAACCAAACCATGGACAGTTCATGCCAAGGTAACTAAACGAACCATTCTGTCTGACATCGCATCACTGTACGATCCTTTAGGCTGGCTGGCACCAGTGGTAATCACAGCCAAGGTGCTCATGCAAGCACTATGGATCACAGGATGTGCATGGGACAACAAGGTATCGGAGATAATAGAACAACAATGGAATAAGTTTAAACGTAACTTAAAATGCATAGAAAACATACAAATCCCTAGATGGATCAACTATTCATCTGAGGCAAGCATCCAATTACATGGATTTTGTGATGCGTCTACAAAGGCTTTTGCAGCTGCCGTTTATTTACGGGTAGACGATCAGAACGGCTTAATTCATACCAATTTGCTTACTGCAAAAACTAGAGTAGCTCCAATTAAGCCAACAACAATTCCTAGATTAGAGCTTAATGGAGCTCTATTACTTGCACGACTGCTTCAGGCTACACTTGAAGATATGCGCCTACATCATGTGCCAATCTTCGCCTGGACAGACTCAACAATTGTCTTGCAATGGATCAAGGAACATCCAGCACGATGGAAAATCTACGTAGCAAACCGCGTCGTCGAAATACAAGACGTTGTACGCTTCGAACAGTGGCGTCACATATCTACAAAACACAATCCGGCAGATTTAGCCTCCAGAGGTGTTCCTGCAGCAGATTTAACCAGTAATCATTTATGGTGGCATGGACCATCATGGTTAGCTGAAGAACAGGACAACTGGCCGAAATTTAAGGACATTTCGGAACAAACAAATTTAGAAGCTAAAGAACTGCCTACAGTAAGTTTCTTAGCGAAATTAGACAACAATCTTCTTTTACGATATTCGTCGTATACTCGCCTTGTGCGAATTGTAGCAAACATTCAACGTTTCATACACAATTGTCGGCATCCGAAATCAAAACTCGTTCAAGCTTTCACTGTGCAGGAATGGAATAATGCTGAAGTAACAATATTAAAACTCGTACAACAAACGGCGTTCGCAGAAGAGTATAAGAATATGTTGGGCAAGAAACCATTGTCACAACATAGCAAATTAATCAAGCTCAATCCATTTCTGGACAACAACGGTTTAATACGATTAGGTGGTAGACTTCAAAATGCAACATTGCCATATAATAGGAAGCACCCAATCATCTTACCACGTGATCATCACGTTACACTAATACTAATTGACAAACTGCATGTGGATAATCTGCATGGCGGTCCATCACTAGTTCTCAGCACTAGTCGAGATAGATTTTGGATATTGGATGCTCGACGCCGAATTACTAGTCGAATACATAAGTGCATTATCTGTTTTAAACATCGCACTGCAACAAGAACCCAATTAATGGGAAATCTACCAACGTCTCGCGTGAATATAACGAGACCGTTCCTTAACGTAGGAATTGATTATGCAGGACCTGTAATAATAAAAGCATCAAACCTACGAAATGCAAAATTGTTGAAAGCATACTTTTGCATCTTCATTTGTATGGCCACAAAGGCGGTACATCTGGAGTTGGTATCAGATCTCACATCTGAAGCATTCCTCGCTGCATTAAAACGATTTGTAGCACGAAGAGGATTGTGTAGTGAGATATACTCAGATTGTGGCACCAACTTCATTGGAGGAAAGGCGATTTTAGATAAGGATTTGCAAGCAGCAATTAAAGGTGCAACTCCAGTAGCAGCACAATATCTTGCCTCCAAGCAAATCAATTGGCATTTCAATCCTCCAGCCTCTCCACACTTTGGAGGGATATGGGAAGCTGGGGTAAAGGCAATAAAGTACCATTTACGCCGAACATTACAACACTCCAGATGCACATTTGAAGAATACTCTACAGTCCTGGCTCAGGTTGAGGCATGTCTAAATTCTAGACCGCTATGCTACGTGAGAAATGATCCAGAGGATTTACTTATCCTCACACCCGGACATTTTTTAATAGGCCAAGCACTTAATGCCATTCCAGAGCCAGACTATACACATGAAGCAATACTACCTTCCAAACGGTGGAAGTACATACAGCTATTATATAAACAATTTTGGGATAAATGGTCAAGGGATTACTTGAACCAATTGCAAAATCGACCCAAATGGTATACAAGACAACCAAATATTCAAGTAGGGGACGTGGTACTTGTAAAACACGATCAGATGCCACCCACAAGTTGGTTAATGGGCATAATCGAACAAGTGCATCCAGGGACAGATGATCTGGTTCGGGTAGTCAAGGTCAAAACGCGAAACGGTAGTTTTCTACGACCAATTGCAAAAATTAGTCCGCTACCATTAGCTATAGATTAACTACCTGTTCTTAGTGTCGTCATGTGTCTGTCCTTTTGTGTACTACTGTTGGCTGAGGGTTGTGTTCTATTCACGTTACGCCATACTAACTGGTTGCCATTTCAGATGTCATTCACCTACGAACAGGATGATACACTCTACATTCTGGAAGACATTTACTTTAGCCCACCAGGAAGCCCGGAGCGGAGGATGTTGCGTGACCCGGGATGTGATGTCTTTGGCAGACCCAGGCCGGAGTTGGCCCACGAATTGGCTCCAGGAGGTCGAGAAGAAGTTGGAGGAGCTACAGAAGAAGTTTCCAGAACCAGAGGAGAGCCATCCACGAGCGCAGCAGCTAAGAACTCAACTACGGCTACAAACTTACCGTTTGTAGGCCCGACTCCCTTTACGGATCCACACCCGGAGCAGACAGTGGTGGTTAATGGCAGTCGGATATCTCAGTTATCCAGACTTCTGCTGACCACAACCATTAATGAGTTCGAAATGAGGAGGAACAATAGCTTTCAAAAATTTCGAACGCGAGAAGGCGTAGACATATATCTGCCGCGATATGTCTTGCAGCGTATTAATGTTCGGGCAATACAGCAGCGGAGGAACCGCGAAAAATTCATTAATCTACCCGACAAATACCAAGTCAAATTAAAGGTCACTAAGGACGGAGAATTAATATTCCATCATTACCACAAGAGAGGTATACGCAAAATAAAAGAAGCTTTGGTTGAACCAACTGTTCAACGGGGGGGAGTATGTTGAACACAGCTGGAAAGAAATAAAATAATTAGAACAATAACTAAAATATTTACTACTTCCCTAGACTAGAATTCCAAGATCCTGCATCCAGTCAGCACTAGCCTCCTGTATCTTCAAAGAAAAGTATCTGAAATGAGAAAAAAAGATATATATTAGTTCAATAGAATCAAATGAATTAACTATTAAACAGTACAATAAAAAATTTAAATACATATATGCATACTGCCAAGAAACAAATTTCTTGGCAGTACAACAACAACACTACATGAAAACATAAACATTGCTATTTTTCAGCGAAATTCATGTTACTGGCATAATAAACTATTGCGAAACATGCAATTACGTTTAAATATGCGAATAACATAAACTCGCAAAAGCTACACACACTATTATTAATGAAAAATCAACAATTGTAACCATTGTTGACACTTCATTAATCACTTTTTCATCACAAGATTTGTGCATAATTTGCATGATTTTTGCAAATTATGCACAGGAAAATCATTAACTAATATTTAAAGAATATTTTTATAAACTTACCTTAATAATTAATCCAGTTGTTGATTAGCAATACACCACACAAAACACGGCACTTCATGACTTAAACACCGCGAAACGAACTGTCACCGCGACGAAGTAAATAATCACTTTAACGAAGTTGGCCGCGCTCTACCTGTTGGCAATAATTAAAAAACGCGAAAATGCCCAGGTAAGGAAATATTTAGAAAAAAAGGTAATTCTAATTCCCATAATGAGTGGGAAAGAGAACGATGTGGAAACGAGACAGAAGAAAATTCGTGAGAGAATTTATGTTCCACACCGGAAATTAACATAGTATGATAGGGAGCGGCCATATTGATAAGTTTTAGAAAAATTGAAATATTTCAATAAATGAATTAGGAAAAATTATGGATAATTAAAAATAAATTAATTCACATAATTTGGAATATTTTGACATTACAGCATGGATTTATAATGTGCAAAAAATACATGAAATTTGCATTTTTTCATGTGGAACTTGTCCGAAAATGGCGGCTCGGACATTATAAAAAGGAGGTGCTCCCTAAGTAAACTCTCATTAGTTTGACAGCGATCGTACATGCAACTTAGCATAGATCCAGTGTTTTCAGAAATCCAAAAGTGCAAAAATTAATTCTCAATACAATCTTATAGCATAAATAAACGTGCCTAGCAAGGTACAGCATTCACATGCTATCAAGATTTTAATATCAAATTAATAAGTTGGTGTGACTTGAATTTGGTGGTGAACGTTTTAGGATAAGTATTTGTGATATATATTCTTAAAACATTTGGTGGTGGACAATTTAATTTAGTTTTTTCACATAGCATTGACTTCATGCAAGCCACGCATAATTAATGCTTCATGTGAAAAAACAACGTAGATTAGTTAATATTAAGCTACACATAAATTATAGTAAGTAAGAAACAGTGAAATTAATTGTAATAAAAGTGAATTAGTGAAAATCTGAGGTATAAAATTGAGCACGTGTCACGTTACGACACCTCAAGAATACATGCCTCCAGATAATTAATTAAATTAATTAAGTACGTTTAAAGTGAAAAAATTACAACAGAATTCAGACTAACGTAAAATAAGTAATTTTTGGTTAATAAAGCAACAGTAAACACAAGCTCACATATCTTGTCATTTTAACATACCGCTACACTAACCTACCTAAAATGCAGTAATATAGCTGTAGTGTTCAATTACCGCTACATTACAAAACAGAATATGACGCCAGCAATACAGAACGAACCTTTCAGAATTCGTCACGATATATCTGAAGAAATTTTCTAATCTTGTAGTTACGTGCGATTTCCTGCAAAATTCGGTCAGAGTTCGTCACAACATTTTTGTAGAAAAGAAAATTTTCGTATCTCACATTTTGGTGGGATTCCCAGCAGAACTCACCACAACATTTCTCAGGAGAGGGTTTTTCCATTTCAGATAAATTTTAAACATAAAAATTATCTTTCAATCTAACTCTACATGTATCGAATAAGGTATCGGGTGAGGTTAGGGTGCGGAATTGGATTAGGCGACGGTTACACTTATCAAAAAGTATGAAGGAAATTAGATAAAATATAGAAGAGATGAGAAGATAAGGGCATTTTAAATCTGACTAAAGAAACTTATTTCTTGTTTTCGCAATCTTCTCCTCCTACATTCCGTATTCTAACGCTCAATTCTGACAGACCGAAATTAGAGTAATAATAAATGTGAACTTCTACACCCGTATTAGCTCTATTTAATTGGCAGGCGAATCAAATATTTAAAGTTTGGAGTTCATCTTCCAATATTAACTTCGTATCGTCCTTATCTCCGCGAATTAAGGTATTTTACGTAAATGCACAGGGTATTACACCCGTATATTTCAATTTTGGTATGAACAATTTTAGATTTCATTAACTTGTACTATCTTTAGGCTCCATGACTTAACTATGGTTATACATGTACTGAATTTGTGTGTATGTATGCAACTATTTAAGGAAATATTATATCAAATGATAAAAAAAGTAAACTACTCAACTTTAAGTTATTTCGTATAATATGGTCTGAATTATTTGACCATTTTATACGAAAAAAGTGCTGATAGATGTCGCCACTAAGTAAAACTGTTCATGAACTTATTCAAAAATAAGTAAAAAAAACTAGAATTGTTCTAGGACCAATTCTTATGATACCCTAGATGAATGCCCGTATGAAATTTCGTATGGTCTCCCATTTGAGCAATTTTGATTTTTACAGTGGTTTTTCGCATATATTTCTAGGACGTCGGACAGAAAAAATGATTATGACCAATTTTATATGATTTCATATTCTATAGAAGTTTTTAATGCAATAGAAATGTTTAGGACTGATCGTTTTCACAGTATCCGTAAAAAACCTAAATTTTTATATGGCAACAAGAAGAATGGGTTGCCCGATTTCTTCCGTTTTTTAAATTTTATTTGCTATTACTATGAAAACACCATGCACCAAATTTCAGCTCTCTATGTCAACGCGTTCTCAGGCAGTGCCCAAATATATAGTGGAAAACAAAATTTTCGTATGGCAACCCCACGAAGGTGTTGTTCGATTTGTCTCATTTTTTTACTTTTGTTTATAAAATGCGCGAACAAAATTTCAGCTCTCTAAGTACACGCGTTCTTGAATTATTGTGCGCATAGGCGGACGAATGGACGGACAGACGGGCGGACAGACGGACGCTCTACCTACCATCATTATTTCTGTGCGTTACAAACGGAATGACAAACTTAGTATACCTTACCCTATAGATTTCATCTAACGTATAATAACGATTTTTGGCGCTAATTCAATCCAAAGATGAGGACAAAAGAAAAACTTTCTCGATTTCTGTAATTACTCATCGAGACCTTTCAAAATCACTAAAGTGTCGGAGTAGGGAAGAATGTAAAATCGCGTTTTTAGAAAAACACATACATTTTTCGGGTGAATTGCAAATACGTCATGTGGATTATCACTTCTGAAATTGTCAAGTCCATGTAATGTAGTTACTAACAGGAACCACTTCTAAATGGTATGGATTCTTATTGTATTTTTTCTTTCTTTAATAAATAAATAATATTTCAGAATTTCAGACTGCTTATAACAAAAAAATTTAAAACTCAAATTGGTCCATAATTCGTTTAACAAAATGTCCAAATGAATATCAGGACGGGTGGAGAGAATATGCACAAAAAAAAAATTATAACGAAATTACATAACAGAATTTTGTAGATTAGATAATATTTAGCTGGGATGGGGGGGGGGGGGGTGTCATTAAAAGTTAATCACATTTTTATACATCACTCCATAAAAATTGGAAATTCCTATAAAGAAGTAAATTAATTAACGAAAGTCACTCAGGTATGAATGCGGGAGATGGAGGAAGTAATTGTAGAATTGTAGGATTGTAGGTTTTTATTTTATATCAGCTCGTTTGTTGCCTTTTACTCCCCATTGAATATTGCCCGGTTGTGGATTTTTTAACGCATATCTGAATTTTAATGCGTCTAGTTTGGGACCTTTTTTCCAATCAATTACATAATTGTTAAAAATGGACAAAACCATATGTCCGAGGCTTTTATTCGTTATTTTATAGCCTATTCAATTATGAAAGCAAATTTGTGAAAAGTTAATTTTTTGGGGTAAATATTGGAGGTGGTGTGGACACTGTAAAATGCTATAAATTAAAATATTGTTTTGCGGATTACACTTATAAACAGTATGAGATAATTGGATGCAATAAACTGGATACTTTAAAGTGAATCATTATTAGTATAATAATATATAAAATAAATAAATAAAATTATTCCATTATTAATTTGATCAATTGAGATATAACAACTCTTTAAAATGTGCATATTCTAGTATTTGAATAATAAAATATTAATGTGTATAAATGAAAAAATTCAGAACAACTCAATATATGTTATAGAAAACTAAAATAAAAAAAAAAGAAAAAAGTCGTTTAATAATAAACAATAGACGAAAAAAATTGGGAATATGAACGCGTGAAGTGCTTAGTTCAGAGTTGCTTGAAGTATCCGAAGTGAACTCTAAAGTGCTGGAGCATGAACAGGCAGACTGTTCTAGAGTCTGACTTCATAGATGAAAAAGGTGTGAAAAATATATAGGAAAATATGGTAAGGAAGCCGCAATAATTCTGTACACTGGGATGAGAGAAATTCAATATAGTCCTTAGTCCAGAATTATTATTGATTAAATTATGCATCATTACTGCATAATAGGTAGTCAAACTAGTGGTCCAACTTACATTAAAAAAACTTATTAGTTACACTACTTATATCTCCTGAGGCATTGCCGTCTTTATGTTCCAGGCCGTGACATCAAATTCTTTGAATTTACTAGACAGTACGATTTCGTATACTTTTGCAAAGCAAAATCGCTCTTTGAATGTATTAGAGTAGTACGACTTCGTACTTTTGCAAGTAAAAAAATCGCTTTGTGTCATGGCCTGGAGCATAAAGACGGCAATGCCTGAGGCTAAAAATATATCTAGCGTATGCATTAAATGCGACGTCGACACTCCTATTACCAGAGCTCCGTAAGTAATAATAGGGACAATTAGAGCCTTAATGAGCTGCTCTCTTAGCAGTCTAGGGGATGCACCGCATGTCACCACAAGCTTTTCAAATCGCAGTAAATTTTGGACACAGTAGCATTAATATGACCTTGCTAGGAAAAGTTATGTATGTATTGTTGCGAGCGTAGCCTTAGTTCATTATTTAAAACAGAATATTTCAGATACTGTTTACTTTTCAAGAATTCTCAAACTCTACTTTAATGATCGCTATTACTGTACTTCAAATTATCACAATCCAATTAGAATACTTTCGCTTGTTTATTATAAGTCCATTTCACTGTGTGAGAGAAGACTCGCTGCTGGCGGTAAGAAGTGCTGTATTTATACTGTACAAATTGTCCAGAACGTTCCCGAAGATTCCACTCTAGAAACATCGATTCTCCGAACCTAAAATTGTTTACTAACCGCACTTTATTAATCATCTCAAGCGAAGTTTCCATTTCCAATAGATGTCACTTATCTCTTTTTGTTGTGCGCAACAATATCAATAAACATACTCAAATTTTTTTACAATGGTCTTACATATATTCAATACGAGTGTCATTTAAATAAAAGGTTGGAAGGTTTCAGGCGTCAAGGGCTGATTGAAAAGAATTATACTCTGAGTTTTAATTTAATTTTGAATTTAATTTAAAGTTCTGCAGAGATTAATTTATGAATACATTAGGACTTGAACGGAGACAATAAGTTGCAAAACGTAGGGCAGTTTTAGGCCTAAGCACAGCAATAATTTATGTTTGTATAGCAAAGGAACTGTTTTGTTCTCCGCTAGAGAACAAGTTCTTGTACTTATACTCTTGTCGTAGTTTAGATATGGTACTGGTTCATGGACCAGTAGATTGAGGAATTGTGCAAGAGTTCTTGGACCGTTACACTGTTGAACCGCTGATTACACTGCCTATAATTAGTGTGGTGTATGAAATAGAGACGACATATTGTAAAACCACAGGTTTCTATTGAATATCAAAACTTAATGAATACTTTATTTTCCATTATCGGCTTTTTATATGATCAATTTGCTGATTATTACAAATAAGCGATTGATTGTACATTTTTAGTCGCGCCGGAAAGAATTTCAGACGAAATTTAATACTGCTAAAATTTTATTTCTGCGAAAAAATGCTGTTATTTCCAAAGCGAGTGAATTGAACTTATTTACAATTAATGGAATATTTTTTTATAATTGCTGAATATACAAAATTATCGTGAAACTTTGAATTGAGAAAATGCAAGAATGCAAGAAATTGAACAAATCATATTATGACTAAATAAGTGAGAAAAATTATATAGAAATTATTGAATGGAAATTAAATGCGTTGTTGTATGTATGTATGTTATGTGTCTGCTGCCTGAACACTTTAGATAATGACCATCTACCAAAATAAACACTACTCGATTTCAGCATAGCGTTTGACTCTTTTGACTATGTTAATTTACTGCAAAAGCTGACCCGCCAATTCTCTTTTTCTCTTTCTGTTATTCAGTCTTAACGTAAACGACCTTACTGATGCCATTGTTGATGCATTTTTTCATTCTCATATGCATCCTGATGATATTCAGATATACTTAACACGACCAATAGGCTAATGGAAGACTGCGTATGCCAATCTATTCGTTTACCAACCATATTTCTCAATAAAACGAGACTTATCTATGCGAGCTGTTTTCAGTAAATTCCAAACAATTTCACATTTAAAGAGTGACAGTTCGGAATTTAATTTTTTTTTTTTTTAATTGTAGGTATGTTGTTAAAAGTAATTAAAATCAATTAATTAAAAATCTTTATAAGTATAGACAATTTTATTTGCTCATATTTATTACGATATGAGCAAATAAAATTGTCTATACTTTTAAAGATTTTTAATTAATTGATTTTAATTACTTACTTTGGTGAATTTAATTTGAAAATTCCTAGGTCCACTTGCAGAACACCGGAGAATTTTAGAAGTGGAATAGAGAATTCAACAATTCTCAAATCAAGTTCACCGAGCTACAGAATTCCAAGAGAGAATTAATTGTCAAAACAGCTCTGATTTCCCAAATTCCCCAATTCTCCGTGTTATAGAATCCATCTCCTGTTGTGACCAGATTTTCCACCTAGGTGGTCCATAGAGCAGATAGTGATAGTACTTATGTAGACAAACAAAAAATTATATGTAAGTCCATATCAACCGTTTCGGAGTTACATGGTGAGTTTTTCATTTTTGTGCTTAGGCCAAAAGCAGCACTACTATTTTACAACCTATTGTCTCCGTTCAAGTCCTGGTGTAGTCATAAAGTAATCTCTCTAGAGCTATAAATACGACTGAACGAATACTTCCTGGTCTGTAGTCTTGTGGCCAGAGGGTTTACTAATTTACTTTATTGGAGATAAGCTTTTGCAATTTTCCACTTTGACGAAAAAGAGCCCGTAATGGCAATGTTAAAAATATGCTGTGGTTTTTTCATCTGGCTCACGGTCGGGTCCCCAGCATTTGAAAAAAAAAACGATGTTGGCCAAATTGAACTAACTGGAAGTGGCATATCGACTGAAAATTTAAGCCATTCGCGAGATGTATTAGTGTGAAATAATTTACCAAAACACTGTAATTTAATAAAAGTTTACACTTAAACTTTTGGAAAGAACATTATTTAATATTTCTAATATTCATTAAAACCACTTTAAAAAGTTTTGCTTAACCCCTGGAACTCTGAAATGTTTACTACTTCCAGAAACGTCAAAAATAAATGAATAAGTGAAAGCCGTGTGGCGTATTCACTTACACTGTATTTACAGATAAGACCGCTTCCTGTTTATTTATTTATTCAATGGTTGGTCAATGTCAATCTGTTTGTGAATTTAATGATTCCTTAATTTCCTTTTACATTAGATGAGTTTGTTTTACACCGAAACTTTCACATTAGATGCTTTTGTTTTACACTGAAACTCGCAAGTCTAAGTCAAAAAGACGAATATGTATTATTTATTTTATATAGTAAAATACAATAAGAATTAACTAAATAAAAAGTAACTAAACAAATTTATAAGACAATCAAATTTTATTACAAAAGAAATTATATAAAGAAATTACGACTTGAAAATTATTCCTCGCCGCCCGAAATGTGAAGACTCCAAGAGCTTTCTTCATGGTTCGCGCACCTTATCGGTGCAAGTATTTTGTTGATGCAGCAATCGATATTCAAATGAAATTAATGAGTTGCACCTTTGTCAGAACATTTCACTGGTCAATGAACTGACCTTATTGATGAATTGCAACTTTGATTTATTAGAACATTGCACTTGTCAATTAATTGTCCTCAGGTGTCGTAGACAGTTTGTTTTTGAAAAGTTGGTACATACCTGCTATTGAAATCTCAAAATAAAATTGAAATTTTTCTTTCTTTTCGAAGGAGTCGTAATTGTTTCAATTATTAATAAATTTTAGTTTTGTAGTGGTATCAAATAATTTTAATTACATACAGAATATGGCTAGAACACTTAAAGTATAAACTCGTCTTTTAGCTACATATGTACTTGGTATTGAAAGCTTCAACTTCTTAAAAGGTTTTAGAGTTTGAAGAGTCTTTTTTTTTAATTCAACGAGGACGATTTAGATTTTCATTATTCTCTTCGGATACGTTTTCATTTGATTCTGAACATAATTACCCCGTTCACATGAAGCGAACTGGACTGAATTGGAATAGTCCCAATTCGCATAGTACCTAGTGTTGACATGCGATGGGCTGGATGAAATCGACGAGAGACATCTTTCTATTGACAGTTCTCAATTTAAAGTCAGCTGTCATTTGAAGTTATTTTTGTAGATATTGAAAGGCGGATCATGGAAAGAAGTGTTTTTGCAATTTCTAAAATATTGTATGAAATTACGAAGGAGTTCGAAGTGAAAAATTACAGTATACCGAAAAATCTCCAAACGTCAATCCACCTCGATCCACTCATGTGTTCACATGTGATTAATTCCCCTCCACTACCGAACTAACGCCGGTGTAGATAATTCCAGTCCGGTAAGTGTTTACATGGCGAATTACCTCACTCTAGTCCGCTTCATGTGAACGGGGTAAATGACACAGAGAATATGTGATTATAAATAATTCTTTTCGGCTTGGAGATTCAGCTTTCCATTTTTGAATTGGATTGTACCACCGTTATCTATCTAGTTAGGCGTCCAAGCTCAATGTATTCAATTCCATTTGCTGGAATTTTAGTGGCAAATGCTTTCGGTATGCTCAGAACTCAGTTTAGAAGACTTTTGCATTTTACAGAATAAACAAATATAAAATTCGTACTAAATCTTATTGTTTCTGTTTGCATATAATACATTACATTTTGTAGAATCCATAACTTCTCAAAAATTATTTCGCATTTATTGCCTGAAATGAATACGTCCTCCAGACACGGTACAATGGTAGCAATTAGCAAGGACAAATAGGTATAAAGAGACAGACAGACTAAGGGATCCGTCTTAAATGTGAGCATAACGTACTGAATCAATGAGAGTGTTTATACTGTGCTATACTAATGTCAAGTCTCGAATTTCTAACTTATATATCTTTATTTCAATCAAACTAACCTATCTTAATACAAATTACTCAAACAATTATTCCAACTTTCGAACTGACCTAACTTAATACCTGGTAATCTGACTCGAACCGAAACTTGCGACTGATAACTAAAACACGGCACTCGCCAGACCAGTCCCTAGTCTTTTATGTCCGATATTCGGAAGTAAACTTTTACTTGCAACGCGGATGTAAACAAACGACAACAACCAATTACCATGCGAAGTTAATTATTATTGGAATCGTCGATAGCTCCACTAAGCGCTTATCGCAGCCAGCTGTTGGGCTAATCAGCAAAACAACCGATACCAATACGAGCGGACTAAATGGCAGCCTCATTAGTTACGTAAGTCGACTTACATAAAGCTAGTCCTAAATAGCTCCGGTCTAAACATAATCACTGTCAACGATCCAAGACAGGCAATAAGTAATAAAATGAGAACCTGGCAATCAAATGATCTTACCAAGAAGGGTGCATAGAAATGCTGCCTCAAGGATACCGCCGCGATGAGGTAATAAATATAATTTGGGAAAATGGCATGATCAACCCTCGGGACAAGCCCACACAAGTAAATAATTAGCACTGAGCTGAACTTCGCTCGGATGAGAACCTAGATTAAACTTCTGGTTTTGTCATTCTAGTTTTGGGCGAACTAACGAGTAGAGTGTTAATACTGCAATTTGTTTAAAACAAGTTGATGATTCAGAAAAAGAATTACCAGCATCTCAATAATGAATGAACAAAGTGTAGATAAATATGAACCAGAAGATGATATACCGCAAAAGGACGGGCAGCCACAAATTAACCGAAGGCAACATATTTTTGAATATTCAATTAAGAAAGGTGTAATAATTCCACATTGCAACTTATTGTAAATTATACTGTTAATATTGCAAATAAAGAACTGTTAACCTGATTAAATAGTTACTCAAACAGTCTTAAGACTGAAATCGGCTAGACTTAGCTTAAAGTCAAAGTTATTAAATTGTTTGTTTAATTTGTAAAATTAAACAAAATTTGAATCAGGTAGTCCCCATACAAGTTAATTCCCATGAACCCTCTGTGAACCATATATGCGACACATAAGCTGACATCTGTGTTCTTTTGGTCCGGCGCAGTTTCACTGTAGAAAAAATAAAATTGCCATGACTTCAATACTTGCAAACTGTCAAAAATAGAAGTTAATAAATTGTGGATTAATGTAACAGATTAAGCTATTTTTGACTAATCGATTTAATGATTACCTTCTCTAAAGTACCTGCATAATGTTTAATAAAATTGGGTAGACAATAGAACTGATAACTACGGATACTGCAACGAAGTGGTTAACTCCAGATGCACATAGGTACCTAATGCACATGTCGCAATTTACGCTTCAAAATATAAAATTTATCATATAACGCATCCACATCCTTTGTCATGTACCGATTTTATTTTTTATCCTCTACTGATGATTTAAATCGCCAGATTATTTTTGTTCATGACAAAGCAAAATTTTTCAAGTGGAATCTCCATATCACAGCAACGGTTGATCTTTATGAGATGTGAAAACTCAGCACCACAGAAAAAAAAAAGCTGCAAAAATTTATCTTACGCCTACAAAAACACTACTACAGACAAGTTCACGTCCCTCCTTTCCCGCCCAGATTTAGGCAATTCTTCATGTCATAATTTTCTCTGATGGGTGGAGACAACTCTATCTATAAAAGGACAACGAATGAATAAATCGTGAACTTTAAGTCCTTATAAAAAGAATTCCTTCTGAATCATTCTGTTGTGGTTTATATTTGGTAGGTATTTGTTACGGCGATAGCGGAAAACAAATCCTGCAGAGTTGAAATCCACAAAATCAATACCTTTTCTATCGTATGTATACGTGAATATTACAAGGCACCTGTCATTTATTTACGGCGGGTAAACAAAAATATAATCAACTAAAAGATGGATATCCAAATATTTTTTTTCCATTCAATGCGTTTAATCAATACAGTGATGGAGAAAGGCAGACAAGCCATGTCCTTAATACGGTCGCAAAAAAAAAATATATATATATAAAAAAGTTTTGTCACGTTTCAAACATTCATTCAGGTTCTATAATTCTAAAAGGATTGCCAAGAGATGACAGTTCTTTGTTTGAAGAACCCAGGAAAATTTTCACTATCACTGGTTTCTTCTTACGAGAATATAAAATAAATTGACACGGAGAGATTAATGATGGACTTAGCCCTAATAAATTAAGCAACCCACAAATCCTAAAAAAATGGTTTTGCATTTGAGGGAAACAGAGTAAGACTGTAGAAGCCACACTTTGTGCTTAATTTTCCTGAATACCTATGTACTACTCGATTGGATTTTCACCTAACGAAAGCTTTTCACCCAATTTTGAACCATTTTACACAGAGGAATGGTTGATGGAGCCAACTTATTTTTTGGCAAGATTCCAGTAATATATAACATTTTGGGCTTATATTATATGTGCTTAATCTTGCATCCCACAGGAAGATGCCAGATTCAGACGGGTAGCGGCTAGCAAAAAACAACCCTATTCTTTTCCAGATTTTACAGATTACAGGTAGTTAGCTCCTCTTTTAGTGCTATTAAGAGAGTACATATTTATTTTGCATAGCGCTCTGTAATCCCAGGATCACATCTGTTCGTGGGCGTATTTCAACCGTAATAACTGCTCGTTAATCACTTGGTAATAGGATTAATTAACTTTGAATGAAATAGTCCTAAGGGAACGGAGTGTTTCCTGAAATTTAAAGCAACTTATGTTTTTGTTTTGTTTTTTTTTTTTTAATATTTAAGACTAAATATACTTTAAAATATAACAAAATTTGTAAAAAAAAAATTAATTTTGTACTTCAAATATATACATATATTTGTAAATACTCACCGGTGTTGCACCCTGATGATCTGGTTGCTCCAAATCACTCCCTTGACTAGCAATTTCCATAAGGTCTCTAAGCATTTTTTTCTCAGTCTGTGCACGGGTCTCATCGATTAGTTCCTGTGTAACGCCTCTTTTCGACATTTCTGCCTCAATATAGTCTAGAGTTTCTTCATCATCACATAAATCATATGGCATATTTCCGTCTGTGTTGACGGCTAATAAATTAGCACCACGTGCAATAAGTATTTTCACTAAATTCAAATGACCACAAGTTGCGGCCGCGTGTAAAGGTGTCCACTTATCGCTATCCTGGGCATCCACATTAGCACCATAGTCGAGGAGTAGCTTCAGCATTTCTACATTATTATCTATACAACACTGATGCAGTGCTGTTAGGCCATCTTCGTTGGCAGCATCTGGTGTTATTCCTCGTTGCAAGAGATGGGCAACTTCTTGAATATCATTACGTCCAGCTGCCTCTAAGAGTACTACACTATTCTCGAAATTTATGTGACGACGTTTTTTTTGGGAATGTTGCTGGTGACTTTTATCACGTCGATTTTGCATTTTTTGCCATTCTTTCTCCTTTTGTCGTGCTACTTTTAGTTGTTGTGCTCTACGCCTGAAATGAAAGAGGAATAAGAGAAATTAGAAAAGATAAATTTTCGTTGTTATAATGAACTAGAAGCATTTAGCTCATTTATGTAAAAAAAAAATAGTATTCAAAAATAGAAAGAATTTAGGCAATTTAAATACAGTGCAGCAAGACATTGTCGATTAAGTAGTTTTAGGCAGGGTAAGACATTCAACAGTGAATCACCCATTCTGAGTGAGAGTACATCATAGTGATGGAAACCACAACAATGATTTTTAGCTAGACAATTAAGTTACCTTGCATGTACCATTGCTATAATAAGTTAAAATCAATCCACTTAGCGATTAAAGAGATTTCAAAGACGTGACAAGTTATTCACTCTGTACAAAGATAGTACACACTGAATCAGGGTGTTTCTTACAGTGAAACAGGAAGAGGAACAGTGAACCAGTTGATTTCCTCCAGATTGGAAAAACATATATATGTCCTAGACTAACATGACTGTATTTTGCCAAATGATTCCTCTCAAGCAAAAAGAAGTTGTTTGTGGGGGGGCTGGGGAGGGGCAAAATGTCACCCTACCGAGTTACAGGGTGATTGGTAAAATTGTGCTTTAATGAAAAAAGAGCATATTTTACTAATCATCCTGTAACTCGGTAGGGTCAAATTTGCCCCCCCCCCCCGCGCCATGAAAACTTGCCTGGACAAGAGGAATCATTTGGCAAAATATAGTCATATTAGTCTGGGGTACCCTGTATGTACATAGGTATAGTAATGATAAATAAAGCACATTTATTTATTTAACGAAAGAAAACATGAATTAACCCTGCATTACTAACCTTATAGAGCATGTTGCGTTCTTACTAACCATGGGTGTAATCCACCCACGACTTTATATTCACGTATACGAGGAACCCTAACATTAAAATTTCAGAATATAGTATTTTTAAGTAAATACAACAAAATTGATATGTTATAAAAGAAAAATAATCCATTTCATTAATCCAATTTTTTTTTATAATGCTATAACTGAAGGTAATATTTTTATTTGAGGAAAAACAAATCAGAGGTAATCGTTCTGGAAAATTAATGTAAATTCAAAAATCATTCCCTTCTGGGTTACTCTCTAAGACGATTCCAATATAGTAAACCCTAATCTTTTTTGTAGAGAAGACTTTCAAGACAAAGGTACCGTCCTGTTGAACTCGTGCTGAGGAGGAAAATCTTCTGTTAACATAATTTTGTTGATGAACTATCTAAACTAACAAGCAGCTCTTCCACTTTGGAGTCAAATTCATTTTTTTTCTGAGTAGTATTCCTTACTTAAGTGGTAATATGCAAAAACCAATCGCTTGACTTTTTTCCTTCCCTCCTACCTTTAGATTCTTCCCGTTGGTCTGCTATAACGTTCTTTTCAGGGGTATCGATAGCATTAAGACTTCTTCCTAGTTTTCCTGGTTTTCTCTTGGTACGCGATTCAGCTTTCAACGGTTTGCAGGTGTTATCAAAGAACATGATGGTCTTCTAGCTAAATGTTCACTAGAAGTTATTGCAATTATATCATTCGAAAAGATCTTGTTATAGTATTAGGAGGAGTGCTTTTCCGGCAGATGCTTAATATCTGCGTTCAATGAATTTCATCCTAACCAATGAGGGTAAATTTAAGTACCTTAACAACTATATGAGTATGAACCCCGTTGTAATGATTGCATTTTGATCTTCAGCGCTCCGCTGGCGGATGATTAAGCTTTGCGTAAAAATTATTTCATCCCCAGTCAATGCGTTCATGAGGCAACTTATGAAGAGCAAGGATTGATTTTCCTAGCTAATATTTTTGCCATCCTCCCAAAAGGCCCAACAAAAAAGTAAACCAAAGCCCAAAATTCAAGTCAAGAGAACAAGTAAATGAAATAAAGCCCAAAATGTTGATGATGTGTGTAAAGTAAGAACGTGTGGCGGCACTGTCACTCATGATTTCAAAACACTTTGGGTATTTCGAAAGGGGGCCAGTTCAAGTAGGCCAACGAGATATTTAAAAAAAACAGACAACCATGATTTAGAAAAAACAAAACGATTTTTTTGTTTTGTCAGTCTCTCTGTAGAAGCTATCCGATATTAGGAGCTTCAAAAAGGCTTACAAACTAATCGTAACTTATAAACTAATAATTATTACAACTTATAATTAATGTTATCTTGAAAACGTTTAATTGTATCCATTTGAGGATTAAGCATTGTCTTAAGCAACTAGGCTGTGTTCAATATATCAGTTTGGAAAAAAGCACTAATCGTATTATTTTCTTCCCCAAAAGTAGCCAGGAAACTAAAAGAATCCATATTGGTGACTCCGACGTGATGGAGCAGATCGCATCCTACACAAAATCAAAGTAAACAACAACAGTAGCAAACATTTTAGATCGTTGGTATCCTAACAGCAACAATGATGTCTTTATCAAAAGTTTCAACAACAGCAATCATCATTTGGCGCATAAACCGGCATCAGCAATCAGAATCCGGTTGATCAATTAACAGGAACAGCAACAATTTTTTTTTACTGTCTCAGCAGCAGCATATATATAATCTATATATTTTGTTTACATATTTTACATATTGAAAGTACATTATAGTACATATATCAACATTTTAAAATATTTCCTATATTATATATTTTACGGCACATTAATTATTTAAATATGTTATAGTATATAACAGGCATTGAGAACCTTCTGTTCCCCTTGTTGTCATAATATTTTACTTAACATTTGAATACAGCACCAGTATCTCGATAGCAACATAATAGGTATTGTGAACCTCTCGAAATACCCAAAGTTCCTTTCTCCTCTCCTCATTTTATACCCAACCATTTTGCACGTTGGTCATCGGCAGAGGGGTTGTCCAGTATTGTATGCAATGCCAGTGACAGAGGCCAGCCGGCTGTGTCGGCTGCGATTTCACCGCCTGATATGTCCCAATCAGTCTCAGTAGACGCAATTGCTGTAAAGAGCGTGCCATTTAGGAGAAACTCTGCGGCGTTGTGGTTCCTCCAGATCGAAACACAGTGCGTTATCGAGTTAGGAGAAACTCTGCGGCGTTGTGGTTCCTCCAGATCGAAACACAGTGTGCGTTATCGAGTATTCCCATTTAAAAGAAACCCTAATTTCCAGGTTGTCAGGAAGTGAGGATCGTAAAATAAGGCAACTTTTAATCGAACTCGTATTAGGCGATGCGAAACCCTCACAGTGCTCCGGGAGATGCGTGCACTTAACGGAGGGAGACTTACTGATGAATTCCTTACGTCTCTTTGGCTTCAACGCCTACCCCAGAACATTCAAATTATCTTGACCTGTAATCCAGTTACCCTGGACGTTCTGGCAGCATCTGCAGACAAGATAATTGAGGTAAATGCTCCTTCAAATAGCCAGAGCGCTTCTCTAGAACAATTGTCAGGTGAATTCAGGATTTGGCAAACTTCGTTAAAAAGTCATTCGCCGTGATACGTCACGTAGTAGTTTATCCAGTAGCTCATCCGAAAAAAAATCTGCACACAGATCTCAGTCACCACGCTTTCAACCAAGACGAAAGACTGACTGGTCCTGGTACCACCAATGATTTAGTAAAAAGGCGAAGAAATGCATTCCTCCTCAATAATTTAAATCGAAAAATAAAAGTGCAGGTTTTAAATCAAATTCAGATAATCAGCAAAGCTCGACAAACTATTAAGCCCTCTGCCTTTGACGACAGGCAGATGCGGCAATCGAAGTACTCGTCTTTATATCTTCGATAGCTCTTCTAGGAAACAATCCAACTGAACGCGTTCAAAGTCAAATCTTCGTTTGATCGCAGCAAGCGCGTCTGCTATCAACACTTATGGAAATTTATTATCGCCGACATACCAAAACCAATACTAGGCGCAGACTGTCTGGATCACTATGGGCTTTTGGTTGATCTTAAACAAAAGGCACTCATAGACCCGTTAACATCACTCAAGTCTCAAGGTCAACGAGTTTCATCCCAATTTTCAGCTCTTTCAGTGCTTATCGATCCATCTACTAATCCGAATATTCAAAGACTTTTACGCGAATACAATAGTATTACTACGGATTCCTCTTTCATCAAACCAGATGCTCATTCAGTAACACACCATATTATGACCAAAGGTCCGCCCATTTCATCAAAAGTTCGTCAGCTTTCACCAGAAAAGTTGTCAGCCGCAAGGAAAGAGTTCAATTTTTTATTGAAGCAGGGCATTTTCCGACCCTCAAGCAGCTGTTGCTCGTCTCCTTTACATCTCGTAGAAAAGATAAATGGCAACTGGAGACCATGCGGTGATTACAGGCGCCTGAATTCTTGCACCGTTCCTGATCGATATCCAATACCTTTAATTCACGATTTCATGTACCAATTTCAAAATTGTAATATTTTTTCAACCCTCGATTTAGCAAAGGCCTATCACCAGATTCCAATTGAACCCGAAGATATTCCCAAAACTGCTATATGCACCCTTTTGGACTGTTCGAGTTCACGCGTATGACGTTCGGATTGTGCAATGCAGCCCAATCCTTCCAAAGATTCATTCATGCAATTCTCCAGGAATTCCCTTTCTGCTTCGTTTATTTAGACGATATCCTGATAGCCTCTAAAACGGAAGCTGAACATTATAAGCACTTAGAACAAATTTTTGAACGTATCAGCGAATACGGGCTTATAAATTTGGAGAAATGCAATTTCTCAAAATCGCATGTAAAATTTCTAGGTCATCTCATCACTCCCCACGGAGTCAAACCCTCTCCGGAACGAACAGAGGTAATTGCAAATTACAAACTTCCGGTAACAGTCAAAGAACTACGCCGTTTTCTAGGGATGCTAAATTTTTATCGTCCTACCACATGCAGACAAATACCAAGTTATTCTTAACAGTTTTCTAACCGGATCTAAGAAAGAAGGTTCCAGAAAGGTAAACTGGTGTAAGGAAGCGATAGAAGCTTTCGAATTGTTCAAAACCCAGCTTGAACAAACCACTCTTCTCGCGATTCCACTTTCTTCACCTAAATTGGCACTATGGGTAGACGCGTCTGACATGGCTATCGGGGCCGCTATTCAACAAAAGGTAGACGAAAACTGGCAACCGCTAGGTTTCCATTCGGTGAAGCTAAATACCGCACAACGAAAGTATAGTGCGTACGACTGGGAACTTTTAGCAGCATATAACGGTATCAAATACTTGCGATACCTCTTAGAAGGTCGCACCTTTACGCTTTTCACCGACCACAAACCCTTAACCTTCACCTTCCTACAAAACCCCGGAAAAGCGTCACCTACACAACTACGGCATCTGGATTTCGTCGGACAGTTCACCACTGACATACAGTATGTTCCGGGTAAGGCGAACGTAGTTGCTGACGCCCTCTCCCGAATAAAAGAATTACACCTGCTCAGCTCAATTAATTTCGAATTAATTGCCGATGCTCCAATAGAAGACGTAGAACTTCATCGACTCTTACAAAATTCTAAATACAAATTAAAAAAATTCCAAATTTTCGGCGCAGTTAAACAATTATACTGCGAAGTTTCCCCAGTCGGAGTAAGACCGTATATCCCACCGAATTTCAGAAAATCAGTAATTCATGATCTATCTCACCCAAGTATTAGCTCCTCCAATAAAATGATAACTACTAGATACTTTTGGCCCTCTATGAACAAAAACGTTAGCAATTGGGCTCGTTCTTTCCTATCTTGCCAACAAAGCAAAGTATCCAGGCATACAAGAAATTTACTTGGAACCTTTTCAGCTTGCTCTAATCGCTTCCACACAATACATATCGATCTCATCGGCCCATTGCCTCCATCCCAGGGCTTTCGATATTGCCTGACTGCCATTGATAGGTTAACACGATGGCCTGAGGCTATCCCTCTAACATCAACGCCGTTTTACCCAAGATCATAATCTTCGACCAAGGAACGCAGTTCGAATCTGCCCTTTTTTCAGAACGTGCCAAATTACAGAACCACAGCCTACCACCCTTAATCTAATGGTTTTCTGGAAAGATGGCACCGAACCCTAAAAGTAACGCTTATGGCATACCAAGAGAAATCCTGGTCTAAAGTCTTACATTTCGTGCTATTAGGCCTACGAACAACCTTCAGGGAAGAATTTCTAGTAACTCCCGCAGAGTTAGTCTATGGTGAGAGCTTGAGTCTTCCTGGCGATTTCCTTCAAAACGCTACATTTCAAGCACAAAGCGAGTTTGCTAAGTCACTGCGCAAACATTTCTCAAATATTAGACAATCCCAGCCTCAAACCACTCGAGCCAAACATTTTTTTAAATTCAAAGAGCTGAATAAATGCTCACACGTTTTTGTTAGAATCGACGCAATCCGAACTTCTTTACAACGTACGAAGGCCCTTTTAAGGTAATTAAACGATACCCCAATTTTTTCACCGTCAAAATTAAAACTAGAGACGTTAACATCTCCATAAACCGTTTGAAACCCTGTTTTGGGGAGTTTGAGAGCTCGACCGATAATAAATCAAGCGAATTAAATACCGACATCGCACCAGATTTACACACTTTACCCAGCTCAAATAACCTACAGGGGTGCTCTCAGCCAGTGCAGGGAAACCCCGAACCAACACCAATTATGAATCATTCGGGTAATAGAGAACCCTCTCAATCAACGCCTAACATTTCTCTAAATCAACCGAACCCAATCACTGTGCCCACAGGCAATTCTGATTCGGCTCCATCAGATAGAATAAGGTTTCTTACGGACGGAAATACAAATTTTCCAAAACGCATTACACGAACTGGACGAATCACAAGGCCCCCTCGTTTCTTTTAAGCATCGCTGAAACTAAAGTTTCGCTGGTAGGGGAGTATTGTGGCGGTATCTATTTTCACTACTGTCACTCATGCTTTCGAAACACTTTGGGTATTTCGAAAGGGGGCCAGCTCAAGTAGGCCAACGAGATATTTAAAAAAACAGACAACCATGATTTAAAAAAAAACAAAAAGAATTTTTTGTTTTGTCAGTCGCTCTGTAGAAGCTATCCGAGATTAGGAGTTTCAAAAAGGCTAACAAACTAATCCGAACTTATAAACTAATAATTATTAAAACTTATAATTAATGTTATTTTGAAAACGTTTAATTGTATCCATTTGAGGATTAAGCATTCTCTAAAGCAACTATGCTGTGTTCAATATATTTTGGAAAGAAGCACTAATCGTATTATTTTCTTCCCCAAAAGTAGCCAGGAAACTAAGAGAATCCACGAACGCGTCGCTAGTGGCGGGCGGGGAGGGGCCGGTGGAAAGTGGTGCAGGGCGCATTGAAATTAGATTTAAAGTAAGAACGCGTCCTGCGAGTTGGGTCGGGTGGGGGTCGGCAAAGGGTACAGGGCGCATTGATATTCGATTTAAAGAAAGAACGTTCGCGACAGTTGGGCCGGGGGCAGAGGGTGCAGGGCGCGTTGAAATTCGATTTAAAGTAAGAACGCGTCGCGCGAGGATGGCGTCCCTTGCCGTCGCCCCCTATCAGCACGCCACGCACGACGCGTTCTTACTTTACACACATCGTTGGGAAATATTTCCTTCATTTTCTGAAATGAGTTTTAAGCATTTTTTCATCAGGATCAATTTTCTTTCTTGGGCTTTATTTCATTTACGAATTTGGGATTTTACATCATTTTGAAATAACGCCCCAAACCGATAAGTGAAATAAAATCGCAAAAGTGTGAAATAACACCCAAAAATTTTGGACATTATTTCACAATTGACACGTTAAAATTTGTATGGAACTTTTGGGTCTTTCCTGGGGCGTTATTTCCCGGAGCCTTGTTAATGTATTTAAATTTACCCTCATTGGTTGGGATGGAATTTTTTGAACGCCAGCAAAGCACTCCTCCTAATACCATAATAAAAGGCGCCTCTTTACTGGGAACTGAGACTCTGACGATTCGAGCAATTGACTTTTAGATAATTGCTTGACTCAGGGTCTCACATCCAGTGAAGATGGGATAAACATTCGACTTGAATTTAATTTGAGTTTACAGTATTCGGCTCTACATAAACCTTCTGTTCGCTAAATTTTATTTTAGTAAAGTGTGTTGCTTTCTCTAAAGAATTCCATCACACCAAGATTCCATATGTGAGGATAGGTCATACAATAGCGGTGTACATCCAGCGCACGATACCAAAAGTTTTCTTGCCGACATACAGTGTAATGGCCGCCTCCTTGATGCGCGCATTCACATTTATCCTTCAGTTTAATCTGGAGTCTAGTATTACTCCTAGTTATTTGGCTTAAGTTTTAAAATCAAGAGTAATGTTACCCAGTTTGGGGGGGTGCAACTTATAGCCCAGTTAAAAAGTTTTTGCAAATGCTCTTTGAGTTAGATCACTGATCAGCGTTAGGAGTTTTCCTGAGATCAGCATAACTATGTAAGTCATCAGTATATGCTATCGCTTTTACCATATCCTCCCTTTGTAAAAAGATAAGAATATCATTAACCACCAATAACCACAGTCCAAGTGAAAGTACTCTACTCCTACTTCTTGTGGAGTTGTGCGTTTATTGGGGTTATTGAGCATTGAGTTAATCTATCTACATATATAGGATTGCACTTTTAGGCCAGTGAGGGCATCTTGGATGGCTTCTAATCTAAGATTATTAAAGGTGTAGTCATAAATTAACAAAAATTGAATTTCTTGTACACGCATGCATACGTATACACTATAGTGATCATCAAATGCTAACGGCACCGATTATCGAGCAGATTAACTGATAACGATCGATGTACCAAAGAACGCACTCTAATAAATTGTGTCGTACAGTTCAGACGTGCTACTCGAGACTTTTTATTTTGTTATTGTCTGCCCACTGTCCTACAATTAATTTCAGAAGTGGGATAAGAAACCCAAAAAATCAAAAATAATAATTATTTGCGAGCGGATTAATGTTCAATTTTAATTTGTGACATTTTGTGTTTTATTGTACCACATTATATTAACTAATGGTTTGGAATGTTAATCGGTTAACGGAATTTTATTAGCAGCGAGATCATGTGTATATGTGCATAACATCTGTAAAAATCTACAAAATTATATGTAATTGAGTGGATTATAAGCTGCTAAATGTGAAAAGTGATCATCGGTGATTTAAAATAAAAATATTTTCACATAATTTTTCCAGATTTTGGTTTTTATTGTTCAGTTTATATTGTGCGTAATCAAATGGCTACACGAGTTGCTCGTTTTCTTGAAAAGGCCACGGTGAACGATTTAAAAGAAAAATTGGACAAATTGGGTCAATCGACGGTGGGTATGAAAAATGTCCTAAAATTACGGTTAGAGGACGTAATAAAAGATATTTCAAGTTCACAATTTGAAGAACTCTTTCCTACAAATTTACTGGAGTTGAACACAGAAGACATTACCAATGACGAAAATCGACAGCGATTTGATGGTACAGTTGGTGATAACGGTGAGGATGAGTCACCAAGGAGTATTGCAGACAACGTGAATACGCTAAATCGACAGCAGTTTGTTGGAATGAATGTTACTGAAGGCGAGGATGATGCGTTAAATGATGAATTGGAGATTTTGCAAGAAAGATTAGTCAAAAAGCGGAAAATATTGGATCTTCGAAGGAAAATTTCGCAATTAACGATGGAAGAGGATACCGTTAGTACGCGTTCGACCTTTAATTTTCGTGATGTTGAGGAGTCACTTAATCAGTTTAGTGGTGAAGATAACTACAGTATTCAAAGATGGCTAGAAAACTTCGAGGAATCAGCTGGAATTTTTGGTTGGGATGATAAAATGCGTTTCATCTATGGTAAGCGGTTGTTAACGGGAACTGCAAAACTGTTCTTACGAACCATGTGTTTAACATCTTGGCATGAACTAAAAAGTGCGTTGCTTGCTGAATTCTCAAGAAAAGTAACTAATGCTGACATCCACAACGAATTAAGAAATAGGAAAAAGAAAAATTCAGAATCTTTTCAAATGTAAGTGCTTTCAATGCAGGAAATTGCTTCTCTGGGCAATGTGGAAGAAGCTGACGTCCTTCACTACATAACTAACGGGATTTCAGACAGCCATATCAATAAAATGCTTTTATATAGTGCAACCACAATAAATGAACTTAAACATGCATTAAGAACGTACGAAAAAATTAAATCATCTAGTCAAACATCTTCGGATCAAATAAAATATTGCGATACTCGTGCAAAAGAATCATCAAAACAACATCAAGGTAAGTTTAAATGCTTCAATTGCAACGAGCGAGGACACACCAGCAATAAATGTTCAAAACCAAGGCGATTGAAGGGGTCCTGCTTCCGGTGTGGTAAATTACGACACATAGCAAATAATTGTCCTAGTCAAAATCAGGTCATGCCAGTCCAAATATCGAGGTTCCGGACAGAAGGGAAAAGCTTCCCCATAATGAGAAGTATATATTTTCTGGTAATAATAATTTCGAGTTTCAAATCAGGTACATATTCAACGAAGCTGACAGTGAGCTCTGCACTTTGTCGTTGTTGACTCTTCTGGACTCTGGTAGCGTTATCAGCTTTATCCAGGAAAGATTTGTGCCACATTGTTTTTGGAAAGAAGTTTCTTCTGATGATAATAACTACGTGGGAATATACAATAGTAAACTTCAAGTTTTAGGTAGTTGTGTTTGTAATATAAAATTTAGAGAGGTAATTGTTAGTTTGAAAATTTATATTGTACCCAATTCTACTATGAAATATCCTGTTATTTTAGGTCGAGATTTTTTAAATTTGAACAACTTTCAGTTGGTTGCCAAGAACAAAGACTGTGTGAAGACACCTTGTAGCTCTGCTGAAACCTCTTGCTTCGAAGATGATTTTTCGCAACAAATTTTGAATATTGACGTAAGTGATGATAATGCCTTTCATGCTTTAAATATCAACAATAATTTATCTTATGCGGTTAAAGAAAAAATTAAAAAAATCATATTAGAAGCTGAAACAGTAAATAATGAAATTCCTAATAATAATAATTTTATTGAAATGAACATTAGATTAACTAAAGATATACCTTTTTATTGTACGCCTAGACGTTTGCCATATCAACATAAGCTAGAACTACAAAAAAATCTTAGATGATCTTTTAAATCGAAGTATTATCCGCGAAAGCAATTCTCCGTATGCTAGCCCGGTTGTACTCGTTAAGAAAAAAAGTCACGAATTGAGAATGTGTGTAGATTTTCGTGAATTAAATAAGTATACGGTTCGCGACAATTATCCTTTGCCGGTAATCGAAGACTTGCTAGACAGATTGCGTGACAAAAAATATTTTACAATATTAGATCTTCGTAATGGATTCCATCACGTTAAGGTAGCTGACGAGTCGGTGATGTATACGTCTTTTGTAACTCCGTTGGGGCAATACGAATACCTTAAATTGCCTTTTGGTCTGAAAAATGCTCCTTGGGTTTTTCAAAGATACATAAACCATATTTTTAAAAAGTTAATAGTTTCTGATAAGCTTTTCGCTTATATGGATGATCTTTTGATCGCGAGTTCAACGCTTGAAGAGCACCTAGAAATTCTTACACAGGTTATGGAACTGGTTAGGGAAAACACATTGGAACTTAGATATGATAAATGTAAGTTTTTATATGAGGAAATCGTTTACTTAGGATATATAGTTAATGCGAAAGGGATACGGCCCAATCCAGAAAACTTAAAAGCCATTAGTGATTTTCCATTACCAAAATGTGTAAAGGGTGTTCATAGCTTCTTAGGTTTGTGCTCTTATTTTAGAAAGTTCATTCAAAACTTGGCTACTTTGGCTAAACCCCTTTATGATCTTTTAAAGAAAGATGTCTCTTTCAGTTTTGGTCAGAAGGAGATAGAAACTTTTGAAACTTTGAAACTAAAGCTCGTACAATCACCGATTCTAGCAATTTACAGCTCTCAAAATGAAACCGAATTACACTGTGATGCGAGTAGCATTGGATTCGGTGCAATTCTTTTGCAACGTCAGAGTGATAGAAAATTTCACCCTGTGTTCTATTTTTCAAAAAGGACTACAAGTGTTTGAGTCCAAATACCATAGCTACGAATTGGAAATTCTGTCAATTGTTTATGCTTTAAGACGTTTTCGCATTTATTTAACTGGAATAAAGTTTAGAACAGTTACTGATTGCCAGGCACTAACACTTACTCTTCAAAAGAAATTACTTAATCCTAGAATATCAAGATGGGCGTTAGAAATGCAGAACTATGATTATTCAATTGAACACCGATCAGGAACCAGAATGCAACACGTAGATGCACTTAGTCGTTGTACAGAAATATTGGTGATAGAAGAGGGTACTTTATGTTATTATGAAATTAGCTCTTGCATTGGAAAAGGGCGAAAGTCAAATGTTTGCATTAATAAACGGTTTGGTTTACAGAAAATTAAATAATAATGTAATGTTTTATGTTCCAAAGCAAATGGAAGATCGCGTAATTCAGACACATCATGAATCTCTATGCCACTTAGGAGTAGCAAAATGTTTTGACCACCTTCGGAAATCTTATTGGTTTCCAAATATGAAGCAGAAAATTAAAGATTCTATTGCAAATTGTCTTAAGTGTGTTTATTATTCTCCAGTGTCTGGTAAAATCGCAGGAGTATTGCATAATATTCCAAAAGGTAATCAACCATTTGAAGTGATACATATCGATCACTTTGGACCTTTGCCACCAACCCGCACTAAGAAAAAATACATTTTTCTTGTAATTGATGGTTTTTCTAAATTTTGTAAACTATATGCTGTGGCTTCAACGCGAACGTCAGAGGTTGTTTCGTGTTTGGGATCTTACTTTTCGTCATACAGTCGGCCTAGTAAAATTATCTCAGATCGAGGATCTTGTTTTACGTCCCAAGAGTTTGATGATTTCATAGCAAAGCATAATATAAAACATATAAAAGTAGCGACATGTTCACCGCAATCAAACGGGCAGGTTGAACGAATTAATAGAATAATAACGCCAATGCTTTCTAAAGAATCGAACACGGATAGTACTGGGAATTGGTATGAAAATTTATCAAAAATCGAATTTGCATTAAATAATACTTTGTGTAGAAGTATAGGTACAACTCCTAGCATATTGTTGTTTGGTGTCAAACAGAAGGGCGAATTATGTGATAAAATCGCTGAATATATCGAAGAAAATGTACATGAAACAGATTTACGAGATTTAGAAAAAATCAGAAAGCGGCTTCTAATATGATTAGTAAAACTCAAAATTATAACAAACTGTATTATGACAAGAGACATAAAGCACCTCATAAGTATAAAAAAGGCGATTTTGTGATGGTAAAGAATGTAGTTGTAACTGCAGGAGTTAATAAAAAATTGTTACCTAAATATCGTGGACCATACGAGGTAGTTGAAGTCTTGGAGAATGACAGGTACGTTATATTATATAGATATTGCTAATATGCAAGTAAGCAGAATTCCTTACAAAGGAGTGTGTTCACCAATAATATGAAACCATACATTAATTTAAATTTGAGCAAGGGTTGAGCATTGATGCAGAGTGTCTGTATAGCGTCTTAGGTATTTAGGATTTTTAATTTTAATTTGTCATAATTGTGGCTATGTTTTATTTATTGTTTATACTACCCGACCTTTGTTAATATCTTGATACATTAAGAGAAAAAAAGAAACGGCTTAAAATGAAATTTCGATTAACAACAAGATGAATTAGTTAAGTCATAATGCATGTGTATAATGTACCAGTTTTCAAAACGAAAATCTAAAGCTATGTATTTGTACATGTAGGCAAGAAATTAAAGTGAAATATTTTAGATTTGAAGAATTGATCAATTTGTTAAGGTATTGGTCAACATCGTTACTGTATTATTTTTTGATATAATGATGATAATATGATTATTTTTACATGAAGTTTAGTACATGATGAGTACATTCGATGGTTTGTTTAGTAAAGTCTTATTAACGTAATTTTGTTGTAGAACAATTTAACTTTGTCTGTGAAGTTTTACATAAGAAATAGTACAGTATCTGTATTCAAGTATGAAAAATTAAGTTTTATAGTTTATCCTGTGTTACTTATGTATAAGCTTTTAATCACGTTAAATTAAAGTTTGTAAAAATATTTCATAGAAAGTTTGAAGAACAGTTCACATCACTGTTAAAAAGAATTGTATAACTTTTACGAGTAATTTTCCAATGACTGTTCATTTATTTGAAAATCGTTAGGAGTATTTAACTAGTTTATAGTATCCTAATTTTGTATGCTTGCGGCATTTGGTGTATCATGATTTATATTTATAATCGGGTCGATTATTATGCAGGATGGTCGAATCTGTAGTCATAAATTAACAAAAATTGAATTTCTTGTACACGCATACATACGTATACACTATAGTGATCATCAAATGCTAACGGCACCGATTATCGAGCAGATTAACTGATAACGATCGATGTACCAAAGAACGCACTCTAATAAATTGTGTCGTACAGTTCAGACGTGATACTCGAGTCTTTTTATTTTGTTATTGTCTGCCCACTGTCGGTTCCTACAAAGGCTCCCTCGATATCAATGGTTTTTCAATGGTTCCTACTACGTCACGTAGCGCAGTTTCAACCGGTGATTTACCTTTCAAGTATGCGTGATGTGATCCAGAAATCTCACTTACCCTTAGCAGGCTGTCCATGGACACCTCCAACAACCTCTCAAAAATCTTAATTTTTCTTGCATTTTGGGTATACATACAAGTGCGACCGACTCTTTTTTTTAAAAAGTAATGTTGATGAGGTTTTAATTATAAATAGTAGTTAAATGATGAAACTGTATTAGAGTGTTAATCATTTTTACTTTGTTGAACGATAACTTCGAAACGGAGAGAAGGAGGGAAACCATACCAAGGATTTTTTATCTAAAAAACACATGATCTTCATCGGGTGTATAAATTATATAGGGCGATTCATAAAATATGGAGGAATATCCTTAATACGCTTAAATACAAAACGACAATCCATCATTCAGTTTTTTTTTCTTAATCCTGTCTATATGTCTATAATCTCATACATAATAGCAATATGCATGTACTGTGTATGTTGTAAACTATACGTATTATAAATTTAAATACCTTTCGATTGTACCTACATAATAAATAATTCAAGTAAAATTTCGAATTCCATTCTCAAACAACAAATTTTTTCGAATTTAGCATTAAATAAAAAGTTGCAACCCGCAAAAAAAAAAATACTTACATTCGAGCTAAATGCAACCTTTCTTGAGTGGGAAGATTTTCTACCGTATGCATCTCAGCTACCAAGTCTGCGTGATCCATTTTCCTTTCTATATTTACAATTTATGTGAGAATGCTATTTCCGGTAAATGCTTTTCTAAACAAAAATCCTCGTATCTCTTAACCTCAAAAATCGAAAGCTTTATCCCCACTCGAGAAGGATAAAAGCTTAGAGACGAAATATACAACGTTTTTGATGATGATGCATCTGCAGGCACTTTCGGAAAATTCAAAGGAAAACCTTTTCTTCGTTGCGTTGTTGTTTTTGTTGTCGTTGCTATTGCTATCACTGTCGTCGTATGTATTGCTGACGGATAAGGAAAAATTGTCTTCAAGCACGAAACGTTCAATTCTTTCTGACTTGCTGGTTGATTGTGTCATACGAAATTCTGATGGTGCACTCTCTTCACATAAATGTCCTGAAATGAAATGAAGGGGGAAAAAATTACTTCATATAGAAAGAATTGGTTTACTGTCGCAAAATAAATGATAACACCTAAAAGCTTTTAGATACTCTCAGGTGAAAATATAAAAATCAGATCTGACCTAAATAATTTACATTAGTTCGTGGTGACATGCAACCGATAAGAAAGAGGTTGGTGAAAAAAAAAACAAAATGGGGTGATAAGGTAATACAGGTTAATGGAAATTATTACTTCAAGCTAGCTACATATATATGTATACAGGTATGAGGATAAATTAAGTAGATGGTTATCTGAAACATGTTTTTAATAGCTTTTTTCATTTTTGTTCGCAAGGAGATGATGTACATATTTGTAAAAATATAAAAACGATTACAGCCGCGCGAGTTACGTACGTAGGCATGTTGCATCCCAACATACCAAATATCCAACATATGCATACGAAGCATATTTAAAATAAAAGACAATTTGATATTCCGATAGAATAAGTGACCAGAGTAAATTCTCAGACATTATATGAAAGGTGACACCTTCATGTTATTCAAAAGAACAGAAGGCACGTTTCGCAAAGTAATGACTTCTTAAAAAATGTAAAAGTACCTACTTGTGTAGAAAATTAGAAAGAATTTTCAGTTAATTATCATTTGGATTAGCAAGAAATCGGAAATAAATTTTTATTAACCAAACCCGAAGTGTTTTAATAATTTTTTCTAAAATTAATATTTTTTTCGAAACGAATCTATAACTCGCGCTCTTTGCAGATAGAAATGTGAGATAATCTATGAAGCTGGGATGTTGGCGTTCAACAATTTGTTAATAATATGTTTCTATTGTCCCAAATCTTGTTCATCTAATACCTACAAATTTTCACTTTTATTTTCGTCGACAAATGCATGTCTCGTATGACAAAAATACAGATTTATTCGAGAAAATATAAACCAATTGGATAATATGAAATATTTCAGATTAGAGGCAATAAATAACGATTTGACTTGAGGATACTGTTCGAAACACACGAATTTCGCAAAAGTTTGTAATCAATCAATTCCCGTCCATAGAAGTGTTACTTGATTTTGATGATAGCCTTCGGAAGGAAGTTTTATGTATACACATATATGGATGCATAGCTAATGATGATGTATTAGTAATCCTTGCCTCGGGGAATTTCTTATCGATGATCAGTTATTTAACCGAAGGAGCATTACAAAAACTTCTTAGCTCGGCTACAAGTTGTGGTCTATGGCTTTACCCCACTAACACCAAAATAATTATCTTCACACGAAGAACTTTTGCTCCGCCCAAGGCTGGGTAAGATCACCATCGAATTGAAAACTAGGTCTACAGAAAACAAGGTATTGTTACCTAGTTGAGAAATATATAATATTATTTCATATGACATCTTTTGACAAATTGTGTGAAATAATTTTTGTAATTTTGTTGTTTTCAATATAAAATCACGGCACTCAAGAGGATATAATCTGGATAGGTTGCCGAAAATCCAAGAGCGGCATATCTGTGTGTAAATGGGTATCTACGCACCACGCCCACGGCTGCAATAAAGGCTACCGTCACAGTGTTTGAGGAAGCCGAAAGCTAATCCCATTCTCGTGATCCTTAGAGAGAACTTTTTGAAGTCGCAAGGCTCTAGAGGTGTCGTCTATTTTTACGATCTCTCTTTTGGATCTGCTGAGCTCTTGTATTCGGATTTTTTGTATGTCTGCCATTGCTGAGTGGCCTTAGCTCTGTGAACAGATTTCACACGATTCTCCTTAGTTTTCTGAGATGGTGCTACACCACCAAGGAACGTAATTTGCCCTTGAAAGTTGGACATAGGACATAGGACAGTTCTCTTCGTAAGCTTAAAAAAGGCGGTACTTGAATTTGATCTGCTGGAGCTAAGTAGTATTTAGTTTGGAAGACCTATAAGATCCTTCTAAATTAGGGCCCTGAATGTGGAGCAATCTGCCCATTTTGGAATACTTATGTGCTCCTTTCTTAATCTCAGCGTAGCAATTCCAAATTTTATAGTATGTCTATGATTGTCTATGATCCGATAGCGGGGCTCGATTTCAGACATGTCAGATCATAACCAGTTCAATACCGTTCCTATTGACGATTATCAGGTCAACAACTTTTCCTTTTATTGCATTAACGAAGGTGGATTCTACTCCTTGGTTGGCTACTTATAAGCCGTTTGAGAATGAGTAATGTAGGACTTACTTATCCCTTTGATTAATGTCGGTGCTTCCTCAGGTTATATGAAGAGCATTGGTATCGGACAACATCTTTTGTTATGTTCCCCTCTCCTGTAAAGTAGGCAGACGCTAGAAGAATCTGCTCCTTGCTATTTGGGAGATTTTTGAATTACTTTGACATCACTGTTAGAAAAAAATCTAATTGATGGAAAAGCGATAGTATCCTTTCTATACATGATGGCTGCTCTCGGTGATTCACAATTAATGCCGAATAGTCTTTTGGATGCCTTTTCGCCAGGGTGCCAACCAATTTTTCCGTTGTGAGCCCAAGATTCCTGAATCCGGGAAATGTCCCATCCAGATTTTACAAGCCCTTCAGACTGTGGAAGCGCTTTTTGCTCTGTGAAGGTTATTCTGAGCACACCACTTGTAATTAGTTTTTTACATCACATTCGGTAGTCATTTCTAAATACCTTACAAAGAATTCGGTGATCTGCGATGGACCACCAGGTAGATTTGTTGGGGTAATGGAGACATTTTATATACATATCGCTCATTAAATACAACAACGTCATAAGTAAAAAAATGCGAATTTTGAGTTATGTAAGGAATGCACTTTGTATGATCTTTTAACTGTAAGAACGTAGGTTCTGTAACTAAAACGCTCGCCACGAGAGAGCGTTAATGTCGTTCTTGTGACCCTGCGATTTGTAGTTTTAATTTAGGACAACACCGTATTATCTCAGCTGTGAGGTTTCACTCATCCTTGATAACTTGGTGACAATTTATACACATGTGTGTTAAGCCGACATTGCTTTGAAGTTAAGTCTATTATTGATATCTTTTGTTGTGTGCATAACATATTATTTCGACTTATGGCGTTATGAACGAGATAATGCACATTATTCAAGTTTGTATCATTTTGAAATATGACGGTCTTGCACTGAAGAAAATGTTTTGTAAAAGTATTATTTCTTTTTATGACGTTAATACAAGAATAAAGCAGCTAATTTCAAATTAAAATTTTTAACTAAGTAACCTTATGACGTTCTTATTGCAAATACTATTTTCAAGTCCGTGAAACACTTTTAATTATTTATACTTGTGTCAATCTTATTAAAATTACTTCCGTACAATTTTGAATAATGAATACACGGAGGAAATTAATGTGCCAACTCGTTGTGAAAGTACAACAGTCGACTATCGTGGTAAATAGCGATATGGAATTAACTGGTAATGTAAAGGAGCTTATCACTGAAAAAGTACATGACGTTGAAAATGAATATTCAGAACATCCTGTGGTAATGAGACCTGACAAATTTACAATGTGTCAGCGCAAGAGACTTCAAAAGGATCTGGTATGTGTCATAATTTGTAAATTACATTTCTCATAAATAAATAGAAATGATGTTCAAATTATAACATATTGCGGGTGGATATTATTATCTATTTCCTTTTATATACAGAAAATCAAAACAATGGCATTATCGCAAGTTGAAATACTTCCAGTTCTTCATTTTCTGAAGATGCTGATGATAGTGTTAATGACAAGTTGTACGTACCCAAAAATGATGAAGGCAAGGATTCTGACAATCACATTGAACAAAAAAACACGAGCGTTTCTACGTCATTTCCTTCCATAGGGAACAGTACTTTAAATTTAGGTATTAGTAGAAATGACACATCCACATCTACTCCAGACATTCCTATTTTGGTGAGTCCTCTCAAGAAAAGTGTGAAAAAAAAAACTGGAAAAGGAATATTTTAAAGAAACTGAGAAATATAGGAGAGGAATATGAAGGGAGGAAAGGGAACTGCAAGGAGTATGCGGAGAGAAATGCAAATTTAATTGTTCATCTAAGTTCAGTCAAGAAGAAAGACAGCAGCTATTCTCAGCCTATTGGTCACTAAGTCAGATCGAAAAACAGAGACAGTTTATTAACAACTGTATGACGGCTATTGTGTCAAAATATCGCTACACTCGCGAAGGATGTACAAGAAAACCGCGACAGAATAATAATGCATTCTACTTTTGTAAGTATTGTGAAAAGGTTCGAGTATGTAAAGTATTTTTTAAAAATACGTTAGACATAAATGATCGAACAATACGTACAGTACAGGAAAAACGGAATAAGGTGGCAGATGTACTACTCGAACCAGATCAACGAGGAAAACACGGAAGGCAAAGACGTTGGACTCGGCTATACGCGAAGGAATTCGCCACTATATCAATTCTATTCCTAAAATTGAGAGCCATTATACCCGTGTGAATACATCACGAACATTCGTAGGCGATAGTCGCACATTGGCCGATATCCATAGCACATTGGCCGATATCCAGAGAGGTTATGTAGCGGCATGCAAAGACAAAAACAAACCTTTTTGAAGCTATGAAATATTTCACGGGATGTTCACGGAGGAATTAAATATTTCAATTTTTGTTCCCAAGAAAGATTTATGTGAAACTTGTGTGGCATATGAAAACGCTGCTAATGAAGAAAAAGGTGATCCAAAGCAGAACTACGATCGACATCTACGAGTAATTGAGAAAATTTTGTCAAGAAAAAAAAAAGTGCGATAAAGAAAAGAAAAACTTTAATGGCATTATCGCAATATACGATCTTCAAGCAGTCATGCAACCCAAAGGAGATGCTTCTGTCTTTTACTATAAATCGAAGTTGAACGTATTCAATTTCACTATTTATGACTTGCAAACAAATTGCTGCGAATGCTTCATTTGGGATGAGTCCAACGTACATTGAGGTGTAAATGAATTAGGTACTTGTGTGTTAAAGTATTTGCAGAAGGAAGCGAAAAAGCAAGAGAACTTTTTGTAGTAAACGAATTGTGCTACGAAGTTTTTTATGACATCAAGGAACTCTCTTCTAACATTGGATCCATGAATATGACAAATTGAAAACTTCATGATGTAAAAGTAATTAAGATCGTGCGAGAATCTCCAACCTCTGTGTATTTTAAAAATTCTTATAATGGCGAATTTCAAGAGGCCAACGTTATAAAAAGGAAGAAACAAGTAAATGACTCAAAAATTATATTGAAGTCTGCATTTAATACAAAACCTGGACTGGCAGAGAGAAAAAAATCGATCTTTTGGATTTGGTTAACAAGAACCACAATCCAAGATAATATAATAACTTTTACCAAAATTTATAGTTTTAGCTTCGTACCAATAACTCGGAATTACTTTTAAATTAATAAATAACAAAAATCTATCCATAAAAAATGTGTCATGATTATTTGCTATTTACATCATTTTCAGGTCGACGGAATTTGGCACTAGTAACTCAAATTCAAATAATTTGTAAAAATAATAACCATAAAATGATTTGATTTTCTATCAACAACGTCATATATCAAGTTGTAACATATTTCAAAATCAATTTATGTGGCAATAACGTCACAAGTACGAATGAAGCTTGTTTAATTGTTTAGTATACCCATACATGTTTGTGAAAAGTATTTAAGCACTTCGTACATTACAACAATAGATTACTCTACTAAAATAAACAAACGCGTTTGCTGGAAAGTATTTGGTACACGAAAGAGAGTAAATCGAAACTTTAAATTGCATTTTTTTAAGAATGATGTTTTTTCACTTATGACGTTGATGTATTTAATGAGCGATATATAGGTATATTACTGTCGAAAGTGATAATCCCATTTCACAGAAACTTTTTTTCCACGAATCATATCGACACGACACTAAGTTGGACTAAGTTATTAATAATGATGAAAATTTACACAGAAGCAAAATGTCATCGTGATTCATTTGAAACGTGAGTTATTTTGTTTTGTATATTACTTTAATTACTGAAATATCTAGAAACTAATCAATTCATTAACGATCGCCAATATGGCTTCCAGTCTGAAGACTTGCTGACTTTTTTTTACGAAGCATTAAAACCGTAATCTCCACAAGTGCGGTGAGGCTCTAGATTTTTCAAAGGCCGTTGATAGTGTTGTATGTATACACATACATATGTACATTATCTCTCTTTAAGCAATAATCAATCATTGTGATCATGTTATCATCAGACGGTTATAGTCATTCTGTAGTCAGTCACTAAGCAGTAAACAGCTCAATTTGTATCAGTCAGTAATAAAGTCATAGTAAGTCAAGTCACGCGTCTAATTATAAGTATAACAGATAGGTCACTCCCCTCCTCTTCTATTATGGATTGAAAGTTCTTTATCTGCTCGGCTAATACGGGCTGTATTAGATACATCTGAACTGCACCCTATAAATGCTGGTGTACCTCAGGGCTCTGTTATGTCTCTCTCCTTAGTTTTTATTAATGATCTGTTTCAATCTCAGCCATAGTTTTTGTGATGACAGTACCCTTGATTTCGCTTACTCCTTTGATACTCTTGCGGGCGTTAGAAGGATTCTCGCATGTGTCAAACTAGATTGCATGATTAGAATATTGAATAATGACCAGCACAATATCCTTGCTTGGAGCCAAGCGAATCGCGTCGAATTCAATGTGTCACTGGGTGTCTTATCTCTTTAAAATTAGACCATAATTTTACCGCCAGCAGTTTCTTTTGATGGAGCATAAATTTCCGATAACCGCCACAAAGCTGGACTGATTACACCTCCACCAAAATGTGTTGGATTTCTGAAAAGGTGTAAGACATATGTATTTCAGCGGTCCTCTACAAGGCCTATATCAGGCCTAGAATGGAATGAATTCACATATTTGGGCTGGTGCTGAGCTTTAGAATCATTAGACAACGTCCAAAATAGAGCTTTTAAGCTCATTGGTGACTTGGCAATAACTATAGTCATATTGCCTTTCGATTCTTTATCGCTGTATTAATGGACATTGTTCCGACGAAATATCTACTCTGACACCGATAACGAATATTCGGTAATCTCTGTTGATAGTAGATATCTATTTAAAAGGATACCATGTTTAGAATTATAATTAACTCAATTAACGTAAAATGCAATGAAAATATCTAAGTAGAAAAATTTGCAATCAATAACTGATTACTAGTTTACTACATATCTATACTAACTACTTAGAATGCAAATTTCATTATACTTCCGGCAAAACTCCAAGGAACATAGCTCAGTTCCCTGAGGGTTATAACCAATCACATGTATTTGCACTCCGCTTATCTAAAGCTTTTTCTTTTGTTTTAATACAGTAAAGGGTTTGTTAAACATGCAAATTATAGAGTTCTACCCGGATCTGATGAGGTTTTTGAACTTCTGTAGAATGTAAGTCCTCTCTTCATTTCGCCTCAAAATACCCAGTTAGTTCGTTGAATTTGATTTCAGTTTACGTACTTAGTATCCGCGAATAGTTCGGCAAGTTTGTAACTAAACACGCCATGAATGAAAGCAACGATATGGAAAAAGTTTTCATAACGAAAATTGGAGCTTTTGCGCTGCAATTGCGATTCAAGAAGTGCTTATTAAAATGCAAAGGATGCATAACATAAAAGTATGTTTGTGTGTGTGTGTGGTATGTAGATGGGCATGTATATATATATATATATACATAAAATATGTATAATGTATCATGGCAGACCGATAGTTGACTCTGCTTGTTACACTTTTGCCTTGGTGTAGATGTAGAAATTTGCCCTGTTAAAGTGTGTCAGAGCATAATCTGTTCTTTGGCTTGCTTAAAGTTTCCAGCTCAAGGTGAACTTTGACTTCATTTAAAAACAGTTACATAGACAGGTGGGAAGCTTTTATTGTAATTCATGGTAGTTTTGCTGATTTTCCAAGTACATGCAATCGCGATTATGCATCAGGCGTTTTAGATCTACTACTTAAATATGGGGTCAGATTTTTTGTCTTTTTTGTCTTATTTCGTTTCATTTTTTTTTCGAATTCGCTGAAAATAAAAGCAACCCGCATTTTACTATAATTTTTGCTTTATATAATGGTCAATGCATCGAGATAGGAAATAGGTGAAGGGATAACAATTAAAAATAATATAATATATATATTTATAGGTGAATTAGACATAAAAAAAAAACATAAATTAAAAATATTTTGCATGTCATATAAATATTTTTTCGGTCAGGTGTGTAAATTCAAATTACTTTTTATGCAAACGACCGGATTATCGGATTTTCTCACTTAGTTTGATTTATTTAATAATTAGCCTACATATATAAATATATAATCTGACTTATCAAATCGAATCGCTGAGTGAAATGATCTCTGTTCCAGCTGTTGTTTGATTAAGCAAATGGTCGTGTATAGGTGTTGATTTCATATTTGCAAAGTATGTTGGGCACCGTGATTCAAGAATCCAAATCTCGCCGGGTCTGATAAAGATTTGCATTGACGAGACGATGTGAATAGCTGCTTACCTTTAGACAAATTCGCTAGAACGAGACCTATTGTTCACCCTCAAGATCCACGAGACATTACCTATAAATCCAAACCGAACGTCCTAACAAAATTTTTAATTGGTCCTACCTCCCTCTCTCTCCTCTTGATTCATGCAGTTTAGGTGGTGTGGGTGTGAGCCAAAGAATCTGTATCGACTACTGGAGAGAGAATAAGTCACCGTTTCAATTTCCTCCCGGCATCTTCCGCATACAGAGTTGTCAAAAATCAACAGCCTGTGTGGTTAACCTCTGAGAGAGGAGTGCAGAATTTCTTCCCACGATGATCAGACTCTATTTGTAATTGAGATTTTTTATGAAAATAATTATTTTAAACTCAACTTTTTTAAATGAAAACTTCTCTAGGCGCACCGCGTACAAATTACAAAATTTTTGCAGGGCAGTGAATGAGTTCCACGATCGTCACTTTTTAAAGTGAAATGCTCAGTCGGGGGAGGCGAGTTTTTTTTTGCAATAAATATTAAGAAGAGAACAAGTTGGAATTCTCGGATGACAGTTTTATATGATAGCTTGAAGTAAAGTTGACTTTCTTTGTAAAAGTACTCAAATTTTAAAAAGTTCGGTATACAAAAATGTGTTAAGTAAAATTTTAACTTCATTTGTGCCTTGTTAAACACACAATCATCTTTTTTCACCTACAGAGGGGTTTTCTGCAAAAAAGTAATAAAAAAATTGTTGTTTTGTTCCTGTACGGTAATTATTAGGTACCTATAGGCAACTTTTCATTTAAACTAATTTGAATAATGATTAAATAAGATAAAATTTAAGGTAGCCAAAGCTACCGATTTTCTCTTATCGGAACAGAATTCTTATGTTTGGGTTTTTGTTTTTATGAAAAGCAGTTAGTTTGAGATATTTTTGATAAATAAGTTGAAATATTTTCAGTATGCTAATTTAGTTCTAAGTCTTCCAGAAAGTGCTTCTATCATGAGAAAGATGATTCTGTTAGAAATAAAAGGACACCAAAAGAACTGCACTGAGATATGACAAGGTACCGTCTATTCCCCTAATTTCGACCAGGTGCCCAAAAATATTAGTTGCTTTACGCCAATAAATTTGTTTCATCAGCAATTTTAATAATCTTTTGGAATAGCGAATCCGAGAATCTTTTGTTTTTTCAACTAATCATTTTGTTGAATTAACTATAATTTTTATAGAATAAATTTCGAAAAAATAAAAATATCAGCTAAAACAGTCGTTGTTTTTTCCAGTCTTTAGAGGCAACTATTAGAAAAATCGACTAATTTATATTGCTCTTTCAACAAATTCAATTGATTTATCATATCGCATCATTTAAAACAACTGAAACATTAGTAATCAACTAATCGAATTTGTTAAAATATAACAATGAAATTGGAAAGTTCAACTAATTTTTTAGTTGATCATAATAATATAATGCTATAAATTTTATGGGCAGAAACTCTATGTACTTATACTAATTAATAAAACTGAGAGTTTCTGCTTACTGTATACGCTGAAGAAAATATTCAGCAAATCCTGAGTGTGAATTATATGAGACAAAATTTTCTGATTTGTTGGATCATCGAATGTAGAAGTCGAAGTTACGAGTTGTGTTAACAAACGAAATTGAAATTGAAAAAAGATGTGTCGAAGAAAATGTTCAGATTTTTCAATTCAACAAATGTATATTGGTTCAAATTAATGGTTTTGCACATAAGTTTCTAGAGCGATGAACCCATAGTAAAAATGCTCACTGGGATAGCAGCTGCAACCCAGCAGCCTCAAGCACAGCAGTTCTATCAAGTTAAAATACGCCCGGTTGAGAGATACTGGGATGATATTCAACAGTTACACTACTCAATATGGCAATCAGCTGAAGATACCAGCGCATCAGAGTTTGAAGAATATTTCAGTCTAGAGGAGGACACATTAGTCCAGTCAAATAAGTCGAAAAAATGCTAAAGATCGCATTTAATTTGTTTCAGGCTGCAATTTTGAGGGTTGGTGTAGGGTGGTCCTGGGAGTATTGTCGCAAAAATGCAGCCTCGCAGGTCCAAAAAAAAGGGTGAAAGACAATAAAAACACCCCCGAACGCGTGACAATCTATTTGCAGTGCGTGCGGTTTCGAAGAGGTAAAATTTTTGAAAAAATTAAAAATGCTATATGATTCAGAATATGATTCTAAATAAAAAAGTCTATGGTCGCCAACCCCTATCTCTTAAGGGCGCGACAGGAAAACCGAAAGAAGCTAAGGGTGGACAAATCGCTATATACACTAACATGTGTCCGACTACTTCAATTCTGCAACATTTTCGTTCAAGAGCGAGGCAACCAAAAGAAGCGTGAATTTTTCGAGGATAGAATGGAAAAAAGAAGAAGAAAGTTATCAGACTATATGTTGAGCAATATTTGCGCTCATGTTTTGCTGTGGTGACGTACTTGGAACATTTTTGAATTTTTCTTAGAATTTTGGCTGGTTGTGCAAAGCGAGACGAGATATGATAATTTTTGCCTTAGAATTTTTTCTTTTTAGTTCAATATGGCTGCAGTTTTGCGCATTCGATGGTTTTTAGGGTTTTAGGTGACTGCGATTGCGTAAGCGTGTGAAGAAAATAATGTTATGTGATTGTGTGCATTTTTTGTTTGTTTTTAATTGTTGTAAAGGATAGGATATGGGATTGCAGGCTATACAGGAAGAATGGGATATAATGGTATAGACTAGATGGGTGGGATCTGGGTTGGTTAGATGGTTAAAAATAGGAGCGTTACCTTATTTAAAAATTTATTACTGACAAATCATAGTTATATAAAATTTGCAGGTGCTTTCTTTTTTTAAATTTATTTAAAAAAAGGTTTTTTTCTTCATGAGATAAAGGTCATTTATTAGAATGTTTCGTACTGTAGTTATAGCTAATTCATAAAATTAGAAGAATACAACTTTCACTGAAACTAATAGGATTTACGACCCCACCCTCCCGCTCCCCCTTTCAACACTTTTGTACTGCAATTTTTCTTGTCTAACCGAGAGCGAGACCTGTCCATAGCTGGTCGGTTGTCAACTATTCGTAAAAGACTCATTATCCACTAGCCACAAGGAAACTGTAAAACTAAATTTCTAATTACCTACATTTAATCACAAAATACCAATTGAATAGATTGCTATCTTATTTTAATTTTTTGTTCTTAATGTAAAAATTTTAATTAACTCTAAAAAAACTGTCGCGCACAACTTACAACTTAAAACCACATTAAATGTGCAAAACTACAAACATAATAACAAATAATTCTAAGAAAAAATTGTTACCATAATATATCTTCTCGCTTTCATCCCCAATCAAAACATTTCACCTAAAATCCTAAAAATTCTAAGGAAAAATTGCTACCATCATATCTTTTCTCGCTTTCATACCCAATAAAAATTTCACCTAAAACCCTAAAAACCATCGAATGCGCAAAACTGCAACCATATTGAACTAAAAAGAAAAAATTCTAAGGCAAAAATTATCATATCTCGTCTCGCTTTGCACAACCAGCCAAAATTCTAAGAAAAATTCAAAAATGTTCCAAGTACGTCACCACTCACCACAGCAAAACATGAGCGCAAATATTGCTCAACATATAGTCTGATAACTTTCTTCTTCTTTTTTCCATTCTATCCTCGAAAAATTCACGCTTCTTTTGGTTGCCTCGCTCTTGAACGAAAATGTTGCAGAATTGAAGTAGTCGGACACATGTTAGTGTATATAGCGATTTGTCCACCCTTAGCTTCTTTCGGTTTTCCTGTCGCGCCCTTAAGAGATAGGGGTTGGCGACCATAGACTTTTTTATTTAGAATCATATTCTGAATCATATAGCATTTTTAATTTTTTCAAAAATTTTACCTCTTCGAAACCGCACGCACTGCAAATAGATTGTCACGCGTTCGGGGGTGTTTTTATTGTCTTTCACCCTTTTTTTTGGACCTGCGAGGCTGCATTTTTGCGACAATACTCCCAGGACCACCCTACACCAACCCTCAAAATTGCAGCCTGAAACAAATTAAATGCGATCTTTAGCATTTTTTCGGCTTATTTGACTGGACTACATGCAAGGTTTTATTGGAATTGCATCCGCACCAGTGGTAAACGCAACCTCCATGATGAAGCTGCGGAAAATAGTCTTACCAAAGTTCGATGGTGACTATTTGAAGTGACGACTATTTTACGACCTCTTCAACGAAGTGCTACACAAACAATCAACGGTCGACTCGCAGAAAATGTGGTACTTAAAGAGCAGCTTATCGGAGAAGCCGAAAAACTTGTGCGACATTTTACTATATCAGATGCAAACTACACCGCTGCATGGATTAAGGAACGTTACGAGTACATTAGACTGCTGGTAACTGCACCGTTGAAAAGATTACAGTCACAAACAGCAGTAGCTTATGAGAGTGCGGCTGCAATTAGGATGTTATACGACATAACGCAAGAATGCCGCCTCCTTGGTCTAGAGAATTTAGGAATCAACAGAAGCCGTTGGGATCTACTGTTGTGTCACATATTGGTCAAGAAATTGGATAGAGTAACACACACGCTCTATGAGCAACCTCTCACTAAGCCCAGAGCATTGCAATCATTCAAAGGCTTCCAAAACTTCTTAGAGATGCGCTTTCAGTCTTTGGAAGCTCTAGGAAATAAGGGCGATCAATTCAAGATCTTCATAAAAGAACAACCACATCCAGGTCTTTCACATCAGTCTCGACTGGACCAACATATATTTTGTGCAAAGGCGATCATCAAATCTTTGCCTGCCAGAAATTTATTCAACTAACGCCTCGCAAGCGCTTCGGCGTAGTCAAAGATTTAAACATTTGCGTTAATTGCCTCAAGGCCAGACACAGGGCGGACACTTGTCCATCGAGAACGTGCACAAAATGCTCTAAACGACACAACACATTACTGCACATAAAGACACCCATATTAGTACAGCAGCCTAGCAGGAATAATTACATGATAAGTGCGATGGCACAATCAACATAAAACCAATCCACATCATTTGATGACCAGCTTAAATCAGTCTCTTTGACGATGAAAAGCCTTCAAGCTCCAAATGGCTACACATTTCTCAGCAGTCATTGTAAATCTGGTCAATAATCAGGGCAAATACGTAGAATCCAGAGCAATATTGGATTCCGGCTCCCAGCTTAACTACATAACAGACAAGATAGCAAATCAACTAAACCTATCTGGAGTTTTCGAGCAAAGCAACTATATATTCAAGGCATCGGCAAACGCAAGCAACAATCTCAACGCAAAGTGAGCGTATTACTACAGTCGAAAATAAGTGCTGTTAGAATAGAAGCTCATGTACTCCTGAAAACCATTTCACCACAACCAGCAAAATGAATAGACACTTCAACATGGCCAGTACCACACAACATAAGATTAGCGGACCCGAACTTTAATCAGCCGTGCCAATAGACCTCCTGATTGGTGCAGAGATCTACTATTCAATCTTGTCGGTGGGACAAATCAATTTGGGAGAAACGCTACCAACAATGTAGAACACCCGAAGGGGTGCGCTATAGCAGGCAAAACTAAAGGTGTCCAACAGAATAAAGCAACGTGCGGGATACGCTGCGAAGATGAAGCTTTTGATCAGCAGATTGAGAAATTTTGGCGCCTGGAAGACGCAGAAGGAGCCAATAAGAACAATTTGACTACAGCAGAAGCACACTTTATTCAGACTACCTATAGAAACCAATGCGGCCGTTTCACTCGCTGTCAGTTTGCCTTTTGCAGGTAGCCGCACAGCATTGGGAGAGTGAAAGGACATCGCCTATATACGATTTCTGTCATTGGAATTGGAACGTAAGCTTTCCAAGGACTCAGTACTCAAGACAGCATATTCCAACTTCATTGAAGAATACGCAAAGCTAGGACATATGGAGGAAGTCGACTTAACTAGAATCGAGAAGCTATACTACTTCCTTCCACATCATTGCATCGCTAAGCCCGAGAGCAGCACGACGAAACTCCGAGTGGTATTCGACGCTCAAGCCAAAATATCATCCAAAATATCCCCAAATGACGTCCTACACACGGGTCCCATAGTATAAGATGAGCTGTTTTCCATCCTATTGCGTTTTCGTTTGCAAAGATATGTATTCACCGCCGGTTGAGGCATAAAATTGAAACTCAAAATATTAGCATCTGGTTGCATTTGTTTGGATTCATGCACAATTTATACAATAAACATAAAGTGCATGTAGTTGCATTGGAAATCTGGGCATCGATGCTCATAACATAAAACACACAACAAAGAAACGGTGGCGTCGCGTCGGCTCAATCGTTTTTCATAATCCTGTCGTAAAATGCAGTCGAGCATTACAGCCGAAATATCGTTTTGCGGCTCAACCAGCACTTTGCAAACTCGTCGGCTGAACCTAACCACCCTTAATTACCTTATCAACAGCATCTCGGCAATAGTGTCATAAATGCTTCCAATTAACTGATTAATGCGAACTCGCTGGCTCATTTCTACTATACAAAAATTTCAACGTTTGTTCTTTTTCTCAAGGAAAAACCCATGCGAGAACAGGTCGAGTACATATTTGGTTTCTCTTTACCTACAGGTACCAGCAAGAAGGAAGAATAATTTGGACTGAAAAAAAAAAGGAATTCAATGTTCGTTTAGTTGGGATCGTGAGATTTACCTATGGGCTGGTTTAGACGGTGTAGTTTTTGCGTCGCGTGATCGGTTATTCTCTTTTGTTCAAGAAGGGAAAAACTTGCTGTGCGTTAACACGGTATAGTTTTTGCACAGCGCGCACGAAAACAAGAGCAGTTCTTTAATCGCTTATTTCGTCGTCTTTGACATTATTCTCTGGGTGGCGTTCACGTTAACTGAACATTATTTGGACTGGTAATAATTTTAGTAAATTTCTTGCGCGTTTTGAAAAGTATGTTTATTAACATATAATAATAGCATTCAAAACTCTAATTATAAAAATATTATTTCATTTTTAGGCATGAATACGAGTTTATTTTATTGCGTATGTGGTGCACCGTAATTGCGCTATTGCTTTTTTGCAGCACTCTGCAAATTACTTCAAGGGATTTCTCTCTCTTGTCTCTTTTTATGTAGCCTTTGTGTTTAGTCTTATACAAGTTTTCAAAGTATTGATAACACAACAACAGTTTTTCTACTAATAGGCGGTCCCACCTTACGCTAATTTTTTTACACAATACTTTTAAAAAAAATCTCAATTTAAAAACAAGAAAATCAAACAATATTTTCACTGCCAATGGTCTAAGCTTTCACAAATTAAAATCACAAAACACAACAATCACACATAACATTTTCACATCAATGGTCCACACTTCAATAAATGAACAATTGCACACAATATTTTTCAACGACATCATTGAAAGATCAGCTGATGTTAAAAAAATTTCCTGAACTCCCCCGAATGCAAAAACAAATGAAAGAGGAATTGCTGAAAATAACAATTTTTCTGAACTCCCCCGTATGAATAGAAAACAAGTGAAAGAGGAATTGATAAAAACTTCATGATCGTGCTCGATGCTCAGTCGCTGTTCTGTGCGCGCCCTCCCCCATCTCCGCTCATCTCCCTCTCCCAACATTTTCGTGCGCGGCGCGCAAAAACTACACCGTCTAAACTACCCCTATGACAAAGTTAACCTAATGACAACAAGTTAGGAAGCTTGCGAGAGTTCCGAGTGTTTTACATTTAAAATGCACACGGCAAGAAAAGGAAGAAAGAAAGAAAAAAAATTAAAAAAAAAAATCAAACTCTCTTTAAAACTTTTAAGAATAAAGATAAAAAATGTGAAAACGCAAGTTGCATGCAACGAAACAGAATGGCAAATGTTTCATTTCGGGAAATAAATGAGAAGGGGCGGAGTTTTCACGTTTTACTCTCATAAAATGCTCCCGCGCTTTTGTGAAAACACGTTTTTGCTGAAAAATGGAGAGAATCGGCCAATGTTTTTTATAGCATGGCCAATGTTTGTTAGTGTAATTTCTATGCTGCTAATTGAGCAGCACGCGCTTCTGTTTACATTCGTTTTGCTGAGAAGAGATTAAGTGGGAGAAATTCTTGCTGGATTCTCTGATATTTTCAGGAAAAAATGAGAATTTCATTTGAGAGGAATTTTACATCTCCTTTCAGCATCTGAGCCAAAGCGAAATTTATGTTTTTCTTAAAAATGGCAGGTAGTGTGACCTGATGTAGATTATTATGAATAGGTTGAAAGGATTTAGAGGGATTTAATAAGATTTTGTCGTTCGGGTAATCCTACGTTCTCTCGATTCTTGTTTTTAACTCGCTGTCTCAGTTGCACTACAATAGTGTATAGCCAAGTTCTTTTCCCCCATTCATGCAAAAGACAAAAGTATATGAAATTACTTGTTTCATTCTAAAAAAACACCAGAAATTTGCCCATTTTGCTCTACAGCTTCTTAACTTGTCATTAGGTTAACTTGGCCTATGTCGCATAGTTCATAAATTTGTCAAATCAAAGTGTATACAAATGAAGGTTATAACGTATCAAAGTCCTTTTTTGTTGTTATTTTTGTTTTTGTTATAACAATCAATAAAAACGCTTAGTTATTCAATAATGTCCTTCGAGCCGGATATCAAAAAGGCAGATAATCAAACAGTGAGAATAAATTAGCAAGAGAACAGTGGATAGATTGGAATCAAAAAACGGATATCAGTGAAAAATTGTGAGTGAATTGTGTGAATTTAACTGAAAAAAGTGAAGTGTGCAAAGTAGAAGGGCAAGCATCATGACAGAAACAAATGCAGCACAACATTCTAGCAAAGAAACATAAAGACATACAGAATATGCAACAAGAGTAAATTCTTCACTCAACATTTTTCAAGCACTAGCGCTGGTGCGCGCGAGCTGACGGGGGAAATTTGTTTTGGCTTGCAAAAATACAGAAAACAGAGAATGAGAGAACGATAAAAACTCGTATTTAGGATGCTGCGTACATCAGTGGCGGATCCAGGGGAGGGGTCGTGGGGGTCATGACCCCCCTAAATTTGAAGAAAAAATATTTAATTAATTAAGTGATTTGAAAAAAACATATTTTTTATTTTATACTTTTTTTATTTATATAATTCAACTTAAAAAAAATTTTATTCCAAAACTTAAAAAAAAAATTTATTTCAATGAATGCTATTGTATGCATGTGATGTATGTGTATAGGTTTTTCTCGGAATTTGGGTTTCGGACCTCAGCTTTGGGTGATCCAAGAGAAATACTTCCCAAGCCACGAAACAGACTCCCTCACTACCACATCAGAGCCCTAACATAACTGAACTTAGTCCTAACTCCTGTTATATTTCGGGGCTTACCTTAGCCGAAGGCAATCACTCTAGAAGCTATGATTAAGACAACTCGCACACTTTTATTTTATTTATATATATATTTTTTACTTTTGCTTTGTTCACAAAATTTTTCTTTCATAAACTTCCTCTTATGGTTATTTTCACAAAACGTTTTTCTTTTTTTTTTTTTTTTGTACCGCAACTTCTATTTTCTTTACCAGTTTACAATTAGTATTCAGCCTACCGCGGCGGACAATGGTTGAAATGAAATTTGATATTTTCATAAATATCAAACCATCGTCCTGCTATCGTGCATACATTGTTGCACCCACAATGTATGCCGCTCGCGACAATTTGCTGAAAGGAGGCTTTTTGGTGAAGACTTGATCGTTTAAATCTTCACCGAGTAAATTTTATGCGCCCGATATGTATGTAGGTATACTATGTACATACATATCGTATTTTTATTTTCGACAAATCATAGATACTGAAGGTAAGATTTGTCGTGGGGCTTTTTTCTATTGAAACGACTTGGGTTGAAATTTAAAACTTTTATTTGTCCCAAGTCGTTCTATGGGAAATATTTTTTGTTTTTAACTGAGGAATTTGAATCAATTACTGATGGCAATTTCTTCGCCTTAAAGAGAGATAAGCCCCTTTTCAGGTAATTTTGGCACGTAACACTCCTATCATTCTAAAATATTTGCAGCGTTCTTATGTAAAGCCACTGACATTTAAAATATGGACTGACTACGTCCATAGAAATACACTGCAGAAAGTGGGCTCATTTCTATATAGCGTTCTCTTTCGGTCTAAGCACCAACTACTAATTCGCACGTCACATAGAAATGTGACCTAACTCAAAATATGTCGTTTTTGAGTTAATTACACCATGAAATTGGCATATTTCTATCTGATTGTTTTTGCCGCTAGATAGCGATAGTGTCACTTTTCTGTTACTTAAGAACAGAGATATTCTTCATAGAACAAAGTGTCAGTGTCACTTTTTGAGTTGTGACGATCTTCATAACAAACGTAAATATGTTTTCGACATTTTAACAGTATTATTTTAAATTGTGTCACTTTTCCACAAAACAGCATTTATTTCTTACAAATTTTTTTATGAGTTATGACATTTTTCCACAAAGTTCAAAGTACGGAATTTAATTCTTAAAAATCGTATTTTGAGTTGTGCCACTTAAGAAAATCTTGTAAAAATATTTATTTCGTAACAAAGAAAAGCGACACAACTTAAGAGGATGCGGGATTAACAGCTAACCTCGCCAACTGCGGTAACAAAAACTTAAAATTTCTTTTATATAAATCTTCAGAAACAAATTTACTAACAAATTTAAGAGTTCCGACTATTTTTAGCAAACAATTACTACGTTAAGCTAGAATTAATTCTATGTACAGCTTTTCATTTTTTCGCTCTCCTGAAAAGTTGCATTTTTTTAGTTGGGTCACTTTTCTATGTAACGTGCGAATTGAGAAAGGGCTGTAAACAATAAATAAATAAGTGGGTTTGAAGAAATAAATGTTTTTAAATTAATTATTTGGGTTAATAGAAATTCGAGGTTTCTATTTCAATTTTCCGCCAATAGATTTTTCACCGACACGTATGAACTATTTTTGACACAAAAAATTGTACCCACATGAAATAGCATATCGAGCAGTCCATATTATATATGCCAGTGTGTAAAACTGAGAAAAGTTTGGCTTGAATGACTCCTGCAGTTTGCACCCTATTCTATTAAAAAATTAGTTTTTGTAAAAAAAAAGTATACTAAATGACACACCATCCACACCGCTTAATTCGGATTTCCTAGTTCCAAGTGCTGCAGTACTGCGGTGGCTATGCGAACCGACTTACGGCGTGGGATGTTTTTGCCTCACGCATTTTGTATGAACTTTTTTTATGCGTCGAGAATTCTGCAATGCATGCTGTAGCAGTGGGAGGCCGGGATTATACTTCGCATATTTTTAATTGCATAACAGTAGATAAGCTATGGCGTTTCTGGCCCACTTTTTTGAGCCTCCAGAATTTCACGACAGATGGCGCCACCGTCGCTAGGTGGTGTAAATCCATACTAAATGTGGGTTTGTGTCTTGGATGTCCTGGTTTATGTCTTGGATGTTGGGGATACGAGACCACTTTGGGGGATACGAGACCACTTTTAGCACTCTCCAGCATAGGGAAATAGCATAGGATTTCGATTTTGTTCCTGAAGTTCGCTTATTTTTCATCTCGAATCTTGGGGATACGAGACCACTTTGGGGGATACGAGACCACTTTTAGCTCTCTCCAGCATAGGGAAATAGCATAGGATTTCAATTTTGTTTCTGGAGTTCGCTTATTTTTCATCTCAGACTCGTAGCCTCTAAGTTTTTCATCTCGAGTTTTGGGATACGAGATCACTTTCAGTTGTGAAGGGGGTGGGAAGCTTTATTGATGGATTTGGTCTTGACTGCGTCCTAGTGGCATTAGTCGGTACTACGGTTTTCTTGGATAGATATGTGGTGCGCCTAAATGTAGGCTTTTGGTTTTGAACTAATATTAGTAATAATTAAAGTTAACGGTAGGAAATTTTTGTTCATGCCAATGGATTCTAGATGGGAGGTTTGTGAGGGGGTATTATAGTATAGGATAGGGAGGGGGGTAATGAAATTTTCATCAGAAATCCCCTACGGGCTCTGGTTTTCGAGATATTAGCGTATAAGTTATTTTTGTTCATGCCAATGGATTCTAGGTGGTGTAGGGTGGGAGGGGGGACGAAATTCTCATCAGAAATCCTCTACGGGCTTGCCATTTCTTGAGTAAGGTTACCTAGCGGCATTAGTCGGAACTACTAGCATGCCTTGGTTTTGCTGTTTTCTTTTATTAGCGGGGAAGTTCTAGATATCAGCATGACGTCATCTTGGTTTTTTTGTTTTCAAGTGCTGCTGTAGATATCAGCATCATTCGAATTTCACAACATGATATCACTATTAGCGGGGAGGTTCTAGATATCAGCATGACGTCATCTTGGTTTTTTTGTTTTCAAGTGCTGTTGTAGATATCAGCATCATTCGAATTTCACAACATGATATCACCTTGGCTTGATGTTTTCTTATTATTATTGGGTCCTGGGGGGTGCGTGTAAAAGTAACAGTTGCTCTTTCGAGTGCAAGCACCATTTCTTTAGCAAGGTCCCCTAGCGGCATTAGTCGGTACTTACATATGTCGTTCATCTCGGGCTTGGGGATACGAGATTACTTTCAGCACTCTTCAGCCCTAGGATATTTTTTGTCCATGCCAATAGTATTAGTACTAGTGGGGTAAAATTTTCATCAGAAATCCTCTACGGGCTATGGTTCGAGATATTAGCGATCTTACCTTCTCAGGTGTAATTAATATTAGTAGCTCAAAAACAAAAAAGCAACAACAACCTAAGTTGTGGATTAAAGATTTGATGATATTAATCTGTCGGTGTTTTTTCTAAACAAGATTGCACCATATGATCATATATCTAAAAATAGATCAGGCGAAGCTGATTGGGGCGAATGTAGGTAGACATGTTCACTTAGATAAGTAATGGAAATTAGTAAATGTGTAATTTTGCTCTTCAGGTGGAATGCTTCTGATTTTATTCCTTGCATAAACAAATTCGCACAGTCCAGCAAAGTAAACAAATTCGCAGTCGAATAATGTAAACAAATTCGCATAGCAGCCGAGTAAAGTAAACAAATTGAGCGATTTATGTAAGATTCCCAATTTCTTTAACTGAAAACAACAACAACCGATATTAATCTGTGGGATATGATGTCTTAGATGAGTAGTGGAAGATATACTTTAAAATTTCTTTTGCTGAAAAAAACAACAACAACAACTATTACGTAAGTTGTGGTCTATAGGTGTCTTTTATAAACAAGAGTGATCATGTTATGATATTCGATGTGTAAAAATTGATCACGGCTGCTTGGGATGGTAAGACACATGAAATCATTAGAAGTAATGGAAATTAAAGCATTAGAAAAGGTGGCCAGGTCGCTGGTAATTTGATATCTTGCGTAAACAAATATAGCCGAGTAAAGCAGGCAAATTGAGCGATTAATGTTTTTTTTTTTGTATCTAGGAGTTTGTATTGAAAAGTCTTTATGACGAATTGTTTTTTTATTTTCAATAAAATTTCTCAACCAGTCACACTGTTATGAGATTTGATTGATTCCCCGATATCATAGTTCACATGAAGCTGATAAGAATATGATAATTTTATCTTCATACCCAATAGTATGAACAGGTACATTGTTTACTTACCATTAAGTTGAGAGTGGGTTAAATTAAAAGCTTTAATAGACGAACGCTGTGTTATGATATTAATGTGGTATGATATGTTGTCTGAGGTGAGTAGTGGAAGTTATATGGGAGCTATGAATAAGCAGTAAAATCCTAATCAGCAATCTCGCTGGATAATTCTCCATGGTCATAGTGAAGATCGTGGTGGTGGGTTGAGAGTAGGTATTGTAAGTTATGTATTGAGTTAAAAGTTTTGCTGGATGGTATTTGACATTTATCTCCTCGAAATGGTGTTGTATGAGTATCAGGAAGGTTGAAAAAAAGTTGATAATACTTCAAGTTCAATAGTGAACTGCGATGTTGAGAGTGGGTATTTGGAATGATATAACTCTAGTAGGATATCTTACCACATTTGAAAAAAATTACATAATATGATTAAGAAAGCTTCATGATATATATCAAAAGTGATCCCAATGGATTACATAAGGAAAGTATGTTCACTTCATCTGCAAACAACAAATTTGGCTGAAAGCGACACACGGTGTGAGCAATAATCATTTTTTTTTTGCTTCAATTATCACTATTAAGCGACGTGTGTCGCAGAAAATATATTAAGTCTAGTCTAGTCTAAAATATGTATTGTAAATAAAAATTGTATTATGGTTATAATGCCATTTATTGAAATAATTTGTTTTAATTACATTATAGTTTAAGTCTAAGGTCTTTTTTCTTTAACTCAGGAAAGCCAGGATTTCAAAAACTAATCCTTATAATGAATATTCCTTATACATTTAGACCAACATGACTTTAGAAGGTTCCTTGTGCACCATTTTCACAAATAATATCTCTCCGTCTTTACTTTTTGCAATCTTTGTTGGAATATCCTGATTTATCGACCTGTTGGTAGGGGACAGTCGACTCGTTTTTGGATGAAAAACTTTCTTCTTTATTTCTGGAAAGCATCGATTTCATAGATGTAGACTTAGCTTTATATGAATATTCTTTACTCCTTTCTTCCGTAGGCTTTAGAAGGTTTGTAGTGTCCTTAGAACTCATGTTGAAATTATTGCGTAATTAGCTTGCCAAGAAACAGTGATCTGTTTGAGTAAAGAGCAAAATATCAACTGAAAAAACAAGTTATGAAACTACTATTTATATATATTTGACACATGGGCTTGAAGGCAGCAATTTGTCCTTGACCTCTTACGTCACCTTAACCTTTGAAATCGAAAGTGTCTGCTCTTGGGTTCACTTGGATGATGATGAGTAGTGCAAGTTGTATGGGAGATTATAATTAGCTGTGCTTCAAGTTCAATAGTGAAGACCGCGATGTGGAGAGTGGGTATTTGGAATGATATAAGTCTATTAGGATATGGAAGTATTATTTATTCATCTTTAAATCTTACCATGAAAGTATTAGGTTGGGAGTGGATTAAATTAAATGTTTTGACGAAAGAAGGTGGAGTTATTATATTAATATAGTATAATATGTTATCTTAGATGAGTATATTGAGAGCTGTGAGTAATATCTCACTCGGGATTTGGTCATATACTTGCCAGCTGTGGATATGTATGTATGCAACACTGAAATGAATTAATGTAATATGTTGTGTAGTGTAAAAGAAAAACTTTTATGGGCGATATGGGGATTGAATCGATGTATGTAATGCACTAGATTGGTGATATTTGTGCTTATTTGATTGAAGTAAAATAGTTTCACGGCTTCCTTACCAAGACTTAAATATATTCATAAAAACGTTGAATCGATGTCAAGAACATATTAATACTATGAGCAGAGGAAATCGTGATCATTGCAGCATGTTATGAAATTCGATATCTAAAAATAGACCACATGAAGGTTATTGGGGTGGTAAAAAAACATGAAGGCATTAGGTTGAGAATGGCTTCAATTTAAGGCTTTGGTGAAAGAAGGCGGCATCAGTCAGTTTTGGTGAGCCTCAGCGATAGGTCAAATAAAAAAATGTCAACCGCGCTAATAAATGAAAGTTTTTCCAGTAAAAAGAGTGGTACAAAACGGCATATGGGGAGCTGTATTGGACAGACTAAATCACCGAGATTGTTATTGAAAGCCACCAGTCGAGGTGGAGAAATTACTCAGCGTGTAAGAAAAAGTGATTTTGTAAAGTGGGAGGAAATGAGTTCAGTATTCACAGACAGAATTAGAGCTGGAATTATTGTAAATATAAACCATACAGATCCTAAGCTATTTATACATGATGCTGCTCATTTATTTATACGCCGTATTAAGAATATTTTAAAACGCCATCTCAATATTAAAGTTAATACAAAGTTGTGTGCTGATTTTGTTAAGAATATCGGTGACAATGAGGTTATAAACGATATTAAATATTTACAAGCAAGAACTGCCCCAATCAATGTGGACGATAATTTAAATGAGTGGTATAAAGTTAACATTTTGGATTCAATACTCACTCAGCTGGAGGAGTTTCAGAAAAAAGATAGTGGCTGGACATTGGAGTCCATTATACATTTAGCAGTACATATCAACAAATTTGAACAGCACCGAGGATCTTCGTATATACCTCTACCGAAGGAGATTGCTTTAAAGCAAGCTTGCATCAATGTAAAAAATAGTGATGAAGCATGCTTCGCTTGGGCCGTAACATCAGCGCTATATCCTGCAAATGTTCACTCCGATAGGACCTCATCATATTCACATTATTCTACTGTGCTAAATTTAACTGGAATAGCATTTCCTATGACGCTTAAGCAAATTAAACAATTTGAAGACCAGAACGATATATCAATAAACATATTCATCCTAAAGAAAGAGCGTTCCTTCACCACTGTTCTAGTTAGACCAACGAAACATAATATGAAGCGACATGTGAATCTATTAATGATACAAAATAACTATGAGCAGGATGATGATGATGCTGATGCTGATGATGATTATGATGATAATGACGATGACAGTACCAGGTTTCATTTCTGCTGGATTAAATATCTTTCACGGCTTGCATGGAAACAAGCTTCAAAACATAAGGCTAGATTGTATATATGCGATAGATGTTTGTTCTATTTTTATTCGGCTAAAGCATTAGCATCACATATTCCTGAATGTGAGAAACAAAAAATTTATCTTGAATTAAGGAAGCCCAACCGTAAAATTAAATGCTAGTAGCACAACGGATACTCTACCATTGACAAACATTACTGAATTCCATCAGAGCAACAAGGAGCAGCCGCAGAAAACATATGACCTAATTCTAGTGTATTGTAAATAAAAAAAAAATGTATTACATATAGTTATAGTTCCATTTATTTAAGTAATTTGTTTTAATTGTATTATAGTCTAAGATATACATTATTGGAAAATAAAGAATATATTATAGTTATAGGTGTATTCAAATAAGGAAGCCCAACAATAGAATGACACACTAAGAATTAAATGTTAATATTTTTTAATTTATAATAAATCGATAATGATATTTTATATATGTTATTCTTTTTATTCAATTTCCCTACTAAGTCCAGAACTCCTGAAAGTATTCTTTAATAATATTTGTCTACTACAGAGGGCTCTTAATCGGACGGTTGAACCTTTTACCCAGAATGCTAGGTTGAGCGTGAGCGTGAGAAAACATGTTGACACGTGGGCTTGACCTTGGCCTCTGGCATCACCTTTGAAACCGGAAGGGTATTTTGTCCTTGACCTTGATCCAGAAGTGTTTGTCTTGGCGGCTATAATCTTAATCAATTACGTCACAGGGGACTCTATACAGCTTTTCAAAACAAATTTGATAACAGATAAACAGCTTTCAAACAGCCCTGATAACAGGTAAACAGCTTTTAAACAGGTCTGATAACAGGTAAACAGCTTTTAAACAGGTCTGATAACAGCTCTGATAACAGCTTAACAGCTTTTCAAACAGCTCTGATAACAGCTTAACAGCTTTTCAAACAGCTCTCATAACAGCTTAACAGCTTTTAAACAGGTCTGATAACAGCTTAACAGCTTTTAAACAGGTCTGATAACAGCTTAACAGCTCTGATAACAGGTCTGATAACAGCTTAACAGCTTTTCAAACAGCTCTGATAACAGGTAAACAGCTTTTAAACAGGTCTGATAACAGCTTAACAGCTTTTAAATAGGTCAAATAACAGCTAAACAGCTTTTAAATAGGTCAAATAACAGCTAAACAGCTTTTTATACAGGTCTGATAACAGCTTAACAGCTTTTCAAACAGCTCTGATAACAGCTTAACAGCTTTTCAAACAGCTCTGATAACAGCTTAACAGCTTTTCAAACAGCTCTGATAACAGCTTAACAGCTTTTAAATTATTATAATAAATAACACGTTTTTATCTAACCATCGATCTCGAACATATTCTGATAACTGTAGTTCGTTAAGGACTTGTCGACTCGATTTCACAAGAAGCAGTACGTCATCTAGTTGCCTGGCAGAAGTTTTCGGTTGGAAGAAGTACTCGGTTGGAGGTTCGCCTTCCCTCAGCCAGCGTGATTGACTGCGCAACACAAACTCCAAGCTGTGCTTGTAAGTTTGTGCTCCAAGTGTTTATTTATTCTATTAAAATAAAGAATCAACTCCGATTGGGAGAAGAGCTGCCATCCGATATACTTTGGACAACAAACTGGAAGCTTGATACCCAGTTCGGTTGAAACTCGTTTCGATAAAGGATCGAATTTGGAGCTTACCAACATCCCACCGTTGACTAAGAAAAGGAAGTCAGCTTTCCTCTCTTGCCAATCGTGCCTGAATTCAATGAACTCATTGATGAACTGCTCTGAGTTGATGAATAGCCAGTACGCAGTTCTCCTTCAACTGGAGTGATGGTTGCCCCTACAAGAAGATGATCACGACCGGACACAATTCATGAGTGAAGCCAACGAAGTGTTCTAGTATTCCAGGGGGGACGTGAAGTCTATCAATTCTCGAGCCCGCGAGACTTCCATGGATATTTCGCGAGACCCTCGTGTATGATCTAGTCATAGGATGCATCAAACGACAGATATCCATAAGTCTGAAAACACTAACAAAATTCCTCAATCGAGCAGCATTGAGCTGTTAAGCTGTTATCAGACCTGTATAAAAAGCTGTTTAGCTGTTATTTGACCTATTTAAAAGCTGTTAAGCTGTTATCAGAGCTGTTTGAAAAGCTGTTAAGCTGTTATCAGACCTGTTTAAAAAGCTGTTAAGCTGTTATCAGAGCTGTTATCAGAGCTGTTAAGCTGTTATCAGACCTGTTTAAAAGCTGTTTACCTGTTATCAGAGCTGTTTGAAAAGCTGTTAAGCTGTTATCAGACCTGTTATCAGAGCTGTTAAGCTGTTATCAGACCTGTTTAAAAGCTGTTAAGCTGTTATCAGACCTGTTTAAAAGCTGTTAAGCTGTTATGAGAGCTGTTTGAAAAGCTGTTAAGCTGTTATCAGAGCTGTTTGAAAAGCTGTTAAGCTGTTATCAGAGCTGTTATCAGACCTGTTTAAAAGCTGTTTACCTGTTATCAGACCTGTTTAAAAGCTGTTTACCTGTTATCAGGGCTGTTTGAAAGCTGTTTATCTGTTATCAAATTTGTTTTGAAAAGCTGTATAGAGTCCCCTGTGACGTAATTGATTAAGATTATAGCCGCCAAGACAAACACTTCTGGATCAAGGTCAAGGACAAAATACCCTTCCGGTTTCAAAGGTGATGCCAGAGGCCAAGGTCAAGCCCACGTGTCAACATGTTTTCTCACGCTCACGCTCAACCTAGCATTCTGGGTAAAAGGTTCAACCGTCCGATTAAGAGCCCTCTGTAGTAGACAAATATTATTAAAGAATACTTTCAGGAGTTCTGGACTTAGTAGGGAAATTGAATAAAAAGAATAACATATATAAAATATCATTATCGATTTATTATAAATTAAAAAATATTAACATTTAATTCTTAGTGTGTCATTCTATTGTTGGGCTTCCTTATTTGAATACACCTATAACTATAATATATTCTTTATTTTCCAATAATGTATATCTTAGACTATAATACAATTAAAACAAATTACTTAAATAAATGGAACTATAACTATATGTAATACATTTTTTTTTTATTTACAATACACTAGAATTAGGTCATATGTTTTCTGCGGCTGCTCCTTGTTGCTCTGATGGAATTCAGTAATGTTTGTCAATGGTAGAGTATCCGTTGTGCTACTAGCATTTAATTTTACGGTTGGGCTTCCTTAATTCAAGATAAATTTTTTGTTTCTCACATTCAGGAATATGTGATGCTAATGCTTTAGCCGAATAAAAATAGAACAAACATCTATCGCATATATACAATCTAGCCTTATGTTTTGAAGCTTGTTTCCATGCAAGCCGTGAAAGATATTTAATCCAGCAGAAATGAAACCTGGTACTGTCATCGTCATTATCATCATAATCATCATCAGCATCAGCATCATCATCATCCTGCTCATAGTTATTTTGTATCATTAATAGATTCACATGTCGCTTCATATTATGTTTCGTTGGTCTAACTAGAACAGTGGTGAAGGAACGCTCTTTCTTTAGGATGAATATGTTTATTGATATATCGTTCTGGTCTTCAAATTGTTTAATTTGCTTAAGCGTCATAGGAAATGCTATTCCAGTTAAATTTAGCACAGTAGAATAATGTGAATATGATGAGGTCCTATCGGAGTGAACATTTGCAGGATATAGCGCTGATGTTACGGCCCAAGCGAAGCATGCTTCATCACTATTTTTTACATTGATGCAAGCTTGCTTTAAAGCAATCTCCTTCGGTAGAGGTATATACGAAGATCCTCGGTGCTGTTCAAATTTGTTGATATGTACTGCTAAATGTATAATGGACTCCAATGTCCAGCCACTATCTTTTTTCTGAAACTCCTCCAGCTGAGTGAGTATTGAATCCAAAATGTTAACTTTATACCACTCATTTAAATTATCGTCCACATTGATTGGGGCAGTTCTTGCTTGTAAATATTTAATATCGTTTATAACCTCATTGTCACCGATATTCTTAACAAAATCAGCACACAACTTTGTATTAACTTTAATATTGAGATGGCGTTTTAAAATATTCTTAATACGGCGTATAAATAAATGAGCAGCATCATGTATAAATAGCTTAGGATCTGTATGGTTTATATTTACAATAATTCCAGCTCTAATTCTGTCTGTGAATACTGAACTCATTTCCTCCCACTTTACAAAATCACTTTTTCTTACACGCTGAGTAATTTCTCCACCTCGACTGGTGGCTTTCAATAACAATCTCGGTGATTTAGTCTGTCCAATACAGCTCCCCATATGCCGTTTTGTACCACTCTTTTTACTGGAAAAACTTTCATTTATTAGCGCGGTTGACATTTTTTTATTTGACCTATCGCTGAGGCTCACCAAAACTGACTGATGCCGCCTTCTTTCACCAAAGCCTTAAATTGAAGCCATTCTCAACCTAATGCCTTCATGTTTTTTTACCACCCCAATAACCTTCATGTGGTCTATTTTTAGATATCGAATTTCATAACATGCTGCAATGATCACGATTTCCTCTGCTCATAGTATTAATATGTTCTTGACATCGATTCAACGTTTTTATGAATATATTTAAGTCTTGGTAAGGAAGCCGTGAAACTATTTTACTTCAATCAAATAAGCACAAATATCACCAATCTAGTGCATTACATACATCGATTCAATCCCCATATCGCCCATAAAAGTTTTTCTTTTACACTACACAACATATTACATTAATTCATTTCAGTGTTGCATACATACATATCCACAGCTGGCAAGTATATAACCAAATCCCGAGTGAGATATTACTCACAGCTCTCAATATACTCATCTAAGATAACATATTATACTATATTAATATAATAACTCCACCTTCTTTCGTCAAAACATTTAATTTAATCCACTCCCAACCTAATACTTTCATGGTAAGATTTAAAGATGAATAAATAATACTTCCATATCCTAATAGACTTATATCATTCCAAATACCCACTCTCCACATCGCGGTCTTCACTATTGAACTTGAAGCACAGCTAATTATAATCTCCCATACAACTTGCACTACTCATCATCATCCAAGTGAACCCAAGAGCAGACACTTTCGATTTCAAAGGTTAAGGTGACGTAAGAGGTCAAGGACAAATTGCTGCCTTCAAGCCCATGTGTCAAATATATATAAATAGTAGTTTCATAACTTGTTTTTTCAGTTGATATTTTGCTCTTTACTCAAACAGATCACTGTTTCTTGGCAAGCTAATTACGCAATAATTTCAACATGAGTTCTAAGGACACTACAAACCTTCTAAAGCCTACGGAAGAAAGGAGTAAAGAATATTCATATAAAGCTAAGTCTACATCTATGAAATCGATGCTTTCCAGAAATAAAGAAGAAAGTTTTTCATCCAAAAACGAGTCGACTGTCCCCTACCAACAGGTCGATAAATCAGGATATTCCAACAAAGATTGCAAAAAGTAAAGACGGAGAGATATTATTTGTGAAAATGGTGCACAAGGAACCTTCTAAAGTCATGTTGGTCTAAATGTATAAGGAATATTCATTATAAGGATTAGTTTTTGAAATCCTGGCTTTCCTGAGTTAAAGAAAAAAGACCTTAGACTTAAACTATAATGTAATTAAAACAAATTATTTCAATAAATGGCATTATAACCATAATACAATTTTTATTTACAATACATATTTTAGACTAGACTAGACTTAATATATTTTCTGCGACACACGTCGCTTAATAGTGATAATTGAAGCAAAAAAAAAAATGATTATTGCTCACACCGTGTGTCGCTTTCAGCCAAATTTGTTGTTTGCAGATGAAGTGAACATACTTTCCTTATGTAATCCATTGGGATCACTTTTGATATATATCATGAAGCTTTCTTAATCATATTATGTAATTTTTTTCAAATGTGGTAAGATATCCTACTAGAGTTATATCATTCCAAATACCCACTCTCAACATCGCAGTTCACTATTGAACTTGAAGTATTATCAACTTTTTTTCAACCTTCCTGATACTCATACAACACCATTTCGAGGAGATAAATGTCAAATACCATCCAGCAAAACTTTTAACTCAATACATAACTTACAATACCTACTCTCAACCCACCACCACGATCTTCACTATGACCATGGAGAATTATCCAGCGAGATTGCTGATTAGGATTTTACTGCTTATTCATAGCTCCCATATAACTTCCACTACTCACCTCAGACAACATATCATACCACATTAATATCATAACACAGCGTTCGTCTATTAAAGCTTTTAATTTAACCCACTCTCAACTTAATGGTAAGTAAACAATGTACCTGTTCATACTATTGGGTATGAAGATAAAATTATCATATTCTTATCAGCTTCATGTGAACTATGATATCGGGGAATCAATCAAATCTCATAACAGTGTGACTGGTTGAGAAATTTTATTGAAAATAAAAAAACAATTCGTCATAAAGACTTTTCAATACAAACTCCTAGATACAAAAAAAAAAACATTAATCGCTCAATTTGCCTGCTTTACTCGGCTATATTTGTTTACGCAAGATATCAAATTACCAGCGACCTGGCCACCTTTTCTAATGCTTTAATTTCCATTACTTCTAATGATTTCATGTGTCTTACCATCCCAAGCAGCCGTGATCAATTTTTACACATCGAATATCATAACATGATCACTCTTGTTTATAAAAGACACCTATAGACCACAACTTACGTAATAGTTGTTGTTGTTGTTTTTTTCAGCAAAAGAAATTTTAAAGTATATCTTCCACTACTCATCTAAGACATCATATCCCACAGATTAATATCGGTTGTTGTTGTTTTCAGTTAAAGAAATTGGGAATCTTACATAAATCGCTCAATTTGTTTACTTTACTCGGCTGCTATGCGAATTTGTTTACATTATTCGACTGCGAATTTGTTTACTTTGCTGGACTGTGCGAATTTGTTTATGCAAGGAATAAAATCAGAAGCATTCCACCTGAAGAGCAAAATTACACATTTACTAATTTCCATTACTTATCTAAGTGAACATGTCTACCTACATTCGCCCCAATCAGCTTCGCCTGATCTATTTTTAGATATATGATCATATGGTGCAATCTTGTTTAGAAAAAACACCGACAGATTAATATCATCAAATCTTTAATCCACAACTTAGGTTGTTGTTGCTTTTTTGTTTTTGAGCTACTAATATTAATTACACCTGAGAAGGTAAGATCGCTAATATCTCGAACCATAGCCCGTAGAGGATTTCTGATGAAAATTTTACCCCACTAGTACTAATACTATTGGCATGGACAAAAAATATCCTAGGGCTGAAGAGTGCTGAAAGTAATCTCTTATCCCCAAGCCCGAGATGAACGACATATGTAAGTACCGACTAATGCCGCTAGGGGACCTTGCTAAAGAAATGGTGCTTGCACTCGAAAGAGCAACTGTTACTTTTACACGCACCCCCCAGGACCCAATAATAATAAGAAAACATCAAGCCAAGGTGATATCATGTTGTGAAATTCGAATGATGCTGATATCTACAACAGCACTTGAAAACAAAAAAACCAAGATGACGTCATGCTGATATCTAGAACCTCCCCGCTAATAGTGATATCATGTTGTGAAATTCGAATGATGCTGATATCTACAGCAGCACTTGAAAACAAAAAAACCAAGATGACGTCATGCTGATATCTAGAACTTCCCCGCTAATAAAAGAAAACAGCAAAACCAAGGCATGCTAGTAGTTCCGACTAATGCCGCTAGGTAACCTTACTCAAGAAATGGCAAGCCCGTAGAGGATTTCTGATGAGAATTTCGTCCCCCCTCCCACCCTACACCACCTAGAATCCATTGGCATGAACAAAAATAACTTATACGCTAATATCTCGAAAACCAGAGCCCGTAGGGGATTTCTGATGAAAATTTCATTACCCCCCTCCCTATCCTATACTATAATACCCCCTCACAAACCTCCCATCTAGAATCCATTGGCATGAACAAAAATTTCCTACCGTTAACTTTAATTATTACTAATATTAGTTCAAAACCAAAAGCCTACATTTAGGCGCACCACATATCTATCCAAGAAAACCGTAGTACCGACTAATGCCACTAGGACGCAGTCAAGACCAAATCCATCAATAAAGCTTCCCACCCCCTTCACAACTGAAAGTGATCTCGTATCCCAAAACTCGAGATGAAAAACTTAGAGGCTACGAGTCTGAGATGAAAAATAAGCGAACTCCAGAAACAAAATTGAAATCCTATGCTATTTCCCTATGCTGGAGAGAGCTAAAAGTGGTCTCGTATCCCCCAAAGTGGTCTCGTATCCCCAAGATTCGAGATGAAAAATAAGCGAACTTCAGGAACAAAATCGAAATCCTATGCTATTTCCCTATGCTGGAGAGTGCTAAAAGTGGTCTCGTATCCCCCAAAGTGGTCTCGTATCCCCAACATCCAAGACATAAACCAGGACATCCAAGACACAAACCCACATTTAGTATGGATTTACACCACCTAGCGACGGTGGCGCCATCTGTCGTGAAATTCTGGAGGCTCAAAAAAGTGGGCCAGAAACGCCATAGCTTATCTACTCATAACTACAGTTAGTTTTACCATTTTTTTAATTTCGATTATGATATACATACAAGAAAATATAAATAATTAGAAAATACTTTGGTTCACATCATACTTGATTACATGATGATATGTATGTATAGACGGAGAATGATGGTAGCAAGGACTGCTTAAGCAGCGTTCCTAGAAAAATTTCAAAATATTTTACACTAGATTGTACTCCCGATGGCGAGATTTCAGACAAAGAACAGCAAGGCGGGCAGGCTATGATAAAATTTTCGAATATATCACACCCGATAGCTGTAATAATTGTTAGATAATTATTTCCTATAGTATAATCGAAACAGAAAGTATTAATCTGTTAAGATTTGGAGCTTTTTACTTGAACGCTTGTAATTCTTTTCTACACTCCACTTACAATTTTTCCTTAAAAGTACTAAAATCATATAGCAATATTTTAATTCTATGTTCATAACAAGGATCGGTTTTATTGAACCATTCTGGTGTAACAATTTCACATTTTTCTAGTATTGTTTGTTTAATATTTCTTATTTGAGGCGAAGTTTGGAATTTTTTTTCGAAAATAATTATATGATCCTTGCATATTTTGAAGGGGCATGTAAATTGCCAAAATCGGAAAATACAGGATTGTAATTTTTATAAAATATTAAAATTTCCGAAGGATATGTTAGGACTTCATCTGTGTTCCTCATAATATTTTCACATGAATCACATTTTAGTTTCGGAAGACTTTTGAATACTAGATATCCAATAAATTATCTCATGGACTGAAGTTCTATTTCAAAATTAATTTCGTTAAATTTATTGTCTATTACATCTAATTCTTCAGTTTGCAATAAATATTGTGTTACATGCAAATCATCAGAGGACTCATGATGCTAGGATTCATTGTTTTGTTCAAGAAAATCAATTGTTACCATAATGTCACTATCTGCTTCGCAATTGGAACTGTGACTAAACTGGATTAGGTTCATAGACATTATTTTTGATAAAATAATATTTATTTCGGATACAGATGGATTTCTATTATTGCCTCCTTTTTGGCGAATAATAGCGAAAAGATTTTCTAAAGGATCTGGAGAAAGCCTTTTAGTAAGAATAAAAAACACTCTTTCATTTTCATGTATAAGGTCATCTGCTAGAGTTTATTTTATACCATCCAGAAAGTATACAGTGTTGGATTTATTTTCTATTTCAATGATATTACAGTAGTTACTGATCCACTCACTGCTTCTTAAATTTATAAAAATTCATTTTAAAAAGTTTATTCATATAAAACCACAAATAGTGATATTATAATTTGAAATGCCCAGTTTAATTGATATATCTGAACCAAAGATAACCTAATAAGAAGATAGGAATCAGCCGAACAAAATTGGAAATTTTCCGTGTTTTCAAGAAAGAAAGAAATATATATCATATACTTTCGTCAAAATTAACTTAATGGCACGTTAGGACAACAAAGAAGAGTTTTCCGATTGTCTTACATTTAAAATGTACACGGCAAGAAAAGGATCGAAACAAAATGAAAAATTTTCATAAATAAATGAGAAGGGGCGGAGTTTTGAGATTATAATCTCATAAAATGTTCCCACGTTTTTGTGAAAACCGGTTTCATGTGAAATGTTGTGAGAATGATCCTATCCTACGTTCTCTCGATTTTTGTTTATAACTCGCTGTCTGAATCGCACTACAATAATGCATAGCATCATAGGATTACAGCACCAACCTTAGAACCAACTCTCAATATTTCAGAAAAACCTGTTTTCACAAAAGCGCGGGAACATTTTATGAAAGTATAATCTCAATACTTCGCCCCTTGTCACTTATACCGAAGGCAGACTTGCAATTTCAATATTGAAATTTGCGTTTAACCGCAAGTAATGCCTAATCTACAATGCATGGTTAAACCACGTCGTCAAAACGACATGGATTTTTGTGTTTGCTTCCCACTCTTGCATTTGAAAATTCAAGCTTGCAAAAATTTCTCTTCTCTTTCATTCATTTGATGACATGAGCACGACCTTATATGCAGTAGTTAATCAGCAAAAACGATGTAGTAATACCTCAGGTACATTCAGCATAATTTAGAACCATGTAGGGGAATTTAGAACAAAACAGCTGTAAAATGGAACTTGTACTTTTAGTCTTGAAAGCAATATTTTATATTATTCGACTTGTCCCAAACAATTTCTTAGTGTACTATACTATATACCTAGTATAAATTACTCAGACCAAATACTTCGCTTGATGTAAGTCTGCAATGAAATCGAGAAAGCAATTACATTTATGATAATTGACAGTTCAACAGCTGTTTAATTTAGCATTCATATCGTTTGACGACGTGGTTTTACCATGCATTGTAGATTAGGCATAAGTCTCTGAAATTTTACATTGCAATTGACCAAGACCAATTCTTATGATATCCTATATGAATATCCGTATGCAATTCTATAGTCAACTCTCTATGTAAGTTTGGTGTAAAATTCTAGCTCTCTAAGTACACGCGTTCTCGAGTTATCCGGACGGGCAGACTGACGGACATGCAAAAATCAAAATAATTTTTGATTTTATGCATGTGTGTCCAATTCATTTTGCTCTACCATCATTATTTCGCGATGTTACAAACGGAATGACAAACTGAGTATACCCCTATGATTTCATCTAGGGTATAAACAGTCGGAAATCTCGCCTGATTCTTAACTTGTTGTTAAGTAACCTTTGATCAAAACCCTGTATGACTCAAATATTTATTTACCTGCAAAGAAGAAATTGGAGTTTTTTTTGCCGAATTAAGTAAAAAATAAAGTTAAGTTCCCATCCTTAAATGGGTAGTGAAATTTAATTGACGGATCACAACAGCGTGAAGAGACGGACCATTCGTATATGAAATAGCACAAAATTTGGAGCGAACAGGCAAGTGAAATATTGTGTAAAAATAATTACACCATCCACAGCCAGTGCCCAAACACGAGTGAAGTATTCACACCCCGTATGCTGTTTGTAAGAAAATCGTAGCACAAAGGAAAGAACCAAACACTCAGCCCTCAGCATCACTTCACTGATTCGTTTGCACTGCCGCGCCGTTTCAGTAAGCTACATTTGCCTCGGCCAGCCATCGCGATCTCATCTGATGCTTGTGTTACCCTGGTACTGGGCCTACTCGGTCGAGAACCCATGAAGAAAAATTCACACTGTCTGTATGTCTTTCTGTTTCTTTGATTCTAGGAAAGTGGCTTTCACTCAACTCGCCAGATTGGCTGAAGCAATCGAAACCAACGGGGATAAATGGACTGAAATTCAGATAAGTATAAATCTGTCTTTATTAGAAAATTATTTTGAAAAATTTGATAATGATCAAACCTGTATCGAGCAATTGGGTGACATAAGTGAAGTAGAGCATATTCGAAACGGTGTGATTTTATCAACATGTTTAAGACGGTGGTGGATGATGACTCTCAGCTATCAGGTGTGAAAAATTTTAAATATTTCGATCTTGTTTGGCTGGCACAGCATCGAGTGTCATTCGATCAATTATCAAAAACCACTTGAATTATTGAAAAAGAGATATAGCAACACTCGACTAATATTTGGTGCTCACATAAACGAAATATTAAACGCCCCTCCTGTGAATAAGGGAGCTGTTCACCAACTGCGAAATTTAGTTGATTTTATCAGTGGAGAAAGGAGTGCACTTCAGTCTTTAGGTTCCAAGGAACAAATTGCTGAGGTGGTTTCAATCAATATAATGGCTTCAAAGTTAGATTCGGAACCAGAGCAGGTGGAAAGAGTCAGCAGACTTAAATGAGATACCAAAGCGGGACAAATTCATAGAGTTCCTTCAAAAAAGGTGCCAAACGATGGAACATGTACATGAAACACAATTCCCACATGACAATTCAAGCTCTACAATTACTAGAAAGCGCGACAATATAGGGAGATTACTTACGTGTATTTCCACTCAAACACCAAATAGACGCTGCTGCTTTTGCCAAAGGAGCGACCATCTCTTGTCCAAATGCTCACAATACTTAATCTAGACTTCGAAGGAAAGATACAAGCTGATTAAGCGACTGAAACTGTGCATTAACTGTTTAAGAACAGGCTGCAGCTTAAAAGATTGTAAATCATCATCTTATTTGAAATGCTTCCAAAGACATCACACCACTCATTACTTCAATTCTCCATATCGTTCGGAAGCAGCACCTATAAATATTCAAACTGATACCAAAGTTAACAAAGGGAACCCTTTCAATCCAAAATGTCCTTCAAACTGTTTGTCGGCAACCAATCGAGAAAGTGCAATCAATGGGAAGGATATAATAATCGCGACAGCAGTAGTAAATGTAAGATCTTCTACAGGAGTCAAGACGTCATGCAGGGTTCTGCTTGATTCGGCATCCCAATCACATTTCCTTACACAGCGGCTTGCACAACAAATGAATCTGAAAATGTTTAGATGCAACTCCTCAATTTCGAGCATTGGTTTAATTCAAACTAACGTCAACAAAAAGGTTCAGATCATTATCGAATCGACATAAAAGACTGGATCATTCCTGATAATCAATCTCGCGGATCCAAACTTCAATCAACCTGGCCGTATCGATTTGTTATTAGGAGCAGAGTTCTTCATGCCATTGATGTCCGTTGGTCAAATAAACTTGGGAGCTCAAAGACCGGTATTGCAAAAAACTCTCTTTGGTTGGATAGTTTCGGGTGCCACTCATTTTCAAAACCATCAGGACAATACATCCACCAGTCTAGCCGTAAACAAAGCAGTAGATGATCACCCGATTGAGAAATTGTTGAGAAAATTCTGGGAAATTGAAGAGGTGCAGAATAATACCAAACCGTTGACTTTGGGAGAAAGGACATGTGAAGAGTATTTTAGAAACACAACTTGTAGGAACGCAGAGGGAAGATTCATAGTTAAGCTTCCATTCAAAGATAATCCTGAAACTTTAGGTCAATCATTGGATATGGCAAAACTGCGATTTTCTTATTTACAAAGAAAGTTTGATAGAAATCCAGAATTCAAAAACCCTTATCAGGATTTTATGAAGGAGTACGAAGAGCTAAAGCACATGGAACCCTGCGAGTAAACTACATCAAAATCCAAGATGTACTACATGCCTCACCATGGGATCGAACAGGCATCAGGTGCATCAAAAAAGTTAAGGATAGTGTTGGATGCGTCTTATAAGAACACATCTGGAAAATCCTTGAAAGATATTCTTATGGTAGGACCAGTAGTGCAAGAAGATTTGTTTTCCATACTTTGTCATTTTCGTAAACACCAATACGTTCTTACTGCAGACATTATCAAAATGTACCGTCGCAAAACCACACTTCAGGTTCAATAACATCATATCGGCTAAATACCGTTATATATGGTACCGCTTCAGCATCATATTTAACAACGCGATGTATTAAAGAGCTATCACTTCATAAAGATGAATTCCCAATTGCGTCACAGATTTTGGAGCGTGACATGTACGTAGATAATGTTTTGACGGATGCGAATTCAACAGAACAACTAAATGAAATTCGAAGTCAACTGAGTTAATCTCTGTTAAAGGCAGTCATGAGGATCCATAAGTAGTCAACAAATAATAGTCAACAACTCACAGTAATTAAAGATTATCAAATTACTAAAACTTCAGTCATGTAGAAAAAGACAAGAGTATCCGAAAGGCAAGGTAATCGCATCGTTATTTGATCCTTTAGGATTAATCAATCCAATTATTGTATCTGCTAAGATATTCATGCAAGAGCTTTGGAAACTAAAATTAGATTGGGATGAATCGAAATTTCTAGACAATCTCGATGAAATCGACAAAATTAATGAGCGATTCTTGTTCAGACATACAACTTTACGGGTTCTCATATGCCAGCCAATCAGCATACAGTGCGTGAGTGTTTTTACGTATAATAAATACATCAGCTCAGGTCAACGTAAACCTATCGTGCGCAAAATCCGAGTGGCACCAATGAAAACCCAGACACTTTCTCGCTCAGAATTATGTGGTGCAGTTCTATTAATTGAACTGATTGATAAAGTCGTCATCGCATTGGATATCGAATTCTCTGCTATACATTGCTGGACAGATTCAACAGTAGCATTTTCGTGGATCGATGGTTCACCATCAGTTTGGAATGTGTTTATTTCCCGTGTTTAACATTCGGCTTAAATCAGAGCACCACTTAGTCAAATAGAAACATATCAGCACACATGAAGACCTAGTCCCGATGAGTTACGAGGAAGAAAATTATGGTTTCATGGTCCACTTTTCTTGTCCAAAACAGAAAATGAGTGGCCCAAAACCGACTTAGTAACTCCGGTACTTCTTGAAAGAAAGAAGAAAGCACACACATTTTCAGTTAAAGCAACGAATAATCTCGTAGCATCTTGCAAATTCTTCAATCCATATAGAAAATTGATAAGAACTTTCGGACATATATTTAAATTCATGAGTCGATGCAGAAAGTCAAAACTCAGTATATCAAAAGAGTTGGAATTACATGAATTGTCATCAGGAAAGAAGCTAATAATAAAAGTGGTCCAAAACTCATACTATAAATCCGAAATCGAAGCGCTAAAAAAAGGGGAAACAAAATTTTCGGTTCAGCCACATCAAATCTCTAGATCCATGTATTGATGATGAAAACTTAATCCGGGGTGGCGATCGCCTCCATCATGCCAATTTTGAATTTTGCTACCTCGAACACATTCGTTTACGAAAAGCCTTACACAACACCTTCATGAAAAACACATGCATGTCGGATGCTATGCTTCACATTACACAATATAGTCAGACAGAGATATTGGATTCCGAATGTCAGCTTATCAGATCTATTATTCACAATTGCGTAAAATGTTTTAGATCCAAACCAAATACTTTACAGCAAATGATCGCAACGCTACTCAAAGAGCGGGTACAACCATCTCATCCATTCGCCGGAGTGGACTATTGTGGACCATTCACAATCAAACCATTCAATAGATCGAAATCATTGATGAAAGTTTATATTGCCTTATTCATCTGCTTCAGCACGAAGGCCGTTCATTTAGAACTGGTGACAAATCTTTCAACAGATGCTTTCATAGCTGCATTGAAACGGTTCATCTGAAGACGCGGAAAGTGTTTCGCAATCACATCAGACAATGCGACTAATTTTGTTGGCGCTAAGAGGGAATTGTCAGAGTTAAGGAGACTATCCCTCAGTGAAAGCCACATCGACACTGTCAAGGAATTTTGCCAAGCCGAAGGCATACGTTGGCAATTCATTCCTCCGAGATCTTCCCACTTTGGTGGTTTATGGGAGGCCTCAATCAAGAAAGCAAAACTGCTTTTAGTAAAGACATTGTCTGAACTACGAGGAATTCAATACAATGATAATTCAAGTCGAATCAATTTTGAATTCAAGACCTCTAACTCCAATATCAAATCCGAATGATGCAACAGCATTAATTCCAGCACATTTCCTGATTGGTACTATAAAGTCAATACCAGAACCAAACATAACAGACGTGAAAATATCTCGACTATGCCGATGGCAGCACGTATGTAGATTACAACAGATCTTTTGGCAATGTTGGAGCAAAGAATATTTAAATACCCTCCAACAAAGACGCAAATGGAGTAACTTGCATAAGAACATCACCAGTGGTACCCTGGTCCTCCTAAAAGAGGAAAACGGTCCTCCTTGTACTTGGATACTTAGAAGAATAACAAGCACCATAGCAGGGGATGATGGTTGCATACGAGTAGCTGATGTCAAAACTCCTCAAGGGTCTACCGTAGATCTATACACAAAACTTTGTATATTACCAATTACTGACGACGATGCGGATATTGAAGTCCCTTCAAGGGAATGAGACATGAAATTGAAACTCAAAATATTAGCATAAAATGCATATGGTTGCATTTGTTTGGATTCATACACAATTTATAAAATAAACATAAAGTGCATGTAGTTGCATTTCTTGGAAATCTGGGCATCGATGCTCATAACATAAAACACACAACAAAGAAACGGTGGCGTCGGCCCAATCGTTTTTCATAATCCTGTCGTAAAATGCAGTCGAGCAATACAGCCGAAATATCGTTTTGCGGCTCAACCAGCACTTTGCAAACTCGTCGGCTGAACCTAACCACCCTTAATTACCTTATCAACAGCATCTCGGCAATAGTGTCATAAATGCTTCCAATTAACTGATTAATGCGAACTCACTGACTCATTTCTATTATACAAAAATTCCAACGTTTCTTCTTTTTCTCAAGGAAAAACCCATGCGAGAACAGGTCGAGTATTTGGTTTGCCTTTACCTCCAGGTAGCAGCAAGAAGTAAGAATAATTTGGACCGAAAAAAGGAACTCAATGCTCGTTTGGTCGTGATCGTGAGATTTACCTATGTCGGATAGTTCATATAATTGTCAAATCAAAGTGTATACAAATAAAGGTTATAACGTATCAAAGTGCTTTTTTGTTTTTGTTTTTTTTTTATAACAATCACTACAAACGCTTAGTGATTTAAAACCGCCGACATCAAGAAAATGTACCGGCAAGTCAAAGTGGTACAATCTGAGAGAAAATACCAGTTGATTTGGTGGAGAGCCGATTCCAGCCAGATCATCAAATTCAGAAATGCAGAAAGCTTCAAAGGTGTTGAAATATGATTTTTATGTAGACGATGTTCTCATGGGAGCAAACAATCTCGCAGACGCCATTGAGCCACAGCGACAACTACAATTACTATTGCACACAGCCGGCTTTAAGTTACGAAAGTGGTGCGCAAGCCATCCTCGCTTAATGCAAGACATAGCCCATGAAGTTAAAGAAATACAGTTAGACTTTGCAGACAAGGTGGAGGAGCATATAAAAACCGTTGGTCTGATTTGGCTACTTAAGACTGATGACCTTAGCATAAAGGCGTCCTGGATCAATGGCCGACGGATGACTAAGAGAACAGCGTACTTAGACATCGCCCATTTATATGACCCTTTGGGAATAACAGCTCCAGTTGTGGTAGTAGCCAAACTATTTCTCCAGAGGTTATGGACTTTGAAGTTGAACTGGGACGCCGCATTGGCCCAAATTTCGTCAGGGTTTGAAAACCTTGAATATCATAAGATTTACAAGACATGATTTCTCTCATCGAATACCGAAGTGCACGCAAATTCACATATTCGTAGATGCATCAGAGAAAGCAAATGGAGCTGCTACATATCTGAGATCAGTTGATAAGAATGACCTTATTACAGTTCGACTACTCTGAGCAAAATCTAGAGTAGCCCATGCAAACCAGACAACATTACCGCGACTGGAACAGTGCGCAGCAAAACTGGGAGCTGAGCTGTGCCGAAGAATCAGCACAGATTTGAGCATCGGAAATTAGGACATCTATTTATGGAGCGATTCCGAAATTGTCTAGGCTTGGATAAACTCCATGTCCTAATTGTTTCACACATTCGTGGCCAATCGGGTGGCTAGAATTCAAGATGTCACCACTTCCACTCAATCGCGCCATGTCAATTCCAAGGAGAACCCAGCGGATGTATTGTCAAGAGGTCTTGCTCCAGAGAAATTAAGCGGGTCAACATTGTGGTTTTATGGTCCCATGTTTCTACATGGAGCAGAATCAATATGGCCCAATCTATACATATGCAATGATACAGATTACACAGTCGAACATAAGCAAACTGCTTGTCAGCAGTAGTCATCCACAGCTCAACAAGTATCATAAGCGCAATCGACCATGGGAATTCATTCAGAAGGCTACAACGTGTCATGGTGTATATCTTACGCTTCATAGCTCATACAAAGAAAAATTATCAAAGAGATTTAGATGAAGCTCAAGCATTAATTATAAAAACAATGCAGGAGCAACCTTTCATGCAGGACACTGCAAATATAAATTGCTATGGTGAGTTAAGCAAAAACAGTTCTTTAAGCAGTCTAACTCCATTCTTGGATGAACGAGACATCCTGAGAGTTTTTGGGCGATTACAAGCATCAACACATTTGGGCTCGATTCTAAGCTGCCACAATGTCCAACCTAACACAATGGTGATTATCAAAGAAGACAATCTTCCACCCCTCAAATGGCCGCTCAGATGAATTGTGAAAACATACACATGACCCGACAATTTGGTTAGCGTCCCTGATGTACGAACTGCAAATGAGACACTACAACGCGAAATTTACAAACTAGCGCCTTTACCTATGAACGAGGATCAAGAAGAAGATGAAATGGAGCCGCCTTGTTTAAACACCATAGATGATGTAGAAGCACAAGGAACTGCTCGGCCATCGAGCAATCGAAGTAACCCGCATCGCAGGTCAAACCAGGGAGACTTCTTTAACAGACACAGCTCCTAGAAAAAGGCAACGACCAGCATTCGTTTCGTTTTTTTTTTTTTTTTTTTTTTTTTTGAAAAACAGGAGGAACTGGAGAAACCCCTCCCAAGCACGGAGGCCATACCGGCCCATTGTACTATCCTGAATCCCATTCACCAAAACCTTGCTGTCCTTTTAATGAAGCGCATCAGGTCTTGGTGGGGAAGGTTTTTTAGCTCATCCACAGATAGATGGACAGACCCTAGAGTATCCAGTCTGCTCCGGGCGAAGGCCGGACACTCACACAAAAAGAGTTCTACATTGCTTCCTTCCGAGCCCCATGAGAAAATCTGATTGGGCTCATCAAGAAACAGTTTTGTACACCTACAAAAACTCAGGTTCTCCCATCTCTGCTGATGTTTCCTATGAACATCCGCTTTGATGAGAGTCCCGATACTCGAGGTTGCAACACCTACGGCGGGCTCCGGTCCGAGGAACGGAGAATCGAAGCCCGCTCTATCTAAAAGGTCAGCCCTTTCATTCCCCATGATCCCTATGTTACCAGGAACCCACAGGAGGGACACTTTGTTGTGAAAACACAACTTATCCACTGACGACCTGCAATCCCCCAGTAACTTAGACGTTATCCGAGGGCTATTCAGAGCCATCAAGGCTGCCTGACTATCCGAAAGGATAGCGATGTCTTTCCCCTTGCTAACTTCGCTGCCATTGAAATGGCGAAGGCTTCAGCCTGGAAGATAGTGGTGTGTCTTCCAAGTGAATTCTCCATTTCAAAATCAGGCTCAGGGAAGTAGACACCTGCCCCAGCTCCCTCATTAGTGAGAGAGCCGTCGGTGAAAATTTTTAGAGCAGACCGGGGAAGGCTCGATAAGGCACCTCCCTCAGTACACAATTCCCTTGTAGGAAAGCTCACAGAGAAGCGACGCCCGAAACGAAGCTCATACTGGCCAGCGGGTTTTCCAAGTCCAGCCGATACGCCTTAGAGCAATGAGAAGAGCCAGTCCTGCCGTCCTCCCAACATCCTCATGAGCGCAATCTGCACACAGCCCTTTTGGCCTCTGCCTGAATGACAAGATCCAGGGGTGGCAGATTGAGTAGGACCTCAAGAGCCGGAGTAGCCCTAGATCGCATGCAGCCCGTAATTCCCAAGCAGGTAAGCCTTTGCAGCGCCAGCTACCGGATCGCAGTCCCCACAAGCGTCCTCGGCCACCATACACAGGAGGCATATGTGAGCATGGGTCTGACGATCGAGGTGTACTTCCAATGCAGAACCCTCGGTCTCATGCCCCATGTGCAGCCAAATGCTCTCCTGCATTGAGCGAAGACCCTCATAGCAGCATTAACTTTTTCCTCTACGTGCAATCCCCATGTCAGCTTCGAGTCAAGGAAGACTCCAAGGTACTTGAGCACCAAGCTGCACTTTGTTGGGTTCACTGTCCTATCGTTTCGTTGTTCCTTGTCTGTCTCACAATCTCGACAACTAGAAGTGCATCGGTTGAAACGACCCCTTTCAAGTCACAGTCAAGCATATATTTTGAGGGCCTAGGCTCTACCAACATAGTATCCAGCGAGTGGAACCTGGTGGCATATTACGACATGCAACCTTTCATAAAAAAGTTCAATGCACTTGTCAACTCTAGTCGCATACTGAAAACCGTATGTGATCAAATAATTTAGAGGAATTCATGTGAACATATCATAGAGCACCTCCAACATCTAACTAAAGAACTCTCAGCAAATAATGAGCTATTATTGTCAACAGAAAACAAAGGCAGAGCAAGACGAGGTGCCATTAATTTCATAGGTAATATCGCGAACACCCTGTTCGGAGTGTTACACACTGAATATGCAGAAGCAATGTCTAAAGCGATCAACGAAATCAAACAAAACGAGAATCACTTAGTAGCGCTTATCAAGAATCAAACTTAAATCATCGATACGACCATCATCAGCATAAGGAAGAACCAAGAGATCATAGACAAGCAGTTCAGCAATTAGGAGATTCATATGAACAAGATTTCTGCAGAAATTAATGGTATACACCAAGACATTTATCAGGAGAAACTATCAAACGTCTTCATCACGTTTGCAAAGCAAGTCATGTTAACAGCTTAAAATTTGCATGGAATCCAACGCGTCATCCTAAACATACTAGGGGATACTCATAACGGAAAACTCAGTCCACAACTGATCACACCAGATCAGATGAGACAAGAGTTAACCACAACCAAGGGTCACCTTACTTCTTCATCAAAGCTGCCACTAACAATAGATGACGTTTTGCAATTTTACAATCTAATGACGATCGAAAGAAGACCAAAGGTCGAACACATCATCTTTAAAATCACACTCTATTTATGTACACTCCAGGATTTTGAATTGTTTAGCATCATTCCAGTTCCGACATTGATCAACAACATCGTTCCTATACTTGGTGGTAAACCTCCATCGAGACAAATATTACCCGCTCTCCAGGCATGCCGCACCTTCACCAGAGGTCGACACTTATGCAAAAAAAATCATCCCATATATCACAAGGCTTCTGCCCTCGGCGCTTGTGAGATAGATTTCATTAACCACCTATCACAATCCCCCACGTGTAAAATTTTTCAAACGGGTGATGGCCCAAACTGGAATCAACTTCATAATCCAAATGAATGGCTGTTCCACGATCAATGTAGTATGTGAAGACACAGTCAACCAGATGGATATCGAAGGATCAGACATTTTAAGACTTCAAAATGAATGTATCACCTCTGATCACCTTATACGGCCAAAATACCTTCCCGACAAGCTCAAGAATGTCTTACATAATGACACCAATCTAACTCAACGAGTGAAATTAGAGGGACCACGTCCTAACCTACTAGACGTACCTGATTTCAAACCGCACAAGACAGAATTAGAATCCATTCAACAACTCCCCATCGATCTTCCATCAACAATTCACCCTCACGATGTACATCAATTTGCTAGAGGAGGATGTTCATCATTACATTTCAAAACACATCTGTAATTAGCATAACATTTAAAAAATTTAGATAGTATGCATATACATGTAAATATATATTAAATGTTCTCAACAAACTTATCAGAGCAATAATTTCGCTAGTCTTTTATTCTAATACCTTCACATGGTTCCACCTTGTATATGCTTTTGCATTTCATTTTGCATATCAGCAAAATTTTCTAACTGAAATGATAAAGCCAGATGAAATTCGACACGACTGAAATAATTAATGGAATGCTCGTGAGAACTTTGTGGCTAGGGAAATTCTTTAATTCTGTGGTAAGTTATTTGTGAATTTTTGTATTTAGCTAATGAGGCATTTTTATAACATTATAAAAAGCGAATTTTAATAAAGAACTTTTAGTTGCTACGGTACAGTGAACCACGACTTTTAATTTTACCTTAAGTGAGTCTGCTTAAGGCACTGTAACTCCGACAACATTCTTGTGTACCGGCTTAAGAGACGGTGCACCCACAACACTACTTACGGTGTAACACCCTTAGTTGTTCACAACATTATCGAGGCAAAAGAACCAAGATCAACAGGCACAATCTAAATGTTTTAAGAAATTATAACCAAATATTCCTCAAGAGTGGTCTAAAGTTAGGAGAAACGACGGTAGTGATTTATGTGAAAATTATTAAAATGTCCATACTGCAAAATAACACAAAATGAAAAAAAAAAGTCATATAACATTTGTTATTGCAGATCACCTGTACTTTCATACCTTAAAGAATTTACTGGAACCCTATATAAAATGGGTTAGTTCCAGAAAGGCAAAATCCAGACTGACGATAATCAGACAGACAAAATCCAGAAGTGACAAAACTAGCAAGAGACAAAATCAAAAGTGACAAAATCAAGAAGTGACAAACCCAGAGGTGACAAAATACAGAGAAAGTCCAGAAAAAACCCAGAAAAGATATTCGCACGCGCGAATATCTTTTCTGGATTTTTTCTTGGATTTCCTCTTAGTTTGAGTTCTTCATGATGGGGATTTGGTCGTGGTAGATTTACATCTGATGGAAACCTATGTCATCCAGGATGAAGTTTTGGTGCAACTTAATTGTAACCATCACCAAAACCCAATGTAGTAACCAGTATATATATTTAACAAATTTGTCTCACTCATGTGGATTTTAACTAATTCATATATTTGTATTTTTTATAATTTCCTGATTTTGACATTTATGTATTTTGTTGTTTCTGAATTATCTCATTTCCAATTTTTTTAAATTTTAAATTTCGATTAATTTTTTTTTTAAATGGCTCTGTAGAATACAGCAGACCTGTAAAGTTCTAAAATGCTAGCGCTAGTACCAGGACCTGAACTTAACATTTTTATAAGTAAAAAAATTTCAAATACAAGTTCCAATACTGGTACTTAAAAATTTACAAGTTCAGGAACTGGTACTGATACTCACAATAAGCTTAAGTACTTACCCTAACCTAAATACGTACGGTCATTACTTTTTCCCAAAAAAATTAAATTACAGTCGTCGTGCAGTGATTTTGATTTTTAAATCTTCAATAAATTGAATTATAGTTAATATTTCTTATATATGTATGTAGATATGTATATGAGTGACAGTAGGACAGAAATTGACATGCTGAATCGATATCCTTTGTTGAAAAGGTTAGCAATCAAGTGCAACACCCCGCGCTCTTACTCCGCATCTGTGCAGCGCTTTTTTTCATTTGCATCTCTTGTAAATAGTCCACGAAGGCATTTATTATCTAATGCCACATTTGCGTAGCTTGTTTTGCTAAAAGCAAACTCAAGTACTGTATAAACAGCTTTCAAAATTAGAAAAGAAAACAGCAAAAGCTTATACGATTCTCTTGCATTTCCTATCTTTTTGAAACCTATTTTATGATATTTCATAAATGGAAACCTCATCCAGTCATTTAGCTGGCTAAAGATTTTCTGATTTGAGTTTTCCGAAAGCTCTTGTAGTGATCATCATTCATTTCAGAGCTTTACCTGGAAAAATTTATTTTTATAGATTTCGACGTGCTCTTTCCAGATTTTCAGTTTGCCACCTCGTGTCTTTGCCGCGCGCGTGGCTATTTTGAAAAAATGGCCCCGGAAAACAGTTTTTCGGCAATATCTCCTTTCTGACTCACTTTACGATGAAAATATTTAGGAAATAAATTAAACTAGAGAAAATTTCCTATAATTTATGTACTAATCGTTTTTTGACAAATGAATGGTTCCAGCGTACGAGCGCCGTAGGCTACTCCAACACACGTATTTCGTATATTAACAAAAAATATTTGACTACGCGTTGAAAAGTCGGTCTACGGTCAATACGCATGTTGGAGTAGACTTTGTGGCGACTTTGGGAGCCATTTTTTCGATATGGTGGCGCGAGCGGCAAAGATACGTGCTGGCAAAGGGAAAACTCGGAAAGAGCATGTCGAAATTTATAAAAATGCCAATTTTCAAAACTTCCGGAAAACTTTTTGAGCACCAAATAACTGGACTATTGAACCGTTTTCATTAGAAGGCGTTCATAAATAATTAACAAGAACTTAAGTATTTATGACGGTACTTTGGTGTCTGGCAGATCCTCAGAGCAGCGAAGAACTCGGTGATTTGCGAAATGTACTAGGTAGTACGCTGAGGATTAATTAATTAGTGAGAAAAACAAAAACAACTGACAGACTTGCAAAAAATAACTTCTTGTGATTTAATTTTAAAAAAGTTCTGCTTACTTTTTGTCATACGCTTTTAATTAGTTTTTAATATATGTAATGTTTTTAAAGTTCTACTGTAGTCCTGTTATTCCCCAGCGCTAAAATAACAAATATAAAGTACTTCCTTGCTAAACTGTTTTGACAGAGGTTAAAGCTGCATTTTATGTGGGCTTGAAAAGACAGACATTTGAAGAACAAGTGAGATACAGGTATTTACCCTACTCCCCACAGGTGTACTAAAAAGTTGAGTTGTGGGACTTATAAGTACCAGTACCTGGACTTGAGCTTGAATATTTTCAAGTACCAGTATTGGGACTTGTACTTGACAATTTTTAAGTTCTAGTACCGCGACTTGTACTTGTACTTAAAAGATTTTAGTTGGTATTGGTACTTGTACTTGGAATGTTACAGATTTGTAGTATAATTTTCAATAAAGGTGGTAACCCAGTTAGCACGTACAGACTAACAACAGTTCTAGAGTGCAAAAATCTAAAACACCTATGAAATGCACCCAAAATAGGGCAAAGCTATACACATACACATGCATACATAAGTTTCATGGTATTTACTTTGATGAATTATAAAAATAGAATTGACTTTTCCTATCTCCTAGTTTCATATGAACCGGTGAGAATCAGAGTGGCGTAATGCAAGTTTGGATAGTTTAGAGAAAATTGATACTTCGCCCCTTGGCCCATAAAAAGTATGGACATCTTTTGTTCGAAATAAATATGAAACCTGCAGTATCTGTAACTATAAATTTTGACTTACTTCATAATGGTGCTTAGCGGGTGATGGTTAAGAAGTAGAATTTGATCTTGAAAATTATTGACTACCGTACACTATAATTCTCACAGGCTTATATGGACCATGACTTTCACAACACCCTGTTCCATGAGAGTTGAGATAACCTAAAACCAAAATCTATGCATGCAGATATAATGAGGGAACTGAATTAGCATCCACAGTTAATAACTATTTGGATGAACCAAAGCTGCACCCTAGTATGTTGGTGGACTGACCGCTTCGTGGATTCTTAAACCTGGTCAAAGGGATTGGCTAGCGGTCTGCTTGAAGGAGATGGGACGGTGAGAACAATAGGCCCCCTCAGTGGCTGCAACGTTTTATAACTTCTCATAGCCCATTTTAAACCAACCCAACCAACTACCCAACCAATACTTGAATGAATCAAAGGATATTGCACACTACTACCATTATTGCGTGAATAAATTTTAAAATTTTTTTATCTAACATTCATACTAATTTGTTAAAATTTCAAGAGCCGCTTTTTATGGTCCCTTTTCCCTTGATTGCTTTAATAGAATTAAATGATCTCACAAACCCCTCCCTCCTCCTATTTATAAATGAAGGGCTGTACATACACACATAGTATACATAATTATCCTCAGCACTATAATGAAGAATTAATATTTAATTGTAGACCTTTACCCTAGAATTTAGGATGGAAGAAATTAAAACTGTCCAAAAATTTGAATGAATACATAAAAGATTGAACCAGTTTCATCTACCCCGGACCAGATTCCATCTTTTGTAATCTCCCTTTAGGTGACAGCGCTTTAATTTCAAATTGCCCCTTCGAATAACTTTGAAGCTTATCTTTCATTATACATATTAAAGTTCTTGCACCAGTATGAGAATATTTTTCTCCTATTGGGACAAGTTTGACTTCACCCTTACCCCCCACCTTACATTGTATTAACTAAGCCCATTTCACGCTGGAAAGGACACTTTGATATCTGAACTTCCACCTCATCAAAGCTGGGTTTTATGCTTTTCACTTAACGTCCCTTTCAAATGAGAAAGAAGAAAGATTAGAAGCCCGGTCGGCTGGATTATTCCAAGCACAAGTTTCCTGAAACTGATGGTAACTTAACATAAAAGCGAATACAACAACAGCAGCAGCAGAAACAATGACGACGACAGAACAAAACTAGAAACTGGAAGTAATGCTCAGATGTAAACTTCTGATCTGTGGCGATACCCCATATGTATATGCAGCAGGATAATGTAAGTCCATTATCCTGCATATGACTATACCTATAATTCCAGTTTTATAACAATGTAAAGGGGGGGGGGGGGATAAACCTTGTCACTTTAAATCAAGTCTTAGCCTGTAGAAGATGTTTTCTAAATGTTTTAAACTTTCCTCTAATTTTCCGTTAGAAATAACTTCACATCGTTCTTTAAAGTTTTCCACTTACGAGTTTTGGTTACTCTCGGGGATAAGTTAAAGAAATGGGCTATTCTCCTGGAAATATTTTTTATCTCTTTTCAATGTTTATACAAAAGTTTATTTTTTGGCGCTTTGGGAATTGACTAAAGAAAATTAAATAAAGTTAGTTGAACTCTTTGAAAAGAAGAAGTAGAGAGAATTGATTTTAGAAACTTGTTAGAATTTTTAGGACGCTTTTAAATTGGACCGATGTTTTACAATGTCAATATGTATGACAAGAAACTTCAATACATATTATCACCTCAGTACTTATATGTCCTATTTCATTTTGTAGAAAACTATTTTTAAAGTTTACCTTGTGAGAAAAGTGACTTTACCTTATACGTAATTAAAAAATGTCAATAGAAAGTATGTCTACTTCTAAATGAAATCTCGTAGTATATTTAACCCTTTCGCTGCTAAGGACGTGTATATGCGTTCAGTAAATGGTACACTGGTGCGCTATGGACGCATAAACACGTTCGACGAATTGAGAACTGCGAGCGCTATGGACGCATATCCACGGACGTTGTCGTCGAACTTTTTTTCTGTTTAATGTGAACCGATAACATCCGATTTGGATGAAACTTTCAGAGTACTAAAATAGTTCACGCGTATTTTTTTATTTCTTCCTACCATGCCTCATCCCCCCGCTAGGGGGTTAGATATCTCGAAATTTTATGATGAAATGTTATTTTCAAAAAATCATATCTCGAGAACGGAGGAACCGATTTTTCTTAATGCTTTATTTTTTTCATATAAAAATATAAAAGTACCGAACGAAAAAGTTTTTGTTAATAATAGTATTTCGTTATTTTACAGTATACGGTGATTTTAAAAGTTCATAAAAAAATATGGGTGAAAAAAATGGATTGTAGGTTCGAGGGAGTGTAGGTTTGTACCAATAATGTCCAAAATGGAGTGTGTAGGGTATCAAATTATACCAAATTGAGTTTTTTTCGGGTAACCTCAAATTATCTCGATAAACCAAAATCGATATTTCTATATAAATGTTAGATGAATTTGAATAATTCTTTTTTCAGAATATAGCTAGGATATGCCGCAATATTAGGGATGTAAATTTAAACGGTGGGTTCAGCGGGGTGGAGGGTGAAAATAAAAACTGCAAAATTTTCGGATATTTTAAAAAATATTTTTTTTTTTAAATCAATTTTTTAGTTCGGAAATTACCTGGGAAGGCTAAATAGGGGCAGTTATTTACAACCCCTATTTGACCTGAAATTAATTCTTTTCGCTAAATCTCGATCCGATTCTTATTACCGAATCTAACATGATTTCTGTAATATACTATGTTTCATCGGCCATTACATTACTTTCAACGCCACCTTTCCGCTAAATTGTGCCACTTTAAGCCACTTTTTTCTCTTAGAATTATCTATAATTTGTTATCTTTCATTTAAGAGAAACCACAAGTTATTATTCCAGTCGTTTAAGAATAATTAATACAATTAGATTGCAAGGTTCGCTAAATTACTTTCTAATTAAATTGCTACTAAAAACCACCACCTTTTATCTCAAATCATCGCAATTTTTTGTACATAGATAGATAAGGCTTCTAGCTTCAAAATAAAAATACAAAAAAAAAGTGATAAAAGTCCTAAATAGTAAATAATATTATTTTTATGAAAAAAAAAAACTATTGTTTGAGAACAACAAATTTTTTCGTTCGGTACTGTTATATTTTTTTTATGAAAATATAAAGCCTTAGGCTTCATTTGGCATTTGAATCAGAAGAATCGGTTACTCCCTTCTCGATCTATGATTTTTTGAAAATGGCGTTTCATCGTAAAATGACGAAATTTCTAAACGCCTATTGGGGGGGAGGGGGGGGGGGCTGCAATAAAATATCATGGGTGAGCTACTTTGGTATTCTATTATTCTATAAAAAGTTTTATCCAAATCGGAGATGGTCGGGCTGTGTTCCACATAGAGTGATAAATTCCGCACATACGAAACACATTCGTTAAAACTATTTAGCCGCGAAAGGGTTAAGAAAAATAAGTTAGTATTATATTTAAAATTTAATAGCTTATCAAAAACTTTATGACTGGATATAGAACACATCTAATACAATGACTTTCTGTTCAAAAAATCAATTCATTTCATTTAAGCTGTGTTCTTTTGTGTACCGTGTTCTAGAACTCCCATATGTCGTAGAAAAGAAATTCTTCTGTCGGTTGAAGCGAACTTTATTAGTATTGTTCGCTTCATTTAAATCTTCAGAATGTATGAGGTATTCTTTTGTGTATCTTTTGTTCTGCCCTGATCTGCGGATACAAAAGAACGCAGCTAATGATAGTCTTGTAGAATGTTTGGTCCACTACCGGGATGTATGACAGCATTGACGCTTTTTCTCTTCAGTTAGGACATTTTAGCATTAAGTAATTTTATGTGTGGAATACTAGATTCTTCAATTATTGGTTCCTTGACGATGCAGCCTTCACTTTTCTTTGTATTTTTTTTTTATTTGGCTTTGTTTTTTTTTTTATAAAATAACGATAGAGATTACTCTATAGGATTTTTTACCGGGTTAAACTTATATTTGTTCAAGAAGGAACTCTTTTTGGATTCTCCGGTATATAGCAAAAGCTAAAAAATGTTTTTAATTTGTTATTTCATCACACTACTAAGGTATAATATAGCAGTGTTTTTTTGCCTCATATAATTCACACCCAGAATTTATTCTGAGTTTACATGAGAAAAGATCAATTTGATCTGTTTCAAGCGTCTGCAGCAGGCAAAAAACCAAGCTGCAGCGATGAGTGTAAGGTTTTCTGCTAACACGAAACGTTTCTTCTTCTCCCTTTTTATTTTCTTTTTCAGCCCACTGCGGGCGAATACAGGTTCGATTCGTTTGGAATAAATCTGGGTTTTTTTTATTTTATTTTTTTAATAAATTTTTTTTTCTATTTTTCTCAATTTTTTAATTTTTTCATTTCTTTTTTTTTGTTCTATTTTTCATTTGTTTTTCAAGTCACTCAATTTCGCTATTTGGGACCTGACTTGAAACTTGTCACCCAAAATATAATGGGTTGTGTGATGAAATAACCAATTAAAAACATTTTTTAGCTTTTCCTATATACCGCAGAATCCAAAAAATGTTCCTTCTTGAACAAATATTTATAAAATAACATATCCAAATCTGAGCAGTAATATTTGATTTGCTTCACATTTTGATAGGTCGCCATCTGAAAACTGAAATTGGCAGCGTTTTTCTAGTATTAATAACGAAACAGGACTATATATTCCCAAATTTTTTAAGTGCTTTTCAATTCTTATTTTGTGGGACACAAGAGTCTGACCACAATACAAATTCAGTTATTTCTAGAATATCTTCCAAAATTCTCTTTAAAATGTGAACCAAGCATTCTTTACCATGACATAATGGACAAAAATGAGCATAATTTTATACTTCACGAAGTTCTATGAATCCTCGAAGTTCTATGAATAAATCTGAGCAAATTCTAATGCTCTAAAATGGAGAATGAGCATATGCTCGTAGAGTGTACTTGTAAACTACTAAATATGAAAAAAGTGCAATGCTCAAAATGGCACAAGTTTTTCAAAATTTGCGTTGCGAAAAATCATACACATCTCGTTCAGTACCAAATGCCTAATCTACAATGCATGGTAAAGTAAGTAGTAGTAAGCTGCCAAATTAAACAGTTGTTGATCTGTCTATTATCATAAAATGTAATTGTTTTCTCGATTTCATTGCAGAATTACATCAATTGAGGATTTTGGTCTCAATAATAGTATAGCAAACTTAGGAAGTGCATGGGACAAGTTGCATTATATAAAATATTACTTTCAAGACCTAAAGTACAAGTTCCAGTTTACAGCTGTTTTGTTCTGAATTCCCCTAGTTGGTGATTAATTACTACACATAAGCTCGTGCTCATATCGTCAAATCATTGAAAGAGAAGAGATATTTTTCTATGCATGAATTTTCAAATGCAAGAGTGGGAAGCAAACACAAAAATTCATGTCATTTTGACGACCTGGTTTTACCATGCATTGTAGATTAGGCATAAGTCTCCTTATCAGTTTGCGGAACTAAATGTTGTATGGATAAGCAATTATTTTTTTAGTGAAAAAGAGGAAAAAGGGGACCCCCCCCCCCCCCGCGTTTTTATATTATTAAACCAAGCTCAAGAGATACTTTGCATCACATAAGGCAAAGTACTGCATGGCAGGAAGGTGATAGGAAAAGGAATCCGGGAACGTGAGAAGAGGTGCTGATGTATGTCACTCATAAGCTTTCGCAGATTATATGCAGGAAAAAACACAGAAGATGGTAGACTAGTTCACATTCGCACAGTGCGGGATTAAATAGCATCCCGGAACTGTACGGCCAAATGTAATTTAAAGAGTAAAAGGATGTGCGCGGTCGGCGGGAGTATTTCGTGCAGAAATCATTCAACAAGGAATCAGACTACATAATTCATCAGAATATTGATCATGCATAAAGAATAAAGGAGCGAAGGGCATCCAGGACTTCGGCGGTGCTCGAGTGAGTCGATATGATAAGTTTTATTCCAAATCTCCAATGAGCTTGAAGGCTCTCTTTTGGATAATATCCAATGAAGCTAAGGCTGCACGACCAGCCCCGGCTCAGATATGGGAATTGTATTCCATTCTAGATGTGATTTATTTATTTATTTATTTAAATTTTAAGTTAAGGCGATAGTATATAGATTCTTTCAGATACAATTACTAACTACCGAAAAAAGTTATTCATACAAAATAAAGAGAAAAACGAAAAAAATTGACTTTTAATCGCTTTAAAATACTATAGTGTAAAACTAAGAAAAAGGAATTATATATTTCATTATTTATACGAGTGCTAAACACTACAAAAGTGGTGACAAAGAATTTAAATATGAAAGAACAATTATTATTATTATTAAAAAGAAAAAAAAGAAAGCGAAGAAAAAAGAGAAGAAAAGAGAGAAAACACAACTAGTTAGTCCGATCTCATAGAGTACTTGTGTTTTGAATGTCAGAAGGCAGGAGCAAAAAATGTAGGTTATATTCCTTTTGGAGTCCAAAATAAGATTAGTTCTACTAGAGGGTAAATTGAATAGGACTTGGAGTCTAGATTGACGCGCAGGGACGTGAAAATCAATTTTGGACAGAAGCAAGGACAGCAGATATCATAATTTATAACTTTGAAGAGAAAGACAGCCTGCAGAAAGATTCTTCGATTAGCTAGGGTCGGTAGATTAAGTATACTTAGTCTATCATGATATTCGGGAGACACATTATTAAATTTAAACATTAAAAGCCTTGTAAATACTCTTTGAACAGATTCGATTTGAGCTGAGTATGAAGCATAGAAAGGGCTCCATATTTGGCAGGCATATTCAACAGTACTTCTCACTAAAGAGATAAATAACGTTACATTAGATGACATACACTTAAATGATTTCGTAGTACGAAAAATGAAACCTACAAGACTTCCCAATCTTCCTGCATGTGGAAGCAGTCATCAGCAGTATTGATTACACAGAAAATTTTAGCATCATCTGCATAGCTTAGACAGTGGAATTTAATTCGAGGGAAGATCATTTACATAGATCAAGAAAATAAATGGTCCAAGAACGGTCCCCTGTGGAACACCAGACGTTTGCTTGTAGGGAGCAGAACTGGATCCGTTGAAAATTTCAATACTTTTTCTGTTCGAAAGATACGATGAGAACCACGCAATAGTACTATTACAAAAGCCCAGTTGTTCCATTTAGACCAATGCACGATTATGATTAATTTTATCGAATGCTTTTGAAAAGTCAGTATAAGCACAATCAACTTGCTTACCTAACTCTAAGGTACAGGCAACTGCATCTGAAAATAAGGATAAGTTGGTTACTGTTGATCTACTGGGAAAAACCGTGTTGCTTTACAGTGATATAGTTTTTAGTCTGTTGGAATAGTTGACTATAAGCAATCTTTTCAAATATAAGTGCTATGCAACTCGATATGGAAATGTGGCGATAATTAACAACGCATCACCAGACTTGAAAATCGGAGTAACAAAGCAATGCTTCAAGAATTTAGGGAAGGTGCTGGTATTAGTGGACGGATTAAATCATTGGCTAATAGGTTCAGATAACGTATGTGAGCATTGTTTATAAAAGATATTAGGCATTTTGTCTGATCCAGGATTCTTTCTACAGTCAAGCATTTCCAATATGTTAAGAACTTCATGAGACGATACATGAAATAGAGAAATGCCTTCCGAGCCGCTATTAGAACCACATATCGGTCATGTCATGATGGGATTGCTATTTGTAAAAACGGATGCAAGGCGCCTGGAAAACACTTCACAAGAAGTACTTGGCGAGGAGGATGTTTCATCAGCGTACTACACTAGCTCTTTCGGGTAAGTATTTGATTTCTTAAAATCTTTACAGTATGAACAAAAGACTTTGGGTTAATTTCTTAATGCATATTCCGTTTTATTCATGTACTCATTATAACATTCCTTGAGAAGTGATTTGCATTTTTTTCTAATTGCGCAAAATGTTTTATAAACTTCGGGATGTTGAAAAGATTTGCACAAGTACCTATATTTATTTTTAATTTGGAGAGCACGAATAAGATGTGAGTTGTATCATATTGGATAAGTTTTCCGTCCTGTTTTCTTTTTTTTTTTTTATTATTTCAGGTATATAATTATTAAGCCTATTATTTAATACTTAATAAAACCTCTCAAAAGATTCCTACACTTCGGGTGTGAATAAACTGAGAAAATTTACAGACGAAAAATATTCATATAAACTATGATAATCACCTTGTTTGAAATTCCTTGATTTGGTTATAGCATCACGTGCTGTTTTAGTAATAGAAAGAGAGGCCGTTATGTCGAGCGGTGGGTGATGAGTATAAGTATGGCAGATTGAAATCGCTGATTACCAAGCCATTAGCGTTGAGGGGGAGCTGGAAAACTTTCGCGCTGATATTACAAAAAAATAGCGTCATAAGTATAGGAAAGGAGTACTGCGGCGGGATGTACAAACAACATATATGATGCTGTGAGAACCATAGTAGTGCAAGTCAATAATTTTCAAGACAACATTTTTACATGACCTCATGGTTAGTTTCAAAAAAGGGAATACGAAAAGACTTTCATCTGTTGTGAATTGTAATGAGAAAGCCGCTACCATCCTTAGCTCCAGTAGACGCTAAGTCCCTGTTCCTCCTTTAAACTGCGTACCTGCCATCAAATATTTCATTGCTATTTACACCCGTTTGTAGAAATGTCTCTGTCAAGCAAATTATATCATGTGTATTTGAAAGCACAACCAATTTAGTGCTTTCAGATTCAGAGAGAAACCCTCTGACATTCTGATAGTAAGCATTTAAGGACATGTAAAAGATAAAAATATAAATGATTATGAAGAGGAATTATTTTGAGTAATGAGATTAAGACACTTCCCGGTTTTAATCAGCTTAGCTTCACAACCATCATCTTTCTACCACCTTTACTTCAAAGGTATCTAAAGCCATATTTGACCCTAATTTGTTTTGCCTTAAAAAACAATGATTTCTCTCTTTAGATAAAAATTCATTTATATAAATTGGAATTGAGGAGCCCAACATTTTAGCATTTAAAGTTGTATGTATTTTGGAAGCTATTAAAGTACAATCTCTAATAAAATCAGAACTATACTTAACAATAATCGGCCCAGGAAGCCCTGAAGAGTGTTTCTTGATATGCTGCCCTATAAGATTAAGCAATTTGTGCAGGTTGGTGACGTACTGCAATATATTCTCATTCGGCGTAATAGAAATGTTACGAATTTCCAGGAAGTATGACAGGTATCTATCCTTTAAGGAAGTTACACGAGCTTGTCAGACATTGATGTCGCTCAACGCATTAGAGTTGACAAACTCCAGAATTCTGATTCTAGCAGAGTAATCCTCAAGTGTTACAGACATTCTCTTAATATCATTGAAATCATTGACAAACATTAAACAGATTTGCTGAATTCATTTTGTTTGTCACGCAACAATTCAATTTCCCTGGACATAAGGACACTTGCGGCGTTATCATCTGAATCGGTGTCACCACTAGTAATCGGCTTATTGGGATTTACGGAACTGCAACCCAAAAGCAACTGCTCCACTCATTATGCTCGGGACCAGGTCTGATGATATCTTAGAACAGGATACATGGAATTGTTTGCTACACATAAAGCCCATATTATTCTTGTTGATATAAGATGAACAAAGCATACATTTAGGCGCCATTCGGATGAAATATATTGGAGACACTGATTGATTATCGCACAAACGTCACAAATAGATGGCAGAAAAAAAATGGGGCTCAAGTCGAGAGCCTTATCTGGCAGATTAAATTGACTGCATATGTAAGCTGCAGTAGATGTAAATAAATAAAGAGCAACAACGGTAGATGAATAATCCGATAAATTGAAGTGGAATATGATAAGCTCAAGAAAAACAACAGACAGCAACCACAGGCAGAATAAAAATGTGCTGTCATAAACCACGCAAAATGCCAGACTTGGAAAATAACGATGTTTATGCTAATTGTACACTAGATTAGTAAAAAAACTCCAAGTCTACAATGAAATATAAATGTAGGCTGCAAGGTAAGTACGTTGAAAAATTAAGTGTCACTGTGTGATGTAAGACTTGCAGGGGAGCGCTAGATTTGACGAGCTGAAATATTTCTTACACTTTTTCAGAAATCCAAGACATTTCGGTGCTTTTGTGGCAATAAAGCCAAGAATGCATAAAGACGGTGTATCGCAAATCAGGGCTCAACCAAAAGGAACGGGAGTGGATAAACTTTGATCTTGCTTTGAAGAAATGATACAGCCTTGGGACTTAAATGCATTGAATTCGACACGATTTGCTTAACAGATGTGGTATTTCTTCTGGAGTTCGCAAGAGTAAAATCAAGGATACTGTCATCAGCAAAACTATGGAGGGATTGATAGTAAGGAAAACAGATCATTAATGAAAATTAACAAGAGGGATGGAGAGATAACAGAGCCCTGGGGCACACCGGCATTTATAAAATTGGCTAAATCGGCTGGATGCCAGCCTTTATCAAAGGTTTTTGAAATATCTAAGACAGCAGTTTTGGACTCACTAAAATTATGAAGACTACGATTCCAACGTTCCGTAAGAATAGTCAGCAAATCTCCAGATGCGCGACCAGTTCGAAGACCACATTGGCGATCACTGATGAGTTTGTTGGTTTCTAGATACTTCATTAATATTGAGTTAATGATAGATTCAAAAACCTTTGAAGTGATTGGCCGATAAGTTGAGGGATTACTACCCTCTCTTTTCCTGGAAGTATGCTAAACGTGAGGTAGTTTCCAAGCAGTTGGAAATATTCCTGTCGAATGACAGATTCTAACCTAACCTAGGTTCTAAGTTTCATCTATAGAGTGTAAAAACTGGGATACGTAGATTCTTTTTAATTTCTTTCGCCGATCACTCAGTTTTTCGTTGCTCTACACTGCTATAATCCTTTGAAAATCAGTGAAAAGATTTACGCCGGAAAACAGAAAAGTTTCAGCTGAAATTAACAAGAGACGTACCTATAAGAAATAAGAATTTTCTTTCTTTATAACTCTGTAATCCACATACATACACAAACCCATATGTAAGTACCTACCTAATACCTACTCTAATTATCGCATAATCAGAGCTTTTATTTATTTACTTACTTTTCTCTTTCAAAAATTACCTCCGTGTTATTTTATTCATGGATTTTACGTAAGCAACTTTCACATACGAATATCTCCGTTCGCTTCTTACACAAAGCCTCTTTCCTTCTACACGTTTACTTAGCCCCTATAAATTTTCGTCAATGCTCCTAATTGCACGGGGGTGGTGGTAGCAAAAAATCGAGAGTCGATAATAAAGTGCCACACAAAATACGGAAGAATAATCGTGCAAAGCAAACCGTAGTCTAAGCGAAACAAATTAGGGCGACACTTTTATTTTGAGTGGTCGTCGTCCGATGACGTTTAATGGTCCGAATTTTTTTCCTTTTGTACCTACTATACTACATGGTGTCAGTGATATACTTAAGGGGAAGTGACATAATATCGATAGAGTTGAATCAGCTTTTATGTGTATCATGCTGAGGCAATATACCGAGAAGGGTTAGTATACACATATATCAGTGCATGTGCCCTTGTTATCCTCGCCTATAAAAATCTTACTCGAATTGGGTTATACCAACAGGCAAGATTTCGTGTGATAATAAAACGAACAAAACGAACCTGCTCCACTCCGCTTGATTCAGTTCAGCACCCTAGAATTATTTATTCTCTATAGAAAGATGGTGGCGCAAATTGGGGAGGCGGTACAAGGGCCAGAAAATCTGATCAACCTACATTTTGTCCATGGTTGGTAATTAGTCTGTTGAAGTGTAATGGCATCTACCTATATACTAAAAGTTGAGCGTTTGCCTTTTTGGAGGAATTATATTTAGCTAGCGCAGGTGGTGTAAGGTAGGCGCATACTTTTTACACAGAAATTCATTAAGTGTGCAATAAAACTTTCAAAAGTGTTTATCGATTGCTCGAATAATTGCTTTAAAGACGCAAATTTAAGTGAAATTTGTCTCGACATTGAGAGAGGTTTAAAATGACATTGTGGAAAATTTCCTTTTATAGGGCATAAAATTGCCGAAATAAATTCTTCCAATGATGATAGCAAATGTAGCATTTACCGTAGGGGAGTTTTTTCTCGTAACATTCAATTAAAGCACATTTTTTTATTAATAAATTGCAAATTACGGGAATAGAACAGTATTTTTTCCCATAAATCTGTACCATTTTATTATTTCCTCTGATTTCATGACAGCCCTCGAATTTTTATTTTCCCACATGGCAATCAATCCGCCTCAATCCTCGAAGCATGTAATATCCCCATGACCTTGACTCTGTACAGAAAATCATTCAGGCAAATTAACTAACTCAGCCCAGATGAGAGATGATCCATTCAATTTTTACATAAACGGAAATGATATCTAGTGCAAACCGCAATCATCTTGTTTTTCATTCCCATCCCAGAAGTACTGGGCTTGACTCTTCTACAGATTGTGCCACCTCTAGACTTTCATACTTTGGTCAGCCTTGCATTATAAATGTAACCGAGCACCGAGAAAGGATTGAGTTTCTATTTGAAATGGTGAAATTTCACCGCTAGAATTTTAATTTTGTGCCACAAACTTGAAATCTATGCTGAATTTGATTTTATTTACTTAAATCCCTTCAGGCACGCTTGTAGTATATATATATGCGTGTGTGTATCTGCTTCGTTGGGAATCTTTTGAATAATTTTCTGTGTACTGAAATTCTCCTGAAATTTCTTTTAAGAGTTTTACTTTCTTCCTGATTGTTTTAGCTGAAGAGCAATTTTTTTTAAAAAACAAAATTCTTGAACTGATATATTCCAGCTGTAAGTATCACGTAGAAACCGGTACTAGAGTGATGTCAAACTCAATCTTCTCTCTCTTCATCTGTCTTCTTTTCTATAAAGTATCTATGCCAGTTGGGTTTAACTTTTAACTTATAACGCAAAAACTTTCATTAAGTTTAAATTAGGTTTTACGTAAAACATATCCACATACCTGCATACTTGAACCTACATATTTAAGCTTTATTCTAGGTGTGGCTATTTACTCGAAAAACTTTACACAAATTCGAAAGTTTTTACATGCTCTAATTGCTGTGTAAAAAGATGTTACCCATATTGTGTTTGTTAACTTGTGGGAGTAGAAAAATTTTGCAAAGGCTAACATTTTTACGTATGATGAAGAGGATAAATAAATTTGTTCCAAACAACCAAAACCCTACATTGGCTTTATATATACCATAGAGCCTAAACTACTATCCATATAGGAAAGTAGTCTTCTAGCAATTTAAAGCTTTGTTTCTTACCTTCCCAAATATTACACTTCCTATATACCTTACTTAACAAAATAATAAAATAGTTTTGATTACAAAGTAACCTTACCATTGTACGCTCAATACCTCTCAGCTGAGTGATAATTGCATGTGTGCATGTGCAGCCGGAGTCCGAATCTGTAGGCAGCTACATCCGAAATCATCAGCCCACGCCATCCCATGACGGCACAGCGACATTACAATGATTACTCAGCTGAGAGTTTTTGTTTAGGAATCGTAGTCATTTGGTTAAGATAAATTTTTTTAAATAATTTTGTTAGGAAAGGTATGTAAATTTTATTATGGCGCTGTAGATAAGAAAGCGATGTTAAGATTATCGAAACACCATTTTTCTGTATGAATAGTAGTTTAGGGCGGAGAAACTATTCAAATCAAACTTTTGTCTGTTTTACATAAGAACAATGCAAATATTTTAGAATGTTAGGACTCCGTTCGGGCTGTCATGTGGTAGTGAGGAGTCTGTTTCATGGCTTGTGAAGTATTCTCAAGGGTTTTGAAACAACCCTTAAATCAAGTTGCAACAATATACGCCAAGAGATGTAAGGCCTAGGGAGAGCGTAGTCATTTGAATGCGAACTCTAAGTACTAGAGGCGAACCTCAGATTAAATTTAGCCTCCTTGCGGCGGTAATGTGGGGCTGTGGGGCTGTGTGGCAGGTGTCAGTTTTGTTCTAACTATTCGTGGGAACAAAATATAAGCGATATAGCAGAAGAGACCGCTTTCGAAAAAATACACGCAAATGCTCCCGCACGGAAGAGGAATATGATAGTAACGACTAAGTGCTTACAAAAACACAACCAGCCAAAGAAGGAAGCTATACCTTGACTCGGAGCGAGTGTCCGCAATTCTGACACTCTCACTGGATAGTACTTGAACACGCTGCCGCTGGCTGTTGCCGTACCATCATGCGTATAAAATATGTAAAATAAGTCAGCTGATTGCACACATTACGGCGCCCGCGCCGGCACCGGCATACCAAAATAGAATTTTTAGCGTCGCAACACTGGTTTTGCCGCTGCCGTCAGGGTGCGCGCGAGAAGCGGAGCGGAGCTCAAAGCAGAACTTGTTTATGAGACAAGCAATGCGAGAAGATGGCTGAGTGAATGAGTGACGCGCTTGTGATTTTGCATGTGTTTTGTTTTATTATTTTTCACTTTATTTAGTTGGGAGGAATATTTCGTTTCCCAAAATATTTGCAATTATTTTTTTTTTTAAAGACAAATCATTTAGTGCGCATCCATTAAATGTTCAAACGAAAGAATATGGGGAATTTCATCACCTATATAGTGAATTAAGGAATTACCCTTATAAATTCTATCAATATACACGAATGTCAATTGACACGTTCAATTATATTTTGAGCAAAATCGAATTTAAACTTACCAAAAATTGAACAAATTTCATTAAAAATCCTATATTACCTTGTGAACAGCTTATTGTAATTCTCAGGTAAGAAGACTACATCTTAATTTTAAGAGTTTTAATTCAATAATTAGCAAATTTCCAAAACAAAATTAGAAAACCAATTAAAAAATATATTCATTTAAAAAACTAAACTAAACATTTAGTGTTTTTAATTTAAAGAATTATTCGTAGTTGATGGAAAATGTTCAGCCTGGACGGGAGTATATAGTATTATCGCATTCGGGTCCAATGAATAAGTTTTGTCTGAATAAATGTTCACCGGTGAAGATATTGTAGTGTACTGTGTGGACTCGTCGGAAATCGGTGTAGTATTGAAAGAACGGACGATAGGACGAAATTGCTGAACCGGAGTAGACCGTTCAGATTGTTGCGGAGTGCTATATACGTATTTGTATATAATATTTTGTATATATCCATTCTGCACAGGAATTACTGAGCTGTCTCTAACTTTCTAATGTGTGGCAGTAGACTAGCAAAAAATGATTCATCTTCGGCCCTTTCACTTTTTCGACTAGTTTGTATCTCTAACAATTTCAATTTTCACTTTTCAATTAATTTAGCACTATTGTTTACTTGTCTACTACTTGCAGTTTTTGCTGGGGTTTGGGTCTTTACTTCAAAACTCCCGAATTTTTCTTCCGTTTCTGCAAACAAATTCAACGTTTCATCATTTTTTTTTTTTTCAAAACTATGTTCTTTTTCAAGACTTCCATTGAAATTTTCTTCATCTTAGTAGGTCAATTATAGCTTTCTTAGCTTTCAAATTGTCACTAGATTTCCGGCATTTCATTTGGTCCTTCAAAAAAACTAATGACTTGAAGTATGGCCAACTGCTATGTGAATCGGATTCTGCCTCTGAGATACCCGCATCACCTGATTTTCCGACAGTCCTGAATTGATCTCGAAGATATTTCCACTTGTTTTTTAAGTCTTCCTCTGAAAAATAGGTGACAAAATATAAAACAACAATTTTCTATCTTCAGATTTTCATTAAGAAAATCATGTCATCATTTTAACTTATACACTAACACTAAACTAATTGAAATCATAATAAACGAACTTTTTTATAGGTATCTCGCAACTGGAGCGTCTTTCACTTCCTTAGGATTTTCCTTCAGGATGGGTAGAACTACAGTTGGAGCCATTGTAAAGGAAACGTGCGAAGTACTATGGGAGGAACTACAGCCAGTTCATATGGCTCAACCATCAGAGTGTACTTTTAAAACCATTGTGGAAGATTTTTGGAAATTATGGAACTTCCCGAATTGCGTTGGTGCTATCGATTGAAAGCATATTCGGATCAAGTGTCCAGCGCATTCGGGATCAATGTTCTATAATTATAAAAAGTTTTTCACTTTAGTTCTTCAAGAAGTGGCTGATGCGAATTGCAAGTTTATAGCAATTGAAGTTGGAGGTTATGGTAAGCAAAGTGATTGTGGAACATTTAGTTCATCTCAAATATTTCAGCTCTTAAGAAGCCATAACTTAGAGCTTCCTCCTGACACCAATCTACCTGGAACAAGTATTGCAATGCCTCATGTGTTCCTGAGAGATGAAGCATATCCTCTTTTGCACTCCCTACACAGGCCATACGCTCGAAGAGATTGCAGCGCAAGTAATGAGTATTTTAATGCTCGACTGCATTTGGCATTATCAACGCGAAATGGCGTATATTATGGAAGCCAATCGAAATTTATTCTTCTCTGGCTGAAATACTTCACAACGTTATCGTTGACCGCGGAGGAAATAATAAAATATTAAGAGAAGCAGAAGAGTTTGCACGAATGAATAAAAAGAGCAACAAATAAAAAGTCTCCAATAAGTCGGCCTTAAAAACTGACCGGTTAATAAGAGATACTTTTCGCGATTTTGTATGTCGTAATAAATTGAACTAGAAATCAATAGCATTAAAACTTACTTGGTATTTTCATTTCCTTTGATACACATAACCATAACTTTTCCACAAAAATTCTTTTGTGGTAACTTTAATTTTTCTGATCCCACAGCGCAGGGCGAGAGAAAACTTCACTAAAAAGTGTTTCCATGTGTATATCCATTTTAATACTACTTCTGCTCCCACCTATTCCCACCTATTCTACCTGCTTCTAAGCCTCGTCGCAAGCGCCAGTCGCGCCATGGGAAATGACCTAATTTGCACCTTCCCGCTCCCAATATTAGTCCGAGTGCCTAGACTGATGTAGCCTCAGGTAACACTTTGGGTCAATTCTCGCTTGCATCTGCATCTAATTCCACAGCTGTGAATGTTGCTTCACCGGTGTCCTCGTTTGGAAATGGTAATGGTCCCTCTTTGAGAACAGTACCAAAACCTTCGAGCATTTTCGTCACTCGTTTCTCTCCTAAAACGTTGTATGAGGACATATTGAAATATCTAACGTCCAGAAATGTTGCAACGGAGAATATTTCGTGTCGTAAGATTAGTAAATGCTCTAAACCGGTTGCATCCTTTGTGCTAACTGTTTCAGCGGATGTGCGGGACCGGTTATTGGATCCCTTATTTTGGCCGTCCGGAGCTTTTACTAAATTATTTGTGCCTTCTGAACGCCATCCCAGAAATACATCCAAAACAAGCAATGTTATTCCAAAATACTGAAGTCGCTATCCCTTTACTATCAAAATGTAAGGGGGATTCGGACAAAAACTGCACAAATATTTAAATCCTCTGTTGCAACTTGTTGCCGCTAAGATTTCGGCATCGCGAAAGCCATGATGCAACCAAGTTTCAATTCTTACCAAATTTTTAGGAAAGATAGATATATTGACTCTGAACCTCGCGGCGGTGGCGTACTCCTCGCATGTAAAAACCATTTCAATTGCATCCAAATTATGTTTCCCAGTTTTTCCAACTCTCTTGACACCGAACTTATAGTTCTTAAGCTGTCTCTCTTAAAACACGACATATACATACTTTGATGTTATATTCCTCCAGATTCTATAAATATTGTTGATGACAAAGGTCAAAATTTATACGACCTGCTCATTTCAACTTCTAATTTTATCCATGGTAAAATGGAGCCTCTTGACGAATTACTACTTATTGATGATTTTAACTTACCCAATATACAATGGGTATTAACCGATGGTGGCGAAGACGTATCTCCCACTTAATAACTTGACAATAAGTGAATCACTTTTCCTGGACACTATTTCATCTCTTGGTCTCAGCCAAATCAGTAATATTAAGAATGACATGGGTAGGCAGTTAGACCTGGTATTTTCTACTGACACGCGTAACTTATTAGTTGAACCTAGCCCAGTTATAATGTCTACTCTTGACAAATATCACCCCCCACTACTAATTACATATTGCTATGAAACCGAAAACTTTACAAATTATGACGAAACTGAATACTTTTTCAATTTTAGAAAGGCTAACTTTTCGGAACTTTCCAGTATACTTACATCTATTGACTTTAACACACTACTGGTTAGCAATAATGTTGACGAAGACGTTTCTAAATATTATATAATTCTTTACGATTTGTTTTCCTCTCACGTTCCCCGGGAGCGTCAGTGGCTCTCTAAAACGTCTCCACTATGGCTCAATAAAGAACTGAAGCGTCTTAAAAATAAAAAGAATAAATTGTGGAAAAGTTATATGAGGGACAAGGACATTATAAGTCACAATAACTTCCTCACATCATATAATAATGAGTTCAAAGAACTTTCCTCTTCACTCTATAACGAGTATATTCAAAGTATGCGTGCGAAATTATTTAGTGACCCACGTAACTTTTTTAAGTTTATTAAAACGGATAACTATCCCAATACCATGAGGTACAAGGATTCTGCTAGTGATGATTCGTCTAAGATTTGCGATATGTTTGCTTCTTTTTTTGACAATGCCTTTGTCTCGTCAAATTTTCAACTTCAAAGCAGCAATTTCAGTCATATGAATGACTCTCATAACGTTTCACTCACTATACCTCCAATTTCAGAAGAGGATATACTTGATCATATTAATGGGCTTCCAAATGACTTTAGAACGGGTCCTGATACCTCCAGCCTTTTTTAAGTCATGTTGCCTCTCCCTGGCAACCCCGCTGAGAATTATTTTCCAAAAATAGCTTGATAGTGGTTCTTTTCCTCAGCTATGGAAAAATTCTTTTATCATACCTGTCTACAAAAAAGGCAGTAAAAAAGATATCTCTAACTATAGGCCTATTGCAAAGTTATCTTGCATGCCCAAGTTATTCGAATCTATCGTCTACTCTCCGTTATCAATTTCCTGCAAGAATTTGCTCTCTTCAAACCAACATGGGTTTATTTCTAACTTATTGGAATTTGTCTCTGATACCATTCACGGGTTTGAAAAAGGCGACCAGACAGATTGTATTTATACAGACTTTAGTAAAGCTTTCGACAAGCTATCTCACTCCGTGATGGGTTTCCCACAACCTTCCTAAAATGGACGGAGTCATATCTAGATAACAGAACATACCAAATCTATTTCCGCCACTCCATCTCTAGAGTCTTGAAAGCTTCGTCTGGCGTACCTCAAGGGAGTCATTTGGGCCCGTTGCTATTTATTCTATCTATCGACGACATTGTCTCCATAGTGAAGCACTGCAAAGTCTTAATTTATGCTGATGACATTAAATTTTTCGCTCAGATTAAATCTATTAATGATTGTCAACTTATACAGGATGACCTTCACAAATGTTACGACTGGTGCAAAAGCAATAATTTGGTACTTAATATCGACAAATGTGAGGTAATGACTTTCCACAGGAATCTTAATCCTATCTCTTATATATATGGGTTCTCGGCTTCCTCGATTCGCCGCGTTAGCTCTGTCTGTGACTTGGGTGTCAAATGTGACCATAGATTGAAATTTAACTCCCACATAAACCACATGGTATCTAAGAGTAGTTCTATGCTGGGCTTTATAAAACGTTGGTCCCGAGAGTTCTCGAATCCCTCCATAACATTACGTTTATATACTTGCTTTGTGAGACCACTTCTTGAATACGCTAGCCAGGGCTGGTCTCCTTTTTACGGTACACACATCGTCCGTATCGAGTCTGTTCAGCGAAATTTCCTGCGCTTTGCTCTTAGGGACCTACCCTGGAATAACTCATTGATTCTTCTACCCTATGAGGATCGCTTGCAGCTTTTGAATATGCATTCGCTTGAGAAACGTCGCATGGTTGCCGACGTAACTTTTGTTCACCAACTGTTAAACGCGAATGTTGATTCCCCGTTGTTACTTGACAAAATCGCTTTCCGGGATAATAGACACAATTTGAGAAGGCTTTCTCTGTTGCATGTCAACTCCACAAGGTCTAACTTTGGCATGTATAAACCTATTAATCGCATGTGCATTACTGTTAATAATTTGGCTGATTCTTTTGTTGTTGAGGACTCTAAGCATGTCTTAAAGAAACGTCTATATAATATTTAATCTTCTGTTAGATTTAATTTGGTTTTTTATCTTTTTGTTCTATGTCGCATTGCATGACATTTCTTCTGGTATTTGGTCTATGTTTAGTGTAACATACTAATACTAACACCGACTAAGTGATGAAACGCATGTATTGTTGACCGTTTATTTATTAAACGTGTCCATGCAGCGAGCTTGTGTTAAGTTGGTTCTGATAGTCACAAAACTGCGAACTTAGAGAAAAAACCATCTTTGTTCACGCGAGAAAACATTGAACAGTTCTCGCTTTGCGCTTTGACATCAGTTTTGCTCTCAGCTCCACTTTGCTTCTACTCTGATAAGATCGCGCGACTTTGTATGAAAACGTATATACATAGTTTTCTCGCGCGGGCTCTTGCACTAGCCAGCTTACAGTTCGGCTCCGCTTCTCGTGCGCACCCTGACACCAGCCTTAGAACATCCTTTGTGGGATGTTCACTTGAAGCATACTTTTCACGAAGACGCTTACTATTCCTGTATTCTCTAATCCACGTAAAGGAGCCAAGTTACTTACCTGACCGAATACAATTTTTAGAATCGGCCCGACATCGAAAGATCCTTGTGCCAAGCTTCAGAAGCTTATTAGGTGAGCGCTCTTACTTTGTGCAGATGTTCCGTTGCTGCAATTCTCTAGCGCCAAATTTTCAGAACGCCGGATCTCAGCACGCATTTAAAAAGTTGCTGGCATTAATAATTTGATTGGCCGAAGATGGTTTAGATCTTATATATTCAGTATCTATATAGACCTTATAGGTATATAGTTAATTAATTAAATTTAAATGTATGTTTATGCCGATTCAACACGTACAATTATAGGATTTGTAATCTTGTGTACTAATTAACCACTAAATAAATAAAATAAATAAATAAATAATCATCGGTGTGACGCGAACTCCCTTCATATTATCTGGGGATAGAACATCAACAAACCGGGTTAAGTGCCTCATTGAATTTATATTTTCATATTATATCCACGTGCTGTCGCAACAGAAAGCCCACCTTTGCCAATATTATAAACAAAAAGGTACTTGATATGATCCTATTCAATAAACTCTAAGGTAAACTAACTATCATGCCTTGGAAAAGCCATCAATGTAAGATCACAAGCAAATACGTTTTGGTATTGCAATTGACTCTACTAAAGACATTGTATATAATTTTGTAATCTGGTATTTTTTTAAAACCGAATTTAGTAACCAATGGATTTCCGAAGACGGGATTTGACATACGGAAAAATGTATTCAACCTTTATTAGCTTCACCCCATTTAATGTTATCCCCACTGCATTAAAGTCTTAAGAACAACCTTCAAGGCTAAGTGCAAAAAGTTCTTGGAATTAAGGCGGACTAGAGAACATAATTGAAGGGAAAATATAACATCAACCTAAGGGCAGTCCTTTATGAGTGCCTCTCACCAGATTTGCGTAACCGGGTTATGCAATCTTAAGTCCAATTCTGTACCCAGCGATAGATTATGTTTGGAAGATCTGGATAGATTTCAAATTCTAAAACACATTAAGAAACTCACTTAAATTTAGGAATTTTTTTAAAAATTCCTTCTTCCTGCTTGGAGCGCAAATATACACTACATATAAATTTACATAAAAGGGCAATCTCCTACTTATTCAGCTTTGCTTTTAATCAAGTCCACTAAATAAAAATACTGTTTCAAGTGTGCCTGAATTTTGTAATTTATATGAACTCCGTTGGACAGATTCCATTTCCTTGAATAATATTTTTGAAAAATATGCGCTAATCTTTTGCACATTACATATTTCTCCTTTAATAAAGTGCACACCCATACATGTAGTGGTGTGTTTTGAAAGCCATCTGAGGCTGGAGCATTGCATTCAACTGGCCATTTGGCATAGGTCCAATTTTCGTTCAGCTCTACAAAATACATAGATCGAAATATGGGAAACAAAACACAACTTCCCCCAACCCTCCATCTGATTGCTTTCACCAGTCCTTTTCCTTGGATGGTGGTTATTACTTCGGGAGCTCTATGGAGCACTCTGTGACAAATGATTTTGACCCGGCCATACTGTGCAGATGGAAATTTTCAATGTTTAAAGGCAAAAAAGGCCATGCCATAAAAGGCACAAATTGTGAACTTTACAATAATTTTGGAAATATCTGACAATCGAAGTTTTTATTGAACTGTGGAACAATGGGGGAGGGTCTCCTTTCAAATAGAAATCGGCCAAACAGTTCTGGAAATATGTTTTTACATGTCAATCAGAAACAGTAATCCGTGTATGTAGGTGGTATGTATGTATGTTGTGTGGACACTTTTCACCTCATTTGGAAAATACTTAACATGCTGTCTCGAATAGACTTGAACAGTAATTGAAAACTCCGACTACCCTTGCGTCGCGTGAGGTGATAGACGTAAAGAGGCAATTAATCGTGTGGCTGGGATGAAGGATGTTAAATAATTCACAATAAAATTTGAACAATGGGGGACTTTGCCTTGATTACGCTCGCACTGTATTTATGGAGCTCTATTGTATCTACGTGCTATTTTTATTTTCACACATTTTTTTCAATAAGTAGAAATGGAGTGATTAATTGTAACTACATACACATGCACAGATTTATATTATAGTTTTTCAATAGATTCTAATATGAATATGGAGACACACCCCTTAATAGAATATCACGAATAGATTTTTTATGAACAACTGGAATCGGATTCGTTATTAAACTTTTCATGTATGTATGTCTCGAGGAATGTAGCATAGAAATGGGAACATCTCATCTGTCCATCATATTTACGGTAGTTAGTTAGTAGTTACGCTATGGGAGTTCTGGCTCACAGTTTTTCCTCCCCTTGTACCCACACGTAGCAGCATGCTACGGTTTTCTTGGATGTGTAAAGTTTTTTGCATCACTTGTGCCCACACGTAGCAGCAAAATGCTACGGTTTTCTTGTATGTGTTGTGCGCCTAAATGTAGGCTTTTGCTGTTTTCAAGTGTTGCTTTTGGTTTTGAACTAATGTTAGTAATAATTAAAGTTAACGCTAGGAAGGAGGAAGCAAGGAGAAGGAGGGGGGATGAAATTTTCCATCAGAAATCCTCTACGGGCTCGGGTTTTCGAGATATTAGCGTATTAATAATTTAAGATATTTTTGTTCATGCCAATGGTTTCTAGGTGGTGTGGGGTGTGAGGGGGGACGAAATTTTCATCAGAAATCCTCTACGGGCTTGGTTTTCGAGATATTAGCGACATTTGCTATTGGTAATTAGCTAATTGTCAATTATATAATTACTAATTGGCAATTAGCAGCTTGGTTGGTAATTAGCTAATTGGCAATTAGCAATGTGGTGTGATGCATTTTACTGGAATTTTCAAAGAATAAACAAATTTAAGTAATATCAACACTTGCAGATAAGAAATATGATGCATATTGAAGCAATTTGGGCAAATCTCCCCTCAAATCTTTCTACATGTAAACCAATTTAGGTAATATCAACCCTTGATTTAACCCTTAAGTACTCGCGCAATGTATTTGTTTTTTTTTATACAATGAAAGTAATTTATGATTGATCGAAGTTGTAAATATATTTAATAGAAAACTTCTAGTTAAAGGTAAAAATATGGTTGCTGGTGTTTTTTTTTTTAATGAAAATTAAAAAGAGAGTTGGAGAGATAACAGAGCCTTGAGGCACACCGGCACATATGGGATGCGGTTCAGATGTAACGCCATCTAATACAATACGTATTTGGCGACTAGATAGGAAACTTTCAATCCATAATAGAATATGAGGGGAGAGACCAAGTGCTTTAAGTTTGGCTAAAAGGGCTGGATGCCAGACTCTATCAAAGGCCTTTGAAATATCTAAGGCAACGATTTTAGACTCACCAAAATTGTGAAGACTACGGTTCCAACGTTCCGTAAGAAAGGTCAGCAAGTCTCCAGATGAGCGTCCAGCTCGAAAGCCATATTGGCGATCGTTGATGAGATGATTAGTTTCTAGATACTTCATTAATTTAGAGTTAATGATAGATTCAAAAACCTTTGAAAGAATCGAAGTGTTCGAAATAGGTCGATAATTTGAGGGATCGCTACCCTCTCCTTTCTTGGGAATAGGCTGAACGTGAGCTAGTTTCCAAGCAGTTGGAAATTTTCCTGTCGAATAAGACAAGTATAATAGTTTGAGCAGAGGTTTAGCCAAGGATGAGGCACAGTTTTTAATTAACAGGGGCGAAAAACCATCAGGACCTGCGGCTTTGGAGACGTTGACACAATTTCTTTTGTTGAAAAAATCTTATCAACTATAAATAATATGCCAAATTAAATTTCAATATTTATTCACACCAAATTCATTATTTATTTCTAAATCTTAAGTTATGAACTTTTTCGCTATGGTATATATTCAAAATTGGTAGCAATATAAGTGAAGTTCTATGAATCCTATCTTGGAAACGAAAGCGGTCCAGAGCATATGTCTCCCAAGATCCTTTTCTGGGCTCATATTCAATTATATAAACTTGTGGAAGCACTAGTACTAAATGTAACTTTCATTATCACTAATAATGAAGAAATATTAATAATAAAAACTAGTTTCACATTATTAACTTTTTTATTTACCGAATATAATACTTAATTGGATACAAATTTTCATCATGGTGAACAAATTCAATTTTGTATGAACGTCCGATTGCTCCTTTATTCATTAGTCTCCCTTGGTGTTTATTTCATTCAAAAAATCCTCTGAAATTCTGGTGTACCTCGAAGGAAGAAAAAGATGGTGTTTTCCAGCTCAAGAACCACACGATCTCCAAATCCAGTTTTGCATCGCCTTGCTGCAACAACCTTATATTTCTGGCCCAGCTCCATTTGGGATGTCTTCAAGGTTTGTGAGTACTGCTCCAGCTTCTTTAGTTCATCCATTGCGCCAGACATTGTTTTACTCTAAGTCGTTGTTGCTTGCTTGAATTCCAAAATTAAACTGATAACGAATCTGATTCAGCTCCTCAATTTATAGTCATGATTCCAAAACAAGTTTAATCCTGCTTAAGGCAAATTTGCAATATCAGCACATTAAACTGAACGATTCATGTAATTTGATTCCAAACTTCCTGTACGCAGTCCAATTCCAAGAATTTTTCCGATCATCAGTTTCACTGGAATTCGTAAACAAATTTTCACATCCTGTTGTAAACAAATTTAAACAATATCAGCACATTTATTATTTTCATGTAATTTGATACCACACTTCCTGTAGGCAACCAAAAATTTTATTGTTCCAAGAATTTTACCGATCGAAACGTTTCATTGGAATTCAAAAAAAGTATACAAATTTTCACATTTTCTTTTTATCTTGAAATGTATTCATGTAAACAATCTCAAAGTAATCAAATTAATTTGAATGATTTATGTTTTTATCATCTCAGCCTGTAAGTAAATTCGTTGGAATTCATCCTGTGCAATGATTATTGTAATAGCAGGATCATTCGTGTTTACAAACCGTTGCTATAAAAGCACAAGCAAACTCTTGGGGAGCACCAACCAATCTAAGTGCGTCTCAGTGTTAGTGTCTAATAAAAAAAATTAAAAATGTCTATCACAGTAGTAAATGAAAGTCTTTCATTAATTAAGAAATTGCGAGAAGATGTGTTGAAGTGTTTAAGTGATACAAATTCTGTGAATAAAAACAATGCAACAGAAACATTCGTAAATTTCAAGCAGCATTTCGGAAGTGCAATAAGAATACTAGGAAACGACATTTCGACAACTGTGTTGCTCAAATTAAACCGTTGAGAATGTTAATCAAAGCTCCCCATCGAGGTGGAGGAATTAATCAACGAGTAATAAGAAGTGATTTTGTTAAGTGGGTAGAAATAAGAACAGCATTCGCAGGTAGAATTAAGGCAGGTGTTATCGTAAATATAAGCCACCTAGATCCTAAGCTATTTATGCAAGATGCCTCCAAATTACTTACTCGCCGCATTAAGAACACAACAACAATTTCATATTAAAGTTGCTACAAAGTTTTGCGGCGAATTTATTAAAGAAACTGGTGATAATGAAGTTATTAAAGACATTAAGTATTTCCAACCAAGAACTGCTCCAATCAGTGTGGAGGATAATTTAAATGAGTGGTATAAATTAAATATTTACGACCCAATACTCACTCAGCTAGAAGACTTTCAAGAGAAAGATAGTGGTTGGGCACTGCATTCTGTAATACATTTAGCGGTACATATCAACAAGTTTGAGCCGATTCGAGGATCGTTTTATATACCTCTGCCGAAGGAGATTGCATCAAAGAAAGCTTGCATCAATGTGAAAAATAATGATGAAACAGCATGCTTCGCACGGGCCGTAACATCAGCGCTATATCCTGCAACTGCCAACTCCGATAGGACCTCATCATATTCACATTATGCTACTGTACTTAATTTGACTGGAATAACATTTCCCATGACACTTAAGCAAATTACGCAATTTGAAGACCAGAACGATTTATCAATAAATGTATTTATCCTAGAGAAAGAGCGTTTCTTCACCACAGTTCCAGTTAGACTTACGAAACACAGGATGGAGCGACATGTAAATCTCTTAATGCTACAAGAAGACTATGACCAGGCTGATGATCATATGGATGATGATGACAATGATGATGATGGTGATGATGATGATGATGGTGGTGATGATGGTGATGATGATGATGTCGGTAGATATCATTTCTGCTGGATTAAAGATTTTTCACGCCATGCATCGAAACAAACTTCGAAGCGTAATGGTAGACGGTATATATGCGACAGATGTTTGCTTTACTTTTACTCTGAAGAAAATTAGCATCACACACTACTGAATGCGAGAAACAAAACGACTGTAGGACTGTTTCCCTCAGAGGAAAAGAAATGGCTGTAATATAAGAACTATAACCATAAGAATCCAGTCCCGTGTTGTGTGTATGCAGCTCTTGAATCAATATTGAAGCTGATTCAAGAAAACGATCAAAATACACAGCGAATCCAGGAGAATGAAGTTCAAAGCATAGGATTCTATTTCCACTGTAAACGTGATGCGAAGCTCTCATATTACAGAGCATATCGAGGCAAGGACTGTCAAAAATTGTTTGCATTAGAATTGCAAAAGATTGCATCCATAGCTATACAGGACAAGCTGAACATCAGGCCAATGCAACCCCTGACTAAAGAGGAACGGCGTTCACATATGGAAAATACTTGCTGTCATATATGTGAAAAAACGTTTGCAGCCGGTGAGGAACGAGTCCGGGATCATTGTCACTTAACTGGTAAACACTGAGAATCATAATTACATCCATTTTTTCATAATTTCTTTTAACAGGAAAATACCGAGGACCAGCGCACAATGCGTGTAATCTCATCTATCAAGATTGCTCCATAGTTCCAGTCAAATTTCACAATTTATCTGGATATGATGCCCACTTCATTATTAAGGATATAGCTACATCTTTCCCTGGAAAATCTGATCTCTTACCAATTAACAAGGAAAGATATATCTCGTTCACCAAGCACATGGAATCCAGCCACATAAAATTCAGATTCATCGAATCCTTCCGTTTTATGACTGAATCTTTAGATAAGCTACGAGGGATACTCTACCATGGGGACATTACTCCATTACATCAGATGAACAAGTGGCAACCGCAGAAAAAATATACGTGTAGTGTAAATAAATTATGTATTATAGTCTTTGTTGATCTTGGCTCTTTTGCCTCGATATTGCTGTGCAGAACTTAGGGTGTTACACCGTAAGTAGTGTTGTGGGTGCAGCGGCTCTTAAACCAGTACACCAGAAAGCTGTCGGAGTTACAATGCCTCAAGCAGACTCACTCAAGGAAAAATTAAAAAGTCTTGGTTCACTGTATCGTGGCAAATAACTAATTCTTTATTGAAATTCGCTTTTTATAATGTTACAAAAATGCCTAATTAGCTAAATACCAAAATTCACAAATAACTTACCACAGAATGAAAGAATTTCCCTAGCCACAAAGCTCGCACGCGCATTCCTTCTATTATCTCACCGGTGTCGACTTTCGTCTGGCTTTATCATTTCAGTCAGAATAATTTTGCTGATATGCAAAATAAAATGCAAAAAGATATACAAGGTGAAACCATGTGAAGATCTTAGAATATGAGACTAGCGAAATTCTTGCTGTGATAAGTTTGTACATGTATGTATATGCGTACTATCTAAATATTTTTTAATGTTATGTTAATATAGAAAATGTAATGATGAACATCCTCCCCCGCGTTGAATGATGAATTCAACTGTTGAAATCTATGTTGAAATCGGGAACTTGTTTTTCTTCATCTTGATCTGAGGTGCAATCCGCTTGACTGATGTATCGCCTCGGTTGTGGGGTTGGCTTAGTTGGAATCCGGGAACAAATGCGGGATTTGTAAGTCCAAATTATGAAGATGATAATGGCAAATACCAATGCCAAACCCGTATAGCCAATAGCAAATTGATGAACATCGTGAGGGTAAATTGTTGGAAGATCGATGTGGAGCTGTTGAATTTGTTTTTGAATGGATTCTAATTCTGTCCCTTGTGGTTTGAAATCAGGTCCGTCTGATATGTTAGGACGTGGTCCCTCCAAATTCACTTGTTGAGTTAGATTTGTGGTAGGTATGTACGACATCCTTGAACTGGTCGGGAAAGCATTGTGGCCGCGTATGGTGATCAGTGGCTGTTTGATGATACATTCCTTTTGAAGTCTTAAAATGCCTGATCCTTCGATGGCCATTTGGTTGACTGTGTCTTCACATATGACATTGATCGTGGTTTTTTTCTTTCAAAGCAAACAGCCATTCATTTGGATTATGAAGTTGAGTCCAGTGTGGGCCATCTCCCGTTTGAACAATTTTGCACGTGGGGGATTGTGGTAGGTGGTTGATGAAATCTATCTCACAAGCCCCGAGGGCAGATTCCTTATGATATATGGGATGATGTTGCTTGCATAACTGTCGACCTCTGGTGATGGTGCGGCATGCCTGGAGACTATGCTCGGTGAGTGGGTAATATTGGTCTCGATGGAGATTCACCACCAAGTATGGGAATGATGGTTGTATGGCTAAGAACGTGTTGTTGATCAATGTCGGAACTGGAATGATGCTAAACAATTCAAAATCCTCCAGTGTGCATAAAGGGAGTCTGAGTTTAAAGATGATGTGTTCGGCCGTTGGTCTTCCTTCGATTGTCATTAAATTGTAAAATTGCAAGACGTCATCTATTGTTAGTGGCAGCTTTAATGATGAAGGAAGATGACCCTTGATTGTGGTTAATTCCTGACGCATCTGATCTGGCGTGATCAGTTGTGGACTGATTTTTCCGTTATGAGTATCCACTAGTACGTCTAGGATGACGCTTTGGATTCTGTGAAAATATGAAGCTGTCAACATGGCTTGCATTGCCAACGTGATGAAGACATTTGATAGTTTCTCCTGATAAATGTCTTGGTGTATGCCATTAATTTCTGCAGAAATCTTGTTGATATGAATCTCCCAATTCCTGAACTGCTTGTCTATCGTCTCTTGGTTCTTCCGCATGATGTTGATGGTCGAATCAATGATTGAAGTTTGATTCTTGATAAGGGCTACTAAGTGATTCTCGTTTTGCTTGATTTCGTTGATCGTTTTAGACATGGCTTCTGCATATTCAGAGTCTAACATTACAAGTTTCTCTTTGCTTGTTTTTTTGTTAATTTAGTGGTTTTATCGTTAAATATTTGATGTTCGTGAGTGATATCGTAATTTAGCCATTACGTGTCATAGTGTTGTTTGTTATCATCTGCTTGTCTTGTACTCGGCTTGGTTTTAATGCAGATTAGTGACTGCAGCTGTTCTGCCCTTTTTGTATGCCGGTTGAGGCTCGTCGCTCGTGCTCATCTTTATTGTTTATTGTTTTTTCTCTTTTGTGAATTGAGAATGGGAACTTCTTCTTAATCGCTGGTATTTGTTTTTAAAGATAATTTATTTTTTATCTATATTCATTTTTCATTTGTTATTGTTTTCTATTGTATTTCCGCCCTCTATTTGTGACTATTCTCGCTTTGCGGAGATAATTGTGCATTTTCGATATTCTCTCCGCGGGCTTAAACCATTCAACGGGCAAGTACATTGCGACTCAAAATTTTTCTTTATTTTTTTATTTATTTTTTCTGTACATCTTCAATTTTTGTTTTTTTTTTTTTTTTTTTTTTCAATTGCCGTCACTGAGAATGGCAATTTGTAAAGTCTGCTCTTTAGAGAAATCAGAGGAGGTGGTGGCTTGTGACGGTATATGTGGTAAATCTTTCCACGCTTCTTGCTTAAAACGGAGCTCTAGAGCTCCTACTCCTGGACTTACAACCTGCAGCGAATGCTCGGATATAAAGCCCTGCCACACATTAAGGTTTTTAAAAAGCTTTACCGAACGTCTTGACTCTTTCTCTACCGTTCAGTCTCTCATTGGGGATAAATTTAATAGCTTATCTATGAACTGGACTGGTCTTGAAGTATTTTCCGATGACATTAATGTTTTAAATGGTAAAAGTGATAAGCTGTTGAAACTTGTGGATGTATTGAGCATGAATTCAGACACATTCCTTGAAAAGTCTCATAACCTATCTTTAAAGGTTCAAAATTTGTCTGACTCACAGGTTGATGTTAATGCAGTATTTGCCAATGACTCACCATCTGCGTCTCAAAATTCCAACAGCACGTTACTTATCCCAGTAATCGACGACGTTCGGCGTAGTTTAAGGCGTGTTGAAGGCGATATTGGGTCTTGGGTATCTGCTGTTTCCGAAAATTCGAGACTTATCAGCTCCTTGGCGACTGATGTCAAGAAATTATCTCCAGTGGATAAGGAATTGTCTGACTCTCAACCATCACCTCTCGTGCAGCAAGGAGTAGACTCTAACCGTCCGGTACCTAATACACATCGTAGTAAACTAGCCAAAAAGCAGAGGAAGCACCGAAGACGCCAACATAGCCCCAATGAGGCGATTCTTTCAAATCAGGACACTGTTCAATCTACAGCAAGCGGTGTTCTGGCTCTCGTTACATCTGCTTCTGTAGCTGAAGTGAGGGAGCGTTCCACAGTATCGAATGATACTTCATCTGTGTCCTCTCTAGGAAATGGTAGTGGTGCCTCTTTGAGAACGGTACCTAAACCTTCGAGTGTTTTTGTCACCCGTTTCTCTCCTGAAACGATGTGCGAGGACATATTGAAGTATTTGAAGTCCAAGAATATTGCAACAGATGGTATTTCTTGTCGAAAAATTAGTAAATCCTCTAAACCTGTTGCATCTTTTGTTCTAACTGTGCCCGCGGATGAGCAGGATAAGTTATTGGATCCCACTTTTTGGCCCTCTGGCGCTTTTACTAAATTGTTCGTACCTTCTGGGCACCAAAATAGAAGTACAGCTAAAAAAAGCAACGATATCTCAAAAAACTCAAGTCGCTCTCCCTTTATTATCAAAACGTAAGGGGGATTCGGACAAAAACTGCAGAAATCTTTAAATCCTCTGTTGCAAATTGTTTTGATATAGTTGCTTTCACTGAAACTTGGCTGCATCATGGTTTTCGCGATGCTGAAATCTTTGACAATTCTTATCAAATTTTTAGAAGAGATCGGTACACTGATTCTGAAGCTCGTGGCGGTGGTGTACTCCTCGCCTGCAAAAACCACTTAAATTGCAGCCTAGTTGAGCTCCCCAGTTTCTCCAACACTCTCGACATTGAACTTATAGTTCTTAAGGTGTCTCTCTTAAAATATGACTTATACATACTTTGTGGCTATATTCCACCAGACTCCATAAATATCGTCGACGACAAAGGTCAGAATATTTATGACCTACTCATTTTAACATTTAATTTTATCCATGGTAAGATGGAACCTCTTGACGAATTACTACTTATTGGTGATTTTAACCTACCCCCAAATAAGTAATGTTAAGAATGACATGGGTAGACAGTTAGACCTGGTATTTTCTACTGACACGGGTAACTTATTAGTTGAACCTAGCCCAGTTATAATGTCTACTCTTGACAAATATCACCCCCCTCTTCTAATTACACATTGCTATGTAACCGAAAACTTCACATATTGTGACGAAGCGGAATACCTTTTCAATTTTAGAAAGGCTGACTTTTCAGAACTTTCCAGTAGACTTGCCTCTATTGATTTCAGCACACTGCTGTCTTGCAATAGTGTTGATGAAGATGTTTCTAAGTTTTACGCAATTCTTTTCGATTTATTTTCTTCTTGTATTCCCCGCGAGCGTCAGCGGTTGAATAAAACATCACCGCCATGGTTCAATAAAGAACTGAAACGTCTTAAAAATAGGAAGAATAAACTGTGAAAAGTTATATGAGGGACAAGGACACTATAACTCACAACAACTTCCTCACATCATATAATGAGTTCAGAGAACTTTCTTCTACACTTTATGATGAGTATGTTCAAATGATGCGTACGAAATTATTTAGTGACCCACGCATCTTTTTTAAATTTATTAATATGAAGAAAAAAACTGACAACTACCCCAATACCATGAGGTACAAAGATTCTGCTAGTGATGATTCGTCTGTAATTTGCGATATGTTTGCTTCATTTTTTGACAATGCCTTTGCCTCGTCAAATTTTCATCCTCAAAATAGCGACTTCAGTCATATGAACGATTCCCATAACGTTTCATTCACTATCCCTTCAATTTCAGAAGAGGATATACTCATTCATATTAATGGGCTTCCAAATGACTTCACAACTGGTCCCGATGGGATCCCTCCAGCCTTTTTTAAGTCATGCTGCCTCGCCCTGGTAGCTCCGCTGAGAATTATCTTCCAAAAATCGCTCTATAGTGGTTGCTTCCCGCAGCTATGGAAAAACTCCTTTATCATACCTATCCACAAAAAAGGTAGTAAAAATGAGATTTCTAACTATAGACCTATTGCAAAATTATCTTGCATGCCCAAATTATTCGAATCTATTATTTACTCTCAACTATCATCTTCCTGTAAGAATTTGCTCTCTTCAAACCAACATGGGTTTATTTCAGGCAGGTCTACAACAACTAATTTGTTGGAATTTGTCTCGGATACCATTTGCGGGTTTGCAAAAGGCTACCAGACAGATTGTATTTATACAAACTTTAGTAAGGCGTTCGACAAGTTATCTCACTCCGTGATACTCTTTAAAATGGAAAAGTATGGGTTTCCCCCAACATTTCTAAAATGGACGGAGTCTTATTTAGATAACAGAACATATCAAATCTTATTCCGCCATTCCATCTCTAGAGTCTTGAAGGCTTCGTCTGGCGTGCCTCAAGGTAGTCACTTGGGCCCGTTGTTCTTTGTTCTATCTATTGACGACATTGTCTCTGTTGTGAGGCACTGTAAAGTCTTGATATATGCTGACGACATTAAGCTTTTCGCTCAGATTAAATCTGTTAGCGATTGTGAACAGGTACAGGCTGACCTTCACAAATTTTACGACTGGTGCAAAAGTAATAATTTGGTACTAAATTTAGACAAATGTGAGGTTATGACTTTCCACAGAAATCAGAAACCAATCACTTATGATTACGAGTTCTCGCATTCCTCGATTCGCCGTGTTAGCTCTGTCTGTGACTTGGGTGTCAAATGTGACCACAGATTGAATTTTATCTCCCATATAAACTATATGGTATCAAAGAGTAGTTCTATGCTGGGTTTTATAAAACGTTGGTCCCGAGAGTTTTCAAATCCTACCATAACATTGCGTTTGTACACTTGCTTTGTAAGACCACTTCTTGAATACGCTAGCCAGGTCTGGTCTCCATTTTACGGTATACACATCGATCGTATCGAGTCTGTTCAGCGGAACTTCTTACGATTTGCTCTCAGGCACCTACCCTGGAATAATTCATTAATTCTTCCACCCTATGAGGATCGCTTGAAGCTTTTAAATATGCACTCGCTTGAGAAACGTCGTATGGTTGCCGATATAACGTTTGTGCATCAACTCTTAAACGAGAATATTGGATCTCCATTTTTACTTAACAAAATCTCTTTCCGTGATAGTAGGCACAATTTAAGAAGGCTACCTTTGTTGCATGTTAACTCCTCAAGGTCTAACTTTAGCATGTATGAACCTGTTAATCGCATGTGTATTACTGTTAATAATATGGCTGTTCTCGACGTTTCAAAGCATGTTTTAAAAAAACGTCTATATAATATTTAATCTATTTTGTTTAATGTTTTCTGCATGTAATTTCATCTGGTGTTTGGTTTATGTTTAGTGTAACATACTAGTACTAACACCGACTAAATGATGAAACGCATGTATTGTTGACCGTTTATTTATTAAACGTGTCCATGCAGCGAGCTTGTGTTAAGCTGGTTCTGATAGTCAAAAAAAAAAAAAAACACTCCGAACAGGGTATTCGCGATATTACCTATGAAATTTATGGCACCTCTTTTTGCTCTGCCTTTGTTTTCTGTTGGTAATAATAGCTCATTATTTGCTGAGAGTTCCTTAGTTAGAAATTGGAGGTGCTCCATGATTTGTTCACATGCATTCCTCTCAATTATTTGATCACATACGGTTTTAAGTATGCGACTGGAGTTGACGAGTGCATCGAACTCTTTCCAGAAAGGTTGCATGTCGTAATATGCCACCAGGTTCCACTCGCTGGATATTATGTTGGTAGAGCCTAGGCCTTCAAAATAAATGCCTGGCTGCGACTTGAAAGGGGTCGTTTCCACAGGTGCACTTCTAGTTGTCGAGAATGTGAGACAGACAAGGAACAATGAAACGAATGCTGATCCGATGGATCGTCGTTGCCTTTTTCTAGGAGCTGTGTCTGTTAGAGAAGTCTCCCTAGTTTGACTCGATGTCGAATTAATGGAAATTGACCTGCGATGCGGGTTACTTTGATCGCTCACTGGTCGAGCAGTTCCTTGTGCTTCTATATCATCTATGGTGTTTGAACTGGGCGGTTCGATTTCATCTTCTTCTTGATCCTCGTTCATAGGTAAAGGCGCTAGTTTGCGTGAATAGCGCGTCGTAGTGTCCCATTTGCAGTGCGTACATCAGCGACGTGTACCAAATTGTCGGGTCCTGTGTATGTTTTCACAATTCGTCCAAGCGGCCATTTGAGGGGTGGAAGATTGTCTTCTTTGATAATCACCATTGTGTTAGGTTGGACATTGTGGCAGCGTTGCTTCCATTTGTACCGTTGCTGTAGTTGATTTAGATATTCGCTAGACCATCTTCTCCAGAACTCCTGTTTGAGATGAGAAACGAGTTTCCAACGGGTGATGATGTTTGAGTGTTGCGGGGTTGCAGTTGCGTCCATTGTGCTCGTCAGAGGCTCCCCAATGAGCAAGTGACCTGGGGTCAATGCTGTTAGATCATTGGGATTCGTCGATAGTGGTGTTATCGGACGTGAATTCAAAATTGCCTCGATTTCAATGACGGTGGTTTCTAATTCTTCATAGGTCAGCGAAGCTGACGTTAACGTTCGCTGCAAGAGATGCTTGGCTGATTTTACAGCTGCTTCCCATAGGCCGCCAAAGTGTGGGGCTCGGGGAGGGATTAGATGGAAATCAGTGCCGTTTGTGCTGCAAGTTGTTGCTATCATTTATTAAAGTAATTTGCATTATAGCTGCATGTATAATTGTAAAATAAAGTATTATAATTATAAATTTATTTTAAATTGTATTATAGTTGTTTCTTCAACAAATTATAAAACATCTTTGTTATTAATCCAAGAATTGTGTTTTGATGAAAATCCGAGTCATTTAACGTAAGCTTTATCTCCACTCTTCTTTAAGATTTTCTTTACGAGATATAGGTTTGTGTATTTAACTTTCAGCAGCTCCAATTCGTAAAAGCCTCCTGTGATTGGATTTCCTTGATAATCTTCCAGCCGATATGTGATGGGGTTTGTGTTTTGAACTTTAATAATTTTAAAAATCTCAGCTGTCCAGTTTGGTGTATAGCCTTTCTCAAATATATGCTTACAAAATCTCCAACTTTATACTTTGCAGGAACAACAAGTTTTATATTTATTTTTCCCGCGGACGGGAATCGAACCTACAATTGTTAGAATCGGTCAATGATGGAGAAAGGAGAACTCTAAGAACTTTTATTTTTAATGATTCTAAATCAAATTTATAAATACAAGAAGAAAAAACAGCCGCCTTTTCCGGGGTTTGAAATCGAGACCTTCCGCTTGCCGGGCGACTGCTCTTACCACTGAGCTAACGAGACGGATGATTTTCCCTCTTGCAGTTATCAATTTGTAACTTGCCTACTAAGTCACGTTTTGCTTTCAGCTGGCATTAACCAGTAACGATGACGGACGGAAATCGAACCTACACTTGTTAGAATCGGTCAATGTTGGAAAAAGAAGAACTTTAAGAACTTTTATTTTTAATTATTCTAAATCAAATTTATAAATATAAGAAGAAGAAGTGGTAAGAGCAGTCGCCCGGCAAGCGGAAGGTCCCGGTTTCAAACCCCGGACGAGGCGGTTGTTTTTTCTTCTTGTATTGAATTATTAAAAATAAAAGTTCTTAAAGTTCTTCTTTCTCCATCAATTTTATATGATTGTATATAGTTGAAAGTAATTGTTTCTCAGTGGGAGCGTTAATATCACGTGGTCTCATTTTCGTAGTTCGATGTATTCTTGAGTTGTATTCAGTGAGCAGTTTCTTTACCATACCAATCCACTGATAAGTTCCATTAAAGCTGAATTCCTTCCACATTATATTCTTCAGAGTTCGGTTAAATCGTTCCACTATTGATTCTTTAAGGAAACTGCACGTAGAGTAATGATTAATTGCATGCTTCATCATCAGATTTTTAAAGAGGCTATTGTAGAATTCCTTTCCATCATCAGTCTGCAGGTTTTTAGGTTTTTCTTCCACACTTATTTTAATTTTCTTGTCAACATAGTTATCAGTTTCAAGGGGTTCAACAAGTCGTTTTATGCACCTTGAGTTTAGATCGTAGTCTCCGTTTGTCGTTAAATTAAATCCAATACCCCGCTCTCCTTGTTTACCAGCTGGTCCTTGAACTCCTTGTTCACCGGTTGGTCCCTGAGCTCCTGTTGGTCCACGTTCACCTGGTTTCCTAAGATATCCCCGCTTAAAGAAACGTCCAAACTTGTCAACGCTCATCTGTAGATTGTGTAGAAGAATGGTAATGGAGTAGTATTTAAACTATAATATCTGCTTCTCGTAACTCCTCCAGGGTAGATAAAATTTCATTGTTGTGACTGGTGTTTCCAGTCTGCTTTGATGCCATTAGAAGGAGCAGTCTATCCACTAATTCATTTGGATCAAACCAGAAAATGTGATCAATGTTTTCTTTAGGCAGACGCATTAGTCCCATGCCTTTATGCTGTATAAGTTTACTGATTATAGCTTTATACTTAGCCGCTCTAGTACCTTTTATTTGTCCATCTTCAGCATAGTCACGCTTATATGCATTGGTATCTCTCAAATTAAATCCATAATTAGTTAAATCCTCTTTAGTATATAGAACTTTTACAGGATCTTTCATAAATAACAGCTCACATAACTCCAAAGTTGTTTTGTAGCTTTTCCCCTTGATAACAATATTTCCTAAATGGTTTTCCAATAAAAGGTGTTATTTTAATTAGCTCGCTATTTCGGTAGATTTCACTTTTGGAGCTGTCATTTTTTGACATTTGACAAGTAGAAACTACGCCATTAATAAAAATGGAACGATACACGATTCAACAACGCATTGAAATTATTAAACTTCACTATAAAAATGGTGAAAATGTGGCAGAGACGGTTCGTAAAACTGGAACATTTTTGGGTCGTCGTGAAGCACCTTGTCGGACCGCAATACAGAAATTGGTAGAAAAGTTCGAGCTGTCGGGACAAGTTAGTGATGTGAAGAATAAAACCCGTGCACGTCGCTCAAGAACAGCCGAGAATATTGCTGCTGTAGCCGAAAGCGTTGAAGAAAACCCAGATTTGTCCATTCCTCGTCGTTCTTTGGAGTTAGGCATTCCACAAACGTCATTACACCGTATTTTGCATAAAGATTTGGGTCTTAAGGCTTACAAAGTTCAGTTAACACAAGAACTCAAGCTGGCCGATCATCAACGTCGAGTCTTTGCTGATTGGGTCCTTGAAATGCATGAAAATGATCCGGAATTCCATCGAAAACTCATATTGAGTGATGAGGCCCATTTCCACCCGATGGCTTCGTCAACAAGCAAAATTGTCGCATCTGGGGCTCGAAAAACCCAAGAGTTATTGTTGAAAAGCCTCTCTATCCTCAACGTGTGACTGTTTGGTGCGGTTTATTGTCCCGCGGGGTATTGGACCTTACTTTTTCGAAAATGAGGCTGGAGCAACAGGTACGGTGAATGGATTGAGCTTTCGACAGATGATTAATGATTTTTTATGACCGGAATTGGATGGTATTGATCTGGACAACGTTTACTTTCAACAAGACGGCGCTACGTGCCATACAAGCAACGAAACCATTGATCTTTTACGGGAAAAGTTTCCGCACCGTGTTATCTCTCGAAGAGGTGATCACAATTGGCCACCAAGATCTTGTGACTTAACATCTTGCGACTTCTTCCTTTGGGGTCACGTGAAAGAAAAGGTCTACGCCAACAGCCCAGCGTCGATTCAAGACCATAGGGCAGCCACTTTGCAATTTGGTTATGAAAAATTTCATGAAAAGGATATGGTCCTGTAGGCGTGGTCGTGGTGGTCATTTGGCTGATGTTACTTTCCATTATTAACGGCATACCTTCCTCTTTATAATGACATAAAGATCCGATCATTTATCTCAAAAAATGGCATTTTTCTTTGAATATCAAAATAACACCTCTTATTGGAAAATCCTTTACATCATCAACATCAAACGTTGAATTACCGATTATCCACGCGTTGTCATCTTAGTAAACTCCATAGGTTGGATCAATTTTAGGGCTATTATCAGTGAATAGCTTTAAATAGTTTTGTATCCAGACGTATCGGGAGGTGACAGGAGACCTTCCTATCTTGAATGTTTTAGTGTTGCGAATTCTTCTTCAGCTGTTAATAAATAATCTCCATAATTTATAGGTGTGCTACTAGCCTCCATTTTCACATATTTTCGTTTTGGAGGGGTAAAAAGTTGCACAATTTCGTTGTCTTCTTCTTTTTCTTCTTTTGGTTCCACTTTGACTGGTGGCTCGTTTTTGAATCTGACGACAAACTTTTTTAAGGATTTGGTGATTGGCTTAAAAGTTTCTTCAAGTTGAGCTTCTGCTTCAACCCTTCCCGTCTCTAAAGCTTTAAATTTCCTTCGCAGTGCATTCATTGTCTTGTCTTTAATAGATTTTCATTCATCTTCGATATTAACTCAATAACGGCTTTTCAAATAGCTCTGATAACCGCTTAACAGCTTTTCAAACAGCTGTGATAACAGCTTAATAGCTTTTAAACAGCTCTGATAACAGGTAAACAGCTTTCCAAAAAGCTCTGATAACAGCTTAACAGCCTTTCAAACAGCTTAACAGCTGTTCAAAGAGCTCTGATAACAGCTTAACAGCTTTTAAACAGCTCTGATGACAGCTTAGCAGCTTTTCGAACAGCTCTGATAACAGCTTAACAGCTTTTAAACAGGTCTGATATCAGCTTAACAGCTTTTAAACAGCTCTGATAACAGCTTAACAGCTTTTAAAACAGGTCTGATAACAGCTTAACAGCTTTTCAAACAGCTCTGATAACAGGTGAACAGCTTTTCAAACAGGTCTGATAAGAGGTGAATAGCTTTAATCTACTAAGCTGGTCCACAGGAGTCGGTATGCTTTCGGCTGAGCTACAACTTCGATTTATGAAGATTTCGCATGTTTCATCCTTTTATAGTACAAAAGGTATCAAATACTTTACGGTAGCGCCCCTCTTTTAATGAGCTATCCTTATCAATCATCAAGAAACCATATTCATCCTTCAAACACTCAGCACAGGCTCTTCGAAACTTATCAAACTTCATGTATGTATTCACATGATCATTATAAATATGTTTCAAATTCAAGTCATCTTGCTTGAATAAGATGATTAAATTAGCATTGTTACGTATTAAGAGTTTTGGTATATGCGTATATGTTTGACAGAGATAGAAGCTGTCTATATCTTCGTGACGACCCATGCAAAAATAGGATCCCACATTATTTTGATTTTCACATGCTACATTATCGAAAATAAATGTGATTTGGCTTCCTCTGGAGGTAGAACGTCGCAGTTGTCTGAGAATGTATAATACCCCAATCCTGATATGGGAGTCATCACTCGCTTCAAGTATTCATACTTTGGTTGATGTAAAGATTTTGAATATATGTAAATATTTCCATATCTCAGAGCATTGGGATGTTCCAGCAAACTTATCATAACATTAGTTTTTCCAAAATTGGATGGTCCAACAATGATGCTCCTTATATGCTTCTTTTTCACCTTTATAACAGCTACGTCAGCATTTCGAACAGGAAAAGCTTGTTATTGCTTAATGAACCGCATATTGAAGACTAACGGGATTTCTGTAAATACACGGTTTATATTACATTTCAACAGTATCATCGGAACCTTATAAGATGCCGGATCACAAATCGAAACGCTCCAGTAAATATAAAGCTTTAAAAGGGGCAGAGGACTATTAAATTCAATCATCAACAAATTACCTGTAGAATTACATCTACCGGGATACCAGTACTGTAGGCCAGGAACAAAGTTACAACAAAGATTGGAGAGAGGAGATCCAGGCATTAAACGACTGGGCGCAGCCTGCAAGGAACACGATATAGCATACTCGCGACATAAAGATACAAGTGATCGACATATAGCTGATAAAATATTAGCTGAAAAAGCCTGAAGCAATGAAGGCTAAATTAAGATGGGTATGGGTCTTAAGGTGAAAAATAAACGTCAACCCACATTCCGAGAAGCAGTACGAAATGCACGTAAGGTTTTGAAAGTCAGAAAACCAGAAGGCTTGATGGAAGCTACAACAATAGCTTTTAGTGCAGCTAAAAATATTGTGAGAAGAAAGAAGAAATCTATTAAAACTCCACGAGTGATATTTGTACCAAAGGTTGGTGAGGCAATTCCGTTCCTCATCCCGTTGTTTGCTGGGCTTTCAGCATTGGGAGCACTATCGGAAGGTGCAGTAGCCATAGCTAAAGCAGTAAATGATACCAGTGCGGCTAAGGTAAAATTGGAGAAAGCCAACGTCATAACCAAGCACTAGCAACTATAGCGGTTGCTAAAGATGGAAACGGACTGTTCCTGAAGCCGTACAGAAAAGAACTTGGACTCTATTTACAACCTCAACCAAAAAACTATTAAAGACGCTACCCAATAGACCGCTAAACGAGTTGGATCTTCACAAGTATACCACACGCTTGCCACACTTCAGAGGAGTATTCATGCGTGATAATCTACCTAAAAAACCATGGAGCAAGAAAGCGTATTGTTAGCTTGGATATCTCAACTGGAGCAGGTACAGATTGGGTAGCGTACAACAAGAAAGGTGATAACATCGAATACTTTGATAGCTTCTTCAGAACTATGATGCAGTAATTTGCGGTCACTTATGTTTAGAGTTTTTATACAATTGTTATAACCATTAATTATTAGCTATAAATAAATGTATCTATATTGAAATTGGGAACAGTTCATTATCAACAGACATGTCATTAACACTTACTCTCACGGAAATTCATCTCTATTCAGTGCTGAGTACTTTTTTCCCCTAGAGCTAGCAACGGATTATGTTCGTGGATTAATTGATTTTCGAACATACAACTCTATACCAAATATTGATGTGAGCGATAATCTGGTTCATGTAGGGAATGAGGTTGTTGAGATACCTGTTGGATCCTATGAGATTGATGATATAGCAAAATATGTACAAGGATACTTGGATAAACAACAACACACAAGTACATACTCTCCACGAGTTTTCACCGAACGGTGGGCCTGGGTATAAAATAGTGGAGGTACCCAAAAATGTAATCTATTTACCTGTGAACACCAAAGTGTAAGTTCTCTAACATTGAAGCTCCTTGACCAAGACGGTGACTTAATCAACTTCAGAGGAGAGACTATAACCATATCAGGTTACATTTGAAGCCACAGCATGTTGATATACAATAATGATAAATACGAGTTCGGAGCAGACAAGATCATTAGTCAGCAGACAACCTTGAAGCGGTCAAGACCGAAATCAACACCTGCAAATATAGCATATTTACAATCGATAGGCCTGACGCTGAAACAATGAACAAAGGAGGAATATTAGATATTGCACCAGACGCTTGCTTTGATAACAGTGTTACTAAATTTGAACATCACCCCTATTCACCATTTCTAACATCATTTAAAAGCAGCGATGAAATCTGTATCTCTGTACAACATCAGGACTTGAATCTTCTACCCAGCAGGAGTTTTCTTTACTTTGACGGGTCGCTAACAAAGTTAGATGGAACCGTTTCGGCAATCGCAAAATCAGCTAACAACGCTCTACCCTTTCTTTTTGAGGAAATACGCTATGAATTGAATGCAGTGGAAATAGATCGTACAAGAAATCTTGGGATTGTCACAACATTAAAAATCTACGTACCGCTAAATGCAAATGTAAGCAGGATACTACTCAACGGCAGCTGGTCGCCAGATTCATCTGTTATATCAGTCAATGGGCTGTTCAACTATTGTGTACCTCTGAAATATTTATTGGGATTCGCTGAAGATTACAAGAAAATTTTTATAAATTCCAAACATGAACTCGTATTGATCCGGAGCAGGACAGACGATAATGCCACTATATCGCCCACAGATGAGGTGAAAATTGAAATTACCACACTTCAATGGCGCATTCCGCATGTTACAGTATCCGATGATGAAAAGCTGCAACTACTTAAAATTATCGGGAGAGGTCGCCGGATACAAATACCATTCCGCAGCTGGGACATATATGAGTATCCAGTACTACCGGAATCCACGCATCAAACCTGGTTAGGTAAGACTTCCACTCAACTGGAGAAACCTCGATTTATCATCTTAGCATTACAAACGAATCGAAGGAACGATAAAACCAAAGATGCAAGCAAGTTTGATCAATGCCAACTCACCGGTGTTACAGTTCATTTGAACTCAGAATCATATCTCTATGATGATGTGAATTTGAAATTTGATCGGAATAGATACGCATTGCTGTATGGCATGTATATAAAGTTTACACAATCATACTATGGTCATTAGTATCAGCCGTTCCTCACATGGGAGAAGTTCAAAACCGATGCTCCAATCGCTGTCATTGATTGCTCACATCAAAATAGACAATAAAAACTGAACCTGTTGACATAAGGCTAGAATTTAAGACATCTGAAAATATACCGGCTAATACAACAGCATATTGCCTGCTTCTACACGATCGAATAGTGGAATACAGTCCGCTAACAAGTGAAGTTAGAAAGCTAAATTAAGAAGATGGCTGTCATCGTAGACGTCCAAGGATTCAAAACAAACCTCAGGAAATTTATTACTAAAGAACTGGAAATTTTAACCAATGAAAACCAGATGCAGCACTTAATATTTCAACCCCCATTCAGATACAAAGATTTGACTTCAGCAAAAAAGAGACAAGTAAAATGGCTTGAACATAATTTTCATGGATTCCACAGGTATGATGGCTACATACCGTATCACAAGCTGTACACTGCTTCGAAACAAAACCATATATGTAAAGGGAGCTGAAAAAGTTCATTGGTTGCAGAAGATAGTTGGAGCGGGTGAAATCATTATCAACGTCGAAGATGAATATAACTGTGGAAAACTAATAGAGATTAACACAAATGCATCATCTTGCCAAGTTCATATTGGACAATGTGCTATAAGAAATACTTGCGTAATAAGAAATTTTATTAGAAATAAAAACAAATGTTTATAAAACATAAGGTTTTTCAATACACATACCCTAGACTCAATAATAATTTGCTAAAAAAACATCAAGCCAAGGTGTTGTGAAATTCGAATAATGTATCCCCACTAAGAAAACTTACAGCACTTCAAAACAACAAAACCAACATGACGTCATGCTGATATCTACAACTTCCCCGCTAATAAAAGAAAAGAGCAAAAGCAAGGCATGCTGGTAGTTCCAGCTAAAGCTGCTAGGTAACCTTACTCAAGAAATGGTATCAAGCCAAGGTGATGTCATGTTGTGAAATTCGAATGATGCTGATATCTACAACTTCCTCGCTATGAAAACAGCAAAACCAAGATGACGTCAGGCTGAGATTTACAAATTCCCTGCTAATATCTTGAAAACCAAAATTTCGTCTCCCCTCCCACCCAACACCACCTAGAATCCATTGGCATGAACAAACATATCTTGAATTATTAATACGCTAATATCTCGAAAACCAGAGCCCGTAGAGGATTTCTGGTGAAAATTTCCCCCCTCCCTATCCTATGTTAGAATACCCCCCACCTACCAACCAACCATCTAGAATCCATTGGCATGAACAAAAATTTCCTAGCGTTAACTTTAATTAATACTAATATTAGTTCAAAACCAAAAGCCTACATTTAAGCGCAACACTTGAAAACAGCAAAAGCCTACATTTAGGCGCACCACACATCCAAGAAACCCTTAGAATTTTGCTGCTACGTGTGGGCACAAGTGAAGTAAAAAACTTCACACATCCAAGTAAACCGTAGCATGATGCTACGTGTCGACACAAGGGGAGGAAAAACTGTGATCCAGAACTCCCATAGCGTAACTACTCTTTACTTTTTTTCCGAGATGTTTAGGTTAGGTTAGGTAGGAGGGTGCCACTAGAAGTCCTAGACTGCTTCACTTAGAGCACTAGTGGGTCCATTGTTTCCCTGTCCTCATGGTATAACCGTTAAAGTCGCTCTAGATCCATCCTACTTCCCTTAGAGAACTCAGGACGCATCTGAACTCTTTGCTTTGCGGCTCCCCCAGACTGAAAAACTAGCTCTACCTAATAGCCTTCCTCTTTTATTCATCAGAGCGGGACAGTGGCAGAGTACGTGTTGGACGGATTCGATATCCTGCGAGTCCTTACAGCTTTTGCAGAAATCCTTCACTGCTATTCCCAGTCTTCTATTATGGTCTCCTATAGCCCAATGACCCGTAATAAGCCCTACTAGATTCCTGATATATGATCTGCTGCCATTAGGCAGTTCTCTTGTCCTCTTCCTGTCATATGCAACCACAATTGCCTCGTCATACGGCAGGTTTCCCTGTTGATCCACCGGAGGCTTGTCTTATGGTGATGTTTTTTCGAGATAAGGGTACGAGGGATCCTAAGCATGAAGGCCACGGCGGCGGCCCATGTGCTAACCTGTTAAGTTACAACAAAGAGAAAAGACAACTCATCGAAACCTTTCTGTCTTGTTAACGAAATATATGAGGATCAGATGAGGTAAACTTTTCAACACATCCACAGATAGGAAGACAAACCCAAGAGTAGCTATCCAGCTTGCGCGGAAAAAAGGCCGAGCAAGCGCACAGAAAGTGTTCAATTGTCTTAAGCTCTCCTTCCCGACTGGACAGACATTTAGGATTATCAACAATGCCCATCTTTATTAGATGAGCATGAAGCGGGCTATAGCCAGTGATGATATCTACCAACCTCATTTCTGTGTTGTTTTGTTCTGAGCCCCAAGAGAAAGTCAGTGAACGTCGTATATTTCTCAACAAGAAACAGCTTCACACACCTGCAACTACTCAGATTCGCCCATCGCTGCTGATGCTTCGTACGTTGGGACGAACATTCGCTTTGATGACAGACCTGTTATTGAGGTGGCAATGTCAACAGCAGGTTCTAGTCTAAGAAAGGGAGAACTAGATGTTATCCGAGGACCACCCAGGAACATCGAAACTGCATGTACTTCTCGTTAATTTCCATATCGATACCATTGCAATGGTGAAGCCCTCAGCCTAGAAGACAGTAGTGAACCTTCCAAATAAGTACTCTAATCAATGTCAGGCTTGTGAAAATAAATACCGGTACCAGTCTCATTGTGTCCGCTCTCATATGTGTCTGGTCATAATTTTTGTTCAATTAACTTTTTCCGTAAGATTAATACTTTTTACTTTATAAATAGCGAAAGGTGGAAGTCAATTGTTCAAGGTACCTATGACCAGTTTTATTTCATGTCAATTTACAATATCTGAGATGATGAGTTTATTGAAAAGAAAATATATAAGATGCTAATGGAAGTAAATGTATAGTTATATTTCCGGTTACGCATTCCTTTCCCTTATATTCAGAAGAAAACACAAGAAACGAGATCATAAATCCATGGGATACACAAATAGCACGAATGTATGTGCATGCATATCCACAAAATTGTTACCAGGCAGGAATTCTAGGAAGAAATATCTTTCCTTTTTACACCTTCATTTCCCTACACAGGTCGTAAAATGTTTTATTTGGGAGAAAAGGAAGTGGTTACAAGTTATGTCTCGCTTTGATATTTTAGTCATTCTTGAATGAAAGTTATTTGTGAAGTGCTTATGTTTTGAAAATTCAAACTGAAGTCCTGCTAATGTAAGGCGATACAAATTATTAACACACTTTGATATAAAAGTGGAAAAATAATTAAATATTGATTATTCTAAAATAGGTGAGTGTTTTCACTGAGTCTGTGGAATGGTAATTTTAAGATGTTTACCTACGTACATAGTTATTTGTGTAAATATATAGTATACGATGCGCAGTTATTCCTATAGAAGTGATATTGCTACTGAATATTTCTCCAATTTCATTTGAATTAAATGTTATTTTAATACAAAGAAGTGGCTATTTTAATGATGTTTTGCTTTGAACGGAGAAGCAGAGTGTGGGTTTCGCCCTGTCTCTTAAAGTGAATACAGATCTTTTCCTAATGCTTTGAGCTATACTGGTCAACTGGCGACTTATTTTGTGTTTTGTTTTATTTAATTTTCAAATTAAAAAATATGTATATGTAATTATCCTTTTTTAATTGAGCCTTGTAATAAACAAACCCGACATTGAAACAATTAAAAGATACTTAAGGAAGAAATATGGATATGTCATTTTTATATTAGATTTCCTAACAGAAACAGATTTCGGGATATTTGATCAGTTGTTAATTGGAAAGCTGTATCATTGCCAACGCTAATCCTTCCTCGGAGGTGCAGATTGTAATCATCATAATTGTTGGTTTACATCTCGTCGTGTTTAAAAGTAGGATTCGTAAATAACGATTATTTTTAAAATTCTCATGGAAAAATATCACACAGAAATATTTATTCAATTAAGATCTCTTCTATACCTACTTACATCTAAAAGGTTTTCCAAGAAGAGGTGTTATTTTAATTAGCCCGCTATTTCGGTAGATGTCACTTGTGGAGCTGTCATTATTTGACATTTGACAAGTAGAAACTACGCCATTAATAAAAATGGAACGATACACGATTCAACAACGCATTGAAATTATTAAAATTCACTATAAAAATGGTGAAAATGTGGCAGAGACGGTTCGTAAAACTCGAACATTTTTGGGTCGTCGTGAAGCACCTTGTCGGACCGCAATACAGAAATTGGTAGAAAAATTCGAGCTGTCGGGACAAGTTAGTGATGTGAAGAATAAAAACCGTGCACGTCGCTCAAGAACAGCCGAGAATATTGCTGCTGTAGCCGAAGGTGTTGAAGAAAACCCAGGTTTGTCCATTCCTCGTCGTTCTTTGGAATTAAGCATTCCACAAACGTCATTACACCGTATTTTGCATAGAGATTTGGGTCTTAAGGCTTACAAAGTTCAGTTAACACAAGAACTCAAGCCGGCCGATCATCAACAACGTCGAGTTTTTGCTGATTGGGTCCTTGAAATGCATGAAAATGATCCGGAATTCCATCGAAAACTCATCTTTAGTGATGAGGTCCATTTCCACCTCGATGGCTTCGTCAACAAGCAAAATTGTCGCATCTGGGGCTCGGAAAACCCAAGAGTTATCGTTGAAAAGCCTCTCTAACCTCAACGTGTGACTGTTTGGTGCGGTTTATGGTCCCGCGGGTTCATTGGACCTCATTAAGTGGCTCTGTTCATTTCTAGTAAAATTATAAAATTTGTGAGAAATAATATAAAAATCATAGTACCTACTTAAACCAATTATATTTTACTTTTACTTTAAAATTCTAAACGAAGCAGTTAAACTATACTTACATAGGGTTTCAGTCCCTGTGAAATGCTTATGAAAAGGTTTTTAAATTATGAAGTCATCAATAATCCTTATGGGATGACTAATATTTTTTTCATCAGAAATAATAAATATTTCCTGATTTTTATTTTTCCTGATCGCATATGTATAAAAATCGCATCGTGATTTTGATTTTTCTTGATAAGGAATAAAAATTATGAAGTGATTTTTATTTTTATGGCCGACAAATAAAAAACACCAAGTAATTTTTATAATTCTAATCATATACGCCACTATGTAAAATAATAGCTGCTGGTGTACACATTTTCAGATGAAATGTGAGGTCTAACGATAAGTAACGAAAAATTTAAACGAATGAAAACGAATTTTATTATTCGTTGCTTGTGTATGTGATTTGAACAATAACAAATCATAAGAAAATTTGTTTTCAGAATCTAATTGCTTAAATTTATTTTTATTTGGACACCGGTTTAATAGAAGTAAAAAAGCTATAGAATAGATCCAAATTCAATTATTAGTACTATACTATAATTAAGTTTTTAAATATATTTTGTGTGTAGTGCAAAGCGATTTGGATAATAATAGTTATTTAATAAATTCTCTCGATATTAAAATATATATAGTATGCTGTAAGTCAGTTTATACTGTATGTGTTTTTTAATAATAAATTGATTACTATTTATATGGAAACAACTGGTTTTTATTTGTAGACTTTCCAACTACTTTTTTTCAGCAATAAGATTTTCTTCAGTTTCAAATTTAGAATTGATAGCTGTTGATTCCAAAAATTAATTAATTAATAGTTTTGCTTCAGATAATCATACCTGCATGAAGCATGAAGATACTGCGATGAAAAGCTATTCTTAAGAAAAGCACATCTGCATAAAGCAAATTAAGACACATGTATACTAACACGATAAATTAAATCTAGAATTGCTTTTCTTACTATATACGTTTTATGGACATATTGTAGTAAAACTAAAATTCAACTTATTGGCAAAATAATATAGTTATAGATATTTCATTTACTTATAATAATCTTTAAATGTTGAATTCAAGTAAACAGGTCGTTTGAATCTGGCATAACTGAAAAGGAAGAAAATACCTTTCAGATTTTTAATTGTAGACCAAGAAAATACAAGTCACTTCATAAGTATTATTCGTGATCAATTACTTACTTACTTCGTGATCATTTGTGATACGGAAAAATGAAAATCAGCAAATGATTTTTAATCTTGATGAGAAAAATATTATTTATCTCATAATGAATATTGATGATTTAAAAAAATAGAAACCTTTCATAAGCATTTAACATGGACGGAAACCATACGTAAGTTAAGTTCAACCGTTTCGTTCGGACTTGTAAAGTAAAATGCATAGCCAAACTCGCTGAACAACGAGTTTTACAATAAACCTATAACCGTTACGATCCCTGGTTAAAATTTTATCTCTGGGATCGTTTACCTCAAATCCTTTCATACATACATTTTAGGGCGTTTGGCAATGTCGAAAGTTATTCTGCTTCCATTCATTGATTTTGATGCGGAGTACTTTGCAAAGTTGACTCTACTCTGCAAGATATTGATTATACTATTTTAGAATATAACGAAAATCTCAACCATCGTTCAAAAGTTCGAAAAACACAGAGGACTTCTGAAATTAATTCCGGTTATAAATGCAAGGGCAACTGAGAGTTAGCATGTGTGAGATATTCAATTATCTGTCAGAATGACAAGTATTCATCAGACGAGAAAAGTAAAGCGAAGATGTTTGTTATAAAACTCTGCATAAAAAGTCTCCAACTAACCATTACCCCATTAACACTATACGATTCTTGCACTTAGCGGTCGAAGTTTTTCAGGGCGCAGCCAAAAATCGACCAATACGATTTTTCTACATAAAGTATCGCAAGACGGTCTAGTTTAACAAGAAAAGCTGTTAGAATGTATTGGGGTTAAAGATTTTTCTCAATTTTTTATGAATCCTCCTTTAAGTTCTGACTGCTACAACCTATATCATACCTATTACAGGAAAATCTGTTTAATGCAACACCAGTCAATCTTCAGATACGAATTTTCGAAAACACACTATACATCAAATTTGCCCAAATTTACATAATTTTACATATCTTAAAACAAGAGAAACAATATAGGATGGGTCGCATATTTTTACATGCTTTATCTTAGAAATTTCATCAAAATCCGATGGAGTTAATGTGAAAAATGTTCAAAATAATTTGCAGAAATTCCCGAATACGAATATTTATGAGTTTAGTTAGTTTTTATTTTTATGTTATAGATGAAATTTTACTAATAACAATTTTTAAAATTTCCCATGCCTTTTTGACATGAGACTGAATTGATTTGTTTTCACTATTTTAGGTGAATTTCCTTTGGCTATATTTTTTTGTGAAAAAGTTTTATAAAATATTAAAATTAGAAATTAGTTAAATATTTCTACTTACAATAAAATTACCATTAAAGTTCATGTATTTTGTTAAACAGAATTCTTACCTGAAAAAAGAAAACATGAAAATATGTTAATAAATTATATTTTTTCTCTTAAATCAATAATTTTTTATTTACGGATGTTACTTTTCTTTGTAAAATATCTAAATTGAAAGCAGTTGTCAATGAAACGTTTCTAAAATTGTCAAAGGCTAAAGTTGTTCAAAGGCCAAAATGATTCCACCAAACAGATATGTATAGTCGAAAAAATTTATAAAATTTTATAAATTGTTCGTTTTGTTGTGGAATTATGAAAAGCTTTTGTGCTATGTCATGTAAATTTAGAAAGAGTTTATTGAGAGAAATTGAAAATATGGAAAGAAAGAGAAATTTAATACCATTATAGAAAGATCGCATATAGTAAATAATAAAATTAAAAAAATTAAGTTTGAATTTTGTGTGAAAACATCAAATTTTGCGCATAAACGATGCAATAGTTTTTAGATGCCAACTCACTTCGAAATACTGTGTTGCATACTTTTGATGTATCAAAATGACACATCATTTTGATAAAAAAGTTGTTTACACATATCTTATTAAATAGTGATCTTAGATGGGAAAGATTAAAAACTACAGTCTTTCGAGATGCTTCATTAAAAATAAAATATATTAAAAAAGCTTTTAAAATAAATGACTTTTAAAAATAAACAGCACTAAAAATTAAAAAAAAAAATCTTTTTCAGTGATATACACAAGACAAGTTTGGGATCCATAACTACATATAACCCATTTTATTTTCTACTTTTTAGTTCTCTTCTTCTTCTTCATCTTCGTTTTCTTCTTTTTCTTCTTCTTCGTCTTATGTACATCCATCCACGTCTACTACGCTAAAACTCTTCTCAAAATTTCTACACTTTTGTCACGAACATCGCCCTTACGCACAAAGTTATAAAGTTATTTAGTCAAAATGACTGGCTAAGTTATTAAAAAATAAAGAAGAAATACATTTTTAAAATTCAATTTTCATTCAAAAGTTTCTAGGTAAATATCTTAAAAATTATGGAAAATATAAGCGAAGAATGAAAACACATTTACAAATTTAAGGAAAAGATGCTGACAAAATTTTCAGAATGGCAGAAAATGTCCTTGTATGAAATTATGTTAACTGTTTTGCCTCCATTTTTGGGTAATTATTTTTTAAAATCATCTAAAATCACAATTGCATATTATCAATTACATGGAAGTGGGCTTAAAAGTTGGCATTATTACTCGGAAAATAGAGTCCTAAGTATTTTGAGTCTTATATCAAAAATTCACTAAACAGACGTCCAATTTTTGAAGTACCTACATATACATAAAATTCATCAACCACAATGGGTAAAGGAGAATGCCCATTTTAGACCCGACACCTCCAGACATGAGCGGAGGAAAGCTGGGAAGGGGGGGGGGGTTAAAGTTGGATCTAGTACATTCTGGGATATCTAGTACAGAACGGAATTCCTTAGGTCCTGAGAAGAAGTTTGAGTGCCCACACCCCTATACTCGGAGGCTTATATAGCTTTTTATAGTCATTTTTCATTTTCATTTTTAAGTATTTCCGGTTTGCTCTACCAGCATTATTTCTGTGTTACAAACAGAATGACAAACTTAGTATACCCTATGATTTCATCTAGAGTGCCATTTTCGAAATTAAATTAAAAAAAAAAATTTTTTTTTTAAAAGCCCATTTGAAATATTTTAGCACTCTAAGTGAGCGCGGTCTCGAGTTATCGTCAGGACGGACTTACAGACGGACTACCAGACAGACAGACGCACTACCAGATTTATTTATGTGCGTACAAACGGAAAGAAAAACTTTCTACACCCTATGATTTCCTCTAGGGTATAAAAATCTTTGTTGACGTAGATAATTTTGAAGAAATATCGCTGCATTTGTACCAACAATTTTACTACTTTTTTATTGTGCAAAAAATGAATAGTTTTAACTTTTTGATAAAATAAGAAGAAGGTCGGACACGAACACAATATAAAAATTAATAAATTGGCAACGGAGCAAAGTCATAGTCCATTACGAAACAGACTAAGACTTCAAAGATTAAAAAAGTTGAATCATGTTCACTTAAGTATCGGTTTAAACTCCGCTAACAATATTTATTTTTACATATATGTACGGTGCACAGCATTAATATGAAAAAAAAATTAAACAACGCTTACAATTTTAACATTTCTTATCTTTGTTTAAAATAAGACTCGTAAAAATCAAGTTAAATGAGAAAACTAGAGGATTAAGTAAAAAACGTACAGTTAAAATGGAACAACTTTGAACATCATAAATAAACATTAAAAATTCTACATGAAATAATCCATCTGTTTACAGTTATATAACTTAAATAAAATTACACAGATATCTGATATTCACCGGCCAATTAATTTCCAACCTTGCAATACTCGAAATTCTCTTGGTAGATAGTAAACAAAGCTTTACTTTTGTTTACACACCAAATCATCCACAGCAAGAGAAGCAAAATGTTCACTCAGCATTGCCGCCCCGGAATGCATAACACGCGAACTCAATTCCTGGAAATGCAATGGACCGATAATGTGTTATGTGTTCCCGCATATATAAACCTTTTATAGTCGTTATCGAAATGCAATTAAGAGAAAATTATCACTAAAGTGGCAAACTAAATTTTCCATGTTTTGCTTAAAAACTAGGTTATGTGAACGAAAATACGAAAACATGAAATGTGTTTTGTTAATTTTTCAAAAGAGCATCGAAATTGTATAAATTTTGTAATTTAAATTAAGCATTTACACATAATGCGCTTAGTAATGTGGTGTTTTCCAGAGAGCATAATAAATTTTTCGATTGCCATCAAACCTTTAATACCAAGGCTGTGAATTGAATTTAAAAGAAAAGCTTTATTTAAGAAGAGCCTAAGCATTTCATCTTAAGTTAAAATTAATGTTTTTATAAAAGGTAAAAAATCACGACATTTATAAATACTTCACTGTGCTTAGCAATGTTCACAAACGAAGTGCTATTGACAAATTATCGGGCAACTAATTTCATTGCAAAATAGTCCCAGTACTTAAGCCTAGAATCCCAATTATACTATGTATTGCATCAAACAATACGCCGCGCCGCGCCGGCTGGCTAGACTCACCATTTCAACAAATTTTGCTACTGTCCCCAAAGGATGACTCGTCTGGTATACGAATTTGTCCAAAACTGAGATGGGTGTCGGAGCCTGTATATGGAGCGCTACATCTATTCTTGAGACATCACTGACCATGGGGAGCCTCACTACAGTTGTCTAGGCTAAAAATTATTTTTATACAGACCGGTTCTTATGAGAAACTAAAGAGAGCTCTGCAATAAAATCATCTTTGTGTTCTCCAATAGTCTGGCACTCATTAGAGCGATTTCATCTTCCGAGGTGAAATTAAAGTTCATTTAAGAATAACAAAGCGCCTTTGACAAACTTTGACCAATCGGGTAAGCACGATATGATATGAAGCCTTCGTTCGGGGGACCTTGAAAAAAGTTCCAAACCTCTGCTTCAATCAATCAAGCCCGATATAGATCCCGTAGCATCAAGTCTTTGCTGGCAAGGAAAAACGTGATAAACTTGCTAGACAAGGCTCAGCTACCTCAGGTCGACCCAAAGCCCATGTATGTATGTTTTGGACTAACATTTCAGGATAGAACCATGCCAAGCATTTCATGGCGATTGCGTCTATGACCTGTCCGAAGGAGATGTGAGGGTGAGCAAAATAGGCTCTCTTAGTGCTCACAGCGCTTTACAACTTATCTTCTCCCTCTTTAACCAACGAATCAACCAACAATAGTAGGGATTGTGTGTTCGAATCACATATCGACTTTGTGCTGCCTAACTTCCTTTCGAATTTTCTTGAATTTCTTATGTATTAGCTATCCCAACACAAAAGCTCCTTCCTATCAACAGCATCAACAACCATGTTTTCATATAAAGGGTTTTCCAATAAGAGGTGTTATTTTAATTAGCCCGCTATTTCGGTAGATGTCACTTTTGGAGCTGTTGTTTTTTGACATTTGACAAGTAGAAACTACGCCATTAATAAAAATGGAACGATACACTATTCAGCAACGCATTGAAGTTATTATAATTCAGTATAAAAATGGTGAAAATGTGGCAGAGACGGTTCGTAAAACTCGAACATTTTTGGGTCGTCGTGAAGCACCTTGTCGGACCGCAATACAGAAATTGGTAGAAAAATTCGAGCTGTCGGGACAAGTTAGTGATGTGAAGAATAAAACCCGTGCACGTCGCTCAAGAACAGCCGAGAATACTGCTGCTGTAGCCAAAAGTGTTGAAGAAAACCCAGGTGTGTCCATTCCTCATCGTTCTTTGGAATTAGGCATTCCACAAACGTCATTACACCGTATTTTCCATAAAGATTTGGGTCTTAAGGCTTACAAAGTTCAGTTAACACAAGAACTCAAGCCGGCCGATCATCAACAACGTCGAGTCTTTGCTCATTGGGTCCTTGAAATGCATGAAAATGATCCGGAATTCCATCGAAAACTCATCTTGAGTGATGAAGCTCATTTCCACCTCGATGGCTTCGTCAACAAGCAAAATTGTCGCATCTGCGGCTCGGTAAACCCTAGAGTTATTGTTGAAAAGCCTCTCTATCCTCAACGCGTGACTGTTTGGTGCGGTTTATGGTCCCGCGGGGTCATTGGACCTTACTTTTTCGAAAATGAGGCTGGAGCAACAGTTACGGTGAATGGATTGCGCTATCGACAGATGATCAATGATTTTTTATGGCCGGAATTGGATGGTATTGATCTGAACAACGTTTACTTTTAACAAGACGGCGCTACGTGCCATACAAGCAACGAAACCATTGATCTTTTACGGGAAAAGTTTCCGGACCGTGTTATCTCTCGAAGAGGTGATCACAATTGGCCACCGAGATCTTGTGACTTAACACCTTGCGACTTCTTCCTTTGGGTCCACGTGAAAGAGAAGGTCTACGCCAACAGCCCAGCGTCGATTCAAGACCTCAAAGATGGAATTCGTGAGTCTATCGAGGACATAGGGCAGCCACTTTGAGATTTGGTTATGGAAAATTTCATGAAAAGGATATGGTCCTGTAGGCGTGGTCGTGGTGGTCATTTGGCTGATGTTATTTTCCATTATTAATGGCATACCTTCCTCTTTATAATGAAATAAAGATCCGATCATTTATCTCAAAAAATGGCATTTTTCTTTGAATATCAAAATAACACCTCTTATTGGAAAGCCCTGTAGCAGTAAAATCGTAACACAAGTCCAGATGGTCTTGAAGGTGCTTCATTAATTTTAATTTTGAAATCTTAGCAGTGAAAGCTGAAATATCCAGAGGAAATATTAGGAGGCAAAAAGTAGGTGTAGCTTTTATACTTATGATTATTTTTTAAAATATCTTGTCAGCTAAGACTGAATCTATACAATAAAAAAAAACATGTTTTTCTTTGAGAAAAATAAAAATAATATAATTAAAAATAAAATAAATATAAAAACACAATTATAAATAAATTAAAGAATAACAAAAAAATATATATATACAATAAATTGTCTTTTTATTGATAAAAAAAATGACTTTGCTTTTTCAATATTTTTTTTTTTTTAATTTTTATATTGCGAACATATATATGAATCAATTGATGCCAGCCTACAATATTGAAGAATTGCCGTCATTGCGCTTCACTTGGCATCGACACAGGGTTAACAGTGAAGAGAAAGCACTGATCGAGTATGACTGGACAGGAAAAATTTCAGTACCGCACCGTTGCTGACTACCAACTATAAGCTACTATGAAATAGAAAACACAGTCCCTGCCATTAGACTGATTAACGATTATGATTTCGATCACAGACAAGAAATGCCCAGGTATCGACGGCTGTACTAACAAAGTGATGCATGAGAAGAGCTCGTGACGGCTAAATATACTTGTATCATGCATACGAAACAAAATGTATATTATTAGTATGGACATTATACGGCTTTGCTTGGAATGGCATTCCATTCATATCCTATCGAGAAGTAAAATTTCTTCGGCACCTATTGTCAGCTTCCAATAATGCATAAGAATTCTAAAGAAAAAATTTCCAGTAAATTTCTAAGAAAAAAATTGAGAGCTTCCTTAATAACGTCGAGGCATCGTTGATTTTATATTGCAGCGAGGCAAAGCTGGCTTACCCCTTGGTTACGTCAGGAAGTCGAAGCATCGCCGAGGCTCTTTGATTTTATATTCGAGCGAGGCTTTACAGACATCCACGGCAAATGGAAGTTTAAAAGTAGATTTAAACTATTGTGCGAAGATTACTGCAACAGAGCTCTACGATACATGTTTACTGATTTCAAAATAGCGGCTTGCATATCAATAAGTGGCTTTTATCGGATATCTGTGGAAGTCAGATGTGCAGATGAGATTTTCAATATTATCAATAGCTGTTTTCTTTTGTGTCCGCAGAACAGGGCAGAACAAAAGATACACAAAAGAACGCCTCATACATTTTCATAGAAAATTTATAAATGAAGCGAACAGTACAAATAGTTCGCTTCAATCGACAGAACAATTTGTTCTCTCCACTATATGGGAGTTCTAGAACAAGGATCACAAAAGAACACAGCTACTGTTAATATGCATACACCTAATCCATTAGAAGAATAAGTAAAGATGAAAATCTGAAAAGGTAGAGAGTTGCTTTTGTCTGATTGGATGCAAATCTTCCTCATTTTGAAGATTTCGCGCTTTAGGCAGAAGTAAAATTTATATGTTGACTCCCGGTTCATATAATTTAAAACTTGCTAGATTGGTTTATAAAGATCAAAAATATATTGTGAAGATAAGTTGCAGGACTTGAAATATCTAGCAAACTGACGTATGGGTGGTTGCTAAGAGCCCGTGTATATTCGCGACATGTCAGAGCATGTAGTTATTTTACACAGCATAGTTGACAGAAGCAAGAGAGCAGAGATGATATTCCATATTATACATGCATACATACTTCATACTGTACATGTTTAACTCGTAGACGCACATTGGAATATCCTTTCCACGTTATCTTAGTTTGCGTTGTTTTTTTTTCTGAGATTTGGAAAGCATAGTTCATTTAATTCACCCGCACTTCATCTAATTATTATTGATGAAGAATGGTGAGCACAGTTTAACGTAGATAGGACTCATCCATACAACGCAGTTGAAATAATCTTGCTATACATATATTGCATTTTTTTTACATTAAACTTTTGTAAAAAAGGTAATATAATAATTATTTTATGTTACTATTGGGAGTGCTGTATTGTTATGGTCTAATCGAAAGCTTTGAAAATATAATAAAAACATTTTTGTTTTTTTTAATAAAACCGCACTCATTTCACATTCAAATAGGTGTAAAATGATATGTTTATGAAATAACGATTCCATTAATACTAAATATAATTCTGTTGATAGATTGGACCATGGTCCATACAAAAATGCTTATCCACCTTTACTTCATTAGCAAAAAAATAGCATTTATAATTATCTAAAAAATCTTAAAAGTCCGATAGATACCCACTACATATGCAAATTGTTTTTAAAAATGATTTATTTTCAGAGTCTTCAAAAGCACACAAATTATTATACCCTAGATGAAATCTAAAGGGTATACTAAGTTTGTCATTCTGTTTGTAACACCTCGAAATAATTATGGTAGATCAAAATGGATTGGACACCCACGCATAAAATTAAAAGTTATTTTGATTTCTGTATGTCCGTCTGTCTGAGCTGAAATTTTGTACACGGACTTTCAAGTTCGAAAGTGAGACAAATCGAGCAACTCCTTCGTGGGGTTGCCATACAAAAACTTCGTTTTCCATTATATATTTGGACACTGCCTGAGAACGCGTCGAAGTAGAGAGCTGAAAATTGGTACATGGTATTTTCATTGTACTAGCAAATAAAATTTCATAAATGGACTCAATCGGGCAACTCCTTCTTGGTGTTGCCATATAAAAATTAAGGTTTTTACGTATAGTGTGAAAACGATCAGCCCAAGACATTTTTATTGTACCAAAAACTTCTTCTGAATACGAAATCCTATAAAATTGGTTATAATCAGTTTATGTGTCCGACGAACCGTTCTAGAAATATTTGCGAAAAACCACTTCAAAAATCAAACTTGCACAGAAGGGTGACAATTAGAAATTTCATAAGGGCATTCATCTAGGGTATCATAAGAATTGGTCTTAGACCAATTTTAGCTTTTTTACTTGTTAATTTTCACACTTGTCCAAATTTCCACGTTAATCCGAAATAAAATTAATTTATTATGTACGATACTCTTTAGCTAGTATCTAAGTTGTGACCCGATGTAAAATTGCTTGTAAATATGCTTAGTGGCTAAATGATTTAATTTGCGGCTTGTATCTATCTCCATATTTCTCAATTTCAAAAATATTTAAGAGGTCAATACTCAGCCCAAAGCTCTTCACCCTTTTCTTTTAAGAGGAGTCAGTACCAAGATTTGCAAGTTTATATGTTTAATTAAAGGTAAGGAACAGGTCTAGTAAATAACGTCGAGAAAAATAAAAAGAAATGTATTGGAATAGAGATATTAGCTCGGAAACTTGTAAAAAATGGTAAAAATTGATCTTTTTCAAATCAAATTCCTGTTGGTAGGTATTCTCAGTTCTTTAGATTGTGACTATTTTAGAAAGATAAAGCCTGGATCTAGCAAATAACGTCGAGTTTTTTCATTTTTAGTTTCGCTTTTTTCAATTATTTGACTCTAATAGTAATTGGTTTTTTTCTCGATATTTCACCGACGAGAAATTGCAATTATCGTTGAAAGTTCTAGAAATATAAAGCAAAATAGTATATTTAACAATTAAGTGCAAAATAAAATTTAGGAAAGTTAATTCTCGTTAAAAATTTTCAATTTCTTTGAACTGCAAATTTTCATTTCCGTCTTAAATTGTCGCATGTTGGGTTTCTGTCTTTTACGCTAGATGTCTCTAATGTGACTTGTGGTCTAAGTCTAGGCTAATTTTATATGAATTTTCATACTTTCAGGACACAAACCTACGTATAGTAAGTTTTATTGCCTACAGGCTCGCTGGTATCTAAATTGAAATTTTTGCTGAGTACTGACTCCTCTTAAGATCTGAATCAAAATTTATAAAAAAATTTAAGTGATTTACCTAAAGCATTCTATGCTGCTCGTTTTCATATTTTTAACTTGGATTTAACTCGCATTAATTTTTTAAATAATAAGTAATAATAATTTTACGCCTCCACGCCACTGCGTGTACATCTATGAATCTTGAAAAAGTGAAGAAAAAACAATCAAATGCTAATTAATTTCTATTCTATTCTATTAAATTCTTCGACTTGGAATTATTATTACTAAAGTATGTAACGGTCGTAAAACAAAGTGTCTCCTCATTATCACAAAGTCCTGCTTCGAGTCCCTTTCACAAGGTGTCAATATTATGTCGGTAAAAATTTAAATTTAGAAGCGAAGAATTGTGGCACAGCATAATCCAAACAAAGAATAAATCAATTTCAGCAACAAATTTTGCATGAATAACAGCTGTCACTAACAAATTCTATAATAATTGAAAAACGGACAATTTTTATAATAGGCCTGTTTAATGAGAACCCCGGGTAAACCTAGGGCTACACCGGGCTAGACTATCTTGCTTTTTGAAAAACATAGGGCTACCCTGAGCTTACACTAAATATTTCATGGGGTGATGGTTTGACATTTGTCACTTGAGAACTGTCACTTGCAATTTGTTGCTGATTGGGGCATATAAATTACTTCTTGAGCAAAAATAAGCAAAATTAGAAGAAAAGAAATATATAAGTAAGAGCACATTTTATTTGTCTTCACCCATTTTATAAATAACTTTTTGTAATTAATTATACTCAGGAGAACTGTCAGAGAAATATCATTATACTCGGTTTACCCGGTGTTTTAAAAACTTGTTCGCTGAACGCAAAAACCCTGGGAGGGGAAAATTTACACGGTGTTTTCATTGAACAAGCCTAATAATTTAAGAGAAATCTGGGGCTAGCTGACTAGTTATTTGAGCGAGCACTTTCGTGACACCTAACAAAATTTAAAAAAATTTTATTGAGAAAAAAAAGAGAACTTCAGCCTAAATCAATTAAGTGCAATGTGCTGCAAAATTTCCCCTACTATGGAGAATTATCGGAGCTAAACATTTTCTTTCTCTATCGAATTTAAGGACCCACAAAAATTTCTAACTTTCGGGTTAATAGCCGTTCATTCCATGAAGTAAAATGCATATGATGGGGATGTCTAACCATATTCAGTAGTAAAAGGTGATTATACCAGGTTTAGTGGATTTTAATTAAGGCAAGTTTTGTCCTAATTATACTTTAAAAAATATTTAAGTATGAGGAAAAAGATTCTGCGAGTTAGCAATAATGGAAAGTTGGGAAAAAGAAATGTAACCTGAGGCCGGATTCTGTAACACGGAGAGATTTTCTAACATACTTGGGGAGTTAGGGAAAACATGAAAAGTGTGAAAAAATGCGAATCGTCTGGGACGATAAAGGGTATCAGTTTTTGGTGTAGAGAGTGGTATGTGTTTATTTTTTTATATTCTAGATACCTTGGTCTAGTTTAGTAATTCCTAACCTCGAGATAATTTTGTTTTACAAAGGTAGTTTTTAAGGGATGTAGGATGGAAGGATTTTTCAGGTTTTTCCCCCATATAAGGGGAAAATGATGCTCGGGGCGAATATGTAAAGGAGGAAATGCGGCGAGAGGGTGTGGGAATAAAAATGGGAGCGAATTAATGGAAATATAAAATTAAATTTAAAACAATTTAGGAGTTTCAATAAGTTGCAGCGATAAACTTAAAACCTGTAAGACCAATAAAAAAAACTGAGAATTTTTCTTTGGTAATTAGGTATACATGTGTTTTTAGGTTATATTTTATTTCGGTAATTTGCAGGGACCTCGACGGTATATTTTGTTTGGTATCAAGCTAAAGAGGGAGGAGAGGGTAATAGAGTGGTGTAATTTGTTATTGATCTTTTAAACGTCATAATGGACTTTTTACTGCTAAAAAACGGCGTTTTTGCACTTATGTCATATATACCCCAGTTCCTATATTCGGCACATACCTATTCCTATATTTTGCATATATTTCTTCCGTTTTTTTCTTTCATACGCATTTATGCTCTGTTGTGAACGTTTTTCTAATGGGAAGTGAATTTCTACGACTAATGAGTTCTTAACAATGATGAGTTGAAAACATGTCCATTTTTCTATATAAAAAAATGGTAATTTTTCCACCTTAAAAAGAACTGATTCACTTCTTTTGCAGTTACCTCCAAAACCACTTATCGGATTCAAACTAACTACTAATTACATATCTAATTAGGGAATAAAATGTAGATGCGATTTCATCTTACATACAAGTTTTCTTCCGTGCATATTTAAAATTTTTATAGCATCTCCTCTGTACTAGAACACGACAAAATTGACCATTTTCGCCGCGTGATTTATAATTTTTATCGTGCACTTTGACACCGCAAAATCTATGTATGTTACCGTATAAAATTTCGTCAGGTTACCCATCCATGTAAGTTTGATTGTTGAAGTGGTTTTTCGCATATATTTCTAGAATGGTTCGTCGAACAATAAAAATGATTATAACAAATTTCATAGGATTTCATATTCTGAAAAATCTAAGTTTTTATATGGCACGATCAAGAAAGGGTTTCCCATATTTAAGTTTTTATATTTTAAATACTATTGCTATGAAAACACGATGTATCAAGGTTCAACTCTCTACGTGCATCGCCGCGCTACCAGGCAGTGTCCAAATATATAGTGAAAATCGATTTTTTTTTTATAACAACCCTATGAAGGAGTTGCCCGATTGGTCCCATTTTCGAACTTAAACTTACTGTTAGTAAAAAAAAAAAAAAAAAACTGTGTGCAAAACTTCAGCACTCTAAGTGAACGCCTTCTCGAGTTATCGTGCACACGGACAGACGAACGGACATGCAAAAATCAAAATAACCTTAAATATTATACGTTTTATATACATTTTGCTCTACCATAATTATTTCTATGCATTACAAACCGAATGATAAACCTAGTATACCCTATGATTTCATCTAGCGTATAACAAAAACAGACAATACTCTCAGTTGAGAACTATTTTTCTTACTTCTCCACTGCTAAAACAGCCGAGAGTGGAGAGGTAAATGCTAAAAGAACTCTCATCTTCCAAACTCCACCCCAGCATTGCCAGATTGTCGGAATTCTCCCATTTTATGGGAATTCCGCAACAGATAAAGAGAATTTAATATTTGAATTAGTACATCTGTAGGAAAATTGCTAAGAACATGTATTTTGTTGGTTTAACATAATAAGCTCTGACAAATGTTAAATTTAGAGGCCTTTGAATTCTTCTTAAATCTTTGGGATTATGTTACTGTACATAGTCAATGATTCCACTTGGCTACACTCGTAGCAAATTTGCTGCGATTTTATTAAATCAAAAGGCTTTGCTATTTTGTTACCTACTACATTTCGAAAATCCATCATATTGCTACGGTTTTAGTTTTGCCCCGGAAATTTCAATTTAATCTCAAAACAAATTTCCCAACCCAAAATATTCGCCATAAAAAATCATACAGCGAAGGGATACTACGCCCAGATCTAAGTAGTAAAACCAAACTATTGCTGGTATATTTAGACTGTGGGCACATGTTCACTTGTTGTTAAAAGAATGTCAAGTCACTGTAATGCAAAGCCACATAAAATTCTTCGTCCATGCCAAACGCGCTGGCTTTCTTTAGGGGATGTTTAATAGATTGCTTGAATAGTGAAACTCTCACAAGTTTTCGTATCAAATTATTTTGAGAAACACTCTGATAAAACTAAAACTATTCCAGAGAAAATGAATGATGAAACCAAAATGTATCTTCTTTTTTATCTTATGTTTTAGACATAGTAAATAAAATGAACGTCGATTTTCAAAGCTTGAAGTAAGAATTCATAAACTAAGTATTAAGAAATTTAGAAAATTTTTATTGTACTTTACTAAGGGATTTGATCAAGTCAAATTACCTTAAAACTTAAATATGTAAAACATGTCAAAACAGTCGACTTTAATTCCAGAAATGTCATTCCGATAACCGAAATAAATGGTGGAATCAATTTAAAAAATGAAATAAATGAAGATATTATTATTTTTGTAAAAAGAAACATTATATAGAATTGTGTAAACAAATCTTGAAAAGGGTCAACTTTGAAAACAAACAGTTAAATTTACTTTCATATATAAATTCAGAGCTGATATATGATGAAAAAATTAGTATTATACTACAACTTAAAGCTTTTCCTAATTTGAGAAAGCATAAACAGCCAGTGGCTTTCTTAAAAGATTACAGAAAATAAATTAATGGTGGTATTATTCAGTTTTGGGTTAAAGTTGGTGAAATGTGGAATGGATTGGGTAAACCAAAGTTTTCGGAACTGATAAGGTTCATAAAAAAATTACTTTGCTTACCACATAACAGTATAACCGCGGAAAGACAATTTCCGATCTCAATAAGATCAAAACAAAAAAATCCTGCCTATTCAAAATTAAAACCATAGATTTCATAATGGTCGGAAAAACTTTAGTTCCAAAGATTAAAACTTTTTGGACTCCGAATTTAGAAAACTTCCAAAATTAAAATGTGATACAGTCAATCATTTTTAGGGTTCCGTACCCAAAGGGTAACAACGGGAACCCTATTACTAAGGCTTCGCTGTCCGTCCGTCACCAGGTTGTATCTCATGAACCGTAACAGGTAGACAGTTGAAACTTTAACAGACTGTGTATTTCTATTGATGATATAACAACATACCTCATACAAGAAACGTGAGTTTTTCGGCATTTTTCATTCTTATTATTATCTGTCTGTCACCGGGTTGTATCTCATTAATCGTAATAGGTAGACAGTTGAAATTTTCCCAGAGTGTGTATTTCTATTGCCGCTATAACAACAAATAATAAAAATAAAATTAAATTAAAGGGGGGCCCCATACAAGAAACGTTATTTTTTCGGCGTTTTTTTCCTCGTTTTATTCTCATTCATTATTATTATCATAAGTAGACGTTTTTGATTTTTCAAATGATTTTCAAATGACAGCATTAATACTATATTATTTTTTCAAATGACAGTATTATTTTTTTACATGACGCCTACTCTCATTTGAAAAAATAAATAAAAAGTACATAGTGTTAAATTTTGTACGATGGTACGGAACCCATCGTTCGCGAGCCCGACTCGCACTTGGCCGGTTATTAAAAATATTCCAATATATTTTTGTTTTAGGTATTTATTTGAACTGCTGTGTTTTTGCAAGAGCAATGTAAAAGCCTGTAATTTACTATATTTTATAGTATTTAAAATGAAAAAAAGACATATCTGTATGTATCGAAAACCAAAAAAGCCGATTGGCATCCCAATATGTATTCAATAACTCTGTATTTAAGCATATGCTGAGAGCAAGTACATACTTTAAAAACTATTCAGATTTTTGTTGGTTCATTCCACTTTTATTATATGTACATACTATATATCGTCGCCCTAATTAGCAAACCTCGTAAATCCACTCTTTATCAAAATTTAGTTTATTAGACGCTATATTTTAGGTGTGAATGAGGTAAAAACTACTTACAGGAATAAAGTGGGTGCGAAATGTTTGGATTGTATTTGTTCTAAAAGATCAAACTTTCAAGCAGACGAAACAAGTTGTGTGAACTTTGTGCCAATGGAAAAGGATTTGCAGTTACACAATTCCGCAAATTTATATAATTAATTTTTTGACTTTCTTTTTAACGTGTTTTATAATTATATGCATATATGTGTGTATTTTCCGAATCTTTATATTTTATTTTTTAAATTCACTTAAGTTATGTTATTTTTTCTTCTTCTTTTATTATCCATCTGACAACGCTGCTCCACTCATAGCTCTCCGTGTTACAAAATCCGGTCCCAGGTGGAATAAAATGTAATCGTGAATTTTGGATTAACATAACAGACTTAGAAAAATAGCAAGTGTGCATAATGATGAGAAGAATCTTTTAAATGCCAGAAGGTCCGAAGCGAAAAATCTATGTGACTGAAATTAGTATTGTACCTATGCGTTCAGGATTCTAATTATATAACACTTCTCCCTGATACCAGCTCTACATGGTGGAGGAAAAATTTATACTAATTGTTTGGAGCAAATTAAGGTATAAAATTCCGTTGTTCAATATTTTGTGCCTAAAAATATGATCCCTAAGTACAAAAAGCGATGCCCCAGGGATAATAAATTAAATATCCTCAATCGTTCACTGTAGGTACTGCAAGCTTACATTTTCCATCTTATACAGTCAAATTATAGTAAATTTGCTTTGAATGTTTCAACTTGTTAATTGGAGCACGAGTATATAATTTGCAAGTGCGAAATATAAATCCAAGAAGACAATAGGCTGACGTCAAGCCTCCGAGCGAAAGTAATGAACTCGCACTTTTTAGTATTTAATACGAGCTTCCAGATGTCATTGTGAAGACAGGAGCAATCATTAATACTTATGTGTTGCTAGATACTCTAAAAATGTTGTAACAATTAGTCTAAGATAAGGTAAGTCATGGTAATGGTAAGTGATTTATACTTGTGTAATGTGTATTATGAAAACAAAAAAATCAAGAATTGTACCTTGGGACGCACCAGAAAATTATTGAATGGGAGGTTCAAAAGCTAGACCACCACGCTTTTTCTTTCCACTAAGTAAGGCAGTAACCATCCATAAAATAGTATCAGTATTGAAACCGATTCGCTCCAATTTTTAAGAGACTTTGTTTATGTCGTGTTATATATCAAAGGTAGGCCTTCGAAAAATTGTAATGAGTCGACTTGCTTGTTGTCATCAAAAGTCAAAGCTATAGGGTCTGCAAAAAGTGCCAAGTTTGCTATCGTAGAGTTTCCAGCAAAAAAACATGTTGATGTTTAGAAATATAGGGCATTAGGCTGAACCAAAATTGACGTAAGTAAAATTACTTATGTAATTTGAAGGCGCCCTTTAAATTAAACAGACGTACCCAAAATAACCTTAAGGCGTCGGTAAAGAGCTTTCATTAAGTTTAAATATAAAAATGCCGTAAGTAAAGTGGGGTAAGAGTCGCTAGTTACATACGGACACATCTATTTATCCAATGGTATTAATGAAATATTAATGAAATCGGCAACAGTCTTATTATTCTATTTTATTATAGAAGAAGAATGTGAAAAGAGGTGGTCTCTTCTAAGAGAAAAATCTGGAAAGGAGTTATGAAGGTAAGATATTGCTTCTGGAAGTATAGCTGTTGGGTTTTCTTCAGATTCTTCTTATATTTTTTATATAATTTCCATAAGAGACACAAATCTTCAATTAAATCAGTAGTTAAGCTATGCGGATTCTGGATCACTTTTTCCATACAAAAAGTGTCCGGAAATTTCAAACTATTTTGCTGGCTCTGGACTGGGTTCTGGGCCACTGAGGGGGATTCCGTCTAGTGGTATACGTCACAGGGTATGCCTGGAGAATTCCTTTCCTACCGTATGGCTGACCAGGAGATGACGCCAACTTTTTGTTTGATCTGGTCTTGGAGGCTACAATTTGACCTTTGACCTTTCCTGTGTCTGGGTGCTGGAGGTTGTCTGAGAGCTTTAGTGACAATATCTGATATCGGAGATGTATACTTGTCAGCTTGAGTTTGTTGTTAGTTGTTTACTTTGGTATGAGTGCCTGTGGTGTGTTGGGCTGGGCTACTTGGTGGCTGAGTCTGGATCACTTTTTCCATACAAAAAGTGTCCGGAAATTTCAAACTCATTTGCGTCTTCTTCTTCGTCTGGAGGTACGGTGAGAAATTTTGAGGCGGTTCTGAGGCCGCTTTTGTACTGAAAATTAACATTATACTGTGACAGTACCAGATCACTTTTTTCCATACAAAAATTGCAAGATAGATTCCAACTATTTTGCTGGCTCTAGACTGGGTTCTGGGCCACTGAGGGGGATTCCGTCTAGTGGTATACGTCACAGGGCCTGCCTGGGGGAATTCCTTTCCTACCGTCTTTTTTTTTTTTTTTTTTTTTTTTTTTATATTATTAAGCCAAGCTCAGGGGATACCCTATGATGCAAAGCACAGCATGGCAGGAAGGAGATAGGGAAAGGATTAGGGGATATGAGGAGAGTGGCGGAGGTGCCGATGTATGTCGCCCTTAAACTTCCGCAGATTGTACGCCGGAGGAAAAACAGAAGATGGTAAGCTGTTCCACATTCGCACTGTTCGGGATAAAAAAGCATCACGGAATTTTACTGTACGGCCGAAAGTAATTTGAAGGGTTAAAGGATGTGCGCGGTTTGCAGCGCGAGTATTGCGTGCAGGAATCATTCTACAAGGGATTAGACTAGATATTTCATCAGAACATTGACCATGCATATAGCGATAAAGGAGCGAAAGGCATCCAACATTGCGGCGGTGCTCGAGTGAGTCGACATGACAAGTTATTGCCAAATCGCCAATGAGCTTGAAGGCTCTCTTTTGGACAATATCCAATGAAGCTAAGGCTGTGCGACCAGCCCCGGCCCATATATGGGAGTTGTACTCCATTCTAGGTCTAATGTAGGACTTGTAGAGGAGCGCTAGATTTGACGGGCTGAAATATTTCTTACACCTTTTCAGAAATCCAAGACATTTCGATGCTTCTTTGGCAACAGAGAAGATGTGATCTGTCCAGTTTAACTTACTGGAAATATTAATGCCAAGAATGCTTAGTGACGGTGAATCAGAAATTAATGCTCCATCAAAAGAAACGGGTGTGGTTAAGTTATGATCTTGTTTTAATGAGATAAGACAGCTTTGGGACTTTGATGCATTGAATTCGACGCGATTCGCTTTGCCCCAAGCGAGGATATTGTTAAGATCGTTATTCAATGATCTAGTCATGCAATCTCGTTTAACACATGCAGCATTCCCCCTGGATTCCGCAAGAGTGTCAAAGGAGTAAGCGAAATCAAGAGTACTGTCATCTGCGAAACTATGGATGGGATTGAAAGTAAGGGAAAGCAGATCATTAATGAAAATTAAAAAGAGAGTTGGAGAGATAACAGAGCCTTGAGGTACACCGGCATTTATGGGATGCGGTTCAGATGTAACGCCATCTAATACAACACGTATTTGGCGACTAGATAGGAAACTTTCAATCCATAATAGAAGAGGAGGGGAGAGACCAAGTGCTTTGAGTTTGGCTAAAAGGGCTGGATGCCAGACTCTATCAAAGGCCTTTGAAATATCTAGGGCAACGATTTTAGACTCACCAAAATTGTGAAGACTACGGTTCCAACGTTCCGTAAGAAAAGTCAGCAAGTCTCCAGATGAGCGTCCAGCTCGGAAGCCATATTGGCGATCGTTGATGAGATGATTAGTTTCAAGATACTTCATTAATTTAGAGTTAATGATAGATTCAAAAACCTTTGAAAGAATCGAAGTGATCGCAATTGGTCGATAATTTGAGGGATCGCTACCCTCTCCCTTCTTGGGAATAGGCTGAACGTGAGCTAGCTTCCAAGCAGTTGGAAATTTTCCTGTCGAATAAGACAAGTAGAAGAGTTTGCGCAGAGGTTTAGCCAAGGAAGAGGCGCAGCTTTTAATTAACAGGGGCGAAAAACCATCAGGCTGAAGCTCTAAACATTTGTGAAGGGGTGCGTAGCTTTATTGGTGGAGGTTTCTAGTTAAGTTGATCTGGTCTTGGAGGCTACAATTTGACATTGAGATGCCCTTCCTGTGTCTGGCTACTGCAGATTTGCTGAGAGCTTTAGTGGGAATATCTGATACTATGACTAGGACTGTCTGGGGCGTGTTGGATTGGGCTATGCTACCTATACCAAGGCTTGGGTGGAATGTGTGTGGCTTAAGTAATGATGTGAAATGCCCTAAGCGAGTTTATATCGGGGCTGTATACTTGTCAGCTTGAGTTTGTTGTTAGTTGTTTACTTTAGTATGAGTGCCTGTGGTGTGTTGGGCTGGGCTACTTGGTGGCTGAGCAAACGTTACCTAAGGCGTGGATGCATGTGTGCAACTGTGTATTTATGTGGATCAGAAATGTTATGAAATTCCCTAAGTGAATTAGTGTAATTAGTATTATTAATAATTCAAGTTAATCCTAGAATATAATCAAATTCTGAATAATGTAAACAAAATCGCAACCGAGTAAAGTAAACAAATTGAGCGATATTTACACACACACACACCAGGGGCCAGGTGGCTGGTAGTTTGATATCGCCTCTTCGCACAGGTCTACATCACAGGGAATTCCTTTCCTACCGTCTGATAAACCAGAGTATGACGTCATCTGGTTGGCTGATCCCCTCAGCTAAATAAGCGAACTCCAGAAACAAAATCGAAAACCTATGCTATTTCCCTATGCTGGAGAGAGCTAATAAGTTGTGGATTAAAGATTTGATGATATTAATCTGTCGGTGTTTTTTATAAACAAGATTGCACCATATGATCATATATCTAAAAATAGATCAGGCGAAGCTGATTGGGGCGAATGTAGGTAGATATGTTCACTTAGATAAGTAATGGAAATTAGTAAATGTGTAATTTTGCTCTTCAGGTGGAATGCTTCTGATCTTATTCCTTGCATAAACAAATTCGCACAGTCCAGCAAAGTAAACAAATTCGCAGTCGAATAATGTAAACAAATTCGCACAGCAGCCGAGTAAAGTAAACAAATTGAGCGATTTATGTAAGATTCCGAATTTCTTTAACTGAAAGATATACTTGAAAATTTCTTTTGCTGAAAAAACAACAACAACAACTATTATGTAAGTTGTGGCCTGTAGGTGTCTTTTATAAACAAGAGTGATCATGTTATGATATTCGATGTGTAAAAATTGATCACGGCTGCTTGGGATGGTAAGACACATGAAATCATTAGAAGTAATGGAAATTAAAGCATTAGAAAAGGTGGCCAGGTCGCTGGTAATTTGATATCTTGCGTAAACATATATAGCCGAGTAAAGCAGGCAAATTGAGCGATTAATGTTTTTTTTGCATCTAGGAGTTTGTATTGAAAAGTCTTTATGACGAATTGTTTTTTATTTTCAATAAAATTTCTCAATCAGTCACACTGTTATGAGATTTGATTGATTCCCCGATATCATAGTTCACATGAAGCTGATAAGAATATGATAATTTTATCTTCATACTATTGGGGGCAGGTACATTGTTTACTTACCATTAAGTTGAGAGTGGGTTAAATTAAAAGCTTTAATAGACGAACGCTGTGTTATGATATTAATGTGGTATGATATGTTGTCTGAGGTGAGTAGTGGAAGTTGTATGGGAGCTATGAATAAGCAGTAAAATCCTAATCAGCAATCTCGCTGGATATATGATAATTCTCCATGTCCATAGTGGTGGTGGGTTGAGAGTAGGTACTGTAAGTTATGTATTAAGTTAAAAGTTTTGCTGGATGGTATTTGGCATTTATCTCCTCGAAATGGTGTTGTATGAGTATCAGGAAGGTTGAAAAAAAAGTTGATAATGCTTCAAGTTCAATAGTGAAGACCGCGATGTTGAGAGTGGGTATTTGGAATGATATAACTCTAGTAGGATATCTTACCACATTTGAAAAAAAATTACATAATATGATTAAGAAAGCTTCATGATATATATCAAAAGTGATCCCAATGGATTACATAAGGAAAGTATGTTCACTTCATCTGCAAACAACAAATATGGCTGAAAGCGACACACGGTGTGAGCAAAAATCATTCTTGCTTCAATTATCACTATTAAACGATGTGTGCCGCAGAAAATATATTAAGTCTAGCCTAGTCTAAAATATGTATTGTAAATAAAAATTGTATCATGGTTATAATGCCATTTATTGAAATAATTTGTTTTAATTGTATTATAGCTTAAGTCTAAAATCTTTTTTTCTTTAGTTCAGCAAGGCCAGGATTTCATAGATATAGATTGATCCTTATATTGAATATTCCTTATGCCTTTACACCAATGTGGCGTTAAAAGGTTCATGGTGCACCACTTTCACAAATAACATCTCTCCATCTTTACTTTTTGCGATCTTTGTTGGAATATCCTGATTTTTCGACCTGTTGGTAGGGGACAGTCGACTCGTTTTTGGATGAAAAACTTTCTTCTTTATTTCTGGAAAGCATCGATTTCATAGATGTAGACTGAGCCTTATATGAATATTCTTTACTCCTTTCATCCGTAGGCTTAGAAGGTTTGTAGTGTCCTTAGAGCTCATGTTGAAATTATTGCGTAATTAGCTTGCCAAGAAACAGTGATCTGTTTGGCTAAAGAGCAAAATATCAATTGAAAAAACACGTTATGAAACTACTATTTATATGGATTTGGCACATTGTCTTGACCTGTGACGTCACCTTAACCTTTGAAACCGAAAGTGTCTGCTCTTGGGTTCACTTGGATGATGAGTAGTGCAAGTTGTATATAATTAGCTGTGAGTAAACTGTAAAGAAGAAGATTTCTGATAACAGTATGTTCCATAAATAATCTTACAGGTGGAAGAAAATTTTATAAGAATCTGGTAACTGCATTTCTTTATAAACCTTATATAAATTCATATGTGACCAAACCGAGCTATAGATTTTTGTTCTAGATGAATGCACATTATATATAATATCTGAAAATAGATAGCAGCAAAATGAAAGGCTATAAGAATTTGGTTGCAGTATATTCTATACAAAATCTAATAACCATAAGAAAAATTTTATAAGAATCTGATACCATGCTCAGTTCACAATTTAAAAAGTAGAAGAAAATCGTATAAGAATCTGGTAATAGTATGTTCCATACAAAATCTAACAAGCGACAGAAAATTTTATAAGAATCTGGTAAGAATCCGGTAACAGTATGTTCCATACAAAATTTAACAGGCAGAAGAAAATTTTATTAGAATCTTGTAACAGTATTTTCCAAAGAAAAATCCAAGATTTTATGCATTTCCTGATGTGTAAGCCTTATATAAATCCATATGTTCTATATAAAAAATCGGTATATAAATATCTGTTAAAAAATTAGTTAGGGTATATAGTGATTTTAAAAAATTCATATCTCCAAAACGGTGCGAGAACCAAAATCCAAAATCTACTAGGTAGCAGACAATTTTATAAGAATCTGGTATGTTCTATACAAAATCTAAAAGGGGAAGGGAAAATTGCACGAGAGTTTGGTTAGTGGTTAGTGTATTCCCGAATGCTGAACTGTTAGGATGGATATTGAAGAGTTTTTAGGAGAATATAATAACATTTTACTCGATGAGCATAAGAAACAAATTCAAGAATGCTATAACTTTTTAAAATTATATGAAAATATTGAAAAAGTCGAGTCAAAATTTGGTGAACACTTTATAAGCTGCCCTTGGTCAAGAGATGATTCAACGGATGGACCAGATACATGTGTATGTTGTGGTGTTGCTAGATGCCTAAAACAAGCTGTGAAGCTATATAAATTCTACCAAACATTGACAAAAAGTAATTACGAGGCATGCCTTAAAAAGTGCGATTTAACTTAGCACTAGAAATTCTCATTTTGTATACTTGGAGAGCTCATAAAGGATCATGTAAACTTACACTGTATGCAGATGCTGATTTCAACAACAGATTCATCAAACACAGGAAATTTTGATTACATACAGCTCTGTACCATAAGATTATAAGAATTAATACTTTTTAATTTTTAATAAATGATATTTTATATATGGCCTTCTTTTTATTCAATTTCCCATACTAAGTCCGGAACTCCCGAATAATGTTTGACCACTACAACGGGTGGTGGTAGCGGTGGGTGGTGGGTGGTGGTGGATGGTGGTGGGTGGTGGTGGTGGGTGGTGGTGGTATGGGTTGTGGTGGTGGGTGCCTGGTCTTGGATGGCGCTTGAAACGGATATTTGACGCGTGGCATCAATGTGACGCTGACCTCTGACGTCACCTTTACCTATGAGACCAACCGGAAGTGAGGTCAGATAACAGCTTAACAGCTTTTATAACAGGTCTGATAACAGCTTAACAGCTTTTAAAACAGGTCTGATAACAGCTTAACAGCTTTTCAATCAGCTCTAATAACAGCTTAACAGCTTTTAAAACAGCTCTGATAACAGCTTAACAGCTTTCCAAACCAGCTTAACAGCTCTTAAACAGCTCTGATAACAGCTTAACAGCTTTTAAAATAGCTCTGATAACAGCTTAACAGCTTTTAAAAAAGGTCTGATAACAGCTTAACAGCTTATAAAACAGCTTTTTCAGCTCATCCGCAGATAGAAGGGTCGACCCTAGAGTAGTCAGCGTCACATTGATGCCACGCGTCAAATATCCGTTTCAAGCGCCATCCAAGACCAGGCACCCACCACCACAACCCATACCACCACCACCCACCACCACCACCCACCACCACCACCCACCACCACCACCCACCACCATCCACCACCACCCACCACCCACCGCTACCACCACCCGTTGTAGTGGTCAAACATTATTCGGGAGTTCCGGACTTAGTATGGGAAATTGAATAAAAAGAAGGCCATATATAAAATATCATTTATTAAAAATTAAAAAGTATTAATTCTTATAATCTTATGGTACAGAGCTGTATGTAATCAAAATTTCCTGTGTTTGATGAATCTGTTGTTGAAATCAGCATCTGCATACAGTGTAAGTTTACATGATCCTTTATGAGCTCTCCAAGTATACAAAGTGAGAATTTCTAGTGCTAAGTTAAATCGCACTTTTTAAGGCATGCCTCGTAATTACTTTTTGTCAATGTTTGGTAGAATTTATATAGCCTCACAGCTTGTTTTAGGCATCTAGCAACACCACAACATACACATGTATCTGGTCCATCCGTTGAATCATCTCTTGACCAAGGGCAGCTTATAAAGTGTTCACCAAATTTTGACTCGACTTTTTCAATATTTTCATATAATTTTAAAAAGTTATAGCATTCTTGAATTTGTTTCTTATGCTCATCGAGTAAAATGTTATTATATTCTCCTAAAAACTCTTCAATATCCATCCTAACAGTTCAGCATTCGGGAATACACTAACCACTAACCAAACTCTCGTGCAATTTTCCCTTCCCCTTTTAGATTTTGTATAGAACATACCAGATTCTTATAAAATTGTCTGCTACCTAGTAGATTTTGGATTTTGGTTCTCGCACCGTTTTGGAGATATGAATTTTTTAAAATCACTATATACCCTAACTAATTTTTTAACAGATATTTATATACCGATTTTTTATATAGAACATATGGATTTATATAAGGCTTACACATCAGGAAATGCATAAAATCTTGGATTTTTCTTTGGAAAATACTGTTACAAGATTCTAATAAAATTTTCTTCTGCCTGTTAAATTTTGTATGGAACATACTGTTACCGGATTCTTACCAGATTCTTATAAAATTTTCTGTCGCTTGTTAGATTTTGTATGGAACATACTATTACCAGATTCTTATACGATTTTATTCTACTTTTTAAATTGTGAACTGAGCATGGTATCAGATTCTTATAAAATTTTTCTTATGGTTATTAGATTTTGTATAGAATATACTGCAACCAAATTCTTATAGCCTTTCATTTTGCTGCTATCTATTTTCAGATATTATATATAATGTGCATTCATCTAGAACAAAAATCTATAGCTCGGTTTGGTCACATATGAATTTATATAAGGTTTATAAAGAAATGCAGTTACCAGATTCTTATAAAATTTTCTTCCACCTGTAACATTATTTATGGAACATACTGTTATCAGAAATCTTCTTCTTTACAGTTTACTCACAGCTAATTATATACAACTTGCACTACTCATCATCCAAGTGAACCCAAGAGCAGACACTTTCGGTTTCAAAGGTTAAGGTGACGTCACAGGTCAAGACAATGTGCCAAATCCATATAAATAGTAGTTTCATAACTTGTTTTTTCAATTGATATTTTGCTCTTTAGCCAAACAGATCACTGTTTCTTGTCAAGCTAATTGCGCAATAATTTCAACATGAGCTCTAAGGACACTACAAACCTTCTAAGCCTACGGATGAAAGGAGTAAAGAATATTCATATAAGGCTCAGTCTACATCTATGAAATCGATGCTTTCCAGAAATAAAGAAGAAAGTTTTTCATCCAAAAACGAGTCGACTGTCCCCTACCAACAGGTCGAAAAATCAGGATATTCCAACAAAGATCGCAAAAAGTAAAGATGGAGAGATGTTATTTGTGAAAGTGGTGCACCATGAACCTTTTAACGCCACATTGGTGTAAAGGCATAAGGAATATTCAATATAAGGATCAATCTATATCTATGAAATCCTGGCCTTGCTGAACTAAAGAAAAAAAGATTTTAGACTTAAGCTATAATACAATTAAAACAAATTATTTCAATAAATGGCATTATAACCATGATACAATTTTTATTTACAATACATATTTTAGACTAGGCTAGACTTAATATATTTTCTGCGGCACACATCGTTTAATAGTGATAATTGAAGCAAGAATGATTTTTGCTCACACCGTGTGTCGCTTTCAGCCATATTTGTTGTTTGCAGATGAAGTGAACATACTTTCCTTATGTAATCCATTGGGATCACTTTTGATATATATCATGAAGCTTTCTTAATCATATTATGTAATTTTTTTTCAAATGTGGTAAGATATCCTACTAGAGTTATATCATTCCAAATACCCACTCTCAACATCGCGGTCTTCACTATTGAACTTGAAGCATTATCAACTTTTTTTTTCAACCTTCCTGATACTCATACAACACCATTTCGAGGAGATAAATGCCAAATACCATCCAGCAAAACTTTTAACTTAATACATAACTTACAGTACCTACTCTCAACCCACCACCACTATGGACATGGAGAATTATCATATATCCAGCGAGATTGCTGATTAGGATTTTACTGCTTATTCATAGCTCCCATACAACTTCCACTACTCACCTCAGACAACATATCATACCACATTAATATCATAACACAGCGTTCGTCTATTAAAGCTTTTAATTTAACCCACTCTCAACTTAATGGTAAGTAAACAATGTACCTGCCCCCAATAGTATGAAGATAAAATTATCATATTCTTATCAGCTTCATGTGAACTATGATATCGGGGAATCAATCAAATCTCATAACAGTGTGACTGATTGAGAAATTTTATTGAAAATAAAAAACAATTCGTCATAAAGACTTTTCAATACAAACTCCTAGATGCAAAAAAAACATTAATCGCTCAATTTGCCTGCTTTACTCGGCTATATATGTTTACGCAAGATATCAAATTACCAGCGACCTGGCCACCTTTTCTAATGCTTTAATTTCCATTACTTCTAATGATTTCATGTGTCTTACCATCCCAAGCAGCCGTGATCAATTTTTACACATCGAATATCATAACATGATCACTCTTGTTTATAAAAGACACCTACAGGCCACAACTTACATAATAGTTGTTGTTGTTGTTTTTTCAGCAAAAGAAATTTTCAAGTATATCTTTCAGTTAAAGAAATTCGGAATCTTACATAAATCGCTCAATTTGTTTACTTTACTCGGCTGCTGTGCGAATTTGTTTACATTATTCGACTGCGAATTTGTTTACTTTGCTGGACTGTGCGAATTTGTTTATGCAAGGAATAAGATCAGAAGCATTCCACCTGAAGAGCAAAATTACACATTTACTAATTTCCATTACTTATCTAAGTGAACATATCTACCTACATTCGCCCCAATCAGCTTCGCCTGATCTATTTTTAGATATATGATCATATGGTGCAATCTTGTTTATAAAAAACACCGACAGATTAATATCATCAAATCTTTAATCCACAACTTATTAGCTCTCTCCAGCATAGGGAAATAGCATAGGTTTTCGATTTTGTTTCTGGAGTTCGCTTATTTAGCTGAGGGGATCAGCCAACCAGATGACGTCATACTCTGGTTTATCAGACGGTAGGAAAGGAATTCCCTGTGATGTAGACCTGTGCGAAGAGGCGATATCAAACTACCAGCCACCTGGCCCCTGGTGTGTGTGTGTGTAAATATCGCTCAATTTGTTTACTTTACTCGGTTGCGATTTTGTTTACATTATTCAGAATTTGATTATATTCTAGGATTAACTTGAATTATTAATAATACTAATTACACTAATTCACTTAGGGAATTTCATAACATTTCTGATCCACATAAATACACAGTTGCACACATGCATCCACGCCTTAGGTAACGTTTGCTCAGCCACCAAGTAGCCCAGCCCAACACACCACAGGCACTCATACTAAAGTAAACAACTAACAACAAACTCAAGCTGACAAGTATACAGCCCCGATATAAACTCGCTTAGGGCATTTCACATCATTACTTAAGCCACACACATTCCACCCAAGCCTTGGTATAGGTAGCGTAGCCCAATCCAACACGCCCCAGACAGTCCTAGTCATAGTATCAGATATTCCCACTAAAGCTCTCAGCAAATCTGCAGTAGCCAGACACAGGAAGGGCATCTCAATGTCAAATTGTAGCCTCCAAGACCAGATCAACTTAACTAGAAACCTCCACCAATAAAGCTACGCACCCCTTCACAAATGTTTAGAGCTTCAGCCAGACGGTAGGAAAGGAATTCCCCCAGGCAGGCCCTGTGACGTATACCACTAGACGGAATCCCCCTCAGTGGCCCAGAACCCAGTCTAGAGCCAGCAAAATAGTTGGAATCTATCTTGCAATTTTTGTATGGAAAAAAGTGATCTGGTACTGTCACAGTATAATGTTAATTTTCAGTACAAAAGCGGCCTCAGAACCGCCTCAAAATTTCTCACCGTACCTCCAGACGAAGAAGAAGACGCAAACGAGTTTGAAATTTCCGGACACTTTTTGTATGGAAAAAGTGATCCAGACTCAGCCACCAAGTAGCCCAGCCCAACACACCACAGGCACTCATACCAAAGTAAACAACTAACAACAAACTCAAGCTGACAAGTATACATCCCCGATATCAGATATTGTCACTAAAGCTCTCAGACAACCTCCAGCACCCAGACACAGGAAAGGTCAAAGGTCAAATTGTAGCCTCCAAGACCAGATCAAACAAAAAGTTGGCGTCATCTCCTGGTCAGCCATACGGTAGGAAAGGAATTCTCCAGGCATACCCTGTGACGTATACCACTAGACGGAATCCCCCTCAGTGGCCCAGAACCCAGTCCAGAGCCAGCAAAATAGTTTGAAATTTCCGGACACTTTTTGTATGGAAAAAGTGATCCAGAATCCGCATAGCTTAACTACTTAAATCAAATACAAGTTTTTAATTTTTTGCTTTTACCACATTTAAAATTAATAACATTAAATGTTTCCCTTACGGAATGTGACGTTTATTTAGAGCAAAAATGTCAATCATCCGTAAATAAACCTCTTTGCTTGTTCAAATTCATAAAGTTTTTTACGTCCATGTTGGTTCAGCCTCCTATCAGGTTTAGATTTTTCGAAACTCAAAGTATAAGGGCACTGGAAATAGATATTTGTCGATAGTTGACAAATGAAAGCCAGTCTAGGATCACCGAATTCAAGAATTGGTACCTATCACTTAGAACAAATGGGAAGATTTTATTCACAATGAATAAGTTAAATAAGTTGATTAGCAGTTATTCCAGATATCGGTAGCGCAACTTTTGTAGAGCACATCGGTAACACATTGATACACTTAATTTTTCACAAAATGCTGCTAATAATATAGAAAATGTGACATAAAGCAAAATAAAAATTCTTGTTCAAAACATAAAACTTCATAAAAAAAATAATTTTTGTCAGATTTATTCTCATGGGAGCTGATTCCTCAGTATTTTTGCACTGGTGCAAAATTGTAATTTCCTGTTGAGGATTTAATTAAGATCGCCGCAAAGGCCTGGAAAACATTTTGAAAAGTTTTTCACAGTTCATTATTATATAACAGAAAAGTTTCAGATTTTCAGAGCAGTTTCCTTTTAAAAAAAAAAATTTACTATATCTAATTTATTTCGACGTCTGTTTTTTAACTAAGAAAAACACCCGAAATCCACAACTCGTGCGGAAATATCCACTTACTTCCAGCTATACCGAATCATTAAAGAATAAAAAGCTTTTAGATACGTAATATAAGTAGCATCCTTCTAAGATGATACTTTTTATCGTATTTAATGAAATAAATAAGAAATCCTACAAATACACATACACATATATATATATATACATATATCTAACAGTATTATCATAATAGCGTTAATTCATTTATTATATCATGGTTGAATAATTATGCTGCAGTGCAGCAGAGATAAAAGCAACATTTTTCATTGAGTTAATGATACTCGTACATTGTTGCTGGCTAGATGGTGATAACGAGTGAAACTTTTTCTTGTTCAGTCGGAATCGTACAGTAATAAAAACGCGTATGTGAAAGCTTTTTATTTATTAAAGTTCTATGGGAAGTTGTTTGAAAGGCAGCAAATTGATGAGAGAGTGTCCATTATCAAAAATGTCTTATTGAACAAATGCTAATGGTTTATGAAAGTCATTCAACAAATGTACTGAAACTTGAGTAATTATATTTACTTTAATCCATTTTCAGTTGGTTTGAAAAAAGTTAAATAAGATTTCATTTATTTTATCAAGAAATTCCAACTCGAGCATTACTTCATTTCAGTATTAATTAAGATTTCGCAGAAGTTAAAGTAGAAAAAAAAAGAACGATATTAAAGGTAAAACTTATAGTTAGAGATTGCATGATTGATACAAGAATTTTTGAATTATGCAAAGCAATCGTGCTAATCACGAAAGGCACAACAATTTTTTTTCTGCGAATTATCATAATTTCTATATTCCATGAACCTACTGTTGCCCTAAAAATGTTTTTCATTAAAATTTCGGTTCCATTTGTGTACGAAAAAAAAAATAATTTTTTTGTGGGATTCTCCTAATTATAGAATTAGTAATGAAATTTTTCAACCCACATAATTATGCAGCGACATCTGCTTTGCTGGGTAAATACAAGAAAAAACTTTTTTAATTTATTCAAATAAAGTTTTGTTATAGGCTTGTAGGCATTTCAGATTTTTCCATATTTACCTACGTTTCTGTTTCAATCTTTATATCTGTCTATCTGTATTGTAGTCGCTTCGTATGCCAATAAGTAGAACCACACATCTAACCATAAATTTTTGTGGTGCAAATTTCATAGAAGTTGCATATTGTGTGGATTGTTTTTCTGAAAACATTCAAGTAATGAATAGAATAATTGTTACAGTTACAAAGATCTTTTACTCTGATGACAATATGCATCACCTGATTTCAAAGAACAACTCTTAGAAATGATAATAAATACCCTAGTAGTTACGCTATACAGATTCTGGAACAGAGTTTTTATCCCAGAACTCTCACAGCAGATGGCGCCACCGCTGGCAGCTTCCAAGATCTCGCCGCAGACGGCGCCACCGCCGCGAGTGGGTTCGCGTCCCTGCTTAAATGGAGCGGATTTGCGCCCTGACTGCAAGAAATGTGGGACGTGGGTTTGTGTCTTGGATGGGTGTACGGTATGCATAACTTTTGGCATTTCTCGTGGAAGGTTCCCTAGCGGCATTAGCCGGTACTACATATGTTGTGGATGTTTTAGCGGTTGCGTTTGGATGTATCTTGCATTAAGATTGGGTCTGGGGTGCGTGCGTGTGTGTGTGTGGGTGTGTGTTCATGCCAATAGGTTTTCGATTCCGGCTTGGGGATACGAGATCACTTAGCACTCTCCAGCATAGGGAAATAGCACAGGGTTTCGATTTTGTTTCTGAAGTTCGCTTATTTTTCATCTCGGGCTTGGGGATACGAGATCACTTTCAGCACTCTCTAGCATAGGGAAACAGCATAGGTTTTCGTTTTTGTTTCTGAAGTTCGTGGCGGTTGAGAGCAATATCTGATACTATGACTAGGACTGTATGGAGTGTGTTGGACTGGGCTACGTTACCTGTGAGAAGGCTTGGGTAGAATGCATGCGGCTTATATGTATTAAGTAATGATGTTAAATACCCTTAGCGGGTTTATATCGGGGTTGTATACTTGTCAGCTTGAGTTTGTTGTTAGCTGTTTACTTTAGTATGAACGCCTGGGGACATGTTGGGCTGGGCTACTTGATGGCTGAGGTAACGTTACCTGTACCAAGGAGTGGGTGAATGTGTGCAGCTGTGTATTTATGTAGATAATAAATGTGACTTCCCCTAAGCAAATTAGTGTAATTAGTATTAGTAAAAATTCAATTTAACCCTAGGATATTTTTGTTCATGTCAATAGTATTAGTACTAGGGGTAAAATTTTCAACAGTCTATGGTTCGAGGTATTAACGATATTACCTTCTCAAGTGTAATTAATATTAGTTGCTAAAAAATAACAATGTTGTTGATTAAAGATTTGAAAATATTATTCTGTAGGTGTCTTTTATAAACAAGATTGCACCATGTGTTGATATATCTAAAAATTGATCAGGCGAAGCTGGTTGGGGTGAATGTAGATACTAGATATGTTGACTTAGATAAGTAATGGAAATTAGTAAATGGCTTATTTTGCTCGTCACGTGTAATGCTTCTAATTTGATGCCTTGCATAAACAAATTCGCACAATCCAGAAAAGTAAACAAATTCGCGGTCGAATAATGTTAACAGATTCACACAGCAGCCTCCAAGACCACGTATCAAATATCGGTTTCGAGGGCCATCCAAGACACTTTCGGTTTTAAAGGTCAAGTTGGCATCAGAGGTCAGGCGAAATTGTAGCTTCCAAGATCATGTGTCAGCGCTTTTTTCCTACGCTCACGCTAAACCATCATAGTATCCTGAGTAAAAGTTCCATGCTCAACCACACGATTAGGACCTCGCTGCAGTGGGCAAATATTATTAAAGAATACCTTAAGGAGTTTCGGACTTAGTAGGGAAATTGAGTAAAAAGATGGCTATATATAATATATCATTTATTATAAATTAAAAAAAGATTAACATTTAATTCTTTGTATATCATTCTATTTCGCTTTTTATAATTGTATGGTACATAGCTGTAATCTTGATGTAATATATGTCCAAGTTTCCTCTGTATGGTGAATATATCGTTGAAATCTACATCTGCCTACAGTGTAAGTTTCCGCGATCATTTATGAGCTGACCAGGAATACAAGAATGGGTACTTCTAGTGGTAAATTAAATTATACTTTTTAAGGCATGCCTCGCAATTACTTTTTGTTAATCTTTGGTAGAATTTATATAGTTTTACAACTTGTTTTAAGCATCTGGCAATATCATAACATTCAAATGTGCCTGGTCCATCTGTTGAATCATCTCTTGACCAAGGGCAGCTTATATAGTGCTCACCAAATTTCGACTCGACTTTTTCCATATTTTAATATAATTTTAAAAAGTTATAGCATTCTTGAATTTGTTTTTAATGCTCAACGAGTAAGATGTTATTATATTCTCTTAAAAACTCCTCAATATCCATCTTAACAGTCTAACATTCGGAAAGACACTTACTACTAACCAAACTCTCATGCAATTTTCTTTTCCACTTTTAGATTTTGCATACAACATACCAGATAAAATTGCCTCCTCCCTGGTAGATTTTAGATAGAATATACTGTTACCATATTCTTATAAAATTTTACCACTACCTATTTTTAGATATTAGAGGATATGCTTTCATCTAGAACAGATTTGAGAAAATGGTTCTCTGCTTCGTTTTGGAGACACAAATTTTTAAAATAAGTATATACCCTAAGTATATTTTTTAACAGATTTTTATATAGAATATGTGGATTTATATAAAGCTTACACATCAGGAAATGCATAAATCTTGGATTTTGTATGAAACATACTGTTACCAGATTCTTATAAAATCTTCTTCTGGCTATTAGATTTTGTATAAAACATACTGTCACCAAATGCTTATAGCCTTGCATTTAGCTGCTATCTATTTTCAGATATTATAGAATGTGTTTTCATCTAGAACAAAAATCTATAGATTTTTAATCCAACAGAAATGATATCTGTTATTACTTTCGTCATCATCATTATCATCAGCATCATCCTGGTCATAGTTATTTTGTATCATTCAGAAATTCACATGTCGTTCCATCTTGTGTTTCGTAGGTCTAAACAGCGGTGAAGAAACGCTCTTTCTTTTAATGATAAATCGTTCTGGTTTTCACATTGCATAATTTGTTTAAGCGTAATTGAAAATATTATTCCAGTTAAATTTAGTACAGTAAAATAATGTGAATATGATGAGGTCCCATCAGTGTTAATATTTGCAGCGTATAGTGCTGTTGTTATGGCCCACGCAAAGCATGCTTCATCATTATTTTTAACATTGATGCAAGCTTTCTTAGAAGCAATCTCCTTTGGTAGCAGTAGGTAAGAAGATCATCACGACATTTCTAATTTTTTTATATATAAACTATTGACTAAGACTCAATAAAACTGACTGATAGCTCCTAGGGGTTTTATTGCGCTTTTATAAGAACGTCTCGTAAATATGAATGATCCTGCTACGTGCTATAATAATATAAATCAAGTCCAGTGTTCCCACTTTTTTAAATTTTTTAATTTCAGAATACGTGACAACAATATTTCCATCAGTTTTTTTTGTTTATTGTACACAATTATCAAAATGTAGCAGTGTATATGTAGTATCATTTCTTATGTTTACTGAAGACAAATTTTCAGTTAATGTGGCTACTCAAACTACTTTCGGGCTACGCTAACAGGGTACTATAGAAAGATTTCGTGTGGCAAAACTGGTCATGCCATTACACGTTATCACCAAAAATTTGATGAAAAGTCATCCTACATTAATATCATAGATCACCAAAGCATTAAATTTAACACACCTAGAAACGTAATTTTATTGAAAATAAAAAACTATCTTTCATAAAACCTACATGCCCCTACATCGAAAATTTTCTAGGCTTTAATTTCCATTACTTCATGTTTCTTACCATCTCAAGCAGCCGTGATCTGTTTTTGATAACGAATATGATAGCATGAGCACTCTTGTTTATAAAAGATTTTTAATCCACAACTTACGTTATAGTCGTTGTTGGTTTTTTTTTTCAGCAAAAGAAATTTTCAATTATAACTTTCACTATTCATCTAAGACATATCCTAGAGAATAATATCAGTTATTGTTGTTGTTTTCAGCTAAAGAAATTGGGGTTCTTACATTAAAAAATATTAATCGCTCAATTTGTTTACTTTACTCAGCTGCTGTGCGAATTTGATTACATTACTCGGCTGCTGTGCGAATTTGTTTACATTAATCGACTGCGAATTTGTTTACTTTACTGGATTGTGCGAATTTGTTTATGCAAGGAATCAAATTAGCAGCATTACACCTGACGAGGAAAATAAGTCACTTACTAATTTCCGTTATCTAAGTCAACATATCTACCTACATTCACCCCAACCAGCTTCGCCTGATCAATTTTCAAATATATCATCACATGGTGCAATCTTGTTTATAAAAGACACCTACAGATTAATATTATCAAATCTTTAATCCATGTTGTTGTTTTTTTTTTATCAAATATTATTAATTACAGGTAAGATCGTTAATATCTCGAACCATAGCCTGATGAAAATTTTACTTCTAGTACTAATACTATTGGCATGAACAAAAATATCCTAGGGTTAACTTGAATTATTACTAATACTAATTACAATGATTTGCTTAGAGAATTTCACATTTATTATCTACATAAATACACAGCTGCGCACATCCACCCACTCCTTGGTACAGGTAAAGTTACCTCACCCACCAAGTAGCCCAGCCCAACATATCCCCAGGCGTTCATACTAAAATAAGCAGCTAACACCAAACTCAAGCTGACAAGTATACAACCCCGATATAAACCCGCTTAGGGTATTTAACATCATTACTTAATACATATAAGCCGCATACATTCTACCCAAGCCTTCGCACAGGTAACGTAGCCCAGTCCAACACACCCCAGGCAGTCCTAGTTGTAGTATCAGATATTGCCACTAAAGCTCTCAGCCGCCACAAACTTCAGAAACAAAAACGAAAACCTATGCTAGAGAGTGCTGAAAGTGATCTCATATCCCCAAATCTTGAGATGAAAATTGTTGATGTCAACTTAGAGACTACGAGTCTGAGATGAAAAATAAGAGAACTTCAGAAACAAAATCGAAACAGTATGCTATTTACCTATGCTGGAGAGTGCTGAAAGAGATCTCGTATCCCCAAGCCCGAATCGAAAACCTTTTGGTTTGAAGACACACGCGCAACCACACACGCGCCTAGACCAAATCTTCCCCGCTAAGAAATCTTCATGCAAAATACATACAAACCCAACCGCTAAAGCATCTACAACATATGTAGTACCAAATAATGCCGCTAGGGAACCTTCCTTGAGAAATGTCAACATTTAGGCGTGCAGCACACCCACCCAAGACACAAACTCACGTTTCACATTTCTTGCAGCCAGAACATGGCGCCATCTGCTGTGAGAGTTCTGGAATAAAAACTATGTTCGAATGTGTATAGCGTAAGTACTTATCAATTCAGATTAAAGGTACGGTTACATATTGCAACTTTTATTCCTCAATAAATTACGCTAATTGATGGTTGCAATGTGTAAACTAGGGTTGTTGATTTTCAAAGCTTCGAAGGAATATTCGAGCAATGAAGTTTCGAAAGTCGACCTTCGAACGGAAGAAATTCGAGGCTTCAGTTTAGCCATGAAGCTAAAATTTGGCACACTTTTAGATCTTGTATAATAATATACTTTAACACTTCTAGATAATTAAAATCAATATGGCGGCCGAATTTTGTCATTATGGCCCGAATCAAGTCAACATCAATATCTAAGGATTTTCAGGGTTGCAGATTACGAATATTTTCCCAAAACTCGAATCAATTATCGATATATGGAATTTATGAGTTTTGCTTAATCATTCGACCTCAGAGGATATGAAATTGTCTAGGACTTAGAAATTAAACCCTTCGCAGCATAGGAACGGTTTACCAAAGAAGTACCGATATATGATAAAGAATTCGTGCGAATTCAAATGTACGAAGTTTGTCAGAATGTTGGATAGCGCAGTTATTTTTCGGCGACATATAAACTTTTTGAGCAATCCAGGGGCACACTCAACAGAATTAATAAATATTAAAAGACTCTGTAAAAAATGTGTCTAAATTTACAATGGTTTAATGGATAAACTTATTTGAAAATTAATTAAATTTGATTTTAAAATTTAATTATAATGTGTATTTGAAATTACATAACTCAATTCAAAAGTATCATTTACATTCTTATTATACCCTGATGAAATCTGTTGGGTATTACGTGTTTTATTCAAAATTTGTAATCCTGGTGTAGAGCTTCTTCCTGCTTGTGAATAACTCTTCGAACACTAGTTCATGAAATGAAGCTAAAATCAGGCTAATTCGTAATCTGCAATCCCTAAAATCCCCATAAGTGATAAAATTCGACTGCCGTTTAGGAACTGTCATTTTGATTTCCAAACTTCGACGACGAATTTGTAATTAGCGACCCTAAAATTTTTAGTAAAATCTGACCATAAGTAATAAAATTCGTATACTCGTATATACCATTTTACAGTCGCTGTATTGATTTTATTTTATATAAAGGTGGCAACTTTTAGCTGGAGAAAGTGTGTGAAATTAGCGTTAGAAGTTTTAACTCACCAGGAAAAGTTCATGCTTCGAAGCTTCCGAGCATTGGTAAAACACTCCTGCTTCGAAACTTCGGTAAAAATTTCATGCTTCGAAGGATTCGATTTCGAAGCTTCGAACCTCCTCCTCCTACGAATTTTATCAACAGACCAAATAATTGCCAATGTTCATGTATCAACGTGCTTGATGGAATAGTCTGTTTGACATATCTCGAAAACCACAGCGTTTTTCACAGAAATATTTTACAGTTATTTCACCTCCAACGATTGTTTGAATGGAGAATATTGAAAATAAAGGCTGCACTTGAACTGCATACAGTAAAAATTGAGGATATAAATATCTTTTGTAATGTGAAATTGAATAACGCTGGCAACTTCGTAGCCAATCCATTCCAACAATTAAAGCACCTAAGCCGTTATGCAACATTCGTAGTAGTTTTACTACATATTTGGAGATTTTTGGAAATCAGCTAATTTGCTATTCAAAAACGTATATTTGGCTATTTCTAATACATATTTTTGCGAGCACTGCATAATACTATAATAAAAAATTTGAAAGTCGCTACTTATATTACAGCAACATTGGCCAACATCTTAGAATATATAGAGAAAAGGAAGTGTTGATAAGTACTTATTAAATTCGTGTATATGAGTGTCGCTTTTCTTAGAGGTGCTTGAAGTAAGACAGAATATATTGAAGGAAGTATATTGAAAATAACAATTGGTTATTACGTTGGCAATCCGGTTTCCGACAGAATCATAGTTGTGAAACAGTTTTGCTGAAGGTAACATCGGATCTGGGAAGAAGCGTGGATAATGATGAGGTTGGTGTTCTTGTCATGCTAGATTTCTCAAAGACCTTTGATAGCGTTAACCATCGAATACTGCTAAATGTCCTCAATTTTTGGGTTCTCAGCCTCAGAAATTAATTTGATTGGATGCTTTCTTGATGGGAGATTTAAGCAAGTTTATGTAAATGATTTTCACTCTGATATATTACCATTGCACTATGGAATACCTCAAGGATCTGTCCTAGGACTCTTATTATTTAGTATTTTCATAAATGATTTACCCAATATCATTCACATGTATGCCAACGATGTTCAGTTATACTACAGCAGTCCTAGTGAGCTTATGGAGGACTGTATGGCTCGGATAAATGATGATTTGGACAGAGTATATAATAGGTCGCTATACAACCAACTTTCTCTAAACCCTGGAAGATCTCAATGTCTTGTATTATATCACAGTACTGTATTAACACCTATCCCCCCAGTATTACTTGCAGGATAAGCGCTGCCGATTGTAAAAACCATTACTAATCTGGGTGTTAAGATGAACTCTAGATTGACGTGCTAGAATTACATTGCAGCTATTGTTTGCAAAGTCTACGGCGGTTTACGGAGACTATGGCTGTCAGCTCAAGTCTTAAGTACAAGCATTAAGATGAAACTGATCAAGACTCTGATTTTACCCCACTTCTCTCATGGCAGTTTAATCTATGTTAAGTTAGAATCTATATGCTTGAGTAGGTTGAATGTAGCCCTTAACGACTACCAGACTCGTTTTTGGTCTTCGAAGGTCCGATCATGTTTCCCAGTTTAAGTCTATTCTACTTGGTTATCCTCTGGAGGCTTATCTTACACGTAAATCTCTATTTTTTCTCCATAGGCGTGGTAAACCAACCTTCCTAACTACCCAGGTTCAGTTTTTGCAGTCATCGCGGCATCATAACATTTTGATTCCCCGACATAACAGGCGAGGTAAAGAAGGCTCTTACTTTGTGCAAAAAGCGCAAGTTTGGAACAGTTTGCCATACAATGTACAGAGTGTGGGCACTGTGGGTGCCTTTGATAGTTTTAAAAATTTAGTTAGCTCCGTTATTTATTAGCTATTAGCTTACATTGGATTGTTTCTGCTATTTACTTTTCTATACTTTCTTTCTCTTTTTTTCTCATATATATATATTGTATCATTCTTAAATGATAATGTTGTTACTTATTGAACTGATTTTCCAATATTTTATTATTATCTTTTTTGATCGTTTTTTTATATGGACTCATAATATTTTTTTTTTGTAACCTTATAATTTATCATGTACATTTTTAAGATTGTAATCTTGCGTACATTACCAGCTTGTAAATAAATTGAATTGAATTGAGTAATCTTTAAAAATCTGGAGGGCATACCATCAGGACGCAGAGCATTTGATTTAATGAAAAAAATAGCATTAAGTAGCTCGGTCCTATCAAACCCATGTAAACTTAAACCTGTCGTGTTATCTTCTATCATGTCACTAATTCAGTTTTATTTATGAGTACTAAATAATTGAATGGCAAAAGTACTGCATTATTTTGATAAAGGACATTGACAGAGTATGGACCAAATGCTGCCCAGAAGTGGGAGTACATAAATAAATAAAAAAAAAATCAAAAAAAGAATATCAGTTCGAGAGGAAATAAATTAACGTATTTTTTTTAACAGTTTTTTTAAGAGTCTCGCGTCATTTGTGATCCATTTATGCTATGTGTATTTTTGTATTTATCGTATTTGCTTTATTTGGACTCTCGTATATTCATTCAGGGTGCTCCCAAACCTAGGGCGGTTGGGTGCGGAACTTAATTGCGGGGCGGCAGACGAAGGCCGAATTTCGATTTTTCCCCGCAGAGTAGGGGGAGGGGAGGGGGAATTGACTCTTGACTCCTCGGACAGAATTTGATGCGCTTCGGTTTATAGATTAGTGCTGGCCTGAGGAACAAAATGCTCTGGGCAGCTCTTGGTCCATCTCCCATACAAAAACTGTCAATGTCCTTTAAAAAAGTTTTTTTTTATATATTTTTTTTTTACTTTACCATTGGACGTACATATATGTATATAGCTTTGGCAGACTCTAATCAATTGCAAGTGATATGTTTTCTCATACATAGTAGATTTTTATAGTCCTCATCCACTAACGAAAATACGAATTTGGTGCAAATTAATTATCATCCATCTCATCTTGAACTACTTCAAATCACTTTTCAAGTGTGTGAAATATTAGTCATAGAGAAATATTTAGATTCGTCGGAAACGTACACTTGGGATGAAATAAAAATAAAAAGGAATTCACAATATATCTATTTAGTCGCAGCCATTTGGAAGCTATACGTTTTCTTCACTCACACACATACAGCACTTATTCAACCAACTACCTAAATATTATATCTTCGTTAGAATTGTTGCAAATTCAAATAAAAGGGAAAATTTTGAGTATATCAGTTTCAATATTTTTGATATATATTTGAATATTTCTATCATCATTCAGTCTTATCGAACCATTCCTAAAGTAAATATCTCTGCCATAATCTATACGTAAATGTTATGAAAGTGCTTCCATAAAATGAAAACACCAAAGGACTTTGTAACATATTATGCAAGTTATTCTACCCTAAAAAGAGGCAACCCTAAGATAAAGATGTTAACAGAATTACCTTAAAAATCAAATAAATAGCACATTTTCATATAAACGTGTATTATTAAAGCATGTGACTTTGCTTAAATTTATATACTGTCCTTATAAAAAAAAATGGTAACAAACTTATGTGAGCATTTTTTCTGAATAACACATGCGGCATATTAAGTAATATCTGTGATTTTATTTGATTATAGTATTTGGAAACTTATCAACGTCCCAATAAATGTGAAACGTAAATGCAGCTTCCAATTTTAAGGAAGAATATTGAGATTTGGAAATTTCAGTATAAATTTTATTAATAATTTTAACTTTAAATAAAATTTTCCATGAATTGAAATAAATAATTACAAGGGGAATTTTAGTCTTCTTTTTTTTTTATAATAACTTTTATGTGGAAGTAACACAAATTAATTGTTTTTAAATAAATAATGAAATACATATGTATACATTCACTCTACATATACAACACAGAACAGATTGTTTATCAAAAAAACTCGAGTGCCTCTGTCCATGGCGTGAAGTTTTAAAGGCGCATACTTTGGATAGATATCAACAAAAATCATGATAGCGCCCCGCTTTATTGGGAAACAAAAAAAAAGTATTGGGAACCGTATACTTGCTGTGAGAACAATTTATAGAGACCTTTATCTTATCGCAAAATATCTTTGAGATATTAAGTGAGGAATTTTAAAATTTTCCGTAAAATAAACAGAAAATTGTTTTGTTGTTATATGTTACGTCAACATAATTAATTACGAGATAATTATTACAGAATAGGCGATGCAGTAAATAAGTAAAAAACAAGTAAAAAAGCTAGAATTGGTCTAAGACCAATTCTTAGGATACCCTAGATGAATGCCCGTATTAAATTTCGTATGGTCACCGATCTATTCAAGTATTGATTTTGAAGTTGTTTTTCGCATATATTTCTAGAACGGTTTGTCGCACAGACAAAATGATTATAACCAATTTTATAGGATTTCGTATTCTGCAGAAGTTTTTAGTACCATAAAAATGTCTTGGACTGATCGTTTTCAAAGTATACGTAAAAAACCGAAATTTTTATATGGCAACACCAAGAAAGAGTTGCCCGATTTAGTCCATTTTTGACATTTTATTTCCTAATGTAGTAAAAACATCATGTGCGAAATTTCAGCTCTCTACATCGACGCGTTCTCAGGCAGTGACCAAATATATAGCGGAAAACGAAATTTTTATATGGCAACCCCACGAAGGAGTTGCCCGATTTGGCTCATTTTCGAACTTAATTTTACTTTTTTTTTTTAAAGTCTGTGTACAAAATTTCAGCTCTCTACGTGTTCGCGTTCTCAAGTTATCGTGCGCACAGACGGACGGACGGACGGACGGACAGACGGACGGACGGACGGACATGCAAAAATCGAAATAACTTTTAATATTATGAATGGGTGTCCAATCCATTTTGCTCTACCATCATTATTTCGAGGTGTTACAAACGGAATGACAAACTTAGTATACCCCTATGATTTCATCTAGGGTATAAAAATAGGTATCTATGGAAAACTTTATACTAAACATAAAGATACAAAATATGAGCAGTGTAAGTATAGCAAATAAATATAACTAACCTATCAGAGAAAATTGATTGTCATTTTCAGCTCATTGTCACAGTCATTATCACCTCAGTAATTAGGTCAATCAATAAAACATTGGGCAGACCTAACAGCTATTAGGTTCACCTAGGCATACGGAATTGCAAACCTATGAAAGGCAACTAAAACGATCCACTCTATCAAAACAAGAGAGGATATTTAAATAGCCGTTAATTACATCCAACAATCAGCGTACTAAATTCATAAAACTGTTAGAGACAACCTTTCATGGGGATATATTCCTAAAGCATGCAGAAAAGTAAGATATATACCTAAAGCGAGTGACAAATTTGATCCCCAACCAAAATGGAGCAAATAGTGGAAAGGCATATTAGAAATGGAGCGCTCAAGGAGATTCCACTAAGTGCAAATCAATTTACCTACCAGAAGGGTATAAATCAACAGAGTTAGCTTTACTAAACCTCACATACGGTTAGAAAACGCCATTGGCAACAGAAAAATCGCACTATGTTTCTTTCTGGACATTGAAGGCATTTGGTACTGTTTTCAGACATTGCGTGGATCCAACCCATAATACATGAGCCCTACCATCTATGGGGAGGAGGTCCCAATGTCCAAAGTAGCTAAATATCTCGGGATAATTCTCAATAATTAACTCAATTCGAATAAGCATATTGATAAGATAATTCAGAAAAGTACACTAACATTGTGGAACTGTAAAACTGGCTGCCATATTATGGGGACTCAAGAGAAACATAATGATTTGACAATACAAATCAGTAGTCATGCTACAGCAGCGTGATGAAACAAGTGTACCCAAAAGACTATCAGGAAGCTAAATAAGCTCCAAAGGATGACATGTTTAACTGTAAAGAACGCCATACGCAAAACAACTACCAGCGCACTAAGACTATATTAAATCTACCGGCACTTAAAAACGTTGTTGAAAAACAGGCTGGGCTAATTGTGTGCGAGCCTAGGCAAATGGATATAGGGAATGGGACTCAAAAAGTCTATCCAGTATAACTATATGAGTAAAAGAAAATCTAATAGTGGATATGATATCATACAGAATGGGTTAAATACAACCTCTGTTTGCCATTCAAGATAAAGATAGCAAATAGGGAAGAAATAGATACAAATCTGGAAAACGAAACCGTAATATGGTATAACGATCGTTCTAAAACCGAGAAAGGATTAGGAGTAGGAATATATGGTGTAAAGCCAGCCAGAAGTACTTGCCATCAGATGTGCATAAGAAAACCTCAGACGTTCCTACCATAACAAAAAATATATATATATACAGGTAGCCAAGCAGCATTGATATCCATCTCGTCAAAACTAAGTTGATGTGGGAGTGCATCCAAGCATTAACAAACCTTTGCACAAAGAACCACCTAACACTTCATTAGGTGTCAGGACATTAAGAAATTGATGCGAATGACAAAGCAGACACACTAGCCAAAAATCCCTTCCCGCATACATGCCTTTTATCGGGCTGGAGCCATTTTGCGGCATCTTTTATAATACCGTGAAACATGCCATACCAAACTAGATCCTCAACCAAATGGACCAGAGATGGATATCAATGATAGGCTCCAGCCAAGCAAAACGACTTTCACTAAAGAAAAGTCTGGCTCTTTTAAGGTTAACTAGGAATCAACTCAGAATCATTACAAGACTCTTAACTAGATACTGCAAACTCAATAAACACATTCATCGAATATGCGAATATGCGATTGAGAGGCTATTGCAAAATGTAGACTCCAGGCGTTTGGCTCATACTTTCTAAAGCCTTCCGATTTCGAAGAAATTTCATTAAGATACTGCTGTTTCTATAAAGAATGGGATTATTGGATGAACTATAAAAAAAAGCTGTGTACAATAAGCCAATGAATGGCTATGAATGCTCGCTCTGCTAAAACCTTAAATCTTAATAACATCTTAGGTGCAGGAAACTCTTTCTTAACAGACTAAAGAGGGACTTCAAAAAATGTCTGCCCTGCTTCAGAGGATTCGTTGATATAACTAAGCACATTTCCACTCAGTACAGTGCTCCCATACAGGTTACTTTGGGTATACCGTAACTTTAAAAATTCATATTTGAAAAACGAAGCCGAACGCCATCGCAACTTTTAGTACATAGATATAGAGAAGGTGTCAAGCTTCAAAGCAAAAATGCAAAAAATGGGGTAGAAGTCCTCAATAGTAACAAATGCTATTTTTTTGAAAACAAAAATACTATTATTTAACATTTCTTTTGGTTCGGTGCTGCTGTCTTTTTGATGAAAAATATAAAGCTCGTTTGGTATTTGAATCAGTTGCTCCGTTCTCGAAATATAAATTTTTGAAAATGTCGTTTCATCGTAAAATTATGAAATTTTTAACCACCCTAGCTGAGGGTGGGCGTGGTAGGAGGAAAAAAAAAAAAAATACGGATGCTCTTTTTTGATATTTCATACAAACTGTGAAAATTTCATCCACAGGTAAGATGGTCGGGTTCATCGGGATCATCGGTTCCATCTGTCTGTCTGTCTGCTGCATGATAGCTTGAAAACAACAATGAGCTAAAATTTTGTATACAATAATTTTATGAAAAAAGTTTAGATCAAGATCGTAGATGCATAAATTAGGGCAACTCTACATTAGTGTTGCCATACAAAACCTTTTTTTTATTTTCATTACATATATGTTTCGGTACTGGTTGAGAAAGTGCTTAGTGTTTCATAAAAATTCTGGATCAATAATGTTAATTCAAAAATGGTGAAAGCATGCAATCCTTTATAGTATTACCAGACAAAAATTTCAAAACTGTTGGCGAATACAGATAAAACTGTCAGTCGCAGACGTTTTTAATGTAGTTTGAGTCTTTCGTAATTCAAAAACCTATGAAATTGATTACAATAACCATTTTTGCTGTCCGACGAAAGAAATGCCAAGAACCACTTTAATGATCTAACTTGCATATTATATGAAAGAAGCTAATGACTATTCACAGATAAAGGTACGGTCTCGTTGAAGCGCCTGGCTGCTGCATCTGCTAACCACACGCCTAGAATTATTCAATAGATTGAATATGATGCGAAACATGCGGTTCCACTGTCGCGTCCCAATTGCTAGATACCGAATCTGGATGCAAGCGTCCGCGTTTCAACTGCTCTTGATACCAGTCAGAGGGCACACGTCCGCCAGTTATGTTTATTTTTGTGCTTGCCGGTTTACTTTTTATCGAGACAAAATGAGTGAAGACAAAGAAAAGTGCATTAAGTTTTTTTTTTTAGAGGGATAATACCCTTATTTATCACGGGTCTGGAATAATTCGCTCGAGGGTTGCCTGCATCTTAACATTAAATGTATCAATTCGTCTCCCTCCTCCTCGTCTTCGGGTAATATCATAAAATTAATTATGCTGTCTATATTATTAAACCTTTCCAACAAACTGAGCCCAATTGTGTAATTCTTGCAAACTTTGGCTACCAGATGCCTAAATCAGACCACTTGGATGCACTGTAGTATCTGGCCGTGGTAACCGGGAGCTTCACCGAGACTGTACCTTAAGACCAACCAAGCAGGTTGACCGCGACGCCGTATTCTGAATTTGGCAATATCGCAACGCATAGCGTGTAGGCAACGTGGTCGCCCAACAAAATCCAACCGCAACAGTTGTACTTTCGCTCATAAACATCTTTGATGGGACAGGTACCTGAAAAATTCCTAGGAAATTCTGGCTTCCAAAATAGCGTGCAACATCATAATTTTTAATACGGACACATTTCCATTTATACATGAAGGTGCTCGCAGAATAATCGCGCTTCAATATTATGCTATGTTTTTTTTTTCCCTTTATTTAACATTTTTGTGCGATCCACTGTTTAAGAGCGCGATGTATTCCATGTTTGGTTATCGTGTCCATAATTTAGGCAGAAAGATATATTTGAAAGCACCTTCCACATCGATAAAAAACTATTTTCCTTTTTTTTATACGTGTGCTGATGATGTGACATTCCGTTTCTAGGGTTTTGACGAAAAAAGAAAGTTAGCGTATAAAAAAAATAAAGACTACCTTGAGATGTGGCAGGTAGACATCTTTGGTTTTACAAGGATAGTATTCTTATTGCCGTTTCAGAAATTCCTAAACAGATTTCTTATGTAACTGATCCTTTTTTCAACCAAATATATAATAAGTGCATTTTTAGTAACTTCTAGAGAGACTTCTATTGAAAGAAAGTTCATAGGGTGTGCGCTTATGAAAAATAAATAAATAACCGGCCAAATTCGAGTCGGACTCGCGCAATTTAAATAATGTATGTAGCTATACGAATAAAAAAAAAACTTTATTATTTCAATCAAAACTACAACTAGTAAAAAAGAGCGACTTAACTAACCGACAATCAAAATCTACTAACTAAAAGAGATCTTCATTAAAAAGATTTTTACATTGAATTGCTTACTTAGGCAAAAATGGCATGTGCAGATGGGATTTTCTTAATGAAATTGTATCTAACGAAAATTAAATATTTGAATAAAATCATGTACTTAAAGAGGATTGCAGCGGACAAATAATTATGTTTCCACGTACATAAAAACATACATACATCTTGTCCTTTGCTTACATTTCTCTATATGATTTTTGGATTGGGGATTCTTGGCATACATAACACCTCCCCTTTTAAGTTCAATATTCCTCTGAATTTTGATTTTAGATAATTTACTTTTACTTTTACAGTATATGATTATTATGACAATTATGACGATTATTACAATGATTCCGATCGAAGATCCCATTAAATCATTTCTTCTAAATTTAAAATGCAATTCATTGATAATTTTATTATTCTCAATCTGTTTCAAGTGAATGTGTGACACATTAACTATTTCAGGTATATTTTCCAGTTTTACATAATTAGGTAAAATTATATTTTGTGTGTATTCTTTGAAATTATTACAATATATTTGTTCTCTAATTCTTACTTCACATTGGTTGAATTTGCTTACGTAGTTGCAATTTAATATATACTTTTGATTATTACAAGTATTATTCATTTTAAAATTGTTAGCATTACTAATTATTATTAAACCTTTCTTTAATTCATTTACATATCCATCTGGACTTTTTCTCATCTCGCAATATTTGAAAGTTTTGCTGATAACTAAATTATTTATACATACATCTTCCTTAACTAAAGACTTAATTTCATTTCCCTGATTTTTAAATATATTTTTGTTGTATGTATTTTAGTATTTCTCTCGATTCGATGTTGGTTTCTTTACCTTCTTGATTTGGGATTGGTAAAATATAAAAGGTTTTGGATAATTCATTTGAAATATCTAGGGACGTTAAATGAGTTTGATTATGAAATTGAGTATGCAAAGGGAAAAGAAAATCAAGTTGCTGACTTTTTAAGCAGAATAAACATAGATGAACAGGAAATTAATAACGGAGAACTTGAAAGCGATCAGGCTACAACTCATAGTGGAATTGAAGAAGTGAATGATCATAGTCCAATTAGAGAGGAGATAGTCAATTAGTATAAAGCACAGATTCTATTAATGAGAACGAAAGGTGAGGAAACTCAAACTATAAACGGAAACAGGAAGATTTTTTTATCAGAAAAATACTTGGCGGAATAGTTGACTTCAGAAGAAGAAACTTTCAGTAAAATCAAATTTTATCATTAACAAAACAACCATAGAGGAATAAATGAAAATTATGAGGAATTAAAAAAAAAATCCCAAGAAATGTAGGGAATATTGCCAAAAATGTAGGGAATATGCCATAATATGTAGGGAATATTTCCTACATTTTAGGCATTATTCCATACATTTTAGGGAATATTCCCTACATTTATAGGGATTTTTTCCCTAAACTTTGTGGCAACAATTTGTGCCGTTTTACAGTGTGTTTATCGTGCACCATTGTTTTGAAATCTTTGTACATTTTGTGTACTTCTTTGGGCAAAATTTCAACTTTGGTTATTTCTTTGATTAAAATTATATTTATTTTGGTAATTTGAAAGGCTGACCAATATATCTGTCGCTCAACTAACAAACACAGCGGATATAAATAGAGGAGCCGTAGAGCACCCTTGTTGACGCGCGAATTAAGGAACTTACGCAAAATTGTGCGCAGGCTATACAATAAAGCCACAACGCTTTGCGCCATTATAAATATGAAATTCGCAAATAAAAAAAAAAGTCTTCGCAACTATTCTGCGAAAATGTAGACGGGGTAAATGAGATGTCAAGACTAAAGAAATTGCTATCCAAGATACCAATTCAACTCGAGCTCCTCACAGATAGCAACGGAGTGCAGGCTTCCTCCTTTGGGGAATCGTTGGAAATCTTGCTAGATGAACACTTCTCTGGTGGTCCAGACGAGAGCCTCTCAATTCTGCGTACCGAAACCTCTCGTAATGAAACCGTTTCCGGGGGCAGAGATGTTACCTTCATTACGGACGAAACGGTCAAATGGGCAGTTGACTCATTCAAACCTTTCAAGGACGGCATTTTCCCAGCCCTCCTTTAATACCCGGGTTACCCTCTGATTAGAAACCTAACCTTTCTCTTTAGAGCATGCATCAAAATGGGCTAAACACCGAAACTGTGCCAAGAGGTCCCAGTTGTGTTTATACCGAAGGTAGGTCGGGTAGATTACTCAACTGCCAAAGCGTACAGACCTATAAGCTTGACTTCTTTCTTACTTAAAACCCTAGAACGCACCTGAGAGTGGGAACTGAGATGCTTTATTCCCAGAAGCAGACTATCACGGCATCAGCATGCGTACTTAAACGGAAAATCTGTTTAGACGGCCCTCCACGAGGTGATATTGGAGAAGATTCAAAGACTGTGCCTTCTCAACGCAAGAGGTGCTTTCAAGTCAACTAGCACACGGCCTCTGAAGGTTAGCCTTAACATACACCCGATGCAAATACATATTAAGCAGGGGGCGTCGACTACAGTACTAAGACTGCATCTTAATCTTGGCTGCCTTCATGCTGGAACAAGAGTTCCACATGAATCCATTTATGAGTTCGTGCAGTCTGTCGCACCTGGCATCGATAGAGACAGTGAACACCTCCTTGAGACCATGCTGAAAAGCAATTCTGAATCTAGAATGCCATCCAGGGCAGAATAAGAATCACTATCCGTGTTTCAACCATTGACAAACCCAATTACAATTTACACTGATAGCTCGAAATCCGATGAAGGCACCGGCGCGGGAGTTTTTCTGCGAGGAGCCTGAGATGAAATTTGCCCTGCGCCTCGAAAGTCATGCCACGGTTTTCCAGGCAGAAATCAAGGCCATTCCCGAAGCGGGAAGGCACCTCCTTAACTGAGACACTGAGAACAAAGAGATAGCCATATGCTCAGAGAGCCAAGAAGCTGTCAAGGCTTTATCTAAGCCCTTTATAACCTCCAAACTACTAATGGAGTGCAAAACTACACTGAACTCCCTTTCTTGGAATAACAGGGTACTTTTTTCTCACTGCCCATCACTCTCAGATATGCGTTACAGATTCATTGGCTCACACCTCCTGGACTAGTTGGGTCTGGAGGGTGAACATTGGGCCTTGGTATCCGGAACCTCTGGTTCAATCAATCAATCAATACCCTTTAGATTTCCTTTGTTTAAACGGTGCACATAATGATAAAATGTAAGGGATGTCTATGAGCGGTCTGGGCGCTGTTTGCAAGAACAGCAATATTAAAAGCTGATTTTTGTTTATGGTATACACGTTTTTAGACCGACTTTTATGCTTAGTGTAAATAGTTACAAGTTTTCCAAAGTTGTAATTTGTTAAAAGTTATGAAGAATTACGGAGATCTGTGGTGATACAGCCTCGCTATTCAAATGAACCGCTGTATCGACTTTATTGGACAGGTGATTTGCGAATCACAAAAAACTACTTTGTAAGGGTATCTTGATCACAATTAGAGAGTAGGCATATTAAATATTTAAGTAAAATTTTGTTAGTTTGTAAATCAGTCTAGTTTATATTGCCAAGTCGAGCAGACGAGTTCCCAGACGATTCATCAGAAGGCGAATCATCCCGATTGTTAATTTCCACAAGCTTCACCAGAAGCTAAAAACCTCAATAAAGGACAATTATACTGAAGAACCCGCTTGACGTCTGAAGGCTGCTTTAATATTCCGTCCGTCCTTAGCTTTAAGAACTGCTCCATCCAGTCATCAAGAACTGTCTGTGAAGACGTTCCTGGGTTCCCCAAGGATAAGATGTCCGGCGCTAGCCGGCACAGACTGTATTTTCTAACGCAAGCTATAGGTGCCCCAGGACAGCCCGTTTAGAAGCCAGCCGTGCGGCCTGCCTTTTAACGAAGATAGTAGCCCCGGAACTGTCCGACAATAAACCAGTCCTCCAGGACTGTCCTCTCCCAACGAGTCCTCTGTTTGCTGGAACTGGTGGGCCGCAGATGCCTACCTCTAGACCAGAGAAAGTGGACTGAAGATATCATTATCATCTACTCAAAAACACAGCTCTACCTACTTATAAATGGCAACCAAAGATATAGCAGTTTGAATTAGGTGTTACTTCTACTTCCGACATTGAAAAATTCTATTGAAAAAATCGGTCTTTAAAGGTAGAGTTAGATTGGAATTTTGGACGTGAGACATTCGACAAGTTGGAAAAAATATGCTGTGAGATTGACTGAGATTCGGTTACATTCTGACGAAAAGTAGAAATTCGCCTGATTTTTACGTCATGAAAGTCGGGTGCGGTGGTTTTCTAACACTCCGTATACAACAAGTATACATTCGATATTACCTACCAACGCGTGCTACACGTAATTAGTGTTTAAAATTTTCCATCTTACTTAAAAAGTGCTTTCTTTAGCAGTTATAATTTTTACCACCAAGTGAGGTTATCTCATGTGGCCATCGCCAATTCCAAATTATGGCGTAGGTACGTGTTTTATTTTTTCACTAATTAAGCCTAAATATCGAGGCGGACCGCCCGCCGGGGTCAGAACGTATATTTATACTTATTATTATAATCATTGATTCTATATATATCTATACATTAGTTTTTTTTTCTTATATAAAATTTAGATAGAAATATAAACAAATGCCGCCACAAAATATGTGCGGTTGGGGTGGACCTCCACCCCCCGCCCCCCCTCCCTTAGGTCAATTGGCCGGCAGAGATTAATTTGATCAATGCGCATCTCTTATGTAACCATTATGTAACCATTTTAAAAGTTTCCAGAAAACAAAAAAAATATAGGCTCCTTCATTTACATTCCGAATCTTTTAAAATTAAACTAAATTGCAAATTACATTGAATCAAATAATATTTAATAATATTTGTCATAATAAAATGTGTAAGTACTCATCTTTTCTTTACTTTGTTCAAATCTGTTGCTCATATAATTCTCTTTATGAAACTGTAACGAATTTGATTGACTCCCGTCTTTCTCAGCAGATGAAAGAACCCCCTCGAGATGTTTGCCAATGTTGTGTCTGACTTTTAATGGCATTCATCCTTTCATTCATTGACATTGAATGTCATGAAAAATATCGCCATGCCTTCATACACGTAGGTACATCATCACTTTCCGGAGAAACTCAATTCAATTCTATACTTGAGATAAATATAATAAAGCTCGGCTGCTGGCAGTCAGGCGGGTTTTACGTTAGCGACCTGGTAACTTACTGGATTCGGGTCAACATTTTTTTTTTATGCTATTGAATGAAACTCAACTGATATAAAGATATTTGTTATATATATATTTATGTGCATCTGAATCAACATTTGGCTATCAAGGTTGATTAGATAAGACGTGAAGTGATAACATCATGCTAGTGTCAAAATGTTCTCATTGTAATTCGAAGTATGACATTTGATTTTGATTACAATTTTTTAGAGGAATTTTGATCTACCTACCAAATATATGCGAAATTTAAACTTGAGCTCAATAGATAAAACGTATTTTTTATTTGTAGAATTATTTGCGCTGAGTATAGCAATGAGGGAAATACATACATACATATTTTTAAATATTCACTATTTATTCAGACGTTTTGGCCGATGTTTCAATTATTATCAAGGGCGCAGTCTATACGATACAGACCTTTAGCAGTTATTATTGCAGGAAGTTTTGTAAAAATAAAACATTGAACATCTATTTTCATGAATATTACATAAAAGTCAATGATGAGTTACTAAATTACATCCTTAGCGAATTAATCATCAATTTTTATTATATACTGTACTAGGAGTAGACATGATTTAAATTAATTGTTTGTTTTCTTTCTCTATATGGCACATTTTTCTTGAAGTTACACTGTTTGAAAGCGGCAAGCGTATACTATCAAGAGAAAACTCTTCCTAACAGGCAATAAAAAACTGCCTTTGACCTTGAAATGGACACTATCACTTTTAATAAGAATGACAAAACCAGAAAACTTAAAAATTATTCTGTATAACAAAATGAAAGCAGTATAAGCTGTGTTGTTTTGTGTCCGCAGAACAGGGCAGAACAAAAGGTACACAAAAGAGCACAGCTATTATCTGCCCTTTGTTCGTAAAAAAGAGATAGATAAAAATTTTAAAATTCTTAAATACAGGGTGGATCGCAAATAATGCACCTATATAAAAACTCATTAATTTTTTACAATAATATTTGTAATAAAGTCCACATATCGTGGGATTACTGTACTGTTACATAAAAGAAGTTGCCATACCTTACCTATATATTATTAAAAAAAAAAAAAAAAAAACTGAAACTTAAAAATAAGTAACTAACGAAATTTTAATTGATTATCTAAATACGGAATTTATTTATGGCCCGCCCTGTAGAATTGTGACACACATTTTTACCGTGTTCTGAGCAAATTTAAGACAACACAAGTAAAGAAAGATTAAAACAATGATAAAGAGTAAAATGATAATTCAGGTAACCAGTTACTCCCCACTTTTTTACATTTCACTTTGAAATCTTCTAATAACGGGAAATGTATTTGACAGTTCTCATTTCACAATTGAAATATGCCGTTGTGGACTAGATATACAAAATTGTTTTTTGAAAATTGTGTTTATCTTTAAATTTTTGTGTTAATTAAATTAAAATTCCATTTCCAATATTTGCTGTGGTAGCTTTAATTAGTTTCGTAACACAAGGCTATTCAAAACAAAAGTAGGTTTTTGCCATAAATATGTAAATGCAAAAACCACAGTGTGTAAAATAAACCACTGCACCCTTATTCGCCAGTATGTAAAAAACAACTTGTTTGGATATTGAAAAATGTAAATATTTCCCCTGCAGAAAAAACCAAGTATATATCTCTCTCACACACATGCTCAATTTCCTTAAAGCTATATGCAATTCTTTCTTTCAAAAGGATGATGCCAGTAATTGTATGGACTCTGGTACCCGCTCCAATAGAAATATGATTTATCATTGGAAAGGTATTAACATTTGGAGCAATAGCTCCGATGGCGCTTGCCTTGATTCCTTGTCCAATCGTAGTAATAGTACTTTTAGGTATATACATAGATGTAAGTCCCGTCGCATATTATAAATGTTTTCGTGTTTTCATCGTCTCCATAGGTTTTGGTCAGGTTTCTATCTATAATATCATTTCTGTTAACAGGGCTCAGTCCTACATGAATGACAACGTAATCATTGATAAGGCATTCACGTGCTATAGCAATCAAGGCTTAGCCGGGAGGTTTATTAAACAATGTCGCAAGTCTCTCGTTGGAATCACCAGTTCGCTGTTTTGTGAGATATATACCTAAATCGATTCTGGGATTTTTACATCTCTGGATTAGTGAGGAAGTTTGCTCCCAACATGGAATTGAATTGATCGCAATTGCGTCGCGTCCGGTCCAAAAATGCATCTCTTCACTAGTCACAGCACTGCTAAAATCTAGCTTAAAACCTCCTTATAAAGCGTTCCTCTTCATGTCACTAATATTACTGAGCTGGACTGCATTGAAGTAATGACATTGCAGAATTGACGTAGTTCGGCCCAATTATTACTCTGAAGGTGGGATCCACACACTATAGCACCTTCAGAGGGTACAGCTTGTATTCACAAAATGTGTGTATCCTTACAACTTCTGGTATTCTGTGACGAGTCTGATTAGGACAGCTGCTAAAAATACAATGCCTGGGAGTGTTAGGTCCTGACTCTGGCTTCTGGGTAGCATAAGATGCTGATTCATTTCTAATGATGAACAAGATGGAGTATAAAATAACCAACGTTATTTGGCTATTGCTAAAACTGACATGTATAGTACAGTGTAACTTTTAACGGACAGGAATTTGGAACCAGATGCAATATTAACTTCTATTCAGCTCAAAAAGGGCTATCGAACGGTGTGTTACACATGGCTATTGGAAGGGGTACCAAAATTTGCATCATCCTGTGCGTTCATTTTTTCTTTATTGAGAAGCTGCCAAAGAGATTTCTATTGAATAGTATACGCTCTCCGCTTGAAAGGACCATACGATGAAAAAGGTAAATGAAAAAAAAATTACTGTTATCTATTTTTATTCTTTAACTGTGTTCTTTTGTTCACGCTATCCACTTCACTATACTGGTGGTAAAAATGAACGCCTAAAGTAACCAATGAACCTTTTTTTTACTTGGTAGCTTTCACACACAAATGTCAAAAATTTTATTTGGGTTCAATGAAAGATGGAGGATAAGCGCAGGCAATCATATAAGTATTCAAATGTTATTTAAAAAGAAATAGTATTAATTTGAGTGAGTTTCAGAAAGGGAAAAAGGAAAGCTTGGTCATATAAGGGGTGGGTGAAGACGGGGCATAAAGGTATCCTCTCTTTTTAGCTGTTCATTCTGCCATGTTTGAAAAAGCATTCACACCCGGAAAATGCTTCGCCAGTGCCCCCGAAGAGTGCACGGGTGTCCATTATTCCCAGAAATTTTGCAAATATATAAAATAAACAGATGAAGTGAGAAAATGACTCAGATCTCATACCGGCAAAATGGTAATGCATTACGGATCCAAACGTATTCCAAGAGCACGATTCCTGCCTGCCGAAGCTATGGATATGCCTGCAGAAGAAGAGAACTATGATTCACCTTATCTGGCTAAAAGTACAAATATAGAATTACGATTGTAAACGAAACTCATACTTTTGAATCCAGGACCCTCATCTGGTAAAAGCCCAGGAAAAAACTTTTTACCGAATATAACCATATCATTGCCACGTCAAACCATGCCAGTATCCTGGTCCACCCAAGCCAATTCTAGTTCCGTGTGAACCATCGATATCTTTCCAAAACTTTTCGCAAATAGAAGAAGAAGCAAGAAGAACTTTTAAGTGCCCAGAATGACTGCAATCATAATGAGCTCTCCTTTCAAAATGGTGCTAAGATGTCAATAACCTGGAATCGAAAAACTAAACAACCGAAAGATCGAATAAGGCTAAAAAAGCTAAAAATATAAAGGCATCGAAGAAAGAAGAATTTGAGTCCACCGATAGCGAAGACGACGAAGAATGTCTGTATTGCGTAGGCTCGTGTTCCAAATACACAGAAGGTGGGTCTTGTCTAGAGCTTGTGGCAGGTGGCCACATTATTCTTATTCTGGAGTAGAAGATAACGACGTGGAATGTACTCATGTGCTATCATTTTGTGACAGACTTAAGCTGCCTCCTCATTACTCATGATGCCCCGCCTATGCCCAGTGTGCCCCCACGTCAGGGTAAATGAGTACATAGAAACTTTTTTCTCTTTATTTTTTTACTTTTTTATTGTTTTTAATTAATAAATCGACTTATTTATATAAGTATTTCGAGTTTTTTATTCTCCTTATCCTTAAATTGACACCAGAATAATTTTTGAGCCATGATTTTGTATAACTTTAAAGACGGATTGACTCGACAACACTGTTCGCAAAAACTAAAACGGTTTTTTAATTGTGAAGCATCACATTTAGACACTGGGACTGGGGGATAATAGCTCAGGAATTATGGGCGTAGTTTGATGGAGGACGAGCCATTAGAAATCCCATAAATCATAGAAACTGTACGAAATATGCTGGTTGAAGACAACCGTTTGAAAGGTCAATAATTGAATCGTTCTTAAAGATATATAGTAATAAACTAGACCTTCACAAAATGATTATTTTTCTACCAACATTTTGACGGAAAAATGTGTTCTGCCCCTACTCAACATGAAGTTTTATGTCTTTAAGGACACGCAACGGCTATTGATGTCGTATCGGTATTTGGCAAGTTAACCAACATTTATTAAAAGTTTTTGTATATTTTCAAAAAATATTTCAAAACGTCCATCCGGAAATCACTCGAATTAAAAAAATTAAAATTAATATTTCTAAGGCATTTTAATAACTTCTCATTTTGCAACACTAATGCACCGAGCACATGGTATTTAAAGGATAACCTTCAAATTGTATACAAAAACTCTGCTGAATCTTCGACAACTAAAATTATCTAAGTCGACCGGGAACGTTCCTCCTTATCTTCTTCCATATCACAAATTTTCAGATATGTATGTTAGCATGTTTATGTGCAGAACCATATTCTATACTTACCTCTGAAGATTTTACTGCATTTGTGTAGTATATCCTTACAGGTACTTTACACGGGCTGAGAGGATTCACTAGAAAGACTAGGAGTATGTAGAGGTATAATCCATTTGGATAAAAGCGATTTATATCCTCAGAGTTTAATGCTGACAGCGATAGAAGATGTGGAACACTTTTCTATCACTCTTGAATCACTTTCAAAGCACTTTTGCACCTTAAACGTCGTTAACCAAGGAATAGCGATTCCTCATTTTTTTTATGTACAAATAAGTTGGGAAAAAAATAAATCAGAAAGATAAGTTTCACTATCACACTGGGTTACTCTGGGTAACAAAATAAAAAATCACTTAAAGTGAAAACTTAAAGTTCTTCTTTTACTATTATTTTAAAATATTAAAATCGTGCAAAATTCTGAAACGATTTTTAGCGGAACTATATGTCCACCGTTAAATTCGAAGCTGACATCAAGCTCAAAGCAGGTGGCAATGATGATGATTGAATTAGGGTCGCTTATGATAAAGGGGTTTTAAAATTAAATAACACACGAACAATTTCCCGCGGTGTCGAAGCAAACGAAAATCACTTTGATAAAATCCAGTCGAAAGTAAACACAGATGAACCTAACTACGAATGTTGCAATAAATAAAGCTAATAAGCTTCGCGCGATATTCGAGATTCTTTTTTTGAAAGGCACCCTCGCGCGATACTTACTCAAATCAGTTCGTGTTGCGGTGATGATTGATATTTACCCGATATGACTATGACTGATCAGGGTTGGCATAAGACTACTGGTCGGGTCGGATACGCTACGCAATTCGCGTAACCACACGAAATTAAAGCTTCTGATCCTGCCTGACCTACTCAATGACACTTATCCAACATTCTCTGAACGTTGTACGATGAAAACTGAATTCAACGTGAATTTTCTCATGGAAGAAAGCCGGCAAACAGAGCAACGGAGCGCGGCGATATGAACTTGTTCCTGTTATGTCCTGTGATGATGGAAAATTATTTAGCCTCAGTGAAAAGCTTTTAGAAAACCCTCCGTAAGACAAATAAAAAGCTCCACCCGCTTAAGACTGAAAATGTTGATAAGGTCAGTCAGGTAAAGGGAAGGTGTTTATGTTGCTGAAACATGTTTCACACCTTTATTAACATATGATTCTGGCAGCAGGATGAAAGCTTTCTGATAAATAGATGTTAGGAGGGAATATATCTGTTTATGCTTTTGTTAAAGGAATGGAGAATGCGAGTCAAGGGGTTTTAATTGAAACCGCATTATGTGCTTTAAAAACATATGACTAAGTTTAGATGATGAAATGTATGTGCTATTCTGGAGACAAGATGAAAGGGAATGAATTATTTCAGGTATGCCTTTATATACATAGAAAAATCCGGGAATTTTGACAAAAACCGTAAATTGCGTTTTTGAGTTTTTGTATAATAAGGAAACATATTTACATTTGACATTTAAAATAATGTAAGAAAATGTGAATAGTCTTTAAGGGATGATATGGTCGGTTTGTTGTTTAATACCCGACATTTTTAGTTTAGATCACCATAACTGCTGAGACTGAGAGGAGAAGAGTACGGGGCTGTTTGAGGAGTCGTTGGAAAGACTATGAGGTTGTGCATGCAATGAGTTCGACGGTGACTGTACACCTTGTACTTTTTAAGGTACAAGGTGTTTTGTGAAAGCCTAGCATATTTTCTTAATCACCCTGTAACTCTGAAACGGTTGATATGCACCCCTGTGAATCATTTTTTGTTTGGCTAGGTGAGTACTATCACCTCAAATACGAAAAATAGCACTTTTCCAGGTGGAATTCATGTAAATTGTGTGTGGAAATCGCACGTAACTCTACCTTGAAAATGGGTGGAATTTCCTATACCAATGTCATAGGAGTATAAGTTGATATAGAATAATTACGTGAAATTCATTTGGAATAATTACTTGTATTTAAAGTGAAATCTTTGAACTCGATTTTACCACAGTAAATTAACATGCATGTTAAAAAATAAATAAAAGCAGATTTTATGCGGAAAGAACAGAGTTGATTTCAAAACACAAAATCTATTATATCACAGCCTAATTGCACCTAATAAAACTAATGTATAAATTTATATTGTTCTTTATACATATTATAGGTCTTGGCACAAGAAAACAAAAATATGAATTCAATCGCAAGGGGAAAGCACGGCTCGCTTTACACGTGGATAGATGTTTTACTGGGTTGTATTTAGAACCATATCAAAGAAGCATTTTGAAATATTTTAGCAAGGTGGGAACCCTAGGCGAAGCTGTCACATTAAGAACAACACCCCCATTTGATATTGAAGAGGAATTTGGAAAGGAATGTATTCATTTTAAGAAGTTTTTGGATAATATGGATGTTCTGGCCTTTTCTCAATGTGAATGTAACAGGTAATTCAAAGTCTTGGGAAAATACTTCTTAAAAATGGATATCCATTAATTTTTTTGTAAAAGACCACGGTTTGAAAGTACCGATGAAAATTAAAATTGTGTTATAATTGTAACCAAGCATACAAAATTATAGCGAAAATTTAGACTTCGATTTTTTGAAATCTAATTTTGAAATAATTGAACTAGGTACATTCGTAAATCATGACGAAATTCGATCCAGTATTTTTTGGTAAAGGCGTGTTCACATAACAGAACATTATTTAACGCGCCAATCGTAACCGAAATTTTCAATTTTGTGAAGAAGAAGAAGAAGAAGGAGAAGATAAAACCAAAAAATGTTTTGTGCGACAAGGGGGGTGGAACGGCATGAGTCCGTGGCAACTTACGTAGATTTAAAGTTCGCGGTCATTGATGCTCTAGAAATTATTTCAACAAAACTACGTCAAATGTTGCTTTCAAATTATCTTCGGCCATTAAAACTGTGAATTTCCAAGTATCGATTCTGGTTCTTCATTCAGCACACTCTTTGGCTTTATCCATTGAGTTGAGCTTTGCAAATAAAAAATCAAGGTTCGAAAGAAATTATCTCACTGGTAGCTGCTTCAAAAATAGACTATTCAAACTGCGCAGTTTTGAAAGAAGTTGATATGGATATCTACTGATGAAATTAAGAAATTCCGTGGATTTTGTTTTCTCAAAGCTCAAATTAGAGTCCCGAAAATGAGAAGCTTATTTTTTTACCAAAAACTTTGTATCGATAACCAGAAAAATGATGTGGAAGACGTTTTGCACAAATTCTTCGATGCTTCGAAATACGTAACATTGAAGATAATTGTAAGAATATTAATCAACCTATGGCGATGCGTTTGTGCAGGGTCGTGTATTTTCGAAAATTTAACCAACTTTGTAAACCTAGCAAAATTAATTTCGAAATTCGCGTCAAGAAAAGGTCAATTGTTCACTCTCCAGACTTATGACCAATTGCTTATAGGTCCCAGCCGGACGCCCTTCCAAATCTGAGTATTGATCCCCAACCCTCCTTGCAAGCTTCATGCACCTCGTCTACGAGGTGTGAGCCAGGACATTTTTTAGCGCTTTCCTGAGACAGCCGGACAGTGACAGAGAAAGTGAGTCTTAGTTTCGGATTCCTCTCCGAAACCCCTGCATGTGGGATCATCAAAAAATTATATCCTGTAAGGGTGACCTGAAGAGAAAATAAAATATAGTTCCCGAATGGAATCATCATGATGCCTCTTAATTTTTTTTTAACCGGTCATAAATCAACTTGGTTTCAAACACTGCATTGCTTGGTCCTCTCAGTTGAACCAGCTGCTTTGTGCAAATTCAGTGGATCCCTCCCGCAATACTGACATCACAGTTACCATTTCCATGACCGTCGACTTCAGCCAGGATTCCAGTGTCACTCACTGACATATATAAAATGGACTGCTGATACTACTGAAATTGCATACATTATTTGACATTATTATGGGATCACTTTTCTATAGTTGTCTCTTTTTGGTTTAACTGCTTTATTCTGCTGAAGTACAAATAATAAGTTCTATACAAAATCCACCATAGTCCAGTTTCAGTTCAGTGGTATTCCAAATGAATATATAGAATAGAAATAGATGGCAATACAATATTTGTAATCCTTTCTCTATCTCCCATACCTACTTTTAGGGGCAAGTAGACAAAAAATGATTAATTTTATTTCTTTAAAAATCAAGTTTAAAAAATATTTGATATTGTAGGAGATAATCTTCCAAGAATAGAAATAATTTCGAATGCAAATCTAATTTGTTGAACTTTTAATATGAAAATTAAAGTGAAAGTAAAACTTGAAATTAAGATAATTGTCACACCCTGCCAACAAAAGTTTTGACCCATATGAAATAGAAAATTAAGTAGTCCATGTTATATATGTCAGTGGTCTCACTCCCGTCGCAGCCGTCCAGTCGACATAGGATCGACTAGGATCAGCCTGATTAGAAGTAAAATCGGCGAACAGCACTAGTGTTGTTGCTCCTCCAGCCCCATCTGCCAAATTAACATAGGGTCGACTCGGCCACAGTGCTACCACCTCCCTAGCGAAACAGCATCATCTGTTCAGGCAGAACAAGGTCTATCCCGGATATGTATTTAATATTTGCAATATCCAGGAAAAACTCTAGACATTGAAATAAACACATCCAAAATTGAAAAATTAGTGATGGTTCCATATGGATTCATATTTATACAAAGGTCAAAGGATATATTTTAATTTCTATAATAGTATGAAGAAATAGGAAAAAAACCTTCGTGAAATTATTAATAAAATTAAAAAAGAGGGAGGATATTTGGAAGCCTAGAGGCAAAATTTATGCTTTTAAATGGAAATCCAAAGATAGTTTCAAAACTCAAATCTATCTGAAACAAACTTCTATAATGATTATGTAGCAAGAGTGAGAGACTAACGCCTGCACACCATTCCACAAATCTAATCTAATCTAATCTAAGTACGAGCACTAAAATAAAACTAATCAGACTCTGATTTCACCCCACTAGTTTTATAGTTGAATCTATTCTAAGTAATACTCTGTATGCTTGTGTAGGATAAATTTTTCTTCTAACAACTCTGCAGACACATACGACAGGTAAATCTCTAATATTTTTTTCTTAAACTGGTCAACCAAACTAAGCTACCTAACTGCTCAGATTCATTTTCTTCAGTCGTCGCGACATCGGAGCTTTCTGATGCCTTGACATAACAGACGAGTTCAAAGAGGCTCTTATACTTTGTGAAAATAGCACGAATATGGAATTGATTTAAAATATTCAAATGAAATTTTATTTTATTTCAACAGTTTAATTTCAAACATTTCTCCACAATTTATTTCTAAAGCAATTCGTGTGTCCTTTTTTTAGAGTCTACCTTTTCCGATGAACAGCATACTAAAATTAAAGAATGAAACTAAAGCTTAAATAAATCATAAAAAATAATTCCCAAGGCCACCCAGAGAATTTTTTGTACATACCAAAAAACAAAAAGAAAAACCCAAAGGGGTTTTAAATAAAAAAAAATCATGGTATCTTATACTATATGTATGCGTACCTAAGTATATACAGTAAAACAGAGTCAAAAGCGTAAAAAGAATTCCAGTAGATCCATCGGTGTCAGTCGGTCGGTAAAAAAATTTCCCTAGAATAGAAAGCTTCAAGGGTTTCTTTATGGGGAAACAATTACAAAATATTTTCTTCAATTTCTACTTTCGTAATAAAACGTCAACAGAAGAAATGCAATTACTTTGAGAGAAAATTTTAAAAACTTGATGAAAACGGAACTTTTTGCATGAAAAATTTTAACGAGAAGGTTTCATTCTGCACGATGCTAATGAAAGGAACGATGAATGCTGGGAGGTGACAATGTTTTTTTTTGTTTTTCTTCTTTTTTTACTTTTAAAGGTAAAATATTTAGTTTAAAAAATAATAATGGAAATTTTAATAAGAGTTCTTACCAGGACAGTTTACAAAATTATGGAGAAATAATTATGTTTTGAGAGAGTGAGGAAGAGTATCAAATAAGAAATTATTTAAGATAAATTGTTTAAATGTTAGATGGCAAAACTTTACACATTGTTTATGTGAAAAGGCTATAAAGGGCTTCTAATAATATTTATAGTTATTTATTGGAAATAAAAATTAGTGATAGAGAAAACTAAAAGAATGTAAACGTAAGCGTAATTTAATTTAGATCAGATAATACCATGTTAAATTTACAGAACGTAAAAACTGCCTGACAAATTCTAAAATATAGAAAATTTAGAGAAATAAAGAATTTCTGAATTGTCGTAAATGTACTATAAATTTGAGTATAAACATGCGCGATGTACTCAAAAAATAACTAAGGCGACTTACAATTAAAATAAGCCTTCCTCAATTTACAATGCTTTTCTATTGTGTAACGTAATATATTACTAACATGGCGAAATACAATCAAATCTTGGCTAAATTCGTGGAGGACAGAGCAAACAAAACTCTTACAGCTTCGCAATCTGCTGCAGAGCAATACGGAAAAAGTGGGGACTAAAACCGCGGATGATTCTATGGATATACACTAGCATCATCCAACCAATGCTAACCTACCGTTCTGTGGTGTGGTGGAAAGCAATGGATTTTGCGAATTATCGTAAGGTATTGAGATAGATTCAAAGACTGTGCCTCCTCAGTGTAAGTGGCGCTGTCAAGTCAACAAGCACTCGGGCTCTTCAGGTCATCCCCAACCTACACCCCGTGCAAGTACACATCAAGAAGGGGGCGCTGAGACTGTATCTCAATAAGAGCTGGGTTCACACTGGAACAATGATTCCACACGATTCCATCTTTGAATTCATGCAGTCTGTCGCACCTGACATCGATAAGGACAGCGACAATCTGAAGAGCATCTTTAAATCTAAGATTCCATCTAGGGCAGAATGCGAATCCCATTGTTTACAAATCTGAAGAAAACACCGGAGCAGACGTTTCCTGCGAGGAGCCTTATATGGAAATAACAGGGTACTCGTTCTTTGGTTGCCATCGGACAACGATATCAGCTTGCTCGCCTTGGTGCGACCTCCGAGGCATCCTTCTCCACAATCGGAACTGCACCAAAAGACCTTGCCTCTAATATTCCGGTTTGGGTCGACCGCGAACATTTATTTGGTTAGATGACCCTTCGGGCAGAACTACAAAGGAACTGTGAGGTAAAACTAACCCAAAATTAACGAATAAGCCAATGGGATTAAGCAAGCCAACCTTACAACTCTAGTGTCAGTTCTCACTGGGTACTCTCTTCTCAGGAATCACCTGCACAGAATGGGACTTGGTGATGATCCTGTATGCAGGGAATGCGGAGAGGAATCCGAAACGGTAACTCAATTTCTTTGTCACTCTCAGGAAAACGTTACAGATTTCTTAGCTCACACCTCCTCGACGAACTGTAGGAATATACTCATATACATAACTGTATAATATATATATAAAATATATTGAACTTGAACATCCATGGCTATATTCGTACCGAACGCATGCATTATCTGTTATCTGACCTTACACAGGTTTTCAAAATAAGGCACAATTTTTATACATGACTTGAAGTATAGGATGGTCGGATGTCCTTTATTTACATACAGGATATGTCCTCATTTTGAGACTGCTCTTTTGTCCTGTTTTTTTTTATTTTTTTTTTTAAGACTTCGAGTATGTATAGTATACATAACACCATATAAAAAATGTAATTCAATTGTAAATTTTAGTAGATAATTTGATTGCAAAATAACAAATGTGACAATTCCGCGCATATTTTCTTACGGATAAAAAATATTAAATCGAGTAAATGCAGTTAGTTCATCCGCAATTTTGAAATGGAAGGAAATATCGTGCTTTTGGAGTTACAATTTTTTTCCTGTTCCGCATGTGACATGTACGAAGAGAATTCCATAAGGGAACGCGTGTGTCACACTCAAAAGTAAAGAGAAATGTTTTCTGTACAACAATATAGAGCAAAGAAGATCATGGGGAAAATGAGGTGAACTACTGTTACCCACTGTGAAATCATATGCTCAGCGTCTGGTGGGACTGAAAAGGTAATGTATTTTATGAGCTACTACGAAGAACCAATCCATCAATTAGAACAAATATTGAATACAGAAATCGTCAAAAAGCGTCCGAAATTGGCCAATCGTGTTTTTTCGGGACAACATCAAACCACATAGGTATTTCTTTACAGAGTCAACAAAAATTTCTGCTGTTTGACTTCCACCCGCCATATTACCAGACCCAGTTCCCTCCGTTACTATTTGTTCCGGTCATTACAGAATTATCTTAATGGAATGAACTTGTCTTAAGCTCGTCAGAAACATTTGGATCACTTCGTAGACGAAAACAACCCAACACTTCTACGAGCTAATTATGGAATTGTAATCTACGCACTTAATACTAATCATGATTCGTGAATGGATATCATCACAGTACTCATGGGAAGAAAATCTGATGGTAAATTAGAAGAAACACTTTTAGCAATCGGAAACACAATAGCAAGCTTCCATGAAAGTGTAAATGTAGTTCCGTCAAGCAACTGTTTTACATATGGGTAATAATATACAAAAGATCAGATCGCAATCCAACTCAGTTTTATCGTACCAAACCTGTATGTATAGGTCATGTCAAAGTTTTCAGCTGGCAGTGACTATGAGAATTAATTAAGTTTCGTGGACTCTTGTAAACAACATGATCAGCGATATTTCCTATTCTCAAAGATCTGCAGTATAAAAATTCACTCTCTTCTACAGACCCCGAATTTCAGCTAAAAGCGAAAGTATAACAATCTGAAAGGACCGTGCGCATTTGTAGCAGAACAATTTCATCAATGAGTTCCTGAACATATTGTTCAAAGCGACCTTCTCATCGAAGCTAAGAAGATGATAAATATTTGTGGTGGCATTAAAAGAAGTATGAGCAACAAATCCCGAAAATAATTACTACTGGCATTTCAAATAAGCAAAGTAACATGCAAGGTCACCATAAACAATAATATCATCATAACTGTATGAGGTGAGAAAATGTATCAAATTTGACAATGTTGAGGCTAAGGCTAGTAGTAGGAGTAGGGCCGATCTTTGCGAACACCACGACTAGAGAAATATAATCCAACTAAAACAGGATCACTGAACTTATTATTACCACACCACAATTATGTTTAGAATTAATGAACTTCCAGATCCAGGTAGAGATTAGGCTTTTAGGTATATATTGATCTACACGTGGAGACAAACTTTCGAATCATGTGTAATTATAGATTTTTTAAACACAAACCCGAGTTGTACCTCCATGTATAAAGAACGTGTAGGTATAGTGCCTTAAGTTCTTGAAAAAGTTTTTCCATACACGAATCTCAAAAGATCGAACCTTTAAAAGTGGTCAAGATAAAAAAAAAGGTCTTCTAGAGACAGAGGCTGAGCTTGATGATGGTGAAGGGGCGGTTCTGGAAAGTAGTAAGAAAGCAGAACGGAGGTTATTATCTGGAAAATTCAATATGCCAGGTACTACATCCACGATCACAGTAAGAGATGTAAAAAAAAGAGTCAGAGAACCCCCTCCTGCGCATTGGTTATAGGACACCGCTATATCAGTGTAACTTCAAGGTCTGAGGATCTCTTGTTTGCCCTAGCGCTAAGTAGTGAGAGTGCGTATTTATGATACGATGGAGTGAGCATCGTATTTTATACTGACGTTATTTGTTTAAAAAAAAACAACTTATTATTAATATAAAGTGGGAAATAAATAGGTATTATGGCAAGCAAAGTTCATACATTCCGATAAGAGTGCATCCAGATTAATCCCAGAGAAATCCTACCAAATTAAACCAAAATTATTAGATTCCGTAGATTTTGCCAGAATTAATTAATATTTAACTTGACTTTATTGACATTTAACCTAGATTCATGTCCCAATAACTTTGGACTTTTCTCGCTATGACACATTAAAAATGCTTTCTAAAATAGACCAAGCATATTTATTACATCTTATGGAGGCAAATTAGAATGTAAAGACGAAAACGTAATCAAATTTCATCCAACTTGATTTGGGAATAATCCCCTCAGGAAGAATTCTCTTTACACATACAGATACCTACATACATTAAATAATACATACTCACTTCCTGTGATAACATTTTCTTCACCTAATATTTCTTGAGATACAAATTACATATACATATATATGTACATATACATGAAATGAGTGAAATAACTTCTGGTCAGCAATAAATTGATAGTAGCGCTCGAGATGATAACGAGATACATATCCACGTACATCTATCTAGATAGATATTAACAAGAAAATATAGTTGGTCAGAAAAGTGATGCGTTAAGTTCCTATAAAAAGAACAAGAGCAATTGACCACAGAACAGAGCAAGAAGTTGTAATATGGGATTTATAGGGTAGTAATATCGGTACTAAGGTAGCCCTAGCCAGTCTTAAGTAAACTCAATACAACCACTTAGGAATTGTAAAGGTAGTTACGTCCGGTGGCCATCACTAGGATCTGCGTCTACCCGAGGCATGTAAATTGTTCGTCTTATTTCAGACCTACAGGTGATGTTCTAATATATATAGAATGGCAAATTAGAGGAGTGGTTTGGATGCAACAGTATACGTTTGGTCAGAAAAACAAAAGAGGTCAACAAAAGCTATATATAGATCGCCTAGTAGCCCGGTAAGTGATTTTTTATCATTTCACATAAATAGGGGAATACGGTTTTTAGAGGAAGAAAAAACTGTGATTCTAGCTGATAACTTCAATATTAATTTATTAGCAAAGGCTATTAACCAAGTAGAAATTACACGAAGAAGATTTCTCGTCTAACAGACTGAAATTTATTGAAAATAATTTCAATAAATTTACAAAAATGCATTTAAGTGCAAAAGAATGATTGAACTTTTCGACCCAGCGATCAGAGAGGTCTCATCGGTTGGTTATCTCTGATCGCCTACCATAGAAGTTCAATGATGGAGGTCACACCAATTGCCCATATAACCAAATGTCATAACTCAAGGATTATGGCAAGGATTTATGGCAAATAAAAATCATTTTTATATTTCTCTTTTTTTTTTGTATGAATAACTTTTTTTTCTAACATTTCTTACTGAGCGTTGAAACAAATATCTCCACAATTTTGGTGAATCTAGAATCATCGCATTAGATATTTCGAAGGTCTCCGATGGACAAAATCTCTAGCCTGATCCCTTGTATTATTCTAAATATGATAATATGTGTTCAACACGGGCTTTAACCCGTGCTTTCCCTTGAAGAAATTCGGCTGTACCTACTGTGAAATTCCGCGAATCCTTAATAAGCAAAACAAAACGAATGTGGAACGTTTCACCACCCCACCACCCTCTGACCACCCCCCCCCCCCCCATCCACGGTATAATGAACCACAAACATTCAAGCATAAGTGGAAAATCTTTGTCTAATAGACTGTAATTTATTAAAACAAAAATTATTTCAATAAATTTGCCAATTTAATTTAAATTGCAGAAAAATCGAACTTTTCGACCCAGAGATCAGAGAGATCTCATCGGTATGGTTATTTCTGATTGTTTACCATAGAAGTTCAAGCGTAGTGCGCATCGTCACCTCCTTGACTCAACGCAATAATACCCAATTCCATATCCCTTCTTACTTTCCTGCCAAGAATGTGCTACGAAAACAGGGATCCCATGAGCTTTTCAACCTACTTGTGGTACCTTAGTCCCAGACTTTATGAACAGTCTAAACCTAGGAAGTAAATTAAACAAGGACTCACAATAGATCTTCCCCAGAGCTTTGGAAACATTATTATAAAAAAAAAGTTGGTAGAACACCCAACAAGAGAAACTGAGAACTTACGAAGTTTGAAAACTGATACAATCTTAAAGCCCACACTATTGTCCCAACTGTTGAGATTTACCCCTCACCAGATATACAATTTTTTTCTCTTTTTACCTAGACCTATCTAGAGTATAAATAGGCTGTCCCGTTCATATTGTATAATATTTCACAGGGTGGTAATGTAAACATCAATTCAAACAAAAAGTATTTTCAGAAACGGGAATACCCTCTCCACTCTATGCAGATAAGATTTTCTTTACAAACCACCAAAAAAGGAAAGAATTAAATCCATAATATCGCATCGCTGTTAATCGTCTTTCTTATCTTTCTTCTTTACTGGTTAATTGGGTTTATCACGTCACGGATCTGTTAGCATCACATAGACCTTAGGGTGGTCCGTTTGTAAGAATTGAAAATGATTTTCGTTTCTTGCAGAAAATTTTTTGAACAGATTAATCTTCTTTTGACAGAACTGAGGTAGATGTGAAAACCTCAAAAAGAAGTGGTCCGAATTTCTCTCCCTCTGCTGTCTTCTTATGCCACATAAATTCTTCGCGACATTTATTACTGATAGCTCTCTTTGGATGAATATAAAGCGAGAAACACAGTGCTAGTTTTTCCAACCTTGACCTCAGTATAACTTTAAGAACCTCAACCTGATGAGCCTTGCAAACTTTTGCAACTCACAATACGAACTTTGACAACTTCCGTATGATAGCAGTTAATTGGGCTATTGGCTTAAAAATTGAAATTATTTTGTAATAATTTACTACAGCAGGAATAACTTTTCACGTTAAGTATGTTTCCCAAACTTTTTTTCAACAAATTTCCCGTACACTTTTTTCATAGGCAATGCTAGCATCAAATTACATAAATTAGCTGTCAAAGCTGACAAAGTTCTAGCAGAATAGAAAGTAGACCTACTCGAGTTCAACCTCAACCTGGCCGGCCTCACCAACTTTCCCATTGTAAGCTTGATAACCTGATCTCATATATTCTACAGAACTGTCAAAGTTGGTGAGGCCGGCCAGGTTGGAAAAGCCAGCACTGTGTTTCATGCTTAAAGTTAAAGAGCTTTGAAAATTTGATCCGCGTTTATATGCAGATTTTCTTATCTACATGTGAATTTACAGCTGATAAGGTTTCCAGTTGGTTTTATGTTTTTGTTCGGGCTATTTAGATAACGGATTTTTGGGAATTATTTTCAGGAAAAAACCGAACCTTTTGTTGTAAAATATATAATTTTTTAATTCATTTGCTCAACGTTTCGGGTCCTTCTTCAGGACTCCTTTTTGTCTGCGCGTATAAATGCGTTTTTTTAAATAATAATAAATAACAAATAACAGTAAACAATTAGAAAACATTGAACTACGAAAAATTATAAGTTTCGGCAAAAAAATTCGAATATAAAGTAAGCAAACTTGCCAAGTTAGCTCAGAAGACACCAGAGAAGAAAGTTATTGCTCCTTTCATTATGACAACGGTTTAGATTTAAGGGATAAAGACAAAGTACGGCACATTTAAAAAAAAACTTCAATTCCGAACTAGCTAGGGCTCAGTAGAGGAAAGAAATGAAAAGAAAATATTTATTTTCAATACTAGTTTTTTTTTCCCCTGCCATATGGGCGGAATACTTTATACATGTAGGTATGCAAAAACTAAAGGCTTACGAGTAAGAAACTAAAGAAGAGGCCCATCATGAACAATTTTTGTGACAATCTGAAAGGGGATTTTGGAGCGGTTTTTGGAAGTATGAGGCAAAATTGTATACCAGCAGCAGCATAGTGAGTATAAATCAACATTTTGAGATTCCTGGTTTCCTAGTAAGCCTATTTCCATCTTCGATTGCCCAATAACTTGTCTTAAAATTTCATTTTTGGTAAATTTATATCAGTAAAATACACTAAAAATTAAGTGCTTTTATCAAAATTACAAACATTTACCAATATTCTAATTCCCAGTTTATTCTTAAAAAAGATACAAATAAAATATTACAAAATTTCCACAGTATTTAATCCCCTTCCAATTTTAATCTTACCGACCTACCTTCTTTACAGAAAATAAACAAAAGTGACATCTAGGGGGCATGTAGACAGAGATGTAACAATATGTTAGAAAGTTGCAAACAATGGACTCTCCCTTAGTTTCTTACCCGTAGTTAAAAGCAGACTCTTATTTTAAAAATAATCTCAGATAATATTTCAATTCATTTCAATTCAATTCAATTAATTTTATTAGGAGGTTGTACAACAATATAATACAATCTTTAAAACGGAAGTAGCTATATCCTACAAAACTGGTAAGCTATATAAATAATTGAAAATTGAAAAATCAACATTAGAGCTCTAAATGAAAAAGAAAATGAAGAAAAAATACGTAGATATAATTTGAATTATAATTAAATGGCTAGAAGTAATGATGAAAAGCAAACATAGGTAAAAAGGAAGAAAAGGGAAATTTTTAAAAGAAATGAAATCGTATTCACATATATATCCAAGACTACTGGAAACCAGACCTGAAAAGCCACAAAAGTGGTAAATGTTGAAATATAAGCCTTCTAAAAATACTCGCATCGTTCGTCCTCTGAATAACCGCTGGAATTGAGTTCCATATACGTACAGCTTGAGCAAAGTGAATTTTCAACGATAGAATATCTGTGTTGCGGAATAGAGATGTTTAAGTTCCTTGAAGAGTGCATTAAGGTCAGTTCGTCACTGAGATATGATGGTTTTCTGTTGTAAGTTAGCTTGTGTAAAACGATAATTTATTATGAACATCGTATTTAAGGAACAGCCAGACAAAGCATATTGAACAGGTGAGATGTGGTCATAACGTCTTATCTTATAGTGAATTTGACATATGAAAGGTTTACAATTTTGGTATGTGTTTATATAAATCGCCGAGAACAACAAATCGATTTTTTTGTGACAAGCTAGAAGAGCTTATGGCAGACTTAAGTGAAGTAAATTGTGATTTCTTGCGGGTTGGTGACTTCAATATTAATTGGTTGAACCCATTAGATACATATAAAAAAGAGATAGATAATATTATGCGGATTAGTAGTGCAAAAATGATTCTAAATCAGCCAACTAGGATAACAGATGTACCCGAGACCCTAACAGACTTTCTAATAACCAATGCGGGTGAAATAAATGCAAAAATAGAACCAAAATTGAATGTAAGTGACCATGAGAATGTAGTTATCACTATACCGGTGGGTTCAAGGCCAGTTGGAAACATTAGCTATGACAAACATTTTAAATATAACAAAGAGAGATTTGTGAATATGATAAGGGAAAGTGACATCAGGGATATTAATGGAATCAGTTGTACGGACGAAATGGCGAGAATTTTTCAAAATGAATTAAATAAAGCAGTAAATGAATTTGTTAAAATCAAAGCAGGTTCATATAGGGAAGGTAACTGGTTTAATAATAGATTGGTTGAACTTAGAAGAAAAAAAAATAATAGCAAGGCAACGTGCAGTTTTTTCAAAATTTAGAAGTGATTGGATATGTTATAGTACTCAAAGAAATAAGTATAAATCGGAAATACGAAAGGCCAAAAGTGTTTATGTGAAAGCAAAATTAATGAATGTAATGAACAAAAAGATATGTGGAGAGTGTTGAAAGATTTGGTACTAAAGAGAAAGAAGACTGAAATTAAAAGTATTAAAGTTAATAATATAATATTGGAAAAATAGGGAGATATGGCGAGAACACTGAACAGATTCTTTATACAAAGCGTGAAGGATATTCCTGAAGGGATTCCGAATATAAGGTATCAGGATAATATCATAAACGTGAGGAATACATTTATTTTTAGAACAGTTAATCTCAGAGGGTGTCCAAAAAATAAGGTGACATTGAATTTATATTGAAAATTCTTTATTTATTCTTCCAAACAAATTTCATCGCCTTCAAAGTAATCCCCTCCCGATGCAATGCACTTATGCCAACGGATTTTCCAATCTTTGAAACAGTTGAAAAAGTCGATTTCAGGGATGGCCTTCAGCTCCTTGAATCTGCTCTATCGTCTCAAAACGGTGTCCTTGGAGCGGTCTTTTGAGCTTGCTGAACAGCCAGAAGTCGCACGGCGCCAAATCAGGTGAATATGGTGGTTGTGGAACGATATGAGTCGAGTTTTTAGCGAAATGGTCACGAAGAACAAGTGCAGTGTGAGACGGCGCATTATCGTGGTGCAAAAACCAAGAGTTGTCTTTCCACAATTCCGGCCTCTTTTGGCAGATAGCGTTACGCAAACGACGCATAACGTTCAGATAATATTCCTTGTTGACTGTTTGACCCAGGAACTCAGAATGCACAACACCACGATAATCGAAAAAAACAGTCAACATCACCTTGATTTTTGAGCGACTTTGGCGCGGTTTTTTTGGTCTCGGCACACCCTTGGCACGATATTCGCTCGATTGATCGGTCGTTTCGGGGTCGTAATCATAGATTCAAGTCTCGTCTCCAGTGATCATGCATTTCGTCTTGTCAATGTAGCCAGAAAACATTGTTTCACAGATTTCAGCGCGACGCCTTTTTTCCAAAAAATTCAATGATTTCGGTACCAGTCGAGATTTGACGCGTTTGAGGCCCAAATCATCCTTCAAAATGGTATTGACTGAGCCTTTCGATATGCCAATATCATCAGTAAGGTCTTTAATCGTTAATCGATGGTTTTCAAACACCAAATCTTTAATTTTTTGGACGTGAGCTTCGTCGGTTGAGGTTGATGGTCGCCCAGGGCGCTTTTCGTCTTCGACACGTTCACGGCCTGCTTGGAACTCAATATACCACTTGTAAACATTTTTTTCTCGACATAACCTCATCACCAAAGGCTTTCTGCACCATCCTCAACGAATCCGCAGCAGAAAATTGATTCCACAACCAAAATTTAATGCAAATTCTTTGCTCAACAAATTTCGACATCGCAAAAAACGAGAAATTCACTTTTAGCAGCTCACAAAATGAAGCATATCTCAAACACTAATGAATATTTTGACGTATGATTTGGCAGGGATGTCAAAGACAGTCCTACCAACCTAAAAAAGAAACCAATTCGCCAACTCCTTTGACGCGCGCAGTTTAAATTCAAATGTCACCTTATTTTTTGGGCACAATATAATGGAAACATTGAAAGAGCTAAAACAAAAAAGATATTTCAATTTTGTTAGCCCAAGAATGATAATGGATTCATTTGATTTGTTAGGTCCAGTGTTGATGAATATAGTAAACAAATCTCTGGTAAGTGGAGAGTTTCTGACCATGTGGAAGCGAAAGTCAAAAATTCGTTGAACCCTGAGGATTTTCGGTCGGTTAATAGTTTGCTGGTCGCAGGAAAGGTATTGGAGAAGATCGCGTAAAGGCAATTGTTGCAGTATCTGGAGGTGAACTCAGTACTTATTGAGAACCAATCGGGGTTTAGACAAAAACACTCGTGTGAAATAGCGATTAACATGGTGTTTTAACAACATGGACGGAAGAAATAGCATAAAAAAACAACAGGCGTCTGTGTTTTTAGATCTCCAGAGAGCTTTCGAGACGGTAGATAGGCAACTGCTTCTGCTAAAAATGGAAAAGTATGGAGTAAAAAACACAGAACTGGAATGGTTGCGAAGTTTCCTATGCGAAAGAAGCCAGAGAACAAAGATCGGTCAGCTGCAAATGTGGATTTGGGAGTACCCCAAGGATCCGTTTTGGGAACATTTCTCTTCTCAATGTATTTAAATGACATAAGCACAGCGATTAACCATTCAAAGTTAGCTTTGTTTGCGGATGATACGCTAGTTTATATAGCAGGCAATAATATCAGTGAAATTCAATTTAAGTTACAAGAAGATCTGGATAGTTTAAGTTACTGGTTAAAAGCAAACAAACTAAAACTTAATATCGGGAAAACAAAAGCAATGTTGGTAAAGGGGGAGGAGGAGCTCAGACTGAGTATGGACGGAGTAATGATAGAAGTGTTAAAGGAATTCAAATACCTGGGGGTTGTGATTGACTATAGGCTAAAGTTTACAGCACACAGCAATACTACGAGTGCAAAGATTTCGCAGAAAATAGACTTTATGAGGAGAGTCAGAAGAAATGTATCAACCTATAGAGCAATTATTATATATAATACAATTGTCAAGCCACATTTTGAATACTGTTCGACTGTTTTATTCTTAAGTAATCAGCAAATAATAAATAATCTTCAGAAGTTATAAAATAAAGCAATGCAAACTACACTAAGATGTGATAGATATACTCCCGTAAGATGCATGATAGATACTCTGCAGTGGATCAATGTGAAACAGAGAATAATGATGAATGTTTTTATCTTCATCTATAAAATTAAGTTTAACATGGTACACAATTAGTTAACTGTGCACGTCAACTATACCAGAGATGTTCAACCGAATGTGTTGAGGTCAGCCATGTTTCCTAAGTGCGGAGACGCAAAATAGCATAGTATTTAGAGGATTCCAAAAGTTTAATGAGTTGCCATTAAGATTAAAAACCGAAACGAACTTTAGGATTTTCAAAACTGAAATTGTTAAATATGTCTAGGAAAAATTGTAAATCTATGTAATTAGCACTAGCAATTAACTAAATATTATAGATTTATGTAAATAGCTCTGAATATGCTATTAAATAGTACTATTATTAAAAAACATATATATATATAAATCATATGCAGTCATTAAAAACTACATTTAACTTTCAAGCTCATGTACAGGATGGCCCAAAAGTTTCTCCCCGCACCTGTTTAAATAAACGCATTATTCATTAACCCTTGTCAAAATTTATCCCCTTCCAGTCAATCAAAAGACCTAAGCGGAGGTTAAATATAAACTCTTCAGATATCGTAAAGATCATGGTAAGTAGTGATTTTTCTTAGAACATTTTCTATGGGCTTTATCTGAAAACCCGTTATGTGTTTAAAGCCTGTTAGAGGCCTTTTGTGTTTCTTCTTAATGGCTTCGAAAAGAATACAAACAAGGACTCAAATCCAAACTCTTGTCGAAATAGGAAAATCCATTTCCAAAATATGAAGGACACTAGGTGTGAACAGTACGACTGTACGATTATGGCTGGAAAAGAGGAAAGACGATGTACAGGACAACAGACGCTCCAGTATTCCGACTACTCTTTCGCCTACAACAAAAATAAAAATAAAAAAGATGATGAAAACAAGCCTGGCATTGGAACGAGGACAGCGACCAAAAGGTTAAATCAATCCCAAAATTACCAAAAACGGCGAAAGACAACGTCTCGATCAATGGTTCAACGGCACGTTAAATCGACGAATTGGGGAAGACACGCCTATGTCAGACCAGTAAAGTCACTTCTTACTGAAAAGAATTAACACACCTTTTTCTCGTGAATCCCGGACTGTTTTGAAATGACGCCGAATAGGCAAAACATGAAGGTAAAAACAAGTAATCCAAGCACAAATGAACCCCAACAAAAGTCGAAATTTGACCTCAAGATAATGGTTTCAAGACGACTGAACTCACGTGAAAAGTCAAGAGTTTATGATGTTAAGGAAAACACAACCGTCGATGGATCCTATTAGCGGAACAGATACTACCTGCATACGATGAGTTCCAGGATGATGAAAGACAGTTTTTAGATAAAATTTAGTAATTTTTATGCAGGATGGAGCACGAGCGCAACAGCAAAAGCAACACTAACACTGGTAAAATCGATGTTTTCAACTGTTTTGGAAGACTGGCCTGGAAACTCTACTGACCTTAACCCAATCGAACACGTTTAGACTATACTCCAAGAGAGTGTATTTAAGCATCTGATGCCGAAGAATAGACGAGAATAAATTGCAACAGTAGAGCTATACTAAGAACGAACTTATGTGATAGTATTGGATAACGTATTTTAGAATATGTTGTTATAATCTAATGGTAAGATTACTAATTTCCCTTTGATTGTATGATTGTTTTGGGTATAACTGAGTCGAAATGAAATCTAGTAGGCTACATTAGCCGTAGCAAATTCTCGAGGCCGGTGACAGTACGGCAGTAGTCGTCTAAAATTCTAGGAGAACGGAGGTGACAGGACGATGGGGTCTGTGCTGGTAAATTAGGTGAGGTTTGGCGTTGCTTTGCTTGTTGTGTTAGCCTGTAGTTAGTATTTGCTTTTAATTGTTGTGTTTGCTTTGGACGGAAAGTGCTGGGAGGAATGAGGACAGTCTGGTGTATTTGGAGAGAGGTGCGGGATAGGGTGCGCGTTCGTTCCGTACCCTTGGCGTTCATGGTCGTACATGTTTGTTTATAATACGGGCGCCTGGCTACTCGTTCGCCACAGTACACATGCCTGTATATTTCGTCGACCACCTCGGCATTGAGTTCGTTCTCCATGTCCATGCCATTTCCCAAGTACATATATGTGTTTTCGTTTGTGCTCTTTTTTTTATATTATTCCTCACTGAGTATCGTAGCGTACTCACTCCTCTATTTAATTTCAGGAGGGACAGAGAGAGAGACAGTCGACGGGCCCAGAGGATACCTACTATAACCTTGCCTGTATAAAATTTAATTAAAAGTTATTTAATGTTTTTTTTTGTTTTGTCATTGAAAAGAAGCCCATGACAAAAATATAGATAGTAAATTTCTAATGATGAATTCTTTTTAACAAAATCGAACAGGCACTGAACTGAACCAGAAGCTGTCAGATCTACTCCGACCTTAGCCCTGTCCCGTACGGGGACCAACAGAAAAGAATGCAAGAAAGTAGAATACCCGAAAATTTCCGTCCTTTATGATTTTATTAAAAAAATAAACCACTTTAATAAAATAATTGAACTTTTAATAAAATATCCACACACATCCACACTTTGATTACAATTAATTTCGATTTGACGTTAAGCTCCGAACCGTATGACCACAAATTTTCATGGAACAAGAAAATTTAAAACCGGTGCAGCAACTGAACATAGAGCCGCGCGAAAAAAACGTACGTTCGAAACTTTTTCTGTGTCAATGTGGTGAAGAACTGGTGGTGGAACTGAAGTTACGGTTTAGTTCAGGTGAAAAGAATTCATCATAAATTATGCTTCTTGGTTTACTTTTTATAACAACAAGTAAAAAAGCTAGAACTGGTCCAAAACCAATACTTATGATACCCTAGATGAATGCCCGTATAAAAATTTCGTATGGTCACCCATTTGAGCAATTCTGATTATTGCAATGGTTTTTCGCATATATTTCTAGAACGGTTCGTCGGACAGAAAAAATGATTATAACCAATTTAACAGGATTTCGTATTCTGAATAATTCAGTACAATAAAAAACGTCTTGGACTGATCGTTTAAACAGTATACGTAAAAATCCTAAATTTTTATATGGCAACACCAAGAACGGGTTGCCCGATTTCGTCTATGACGTCAGCACATTGTATTGTATAAATAGAGCGGCACTTGAGAAAGGTACCCCCCCCCCCCCCCTTTGTAAAATATTGCTATCCCTTTAAGTGCATGGGATTGTAAACTTGAAACTGCTGCCTGAGTCCGATTGATGTCTTCATTCAAGTCTTTGAAAGTGGCGCAGGCAGTTCGTAATGTTGTGAGTACTAGCAGTTAGTATTATGAGTGCTATTAGTTAATTTAGTTAATATTATTAATGATTCGTTATATCATACTAAAAAGTATATAAGTAGCGTAATTAAAGTGTATGTGTAAGGTACAACTAGAGTTGCGTGAGGATTGTGTAAGCTAGGAAGAATATGTACAATAATACATGCATAGTGCTAGGAAGCTTTGCATTGAAGAGTGCGTCTATATTATTAAGATGTGTGTCATCGCGAGTATAGGCAAATTGCTAGCCGTGTGCCGGAAAATGTGTTTCACATGTGCACGGTAAATTGACCCTGTGTGTGTGTTCACCCCACTAGTATTATTAGCATGGTAGTGATTATTAGCTGTAGCCTTAAGCTCACTGAGTATATTAAATACTCATGCTCTCCCTTTTATTCTGAATCTGATTGCAGATGAGCTCCATGGTTGACGGCCGCCGGGAAGGACAAGCTACGTAACGAGAAATACCTTTATGTAACCTTATAAAATGTGTAAGAATAAAATATTAGAAACGTTTTAAAATTACGCTTGTTTAAATTTTGAATTACGTATATTACAAGTAATAACAGATATGTAAGGCCCATAGTGAAAAGTGATGCCACTCAGTTCATATTAACAGACAAGTCTTGGCTAACTTTAGCGAAGCTCCGAACGAACAGTGAAATGAATCGACAAAATTTTTACATTGACTGCAATCATTTTTCTTTTGCTCATTTTCGTTTGTAAACTGACGTAGAACGAAGCAATTTTTATTTATTGTTTTCAGCTGAGTAAATTGTTGCTATTGCTTGAATGAAAGGAATGGATGAGTGTGTAGATTGGATGGATTAATTGGATAGGCTCAGCCTATGCAATGAACATGATTGCCACGCACCAATATAAAATCAACGATGGCTCGGCCTGATGCAGGGAAGACCTCAATTTTTCCTAGAAGTTTATTGAATATTTTTTCTTTAGAATTTTTATGCATTAAGGCCATCAACGGGTGCTTGGGGCGGTTAATAATATTTATGAGCGGAGACGCTGGCAACAAGCATTCATTTCGTCTTAAGCTGGCTTCCCACGACGCGTGGTTTCACACGCCGTGCCGCGCGAGCACAAGCCAACGCGTCGTGGGTAGGGTCCGGCTCGAGGTGGCGCGAGCTCGCCTGTACTGGCGCGCCCGATCCATTTCGAGTCTGTAACTTCAAAGGCGCGGCGCGAGCGTGCGCGAGGAGGCTCGAGGCGGCGCGTGACATTTACTCTTCATTTCGGTGGCACCGCACCGCAAATCAACTCGAGCCAACATGCGCCGTGGGAAGTGTACAGGCGCGGCGCGGGCTGACGAGAGCTCGTAGCAGACTTCTCACGCCCTGTGATTTCACGGGCCGCGCCGCGCGAGCATTAGCTGGCTTGGCTCGTGAAACCACGCGCCGTGGGAAGCCACCTTTAGAAATTTACAGAAAATATTTCGGCAGAATTTTTATTCACTTTATTGGCCGACTGGAGATATTTTCATTATATTAAAATATGTAACGAAATTAACATTTTATGAATGTGATATATTGATAAGCTTTGTATTTTTAGACAAAATTTTTAATTTGTTTGATTTTTCCTAAAAATTTACTTTACATTTTTTCTCTAGAATTGGTATACATTTATGGAGGCTGGCTTGTATCTGAAAATAACTCCAGTCTGCCTCTAAAGGAACTAAAAATTCTACCGAAACATTTTCTGTAAATTTCTAAGAAGAAATTGAGGCCTTCCCTACATCAGAAGTCGAGGCATCGTCGAGGCATCGTCGAGGCATCGTTTATTTTATTTTCGAAATGAGATGTCTACGGCACTACGCTTTTCTTATACATATGTATGTACATGCAGGCAGAGGAGGTAATTACGGAAGAGTATGATGTATGATCAACGCGCGCTAACAGCTAAAATTTATATAATTTTTTTATTTCGTAGCAAAAACAAAAACGCCTACGGGCAAACGACACTAGAGCGCTTTTTGTATTCTTCTTCTTGAATACTGCAGAACATCACTTTCGCCCATAGGCGCTGGATATCTGTTATTACTTGTCCGTGCTTTGGTCTAGTACTGCGATATTTGTGTTACCCATTCTTTTGTTGTTTCGATAAGAACACTTTTGAAAACTTGCTACGTTCCCATCGTTTTTGTAGGCAGTAAAATAAATAAAAAAAACTTTATTTTGATTTAAGTCAGTTCGATTTTAAAAAGAATATGGTTCGAACTTTGTTTTGAAAAATATAAAAATAGATATCACCATTAATATTGTGAATTAGTCATATAGATGAAAAATATATTATAATCGTATCGTTGTTAAAAAAAATATATAAAAATGACTATTGTGATTATTTTGTGAGAATCATTTCTTTATAAACTTTTCCCCACAACGCTGTGGACATCAACTTCTGTTTGATTCGATTAAGAAGTTCGAAATAATTGTAGATGGGATTACCCAAGACTACAATCTCCTTATTGGTGACCCCGACGTGATATAGAAAGGCATCCCACACCAGTGGTAAGGTGTCTTTCCAAGATTCACCTAAAGAAAAGTTCGGTATCGAGACTTTCCAGACCAGTTGTCCAAATCAAGCAAGAATAGGAACTTTAGAGGTCAGTTTGTGACGTGTGACCCCAAACATCAAGAAGTTTACTCAGGTTTGCTCATTCGGCGAGAAGTTTATCCCGAAGAACTTGAAGATAGAAGCAAAACAATTTAAAGAAAAAGCAATTGAAGAATTTGAAGTTCGAAACAATTGAATAAGTCGAAGATTGAAACAATTGTAGAATACAAAAACGGAGACATTTTAAGGAAAAGAGCACCAACAGGTCAATGGACGCCAGTGGCCTTTAATCACTCCAAGTTAAGTGGTATCAGGTACCGTCAAGTGGTTCGTCCATTTTACAGGTCAGGAGTAAGGTTCCTTATTTACGTAGGATATATATTTTCCTTTTTCGATATATATACCTATATAGGTATATATATTTTAAAAACAAATAGGTATTTAAATTGATTTTAATTGAAATTATTCCTTTTCTTTATCCATTGCGTTAATTTTGTAATATTTGTGATTTAGTCTCTGCTCTCTCTTGCCCTGTGCATATATTGTAAAGGAACATTCGTTTTATGTAAAGTATTGTTTGACAAGTGTAAGTGTCAAGTGCTATAGTGCTCGAAAGTGGTAAGGTAGAATGGCCAATCCCAACGGGGATGTAAATGCGGAAATTTTAGTAAACGCCCCCTAACCAGCGGTGGTCATTGGGACTGTTTCAGTGAAACCAGCGCTATTCTGGACATGAAATCCAGAGCTGTGGTTCGACCAACTGGAAGCTCAATTTAAGCTGGCTAGGATTACTCAAGAATCGACCAAGTTTTATACGGTCATCAGTGTATTAGAGATGGACGTTGCTCGTCTGGTTAGTGATGTGATTCGAAGACCCCCAGTCAACGAGGAGTACAAAAGGCTGAAGGAGCTGTTGATTTCTCATCTTACAGGGAATGAGAACCAAAAAATTAAGCAACTGCAACTTCTGCGTGAAATGCAATCTCTCAATCAAGGCCGGTTAAGTGACGAAGCCTTAAATTCGGTGTGGCTGCAGCGACTCCAGCGCAGATGCAGGCTGCACTCTCGTGTAATCCTGGCACCGTTGATGAATTAGCTTCATGTGCCGACACTATTGCCGAAGTTCATCCGGCACAAGAAGAGACTGCGGTTAGAAACCCTTTTTTAAATTCCAGTCACTCGGCGTTCAATCTGTTGTCTGAACGTATTGCATCGTTAGTAAGTATAATCAAAAATAAAGTAATACCGTCGCAGGTTTCAACTACAAGTAGGTGGAGTAGTCGGTCCAAAAGTAAGGAGCGAAAGGTCTCAAAACATAAGAGCCCTGCTCGTTGTCCAAATTTATGTTGGTATCACGGACGCTTTGGTAACAAGGCCAACAAATGTATTCCGCCTTGTAACTTTTCTCAAAATTCTAGTGAGGCAACTACTATTTTATTTTCGACGAACTAACCGGCCTACCCCCTCTGGCGAATGACGGACATGGCCTTTCTAACAATCGCCTCTGTATGAAAGATCCAGCAAACAATTTTATCTTGTCGACATGGGGCGGATGTTTCTGTTTTTCCAGCTACTGCTGTCAATCGGAAGTCCAAAGCAATATCTCTGGATTTGGGACTTCGTCGAAATTTTCCATGGCAGTTTATATTGGCAGACATTTTTAAACCTATTTTAGGTGCGGACTTCCTCAAGCATTACGGATTGATAGTGGATGTTAAGAAACAACATCTCATTAACCCGCTAACATCCCTTAAGACACCAGCTCGTTTGGTCAAGACGAGATACTCATCTCTCTCAGTCTTAATCAAAATCACTGTGAATCCCCAAATTTGCAAATTGCTGCAAGATTTTTCTGCTATCACAGTGGGCAATGTACTCTTCAAGTCAGTAGCGCACAACGTCACCCAGCACATTTTGACCAGAGGACCTCCAGTCGTTTATCACCAGATAAACTTATCGTCGCTAAGCGCGAATTCGAATTTTTGCTCGAGCAAGGCATTTGTGGGCCTTCTAGCAGTTGCTGGTGTAATAAGATTGCTTTGATATCACACGTAAAACTGTGTATGATTGTTTATTTACTGATTTGTACCAAGATTATATTGCAAAGGTAGAAGGCTGCCGAACTTACTTTTCGATGGATAAGAAGCCGCTGTTTTGTAAGATATCCCTTTGTTTTAATAAATGGCAGAATATGCCAGACTTCCTCCTATGGTAGAGTATGCCACCGTTGTTATTTTATTTAAAGGCAGAGTATGCCAAAGTAATATGTGTGGGAGAGTATGCCGCTATTTGCATTTAAAGACAGAGTGTACCGCTTTGTAATGTATGGCAGAGTATGCTGCTGTTTGTAGGCAGAATATGCCAATGATAAGGAGGGCAGAGTATGCCGATGTTTAGTTGAGAAATAAAAGCACTCTTTCAAGTTGAATTTAAGTCTGATTTCTATTGATTAGTCTCTGCTTTTTGATATTAATTGGTAACATAGGAATTATTGTTTCTTACAAATTCTAGAGGGGAGATTATTGCAGAATTGCAATACATAAAATTAAAAATCAGAAATTGTAGTGTCAGCATTTCTGTTCACACAATTTCTGAATGAATCACAATGTGTTGACATGGTAAAGCAATGACCTCAGGTGTGTATATTTTCTCAATGAAAAATTATGCTTGCATATCGGGAATTGCTTGCGTTGCAAATTCTTCTTGAGGTCGAGCAAACTTGTTTGTTTTTAATTATTTTCGTTTTGATTTTTGTTTATAATTCTTGAACGTGGTCATGGCTTTACACCGATCTTCACTTTTGCACTTGATCATGAAGAAGAACGGGGAGTGGAGACCATGTGGGGATTACAGGCGCTTGAATGCATATACCATTCCAGACCGCTATCCCATTCCTCATATCCAAGACTTTGCGCATCAGCTAGAGGGTTGTAAACTATTTTCTACTTTGGATTTAACGAAAGTTTACCATCAAATCCCAGTGAAACCGCAAGATATATCAAAAACTGCCATTTGCACTCCATTCGGACTTTTTGAATTTGTACGAATGACTTTCGGTCTCTGTAATGCGGCACAAACCTTCCAGCGATTTATTCATTCTGTACTCCGAAATTTGCCGTTCTGTTTCATTTATCTCGGGTAGACATAGTCGCTTTCAGGCAAAATGTAGACTATATTGGCAAAGTTAACCTAATGACAAGTCCGGAAGCAGGCGAGATTTCCGAGTGTTTTACATTTAAAATGCACATGGCAAGGAAAGGAAGAAAGAAAGAAAAAAAATCAAAAAACAAATCAAAGTCACTTTAAAACTTTTATGAATAAAGATAAAAAATTTGAAAGCGCAAATTGCATGCAACGAAACAGAATGGCAAATGTTTCATTTTCGTAAATAAATGAGAAGGGATTTTCACGTTTTACTCTCATAAAATGTTCCCGTGCTTTTGTGAAACTGGTTTTCATAAAATATTGACAATGATTTGGTCACATGTTGTTGCTGTAATCCTATGATATTTGAACAGCTCGTGTTTCTGTTTACATTCGTTTTGCTCTGAAGAGATTAAGTGGGAAAACTCATGCTGGATTCTCTGATATTTTCGGGAAAAATGAGAATTTTACATATCCTTTTAGTATCTGGGCAATAGCGAAAGTTATCTTGTTCTTAAAAATGGGATGTAGTGTGACTTGATGTACATTATTATGAATAGGTTGAAAGGATTTTGAGGGATTTAATAAGATTTTGTCGTTCGGGTAATTCTACGTTCTCTCAATTTTTGTTTTTAACTCCTTGTCTCAGTTGCACTATAATAGTGTATAGCCAAGTTCTTCTCCCACATTAATGCAGAAGACGAAAGTATATGAAAGCACTTGTTTCATTCTAGAAACTTTCAAATTTTGCTCTACAGCTTCTTAACTTGTCATTAGGTTAACTTTAATATTGAGCAATTTACCACAGATATTCAGGATATTTAAGGCAAAGACAACGTGGTAGCCGATGTATTTTCACGAATCGACGCGATTCAGCTCTCCAGTACGATCGATTCCAAAGAAGTAGCTTCAACGCAAGCTACAGACGATCAGCCAAAATTTCTCCTCGAAAACTCACCAAATAAATTTAGGAAGATTCTCTTGGAAGATACCGAAGTAGAAATTTATTGTAAGGATCCCGCTAAAGGACTACGACCTTTTATTCCCGAAAAATTTCATAAACAAATTTTTGATTCAGTCACTAGCAATTCCAGGTTTTAAAGTCTCAGTCAAGATGGTTGTCATACGTTGCTTTTGACCTTCAGTGAAGAAAGATGTCCGCACCTGGGCTAGTAACTGCATTTCTTGTCAGAAAAATAGGGTCTCGAGACATGTCAGAAATTCAATTGGAGAATTTCCCATGCCTTCCAATCGCTTTGAGGTAGCACATATCGACTTAATTGGCCCTTTGCAACCTTCGCAAGGTTTTCGTTACTGCCTTACCATGATCGATCGATACTCTCGTTGGTCGGAAGCCATTCCTATCGCTGGCATTACTGCAGCTACAGTCGCGGAGGCACTCTGTCAAAATTGGTTTTCTCGTTTTGGTATTCCAAAAATTATCATCACAATTTGAATCCGAACTTTTCACTGAGCTTTCAAAATTTTATGGATTTAAACGAAATAAAACTACTCCGTATCATCCAGAATCCAACGGTTTGGTTGAACGTTGGCACAGGACATTAAAATCCGACATAATATGTAATCAGGAGAAGTCCTGGTCTAAGATACTGCATCTGGTGTTGCTAGGCCTACGTTCTGTTCTCAAGGAAGAGCTTGCGACAACAGAAGCGGAGTTACTCTATGGAGAGAATTTGCGTCTGCCTTTCGAGCTTTTTCAAAATTCTAAAAGCCTCAAAACGAATTTGTGGTATCTCTCAAAAATTTAATTTCTGGAATTAAACCAACTCCGGCCTCTAATCACTCTTTGGTATCGTTTTTCAAATTTAGAGCTTTGGACTCCTGCCCCGTGTCTTCATGCGTACAGACTCTCTTCGTGCCTCGCTCCAACCTCCTTATGAGGGTCTTTTTGAAGTTTTAAACCGTTCGGACAAATTTTACACACTTTTGGTTAAGTGTAGAGAAGTCAACATCTCTATCGATCGCCTTAAACCTTGCTACGAGTAAATTGAAGACACCTCCAGTACTTCAATCGCCATCTCCAGCAAGAGAGGTTATTGCAGAGAGTCCCAGCACTCAACCAGACGTCAACATCCAACCACGAAAGGTAAACTTTGCAATTACTTAACAGAACGCATAACGCCTACCGGACGAGCCACAAGAAATCCTTCTCGTTTTCGCTGAACCTGCAACGGTCTCGGTTCTGCTGGTGGGGGAGTATTATGGCGTCAGCACATTGAATTGTGTTTTGGCCTTTGGTCATTCTGTTTAGCTTTGCATTACAACTGTTAACTTTGGTCTAGTACTGCGATATTTGTGTTACCTATTCCTTTGTTGTTTCGATAAGAACACTTTTGAAAACCTGTTACGTTCCCATTTTGTTTTGAAAAATATGAAAATAGATATCACCATTAATATTGTGAATTCGTCATATAGATATAAAATATATTAAAATCGTAACGTTGTTTAAAAAATATATAAAAATAAATATTGCGATTATTTTGTGAAAATCATTTCTTTATAAAATTTTCCCCACAACGCTGTGGACATCCAACTTCTATTTGATTCGATTAAGAAGTTCAAAAGAATTCTAGAGGGGATTGCCCAAGACTAAAATCGCCTTAAGTCCATTTTTTAAATTAGATGTACTATTACTAGGAAAACCCCATGTACCAAATTTCAGCTCTTTATGTCGACATTTAATGTAAAATTTTGAAATAGTAATTTATCAAGAAAAAAATGTTATTTTATGCCTTTTTCCTATTTTTAACGTGAAATTCCAAATATTTTTGTAATCTACCATGATAACATAAAATTTAATATAAAACCCTGGGTTTACACTTTATCCAATTCGTAATCGAATGAAAAAATAAAGACATGATATACAACATAAATTAAGATTAAGCGGTGCGAGTGCCCTTTGCACTTCAGTCTATCATTGGCTTGTTGTGCACCGCTTTCTTTATAGTACATCCAAAAATCCCACTCTTCCTAGGAAGAGCATACCTTGTATTTTTTTGGGCAAAGTTTCTTCAAAATCGGCAGGCTTCCGAAGTATTAAAACATTTAATATTAACAATTTCAATTTTGATTTCAGATAATGAACTAACAACAAAATGCTGTTATAGGGTAATAAATCTTAACGGGTAATGTAAATTCGAAATATGTTACACGTTTCTAATTCGTTAATTACTCTCAATCATGAATAGTCGTAGGCACATCAAATTGATACCCCAGACCCCAATAGAAATATTTTATATCCAGCACTATGACTATAATTAACAGATATATAGCACATAAATAAAATCAGTTATTTTAGGAATATTTACTGCTATTCTGTGTATGTATATATGTACATATATATAAAACTATAGCAAAATCTATCATTTTCTTCTATTTTCTTACCTCCTTACAAATTTATTGACGTATTTAATTCACATTTAATTCTTTTCTTATTATTGGCCCAAATTACGTTTATTGAAAAGAAAGCGAAATTTCCCGAATACGTGCGCAGCAATAATAAACCCGAAAATTTACACCACCAAACTGCAGCTGAACCATTAATGCTAATTAGACGTGATCCGCATTCGCTGATTTTCGATTTGGTTTGTTTCCGCAGAATTCCATTAATGGATTTATGGTAAAATAACTGTTGGAGAAATGAATTGAATAAAATTATTAAAACCTATACACATAGGTAATGTACATATGCCTATATATACGAGTGAGTAGTATACAAAGAGTAGTGACCGAAGCAATGTTTAAGATTCTTTAGTCGGCTGCCAATAGTAATAACAATTAAATTCAATCGCTTTTTGGACGTGACCACTTCCGCTAGTAGCAAGCCATTGAGTATAGTGCGCTGTTGTGAATTAAATCATGGGATGTTGGAAGAATAAATAAAAACATGAATAGATATAAAATTAACAATAACTTGGAATTAATTGCGTATGCAGATGCGATTATTGTAAAAGGAAAAAAACCTCGAAAGACAACAAGCAGATATATATTAGATACTTAACTCGTAAGTGCTCTAAGGTGCCCATAGGAACTTAAGTATTTAATAAAACCTATAATGTTCTTAATGGTCTTCTTTATGCAAACAACGGAATTGCAATAGCAGAGGACATGATCGGATGTTTCCTTTAAAAGCTTTCAAGTGGCCGGTCAGACGGCCTGATTTGCAGAGATTTTCCTTTTAAAGTAAAAGTCTAATTCATGTTACGTATGAGCTCGCGATCCATGGGGCCCAGTATTTATTAAATTTCCTGCCATTTTTCATGGTCTACTTTGAGTATCGAAACTATTGTTCGTATTCAGAGACAATTTTTATACTCTTAGGTCATATTAACATAATACTGGCAGCTCCGTCACCGATGGGATTAATCAAATTCTAATTTAGTCATCGATCGCTGCAACAAAATTGAGCGAATAAAATTTTTTTGGCATTTAATTTTGTCATTTGTTGTAGGGCGCCGTGCCAATTTCCAAAGGCCAAACATAGATGTTGAGCATAAATATATAAAAGAAGTGCGAAGGAAAAAAATAATTTACAACTTACAAGACAAGCACTATAGGGAAGTAGATAAAAAAAATTGATTTTGGATATTACTTAAATACAAATACTAGAGTTGTGACATTTTTCATTTAAAAATTTTGTTAGGGTAGCGACATACGTTTGCTGCCGAATGAAATTCTAAACTCATTGAGTGCAATGTGACGCGACATACGTTTCGGTTTTTCCGGGACGGTTTGCTGAAATTTAATGCAGTGCAGTAGTACAGAAGCAGCGAACGAAACGATATGTAGGTACATTTAATAAAATAATTTAAGATTGTTTTTGGAGTGCGCATTCGATATTTAGAATAGTTTCAGGGTTTTTTTTTTTTTACTGTAATATAATGCCTGGCGCAGATCGGCTTGAAAGTATTTGATTTTGAAATTTTTTCCTTAACTATGTGAAGTAATATATATCAAAAGGGCGAGAACACATTCCATAAAAGCTAAAAAACTTTTCCTCATCATTCCTTAAATTTGCATGTCTTCGCGGTGGTCTAATTTCATTTAGCGGATGCACTGAAAATCTACGTTGCAATTGTTTTTTTCTTTTCTTCTTCATCCTCAATTAAAAGTAAAATAATTACAAGTTCAATATCACTAATGTTTTCCATATTTTATAGCACCCCTAAAAATTATTGAACTGACTTCACTGACTTGTATCCACAAAATAATCAAGAATAACCGTCTCGTATTTCGTCTAATCACGGCGACGGTAAAAACCGTAGCCGGCCAACCGGACGGGAAAAACCTAATCGTATGTCGCTGCCCTTAAATTCTGTATTTTCAGTTGATAACTGCAGAAAGAGATAGCAGAATAGGCTGAACCAAGATGCCGTAAAGTTATTTAAGTATGACGGTAAAAACCGTAGCCGGCCAAACGGACGGGAAAAACCTAATCGTATGTCGCTGCCCTTAAATTCTGTATTTTCAGTTGATAACTGCAGAAAGAGATAGCAGAATAGGCTGAACCAAGATGCCGTAAAGTTATTTAAGTATGGCAAAGGCGCTTTTTAAATTAAATAGACGTACCCAAAATAACTTTAAGGCGTTGTGTCGGTAAGAAATTTTCGTTAAGTTTAAACGTCAAATTTTCCATAATTTATAATTGCGGTAAGAGTCGCTTATTACTTACAGATGCGGTGTCAGACAATTAATAAATCCTTAAAATGTGCAATGAAAATATTAAAATATCAGAAGAGCGGTACTCCAAATTAGTAGAGGCAGTAAGAATTGAAAAAAATATGTTTGCCGTCAATTGCCCCAATGCAATTTGGCATATTCCGCATTTGATAAAAATCTTTGCTAATATTCTGCAGCTCATCAAAGTTCGGCTCTGTCACATAAAATTGTGATCAAACATTCTATTTAGCATATATGAGGAATTATAGTATCCCTAAGTTTAATTATTAAATTGTAGCTGGTATGGGAAATTAAAACAACTTTTCTTCTTTTCACCAAAATTTTTCATTAATAGAGTTATTAATCAATATAATGCAACGAATACAAACATCCATAACGTTGATACAACTAATAATCTACCGATTAAAAATAAAACATATATTAGACTGCCGTTTATGACACCGATATCTTACAAATTAAAAGACTTAATGTCCTCGTATTCTAAGAATATACAGGTAGTTTTCTATAATACGAAGACAGTTTATAATCTATTCACCAGACTTAAAGATCGAGATCCACATGAATTACAGTCTAATGTGGTATATAAAATTAATTGCAAGTCATGTGAAGCATGTTATATTGGCCAGACTAAACAATTGTTAAAGAAAAGACTATACCAACACGGGTATGATTGCAGAGCTACCAACAGTCACAAAAACGAGATGACAGCCCGAGCCAAGCATAATTTCGAAGAGAGAGACCATGTTTTTGATTTTGATAATACAAACATCGTGGACTATGAAAATATTAGTGAAATGATACACATACAGCACAATGACAACAACATTAATTTTCGGACTGATACTTTAAACCTAAATCCAGTCTATAGGACACTATTAAACTCATACAAAAACACTTTAATTAGTTAGGAAAAAAAGAGATTGATGTTATTGTAGTTTTGAAAAGGTCTTACTCCCACTTTGTTATACCAGTACTAGACTATCTGTTTTCCTGTATTTTTATGTACATAGGATGCTATCTGACAGCCGTAAAAAATTTTTTTTTAATTTTTTGGATGCTCCTTACAATTTGTTTAATCTTTTTTTAATGTGTAATTTCAACAATAATTTTTATAATTCTTACATATAATTTCTTGAGGTAATTGATAGACAATTTAATGTATTACTGTTGTAAATGAATTCTTTGTCATGTATATTTATAGCCCTGAAGAAGCGTTGAAATACAACGGGAAACGTTGGTGAAAAGAAGAAAAGTTGTTTTAATTTCCCATACCAGCTACAATTTAATAATTCTATTTAGCATCGCATGTTTCATAAATGACTGTTCTGACCGTTTAGTTTCCAACTTTCCAGCTCCATGAGAAGGATTGCATTAAATAACCTTGCGATAAAAATCTGTAGGACAAATTACATATAATACATATTTTGCAATATAAAGGGTTTTCCAATAAGAGGTGTTATTTTAATTAGCCCGTTATTTCGGTAGATGTCACTTTTGGAGCTGTCATTTATTGACATTTGACAAGTAGAAACTACGCCATTAATAAAAATGGAACGATACACGATTCAACAACGCATTGAAATTATTAAAATTCACTATAAAAATGGTGAAAATGTGGCAGAGTCGGTTCGTAAAACTCGAACATTTTTGGGTAGTCGTGAAGCACCTTGTCGGACCGCAATACAGAAATTGGTAGAAAAATTCGAGCTGTCGGGACAAGTTAGTGATGTGAAGAATAAAACCCGTGCACGTCGCTCAAGAACAGCCGAGAATATTGCTGCTGTAGCCGAAAGTGTTGAAGAAAACCCAGGTTTGTCCACTCCTCGTCGTTCTTTGGAATTAGGCATTCCACAAACGTCATTACACCGTATTTTGCATAAAGATTTGGGTCTTAAGGCTTATAAAGTTCAGTTAATACAAGAACTCAAGCCGGCCGATCATCAACAACGTCGAGTCTTTGCTGATTGGGTCCTTGAAATGCATGAAAATGATCCGGAATTCCATCGAAAACTCATCTTGAGTGATGAGGCCCATTTCCAACTCGATGGCTTCGTCAACAAACAAAATTGTCGCATCTGGGGCTCGGAAAACCCAAAAGTTATTGTTGAAAAGCCTCTCTATCCTCAACGTGTGACTGTTTGGTGCGGTTTATGGTCCGGCGGGGTCATTGGACTTTACTTTTTCGAAAATGAGGCTGGACAACAGTTACGGTGAATGGATTGCGCTATCGACAGATGATTAATGATTTTTTATGGCCGGAATTAGATGGTATTGATCTGGACAACGTTTACTTTCAACAAGACGGCGCTACGTGCCATACAAGCAACGAAACCATTGATCTTTTACGGGAAAAGTTTCCGGACCGTGTTATCTCTTGAAGAGGTGATCACAATTGGCCACCGAGATCTTGTGACTTAACAACTGGCGACTTCTTCCTTTGGGGCCACGTGAAAGAGAAGGTCTACGGCAACAGCCCAGCGTCAATTCAAGACCTCAGAGATGGAATTCGTGAAGCTATCGAGGACATAGGGCAGCCACTTTGCGATTTGTTTAGGAAAATTTCATGAAAAGGATATGGTCCTGTAGGCGTGGTCGTGGTGGTCATTTCGCTGATGTTATTTTCCATTATTAACGGCATACCTTCCTCTTTATAATGAAATAAAGATCCGATCATTTATCTCAAAAATGGCATTTTTCTTTGAATATCAAAATAACCCCTCTTATTGGAAAACCTTTTAGTTAACAACTCTAATTAAGGCCTTACATATGTACGTCTAGCAGCGCCAAAAATGCGCTAAAAGAATATGTTTTTTAGTAAGGATAGCAATAGAAATTAATTACACATTATTTATTGGTATTTAAACTTAAAAAAAAAATTCATTTGACTTTATTTTTACAAAAATTACTGTATAAAAAATCACACAAACTAAGAAAAAAAACTTGCTCCACGGTCGGCATCATAACTCCAGTATACGTTGATCGATCTGCAAAATTAAAAAAAAATCCTCTAAAATAAAGGTGCAGTTATAGTACGTCGAGCCGGAATTTTTAATTTTGAAAAATTTAGCAATTTATATCAGTTTAAAAAAAGTATGCGCTTTACGTCATGAATTTTACACTTTAATTATTTTTATAAAATTTTTTATTCAAAATATCAAAAAGCCGGCTCGACATACTATAACTACACCTTTATTATACAAGAATTTTTTTAAATGAGGTTTGTTTATGGCAAAAATGTCAAAAATTCATAAGTAAACCTCAGTCTCCTTGAAATTTGCACAGTTCTTTACGGGCATTTTGGTCCAGTCTAATGTCCGGGATATTCATAAAAAATATCGCCGGAAAGATTAAATGCAATCGGGGAGGTGCAGAATCGTCTTTTCTGTTCACCATTTTTCTTTAAAAAAACAGGGAGATTTCCATCGGCCGCTCTGTTCATTGCGATTGTGTTTAAGCCGTATGACTAAAACAAAATGATAGTGACACGATAAATAACGCCGTAAAAAACGTCGACAAAAACTACAATAGGAACGACAAGAGCGCGTCAAGAAAAGACAATCCGTAATTAAATTTATTCTGTCATTTGTGTTCTAAATTAAAAATTGAAAAAATTTCAACGAATAAATTGAAAAATATTATTCAGTAGCTTGTGTGGCGTTTTTGGCTTATGAAAAGTTTAAAATACAAAGCCAACATAGAAGAAGATTGTGGGTCCAAGAGTTATACGGGGTGGTCAGTAGAGCAGGAGGTGATGGCATATCAACCGTTTAGGAGTTACAGGGTGATTAAGAAAAAAAGCTGGTTTTCACAAAACAAATACAAGGCGTACGGCCACAGTTAAGAACTCATTGCATGCAGAACTTCATGGCCTTTCCAACAACTGTTCAACTAGTCCAGTACTCCTCTCATCTAAGAAGTTATTGTGGTTAAAACTAAAAAATTTGTATTTTCTTACCTTTTTTATTACTTTGATTTCCATTTTTTTTTTTTTCAAAAAGGTCATTAATATAACTTTTTTTATAAAAACTGTAAGCTTTAGACTCTCCTCCTTATTTTGCCCTACAGTTGTAGTAAGGTGTTATTAGCTCACAGCTTATTCACGTCACATCGAAATTAGCTCATACTTTTTTTAAATAAGGGAACAAATTATCTTTGAGAACAGGTTTCAGAATAGCGTTGAAAATAAGTTACGAGCTAATAACGGCTACAGATACCACATTGGCTGTAATAGATCAAATTAAAGAGGAGAGCATACAGTTATTATAAAAAAAAACAGTTATGTTAATACTTTTTTAAAAAAAAATAGACATCAAAGTAAAAAAACAAAAAAAGAAAGAAAATCCGAAATTTTAAGTTTAGTCCACGATAACTCCTGAGATGAGAGTACAGGACTAGTTGACCAATTGTTGGAAAGGCCATGACGTTCTGCATACAACGAGCTCTTAACTGTGACAGTACGTCCTGTACTTTTTAAGATACAGTGTTTTGTAAAAAATTGGTCTTCTCTTTATCACCTTGTAACTCTGAAACTCCTGCCATACAATTTTTTATTTGTTTATTTGAGTACTATCACCTCCTGCTATACTGACTAGCATGGAGGAAACTCTCTGTATAAAACTCGGCCGGAGTTACGCTTCTATGCGGAATCGTTTTTTCGTATAAAATACCGTGGCATTTCACCACTTCAAATAACTTTTCCGTAATTTTTATACCCTAGATGAAATCTATAGGGTATACTAAGTTTGTCATTCCGTTTGTAACACCTCGAAATAATGATGGTGGAGCAAAATGGATTGGACACCCATTCATAATATTAAAAGTTATTTTGATTTTTGCATGTCCGTTCGTCCGTCCGTTCGTGCGCACGATAACTCGAGAACGCGTATACTTAGAGAGCTGAAATTTTGTGCACAGACTTTAAAAAAAAAAGTTAAATTAAGTTCGAAAATGAGACGGGCAACTCCTTCGTGGGGTTGCCATATAAAAATTTCGTTTTCCGCTATATATTTGGACACTGGTTGAGAACGCGTCGACGTAGAGAGCTGAAATTTCGTACATGATGTTTTTACTACATTAGCAAAGAAATTGTCAAAAATGGACTAAATCGGGCAACTCCTTCTTGGTGTTGCCATATAAAAATTTAGGTTTTTTACGTATACTTTGAAAACGATCAGTCCAAGACATTTTGATTGTACTAAAAACTTCTGCAGAATATGAAATCCTATAAAATTGGTTATGATCATTTTTTCTGTGCGACAAACCGTTCTAGAAATATATGCGAAAAACAACTTCAAAATCAAACTTGAATAGATCGGTGATAATACGAAATTTAATACGGGCATTCATCTAGGGTATTATAACAATTGGTCTTAGACCAATTATAGCTTTTTTGGCATTCATCTAGGGTATTATAACAATTGGTCTTAGACCAATTATAGCTTTTTTATTTGTTTATTCAACTAACTTTGATAATTTCCACGGTATTGTTTATTTTCTGATATTTTTAATCTATTAAGTCAAACATACATATAATTACGATAAACTTAAACAATACATATGAACGCAATACAAAACCTTAATTTGGCTAAGCGCACGCTCTACAACCCCGAACGGTATTACCAACTTTGTGTTTTATACCATACCCCGAAATGTTACTATTATAATCAAATGACAGCGTTTTTTATGGCATTATTTGTCGTGTCGCTCACATTCTGTTTTAGCCTTTAAGGTTATTCCCCTAAGTCATTTGATTACGAAATATTACGAAACAACTAAACCGACTGGCACGATTGTTATTTCTACTTTACTTAAAATATGGCATTTGACGGGAATTCCCTTGACGCCACTTTAAGTAATTTTTCTAGCGGGACTGTCAAATTTTCTCGAGGAAAATTATGTCTTGAACCATTCTCAAGTAAAAAGAGGAAAGTGATGGGTTTTATTAGAGTTATATATTTCATCTTTACAAGATTGTTTTCTGTACCAAACCTGAGAATATACCTTGTTCTAGAACATTGGAGAGAACAAATTTGTTCTGTCGATTGAAGCAAACTATTTGTTAGTTTGCTTCATTTAAATCTTATATGAAAATGTACGGGCGCTGTTCTCCAATTTTTTAGTTGTAAAAGTTGGTCAAACTCAGCTGACAGCTGAATCTATCATAAAAAATTGTGAAAAAAAATTCTTGACATTTGTAATTTGTAAACTGTCACCATTGAATAAAATAACTAATAGTATTATATGTATATATTATATTAATAATAGTTATTCAATGTCTGACAAGCAAGTTTTTAACGCTGTAATTTCGTGGTTAAATATTGCAGATAGAGACATTTGGCTCAGGTGAGTGATATATCAACACGACACAAACAATATCAAATTATTATTTAAGTTGTTGGTATTGCAGCACGTACGACTGCCTTTATTAAGTTCAAAATTTGTTGTTGGAACAGTAGACTCAATTTATTAGTACGCTCCAATGAGGCCTGGCGAAATTTAATAGATGAAGCCCAAAGTGATTTGTTGCTTCCACAAGAATGTCCTTTAATGCAAAGACACCCTACCAAACCGAGAAAGCCAACACGACGAGAAGAACTTTTTGCTGATGGTGGATGCTGTTCAGGTGATGCAATTGCTTCCGTAGATATACTAGATCCACAGACCAATGACTGGAAAATGGTTGCACCAAAGAGTAAAACTCGATGGTAATGATTTATCTAGAATAATGCAATGGGATAGTGAGCCTGCAATTGAACTCGATCCTTTCAAAATTCTTGACAATGTATAGTTTTTAATAACAATGAAATTGACTTAAACTTTATATTGTTATAAATTATCTTTCATTTTAGAGACACTTAAAGCAATCATGTACTGTTGAGCCCTGGAACCAATCTCCTTGTGAAATTCGCTTGCAGGCCAGAAGTCAAGTCAAACTGTTAGAATGTTCCAATCACAGTAGTATTTAAATGTGATATTTCATGCAATATTTCGAACAAATATATTTCTATATAGACTTCATGTTTATGCCGTTAGATAATATTTTCCAAACGCCAGTTATACAGAACTATAGGTATAGCTACATTGATCAATGAGATGTTAACATACATAAATAAACTTAAAAGTAGTGCAAACTGCTGGATATAAAAATTTTGTTCTCTTGAAGCGCTCTTTTGTGTTTTTTTTTTGTTCTGCTCTATTCTGCGGACACAAAAGACCACAGCCAATATCAAAAATCATATAACTTATAAAGATATCGCATACCGAACAAATTCCATGTACAAGAAATTTTTTTCATGGGATGTAGCTCTACTTCCGAAGCAACGTGTGTTGACGCATAGTCAGTCAACCAAGTCGGTCAGCCAGCACTCAGCGCATCCGCACGGCACACCGCACATGTAGTCAAGCCAACATGAGTACCGCTGACCGCCTATCGTTCTGATGAATCAGAAGGATTGTTTTAAGGTGGAGGGAAGGAAAAGTGACATTGCGCCGTCATCCCCAATTAGGAATTATCTGTCAAGCCATGAACAAAGTCGAAAAAAGGGAGCAGCAGGCGACATCCACAGTCTTCATGCCTTGTCTTACTGCAAACGTTATAATTTCCATAAATTTGTTCTACATGCTTTTTTTTTTATACGATTACAAAGAAAACATATTTGGCTGCTATTTGTTTTAAACTACATTTTGCTGTGAGACCGACAGTTTTGGGCTTTAAGTGGGAAACAGAATGTGGCGCTGTAGCGCAAACTGTCAAAATATAACAGCACGTATGATGGCGACACAATGCGCAGCTGGCGCTGTAGCGCACTTTGGCCAATTTTTAACTTTTTGTGCGCGCCAAGATTGACATTTGTGATTTCGAAGCGGTTTGTTCGAATGAAACAAAATGGAAAATTTCGATACAGAAAAAATCATCGAAATAATTAAAAGGAAAGATATATTGCGGGATCCCCTTTATAAAAATTTAAAAAGAAAAGCGGAAATATGGAATGAAATATAAAATATCAAACTAGTTTTCACAGAACTAAGCTGCAGCATTATATTCATACTCAGCTACAAGGTAAGCGGCAGACTATGCGCCAGCGCTAGCACCACATTCTGTTCCAGCGATCTGTTTAAGATGAAATTTTAGTTTTTCCTCCATGACGAGTATACAAAAAGCAGTGAGAGTGAGCTCTTACTGCATGCTGTACCCGGCACGTTAAGGCCTTTTAATATGTCGGTGCCTTCGTCGACTTCATGGCTTGTATTATATTTCGGGGGTTACGTGCTTTGTGATCTACTGAGCTGTGATTTGCGGACTGCGGTGTGGTGTGACTGCATGTATAGTGATGCCTTGTCGTGATGGAAGGCATTCCTGAAAATATTAGGTTTGTTCGGTGAAAACACCATGAAAACACCGTGTAAATTTTTCCCTATACCCGGGGTTTTGTGCACTCATTGAACAAGTTTTTAAAACACCGGGTAAACCTAATGTAGTGAAATTTCTCTGACAGTTCTCCTGAGTATAATTAATTGTAAAAAGTTATTTATAAAATGGGTGAAGACAAATAAAATGTGCTCTAGCAATTTTTCTATTTCTTTTCTTCTAATTTTTGCTTATTTTTGCTCAAGAAGTCATTTCTTCTTCTCTTGATTTTGATCTGGAACTGTGGGCTCTGTGCGCGAGCTGGAGTTCCTTCACAATGGCTTGACCCTATGGGGTATATCGCCAAAAAAGTGTGCCGTTATTTGATTGCCATGTCCGGCTACTTTTAGATGTGCTTATATTTGATGACCTTGCTGGCCGTTGTCAATTGTTGTTGATGATGATCTTACAGGTATTTGATGTTCTTATTGAGATATGAGCGTGTTGACTATTGATCAAGCAGTAATGGACAAAAACATAACAGACATCTACAAAGAAGAACATATAACATACAAGGACGTACAACACTATACGAGACGTGGAGGTAGGGTCTATTAGCAGTTTGCTATCTGAAGGAATTTATGAGTTTAAGAAAAAATGAGTTGAATGGATGTATTGTTTGAATTGATTATCTAAAAACATGGCTCATTTACACCTGCAGCAGTCCCGCAGCTTCAGCAAAGCGTGTTAGTTCCTTGAGCCCGCCGAAGTCAAAAGATTCCACTAAGCTTTCTAGAGATCTGGCGCCTAGAATAGTTGGGAAGCTATTCTGATTGAACTGAACCGGGTGCACTCTAGAATGCTGTGCTGTATGAAATTGGGTGTATTGCATGAATTGCAGTTGACTAAATCCGTTTTACCTATGGTCTGAAAGAGTTTGGCGTCGTACCTGTGACCAGCATAGAGTCTATTAATGAATCTGGTTTACTTGGGAGTGAAGTCGAGCCAGGGGGGTTTTCGTGGTAAAAGGAAAAAAAAATTGTAGAAGGCTCCTCTGGACATGCGGGTGAATTCTTCATTCCAGTCTTGTGTATGAAACTGTTTATGGCTATTAGGGCATCCTCAAGGGAAATGGAGGTCACAGAGACCTGATCTGAAACTGCAGCTTGCTTAGCCTTCTTGTCTGCCAGCTCGTTAAGAGCAAGGCCTCAATGGCCTGGAAGCCAGAGGATGCGAAAGGCGCGGGAAGGGTTCTGGTCTATTAGGTTGAATATAGATTTCGCATAGTAGTTAGAGCTTTCTTTCGTTAGAGCTAGATAAACAGCTTTTGAGTCTGTGATGATGAAGGATTTAGTTCGGGGGGAAGAGGCTCCCAGCTCAACGGCCAGTCTAATGGCCAGTAGCTCACTTGATGTGGATGATCTTAGCACATTGTAACTCTTTGTGACGGTGTTCAGAGATGGAAATTCAACCGCACACACACCTGTGTCTGGTTGATTGGTCGAAGCATCGGTGGCGTAAACAGCCCAGTCTTTCGAGTAGTGCGCGTTGACAGCATGGAGATACATTTGCGAGAGTTCTTCATCTGAGATGGTCGATTTGGTCTTACTAGCCTTTGCAATCTTGTCATGATCTATTGATAGGTTCCCAGGAGGGGGAGTCAGTGTGCATTGGCCAATTTGAGAGAAAGTTTCTAGAAAGGTGTTTGCTATGAATGCATAAGACGACCTCTTAGTGTCAAGTGCTCTGGTGTCATCCATTGAGATGTCACCTGAGCTGACAAGCTTGCCGAATTCCTTCGCAAGCATATTTTGTGTTCTGTATTTTTGGCGGGAGCTCATTAGTCAGCCCGTACAGGATGTGGATAGGGATGGTGGGTGGTACACCAAGAGAGGCTCTTAGGCAGGAATTTGTGAGCGTTCTGAGCTTATTTTCAATAGTTTTGGGACGACACGCCATTGTGGTGTTGGATAGCTCGATCTTCGGTCTGATTGCAGCCCGAAAGGTCTTGAGTGCTGACTTGGGGTGGATGGGATGGCTTCTTGCAATGATCAGTCTGAGGGTGGAGAGGTAGTACGAGGCGGATTTAGATACCTGTTCAATCTGACACCCCAGAGACAGGTTTGAAGAGAAATGCCTGCCTAGAAACTTTAGATGCTATTGAGCTGGGACTTTTGAGCCTAGAAAGTTGAGTGAGAGCGACGATAGCTTGTTACAGCGAATTGGCATCATGACCAGCTTATCTCTGTTAATTTGAAGGTTTAGAGAGGATCCGGCTTCCGAGAAGTTTTGTAGCGCTGCTCCTAGCTTTGCTAGGGCATCGCCGAAGGTTTTTCCAGGTGTGATCAGGAGAAAGTCATCAGCGAACTGGACCATGCTAACATCTTCACTAGCGATGTCAAGAAGCTTTCTAGTGTAGATTTTGAAGAGAGGGGGGGCTGAGCGAGCTACCCTACGAGAGCCCACTGAATGACTGCACACTGACTGAACTTAGCGTGAGCTTCCTGCAGGACAGGAAGTTCAAAATCCAGTCAGTGAGATTGCCCTGGATATCTAGAGATATGAGCATTTCTTTAAGAGTGTTCAGACAGACTGACTCATATGCTGAGGATATGTCTACAGAGAGAATGTAGGCAAAGGAATTTTTCACGTGGAGTTTCTTCTCCCTAAGATGTTTGTTCAGCCTGTCCGACACAATGCTGTTGATGCATTTGATGGAAGTAGATATCAGGGCAATCGGTCTGAATGTGTCGAGGGCACATCCAGCTTTATTTATTTTTTTTTAATTGGGACTACCTTGATTTCCCTCAGGTGAGTCGGTATTGAGTTTGATAGCTAAAGCTCATTGAGCGAGTCCAGCAGAGAGCCAAGGGCTGTCCCATCTAGACTTTTGAAGGCAAAGAAAGGGGTACCATCTGAGCCTGGCGCAGAAAAGTTTGACTTCCTTCGTAGAACATCGGATAGCTCAACTAGGGTGAGCTGGCTTGTAGACTCTGAGCTTAGCCTATTGTTGGGGGAGCTGACTACATGCGTTTGGCCCGCGGAGGGAGGCCTGATGAGTGACTCGAGAAACCCGAGAGATTCCGAGTCATCCCATTTCTGACAGGCATCAGAACCTTGAAATTTCGTTGACAGGTTTCGAAAAATTTCAAGAATTTCCTAGAGTCCAGCTGTTCTAGGTGTGAGAGGCTTTAGCCTTTTGAATGGATCCTTTCAGGAGCCTGGATGTGGCTAGATACTTATTTAGTGAGATATTAGATGAGCTTCTTATAAACTCAGAGAAGGGTGCCTTTTATTTTCAGAGAGACGTTGAATGTCCGGATTCCAACATGACTTGGGGGAGAACTTGCTGTGAGGCAATACGAAGGTGTGTTTCTCAATAATTTCTTTGATGTCCTCAACAATGTGATTACACCTTCCTAGCGCTTTGAGCTCTTCTAATGTTCCAGTATTATTTAGGAAGCGTCTACGGGGGCTGGGACTAGGTAGGGACCAATTTGCTAACCGTTATCTCAACTGGAAAGTGGTGAAAGCCTCCAACTTGCTGTTGGATTACTCTGGACGAGATTTGGGTAGGCGGGAAAGAAGATATCACCAAGTCAAATGTGGAACCCGAGCTGACTAGGGATGTATTAGAAAAGAAGGTGGGGGAGGAATTGGAGATAATATGCAGTCCACAGGTTAGGGCAGTGTCTTTCAGGAGAGATCCCTTTCTCACTGAAGCGTCGGATCTGATAATATTGTTATCCCACAGGGAGTCTCTTGCATTTAGATCGCCACTCAGAATTACCGAGTTGAGCTGGATAGGAAGGTGAGAAAATCCTCTGTGTCATTTTTGAACCTAGCTAGATCAATTGTGGGAGGGGATTAGGCAGAGGCTACAACTAAACTGGAACCGGGGTCAGTCATCTGAACCACGACAGTGCCCATACCTGAATCAAACGTAATACGCTTATAGCTAAAGTGTGACTTGATGGCAATTAGAGAGCCTCCATAACCGTCGGCTCTGTCATTTCTGACTAGATTATAGCCTCTTAGGGAGGCACAGAGACTGGCCTTAAGCCAGGTTTCATTGAGTAGTATGATGTCGTATGTACCTAAGTTTAAGGTTCAAGGTCAGATTTATTAGCGCTGAATGTTTAGGTGTAGTAATTTCATGGGGGGTTAACTAGATCAAACAGGAGGCGTTTGCGAAGGTGTGCTGAGGTTGGGTGGTTTGTCAGGTGGAGATGCACTGTTTATAATGTTAAGGTCTGTTGATAAGTTGAAGTTGTTCATTTTAGTTTTGAGATTGGATAAGAAATCAGAATTATTATTACTTGTGGAAGATTTGTTTAGCTCTGTGTTGATCCATGACAAGAAGCGTTCTAGCTCAGAAACTCTGAGTTTATCAGCCATTATGCCAGTGCCTGTTTTCCCACTGTCCATGTTCTCATGCTCTGGAACATGGCATAGTGCGAGTTAAAGGGATTGACAGGTTTCTGAAAGTTAAATCCTTTGGTTACTTTGGCATATGATCTTTTCGTTAGCACTCTGTTGGCATCTCTAATAGGGTTTCGGATCTTATGGTCAGCAATGACTGACGGAAAAGCCTCGCCATTCATTGTGTTAAGTAAGTCAAACCTATTCTGGTTGTCTGGCTGGCTTGGCTGGCTACAACCATGTTTCTGGCAGAACGTCTGTTCGGACCGCTTATTGTGTGTAATTTTGAGGATGTCTTGTTCGATATGTTTGGCCGGACATAGAGGATCAGTAGGCTTATGATTGCCTTTGCAGTTGTTGCAGTAGGCAGGGTTTCTACAGGGCTTTATTTCACATGTCTCTTTGCAGCAGTTGTCGCAGAACGGGCTTTTGGCCTTGCACTGTGGAAGGCCGTGACTATACCTGAAACATCTCATGCAAAGTCTTGGTCGATGGGTAAAGTATTCTACGGAGCGAAGTGTTCCTGCAATCGCTGCCTCCTTAGGGATTTCAGAGCTCATGAAAGGGAACTGTACGACTTGTTTTCCTCGATTCTTTTTGTGAAGCGAAAAGCATGAGTGACTTTGATCGGTGATGAGATGTATCGAAGAATGTCTTCATCTGATAAGTCTGTGGGTACATTTTTGACAATACCCTGCTTACGTTAGTGTGTGAGTGGAATGAAGCATTTTAGATCAGCCGTAGGGAGGCCTTTCGTGAGAAGGTTATTAGCAGCTGCACTACTAGCAAAGAAAACTTTTATCGAGTTGAAGGATTGCTGTACGATTTTGACAAAACTGAAATCGGATTTTGCTAGGATGATGCCAACTGCAATATCACTTAGTCTTACCCTGTTTTCTTCAGGGCTCGCACTATTTTCAGTACTTGTGACCAGGACCCAGTAAGGGTCTTTGTCTTTATTGGTGTATAGTAAGAGATCCGGATTCGGATCAGAAATCAGAGTGTTGGAGGTAGAGGTTGGTAGAGGTGTGCTGGCGGCTTCTTTTAGAGTTTGTTCTGACTCCTGCATTCTACTGCGCTTGCCATTACGAGCATACGAGTGAGGAATGCTTTTAGTATTTCCAGAAAAGTCTTTAAACGCTGCTTTCGTGCAGGTTAAATTAGCATTTTTGTGATTGTCTGACGAAATTGAAATTTTTTGGAAGTTGTGAGGTTAACTAACTGGCAGAGTGGAGATCAGAACATTGGTCGTGTCCTGTCCCCCGTGTCCATATATACTTCATTATCCATCATCCTACACTATAGCTGCATTTTGTCAGCAACCGTTATGCAAAAGACGCCAAGAGCCACACACACCACTTGAAGTGCACACGCGGTTTATATTCAAAAAATAATATGAAGAAACTCAATATAAAGTAAATAGTAATACAAACCTGAGCTCGGCAAAAAAACTCAAGGAAAAAACACCCCCTATAAGTGTTTTAAGGCGTAACTAGATGTTTCAAGAAAACTACAAAACACAACCTTCTTAATGGCCGCTGCTGAGACCTTTCTGAAATTTTCACAAAAGGAACTAGGTAAATTACATCTACTACTTGATACTTTCACCAAACAATTCTCCAGAATTATTGCAGCTCTCTTTTCGCTGTTAGATAAATTCGTTAAACTTCTATCGCACAATTAAAAAACACAGTTATGTATGCTATACCGAAGTAATTGGATATTACAGTTTTTAGAACTTTTTTTTAAGAACGGGTTTTAGCCACTGATATAAAAACTCCTTTTCCATGAGAACTTGACAGAACGGAGAAGTAATTTATATGTCCCAATCAGCAGCAAATTGCAAGTGACAGCTCTCAAGTGACAACTGTCAAACCATTACTCCGAGAAGGGGTAGCCCAGGTTTTTCAAAAAACAAGATAGTCTAGCCCGGTGTAACCCTAGGTTTACCCGGAGTTTTTATCGAACAGACCTATTTGTTTGCCTTTAATTTCATTTTGAGTTATTAGTCGAGTATATTGGTTGTGGTATTTTTTCGCATTGCTGTTTGTGATTAGATTTTGATATTAAAAATTTTCTTAGAACTGGTATTTGTTTGTTTTAAACATAATTAAAATTATTTCTACTTCAAGGAAATCTGGCAATAAATGCAGTTTCGTATACTGTCAGAAATCTAAAAGATCAATTATAGATCTGAGATTATTTAAATTCCCATGTCCGGATACAGATCTTGGTAAACTATGGTGTGAAAGGTGCGGTGTTCTCGATAGCAACAAACAGCCTTATATTTGCCATTATCATTTTACTGAAGGTTGTATTGGGAAAATATATTTAAAAAGAAATGCTGTCCCATCCGTGCAATTGCCGAAGCAAAATCATTTGGCTGACGATTTCAGTTTGAATGAATTTGTTCTTTTAAGAACACCACCTAAGAAATGCAGGTGATCTGAGACCCCAGAGGGACTTTGTTCGTCCTGTTTAAAAAATTTAAGAAATTGTAGTTGTAGAAGAAAAAGGAAAGAACCTTAAAGGACGAACACACAGCTCAAAAGTTAAACTTGTTTTAATTAACCCAAAAAATAATATTTAATATTACTGAAAACTGTGCTCCTCTGCAGATTTGTTGTCAAATTTCATTGAGCTTGTAAGACATAGGCGTATATAAACAATATATTTGTCTGAATTTATATGTCAATTCCAATGCATTCCAATTAATACAGCCGTACTGTTTCCAAAATTGGTTACAGTTCAGTATACATTTTGAGCTTGAAAGAGACAAATAGATTTTAGCCAAAATTTGTGCCATTTTTGACTATAGGAATTACTTACGTAAAGCCAACGCGCCCTTTAATTAAACAGGCGTAAACAAATTAACTTTAACTCGTATGAGGCGAACTTTCGTAAGTATAGGGAACTCAGAATAGCTCATTCCGTAAGAACGCGATATGTACAAACAATTAAATTATTACTAAATGATTAAAAGTGCAATGTAAAAATTAAAATGGAATAAAAATGGTTCTGCGCATTAATAGAAAGCACAAAACTTCAATTAAATAACTTCCATTTGTTAATTTTTTCACTTTTATCACTTTTTATACCCTAGATGAAATAATGATGGTAGAGCAAAATGGATTGAACATAAAATTAAAAGTTATTTTGATTTTTGCATGTCTGTCTGTCCGTCCGTGCGCACGATAACTCGAGAACGCGAGTACTTAGAGAGCTGAAATTTTGTGCACAGACTTAAAAAAAAAAAGTAAAATTAAGTTCGAAAATGAGACAAATCGGCCAACTCCTTCGTGGGGTTGCCATACAAAAATTTCGTTTTCCAATATGTATTTGAACACTGCCTGCGAACGTGTCGACGTAGAGAGCTGAAATTAGGTACGTGATGTTTTCATTGTACTAGCAAATAACGGTTCATAAATGGACTAAATCGGGCAACTCCTTCTTGGTGGGTGTTGCCATATAAAAATTTAGGTTTTTTACAAATACTGCGAAAACGATCAGTCCAAGACATTTTTATTGTACAGAAACTTCTTCAGAACACGAAATTCTATAAAATTGGTTGTAATAATTTTTTCTGTCCGACCAACCGTTCTAAAAATATATGCGAAAATCCACTTCAAAAATCAAACTTGCACAGACAATCCGAAATTTCATGCGGGTCATAAACCAATTCTAGTTTTTTTCTTGTTAAACTTGAAAACATTAAATATCAAGATAACAATTCTTACGAAATGTGATATATATTTAGGCTACAAATATCAATTTTTCGTAAACCTCAGTCTCGTTTAATTTCGTAAAGTTATTTATTTCTATTGTAGTTCAGCCTTTGGATAGGATGGCTCAGTCCATTCTTATTATATGTATGTCAGTGTATTAACTACAAAGACTGAGCAAGTGGAACAAAATTCTGCAACCCTCGCTCGAATATAAAATCGAAGATGCCTCGATGAGGCGTCGACTTGCTGACGTATCCAAAGGAAAGGGTAAGTCAGCAATGTCTCGCTCAAATTATAAAGTCAACGATGCCTCGACCAGGGGCCGGATTCTGTAACTCGGAGAGCTTGGGACTTTGGGAGATGAAAATTTTCGTTTTCCCCGATTAAAACTCTCTAACTCTCCATTCGAGATTCTCTAACATACTTGGGGAGTTAAAGAAAATGTGAGAAGTACCGAAATTTTGAAAGACAGCTAACTCTGTGTGGGAGGGTCGTAGAGCATTGTGGTTTTTTTCTATGGATTTAGCGTCTAGGGTACAAAAATATAGGTGAACAATTTCTGGGGGAGGGGCTTTTGGGGATGGGAGTGGTACAAAAAAAACGGCCATTTTTTATCTTAAGAAAGACTGATTCACTTCTTTTGCAGTTATCTCCAAAACTATTTACCGGACTCAAAAACTAATTACATATCTAATTAGGGGACAAAGCGTAGATGCGATTTCATCCTACACATAAGCTTTAGCGTGCATATTTAAAATTTGTATAGCATCTCTTCTATACTAGAAGACGACCAAATTGACCAATTTCGCGTGAATTAAAATTTTTAGCGGGTACCTTGAGACACCAAAATCCTTATTTCTCTGTAAGTATTACCAGGATGTTCATAATTTGTTTTTGTAAACATAGCCAGGATATGCAGTGAATCCATAATTCAATTTGCAAATCCTAGGTACATTGGTACCTTCACAAAGGCCAATAAGAGCACACAATACTGTTAGTTGAGAAGTATTTTTCTTACTTCTCTACAACTAACACAGCCGAGAGTTTTGTCGAGTGGAATAGAGAGTTTGGTAAATCTCAATATAAATTCCTCGAGTTACAATTCCGATTGGAGTGTTAAGTGGCAAAAGAACTCTCATCTCCACAACTCTCCGAGTTAGTGAATCTGGCCCCAAATAAAAATCGCATTATAAACTAAGGAAATAGTGTTTCAGGCAAGTGCACTATCTAATTATCTTTTTTAATAATAGAAGCAAAGACTTATATAAATTAAATATGTGAGTTATTTCGAAATAAAGTAGAAAAACAAAATATTTTGCCGCAGATGCTCCGCACAAAAACTTTGTTTACTTTTTGAAAATTGACAAGTTGCTTAGAATAGGGACGGTGTGTAAATACATGTAAAACATGGACTACTGACACAACCAGAATTCATTGCGCAAGATCTGGATTATCACCTTTCCTGTTTGCTATATATTCTAAGGTATCAATATAGAACATTTTAGAGAACGGACTCGCATGCACACATATGGATTTCTGTTTCATGGCTTGGAAATATTCTCGAGGATTTCGTATGAGTCCGTTCAGAAAATTAGCGTATTTTCAGTTTCTTTCTTTTCATATTCTTCCCTCTTTTCTCATTTTCTTGTGTTCAAATAATGGAAAATTTGCAAACTCTTTTGAATTCACAGTTGAGAAAAATTTCTAGAAATTTTAAATGATAAGAAAAGCAGAGTTGATATTTATCTTCTGGGATATTGTTTCCATTATATCCCGGTTTGTTCCCGGGTTTAATGAAATTGGGTACCCGGGTACTCCATTCCTAATCCAGATTTTCGATTACAAGTTTACTAGGGTATCTGGTTACTCGATTCCGGGCTGCGCAGATATCCGGATATAATCGATTCTCGATTTCGAATATCCGGGAATCCAGGTACAATCGGGTTTAAATTATTTTTGACTACTCCGACATTACTCAATTTGAGAATTCAGCCATTATAAAAGAATTTAATTCTGCTCTCTAATTTGTACTTTTCCATATTAATTTTCGATATTAATTAACCAAATTAATTTTTCATTTCACTACCCGATTCAAAAGAATAGATTCCTAGCAACCCGATTGCAAAGAATTGGGTACCAGGGTTACTCGACTCACACCCGTGAAACCCGGGCACCCGGATAAAACCGGGAACTCAAAAAAACGGGATTTAAGGAACATTAGTTTCAAGGGCGACGAGCGTATATTAACAAGAGAAATATCTTGAACAGTTGCTCAATACATTCTTATTCACCAGTGTGTAAAAAACAACAGTGAACCACTACACCCTTATTCGCCAGTGTGTAAAAAACAACGTGCTTGATTATTCAAAAATAGTAGATAGGTATTTCCCTTTCAGAAAAAAAAAACAAGAATATTTCCCTCTGTTATACATATGCTTATTTTCCTTGAAGCTACATGCAATCCTTTCTTTCAAAGCTTGCATTCATTTTTTATTTTATTTTTTTCAAATGACGCCCACTATGATCGGTAATCTCTTTCTATTGAACAGCTGTTAAAGAGAATTCTCTTGTTAGTACATGCTCGCCGATCAACGGGACATGAAGGATATAGGTACAATGTATACTTGTTTTCTTGTTATACCTAACCCTTTCAAAACATAATTTCTTCGTATTTCTTATGTTACAGATGTCTTACAGGCATTTGCATATACATATGTATGTACAGTCCCAAAAAAAAAACTTTTGCAGACAACAAGAATCTTTATCTTTGCGACAGGTTCAATTGTTATGCTGAAAACATATTTGAAATAGACGTTATTACACACAAACGTGTCAACTGAATGTTATTTATATTATGTACATTATATTATATGTTTTTAAACTAGTCTCTAGTCTTCTCGCATTTGGATTTTTTCGTCTTGCAATATAAGGTTAACCATGAACTGAATAGAAGAATGCAAAATCTGCAAATTTGATAATTTAGAAAAAAAAAACAAGCAACACAGCTACACGTAAAAGTTTGGCATAAAACGTACGAGATTATCTTATTTAAGATTTCCGGCACTTGAATTAATTAACAAATGTTTTCCTGTATTATAACCGAAGTCTTTCAAAAAAATAAAAATAAGAAATTTATCAAAAACAAGACTAAGAAATGAGAAAGTCCACAAGTTGTGGTATCTCTGCACCCAGTTTTGGTGCAACAAACACTGACAACCTCCGCACAGCACCGATTTAGGTAGGTAGGTAGGTAGATAGGTACAAAGCGAATGTAAATTATTGAGAACTGCAATACATTCAGGTAGGTCACGGAGGGATTGTTACTTGGCTAACTATCTACTTAGTATCTATACTAAATTACTAAAAGCAAGACATTAAACTTGTCGCATATTTCCGCGGTCTAACATTTTTCCCATATAAAATCTTGTTTGCCTTAAATAGAAAATGATCTAACCAAATGGAATTATCAGTGGACAAGATCATGATAAAGTGCCGTTCACTTCTTCCAGTCAACTATAGAGTGAGAGATCTTAATCTGGGACGCAATTAATTAACGTTCATAAGAGTTTATTTCTGAAATGTAGGCATACCTACCTATATACATTACAGAAAAATTTCCCTTTTCAAGGAGACAACAAAATATATCTACCTAAATGCAATTTCGGAATGTGTGTACAAATTTTAATTACACTTGCCGTAAATGCTCTATTTGCATTGAAAAAAGAATTAATAAAATAAAAAAATAATAACAGAAAAAAAAAATATTTACCGTTCACTTTGGAGAGCGAGATCAGCGGTACATACATAAATTATTGACAACTATCCAGCAAGACAGCAGGCAGGCAAGCAAAATTTTTTCAGGTGGAACTGAAACACACACAAAACTTTTGTCACTATACAAACAAAATCACTAGCAGAAATGAGATAGATCTATATACACTGACTGTAAGCAGCAAATACAAAACAAGTTTCACGACTTTTTTTACTACAGAAAAACGACTATCCACTCATTTTTCCGGAAAAAAAGTATAATTTTCATTAATAAATCACGAATGCATTTGCACTGAATCGAACTCGAATTCTTTAAGCATTTTAGTTAAGATTTTTCTTAAATTTCCTAAGAAAGTTTCACTCATATCCGGATCACAATGAAAGACTTTTTATATTTTCTTTAAAACACACGACACGGTCGAATACAACATACCGCACATATACCCCCCGTGCAAGACGAAACGACGGAATTCACTTCTATTCCACTAAAGAGGAGAATGAATGAACCAACCAACCCAAACCGACAAATGTGTACTGAAAACGGAATTCTTTTACACTGTGTGATGTGAACCCAGGCCGCGGAAATTATGATCATTTTATGATCGCGACGCGATGGGCTGCGTACGTCAGCTGTAAAATATTTCTCTCTCCGACGAATGATGGACCGCGACCGATCGATCGACGGTGAACTGTCAGGTGTTTCTGTTTTCAATGTTGTATGCATCGCCTGCTCCGGTCCGTGGTGAATTCTGATATACGTATGTATGTAGATATGATAATATCTTTTACGTTCCTTTTGTGTGTTCCTTTTTCATTTGATTTACAACAATATTGCTGCTGAGGTGAATTTGATTAGTTTTCAAATCGTTTTTGCAGATTTAGTAAGATTCACAATCACAAAAAAGATCTTTAATAATAAACGTGTGTAATTTATTTGTATGAAGTATTTTCTAGTAATACATATTTATCTGGTTATAATTTTACAATGAATAGTGATAGAGGTGTGGTTAAGCTCTCTAATGGAAACCTAGCTAGATAGGGGTGAGCAACCTTTTTAATCAACGCGCCAATTTAAATTTTAAAATTTTTTGGCGGGCCGCACATAAAGTAACACTTATTAATAATTTACAAAACTTTATTTATAATAAACATTAGAATAAAAAAATACAAAATTTAAAAAAAAAGTAAAGATATATATATACATATACAAAATAAAATTAATGCAAAATAAAAACAAATAAGAAAGAACAGAAAAACGAATTTACTTGAAATTTTTAATGAGAAATTTGGCACTGTTTTTTCGATACAAGCTGATCAATACCAGCCGGAATTGATGAGGTAGCTACACGTACGCAGCTTTCTAATCCTGCATCACTCAGCTTTAATCGGTTGTCATTTTTGAATAATTTCATGGTTGAAAATAATTGTTCGCAAACATACTTCCGAACATAGACATCATTTGCTTTGCATTTTTCGTCAAATGCGGAAATTTCTCAGGGTTTACATAAGTTTTATAAATTTTTTCGATGTTTACTGAGACAAATACATTTTTTAAGTCGGTATTATTCTGCATGTCAATCACTTCAATTTGAAAGTCTTCGGGAACTGTATTCACATCGATATAAATTGGCGAGGAAAACATTTTCATGGAAACCGCTGTCTTCTCAGCTTTGAGCATTTGGAATCGTAATTGCAATTCGTTGATTAAAATGTCTATATATTGTGCGTATTTTTGAAAAGTAGTAACGTTTTATTTTTCTAAATGTGGAAAGTGAGACACATTATTCTGCAAAAGATGCTGTTTCCACAATTTTAATTTGCGCTCAAAGCCCTGAATTTTATCATAAAAATTGTGAACAAACTGTCCTTTGCCTTGAAGTTCCACATTAAGATCATTGAGATGCTGAGTCATGTCGCTAAGAAACCCAAAATTGCACATCGATTCTTTATTACCAAAATGAGGAAAGGCATATCCATTCATACCCAAGAACAATTGTACACATTTCGCTTTTTAAGTTGTATGCTCTTTCTAGCATTGCACCCCTACTAAGCCAACGTACTTCGGTATTAAAAACCACGTCGCCATATTCAGTTTGTAAATCTTTCAGGAATTCTTTAAATTCACGGTGATTTAACGCGCGCGACTTTATAAAATTGATTAATTTAATTATTGGTCCTGTGACATTTGGCAAACTCAATCTTTTCGCACACAAGTTTTCCTGATGCATTATGCAGGGGTTAACGTATATTTCCTTTCCTGTGACCTTCTTAATGTCTTGAAATAGCCTTCCCGATACTGCTACCTCCATGCTTGAAATTGCTCGTGCTCCATCTGTCGATATGCCAATAATCTTTTCTAATAAAATTGAAAAATTTTCCAATACAAACTTTAGTTCATCGTACAGGTCTTTGCCGGTTTTGGTCCCTTGCATTGGAATCAGTAAACACAATCCTTCGGTAATATTAAATTTGGTGCCAATACCACGTAAAAATATAGCCAGTTGTGCTGTATCGCTAATATCGCAACTCTCATCAAGTGCCAAATAACAGTATTCGAATTTTGCAATGCGTTCACGAAGTATTGTTGATATGTTCTCGGACAAGTCTTCAATTCTTCTTGCAATGGTGAATCTTGATAAACTAATGTTTGAAATAATATTTATTTTATCAGGAAATGCTATTTCTGCAACAACAGTCAGACATTCTTTTATCATCTCTCCATCCGCATAGGGTTTCATTTTTTTTTGTCAGTATTTGTCTGACAACAAAACTAGCCTTTACTGCCGTATTTGATAAAATAGCTTGATTTTTAAAAATAGCCTGTTCTTTTCCCAAGTTTTTCTCCATTTGATTAAACTTATCTATCCGGAGTTGTCCTGTTAAGTTTTTATATTGTTGTTCATGTTTTGTATCGTAATGCCTTTTTATGTTATATTCTTTTAATGTCGACACAGTCTCTGAGTATATTAAGCATACAGCTTTATCTTTGACGAAAGTGAAAAAATAATCAAATTTCCACTTCTCTCGGAATGCCTGTGCTCATCCGCAATCTTCCGTTTTTTTTTTGTATGCTTTTCCGACATAATTGTAGGAAAACTTAATTTTGAATAAAAAAAACACTCTAATATTACCTTTCTGACAATAATATTGCACTCACGCCTTTCAACAAACATAAGAATTGCTGAGCTAGAATGTCCTCTAAGTAGAGATTACTCTTTAAGCGTGAATTACAATTACGACTGATCTGTCGACTGCGACTTTGCCCAAATGGTAAATGCTTATGGTAAGATACAATTGCAACTTTGCTCAAAGTGCAAAGTTGGTGTTAGCTGCGACCAACTTCAGTTCAATTACAGAAGTCGGGACTTCTGGTTTGTTCAAGCAGTTGAAGCTTTAATTTAATTACAAATTTCACCTCCGCGTCGACTTCAGCTTAAAATCAAGTCGTAGTCGACAGATCTGTCGGAATTGTAATTCACACTTTATTGAATAAGCAAAGTTAACTTAATGACAAGTTAAGAAGCAGTAGAAATTTTTTGGTGTTTTTCAGAATGAAAGAAGTAATTTCATATCTTTCGTCTTTTGCATTAATGGGGGAAAAGAACTTGGCTATGCACTATTGTAGTGCAACTCAGAACGATTTAAAAACAAAAATCGAGAGAACGTAGGATTACCCGAACGACAAAATCTTATTAAATCCCTTAAAATCCTATCAAACTACCTTAGAATATATAGCAATATACATATATATTCTAAATATTCTAAGCAAACTATTCATAATAATGTACTTCGGATAACACTACCTTCCATTTTTAAGAAAAAGATAAATTTCGCTTTGGCCCAGATGCTGAAAGGAGATGTAAAGTTCCTCTGTAATAAAATTCTCATTTTTCCCGAAAATATCTAATCTCTTCATAACAAAACGAATGTAAACAGAAACACGTGCTGTTCAAATATCATAGGATACAGCAACAATATGTTTCCATTTACAGCAACAACATCTTATCAATATTATGAAAACAGATTTTCACAAAAGTGCGGGAGCATTTTATGAGAGTAAAACGTGAAAATTCCGGCCCTTCTAATTTATTTACGAAAATGAAACATTTGCCATTCTGTTTCGTTGCATGCAATTTTCGCTTTCACATTTTTTATCTTTATTCATAAAAGTTTTAAAGAGAGCTTGATTTTTTTCTTTCTTTCTTGCCATGTGCAATTTAAATGTAAAACACTCGGAAATCTTGCCTGCTTCTTAACTTGTCATTAAGTAACTTTGGTATAAGGTTACAGGGCTATCCATAAAAACGTACACCAGAGAGAAAGTTATACATAATTGGACTTAAGACCAATAATATTATACTCTGGATGAAAATAAAAATTAAATAAAGTGAAAACCCAAAGTTTTGTATTGCAACACCAAGAGTATAAACAGTATAATAATTTAAGTGCCAAAACATAAACATTGGCCGGAGCTAGGTGCAATCTTGACTCGTATCATTAATGAGTTATTACTCAGTTGGAAATGGGAACATATCGACGCTGGAAAGCATAAACGTCGTAACCGACCAAAATGTCGAAAATACGTTATATACACCATTTGAATAAAAAAAAAAACTGCGTTGAATGGTCTTGTTCTCATATCTCTACGATGAAAACAAAATAATTTACGCCATTGAAAACACCTCTACTTTTTACAGTAACTTCGACTTGATTTGCAGTAATAGGGTCGAAGTCCGCTACTTTTTAAGCACATGTCGCTTAAAGCAAATTAAGTTTTGCAAATTTTTAAGCAAGTTACAGACAGCATCCGAGTTTTGACGGCTGGAGAGGCTTACGCCATTTTTGCGGATCGTAAAATGATGACTTCTGTATTAACTCTCGATATTGTTCAAAGTTATTACATTTTCAATGACTTGTTGTTGTCATTTTGTTATTGATTAGTTTTGCATCAGAGATGCAGTTACTCTCTTCTTTTCAACCTAGAGATAACGCAAAATATGGTGTTACTACATTAGAAGAATATTAAACAAAAACTTAATAATAACTACAGCCTTTTATTTAAACTGCCTGTCTTCTTCTGTGCTAGTGTACATCAAGAGTTAGACTCTGTTTTAAACATAGAACTTGGATACAGCTCACATATATCATACAAGTAAATAAGGTATATTTGATACAGCATTTCAGTTGCCATAAGTTCTTTGACATTCATTTCGCTCCATACATTACAGCTATTCAGATACAGCATTCTTGAGGTCCATAAAACAAAACACGGATTGCTGTAACTAGCACAACTAATACTTATACTGACTTTAGCGTAATTCTACTTATTGCAAATTGTGGGTATAATTTTTGAAAAAACTCTGTCCAAAAATATTTAGACGTTATGATTTTTTTTCTGATATTGAAAAAGTTTTTGGGCTCTAGTGAAAAGTTTCATTTTGGTCGGTTACGACGTTTAGGCTTTTCAGCGTCGATATTATCATGCAAGGTAGTATCATTCCGTGGCCACTTCATATCTTTTAAACATTAAGGCTAAAACACAATATGAGCGACACGACAAAAACGCCTTGCAAAATGTCGGTGAAAATACAATGGGAGCGACACGAGCACAGCATGACTGTCAATCCGAAATTAAATTTATTATATAATTTATATAATTTGATCTAAATTAAAAATAGAAAAAAATTTAAAGAATAAATTGAAAAAGATTATTAAAGTAGCATGTGTGGCTGTTTTGACTAATGAAAATAAAAACAGAACTAACAGAAGATCAGTTGTAACTCAGTCAGAGTTTGGTTTCTATGCGGATGCGTTTTTTTTTTTATAATACGGTGATATTTTACCACCTCAATAAACTTTTCTTCCATTTTTATTCAACCAATTTTGATATTTTCCACGTTTTTGTCGTGCCGCTCATATTGTGTGTTAACCTTAGGATGTCCGCAGATGGAAGGTATGAGTTCGGCTTCTTCCTCGTCTACTTCTTGAAGAGTGATTCAGAAGGCATCATGAAAAAGGACCTACGAATACTTCTTTGGAAGTGATTCAGAAGGCACCATGAAGAATCTACGAATGCTCGGGGGGCAATTGAGGCTTAGAAAGCAACCCGATTGGGAGACAGCATTAAATGGCAATGACGGAATGGAAAGAAGTTATGGAGGAAGTAACGCTATTCTAGCAGTATTTTTAGATTTTAAGAGAGCTTTCGAGACTATAGGCAAAGAAGTTGTTCTATCAAAGCTTGAAAAATATGATATACAGGGCAAGGAGTACAGTTGGCATCAGAGCTATATAGAGGGAAGAAGTGAATGACATGTTTTTCGAAGCAGTTGAAAAAATTGGCAGTACGACAAGAATCAGTGTTGGGGACAATATTGTTCTTGGTATATATGTATAAACGACATTAAGACTGCGTTGAGGCATTCAAAAATTTGGCCTTTTGCTGCTGATGCGTTGGTAATTGTGACTGGTAAAAATGTAGTATATTTAAATGAATTAAGTGAATAGCTTAGAAAGAATTAACTTAAATTAAATATTAAAAAAAAAAAAAATTTATGGCCATAAATACTGCGTATAATGATTACTTAGTAATTGATAGTGAAAAAATTGAGTGTGTGAGTGAAATTAAGTATCTAGTATTGAGAACGAATTAAGCTTCAATGGACATATTGATTATGTAAAAAATAAAAAATAAAAAATAGCCCCTATTTTAGAAATTTATAGACATTGCGTGCAATCAAAATATTTAATGTTTTAATAAAACCACACTTTGATACACACTTCAATACTATTTCTGTGCACAATGCAAAAAAAAAAAAATAGTTGAGTTGCAGCCAAGAAATAAAAACACATCTTAATGTACTTTGTTTTATTATACCTTAGATGAAATCTAAAGGGTATACAAAGTTTGTTATTCCATTTGTAACACCTAGAAATAATGATGATAGAGTAAAATTGATTAGACATCCATGGATAAAATTAAATATTATTTTGATTTGTGCATGTCAGTCCGTCCGTCTGTCTATCCTCTCGATTACTCGAGAGCGCGTGTACCCAGAAAGCTGAAGTTTTGCATATGGCCTTTAAAAAAAAATAACTTAAGTTCGAAATGGGACAAATCGGGCAACTCCTTCGTAGGGTTGCCATACAAAAATTTCACAAATTAAGTTTTTCACACATATTAGGACACTACTAATTTTGTACATGGTGTTTTCATAAAAATGGTAAATATAATCTCAAAAATGTACTAAATTGGGCAACCCCTTCTTGGTGTTGCCATATTAAAATTTAAGATTTTTACGTATGCTGTAAAAACGATCAGTCCTATGTAAGCCATTAAGTTACAGCTTTAGTCAAGGTGCTGTAGCTTGGCCGCGAATTGACAAGAAGAAGAAGAAGACGTTGTCAGAAGGATGTCTAGAACGAAGAACGAAACGGGAACGAACGTGATTTTACGAATATACTAAACTAAATCTTAAGTAAACTCATCATTCTTGTAAAACTTTATATATCCAGTTAAATAAACCTTACTGTCATATTTGTCAAATTATTCTATACATTATTCTTTACAAATCAGAAGTGGGATTTCTAAAGTGTGTAAAAGACGAATATCACAAGGTGGTGCAAATAGGAGGACACTCAACTATTGGTCTCATTGATTGTGGCAGTGAGTGCAGTCTGATTCGGGAAAGTGAGGCGAAGAACGTCAAAGGTGACCGGATGTTTTCTCAAATCAATGTAACTGGATTCTTGGGTGGCACATTTACTACTAGAATGAAGATAAGTACAACATTAGAAATTGATAATATTTTCCTTAAAATTGATGTGTACGTGGTAGAGGATAATCATTTAACAACTCCGCTATTAATAGGACGAAATGTACTTGATTATCCAGAAATAAGAATGATCAAGGAACCTGGAAAATTAACAATAGAAAGAATAATACCGAAACGAAAAGGTCAAAATTGTAGGCTGTATCGAACAACAACCGTTAACGAATCAGAAATAACATCGGGAGATCTGACCAACGGTGATAAGATTGCACTAATGGCATCAAAATCAAAATCAAAATCAGAGTACGCTAGTCCTATATTGTTGGTGAAGAAAAAGAATGGAGAAGATCGTCTCTGCGTGGACTACCGCAAAATAAACGCCATAACAAAAAAAGAAATAGTACCAACACCGAATATAGAAGAAGAACTTCATAAGGCTGGAAGATATAAATATTTTGTAATCTTAGACATGAATAGCGGATATTATCAAGTACCCATCAGTAAAGATAGTCGAAAGTATACGGCGTTTGTAACTCATAGTGGACTATATGAGTTCGTGAGAGTTCCATTCGGGTTGAAAAATGCGCCTTCAGTATTTCAGCGTCTTATGGCCAAGGCAATGAGGAACTTAAAAATAAATGATGCTCAAATTTATATGGACGATATCGTGATAGGAGCTGATAACTTCAGTGAAGGTTTAGAAAAATTACATCGAGTATTTCAAGCACTACGAGATGCCAAGTTAACACTAAATTTAAAAAAGTGTGCTTTCTTTGTGAAGGAAATAGAGTATCTAGGTCACACAATCACACCACAGGGAATCACTCCAGGTACGTTGAAGGTTCAAGCTATTCACAATTTTAAAATACCAAAGAATGTCACAGAGGTACGGCAGTTCCTAGGGCTGTGCAGCTACTTTAGAAAATTTGTGAAGGGGTTCTCTTTGTTAGCTGAGCCGCTAAACCAACTGCTAAGGAAAGGAAATAATTTCGAATGGTCAGAACAGCAGACGGAAGCATTCTTGAAATTGAAAGCTGAGCTAGTGAGTGAACCAACATTAGTTGCATATAATGTAAATTCGGATCACGAGGTCCATACAGATGCAAGTTCAAATGGGTTAGCAGGAATACTTCTACAGAACAATAATAACGAGATGAAGCCAGTAGCGTATTATAGTAGAGCAACGACAGAAACAGAAAAGAATTTTCATAGCTTCGAATTAGAAACTCTGGCTATAGTAGAAACATTGGAACGCTTTAAGTATTATCTGTTGGGAAAGACATTCACAGTTATCACCGATTGTGCCTCACTGAAAACAACTATGAAGAAGAAGGAATTAATACCCAGAATTGTGAGATGGTTTTTGCGACTACAAGAGTTTGATTTCTCTCTGGAACATCGAAGCGGAACACGAATGGGCCACATAGATGCTCTTAGCCGGCAACCGGATGAATGTGCACGGGAAATGGACACAGTGTCAATGCAGTTTTTAAAAATATCCATTAGCGAAGCAGATTGGTTGCTTACCATGCAAATGCAGGATCTTGAATTAAAAACAATAATAGATAAATTGCAGAGAAAAGTGGACATCGAAAAACAGTTGAAAAAGGATTACGAAATAAGTAACGGAAGGCTTTTCCGAAAGATAGGAGAGGTTAAACGATGGGTCGTCCCCAAATTAGTACGATGGAGGATCGTACAAAGCTGTCATGATGACTCTGGACATATGGGTTTAGAAAAAACTATTCAACGAATCCAAGAGATGTATTGGTTTCCAAAAATGAGGAAGTATGTAACAAACTATCTAAAATCTTGTGTGGAGTGCTGTTATAACAAAAGGATTGGTGGTAAAACAGAAGGAGTATTGCACTATGATCTCATTGAACCTATACCATTCAGGACTTTACATATTGACCACTTGGGCCCATTTCCAAGGAGTAATAAAGGTAACCAGTACGTGCTGGGAATATCGGATCCATTTTCTAAATACATCATATTGAAAGCGGTAAAGAATACTTCAACGAAGGGCGTCATAAAATCTTTGAATGAAATAACAACTTTCATTGGGGTTCCAGCCAAGATAGTATCTGATCGAGGAACAGCTTATACAGCGACAGCATTCCACAGATATTGTAAGGAGAACGACATCAAACATATTAAGACCGCTGTACGAACACCTAGCGCAAATGGCCAGATCGAGAGAGCAAATAGGACGATACTTAGTGCTCTCACAACCATGACGAATGATGAACGCAAATGGGACGAGAAGCTTCAATGCATTCAATGGACAATGAATACGATGAAGTCGAAGACTACAAATAAAACACCACACGAGATAGTCTTTGATTTTCAACCTCGGGACATTCTGAAAAATAAAATTACTTTAAGTTTGCAGAATGATTGGCACGAAAATAATGAAACTATCGAGCAGATTAGAGAGGAAGCAGCTACAAACATCAACGATAGTCGGAAACAATGGAAAGAGCGCTATGACAAGAAGCATCGTTCGCCTACTCAATATAAGGCTGATGATATGATCCTGATAGAAAACGAAGCACTTAGTACAGGCTATTCGCGAAAGTTGGAACCTAAATATAAAGGGCCTTATGTCATCTCCAAAGATTTAGGAAACGACCGATATCTAGTTGAGGATATTCCAGGCATGGAACAAACCAGAAGAAGATATGCAGCAGTTCACGCATCTGACAAAATTAAAAGTTGGTGCACTATGCTGTCAGAAGATGACAGTAATCAGAGCAGCGAAAGTGAAGGAGAGGACGCTCAGGAAGTGAGGTCACTTCCAAAGTCAGGAGAAGCCGAGTTGTAAGCCATTAAGTTACAGCTTTAGTCAAGGTGCTGTAGCTTGGCCGCGAATTGACAAGAAGAAGAAGAAGACGTTGTCAGAAGGATGTCTAGAACGAAGAACGAAACGGGAACGAACGTGATTTTACGAATATACTAAACTAAATCTTAAGTAAACTCATCATTCTTGTAAAACTTTATATATCCAGTTAAATAAACCTTACTGTCATATTTGTCAAATTATTCTATACATTATTCTTTACACCTAGATGTACTGAAAAGTTCTTCAGAATGTGAAATATTATGAAATTAGTTATAACCGTTTTTATATCCGTTTGAGAAATATATGCGAAAAACCAGTTCAAAAATCAAACTTACACTGATGGGTGACCACACGAAATGGCATACGGGCATTCATCTAGGGTATCATAAGAATTGCTCTTAGACCAATTCTGTCTGTGTTTACCGACATATCTAGAGGAGAGAATTAGGATGGTAACATATGTTCAGCTGTATAACTTGAGGAGAGGAGCAGATGTAAATATTCGATTAGGGTTATTTAATAGTAGTAGGACCCAAAGTTCACTAATATATAAAGGATTTCTAAAATTTAACGAACTACCTTTAGAAAAAAAAGAGAACGTAATTTTAAGTTTTGAGGAGAAAATGCGTGCAATATGTAAAGGATATAGGTGGTTAATGAATTCGTATGTAACTTAGGAATTATGTTTATCAAAGTATTATTTGTACTAATAAAAAATTATCTAATACTATCTTATCTTCCTGTAATCATTTTGAGTTGATTCCTAGATAGCCTTAAAAGATCCAGGATCTTCTTTACTGAAGGTCTTCTAATGAATCTTTGGCTTGTCTGGAGCCTGTTATTGAGATCCAACTCTGGTCAATTTGATTTTGGATCCAGTTTTGAATAGTAAGCTTCAAGGTGTTGTAAGAGATGCCGCAAGATGGTTCCGACCCTATTATCAAATTTCAAATTTCGTTTTGACCCCAGCAAATGAGATGGCTTTCAATTCCGCTGGGCGATCTGTATAGATATACATATTTTTGTTACCGTAGGATCGGCTGAGGTTATCGTATGAACATCTGGTAATGGCATACCTATACTTCAGCCTGGAATATCAAGGTGTATTTTTCTAGGTTTTGATAGATATAAGCTCTTGGCTTTACACCATATATTCCTGCTCCTATTAATTTCTCGGCTTTAGAACCGTCGGTGTACCAGATGAGGGCTTTATTTACTTGATTTATATCTATTTCCTCCCTATTTGGTATCTTTATTTTAAGAAGACAGAGGTTGTATTCAACAATTATTCTGTCTGATATCATCATATCCAGTATTGGATCTGCATCTATTCGTTCGGTTATATTGCGTAGACTTTTTCAGTTCCATTTACACACTATAACTATACCCATCTGTCCGAGCTGTGTACACCATTAGTGCAGCCTCTTTTTCAACAACGTTGCTGAGTGCCGTTAGGTTGACGGATGAACTAACTTTTACGCAATTGAACTGCCTTTTCGAAAATCTTATACCTACATGGACTTAATGGAAAATATTTTCTCCCACGTACTTATATTTTTCGAGCTATTTCAGGTGTTAGTTTAAAATGGGACACCTTGTATAAATATTTCTTTAAAATTTATTTAACCAACGCAACGAAAGCTAAAAATTATGAATTCATAGTAGTAGTAGTAGTAGTATTACTACTTAAGAACGATTTGAAGATCATTCATGATGCCAGTTAGAGGTTAATAAAAAATCCTTTTTCTTTTAAGTATACCTAAGAAAGAAGAAAATTAAAATTTTACCAGGGAGCTGTTGCGATTATTAATTTAGTTAAGGATAACTAAAATGTATGAAATTGAGTTTAAAGTCCATTAGGTTTCCTTTTGAACAAAGTCGGGAATGCTTTCAGACTTGCCTCCTGGTGTGTGTATGTGTATCCTACCTCTGAAATTTATATGAGCTCATATACTTTCTTAGACTGGCGATTTTGCCTTCTAAAACTCTTAGAGGAAAAATACTGTCTCCTTTTAAGGAAAATTGTTATGAACTGAAGGACCTTTAAATTGTTTTTTTGTTATTTGAAAGATATCTGAAGGGTGCATTCTTTTTGTTTTTTAAACCATTTCCTTATTAAGAAAATTATTAAGGACGTTGGACAAAATGATACATTTTTACCCAAATTTTTTAAAAACTTTAAGCTTTAATGTTCATACCTGCCACATTTGCCAACGAATCGAGACATGTAAGGTACTGTTAAAAAGGTCAAAATGCATACCTTTTATCAGAACCTTCTCTTGTCGTCGTACTGTCTTTCGAACAGAAGTTAGTAAGTTTTATATGAGCTCACCTCCCTGAATATACGAAAATATTTTCAGCCGTTAAAAAAGGGGTGAATGGATTTTACGAAAAAATTGGTCATCGTGAACGCTGATCACAACACTGTAAGGAATCAATTGTCATATGTTGAAATACGTTACGAATCACCCTCTATACTGTTGTCTGTATGAAGTGTGACTAGAGATTAAAAAAGAATTTCAATTACGGTTTTAATTCATTTATAATAAAACAACCCTGCTTTCAGGTGTCTACTTCCAACTAGCCGACTATCTGATTTCTTGTCCAACGCTCGATGGTCTACGTTCGTTTTCATAAGCAAAGGGGCTTCCATTTTTTTGCATTGGGGCCCGCAGAAGCTAGCTACGCCACTGTATATAAGGTCTATTGGGGATAGGACAAAAACAGAACGCATCTTGACCTCTATCCATTGGCATAGCCAGCATTTTGTTGTGGGAGGGGGGGGGGGGGCAGGACTGACACAATATTGAAGAAGAATATTCTTCAAGCAAGTATTGTTTTTCAAAAATGTGCATAACTTTCTAAAACGTTAATCAGTGTTAAATCCAAGTTTCCAATTTCATTGATTACCGTTGTTTTTTTCAACCAATGTATGCTTAAATTAAACAACAATAAGAATATTTGATAAGAACAAGAATTAAATAAGAATAATTTACTAACATATAATTATATGGTTTTCTAAAAAAAAAAGTTATTTCAAATTCATGGTTCTAATAAATTGTGAATGTATCCCAATAATAGCCCTGAAATTAGAAAATTATTTCTTCAATAAAGCTGGAATTGGGCTAAGCCCAATTCTTATGATACCCTAGATGAATGCTCGTATGTATCTGTGCAAATTTGATTTTTGAAGTAGTTTTTCGCATATATTTCTAAAATGGTTCGTCGGACAGTAAAAATTATTGTAACCAATTTCATAGGATTTCATAGTCTGAAGAACTTTTCAGTACAATAAAAACATCTCGGACTGATCATCTTCACAGTACCTGTACGTAAAAATCCTAAATTTTTATATGGCAACATCAAGAAGGGGTTGCGGGATTTAAATAAATATATAGTGGAAAACGAAGGAGTTGCTTGATTTATTCTATTTCCGAACTTAAATTACCTTTTTTCTCGAAAAGCTCGTGTGCAAAATTTCAGCTTTCTAAGTAAATCCGTTCTGGAGCTATCGTGAGGACGGACAGACATGCAAAAATTAAAATAACTTTTAATATTATGCTATACCTTCATTATTTCTATGTGCTACAAACGGAATGACAAACTCAGTTTACCCAATAGATTTCATTTAGGGTATAATAGTCAGTAAACAGTCCAGAATAAAGCAATGCGAAGTACACTGTTGTGGTGTGCAAGATATTCGTCTGTTAAGTGGTTGTTAGATACCCTTAAGTGGATTATTAAAATAAAGAAGAAATATTACTAGAGATACATATTTACATATCCATTTTCTTTATATAAATGCCGTAAAAAAAAAACTTTAAACAGATTTAAATTATTCTTGCAGAATCTATCGCTGTTCAAACATATTCAACAATTCTTCAATAAGTTAATAGTGCTAAGTTCAAAGTTCAATTTCTTAAATTCATACAAAATTCGCAAATAATTAATATTCCCAGTGAGATAGACGAGATTTAAGCAGATCTGTATTAAATCATTAAACGCCATATCTATCGAAATATTTACTCGATTCGATTAATGAAACATATCCATTGCCAGTTACCATCCCATTAAAACTAGTGGGGCATCTTTCTAGGTTGCCGATCTGCTGAATCAGCTCTTTATCTTCAGATTTGCAAGGAATGGTATTATTTTCTTGATATTCGGCATTCTAGGGCTATTATTCTTGGATCTCCCAATTGACAATACATGCACGTACCACCCTGTCGGTTCAATTTATTTTCCATTTCTAAATTTTCAAGCATAACTGAATAACGGCACTGAAATTTTCTTGCACTTCAGCAGAGCTTGCTACTCGTCTTCCAACTCCAATAGGATAAACAGGGCCTCCAATTTTTGCTAACAGCATACTTAAAAAGAATAATTGTTTTGGTAAAAGTAAAATTTTTAGAAGCATTTCAATCCATACCTTTCTATGGATCCACTTTTTTCCTCAGTTGCATTTATAGTTCCTACAACTCTGCTAAACATTATTGGTTTCACAAACTCATCTCGTTCCTTAGCAGCATTTTCAATTCCGTAAGAGATAGTAAAGCTCGAAATGACTGCTTCAAAAAATTTATTGCCATAATCAGAGGCTCCCTTACTTGCTTCTACAATAATTTTTAGTGGAGATGCAAAGGACAGGGGATTTTCAAATTTTGAATACCAAAATTAAACTGTTCCGTTCCACTTCCATGTCATTCGGCTTGTAAATTCAGTTTTCAATAGTTTATTCTAAGCTGATCTCCTGTATGTTACTGTGATAATGTTGTCAACAGAAATTCCCAAAGACCTATTAAATAACCTTCAGTTTTCTATTTTGTCCTGCAAATCGGCTCAATACTTTTTCAGCTGTAATTTATTTTTTAATAATGGCATTCTCTATGTTGAGCAGTGACATGTGAGAGAATCATTCTTGAAGCATTGTGCTTCTAAGCCACGTTTTTATACGCCTCATCACAGAAAAACTTCTCTCACAACCGACGGAGCTCACTGGGAGTACTATTGCTGCTTGGACAAGTTTATATAAATTAGGGCAGTACTCTTTTTTAACATTGTCTCTCAAATTTTCAGCATTCATCTCATAATTTTTTAATTGAAACATGTTTTTTATTACAATTACTTCAGCTTCTAAGGCTGATGTATCAATTTTTAAGATTGTTTTATAATTACTGACGAAATCCTCTCCGTTCTTCATATCTAACTTAAGAAATGAGTCCACAACGCGAGCTAACGGTTGGTTTTCAAATCGGCGTTTTAGATTTACTATGATATTACCTATTACTTGGTAGTAAATGTTGATCTTCCAGTATTCTTCTGATTGTGTATCGGCTGGCAAATCTAATGTAATGCTTTCGCCAACTGTCGACTCTGCATAAAAGTCCTTTTGTTGGGGTTTTTTTTTTTTTTAGACTCTAACATAAACTGGGTTTAGCGAAATTTCGTGCTTTTCAGAAAACTGTTCGATGTCTGTCCAAATTTTGAATTGATTCCTGCATGCTTCGAAAGTACTTATATAACTTGCTATGAGGTCACTAGTCTGACCAAGAGTGGCATTTTGGCTCTGCAACAATTTACTCAGTAGATTCACTATACTGAGAACTGAATGAAATGTGTGTAAAGAAACGACAAATTCTGGTTTCGTAATAATAGCTGGCAATCCAAGTGCTTCAACTGTGCGCTTATCACGGTGCTCTGTGATCTCTTTTTCCAAACCCAATTTAATTACATCATAACTTGCCAGTACTGCTTTACAATTTTCGTAGCGGCAACTCCATCTAGCAGTACTTAGACTTCCCATTTCACGATCGGTATGGATTCCGAGAGTGCTTTGTAATTTTTTCAGGCTCGCATGATGACCAGATTGTGAGAAGTGAATATACAAAGCTTCGAGGCCGTTAAAAAATGTATTTGCTAGTGAAACATTAGCACATGAGTCAATAACAACGAGATTTAGTTTGTGCGCTAAACAATGGATGTAAATCGCGTAAGGGTGAGTTTGTTTTATAATTGCCTGTAAGCCTCTATTTTTACCAGACATGACGCTAGCGTCATCATAAGACTGTGCAAGAATTGTAACATCACCCAAATGGTGTTTGTTCAATGTATCCAAAATTAATTTAGCCAGTCCTTGTGAATCTCTGGAAGTGGAACAATTTATAAAACCTAGAAATCTTTCGACTATATCGAGACCGTTCGCATATCTTACGGTTATTGATAATTGTTCCTCTTTAAAGCACCTGGCCTCGTCCACACTCAAAGAAAAAAACCCGCATGCTTTTGTTCCTTCAACAATTTTGATCAATTTACAGTTATTGATATAAATAATGATTGTATCACAAATTCGTAGCATATAATGAGAATTGAATTATTATATTATCATATCGGTTAAGGCTACAATCCAGTTCTGACAAAGTAAAATTTTACACGGTCTCCAAATACATATTTCACATTAAAATTGCTGGTAAAATTTTGTCATATCTAAGAGCCAGATTTTGCGTAATGAATTTCTGGTTGTGTTGGTAGTCCATTTTTACATGTATTTACACGCCATCCCTATTCTAAGCAAATTGTCAATTTGCAAAAAGTAAATAGAGGTTTTGTGCGGAGCATCTGTGGTAAAAAATGTTCTTTTCTACTTTATTTTGAAATAATTCACATAATTAATTTATATAAATCTCTGCTTCTATTAACAAAAAAGATAATTTAGATAGTGCAGTTGCCTCAAACAGGATTTCCCTAGTTTATAATCCAATTTATATTTGCAAGCACTGACCGAACACTTCATTTCTTTTTTTTTAATTGATATGAAGATTTTAACAGGCACTAGTGGCACTATAAAACTTTGCACTAAATAAAGTTCAAAGGTAAATAGTTTTGAAAAGAATTGATTCGGTACTTGTGTTAAATTTCGCAAAAGAATTTTAAGTTGACTAAATCTGTTCACAAAACAAAGTCACATTTGACAATTCTGCATTCCTGTTTGCTCTATATTCTAAGATCTGGCTTGTCACCATTCCTGTTTCCTATATATTCTAAGGAGTGGGCTATTACTGCACGGCTGTAGCCGGCCCCTTAAGGCCTTTTAATTTCCAGTTTTTATGATGTCGCTTTCTGGTTTGTCGAATAAAGACATAAAATGTGATATCGCAGATTTACATGCAACGAAACAGAGCGGCAAATTGATTAATTTTCATAAATAAATCATAATGATAAGTGGCGGAATTTTCAGATTTACTCTCATGTAATACCGCGCTTTTGTGAAAGCACTTTTTTCTGAGATATTGAAAGAGGTCACCAAAGTTTGTTCCAAAATTGTTGCTGTTATGTTATTTGAATAGAACGTGCTTCTGTTTACACGCTTTGCTCTAAAGAGGGTGGGTGTTATTAGCATTGGGAGATCGTGGGAATTCCATATTCTGGCAATTTCTATTGAAAAGTAGTAAATTAATATGTAGTAGCACTGATTACTTTGCGTCTAGTTAATGTGCTTTTATAGAAATCTTTCCTATATCAATAAAAATTAATTAGTTTTCAAAAGTTACGTGAACTGAACTATTCTTTTTGGTGTATTTCTTATGCTTTTGGTACCTGGGATAAAAATGGTCGGAATTCGCATAACATAATAATTTGTGGGAAAAGTCGCCATTAATTCCCATTTTCGAGAGAATTTTACCCGCAGCAATCTCCCAACGCTACTGTAACTCATTCTCTGATGGGCTTGGGAAAAAAGAGAATTTTATTTGACTGATAGACATTTAAAATCTCCTTTCAGCACATTGGCCAAAACGACATTTGTCTTTTTCTTAAAAAATTGAGGTAGAGTACATATATGAAAAATTCATTATTATGAATAATTTGAAAGGATTTTGAAGTTATTCAAAATTTTGCAAATAATTGAATACAATCAATTATGCTTGTATCTATATCTTACTACATGAAAGAAGAAGGAATGAAAGAAAAAATTGCAAATTATTAGTAATAATTGCTTTGTATTTCTGTGGGGGGCACCGGGGCTTCTCTGGGGGGGGGGCATTGCCCATCCGTGCCCCTACCTCGGTACGCGCATGCCTATATCTCTACAGTGGTGAGGAAAAGGGTTTCACTAAATTGTGACCAAATAAAGGGTTTCCAATAAGAGGTGTTATTTCGATATTCAAAGAAAAATGCTATTTTTTGAGATAAATGGTCGGATCTTTATTTCATTATAAAGAGGAAGGTATGCCGTTAATAATGGAAAATAACATCAACCAAATGACCACCACGACCATGCCTACAGGACCATATCCTTTTCATGAAATTTTCCATAACCAAATCGCAAAGTGGCTGCCCTATGTCCTCGATAGCCTCACGAATTCCATCTTTGAGATCTTGAATCGACACTAGGCTGTTGGCGTAGACCTTCTCTTTCACGTGGCCCCAAAGGAAGAAGTCGCAAGGTGTTAAGTCACAAGATCTCGGTGGCCAATTGTGATCACCTCTTCGAGAGATAACACGGTCCGGAAACTTTTCCCGTAAAAGATCAATGGTTTCGCCGTCTTGTTGAAGGTAAACGTTGTTCTGATCAATACCATTTAATTCTGGCCATTAAAAATCATTAATCATCTGTCGATAGCGCAATCCATTCACCGTAACTGTTGCTCCAGCCTCATTTTCGAAAAAGTAAGGTCCAATGACCCCGCGGGACCATAAACCGCACCAAACAGTCACACGTTGAGGATAGAGAGGCTTTTCAACAATAACTCTTGGGTTTTCCGAGCCCCAGATGCGACAATTTTGCTTGTTGACGAAGCCATCGAGGTGGAAATAGGCCTCATCACTCAAGACGAGTTTTTGATGGAATTCCGGATCATTTTCATGCATTTCAAGGACCCAATCAGCAAAGACTCGACGTTGTTGATGATCGGCCGGCTTGAGTTCTTGTGTTAACTGAACTTTATAAGCCTTAAGACCCAAATCTTTATGCAAAATACGGTGTAATGACGTTTGTGGAATGCCTATTTCCAAAGAACGACGAGGAATGGACAAACCTGGGTTTTCTTCAACACTTTCGGCTACAGCAGCAATATTCTCGGCTGTTCTTGAGCGACGTGCACGGGTTTTATTCTTCACATCACTAACTTATCCCGACAGCTCGAATTTTTCTACCAATTTCTGTATTGCGGTCCGACAAGGTGCTTCACGACGACCCAAAAATGTTCGAGTTTTACGAACCGTCTCTGCCACATTTTGACCATTTGTAAAGTGAATTTTAATAATTTCAATGCGTCGTTGAATCGTGTATCGTTCCATTTTTATTAATGGCGTAGTTTCTACTTTTCAAATGTCAAAAAATGGCAGCTCCAAAAGTGACATCTACCGAAATAGCGGGCTAATTAAAATAAGACCTCTTATTGGAAAACCCTTTACATGATGTTGGTTTAGCATGAACATGTTGAGTTTAAACTCATTTGAAAGATAGGATTTCAAGCTATCTAAGCAGAATAGCATCTTACGAGAAAGTACATCAATAATAAGCATTTTATCCTTGAATATCCTGGAAGATGTACTTTTGATTTTATTCATTTTTGTTTTGGTTTTTACCTTATATTATCCACTAAAATATATTAAAATTTTAATTTGAAATTTCAACAAATATGAGTTTAATTCGTCCAAAAATGTTTTTGAAATTCTACAAACCTAAAAACGTTTCATCCGATATGATCTGAAAGTGATTTTGTGAATCTCGCAAGTTTCATATTATTCATAAATAGGGGCTTTAAAAGTCATCTTCATTATCATGAGTCAGAAAATTTATAAATTTCTATAGAATCTAGAATCCTGTTTAATCAACTCGCACCACTTTCACAGATAATTACTTACTAACTTTTATGAAATAAAAATTTATTATTAGAAAGCAAATGCAAGATTGGTGAATTTTCTTGATTTTTTACTACTTAATCCCGTTGAAATTCTAAATTAAAATTTAAATATGTTTTAGTGGATAATATCAGGTAGAAAACAAAACAAAAATGAATAAAAACAAAAGTACGTCTTTCAGGATATTCAAGGATAAAGGGTAAAATCCTTATTCTTGATGTGCTATTTTGCTTAGATAGCTTGAAATTCTATCTTTCAAACGAGCCCTATTTCACCGTTCTAACAAGAATAAAAAAATATATGTATATATGAGTTTTTGAAGAAGGTCAGAACAGCATTTTTTTGAAGTTTTGAAAATGCAGAAACTCGCGAAATACGCATTGTTAGGGATAATTTTCAATTGTATTTTTTGTTTTCACAAACTCCCCAAGTATGTAAAATTTCAAGAAAATTGGTAATTTTGATCGATTTGTTATGGATTGATTTTATGCCTGTAGACTTCGATTCAATATATTGATAGCTATTTTTTACTCATCTCATAATAACTTAAACTGGCTCAACATAACCACCGAGAGCTGCTTTTACTGAAGTTACAGATGAGCGATTCTTCCTGTGCGAGATACAATGGGAGCACGCTATACGTCCCGCCCATTAATTTATTTTCTCATATGTGTCTGTTGCATTGCAGTCTATGTAAAATGCTTTCCAAAACATTTTAATTTTTTAGGGATTTATTTATATTTTTATTGCAAGAAGAACAAAAAACAAAACAATGTCAAAATAAAACCAGTCTTCTTCTTAAAAAAATAAAACAGATTCTTTACAAAATTCAATTTAAAAAATACATAACAGCCATCATATTAAAATAAAATCACAGTCTTCTTCTAAGAAAAAAAACAAATTCTTTATATGACTCAAATAACAGAAAAACTTAAATTCTTCGTTGAATGTAGAAATCATTTCATAACATAACATACACTTTAATTTATAATTTGATTTCAGAATGTCTCCTCAGCAATTTCCTCGTCGTTCTTTAAAGACCCTTTCCATTAATTTATTATTATTTTCGTTTTCCTTTTCAGCAATTTCATTGCATGTTTTCATTTCTCCTAGTATTAACTCGTCTATATTTCGTTTTCTTTTTTTTTAGCTTTTACTGATGACGCAGCATTGGACACAGATGCTAACCCTAGTGTTGCGCGAGATGATGCTTGCGCCGAGGAAGATGTAGAGCAATCAATAGTGGGTTCATCAGAAACTAGATGCATAATATCGGAAATTAATGTTTCAGGCAGGATGTACCTATCTAAGAAATAAATTTTTATGAAAACTACTTGCACTTTATTTTTTTTTTACCTTCAGTGAAGCTCTCGTAAACAAGGTTCTGGTCATTATATTTAAGTCCTCCGAGGATTCTGTGTACTTATTCATAAAATTTCCAAGATGAGGAAGAATCCCCAGATGATCCCATACTTTTTCTTTCACTTCTAAAATTCAAATAATACTTTATATCAAATTTGGTTTATAACTTCTAAAAGTACTTATATCTCTGCGCTAAATTTGAAATTTTCATATGAAATTCAGCTGTACTTACAATTATGCTCTGTTCCCGTAGAGCGCACGATGCCTGTTCATAAACATGGGAATTTCTTTTCGTTTTTCGCAAGTCTACTTATTTGTATGCCCATAAAGCAATAAGCTTATGAATAGCTTCATCAAATTACATAATTAAAAAAAAAGTTTTTTGCTTTTCCTTCAAAAACTTGTTCTTAAAGGTCACAGACCAGCTGCGTCTGAAAGCTGTCACTGTTAGTTTACAGAATCACTACTACGTGTTTTAAGTGGCGCTTTGGTGATAATCCTCAAAAACCAAACTCAATTATGTTCTTGCCAAGATGTGGCGATTATGTAACTACTTTGTGGGATAATTAACAGCTTGGAGTGACATACGACAAATATTATCTTGATGATGTAGATAATTTAGAATTATGGCTATCGTCTGTCGAGGGTACAAGCAGCTAACCATCCGACTATGGCTAATCGAAGGATCTGCCTTGATATTGTCTTTCTCTTCAAAGTCTTAAATGGAAAAAACTGCAGTCCTTGTCTTCTGTCCAGAGTTGATTTTCATGTACCTGCGCGTCAATTTAGACAGCAAATGGTTTTCAAACTACCCTCTTTTTAGTAGAACTAATCTTAAAGGGAAATCACCAATATTTAGACTTCAAAAAGTATATACAGTGAAAACTCTCTATAACGAAACTCTCTATAACGAAAAACTCTTTATAAAGAAAACAGTAGATGAACTTGGTTGGTTTGCCTACGAATCAATATATTAATTTACTCTCTGTAACGAAGTGCTAACTCTCTATAGCGAAAAATCTGCATAACAATGTTTGTGATAGGTTGCCAGGTGCCCATAACGCTATCAATATTTTCGGAAGTAAGTATACATAAATTTACAGGTGTGTCGGTTTTGTAAACTTCTACGATTTGCTGTCCTGCTGCTGGCGTGTCAATGTAATTCAAACCTTAGGTACCACCGAGTCAATCAGTGATAATCTGATGTTTGATACATGTTTGTTCTGATTTATTTTGTCCATGCAAACATATTTTGTTGTTTTTTAGTCATTCCTTATAACGAAAACTCTATAACGAAAGAAATTGCTTGGTCCCTTGGGTTTCGTTATAGAGAGTTTTCACTGTAATTCATATGTTAATCATGTTGATATATTTTGCTCCAGTTTCATTCAATGAGATCAGACAAATTACCTGAATTCTTTATTTGCCATCACTTTTCAATTTAATTTTTAATTTAATCTTTGATTTAATTTTGCCATTCTCTTTTTTATACACTAGATAAAATCTATAGGGTATACTAAATTTGTCTAAGAAGGAGAGGGTCCCTACTCATCATCACCGATTTCATTCTAATTACAGTATATTTTGGGCTTGACTAGAATAATAGTGACACAAGTGGGAACTCCAGATGACCAAGCGAAACCGAAATAATGCATAATGTAGGTGAATCCGTGTTATGGAACTATGTTGAGTGATTGACGACTGGACGTTAAGTCCCGACTGCCAGCATGAGCTGTCAGATCACTCGGCGGACAGCGTTGACTGCAGGGCGGTACTGAGTGACAGAAACTTACATACATTTTTGTTGAAGATGCTTCTGTTATGGCCCAATATAAGGAAGATTCTTCCAGCAGTCAAGGGCGCATTTTAGTGAAATAATTAGCAATTGCTAAACAGTAACCTCGCATGGTACTGTTCTGCAACTGTCGGTTATTTTGCTGATTAGCTCAATAGCTGGCTGCGATGAGCGCTTAGTGGAGCAATCGACGATTACAATAATAATTAATCTCGCATGGAATTATTATGTAAAGCGATTGTTTACTACTGAGCGACTCAGGTGCTGTAACCGGTAGAACAAACGGCAAGGTTGTTGTCGTTTGTTTACATCCGCGTTGTTAGTAAAGTTTACTTCCGAATATTGGTGCTTAAAAGTCCAATGACTGGTCTGGCGAGTGCCGTTAAGTGATCAGTCGCGTTGTAACTTTAAGGGTTCGGGTTAGCTTTGTGTTTTATGTATTAAGTTAGGTCAGTGTTGAATAAAATAAAGATTTATATGTGAGTAACTCGAGTGTTGTCATTTTCAAGCCGTTTTATTAGAATTAATCGTTGAATTATCGTTCGATTGCTTTTAAGACACGACACTTCCTAGCTGAGGCGCCCCGAGAGGTTTCACCATGTCACTGGATGCTATAGCTTAAATGGTTTTTAAAATTTAATAAATATTGGTAATTCTAGAGCCGGGAGGCTGCAACTAATGTTTTTGACATTATATACACGAGACATTATCGCGTTTTTCTTTGAACATTTCTCATGGCAATTAGCTCTCGTAGCTATTGTTACTTCAAAACCTTTTTTTATATTCACAGTAAGATTTGGAGCAATCATCACATACAGGATGTTAGCTTTCCATATAAAATTTGCTCCAACTGTAAGTCTGTATTATGGTGTTGTTGTAAAGGCGAGGAGGCAGATATTATCCCAAAACTTTCCTTCTCTCATTTAGTTCCATCTGGCTATTTGCAAAAATTTCCTTGATCTTGTCGTCTTCAATCTCCGCTCCACTTATAGTTTTTGCCACGCATTGAGTTAACGCACGGAACTTTATCGAACTTAAAACTGCTACTGTTGGATAAATTTCCGCTAAAACCCAATCAGGGCAGTCATTATCACCGCTAAAACGGAATTTTTTGCAATATATATATATTTTGGTGTCATGTAAATCCCATACAACTCTCTAAAATGTGCCCAATATTATGCAGATCTTTGACAGACTCAAATAAATGTTGATTCGAAAGGAATCTACGATACTGACACGATGTGAAATTTTCAACATATCCCGAAGTGACTGCAGAATTATTATCATTAATTGCAAGTATCTGTTGAGATATAATCTCGGCTATGAACGCGAGGTGTCGATGCTGTCGGACGCCATTTTTAAGATTTTCGCCTGATAAGAGGAAAATAATTTCACCAAATGACAATAGACTATTAATAAGGATGAAAAATCTTTTGAAGTTACGTACAGGGTTAGTTTCCTGGCCGATGTTTTTGGACAAATTCTCAATTTAACTACTTCACTTGTTCACTGGGTGGAAGATTTGACAAGACAGAGACGATTATCTTCTTCTTCTCCAACAGCAGGCAAGAATTCTTCGAGATTGGGTGTGCGAACTGTCGGTATGGCAGCCGGCCGGCATATGCTGCAGTAATTCTCAGTGTAGCATACTGCTATATGCAGTATGCTACGACCATAACATCCGGGGATAAAATTAACACTTTTCGGAAAACTTTGGTAATTACCATCTTGCAAGTATATTCACAAGATTTAAGTCACTTTCTTTTCTTTACATATAATCTGTTGTCTATCATATACAGAAAACCAGAACTCATTACCCCAATTAGTTTAGGTGCATTTTCCAATATAAGATTGCAAGGTTTGCTAAATTACTTTCAATTTGCATTAATTAGCAGCATAAACTGTAAAGCTACCATCTTTATCTCTCGGCCAAATTCCAACCGATTTTCAAAATTCTTTTTGTTAAGTTCATTGTGAGTTTTTATAATTTTATTAAACTATTACGAGATTCTTACGGCAGCGGGTTACAGAATGGCAACCCGTGGTGGGGTTACTTATATATTATAATAATAATAAAAAAATTAATCACTTTTCCAGTAGTGGGGGTATTTATTTTATATTCTACCATCTATGTAGAATATTCGTACACAATCTCATCAAAATCGGATGATAAATTCAATGTCAAAAGATCACGCATATACACCAATGAAAAAAAGTTTCTCATTTCCCGAATTCGGATGCTCTGAGGGAGGTGGGGTAAATATTATCCGCTTTGCAAAATTTCTTTTATTAGTCTTTTGTGATTTTTTTAACAAATTTTTCCTACCCTTCTGTTTAAGTTGTGAAACTTAATTTTCGACGGTCAAAATTCTGTCTGAAAAATACATTTAAAGCTGTTGTTCTACGTCTTATCGATTAATCCATTTTTTTTGTTTTTTTAATGGATGCGCTTTTACTAAGAAATTATCTGTACAAAATTTCAAGAAGATCGGATGTCATTTACCTATTAAAAAAAAAACATAATTCTATAAAAAGTTTGCATTTTCATTATCTACCGGCGATCTTTGAAAATGTACGGAAATGCCACTTACAGAATCGAAAATCTACATACCTTCTCTATGGTTGGCATTTAACACGATTGAATTTGGCACTTTCGTTCAAATTCTGTTGCAATTTAACTGCGATAACTCTGCGAAAATTTGCAAATTTGAGCATTTTCCAAGGAGCCTACAAAACCCCGGGCTCCTCTACATTATGCATTGTTTCGCTTTCATTTTGTCATCTGGAGCTCCCACCTACGTCACTTGCATATCTAGTCAAGCCCAACATATACTGTGAATTTGGACGAAATCGGTGATGATGAGTAGGGATCCTCTCCTTGTAAGACCAATTCTTATGATACCCAAGATGAATACCCGTATGTAATTTCGTATGGTCACCCATTTGTGCAAGTGTGATTTTTGAAGTGGTTTTTCGCATATATTTCTAGAACGGTTCGTCGGACAGTAAAAATGATTACAACCAATTTCATAGGACTTCATATTCTCAAGAACTTCACAGTAAAATAAAAACGTCTAGAACTGTCCGTTTTCATAGTACAGTATACGTAAGAAGGAGTAGCCGATTTAGTCCATTTTTGAAATTTTATTTACTATTTCTATGAAAACAAAATATACTAACATTCAGCTATCTACGTGGACCTGTTCTCAGGCAGTGTCCAAATATATAGTTTGTTCAAGAAGGCATTTTTTTGGATTCTCCGGTATATGGCAAAAGCTAAAAAAAAATTTATTTGTTATTTCATCATACAACCCATTTTATTTTTGGTGACAAGTTTCAAGTCTTGGTTTTGACTCATCAACAGGTCCCAAATACCGAAATTTAGTGACTTGAAAAATAAATGGAAAAACAGAACAAAGAACAGATATGAAAAAATGAAAAAAAGCAAAAAATTGTGAAAAATAGGAAAAAAAATTGTATTATAAAAATTTTGAAAAACAGATTCATTCTAAACGAATCGAACCTGTGTACGTTCGCAGTTCGCTGAAAAAAGAAAAAAAAGAAAGGAAAAGAAGAAGCGTTTCGTATTAGCAGAAAACTTTACACTCATCAGTACAGCTTAGTTTTCTACCTGCTGTAGACGCTTGAAACAGATCAAATTGATCTCATCTCATATAAACTCAGTATAAATTCAAAAACACTCCTATATTATACCAAGGAGGACGCCTTCTTGAACAAATTAAAGTTAAAAGTTTAAAGAGTAATCTCAATTTTTGTTACAAATATATAGTGAAAAACTAAATGTTTGTATGGCAACCTTACGAAAGAGTTGCCTGATTGGCCGCATTTTCGAACTTAACATTTTTTTTACTAGCCCATTTTACACATATTTCAGCACTCTCAGTGAACGAACACGTTCTTGAGTTATCGTGCGGAGGGACGGACAGATGGACAGACGGAAAGGCAGACGGACAGATAGACGAGCAGACGGGCAGACAAATGGACACGCTAAAATCGAAATAGCTTTTAATATTATGCGTGGGTGTCCAACTCATTTAGCTGTACTAGCAATATTTATGTGCGTTACAAACGGAATGGCAGACTTAGTATACCATATGATTACTTCCAGGGTATAATAAAATTTCAAAAGTGGACGACTAAATCGGAATGCCCTTCTTAGTGTTGCCATACAGAGCTTTGGTTTTTCTCTATATATTGGAAAGCTGCCTGAGAACGCGTCAACGTGGAGAGCTTAAATTTTGTACAGAGCGTTTTCATAAAAATTTCAAATACAAGTTCAATCAATCAAATTATATATATATAAATTAAAAAAATTATAATATGTACAGAGCGGAACTTGTGGTTTATAAAGGGCTTAGACTTCATATTATCTTTCTTTGCATTTTAAAATTATATTTCCAGTATAAAGAAATTTAAGCTCAGCGTAAACATGATAAGAGAAAAGAAAAAGTTCAGCGTAAACATGATAAGAAAAAGAAAAGGTTAGCAAAACCTCATTAAGTCTTAACCTTAACTTAATAACTATCTAGGCCTAATTGTCGAACCAAGGAATTGGGAGATTGCTGGGATTTCTCAAAAAAGGTTAACGAAGTTGTTTGTGTAAAACAATTAACTAAACTCCTGTTAGCAAGCTTATGCAGTTCACTTGTGGAAAAGTACCACGATAGATTGCAAATCATTTTCATATCCTGGATAAAATCATAAGGTATACTTAGCTTGTCATTCCGTTTGCAACGCACAGAAATAATGCTAGTAGAAAAAAATGGGCTGGACACCCGTGCATAATATTAAAGGTTATATTGATTTTCGCATGTCTGTCTGTCCATCGTCGGTCGGTCTGCCGGTCCATCCTCACGATAACACAAGAACACGTTCACTTAGAGAGCTGAAATTAAATTTTGCACACGGGCTTTTTAAAAAAAATGCAAATTTACGTTCGGATATGGGATGATTCGGGCAATTCCTGTGCGATCAGTAGCGGACCATTTGCTTCGATCTGGTAATTACTGAAAAAGTTGAAGAAACCAAATTAATTATAAAACAAGTAAAAAAGCTAGAATTAGTCTAAGACCAATTCTTATGATACCCTAGATGAATGCCCAAATTAAATTTCGTATGGTCACCGATCTATTCAAGCATTGATTTTGAAGTTGTTTTTCGCATATATTTCTAGAACGGAAAATGGTTATAACTAATTTTTAGTATTCTGCAGAAGTTTTTAGTACAATAAAAATGTCTTGGACTGATCGTTTTCAAAGTACACGTAAAAAACCGAAATTTTTATATGGCAACACCAAGAAGGAGTTGCCCGATTTAGTCCGTTTTTGACATTTTATTTGCTAATGTAGTAAAAACATCATGTACGAAATTTCAGCTCTCTACGTCGATGTGTTCTCAGGCAGTGTCCAAATATATAGCGGAAAACGAAATTTTTATATGGCAACCCCACGAAGGAAGGATTTGTCTCATTTTCGAACTTAATTTTACTTTTTTTTTTTTAAAGTCCGTGTACAAAATTTCAGCTCTCTAAGTATACGCGTTCTTGAGTTATCGTGCGCACGGACGGACGGACGGACATGCAAAAATCGAAATAACTTTTAATATTATGAATGGGTGTCCAATCCATTTTGCTCTACCATCATTATTTCGAGGTGTTACAAACGGAATGACAAACTTAGTATACCCCTATGATTTCATCTAGGGTATAATTAATAAAATTAAGTTGAAGAAAAATAAGCGTTTCGTATGCAGAAGCCTTATACTCCTCAGTTCGGCTTGGTTTTTCAATAGATATGGAGGATGTTAAGTCTGCTAAAAATAATTTAGGCTCTAGTACAAGACCTTATATGGACAACATATGTACGAATTTTCTTATAAATTGCTTATCGTTGTCTACCGCAGACGTTTGAAAAAGATCAAGTTGATCTCATCTCATAAAAACTCAGAATAAATTATGATCCAAACTCTCCCATATCACACCAAAGGAGGAAGAAACTAGATTACTATGGTTTATTACCGGGTCAACTTTTAGTTGAACTTTATACTTGTTCAAGAAGGATATTTTGGATTCTCCGGTACGACAACAAAAGCGGCTTTCATTAATATGTTCTAAAAAAAGGAGGACATATTCTAAATCCGAGAATGGAGAAGTTTTCAAACATATGATTGAAGGAATTGATACCAGTTTCGTCGAAGTTCTACCAAAAGTAAGATTTCACGTTCTCAAATCCAAAAATGCAAGTCAATGCTCAACACAAAACTATCAACAAAAAAAACTGCAGCAAAATCTAAGAACTATTAGTCGGTAAAAGCAGCTGGATGGGCACAACCAGTAGGTGCAACCCGAATGATCTAAACTATAAGGTCACATCCATGTCACTCAAATCAGTAAATTTATTCTGCTATAAATAATAATCCCTTGGATAATGCTCATGACGCTGTTATGTTATAAATCAAGTGCAGCTCTCTTTCGGCAATTTACACTCTAAATTTATGGATGATTTTTCTTTCTTCCAATTCTCACTGTTTTTTAATAATATTTTTTTCAGATCCTCGTTTCTCACCACTTGAAAATCTTTAAAAGTTATACCCATTTATAAAAATTTATTCAGAAAGAATACCGTCCTATCTTCATCTTACGTATCTTTTTCAAGATATAAATTCTAGGAGTGGATCAAAATTATGTAAACTTATTTTGCTTCATTTTTCGAAATAGTTAGAATATGCACTACTATTGCCTGCTTTCCACGGACTGTCTTCCTAGAATTATACTGATATATTTAGGTAGGCATCTTACAAAAGAAGGTCTTTTTGATTCATTAAATTCATCTCTATATTGTAATTAGATCTAAAATTTTAGGTGTCTTCAAACCATCCAGTGAAATATCACTCACAAATTACATTATCCCAACGGCTTTATAGTAAGTCAATCTTCTGACAACAGAATAATTACTAGTGGGACTCCGTGGGAATCGAGTACAGACTCATAGATTAACTCACACATCATTAAATATCGTTTTCATTCCCATTATTTGATGACGAACTCTATCAAGTACAGACTGCCAAGATATTTACAATACTAGATCTTGCCAATGGATTTTTTCATGTGCCCGTAGCACCTGACTCTAGCAAATATTCATTGTTTATTGTACATAACGGACAATATGAGCTCTTGAAGGTACCGTTTGGTATTTGTAATTCGTCTTCGATTTATCGTAGTTGTTTCTAAATAACTGCTAAATGAGGGTATTTTGCTTACATATTTGGATGACTTAGTCATTTCAGCTGAAAATTACGATTAGAAAGGTTAGAGAGGGTGTTAGAAGTTCCAAATAATGCAAAACAAGATGGACTTCTTAGGATATCGTATTGAAGATGGTACAATACGACTAACATTAGACAAGACTAAAGCTGTTCGGGAATTTCCCATTCCACGAGATAGGAAATTCCTACAAAGATGACCAGGATTGTTAAAATAAGAGATGGCTGTCATAATCGGAAGTGAGCAAGAAAACGCATTTCAAATCTTGAAGGAAGTATTATTTAGATCTACAGTCCGGTTTGATCAAAATGCTTATATGGAAGTTCATGCTGACTCTAGTAAAGATGTTTATGGAACCATATTGTTTCAAAGAAAACCTATGATCAGAAGCTACACCCCGTGCAATTTGTGAGTCGTTAAACTAGCCCCCCTGAACAACGTTATCATTTATATGAGCTAGAGGTACTCGATGTAGTACAAACTCTTAAAAAGTGGAGAATATACATTCTGGGCAAAAAGGTTAAAATTGTAACCAACTGCAAAGCGCTCGCGATGACGATGAAAAACAAGGATGTCCCGCTGAGATGAAAGATGAAGCATATAGACGCCCTAAGTAGAAATACAATGACAATTATAGATACAGTGACTCACCGCATTAGAGAAGCGCAGATAGGAGGTGAATGTTTGAAAGCAACAAGAAAGATCTTACAAAGATTAAAGATATGAATACCAGTATTTTTATATCAAGAATGACATTTTGTTTAAAGACTCGAAAAAGCAATTAATTACTACTCCCGTATCAATGGAAGGGAAAATTATCAGATGTGCACATCAACAAGGACACTTTTCATTGGCAAAAACACAAGAGTTGGTCAAGAAGAACTACATTATATCTAACTTACAACTAAAGGTAATACGACTGGTTAAGAGCTGTATACAATGCATAACAGCCGAGCGTAAGGTTGGTAAACAGGAAGGGTTCTTAGAGCCAATTGTCAAGGAAGATGGACAACTACAGACCTATCATATAGATCATATTGGTCCCATGGAGGACACTAAGAAAGGAAGAGGTATAACCATATTTTAGTGAGTGGTTGTGGATGATTTTTCTAAGTTTGCGTGGGTGTATCTAACGAGGAGCACATCCAGCGAAGAAGTTGTGAACAAGTTAAGAAAACAAGCTGAGGTTTTAGGAAACCCTAGAACAATTATTTCAAATTGAGGAACAACATTCACGTCCAAGTTGTTTAAGAATTTTTGCTAACAAGAAGGAATCCAACATTTGCTGATTACTACAGGAGTACCAAGAGGTAATTGTCAAGTGGAGAGGCTTAACCGCGTCTGAATAAACCTACTTACAAAAATATCACTTGAGAAGCGTTAGGTTTGGTACAAACATGTCGATTAAATATGCCTTCAAGACATTAACTGGACTTGAAATGAACAAGAATGCTGTAACAGACTTTCAGGAGATATTGGAATGTGAGCTAGATGAACAATGGGATGCTATCCTTCTCATCGGATAACATAGCCAAGATCCAATTAGAAAATTATCGAGTTTATAATAAAAATGAAAAGCACCAGGCGTTTACAAATTAAACGACTTGGTTGCAATAAGGAGGACTCAATGTGGCTAACGGTTGAAGTTGAAACCAAAGTTCCTTGGACCACATAACATAAGGTAACCGAAGCTCATAAGCACGCCCGATACCAGGCTCCTGATTCTTAAGAGTTTGGGAGATGAGAAATTTCGTTTTCCCCGATTAAAACTCCCAAATCTCCATTTGCGATTTTCTAACATACTTGGGGAGTTAGGGAAAACGTGAATACTGAAGGGCGGCTAACTCTGCGTGGGAGGGTCGTAGAGTATTGTGGTTTTTTCCTTCGGATTTAGGATCTGGAGTACAAAAATGTAAATGAAACATTTTTTGGGACGGGTGGTCGTACAACCCCTCATTGTGGGGTGTCCAAAATACGTCATGTTTGGTATTGAAAAATATAAGTGCAAACAAATTTAAAATAATGCTGAGCTAACTCAAAGTTATACATATGTATATATTTATTGTGCGTAAGAATACAATATTGAGATTAATACTATTTCCGCTGTAAAAAATTCAATTGTTCTCCTTACGTTGGTCGAACGTCAACTCGATTCATATTGTTCAGGCATTGAGAAAGTACAGAACAAATCCTATGAAGTTGGTAACGAAATTAGAAAGAGCTGTATCCGATATTACAGCTTAAAGTTTTCTACATCCTCCCACACCGAAAATTGGACGATGTCAGTTTTGTACCTCGAGTGGGTACAGTAATTGTACTGGTCTACGAAGCTTCTTTCCATTCGAAAGCTTAATCTCACAGGAGCGTGTCTAACCATCGCGTCCTTGACACACCGTCGAAATCATTCCCAACTGCCACAGCAGCCTGGATTTGTCATTCGCGACAATGACAATATTGCCTGGCTTTAAATTGGTCGATGGACAATCAGAAGTGTAATGTGCAGACCGCAGCTGATGAAGATATTCTGCTATCCATCTCTGTTGGAACCTATTCACAAATTGTTGACGTTGCTTCCAAATGAGGTTGCGCGTCCCTCTGTTCATGCTCGTTGTTGCTGGCAGTAAATGTGGAAACAAGGTTGATGCTGGACCTAGCAATAAACTTGAAGGTGTTAAGGGCTGAAAATCCTGAGGATCTTCCGATATATACGTTAGAGGCCGGGAATTTAAAGTAGCTTCTACCTCCACAATCACTGTCTCAAGTTGTTCAAATGTCAAATTGGCTCGACCGATTGTAACCTTTAAATCATTTTTCACAGTTCGTACTAGACGCTCCCACCAGCCCCCCCCCCCACCATGCGGCCCTTTCAACTATGTATTTCCATATTATACTGTAGTGTGAGGCGAACGACGTTATTTGTTTTGCGTTTATCTGTTTGTATAGTTCTTCTATGTCGTAATCGACGCGCTTGAATGTTTTGGCGTTATCCGAATACACAACTCTTGGAACTCCTCGTCGTCCAATAAAACGGCGTGTAGCCGAAAGGCACGACTCGGTCGTTAGTGTAGGTACGAGTTCTAAATGCAAAGCTCGTACAGAAGCACATGTGAAAAGCATCAGATAAACCTTTATAGGCTGACCATCGGGACTACGCTTGACATAAAGTGGGCCAGCAAAGTCTACTCCTGTAACATCAAAGGACCTGACCAAAGTTAATCTATCACGTGGTAGCGGCGCAAAAGGCTGCGAAGCCGGTTTTCCAAACAATCATCTGCAAGCGTAGCATCCCTTAGCAGCCTTCTTTGCAATTACTCTGCCTTGAATTATCCAAAAATGTTTTCTTAATCGACAAAGAACAAAGTTGGTTCCCCCGTGATGAGTATCCTTATGCGCTTGCAGGGCAAGTAGAGAGCTCAGATACGAGCTTTTCGGTAATATTATCGGATGTGCAGCATTCGTCTCATCTTTAATTTCCTGAAGTCGACCTCCAAGCCTCAACACAGCGTTTTCATCTAGGAATGGATTTAGTTTTAGAATCTTAGAGTGACTGTCCAATGGTTTCTCCGATTTAAGCATTGCAATTTCGTTGGGGAAGTATCGGTATTGTTCGATGTGAATCCAATAAATTTGAGCTCGCTCTATCTCATCTGCACTTAAGTCACCGTGAAGCTGTCCATTTCGATTTTTAGCGTTTTGAATAAATCGCAAAATATATGCTGTTACGCAGCAATCGATGTAAGCTGCTAAATTTTTCGATGGAGATTATTGGAGTCTCATATGCTAGTTCGATCGTTGAAACACTTACCGAAGGAGCCGTATTAACAATAGATGATTCTAATGTTGTCTGCAGGGGCCAACAATGTTGAGATTCGGACAACCAAGATGGTCCATATTTTCAAAGCTCTGAATACACTAAAGCTTTAGCGTGGATGCCTCTTGTTATAAGGTCGGCTGGGTTCTCATTCCCAGGGCAATGTAACCATTGAGATTTTGTAGAAAATCGAAGTATTTCATCGACCCTGTTATCGACGTATTGTTGCCATTTCTTATGAGGGAATCCGCGAATCCAGCAAAGAGCTATATAAGAGTCAGACCATAAATAGGTGGTATGGAATTTAAATTCGGTATTTCCGTCTATGAATGCTTTAAGACGTGTGGCTATTAGCGCTGCTGTGAGTTCCAACTTAGGCAATGAGAGCTCATTTCCATTATTAGCGTTCAGAGGTGCTATCCGATTTTTAGATACCAATAAGTTCACTGAGAAGTCTCCATTCTTCTTCCTGTGCCTAACATATGCCACAGCTCCAAATGCCTTAGGGCTGGCATCCGCAAATACATGAACCTCAATATCTTCGACGTTGTCGGTAGTAGTTGGATTTAGCGCACATCGTTGAATAGAAAAGTCTTCTAAATCCGTTACCTCTCAGCGCCATCCTTCCCATTCTGCTAAAATGCCGTTTGGTAAAATATCAACCCATCCGGGTTTGAGTTTCCATATGGATTGCATTAAAATTTTTACTCTTAAGGTGAAAGGTCCGAGAATCCCTAAAGGATCATATATCCTGGATAGTGCTTGTAAAACGCTACGTTTTGTCCCGTTGAAAGACTTCAACACGAATGCTTTTATAGATGAGAAATCAATTTTTATTTCGTCAGTTATCGTACACCATATGATCCCAAGAACTTTCTGGATATCGTCCACATATCCTTTATCACACCTTTTGTTGAAGAGTTGTCGCAATACATCGCTATTCGAGTTCCATTTGCGTAAATTCATGGAAATCTCTGACATAATGAGCTTGGCTTAATTGTATAAACCTTGAGCTGCATTTGCATCTTGCAGGCTGGTTACTAAATCATCTACATAAAATTGCTTGGATAGTACCTCACAAGTTGTTGCACGAGTCATTCGGTAAGCTTTTATTGGAGGAAGATTTCTTCCTGGTACCAATGGTTTCTCGTACCACAGAAATCGGTGAGATTTTCGGTCACTATCAGCTAGGCTTATTTGAAGGAAGGCTTTTTCTATGCCTGCAACAATTCCGACTTGGCCAACTCGGAAATTTAAAGGAATGCTGAGAAGGTCCGGTAGTAAATTAGGACCTTGGCACAGATGATCGTTTAAAGATTTATGACCTGGCAAATGAGCGGAGGCATTAAAAAGAATTCCCACTTTTGTCGTTGATTTTTCATCTCTGTAAACTGCTCTATGAGGCAAATAATGTGTAATACCCACTTCATTGCTAGCAGGTTCTACTATACCGGAATTAATCACGTCCCAAAATAAGTGCATTGTACTCAATTAATTTGGGGGTATCCTTCAATAAGCGTTGCGTTAAAGATTGTAATCATATTAAAGCACCAAAGTAATTATCGTTAATTTTAAAATCGTTAGCCTTCCAAGGAAGTTTAACTTCAAAACGTTTCCCGTTTCCTGTTACATTTTCCTCCAAAAACTTCTCGGTAAAGTGATTTGTGAATTTATTCTCGTTAAAAATTCCAATTGCCTCCAGCTTCCAAAAATTCTCTACGTCTGCAGAGTTAATGAAGAGAGCCATACCTGATTCCTCAGAACTTTTGTTTGATGCTGAAGGTCCGTGTAGCGTCCACCCAAATTCGGTTGCAACAAGAGCTAATCTATCAGTGACCATTTCCCGCTGTCCTGTGACAATACTCCAATAAGAAGACATATGCCGTCGATCAAAGTTATACCAGGCATTGCAGCATCTGCCAAAATAAATTCCTTTAGCTTAGGATAATTAACATCTGGAGCAGGCAAAATGTACATACAAATCTGTGGAACTTCAATCGCCTTTATTATTAGGCATTCTTCACTGAAATGGCTTCGTAATTTTACCTCGACGCAACGATATGATCTTCTTTCAGTAATTTCTCCCGTGCCGAAAGGTAGAGTACTCATTGATACTAAACCAACCACTGGTAAGTTGAGTACCTTTGAAACGTCCTCACGTACGCTGACTAGCACTGCCCATTATCGCTCGAATATATTTCTGATTATTTGTGTCATGATAGGCAAAAGCACATGCCGTTTGCAAGAAAATGTTCTCTCGATTAAAAGAAGTCAGACTCACTGAATTATTTTGTAATAAACTATCATTGACACTTGGGCGATTCGAGTGCGTTGCAGTAATTCCACTGCCATGATTTGGTTTACTAGAAAATGTAGGGTCACACATTGAGGTCACGTGGCGTCTATTGCACTGTCTACATTTTATTGACTTGCTCTTGCAATATTTCGACGAGTGCTTTGGTTGCGTACATCGAAAACATCTTCGATTATCCCTCAACTTTTCATTCCGTTGCATGAGTGTTAGATGTTTGGAATCACATTCAGCGGTAGCATGCACCTTGGAACTGCAAAAGAAAGAATTATTTATCTTCGAAGCAGTAAACAAACCAGTACCGGTTCGATTCAGTATATTGTGATGTGAAACATTACTCCGTTTGTCACACATAGTGACCATAGCCTTCTCCAGCGCTTCAACTTCGCGCTTTAGAAACGACATGATTCTTTTGATTTGCGAATCACACTGTATTGCGTTAGTAGTAGTAGTCTCTAGACAGTCGATTGCATTGTACGATTGTTGGTGATGGCTGGCGAAGTGCACTCCTCATCCGGACAATGCTCTATGCGATAGAATTCAGCTCGGACTTCACTTGGGAGAGCACGAATCATTAATGATTTTAGAATTATATTATATTGTGAAGGAAAAACGTTCAGAGAATGTAATGACCTCATTGTTGCAGTGACGGAGTTATACAATTTACGCATGCCAATAGCATCATTCTTTGAACGTATTGCCGGAATAGACATAAGTTGTCCAATATACTTATCGATGAGACGGTCAGAGTTACCATAATCCTCGTTAAGTAGTTCTATAGCCTCGTTGTAGCATAATTCCGAAGCTGTGAGACCTGAGATTGAGTCGGCTGCTTTGCCAATTAATTGTGCCTGTAAATAACTGAATTTAGTGGCTCCATCAAGGTCCGCGTTAAGATGCACAGCCCGTTTAAACCGCTCCCAAAATGGAATCCATTGATCATAGTTGCCATTGAAGGTTTTTAGTTGCAGTCTTTTCAGATTCGTTGACGCCCTGCTCGAACCGTTACTTCCGTTCGTTAGATCTGAATTTGTAGAAGTTGAAGTCACAGTATTGAGACGCTTACGTTGAGCGTTAATGTGGTGTTGGAGACGAGCGACTGCTTCGAGGATTTTATCATCGTATTCAATTATAGTATTACATTCGTTTGTGTATTTGCCTTCCTCGATATATTCTCTTATTGCTGAATCTGTTGATCTAGGAGAAGCTTGGAGGCTCTGAATCTTAAAGAGGAAAATTTTTAAATCCTCTAGAATCTTCTCCGTTGCCGCTACCGACTGGGGAAGTTTCTGCAAATAGTCCTCGATGCTTTTAACTTATTTCGTAACTTGGGCCCATATGGTTGTGTGATACTGTATATCCATAATTAAAGTCTGCGTTCTAGTCCAATTCAATGAAACACGTTTCCTTTTACAGCAACTATTCTATGCTCGTTCTCTCAGTTCAATGTGGTTCAATCCCGGGTTTCGGCACCATGAAAAATATAAGTGCAAACAAATTTAAAATAATGCTGAGCTAACTCAAAGTTATACATATGTATATATTTATTGTGCGTAAGAATACAATATTGAAATTAATACTATTTCCGTTGTCAAAAATTCAATTGTTCTCCTTACGTTGGTCGAACGGTAACTCGATTCATATTGTTCAGGCATAGAGAAAGTACAGAACAAATCCTATGAAGTTGGTAACGAAAATAGAAAGAGTTGGCTCCGATATTACAGCTTAAAGTTTTCTACATCCTACCACACCGAAAATTGGACGATGTCAGTTTTATACCTCGAGTGGGTACAGTAATTGTACTGGTCTACGAAGCTTCTTTCCATCCGAAAGCTTAATCTCACAGGAGCGTGTCTTACCATCGCATCCTTGACACACCGTTCTTCATAATGATGAGTTGAAAATGTGTCCATTTTTGTACCAAAAACGCCAAATTTTTCATCTTAAGCAGGACTGATTTCTTTTGCAGTTATCTCTAAAACCATTTCTCAGACTCAAAAACTAATTACATATCTAATTAGGGAACAAAATGTAGATGCGATTTAATTCTACATGCAAGCTTTAACGTGCATATTTAAAGTTTTTGTAGCATCTCTTCGGTACTGGAAGACGACCAAGTTGATCATTTTCGCGTGATTTAAAATTTTTAGTGGATACCTGAAGACACCAAAATCCCTATTTCTCTGTAAGTATTGCAAGGATTTCCATTTTGTTCTTACTTCTCCACAACTAACACAGGTGAGAGTTTTGTCGGGTGGAATAAAAAATTTGGTAATTCTTAATACAAATTCCCTGAGTTACAGAATTCCGAGTGGAGAGTTAAGTGTCAAAAGAACTCGCATCTCCATAACTCTCCGACTTATGGCCAGTTTCACAGTCTGAGTTTAAACCAAATATTTAGTTTAAACTCGACGAACGAGTTTCACAGTTTGGTTTAAACCCCGGTTAAAACTAGAGTTTAAACCATGCCATCCCTCGGTTTAGTCTCAAGATAAAAGTGTAACATTTTATTTTGACAGGAGCATTGTTTCTGTGTATCAAGAGAACAATTTTATCATGGATTTAGATTTAGAAATTTCTAGCGATGAAGAAGTCTTTTTTCGATTAAGTTTATAACTCTGTCCACGACTGAAAGTAATTAGAAATTGGCCAAATCCTTTTAATGAGTGGGACGACGTTGATTTTTATGCTAGGTTCGGTTTAAGTAAAGAACTTTGCCACTTTGGTCTTCGAATCTATTCTTGTCCGATTTCTTGCGCTCTATTATATATCTTTTTTATGCACTAAGGAAGGCAATACCTCAACTTCACTTATGCTAAAATTTGCAGCCTTTTTGAATGTTGGCATATTTAAAATTAACAAATATAGCTACATATTTTTTATTTTTTGCTTTCTGGTCTGTTTACTTCAATTGACAGATTGATTGATAGAAAATTGCTTCACAATGGTGGCGATAACTAATTTAGTTCACAATTTAATCAGTACTACCAACGTTACTAACAAAATGCACTGTGAAACCCGATTTGGTTTAAACTACGCTTAAACTTGGAGGATGGCTTAAACTAAACCTTGGTTTAAACTCGACTGTGAAACCGGCCATTAGTGAATCCGATCCTTTGAGGTGGGAACTAAAGGAGGCGACATCCCATAGTAAAGTATGGCAGCGTAGCCAACAATTTTCGCCATCTTGATTTTGGAAAGGTATTTGACTGTCATTTTTTTGTAAACAAAGAGCCGCGAAGTATGTTTTGCGCAGAGACGTAGTTACAAATAGATAATTTACTTTCTATGTATAGGAAATGGCTAATGGCTATTGGACTAAGTGATAGAAATATAAAAAGGAGTTATATATGTTCGAAGATTTAGATACAACAAGCCGTGTTGAGGAAAATACTTTAAAAATGCTTTTGTGGTAAATTCCGTAAATCCCACTGACATGCATATATAAGTAAATTCGCAAATAATTTAAATATATCGTCAGTGAGAGCATACGTTCTGAAATCAAAACTGCTGCCGCATTAAACAGGAGATCAGTCAGTCCATTTATATAAATGTCAGTGGATGCTGCGGAAGATTGTGCGGAATTTCTAAGAAATGTGTTTGAATTTTCGCACCATAATTTGTTATGATATTTCAGGCATCAACATTTTTTAACACCGACTCTGGAACCTCGACGAAAACAAGAAGAAGAAGAACGAAAGTTGCTACGCTTTTTTCATCACATGTCGTCTCCTTTCTTCAAATATCCGACCCCAGGTCGAGAAACGAGAAAGCCGGCGACCATGAAGGCCGCAGCACTACTACCGTCGCAGCTTATGGTATGAAGAAGTGGGATGTATCAATCGGGGCGAATGAACTATCAGGGGGCTCGTACATATTCTCTTGTTTTTCGGTACGTGTAAGCAATGTCGCATAGTCGGACAAGATTGCATTGTATTTGTATCGCCGATTAAGTATATTAGTTCTACAAATAATAAAGTGAAATAGTTGAAAAGGAATCCACAGAGTCTTAATTTGAATTCGTCTTAATGGGAATTCCTACATTCTTCGCAGGGTTGCCATACAAAAATTTCGAGTTTACTATATATTTGAACACAGCCTGAGAACCCGTCGATGTAGAGGGCTGAAATTTTGCACACGGTGTTTACAGGAACAGTAAATAAAGCTTCAAGAATGAACTGAATCCCCTCTGTTTTTTTACGTATGTATACTGTACAAAGAACGTAAAAACGATCTGTCCTAGACCTTTTTATAGCACTGAAAAGATATTCAGAATATGAAATCCTATGAAATTGTTTTATCAACAGATGGGTTACCATAAGAAATTTCATACGGGCATTCATCTAGGTTATCATAAGAATTGGTTTTAGACCAATTCTAGTTGTTTACTTGTTTATTTGTTAATATCTATTTTGCATGACTTGGAATTTTTGAATATGACAATGAGCACATTTGAACCAAACTGTACAAACCGTACAAAATAATAACATGGAATATAGTTTCATAGATCAAGAGTTTATTTTTTGAATTTAGAGTTGAGCTTCTGTTAATGAAAGGGTACAGCATTCTAATGTAGATATTTAACTTATGCATAGTTTGAGCTACATCTGATTTAAACGCCAATGTCTTGTCGAGTACTATCTCGAGGTATTTCACATTTTTAACGCATTTACTACTTCTCACCGTTCAATACGAGACGGGATCAAGAATGTTTTCCTTTTGCTTATGAATAACATAACTTGTGTTTTGCCACAATTTATTTTAATTTTCTATCAGTCAGATATTGTGTTCAATTAGTTTTTGAAGAGAGTATAATTTCATCGGTTTTTTCAGAAGAAGAGTAGATTACTGTGTCCTCAGCAAAGATGGCAGACTGGCGGTTTTCAAAAGTCGGGAAGATATAAGATATTGTTATGTGCAATAAAAGGAGACAAGTGACATCTACTGAAAATGAAGAGTAAACAACTTAAGGTTCGAAGAATCGATAATTTTTGAATGGAACCTTCAAGAAGGGTCTGGAGAGTTTGTAGAGTATAAATATAGCAGTTGCCACCACCAGAGCATGAGTCTTGTCTTAGACAGTGCAGTGTTTACTAGTGAAAGTAATAAGCAGGCGAGAGGATCCTAATTGGATTGCGATAATTGGAAATACAGTCCTAGCTATAATTAAAGTTGAGTTACTTAAGTAATTGTTTGTGAGTTTTATAAGAGTGCAGTGAAAATAAAGAACTTGTGAATTAAAATTTGAACTATTGTGTTTTAAATAACGAACCAAGAGCCACGCTCGCAACAATATATAAAATCGGACTTAGAACAGAACCCGGGTTTCTGCAATATAGAGTCTGTGTTGTGGATATGTACTTTGAAGTGTCTATCATATAGTAAATTTTGTATAATTCAGTGAAGGAATGTACTTGCAACAGAATGCAGTCATCACAGAGCCCACCTTCGTGTGGTCTCCTTCGTTGTTGGAATTGTAATAGACCAGGGTACCTTCAAAGAGACTACAGAAAACGTCGACGAGTAGAATCACCAGACGGAGAAGGAAAAGAAGAATGCCAAAGATATCGAGCCAGGGAACAAGCTATTCGTGTAGAGACTAGATATCAAGCAGGGACTAGTCGGATCACCTCTCCTGTTGAGCAGTCTGACAACATGTAAAAACCAACTTCGTAGGGCAGAAGTTGGTTGGTGAAGTCGACAGCCCGGAACTCATCATTCAAAGCCCAGTTGGAGAGAAATAATAACAGTCTTGTTAAATATGGAAGTATAGAAAAAAATTAGTGCACGGTCACTATCGACACTGGAGCTTCGAGGTCAATTATTAGAGGAGATTTTGTCAAGAATAAATGGCTTCACAATACCAACAAATATCCGCTAAGAACAGCAACTGGAGTAGCAGCACAGGTTTTTGAAGAAATAACTTTAGATGTTCAACTAGGCGAACTTCTATTTCCTCACACTTTCCTGGTTTCAGACATAATGGATGATTGCATTCTTGGAATAGACCTAAGGACCACAAATAAAATAAATCTGGATGTAGGACAACGGATTCTAAAATATGGGAACATAGAAATTCCTATGAGGCTAGGAGTAGGATCAGATTATCCTGCAAAAGTAAGGACGATAGTCTGCGAAAATATTACTCTCTCGCCATGCTCCGAGACTCTAATATGGACAATGCTTACTGATGACCTCGGGACTGGCCGATTCAATCTGGTGGAGCCTAACCCCACAAAAGTTACATCGAGCAGTATTCTTGGCAAGACTTTAGTGAAGGCAGAAGGTGCAAAATTAATTCCAGTCAGAGTGCTCAACTCATCCGAAAATGAGGTACAACTAAAAGAAGGTGCTATAATTGGAAACTGTGAACCCGTTTACTAGAACGTCAATTTGGATAATGGTAGTAATATCAAGAAGACAAAACCAATTCCAGCTACCACCCAACAAGTTCAGAAATTTCTTTCATCCAGTGCCTTAAATGAACAACAATACAACGATGCCAAAGAGGTGATCGATGAATTTTCGGAATTATTTGAAATGAATGATGATGATTACGGTAAAACCAATCTTGTCCAGCATCGGATCGATACAGAGGATTCCAGACCCATTCGACAGACACCACGAAGATTGCCGTTAGCCAAACAACCAGAAGTTGCAGATATGATGAACTCCATGAAGAAAGAAGGCATAATAGAGGAATCTAACAGCCCTTTGACATCGCCAGTTGTTCTGGCCAGGAAAAAGGATCGCAGTACCCGATTCTGTGTAGACTACGGCTAACTCAATAACATGACGAGAAAGGATAGCTATCTGTTAGCAAAGATTGATGACACGTTGGATACCCTTTCGGGTGCGCAGTGGTTTCCCATGCTGGATTTGAAGAGTGGTTACTGGCAAGTGGAGATACGTCCCGAGGACCGAGGGAAAGCAGCTTTCTCAGTTGACAGTGGCTTATGGCAATTCAAAGTAATGCCATTTGGTTTTATATAATGCTCCACGCCTCCACCCACATTTGAACGACTAATGGAATGTGTTCTACACGGTTTATCCTGGAAAACATGCCTTGTCTGCTTAGATAACATAATAGTAATAGATAGGAGCCGTAAAAAATTGGCCAATTCCAAAGGACAAACATCAGTTACGTAGTTTTCTTGGTCTAGCCACCTACTACAGGCGATTCGTGAATGGTTTTGCAGATATAGAAAGGAGCCTACATCAACTTACAGAAAAGGGAAAGCCGTTCATATGGTCGGATAAATGTAACGAGTGTTGCGATTATTTGAAGCAACAGCTCTGTGAAACTCCAGTACTTCACTATCCAAGGCTGGGAAAAATATTTATAATGGACACGGATGCCAGCAATGTAGGTATTGGTGCAGGAGGAGGATGGTCAAGAAGTTTCAGTAGCTTATTATAGTAATGCACTTTCAAAATCAGGGAAAAACTATTGTGCTACAAGAAAAGAGCTACTTGCCATTGGAAATTCAACAAAGCATTTTCATAAATATCTCTACGGGCAGAAATTCATCCTTCGCACCGACCTCAAATTTTCTACACCAAGAGGTGAACAAAAGTTACCAGAAGACTACGTATCGGAGCTCAGACAACGATTAGTCGATGTACACGAGGCCACGAGGGCGTAATTAGCAGCAAATACTGATCGGATGAAGACCCGCTATGATTTACATGCTAATTCCGCAGGATTTAACGAAGGTGATCTTGTTTGGCTGTACAACCCGAAACGACATAAGGGACGCTCTCCAAAACTACAACAACATTGGGAAGAACCGTATTCAGTAGTAACTGGAATAAATAACATAGTATACAGGATTCAACGTGGTACAAGAGGCAAACGAAAAATCGTTCATCTTGATCGCTTGTGTCAATACTATGAGCATCAAGGCCATAGACTACCTGTTGTTCGGTACGAACAATTTTAAGAAGGTACAGTGTTACATACAACAAAAGGAGACAAGTGACATCTGCTGAAAATGCAGAGCAAATATCTTAAGATTCGGAGAATCTATGATTCTTTAATGGAATCTTCAAGAAAGCTCTGGAGAGTTTGAGAGTATAAATATAGCAGTTTGTTACATAGCGAATCCATTTCCAGCTGAAAAGTGATGTCCTAGAAAAATAAATAAGAATATATTTAGCGAAGACATAATTACAACAACAAGGGCCACTTATCTTTATGTGTGTTTTCCTCTCTGTATGTGTTTCGTCCTCTGCATGAGTGTCGTCACGTCCCTCAGCATCCTATAAGAATAATTCTGCAAAGGAATTTAAATTTTCAGATGAAACCGCAAAGAGGCTAGTGAGTTACCTGTGTCGCAGCTGGGAAGAACAGTTTAGATCCACGGTTAATATTTTCTTCGTTCTGGTCATACATTGAGTCGTTACGCCTTTCCTCGGGCTTTGCTAGTACTACTGGATTACTGTCAAACGTCACCTGAAATTGCAAGGTTTACATAATGGACCTACAAATTATACCAATATACTCACCGAATGGATTTATTGTGAGCTATTTTCATTCTACTCAAGATGGATACTCGCTGGAATCCAAAACGTCGTCATCTAGTTCCTGGAATTAAATTTAAATGGTTAGATAGGATAGTCATGTAGAAAATGAATTTGTGAATAGATTAACTAGGTATAGATATTTTTTTTTGCATACTAGATAAATTAACGAAGTACCTTTGTCAAGATGATGTACGGCGAGCAGTGAACTATGCGATGTGCAACCAGTATTCTAAAGAAAAAAGGAGGAAAACAAAAATCAGAAAGAGAATGCAGTACTTATCGCGAATCAAACGAAATGTAGAAATTAGATACAATATCTTACCTCCTCGGTTCAACCTCCTCTCGCAAACGGAACCCATAGCTTAAAACTGAAGGAAGAAATTAGAGATTTATATCACATTCGGACTTACTTGTGACATCCGCTATCTATATACTCGAGTTGTTCGCAGCCCAAAGCATAACTTCCCAACAGCAAACATAATTTGAAACGACATGAATACTCGCCCGTCACAAGAAGGTGTTAAAATGCAAATCCGAAAACTTCACGTAAATCAAAACATAACTTCCGTATAACATCACGCAATAAAGTCGAGAGGGCAGAACAAGTTTCAAAATTCAAATCAATTGCCGCCATACGATTCACCAACTGAGAAATATCCCAATATGAAATACGGGAATATAGATCGGAAGCCGCAATAATGGGCGATTCGAGAGGGGAAAAGGCTTTGGTATGTGAAGCGGACAGCTCAAGGGCAGTCAAAGTCAGGCAGTAAGTGAAGCAAGTGTCACAGTACGCAGCTGAAAGGTTTTTTTTAAAGAATAAAAGAAAAAAAGATACAAAAAATTACAAAAAGGGGCTAACGAAGAAAAAAAGGAAGGAACGAATAAAAGACTATTTGGAATTTAAAGAAAATTGGAGAGGAAATTTTAAAGTGGAGTATTTAAAGGAAATTTCACGGTGGAGCTGGATTAAGGAGGAGTGAATAAGGCACGTACACGAAACCCTCCTCGAAAGGATTAAGTTAAGTACTGCATTTTCTTTCCTTTTTGTTTTGATTATTATAAAGGGAACCTGCCTTAAGAATAATCTGACGGTCTTTCCCGATTTTATCAATTTTTTTTTAGTGCATGGTAGCAATTTTTTGTGTGTGCTAAATCTGAAGGTCAGTAAGGTCAGTCAATTTTATGCTTCACTGCCTGGCCAGTTTCGTACAGAAACACAAGATAATTTATAGTGAATAAAGTAAGCATATTAACTGATCTTGGTCTGTCTAATTTTTATTTTTTTTAAAAGTTGTTCCTCAATTTAGCATTCACAGGTGTTTCAGGCCAAAACCCTTCTCCATCTCTAGCCGGGGTACCGATTGCGCGTAGAAAGTAGCGCGTAACAAGTTGCCACCACCAGAGCATGAGTCTTGTCTTAGACAGTGCAGTGTTTACAAGTGAAAGTAATAAGCAGGCGAGAGGATTCTAATTGGATTGCGGTAATTGGAAATACAGCTCTAGCGATAATTAAAGTTGAATTACTTAAGTAATTGTTTTTGAGTTTTATAAGAGTAGAGTGAAAATAAAGAACTTGTGAATTAAAATTTGAACTATTGTGTTTTAAATAACGAACCAAGAGCCACGCTCGCAACAATATATAAAATCGGACTTAGAACAGAACCTTGGGGAACACCCGGGTTTCTGCAATATAGAGTCTGTGTTGTAGATATGTACTTTGAAGTGTCTATCATATAGTAAATTTTGTATAATTCAAATGAGATATAGAAAAACATTCATTTTGTGCATTTTATATCAGACCATCATACCATACTGAGTCAAAGCCTACTTGAACATCTAAGAGAACTACGCAAGTTGACTTTTTACAGTTAGACTATCTTTATATACTGTGTTATTCTGGTGATAGTGTGTTAAGTATTATGCTCGTCTCTAAAACCAAACTGTTCATTTGGAAGAAGATTTTTATCCAACGCAAATTTCACGATTTTTAATTTTAGAATACCAGTTCAAAAAACCGGCCAAATGCGAGTCGGACTTGCACATGAAGGGTTCCGTACCATTGTTAAAGATTTAACACTGTGTACTTTTTATATCGAGCAAAAACAAAAGTTTATTATATGGGGACGCTCTTTAATTTCTAACTTTGTTTTATTTTCTTATTTGTTATTATAGCAGCTATAGTATTACTCACTCTTTGAAAATTACAAGAGATACAGCGATTCTTAGGGTCAAGGACAAAACGCTGAAAAAATCACGTTTCTTGTATGGGAGCCCCCTTAATTTTATTTTTATTACTTGTTATTATAGCGGCAAGTACACACTCTGTGAACTATCTTCCTATTACGGCTCATGAGATACAGCCCGGTGACAGACAGATGGACAAACGGACAACGGATGCTTAGTAAAAGAATCCCGTTGGCACCATTTAGGTCCGAAACCCTAAAAATGGACCAAATCGCGCAGGACTTTCTTGGTGTTCCCATACAAAACTTTTGGGTTATCACTTTATTTAACTTTTATTTTCATCTGGATTATAATATTACTGGTCTTACAATTAGATCAATTAAAACTTTTTCTCTTGTTTACTTGTTAATTTAATTTTTTCTCCCTTATTTTTTCCTCTGTAGTTGACATTAGTTTTTACTTGCAATTGATGGTATTTTATTAATAATTGCTTTGTAATATTTGAATTTTTTGTTATTACAATTAGCTTTAATGTTATAAAATTATTACCGTAGTATATTTAATAATTGAAGTAGTAGAGGAATGTCGTCAACGTTGGCCACCCTTTGCCTATAACTTCCATTAAAGGATGAATTTGGTTAATCCAAGCACAACTTTGGAGAGGTTTGAGAAAAAGGACCACTTTTGCTGAACATCGCAAATTGATTGGATGAGAAATTAAAAAAATATAGGGATTTAAAAAAAATGAAATTCTGTCAAGGTCGGTCGGTGTTGTCTAGGTTGGCCAATCGATAAAATATGTGCTGAGATGATTGAAAATGGCCGGAAAAAAAGAATTGAATGAAATGAAAGGCCGAATTCGTTGCATTTTTCTGTTATTTTAGCATATTTTGAATGGCACATTATTCGGAATCGCATTTGCGGCAAATTTAACAGCTCGTCGTTATATTGGCGAACTGCAAATGCACTTCTCTCTGGCAATGCCCGAAAAGGGGCCTTCTCTGCGCTTTTTTTTTCGTTAGCTGGTGTTTTATTGGAGGACTTCGTTGGATTTGCTGCTGAACGTCTTTTGGGCGTCTTCGAAGCACACAATCACAGTGGCCCAATTCTGGCTACACAAGTTGGTTAAACTTGACGACATGCGCCATTGGCACTTGGCGTCACGCTACAACCATGTTACAGGATTGAATTTTCTCCTCTTGGTTTGTTTTCAAGCATGAACCGCACAACACATTCACAAAGCTTACCTTGACGATTGCATATTTTTCCCTTACTTTTTGGCTGTATTCATTGATCCTTAAAAAAAAACTTTTTTTTTAAATTTCAAGCCACTGAGTGCACCACACACATGTTTTGCGTTCACACATGTTTTGCGTTCACGCTCCAAATCTGTAACGTCTCGAAAGGTTCGCTGTCCCTGAGAGAAGTTTTGCCACGCTCGAATATTGGTGGCGCTAGTGGGCAAAGCTAAAAAATCACAGCTGACCAACCTAGACCCTGATGACATTCGCCTACTTTATTACATTATATCACGAAGTAGTTATCCCTTTAACTGTACCATTTTTGAAGTATTGACACTAGTAGTTAAAAATCCCTTTTTTTCTCTTTTTTTTTATAACATTCTGCGATAGTAAGTTAATGGATTCGTTCTATATACTGTCGTCGTAACTTGAAAATAAATAAAATAAATAAATAAAAATGTAAATAAATTTCCAATCTTCCGTTAACTATTAGCCTTTCTGTTGTTGAAATATTGTTACGGGCCACAAAGTGATACAAGCGACATCTATTGGAAATGGAAACAACTTTAGGTTATTGACATCCTAGTAAACTTTGAGTTCGGAGAACGGAATATTCATTTTAGGATAATTTGTAGAGTATACCCTAATCAGATGGATGAAAGCAATGATCAGTCATTCGGAATTGATTTTTTCAAAAATCAAGTTACCCAAGGTTTTGTGAATTAAAACGAAAGTACTGGCAAATCTAAATATGTAATTTACAGCACATTTTGAATAATTAAAATTAAAATTCAAGGGGTAAAGCGATTTTCCCGTGTTCCTAGGGTGTAAATACGGCGCTACTCATATTCAGGAGTCGCAGTCATATTTCAGGCAGTGAAGTGAACGAAGTAAACTATTTAGATTGCGATAATTAGAAGTACAGTACTAGCGATAACGATAAAGAGTTGATTTGATAAACAGTAAAATAATAAACAAAGAACTTGTTAATGATATCTGAAATAATGTGTTTCAAATAACGAACAAGAAGTAAGAAGAGGTAAAATAAAATTGCGAAATAAAGAGGTGTCATTTGACTTTGAAATTCAAAGAGTGATTAATGTGGTGAAATCGTGTGAAACTTTCCTTCTTTAAGTCAAAATTTCGAAAGATAATTTTATATTAAACTGTGAGTGAATTATCAAAGTAATGGGATGCAAACTAGAGGAGCTTCGAATACAGGAAAGTGGAGTTGGGGAAGTGGTCATTGCAAACGTCAGTTCTAAAGAATATTCTAGCCGAGCGACTTAGACAAGCTTTGATATAGGAAGAAAAGAATCCTGAGACATTTATTTACGAAGAAGAACCAGAAGTTGAAGAAGAACCTGCGATGAACATAGAACAGCTTTTGGGTACTTTAATGACCACAATGGAGCTTTAAACTCTGCAGGTGAAGAATCCTCTTGAGGAACAAAAGAATTCTCTTGAATCCAGTTTAGATGAGCAGAAGAAATCTCTGGAGGAACAAAAGAATGCTTTTGAGGAACAAAAGAAATCTCTGGAAATCCAGTTGGATGAACAAAATAATTCTCTGGAATCCCGTTTAAATGAGCAGAAGAATTCTCTGGAATCCCGTTTAGATGAGCAGAAGAAATTTCTGGAGGAACAGAAGAGCAGGAGGCGGCGGAAGTGCAACAAAAAGTAACCGAACAACTTGACAACTATAAAGCAGATTTGGAGAAAATGAAGCATCGACAACCTCGGCACGAAGGAGTTGAATTATCCAGTGCAGGCAGAATGAAACCTCCAATATTTTATGGAAAAAATTCGTGGCATAGTTTCAAGAGACAATTCTAGGCTGCTTCGGAAGTAAATGGATGGAATGATGCAGACAAAGCAACAACTCAGGTATTAGCACTTCGAGGTCCTGCATCAGAGCTATTACAAACTATACCGATAGCAAGGCAACGTGATTATACTTCATTAGTACAGGCGATGCAGTTACGTTATAGAGATGCAACAGGATTCAAAAGCATGGCGAATCTCTACAACAACTGAAGGCTGAGGTGGAAAGAATAGCTTATCTTTCTTACTCTAGCATAAATGCTGATTTCTTTAATGAAGTGGCAACAGAAGCATTAGTGAACGGCATTGCAGACCAAAATTTACAACTAGCGCTAAAACTAGCAGAAAAAGTCATTAGCAGAAGCGCTAGCCTATGCATTACCGTATAAATCTGCCAGACAAGCTTCTTGGAGTTCAGTAAGAGTGAGAGAAATTTCGGTGGAGGAATGTACTTGCAACGTAATACAGTCATCAGCGAGAGCCCCTGCACAGGACACCTCCACAGGCACTGCAGGAAACGCCAAAGATGTCGTGCCAGGGAGCAAGCTATTCAGGGTAAGACTAGAAATCAAACAGTGACTAGTCGTGTCATCTCCCCTGTTCAGTAGTCGGAAAACATGTAAAAGCCAACTTCAGGGGGCAGAAGTTGGTTGGTGGAGTCGACAGTCCCGAAGTCATCATTCAGGTAGCTCAGTTGCAGAGAAATCGAGATCAATTATTAGAGCAGATCGTGTCAAGAACGAATGGCTTCACAACACCACCAAATATTAACTAAGAACAGCAACTAGAGAACCAGCACTGGTTTTTGCAGAAATAACTTTGTATGTTCAACTAGGCGAATTACTATTTCCTAACATTTTCCTGGTTTCAGACATCATGGATTAATGCATTCTTGGAGTAGTCTTTATGACCACATATAAAATAAATCTAGATGTCGGAGAAGGGATACTCAAATATGGCTAGAAGGAGGAACAGATTATCCTGCAAAAATAAGGACGATGGTCTGTGAGAATATTACTCTCTGCGCATGCTCCGAGACCCTAGTATAGACAAAGGTTATGATATCGAGACCTGCCGACTCTATTTGGTGGAGCCTAACCCGACAAAAGCAAAGCTACATCGAACATTGTTGTAGGTAAGACTTTAGTGAAGGCGGAAGGTACAACATTAATTCCAGTCAGAGTGCTCAACACAGCCGAAAATGAGGTACAGCTGTAATTGGAAATTGTGAAGCTGTTTACCAGATTAATTTGGGTAATGAGAGTAATGTCAAGGAGACAAAACCTATACCAGCTACTACTCAACAGGTTCAAAATCTTCTTTTGTCCCGTGCCTTAAGTGAGCAACCATACAACGATGCCAAAGAGGTGATCGATGAATTTTCGGAATTATTTGCAATGAATGATGATGATTTCGGTAAAACAATCGGATCGATACAGGAGATTCTAGACTCATTCAGCAGATACCACGAGGCCAAACATGATATGATATGATGAACTCCATGAAAGAACAAGGCATAATAGAGGAATCTAATAGCCCTTAGACATCGCGGGTTTTTCTGGTCAGGAAAAAGGATGACAGCACCCGATTCTATATAGATTACCGGCAACTAAATAACGTCACGAGAAAGGATAGTTATCCATTACCAAGGATTGATGACACACTAGAAGAGTAGTTACTGGCAAGTGACATCCAGGGGACCGAAAGAAAACTGCTTTCTCAGTTGAAAGTGTCTTATGGTAATTCAAAGTTATGCCATTTGGATTATGTAATACTCCAGCTACATTCGAACGACTCATGGAATGTGTTTTATGTGGATTAACATGGAAAACATATCTGGTCTACTTAGAAGACATAATAGTAATCGGAAGACTGTGAGATGCGAAACTGAAGCTAAGTACGAATAAATCCGCTGTATTTAAAAATGAAGTTAAATATTTGGGGCACATAGTTTCATCACAAGGAGTAAGAGCTGTTCGAGAGAAGATAGCAGCTGTCAAAAATTGGCAAATTCCAAAGGACAAACATAAATTAAGGAGTTTTCTTGGTTCAGCTACGTGCTAGAAGCGATTCGTAAAAGGTTTTGCAGATATAGCAAATAGCCACTTACAGAAAAAGGAAATCCGTTTATATGGTCGGATAAATGTAACGGGAGTTTCAAGAATTTGAAGCAATAACTCTGTGAAACTCCAGTACTTCACTATCCAAAGCTGGGGAAAACTGTTATATTGGGCACGGATGCCAGCAATGTAGGTATTAGTGCAGTGCTTTCACAGGAGCAGGATGGTCAAGAGATGCCACTAGCGTATTATAGCAAAGCACTTCCAAAATCAAAGAGAAATTATTGTGCTACAAGAAAAGAGTTACTTGCTAATGTAAATTCAACAAAACATTGCTATAAATATCTCTACGGGCAGAAATTTATCCTCCGCACTGACCATGCAGGGCTTAAATGGCTTTTACGGTTTAAGAACCCAAAGATCACGTATCCATGGAAATGCAGATGCCCTTTCACGACGTCAATGCAAACTAGAATGCACACATTGCCTTCGGATGGAAGAAAAAGAAACAAAGGGGAACTATACAGCTGATAACGGTGGAACCATCGACAGGCTGGGACAACGAGAGGTTGCGAACAGTACAACGAGAAGACCCGGACATATCACCCATTCTTCCTTGGAAAGAAAGCGTGGAAAGACAATAATGGAAGGATGTTTCGGAGAGGAGTGAAAAACTTTAGAGCTACTGGACCCAATACAATTCGATTCATGTTGAATGCGGTATATTAAAACGCAAGTGGGAGGCAACTAACGGCAAGTCATTCCGGAAGCAGATAGTCGCCCTAGCATCAAAGTACAATGATTTTCTAGAGGATATGCACAGCGGATTCTCTGGAGGATATTTGGGAATGAGGAAACCAGAACATCTCCTCGACATTCACAATCTGATGGCATGGTAGAGCGCTTCAACAGAACATTGGTGGAGCATCTAAAAAAGTAGTCGATAATCATCAATGCGAATGGAATCGACATATTCCCATGTTCCTAACGGCCTATCGATCAGCTATTCACTACACGACCGGAAAAACTCTGGCAAAGTCATATTCGGAAAGGAGATGCGTTTACCTAGTGATCTCACGTTTGGTATATCAAAAGGAGAACAGAAGTTACCAGACGATTATGTATCGGAACTTAGACAACGATTAGCTGATGTACACGAGGCCACGAGAGCAAAATTAGCAGTAAATACCGATCGGTTGAAGACCTACGACTTATAATTCAGCCAGATTCAATGAAGGTGACCTTGTTTGGCTGTACAACCCGAAACAACCTAAGTGAAGTTCTCCAAAATTACAACAACACTGGGAAGGACCGTATTCAGTAGAGAATAGAATTAATGACGTAGTATACAGGATTCAGCGTGGTACAAGAGGCAAACGAAAAATCATTCACCTGGATCGTTTATGTCAGTACTGCGAGCATCAAGACCTTGGACCGAACAATTTTAAAAAGGGTGGAGTGTTACGTGCCAAAAAGTGATACAAGCGACATCTATTGAAAATGGAAACAACTTTAGGTTAGTGACATCCTAGTAAAATTTTGGTTCGGAGAACGGAATATTCAGGAAGGTTCTAGGATAATTTGTAGAGAATTCGGAGAACGGAATATTCAGGAAGGTTCTAGGATAATTTGTAGAGTATAATACGGCACTACTCACATCAAGGATGCGGAGTCTTATTTCAGACAATGAAGTGAACGAAGTAAACGATTTGGATTGCGATAATTAGAAGTGCAGTACTAGCGATAACTATAAAGAGTTGATTTGATAAATGTTATAAAAGTAAACAGTGAAATTAAATAAAAGAAGTTGTCCGAAATATTGTGTTTTAAATAACGAACAAACGCCACGCTCGTAATACTATCTATAGAAAGCCTTAGGAAGGTAAAATCATAAAACAAAAATTATTCGAAGAGCATTATTCCACATGAGCACCAGTTTAGACATTAGGACGATGAATATTTTATTCCTTTGTTGCGTTTCCATAAGGAATGATAAAGGAATTTGCTGAAAGTTTAAGACTGCCACGTATGTGCACACATTTTGTACTTCATCGCTTTGACAAGTTATATTTACCAAGGTTTTTAAGTTTCAGCAAAGGTCATTTCCATTACATGACCAAAAGCCCCATTAAAACGATGAATTTATGTTAATCACTGCTAAAATGGTTTCATAAAATGAATGTAGCATCAAATCAAATTGCATACACCATGATGACATGCATCGATTGCTTCACAGATTGCACATTTTCCTAGAATCACTACTGTGATAATGTTCTTCTATCGCTTCAATGGCTCCAGCGGAATAATATATGGACGATGTTCAACATTTGATCCTGCATATGTAACTACATACTACACAGCCATATAAATGACGAGGATACCATGTGCAGTTCCAACGAACAACTCTAACTCCTGTTCCTACTATGTATGGTGCCCAGGATTTGTGCATTATTTCATTGAACGTATGGTCCATTTAATTCTGGCTTATTAAATTATTCGAGTCGCTGCATTAAGGCCAAAACACAGTGAGGACGACACAACAAAGTCGCCGTAAATTGGTTGCTGTCAAAGATTCGAATATACGGCAGTCCCATATACTTAACACAATGAGGGCGACGCGATAAGTTGCCAACAAAAAGTTTGGGAAAATCTCTAAATTAGTCGCCAACATAATTGACATTTCTGTGTGGATAGTGAATAATTGACATTCATGTTATGTGGATTTGGATATTTTTATGAAACATAGTAAATTAAAAGATAATAGGAAATAAACTAGTTATTAAAAACTTGAATAAAATTAATTTCATTTATTAGTTTAACAAATTATGAGCTTTGAGAAGGAATTAATAGAGAAAATGAGGGAAAAAGTTATATTGTGCAATAAACGTCATCCAATAGTAATTTCTTCTTAGTCTTCTTTTTAGTTTTTTCTTTATGCTTTGCAATTTTAAGTAAGCCGCATAAGCTATACTAGCGATTTTCCTTAATTTTTGCCTTTTTGCCATTTCTTTTACAATAAATAAAGCAAAGATAGCTGTCAAAAACATTTGTCGAGTTGCGTTCATTGTGTTTTAAATGCGACATTATCGCCAACTAAGTTGCCAACATTTATGTGTCGCTCTCACTGTGTTTTGGCCTTTACTCGAGAATTTAATGAGAGTGTATAGCTTGAGAGTGTGCAAATTTACATGCAGGCTTAATTGTTAACGTCGCGTCGCAATTCTCTCGCAAAGAGCCGTTGAGGAAATTTGGCGAAGCGTAAGATGGCACTTTCATGAAACAGGCAACAATCTCTTATTTTATTCAGCATTTGCTGCCGATGTGTACATCCCCATCTCCATCCTTAGGGCATTCCTTCATGTATTCAAATTCCAAGCAGGACATCCTCCTGTGATGTAAAAATCATTTGCAATTTCGCACTCTGTTATTGTATTCTCTTACGGAATTGGAAACAAGGACGAATGGATAGTGCTCTGGAGTATACAACATATCCTTTGTCAGGGAATCCATTAGAAGATAACATAAGGGGGCCATGGATTATGTCAAGTTGTTGACTTGTTGGCAATGGGCGTGTGTTTGTCATATTACTTTGTTCTGTTTATACAAGTTTAAGCTTTATGATGCACTACTTCCAGAGACATATACATACTCGTATATGATTTTATATTTAATTTGTATGTGCAGTTGAAATGGAAACTTTTAATTATGTAGTTGATGCTGAGTTACTTTGCTTTTTAATACTTATGTAGAAAGATGTACGCAGTAGCTTCCTTTATTAAACTTTTCCAAGAATTTAAGACTGCTTTCATTTCTGCTTAGGGTAGCTGGAACTTTTTAATGAAGCATTTTTGTTACATTAATGAGCTTGATTGAAAATTGGCGAATGCTGGCAAAATGAATCATAAATATTGTTGTTTTAATTCCTTTAAAAACGAGACTATTAATGAATACTGAGCATTTATAAAGCAGTCATAATAAAATTAGTCTTTATTCTTTGCATTATAGCTTTTCGTAGTTAGTACAATATAATTCAAGTCGCCAAAAATTTATAATTTTTTGGTGAATTTGACTGCAAGAAATCACTACAGACTACCTTGTAAATAAAATCGTAATTAGTTTTGCATTTCAAAGACATTTGAGCTTGATTTTAAGTTAAGTTAAGTTAAGTAGTTAAGTTAAGTTAGGCTAAGCACACGAATTCGGACAGGTTAGTTTTGTCTACTGTTATAATAGCTGAGTTTGTTGTGTTACGTCACTAGCTGTAATAACAAGACAAAGACGAAGACTTTGATTCGGACAGACCCTAAATCCTACTTTCTGTAATACTGATTGATCTCTATACAATTCCTTAAATTAAGATATGTTTTTTCCTAAAAATTAATGTCGTTTTTTCTGATATAAAGTTAAAATCAGTTTAATTTTCCCAAATCAGTAGAACATTCAATGGATGTAGGCCTTTGGCACATATAGTCACATATAGTACGTAGAACCTTTATAGTATGTAAAATTAAATGTTAAGCTTTCTCGGATAAAGGAATGAGAATATTCAATAAATTGGTATTATTCTACTTTTGGAAGAGCCTACATTTTAGCGATAAAAGCTTAAAGTACTTTTTCCAAGGTGTAATCTTATCAAAAAATAAAACTACGCTTACTGGCACCAATTGTTGCCACTCACTTTATCGAAATTTTTTTTTACCTTGTTTCCCTAGATGAAATAATAGGGTATTCTAAGTTTGTCATTCCGTTTGTAACGCATAGAAATATGCTGCTAGAGCAAAATGGATTGAACACCCACGTAAATTAAATTTGAAAATGACACAAATCGGGCAACTCCTTCTTGGGGTTGCCATAAAAAAATTTTGTTTTTCACTATATATTTGGACACAACCTGAGAATGCATTAACGTACAGATCTGAAATTGAAATTTTGTACACGGCGCGCGTTTTCATAAAAATAGTAAATATAATGTCAAAAATGAGCTAACTCCTTCTTGGTATTGCCATATAAAAATTTAGGTTTTTTACGTATGCTGTGAAAATGATCACTACTAGACGTTTTTATTTTATTGCAAAGTTCTTCAGAATATGAAATCCTATAAAGTAGATTATAATCATTTTTACTGTCCGAGGAACTGTTCTAGAAATAAATGCGAAAAACAACAACAATCAAACTTCCATAGAGAGGTTACCATACGAAATTACTTATGGGCATTCCTACGGTATTGTGAGAATTGGGCTTATATCAATTATACATATATTTTTTACTTGCTCTTATTTATTTATTACTTCCACAATTTTTTTTTTCAATGTTAAAACATTTTAAGCGTTGTGCTCCTATGAATTTGTTCTTCATATCCACCTTGGTATGATGCATGACTTAACGCATTCGCAACCACGAATATACACGTGGTTGGCTGGTATTATGCATTGCCAGTACGATCGCGAATATATTCATTACATTTGAAATTTGATTTCCTTAGGGCAGAACGTTATAGAATTCACATAGCCAAATAAAAAATTGTATGGCAGGGGAGGGCCATCTCAATTGTTTCGAAGTAACAGGGTGATTAAAAAAATATGTTTTTCACAAAACACATTGTATAAGAAAAGGATGTATGGTCACCGTTAAGAACTTAAAGAACTCATGCTATGACGAATCTCATGGTCTTTCCAATGACTGCTCAACAGCCCAGCACTTCTCTCCGAAGTTATGACGGTGTAAAATAAAAATTTTGGAGTTTTTTACCTTTTTTTTACTTTGACCTTTTTCCTCTCCTCTTTAATCTGATCAAAGACACATATGTCCTAACTGTAGCCGTTAAAGAATTATTAGCTCTTAATCTATTATAATTTGTATATTTTTTTAATTTTGTAAAAAAAAAACTATTATTATTCCTTAAATCCGTAGCTTTTTCGATCCTCGTATATTTACTTTTTTAGTATTTCCCTTTTTCTATTCCAGCTGAGATACTAAATTTATGCGATGATCGGCATATAGTTTTCTACGTGCGCCTTATTTAAAGCATGGCTACGATTGGGGCACTTAAAGGGAGGCGGTAGATACCCCCCATGATGACAATATGGCATGCTATATATCAAATTAAAGGTATAGTCGAGTATAATCTAGTGGTGTAATTTTTCTCCGATTCGAGAAATATGGTCTCACACCTTTTCGCACTTTCTTTACCCCATTCAGCACATATACCCCATTCTTATGTTTTACACATATCATCGCCATTGTTTCCTTCGGGTGCATTTTCGGTCTATTGTGAGGAAATATCTGGTATATTGTCAGTTTCCACGGCTAAAGGATTCGCAACAATAGCCAGTTAAAAATATGTATACTTTTTAGCTGATTTTTCTTCCAATAATTCATACTCAAACAACTTCAACTTCTATTGATTTTAAATACAATTTCGATTCGATTCTTATTACCGAAACTGTATTAATTTCTGTAAAACATATACTACTTTTCACCGATATTACAGTACAATAACCGCCATTTTTCGGCCATATTTCTATCTTCTACACCATAATATGTTATCTTTAATATAGGAAAAATCGCAAGACGTTATATTCCTTGGCTTGGGAATAATCAATGAAAAATCAATGCAAGTTCCGCTAAACTAATTTCTAATTAATTTGCTGAATACCTAGGTGTGTTACTGGACAACAACCGATTTTCAAAATTCTGAGTGTCCTGCTTTGATGAGTAAAAGAGGTATGCTATTAGCAAAGACTCTATACATAATACAAAGATTTTGCAGGCATATGTTATAGCCTGTCCCTAGAACTCAATTTTTATATCCTAGATGAAATCTATAGGGTATATTAAGTTTGTCATTCCGTTTGTAACGCACATATATAATGTCGGTAGAGCAAAATGGATTGGGCACCTACGCATAATATTCAAAGTTATTTTGATTTTTGCATATCCGTGTGCCCGTCCGTCCGTGCGTACGATAACTCGAGAACGTGTGTACATAGTGAGCTGGAATTTTATATGCGGACTTAAAAAAAAAAACTAATTTCGAGAATGAAACAAATCGGGCAACTCCTTCGTGGGGTTGCCGTACAAAAATTTCGTTTTCCATTATATATTTGGACACTGCCTGGGAACGCGTTGATATAGAGAGCTTTGATTTGGTACATGGTTTTTCATAGTAATAGCACATAAAATTAAAAAAAAAATGGAATAAATCGGGTAACCCCTTCTTTGTGTTGCAATATAAAAATATAAGTTTTTACGGATACGATCAGTCCTAGACATTTTTATTGTACAAAAATCTTCTTCCGAATACCAAATTTATAAAATTGGTTATAATATATTTTTCTGTCCGACGGACAGTTCTAGAAATATGTGCGAAAAACCACTGTGAAAATCAAAATTGCTCAATGAATCACCCAATACGAAATTTCATACGGGCATTCATCTTGGGCAGGGGTCGGCAGTTTGTTAGGTGAGAAGAGCCAAATTGTCATGGAAACAGAAAAAAAGGTACCAGGGAGCCGCATATATCGGGTTTTGCAATAAGAGGTGTTATTTGGGTATTTAAAGAAGAAAAATGTCATTTTTTCAGATAAATGATCGGATCTTTATTTCATTATAAAGAGGAAGGTATGCCGTTAATAATGGAAAATAACATCATCCAAATGACCACCACGACAACGCCTACAGGACCATATCCTTGTCATGAAATTTTCCATAACCAAATCGCAATGTGGCTGCCCTATGTCCTCGATAGCCTCACGAATTCCATCTTTGAGATCTTGAATCGACGCTGGGCTGTTGGCGTAGACCTTCACTTTCACGTGGCCCCAAAGGAAGAAGTCGCAAGGTGTTAAGTCACAAGATCTCGGTGGCCAATTGTGATCACCTCTTCGAGAGATAACACGGTCCAGAAGCTTTTCCCGTAAAATATCAATGGTTTCGTTGCTTGTATGTCACGTAGCGTCGTGTTGTTGAAAGTAAACGTTGTCCAGATCAATACCATCCTCCGGCCATAAAAAATCATTAATCATCTGTCGATAGCGCAATCCATTCACCGTAACTGTTGCTCCAGCCTCATTTTCGAAAAAGTAAGGTCCAATGACCCCGCGGGACCATAAACCGCACCAAACAGTCACACGTTGAGGATAGAGAGGCTTTTCAACAATAACTCTTGGGTTTTCCGAGCCCCAGATGCGATAATTTTGCTTGTTGACGAAGCCATCGAGGTGAAAATGGGCCTCATCACTCAAGATGAGTTTTCGATGGAATTCCGGATCATTTTCATGCATTTCAAGGACCCAATCAGCAAAGACTCGACGCTGTTGATGATCGGCTGGCTTGAGTTCTTGTGTTAACTGAACTTTATAAGCCTTAAGACCCAAATCTTTATGCAAAATTCGGTGTAATGACGTTTGTGGAATGCCTAATTCCAAAGAACGACGAGGAATTGACAAACCTGGGTTTTCTTCAACACTTTCGGCTACAACAGCAATATTCTCGGCTGTTCTTGAGCGACGTGCACGGGTTTTATTCTTCACATCACTAACTTGTCCCGACAGCTCGAATTTTTCTACCAATTTCTGTATTGCGGTCCGACAAGGTGCTTCACGACCACCCAAAAATGTTCAAGTTTTACGAACCGTCTCTGTCACAGTTTCACTATTTTATAGTGAATTTTAATAATTTCAATGCGTTGTTGAATCGTGTATCGTTCCATTTTTATTAATAACGTAGTTTCTACTTGTAAAATGTCAAAAAATTACAGCTCCTAAGGTGACATCTACCGAAATACTGGGCAAATTAAAATAACACCTCTTATTGGAAAACCCTTTATGTGATATGTATGTACTTTTATGGGGGATGAAATTTTAACGAAAACAAGTTCGAGATTTCTTATTTAAAAATTTACTTAGAACGGCGTCCATGCATCGCTTTTGATAGCTTTACTATATCTGGCCAATAGCTACTTATTTTTAATTGAATACATAATTGTAAGTTTTCATCCGTTATTCTACTTCTAAGTTTACTTTTTATTTAATTCATAGTTGAGAATGTTTGTTCGCATATATATGTGGATTCAAAAATTGTGAGAATACCGAAAGCAGTTTTTTTTTAACACGTCATATGTGTCAGGCAAACTATTCCGTGTATCAAATATTATTGCTTCTGTTGTTCGAAGTTGTTTTATAGCTGTCCACTTGTGCTGAGAAATCAAATTGTATTTCTTCTTTCGAGCTCTTCCAAGCGGCTGGTCAGATTTGTGAATTTGTTGCTCCACAGGTCCTTGCTTTTTATATCAATTAATTGCGTCTGGAGTGAACCAGCATCTGTGTCGAATGGTAATAAGTTAAGTTCATTGACATTTATTTTGAGAGGACGTACGATAAAAGCTAGTGTAGTCTTATTTGCTCTGAATTGTTGAAAACGTTCACCAAAACTGTTCTTCATTTTCCCCAATACGCTGCTAAAATAAATCGCATCAAAGCAAGTGCTTTTTTCGCCACGATATTGTCTTAAATTCTTGAAGTGAAGCAATTCGCCTCTCTCAATATCTTTGGTGAGAACTTATAATTTATTTTCGAAACACTCTACTTCTTCCAATAATATATTCAAAGCATTAAGATGTGAAGTAATTTCGACCATGAAATGTAATTTTTGTAGTCATGTGTCTTCTTCTAATTCTTGGTATTTGAGGTTTCTTTCGCGTAGAAATAATTTTATTTCTTCTAAACATGAAGCACAGCGTTTCAGTACTTTACCTCTGGAAAGCCAGCGAACCTTATTGTGTAGAAGTAAATCTAGGTACTCGCTAGCCATTTCGTCTTAGAGTACCTTAAATTGGCGATGATAGAGTGGTTTGTCCAAGATGCTGTTAGTTACTTTGATAACGAAGTTCATTACCGTAACCATTTCTTCAGGGAATGTTTGGTCGCAAGGCGCTTCTTGATGTATTACGCAGAAGAACGTCAAAATCTCGTGGTCAATTTTTCTCCTTAAAATTGAAACTACTCTTTTATTTACGCCTGTCATACTTTTAGCTCCATCCGTAGCAATGGAAGTTATTTTATTTAAGTCTATTCCAGTGTTTTCCAGATTTGTTTCTATAGCATTCGCAATATCTTCTCCGCGTGTTTGTCCCTTGAGCGGCAATAGTCCAAGAAGTTCTTCTTTGGGACCTTGTGCCGACATATATCGCACAAAAAGGGTTACTTGTGCTGTATCACTAATATCACACGACTCATCAATTGCGATTGATATTGCGGAAGCCAGCTTAATATCTTCGATTTGCTGCTCTGTTACATTCGAAGACATTTTGGCAATTATGTCTTGCACAGTTTTCGCAGATAAAGACAATTCTTTTATTCTTTTCGTGATTGCTTCTTTATTTTTGAATTGTAAAAAATCTCTTTGGATGTTTTCACAAAGCAGTCTTTAATTTAATCACCATCTGTGAACGGTTTGCCTCTTTTAGAGATTTCCAGAGAGACCACAAAGCTAGCATGATTGTCGATATTTGCACTATGTGTCCAGTTGCCAAATACTTGTTTTGTAGTGAAATATCTCTCTAAGTTGGAAGACCATCCATATTTTTAATAAACGCATATGACTCAGTCCATTCTCTATTAAAGTCACGATTTTCATCAACTATTTTTCTCTTCTTTTTGGATATAGCCGAAGCGATTCTGTCCATGATTGAGTAGTATAAATTTGAATAAACCACAATCTATAAAAAACTAAAATTAATATTTTACGAGGGGAGATAATTTCTGGTCTATCATAATGGCTGAAACAGAATGAACGGATCAACACGCAGCTAACTGTCAAAAAACGCAAGAAATAAAGTGCTGCTCAGAACGAAATTGCCGCGAATGCGTTTAATGACAATTCAATGCAATTTTCATATTTTCAATATTGTGCTTGTGGTTATTTTTATATTGCTAAAACTTGTGCGAATAATAAGAGTAACATTTAAAACATCCCGCTGATCAAAAGTTAATTTTACATTACAAATTTCATTTAAAACAAACGTTTCCTTCAGCTGTCAAAAATTTTCAATCCGGCACTTGCGTAAAAGTTGAAAGTTGACCAACTTTTTTGCGGCATATGCGGTAACTGCGTTCACTGTGTGCGCATTAATGTATTTCAAATACATTCAACTTTTGCATGACATTTGCATGTGGCATTGATCCTGTTATGGTTGTATTTTGAGAGTGATTTGCTTGGACGTGAAGTCCAGACTGCCAGCATGAGCTGACAGATCACTCGGTGGATAGCGTTGACTGCAGGGCGGCACGCTAGCTCGCCACGGCTATTAGCGGAGAGTATGGGGAGGTTCCAGGTAGACCTGCCGCTACCACCAGCCATACACAAAATTTTTCGTGCCTACAAATCAAAAGGCCCTACCGCACATTCAGTCCTTAAGGGACTCTTACACCGCTTACCTACATCCATTGGGAAGGCACAGATGTTTGGCCTTCTTTGCTTGCCCCAACCACCCAGCTGACCCTGAGGGCAGATAATTTTCAGAGTCCCTGTGTTAACCTGAAAGGAGATGGACCCAGTCGACCTTCACGTTAAAGGGGTTCCAGGAGAGTAGAAGGAGAAAAAAAATAGCCTTACGGTTTCATTACGTTATAAAGTATGCGATTATTTATACTGACAGTATAGGCATTTGACATTCCACCGCCGTAACAATTTCGTTCACGAAAATTTTAGGTAAATAACCAAATTACATTTACCCTTTATTACTGTAAGATTTACTGTTAATGTAGCTCTAACTGGTTCTATGCAGTTAGTTGAGTTTATAGTTATATTGAAATTTAATATTGCCCTAATAATTTCAAATGTGTCCCTAGCCTATGAAAACTTATTGACACTAGTCACAATTAACTTTAATAGGCATTATATAACTCAAGTCAGCTAAGATCTCAGCCAGAAAATCCCCGACCGAGTAGATAAATTACCTTACACATCAAATCGTTTGTAGAGGATACTGTTATGGTTTCTTTGCGATGAAACCGTTTGATTTAATTCGTTGTTGTTTCTGCCGTACTGCTTTAACTCTTCCAGGTAGCGACTGAAGTAGCTCTAGTGTAGCTATTAAAGCATAACTCCTGATATTAGTATGGAGTAGCTATTGAAGCACAACTCCTGATATTAGTGTGGAGTAGCTACTGAAGTACAACTCCTGATATTAGTATGGAGTAGCTATTAAAGCACGACTCCTGATATTAGTATTGTAAGAGCACCACTCCCCATTAGGATACCTTAAAGTACAAAAACCTACTACCAGGCATACTTATGCTGTATGGTGACAGTAGCTCGCCATTGTGAACAGAACCCCTTGAACCGCCACAGCGGTCATGCGTAGAAAGAACCTGAGAGTTTTCTTCTCCCATGGTTACGTATTATTATTAATATTATTATTGTTGTGATGACAGGAGTGAGTATGGTTCAGGAGGAGCTGCTTTGGGGGCGCAATGGCGAGTTTACCAATAAATCGGTTGATTACAGTATGGAGTAGCTATTTAAGCATAAGTCCTAATTAAATACACCGTTGGATGTTCACTACAAGACCCTCTTTATTTAACAATTTCCTCGATAATTTATATAAAAGTAATCTTATTAAATACGCGGAATCTGTAAATTACTTCCGACCCAACACTTTGTATATACAGCGCATAATTAGTACAAAGTGTTAGGTCATATGTATTTCATTCATCGTTTATAAACAAATCGCGGCACTCATCGCTTTCGTACATGCATATATATATTTTCCTCTGACTAGAATCATACTGAATGTTTTGCTAGTATAATATCGTATGTTATATATGTACATACATACATATCGCAGTAATCTTGCCAAACGCTAGCCGCTTGTTATCGTGACATTCATGATTTACATACATACCTACATAAATATAAATTTCTTCATATACAAATCGTGAACCATTATTTGGGCACCTGGGTTCGACCGCTGGCGCAAGGTTATCGTATTACAACGTGCGAATTTTTGCTCGTAGGGTATTTCGTCACTCGATCTACCTTTACTTATTTCCTCAAGTGGTTAAGTAATTGGGGAAGGTCAGTAACGAGTGGAATTATAATGTAATGAAAACGATGTAGGTATGTATGTTCATTGAAATATGATGAAAATATGTATGCTAGCATCTCCTCGATAATTGCCGTTGGTATGTACATATGTAATTATGTTTGCTAGAGCTTATTAGCTGAGGTATATGTGTACCATACTTAAAATTGTGGGTGGAGATATGTTTGTAACAATACTCCACGAAGGCTTCCTGGAGAGTTCCAGCGTACCTGTAATGAAATGTAAACAAATCGAAACAATTTCTGGTCGGAACTATTCTGATACAATTATTACGATAGTCGGAATATATAAGTTCATACTAAGGTTTACGTTAAGTTATCTAAATAGTAAAAAAAGTTTATATATCTACTCATATCTTTATTAAAATCTAATAGCACCTTTAAATCGTACTGCAATTCTTTCATCACCTTATCTTCTTGAATTATCGAATAATACGGTGAACAAATTTACTCACATTTTGGCAGTCTTAGTCGTATAAATTTTCCTGTTCATTAGTTGAGCAGAGTATATTAATTATTTAGCAAGACTAACTTAAAATGTGTTGACCGCTTTCAGTGTGTATATGTCATAGACATTTGACGTAACTCAGCATTTCACGAAAAGTCTAGACACTTCATGGAAAGTAGGCAAATAATGTAAACGTTTTGACTTAGCCCCTGTTTACATTATGTGTCTGAAATTTTTAGTCATTTCATTAAATGCTAAAAGCGTTTACGCCGATACTGTAATACCATCCTATATAACCAAATACTAGTAGTGGGAGATGGGTGGTGGAGGGGGAGGTCACACCCAGGCCTGCGACACACACACACACACACACACACACACACACACACACACACACACACACACACACACACACACACACTCATACACACACATACACACACATACACGCTCTTCTTCTTTTTCCCATCAGGGTGCGTTCCGCGAGCATACATAGACACTCCGTCCATACAGAAAACGGTAGGCCGAGTGTATGTGCATGGTTTATCTAGCCTCAGTGTAGCATAACAATTCGTTTATTCTGTTCCAGCGGTAAGAACAGCCTCTATTAACCCTGGAAAGCTAACCCGTTTTAATATTCGCTTGTTGGTAACCCTGAGTAAATATTACTCACACACGAAAAAATTGTAAACATAAGAGTTGAAATATTTTAGTGGAATACAAGAACAAAAAAATGAAAAAAACAGGATTCCCGCAAGAATAATTTAACCTGTACATAAAAATAATTTTAATTAATAAGGTAAGGATAATTAGAAATAAAACTAATCATATTTTGTACATTTTGTAAAGTTTTTTCTCATGAATGGAATTTATACCACAATTTCCCGACCAATGACGACCTCCGTTAAACTTACAATCACGTTTCAGACAGTAAAATTTACTCACTGGTAGCATTCCATTGTTAAAACTTTTTAGGAATGTTCTTCTTGTAAAATGTTATAGAAATATTTGTTCTGAAATCGAAAGTGATATGTTTAAATTAAAAAAAAAAAATATTTACCGTGGACTTGTTCTTCTTGCTAAAAGCTTCAAACAATTGCAAAACAACGCGATAAGTACTTTTGGGGCTCAGCCCGAATTATAATGCAGCGGTTAAAGCAAACTTAATTTATTAATAATTCAGATGAACAATACTTAAGAAATAAAACTTTAAGCAAAACTTCTTTACATTGACAATTTTAATTTCAATCAAGACTTTTCTAGATACCGGACAGCGCTCACTGGCAGTGACTAACTCGACAGCGATAAACTCAAAGACTAGACTTGATAAGGGCATTACTACTGTGTGTGTGTGTTTCTGGGTCACATGACTCGGCCTTTGACAATCCGCTTGTGAATGTTCAGTGGATTTCTTTGGCACCGAATTTAGTACAAAATATGGCGGTAGAATTTTGAATTCAAATATTGAAATTAGGTTTCTTTAAAATTCAAAAACAGAAGTGATATTTAAGATCACTACATACTCCCCTTCCAGTGAAACGCATTTATTAGAAAGACAAAAAAAAATGTTAAGTTTGGATATTGAGTTTAACTGATTTACTTTGACATTTTTTTGTGCAAGCATGGGTTATATTTGAGATAATATGATCTGGTTTTAATCTGTCAATGCTTATCGTTTGGTTTTTTCCATTAACATCGACGACAAAGTGGTTACGGAAACGTCTTATTACTTTAAACGGACCTTCATAAGGTTTTTGAAGATTTGCTTTGACTTTGTCAACACGAATAAAAACAAAATTGGTGGTATTTAATGTATCTGGTACATTGATCTTTTGATTGATGACTTTCCGTGAAGCGACTGGCTTTATGTTGCGCATGTTATTTTTAAGTATTTTTACAAATTCGGAAGGGGTCGTGTTGTGGTTTGTCGGTTGCTCTATGAAGAATTCGCCCGGGACTTTCAGGCCTTGTCCGTAAACTAGCTCCGCGGGGGAACATTCCATATCTGTACATACTCCTGTGCTAATTCCCAGTAGCACAAAAGGTAGGTCGTCACTCCAGTTGGTGGTATTATTACGAGCCATGATTGAAGCCTTAAGCTGGCGGTGCATTCTTTCAACCATGCCATTAGCTTGTGGATGGTACGTTATTGTACGTATTCGATGAGAGCCTAGCAGATCCGTAAACTCTTTGAAAAGTGTAGATTCAAACTGCGTTCCTTGATCGGTCGTAATGCTGAGAGGAACACCGAAACGAGCGATGTAATTATGGAGGAATGTCCTAGCAATTGTTGATGCTGAAGTGTCTTTTATAGGGATCGCTTCGGGCCATCTAGTGAATCTGTCAATTATTGTGAGCACATGTGAGAAACTGTTGGAGAGTGGTAGTGGTCCTACGATGTCTACGTGTACGTGCTCAAATCTCTGAGATGGAGGCTTGAAGTTTCCAATTTCAGATTTAGTGTGTTGTTGAATCTTAGACTTTTGGCAAGCTATGCATGTTCGAGTCCATTGGTTAATGTTGCTGTTCATTGAGGGCCAAAAATACTTAGCGGTGATGTTTTTACGCGTTGCGCGAATTCCTGGATGAGAAAGGTCATGTCGGATATTGAACACAGTCTTACGGAAAGACTTAGGTAAAAAGGGGCGGCTCTTTTCAGAGCTTACTTCGCACCAGAGGTTTTCACCTGTAATTGGAATTTCGACCAAGATTAGTTTTACCTTGCAGTTGTTTTTATTGGTCGATAGATACTGATTTAATTCTTGATCGTCACGTTGTGCGTCAGACAAAGACTTAAGAGTTACAGGAGGAAAATTTACCTCATCACATGAAGGTCGAGAGAGTAAGTCTGCGACAGAGTTAGTTTTGCCTGAAATATGCTTGATGTCTGTTGTGAACTGAGATATGCACTCGAGATGTCGGCTTTGTCTGGGACTGTGCTCTGTCTTCGATTGGATTGCCTTTACCAGCGGTTTATGGTCAGTGTATACCTTGAAATGACGTCCCTCAACGAGATAGCGAAATTGTATGATAGATAAGTAGATCGCTAGTAACTCTCGATCAAACGCTGAATATTTGCGTTGTGCTTGTGATAGCTTCTTAGAGAAACAGGCAAGTGGTTGCCATGAATCTTGCAGATATTGTTGGAGAACTGCGCCTATTGCGATGTCGGAAGCATCTGAGGTTAGGCTTAGCTGTGCCTCCTCTACTGGATATGTGAGAAAGGTGGCTTCGGCTAAGGCTTTCTTAACATTGTTAAATGCGTTGTCGCAATGATTAGGCCAAGAAAAGTGGTTTTTTTTTCTTGTGTTTTATCGAGTCTGCTAAGTGAGAGTAAATTGGTGACAGCAATTTGGCTAGATTTGGTATGAAACGGTGATAAAAATTTGCCATACCGACAAATTGCTGAATTTTTCTTATTGAAGTTGGGGGAGGAAGGTTTGTGATTGCTTCGACTCTGTCTTTGCATGGTTTCACACTTTTAGCTGATATGGTGTGTCCAAGAAAGTCTAAAGTGGTTGCTCCAAGGATGCATTTTGCTGGTTTCAACGTCAAGCCGTATTCAGAAAGTCGTTGGAATAGTATTCGCAAGTGGTTTTTGTGTTCGTTTTCGTTTTTACTTGCGATGAGTAAGTCGTCAATATATGCAAAGACGAAGTCTAAATCTTGAGTTACTTGGTTTATGAAGCGCTGAAATGTTTGGCTGGCATTTCTTAAGCCAAAAGGCATTCTTAAAAATTCAAACAAGCCAAACGTTGTTATGATTGCTGTCTTGTGTATATCCTCAGATGCAACAGCAATTTGGTGGTAGGCCCTGATCAAGTCAATTTTTGAAAAAATAGTGCATCTATGGAGTTGCATGCAAAAGTCTTGAATGTGAGGAATGCGAGCGATGTCTGTCAGGCACGGTTACAGCGTTGAGGCGCCTGTGGTCACCGCAAGGCCTCCAATCCTCACAATTCTTTTTGCTCACCATGTGTAATGGCGAGGAGACGGGCGACGAAGACGGCCGGCAAATTCCTAGATCAATTATATGCTGAAATTCCAATTTAGCCGCCTTCAGTTTAGATGGATCAAGTCTTCTGGGTCTTGAGTATGGTAATGGACCTTCAGTTACAATATGATGTTAGACACTATGAAGTAATAGTTGTTTAAAATTAGTGGGCTGAACTAATGCTGGGAAATTGCGTAAAATGGTTGCATAGTCGTTGTCGATTGAGTATTAGCAAGGTGACGGGATTTTTGTCTTTGAAAAATATCCTGTAGTTGTGAGATTGGTAGTAGAGTCAATTAAACATTTGTTCTTGATGTCTACTAGTATTCGGAATTTGTGCAGAAAATCAGCGCCTATTATCGGTTTACTGACGTCAGCGATTACAAATGGATGTATTAGATCTCGTCGAAGTCCGAAATCGACTTTGAGAAGCTTACTACCGTAAGTTGGAATGGGGGTACCATTTGCTGCAGTTAGAACAATATCTTTAGTTAAGATTGTTTCTTTGGAGAATTGATTACGCGGTATAACCGATAGATCGGCCCCAGTGTCAATAAGAAAATTCAGTTGATTCTTTAAATCACGAACAATAAGACGGCATGATTTGGAAGCTATCCGACTGCTAGCCGCTGTCACTATCGGATTCTTCAGTTTTTTGAACTAGTATTGTCAGTTTCAAGTCTGTTTTTAAAACTGCATGGGTATTCACACTTTTTAGCATTTTTACCGAAAGTGGAATGATACCAGCATGTGTTCTTATTTTTATGTGATCTATTTTTGCTATTCGATCTTGATCTGGAACGCTCCGAATACTTATAGTTATTATTTTGTCGAAGTTCGGTATATAAATTTTTAATCATCTCTTTTATTGTTTGTCTTTCGCTTTCTAGATGTGAAATTTGCTTGCATTTATGGTTCGGTGTTGAGGGTTGATTTTGGTCAATTGATAAAACCTGTCGATTTATTGAGGATGCTTCCCAAATTTTATCTGCAAGAGAGGTTAATACCGTTTCCTCTTTATCACTTTGGGATATTAAAGCTAATTTGACAACTTCTGGGAGTCTACGCATCCATAACTTTTTAACTAAAGAAGTGCTGAAGGCATCTGAGCTGTCTGCTAGTTGCCTTAAGCTCTGTTCAGTAAAAAAGCCTTCTTTACTGGTTGATGGTTTATTAAAAAGTAGTAAAATATGTACTTTTTATTATCCTATTTATACAAAATTCGTCTGGGTAATAAAATTAGAAATTACCAAAAAGTGCTTAGTTCACAATATATTGTGAGAATGAAAATTCTCCCATGAAAGGTGAGTAGTACGAGATAGGCACATACATACAGGTGGTGATAGGTACGTACGTACATGCCCGTGCAATCAAGAAAAAACTGCTGCGTCTGGAGTTCGCATGGTAGAATTTTCCGGTGAAATATGAATTCGCTCAGAATTAATGCGACGTGAGAATGAATTTATGTGATTAGCGCTGGGCTAATCATCCTGCTGCGCAATACAAAATCGTCATTGTTGTCCGGCTGGCTCCGTCTTGCGGGTATTGGAGGTATGGAATAGCAATGTGGTGGCATATTCCTGGAGCAAACCCCATGGTTCCATTTGGTAACCATCCAATAGCTGCATCCGATCATAAGAGCTGCCAGAAGCATGTAGCTACTCCGAGTACTGCTTGAGATCCTTGACCTTGTTGGTCAGCACATCTATTTCATGATCGTTGGATTTTAGATGAAGCTCTGAGGAAATGTATGAGTGCCCTCTTTTTGCTGAATGTAGGTCTTCATCCAAGGATAGACTTAAATTTATGCGTGGAATAAATGCTGATATAGTCTTGCTCTGATAACGCCCGTGACCAGTGATCGTCATAGAGGTCTGTTTGATTGAACAATCTGGACGAAGTTTTAGAATTCCACTTTTCTGTAGAGTCTTAAGTGTTACTGCTGTGCCACATATAATGTTGAATGTGGTTTCACTGTCGAGATGGTAGAGCCAACTCTTTGGAGTATGCAGCTGTATCCAAAGATTGGATCGATTTGAGCTGCGAAAGTGGCAGTTAGAAGAGAGCTTTTGTCTGTGGTTGAGCAGCTCCATTTAGCACTGGGTGACGTTGGCCTTTAGATTGAAGATGGGATGATTCCGGTCACATAGATACTGGTCTTCTCTTAAGTGTTGACATTTGTTTAACTTTGGTTGAGATAGTGGGTAATATCTCTCCCTGGGAAGACTCACGATGAGATAATCTGATGATGGCTTGATTAACAGGAGTTTGTCTCCTTGTTGAATGGGAACAGGTATCATCTTGAATAACTGAAAGTATTCATCCAGGACGAGTGGAATCCTTATGTCAAATAATATGTATGATTCTCCTATCCTGGTTCCGACTGTCATTAGGTTGTAAAGAAGTAGCACGCCATCCTTAATATTTCCTGGAATAGTTAGGGTTGATGGAATATGGTCCTTTATTAAAGTCAACTGGTCTCGGAGTTGCATCGGTGTGATTAATAATGGGCTGATCTTGTTGCGGTGAATATCTGTTATGACGTCTAATAAAGCGTTTTGAGCTCTGTGGTAGTTTTGAAGAACTTGTGTGGTTAGAAGCGATAAGGCACTGAAAGCTTTGGTAGCTTGCTGCTCGAGCTGAACGTCATCAACAAACTTACTGAATGCGAGTACATGGTCTTGAATTGCCTTGAATTGTTTTTGAATTGACTCCTCTTGACGTTTCATGATATTGGTTGTAGTTTCTAAAACTGATGTTTGGTTTTTTGCTAGCTGCATTAAGTAACCCTCGTTGCTTCTTGTTTTTTCGATTTCTTCTTCAATGTACTTGACATAGGACGAGTCCAGGATGCCAAATAGTTTGTTCGCAACGTTACCTACTAAGTCAAGAGGTGACCTTTTGTGTGGAACTCGGTCTCGGCCGCCTTGTTTGTGGAGAATTTCATTGGCTTCTTCAATTTGCGTGAGTTGATGTTGAAATTGGGAAATTTTCCAAACAGTGGTCTCTTCTGAGTGTTGTTGTATTGCATAACTTGCTTATTTCTCCAATGCATTTTCTGATTCCCGCTAGTTCGCTCCAGTACTTATCTAGTTTGTAGTATGCAAGAATGGTCCACTGGCTGTTTATTAGATGTGCATGTCCTAGTGATTCAAAGAATATTCCTGGATTACTTGAGAATGGTGTTACTTCGCCCGGCTCCTTTAGCGGGTTTACGAAGGCTGGCATTATAAGTGAGGTTAGCATGAGCAGTTTTAAAGCAGCTGATGAGCTAATAGATCTTGCAGTGGCGCTTCTATTCATCTCTGTAGCGTTAGTGGGATTTTTCTTGAAATTTTCCACAAATGTTGAGTTCTTCCAATTAGAATTGATTGGCAAGAACCTTCCTCGCAGCGGGTGATAGGGTCGTTTGTGTTTCATCCTCTTTGCTGGTGGCTCTCCTTCTACGTCCTTGTGAGATGGTCCTGGCACCTGATTAAAGGTTAGAAAGGATGTTTTAGGTTGCGTTCCCTCGACTGATTTGGAGTCGTTGCCGAGGGGGTTTTGAGACTAACAACTCTAGTAAGTTTGTCGGCGCTGTCGAAAGTTTCTAAGACGCGGCCTAGCGACCATTTCAATGGTGATAAGTTCGCCTCTCGTATCACGACTAAAGTTCCAGGTTTTAGATTTGGCTTTATACTCCTCCATTTGTTCCGCGTTTGCAGCTTCTGTAGGTATTCAGCCGACCAGCGCTGCCAAAATGTTTGTTGAATATGTTGAATTCGGCGAAATCTTGTTAATTTGTCGATGTCTCTTTCAGCAACTTCAGTTTCGGCGCATGCTGTCAAGGGGCTTCCCGTCAAGAAGTGTCCTGGAGTTAGTGCCTCGAGGTCATTGGGATCTGAAGACATGGGTGTTATTGGCCTGGAATTAAGGATGGCCTCTATCTGGTCAATTACTGTGTGTAATTCTTCGTATGTCAAATTGGCATTTCCCGTCTGGCGAATCAAGTGATTTTTGGCGGATCTCACTGCCGCTTCCCACAGTCCTCCGAAGTGAGGCGATCGTGGTGGTATGGGCTTCCACTCAATGTGATTTTTGATGCATAATTGAGCGAGTGATGACTGTAAATCCTGCGACAGGAGCATGTGCTTTAGTTCTTTTAAATGTGGTCGTGCTCCTAGGAAGTTCGTTGCGTTGTCGCAAAAGATAGTAGCACGCAGACCTCTCCGGGCAATGAATCTTTTTAGAACGTTAAGGAAAGCTTCGGCACTCAGATCACTGAACAATTCTAAATGGACAGCCTTTGTAGTGACGCATACAAAGACAGCTATATACGCCTTTGTAGGTGTCTTTCCTCGTAGTTTGTAATGAATCATGATGGGTCCACAAAAGTCGACTCCTGTGGTTTGAATGGGTCTTGTCGGCTTCACCCGTTCCACAGGTAAGTCTCCCATCATTTGATGAACGGGCTATGACCCAGTATTTCTGCCTCGCGATTGCAGTTAGCGCTTGAGGTGCTGCGTGCATATGTTGGTTGTGTAGATAATTGAATAGAAGTTCACTCAGTTTGTGGTCCTTGGGCAGAAGAATCTGGTTCTTGGCCTCTTGGCTGAGTTCTGAATTTTTCAGCCGTCCGCCGACCTTTATGATTCCTGTAGAGGCGTCTACAAACGGCGCCAAATGTTGAATAGAATGGTGAGAATCAAGTGATGCCCCTTTCTTTAATGATGAGTACTCGTGCTAGAATGCTGTGCATTGAATATTTTTTATAATTCCGTTCAAGGCAATGTCTAGCTCTGCAATAGATACTTCGCCCATCTTCCCCGATCCCTTGGGAGATTTGCCATTTTGCAAGAATCTGAAACAGTACGAAAAATTCTCTGTAATTTTAAAAATGAGTTACAATGATTCACAGGTGTGATTAGATCAACATGTTTGACTCGTTCTATGGCTGTGAAGACGGATTTTTTTGGTTTGGCTTCTGGAATCTCGTCTGGTATTTTGAAGGCAAATGTGGGTCATTTTTCTTCAGGTTCAGATAGATACCTTGGACCTTTGAACCACAGAGTTGATTGGCTGGGGGCATCCGGGAACATTCCACTGGAGATTATGTCAGCTGGATTTTGTGTTCCTTCAATGTGTCTCCATTGCTGTGGCTGAGTCAATTGTTGTATTTTTTCAACCCGATGTGCTATGAAGGTACTCCACGTATAAGACGGTGATGAGATCCAGGCGAGTACAATGGTAGAGTCAGTATGATACACAATTCTTGCATGCATTGAGATACTCTTTCCACTAATTCTGTCATGAGTAGCGCGACACATAGTTCCAATCTTGCAAGCGTAGTAGCCTTTACTGGTGCTAGTCGTGACTTGGCGCGTAACAGTCTTACTCTGATTTCTCCTTGCGTATTCATTGATCTGAGGTAGCAGCAAACCCCATAGGCGGACTCACTGGAGTCTGAAAAGGCGTGTAATTGGATGTTGACTGAGTTTGAAAATAGTACATGTCTTGGCATTTTTATTGCTCGTAATCCTGGTAGACTCTTCTGAAATTTCATCCATTTATTTTTGTAAACTGCGGGTAGTTCTTCGTCCCACGAGCATTTGGCCTTCCAGAGCTCTTGTAGAAATAGCTTTCCTAATACCGTTACTGGTCCATTAACCCAAGAGGATCGAAAATACGGGCTACTTCGGATAACACTCTGCGTTTGGTAAGTCCTTGTGTTTCACCTTCAGTTGCTTGATACTGAAAACTGTCTTCCTTTGGTTGCCAGATTAATCCGAGAGTTTTCGTTTCTTCGCCATTGTCAATGAGTAGCATCTTCTCTTTGTGATTTCTGGTACATTTCGTAAGGTGTCTGGGTGGTTAGCACAAAATTTCCTTAATTCGAAACCGCCGCCTTTCAGGAGCTCTGTTAGGTCGTTCTTTAATTTGAGCATGCTTTGTTTAGAGTCAGCTCCTGTCAGGATGTCGTCGACATAGGTATTTCCTAAAATCATATTCGCAGCTTCGGGAAATGTATCATATTCTGCTAAGGCTAATTGATTCAGGCATCTCGTCGCGAGGAATGGAGCGGCGGCTGTTCCGTAAGTTACGGTGTTTAGCTGGTATGTTTGCAGAGGCTTCTCTCTGTCATCCCTCCATAAAATTAGTTGGTACTTTCTGTCGTTTGGGTGGACATTGATCTGCCGATACATTTTGCAGATGTCTGCTGTCATTGCGTACTTCTACATTCTGAATTTTGTTATGATGGTGAAAAGATCTGGCTGAACGGTGGGACCAACCATCAAGATATCATTGAGGGATCTTCGAGGCATCAAATACTACACGGAATTTGGGCTTGTTGGTATGTGCCTTTGCTACACAGTGATGGGGCATGTAGTAATGATCGGTAGGAATGGCTTCCTTTGCTATCGGTTGCATGTGGCCGAGTTCTTGGTATTCTGTCATGAAATCATGATATTGCCTCTTGAGATCGGCATTTCTCTCCAATTTTCTTTCTAATGCATAGAAGCGCTTTGAAGCAATTTCCAAGGACGACCCCAAAGTAGTTGGGAGCTCACGAAAGGGTAGTTTGACGATGTATTGTCCTGACGCGGATCTTTGGAAGGTATTTTGGAAATGCTCCTCACAGAGGAGTTCTTCTCTTCACTTGTACTTGGATGTTGAATCGTGCTGCTCCAACTCCCAAAATTGTTACAACTGTTTGTCCAGTGCTGAAACTGAGGGTTGCGTGTGACAGCTTTGCGTCCAGCCAGCTTGAGTTGGTACCTTTCCTGCAAGAATCCATCCAAAGTGGGTATTTTGAAGCAGTGGCAGATTGTGTAGTCTTATTTGACCTTCTTGCAAGAGTTGAAAGAATAATTCAGCTCCCAATAACATGTCGATGGCCTGAGGTTTATAGAACGCGGGGTCTGCTAGCTGGATGCTAGTTGGAATATCCCAGTTCGATGTTTTGATGTATTGTGACGGTTGGCGGTCGCTGATAGTTTTTAAGATAACAGCATTGATGACTGCTGAAAAGCTCTTCACTCTTGAATGTATCGTGAGAGTGGTTTCGTACTTAGCAGTTGTTGCGATTCCACCAACACCACTAATCGGCAGTGAAGTTTTGCTACGTGGTAGTCCCAGAGCCTGTACGAGTCGTTCGCAGATAAAGTGGAGCTGTGAGCCCGAGTCCAAGAGTACCCTACAGTTGACCGGGACTCCTGAGGCATTAGTGACCTTGACTATTGCTGTTGCTAATAGAATCTGCGAGCGTGTTGACGCCTGTAAGCTAGATATTTGTGAGTTTGTTGTCTCAGATGGAGTAGAACGACTAATCTCCTGGAACTGAGAAGTGGAGTCAAGTTGTCTGGTAGCTCCTAAACTGCCTCTGCTCACTTGTTGGTAGTTCATTGGTGCCAAGTCTGTGCTCCGACGAACGATGCCTTGTCCTGATTTCGCTTGAAAAAGGTTTCTTGGCTTCTCTGATTGACGAGAGTTGTGTATTAATGTGTTATGGCGTTTGCCACATTTCATACAGCCTCTTGATGTGCAATCATGTACTGTATGGTCTAGCTTTATGCAATTGGGGCACAATTTGAACTGCCTGATGAGCTGAATCCGATTATCTAATGTTGCATAGAGGAATTTTGGGCACCTAAAAACTCCATGATCTGCCTTGCATACTGCGCACTTCAATACCTCGGATGATGCCATCAACGTAGATACCCTCTTGCGTTCTTCCTTCGTCTGGATTACTTCAAGCATCTGAAACCTTGTTTCCATGAATTTGAAGAAATCGTCCATTGTCTGCAATTCGTGAGGTGCCTTAAGTGACTGCTCATATAATCTCCTGGATTCCCTATCGAGCTTCTGAGTGAGTAAATGAAGCAGTATGGGATTCCACTGCTTGATCTCGATGCCACTGTTCTCCAATGCTAGTAGACATTCCTTGCTAGTGTCATGCAATCATTTGATTCCCGAGCCTGATTCGGTTGTGAGAGCTGCTTGATATAGTAACTGATTGAGAGTTGCTGTTACTATAGCCCTCGGATTGGCATACGTCTCTAAGAGTAACTTCCAAGTCACTGAGTAGTTATCGTCAGTAGCTTGTAAATGTTTTATTAGTCCGCTGGGTTCACCTGTGAGATTTGTCTTCAAGTAGTATAATTTTTCGGCCCCACCCAGAGGCCTGTTGTGAATGAGTTGACTGTACAAATCTTTGAACTGCCCCCATTTGGTGTAGTTTCCGTCAAAGATTGGAAGTGTTAACTTTGGAAGTTTAACGTTTCCATTTATCGTGGTTACTGATTGTTCGTCAAGCTTTCCTTGTAGCCTTGTTGCTGTTGCTTGGAAATGATCTTCAATTTTCGTATATTCGCGAATATCGTAGGAGTCATCATCAAGTTCTGCCATTATTTGCCCATGTAAGGAGGCTATAGTGTACCAATATTGATTGATGGACCTCAGTTTTTGTGTGTAGTATGCCCTTCGATGTGGATCTGCATGTTCGCGTTCAATTACCTTGATGATTCGCTCTAGCGCAGCAATGGTGGCCTTCACTTGTTTTCTCATTTTCAGGCTTCCAATCAGTGGCATGAATTCGTCATGGTGCTCGGGCTCGTCTGTATGTGATGATGTGGCTGTCGATATCTCGAGTCGCTCACTCAATCTATGCAAGAATTCATTGTAGACCTTCTCTACTTGATTAAAGTAGTTTTTCACAAAGTAAGAATGCTCTTTGTTGAAGTCCTCACTTTCAACTATTTCGTCGTGATTCTCGCAAAACTTAGTCCATAAGTCATTGAGCCTTCCTTCGTAGCTTTTCTTGTTTTCTATAGTTCTCCGCTCAATGCTTTCCTTCTTGAAATTCTCAAGAAGTTGAGAAATCGACTTGCCAATTCCTGACTGTGCTGCGGTTAGATTTTGCATGTTGATTTACTTTTGACTTTAACACTGCTGTTCTGTCCAAAATATGTTGCCTGGGGTTGCCTATGTACGGCTGTTCTCCTTAGTATTTGGTCTTCTTGAGGTAACTACTACCCCACAATCAAAAACTACTGCTACCGCGTAGTAAACACTGGAACCCTTTGCCTTTGTATATGTAGGTGAGTGGTACGGCTGCGCTGCTGTTGTCTCTTGTAGTAATCACTAGAGAGCTTATTGTTTTTTATAGATGATAAGACTTGGTAGTGGTATTGAAACATTCAATACATCACGTCGGGGCCACCAAAATGTTCAGTAAAAAAGCCTTCTTTACTGGTTGATGGTTTATTAAAAAGTAGTAAAATATGTACATTTTATTATCCTATTTATACAAAATTAGTCTAGAAAATAAAATTAAAAATTAACAAAAAGGGCTTAGTTCACAATATATTGTGAGAATGAAAATTCTCCCATGAAAGGTGAGTAGCACGAGATAGGCACATACATACAGGTGGTGATAGGTGCGTACGTACATGCCCGTGCAATCAAGAAAAAACTGCTGCGTCTGGAGTTCGCATGGTAGAATTTTCCGGTGAAATATGAATTCCCTCAGAATGAATGCGACGTGAGAATTAATTTATGTGATTAGCGCTGGACTAATCAAGCTCCTTAGAAAATCCGATGGCTTTCGGTCGCCGATTTGTTTATTAGACAAGAGCCTTTGAAGACGACGTTCCTCGCTCAAGGAATGTCTATCAATTAATATATTCTTAAGATTAGGGTATTTTCCAGCATCTGGCGGGTTTCGAATCACGTCTAGGACCGATTCTAAAATTTCTTGGGGTAATGATGAAATTACATAATTATAACGCGACCAGTCTTGTGTAATATTGGCTACGGCGAATTGAGCCTCTGCTTACACAAACCAGACTGCTGGGGAATTTGACCAAAAGGGTGGAAGTTTGATTGTAGAACTTGCTATTTCACTAGGGGAGTTTTCCGCGCTTTGTTGCTGATCCGATATAGATTGTTTTTCATTTGTATTGTTTTAGTTGCGTTGGAATTATTCTCATTGTCTCCTGCCATATTTTGATTTTTGTTTAAGCTCTAGTTTTCTTAGTGTAACTAAATTTAATTTAATTTATTTTGACTATTAAATTTAAATTTTGTAATCGCACTTTTACACGGAAGGAGGAAAGGAGAGACAAAATAAATTTTTGACCGGTGTATTCGGCAAAAATTTGCAAATACCCTTTCAGTTCATATAATGTTTAGCGGATGATTAAAAGATATTTGCAGGCGAACCAGAAGATATATATATATATATCGTTCCAATTTTATTAAGTCGAGAGGGAGATTTTGTTCTGAATAGCTTGCAGTGTGGGACACGGTAACTTTGATAAGCGAAGGGCGATGTAAATATCGCACGAGAGCTGTACACAAAAGTAGGTCAGCAATAAAGTTGATCTAAGTGTTGCAGGAAAGCCGAGCTCAGAAGTAGGTTAGCAACATTCGAAGTCACGCTGTGTACAGTCTACTCCGCTGGGGTCTAGTTAATTAGATCGGTGACCAGACAAGCCGGTGCAAGCTCGCAATTTTTCTGCAGCTTTTATTCCCCAGTAGAGAATCTCGTTTTCGAAAGTTCTGAATGAACGAAACTTCTCTCTGATATGAATGGACTGCGTAAATCTCGTGTAGTTGCTATTACGACTTCCGTTTGGGAATACGCGAGTGTAGTTCATAAGCATGCGTGAGTGCCAATCGTGGTTGGATAGGTCAAATTTAGTGGCGTATTATATCGCGGGGTGTTCTTATCGTGTCGGGAATTTTTGTTTTCCGCTTAAGGTAAATTTGTAACTGGAAAACTCAATCTGCGAAGGAAATGGTCCGAATTTCCGTGTGCCACCTCCGATATTATGCTGTAAGGTGGCGGAGTTTGAATTTCGGTAGAGGTGTTCGGATAACCTGTGACAATAAGGCCAGGGGACATCAGACTGGGAAGAAATAAAAATAAATGGCCTTTCCTTTTGGTGTGCTTCGGCCAGTCCACAATTTAATTCAACGTGGGAGGCAAATTTAGCTGAAATTACGACGCTAGGCAAGATGGCGACCAAAGTAGGTGAGTAGAACACTTTCAAATAGAGCTTTTATTTTTCATTTACACAACAAACAATTTTTTTTCTTTTTTTTTTTGTGTGAGTGAGCTGGATTTTCGTGCTGCGAAGGGGAAGTTGAAGCTGGATTATGGGGAAAGCTTTAGCTGGTGATAAGGCCTTTCGTGAATAAATTTTTATTACGTCAATTCCTCAAAAAGGGTGGACAAATCAAAATTGCAAAAATTACCACTTTTTCTTTTAATATTGCTTTCGGATACGAATTTTTTTATCATGCAACTTCCTAAAAGGTGCTGTTACTCACCGCAAAATCGCCCTTGGATACCCTTCAGCACAAAGTACAAAGTGTTTTTTTCGTCGGGAAACTCCCTGTTAATAAAACGCGCACTATTATGCTGTAAGGTGGCGGAGTTTGAATTTCGGTAGAGGTGTTCGGATAACCTGTGACAATAAGGCCAGGGGACATCAGACTGTGAAGAAATAAAAATAAATGGCCTTTCCTTTTGGCGCGCTTCGGCCAGTCCACAATTTAATTCAACGTGGGAGGCAAATTTAGCTGAAATTACGACGCTAGGCAAGATGGCGACCAAAGTAGGTGAATAGAACACTTTCAAATAGAGCTTTTATTTTTCATTTACACAACAATTTTTTTTCTTTTTTTGTGTGTGAGTGCCCTGAATTTTCGTGCTGCGAAGGGGAAGTTGAAGCTGGATTATGGGGAAAGCTTTAGCTGGTGATAAGGCTTTTCGTGAATAAATTTTTATTACGTCAATTCCTCAAAAAGGGTGGACAAATCAAAATTGCAAAAATTACCACTTTTTCTTTTAATATTGCTTTCGGATACGAATGTTTTTATTATGCAACTTCCTAAAAGGTGCTGATACTCACCACAAAATCGCCCTTGGATACCCTTCAGCACAAAGTACAAAGTGTCTTTTTCGTCGGGGAAACTCCCTGTTAATAAAACGCGCACTAATCTTAGTTTTCCTTAGTTTGTTACACTCTTCAAACAAACTTTCTTTCTTTTTTTTTGTCTTTTGGTACACAACTTTTTACTTTTATTTATTGTATTTATTTCTTGGTAAAACAATGCTAATTTTCTTATTTTCTACGACACGACCTTACTCTTCTCTTCTACGCGCTGCAAGAAGGAAATCTTCCTTTTCTTTCTGTTTTATCCTTCTCGACCGTTCTCTCTTGGATGCCGGAAATCGCCTTTTCTAATGGGTTCGTTTATTTTAAATTCTACTCGAAACAAATTCAATTTACTTGCAATTCAAAATGTTTGCTTATACTAATCTATCTTATATAATTGAACTACTTAAATTTTAGGGAAATTTCGTAACAATATATATATATATATATATGATAAATTGACACACACACACACAGGGGAATTTATGATAAGTTATTGTAAAATATAAATCATGAAATCAAAGTAAATTACTTGGTTACTGTTACTCACTGTTTGTTCGTTGCTGCCAGTATGTACAAAATATGATTAATGGATAGCATTTATATATGTACTTTAGGAACTCAAAGAACTAATTTTGTTGCAAAATTTTAAACAATCGAAAAAAAAATGAGATAAAGAAAATCGAAATTCATATAATCAGTGGTTAAACGTTGCCTTGTTGTTATTATAATCCCCCGCAGGTGCACAATAAACTAATTCCTTTGGTGTGATGAGTTGAAATATCCATAAAAAAATTTTCGTCTGGGCAATTAAATTTTGCAGCTGTTGATACTGGATTTTGATTGATGCGTGTGAAAATGATGATATCTATGATGTAATTGATCTCCGTGAAGCAATCTGAATAATAGTGATGACACGTGCTCGTATATATGCGAGTTTGTCGCTAATGCCAGATATCTTGGAAATTTTGCTGCCTGGTAGTTATTTATTAATCTCACTGCCAGTTTTATTGATCTGCTGTATTCTAATTATCCTGATTAATAAATGATGCTTGGATTGTAATGTTGTATTGTGCTCTTTGCACGTTTTAATATTTTATCACGTTCGGGGTCACCAGTTTGTTCGGGCTCAGCCCGAATTATAACGCAGCGGTTAAAACAAACTTAATTTATTAATAATTCAGATGAACAATACTTAAGAAATAAAACTTTAAGCAAAACTTCTTTACATTGACAATTTTAATTTCAATCAAGACTTTTCTAGATACCGGACAGCGCTCACTGGCAGTGACTAACTCGACAGCGATGAACTCAAAGACTAGACTTGATAAGGGCGTTACTACTGTGTGTGTGTGTTTCTGGGTCACATGACTCGGCCATTGACCATCCGCTTGTGAATGTTCAGTGGATTTCTTTGGCATCGAATTTAGTACAAAATATGGCGGTAGAATTTTGAATTCAAATATTGAAATTAGGTTTCTTTAAAATTCAAAAACAGAAGTGATATTTAAGATCACTACATACTCCCCTTCCAGTGAAACGCATAACTTTTAAATTGAAGAAGAAAAATATGGTAAATGTTTTCTTATCTTGTCGTATATTCATTCGTTTTTTGTTAACAGTTTTCTTTGGTGGTCGGCAAAAGCTTCTGTTAAAGTACATCGTACCATGGCAGGAAAAGTGATACAATTCAAAAATCAAAATTTGTCTGTTTTGTTAACGATTCAGCTTAAAAATAACTTATCCTCTACGAACAACAACACAATCACAACAATAAGACTTGATAACTCAAATTGCCTTCATAAAATTTCAAAAACAATATTCAGTTATTTCTTGATTTCGTTATTTTGAACACAGTCCAATTTTGACTTGTGTGACTTTTCTCGCCAAGGTGCGATATGTTTTTGCTGAAAATAAATTTTCATACTATTTAAAGCAGTATGAATTTGTCAATTGAAGAGTATGTTTGACATATAACATATGGTGCGTTATTGGTACATTTTAATATGAAATACCCTGGTACATTTTTGGTACATAAATTGCAGAAATTTTGATACATTCAATTCTACTTAAGTGGCAACCCTGCAAACAATTCATAATAATGTACTTCGGATCACACTAACTCAATTTTTTGAGAAATAGGTAAATTTCGCTTTAGCTAAGGTGCTGGAAGGAGATGTAAAATTTCTGTCAAATAAAATTCCATTTTTCCCAAAAACATCAGCGAATCAAGCGTGACTTTCTCCCACTTAATATCTTCAGACCAAAACGAATGTAAATAGAAACACATGCGTTCAAATATCACAGGATTACAGCAACAACTTTCAACTCTCAATATTTCATGATGGCTGGACTGGACCTGATGCAGGGAAGGCCATAATGTTTTCTTAGAAATTTATTGGAAATTTTTTCCTTAGAATTGTTATGCACTATTGTAGGCAGGGTTGCCACCATTGAATGAAATTATAGTGGTAGATCTAACGTTTAGAGGGTCATTGATTTCCTGATAGGGTGGTAGATTAAAAAAAAAACAATTTTGTACTTCTATACCTTCAGCTAAGTAAATAAGTAAATGCATAACAATTTTTATTCAAAAAAAACTTAAAATTTTTATTTATTTCTAATAATTTTCTTCCTTCAATGGGAAAGAGCAAAAGATTGAATTTTTCGTTATTACTAATAACTTTCTTCCTGTAATGGAAAATTCAAAAGATTATATATTCCATTATTACTAATAACTTCCGTCAATAACGGAAAATTAAACTCAAAGGTCATTTGATATTGCAGATTCAATAAAATTTCTTATTTCACATATTTTGCAGGTATGAACTTAAATCTTGCAAAATATTTAATAATATTTGCGAAGGGCTCAAAAATAAAGGGTTTTCCAATAAGAGGTGTTATTTTAATATTCGAAGAAAAATGCCATTTTTTTAGATAAATGATCGGATCTTTATTACATTATAAAGAGGAACGTATGCCGTTAATAATGGAAAATAACATCAGCCAAACGACCACCACGACCAGGACCATATCATTTTCATGAAATTTTCGATAACCAAATCGCAAAGTGGCTGCCCTATGTCCTCGATAGCCAAACGAATTCCATCTTTGAGGTCTTGAATCGACGCTGGGCTGTTAGCGTAGACCTTCTCTTTCACGTGGCCCCAAAGGAAGAAGTCGCAAGGTTTTAAGTCACAAGATCTCGGTGGCCAATTGTGATCACCTCTTCGAGAGATAACACGGTCCGGAAACTTTTCCCGTAAAAGATCAATGGTTTCGTTGCTTGTATGGCACGTAGGGCCGTCTTGTTGAAAGTAAACGTTGTCCAGATCAATACCATCCAATTCCGGCCATAAAAAATCATTAATCATCTGTCGATAGCGCAATCCATTCACCGTAACAGTTGCTCCAGCCTCATTTTCGAAAAAGTAGTGTCCAATGACCCCGCGGGACCATAAACCGCACCAAACAGTCACACGTTGAGGATAGAGAGGCTTTTCAACAATAACTCTTGGGTTTTCCGAAGCCATCGAGGTGGAAATGGGCCTCGTCACTCAAGATGAATTCCGGATCATTTTCATGCATTTCAAGGACCCAATCAGCAAAGACTCGACGTTGTTGATGATCGGCCGGCTTGAGTTCTTGTGTTAACTGAAGTTTATAATCCTTAAGACCCAAATCTTTATGCAAAATACGGTGTAATGACGTTTGTGGAATGCCTAATTCCAAAGAACGACGAGGAATTGACAAACCTGGGTTTTCTTCAACGCTTTCGGCTACAGCAGCAATATTCTCGGCGGTTCTTGAGCGACGTGCACGGGTTCTATTCTTTACATCACTAACATGTCCCGACAGCTCGAATTTTTCTACCAATTTCTGTCTTGCGGTCCGACAAGGTGCTTCACGATGACCCAAAAATGTTCCAGTTTTACGAACCGTATCTGCCACATTTTCACCATTTTTATAGTGAATTTTAATCATTTTAATGCGTGTATCGTTCCACTTTTATTAATGGCGTAGTTTGTACTTGTCAAATGTCAAAAAATGACAGCTCCAAAAGTGACATCTACCGAAAAGCGGGCTAATTAAAATAACACCTCTTATTGGAAAACCCTTTATTACTGGTGGAGTTGCTTATTAACTGTTTCGCATACATAATGCTTTCCACGGTTTTAACATTTATGCAATTTCTGTTTTTACTTTTTACAACATTCATAATTGAAAATACAAGTTCAGCAGCTATATTTCTCCAAAATTTAACAACATTTCTATAATATACATATAAAATTCAATTTCTCTTTGAATAATATTATCAATGACCTCCATTGTGAATTTAATACTTCTGTGGGTGTGAAAGTGTTGTATTTGGATTGTAAATGTTGTATTTGGGTCGTTTAGGGAAGTTCACCACACAAAAAACTTTTCTTTAATTTAAAAATGTTTATTTAAAAAAACTTCTTCCCTTCGATCGCGTATATTTTACTTAAAGCACGAACGAGATTCTTTGCAACTTGACCCTTTGCAATATTAGAAAGAACTCGCAGGGCTTTCTCCGGTCATTCACCATGTCACCTCACTTATTCGTTTCATTTCTGGGCCAGTGCTATGTTGCGTCATATTAGAATATTTTTAAGCAGGTAGCCACTTGTTGTTTATTATACGCGCTTTCACAAGAAACCAAATAATTCTCAGTTTGTTATGAAATGCGATACATTGCAACTTTTAATGGGGCTACCGTTGGCACACTTAAGTAAGACGTGTATGAATTGTATTTATTGTGCTAGGTCTTACTTAGTAACTCGCAAAGCAATGACTCAATGAGGAAGTGCTGATCAATTGGTTGTATCGTTCTATGATAAAATCAATTGATCAGCATCAGGATTTATATTTACAACAAAAGCTTCGACAATGGGAACAATGCTTAATAGATTTCCACTTTGAGTTATTTTTGGGATCACATATTACAACAATTGTACTTTTTTTTATCAGAAAAATCAAATCTCTTTTTTATTAATTCATGGCATAACTTTATCATTTTTTAAATTAAAAATTTCATGTGCTCGCAAATTTCGCTTCACGTGCTCTTCTATTGCAAACCAAAAACATTTGTAACCAGTCTAAATAGTATTCCTTATTTTTATAATTCAGATCAAGACAAATATGCTCATTTTTAATAAAATTTAGCAAAATTTCTTTAAATGTTTCAGGTATTAAAATTTAAAGTAAACGAATCATGGTTTTTTTCGGATTAAAAGCTCTTGTTTAATTTGTTTATAATGCTCAAAATATATGATAAAAAATACAAGTAAGCTAGATGAATATGCGTTAACCATTAAAGAATAAAGTCAGCATTTGTATCAACTTTTTTTCGGAATCAAATAAAAAAAAATAATGCTTGAGCGGCGTCCACTGCTCAATAGCAAGATTAACAACTTCCTTGTAGGAAAGCTATCGTCATTTGGATAAATTTAAAATTTCGGATTTTTAAATCGGTTTTTCAACTACTATATTTATCAAAAATACTCGTCATCAGCATCAATTTTTCATGCTTTAAAATGACCTATTACACTCTGTACCGAAAATGTAACCCTTTTTGCATTTTTTGTCCCTTTTTTTAAGCATATCCATCGAATGGATCAAAATGCTCATTTTCAATAGATAATTGCTTATTTTCTGGCATTTATTGAAGTGCAAAAAACGCAGAAAGGACTACGTTTTAAGTACAGAGTGTGTTTAAGGGCTCATTTTCAAGGGAAACTTTGAATTTTTTAAATCCCATATGAAAAATTGGTGTTGATGACGTGTTGTTTAATAAATATAGTAGTTAGAAAACCGAGTTAAAAATCTGAAATTTTAAATTTATTGAACCATAACATCAAAAGGGAGAAGAGGGGGGTTAAAATTTGTACACCATTGGTAAGGTCCAACAATTATCAATCTACGAAATTGTAAATCATCATCACAGAGTGTAACGTTAAGAAGTTACAGGGTGATATATAAAAACATTCCTAAATATTTTTAAATCTCATTATCTTGAAACCCGTAAGGATTTTCCCCCACCTCCCATACAATTTTTTGCTTGTCTAAGCGTGGCCTATCTATAGCCTTCAGATGCAAAACCACATACGTTTTTTTATTTGTAGGTAGTTATAAATGTATATTTGTAAAACTTTCTTGATTTTTTACTCCTTAATCCCATTGAGATCCCAAGTTAAATTTTTAATATGTTTTAGTGGATAAAATAAGGTATAAAATATAAAAAATAACCAAAATCACAAGTACGTCTTCCAGGATATTAAAGGACAAACGATAATATCCTTATCCTTGATGTCCTTTCCCGGGTATATTTTCCAATTTTTTTAGATAGTTTGAAGTACTATCTTTCAAATGAGCTACATTTGACTGTCCTACCATAAATAGAAAAATATATATGAATTTTTAAAGAAGTCCAGGACAGTATTTTTGAGAATTTTTGAAACTCGCGAAGTACGCACTGTGAAGGAAAATTTTTAATTTTAATTTTTCACAAACCCACCAAGTATGTAAAATTTCAAAAAAATTGGTGATGGTTATGTCGATTTAATATGAAATGACCCGATGTTGATTCGCTGTGGTGATCACATTCACATCGTACCAAAATGGGGAAGATGTCCTTTACAACTTATACGATTTAAGCAATAAACACCGGCACAGGCAAAGCAAAGCAACACAATCAATATGAATCACCGTTCACCGGCCAACAACATAAAAGACAAAACATTAAACATGTACAAGTACAATGTCGTTGCGTTCCGCCATCGCGTCGTTGTCAGTATCTGTTCGTAAAAAGCTAACTAATTGTGACATTTTTTGTGACAGTAATGTCAAATAGTCATAGATTCTCAAAGTTTTTTGGCACTAATGGCAAATAGTTATAGATTTTCCAACAAGGGTCATAGAGTGGTAGATAGAAAATGTTGGCTTCAAATAGTGGTAGATCTATGACTATAGTCATAAAGTGGTAACCCTGAGTAGGCCGACAACCGTTGCTTGGGCCACTAACAATTTTTATAAGCATAGACTCGTAGATGAGCAAATATCATTCATTTCTTCTTAGAAGTTTACAGAAAATATTTCGGGAGAATTTTTATTCAGTCGCCAGCCGTGGCGACTGGAGTTATTTTCAGATGCAATCATACGATGTGTGCCGTTGCTGGCCACCAATGCCCAGCAAACAAAATTTTTCGATTTCCTTTCGAAGTCGTAACATAATTACTATGTTTCCATGCAGAGTTCAATCCGAATTGGATCCGAATTAGCGCTCATGGAAACGAGAATTGAGTTGAGTTTCGTTCAATCCATAATAACTCCACGAAACCAGTCGGGTTGAGTTGGGTTTTGTGTAAGTATTAGTTAGAGTAGTGCGGATGGGTGGCTCATTCAATACAAATGCAGAAAGTTTGTATGAAATATATTACATGTCAACTCAATTCAATCCGTTCATGGAAACAGCATCGAGTTAACTCAGCCAGCAAAACTTAACGCTAACTCAATCCTAACTCAATTCTGGCTCATGGAAACCTAGTAAATGTCGGAAAAATCTTCCGATATCGGAATTTCGGATTTCGACGGCCCGAGTTCATTTCGAAAGATGTATGAAGCATGTTGACAGTTGACACGACTTCGTAAGAGAAAGTGTTGCCAATAATAATTTTGAAATTCCGTTGAATTCATAGTAAAATTCCGTCAAAAATCCGCTAGACTAACTTTTTTTCCGTCAATAAAATCCGTTAAAATAGTTTCTTAAAATAGAATGCATTATAACTATAGTAAAACATATATTTTGTTATATTTTTGAAATTAAATCAACTAACACTCTAAATTAAACAAAAATCATTGTCACTTTCGGTGCTTTCGGGCTGTAATGTGGCCATTATACTTGCAGGAGCTGTAGGGGTCGTCGGTTAACTATAACTTTGAATTGCTTCAACCATATTAATTACTTTATCTGTTTATAATAAATTAGTGCGTATGCGAAGTAGATTTTTGTGGCGGTAAAATAGTAGTAGTAGCAGAGACAGGGCTATACCACTGACATGTATATAAATGGACTGACTGATCTCCTGTTTCATGTGGCACCAGTTTTGGTTTCAGAAAATAGGCTCTCACTGCCTATGCTACCAATGTCGTATACTGGCGCAATATTTAAATTATTGGGGAATTTACTTATATGCATGTCAGTGGGATTTACCGAATTTACTACAAAACTATGTTGTACTATTTGTAAATTTTAATTATGAGTCGAAGAAAGTGTTTTTTATAAGACTGTTTTAGTGGGAAATACCGCTGAACGTCAAGCAATTTATCGTTCCTAATCGCTACAGTTCAGTGGGAAAGTATGCTCTCACGGAAAGAGGCAGGAATATGAAAGTGTGCCATTTGCTTTTATGTATTTTTGATTAAACGAGCAGTCCATTTATATACATGGCAGTGGGCTATACCCAACCACTCCAAGCAGAGACAAATGAGAAGTGTCGGCTGAAAATTCTGAAAGTGCCAATAATTTTAAGTAACAGTAAAACAGAAAAATATGCTTAGTTTTTACAAGAAATATATACAGAGGTAGATATCACTAAATTTGTGGCGGGAATTTTTTATGCACATGCGACGTTATCAGGATTATTGGCCGTGGAACGTACAGCATTTTCACCCGATACTCCTTAATTTGTAAAAAGATTCAATTCAGTTCAGCCATCAAGGCCACAATTGAATAAAAATCTCACGAGTTCGCTGAAAAATCCGTTCCGTTAAAAAATCAGTCATCCGTTAGAATACCTTTTTTCCCGTTTTCCCTCACAATAATCCGCTAGATCTGACGGGAAATCCGTTAAGTTGGCAACACTGGAGAAATTAGTTACGACTTCGGTAAGAGAAGTCTGAATAATTTCTAAAAGCTTTTTCGCCTTCAAAAGCTTTCATAACTCGGCCAGTGGCGTGGTCGGATCTCATTTCTGGATACCGTTGTAGACGAAAACTAACACGCTGAACCGAAAAACTCATTTTGCTAACCTGCAACACGGCTTCTGCCGACCCCTGATCTAAGGTATCATAAGAATTGGTCTTTAAAAAATTCTAGCTAATTGCCTAAAATAGAATCGAATATCTGAAACTCCAGTGGTTTATCTGTGCTCCAGTGTTTCACACCCAACAAAGCTTAGTTTTCTGCAGAGAATACTCTCTATTGTTACGTTTGCATGCATGTAGGGTCGCACGTAGTTCTCAAAATGTGAAAGTCAAGTCAAGGGCAAGGCACGCAAAAATTTTCTTTTGTTTTCAGCTGAGTAAATTGTTGCTATTGTTGGGATGAAGGGAATGGATAAGTGTGTAGATTGGATGAATCCTATTCGGACAAAAAACCGGCGCTTCTGAACGGAGCGCAATTTAAGCGCTTCTCCAGCCATCATTTGGCAGCCCTTTAGAAGCATATTCACTGATCTATCAGGAAAAATAAGCAAAGGCGCAAGTAAGTAATTCAAGTGCTTCTAGAGCCATCGCTTGGAAGCTCTATAGAAGATTATTTGATGAGCTCCAGCAGATTGAAGTGCACCAAGAGGACATCTCATATAATTTTCCACGAATCTAACCTGTGGATTTTTCCACTATTGTACGAAGTGACTCGTCTCTCATTTTTCATGTGATGTTTAGAGTGATTAGAACTTAGAAGCACATATGTATGTATGTACATAATTTGAGGTTTTGGTTAATATAAGTCAGAATAAAAGGGAGAATATTGGCTTATTTAATCAACTTCATAAAATATAATACCACAAATAATCATGAGCAAACACAAGCGCTTTTCTACTGTTCTCTGTCTTGATGGCCTCTTATGAGAATAAGGAAAAAGCCCTGCGTGCGATGATTATCCAAAAAGCTCATTAAAGTTTTCGAAAAGACACATTGAATAAACTTCTTCGATCATCATTTAGAGCGCTCCTAGAGCAGCATGCAAGCGCTTTCCTCTGCTGACATCCCTATGTTAAAAAGCAATGAACTGGGATAGGGAAAAGAAGCGGTACGAGTTTCCAGGGAAGCGCTTCAGGAAGGCTCTTAGAGCGCTCTTTTTCCAACTTTGTCTCTACATCAGGTCGAGACATCATTGATTTTATATTGAAGCGAAGCACTGCTGTCGGTCTCCAATAGTGCATACAAATTGCAAAGAAAATATTTCCAGTAACTTTCTAAGAAAAAATTGAGGGCCTCTCTACATCAGGTCCAGGCTATGGTGGTGGTGCTCACGATTAGTGGAGGCCGTGTGCAATCGATAGTTTTAATAATTTCTCAACAGAGGTGGAATTTCTGAGATGCCACATTATTTTTAACTGTGGCCAAACCACACAATGTGCCTGCAATATCTTTGTATTGTTCAAACTTTGCTATTAGCTAGCTACTTCTTTTCAAGCCTGGAGGAGCTGCAAAACAAAGGGTTCAGATGCATCCTGAGTTTCCCATGAGGACTACGGGCACAATGCACTTACTTATTTAGGAAAAAAACTGATACCATACTATTTTGTTCGAATAGATCTAGTATGCTTCTGTGCGTCATTTCTTAACCGATTACAATAATTCACAATGCTTGAGGAGGGGAGATGAAAAATTGTATATTGCACGCATCACACATGCAAGGAATTATATCAATCATAAAATATATACATTCATAAAAAAATAACGAAAGATCAACATAAACACTCGAATTCGAAGTAAATCAATTCGACTACGTGAAGTTTAAGGGCTGAACCACAATAGAAGTAAACGTAAGTACATTTACTTACGTAAAGCGAACGCTACCTTTAATTTAACAGGCGTACACAAATTAACTTTAACTCGAGTGAGGGGAACTTTCGTTAAATTTAAAAGTCAAATTGCAGTCAGTAAAGGTGCGGTAAGAATCGCTCATTCCGTAAGAAAGTGAAGTGTCAAACAGTTAAATTATTACTAAATGATTAAAAGTGCAATGTAAAACTTAAAATGGAATAAAAATGATACTGTGAATTAATAGAAAGCACAAATCTTCAATTAATTCAACTTCCATTTGTTAATTTTTTCACTTTTACCACTTTTCAAAATTGAAAACATTAAATATCAAGATAATAACTGTTACGGAATGTGATATATATTTAGGCTAAAAGTATCAATTTTTTGTAAGTAAACTTCAGTCTCGTTTAATTTCGTAAAGTTATTTACTTCTATTGTGGTTCAGCCTTAACTTCGAAATCAAATTCGCTTGCGACGTGGTTGCGAAATGCAGGAGAAAAGAACGGAACACGATATCGAATCGTATTGACGACCTGACAGTGGTGCGCTAGCTTGACTTTATTTCGAAGTTCTTGTATGTGTTGGTAGTTCGTTTTGACTCGATTTTTGTCTTAATAGTGCGATCTGGTAAATAATAAATACTCATCGTGTTAAAATTTCACTTTGCACTTCACTTTTAGAATTTAGAATGCCGACGAAGAATAATTTTCAAAAATATTTGCTTTAACGAATTCTTCGAAAATTGACATGACGTATCGTAAATCGATGTGCTATAAATCGAAGAAATTTCGAGCTACACAAGCGATGCATCTATTTCGAATTCTAGGAAATTTCAGATGCTTGAAAACGTCGTTTATGGTATAAAATCGAAGAGATTTCGACCTACGAACATTCCCTTTATTTCGAATTCATTTCGCTATGGCAGAGCTTCGTCCAATTGCTTTCAAGGCTGAAACCAGTAGTGGCACTACGAATGAAATCACATTTAAGGGGCCTAGCAGCGAATGCAATACAACTTGGTGAAGGTTTTGTTTCACTTTTTGAATTTTAGTAATGATTTTTATCAGTTGGTTGGTACTTATTTTCTAGAAGTAAATTTCATTATGCTCTGTTAAATGCTTACAATGTACACTTGGTATAAGGATGAGAAATACCATCAAAATTGATTTCAAACAGTTCTGGCAGTTTGCCTTTTGGATGAGATCATTTATAATTCCAATTATAAGAAGGGGAAAACGGAGTTTCTTACTAATTATCGATCAATTGCTAAGTTGTCGTGTATTCCGGAACTGTATGAAGCCACTGGTTCTGAATTTAGGTATATCCACTGTAAAGGAATTATTATTCTTAATTTGGTTTTCTATCTAAGTGATCGCAAATTATTGGTGCAATTTCGTTTTGCGCAATTCAATGAAACAACAGCCAGTTTTGGTGTTCGCAAGGAAGTCGCTTGAGACCCCCTCCCTTCAATATATGTATTTGTTAATGATGTCTCCAATGTAATTAAGAAATCTGAGTTGTTAATCTATGCTGATGATTTAAAGATTGATAAATATATAAAGTCAGAACTTGATTGTGTCGAACGGCAGGGAGGATCTGAACAGATTAGTGAATTGGTAACTTGAAAAGCTCCATATTTTTCAACATTAAAAAAATGCAAAGCGACCTTTTCTCCCCTAAACGGAACCCAACATAATTTGACTACAGTACCAGTATATGCGCATTGCAATTGTCAATATAGCTGATAAAATACTTGACTTGACTGTGTTATTTGATACCAAACTTACTTTTAATCCTTATATCGACCTTAATTTTAATAGAGAAAACTCTGTGTTGGGATTTATAAAATGCTGGCCCAAGGAACTGGATGATGCTTACACACATCTTCGTTTGGCCCATTTTGAAAAATGCCAGTCCTATTTGTATCCCTCATATATGCGCTTACAGAAAGTTCCTTATCTTTGCTCTATGAGGACTTGAATAGTAAGATGCTTTACATCTTCCGCCATATACTGAAAGGCTAAATTTGATTCATCTGCACACCTCAGACTAGACGGAAAATTTCTGATATTGTTTTTGCCATTTAGCTGGTGAAAGGTGAGATTGACTTGCCATTGTTTCTTTAGTGTGTTAATACAAACTTTATTATAATAATTGTATTCCATATTTAAATTTACTTTAATTTGCCACTAACTCCACTTTTTTGCACTTCATTACAGTGCATTGCAAATTTGCCTTTTATTTGAGAAAATCACCATAGCCACTGAGTTATTTCCCTATACATAGAAATATTAAAAGGAACCCAAATAATCAATTAGAAGTGCAAATTATAGGTATTCCATTCTTTTTTTACCAACAAAACTTTCCGGCAATTCGTTAAAAAACTAAGTTGATTTCTTCTAAAAGAGATTTAAACTGGAAGATTAAACTTATCGTTATGTTAAGAAATTAAAATTGCGCTTTTTTCAATACTTTAAATGGCTCCAGTGGAATAAATTTAAATAAATATTAACGCTTTATTTTTTCCTTTTTAAGAACTGGTTCACATGACATCACACACATTTGTAAGAATTGTCGTCAAACAAATCCCATCTGGCGACGATTCCTGAGAAAGGCACATAATTAAAGGCGACGACAATATGAGGTATATGAGCTTCTCCACCGTACGTGCAATAGACCGACAGGATTAGCACAGATGTATGTAGTTAAGTTAAGAGGACTAGGGATTCGCAGGCCATTAGCTAGCAATATTTGCTAGGAGGTAATAAAGTTAAAGATTTAGGTAATTAGGCTGCTATATCTTAAATACGTATAGTGCAGGCATCGAAATACAGATGCAGGGTTAGCTATCCTAGACTTAAGACAAAGTTTACCTAATAATAAGTTAAGAAGCTGTAGAGCAAAATGGGCAAATTTCTGGTGTTTTTTAGAATGAAACAACTAATTTCATATACTTTCGTCTTTTGCATGAATGGGGGAAAAGAACTTGTCTATGCACTACTGTAGTGCAACTGAGACAACGAGTTAAAAACAAAAATCGAGAGAACGTAGAATTACCCGAACGACAAAATCTTATTAAATCCCTCAAAATCCTTTCAACCTATTCATAATAATGTACTTCGGGCCACACTACTTCCCATTTTTAAGAAAAAGATAAATTTCGCTTTGGCCCAGATGCTGAAAGGAGATGTAAAATTCCTCTCAAATGAAATTCTCATTTTTCCCGAAAATATCAGAGAATTCAGCATGAGTTCTCCCACTTAATCTCTTCATAGCAAAACGAATGTAAACAAAAACACATGCTGTTCAAATGTCATAAGTTTACAGCAACAACATGTGTCCTTCTCTAGTCATTTCACAACAACAACATGTGTCCTAACATTATCAATATTTCATGAAAACCGGTTTTCACAAAAGCGCGGGAGCATTTTATGAGAGTAAAACGTGAAAACTCCGCCCCTTCTCATTTATTTACGAAAATGAAACATTTGCCATTCTGTTTCGGTGCATGCAACTTGCGCTTTCACATTTTTTATCTTTATTCATAAAATTTTTAAAGAGAGTTTGATTTTTTTTCGAGTTTTTTTCTTTCTTCCTTCCTTTTCTTCCCGTGTGCATTTTAAATGTAAAACACTCGGATATCTCACCAGCTTCTTAACTTATTATTAGGTAAACTTTGCTTAAGATAAAGAAACCAGCATCAGGTATGAAACAGGGAAACCCAGAGAAGGTATACAAGTCAGTTCGTTCCTCGTGGTCGTATTGAGTAGAACAGGCGGTAATTTGTTAACAGGCGTGCGGTTGAGTTGGTCAATATTCAATTTAATATTGAAAATAGAAGAGTAATACAGTTTCAAGTGTGGGGTATAAACCCAAAAAGCTTCATAAATTTGGGTTAAATACAGTATTTGTGGATAAATTATGAAACAGATTCGTGAATATAAAGGGTTTTCCAATAAGAGGTGTTATTTTGATATTCAAAGAAAAATGCCATTTTTTGAGATAAATGATCGGATCTTTATTTCATTATAAAGAGGAAGATATGCCGTTAATAATGAAAAATAACATCAGCCAAATGACCACCACAACCACGCCTACAGGACCATATCCTTTTCATGAAATTTTCCATAACCAAATCGTAAAGTTTCTGCCCTATGTCCTCGATAGCCTCACGAATTCCATCTTTGAGGTCTTGAATCGGCGCTGGGCTGTTGGCGTAGACTTTCTCTTTCACGTGGCCCCAAAGGAAGAAGTCGCAAGGTGTCAAGTCACTAAATCTGGGTGGCCAATTGCGATCACCTCTTCGAGAGATAACACGGTCCGGAAACTTTTCCCGTAAAAGATCAATGGTTTCGTTGCTTGTACGGCACGTAGCGCCGTCTTGTTGAAAGTAAACGTTGTCCAGATCAATACCATCCAATTCCGGCCATATAAAATCATTAATCATCTGTCGATAGCGCAATCCATTCACCGTAACTGTTGCTCCAGCCTCATTTTCGAAAAAGTAAGGTCCAATGACCCCGCGGGACCATAAACCGCACCAAACAGTCACACGTTGAGGATAGAGAGGCTTTTCAACAATAACTCTTGGGTTTTCCGAGGCCCAGATGCGACAATTTTGCTTGTTGACGAAGCCATCGAGGTGGAAATGGGCCTCATTACTCAAGATGAGTTTTCGATGGAATTCCGGATCATTTTCATTCATTTCAAGGACCCAATCAGCAAAGACTCGACGTTGTTGATGATCGGCCGGGTTGAGTTCTTGTGTTAACTGAACTTTATAAGCCTTAAGACCCAAATCTTTATGCAAAATACGGTATAATGACGTTTGTGGAATGCCTAATTTCAAAAAACGACGAGGAATGGACAAACCTGGGTTTTCTTCAACACTTGCGGCTACAGCAGCAATATTCTCGGCTGTTCTTGAGCGACGTGCACGGGTTTTGTTCTTCACATCACTAACTTGTCCTGACAGCTGGAATTTTTCTACCAATTTTTGTATTGCGGTCCGACAAGGTGCTTCACGACGACCCAAAAATGTTCGAGTTTTACGAACCGTCTCTGCCACATTTTCACCATTTTTATAGTGAATTCTAATAATTTCAATGCGTTGTTGAATCGTGTATCGTTCCATTTTTATTAATGGCGTAGTTTTATTTGTCAAATGTCAAAAACTGACAGCTCCAAAAGTGACATCTACCGAAATAGCGGGCTAATTAAAATAACACCTCTTATTGGAAAGCCCTTTATATTAAAGTGATACAAAAACACAGTGAGATCGAAGTGAATAAACTTAAGCAATGGTCGTGATTCGTGAACATGAGTAAGATGAGCAATTTGGAAAGAAACATGCTAGTGCGAAGAAAACAAAAGGAAGTTAGTGTTTCGTCCCGTAAATGGTGATGATTGGGAAGAAGAAGATACGGAGGATATTCAATCATCAGGAGCATCAAGTGATTTATAATCGGTAAGTGAACTTAACTATTTAGAAAGGGAGTTAGAAATATTAAAGAAAAAAATCCGAGACTTAAAAGAAATAACTCCCAATAGTCCAAATAATCAAGGGGAGAGTGCGCTAGGTAAAGGGAACTCACAAAATCAGGAAATATTCCGAATGAACGCCAGCGAAGCAAGCTTGATGATTCCCGAATTTGATCCTGCGAATGTAACGAAAGGGAGCATAAAACCTCAACTTTGGATTCAAAGCATTGAAAATTTAAAAGAAATTTATGGCTGGAATTTAAGCTACAATGTTGTATTTGGTATTAAGGTTAAAGGGGGCCGCAAAAGCTTGGCATGAAGTTGTCAATACATGATAAGGAGTTGGGTTCAATTTCGTACTGAATTTTTAGAGAGTTTTCCGTCCGAAGAAGATGCTTCAACAGTACTAGCTGAAATCATGACAAGAAGAAAGGGGACAAACGAATGTATAGAACAATATTTTTATGATGTTGTCAACATGGGAAAAAGAATCCATTTAACTGAGAAAGCCATTATGAGATACATATGTAATTACGGGTTTGATCGATAGGTAATTAATACTCTAATGGCAGCGAATTGTAGCAATTTGAAGGAGGAATTATTGGAAAGAATAAAAATGCACTCAGAGAAAAAGATTGTCAAATCAACTAAAACTGATGTAAATTCAACAATTTACGGCATTGATTTTCAGCCAAATGGAAAATTGTCAAAATGATCTTTATCTATTATAAACGAATACATTTCGATTTTATAAAAGCAACAATTAATTTGTTAATTTGAATAGTTCAAGATTCTGGTATATTTGACAATTTTGTAGTACTTTCTTCAATTGTAAAATACAATAATAAATAGCTAATTTTAGAATCCAGTTATCTTAACAAACAACTAGTAATTATTACTATTGAGGTTTATTTGGTTAGCTTTTTAAGCCATTTATGAAAAATTACAGCGAATTTCTAGCCGAGGTGCTCCGTTATATAGTATTTCGTCTATAGACGATTTTAGTTTTCGTGCTTGTAAGCAGATTTCAACAAAAAAAGTAAGTATACTACGCCACAAAGGAAGTGGAAATAAAAGTCTATCAAATAGTTGTATTTGAATATAGAAAAAATCACAATTTTTGTTTATTCAAGACAAATCACATGTTATAGAACATATATACTTATATTTAGAAAATGCAGATACATAATTAAAAGTTTAATTATGTAAACGAAAAATGGTACAGGATTATTAAATGATAAATTGTAAAATCAATACCTATAAAAAGGTTGTAACTAGTCTGAAATTTTGTCCTTTGTTTTTATTACGGTTATACAATAACTAAAACTTGAACAAAAAAGACTTTAAAAATGGTAAATGAAAATTAATAGAACAAGAAACTTAAATTTTTCAAATAAACATAATTAATAAAACAAACATTTTCGATTTCAATTATTTCAAAAGGTCTTACTCTAAATATAAATCTCCATCCTTAATTCTATGAATACAAGATGGTGGATATCTAAATTCTTCCACATTAAATAAGTGAAAAGAATTATTTATTTTTTTACCAATTTTGTAAGAATTAAAGTCATCACCGTTACCCAATATCTCGTATGTAGAACAAATTATCATTAAATGCTGATTTAAAATAAATAAGCATTCTATTTTTTTTAATCGCTTCTAATGTGATTTCTTTAAAAATGTAGTAATTTTTACTGTATTTAGTTCCTTTGTAATCAATTGATAACAGTTCAAGGATGGACACATCATTATCTAATATTCTTTTCGATTCAGATCTAAGCAAAATAAAACAAGCCAACTCCTTGACTTTGCATTTGGAAAGATGTAAGTTTGACTTAGTATTTAAAACATCCCTATTTTTTATCAGGCTAGCTGAGAATTTTATACTAAATTTCATTACAATAGAATAAGAAACATTAATACGGGATGTTATTACTTTTGCGTATGCTTTCGAATCGAAATGACCACAAATATTTAATTGGACCCGATCTGTTGTTATACGACTATAGTGTGTCATAAAATGATGTTTGGGCTTTAGTGTTTGCTAAAATATTTGGCAGAAAAGCTCATTGTGACGGGAAACTAACATATCAAAATGTGTTACCATTCTAACTGGTATTGTCCATATGTTGTGCAAAATTACTGCTCATCGTCATTGCTTCACTGGAATTTGAATCCATTTGGAAATTTAGTATATGCACAAAACATGATAAACTGATCACTTTCACAATAAAGTTTGAAGGTATACTTAAGTATATAACTTCAAATAACTCTTCAGAAAAAAAAAATAACTTTTTATAATAATAAACTCGCGGCAGAACGTACATTCGTATTTCACTGGCACGACATGATATGGTTACGACATGATCCGTTTTGTAAAAAATATATAATTCCTTGAAAGTTGTATGCACTTGCTAATGTTCAAAACAAGAATGCGAATGAATCTCTATGAAAAATTGAAATGTCTAAACTAATGTGGATTTGTCAATTTTACGATTTTGTAATTGATTCTGCCTTTTCAATACAGAGTCGTGTTAAAGGAAAATGAAGTAATTGTAGGAACTACAAGCCGATATATGTAAATTCAACATTTTATTCCTATTTTTCGTGCCTCGTGGTAAATTTGAGACCCTTTTACAATTAAATTGTAGATCTTACCAGTGGCAAATAAACTCAGAGTTTAACGATTCTATAATTAAATTTAAAATCCTCTGAAATGAATTTTTATTCAAAAAAGCTAATGAAAGAATTATTCTGGTGTTCAATTCTACTATTTCTTATTATTTTTTACAAAAAGTCTTTGTTAAAAGTGTTTTTCATACCGATGTAGCAAAATAATCTAGTTTTGTATCTTTAACAATTCCAATCTGTAATTTTTACAATTATTTTTCTCTGAGTGTGGTTGAAGAGATGGAATTGCAGGGACAGAATAGAGAATTGTTTTCGGTAAGAAGAAACATTAGGAAGCATAACGAGAGGCAGGATGGTGGTTCATCCTACATACGATATCAACCATACAGAAGGCAGAACCCGGAATCCAGGATAAATAAAGGTAAAGAGGAAGACACAAAGTGCTACAGATGCGGTGAAGGGGGACATTATGCTAGGAGATGTACACTGGAATCGAAAAAAAATATGTTATGGGTGCAGAAAGCCTGGTCACTACGCAAAGCAATGCCCAAGGAAAATTGCTGGTGGATTGAAAGATGTTCACACAATAAACGCTGAATCCTCAAAAAGCGAATATTACCAAAATGTAAAAATTAATAGCCATTCGATTCTTGCATATTTGGATTTGGGGAGTGAAGTAACTACACTTCAAAAAAATATTGCCCAAGAGTTAGGACTGAAGTATGAGTTCCATGAAATAGCCTTAAGCGGATCTGGAGGAGGACATAGCAAAACAACGGGAAAAGTAAATGTTACATTGACCATAAATGAATGCGCTCAAGAAGAGGAGATATTAATAGTGGAGGATGCAGCATAAAATATACCAATGATTGTGGGAAGATCTTTCTTAGATAGACCGAACATACAAATTCTAAAAAGTTGGAATAAATATGAAGTTAGGGTAATCGATGCATTTGATGATAAGAGCATTCGGGAGCCAGAGGTAATGAAAATGGTGGCAATTAAAGGAGTTCCGCTGGTAGAGGCAGACATTAAGGTAAATGGAACCATTGGAGGAGAAACTATTAAAATGTTGCTGCAATTAATCAACGAATATCGCGATTGTTTCTTTAAAAATTTGTCCGAAATGGGAAAAACTAATCTCATCGAAATGAAGATTGATTTAAAGGACAACGGCACTGTGAAATATCAACCGTACAAAATTGCTTACGGATTAAAAGAAGAAGTAAGGAAGCAAATCACGGAGTGTTCCTACCTGAACAAAAAATAATTTCTCAACATGTTCATACCTAAACAACACATAATTTCTTAATCGCGTTCCAATTTCACGTTCATGTTCACGTTCACTACAATTACCTTCCGATTTTTTTAAATGCAAACGAATTCGTCACTTTGCTTATTTTGTACATTTCCTCCAATCAGGTCAAAATTCAATCAAACGTAAGTTCACTTACTCATGTTCTTGCATCATTCATAAAAATATTTCACGAAAATATTTCCGCATGCATTGCCCCAATCTGGGTCAATGACTGCAAGGTAAACATAATGAAGTGAACTTACGATAATAGCGAAATTTATCATGTAAGCGTAAAAAAAATGTATTTAAGTTCTTGGATTAGTACAATAAAAATCAGTGTAAGTTTACAGTCAAAAATCGAAGTTCTTTCTTTTTTCTCAAGTTACTTACGCCCACTTAGCAAGCACTTAAATTTAGTTTGAGTGTCTGTTACATGGTCCTTGGAGCCTCAAGAAGTGAAACTAACGCCTGTACAAAGTGAATATCTGTGCCCCCATCAGTGGTAAGCGCAAGTTCACAATCAAACATACATCCACTACCTACAAACAGCAATTCTCAAATTAAGTTTGAGTATTGCTGTACAATCATCGTCAGAAATATTCTTCAAATAACAATTCTCAAATTAAGTTTGAGTGTTGTTATACAAATCATCATCTGCAATCCCCAGGAAAAGCAGCAGTTCTCAAATTGAGTTTGAGTATTGTTGTACAGTCATCACAGTCGCCATAAAACAATTTCACCAATCACCAGGTCAGCTTAACAAGTTCTCAAATTAAGTTTGAGTGTTTGTTACATGATTTGAGTAGTTGTCATTGCCACATCAGCCGGTTAAAAACAAATTCAAACCATCGCCATCTGAAAACACTATTTGAAGCCACAAGCTCAAAGATGTCTCAAGAACTTTTGAAATAGCAAAAGCAATTGGCTAAATTGATTGATGATTTGTTAAGGAATATCGGAAAAGATGGATCTTCTAGAAAAACTAGGGAATACATAGTTAAAAAGAGAGCAGAGCTGAACACACTTTGGGACAGCTTTACCACACGGCATGAGCAATTAAAAGAGTTAATTCCTAAAGAGCATCTTTACTTCACTGAAGATCTATATGGAACAACTAAAAAGATAGCCGATGATATTCTAAACTTGTTAGAAAGCTATGCAATAAATCCAACTCCAGTAACCACTACATCTACTAAACCAGCAGACACAGCAACCTTAACACATTCTGCGCTAGGGCAGGATACCAGACAACCTGCATCTTCTGCAGCATCTTCCACACCTCTTAGTACTGATACTCAGGAAAGCACTGGCTCTAATACATTTGCTCAGAGCGACTTGTGAGATCCCACACGACACCAGACAAATACCAATCCATATTTGTCAGACAACAGGCAGAATAACTTTCCAAAACTCCCACCAATTAAAATTCCAAGATTCAGTGGAAACTACAAGGAATGGAAATCTTTCAGCGATATATTCATGCAGGTTATAGACCGCAACCCCTATCTAAGCGAAGTTGAGAAGATGCAATACCTTCTATACCATATAGAAGGCGACGCAACAAAAGTAATAAGTCATCTACAATTGAATAATAGCAACTATAAAACTGCCATCAAGTTAATCCAATCAAGGTTTAATAATAACAGGAAGATCATAACAGAATATATCAACAACATCATGGATGCAAAGAAGGTTGAATACAGATCTCAAGAAGATATTATAGCCCTCTATGACATAATAAGAGAATGCCTAGAAGCATTAAAAAATCTAAACTGTCACACGGACGAATGGGGTCCTATGATTGTCTGCATTGCAATCAGAAAACTTGATGCAGAAAGTATAAGACTGTTTGAGGAGAGCCTTGCGAACCCAAGGGAGATGCCATCTACTCCTGAATTGTTAAATTTTTTAGATAAGCGCTATCAAATCCTAGACTGCATCAAGAGTAGCAAACAAACAAAACCAGAAGCATTTACCTCCAGCAAGAAAAAATCTTTCAATACCATGCTACAACGATCATGCATCTTCTGCAACAAAGAGCATAGCATTTACCAATGTATAGAATTTAAAAAGATGAGCGTGCATGATCGTCAAGCATACATTGCAAAAAAGAATCTTTGTATCAACTGCATGGCTCACAACAAATCTGAGAAATGCAAAACAAGCAAATCGTGCTTTTATTGCAAAAAAAGATACCATACGCTACTTCATCAATACGATGAGAACTCAAGAAATCAATCCAGTTCTTATATGACTACTAATACAATTGTAGAAATCATTCCAGAGGCCACGGTAAATAAAGGGGTTATTGCTCTCCACAACAAGCTCAAAATGCCAAATGTGCTATTACCAACTGCCATGGTAAGAGTTACAAACATATTTAATCAACCAGAGCTTTTTAGAGCATTAATTGACCCAGGCTCACAGGTATCGCTTATTACCGAAGAAGCAGTCCAGAATTTAAGATTGCAAAAGGAGCGCATATCAGCCACCATATTGGGGGTTGGCGAGACTAAATCTGGAAAGGCATGCAGTAAAGTGAAGATACGCATCCAGCTTCAGGACAAATTACACACATATCTTTGTGTAGAAGCACTTGTCTTGCCTAAACTCAATTCATTTCTTCCAAACTCACCTGTATTATCAGTTGACATAGGAAAATATGGTAATATCACGTTTGCAGATCCCACATTCAACAGACCAGGGAAAATAGACCTACTACTAGGTGCAGATGTTTATGCCAGTATATTGTTAAAGGGGCTCAAACAAGAGCATCCCGCAGCTCAAAACACAAAGTTAGGTTGGATCCTATTTGGAACTATCCCCAGAAGTTACCAGAGAACCAACAAAGTTTCAAGCTTTCTCTCTCTAGCAGAAATGGACGAAAAAATCGAACAGTTTTGGGAGATAGAAAACAGCGCCATTTCCAATGAAGCAACTGATTATTGCACAGAGCATTTTAAGACGACACACCAAAGAGATGAAGATGGCAGGTATATTGTCCGCCTACCATTTAGAGAAAATGTGGGAAACTTAGGAGAGTCAAGACACAAGGCCGTTGCTCGTCTCTTGCAAATAGAAAAGAAACTTAAGAAAGCCCCGGAGGACATGGCGGCTTACAATGCCTTCCTGAAGGAGTATCTCGCCTTAAATCACATGAGCCCCGCTGGAGCTTACACAGGTGAGAAGTCCAAAATATACTATCTACCTCATCATGCGGTATTTAAAAGAGACAGCACCATAACAAAATTGCGAGTAGTATTCGATGCTTCATCCAACACGGATTCTGGATTGAGCCTTAATCACTTGCTGTATAAAGGACAAAAAGTTCAACAAGATCTAAATCAAATTCTCCTAAGATGGAGAAAACATCGTTACGTTTTCACTGCGGATATAGAGAAAATGTTTCGACAGATCAAGATCGCAGAAGACGACAGAAACTATCAACGAATACTATGGATGAAGCTACCAACAGAACCCATTCAAGAATTCATCCTAAACACGGTCACTTATGGCACAGCCCCAGCCACATTTCTTGCAGTCCAAACACTAAAACAATTAGCCAAGGACGAAGGTGACCAGCTACCTTTGGCAAAAAAGGTGCTCAATGAGGACTTTTACGTAAACGACATGCTGTCAGGAGCTGATACAAAAGCTGAAGCTCGAGTACTACAAAAACAAATAACCTCTTTATTAAATATGGGGGGATTTAATCTGCGTAAATGGACTTCAAATAATGAAGCACTATTAGATGACCTTCCCGAGAACATGATAGAGAAGGGAATATTAGAAATTGGAGAAGATGAAACAATCAAAGCTCTGGGAATACATTGGAATCCCAAACAAGACGAGTTTCAGTTTAGAATACGCTTCCATAACAATGAGGCAAAATTGACGAAACGAAAAATACTGTCAAGGGCTGCTACCATCTTTGATCCGCTAGGCTGGTTAGCACCAGTAACCGTTTCAGCCAAGCTCATCATGCAGTCACTGTGGAAGGCAGGAACAGATTGGGACCAGCCTCCACCTGAAGATATAACCAAACTCTGGACAAGCTTCGAAAAAGATCTGCTGGGCTTAAAAGCAATTAGAATCCCACGATGGGTTGGACATCGCACGAACCAACAAATTCAACTTCACGGATTCTGCGACGCCTCCGAGAAAGCATATGCCGCAGTAGTGTATACACGCACGGTTGATGCTTTTGGTAAAATACATACTACATTGCTAACTGCAAAAACCAAAGTAGCACCATTAAAACAGAAGATCACTTTACCACGTTTAGAGCTCTGTGGTGCATTACTCCTTGCCCGGCTGCTCAAATCAACCATTGAGATTCTAGCGATAAAGTCACCTCAGATTTTTGCTTGGTGCGATTCTGAGATAGCACTAGCTTGGATCGCTAAAAACCCAAACAACTGGCATTCATTTGTCGCTAACCGAGTGAGCGAAATTCAGAGCCTAGCTGACAAAAAAATATGGAGACACATAGCCTCTCCAGAAAATCCCGCCGATATAGCCTCCAGAGGAATAAGTCCGAAGAAAATAGCCTCGCAGACGATCTGGTGGAGAGGTCCACTTTGGCTAGGCCAACCTGCTGAAGCTTGGCCATCAAACAAACTAAATATGGAGACAAGTGAAGAAGAAAAAAAACAGATCAAGGTCTTCAATACAGTTTTCTCAACAGAGAATATTTTTTCATGCTCATCTTATACCAAACAGTTAAGAATTACTGCATATTGCCGACGATTCATCATGTACTGTAGAGTTCTACGCTCACAGAGAATGTTGCACCATCTGTCACACAACGAACTGAAGAATTCAGAGAAGTGTATAGTAAAGATGACACAGTTGGAAGCATTCTTTGAGGAAATCCAATCTTTCGAAAAGAAAATTCCGTTAAAGAAAACCAGTAGATTACTTTCGTTACGCCCATTTCTAGACGAGGATGGCATTCTACGAGTCGGGGGAAGATTGGAAAGCTCTGAACTCTCTATGTATGCAAAACATCAGATGCTACTACCACCAAAACACCATATCACCAGTCTCATTGTTGATCATTCTCACCATCAAACGCTACACGGAGGAACGCAACTTACATTAAATTTCTTAAGGGCACGATTCTGGATAATCGATGCCAAAAGAGTAGTACAAGGAAGAATCCACAAATGCATCAAGTGTGTCAGACACCGCCAACAAAGCACACAGCAAGTAATGGTAATCTACCAGCTGTTCGCATAATCCCATCACCACCGTTTTCTCACTGCGGAATAGATTATGCCGGCCCATTCATAACCAAAATGTCCAAAGGAAGAGGCACCAAAACAAACAAGGGTTACATAGCACTTTTCGTCTGTATGGTAACAAAGGCCATTCACTTGGAATTAGTAAGCGATTTAACCACAGACGCATTCCTCGCTGCCTATAGAAGATTTGTTGCGCGGCGGGGAAATTGCAAGCAAATATTTAGCGACAATGGGACGAATTTTGTTGGGGCCAAAAACAGGCTAGATAAAGACCTGCAACTTGCAATTTCCAGCTCCTCCCAACGAGCAGCAGAGATTACAGCCAATGATTGGACAGAGTGGAAGTTTATACCCCCAGCCAGCCCACATTTTGGAGGTCTGTGGGAGGCTGGCGTTAAGTCCGTTAAGGCACACCTCAAACGAGTGCTGGGAGACACCTTGCTAACATATGAGGAATTTACCACCGTGCTACATCAAGTGGAGGCTTGCTTGAATCCAAGGCCAATCGGACAAAATTCAAGCGATCCCACGGATCTAGAGCCATTAACTCCAGGTCATTTCTTGATCGGAAGACCTCTGCTAGCACCGCCTGAACCAGATATTCAGTGTAAAGAAATCCACCAAAGATGGAAGCTTGTTACAAAATTATACCAGGACATTTGGAAGAGATGGTCACAAGAATATCTGGCACTACTACAACAAAGAAGCAAATGGAGAACAGACAAAAAGAACCCAGTTCTCGGCGAGTTAGTTCTAGTAAAGGAAGACATCTTGCCCCCACAAAAGTGGCCATTAGGACGAATCGTACAGCTTCATCCTGGCGAAGATAGAATAGTGCGAGTAGTTTCTGTGCAATATAGAAACATTATCAAGAAACGGCCACTTATCAAACTGTGCCAGTTTCCTATGAGTATACATAAATCTGACCATGAAGATGCCGGCCTCAGGACTTTTACAGCATTGACCACTCTCAAGAAATCCACAAAAAGGGGGTTACCTGACATTTCAGCCGAACCTGAGCTATGGTCGAAACCAGAGCACTTTGATACGATTTCCACCAGTAAAGATGGAAAGGGGCCTGAACCGACTACAGCTCGACATAGCAAAAGAATGAAAATCGCACCATGTACCTGGGCCTCAAGACTGTTACATTCCACCTTGCTGATACTTTATTGGTTGACTGTAGCATTCGCACAAGACTATGAGATCATACAGCCCAAATCCGGCCTCTACATAGAGAATTTAGGCAGAGCCAAAATAAAATGAGGAAATCTTCGATTGCAGGTGTCACTTCCAATGGTTGACATTTTTTATGACGAGAAAAATATCAACTCCACTTGGGAACAAATACAGGAAATGTGTGACAAGACTGAGAAGCTCACTGAAATCACGCGCTGCTCGCAACTATTCAGGCACTTATCCACAAGGAGGAAGAACCTTTTAAGATCAATAGATGAAATCCGATTTACAGAACCAAGGAACAGAAGTAGAAGAGGTCTTCTTGGTAGGATACTCACCAGTATATTTGGCGTCAATGAGGAGGTTTATGCAAATATTGACGCATTAGAACACAATCAACAAAATCTCTTACTTTCAACAAATCAACAAATGCTGCTCCTCAACGCGAAGGTTAATCAGTCCAATTTTATCATACTAGATAAATTGAAGCATTTTGATGCCAGATTGGCTCAAGCCATTTCTTCAATTAACGAAATGGCTACATGGTACTCAGCAGCAGATCACAATAGGCTTAGCATTGAAGTGATAGCCGCATACCTAAGTGCAGACGATTACTACGACGAGCTCCAGGAGAAGTATGCTTACTGGTTAAATGCCATACACAATCACAGCTATCTCTTGAATTTCATTTCTTTACACGAAGTCCAAACTGTTATTCAAAAGGTAGCCCAGAAAATTGGTTCCAACTTCATTATCTTACCAACACCACAGGAACGACTAGACGTGGTAAATCAGAATGGCACGATAATATTGTATGGATACTTAAATATTGTTGAACCAAACATGTACGATTTGATACATATAACACCAACTCCACACTTAATCAAAGGCAACGAATTCGCAGTGGCCGACATAAAATCTTCCACCTTGGCTGTTGATTATACTCATCAAACATATTTCAATCTAGACGAAAGGGAATTGAAGAGTTGCACTACTATAGCCAATCACGTGTTCCTGTGTAGCCCAACCATAGTGCACAGCATCGAAAACAGCCCATCTTGTGTAATTGATGAAATTTATGATCATTATCCAAAGACCATATGTGAGATGCGTCAGTTCAAGCTGACTGGTACAGTTTGGAAGGCCTTGGTGACGAGAAACACTTGGTTATACATGACTAATGAAACCAAGGTCGCCTCCATATTCTGCAAGGGAGCCAGAAAGGAATTACTTCTAAATACCACAGGAATTATACACACTGCTGATTACTGTTATCTGAAAACAAGAGAGATAACCTTAAAAACCAAATTGGATCAAACAATAGAGGTCATCTCCAGCCATATAAGGGAAGTTCCCCCACAATTAAACATTTCCAACTTTAATAAATCACCAGCATTGCTGCAACCAGGAGTTTTGATTCAACCAGACGAGCAAATCTTACAATATATGGAGGAGCCCAAGATAGATCCAGCTATCCTACACAACACGCTGATACTCTACTCAACCACATCAATATCATCTGCTTTCATTCTTTTCCTGGTCATCCTCATCTGGAAGTACTGGTTCACCCTCAAAAGGACCTTTCAATTTTGTTATACTGGATGTTCCAAGCGACAAGCAAAACCCAAGGAAGGAAGACAACCATCACCACAAACTTCAATAGAACAGCGATTCAATCGTGTATTGGAATCTGGCGGCCCCCAGCATGTTCCTACCTGAACAAAAAATAATTTCTCAACATGTTCATACCTAAACAAAACATAATTTCTTAATCGCGTTCCAATTTCACGTTCATGTTCACGTTCACTACAATTACCTTCCGATTTTTTTAAATGCAAACGAATTCGTCACTTTGCTTATTTTGTACATTTCCTCCAATCAGGTCAAAATTCAATCAAACGTAAGTTCACTTACTCATGTTCTTGCATCATTCATAAAAATATTTCACGAAAATATTTCCGCATGCATTGCCCCAATCTGGGTCAATGACTGCAAGGTAAACATAATGAAGTGAACTTACGATAATAGCGAAATTTATCATGTAAGCGTAAAAAAAATGTATTTAAGTTCTTGCATTAGTACAATAAAAATCAGTGTAAGTTTACAGTCAAAAATCGAAGTTCTTTCTTTTTTCTCAAGTTACTTACGCCCACTTAGCAAGCACTTAAATTAAGTTTGAGTGTCTGTTACACGGAGCTTTTAGATCATGACATTATTAAACGCTCGAGCTCAGAATACGCAAGTCCGGTCATCTTAATTCCAAAGAAAAACGGACAATATCGCATGTGCATCGACTTCCGGAAGTTAAATAGTTTAACAAAAAGAGAATATTTCCCGTCGCCAAACATCGAAGAAGTACTGAATACATTAGCAGATAAAACTGTGCTCACCAGCCTAGACTTAATGAGTGGATACTATCAAGTACCCATAGTACAAGAATGCCAACATTTGAAGGCGTTTATTGTACCGGATGGACAATGAGTTCAAGCGAGTTCCGTTCGGACTGACCAATTCACCGGCGACATTCATGAGACTTATGTCCATAGTGACAGAACATATGGATCCGCGGAAAATCATCATATACATGGATGATATTCTCATCGCTACGAAAGATATAACAGACAATTTGAATATGTTGAAAGAATTTTTAATTGCTATACGAAAAGCGGGATTAACCCTAAACGTTCAAAAATGTTCATTCCTCGAACCCAGTATACACTTCTTGGGTCATGAGGTTCTAGCTGGACTGATTAGACCAGGAGAATTTAAAACTCAAGCTGTCAAGGACTTTAAACGGCCGGATAATATCAAGGAAGTACGACAATTCTTCGGGCTCTGCAGCTATTTTCGACGATTTGTTTCGGATTTCAGTCTAATTGCATCATCATTGAACAAACTCTTAAGAAAAGAAGTAGCATTTCACTGGAAATCTTGATTAATCGACCTGTTCTCACGTTATATGATGAAAAAGCTTCACATGAGGTACATACAGACGCATCAAGTATTGGACTGTCAGGAATTCTGATACAGAAAGGATCGGATGACCAGCTTCGACCCGTGGCATATTTTAGTATATCGACAACTCCATCTGAACCAATATACCATAGCCTATGAACTGAAATCATTGGCAGTTGTTGAGAGTTTAGAACGCTTTAGACATTATCTGTTACATCGACACTTTAAGGTTATAACGGATTGTAATTCTCTAGGCATGACAAAAAAAAACACTTGAATTCTCGGATTGCTAGATGATGGCTACGGCTCATGGAATTTGATTTCGAAACAGAGCATCGAGCTAGTAAAAAGATGACACATGCTGACGCGTTGAGCCGTGCTCCTGTCGGAGAAGCAACTGAAAAGGAAACAGTTAAGCAAAAAATCATGGCCATAGGAATAACTCAAGAAGATTGGCTGTTAAACCTTTCAATCTCAAGACCCAAAACTTAATGAGATCCGCCAAGTGCTCGAAGGAAAACGAAAAACCGGAAATGACACAGATGCAATTAGGGCAAATTATGTTATGAAAGCAGCGAGAATATATAAAAAGACCGACAAGAGAGAAAAATTTGTAGTTCCTTATGGCGCTATGTGGAGAGTAATCAAGGCCGCGCATGATGAAATGGGACATTGTGGTTTAACAAAAACTTTAGAAAATCTCAAAAGGGATTTTTGGTTCAATAATATGAAACAGGTAGTTGGTAAATATCTCAATAGTTGCCTCAATTGCGCGTATTATAAAAGAGCACCTGATGAAACCAATTACCAGTTGCATGTTCCCAAATTGAAACCGATCCCTTTTCATAAAATCCATATCGACCACTTGGGACCCTTCCCCAGGAGTAAAATGGGAAATATTCATCTGATTGGTTTAATAGATGCATTCAGTAAATTTGTGGTAAAAAAACCTACCAAGTCAACCTCCGCTAATGGAGTTCTCAAATTAATCGAAGAAGTAACACAATATTTTGGATTACCGACTATGATTGTCACTGATCGCGGAACGGCATTTACGTCCAGGTAGTTTGAAAGGTACTGCGAAGCGAATGCTGTGAAACATGCTAAGACAGCAGTTAAAACACCTCGAGGAAATGGACAGGCAAAGCGCTATTTCCGCACGGTAAGGGCAGCGATTGGAGCAATGACAAGGGACGTTGCTGGGAAGGACTGGGACTCAAATGTGTCTGCAATCCAGTGGGCCTTGAATTCAATGCGACATACTACTACAAAAGCTTCACCACAAGAAATTTTGATGGCATACGAACTTAAAAGTATACTCAAAAATCAACTTATTTTGGCCTTACAAGAGGACGAACAAGATGAGGAAGACAATATGCCCTTACACGAGCTACGAGAAAGAATACTTCAGAGGATCAAGGAAAAAGCTGAAAAACAAGCCAACAGGTTTAATTGCAGCCATAAAGCTACTCAGCAATACCAAGCAGGAGATTTGGTTTTAATCCGACACGAACAACCGGCGACAGGTGAACCAAGGAAGGTCCAACCACGATTTAGAGGACCATATCAGATAGAAGAATCGTTGGGAAATGACAGATACCTCCTTGTGGATGCAGACTCCATGCAAATAAATCAAAAACCGTATATGTCAGTACATTCAGCTGATAGAATGAAAAGATTGTGTACGCTAAGGGAGCTCAACTTTGATGGGGACAGTGACGAAAATGAGGAGGACGGAGCGGAGCAAGGAAGTGGACCTGGTCAAGACAGCTAAGAGATTCTTTTTTTTCAAATAATAAAAAAAGGTACTGTATTTAGCGGCTTGTGTTTGGCAAGATCAAGCTCTCAATACTCACTAAAGTAAAGCATTTGCCGCGCGAACCGCCTAAAAAGACTCTGTGTTGACTGAAATCTCGCATATTGGGATTGGGGACAGACTGTGTGTTGGGCAAATTTCAGCTCTAGGTCGTAATCTAATAGAGAATGTTTTGTGAGCTACCAGACTCTGTGTGATGAAAGTCATAGAAACTCCCCTTGAATAAGACTAATACTGAGTTTTAGAATGTACGACTTGGTTGATTAGGGCTATGTGCGGAACAGGGAAAGAACGGAAAGCAGGCTGAGGTGGCTTAGTGCTGAACAACCTCTGAAGCGTGTCATCGTCACTGAGGACAGTGATAAGTAGGTTGGCCGAAGTGTAAGAATTGTCGTCAAACAAATCCCATCTGGCGACGATTCCTGAGAAAGGCACATAATTGAAGGCGACGACAATATGAGGTATATGACCTTCTCCACCGTACGGGCAATAGACCGACAGGATTAGCACAGATGTATGTAGCTAAGTTAAGAGAACGAGGGATTCGCAGGCCATTAGCTAGGAATATCTGCTAGGAGGTAATAAATGTCGGCTCCAGATGAAGATTTAGGTAATTAGGCTGCTATATTTCAAGTACGTGTAGTGCAGGCATCGAAATACAGATGCAGGGTTAGCTATCCTAGACTTAAGATAAAGAAACCAGCATCAGGTATGAAACAGGGAAACCCAGAGAAGGTATACAAGTCAGTGTGTTCCTCGTGGTCGTATTGAGTAGAACAGGCGATAATTTGTCAACGGGCGTGCGGTTGAGTTGGTCAATATTCAATTTAATATTAAAAATAGAAGAGCACTACACATTTGACAGATCGGACGATCATACCTTGTTAATGTGTTTACCGTAAGGTATTGGGTACTGTATAAAAAATAATTTTAGAAAATGGAAGAAACAAAACATTGTTACCTCTATTTCTTCGACGTTAGAGAATCTAAAGGAATTTTCGAAAGGACGTGCACAAGTTTTGAAGGACCGTAGAAGAAATAAATTGCGATAAGATAGGATGAAGGAAAAGCTCTCGCTCCAAAGGGATATAATACTAATTAAAAGGAAATTATAACAGGCCTTCTAATCGTCACTTCTAGTGATGCTGTATTATTCAATGGATTGTCGTAAACAGTATGCCACCAGATTGCTCAATCAGGTGAAAACGAGTTCAATGGGACTATTTTTAACGCGATGAGAATGTTTTAGTAGCTGATGTCCATTGAAAACAACATCACGAATAATATAAGAATGATGAAAATTATAAATTCAAAGATTTTGACGCGATAGCGGATGCATTTGGTGCAATAATAGTTGAAGATATGTGTAGGTGTGAAGGTATGTGACGTTTCACATGTAGATGCGTCCGTTTTTCGGTGTTACACCGCCGATTTTTCTTGTGTAGCACCACATATTATTCAGAAAAGACAATAGTTCATGTTCTTAAAGTAAAACAGAAAAATCATAGAACAGAATGTAAGTTCGGTTACATTTTCAACACTTCCTGTAAATATTTTCCAAGTCGACACAGTTTTTCTCTACTCTAGCCTTAGTTGCCTAAGCACGATTACATCGGCAGGCTGCAAAACGTGTGTTGCGTTGGGCGGTAAGGCATATAAAATAATTTCATTATTATGACAGTATTTGCTAAGTTCAGTGTTAAATGGGACTTATATCCATCCACAAAGTATATAATTGGCCTTTGAGGTTTGTTGTTTTTCAGCCATGTATCTAACCCATTAGCAACGTACCAAAAAAAGATGTTGCCCTTCATCATCCAGAATCGGAATTAAATGTTTGGGTTAGCGCACGTAGGGGAAAACTATGCAAGGAGTAATGATTTCTCCGCTTGCGTTTAAGGTAAATAATATGGTAATCCTGTCCTTTTCATTCTCTAGCTTGATTTGTTATAGGTTGCGGTACCCTTTTATAGTCAATACCCATCCAGTTTTTGGACATAAATTGAATTCTGTTGCATCTCCATTTAAATTCTTTTACGATCATTTAGTACTTTCTGTTCGATATATTATCAATTTTTTGCCTCTTGCTAACACGTTGTGCGCGTTACGTGCTAGGCACATAACAAATAGCGCCAAACATGGGGGCCTGGCTGGAGAGTCTCTAGTAGCGCTCTCATTTTTTGGCATCTCGGACTGACTTTTCCCCAGGTAATTTTTCTTTTTTTGGGAGACTTGGTTTTCATCGAGATCTTTAAATTTCCACTCACCTGTGATGAAACTTCAATAGGGGAGAGAGCTTCGGAGGAGAGAGAGATGGAGCAGCACACAATCTGTTTTAGTTTTCGCGATTCGAGTGCTTCTTAAGGAAGAAAATTTTTCTAATATTCTCGTTCTTATTAAGGAAGAACTTTTTTTTGAGCTTCTGCGTATAGTTCTACTTAAGGGAGAAAATTTACTTCTGAACTTCTGCGTATGGTTCTTTTTATGGAAGAAAATTTTTCTAATATTGTAGTTTTGTGAATTAAGAAAATTTTTCTAATATTCTACATCTTCTTAAGGAAGAAATTTTTATGAAGTTTTGCGTTTCGTGAGATCAAGATACATTGATTGAATATTTTCCTGTTGGGCCTCGTAGCATGAACACGTCTAGCAATAGAAATGGATTTCTATAGAACTCGTGAATAATCCTTGCGAGGAATATTATAAATAATTTACGTTACATTTCCGAAATTGTTGAAACTTCGCCAAGACTGCTTCTAATATTAGTAGATCAGCGGTCTTCTGAAAAAGCCACTTCTGGTAATAGGAGGAAATTTCTAGTTAGATCTTATTATGTTATCCACTCTCCTTCATATAGGAGGTTTCAATGAGGTTGGTACTGAGAAGAAATCTTTTTAAATTTGTGAATATTTCGGCGACACTGTTCTCTAATCAGAAAAAGAAAATTCTTTCTGAGTTCTGAATAACTGTTGCGACATTATGCATGTAATAGAAAATTTTGTTTGGTTTCGGTAAATTTTTGCGACCAACAGTCTCCTGACAGACACCGTGATACGATTGTCTAGACTCTTGACTAATATGGCTGCATGTACGAACGCCACCTGAGATGGCTCCCCTAAAAATATGTTCTATCTGCCAGAAAAGTCCAGCTGCCCGAATTGCAGGTTGTTTCTTAATCAGAACGACTATTACACGTACACGTGCACGATAGGTAAACTACCGATAACCGGAGCATTTGTCAAGACACAGGTCATGACACCCTGCTATCAACATCACGGCAAATGCCTTCGTTTCCCTGACCTAAGCCCTCACTGCCTGCCAGTCCACAAGGAATAGATCGAATGCAGGAATACTAGTGCTAAGTCTAGCACATGTGCCCGCTGGATGTGAGACCGTGGCTACAGAAGCCTACCTAGATCCAGCAGGTCTCCAAAGACAAATGTCTGACCTGGTTAGAGGCAAGATGTCGCGCTGTTTCAATGATTTCCGGACCGAAGTATGACCTTCGCCACGCAGATAGATCTATCGCGTCCACCTCCTGCTATCCCACATCTGTCTCGATCTTTACCTCCTGGTGCAGGGTTGCCTGGCTACTCCAATCGAGGAGTCAATAACAATAACTCTAATAGTACTCGAGAAGACCCGAGATCCATGCCACCACTAGCTTTGCCTCGACCACCTTCCGCTGAAGAGCCCCCGAGGAGATTTGAGCAAGCCTCACGTCAATCTACTCAACAGTGGCCTAGACGCTCGGCAAGCCTGATTAAAGGATGGAGATTAGTATACAGCGGTGACAATTCGCGTCTGTCCGTGGAAGACTTAGTTTTCCGTATATTAGAGGCATTAACGAATACCACTTTTTATGGCGATTTCGAATTACTGATTAGCCACATACTCAGATTGTTTAGTGATAACGCTACAAATTGGTATTGGGCGTTGTTGAGAGCTGGGAGCAAATTTGAGCAGCTCTATTAACTGAGTTTGGTGACCCGAAAGATAACATTCAAGTACGGCGCCAAATGATGAGCAGGCGACCGAAAAAATCGACTCTAGCTATAGCGCCTCAGTCGACAGTCATTCCAACTAAAGTCACGGAGAGCCACCAAGCTCCGCAGTAAACCCATTCGTGAATCAGGACCTTATATTCTGGGCAGAAAATCCAAGAACGTTCTCAAAGAATGGCTCCAGCACTCTAAAGGTCGAGATCAATTATATCTGGGCTCTTAGTAGGAGAAACTGTTATAAAAACAGACCCTGACAAGGTTGCAGCAATAGTCGAATACCTTACTCCTAAAACGGTTCGTCAGCTTCGACGCCTAGTGCATATGGGAGGTTTGTCACGGTTTTATTTTCTATTAGCAGTGGGAAGGTTTTGTTTGTGATTGTGCCCAAATGTTTTATTCTATGATCACGATGCCGTCTGCTTTTCATTTTAGGACATGCGGAGTGGGAGATCGAGAGCGTGTGCATGATCCCCCTCATCACGACAGATAGAATATAAGTAGCAGCATCCAGCAGTAATCATGTATACCTAACGAAGCTGACGAGGCCCATATTAGCAACACCACTCGAACTGATTGCTCGGTAAAGCCGTGCCACCAGAGGCTACACAGAACTAGGCATAGGCAGTAAGGCCATGACGAAATCACGCGACTCCAAAACCCCACAAAGAATAGGTAGACACTGTGAGCTACAAGAACGAGAGGGACACCAATACCACAACTTAAGTCACCTTGGCCATAACCACTCATACTACAGCACCACAATTGTGGAAACAGGAAAAATTATGGATGGCTTAAAAGTGCTCGAAGATGTCAAAATCCTGTTGTAACCGATGTTGATTTGAATACTGAAGGATACGGGAACAGCGAACAATTTCAAGCATTTCCTGAACATAGGCTTTCCAAAACCGATGATGGAAATATTATACTTGATCCTAATTAATTCATGGCGCCGGATCTCTAAGTGTTAAAGGTGATTTGGTCTACTACGGGCAAGCAAAATAACAAGCCCAACCGATAGATGACAGTTCCTGATAAACTCAAGACAGAAATTATATGTATACCTCTAAAGAAATAGAGAGAGAACGAAACCAGCAGACGATCTTCCTAAATGAAAATATATTGTTTGCCAATTTTCCTATTGTGCACATTAATATAACCTAAGGTGTTACTAACTTATTTAGCTTAAATAATTAATTTTCATACTATAGCTGTCACTGCATGTTCTTAGGAAATATGTGAAACTCTAAGCACTATCCGTTTCCACTTTCAGTATTCCACAAGTGAGGTAGCTGTGGCTTCTCCGACCAACACCCTCCCACGATGACAAAAGACATACGGAAGGAAAAAAACAATTAGTGACAGATTTACTGGTCTGGAGGAAGGTCTACCTAATGTGCTCAAGGTCTCTCCTTGAAATCCGAAATAGGTGCTCGCTGTTCAGTATCCAAGTGCTCAAACTGCTTCCACAACCGAAGGAAGTGTCTGCTGCTTCTGACAACAGTAAACATCAGCACAGGGAAATCCAGGGAAACCCATTACATGCTCACACTGGCATAGGTGACCGAACATAATCAGATTGCTACGACCATCTCGACTTTACCTGAAAACAGACTTACTGCAGATATATCGGCAAATGATAAGATGTTAATATAACCTGTACGAACGTAATCCAAGACCCCACGCATGAGGCTGTCCACCGAAGGCATCTTCAAGACATTCCGTTCAATTTGAACTCACTCTGCCACAGCAGGACAGTATGTACCAAGTTACTAAGTCATCTGCTGGTAAAGAAGAGGCAAAAACATCAGTCCTCATCTAGGAATAAAATCGTTCGTTGCGAAGGAATTGCAACACACAATCTGAGTAAAACATTCGTAACACCATGCTCCAGAAGCGGACAATAAGAAAATCGTCGGAAAATAAGGGAACTTTTCTAAAAATATACTGCGTTTCCTGCGCTCAATTTGAAATGTGGAGCAATTCTGGAAACGATTCACCATGGCTTCTGGTTAATGGCAAATTATTTGGTCGAAAAATGCATTTCGATCACAAATAACGACACAGAGGTATTAGCAAGTCATGACTTCAATATGCAATTTTCGCATCTACAAATTGAAGCAATGTGACCGTTTACTAACTCCGGAGCTTATAAAAAGGTCACTGAAAACGAGGAAGAGCTCTCTGTCAGTTCGTGGATTTAATGGGAAGTACAGATAAAGCCGACTAATTCGAGAGTGGAATATTTTTCTTTGCTTAGGAAAGCTAGTTATCTGACAATTTGAAGGAACAACACTCAGCACAGCCAGCACTGACATTTTCTCGACGTATGACAGTGTATAATATACTGGCGGCTCGAGAAAATAAACTCAGCGGGATTATTCGACGGACTGCGGCATAAATCATCAGCCGGCATTGGTGGCCCCATTCGGTTGGAAAGGGGCTGGAAGTTACTAAAGGGACGCCGGAATCCCTAGAAAGTAATAGTTGGACGGGCCCAGAGAACTACATAACGGACAAGTTAAGTGGGTTTTATTTTGTGTTGTCGTGACTCGACGTTACGTGATAAACGGGATTGTATGTAATGAGAGTGCGACTGAAGTGTGGAGACAAGTAGCGCGTAAAAGGGCGTTAAGATTAATTTTGTTTTTGCCAATTAATTATACTTAATAATTTGTTACTATGTTATTGAACATATGTTGAGAGTGATTGCTTTGGACTTGAAGTCCAGACTACCAGCATGAGGTGACTGATCACTCGGCGGAGAGCGTTGACTGCAGGGCGGCACGCTAGCTCGCCTCGGTTATGGGCGGAGAGTGTGGGGAGGTTCCACGAAAATCTGCCGCTGTGCCACCGGCCATATACAAAAAAAATCGTGCCTTTAAGCCAAAAAGGAAGCACACACTCTGTCCTGAAGAGACCATTACACCACTTTCTTTTTCTTTAGTGAAGGCGCAGATGTACTGCCTTCTACTGCGTGCCCCATCCACCTAACGACACTGAGGGCAGATTGTTTTCCGTATTCCTGTGAAAACCTGAAAGGAGAGAAGAATAGTGGACCTAATCGACCCTCACGCTACGAGGGCACCGCGAGAGCGAAAGGAAAGAAAAAGCTTTACCACTTCATTTCGTTATAAACGCTGTATTATTTCAAACTATTATTATCATAGGGGATGCTAGGTGCAATTCAGCACTTCAGATATGAATAAAGAAATACTTAAAAAATGCTATATATATACGAATTTCATCACACCAAGCTATTAAAATCACATGACCGCGATGTATGCCAGTCGTTGAATACAACATGAATGAAGAAATATTTTTAAAACTGTAATATGTGAAATTCATTAAATCAAACTATTACTATCATATGGAATGCTAGGTGCACTTTAAAGAAATATCTTTAAGATGTTATACATTTGAAATTTATTTTTCCCGCGGACGGGAATCGAACCTACACTTGTTAGAATCAGTCAAATGATGGCGAAAAAAGAACTTTTAAGAAATTTTATTTTTAATGATTCTAAATCAAATTTATAAATGCAAGAAGAAAAAACAACCGCCTCGTCCGGGGTTTGAAACCGAGAGCTTCCGCTTGCCGGGCGACTGCTCTTACCGATAAGCTAACGAGACAGATGATTTTCCCTCCTGCAATTATCAATTTGTTACTTTTGTCACTAGCCTACTAAGCCACGATTTGCTTTCAGCTGGCATTAATCAGTAACGATGAAAGCGCACAAATATTTGTAAATTCAATTTTTATTTATTTTTCCCGCGGAAATAAAAGTTCTTAAAAGTTCTTCTTTCTCCATCATTTGACCGATTCTAAAAAGTGTAGCTTGGATTCCCGTCCGGAGGAAAAATAAATAAAAATTGAATTTGTAATTTATTTGTGCGCTTTCATCGTTACTGGTTAATTCCAGCTGAAAGCAAAACGTGGCTTAGTAGGCTAGTGACAAAAGTAACAAATTCATAAATGCAGTAGGGAAAACCATCTGTCTCGTTAGCTCTTACCACTGAGAGCAGTAGCCAGGCAAGCGGAAGGTTCCGGTTTCAAACCCCGGACGAGGCGGTTGTTTTTCTTCTTGCATTTATAAATTTAATTTAGAATCATTAATAATAAAAGTTCTTAAAAGTTCTTCTTTCTCCAACATATGAAATTCATTAAATCCAACTATTGCTACCATATGGAATGCTAGGTGCACTTTATCACTTTAGATTTGAATAAGGGAATATTTAAAAAAATGCTATATATTTTAAGCGAGTAAATTAAAACACAAGAAACTCTCGGTCAGAATTTTATTTTTATAACCTCTATAACCTGTCATAGACTACGCGCTTCTGTTCTATATCCCAAGCTATACCTCTTCTTCTTCTTACCTCTCACTAATTACAAAGCTGACTAAATGCTTACTTCTCTTTTTATTATATATATTTACAATCTTTAGCATCCATGGTTGCTACAGTTCGGCCATTCTGACTTACAATCGTCCCGATTCAGTCTTTATTTTGCCTATCTTCATTCATCCATAGTTTCATATTCGCCGCTTCCCATATCCCACCATACGGAGTTTGCGTTAATTGGAACCCCTCAGCATCCTTCAACAAATATCTGTCATTTGGTAATACTTTGGTTACCCTATACGGACCTTTAAACTTAGGCGATATTTTTTTACAAGCTCCTGGTGTACTAGTAAAATTTTTAACTACTACATAATCACCTTCATTATAGGTTTTCTCAATTCTACCCTTATCTTTAAGTTTCTTATTGTAATTTTGACACTTTACTATTTTATCAGCGGCTTTCGTCCTTATTTCTTCTAAATTTCTCATGTCCTCTTTCTCATTGGTGTCCTCTAATCTTTCCTTTAGAAAATCTATTACTATCCCCCTCTGATTAATTCCAAACAACAGCTCACTTGCCATCGCCCCGGTACTCCTATGCACTGTATTATTTAATGCAAACTCAATGTTTGGTAGAACCCTATCTAAGCTAGAATTAGTCCCCGCACTCGTTAGTTTAGCTATCATCGGCGCTATATTTCTGTTAACTCTTTCTACTTGGCCATTAGCCTGAGGCGAACCAGTTGCGATCTTTATGTGTTGAATATTACATTCTTCAATAAAACTTTCAAATTTCTTGGAGGTAAAAGCACTACCCCTGTCGGAAACTATCAATCTTAGCCGACTATACGCATTAAAATATGATCTCATGCAACCTATCACTTCGCTTGAATTGGTTGACTTTACCGCATATAACCTCACAAATTTTGTGAAGGCATCTATCATCAAGAAAACATACCTTCTTTTGCCATTCTGTAGTACGACCGGACCAAAATGGTCTATATGTACGGTTTCGAAAGGCACATTTCCTTTTGGTATATTGTGCATTAATCCTCCATGTTTACCACTCTTTGGAGAAAAAACAATACACTTCAAACAATTTTCTATATAACATTTAATCTTTTCCCTCATCTTTGGAAACCAATACGTTTTCATCAACACTCCCATCACTTTGTCACAACCCATATGACCCATTTCATTATGATATTTTCTCAACACTTTGTTTTCCATACCTCTTGGCACAAAAAACAAAATTCTTTTTCCCACTTTCCTATATATCAAACCATTCCGCATTTCATATTTATTACTCGCTTCTCTTTTCAATTGCTCTCTTACTTCATTCACCTGTTCGTCTTTGTACTGACATATTGACAAATTTTGTTCAAACGTATTCTCCTCAAGAACTAATATATTGGTAATTCTACTAAGAGCATCCACATGTTGCATCTTAGCCCCTCCTCGATGTTCCAAACTGTAATCAAAGTTTTCTAATTCTAACGCCCACCTCGCGATCCTCGGATTCACCTCCCTTTTGTTTAATGTTAGCTTCAAGGAATTACAATCCGTAATCATTTTAAATTTCAAGCCCTGCAAGTATATCCTAAATCTCCTCAGTGCATAAATTATAGCCAGCGCCTCTAGTTCAAAACTATGGTATTTTGATTCATGATCACTCGTTCGTTTCGAAAAGTACATAATTGGATGGAACTTCCCATCACCTTTCTTTTGTAATAGAATGGCTCCAAATCCAATAGAGCTTGCATCGCAATGGAGCTCTGTCTCATCTCTCGGATCATAAATCGCCAATATGGGTGCTTCAATCAATTTTTGCTTTAATCTCTCAAAACAATCCACCTCTTTTTTTTTCAAACTTAAAGTTTACATTTTTTCGAGCTAAATTGTATAACGGTTGTGCTTCCACCGAAAATCCTTGAATAAATCTCCTAAAGTATGAACACAGGCCAAGAAAACTTTGAACAGTCTTTACATCATGCGGCACAGGGAAATTCATTACTGACTCTATATTCTTCTCATCCGGCCTTATACCCTCTTTTGAAATGTTATACCCCAAATAACGTACTTTTGATTCCATAAAATGACACTTATCTAACCTCAACTCTAATTTATTCCTCACTAATCTTTCGAAAACTTCACTCAAAATTTCTAAATGCTCCTGCTCAGTTTCTGTAGCAATCATTATATCGTCCAAATATATTGAAACCTTTCCCACTCTGATGAGGTCATCAAACACTTGGTTAACATAACGCTGGAAAATTGCGGGTGCATTTCTTAAACCGAAAGGCCTTTTTAAAAACTCATACTGACTCATCGGTGTCACGAACGATGTGTATTTCACCGAATCTTCACTCATCTTTACATGTTAAAAAGCGCTCTTCAAATCTAATAATAAAAATACACTTTTGTTTATTATTCTATCAAGCAAGTCATCAATTAATGGTAACGGATAATTATCCTTACACGTAGCCTTATTCAGCACCCGGTAATCCACACATAACCTGATATCTCCAGTCTTCTTTCGTACTAACACAATGGGTGATATGTACTCTGAATTACTTGGTCTTATTATATATTTAGCTATTAACTCATCTAGAATAACTTGCACTTTTTCTTTCTCATTATATGACAATCTCCGGGGGGGACAATGGAAGTTCCGTTCACTATTCAACACCAGCTTCATTTCGCATTTAACTTCCGGAATATCAGGACGTTTGCAGTACAAATATCTTTCTTTAAATATCCTATCGAGTCTAACCTTGGTTTCAAAGCTTATTACATCGTTGCTTATACTTATATTTTTTTCGCCAGATTCTATCATCATTAGGTTTAAACATTCTTTATCGAATAAACTTTTTAATTGTAGCTTAGCTATTCTCATAAAATCTTTCCCTAAAAGAATTGAATACTCCATTGTTTCATTGGATACAACATATAAATTCAACTTTATCTCTTTATTTTCATATGAAACAATACAATTCACTTTGCCAACAATACCAAGTGGGCTTTTATTTATACCACAGTAATTTGAAAGCATTCCTTCATTTTTAACAAGCAGCACGTCTGGTACGAACTGTTGGCGAACTAAACTGATTGCACTACCCGTATCTAGTAACGTTCCTAACGAAGTTTTAAAATTATAATTATCTTTTACAAAATTATATTCTAAATTCCTTACATAATCATCGTTGACTTCATCCTTGTCGATATGATGAATTTGATACTGTACCATTTCGTCTCTCTCTTCTGACTGGGTAATATTATGAACTTCCCGATATTTTCTCATGGGACACTCAGCTACATGATGATCCATTTTGCCACATACATGGCACGCTCCTATTTCTCGCTTCGGCTTACGACACTCACCTGCCATATGTCCAATAGCATTACAGTTATAGCACCTTATATTTTTCACTGATAGTTGTTTATCCTTCACTGTTCCTTCTTGAAGTACTGTCATTGATTGTCTTTCGTTTGGAGTCTCTCGTTGTTTTGCTGTCATTGGCTTAATAAAAGATTTTGGTGGTGGCTTCTCCAATTTCACGTTGCTGAATGCTTCCAGTAGGTGATGTTTACTACGAAAACACTGCAGTTTTGCTTGCGAGCGTAACATGTAGTTTGGGATACCTTCGATTTTATTAGCTAAAATTATTTTCTCATGGAAATATTTTTTTTCTTCTTTTTTTTTCTTTTTTGTAGAATTTATATGGTTCATTATTTTTCTTTTTTTTTCTCTTTTTTAGTTTTTATTTCTTTCCTCTCTTTTTCTGATTTAATTGAATTTGCTTAATCTTGTTTTTCTTGTTTTCCATTTAAAACAATAATTTTGTATCACTTCTCCTACCTATAGATCTGTATCCAATATGATTTGTAATCTTTATACAGTTAACCGTAATAAGGTAATATCGTTATTGTTGCCATCCCTGACGCAAATATGTGGTAGTTTGCAGAAGCTGTTTTAACCTTATGCTTCACCTCCTCATATTCCAACGAATTGAAACAGGGCGAACTAAGGTCAACTTCCGGGCCATGATTATCAGGTGTTGACAAGCTGTCGCAATGAATTCATGACAACGCATCAGGAACGACATTCAGGCTTCCTTTTCGGTGTTCAATCATGAAGTCGAAACCTTGATGCTTCAACCTCCACCGAGCAAGTCTACCGCTGAGATCCTTTTGAGACATCAGCCATCTCAAGCTCGCATGATCAGTCACAATCTTAAACGGCAAGAGTTCTATGAAGGGCTTAAAATTGCAACTAAGCATTCTTGCACTGTGACTGTATAATTTCGTTGTGCTGAGTTCAACTTTTTTGAGACGTGGGCTATTAGCTTCTCGTGACCATCGTCATCTAGTTGAAACAGCACTCCACCAATACCGTGTTGGCTCGCATCTCACTGTATAATGAACGGCCTGATGAAATTTGGACTCACTAACAACGAAGCAGAGGTAACTTTTTGTTTTAGCATTTCCAGAGACGACTGGGCTTCAGGTGTCCATTGGAACTGACTAGGATTCTTCAAAGGTTCAGTTATGGAGGCAGTTAGATCAGCATTGTCCGGGATGAACCGTCTATACCATCCCGCCATACATAGTAGGCGTCGGGCTTGTCGAACAGTTTTAGGTGACGGATAGTCAACTATGGCTGAGATCTTATCTGGGTCAGTCCTGATTCCTCCCTTCCCGACAATAAAACCCAAGTATTTAGTCTCCTTAATGCAAAACTTACTCTTCTCCACGTTGATAGTTAGGCCAGCCTTCCTCAAACAATGTGCTACACGGGCTAGAAATGTGAGATGAGAGTCAAAGTCTGATGACAGAATCAATAAATCGTCCAAGTAAACGAGGACATTCTCACGAAAATCGAAAGTAATGACCTTATCCATGAGGCGGCACATAGTTTGTGGAGCATTGCAAAGGCCATAGTTTGTGGAGCATTGCAAAGGCCGAATGCATATCAGATTTCATGCATATGCACTGCGTCTAAACTTTTTGTACTTTCCCACGTACGATTTTTCACGTCGTGGGAACGTACTGAAAAAAGAGAAAAAGCTTTCATGGGTACCTGGGGGCAGCAAGACCAATCCTCGCGGATTCGTCTTTTAACCCGTCGAGGAGTAGAATCCAAAAATTGTAATTCTTTAAACGGCCCCGGGAAATTCAAATATTTTTCAATAATAAGTTTTGTAAATTTAATAAGTGTCATAAATTCAAATATTTGTACAAATCTGAATCGCCTCGTGAAGTTCAAATATTTTTCAAGTGACAAGTTTTTTCAAATATTTTTCAAGTGATAAGCTTTGTAAATTCAATAAGTCTTATAAATTGTAATGTTTTTCAAATCGCCTCGCGATTTATAAGTTTTAATATTTTTGAGTTCAATAAAGAATATAGTAGTGAAATATTTGCTTTACAATTTTTTTTTGTGCCCTAAATTTCCTCTCCGATCGATTCTTCCTGAGTATGCCAGGAAGCACGAGAGATCGGCTATTCAACATTTTGGTGGCAGCGGAACTTTTGAAAACAAAATCAGTATCATTAAACAATTCAATGAAAAAAAAAATAATAATAATAAAAAGAGCAAAGTGCTTTCGAAATTATTTTGGTTGGTGTGTGCAAAATGATGGGGAAAAATTTTTAGTAACAAATTTAAAAAAAAAACTTAAAATGGTTGTAATATTCGTGTGTAACAAGACATTTTGAGAAAACAATAATTCCTCCTCAATTTCTCACGAAACGGATGTATTTACAGAAGTTAGTTCCAAATTCCGTCTCTTAAAAATACAACTTCCCATTATTTTTTTTTACATTTTTTCATATGTATATGTGTAGATATACGAACAAATGAAAAAAAAAACTATTTCTTACATCCCTTAAAAACCAAGGCTAATTAAAAAAAAGTAGCACCAAATTTAACGCATAAAAATTAAAATCTGCTGTTCCTAGAAGCGATCTCTGCGGCAAGACTTCGTGAGCTTGCTGGCCAGAGGACTTCGACAAAAATCAATATTCGATCCCCTGCGGTAGGACTTCGTGAGCCTATCGTTCAGGAGAAAGAGATTGATTGGAAGAGCAACCAAATAAATCATATCAAAATATATCCATTATCATGGGATTTTTTTGCTACTAATTTGTCATTTGTTATTTAATGCACTTTGTCTTTTCTCAATTGTAATCAATATTTTGATCTAATTTTACTCCTCAATTAAAGTCAAAATCATACAACAAAAACAATTTTTAACGTAGGTATACATATACATATAGCATTTTACTATTAGAGAGGTGTATTCTTATTCAAAAGGATAGTGGATGCAATTTTTGTTATTATAATTCTCCGACTCACAAATAATACAATACCTATTTACCACCACTCCCTCCGATTTTTAATAAAGTTTCATTCTGAAATTAATTTTTATTCTTATTTTCTTTGAATAGAAATACAATACAGTAAACAAAATGCAATCATTCTCTTGAAATTGAGATTTCGAAAAAAACAGATTTAAGAAAAAATTTTCTGCTCTTTCTTCTCTTCTCTCTTTTCCTTCCTTTAACATCTTTTCGCGACATAATTGGGAAATTTTATTGCCCTTGTCCTTCCGATAAAAATAATATAAAATCTCATACCAATAACAAATCGAACAAATTACTTTTAATACATTTTACAGTTTGCAACATTTTACATACCCCAATAAAACATACTGATTACACATAGCAACGTTTCGAAACTTATTACTGTTTGGAAATTTGTCGATTAGTTTTCTACTCGCCTGTTTTTTTTTATATACAATTTTCTCACATCTTCTATAGTCCCCCACAAATCAACCAAATCGAAGCTCGAAACAGACTCCCTTAATATTATAAAATCTCATACCACATCTCTACCAAAATTTCCGTCTGTTCCTTCACAAAGCCACAATGACTGAAGAAATCGTTTCTTTCGACGAGCTCTGCTCATCTCAAGTAGCAAAAAACAAGGAAATTTGGCTAATACTAGGGGCTTATCACCAAGCCGGTAAAGTGAAGCGTACCAATACCTTTGTGAAAGGTAAACTACAACAACTCGAAGAAATATGGAGCGCCTTCGAGAAAACAGAAGAACAAATAGTTCAGCATAAAGACTTCACGACCGACCACGATTATTTCAAAGAATCGTGCTCAGATAAAACTGAGGATTGGTACATGTTGACGAAAGCAACACTTTCCGAAAGATTGAAATCAATCTCAGAAAGTCCCGTGTAACAAATCTGAATTCCAGCGGGAGTCTATCGGCACTTATTTCCCCTCCCAATACTGAAACATGCAGAATTCAAGCGGAACATTTTCGATACTCATAAGTTCCTAATGAGACACATATTTCTGCAGTCATTAGATATCGCTAGCATAACTGATTTTAGTACAGTTCAGTATTGTTTATTGTAATTGCTAGATACTGACATTAGCCACTGAATTGTTACTGCAGAGAAGTACAGATTCTTCACTTTATTTGAGTACGGAAACAGTACTGAATATGTGCAAAAATCTAGTACTGGCTCAAGCAACAAAAAAATTTTGCACATTGTTTACATTGCCTGTATTATGGATTTTATACGTCTTTTATTTGCATATATCATCCTCTTCACAGTATTACAATTATAAAATCTCTATAGAAGCTGAGAACATTAACAAAACTTTCTGCATATCACTTGGATTTGAACCTGGGTTCCCACAAGTAGTATAGCTATGTCGGTTCTGGATCACTTTTGATCGAAATTTTTCTAAGTCCAGAAATACATGTGGCAGTATACTTCACTTTATTGCAGTATACTTCACTTTATTGGACTTAACATTTGGACTTAGAAAAATTTCGATCAAAAGTGATCTAGAACCGACATAGCTATACGCGGATATTTCCTTTGAAATTTTTCTAAGTCCCGATCTAATTTCGACTTAGAAAAATTTTATAAAAAATTAAATCTTTCTATAAAATATTGTACAGGAAGTTGTGGTTTTGCAATATTTTTAATTTTTAATACATAACACGTGCTCATTATGTTGCGGAATAAAATATTGTACAGGAAGTTGCGGTTTTGAAATATTTTAAATTTTTAAATACATAACATATGTTCAGGATGTTGTGGTTTCATATATGAGGTAAATTTTTAAATTAAATTTTTCTATAAAAGATTGTACAGGAAGTTGTGAAATCGAGTGGTTTTATGATAAAATAAGACTTTTCGTATGTGAAATAAAGTTCCAGCAATAATTAAAACCCAATGGCTATTTCGGGATTTGATAAAATTTATTTTTGGTAATTAGAATATTTTCTCACACTTTAAATTGCTAAAATTCTTCAAGAAATCAAACCGCAGTTAACTTGATAAAAAAAATTCAAGAAGGCAACCGCAATATCCTAATGTTGACAAAAATTTACAAATCGATGGGTTTTATGACAAAATAAGACTTTTGTTATGTGAAATAAAGTTCTACCAATAATTAAAACCACAATGGCCGTTTATTTTCAGCGAGAAAATTAGGGGACTTCCTGGTTAAAATGTATAAAAAACAAATAAAAATTTGTTATATTTTCAGTTATTCGAACTAAGTATAACAATTAGTGACAAAGAATGAGTAATTTAGAGAATCTTACTCTAATTTGTAATGTAGCCATAAAGGAGAAATGATGGCTCACATCAGCTGTCTGCAGCAGATCAAGGTTGAAATTATGGAACTAATTTGTCTGCTCATAGATGGAAGAACTCCCTCGGCTGAAAATACTGAGGCATTACTACTGAACATTATTAAAATGATAGATGAGATGAACGCGGCTGATGTGGATATTGATGACATTGAGGAAATCGAATATCTACATGAAATAGTATATTTTGGATTTAACAGCTTGGATGAAGATGACGAGTTCTTTTTGCGGCACTGCATTTATATAGTTGATCGAGAGATTACACGAGTATGTGAAGCGGTAGAATTAATTGTATAATAGAATATAAAAATTAAACTTGTTTATTATTTTAATTTAAAATTGTGGTTTTGTGTTCATAACATAATTTACTAACCTTTAATTAACTTTTAATATATTTTTCTGAAAAGGTTTTAAAAAAGTTTCTGCGAGAGGAATTAAGTTAGATTTTCGATGGCTCCTAGATCAAATAGTTCAACAGGTTTTGATCCGATAAATGTGGAAAGAAGTACGGAATTCATTTTGGAAGAGAATGTAAGAACAAGAATAAATCGTATTGCTTCCTTTTTGAATTCCTCAGCATATCTCATCTACTTCATTGTGATGAAGATGGTGAATATGATATGGATGATTTGATAGAACATTTTATTGTATGATATAAATATCATGGCTATTAAAAATATATATTCATATATACATGAAAACTATAACACTTTTTTCTGTTTTTCTTTCTTCTTCCCCCTCCACTTGTTTTCCATTTTGGTGTATATATAAAGCGTTGTGCTTGCTTGGTTATTTTATTTACATTAATTGAATCGCTCATTTTAGTTAATCTAAAGATGGCTTCATATACAGAAATTTCTCATAAGATAGTTAATATTTTAAAAGAGGTTATACCATTACTTCAAACAAATAATGGTTATGAGCTTAGAAAAAAGTGGTTAAGATATTGTAAAAGAAATATCACTTTAATGTATCAAGCCTTAAAACGGGCTAAAACAGTTGGTGAAAAGAGAAATTTAGAAACTAATATCGGTCATATGAAAAAGTTTCTGCAAGAGATTGGACAATTACTTCATATTAGTGGTGGTGGTGGAAAGCATAGAGGTCGTGAATCTATAGTGTGGAAAGAGATAAACTCGGCATTTAAAAGCCGTATTCAGACTGGTGTTTTTATAAATAAAAAATTTAAAGATCCTATACTATTTTTGAAACATGTTGGAACAAGATTAGTGACGCAATTGAGAAAAAAGTTGAGAAAGTTCAATACAATTAAAATGAACACTTCTTTTTGTTGTGAATTTAAAAAAATAACAATGGATGGTGGTGAAATTCAAGAATATAAGTATCTAACAACTGCAAATTATACAATTGATCGCGGAAGTGATTTAAAACAACTTGTTGAAAATATACAGAGTGTCTTATTAACTAATTTAGAGGAGTTTCAAGAACGTGATAGCGGATGGGCTTTGAGCGAGATTATCAGTTTGGCAGTGAACATCAACAAATATGTACCACTTTCAGGATCATCATATATAAACTTGCCCCCACAAATAAAAAAGAGAAAAGCTTGTATTAATGTACACAATTCGGATAATGCGTGTTTTGCTTGGAGTGTTGTAAGTGCAATATATCCAACTACTTTAAATGCAAATCGCCCGAGCTCATACCCATATTTCGCTAATGTACTTAATTTAGATGACATAAATTTCCCAATTCAAATGAAAGACATAATTCGTTTTGAGCATAATAATAACATTAGTGTCAATGTATACATACTGAAGAAAGTAAGAAGTAATTTTACTGTTGCACCAATCAGATTAACTAAAATAAAATTATTACAACATGTCAACTTGTTAATGCTTCAGGATAAATATACAAATAATATAGATGATTCTGATAGCAATAACGAAGATGATGATGACGATGATGCTGAAGTAAATTACCATTTCTGCTGGATTAAGAATTTGTCGCGACTAGTTTCATCACAATTACCACGGCAAGGACATAAAAAGTGGATATGCGATCGATGCCTTCATTATTTTCACAGTGAAGTCAAACTCAGATATCACAATATAGACTGTGAACAAATTAACTCATGTAAAATAATCCTACCAACAGAACGTGAGAAGTGGCTATCCTTTAGTAATTTTAATTATAAACAACGATGCCCATATATAGTGTATGCAGATACAGAGAGTTTGTTACACCCCATTAATGTTGCAGCTGGAAGTAGCACTAAGCGTTATCAAAAGCATGAGATACATAGCATTGGATTTTATTTTATGTGCTCTTATGATCCAACGCTCAATTTTTATCGCTCATACCGTGGCCCAGATTGTGGGGGGTGGTTTTCCACTGAACTCAGAAACTTAGCTGAGGATGTTGAGACTACATTTCTTTGTGAAGTGCCTATGGAAGAAATTACGGAGTTACTTAACGATGAACTAAGCAGTCAAACCGCTTGCCATATATGTGAAACAGAATTTTTTAAATCTGACGTATGTGTAATTGATCACTGCCATCTGACTGGAAAGGTGAGAGGGATGGCTCATCAACATTGCAACTTAAATTTTCAAGATAGTCGTGTAATTCCAGTGGTGTTTCATAATTTGAGTGGATACGATGCTCATTTTATTATTAAAGATATTGCTTTAGCTTTTGATGGAAAAGTTAATTTATTGCCAATAAATAAAGAGAAATATATTGCCTTCACAAAAAAAGTGGATAGTTATCAAATTACCTATAAATTTATAGATTCCTTTCGATTTTTACCATCATCTCTTGAAAAACTTGCATCTTACTGTGATGACTTCAAATTAATAAAAAGCGAATTTCCTAATAATTATCACCTTCTTACAAGAAAGGGGGTATTTCCCTATGACTACGTGGATAGCTGGAAAACATTGAGTGAGCTTAATCTCCCAACAAAAGAAAACTTTTTCAGTAAACTTAACGACAGCCATATCAGCGCTGAAGATTATGCACATGCGCAAAATATATGGACCGTATTTAATATTCAAACGCTGGGTGAATATTCTGATCTATATTTGAAAACTGATATACTTTTATTAGCTGAAATATTTGAAAATTTTCGTGAGAGTTGTCTTCAAAGCCATCGACTAGATCCAGCCCATTACTATACAACACCTGGGTTGAGTTGGGACGCTATGTTGTTGCATACCAAAGTGAATTTAGAACTTATTACAGATATTGACATGCTGCTATTTTTTGAACGAAGTATTAGAGGGGGTGTGACGCAGTGCAGTGGTCGATATAGTAAAGCTAATAATAAATATATGAATGATTATGATCCACAAGATGAAATAAAGTATTTGATGTACTTTGATGCAAATAACTTATATGGATGGGCAATGTCCCAAAATTTACCTACAGGAAATTTTAAGTGGATTGAAAGTACTGACATTGAAAGTATTGACATTGAAAATACTCCAGATGATTCAGAAATTGGGTACTTATTAGAGGTCGACTTAGACTATCCACATGAAATACATGATCATCATAAAGATCTGCCACTTGCTCCAACTCAAATGAGACCACCTGAGTCGAAGAATTCAAAACTATTGCTAACTGAATATAATAAATATCGATACGTTGTTCATTACCGAAATCTTAAACAATGCTTAAAAAATGGGTTGGTATTAAAAAAAGTACACCGAATTTTACAGTTTAATCAGTCACCATGGTTGAAAAAATACATTGATTTAAATACAGGATTTAGAACTATGGCGAAAAATGAGTTTGAAAAAATATTTTTTAAGCTCATGAATAATGCTGTATTTGGAAAGACTATGGAAAATGTTAGAAATCGTGTAATTGTCAAACTTCTAACTAAGTGGTATGGGCGATATGGAGCTAAAGCGATGATAGCAAAACCGAACTTTCACAGCCGAACTCTATTCGATGAGAATTTAATTGCAGTTGAATTAAATAAGACACAGGTGGTTATGAATAAACCTATTTATATAGGCCAAGCTGTATTAGATATTTCCAAAACGTGTTTATATGAATTTCATTATGGATATATGAAGCAAGTTTATGGAAATTTGTCTAGGTGTCTCTACACAGATACAGACTCCCTAATCTACGAACTAGTTGAAATTGATCCATATGAAATAATGAAGCGAGATGCACATATGTTTGATACCAGTGATTATCCTATAAATAATATATACAATATATTACTTTGTAATAAGAAAGTTCCAGGCTTAATGAAGGATGAATTGAATGGACGAATCATGACTGAATTTACTGGATTAAGAGCTAAAATGTATAGTTTACGTGTTGATGGGAAAGATTATTTAAATAAAGCCAAAGGAGTTAAAAGTTATGTTACTAAAAAATCGTTATGCTTTAATGATTATAAAAATTGTTTAGATCAATTTACTGAAATATATAGACAACAAAATTGTATACGATCTGTCAATCATAATGTTTTTAGTATAACTCAAAATAAAATTGCCTTAAGCCCTTTTGATGATAAACGTTTTATTATAAATGGCTCCACACATACTTTACCTTGGGGTCATTACAGTTTATTGAACACTTGAAATTTTAGCAAAATAAAAGGCTTCATATTATAAGAATTTTTCTTTTATTATTCCCATAAGATTAATTACTAGTCTTATAAATCATTTATGTAATTATACAACAAATTTATAAAATTTCATTTTTATTGACCCATGAATTGTGTTTTGCAGAGAACCCTAGCCATTTTACAAAAAATTTATTCCGTTTCTTCTTCAATATTTTTTCAACAAGGTAATTATGCGGATATTTCGTCTTTAGTAGTTCTTTTTCATAAAATCCTCCTTTGATTGGATGCCCCTCATAATCCTCTAGAAGATATGTCACCGGATTCGTGTTTTGTGTGGTTTTAATTTTAAAGATCTCAGTCGTCCAGTTCGGTGTGTACCCCTTTTCAAATATATGTTTATGCTTGCTGATGCGAACATAGTCATCAACCTTATATTTTGCTGCCCCCACTATTTTTATGTGATTGTATACTGTTTGTAGTAGAATATTTTTATTAATGTGATTAACATCGGAGGGGTGCATTTTAATGGTCATATGCTTTTTATTATTGTATTCATGAACAAGATTGTGTACAAAATCAATCCAACGATAGGAACCATTCTTACTGAATTCTTTCCACATCATACCTTTCAATGTTCTATTAAATCTTTCAACTATTGAGGCTTTCATTATACTAAAAGTCGAATAGTGTTTTATTCCATACTTTACCATTAGTGTCTGGAATATTTTATTATAAAACTCTTTACCATCATCTGTCTGCAAATGTTTAGGGATCCGACCGCTTTTTAGAACTTTTTCCATTGCAGCCGTTACCTCTTTTCCAGTTTTATTTTTAATGGGCTCTACCCAAGCATATTTTGAAAATGTATCAATCACTGTTAGCAAATAGTAGTATCCATTATTTTCGCGAACATAAGCACCCATTTCAACCAAATCTGCTTGCCAGAGATCATCCAAATCTTTCATAATGGCACGACGCGGGGGGAAAATTTCGACGAGCTGCTTTATGCAGCTCACTCACAAGGGCCTCTTTACTCATTGTTAGCTTTGACTATAAGAGATTCTACATTTATTAACCCTCGTAAGTTCTTTTCAATGTCTTCGCACTTTGTATCAATATAAACTTTTAACTTTTCAAATGACTTATTTATGTGTGATTGGGTCAATGTTTCAAGTTTTTCTCTAGTTATTTTAATAATATTATGTACATTCGCAAGCTCTTCCTCTAATTCACTCTTAGCTGTTTTTGTTTCTAAACTACTATGGGACTTGCATAAATCTAAATATTTATCTATTGTCTCATCTATATATAGCATGTTTACAGCATCACTATCTTCTTCTGGATTTTTGAGATTCTTAATATTGCTGAATTGCATATCATAATTGTTATCTGATGTTAACAGAAAACCCACTCCTGCAGGTCCGGTGGGGCCTCTTTCGCCTGGTGGTCCAGAGGGACCCCGTTCTCCTCGAGGTCCAGGAGAACCTCGTCCAATATTACCATCTCTTAGCGATCGTCCGAACTTATCAACAGTCATTTCGTGAATAAATATATAAAAAGCGGAAGGAGGCTTTTATAAAATTATTTATGTGTGATTGGGTCAATGTTTCAAGTTTTTCTCTAGTTATTTTAATAATATTATGTACATTCGCAAGCTCTTCCTCTAATTCACTCTTAGCTGTTTTTGTTTCTAAACTACTATGGGACTTGCATAAATCTAAATATTTATCTATTGTCTCATCTATATATAGCATGTTTACAGCATCACTATCTTCTTCTGGATTTTTGAGATTCTTAATATTGCTGAATTGCATATCATAATTGTTATCTGATGTTAACAGAAAACCCACTCCTGCAGGTCCGGTGGGGCCTCTTTCGCCTGGTGGTCCAGAGGGACCCCGTTCTCCTCGAGGTCCAGGAGAACCTCGTCCAATATTACCATCTCTTAGCGATCGTCCGAACTTATCAACAGTCATTTCGTGAATAAATATATAAAAAGCGGAAGGAGGCTTTTATAAAATTAAATCAGACTCCCTTAACTCCTCAATAATGGAAACAATTTCATTGTTATGACTATTATTCCCGGCTACTTGAGAGCCAATTAAAAGTCGTAATCTGTCTACCAATTCGTTTGGATCATCCCAGTAAACATAGTCAATAGCCTCTCTAGGAAGCTTCATGAGACCCATACCTTCATGATTGATAAATTTTCTAATAATTCTCTTATATTTAGGTCCTTTACTACCTTTTATTTGCCCATCTGCACTATAATCACGTCTATGGGCATTAGAATCTTCCAAGATTTCTCGATAATTAGCCAAGTCGTTTTCACCATATAATCTGTTTGATGGTTCTTTCATAAAAAGAAGTTCGCATAAGCCAGCTGTTATGTTATAGTGCTTCCCATTAATGACAAAATTTTGTGCATCAATGTCAATGCTAGATTTCCCAATTTTCCACCTCCCATTATCCATATAAACACCGTAAGTTCGGTCAATTTTAGGACTTTTGGCTTGGTAAAATCCTAAATATTTATTAACTAACCCACTTGATAAGTTGAGGGTGGAATCTGATTTATTAGCTAAGGTTCTTGAATGATTTGGTGTTCCATACTCGTCTTGTGATGACATTAAAGAAGAGTCTCTATACTTCAGTGGTGTGCTTGTTGGTTCCATTTTCATATACATTTGTTTTGGGTTTAACTCGAAGCCATCATAATCATCATCATTTATTTTATTTTCCTTTTTAGGTTCTGATTTGATATCAGCATGAAGACCCTGTTTTACTTTTGTTTCACTTATAAGCTCTTTAAGTGGTTTTGTTATGGGCTTAAATGTTTCTTCAAGTTGAGATTCAACATCGATTCGCCCCGTTTTTATAGTTCGATACTTTTTCTTGATAGCATTCCTAGTTTTAATAATATCCCTAATTAACTCCCTCTTATTACCCATTTGTATTGATAATTTTTTTTCAAAACCAATCCGGTCTATTAACAGCTTTATTAACTGGTCTGTTAACAGCTTTAACTGCTTTCCTAACTGCTTTAACTGATCTGTTAACAGCTTCAACTGCTCTCCTAACTGCTTTATCTGATCTGTTGACTGCTTTAATGGATCTGTTCTATTTATACGGAAATAAATGTATCGAATCCCTGACGGTAACGTCCCCTGCTTAAGGGGCTGTCTTTGTCTACTACCAGAAACCCATATTTATCCTTCCAACACTTAGCACACATATCTCGGAAAGTATCAAAGCTCATATCCGTATTCACATGATCATCATAAGCATGCCTAAGATTTGTATCATCTTGTTTAAATAAAATGAGAAAGTTGGCATTATCTCGTACCAAGTGTTTTGGTACATGAGTATAAGTTTGGCAAAGATAGAAACTATCAATGTTATTATGTCGACCCATGCAAAAATAAGAGCGTATGTTGTCTTGTTTCCCACATGCTACATCATCAAAAATAAAAATTGAATTTTGTTTTGCCTCATCAAATGGTATAACATCATCATTATTAGAAAATGTATAATAGCCTAATCCTTTTATGGGTGACAAAAGTTTTCTTAAGTATAAATATTTTGATTGATAGAGTGATTTTGAATACACGTAAACGTTTTCATAGCTCAAACCATTAGGATGCTCCAGCAAACTAATCATAACATTTGTTTTTCCACAATTGGAGGGGCCAACTATTAGTGCACGTATACTATTTGGTAATAATGAACTATGTCTGCCAATTTCTGTAATATTGCTCCGAAAATCATTATTTCTTATTGGCAGCGATAGATTTTGCTTAATGAACTTCATTTTGAATACTAACTCCAATCTACAAATGCATACTAAATTTAAATACTTTTTCAGTTTGTATCTGAATGTTGAAGGTTAAAGTCATTCATACTTATGCTTGAGCATAATAAGAAAGGTTCGGGGGTAATTAATACACTCATTAATAAACTGCCGTTTGAATTACACTTACCAGACTACCAGTATTGTGGACCTGGTGTTTATATCGCGACCAGTTCTTTTACTGGCCGCCTGGAATAGGGAGCCCTGGTGCAGAAACCAGTGCTCTGGTGATCTAATGTTCTGGTGAAACACCAGAACATCAAAATTCTCAGCGAAACAATCGTATGTAATATCTTACAACAGACACCACTTTTCCTTTTAGCTTCAATCAGATTTTTTAACACTTTTTTAATAAGACAAAAACGCGTTCACTTCTCAAACAGTAATGACAATTTATTATTGTTCAACACTAAATTTATAAAGACAAATTTGCTTACTTTGATGAAGTCGATAACATGCAAGACAAAAAAATACAAAACTTAAACATAACAATTCATTCTCACTTGAAGAGTGAAGATAAAGAATTGCATCGTCGGCTTTAATTCCGCCGCATGACGATACAATGTTGCTGCGATAAATTCCAAATTACAAGCTACGATAAATATTTCATGGGGGGTTATTTCTATGGGAACGTAATCTGATACGATTTGTTTGTGATACTGTAGGAATGCGTTCTTTGTGACTGAGTATTCGTGCTGATTATGAAATTTTATTTTTCATGCAACTTGTGATTTGGAATTTAATGCTAAAATCCTAATTAATTAGATTCTGTGATGGCATGAAAGCGCTTCTCATAGAGGTCGGATAAAGACTGTGGGCTTGTATTGTAGTTGCCTCGTCCTTAATGGCACAACCATTACTAATATTGAGCATGCCGGATCCTGATAATGACCTTTGGGAAACTGAATGGCCACATATTAGATTGACTGTTGTTTCTCCTTTCATCACATAAATCCAATGGTTTGGATTTATGAGCTGAATCCATCTGGGAACCTTGTCAGTCCTTGTTATTTTACACGTGGTGGGCGACGGAGAGTTAGTGAGGTATCCAATTTCACAAGCGCTCATACCAGAATCAACCCTATATAGCGGATGATGTTGTTTGCACATGTGAGTTGCATGTCCAATTGTGGAACACGCTGACATCTCATTGTCCGAAAGTGGATAGAATTGATCTCGATGTAAACTTATTATCAAGAATCGTGATGAAGGTTCTATCACCAAAAATGTGTCGTTCGTCAACACCGGTACTGGGATGATCCTTATCAATTCGAATGGTTCATAAGTGAACAAGGGTAACTTGAGTCGGAATATTATTTGAGCTGGTCCTATTCTTCCTTGCACTGTCATGAGGTTGTATAGCTCTATCAAGTCATTCTGGCCTGCTGGTAGACGTAATGTTGACGGCAGATTCTCCTTGATAAGTGTACACTGAGCCTTGAGCTGTTGTGGTGACAATAAAAGTGGGTTGATTTTGCCGTTGTGTGTGTCTATGATTACATCCAACAACATAGACTGCATTCTTTTATAATTTGACGTCATTAAGGTTAATCTGATGGATAGTGCATTGAAGGTTTCTGCTGCTCTTTGATCGCGAAGTTCTTGCTGCATACCGTTCATCTGCTCCATCGTCTGATTAATGTGTCCTTCAAAATCCCGTAATTGATTCTCCGTTCTTTCGTTTGACCTTTTTATGATATTGGCCGTTGAGTCGATGATGGAGGTCTGATTCTTTAATAATTCCAGCAAATGTTGTTGATTTCCTTCAACATTGCTTATGATTTGCCTCATCTTTTCAGCATAGCGAGAATCTAATACTCCGAACAAAGAACTGGCCAAATTACCAACTATATCGAGCGGCGCTCTTTTGGCGCGTGTAGGTATATGATATAGTAGCAATTCGTTGTTCTTTTCCATCTCTTTCAGTATTCCATGGAATTGTGAGCAAGTCTGTGAACATACCTGATGCTCGATCATAGCCTTGCAGACGTGATTTAAGATGGCAGTGCCGTTTTTTATCGTAGCAAATTCCTGCCAATATGACTTCATTTCATAGTATATGACCAAATTCCATTCATTAGAGATTAAGTGGGTCGAGCCCATACCTTCAAAATAGATGCCGGGCTGATTCTTAAAAGGTGTTACTTCTAGTTGACAGCTCCCTAGTATCGGCATGACTAGGCATGTGAGAAAAAATAAGCTCGCAGCGGAAGTTGACGGACGAGATTTTTTAGACGGAATCTCTTCATGAGGTTCGGTTGGCCCTTTTTCTTCGCTGCTGCTGGAGGATTCGGAATGGCCAATCTTATTCGCTTGTTCTCGTGGATGCTTCTTTTTAGCTGCTGGTAAGTTGTCGATTTGTGAGGAATAACAGGCCTCTTCCTGCTCTATTGGTAACGGAGCAAGTTTGTGAATCGGTCTCCTGAATACTCCAGAAGCAGTTTTAACGTCTGCCACTCTGATCAGTCCGTCATCGCCTTTGATGGCTTGGACTATTCTTCCTAGTGGCCAATTTAATGCGGGAAGATTTTCATCTTTTACCACCACCATTGTGCCAGGCTGTACGTTGTTGCACCGTTGTTTCCACTTATAGCGGTGCTGAAGCTCGCTCAAGTATTCTCTTGACCATCGTTGCCAAAAATTATTCTTCAAATGAGAGACCAGTTTCCATCGTTGAAGTAAGCTCCCCTTTGCTGGGCCAGCATGAGGATCTACTATGCTTGTTAACGGCTCCCCAATTAAGAAATGCCCTGGGGTCAATGCGGAGATGTCATTTGGGTCCGATGACATTGGCGTTAGTGGGCGGGAGTTTAATATGGCTTCTATTTCTGTCATTACAGTTTCCAGCTCCTCGTATGTAAGCGATGCTGCAGATACACTCTTCTGGAACAAATGCTTGGCAGATTTGACGGCTGCCTCCCACAAGCCGCCGAAGTGTGGCGCCCTTGGAGGAATGAAGTGAAAGTCTGCGCTTTTTGATGTACTGAACCTTGTGATTTTTTCCTGTAACTCCTTACTGTATATCACTCTTTCCAATTCTCTTAGTTGATTGCTGGCCCCGACAAAGTTTGTCGCATTATCGCAGTAGATGTTTTTGCAATTTCCTCTTCTACTGATGAATCGCTTCAAGGCTCCAATGAAGGCGTCGGTGGTCAACTCACTTACGACCTCGATGTGGACTGCCTTGGTTGCGAAGCAACAAAATAGTGCAACATAAGCCTTTGAGGGTCTTTTTCCTCTTAACTTGAAATGCACCCAAAAAGGTCCACAAAAATCGATCCCGACATTAATGAAGGGTCTGGCTGGCTGTACTCTGTGAGCCGGCAAGTTGCCCATAAATTGCTCTAGAAGTTGTGGCTTGAATTTCCGGCAGCGGACACAATTCTGTACTATTGACCGTGCTATGGTCTTGCCCTTGATGGGCCAGAATCTTTGTCTAGTAATGGTCAAGAGTGCTTGAGCGCCAACGTGTGAATTGGTGATGTGAATATTGGTCATCAATAATCGTGTGGTGTTGTGGGCGTATGGCAGCAATATTGGGTGTTTGGCGTCATAAGTCAATTCGGATTCCTGCAATCGTCCACCTACTCTAATCAATCCCCTTTCATCCTCAAATGGGCTCAGGCTGCTTAAGCTACTATTCGACTTTACGTGGTGCAACTGGGTTAATTGTTTTACATCTTCTCCGAACCCTTGAGATTGCGCTTCCTTTATAATTACCACCAGTGCCCCTTCTAATTCTTCTACACTTAGTTGCGCCTTCTCACGTGCATCCGGCCCCTGGCGAGCATTTGATACAAATCTCAATATGTATGCGACGATCCGTTGCAGATGTTTAAAAGAATTGCGATGATCTATGGCGTCGGTAATGTATCTCGTCTTAATTGATGCTGATAACACCACCTTGGCTTGCCTTTTCTCCAAGTCTGTTTTACGAGTCACTATCTTAGATGGCCATGCCGATTCTTTACCATGCAGAAATAATGGGCCGTAGAACCATAAACTGCAGTCCTTCAATTTCTCGGGATCAATTCCTCTAGACACCAAGTCTGCCGGATTTTGCTGTGAGGGCACGTGACGCCATTGATTAATTGCAGTTTTTTCCTGAATAGCGGCTACACGGTTGGCAACAAATGTGTGGTAGGAAGCTGATGGTGAGTTTAGCCAGGCTAGAACTATTTCCGAGTCGGTCCAAAAATAACATGCATAGTTTTCCTTCAAGTCCGTCTTTACTCGATGAGCCAAGTCAGCTGTAAGTTTCGCTGCACATAATTCTAATCTTGGCACTGTTGTGGTTTTGGTTGGTGCTACTCTCGATTTTGCGCAGAGTAACCTTACCAATATGGTACCGTCTTGGAGAATTGAGCGCACATATATTGCAGCTCCGTACGCCTTTTCTGAGGCATCAGAGAAGGCATGTAGCTGCATTTTTTGTGGTATTTTCCCTGCGCTAACGTGCCTGGGAACCTTGATGTCATTCACAAACTTGAGGGCCTGACGAAAGTGTATCCATCTACTGTGCAACTCAATTGGTACTGCCGCATCCCAATCCAGTTTCAAAACCCACAGCTTTTGGAGAAATATCTTGGCACTTACCACCACAGGGCTCATGAGGCCCAGCGGATCGAACAAGTGAGCGATATCTGAAAGTACCTTCCTCTTCGTAACCCTTCCTCTTTCGGTCCACTGGGTTCTAACTGAAAATTCATCCGTCCGTGGGAGCCATGTCAAACCGAGTGTTTTAATGTGACAGTCATTGTCATCAGTAAGGTCTAGCTGAGGGGCGACGTCCTCATGGGGTATGTTTTTGATTATCGTTGGTTGATTAGTACACCACTTCCGTAACTTGAATCCGGCGGATAACAAAATTCCGTTTAATTGCTCCTGCATTTGAACAGCTTCTTGCAAATGATTTGACCCGGTCATGACATCGTCAACATAAAAATCTTGCTTCAATATCAATGAGCCCAAGGGATGCTGTGTTTCATTTTGTCTGGCTAGGCTTTGGAGACAATTCGTTGCCAAGAATGGCGCCGTTGTTACGCCGTATGTGACTGTCCGCAGTTGATAACATTTCGTAGGCTGTGATGGGTCGTCCCTCCAGAAGATTAATTGGAATTTCCTGTCATCCTTGCTGACTTGTACTTGGCGGTACATTTTTTCAATGTCAGCTGTGAAGACATATCGTGGTAATCGAAACCGTAGCAATATGGAGAAAAGCTCATCCTGGACTGTTGGGCCAGTATGTAAATTGTCATTCAATGACACATTTGATGAGGTTTTCATTGAGGCATCGAACACTACTCGCAATTTCGTAGTTGTGCTGTCTGGTTTCATCACGCAATGATGCGGCAAAAAATAATGCGGTGTAGGAAGGTCTTTTAAATTGACTTCCTCCATGTGGCCTAATGCAATGTATTCCCTTATGAAATCCATGTACTGCCTTTTCATCTCTGGATTCTTGTTTAACTTTCGTTCCAAAGAATGGAACCGACGTAAAGCGATATCCTTGGATTCGCCCAGATTATGCGGATCTTGGGAAAAGGGCAGCTTAACCATGAAGCGACCTGTATTGTCTCTTTGGGTGTTTAAGTTAAAATGTGGCTCACATCTGAGCTCGGAAACCGTCTTGGGTTGTCTGGTGCTGTCAACCTCCTCCAACTTCCAGAATCTTTCCATTTGTTCCTCGAGAGTGCCATCTTCTTGCGAGCATACTCCGCATACAGCTTCAGAGCGTTGTGTGGTTTGTATTCCTCCACCAATCACCCAACCAAATACTGTATTTTGTATTGTGGGTAAGTTCTTTCCAAGCTTAATTTGACCAACAGCCAGTAACTCAAAATAGCTTTCAGCTCCAATCAGTAGATCGATGCGATCTGGACGGTCAAATTGTGGATCGGCCAATTTAATGTTCTTGGGTATGGGCCAGCCGGTGATGTCTAGCTGATGGGCCGGTTGGATAGATGTGATTTGTGGCAATATGAATGCTTCGATTCTCTTTGAAAATCCACTTGTTCTGGATAATAATTCTATGTTGACTCGTTGTTGAGTCTGCTGTATTCCACGACCAATACCACGGATATTCAAATGATCCCGAGTTGGCTTTACTGACAATGTCTTGGCCATACGGTCGGTTATGACGTTTAGCTGAGAGCCGGAATCTAGAACCGCCCTGCATTCCACTTCGACTCCCTCCTCGTTCCTCAATCTCACTAATAACGTACTGAGGAGAACGAATTTCCTTGTATTTCTATCAGTTTGGGCTGCTAAAGTCGTTGACTGACTGACTGGTACTTGGTTAGCAGCTGATGCTGAATCTGGGCCTGATTGACTTCTCATAAGATGTGTCCTCTCCATGTTGGATGAGGCGTGGCTTGTTGGCCCTCTTGAACTGTTGTCTAAATGCACCAGTGTGTTATGCTTACCAGAACATTTTGTACAGCTTCGTAAATTGCAACTGGCTGCCGTGTGCTTCTCTTTCATGCAGTTGACACACAAATGGTGCTTCCTCAATAATTGTAGACGATTGTATGGCGATAGTGAGAGAAAGCTCTTGCATGCAAATAACGCATGGGTCTGTTTGCAGGCTATGCAACGGTTCCCGTTTGAAGTGGCTAAGAGAGCCGACTTGGGGTGCTGGATACCCTTCAGGCTTAGCCTGTCCCGGAAGCAGCTCTGGACTCTCCCTGTTAATGTTTCCAGGGATTGGAATCGGATCTCCAAAAATTCTAACACTCTTTTCATAGAGCTCAATTCCCTTGGGGCCTCTAATGATTGCTCAAATAAGGTGTGTGTAGTTGTGTCTTGTGTCGCAAAAATTGAATATCATAGTTACTCACCCTTCACGAACTCTTTCAAAAACAATGATGAAATACGTATAGCTATTCAGCATCAAGATATCTATGTACTTCCAAGCGAAAGTTTTATTTATATTGAAGGGAAATTGGAATGCACTCCTAGGGTGGCTGACAAAGCTGTGGATGTAAAATTAACTAATAATGCGATGGCGTTTTTATTCGAGGAGATTCGGTATGAAATAAATGGAGTACAAATTGATCGCAATAAAAATGTTGGTCTTACCTCAACGATAAAGAATAAGCTTTCTTTAAACGAAAGTGAAAGTAAAATGCTTCTAAATTCAGGATGGTCTCTCACCAATATAACTCTTAACTCAGAAGGAAACTTTAATTTCTGTATACCACTAAAATATCTTCTTGGATTTGCTGAAGACTATAAGAAAATAGTTATTAATGCCAAACATGAACTAGTTTTGATTCGTTCTAGAACGGACCTAAATGCAATTTATGCTAAAGATTGTGATGGCTCAGTAAATATACTTAAATTACAATGGCATCTGCCACATGTTACTGTAGCTGATATGGAAAAGTTGTCTCTATTGAAAATTACTGAAAGCAATCACCCAATTGAAATGGTATTTCGAAGCTGGGATTTGTATGAATATCCATCACCACCACAGTCCACCCGCCATACATGGACTGTTAAAACAGTTAATCAACTAGAAAAACCAAGATATGTGATTTTTGCTTTACAAACTGACCGTAAAGATTCAAGTGAAAAAGATGCATCCAAATTTGATCATTGCAACCTAACAGACCTAAAAGTTTATCTAAATTCTGAAAAATATCCATACAATGATTTGAATATAAAATATAACATAGATCAATACGCTATATTATATGAGATGTATTGTAAATTCCAACAGTCATATTACAACCGCCGATCTGAACCATTACTTACTAAAGAGCAGTTCAAAAATTTGGCTCCTTTAGTTGTTATTGATTGCTCACGCCAAAATGAATATCTCAAAACTGGTCCTGTAGATGTCAGCATAGAGTTTCAAACATCTGTAAATATACCGAAAAATACTGCTGCATACTGTCTACTTATACATGATAGAATAGTTCAGTACAATCCTCTAACTAGTGAAGTTCATAAACTGTAAAAATGAATTGCATCATTGATATTCAAGGGTTCAAAGGACCTAGAAATACGTTCATCTTAAAGGAAATTGCCATTATAACTCAGGATAATCAACTACAGCAGTTTATTTTGAAACCAATATACAACTTTGAAAATCTACCTCCGGAACTACAAAATCAAGCAAGATGGCTAAATCAATATCACCATGGATTTGTTTGGAATGGAGGATTTACTTCACAAGATAGTGTCACTACCCTTTTTAAAGACATTCTCCAAGACAAAATTATATATGTGAAAGGAAATGATAAAATCAAGTGGATTACCGATATATTAAAGTTGGAAAATAATGTACCAATTTACAATTTAGATGAAAAGGGATGTCCTATATCAGAAGAATTAAGAAAAAAATATGTTGATGTACCACGATGTATGATACATAATGGTGTATGTGCATTACAAAATGTTTTCCTGTATAAGAAATTTATGGATAATTTTTAATAAAATACAATTTTTTGTTTTAAAAAATCAATTGTTTTATTCACATAATATTATAAACTTTTGTTTTTTATTCACTTCAACTAGAACTCTACAGTTTATGAAATGTCCATGTTGTAAGTCTGCTTCATTTTCCTCAAATCAACAGATGTGATGTCAGATTTATATGTAGAGTCATTCTCTCTGAAGTATTCAATTTCACCATTACTCAAAATCCGTTCTCCTTCAAGTTCATGATATTCATAACAAGATATTTTTAGAGTTCTATGCTCATAGTTGCTATCATATGTACATCGAACTCTCATTGATTTGTCCTCCTCAAAGTTTAATTTAAAATGCCTGTAAAACACACGATCACTCTCTATAATTCCACCTATATCTTTTTCTTTGTTTATTAAGTTTTGCCTAAATCCTTCAATTGCCTCCTCAACACTCACTACACTATTTTCTGGTATTAATTCCACATCAGTTTCCTTAGGTGATTCAGTTCCATTTTCTGAAGAGATAACAGAAGAATCATCATTTAAGGGCATATTAGTTGTTGTTGTTGTTGTTGTTGTAGGTAATGCATCATAAGTAGCATTACTTAGTGTAAGTAACCGAAATGATAAAGAAATTTGAATGGAATCATTATTTGGCAACTGTATATTAAAATCAATATTATCGTTTGATTTTTGTCCTAAGTTTAAATTGATTGGGAGTGCTAAGCAGTTTGCATATAAAGAGCACGCAAATGCAAATGAAATAAAAGTTTTTAATGACATAATATCTCTTTATTTGTTTAGTTGTTGATTGCTCAAAACGTTGACAAATACTATAAATTATTACGGTAATTTAATTGATTATATACAATTCCACCCTTATCACTCAATTTTCATATCAGAATTTGCTTGGGCATTACTGCTTTCACACTCTTTTACATCTTTTATTTTTTCTGATTTGTTTGCTTCTTGTTGCTTTATTGGTTTACGATGCCACTCCTCCTCACCTGCAAACGGGCAGTTATGTAGGAAGAAATTAGTACTTGGACGTCTGATCGTCCCATCTTGTAGCCAGCCTATTACAGTTATTTCTCCTCCCCTGACTTCAATCTTAACATGTTCAAATGGATTGATGCGCATCTCCCCAAAATTTGGGGGAATTGGTTGACCTCTAGTCAAAGTTAATACCTTGCATCTTTTACCATTTTCAGCAGTCATATATACTTTCATTAAGTCACATCTTACAACTGAATGCACAATCTTCATATACATCCAACCATTCAGACAGGTACAAAAATGCGTTTCATCCCATATAGAATCAGCCCAAAACATTTTTTTTATGCCCTCCCCGTTGAAACTATGTTAACCTATCTATTGTCAGATTACCAATGATCAGGTGTAAAAAAACAAAAATATATATATACTGGAAATCTTTCACCCTTTTCAGGACTCAAGAACGTACATATACATTGATACCAATAACTCTAAAATTGCGCCACCTTAATTTTTTCCACCCTTTGACTGTATAAAATTAAATGAAACTAAATAAATGTTATTCAAATATATAAATATTTATTTGTTTATTTTAAATAGTTGTACATATTTGGTATTTTATGCGGATAATTAATTTCATTTTCTTCTACATCATCATCATCATCATTGTCATCATCATCACCATCATCATTGTCACTAATAATGAACTTTAAATTATAAGTTTTATTAGGATGAAACTCATTAATAATTTTATAAGTTTGCTTCTTATTGATGTCATTGATAACATCTTCCGAGAGGTTATTGAATCGGGCTGGTAAATATAGGTAGTTATCATCCAATTCCAGCATTAGCTTTTCACCAAAACTAGTAATTTTCCTAGTAACGTTGAGAATTTTATATGTTTTGTTTACATCCATTTTTGTAACAGAGAGTGTCGGCTTGAAGTTAAAGCTATTTAAAATAGCTAGGTATTTAGTATCAGGTTTTGGCGTTCGAGTTACGGAATTATCATCTCTCATCCTCCGGGTTCTTTTAATTTGCAACTTTTTTGAATTATCACAATCCATTTTATCGTGAGTGATGTATCAGATAGTACTTTATTATACAAAATTCAAAGCCTTACTAATGTCCAAACAATTATTATCGAAAGGTTTTATAGAGCAAATATAAAAGAAAAAAATGGTGGGGACTTTTTCCACACCCAAAAATTTACCTCATATATTAAACCACAACATCCTGAACATGTGTTATGTATTTAAAAATTTAAAATATTGCAAAACCACAACTTCCTGTACAATATTTTATTCTGCAACATCCTGAGCACGTGTTATGTATTAAAATATTAAAAATATTGTAAAACCACAACTTCCTGTACAATATTTTATTCCGCAACATAATGAGCACGTGTTATGTATTAAAAAATTAAAAATATTGCAAAACCACAACTTCCTGTACAATATTTTATAGAAAGATTTAATTTATTACAAAAATTTTCTAAGTCGAAATTAGATCGGGACTTAGAAAATTTCAAAGGAAATATCCGCGTATAGCTATGTCGGTTCTAGATCACTTTTGATCGAAATTTTTCTAAGTCCAAATGTTAAGTCCAATAAAGTGTAGTATACTGCAATAAAGTGAAGTATACTGCCACATGTATTTCTGGACTTAGAAAAATTTTGATCAAAAGTGATCCAGAACCGACATAGCTATACTACTCCCACAATTACAATCCCAACATCTTACCCATCCGGCTACATGTATGCTTGGTATGATAGGGAATATTGTCTCATATATTCCGAGCTTAGAGTTCCTAATTTCAGTACTTAACAAATATTGATCAAACTGTTCTCTAAATGTCAAAAATTTTAGTGTTGAAGTTTACGTTCTGTGAAGGGTTTCAATTAAATATTTATTCATAAATTAAAGATAAATAATATTTCAACCTAAATATGCCTCGAGCGGTGAAGATTGCAAATAAAAGTAAGAATATATCTTCAAAAGAAAGAACAAATATCGAAATCTTGCAAGATCACACGTATTGCAATGATGGAATTAAAAACTTAAAAAGAAAGATTAGCTATGAAGGTGCCATTGTATAATGAAAAGTTAAGTTTTTATTGAATATCTTTATTTTCAGCTTTTAATATGCATGAAGAAGAATTCCTAGATGTGATTCAAGATCAATGTCTTAAAGTGATTGAGGAACCAGCGCCATATGAAGACAATTCAATAATATTTGCGGAGACTTATAACGAAGAAATAATTCAGGAAGATGAACAATATATGCGCGGAAGATCTTTTTTACATAAAATTCAAACGTGGGCTACATCATTTAATATAAATCACATACATTTGACAAAGTTGCTGAAAATATTGAAGGAAGAAGGTTGTTGGAGTAATAGTACGGATGCTAGAAATATATTGTGTACACCCACTTCATCTAACACTAAATACATCAAAGAGATGTCAAATGGTCAGTATCTTCACTTTGGGGTTGAAAAGTCCTTAAAGTCGTTACTGGATTCATACAAGGAAAACACAATCGAAGAAATTAATAATTTAGAAACGTCTTTTTGTGTAGACGGGACACCTACGTCAGCAAGTGAAGGAAAGAGTTTTTGGGTTATTCTTGGCTGCGTTAATAATTTGCAACTAAAAGTATTTCCTGTCGGCATTTTCTATGGATCAGGAAAACCAGACAACTTCAATACATTTTTGAAGACATTTGTTGATGAAATGATTGGTTTACTTAATAATGGAATGATTAATAATTCAAAGCATTACACAATTATTCTCCATTCCTTTGTATGTGACGCACCAGCAATGGCTTTGATAAAGCAAATTAAATCACATGGAGGTTATTTTTGTTGTCAAAAATGCTTTACGAAAGGTGAAAAAGTGTGTGTTAAAAGTGGTAAAATCAAAATAGTTTATCCAGAGATAAATGCTCCACTACGTACTAATGCCGACTTTAGAGAAAGGGTTAATTTTTCGGGTACAGAGGATGACAATCATCATAAAAGAGATAGATCGATACTTGAACAGCTTCCTATTAATATGGTGGATAATTTTGTGTTAGATAAGATGCATCTTGTCGATGAAGGTGTATGCAAGAAGCTACTTCAAATATGGTTAGGAAAACCAAGTTCTCGTAAGTTTAGTGTTACTATGGTTCAGCTATTAAATCAACGTCTGGAATGTTGTTACAAGTACTCATGTTCTGAGTTCCAACGGAAATCAAGAAGTACAAAGTTCCTTTCCTACATGAAAGCTTCAGAATTCAGAGTTTTTCTTTTATACACAGGCCCGATCGTACTTAAAGGAATATTAGATCCATCGGTATATAAACACTTTTTATGCTTAAGTTTAGCAGTGCGAATTTTAACATCATCCTTATATTACCGGAAGTATAACGAATATGCCGAAGACTTGTTAAGATATTTTGTTAAGCACTTTCGTACATTGTATGGAACTAATAATATGACCTACAATGTTCATTGTATTATACATCTGGCAAAGGACGCATACAATTTAGGTCCACTTGACGAAAATTCGTGTTATAAATTTGAATCTTATATAAAAACAATAAAATCATTTATACACACTTCTAATAGACCTTTAGAACAATGTTTCAATAGAATTGCTGAACAACAAAATGTAAGTTATCAAGCGACCACTTTTTCTAAAGTTTCACCTTTTCTTAGCAAAAATATTGAAGGAACCAATATTTATAAAGTGATTCAAGCGTCGACGTATATTATTAAGGCGAATAGTTTAAACGATAATTGCATAATGTTACGCCGCAACAAACATATCATTCGCGTGAAACAATTTGAAAAAAATATTTCCAACGTTACTGTTTATGGTCAAAAATTAATTCATACTAGGCCTCTCTATCGTGAACCAATTGACTTAGAAGATTTTTTTATAATTATAGGTATGTTTAATAAAGAAATTTACAAGTATGAACTATGCAATATTGAAAATGATATCTTATGTAAAATGTGTTGCCTCCCATATAAAAATGAATTCTTTTTCCTGTCACCTATTAACCACACCTTAAAAAATTTATAAGAAGCATAACTCATATTATAAATTTAAAATAACTTTATTCATGTAAGTTTTTGAAAAAAAATAAAAAGAACACACTTCGACTTTTTTTTCTTAATTATAGTATATTTGATTCGCTGTCGTATGCATCGGAAGCTGTGGTTTCTACTGAAGTTTGCAGTTTTTTATTAGCCGCTCGAACGCGATCGCAGGTTTGCTGTAGATACCTTTGCAAGTTTAAAATTGCATCCTTTTCGCTTACCCCGTATGCTTCTGTCAACGTTTCTAGAAAAGAATACGTAACGCTTTAATATTTAAAATGATAAGCATAGTTAGCAACGTTTTGTCTTACATACCAATCAATATATTAATATGCAGAAGATCTTTTACAGCATACTTTTTGTTTTCTCTTCCAGTATAGGAAATTTGTTTTTGTAGCTCTAAATCATAAATCCTGCTTATGATTTTAATACACTCTTTAGAACTTCTTCCTCCAATTTTTAATATATATGATTTCTGCAAAACAAATTATTAAATTAATAAGTGTATGTTTACAAAAATGATTAACATACAAATTTTTCTTTCAAAATTTCATTCTTCTTCATTTCTTGATCAAAGTTTTTAAGTTCCATTAGGCTATTCAATGGAAAGTTTTGTTCCTTTTCAAACTCCAAAAATCTACCTTTGCTTACAGATAATACAACTTTGGCTTCATCTCTTACAATTTGTCTTATTTCCTCTTTAAGACTCCCTAGTTCTTCTCTAATTACTCCTCTTATGATGTATTGAATATTTTCTGCCGTTAAGACAGTTAAAACAGACTCCACACTATGTATATCTGAGGTTGCATCAGCATTTTGGTCTACAGGAACCGAAACTTCAATTAATTCACCTGCACCTGTATCAGCTATATTCAAAATTTCTTTTGCTGGTTGTAAAGAATCCACTCCTGGCAAATTTTTAGAAGGTATTGAGCTGCTATCGTCAATCATCAATGACGTGGTTTCTAATTAAGTCAATCGAAATTAGATATATGAATATATCATTGGACTATTACAAGTTATTAATGTCATACATACCACAATTAGTATCCATTTCCGCACCATCAATTACCACTTCAGAGAATGAAAAAGATTTTAACATATCTTCTTTGCTATGGCAGGATATTGTTCGACTTACTGGCACTGCTGGTAAGTCGACGAATTCATCGTCCGAATCACTTTGATCAGATGAAATAGGAAGTGGACGTTCATTGCGTTTCCTCTTTCCCAATTTTTGTGGTTGAGTACATTTCTCGTAGTCTGAGGAATCCATTTCAGTCTTTGCTGTTAATACTTCTTCAGCTTTTAATGCTGCTGTATACGTATCTAAAAACATTATGTGAATTGAAGAAATAATTCATGTTAAAATAAGTAGCATTAGCGAAATATTATTATATGAAACTTACCATAACTCTTATTACCTAAACTTTATATAAAGGCCGGCTTTTCAGAGGCCGCTTCTTAGCCTTAACATAGTTTGCGGCATTTGGGGCAAATGGGGCCTAAATTGATTGAAAATACAAAGCAAAATTCACTATGGCTGCAAGTACGAATATATTTACTTACCATATTTTTCTCAATCCATTACACAGGTAGAGCCATTATAGCTCCATCACTTTCAAATTGATAAATCTTGAACATATTTACATCGAATGGAATGCACGTCTAAATGCAGATTACATGGACTATAGCGGTACTCAAACAGAACTCACATTGCTAACTGTGACAGTATCAATAATCGATAGTCAGTTAGCACTCGTTCAGTACTGCATTCAGTAATTCTTTTGAGTAAAGCAAATAAATACTGATTAGGTACTGAATTTCAGAATCCATTTTTAGAAGGAGAGGAAAAATGCAACCACCGATACTCTGTACTGTTTCAGTTCTGATACAATGTCGATTACCGAATCCTCTGTCTATGACACTAGTTATGGTTTTAGGAATCCGTTCAGAACTCTAGCAGCATTCAGAAACAGAATGGTTGAATTTCAATTCATGTAGAGTATTGACTGTCGTTATTAGCCCTCCAATATCGAAAAATGTTATACGGGGTACTATGAACAAGCAAAACCCCTTTCATATACCACCACCAAGAGTTTCGTGGAGAATTCCAAGCAAATCACAATTTACAGAAGCTAATAAGGAAACAAATGGTCCACAAAATGAAAGTATTTTCAGAAGTCTAAATACAAAAATTAACTCAATTACAAAAGTTATACAATCATTAAACCCTGATACTTTACCTACAGTGAGTAAAACATACCCAGAACAAAAACTGGGTATCCTAAATAAACATTGGGCTGAATTCGAAGAACTCAACAATACAATCGAAATGCAATCTACGCCACAAGACCTAGAAAATAAATACTTTACTGAAGATGTTTTCGGTAAAACAGAAGCAGAATGTGAAGAAACAGTAATTGCTATTCAAGAACAGCTAGACACGCGCTTCCCTAATCACAAACATGAGACACGAAATAACTCATCACACTTTCACAATGAAAGCACAGAAATCAAAATTCACATATTTCCCTATCCGAAGTAAAATTAGGAAAGTCTGTACTCCAATCAAAACTCCAAAACACAAGACAAAGAGCAGGAGAGCTTATCAAAGAATTCCTGCAACGAATTAATATGACACGTGCTCAATTGAACGAAACCACGCATTTATATACAACAGATAAACTACTGTTAAACTCTCTCGTAAAGGACAACGAAAAACAAGCTATTAGAGCAATAGAGGATGGACTAATTAGCGAACAACTACAAACATTAGCCAAGTTCCATGAAAATAGAGCATTAAAGCTCATAACGTCATATATTGGTCAGCAAGTATTACGCCTAGAATCAAAGGCAACAAAGTTAACAGCGAACTCTTCTCGCACTGCTCAATCAGCACAAGTGCAGAACCGCTTTTGTTACAAATGTAGGACACAGGGCCATTTAGCTCCAAATTGTCCACAGAACATTCGTACAAACCCAATCCCAAATAATTACTTTTCAAATAATGTAAACAAAAGTAATCCTACTAAAAAAGGTGATACTTTCAACAACTCCATCCCACTGACATATATATATAAATGGACTGCTTGATCTCCTGTTTCATATGGCACCAGTTTTGATTTCAGAAAGTATGCTCTCACTGTCAATGCTACCAACTGTCGTAAACTGCCGCTATATTTAAATTATTTGGAAATTTACGTATATGCATGTCAGTGGGATTTACTGAATTTACCATAAAAGTATTTGGGACTATTTGTATCGTTAAATTTTAATTATGAGTTGAAGGAAGTGTTTTTTACAAGGATTTTTACAAGCAATTTCTCGTTCCTAATCGTTACAGTTATTGGGAAAGTATGCTCTCACGGAAAGAGACAGGAATATGAAAGTGGTGCCATTTGCTTTCATGCATTTTTGGTTCAACAAGCAGTCCATTTATATACATGTCAGTGCTCCATCCCCACATGCAGGTATTGTCATAAATTAGGACATACCCTAGAAGTATGCAGGGCGAGAATAGCAAACCATGGGAATTTCTACAGACTAAATACAAATCCGGTTGATCAAAACTTCAGAAAGCGAACAGAAAGTCCCACTAAAACTACAATTCCCCAAAAAGAGGTCAGCTTCAACCAGATTCCAAATCTTAATTATAGAAAAACGTCCCCTTCCTCGACAATACAACCTCAAAATGAAACAAGGACAAATAAAGATCACGTACAAAATCCGAGAATATTTTTAACACACTCGGAAAACAAATCAAGGCGAGAGGAATTAGTCGGCAGCCCCTCGCAAATCCAAACAAAAGCCGACATTCACACCAATCCGAATTAAATACACCAAAACTATTAAATGATCACATATCGCTGAAAATACCAATTACTATCAGCCCCAATTCCATTGCCATTTCCATATCTACCAATGTATGCTCAAATAAAGAAACAAAGTTCCTTGTAGACACAGGAGCGGAAATCAGCCTAATAAAGTTCAATACACTGAAAGCAGGTAGCACTTACTATAAAGATGCATCTGCAAAATAAATACTTTATTTACGGAATCTACGACTACAGAAGGATTAATACTGGCAAAAATGTCACACATCAAACAATAATTTTCTAATAGAACATTCCTTCCAAATAGTAGGAGAAAACTCAGCCTTGGGATGTGACGGCCTAATTGGCCACGACTTCTTGTCCAGCTACAACGCTTGTATCAATTATAAAAACAATTACATTTCCTTAGAGGTGAAGCAATGTCATTCATCCTATCCCATAAAGCAATATCGCTCAGATTATCCAAATACATATCTTAGATATGATAACCATGACAAGAAGTCTGAAACACACAATGTAAGTGCTAATAAAAGCAAGTTCCCTAGTACTTCAACGGATTTAAACACCAAGCGTATAAAGTACCCCAAAACAAATGTTCTACAAAAAATGGAGCATATTTTCCAATCCAATGAAAACCGAAATGAATCGGACAAATTAAATAATAAAATTATTACAATTCCCGCTCGCTCTGAATGCATTATTCAAATTCCAACTTTGTCAACTACGGAATCAGTATATTTTAAACAAGAAGTAAAGCCAGGGTTGTTCATAGGTAATACCATAGTCAACCCATCACAAGGAATGGCAAAAGTCCTAGTTCTCAACACGAATGAGCAGGACGTCGAACTGGCAATTCATGGCATGAATCCAGAACGACTTCGATTGCATCTCTACGGATTCTAACAGAGATCCAATTAGGGGCAGAATAAAAAAACTGCAGACCCTGATTAAATTGGATCACTGTAATTTGGAAGAAGCCGAGAGTATTCGGAAAATTTGTAAGGATTTCAACGATCTCTTCTACCTAGAAGGGGGTTTCCTAGCATTTACAAATGCAACCAAGCACAAAATCGAAACAGTCCCAAATAAACCTCACATATACACTAAACCGTACAGACTACCAGAAACAAGCCGGAAAGAAATTACTCGGCAAATAAATGAAATGTTAGATTCGGAGATAATAAGCCAATAAGCCCTTCAAATAGTCCGTTGAATTCTCCCCTACTTCTAGTTCCCAAAAAGCCGGATGAGCATGGGAACAAAAATTGGCGAGTCGTTGTAGATTTCCGCCGAGTAAATGACATTACTATTGGCGACGCTTACCCATTACCTAATATTACAGACATATTAGATCAATTGGGTAAGTCCCTATATTTCACAACGCTAGACCTCGCCAGCGGATTCCACCAAATTCGCATGGACGGGAAGGATGGAGCAAAAACTGAGTTTAGCACTCCTTATGGTCATTACGAGTTTAACCGTATGCCATTTGGATTAAAAGATGCACCCGCAACCTTTCAACGTGCCATGAATAATGTCCTTTCCACAGTAATCATCTCAAAAGTCAATCTACCTTGCCGATTACAAAGAGATAGATTAGACATTGAAAAGATTTTAACTGAGATCTGCTCATACACAGAAGCAAATCAGTTAAATCAGGTAAATATATCCTTCCCTGTATTAGACCAACAAAATCTATCAACCATTAAAAGCATTTTTACCAAGGTCTTCCTTAACCAAAAAATAAATATAAAACTTCATCAAGATTCCATAAAGTATTAATCTAACAGCAGTGATATTGAGCAAGTTCTGAAAGATTTCCACTCTCTACCAACGGGAGGCTATCGAGGTGTCTCCCGTACAATTAAAATAATTAAAAAATAGTTGTATTGGCCTGGCATGTCAGACGATGTTGTAAGATATGTAAGGAAATGTAAACTTTGTCAAGTAAACAAAGTATCCAGAAATCCCAAGATTCACATGAAAATCTCAAGCATAAGTTCAAAACCTTTTAAAAGAGTATACCTAGATGTTGTAGGACCTCTCCCAATTTCCCATTCTGGAAATAAATACATCGTTACATTTCAAAACGACCTTTCCCAGTTCTCTGAGGCTATTCCCATAGTCAACACTGAATCTAAGACATTAGCGGAAGCCTTCACGACAACAATAGTTTGTCGACACGGCATTCCAGAAAGTATCCTAACAGGGATCTAACCTCATAAGTGGCATGTTCGCCAAGGTATCCAAACTGCTAAAGATCAAAAGGCTCAAACTACTGTTAAATACCTTTTTACGTGTATTCCTTTTCTTCGAGTATTCCTGTCGGGCTTATCACTTAACTGAATTAATAACACTTGTTTCTTTCCTTTTACAATTTTCTTTTATTTTTTCTCGTGGGTTATAATTTCACTATTTACACTTAATCCACTTGGACCCCTTATTTTATCGGTACGTATTCACGTTTCTCTTTTTTTTATTTTACAAATTCACACTTTTAGCCCTGCCGAACCGCCGAACCACACCAGATCTTTTTTCTGGGATCCAACCTTTTTTTTGTATTTCACTACTTTAAATTTCAACAAACTAATTTTTACTTTTCCGTTGCTTCTTCAGATCTCACTCTTTTTGCTCAGAGCACGCGCTACCGCTCTACAAGAAAACCGACGACAATTTTTCCCGTTCAAAAATCAACTCGCGCTTAGGAAATTTAAAATTCAACTCGCGCTTAGGAAATTTAAAATTCAACTCGGCTCTTGATCACTTTTGTCGCGATCAAGAGCCTTCGTTCAGGGTAAAAAATGCATAGTTGCATTTTCACCCTGAGAAAATTTTCATTTCTTCTGGACTTGATTAAACAAGTCCAGAATATTTTTCGTTGGACGGAGGCTTGAAATTTGATGCTTTTATAAACATCAGCCACCGTCCCGTCGATTGAAATTGCGGCGCGCGTATACATGCAATGTATTTTCGCGGCGCGCATTTCTTATCGCGAAAGCTTTTTTTTTTTTTTTTTTTTTTTTATATGTATGTACGTTCGTACATACATATTGTAATTTACACTACAAATCGTACTGAAGGTACGATTTGTCTTTTGTTTTATATTTTTTAAATTAAATATTTCTACTGACAAATTTTGCCTTCAGCAAAATTTGTCATGGGAACCTTTTTAGAACACGAAAATGGTATGTGAAGAAAATTGCTGATGCAATTTTCTTCGGTGGTTTGGTAGCAATTTACTACGATTTTTTGATGCCAAGCTTCTATGGAATTTTTCCACACACAACATGCCTTCCCTCTATGAAGATGAGAGTTATCCTTGGGAGAGGGAGAACTCTCTAGGAAAAATATTCGTATGAACGGACTTCCTTCGATATTGTTTGGATTTGAAAACTGTTATCGATGCTATTAGGTTACCACTGCTAGTAATCTCTCGTCTGCTACTTTGTAGCGGCCGCTGATTTCAAAAGTTTAAGGGAGGACTTTGCTGGTTTATCTCATTCGAGTTTTGTTCTTGGCCAACTGCAGTTATGATGTTATTTACCGCAAAATTAAGCAACAAGCCTCTGTTTAGCCCGGAGGGTCTCACGTCGGTGGCCGGTGAGATTTTTGTTGTTCACGTGATACCCGGGTGGCGAGGCCCAATCCGACTGGTGTTACTCAGACGGGGGGAGCGCCCCTTTACTATGTGGGGCGAGGATGCCGTGGCCGGCCGCACCTACAGGGTTAACCTACCGCTGTACCCCCACCAAGGACAGTCCTGGGTCGTCAGAGGTGAGTTTTAAGCCTATTTGTTACTGTGTTTTGCTAGGCTTATTCTCTGTTGTTTTCTCTTTTTTCAGGCGGAACCTTAAACTTGACCGGAGAGTACGGGCTGTGTGCGTGCTGCCACCCGGTGTTCGGGCCAGCCGTGATGGCGATTCTCCGGCAGCTGATGGTCACCCCTCCCGTCCGAGAGATCGAGGATGATTCAGACGAGGACTGGGACTAGGAATGACGCCTCGTGTTCCATCGTTACTACCCTTTTTTTTTTTTTTTAAATTAGCTTGTCTTTCCTATCTTTCTTCTTTTTCTTTTCTTTTTGCTACTAATAATTAATAACAATAAAAATTGTAAAAAAAAAAAATAATTAAATAAATGAAATTTCTGAACAAAATGCGCTCCTGTTCTATACTTCATCCCACCTTTTCCTTCTTCTTTTCGTACTTTTACAGGAGGATTCAAAGGAGGACAAGGGAACAATCGAAATACCCCAGCTTATTTTTTTTTTCTTTTTTCCCGTGTTTGTCAGGTTGGTTCGGTCGGACGGTTTCGGCTTCGCTTTACAGCCTTATCTTTATTATAGCGTGTTCTTGTTAGTGTTAATTTTTAAAATTTTCTTCTTCTAACCTATTTAAGGCTTATTTATTTTTCTAATGGTAGCCTGGTATTTTATAATCTCTTATTTATGCTTTATTTCTACTTTTAAGAAATGTTTTATCTAGTTTTAGTACCTTACTGTATTTTTATAAATCTTTAATTCTAATGTATTTTACTTTTCTTTTGCTGCTTTGTGCATTTTTAGGTACAATTTATTTCTATTATTTTATTCCTAACTTCATATAATATCTTTTTATTTTAATTCTATTTTTTCATCTATCTTTTCTGTACATTTAGTTTTAATGGGTTTTAGGACTTTCCGCCTGTTCCATATTTTAGTATATTTTACTTTTTAGGTTAACATTTTTCTATGTATACCTTCAAAATTAATTTTATTTGTATAATATTTCTCTTAACATTCTTTTGTTTATTTAACCATTTTTATTTTGGTTTGCTTCATCTTTGTTTTTATTTCTACTACAATTTAGTTTGTTATTTATTTATTATTTAGTTTTAATATAACTTTGTGTAAATTTTTTTTTTTATTTCTATTTATTTTCATATTTATTTATTTGTTGATTTATGTTTAACTAACTCTAAATCATTTCCGTTTAAAGCTATTAGCTTAAAAACTTCCTATTTATAATTAGGTTTTAATTAATTTTTTAACTATTCTATCTATGGTTATTTCTATTTTGTTCATTTACGTCCGCCTTCAATTTTAATTTTATTTCTACTCTATTTTGGGTTTATTTAAAATTTTGTTTTATTTTTATATATATGTTTACAATATATTTATTTAGGCCTTGCTGCCTGTAATACATGTTGTTTTATACCTTTTACTTTTTGTTATGGTACATTATCGCATCTATGTACGTTTCGTCTTTTACCAGGTCTACCTTTAATGTCCTTAATTAAGTTGATTGTCCATATTGACAGTGTCCGTGTTCCATTTTTTAAACGATTTGGACTGATTTTGTTTTCGGGAGGCTTCTGGCTCGCCTTAAACTGGGTTGGGGAGCATTAGCTCGCTCTAGAGTAGCTTGGGGAGCGTTAGTTCGCTCTTCCATAGGAATTCCCTCTGATAAAAATTCGGGGTTACCTTGTGGGTGTTTTGACCGCTGTTTCATTCTTGTGACAACAGGGTGTACATATTTCACTGCCACAACAACCATTATGGCCAGAACTAATAGGCTCGTAAATGATAAAGAGGTTGTGGACAGGATATGGGATTGTCGGCTTGATACCTTTTCCTGGTATTTAATGATTTTGTTTTGGATTTCCTCTAAGGAGTGTGTACCCTGGTAGACTGATTTGTGCATATCGTCCCCCGTTAAAATTTCCATTGAAGCTTGCGTTTGGTTTTGAGGTTCTGGTAAAATGTCGGCCAGACTCAAATTCAATAAGGAATGATTGAATTGTGGAAATTGTTTGGGTTGAATTATATTCAGCGGGCGTTTACTTTGACCTTCGTATTTGAGCACCTTGTCACTTATTTGCACTTGACATGGTTGCGTTATCTCTAATATCCCTTGTCCTTCCAGTTTCGAGATCAGAAAGTGATCTGGACATGTGATGTGTAGCACCGTTGAGGTGATAAATGAAAATAGCCACGTATTTGGCTTGTTTAGTTTAATCAACATGTCCTTTTGGGGAGCTTGTACTCTGGTCCTGCATTTGGGCACTTCATTTAAAGGATTATATAGTAATTTAATGGCACATTCATTTGATGTTGCTGCCTTTATTATGGGCGTATTTAGTCGGCCTACATACGTGTTTTCTTCCAAATTACTTGTTATTTTCTTAAAGTTGTTCATGTCTTCGCCTTTTAATAGGAGAAATTCCTGGGTTTTAGCGCTATTGGCTATGTATGAATAACCAGGGTCTGGAATTAATGAATAATTTGCTGACTTGGGTACGGGATAGCATTGAATCTGTTGTAGCCTCATTTTTGGCAGATTAAAAATTGGGAGAGTAATTCTCACCACCAATTTGTTCCGCATAAGGAGTGATTGGGCTCCTGCTGTTTGGTAGAGGATGGCTAAACAATTCTGATCGTTAGGGCAATACGAAGTTGTTTTGCGATATATCTCCAGTAGATTTTTGGGAGACATTAGGAGTGGATGAATATGATTGGTCCTACTAGCCATTATTATATCCAGAAGGGCTTGTTGTCGATATTCAACTTCGATGATTTGGAGCAATAAGCTTGATATAATCTCTTGTCTTAGCTGCCTTTTAGTTAAATCATCGGCTACATGGTGGAGATCGTTTATCTGGTGTGCTATTTTTTGTTGTCTGTCTATTAACATGGCCAGCGGTTTTTGAATCTTTTCCAAGGTTGTTTTAACAACACTGATTTGTTGTTTCTCTAGCTCGGCTAGGGCTTGTGTATTCGATTCAAGTTCTTCTAACCTGCTGTAAATTTCTTTTTCGTTATTGCTGTCCATAGTGCCAAACAAATAGTGCATGGCATTGCCTATTCCATCAAATAGCGATCTGGCCTTGCGTTTTGCTGGTGCTAGTTCCTTTATAGTTTCCGTGCGCTTTCGTACGCTGTCTATTATAGGGTGTATGTGTAGTTGCTGCACGTTACACAGGTCTTCTGGGTTGGTTACATTTATGCAGAGTTTATGCACTAAGTGCTCCGCATATTCTGCTAGCTTTATCTGGGCATCTAATTCATCCAAATATATTTCGGTGAGGACATTCCAGGTGTCATGATATACCATGAGGCTTCCCAGGTCCTCGAAAAATATACCCGAGCCCTTTAGTTGGGTCCTTATATAGGGTTTGTCAGCGATTTCTCCTGTTGTGTATTGGATGAGGAGGGCAAATACGATGAATTTTAGTGCCATTTCTGTGGACAATTCGGAGGAAGGAAACAATTCTTTAAGTTTATTTGTACTTGCATTGTGCCGTTTTAAACTGGGCAGTGGAGTGACTCCACCGCAAACGTTTCTGGGGAGGTATTGAAATGACGTTTAATGGACATTGAAGTAGGAATTTCAAGTCAACCTGGTTCATTTTTGTACAACATGCTTTTATTCGAAATATGGTTTTAAACGATTATTATGTACCGTCACCATTCGCTTACCAATTTTGATTGTGGTATTCACATCACTTGGGATTGCTATTACCTGATAAGGTCCTACCCAGATTTGAGAAAGCTTATGTTTCCTGCTTTCGTTCTTGATGAGGACCTTGTCTCCTACATGGAAAGTTAGGGGCCGTACTGTCTTATCGTAGTACCCCTTTGAGCGCTGTTTACTTGCCAATAAGTTCTTTCGTGCCGTGGCATATGATTTCTGGAGCTTATACTTCAGTATATGATAATAGCTCTCATGATTGTAAACGGGTTCGGGATCCCGTTTTAAATTTGATGGGACATCCGCTGTGAAGCCGTATAGGCAGTCCATTGGGGTAAGTTTAGTACCCTCGTGTACACTATTATTATACACGAATGCAGCGGTTCGTAGGAATTGGTCCCATGTTTTGGGATTTTCGTCTACGATTGTTCGCAGATATTCAATCAGCGGTCTGTGGGCACGCTCTAGTGCTCCGTTAGACTGCGGGTGGTATGCCGAAGTCTGTAACTTCTTTACCTTTAGAAGCTTACATACTCTTTTGAATAATTCACTCAGGAAATTTGTTCCCTGATCGGTGAGTATTCTTTTGGGTATGCGATAGCGCGTAACGATTTCATCAAAGAAAACCTGCGCTACTGTGACTGCTTCTGCATTAGGTATTGCATACCAGTCGACAAATTTTGTTAGATTATCTTGAAAGGTCAAGATATATTTGTTACCTGATGTCGTCTCTTCTAATGGACCTACAATATCGAGGTAAACTTTGTCGAACGGTTGTTCTGCGATGTCCGTGATAACCATTGGCATTTTATATTGTGGAGAAGCTTTCATCGTCTGGCACTTTGGGCATTTTTTTATGTATTTCTTGATGTCGCTAAGCATGTGTCTCCACCAATACTTGCGTCTTATGCGTTTGTAAGTTTTTATGACACCTTGATGGCCACCAAATGGAGAATCGTGATAATCTTTTAAGATTGTTTGGATCTCCGTGGGGCTAGTAATAACTTCGGGTGTCTTATCAGTACTTACTTTTGACTTCCTCCACATCTGAGTCCATCGTGTGGTGGACTAGGGCTTTTACCGTTAAGGTATTGCCTAAACTGTCTTCCTTTAATGCTTGAGGGATGCGACTTAGTGCATCGGCATTAGTGTTGTACTTCCCTGGTTTATATTCGATGTTGTAATCGAATTCAGATAATTTGTGGTGAAATCTCACCAAACGGGAAGTAGGGTCTTTCACATTGAAGACGCCTTTGAGAGGTTTATGGTCAGTGTAGACCGTGAATTTCCGGCCTTGAAGATAGCACCTGAAATTCTTCGTAGCCCAGACAATAGCCAATAACTCTTTCTCTATAGTAGAGTAATTTCTTTCGGCTTTGTTTAATGTGCGGCTTGCGTAGGCAATGGGCTGGTCCTTTCCGACTTCTCCTTGAGAAAGAACAGCTCCTAGAGCCTCGTTACTTGCGTCCGTAGTAAGATTAAAAGGTTTTGTAAAATCGGGGTAAATCAAAAGTGGTGGAGAAATTAAAGCATTTTTATGCTTTGAAATGCTTCTTGGCATTTCTCTGTCCAAGTGAACTTTACATCCTTTCGTAGTAAATTCGTGATTGGACGTACAATTTTGGAGAAGTCTGGAATGAATTTCCTGTAGTAATTGGCAAGTCCTAGAAATGACTGAACTTGCCTTACTGTTTTTGGAACAGGAAATGTTTGGACGCAGGCCGTCTTACTTGGGTCTGGTAGGGCTCCTTCGCTAGAACATTTATGTCCTAGGTAAACAACTTCTCTTCGTAGAAACTGGCACTTCTCTGGCTGCAGTTTCAAGTTGTTCTCTCTCAACTTGTCGAAGACTTTTCTCAACTTTTCGTTGTGGTCATTTAAATTTTTTCCATAGATGACGATGTCATCTAGGTAGACAAAACATTCGAGGCCTTGTAGGCCTGTTAGTACGAAATTCATTAGGCGTTGAAATGTGGCAGGGGCTCCTTTGAGCCCGAATGGCATACGCTTGAACTCATAGTGCCCATAGCTTGTGCTGAAAGCAGTTTTATGTCGATCTTTTTTGTCGACAAGAACTTGGTGATAGCCGTTGGCCAAATCGAGTGTGGTGAAATACCTTGCGTGACCTAGTTGGTCGAGAATATCCTCGATTCGGGGTAGCGGGAATGCGTCTCCAATTGTCTTTTCGTTTAATTTACGAAAGTCGACAACGACGCGCCACCTTTTTTCACCGTCAGGTCCCGCTTTCTTGGGGACAACTAGTAGAGGTGAATTCCAAGGGCTTTTACTAGACTGGACTATCCCGCTGTCTAGCATTTCCTTTAGCTGCTCGTTAATTACTTTCCGCTGTGTTTCGGGTAAGCGGTACATTTTTTGATTGATTGGTGCTTGATCTTGCACCAATGGGATGTTATGCGATATTGCATTTGTATAAGTGAGTTTGTCACCTTTGAGGAAGAAGATATCGGTATACTCTTCGCAGAGCTCTGATATCGAAATTTTTTCTTCCGCGGTCAAATTAGGGTCTAGGCTGAGTTCTTGCTCTAGCCTAGAAATACGCGGGTATTGTTTTGGATCGTCCGGAGTCTCATTATCCGGGTATAGATATCGTACATGTTGTAAAATTGCTGATTTTTCAGCTGAACCTTGGTTTGACTTACTATTCCTTGTAGATTTGTGTCCTGAAATTGGATTGTATTCAGTTAATTCCTTATGAGGCTTTATTTTGTTGTATTTAGCATGTAACAGGGTACTTGCTTCCTGCTTTGCCGACAGCTGAGTTTCATACACCTGTGCGGTCTTTGCCTTAGGTTGTGTGGGATACTCATGCGCGTCAATACTACTGCTTTTTGACCATGTAAAGTCTTTTGTGTTGTGTGACGGTTGAGTAATATGCACCTTTAATATAGGCTTTAGCGACTCGCTACCGTTCTTATATGGCCGTTGTTTGTTTAAGAGTGATTTATGCCTCGGGATTTTGGACGGAAGAGTTATATGCACCTTTTTGGCAGGCTTTAGACACTCATTACCGTCTCTACTTAACTTGGATATTTCTTTTGCATTCAATATAGGAGTGTGCGTAGTTTTGTGGTCTTTTGTACGCGTTAATTGGACTATGGTGTAGTCGTTTATGGGATATAGCTGTAACTTTAAGCTATGTATGACTACTTGATGACTGTTAGCGTTGAGAATACTAACCAGCACTAATTCTTCTCCAGACGACAGTAAACTGTTTGCCAAGAAGACTCCATCGCTTATCTCTTGTGATAAACAGAGCATTTCTTCTTGAGTTTGTAACGGCACTGGGGCAACAAGTTGAGAGCGCGCAGGTATGCAGATTGGTTCCTTAAGGGTAACCAATTGCTGCCTGATTTCCTCGGTCTCTTGTTCGCCCAGACAGCTCTTTTCACATTCCTTGGGCCCTTTTGGAGCTTGGCAGCCAGCTTTTCTCGTTTGAGAAGCCTTGAAGACACTGCAGGTGGATAGTTCAGCCTGTTTAGACTCTACCTCTTCTGCAAGTGCTCTTACTTCGACTGCTTTTTCAGAATGTAGCTTGTCCGTTTCAAACTCTAATGGCAAAGCAAATTCGTCTGGATTAGTTTCCGTGCGAGGAAACCTTAGTGCCTTTTTAGGACCCTCAACGTTACAGTTTTTTGGTAGGAAATCATTTCCTAGAAGTCCATCATCGGAAAGGCCGGGCAAGTTCTTTACGACTTGAAACTTGCAGGGAATTTTGTTTTTGAAAACGAAGTTTCCCTGGCAATTTCCCAGCATCTTTCCGGTACCAAATGGGGTCTGAAGTGTGCATGCCTCATTGTGGTTAATTTCCTTGAGATCTTTTAATGACCTTTTCTTTATTATACTTACCTCAGCGCCTGTGTCTACTACTAGTTTAGTTTGGCCGTTCAGGCCTATGTCTAAAGGAAGTTTTACTGTAGCGACACTGGAATCGGGCTGCTGAGGGGACCCTAATTTATTAGATGGGAGATTTATAGTCGAGCCGGGGAGTTTTGGGTCGACTGTACGTCGTTTCCCTGACTCCGGGCTTCCCATTTACGTTTTTGTTGGCAGTTATTTACTGCATGTCCAGAACGACCACAAAATTCGCACTTTTTACGCACGTTATAGACTCTGGAGTTGTTGGGGTTTTGCGGCTCTCTAGGACGTTGGTTTGTTGCTTCTCTGTTTTGGGGTCTTTGAAAACTATTGTTGTTCCTTCTGCAGTCACGCACGTCATGATTATACATTTTGCAGTTCACACAATAAGGCGTATTTTTCCTTTTGAGGCAATCAGCATATGTATGGCCTCTTAAGTTACAAAAACTACAACTGATTTTATTTAAATAGGTATTTTTATTATTTACATTGTAATTTTTATTTGGCGATCTTGGTTCCTGTTTGATATATGCTGTGCCTCCCTGTGTGAACTGTGACGTTGGTATGTGACTGCTTGGGTTAATGGGCATATTGTTTTGGAGGGGGGCCTGTGAGTATGAGATGATGCCAGGATTGTATACGCTTTGATTTACTAGGGTACTGCTTGGAGTTAAATGTGTGTTACTGGGTACACTAGTACAGGCAGAATTTGGCAATGTATTCTGCATCATATTTGTTTGGAACTGTCCTGGAGGTTGCAGGAATAGAGCACTTTGCTGGAGACGCTCCATGTCAAGCGCTCTTTGTACGAGGTCATCCACCGTGCCGTCTGTCATGGTCAGGAGGTATTGGCACATATACGGGTTATTGACTCCTGTTTTTAGTGCGTTTTTCGCGAAATCTTCCAGCTGCGTTTTAACAGCTGGCGCTGCTGTGGCTCCGTATTTGGATTCTGCTGCTTCACTGCAGAGTGCCAGCATTTGTTTCACTCGTGCCGTGAAGGCTGTGAGGTTTTCCAAAGGATACTGCCTTGTAGTGATTAATTTATTTACCAGTTCCTGGTAAGTTTCCCTAGGCAGGTAGGTACGATTTAGCCGTTCTTCTACCTCTTTGAAAGTAGTAGGCATATTTGAGGCAAAAAGCTGGTAAGCTTCGCCTCGAAGTCTGGTGGGGAAGATTTGCAGAAAAGCTGCTAGTTCTTCCACCGAGATGCACTGTATTACTTGTCTGCAGCATCCTAGGAAGGTTTGGAGCTCAAGACTCAATTTTGGGTGCTGTTCTCCCGAAAATAGGGGAACTAGCTGGGCAGTTAGCTTTGCTATTTTCGCGTAATCTGCCATATTTGGAATAGGGGGTTTCGAACTCGAAATTGGCACTAATGGGGAGCTAGTATCTTCGTTGCTGGTTTCCAGAAGGGAGTCGCCCAGCCAATTTAAGAGGATCTCACTCGCGGTGGAATCACTGACACTGTCTTCGTTGGCACTTTCTCTTAAGGCTACACTATTATTTTGTGCTATATCTACTTCGAGGGAGTGCGAAAATTCTCCAAACTCCTTTAAGCTCCTTTAAGTTCGGAGGAGTTTCGCACTTTCTCTTCCAAATTTTTTAAATATATTTCTAAATTTAAAGTGTTTCTTACTGGGTTGGGACCTGTCAGGGTTGTCCCACTCCTTAACGTGACTCCTCTTGTTGTTGAATTTGTTGGGGGCGTTTGTTCTCCACCCTCTGTTGCGGATGTTGCTCCCGCGTTGCCTCCTTCGTACCGGGACGGATCTTCCTGTGCGTCGCCCGGCGAGGAAGATTGTTGAGGAGTTGATGGAAGTTGGATTTCCGGCGGTATTTCTTGGTGGGAGCTTTCCTCGCTCATGGACCACCGTGTGTGAAATTTGCAGCTAGGGGGGCTTCTGCCGTCTTAATTCCCTTGGTTCAAATTGAGAGGGGGGCTTATTGCCTTCTTCGAGGTCCCTCTCAATTCAGGATCGTTGGTTTGGTTTCTTGAAGTTCTTTTACTGCCGGGGGGGCCCGTGGCCTTCTTAAATTCCCCTGGATAAAAGCTGAAAGGGGGGCGCGTTGCCTACTTCGAAGTCCCTTTCAGCTCTGGATCGCAGATAGCGGATGGTTTGCAAACTTCCTTCCTTCAAGTGTAAATTTTAAAATTTTGGGATGTGGACTTCTTTATCCTGGGCTGGGATGAAGCCCGCTATTTTCCCACGTTGGCACTTTGTGCTTTGATGAGGGGGTGGCTGCGTGTTTTTCAAACAGAGGCAGTTAAAGCTGTCCGACCCCGAGCGTTGGGAGCCGACAAGATCGAATTACTCCTGAAGCCAGACTCAACTTCAGGCGAAGGGTAGGGTGTCTTGCCCAGTATTTGACCTCGTCCTAAACTCCTTTTGATTCGTAGGATAGAGGCTTTTCAAGCGCTTATACCTTTTTTTTTGTTTTTCAAAGTAGGCTTCCTCTACCCTACCGGCTGCGCCAATTGTTAAATACCTTTTTACGTGTATTCCTTTTCTTCGAGTATTCCTGTCGGGCTTAGCACTTAACTGAATTAATAACACTTGTTTCTTTCCTTTTACAATTTTCTTTTATTTTTTCTCGTGGGTTATAATTTCACTATTTACACTTAATCCACTTGGACCCCTTATTTTATCGGTACGTATTCACGTTTCTCTTTTTTTTATTTTACAAATTCACACTTTTAGCCCTGCCGAACCGCCGAACCACACCAGATCTTTTTTCTGGGATCCAACCTTTTTTTTGTATTTCACTACTTTAAATTTCAACAAACTAATTTTTACTTTTCCGTTGCTTCTTCAGATCTCACTCTTTTTGCTCAGAGCACGCGCTACCGCTCTACAAGAAAACCGACGACAATTTTTCCCGTTCAAAAATCAACTCGCGCTTAGGAAATTTAAAATTCAACTCGCGCTTAGGAAATTTAAAATTCAACTCGGCTCTTGATCACTTTTGTCGCGATCAAGAGCCTTCGTTCAGGGTAAAAAATGCATAGTTGCATTTTCACCCTGAGAAAATTTTCATTTCTTCTGGACTTGATTAAACAAGTCCAGAATATTTTTCGTTGGACGGAGGCTTGAAATTTGATGCTTTTATAAACATCAGCCACCGTCCCGTCGATTGAAATTGCGGCGCGCGTATACATGCAATGTATTTTCGCGGCGCGCATTTCTTATCGCGAAAGCTTTTTTTTTTTTTTTTTTTATATGTATGTACGTTCGTACATACATATTGTAATTTACACTACAAATCGTACTGAAGGTACGATTTGTCTTTTGTTTTATATTTTTTAAATTAAATATTTCTACTGACAAATTTTGCCTTCAGCAAAATTTGTCATGGGAACCTTTTTTGAAAACGAAAATGGTATGTGAAGAAAATTGCTGATGCAATTTTCTTCGGTGGTTTGGTAGCAATTTACTACGATTTTTTGATGCCAAGCTTCTATGGAATTTTTCCACACACAACACTACTCCATATCACCCTCAAACAAATGGTGCATTGGAGAGAAGTCATAGAACTTTAGCAGAATACCTCAGATCTTATGTAGCGAAAGATCCTCAGGACTGCGATACATGGATTCCATATGCCTTGTCTGTCAACAATACCACACCTCACTCGAGTACAAATTATACTCCCCGCGAACTCCTGCACGGATTCCCAGCCGAAATCCCAAACAATCTAAAATCATCTCCGACCGTTTGCTATAATTTCGATAATTATGCAAACGACTTAAAAGCACGTCTACAATACAGCGTCGTCTGAATTCTTGTTTCGGCCATACGCCTTCAACCTACTTTCGAGAAAAACGCATTTGAAGTTGGACTTTTATTATTTTCAAATTTATGCGATAGGTTTTTTTTAATTTTTCTCATAGTTTTAGTGTTATATGGAGGTTCTGTACACAAAGTGTCATCAATTTTCGCGTTATAGAAGATAAGATACAGTACTTAATAATGAACCTATTTCTTTTCGAGGTTGGCTATATCCCATACACTGAAAAAAAGTTTCGCACAGTGTATGATATGTCCGATGATGAGTCCGAAACAAGAATTCAAATATTTTTCTGCAAAATGTAACGCATTTTGAGTGATGTGTCAGATTAAATAGATTATATTCATATATGTTTCCCAACTTAAAATATTTAATTTTTTTTACATTTTTGTTGAATGAAAAAATGAGACAAAATCAATTCTGAAACAATATTTTATATTGAACAAAAAATACATTATTTTCACATTTCAGATAACTTATATTAAATGAGATCATTAAACAAAATACTTCGAAATAAACATAAATTTAAATTCATAAATTAAAATTTAAATTCATAAATTTAAATTTAAATTCATAAATTTATGGAAAGCGATGTTAAACTCTGTATTAAAATTTTTTCTATATATTGCTTCCGTGACGATATTGCCTTCATTTTGATCAATATACGTTTTATACATTTTTGTTAAACTTCAATCCTGTTCCAAGTACATCTTTTGGCTTGTAGATCGACAATAGTGCGACTCCACAGTTTTCAAACTGTTGATGTGTTTTCTAACACTATCCAATTGTTCTGAGGATGTCGACTTTTTTGCGTATCTCCCTTTTTGTCTTTTCAGTGGACAACCAGTAGCCTTATCCATCAAGTTTGTGAAAAAATAATAAATTCTGGCTTTATTAATAACCAGAGTATTCAAGAAAAACGTTCTACAGACTCTATGAATATGACCATTTGATTCTAAGTAATATTTAAATGAGAAGGTTTTGTTGACGGATTCCTTAACACGTCGACGTCTTACTTTATTTTGCTTAACAAGCTTGGCATAAAAGTTATTTTTCTCTTCATCCGACATGGACCAAAACATTCGGAATATATTCTGTCTATCATCGCTTGTAAAAATTTTGGAACACATAAAAAAGCATGTGTGGATACAAGCAGGCTTAATTTTCTTGGGTTGCACATTAATTCCTTTGTGATTCGTGTATTCCTGACCAGATTCTCTTAGCTTTGTTCTCACATGTTTTACCCAAAGATTGGGCTGCTTCTCTTTTTTCTTTGCTACGATCGAGAATGGTCTTTCTAATTCTGAAAGGCAAGAATTTCAAGACATAAGTTCATATATTGACTTGTATGCATTTATTACTATTAAAACTGGAAGTAGGGGGTAGATTTCTAAAGCCCGAATCATTTTCTTGGCCTTCTGAATATAGAGGGAGAATAATTAACTCACAATGTTATGAATTATTTAGAAATATTACCACACGAGCTTGGTCTCGTAGTAGATGGAATATAATTTGGATCATTATCTATATCATCATCTGCAAAATTACCATTTATTATAAAAACAAAATTTTCACATACTAACAATATCGCACCTGAAAAGTCCATTTTGGAACTATCTGAAGTAGCATTATTTGCTTTAATTGATTCATTATTTCATCATACATATAAGTTCATGCATTTTTGCAATATTTTTTAATTCATCGAAATAATTTACATAAATTGGTTTGTCTACCTTATAATAATTCCCGTATCATGCTATTAACATTCACGTACTCACGTGGGGTTAATTTTACCTGAAAGATTTTGTATTTTTTATTAGTAGGTATGTTTATTGTATATATGTATATTATAATTGCATCACAGAATGTACATACTGTACCTGAAAATAAGACTAGTCGGCCACCAAAATGAATAAAAATTCTACCGAAACATTTGATGTTTACGCGTCTATGCTCATAAAATTGTTGTTGCCCTCCAAAAGGAAAAAATTTCCAGTAAATTTCTAAGAAAAAATTGCGGCCTTCCCTACATCAGGTCGAGGCATCGTTGTTAGATTTTATATTCGAGCGAGTCACTGCTCTTGGCCTCGGCCAATGCATAGAAATTCGAAGGAAGAAATTTCCAGTAAATTTCTCAGAAAGAATTGTGGCGTTCCCTTCATCGGGTCGAGGCAACGGTGATTTTGTATAGAGCGAGGCATTGGTGGCTTACCCTTTGGGCGCGTCATCAAGTGCCAAGTCGAGGCATCGTCGAGGCATCGTTAGTTTTATATTCTAAAAAAGCGTTGCATATTTTTGTTCTACGTGTCCAGTCTTTGTATGTATTAGTTTGTCTATGACACAACATTTTTTTTTTCTCTCTAAGAAACATATTTCTTTTTGTCAATGTTCTTTCACTCCCACTAGAAAACTATCTAGGAGCCAAATAATACACACACATTCCATTGCATATTCACTTATGGACGTGTGTAATTGCATGTAAGGGAAAATGTAAATATCCAAAAATGATAAAGGATAAAGAAATATATGTATATATGAAACATAATAAACAAAGCTTAACTAATAAAAAAAAATGAGGGGTTTGAAATAACAAAGTTAGAGAAAATATCCGAAATTATTATAAAACATAAATTTTTTTTTATATATCTATACATATATGATAAATAATAATCAACATAAATGTTAAAATAAATAAGTATTATGCCAAGAAAAGTAGAAGAGCCAATACCGTAACTAGAAGAGAATATTAATCTCATATAAGAAACAAAACCTTTTTCCATTAAGAATATACTCGACGGAAATAATAAATTGTAAACAAATACATACAAATTAAACTATCAAGTTATAATTAATCAATAAAAGCTTATGAAAAAATATATAATAACTACACCTATAATAGTAAGGAAACTTTCTTCCAATCTAGATTCTCCAAAATCTACAATTATCTCATATTATTAATTTTACTATATGTTGTAGTTTTGTAATCACTTAAAGCTAATTATCGCACCCTGTTTATTCCCAATATGTAAAATCTAGCATGGCCGTCAAGAAAATAGGATTTATTGCGCAAATTATAGTTATTTCAACAATTTTGTTTTTCCTATGTAAAATTATATACATAACGGCTACCATAAATAAGAATATACACAACATTATATACATATATATATATATAATTATTCCACCGTTTATAAAAATTCAAAACATGTTAAATTAGATAATTTAGATAGAAATATGTAATTAAAAATTTACCATATATATATATCCCATACTAATAACTAATAATCTTAATAACGAGCAAATCAAACTAGGTTAGTTAAAAAGAAAGTTTTCTTTTTTTTTTTACAAAAAAAAACTTTTTTTTCCCCAGGGGGAATGATGTTGTAACCCAGATGCCTATTGACCCGAATCACAACCACAAAGCCAATACGCCAATATCTTGCCCTGTGCAATATATTGGCGTAGTACAAATTGACACTGAAACGTAAAATTTATTTAACTTAAAAATTCATTTAAATTTCATTTGCATTTAAAAATGCATTTACGTACTGCAACAAAATGCAATTTAGCATAAATTGCATTTTGTTATCAGTCACACATTCCATTCACATGGCACGTATACTTACCTACATGCAGTACTATGTACATACCTACAGCTTTTCCGCTATCTTATCTGCATGTACTATACATACGTATAATTATTTCCGTCGGTAGTATTAAAAATATTATTTTTATAAGACACAGTGCATATCAGATTTCATGCATATGCACTGCGTCTAAACTTTTTGTACTTTCCCACGTACGATTTTTCACGTCGTGGGAAGGTACTGAAAAAAAAAAAAAGCTTTCATGGGTACCTGGGGGCAGCAAGACCAATCCTCGCGGAGTCGTCTTTTAACCCGTCGAGGAGTAGAATCCAAAAATTGTAATTCTTTAAACGGCCACGGGAAATTCAAATATTTTTCAATAATAAGTTTTGTAAATTTAATAAGTGTCATAAATTCAAATATATGTACAAATCTGAATCGCCTCGTGAAGTTCAAATATTTTTCAAGTGATAAGTTTTTTCAAATATTTTTCAAGTGATAAGTTTTGTAAATTCAATAAGTCTCATAAATTGTAATGTTTTTCAAATCGCCTCGCGATTTATAAGTTTTAATATTTTTGAGTTCAATAAAGAATATAGTAGTGAAATATTTGCTTTACAATTTTTTTTTTGTGCCATAAATTTCCTCTCCGATCGATTCTTCCTGAGTATGCCAGGAAGCACGAGAGATCGGCTATTCAAGAGAATGCCGTGTGGCATCGACACGGAAATGTGTGCCAATTTCTTTCTTTCCTGTTTCATTCGTCGACAGTATTCCCGCCAACGAACGGTCGATCGTTTCTTTCTTGGTCTAAGGTCCAGGTCAGGGTATATGATTTCAGCTAGCTCCGCCACTGAAGAAAAGATACGGTCTCTTACTGCATTGTAATTCTGCAGACGCGTATGATACGGCGCAGCGGATGTAAAACATAACAGAGCTTGGTGGCCGTTTTATTACATAAACGCCGGGAGGCCGAATCTCCTGCTCAGTAACATTGCCAGCGAAAAGTGCTGTCGGTATTATCGGAACGTCAAAGATCAAAGACTCTTCCAGAGAAGTGTCTAGTAGGGTCAGGGGCTCCTCAGGGGTGGAAACAGGAGCTTGAAGATCAGCGAGGAAGTCTATTAGATTCTCCGTCTCTATCAGTGAAGTATTCGTATAATCAGGTAGATTGCTGGTTTTATCGGAATCACTGAATGATATCAACGGACAAGACAATGCTTCGTTGTCGGGGTCTGCTGATGGAGCGGACCCTACTACCTGTTCAAAAATTGAACTGGAGTCGTCATAATTGTTGCTGTTTGGGCTGATGACACTGGTCGAGAAAAGGTGTTGGGATTCCTCACCCGTCTCTGTGCAAAGGGTCTGCAGTTTGGTTTAAAGACATTCTTGCGTCTGACAAGTCTTGGTTTATGGACCGGAGGTCGTCGATCTCGTTCACTCTTTGGCTTGGTAAGGGTTCCAACTATAAGCTGTAGCAATTCGTAGCTGCGTAGCTTGAATCTGAGTGACGAGCAATCTAAGTTGACCCATAGTATTGGTGGGATGCAGACAGATCTTATTTTGAATATCGGGCAATAGGTTGGATTTAACAAGTTCCAGAAATTCGACGGCTGGCACAGGGTTTTATAAATGGTCCCGTATATGTACCAGGTGTTGGTGGAACGTAGCAAATGACTCCCCTGCTTTCTGTTTTCTCAACATCAGCTGGACCTTGACCTTGAGGTCATCCTTCGGTACTCTGCATTCAGCTAACAGAGCTGCTTTTATATATTCCCACGAAGGGGTGGAATTCTGTCTAAGGAGAGACCAGTACCAGTCCATTGCCGAACTAATAGATCAAAATCTCCGTCCGTCCAAGGCTGAGTATGTGAGTATTTCCACCCGAAAGACGAACTCATCTACAGTCAGTCGAGAGCTATCCCCGCCGTAGGAGATATTCCATCTTCTGATAGGACTACTAGAACGTTGATGTCTTGAATTGGACGGGATACGATTGCATGAAGCTGGCGGAGACTGGTTAGGATTCTGTCCATGTTGACTGAATGCGGACGATGGTCTATAAAACGACTGTCTACGCAGATCGTGAAATCCTGAGGTGGTATTGGTTCACCCACAGGAGGAGGAGGTCGTGATACGTGGACTGGCGGCATTGGAGCTGATATCTGCTGTCTGACGTTATTCGGCAGTTCCGTCCGCAATGTGTTCAGACTCTGCTCATGGCCTTCGCGAACTAAATACTGTAGCTGAATGCGCAGACCTGTGGCCTATTTCGTCGTGAACTGGGATGTGAAAAAGTCATGGAACGCGGATCTGGCATTCCGGGTGATAGGGGTCCTCGACTAAGTGGTGGGATCGTTGGAGATGGTAAATCAAACGTTGGTGCGGGCTATTTATACTCGTTATTGACAGGTTTCGTCTTCGGTTTCTTTGGGATGGCTCAAATATATTCGGTAAAATCATATTGTGTAAGGTGGAGCCGACAGTTTGGACAATTCACCTATTCGCCTATCCACTTGCGCAAACATGCCTCGTGGAACATGTGTCCACATACAGTCCTGACAGGCTTTGGTTCGAACGACCAGTCTCTATCTTGACAGATAGAGCACTGTTCAGGAAACTTGTTCACACTGTCTGTCGCGGAAGGGGGTGCTCTCACGGTCGCCATTATGAAACAGAAAAAGTCTTACAATCCTCCACGAGTTCAACAAAATTGAGCGTATAGCCGATAGTCAAATCAATTCAGTTTCTGCAGCTTGTACAGAAGTTTGTCGTAATTTGGTCAAAAGACACGTGGGTCTTGACAAAAGTCAGGGAAAGTTTTGATTCAAAATTCGAAAAGTTCCTCAAAAGTGATTCGAAAAGGAAGTCCTCAGGACTATCCACCAAGTATGAAAATTATACAAATTCAGAATTCGACAGATCAAGAAGGAAGTCTTGCTTTTATGTAATCAAAGAAGTAATGCCGCACCGTACAAAAACAAAAACGCTTAAAATCGGGATTAATGCTTGCACTAGCAGAATCTCCCAGGAAAATGAACGCCAGCGTGTGATTGAAAATAGACAGACATTTTAAGTTCGGATGTTCAAAAAATCACAAAAAAAAATCTACGAAAGTCTCTCCCTCGCTCTCCAAGCGCCAACTCCCAGCGCAAAAGCTTTCCAGGCCCACTCTCTCCCCAATCAGATCAGAAGTTATTCAATAAGGATAAGCAGTGTGAGTGTGTGCAAGAAAAGTCTTGTGTCCTCACAGAGATCTGGGAAGAATCGGGTTGGAGATGCCAGAGACTGAGAATGCTACTAGAGATTCTTCAGCCAGGCAGTTAGCGGCATGCCAACTCCTGATTACTGAAGGTCTCCAGCATCACTTCCATCCTCCAACTACTCTTTTCTTCCTCCTCGCCTGATCACAGTACTTAGCTAACCGGACAGAATCATTAATCTATTCAGCTAGTTAGCTAAAAGCCAAAAAGTCGTCTCACAGACTCCCGACTCTGTCCAGCCAGTTGACCGACAAAGACTTGTCTCCGTGAGAACACAGCAAAAATGTTGTTCCACTGCATATGAGACTTGAGGTCAACCAACTAGCGAATACCAGATGATCGTATCACTCAAAGTCCCAGTCCCCAGTAAAAGTCGTAATTAGACCACCGAAGTCTAACTGAGGTGACCCCACGTTGGGCGCCATTTTGTTATGGAACATATGTTGAGAGTGATTGCTTTGGACGTGAAGTCCAGACTGCCATCATGAGCTGACAGATCAGTCGGTGGACAGCGTTCACTGCAGAGCGGCACGCTAGCTCACCTCGGCTAGTGACAGAGAGTGTGGGGAGGTTCCACGAGAACTTGCCGCTGTGCCACCGGTCATATAAAAAAAAAATCGTGCCTTTAAGCCAAAAAAGAAGCACGCACTCGGTCCTGACCGGACCATTACACCACTTATCCTTTCTTTAGTGAAGGGGCAGATGTACTGCCTTCTACTGCGTGCCCCATCCACCCAACGACACTGAAGGCAGATTGTTTTCAGTGTCCCTGTGATAACTTGAAAGGAGAGAAGAGTAGCGGACCTGATCGACCCTCACCCTACGAGGGCATCGGGAGAGCGAAAGGAAAGAAAAAGCTTTACCATTTCATTTCGTTATAAACGCTGTATTAGTTCAAACTATTATTATCAATGAGAGATGCTCCGCTGCCCTGTTAAATTAAATTTTTCTTTTTCGTTAACTAAATATTTCCTTATCTCCTCCACTGATCTCATTCTGATCTGTTTGTACTTAAGAATATGACTGATAGTCTTAAAATTATTCTCTAACTGCAGAATATAATATACATTTCATGCGCGTGAGTCTCCATTATTACGGCTGGTGTTCCTGGCTTTGAGATATCCTGAGTGAGACGTGTGTGAGGCACGTTTGTGGTAAGTAAGATTTGTGGCGATGAGGAGGGCTTTGTAACGTGGGCCAACTCTGTTTACTATTTGTGAAGATAAAACCCTGTAACATGGACCACCTGTCAAAGTGTGTGACGATAGGAATGCCGTGATGTGAGCCCCCTTTTACCATCTGTGGCGATAAAGGAAATACTGTAGCGTGAATGTGAGACGGTAAGGAGGATCGCTGTAACGTGAGCCCGTCTTTCTAATTTGTGCGGAGATAAAGAAAGATGCTGTAACGTGGGCCATGCTTTTATAATCCCGAACTATAAAAATCATAGGTTATGCAAGTCTTTTGAAAAATGATTCAAAATTATTACCTGTCGTTTGGAAATCCCATGGGACTCCGCGTGACTAATCTTTCTGGGGACCCACGCTGGATCTAATTTGTAGGAGACTCTGTGCCTGTAATCTTTGTAACACTGCGAGCAAAAGTTTCAATAATTTGTTTGTTAAAATTTTATTCCTATACACGGTAACGCTCGAGACTTATTTTTTCAATTTTTTATATTTTTTCTTCATAGAAATTTCCGAATGTTACTTTCTCTGCACAAGAAAATTTCTTTGTCCCTTCCGCAAGACATGACAAGACGGAAAAAGAATCTTCTTCTTCTTCCCTCGTTCACTATTCATACAGAAAGCAGTTCGCGCCACCTTATGCTGCTACGGGTCGCTTAGACGTGTCTAGCTCAGTGTAGCATACTGCTACATGCAATATGCTACGACCATAACAACTAAGAAGTATTCTATAGTAGAGTGTGTTTTTTGGTAATGCATGAAAATTTCGGAAAAAAATATTATTAGAACACGGCTTTTTGAATTCTTGTTTTGGCTTATTTATGACTCATTTGCGCTTTACACAAAGTATGCTTGTTGTGAATATATAAGCAAATAATAATTTAGCGTGGATTCTGCATGTTCCAGCTACTCTTTTAATTATTGTTATGCTGTTTTGGTTACTATCTGTAGATCTAGGCATGAATATGGAATACATTTGTATATTTTTTTATATATAAGTAATGCAACGACTATTATTTAGTTTGTTCCCCCTTCGTCTGTGTTCTGGAATATTTAGCTCTTAACAAATCTCCGTAGCAATTGTTGTTCTCGGTCCTATGATTGATATAATTTCGCTTTCTTTTAATTCACCTAGGAATTTCGTAATTGCCTCCTGTGAGTTATGCAATTACGTGGCGCCCAAGTTCACATGTGCACACATTCACGAAGGCAAAATTTTACTTATGGATATTTCACCTGGTCAAAAGTCGTGTCCGGAGTTTCTATTAACCATTAATCGCGCATAGAAAGTGATTATTAAAATTTGGTGCTTGATCGCCTTCTACTTGTCATGGAGGGTATTCTAGGTCACTTTTATTGGAAGCAGGAAGATGGTGACATTTGGAGCACAACCTGGGGTCCGAAGAATTTTGATGACCGGCGTGGAAAAACATACGCTTAAGGCAAATGTGAACAGTTACAGTGATTTAAATGAATTACCTATCAAATTAAAGAGCTTTTCATTTCTTTTAGTTAAAGATCTTTTGTTTGTCATCTGCTTATAACTACGTCAAGCAATTATTTCTCTAGAGTTACAGAAGTATTGGCGTGATTCTCCGTTTCATCGCACCTGTAGCTATTGCTCACAAGTGGATAGGTTTCTTATTATTATATTCAATTACGATTTACTTGCTTCAGAAAAGAGCGCTTTCTTTCGTCTAGTGTTTCTAAAATACGCCGTCGCTTGCTTGCTCATTATTTATTTTTGCGGTGAGTGCTAGGAGCAAGGGCATAGACAAACTAATACATACAAAGACTGGATCCGTAGAACAAAAATATGCAACGCTTTTTTAGAATATAAAACTAACGATGCCTCGACGATGCCTCGACTTGGCACTTGATGACGCGCCCAAAGGGTAAGCCACCAATGCCTCGCTCCATACAAAATCACCGTTGCCTCGACCCGATGAAGGGAACGCCACAATTCTTTCTTAGAAATTTACTGGAAATTTCTTCCTTCGAATTTCTATGCATTGGCCGAGGCCAAGAGCAGTGACTCGCTCGAATATAAAATCTAATAACGATGCCTCGACCTGATGTAGGGAAGGCCGCAATTTTTTCTTAGAAATTTACTGGAAATTTTTTCCTTTTGGAGGGCAACAACAATTTTATGAGCATAGACGCGTAAACATCAAATGTTTCGGTAGAATTTTTATTCATTTTGGTGGCCGACTATTCTTATTTTCAGGTACAGTATGTACTTTCATTCTGTGATGCAATTATAATATACATATATACAATAAACATACCTACTAATAAAAAATACAAAATCTTTCAGGTAAAATTAATCCCACGTGAGTACGTGAATGTTAATAGCATGATACGGGAATTATTATAAGGTAGACAAACCAATTTATGTAAATTATTTCGATGAATTAAAAAATATTGCAAAAATGCATGAACTTATCTGTATGATTCGGATGTCAAGTAGATTTTATTATACTCTAGAATCTAGATGAAATAATAGACATAGGTAGGTATACCAAGTTTGTCATTCCATGTGTAATGAATGAATGCGAATGCTTGATTGGAACTCTTTTTCACACCACCATTGAGGTAGAGGTATAGGCAAATCATTACTGTAACAGAAGAAGTTCCAATATTTAAGGGTTGGTTTTCTCAAAACTCACCATGTTATTTGCACCACATGCTTATATTGGACTTTTTCATTTTGGTTTTAATACGGAAGCATTGTTTGTGGAGAGCAAAAAGTTTAACAAACAATTACCAAAATAAGTCTAAAATGGATATAATACAGAAATAAAAAGAACCTTTTGAATTATATGAAATTGTGGGACCAATATGGAAAATTTGACATATAGGAATTTAAAATATGTTAATTACAAAACCTTTCAAGGAATTGGTATTCAAGGTCATCTCTAAAATAATTTTCTCAATGAATAAACTTAGTTTACACTGTGAATTTAATCTTGGGTATAAAATCAACTATATATAACGTTGAAATTATTAAAGAATGTGGAATAGGCCTATCGGGGAAACCACGATAAAAAAAAACGCGCCTATACCTCTACCTCAATGGTGGTGTGGAAAAGAGTTCCAATCAAGCATTCGCATTCATTCATTACACATGGAATGACAAACTTGGTATACCTACAGATTTTTTAATTCATCGAAATAATTTACATAAATTGGTTTGTCTACCTTATAATAATTCCCGTATCATGCTATTAACATTCACGTACTCACGTGGGGTTAATTTTACCTGAAAGATTTTGTATTTTTTATTAGTAGGTATGTTTATTGTATATATGTATATTATAATTGCATCACAGAATGAAAGTACATACTGTACCTGAAAATAAGACTAGTCGGCCACCAAAATGAATAAAAATTCTACCGAAACATTTGATGTTTACGCGTCTATGCTCATAAAATTGTTGTTGCCCTCCAAAAGGAAAAAATTTCCAGTAAATTTCTAAGAAAAAATTGCGGCCTTCCCTACATCAGGTCGAGGCATCGTTGTTAGATTTTATATTCGAGCGAGTTACTGCTCTTGGCCTCAGCCAATGCATAGAAATTCGAAGGAAGAAATTTCCAGTAAATTTCTAAGTAAGAATTGTGGCGTTCCCTTCATCGGGTCGAGGCAACGGTGATTTTGTATGGAGCGAGGCATTGGTGGCTTACCCTTTGGGCGCGTCATCAAGTGCCAAGTCGAGGCATCGTCGAGGCATCGTTAGTTTTATATTCTAAAAAAGCGTTGCATATTTTTGTTCTACGTGTCCAGTCTTTGTATGTATTAGTTTGTCTATGGCAAGGGATTTTCATTTTCAGCAGTTTTAGCGGGTATGCAATCCTCAAATTCAATTTCATAAGATTTTTGTTGTTGCCCAGCTTAAGTTACGTACAACGTCGAGCATTCCGAAGGTTAAATAGTATAATCAAGTAAAGTATTAGAAAGGCATAATAACTCCTCATAGCGGGGGACACATTCTGAAATTGTAAACACATCGTTGCGAAATAAGAAGTACTGAGTACTATAAACGAGATTTTTTTTAAAGCCTTGAGTAAGACAATAGTGATCTTTTATTCTTTTTTTACCGTCGATTGTCTGATTTAGGAATCTTAGTCTGTTCATTCAGTGCAGTGGCGTTAGTTTGTGGAGATGGAAATTAAAGACTAGCATATGACCAGTTACAGTATGAAATACAGGTTAGGGAACTGCCTACTGACGCGGTAGATGCCATGAGGAAGGCTTTACGGGCTGCAATATGGAGCGCCGGCGTTCCCTTACGCCCCATTCTACCTACTCATTTACATTTATTCAAGACAAAGAGGTTATAACTCGGAAAATGGCTGAGATAAAAAAAAATTGATATCTACGGTTTCGGAAAAGGGGAAATCTCCCGAATATCTGAAATTTTTTAAAAAGATTGAGTGATCAATATCTCGTTTGGCTAGATCTGGGACGGAGGAGGAATCTGAGCTCGAAAAGTAAACTACTAATGAGCATTCCAGTGACAGTCAAGAGCCTAGCCCAGAGAGAGAAGATCATCCAGCCACAGACGGTGACTACGATTTTAAAGTAGGGGCAGTCGGGGCAACACCTCATATGACAGTTAGTACGATAAATATTGCTAAGTGGGATGTAAAGTTCTCAGCGGAAAAGGGGAGCCTCTCATTGAATTCGTTCCTAGAGCGTGTTAATGAATTGAGTGAGGCGACAGGAGTAAGTATGGTCCAGCTGCTGAGGTCAGCTGTGGATCTTTTCTCAGGAAAGGCTCTCGTTTGGTTGAGAGCCATATGAAAGAGGGTTCGCATGTGGCATTCTTTGGTGAAGGAGCTCAAAGGTGAGTTTCCACCCACCGACTATGATGATCGGCTGTTAGAGGAAATACGTCATCGAACTCAGGGAAAAGGGGAGTCAATTGGGCTGTACGTGGCCGTCTATATTTACAGGTCTCGATATATGGATTAGAGATGAAAGGTTTGTTAGACTTAGGAGCTTCCAGAACCATTATTGGGATGCCGGGCTGGGAAACATTAAGTAAAATGGGCTGCACCTGGAAGAAGGTTGGAAGTAAAATAGTGTTGTTACCAAATGGACGTGTCAGGCTCGCTTGCTGTTCCGATTGATGGTTAAGGTTGGCTTTGCTTGCTATATATCTTGGTAATACCTTCGTTGCCACACACGGTTATATTGGGGTCGGATTTCTGGGCAAGAATGGGTATAGTGCCGAACCTAAGTGACAATGAATGACAATCTGCTAGTAATCTAAAAGTGGATGCCCTGCAATCTTTTGTGGAGAAAGTGGATCTTACTGAAGGATCGGTTGACTTGTTGGAGGAATTAATTGAAGTGATTTTTGGTCGAATGCCGGCGGATATCGCGTGTACACACTTAGTTCAACACAAGATTAAGACTAGCGCAGAGCCTATAAAACAGCGGTACTATCCTGTATCTACAGCCATTCAGGTGCACATTGACAGATAATTCGATGAGATGCTAAGAGAAGGGGTTATCGAACCATCTAAAAGTCCATGGTCATCTCCAGTCGGCTGATAAAGAAGAAGGATGGCAAATTCAGGTTTTGTGTAGACTATCGCAAACTGAGCAAGGTAACCGAGCGCGTTGCATACCCCCTACCTCTCGTCTCAACAACCCTAGATAAACTTAGGGAAGCAAAATACCTATCCCCTCTGGATATTAAGTATGTATACAGGCGCATTCCGGTAGAAGAAACGACCCTTTGCAGCATTTACAGTCCCCGGGAGAGGACTGCATCAATTTAAGCGAATGCCGTTTGGATTACATAATGCACCGGCCACGTGGCAAAAATTCATCGATACCGTGCTGGGTGCAGATTTAGAACCACACGTTTTTGTCTATTTGGACGATATAATCGTAGTAACACAAACGTTCGAAAAACATATCGAGGTACTGAGGGAAGTATTCGATCGATTTATAGCCGCAGGCTTGAAGGTCAGTAAGGAGAAATGTCAGATTTGCAGACCTGAATTAAAATATCTCGGATATATCGTGGATGAGGATGGTCTGCACGTAGATCCTGATAAGGTAGAGAGTATTTAAATATACCTACACTATCGCACGTGAAAGAAGTACGTCGATTTTTAGGAATGATATCAAGGTACAGGCGATTCATTCCAGACTTTGCGATCCTAGCTAGCCCGATTACAGCGCTTTAGAAAAAGAATAGCAGGCTTATATGGCGCGAGAACTGCGAAAAGGCGTTCTTGAGGGCGAAGGAATGCTTAGTTTCCTCTCATATACTTACGTGTCCAAACTATGACTTACCTTTCGTCATCCAAACCGACGCGTCAAACTTTGGATTAGGGGCCGTGCTCACACAAAACACCCAGATGGCGAGAAAGTGATCTGTTATCTGAGCAGGTCATTAAAGAAATATGAAAGGAAGTTCTCTACTACGGAAAAGGAATGTCTTTCCGTGGGCAGTAGAGAAGCTTCGGCCTTACATCAAAGAGCTTCATTTCGTTGCAGTGATGAATCATTACTCCCTTGTCTGACTTAATAACTTAAAGGATCCGTGTGGGAGACTAGACCGATGTGCAGTTCGATTGCAACAATTCGATTTCGAAATTGTACATCGAAAGGAGAAGGAGCATATTGTCCCTGATATGCTATCACTATCAGTGCCTATAGCCACCATCACGGAAGCAACTATGGAGAAATGGTAGGCCAGAATGATAAAGCATGTTAAACAAAACCCGCTCGCTTATCCCAACTGGAGCTATGATAGGTGCACACTTTTGAAGCATATCAAAAGCATGTTTCCTAATCTCGAAGCAGAGTCAGAGTGAAAAAGAGTAGTCCCAAAGGGAAGAAGACGGGCGTTGCTGTGCAAAAACCACTATGACCAGCTAGGAGGGCATATGGGTATTTACAAGATATATGGTCGCCTATTTCGAAAATATTACTGGCCAAAAATGAAGTAGGACGTAGCTAACTACGTAAGAAAAAGCAATGTGTGCCAGTCCGTAAAGCCCGAAAATATGAAACCGGCTGGCTTAAAGAAACGGAAAGGGATTAGCCATCCTTGTGAGATGATTTTCCTGGACTTAGTTGGTCCCCTTGCCCGCTATTCACGTGGTTTCGTTTATATACTGACGATAGTCGACTACTTTACTGAATTGCCGGTTTTAATTCTCCTTCGGTCAGCTACAGCTGCAATAATATCTCGTGAACTGGAGGAAAACGTCTTTCTCGTATTTGGAATCCCCATGTTTATCGTAAACGATAATGGACCACAGTTCCGTAGCAAATAATTTGCTGAGTTAGTGGCCTCTTATGGTACAACAATCTCCTTCACGTAATATTACCATCCACAGATAAACCCTGCGGAATGCGTGAACCAGATAATTAAGACGATATTTAGGGCATACGTATCGGAAAATCATAGGGAAGGGGGCAAGAATTTGGCAAAAGTAGCATGTGCTATTAGAACCGCGGAGCATGAGGTATTGGGTGATACGCCATACATGGAAAATTTTCGTAGAGGGATGGTTGTCCGAGGTAATAATGCCGAAGTACTAAAGGAAGGCTTTACAGCAGAGCGGTGTGGACCGATTTACAGGAATGTCGACGAAATAGAAAAGTTACGGATTTCCATAAAGCGGAAGTTAGAGGCAGCAAAAAGGGAGGCTACGATTTACGGAGGCAAGATGTGGAGTATCTCCCGAATGAATTGGTTTGGAGGCGGAACTTCCTGCTTTCCGATCCAGGCAAGCATTACGCGGCTAAGTTAGCTCCAAAATACGTTGGGCCCTTCAAAACAGAAAAGAGGGTTTCTCCGTGAGTAGATATACTATGGCGTTTCTGGACCACTTTTTTGGGGATACGAGACCATTTTGGGGATACGAGACCACTTTTAGCTCTCTCCAGCATAGGGAAATAGCATAGGTTTTCGATTTTGTTTCTGGAGTTCGCTTATTTTTCATCTCAGACTCGTAGCCTCTAAGTATTTCATCTCGAGTTTTGGGATACGAGATCACTTTCAGTTGTGAAGGGGTGGGAAGCTTTATTGATGGATTTGGTCTTGACTGCGCCCTAGCGGCATTAGTAGGTACTACGGTTTTCTTGGATAGATATGTGGTGCGCCTAAATGTAGGCTTTTGGTTTTGAACTAATATTAGTAATAATTAAAGTTAACGGTAGGAAATTTTTGTTCATGCCAATGGATTCTAGATGGGTGGTTTGTGAGGGGGTATTATAGTATAGGATAGGGAGGGGGGTAATGAAATTTTCATCAGGTTTTCGAGATATTAGCGTATTAATAATTCAAGTTATTTTTGTTCATGCCAATGGATTCTAGGTGGTGTAGGGTGGGAGGGGGGACGAAATTCTCATCAGAAATCCTCTACGGGCTTGCCATTTCTTGAGTAAGGTTACCTAGCGGCATTAGCCGGAACTACTAGCATGCCTTGGTTTTGCTGTTTTCTGTTATTAGCGGGGAAGTTCTAGATATCAGCATGACGTCATCTTGGTTTTGTTGTTTTCAAGTGCTGTTGTAGATATCAGCATCATTCGAATTTCGCAACATGATATCACCTTGGCTTGATGTTTTCTTATTATTATTGGGTCCTGGGGGTGCGTGTATTGAAAAGTAAGTAAGTCGGTACTTACATATGTTGTTCATCTCGGGCTTGGGGATACGAGATTACTTTCAGCACTCTCTAGCCCTAGGATATTTTTTGTCCATACCAATATTATTAGTACTAGTGGGGTAAAATTTTCATCAGAAATCCTCTACGGGCTATGGTTCGAGGATATTAGCGATCTTACCTTCTCAGGTGTAATTAATATTAGTAGCTCAAAAACAAAAAAGCAACAACAACTATAACCTAAGTTGTGGATTAAAGATTTGATGATATTAATCTGTCGGTGTTTTTTATAAACAAGATTGCACCATATGATCATATATCTAAAAATAGATCAGGCGAAGCTGATTGGGGCGAATGTAGGTAGATATGTTCACTTAGATAAGTAATGGAAATTAGTAAATGTGTAATTTTGCTCTTCAGGTGGAATGCTTCTGATTTTATTCCTTGCATAAACAAATTCGCACAGTCCAGCAAAGTAAACAAATTCGCAGTCGAATAATGTAAACAAATTCGCACAGCAGCCGAGTAAAGTAAACAAATTGAGCGATTTATGTAAGATCCCAATTTCTTTAACTGAAAACAACAACAACCGATATTAATCTGTGGGATATGATGTCTTAGATGAGTAGTGGAAGATATACTTGAAAATTTCTTTTGCTTAAAAAAACAACAACAACAACTATTACGTAAGTTGTGGTCTGTAGGTGTCTTTTATAAACAAGAGTGATCATGTTATGATATTCGATGTGTAAAAATTGATCACGGCTGCTTGGGATGGTAAGACACATGAAATCATTAGAAGTAATGGAAATTAAAGCATTAGAAAAGGTGGCCAGGTCGCTGGTAATTTGATATCTTGCGTAAACATATATAGCCGAGTAAAGCAGGCAAATTGAGCGATTAATGTTTTTTTTTGTATCTAGGAGTTTGTATTGAAAAGTCTTTATGACGAATTGTTTTTTATTTTCAATAAAATTTCTCAATCAGTCACACTGTTATGAGATTTGATTGATTCCCCGATATCATAGTTCACATGAAGCTGATAAGAATATGATAATTTTATCTTCATACTATTGGGGGCAGGTACATTGTTTACTTACCATTAAGTTGAGAGTGGGTTAAATTAAAAGCTTTAATAGACGAACGCTGTGTTATGATATTAATGTGGTATGATATGTTGTCTGAGGTGAGTAGTGGAAGTTGTATGGGAGCTATGAATAAGCAGTAAAATCCTAATCAGCAATCTCGCTGGATATATGATAATTCTCCATGTCCATAGTGAAGATCGTGGTGGTGGGTTGAGAGTAGGTACTGTAAGTTATGTATTAAGTTAAAAGTTTTGCTGGATGGTATTTGGCATTTATCTCCTCGAAATGGTGTTGTATGAGTATCAGGAAGGTTAAAAAAAGTTGATAATGCTTCAAGTTCAATAGTGAAGACCGCGATGTTGAGAGTGGGTATTTGGAATGATATAACTCTAGTAGGATATCTTACCACATTTGAAAAAATTACATAATATGATTAAGAAAGCTTCATGATATATATCAAAAGTGATCCCAATGGATTACATAAGGAAAGTATGTTCACTTCATCTGCAAACAACAAATATGGCTGAAAGCGACACACGGTGTGAGCAAAAATCATTCTTGCTTCAATTATCACTATTAAATGATGTGTGCCGCAGAAAATATATTAAGTCTAGTCTAGTCTAAAACATGTATTGTAAATAAAAATTGTATCATGGTTATAATGCCATTTATTGAAATAATTTGTTTTAATTGTATTATAGCTTAAGTCTAAAATCTTTTTTTCTTTAGTTCAGCAAGGCCAGGATTTCATAGATATAGATTGATCCTTATATTGAATATTCCTTATGCCTTTACACCAATGTGGCGTTAAAAGGTTCATGGTGCACCACTTTCACAAATAACATCTCTCCATCTTTACTTTTTGCGATCTTTGTTGGAATATCCTGATTTTTCGACCTGTTGGTAGGGGACAGTCGACTCGTTTTTGGATGAAAAACTTTCTTCTTTATTTCTGGAAAGCATCGATTTCATAGATGTAGACTGAGCCTTATATGAATATTTTTTACTCCTTTCATCCGTAGGCTTTAGAAGGTTTGTAGTGTCCTTAGAGCTCATGTTGAAATTATTGCGTAATTAGCTTGCCAAGAAACAGTGATCTGTTTGGCTAAAGAGCAAAATATCAATTGAAAAAACAAGTTATGAAACTACTATTTATATGGATTTGGCACATTGTCTTGACCTCTGACGTCACCTTAACCTTTGAAACCGAAAGTGTCTGCTCTTGGGTTCACTTGGATGAAGAGTAGTGCAAGTTGTATGGGAGATTATAATTAGCTGTGAGTAAACTGTAAAGAAGAAGATTTCTGATAACAGTATGTTCCATACATAATCTTACAGGTGGAAGAAAATTTTATAAGAATCTGGTAACTGCATTTCCTTATAAACCTTATATAAATTCATATGTGACCAAACCGAGCTATAGATTTTTGTTCTAGATGAATGCACATTATATATAATATCTGAAAATAGATAGCAGCAAAATGAAAGGCTATAAGAATTTGGTTGCAGTATATTCTATACAAAATCTAATAACCATAAGAAAAATTTTATAAGCATCTGATACCATGCTCAGTTCACAATTTAAAAAGTAGAAGAAAATTGTATAAGAATCTGGTAATAGTATGTTCCATACAAAATCTAACAAGCGAAAGAAAATTTTATAAGAATCTGGTAAGAATCCGGTAACAGTATGTTCCATACAAAATTTAACAGGCAGAAGAAAATTTTATTAGAATCTTGTAACAGTATGTTCCAAAGAAAAATCCAAGATTTTATGCATTTCCTGATGTGTAAGCCTTATATAAATCCATATGTTCTATATAAAAAATCGGTATATAAATATCTGTTAAAAAATTAGTTAGGGTATATAGTGATTTTAAAAAAATTCATATCTTCAAAACGGTGCGAGAACCAAAATCCAAAATCTACTAGGTAGCAGACAATTTTATAAGAATCTGGTATGTTCTATACAAAATCTAAAAGGGGAAGGGAAAATTGCACGAGAGTTTGGTTAGTGGTTAGTGTATTCCCGAATGCTGAACTGTTAAGATGGATATTGAAGAGTTTTTAGGAGAATTTAATAACATTTTACTCGATGAGCATAAGAAACAAATTCAAGAATGCTATAACTTTTTAAAATTATATGAAAAAGTCGAGTCAAAATTTGGTGAACACTTTATAAGCAGCCCTTGGTCAAGAGATGATTCAACGGATGGACCAGATACATGTGTATGTTGTGGTGTTGCTAGATGCCTAAAACAAGCTGTGAAGCTATATAAATTCTACCAAACATTGACAAAAAGTAATTACGAGGCATGCCTTAAAAAGTGCGATTTAACTTAGCACTAGAAATTCTCATTTTGTATACTTGGAGAGCTCATAAAGGATCATGTAAACTTACACTGTATGCAGATGCTGATTTCAACAAAAGATTCATCAAACACAGGAAATTTTGATTACATACAGCTCTGTACCATAAGATTATAAGAATTAATACTTTTTAATTTTTAATAAATGATATTTTATATATGGCCTTCTTTTTATTCAATTTCCCATACTAAGTCCGGAACTCCCGAATAATGTTTGACCACTACAACGGGTGGTGGTAGCGGTGGGTGGCGGTGGTGGTGGGTGGTGGTGGGTGGTGGTGGTGGTGGGTGATGGTGGTATTGGTTGTGGTGGTGGGTGCCTGGTCTTGGTATGGTGCTTGAAACGGATATTTGACGCGTGGCATCAATCCATCAACCCATCTTAACAGTTCAGCATTCGGGAATACACTAACCACTAACCAAACTCTCGTGCAATTTTCCCTTCCCCTTTTAGATTTTGTATAGAACATACCAGATTCTTATAAAATTGTCTGCTACCTAGTAGATTTTGGATTTTGGTTCTCGCACCGTTTTGAAGATATGAATTTTTTAAAATCACTATATACCCTAACTAATTTTTTAACAGATATTTATATACCGATTTTTTATATAGAACATATGGATTTTATATAAGGCTTACACATCAGGAAATGCATAAAATCTTGGATTTTTCTTTGGAACATACTGTTACAAGATTCTAATAAAATTTTCTTCTGCCTGTTAAATTTTGTATGGAACATACTGTTACCGGATTCTTACCAGATTCTTATAAAATTTTCTTTCGCTTGTTAGATTTTGTATGGAACATACTATTACCAGATTCTTATACAATTTTCTTCTACTTTTTAAATTGTGAACTGAGCATGGTATCAGATTCTTATAAAATTTTTCTTATGGTTATTAGATTTTGTATAGAATATACTGCAACCAAATTCTTATAGCCTTTCATTTTGCTGCTATCTATTTTCAGATATTATATATAATGTGCACTCATCTAGAACAAAAATCTATAGCTCGGTTTGGTCACATATGAATTTATATAAGGTTTATAAGGAAATGCAGTTACCAGATTCTTATAAAATTTTCTTCCACCTGTAAGATTATGTATGGAACATACTGTTATCAGAAATCTTCTTCTTTACAGTTTACTCACAGCTAATTATAATCTCCCATACAACTTGCACTACTCTTCATCCAAGTGAACCCAAGAGCAGACACTTTCGGTTTCAAAGGTTAAGGTGACGTCAGAGGTCAAGACAATGTGCCAAATCCATATAAATAGTAGTTTCATAACTTGTTTTTTCAATTGATATTTTGCTCTTTAGCCAAACAGATCACTGTTTCTTGGCAAGCTAATTACGCAATAATTTCAACATGAGCTCTAAGGACACTACAAACCTTCTAAAGCCTACGGATGAAAGGAGTAAAAAATATTCATATAAGGCTCAGTCTACATCTATGAAATCGATGCTTTCCAGAAATAAAGAAGAAAGTTTTTCATCCAAAAACGAGTCGACTGTCCCCTACCAACAGGTCGAAAAATCAGGATATTCCAACAAAGATCGCAAAAAGTAAAGATGGAGAGATGTTATTTGTGAAAGTGGTGCACCATGAACCTTTTAACGCCACATTGGTGTAAAGGCATAAGGAATATTCAATATAAGGATCAATCTATATCTATGAAATCCTGGCCTTGCTGAACTAAAGAAAAAAAGATTTTAGACTTAAGCTATAATACAATTAAAACAAATTATTTCAATAAATGGCATTATAACCATGATACAATTTTTATTTACAATACATGTTTTAGACTAGACTAGACTTAATATATTTTCTGCGGCACACATCATTTAATAGTGATAATTGAAGCAAGAATGATTTTTGCTCACACCGTGTGTCGCTTTCAGCCATATTTGTTGTTTGCAGATGAAGTGAACATACTTTCCTTATGTAATCCATTGGGATCACTTTTGATATATATCATGAAGCTTTCTTAATCATATTATGTAATTTTTTCAAATGTGGTAAGATATCCTACTAGAGTTATATCATTCCAAATACCCACTCTCAACATCGCGGTCTTCACTATTGAACTTGAAGCATTATCAACTTTTTTTTAACCTTCCTGATACTCATACAACACCATTTCGAGGAGATAAATGCCAAATACCATCCAGCAAAACTTTTAACTTAATACATAACTTACAGTACCTACTCTCAACCCACCACCACGATCTTCACTATGGACATGGAGAATTATCATATATCCAGCGAGATTGCTGATTAGGATTTTACTGCTTATTCATAGCTCCCATACAACTTCCACTACTCACCTCAGACAACATATCATACCACATTAATATCATAACACAGCGTTCGTCTATTAAAGCTTTTAATTTAACCCACTCTCAACTTAATGGTAAGTAAACAATGTACCTGCCCCCAATAGTATGAAGATAAAATTATCATATTCTTATCAGCTTCATGTGAACTATGATATCGGGGAATCAATCAAATCTCATAACAGTGTGACTGATTGAGAAATTTTATTGAAAATAAAAAACAATTCGTCATAAAGACTTTTCAATACAAACTCCTAGATACAAAAAAAAAACATTAATCGCTCAATTTGCCTGCTTTACTCGGCTATATATGTTTACGCAAGATATCAAATTACCAGCGACCTGGCCACCTTTTCTAATGCTTTAATTTCCATTACTTCTAATGATTTCATGTGTCTTACCATCCCAAGCAGCCGTGATCAATTTTTACACATCGAATATCATAACATGATCACTCTTGTTTATAAAAGACACCTACAGACCACAACTTACGTAATAGTTGTTGTTGTTGTTTTTTTAAGCAAAAGAAATTTTCAAGTATATCTTCCACTACTCATCTAAGACATCATATCCCACAGATTAATATCGGTTGTTGTTGTTTTCAGTTAAAGAAATTGGGATCTTACATAAATCGCTCAATTTGTTTACTTTACTCGGCTGCTGTGCGAATTTGTTTACATTATTCGACTGCGAATTTGTTTACTTTGCTGGACTGTGCGAATTTGTTTATGCAAGGAATAAAATCAGAAGCATTCCACCTGAAGAGCAAAATTACACATTTACTAATTTCCATTACTTATCTAAGTGAACATATCTACCTACATTCGCCCCAATCAGCTTCGCCTGATCTATTTTTAGATATATGATCATATGGTGCAATCTTGTTTATAAAAAACACCGACAGATTAATATCATCAAATCTTTAATAAACAACAGGTTATAGTTGTTGTTGCTTTTTTGTTTTTGAGCTACTAATATTAATTACACCTGAGAAGGTAAGATCGCTAATATCCTCGAACCATAGCCCGTAGAGGATTTCTGATGAAAATTTTACCCCACTAGTACTAATAATATTGGTATGGACAAAAAATATCCTAGGGCTAGAGAGTGCTGAAAGTAATCTCGTATCCCCAAGCCCGAGATGAACAACATATGTAAGTACCGACTTACTTACTTTTCAATACACGCACCCCCAGGACCCAATAATAATAAGAAAACATCAAGCCAAGGTGATATCATGTTGCGAAATTCGAATGATGCTGATATCTACAACAGCACTTGAAAACAACAAAACCAAGATGACGTCATGCTGATATCTAGAACTTCCCCGCTAATAACAGAAAACAGCAAAACCAAGGCATGCTAGTAGTTCCGGCTAATGCCGCTAGGTAACCTTACTCAAGAAATGGCAAGCCCGTAGAGGATTTCTGATGAGAATTTCGTCCCCCCTCCCACCCTACACCACCTAGAATCCATTGGCATGAACAAAAATAACTTGAATTATTAATACGCTAATATCTCGAAAACCTGATGAAAATTTCATTACCCCCCTCCCTATCCTATACTATAATACCCCCTCACAAACCACCCATCTAGAATCCATTGGCATGAACAAAAATTTCCTACCGTTAACTTTAATTATTACTAATATTAGTTCAAAACCAAAAGCCTACATTTAGGCGCACCACATATCTATCCAAGAAAACCGTAGTACCTACTAATGCCGCTAGGGCGCAGTCAAGACCAAATCCATCAATAAAGCTTCCCACCCCTTCACAACTGAAAGTGATCTTGTATCCCAAAACTCGAGATGAAAAACTTAGAGGCTACGAGTCTGAGATGAAAAATAAGCGAACTCCAGAAACAAAATCGAAAACCTATGCTATTTCCCTATGCTGGAGAGAGCTAAAAGTGGTCTCGTATCCCCAAAGTGGTCTCGTATCCCCAAAAAAGTGGTCCAGAAACGCCATAGTATATCTACTTCCGTGGACCCTAGTAGATGAATCGGGGAAAGGCCATACAGTGTGGAATGTCAAGGACTTAAAGCAATATTGTGATAGACACGATGAACTGGAATCAAGCCTATGAGGTTAGCCTTTCGGGTACTTCCGTGTCATTTCCATTTCATTAAGGAAAACTGAATATATAACTGCATTTTGGAATTAGTTTTCTATGGTTAACACTTTTCTTTTGCGTTTCACAACTTAGAAATATATACGGAATCTTTATAGTTATATGGTTATGTCGGATCGGCGATTGCTTTATTTTGGGAGGAATACGTCTTTGATAGACTGCATTGAAAACCCTTTTGAATTAAAGATTCTGTGCAGATAATGTCTTTCAATAGTCAGTGGCACTTCAAAAGATCTCTTCAGGTCGAATCGCTTAATGTAGTAGGTGAATTACGGTTATTAGTTCTTTTAATCTTAAAAGGAAATCTCCGACCATTTTTTTGAGAAGTGTCTTCTTGTTAGTTCCAACCATTGATTTTCTTAGTGGGGGTAATGGTGACAGAATTCGACCAGAAATTAGGTAATTTAAATGAATTGAGGAGTTTTATCTCTTTATTGTTTGAGTCAGGACAAAACGTTGGAGGTCTAAAATTAATGGGAGTTGATTTAAATGAAGGTTTATTTGAATTTAATATAGAATATCCCTGATTTTGTTTCTTTTTGTTGAAGTATTAAGTATTGTGTATTATGGCACCGAAAGTGGGGAAGTTACTGAATTTGGATTGAAAATTCCAGATTGGCGGTTTAAATTGATGATACTGGGATTTATAGTCACCTTGAGGTTAAGCGACTGGTCTGCAGGTGGATTGCCCCAAGAAACAATGGAGAATTTACACATGGTGTAAGTGTAGGAACGATAGTACCAACCTTACTTTTAGTATTAAATAGTGCAGGATATGCGAATGATGAATGCTTTGGTGGTTGTATGTTCAACAAATGAGCGGAAGTTGGCGGCCATAAACTTGATAAAAGTTTTTGTTGCAGTACATTTGCTATAGCATCTGCTAGTATTGTTGTAATATCAATTTGAGGACTGGCCGTCGTCGTTAAAATTTGTAGATTTCATTGGACTATTTACACTTGGCAAGTTTTTTTTAAAATTCATTTAGGCTTGGGTAAATTTGTAAATTGTTATCTATTGTATCACTAAGATTTGCATGGAATATATTGTTTTGCTAGTCACATTTAAAATCAATTAAAGCAGCGAATGAGAGGGGACTTAGCCATAGGTTATATTAATATCCAGTAAAGTAAGAAAAGTGAGACTCATATGGAAAAATGTCTAAGAAAGCGAAAAGCAAATGTAGTGTCTGACTTTGAAGGAGTTAATTACTGTTCAAGTGTCCCTAACTTTTTTTTGGAGTATATGCGTGGGCTTTGGTTGTCTGAGAAGTATGAAGTTTAATGTCTATTTATAAATTTGATTGATACATACTTGAATTGTACGGAAATCAATGCAATGATTCTGAAGTTATTGCATCATATAAATTTTGAGCGAAGCGAATTTCTGCCCCTTGTGCCAAAGGCATTCGCAAGAAATTGGTTTGTGTAAACTGCTGATGCGGGCATTTGTTATACCAATTATGAATTAAAAGAGTGAGTTGTCGCGTGTACACCCCATAGCTTACCTCATAGATACACAGTATTCTGCCCAATGAGAACACTCAAGCAAAGTATGTATAAGGATGGGGACTATAAATAAGAACGCCGGGGAATATTTTAAAGTCAGTGGTTTATTAGACACGCCGGGGAATATTTTAAAGTCAGTGGTTTATTAAACACACACGTCAAATTTAATTACAAAACTCCAACCTAAACTAGAACTAATTTTAATAAAATTCAATATCACTTATATTAGGTACACTGTATACTTAGATAACGTCACTTAACAACTAAACTTCAATTATGTAAACTAATTCAATAAAGCCGCTTACTCACTAGTTTCACTTATGTCTCTAATTTCAATTTATACACAATACTGTCAAAGCTGAGATAACTTTGAGTAATGGCAATATGTATATATATATATATAGATATATAAATGTAACAATCAATGGGAAATATAGTACGAAATGTAATATATGATCAATCAACAAATGTACTAACCAATTTAAACTATGGAATCGACTTTATGGCGTTGGTAATTAGATAGTTAGTGGTTATCTTGTTCTAGTCGTTCCCCGGAACAAGATACTTTACTTCAGTCGAGACCCAAAGCAAAGGTGTAATTTGATTATTAGTAGCATTTTTGTTCTAGTCGTTCCCCGGAATAAGATATTTTACTTCAGTCGAGACCCAAAGCAAAGTTGTATTAGTAGTGTTTATTCTAGTCGGTACCAAGAATAAATATCTTTATCTCAGTCGAGACCCAAGATAAAGGTTTCAGATTAGTAAGTGTTATTCTAGTCGCTACATGGAATAACTATCTTTATCTCAGTCGAGACGCAAGATAAAGTGATTATGTTAACACAGTTTATTCCAGTCGAGACCCAGAATAAATATCTTTATCTCAATCGCTACCCAAGATAAAGTTATTGAGTTAGTAAAATTTATTCCAGTCGAGACCCGAATAAATATCTTTATGTCAGTCGATACCCAAGATAAAATTATTGAGTTAATAATTATATTTTATTACCACTAGCCAAGTCGAATTCCAAATGATGCTCAATCTATGAAAGCTGGATGCGAAAAAACAAAAACTTAAGTTGGCCTGCGACTTATATTGCCGCTGAATTGCGCACGGCACCAACAAATTATTTTACCTTGCGCATAGAAATCAAAGTACATTGACCTTAGCAGCCGTTCCTGATTTTACCTAGGTAAAGCCATTAGTCTTATAAATATGCAATAAGATACCTATTAAAATATTGCTAATTTGCTATTTTAAAGATGCATGTACAGATGACTTAATATAAGTCCATTTGATTTGCGTAATATTATCGAAGAAAAGTTACTTTCCTCTCAGTGGATTGTGTCCCGGATTTGTTTATGTAGAATGTAGCCATGTTGTGTCGATTATTATGTCCCTAAAAACTGCCTTATCGATGAGCTTGTAATAATTACAAATACTTGGAATTAGAATCTTTTAAACGATTTTATATTCAGGTGGCTATTTAATGTTGGTTTGAACATACTGCCACCTGTTGAAAGGTTGAATTTTATTCGAAAATTAAATCTTTCAAGTAATTATAATTAATTGTAAAATGACGACGTCAAGCATACCTCTGTTGTCTTCTTTGTTATATATATAAGGAATTATACCTGACTTTCCTAAATGTTCCAGAATCGGAATCGGAAAAATAAATGGTGGTGTCTGTTGCTATGAATTGATTACCTGAGTCAGAACAGAGCATTCCATCGGTTGACGTCTGTCTAATTGGCGATGGCTTCGTGTTGGAAAGCATTGAATTCTCATGTAACGAGTTGGGCTCTCGTTGGCAGCATAGCCGGGCTGCGCTGAGCGCTGGTTCGGTATCACGTGCCAGGTCCAAGGTTCGAGTCTGGTGGAGCTACTTTTTATTTTAGTAAAACAATTGTTTTTTGTTTGTCTAAAAAAATAATCTTTGTTATGAATGAAGAAACGATGGGAAAGACCTGGACTTTGCATAATTATTATTATGCCCCATTTTACTAGATGAAAAGGGTTTTGAAATATGTAACTACTGCAGAGATTCCAACATGATGAGATCTTTACATGGGAAAAGTTCTGTATTGTAACAGATTTTTTTTTTGTTTTAATTATTGAAATGAGCGTACGGTTATACTTATGTGTGTGTATATTTATATACGGCTTATGAAATTAATCTAGAGTTTAGATGGATATTATAAATTTTTGTTATCTTTCATATGATTTTGTTTTGGGTTTTTGTTTTTTTGTTTTGTTGAAGGAGGCGAAGAAGAATTTGAGATTAGGGTACAAAAAGTATTTCAATCTTGTGTGCTGTATGGGAATATGATTTATTTTCCATATGATGCTCATGCAAGCAAAAATAATGTAGAAAACCATACATAGAATGAGCGTAAAGATCGAGCTTCCGAAATTTCAACAAATGTTTCTCCCCGGTTGAATGTTATGAAGATAATAAAAAATAGATGCTAGATTAATCATTTTACGTTACGATTCGAATGCGTCCATCTACAAGTAGCTTTACTTTTATGCGTGTCCCGTCCCGAGCAGTGAAACGTTGTCTCTTTTTTCTGAACCGCTTGAGTTTTTCATATGAGAAGGTGATTTTCTCGAATGTGTCCGGTTGCTCAATGTCTGCAATAAGTAGCTAGAAGTCGTTATTCGGATGTTCTGCGTGAAGAACAATTGTATCTTCTAAAATTCGTGGCCTAGACTTCAATGCAGGTTGCAACTGCTGAAGGTTTGACGTCGACAGCGGTACCCGTTGAGCCTCAGTGGACGTGGCATTTTGTCGCCCTGCTGTAGATACAGATATATCTCGCTGCGACTGGGTAGCTTATTTTGGCAAAGTATGATGCCCTGAAGCGATTCTTGTTGCTTGCTCAGCTAAAGCAGATGTTGATGAGTAGGTGTTCTATGTATGTTCTGGCTCATTTTTTGAGCCTCCAGGATTTTGCAACAGCTGGCGCCACCGTCGCTAGGTGGGTTGAGTCCATACTAATGTAGGTTTGTGTCTCGGCTGTATTTATTTGTGTCTTGGCTATATTGGTTTGCGCCTTGGATACACCATTGTGCCACGGATGCACCATTGAGTCTCGGCTGCACCCTAGCGAGATTAACCGGTACTACCGGGATGTGTCATTTGGTCTTGACTGCACCCTAGCGGCATTAGCAGGTACTACCAGCATGCTCCTGTTTTCTTAGATAGATATGTGGTGAACCTAAATGTAGGCTTTTTAACATGATTTTTCTTGACCGCCTAAATGTAGGCTTTTGGTTTTGAACTAATAATTAAAGTTAATATTAGGAAATTTTTGTTCATGCCAATGGATTCTAGATGGTGGGTATGTGGGGGGATAATAAAGACAGGGAGGGGGGGTAATGAAATTTTCATCAGAAATCCTCTACGGGCTCTGGTTTTCGAGATATTAGCGTATTAATAATTCAAGTTATTTTTGCTCATGGAAATGGATTCCTGGCGATGTGGAGTGGGAGTTTTCATCAGAAATCCTCTACGGGCTTTGGTTTTCGAGATATTAGCGACATCTGTTTGGGCGCAAACGCCATTTCTTGAGTAAGGTACCCTAGCGGCCTTAGCCGGAACTACCAGCATGCCTTGGTTTTGCTGTTTTCTTTTATTAGCGGGAGAGTTCTAGATATCGGCATGACGTAATCATGGTTTTGCTGCACCTAAATAAGTTTTCTTAGGAGTGAAGTTGTAGATATCAGCATCATTCGAATTTCAGAACATGACATCACCATGAACAGATTCTACAAGATGTCAGTGTGACATTAGCCGATACGTAGCGACATCTGTTTGGGCGCAAACGCCATTTCTTGAGTAAAGTACCCTAGCGGCCTTAGCCGGAACTACCAGCATGCTTTGGTTTTGCTGTTTTGGGGGTGCTGCGTCTAAATGTAGGCTTTTTATTATGATTGCTCTTGAGCGCCTATATGTAGGCTTTTGGTTTTGAACTAATATTAGTAATAATTAAAGTTAACGCTAGGAAATTTTTGTTCATGCCAATGGTGGTGTTTGGTGGGAGGGGGACGAAATTCTCATCAGAAGTCCTCTACGGACTCGCCATTTCTTGAGTAAGGTTACCTAGCGGCATTAGCCGGAACTACTAGCATGCCTTGGTTTTGCTGTTTTCTTTTATTAGCGGGGAAGTTCTAGATATCAGCATGACGTCATCTTGGTTTTGTTGTTTTCAAGTGCATTCGAATTTCACAACATGATATCACCTTGGCTTGATGTTTTCTTAGCAAATTATTATTATTATTGGGTGGTACTACCAGCATGCTCCGGTTTTCTTTATAGATATGTGGTGCACCTAAATGTGGGCTTTTTATTATGATTATTGTTGAGCGCCTAAATGTAGGCTTTTGCTTTTCGAACTAATATTAGTAATAATTAAAGTTAATAACGTTGACGTTGACGAAGCCATCGATGTGGAAATGGGCATCATCACTCAAGATGAGTTTTCGATGGAATTCCGGATCATTTTCATGAATTTCAAGGACACAATCAGGAAAGGCTCGACGTTGTTGATGATCGGCCGGCTTGAGTTCTTGTGTTAATTGAACTTTATAAGCCTTAAGACCCAAATCTTTATGCAAAATACGGTGTAATGACGTTTGTGGAATGCTTAATTCCAAAGAACGACGAGGAATGGACACACCTGGGTTTTCTTCAACACTTTCGGCTACAGCAGCAATATTCTCGGCTGTTCTTGAGCGACGTGCACGGGTTTTATTCTTCACATCACTAACTTGTCCCGACAGCTCGAGTTTTTCTACCAATTTCTGTATTGTGGTCCGACAAGGTGCTTCACGACGACCCAAAATTGTTCGAGTTTTACGAACCGTCTCTGCCACATTTTCACCATTTTTATAGTGAATTTTAATAATTTCAATGCGTTGTTGAATCGTGTATCGTTCCATCTTTATTAATGGCGTAGTTCCTACTTGTCAAATGTCGAAAAATGACAACTCCAAATAATTAAATAAATAATTAAAATAACACCTCTTATTGGAAAGCCCTAGTAGGAAATTTTTGGTCATGCCAATGGATTCCAGTGGGGTGGGTGTGTGGGGGGGGATAATAAAGATAGGGAAGGGGGTAATGAAATTTTCATCAGAAATCCTCTACGGGCTCTCGTTTTCGAGTTATAAGCGTGTTAATAATTCAAGTTATTTTTGCTCATGGAAATGGATTCTTGGCGGTGGTGTGGGGTGGCAGTTTTCATCAAAAATCCTCTACGAACTTTGGTTTTCGAGATATTAGCGACATCTGTTGGGGCGCAAACGCCATTTCTTGAGTAAGGTACCCTAGCGGCCTTAGCCGGAACTAACAGCATGCCTTGGTTTTGCTGTTATCTTTTATTTGAGGGAGAGTTCTAGTTATCGGCATGACGTCATCATGGTTTTGCTGCACCTATATAAGGTTTCTTAGCGAGGAAGTTGTAGATGAACAGATTCTAGAAGATGTCAGTGTGGGTTCTGGGGTATGTGTATTGAAAAGTCTTGTGACATTAGCCGATACTACCAGCATGCTCCAGTACTACGGTTCTCTTGGATGGTCGACGTTTTTTGCTTCACTTTTGTCCCACATGTGGAAACATGCTACGGTTTTGGGAAGTTTTCTGCTTCACTTATGCCCACACGTGGCAGCATGCTACGGTTTTGGGAATTTTTTTGCTTCACTTTTTTGGATGTGTGGTACGCCTAAATGTAGGCTTTTGTTGTTTTCAGGTGTTGCGCCTGGTTTTGAATTAATATTAGTAATAATTAAAGTTAATAGTAGGAAATTTTTGTTCATGCCAATGGATTCTAGATGGTGGGTATGCGGGATCCTCTACGGGCTTTGGTTTTCGAGATATTGGCGACATCTGTTTGGGCGCAAACGCCATTTCTTGAGTAAGGTATCCTAGCGGCCTTAGCCGGAACTACCAGTATGCCTTGGTTTTGCTGTTTTCTTTTATTAACGGGAGAGTTCTAGATATCGGCATGACGTCATCATTGCTTTGCTGCACCTAAATAAGTTTTCTTAGCAGGGAAGTTGTAGATATCAGCATCATTCGAATTTCAGAACATGACATCACCATGAACAGATTCTATTGGGTTTAGGGGGGTGCTTATATTGAAAATTTTTTCGAGTGCAAATACCGGTTCCCTAGCGGCGTTAGCCGGTACTTCATATATTGTTCACCTTGAGGGAAAGTAAGGTTCCCTAGCGGCATTAGCAGGTACTACCACCCTGTTTTCTTGCTTGACGTTTTATTAGTGGGGAAGTTGTAGATATCAGAAGGACGCCATCTTAGTTTTGCTGTTTTCAAGTGCTGCGCCTAAAGAAGTTTGCTCTTACGAGTGCAAACACCATTTCTTGAGCAAGGTCCCCTGGTGGCATTAGCCGGTACTACATATGTTGTTCATCTCGAGCTTGGGGATACGAGATCACTTTTAGCACTCTCCATCATAGGGAAATAGTATAGGATTTCGATTTTGTTTCTGAAGTTCGCTTATTTTTCATCTCGAGTCTGGGGGATATGAGACCAATTTGGGGATACGAGACCACTTTCAGCACACTCCAGCATAGGGAAATAGCATAGGATTTCGAACGTGTTTCCAGAGTTCGCTTATCTTTCATCTCGAGTTTTGGGGATACGAGATCACTTTGGGGATACGAGAACACTTTCAGCACTCTCCAGCATAGGGAAATAGCATATGATTTCCATTTTGTTTGTGGAATTCACTTATTTTTCATCTCGGAGATCGTAGCTCTAAACATTTTTGAAGGGATGGGAAGCTTTATTGGCGGAGATTGCTGGTTAAGTTTGATCTGGTTTTGGAGGCTACGATTTGACGCTCCTGTGTCTGGGTACTGGAGGTTGGCTGAGAGCTATAGCGGCAATATCTGATACTATGACTAGGATTTCATTGGTGTGTTGAGTTGGGCTACGTTGCCTGTACCAAGGTTTGGGTAGAATGTGTCTGGCTTATCAGATTATGAGCGGAACGACGGACACTCTACCATGGGGGCATTACTCCATTTCATCAGATCAACAAGTGGCAACCGCTGAAAGGATCTAAGTCTAGTGTAAATAAATTATGTATTATAGTCTTAGTTTCATTTATTAAAGTATTATAATTATAAATATATTTGAAATTGTATTATAGGTGTTTTTCAAGAAATTATAAATCATCTTTGTTAATAATCCAAGAATTGTGTTTTGATGAAAATCCGAGCCATTTAACGTAAGCTTTATCTCCACTGTTCTTTAAGATTTTGTCTACGAGATATAGGTTTGGATGTTTAACTTTCAGCAGCTCCGATTCGTAAAAGCCTCCTGTGATTGGATTTCCTTGATAATCTTCCAGCCGATATATGATGGGGTTTGTGTTTTGAACTTCAATAATATTAAAAATCTCATCTGTCCAGTTTGGAGTATAGCCTTTCTCAAATATATGCTTGTATTTGTTGATGCGTACAAAATCTCCAACTTTATACTTTGCAGGAACAACAATTTTTATATTATTGTATACAGTTGAAAGCAGTTGTTTCACATTGGAGGTGTTGATATCACGTGGCCTCATTTTTGTATTTCGATGTATTCTTGAGTTGTATTCAGTGAACAATTTCTTTACCATACCAATTCACTGATAAGTTCCATTAAAGCTGAATTCCTTCCACATCATATCCTTCAGAGTTCGGTAAAATCGTTCCACTATTGATGCTTTGAGGAAACTGTACGTAGAGTAATGATTAATTGCATGCTTCATCATTAGATTTATAAAGAGGCTGTTGTAGAATTCCTTTCCATCATCAGTCTGCAGGTTTTTAGGTATTCGTCCCTCGCTTAATATAGATTACATGGCATCTCTTACTTCTGCACCAGTTTTTCTTTTAATTGGAATTGCCCATGCATATTTGGAGAAGGTATCAATTACTGTCAGCAGATAGCGGTAACGCTTGTTCACATACATGTAGGGATCCATTTCAACCAAGTCTGCCTGCCACAAGTCATCTAGTCCTTTGATGATCACACTACGCCGTTTGAAATTTTTTTTCGCTGGTTTATGCAGCTCATATACCACTTGTCTTTTACTCATCGTAATTATAAATGAAACAGATTTCTCAAGAGTTCTTTTACTCATATGCACCATCTTTTGGTGTCGAGTCTTTCTTATTTATTACTGAAGTAAACAGAAAGTTTTCAATCTTCGTGGTTACATCATTGATATATAGCGTTAAATTTGCTACCTCTATATTAATAGTTTTTTTTTATTTCTTCAACACTGATTTTAATTTTCTTCTCAACATACTCTTTGGTAGTAGCATCATCATTTTCAAGGGTTTCACCAAGTCGTTTTACACACTTTAAGTTTAGATCGTAGTCTCCCTTTATCGTTAAATTAAATCCAATACCCTGCTCTGCTTGTTCACCAGCTGGACCCTGGGCTCCTTGTTTACTAGCTGGGCCTTGAATCCCTTGTTCGCCGGCTGGCCCCTGAGCTCCTGTTGGTCCACGTTCACCTGCTTTCCCAAGATATCCCCGCTTAGAGACACGTCCAAACTTGTCCACGCTCATCTGTAGATTGTGTAGAAGTATGGCAATGGAGTAGTATTTAAACTATAATATCTGCTTCTCGCAACTCCTCCAGTATAGATACAATTTCATGGTTGTGACTGGTGTTTCCAGTCTGCTTTGATGACATTAGAATGCGCAGTCTATCTACTAATTCATTTGGATCATCCCGGTAAATGTGATCAATGTTTTCCTTAGGCGGACGCATTAGTCCCATGCCTTTATGCTGTATAAGTTTACTGATTATAGCTTTATACTTAGCCGGTCTAGTACCTTTTATTTGCCCATCTTCAGCATAGTCACGTTTATATGCATTGGTATCTCTCAAAATAGATCCATAATTAGTTAAATCCTCTTTAGTATATAGACTTTTTATAGGATCTTTCATAAATAGCAGCTGACATAGCCCCAAAGTTGTTTTATAGCACTTCCCCTTGATAAAAATATTTCCTACATCATCAACATCAAACGTTGAATTACCGATTCTCCACGCGTTGTCATCATAGTAAACTCCATAGGTTAGATCAATTTTAGGGCTATTATCAGTGAATAGCTTTAAATAGTTTTAAAATATGTATCCATACGTATCGGGGGAGGAGACAGGAGACCTTCCTGTCAATGTTCTTGAATGTTTAGGTGTTGCGAATTCTTCTTCAGATGTTAAGGAATAATCTCCATAATTTATAGGTGTGCTAATAGCCTCCATTTTTTCCATATTTTCGTTTTGGAGGAGTAAAAGGTTCCAGCATTTCGTTGTCTTCTTGTTAAGTCCCAATGTGGGCTTAGCATGCAAAAAAAGGGGGCAGGTGCCGGTTTTGAATGACAAGACAGGTTGACTTCAAAATAACAAATTCAGTTTATTTATCACTAATTTCTCCTAAAACTAATCAATTCAAATGCTTAATTCTACATCAATTCAGTTTAATTTTACCTCTAATACTACAATTCTAAAAATAATCCAATTATTTACGCCTCCAATGGCAAATTTGTCCCTTAATCTGTAATAAGAAGAAAAAAAAACTATTATTATTTAACCAAAAAAGCAAAGTTAAGCTGATTGAGATGAGCTTCAATGGTCTGCTCATATGGGTTGTTAGCTGGGATCAAATAATCTCCCCGTGGGATGCTAAAATATATTCAATCAAATATTAAAAGTTGATTAATATGTTAGTCAAAATAGGGTGCAATACTTCCCTTATGTGTTAAACAAGACTTAATTTGGCTTCAATATCAACAGCCGATCTGTCTTGGTGCTCAGTCAGAACTTGAGCGGTTTGCTACTTCCAGCAGCTCGCTATTTATAGGCAGAAACACAATAGGAATTGTGTCTGCCGGCGGCGTTGCCATGACGCTCGCGTCGTTTGTGAGATTTCATGGATTTGGTCCGCAAATGACATCATCGTGAGAATTTTTCCTGCATTTGGTCCAACAATGGCGTTATCATAATTCTAATTGGAATATTTTGCTATGTACTGCCGGTTGTCATTTCAGAAATGTCGAATGACTTTGGCAGCTGCTTGGTTATGGGTAAGTGTTTATATTTTGAATATTATGTTATTTATTCTATTAATAATATGTTTCCCTTTTTTAGAATTTTGGTTCCTTAGGACATCGTGGGATATTTCTCGCATCGTGGGAATTGATGTGTTATTTTTGTAAGTTTTGTTTCTAATTGAAGTCTCAGATCGTGAATGATCTGAGACTTCTATTTGTTTATTTATTTTTTGTAGATGCTTTTGATTTTATTTTAGATTATGTTGCTGCATCGGGGGATCTATGCTTAAATTATCTTGTGTGGAATCTCGTGAGTGTTAGTAGTGTAGTGTTTTTAGTATATAAGTTTTTAGTTTTGTTCCGAGACGGAACATCCTCCCGCCTCTCGAAAAAGAGGAATCGTGGTATAAAAATAAATTAATTTGTGCAAACTTACGTGTTGTGTTTTTATTTTATTTGTAGCCTTACTCTGATCTTTCCTGTTTTCAACTTGATGAACCTGAGTGTGTCTCCATCTTCAGTTATGATGCGGAAGCACTTTCTTGCTGTAAATACTTTCAGCCATGGAATTGGCTGAGTTCGTACTTGTTCCCATAGACCTGGCTTTACGATAAAATTCGTAGGAGGCCTTGTTGGGACTGTGTTTGCAGCCGTCCGGGCTGGCCTTTTGGGTGACGTGTCGGATGGCGTCGTCAACGCTTGTTTTGTACTTGGAACGCTTGATAGTCCTGCTGTTGACGAGGAGGCTGTCGGAGTTGGCCTTTTACGTGGTGGTTTTGAGGTTAAAGCTGTTGGAGCTGGTATGTTGAATTTAGCCTGTGATGATGTTGATGGAGCCGTCAATGCTGGCTGAAGTTTTGATGCGTCGCGTTGCGTCGCTGATGAAGCCGTCAGTGCTGGCTTTTTCAATGATGTGCTAGATGGCATCGTTATGTTTTGTGGTGCGATATTTGTGAACGTCATTGCTACTGCCGGTTGTATGGCAGATCTTTTGGTGCCAGTAGGGGGCCTGATTGGCCTAGTTGGCTTCCTAAAAATGGCTGCGTCAGCTAGGTTTTTAGTTTCAGGTGAAGCTGGAAGCGCCTCAAACGGCGGTATGTAAGTTTTTGGACGTCTGGGCATGTCGGTTGTCCTGAGCTTGTCCTTTAAGGAATTTTCAAGCTCGGGGACGTCATCTATCCACAAACAGTCGTCGAGGCTTGGTAGCGACTCTATCTATTCTTTTTGGATTTTTTTAAAAAAAAAATAAAAAATAAAAAGCAAAAAATGAAAAATTGCAAACAAAAATAATAAGTCATAAATGATAAAAAAAAAACTTACAAATAATAAAGAGGAAACAAAGAGAAAAAATAATGAGAAAAAAAAAATATATAGAATAAATAAATTTGCAACAATAATTTTTGAAAAAATTATATTAAAAGTCTTTTTTGCCAGTTGTCAAGCGATTTTGGCGCACAACCTAATGACTGAAGTAGGTTCTGATTTGAACTGCATTGCCGATGATTTGCTGCAATAAAGTTTTTTATATGATGAGGCCCACACGCTTTAGTTTTAACTTGATTTTATTATTTATGTTGCTTGTATATGTGCTTTTTTTGTTGCAGTGTGGTGATTTGTTTTAGATGGGCCCATGATTATTTCTGACTTTTATGACGATGGAGCGAATTATGTCTGGACCTGTGTTCAGCTATTGTCTTTTTCCAGTGGTGCTGTAGTGTGTGGGTTTGTCCTGTGGATTTATTAATCTGTTGCTTTGTTGTGGTCTTCTGTCAGAGGTAATTTGGACAATTTGTGTATGGGGCGACAATATTCGTGTAGTGCTGTTTTTATTGTCGCAACTCTGACTTTGTTGTCCTTTCCTTCGTGGATTTTAATTATTCTGCCCAGTAGCCATTTTGTGGGAGGACAGTGTTTGTTGTGAATTAAGACCAGGTCATTAGTTTTTAAATTAGTTTCTGGAATTCTCCACTTTGTGCGCTGCTGTAAGCTGTGTATATATTCCGCAGACCATTTTTTCCAGAATTGGTCTGTCAAATATTGTGTGTATTGCCAACGTTTGAGTAATGTAGAGTTTTTGGTTGTAGTTGGCTCAGGAATTGCTTTGATGTTTCTGCCTGTTAAGAAGTGTCCTGGTGTTAAAACATTGTAGTCTTTGGGATCGTTTGACAAGGGAGTCAGCGGACGCGAGTTTACGCATGCTTCTATCTGACACGTGACAGTTGAAAGTTCTTCGTATGTTAAGATTGTGTTTTGTATTGTTCGTTTTAAATGTGTTTTAAGTGATTTGACCCCGGCTTCCCATAATCCACCAAAGTGTGGCGCTGCTGGTGGATTGAAATGCCATGTGATTCCTGCTAGCATGATATCATTCGCAATGTCGTGTGGAAGTTAAGTTAACACCTTTTGTAACTGGGATGACAGTTCTTTGTTTGCTCCGATGAAATTTGTACCGCAGTCGGAATATAGATGTCGACATAATCCTCTTCGACTTGTAAATCGCTTGAGCGCTGCGAGAAATGCTGACGTTGTTAGTTCTGTTACTATTTCAATATGAACTGCCTTTGTGGCCATGCATATGAACAGACTAAAATATGCTTTAATGATTTTCGAATTTCGAATCTTTGATGTTTTTACATCAACTGGGCCGGCGTAATCTACTCCTGTGTGTTCAAATACCATGGATGGTGTTATTTTCGCAGTAGGTAAATTTCCCATTATTTGATTTGAAAACCTTGGCTTTGTTCCGAAGCAAGCGATGCAGTGATGAATCTGGCGTCGGATTGTATTTCTAGCATTTAGTAGCCAGTATCGATTTCTTAATGTATTGAGGACAAGTTGGGTTCCTCCATGTAGTGTGTATGAATGAGTGTAATTAATGATTAATTTAGACACGTGATGATTGTTTGGTAGAATCATCGGATGTTTTTGGTCGAAGGTTAGTGTGGCGTTTTCGAGTCTACCACCAACTCGTATAGCTTGGTTTGTGTCTAAAAATGGATTCAAACTTGATATCCGACTTTTGCCTGAAATTGGTTTTTGCCTTGATAGGCATTCGTATTCGTCTGGAAATGCTTGTTTCTGCATTAATATGATGATTCTAACTTCTGCTTCGAGTAATTCACTTGATGTTAGATAGCTATTCTTTCGTTCTGCTAATAATGTTTGGCAATTTGTAGAAAATCTTCTGCAATATGCGATTATGCGTATTAATTTGCTAAATGATGAATATTTTTCCAGCCATTCAGTATGGTCGTTAGTGCAAATCAAAACTTTGACTTTTCGTTGCTCAAGTTCACAGCACTTGTCGTTGACATGTGGTTGTGGCCAGCTGTCCTCATGCTGTCTCAACCATAATGGACCATTCCACCAAAGAGTATGATGCTGTAATTCGGCGGGATATAATCCTCGAGTAGCGCAATCAGCAGGATTTTCTTTTGATGGAACAAATCGCCAGGCCCTAGGATGGAGATTCTCGTGTATTTCTGCCACTCTATTGGCAACGAATGTCTTCCACCTTGTTGGGTGGCTTTGTATCCAGGCTAATGTTATTTCTGAATCGCACCAAGCTACGGTTGGGATGTCCTGAAATTTCAAATCATCTTGTATTTGTTTGAGGAGGCGTGACAAAATGACAGCTCCACATAGTTCTAGCTTGGGCAGTGATGTGGATTTTGTGGGGGCAACTCTTGTTTTGGATGTCAACAAGTGTGTGACAATTGAGTTGTCGTGGTTGATAATTCGTATAAATGCGACGCTTGCGTAAGCTTTAGTTGACGCGTCACAGAATCCGTGCAGTTGAATGGTTTTTATGTTTGGTAGAAAATTTATCCATCTGGGGATTTTTAGAGATTTGACATCTTTTAAGTTCTCTCGATATTTGATCCATTCTAGGTTGAGTGAGGTTGGTAAAGGCTCGTCCCAGGCATATCCAGTTAGCCATAGTTTTTGAATGAATATTTTCGCTATTATGACGCATGGAGCCAGCCATCCAAGTGGATCGAACAAGGCTGCAGTTTCAGAGAGAATTTTTCTTTTGGTATAGTTGTCACTTATTATTGTTGATTTAATGGTGAAGCTAAATTCGTCGGTTGAAGGATTCCATTGCAGCCCGAGAGTTTTTATGGTGTTTTTTTCTGACAAATTTAGCGTACTGTTAACCTCTTGGTCTTGTATTGGTATGTTGGCTAGTAATTCTGGACAGTTTGATGTCCATTTTCTGAGGTGAAGTCCTCCCTTGATGAGGGTGTGACTTAGTTCTTGTTGAAGTGCCAAGCCTGTATGGATCTCATGGGCGCCAGTTAGTAGGTCATCGACGTAAAAGTCTGTTCTTAGACTTAGAGCCGCTTTTGGAGAGCTGTCTTGCTCGTCATCGGCTAGTTGCTGTAGCGTTCTGATAGCTAAATATGGGGCTGCTGCTGTGCCGAACGTGACAGTTGTCAATTTGAAGTCTCTTATTGGCTCTTTGGGGCAATCTCTCCATAAAATTCTCTGATAGTTCTGATGATCTGGATGCATGTGTACCATCCTGTACATTTTTTCAATGTCGGCTGTTAGTACGTACTTATACTGACGCCATCGTAAGATTATGGTCCAGAGGGTTGGTTGGATTGTTGGGCCTACTAACATCTGCTCATTTAATGACTGGCCATTGGTTGATCGTGCTGATGCATTGAACACTACTCTTGTCTTGGTACTGGAACTCTCTTTTGTGACTGCATGGTGTGGTAGATAGAAATGTTGGATCGGCTTTAATCCGATTTCGCTCCGTTCTGCTGCCAGCTGGCTTGGCGGGATTTCTGTCATGTGTCCCAGCCGTTGATATTCCTGGATGCATGATCTGTATTGTGCAGCCATCTCTGGGTGCCTTTCTAAACGTTTTTCAAGCTGCAAGAATTGTTTTAATGCCATAGAGCGTGTTTGACCGAGTTCTGGTCCGACCTTCCCCTTGAAGGGTAATTTGACTTGATATGCTCCATGGCTTAACCGTTGGTGGGTGTTGGTGTAGATTTTCTCACATATTTCATCGTCAGGATGGGCTATTTTTCGAGGAATTTCTTCCAGAATTGTTTTAGTTGCTGATCTAAGTTATTGTTCTCATCAATCTGTACTGTGAACGTAGTGAAATGACTCGTTTTCTTACTAGTTTTTGTTTTACCCATTAAAGTCCATCCCAACTGTGTATGCTGTGCCGTGGGTTCTCCTAGCGCTCCCTTGATAACCCCGTTTTCTATGACGTCGGCATAGACGCCAGCTCTTAGCAATACGTCAATTGGGCCAGGCGTATAGAAGCTTGGATCTGCTAAAATTAGATGCTGCAGATAAAACAATTTGCTGATGTCTAATGTGTCAGTTGGTATGAAGTCGGTTATCTTTCTTAGCACTAGAGCAGTTATGTGTGTCTTAAAATTTGTGTGAAGGGAGTTTAAAGTAAATGATGTTTGTGCTCTTGCAGATGCTGTTCTAGTTTTTCCCAACCCTGTCACTTTAATGTTTGTGGATATTTGCTGTAGTCGTATTTTTCTACTTGCGGCTTCTGTGATGAATGAGACTTGAGAGCCTGAGTCTAATAATGCTCTCATGGTATGCTTGTGGCCGTCTGGACCTTCAATTTGAATTAGTGCTGTTGATAATAATGCACGGTTGACATTTGTCGTAAAGAATGATGCAGTGCTTGCCTCATTACTGCCGCCGGGCTTATTAAGCTTCAGTTCTGCCTGCCCTTGATTTGGTTCGTTTTTACTTATTCTACTGTCTTCTTCGGAATTTTGCTTGATGTGCAGCAGAGTGTTGTGTCGTTTGTGACACTCAAAGCATGTTTTTTGGCTGGGACAGTTATTTAAGTTGTGCCCTGATGCAAGACAGTTTTTGCATAGGTTGTGTTGCTGCACAAATTGTGATCTTGATTGGGGAGATAGCTTCTTGAAGGAAGTGCAGTGGAACAACGTGTGATTTTGTTTGCACTTGATGCAAGTATATGTTTTGCTTATGAAGGCATGAGCACCTTTGCGTGTATGGTTATGTGACGGAATGTTGTTTGAGTTCGTGAGTCTATAGCCGCGCCGTAACTCTTGGATATGTGACGACTTTGTTTGTCGTCCGTGTTCTGCTGAGTTCAAGTTTTGAATTGATTCTAGCGTACGGAAACGTGACTCTAAAAAAAACTGACAGATCAGCGTATGTTGGCAACTCGGCCTTGCTGCCTTGCTCTTGCTCCCATAGTTGATGAGTCTCTGATGGGAGGCGTTGAACAAGGTTGTAAATTAATATTGCATCCCAATGTTCTATTGGTAAGTCTAAATATTTCAGCTCGTGTAGGCTCTCTTCTGTTTGGTCTAAAAGAGAGCGAATGGAGTGAGCTGATTCGTTTTTAATGGGCATTTGTGTCAATAATGCCTTTAAGTGAGTGTTGACTAGGACTCGTTTGTTGTCATATCTCTTTTTTAATAATTCCCATGCCTTGTTATAATTGGTTTCTGTTACTTCAAATTGACGCAATAAGCGTTCAGCTTCGCCAGTGACACTGAGTTTGAGGTAATGTAGTTTTTGGACCTTTGATATATTAGGGTCTGTGTGAATTAATGAATTGAACAAATCATGGAATGTCCGCCATGATTTGTAGTTACCGTCAAATGTCGGTATATGGATTGGTGGAAGCCGCGTTTCTGGCTTTGATAGTCGTACTGACTGAACTCTGGTTTCATTTGTGTTTGTATTGAGAGGTATTGCTATGTATGACTCTTCTAATTCTTCTAGTAGAGTGGATAAGAGATTTATATATATGAGTTCGGTTTCCTCATATAGTTCTCCTTTGGCATACTCGCTTTGAGCGCCATCTTTGGTAGACCAGATTGTTATATGCAGATCTGTGAATGATTTCCAGAGTTTTTCTAGTGAGTCTATGCGTGCTGCATAGTATTTTTTGCCTGCCTTGGTATCACTACCTGCCTTGGAGTGATTTATGGCGGCCTTGTTGATTTGATCATTAAGAGCTATCAGTGATAATGTTAAACTAGCGATATCCGCCATCTTGAAAATCTTCCTGTCTCATCCGGCTTCGAAAGGACCAATGTTAAGTCCCAATGTGGGCTTAGCATGCAAAAAAAGGGGGCAGGTGCCGGTTTTGAATGACAAGACAGGTTGACTTCAAAATAACAAATTCAGTTTATTTATCACTAATTTCTCCTAAAACTAATCAATTCAAATGCTTAATTCTACATCAATTCAGTTTAATTTTACCTCTAATACTACAATTCTAAAAATAATCCAATTATTTACGCCTCCAATGGCAAATTTGTCCCTTAATCTGTAATAAGAAAAAAAAAACTATTATTATTTAACCAAAAAAGCAAAGTTAAGCTGATTGAGATGAGCTTGAATGGTCTGCTCATATGGGTTGTTAGCTGGGATCAAATAATCTTCCCGTGGGATGCTAAAATATATTCAATCAAATATTAAAAGTTGATTAATATGTTAGTCAAAATAGGGTGCAATACTTCCCTTATGTGTTAAACAAGACTTAATTTGGCTTCAATATCAACAGCCGATCTGTCTTGGTGCTCAGTCAGAACTTGAGCGGTTTGCTACTTCCAGCAGCTCGCTATTTATAGGCAGAAACACAATAGGAATTGTGTCTGCCGGCGGCGTTGCCATGACGCTCGCGTCGTTTGTGAGATTTCATGGATTTGGTCCGCAAATGACGTCATCGTGAGAATTTTTCCTGCATTTGGTCCAACAATGGCGTTATCATAATTCTAATTGGAATATTTTGCTATGTACTGCCGGTTGTCATTTCAGAAATGTCGAATGACTTTGGCAGCTGCTTTTTTATGGGTAAGTGTTTATATTTTGAATATTATGTTATTTATTCTATTAATAATATGTTTCCCTTTTTTAGAATTTTGGTCCCTTAGGACATCGTGGGATATTTCTCGCATCGTGGGAATTGATGTGTTATTTTTGTAAGTTTTGTTTCTAATTGAAGTCTCAGATCGTGAATGATCTGAGACTTCTATATGTTTATTTATTTTTTGTAGATGCTTTTGATTTTATTTTAGATTATGTTGCTGCATCGGGGGATCTATGCTTAAATTATCTTGTGTGGAATCTCGTGAGTGTTAGTAGTGTAGTGTTTTTAGTATATAAGTTTTTAGTTTTGTTCCGAGACGGAACACTTCTTCCTCTGCTTCTTCTTTTACATCTTTTGTCTCAAACTTGACTATATCCAGCGGCTCGTATTTCAAATTCAAATTCATTTATTCCTGGTGACAGTACATACAAGATTTATAATCTTTTTTAAGTACAATATTATATATTGGTTCTAGAGATAATTGAGAGAAAAAAAACTAAAATATAAAAAGAAACAATCTAAATCAATTTAGTAAGCTTTACGTTATATACCTAATCGTGCAACTCATAAGCGAAGATAAAATTTATTATTTAAACTTTACATGTTAGATTAAATAAAAATGTTGTTTTAAGTGGGTTTTAACTAGCGTTTTAAATACACCGACAGTGCCTGCTGTTTGGATAGCAACAGGTAAACTATTCCATAGCCGGATGATCTGAACAAGGTACGAATTCTCCATGACCAGCCTATGAAATTGTGGCATCACTAAATTTCTATTCCGTTGGGATGTTGTAAACAAGAATAACTCTCTAATATACTCTGGCTTATTTGACTTCAGTATGTTATACAACAAGATAATCGATTTACGTTGTAGAAAATGTTTCAACGAGCATCCTAATAAATGCATTCTAAAAGAGGATACATGGTCAAACCTATATAATCTAAAAATGAATCGAATACAGTCATTAAATGCAGTCTCTAATTTACGTCCACACACACTATCCAGTTTGGGAAAAACAATGCTACCCGAAGTGAAATGAGGCAAGATTAACGATTTCACTAGCATTAGACGAATACTACAAGATAAGATATTAGCAGAAAGCCAAAGCCTTCGTAAACCAGAATATATTTTCCTCAATTGCATATTGACATTATCACAACACTTCCTACTGCTATTCAAGGTTATCCCTAAATTGGTGACCTTACTAAGCATTGGTAGGACGGAGCCATTTAACACTACTGGTGGAACATCAAGCAAATCAAATGAATTATTGTAGAAGCTTATACACTGGGACTTACTAGGGTTTAATTGTAACCTATTATACCTAGACCATGCGTGGATTCTGTCTAAATCCGAGTTAATACGTTCTATACAATTTTCAATAAGCCCAATTGGACGACTTAAGTACAATTGTACATCATCTGCGTAGAGGTGAGCACTCACATCGCGAACCATTACTGGCAAGTCATTAATGAATAGGCTGAACAACAATGGACCCATGATAGAACCTTGAGGCACTCCTCGCACTAGCGGCAGCGGAATGGATATTCTATCATTGAGCTTGACTTGTTGACTGCGATCAGATAGAAAACTACTGATCATCGATACTGCTGTACTACTAAATTTAAAAGAGGCATAGAGCTTCTGCAAGAGAATGCTATGATCAACGGTATCAAAAGCTTTTGAAAAATCCAAAAGCACCAAGGTGGTAAATTTGTCCTGATCCATAGCACTTCTTATGTCAGTGGATATCTTTAAGATAGCAGTTTCACAACTGTGGTGCGTCCTAAATCCGGATTGCCAATACGTTAATAAATTATTTTTGTCTACGTGTTCAGAAACCTGTCGGTACATTAATTTTTCAACCACTTTAGATAGAAAGCATAGTATGCTAATTGGACGAAAATCTGCTGGAGATTCTGGAGAAGATTTCTTTGGAATTGGAAGAATATTAGCAACTTTCCAATTGGAGGGAAAGGAGGATGAAGACAAGCATGAATTAACTATATGAAGAATAAATGTACAGATGGTCATCAGGTCCAGTAGCATCAGATTTTATTGAATTAAGGGCCGAAATAAGTTCAAAATAGGTCACTGGAATCATGCGAGATACTGCTTACTGAATTGGATAATAAACTAGCCAGATGTGGAGCAGACGTTTCATCAGGGGAGTTACTGATCGAGGTAAAAACGGCATTCAATTCTTCAGGTTGTAAACTGGAGTAGCTCTTGTCCTTACCATATACTCCGATTTCCCGCAGATTCCTCCACAACTTTTTTGAATCAAGATTAGTATTAATTTTGGAACTATAATACTGACGTTTAGCCAGTTTAATCGCTGCGGTGGTTCTATTTCGAGCAGTTTTGTACAAGGACCTGGCTTCGTAAGTTTTGAGCCGCCTATACCGTTGATATAGATACTCACGCTCTATAATAAGCGTGCGGACTCTTGTAGTAAACCATGGGCAGCAATTCGCATCAGTATATTTCACCCGACCAGGTACATATTTATTATACAGATAGGAGATCAACGTCGTACAGATGTCGACTTGGTCATCAACTAATACATAATCATATATCCGCTGCAACGGCAATACCATGCACTCATCAAATAAGGAATCAGTATCTATATTTTTATAATCTCGGAAAGAATACTTAATAGGAGAGCGATTCGTGCCTAGCATAAAGTCATAGCTGAGAAAAATGATATCATGGTCATCTAGGAGGGGTGATTTGATCGTGTGTAATGATGTTTCCATTATCTGTCACAAGAATCAGGTCAAGAATAGAAGGATTAGACGTGTTGTAGTAGGTTGGATAGAAATTAACAAAATCAAAGTGAAGGGACTGGAGTAAGTGTGTGAATTGATTTGCTGAGGTGTCTTGCCTTAGCAAATTGACATTAAAATCACCACCAGTAATGACGTTCGTATAGCGTTGTGTTATGTATGGCATTTTATTTTCAAATTCACGGGCATTATCATAGTTAAAGCAATTCGGGGGACAATATACGGAGCAAAAAACGCACTTTTCAATACCGGTACCAGCCTCTACACATAGAAATTCAATTGTTCCATCAACTGAAAATGCGATTTGCTTGGCATTGATCCAGTCCCTAATATAAATCGCTACACCACCACCCAGCCGTCCCTTGCGGTCGTTACGAAATAAATTAAATCCAGGAATCGACACGAGTGATGATGGACTATCCTCGTTTAGCCAAGTTTCACTTACAAAGATAGCATGCAAGTTAATATTGGAAAGCATATAATTAAATTCATCCATTTTATTGCGGATGCTTCGAGCATTCATCGAACAAACATTCAACCCAGAGGAACGATTACATAAAATATTAAGAAGTATTCGAACCCTGTCCAGATCAGTATAAATATTGCTATCCGCACTCATAAATGAGAGCAACTCCGTCAGTGAAGTAAGTTAAAACAGATCGAAAAATACCCATCAGATGAAGGTAAATGTAATTATTGAATCTTCGCAGTAGGAGTAGCATAATTAGAGTTAAAGATCACTAGCCGCAGCTTTTGCACAAAAACTAAGAAAGCTTAATTACGAATAAAAGCTATAAATTATTAATACTATTACTTCTTCAAAATTTGTAATTAATTAATCAATAAAAATATAAAAGTGAAATAAACAAAAGCAAAATTTTAAGAAATTAAAAACGAAAAAACCAAAAAACAAAACAATGTATGCATCATTATCAGCTCCAGCGATATTGGCGGTAGTTATAAAGCAACAACCTTCAGTTAACAGATATGGAATTTCGGAGTTGCTCTTGGTTTAAAATTCTAATCTCTTTATCACCTACCATTCTCTTTATGTGGATAAAGCCATTTAACGATCGTGCAGAAGTAATTTTCCCCAATTTACGTAACTTGAGCGCTTCTCGAAGAAGAGAGTTATTATGTGCTGTCAAACTTTCATTTACATATATAGGGCTCATAGAGGAGAAACCATCCAAATCTGATAGCTGAATTCCCTTACGTCTACGAAAGGCGGATAGAAAAGCTTTTTGCTCCACATTTGAGGAGAAGCGTACAATAATCGGTGCAGCCAGTGCAGATGGCGATGATGAAGACCTGGACTTAAGGCGAAAGGCATCAATATAGGGTGATACTGGAAACTCGATCACTGAAGCAATATTTTTAATCACATTAAGTATATTCTCCTTCGCTAGTTTACGTATACCCCTAAAAACAAGATCACTTAAGCGCTGGATGCGATGGATGTCCTCAACTTGTGCTTGCAAGAGATCATTCTTCTGCTGAAGAGCAGCTACCGAGATCTCGCATGCTGCAATTTTGTTATTGAGCGAACGGATTGCATCATCAATTTTTGTTGATATCCGAGCCTCCACTTGTTGCATAAGGCCATCGATTTTACTTAAAAGACGAGATTCCAGGGATTCTACCAGTTGGTCGAGAGTGTCAAACGTTGAACCAAGATTAGCTGATTGCGCTTTACTGCTGCGGGTTATAACATTAAGAGCGTCATCTGAGGTAGAAGTTGATAGTAACTTCTCTTTTCTTCCTCCCTTAGTTGACATTTTAAAATTTTTAAATTGAAGAGAAGAATCACACTAACACAAGGAACCAGGACAGTTATTCAGTGTACGAGTGCAACACCCGCTAACTCAAATTCACATTTAGCAATTACGATATTTAAAGATATATTTTCGTGAAATATCACCAAGGCACTAGGTTGCAAAAAATACCAATACGGTTAAGAAAACGATATGGAAAATTTATTCACAATAGTAGATAATATTCGGCGGCACTAAACATTAATTATTAATAAAAAACGCGGGAGCCGATTAGAAAACACGTCTACTCTCTAGCTATCATACTGTTTGACTGTTCTAACAAACTCTTTCAAGGGTTTAGTGATTGGCTTAAAGGTTTCTTCAAGTTGAGATTCTGTTTCAATTTTTCCCATCCTTAGGGCTTTTAATTTCCTTCGCACTGCATTCCTAGTCTTGATAATTTCTTTTAATAGATTTTCATTCATCTTCGTTATTAACTCAATAACAGCTTTCCAAACAGCTCTGATAACAGCTTAACTGCTTTTAAAACAGCTCTGATAGCAGCTTAACAGCTTTTAAACAGCTCTGATAACAGCTTAACAGCTATTAAAACAGCTCTGATAACTGCTTAACAGCTTTCGAAACAGCTCTGATAACAGCTTAACAGCTTTCCAAACAGCTCTGATAACAGCTTAACAGCTTTCCAAACAGCTCTGATAACAGATTAACAGCTATTAAAACAGCTCTGATAACAGCTTAACAGCTTTCCAAACAGCTCTGATAATAGCTTAAGAGCTTTTCAAACAGCTCTGATAACAGATGAACAGCTTTAATCTACTCAGCAGGTCCACAGGATTCGGTGTGCTTTCGTCTGAGTTACAGCTTCGACTTATGAAGATTTCGCATGTTTCATCCTTTTATAGTACAATGAAGGTATCAATTCCTTTACGGTAGCGCCCTTGGTTTAATAAGCTATCCTTATCAATCATCAAGAAACCATATTCACCCTTCCAATACTCAGCACCGGCTCTTCGAAATTTATCACAATTCATGTCTGTATTCACATGATCATTATAGATATGTTTCAAATTCAAGTCATCTTGCTTGAATAAGATGATTAAATTAGCATTGTATCGTATTAAGTGCTTTGGTATATGCGTATATGTTTGACAGAGATATAAGCTGCAAAAATTGGATCGCACATTATCTTGATTTTCACATGCTACATCATCGAAAATAAACACTGAATGTGATTCGGCTTCCTCTGGTGGTAGAACGTCGCAGTTGTTTGAGAATGTATAATACCCCAATCCTGATATATGAGTCATCACTCGCTTCAAGTATTCTTACTTTGGTTGATGTAAAGATTTGGAATATATGTAAATATTTTCATATCTCAGACCATTGGGATGTTCCAGCAAACTTATCATAATATTAGTTTTTCCACAATTGGATGGTCCAACAGTGATGCTCCTTATACTATTAGGCAATAGGGGACCATGCTTCTTTTTCACCTTCATTACATCTGTATCAGCATTTCGAACAGCAAAAGCTTGTTGTTGTTTAATGAAACGCATATTGAAGACTAATGGGATTCCTATAAGTACACCTGTTTATATTACATTTCAACAGTATCATCGGAACCTTATAAAATGTCGGATCACAAATCGAAACGCTCCAGAAAATCTTTGAAAGGGGGCAGAGGACTATTAAATTCAATCATCAACAAATTACCTGTAGAATTACATCTTCCAGGATACCAGTACTGTGGACCAGGAACAAATTTACAACAAAGATTGGCGAGAGGAGATCCAGGTATTAATCCACTGGATGTAGCCTGCAAGGAACACGATATAGCATACTCGCTACATAAAGATACAAGTGATCGACATATAGCTGATAAAACATTAGCTGAAAAAGCCTGGCAGCGAGCAAAATCTATGGATGCAAATTTGAGTGAAGGTGCCAACGCTTGGCTTATAACAAACGCAATGAATGCTCAAATCCTTATCCTTATCATCAGATGTCTGTCATGCAATACAGACGTGTTTAAAAACGCTGCAGAAAAGTTTCATTAAAATTAAAGAAGTTGATTTGTTATACATATAGTGAAAACTTCTGGTTATCGATTATGCGAAAAGATTAAAAGAAAAAATTTTCAAAAAATTTCATAATTTTACATAAAATAGCGAGATAAAATTGTATGCTTGTCGGTTGTGCAGTGATCAGAACAAAGGCGAGCAAACGGTATGGTATATCGGCATCGGCATGAGTGCGTGCAAAAAATGTGATAAGGGAATCCGTAATGAAGTCGGATTCCCATGTGGTGGATTGTGCGGAAGACTCTTTCACGTAAAATGCACAGGGCTTACTGATTATGCTGTGAAGTTAATAAACTCGGAGGAAAATGTTTTGTTTATGTGCGAAGAATGTAGGTCGAATGTAAAATCCTTGAATAATAAAATTGAAAAATTAATTGGAATGATGTAAGAAAATTCGAGTAGAGTAGAGTCAGTGATAAAAGATAATATTAGTAAAATGGAAACACAACAGGGATTGTTAAATAATATTTTGTCAAAAGTTAACGATCCCAGTCAGAGTGGCAAAGAAGTAGGAAAGGGCGGGAAACATCCAACATATGCAAATGTTTTAAAATCATCGGAACCAGTTGTATTAGTGAGGCCAAAGTCTAAGCAGGAGTGTAAACAAACAAAGAAAGATGTAAAGAATAACATTGATCCATCAAATTTGAAAATAAGTGGTGTTTTTAACAAGAAAAATGGTGTAATAGCTATTGAATGTGAAAACAAAGATACTGTTCAAGAGCTGTCAAAGATTGCAAAAGAAAAACTTGAGGACAAATATGTTATTGATATGCCTAAGCGCAGAAACCCAAGAGTCGTTATAGAGGGAATATCCGAAGAATATAATGAAGAACAAATTACGTCGAAAATGAAATTGCAAAATGATTTTTTAAGTCATTGTGAAAATATTAAATTGATTGTTGTGCGAAAAAGTGAAATTAAAAAAAGGAAATTTAAAGCAGTTATAGAAATAGAGGGAGAATACTTCAAAAAAGTTATAAGTGCGAAGAAGCTTAAGATTGGTTGGGATATATGTCCAGTTTACGATGCGTTGTACATAAAGAGGTGTTACAACTGTAACGGCTATAACCATTTAGCAAAAGATTGTCAAAATAAGAAAGCATGTTCTCAATGTACTGAGGAACATGATTTCAGAGAATGTAAAAGTAGTGTTCTGAAGTGTATAAATTGCACAACTGCAGTGAATAAGTTCGGTGTAAATCTTGACGTCCATCATAGTGCAAGAAGTCATGAATGTCCAGTATATGAGAGAAAATTATAGATGGAGAGATTATTTGTTGATTACTAGCAATTAAAGTGTACTTTGAAGTGTATTTATTTAAATATCCAGGGTTTGCTATCTAATATAAATCAACTACACATTCTAACGATTGATATACTAGATTGCGAAATTAATATAGAGGGTTATTTCTGTATAAGGTGCGATTCGAAATCTAAGAGAACTGGTGGTGTCGTTTTATATGTTAAGAATAATATACAATATAAAATTAGGAGTTGTATGCGAAATGAGTTGGATTTATGGTGTCTATTAGTAAAGATCATAACATTAGTTTTTCCACAATTGGATGGTCCAACAATGATGCTCCTTATACTATTAGGCAATAGGGGACCATGCTTCTTTTTCACCTTCGTTACATCTGTATCAGCATTTCGAACAGGAAAAGCTTGTTGTTGTTTAATGAAACGCATATTGAAGACTAATGGGATTCCTATAAGTACACCTGTTTATATTACATTTCAACAGTATTATCGGAACCTTATAAAATGTCGGATCACAAATCGAAACGCTCCAGAAAATCTTTGAAAGGGGGCAGAGGACTATTAAATTCAATCATCAACAAATTACCTGTAGAATTACATCTACCAGGATACCAGTACTGTGGACCAGGAACAAATTTACAACAAAGATTGGCGAGAGGAGATCCAGGTATTAATCCACTGGATGTAGCCAACGCTTGGCTTATAACAAACGCAATGAATGCTCAAATCCTTATCCTTATCATGCAATACAGACGTGTTTAAAAACGCTGCAGAAAAGTTTCATTAAAATTAAAGAAGTTGATTTGTTATACATATAGTGAAAACTTCTCGTTATCGATTGTGCGAAAAGATTAAAAGAAAAAATTTTCAAAAAATTTCAAAATTTTACATAAAATAGCGAGATAAAATTGTATGCTTGTCGGTTGTGCAGTGATCAGAACAAAGGCGAGCAAACGGTATGGTATATCGGCATCGGCATGAGTGCGTGCAAAAAATGTGATAAGGGAATCCGTAATGAAGTCGGATTCCCATGTGGTGGATTGTGCGGAAGACTCTTTCACGTAAAATGCACAGGGCTTACTGATTATGCTGTGAAGTTAATAAACTCGGAGGAAAATGTTTTGTTTATGTGCGAAGAATGTAGGTCGAATGTAAAATCCTTGAATAATAAAATTGAAAAATTAATTGGAATGATGCAAGAAAATTCGAGTAGAGTAGAGTCAGTGATAAAAGATAATATTAGTAAAATGGAAACACAACAGGGATTGTTAAATAATATTTTGTCAAAAGTTAACGATCCCAGTCAGAGTGGCAAAGAAGTAGGAAAGGGCGGGAAACATCCAACATATGCAAATGTTTTAAAATCATCGGAACCAGTTGTATTAGTGAGGCCAAAGTCTAAGCAGGAGTGTAACCAAACAAAGAAAGATGTAAAGAATAACATTTATCCATCAAATTTGAAAATAAGTGGTGTTTTTAACAAGAAAAATGGTGTAATAGCTATTGAATGTGAAAACAAATATACTGTTCAAGAGCTGTCAAAGATTGCAAAAGAAAAACTTGAGGACAAATATGTTATTGATATGCCTAAGCGCAGAAACCCAAGAGTCGTTATAGAGGGAATATCCGAAGAATATAATGAAGAACAAATTACGTCGAAAATGAAATTGCAAAATGATTTTTAAGTCATTGTGAAAATATTAAATTGATTGTTGTGCGAAAAAGTAAAATTAAAAAAAGGAAATTTAAAGCAGTTATAGAACTAGAGGGAGAATACTTCAAAAAAGTTATAAGTGCGAAGAAGCTTAAGATTGGTTGGGATATATGTCCAGTTTACGATGCGTTGTACATAAAGAGGTGTTACAACTGTAACGGCTATAACCATTTAGCAAAAGATTGTCAAAATAAGAAAGCATGTTCTCAATGTACTGAGGAACATGATTTCAGAGAATGTAAAAGTAGTGTTCTGAAGTGTATAAATTGCACAACTGCAGTGAATAAGTTCGGTGTAAATCTTGACGTCCATCATAGTGCAAGAAGTCATGAATGTCCAGTATATGAGAGAAAATTAAAGATGGAGAGATTATTTGTTTATTACTAGCAATTAAAGTGTACTTTGAAGTGTATTTATTTAAATATCCAGGGTTTGCTATCTAATATAAATCAACTACACATTCTTTGTGAACTATACAAAATTGATATAATAGCATTGAGTTAAACCCACCTAACGATTGATATACTAGATTGCGAAATTAATATAGAGGGTTATTTCTGTATAAGGTGCGATTCGAAATCTAAGAGAACTGGTGGTGTCGTTTTATATGTTAAGAATAATATACAATATGAAATTAGGAGTTGTATGCGAAATGAGTTGGATTTATGGTGTCTATTAGTAAAGATCTGGAAAGGAAGCTGCCACTATGCGGTTGGGGTATTGTATAGATCACCAAGTAGCAGTGTAAGTCAATTCTGTTCAATATTTAATGAATGGTATGAAGAGTTCTTATGTAGAGAAATCACAAATAATGTATGTGGAGATTTTAATATTGATTTACTTAAGAATAGTCTTTATGAAAAACGCATGAGAAATATAATACACGAACAAGGTTGCAAACAAATAGTTCAAGAACCTACTAGAATTACAGCAGTATCAAAGACACTAATTGATTATGTTATAACTAATGATTCTGAGATAAAAGCCCATATTATGAATGACCTAAAGGTTAGTGACCATGAAACAATTATGTTTAACTTGAAAGCCAGTCAACATGAATTTAACATTTAAAGCTCTACTTATATCAGGTATAATAAGGAGGAATTCATTGGTGAACTTTCCCGATTGAACATGATACAAAATGTATCAGGTAGTGATCTTAATGTTAAAGCCAGGGCATTATCGGAATCTTTATTGGAGGTAAGCCGTAAGTTTATAGTAGAAAAACGCCATGTAAAAGGTAAAAACAGATGGTTTAACAAACGCTTGTCGGACCTAAGGAAAAATAAAGTAAATTGCTATTATAAAGCAAAATTAACGCACAGCTACAGCGACTGGCTAGCATATAAGCAATTAAGGAACTTGTATAAGCGGGAAATAAATATTGCTAAATTTGAATATTTAAAAAATAAAATTAATTTGAATAGTGGAGACCAACAGGCTATGTGGAAAACGCTAAAAAAACTAGTCATAGGTGAAAACCGCAAAGAAGCACTTAAAGGAATCAATTTCGGAGGATCAATTGTAAAAGATAGCAAAAATATAGCAGAACAATTTAATAAATATTTTATCAAGAGTGTAGAAGAAATTAATGCTTCCATCCCTAACACAAGTTTTAATGATGCAACTTTAGTTCAAAATCCTAACAATTTCGTATTTAAAAGAATAACAGTATCCGAGTTAAATGCTGCATGCAGAAAAATTAAAAATAAGTCTGACTATAATTACATAAATGCAAGAATGTTATTGGATTGCATGGATGAACTTGGTGATTTATTTGTAAGTGTGAAATTAATATAGATTGCGAAATTAATATAGAGGGTTATTTCTGTATAAGGTGCGATTCGAAATCTAAGAGAACTGGTGGTGTCGTTTTATATGTTAAGAATAATATACAATATGAAATTAGGAGTTGTATGCGAAATGAGTTGGATTTATGGTGTCTATTAGTAAAGATCTGGAAAGGAAGCTGCCACTATGCGGTTGGGGTATTGTATAGATCACCAAGTAGCAGTGTAAGTCAATTCTGTTCAATATTTAATGAATGGTATGAAGAGTTCTTATGTAGAGAAATCACAAATAATGTATGTGGAGATTTTAATATTGATTTACTTAAGAATAGTCTTTATGAAAAACGCATGAGAAATATAATACACGAACAAGGTTGCAAACAAATAGTTCAAGAACCTACTAGAATTACAGCAGTATCAAAGACACTAATTGATTATGTTATAACTAATGATTCTGAGATAAAAGCCCATATTATGAATGACCTAAAGGTTAGTGACCATGAAACAATTATGTTTAACTTGAAAGCCAGTCAACATGAATTTAACATTTAAAGCTCTACTTATATCAGGTATAATAAGGAGGAATTCATTGGTGAACTTTCCCGATTGAACATGATACAAAATGTATCAGGTAGTGATCTTAATGTTAAAGCCAGGGCATTATCGGAATCTTTATTGGAGGTAAGCCGTAAGTTTATAGTAGAAAAACGCCATGTAAAAGGTAAAAACAGATGGTTTAACAAACGCTTGTCGGACCTAAGGAAAAATAAAGTAAATTGCTATTATAAAGCAAAATTAACGCACAGCTACAGCGACTGGCTAGCATATAAGCAATTAAGGAACTTGTATAAGCGGGAAATAAATATTGCTAAATTTGAATATTTAAAAAATAAAATTAATTTGAATAGTGGAGACCAACAGGCTATGTGGAAAACGCTAAAAAAACTAGTCATAGGTGAAAACCGCAAAGAAGCACTTAAAGGAATCAATTTCGGAGGATCAATTGTAAAAGATAGCAAAAATATAGCAGAACAATTTAATAAATATTTTATCAAGAGTGTAGAAGAAATTAATGCTTCCATCCCTAACACAAGTTTTAATGATGCAACTTTAGTTCAAAATCCTAACAATTTCGTATTTAAAAGAATAACAGTATCCGAGTTAAATGCTGCATGCAGAAAAATTAAAAATAAGTCTGACTATAATTACATAAATGCAAGAATGTTATTGGATTGCATGGATGAACTTGGTGATTTATTTGTAAGTGTGATAAACGATGCGTTTGAGCATGGGATATTCCCAGACACATGGAAGGAGAGTCTAGTCATACCTGTTGAAAAGGTGAAAGGAACGATACAGTGTGAGGAATTTCGTCCAATAAATATGTTGCCGGTGTATGAAAAAGTACTTGAGAAGGTTGCACAAACACAGCTTGAGGAATATATTGAAACAAAGAAGGTATTAGTAGAACAGCAATCTGGTTTCAGAAAAGGTCACTCTTGCGAAACAGCATTAAATTGGATGATTGTGGAATGGAAGAAAATTATCGAAGGAGACATTATTATAGCTGTATTTCTTGATTTTAAAAGAGCGTTTGAGACAATTGATAGGGATATTTTGATTAAGAAATTATCATTTTATGGAATAAGAGGAAGACAGTTGAGATTTTTTGAAACTTATTTGAAAAATCGTAAACAGCGATCTAGATACGGGAAAGAAATATCAGAAGAAAGCGAAATAAATCTAGGAGTTCCACAAGGATCAATTTTGGGTGTTCTATTATTTGTTCTGTACATTTACTTTCAATAAATTTCAGTCTGTTAGACGAGAAATCTCTCCTTCATGTAATTTTTACTTGGTTTATCCATATGCCGCCAGGCAAAAAAGGGGGAACAATCACCCAATTTCAAAGCGCAATGAGTTATCTTGCCACCATATAATTCACACATACTTTTTATAAAAAAGTATTTATATGGGCAATTGGTGTGACCTCCAACATTGAACTTCTATGGTAGGCGATCAGAGATAACCATACCGATGAGACCTCTCTGATCGCTGGGTCGAAAAGTTCAATAATTTCTTTTGCACTTAAAATGCATTTTGTAAATTTATTGAAATTATTTTCAATAAATTTCAGTCTGTTAGACGAGAAATCTCTCCTTCACATAAATGACATCCCAAACGTGTTAATAAAATATTCCAAGCTTGCTTTGTTTGCTGATGACACATTAATTTACATACAAGGGACAAATACAAGTGAATGTGTAAGATTGATTGAAGAGGATATCTTAAGACTTGTAAATTGGCTGAATATGAATAAGCTAAAATTGAATGTAAATAAAACAAAATGTCTTGTAATGAACAGTAATGAAAGAGTACAGTTGTGTGTAGGGTCAGAATATATTGAGTGTGTAAATGAAATGAAATATTTAGGTATGATCGTGGATAAGTACTTATGTTTTAAAAAAAATGTGGACTATATTTGCAAAAAACTTTCCAAAAAACTTGGTTTTCTCGCAAGAATCAGAAGTAAAATACCAGAAAATTGCCTGTTAAATATCTATAACACCATTGTATTACCGCACTATGACTACTGCTCATCTATAATTTGTATCAGCACGGAAGAAATGATAGACCGTCTACAAAAACTACAAAATAGAGCCATGAGAATAATACTTTCTTGTCGGATGGATACGCCGGTGGTGTATATGTTAGAGACATTAAATTGGCTAAGTGTTAGACAGAGGTTAAAATATAACGCACTTATCTTTGTGTTTAAAGTGAAGTATAACATGTTTCCAGAATACCTGCAAAAACATCTAAATTATGTGAATGATACTAGATATAATCTAAGAAATGCAGGAGATTTTAGATTGCCGTTATATAGAAGATATAGGACTCAAAATTCAATTATGTATAGGGGACTGCAATTATTTAATAGACTACCAAATGAAATAAAACTAGAAAGAAATTTTTTCCGATTTAAAAATTCAATTAGGTGCTACGTGAAAAATGAATTTTAAATGAATTTTATTAATTAACTTACTTTTTTCTATTCTATTCTATTCTATTCTATTCTATTCTATTCTATTCTATTCTATTCTATTCTATTCTATTCTATTCTATTCTATTCTATTCTATTCTATTCTATTCTATTCTATTCTATTCTATTCTATTCTATTCTATTCTATTCTATTCTATTCTATTCTATTCTATTCTATTCTATTCTATTCTATTCTATTCTATTCTATTCTATTCTATTCTATTCTATTCTATTCTATTCTATTCTATTCTATTCTATTCTATTCTATTCTATTCTATTCTATTCTATTCTATTCTATTCTATTCTATTCTATTCTATTCTATTCTATTCTATTCTATTCTATTCTATTCTATTCTATTCTATTCTATTCTATTCTATTCTATTCTATTCTATTCTATTCTATTCTATTCTATTCTATTCTATTCTATTCTATTCTATTCTATTCTATTCTATTCTATTCTATTCTATTCTATTCTATTCTATTCTATTCTATTCTATTCTATTCTATTCTATTCTATTCTATTCTATTCTATTCTATTCTATTCTATTCTATTCTATTCTATTCTATTCTATTCTATTCTATTCTATTCTATTCTATTCTATTCTATTCTATTCTATTCTATTCTATTCTATTCTATTCTATTCTATTCTATTCTATTCTATTCTATTCTATTCTATTCTATTCTATTCTATTCTATTCTATTCTATTCTATTCTATTCTATTCTATTCTATTCTATTCTATTCTATTCTATTCTATTCTATTCTATTCTATTCTATTCTATTCTATTCTATTCTATTCTATTCTATTCTATTCTATTCTATTCTATTCTATTCTATTCTATTCTATTCTATTCTATTCTATTCTATTCTATTCTATTCTATTCTATTCTATTCTATTCTATTCTATTCTATTCTATTCTATTCTATTCTATTCTATTCTATTCTATTCTATTCTATTCTATTCTATTCTATTCTATTCTATTCTATTCTATTCTATTCTATTCTATTCTATTCTATTCTATTCTATTCTATTCTATTCTATTCTATTCTATTCTATTCTATTCTATTCTATTCTATTCTATTCTATTCTATTCTATTCTATTCTATTCTATTCTATTCTATTCTATTCTATTCTATTCTATTCTATTCTATTCTATTCTATTCTATTCTATTCTATTCTATTCTATTCTATTCTATTCTATTCTATTCTATTCTATTCTATTCTATTCTATTCTATTCTATTCTATTCTATTCTATTCTATTCTATTCTATTCTATTCTATTCTATTCTATTCTATTCTATTCTATTCTATTCTATTCTATTCTATTCTATTCTATTCTATTCTATTCTATTCTATTCTATTCTATTCGAATTAAGCTAGGTATGCGCATTAAGGCTAAAAATAAACGCCAATCCACATTCCGATAAGCAGTACGAAATGTACGTAAAATTTTAAAAATCAAAAAAACAAAAACTTGATGGAAGCTACAAAAATAGCTCTTAGGCAGCTAAAAATATTGTGAAAAGAAAGAAGAAATCAATTAAAACTCCACGAGTGATACCTGTACCAAAGGTTGGTGGAGCACTTCCGTTCCTCATCCCGTTGTTTGCTGGGCTTTCAGCATTGGGAGCACTATCGCGAGGTGCAGCAGGCATAGCTAAAGCAGTAAATGATACCAGTGTGGCAAAGGCAAAATTGGAAGAAAGCAAATGTCATAACCAAGCAATGGAAACTATAGCGGTTGGTAAAGATGGAAACGGGCTGGTCCTGACGCCGTACAGAAAAGGACTTGGACTCGATTTACAACCTAAACCAAAAAACTATTAAAGACGCTACCCAAATGACCGCTAAACGAGTTGGATCTTCACAAGTATACCACACACTTGCCACACTTCAGAGGAGTATTTATGCGTGATAATCTACCTAAAAAGCCATGGAAGCGAGAAAGCGGTATTGTTAACTTGGACATCTCAACTGGAGCAGGTACACACTGGGTAGTGTATTACAAGAAAGGTGACAATATCGAATACTTTGATAGCTCTGGCAATCTCCAACCGCCAAGAGAGCTCATAAACTACTTGGGTAGTAATATTACGTACAACTACAGTTCTTATCAGAATTATGATGCAGTAATTTGCGGTCACTTATGTTTAGAGTTTTTATATAATTGTTATAGCCATTAATTATTATCTATAAATAAATGTATCTACATATATTGAAATTGTGAAAGTTCATTATCAACCGCCATGTCATTAACAATTAATTTCACGGGAAATTCATCTCTACTCACTGCTGAGTACTTTCCCCCGCTGGAGCTAGCAACGGATTATGTTTGTGGATTAATTGATTTTCAAACATACAACTCTATACAAAATATTGATGTGAGCAATAATCTGGTTCATGTAGGGAATGAGGTTGTTGAGATACCTGTTGGATCCTATGAGATTGATGATATAGCAAAATATGTACAAGGATACTTGGATAAAGAAGGGAAAGGGATAAAAGTTGCGATAAAGGCTAATAATAATACATTGAAGAGTGAAGTTAAGTCGACTGCAGAAATACATTTTGAAAAACAGAGATCCATAGCTCCTCTGCTTGGATTCAGTAAAAGAAACTTATCTGCTAATATAGTGCATACATCGGAGTTGCCAGTCAACATCATTAAAGTAAATACCATACGCATCGAATGAAATATTATATCAGGATCATTCTTCAACAACACACAAGTACACACTCTCCACGAGTTTTCACCAAACGTGGAACCTGGGTATCAAATAGTGGAGGTACCCAAAAATGTAATCTATTTGCCTGTGAACACCAAACGTATAAGTTCTCTAACATTGAAGCTCCTTGACCAAGACGGTGACTTAATCAACTTCAGAGGAGTGACTATAACCATCAGGTTACATTTGAAGCCACAGCATGTTGATATACAATAATGATAAATACGAGTTCGGAGCAAACAAGATCATTAGTCAGCATATTTACAATCAATAGGCTTAACGCTGAAACAATGAATAAAGGAATACTAGATATTGCACCAGACGCCCAACAGTGTGCCAAATTTGAGCATCACTCCTATTCACCATTTCTAACATCATTTAAAAACAGCGATGAAATCCGTATCTCTGTATAACATCAGGACTTGAATCTTCTACCCAAAAGGAGTTTTCTTTACATTGAGGGATCTCTAACAAAGCTGGATGGAACCGTTTCAGCAACTGCAAAATTAGATAACAATGCTCTACCATTTCATTTTGAGGAAATACGCTATGAATTGATTTTGTTCAAGAAAGAATTTTTGGGATTCTCCGGTATATAGCAAAAGCTAAAAAATGTTCTAATTTGTTATTTCATCACACAACCCATTTTTAGCTTTTCCGGTAAAAAGTCCAAACGTAATCTGTTTATTTCTCCTCCTGGGCATGTATATGAGTGTTTTTTTCCTCATATAATTCACACCCAGAATTTATTCTGAGTTTATATGAGAAGAGATCAGTTTGATCTATTTTGAAGAGTCTGCAGCAGGCAGAAAACCAAGCTGCACCGATGAGTGTAAGGTTTTCTGCTAACATGAAACGCCTCTTCTTCTTCCTTTTCTTCTTTATTTTTCAGCCCACTGCGTGGGCTATTTTTCTCAAACTTTTCATTTCTTTCATCTTTTTTTCATATTTTCATTTGTTTTTCAAATCACACAATTTCGATATTTGTGACCTGTTGATGAGTCAAACCAAGACTTGAAACTTGTCACCAAAAATTAATGGGTTGTGTGATGAAATAACAAATTAGAACATTTTTTAGCTTTTGCTATATACCGGAGAATCCTAAAAAATTCTTTCTTGAACCAAATTAAGTTTAACCCGGTAAAAAGTCCAAACGTAATCTTATGAATTGAATGCAGTGGAAATCGATCGTACAAGAAATCTTGGGATTGCGACAACATTAAAAAACTACGTATCGCTAAATGCAAATGTAAGCAGGATACTACTGAACGGTAGCTGGTCACCAGCTTCATCCGTTATACCAACGAATGGACTGTTTAACTATTGTGTACCTATGAAATATTTATTGGGATTCGCTGAAGATTACAAGAAAATTCTGATAAATTCCAAACATGAACTCATATTGACAGATGCTAATGCCATTATATCGCCCACAGATGAGGTGAAAATTGAAATTACCAAACTTCAATGGAGTATTCCGCATGTTACAGTATCCGATGATGAAAAGCTGCAACTATTTAAAATTATCGGGAGAGGTCGCCCGATACAAATACCATTCCGCAGCTGGGACATATATGAGTATCCAGTACTACCGGAATCCACGCATCAAACCTGGTCAGTTAAGACTTCCACTGAACTGGAGAAACCTCGATTTATCATCTTAGCATTACAAACGGATCGAAGGAACGATAAAACCAAGGATGCAAGCAAGTTTGATCACTACCAACTTACCGATGTTACAGTTCATTTGAACTCAGAATCATATCCCTACGATGATTTGAATTTGAAATTTGATTTGAATATAGATACGCATTGCTGTATGAGATATATATAAAGTTTACACAATCATACTATGGTCATCAGTATCATGTATGTATGTTTATAAAACATAAGACTTTTCAATATACATACCTTAGACTAAATAATAAGAAAACATCAAGCAAAGCTGTTGTGAAATTCGAACGATGCTTCCCCGCTAAGAAAACTTGCAGCACTTGAAAACAGCAAAACCAAGATGACGTGATGCTGATATCTAGAATTTCCCCGCTAATAAAAGAAAACAGCAAAACCAAGGCATGCTCATAGTTCCGGCTAATACCGCTAGGTAACCTTAGTCAATAAATGGCTAGCCCGTAGAGGATTTCTGATGAAAATTTCGTCCCCCTCCTCAGTTAGTATTTAGCTCTCACGATTGTTTTATTGCGTGATGATAATAGCGACTAAAATGAGCGGACAATGTCCTTGTCTTATTTGTAACTCAGGTGTAGCACTACAAAAAAAAATGTCGAAAAGCATTTTAAAACTACACATACTAAATACGTCACCGATTTTCCTATTAGAAGTAAAATCTAAAAAATAGGTGCGTAAGTCAAAAACTGCCTTATGTGCACAGAAATCTTTTTTTAGGCACAAACTCAAAAGCAGCGACATTGGTATCGTAAAAATAAAAAGGAAATTCTTTTGTAAATCAACAGAATTTCACTGCCATTGAACCCTGTCATGCGCCGATTAAGTCTGCAAGGAAAGACAACTTTGATTGATATGAAAAGTTTAGTTAAAACATTAAAAAAAAAAGATTCAGGTGCATGCATCCCAACTTAGAATAGGCGAATTGAAGAATTATCAAAAACTTGGTACACATAACTTAAATCGGGAATTCCAAAGTTTGGCCGAACAGTTGGAGAATTTACACGAGGAGTTGGAAAGAAGTTTTTGGAACTCGGGAAGAATTATCAGATTCAACGGCCAATTAATTGATGCTGAATTCTTTGTGGCCGCTATATTTGCTATTTTGAAATTACATCTGATGTGCTGGCAGATGATCAAGCCTCCCACTGAAGCATTTTAAAAATGAGTGATATGGTTGAGTTTGTTTAAAGATCACTGTGTTTGTTGTTATTCTAGTCCCCCTTTAGCGCAGATTCTTCGTCCTTAACCGATTGGATATTACAGAATTGGTGTATTGGCCTACCATAGGATCAGTTTCTCAAACTTGATGTCTTATTCTAGCTGCAACTTAAAATTTTTTATAGTTTTATAGTTTTATATATACTCTGGACACAATGTCTCCGCGGAACGATTTTACGCAGTCTGTATGCCAATGGGGAAGTCCATTCGTTCTAAATGATTCTCACCATTCCTTTATGTTACTTGTATGTAGCTGGCCCACTTGTTGGAATTCCTTATAGTTCAATTAACTAATTGGCATTATTATACATTTACATTTATTACCCAAGGTTTGGAAAAAAGGTGATTGGTTACCATTTTCACCTTAGATTCCACCCAGTATGAGTATAGTTTATGTTTAGTTAGATTATTTTAATAACCCACATTTGTAGGCATAGTCATTAAACTCCTAATGTGTCTGGTATACTTATAGAATTTACTTGAGTACATCCGTTGGCATCAATAAATTATATTATCCGCGACTGGGAGATGAGGTGATTGGTTATTACTTCCATTTATGGGTTCCATCTAGTGTGAGTACAGCGCATGTTTATGGGTTATTTCAAAAAAATCACACTCGCAGGTGTGGTAAATAGAACCTATGTGTATTTGGCATAGATAATTGAATTTATTACTGTTTAAGTAGGTAATTGGTATCACTACATCATCTTAGACTAGGAAAATATGGTGATTGGTTATCAATCCCGCTTTAGTTAGATTATTTTAAATCAATCAACCAACCCTACAGTCAAGGTAAACACAAACTCAGTGTATTCAGTATACTTGTTAGAATTAATATCTATATAATTGACTAAATGGTAACACTGTACTATCCATGACTGGGTGATTGGTTACCATTCCCACTTATAGATTCCGTCTAGTGGAATTTCCATTTGTTTAAATAAATAGATCTATACAATCAATCTAATAGGCAGTCATGGTAACAAAAACCTGCGTGTATTTAGCATACTCGTTAGATTTTATATCTGTTCAGGTAGCTAATTGGTATCCCTGTGCTACCCAAGATTAGGAAATATGATGATTGGTCATCATTCCCATCATTAATACTCTATTCAGTATGCGTACCTTTTACGTGCAGTTAGATAATTTCTCATCACACAATTGATAGGTATTGTAATTAAGGCCCACATGTAGTTGGAGTACATGTTAGAAATAATTTCGGTTTGAGTAGCCAATTGGCATCACTATACTACATTATTATATGAACTAAAACTAGAAAATATGGTTATTGTTTATTATTCCAGATTATTTGACTCCATCCGGTGGGAGTGAAATTTGACATTTCGATTAATTTCAATCAACCTAATTCGTAGTTGTGGTAAATCAAACCCTATATGCATCCTGCATCCAGTATACTTGATAAATGTTATTTTTGTTGGTTATCATTCCCACCTTTGATATGAGTATCGCTTACGTTTAGTTTAAATATTTCAATCATTTACCTTGTAGGTACTGTAATTAAAACATATGTGTAGTTGGATTGCTTGCTAGAAATTATTTCCGTTTTAGAAGTTAGCACTATCCATGACTGGAATATATGGTGATTCGTTATCATTCACACTTCTAGACTCCTTCTAGTGGAAGTACCATTTGGTCAATTATATAGATCTATACAATCAATTTAATTTGCAGTTGTAGTAATTAAAATATATGTGTGTCCAGCATACTAGTTAGATTTTATTACTGTTTAGGTAGCTTATTGTTATCCCTGTGCTACCCAATATTGGGAAATAAGATGATTGGTTATCATTTACATTTTACAGCATTAATACTCCATTCAGTATGAGTATCTTACACGTGTAGTTTGATAATTTCAATCAATCTACTAGCAGGTATTGTAATTAAAATCTACGTGCAGTTAGATTACTTGTTAAAAATAATTTTGCTTGAGTAGCTAATTGGCATCCCTATGCTACATACTACTAGAATATATGATGATTGGTTATCTTATCCACTTTAGACTTCCTTCCGTGCAAGTCCCAGTTTTGGTCCAGTTTGATAATTTCAATCAATCAAACTTTTAAGCAGCTAATTGGTATCACTTCACTAACCAAAACTAGGAGTTATGGTTATGACTCCCCAACATTAGGAACTAAGGTGATTGGTTATCATTCCCACCTTTAAAACTGCATTCTATATGAGTATCGTTTACGTTTAGTTTAAATATTTTAATCACTGACTTCGTAGGTATGTTAATTGAAAACCTATGTGTAGTTGGATTGCTTGCTAGAATTTATTCCAGTTTTAGTAGCTAGTCGGCATCGCTACATAATTTAAGACTATGAAATATAGTGATTGCTTATCTACTCACTTATAGACTTTATTCCGTGCGAGTAGCATTTTCTTTCAGTTTGATTATTATATTTAATTAACCTCTTTGGTAGCTGATTGGCATCACTACACTAGCTAAGACTGGGAAGAAATAATATGGTGACTGGTTAAGATTCCGACAATTTGAGTCCATCTGATGGGAGTGCAATTCGGTTAATTAGATTAGTTTTAATCAATCTAATTTGCAGTTGTGGTAATTAAAACCCTATGTGTATCTAGCATACTTTTTAAATTCTATATCCGTTCAAGTTGCTAATTGGCATCAATATCCTATTTATGAATGAGGTGATAAGTTAATATTTTCTTTAAGACTCCGCTCAGTGTGAGTACTGCTTTAGTTTAGTCTGATTGCTTCAGTCTATATACTTGCAGGTGTTGTGATCAAGATCTCTGTGTAATTGGAATACTTGTCAGAATTCATTTTTGTTTAGGCAGCTAATTGATATCATTCAACCATTTTAGACTATGAAAAAGATATATATGATCAGTTATCATTCCCGCTTATAGACTTCAAGCGGTGCTAGTACAACATGGTTCAGTTTGATTATTTTAATCAATCAACCTTTTAGTCATGGTAAATAAGAAAAATAAGAAAAACTCCTACGTGTTAGAGTTTATTCCTGTGCAAGTAGCTAATTGGCATCATTATGCTACCAAAAATTGGGAAATAAGGTTACAGGTTATTATGTCCGCTTTTAACAGTTTGAGTACAGTTTATGTTAAGCTAGATTATTTCAATCAAATAAACTTGTAGGTATCGTAATTAACATATATTAGTGTGGATGCTGTACTTGATAGGATTTATTTCTTTGCAAGTGTCTAACTGGTATCCCTACCCTAGCCATGACTAAGAGAAAAGGTAATTGGTTATCATTCTCCCTTCTCTTTGACTTCATTCAATGTGAGTATAACTAATGTTTGGTCTGATTATTACATTTACTCAAGATTGCAGACATGGTGATTCTAACCTTTGTGTGGTTGGTGTATTTGTTAGAACTAATTCCTGTTCACTTAGTTAAGCGGCATGGCTGTAATACTCATTTTCATTTACATTTCATACTTATATTTGTAGTCTAATCATGCGAGTACAGTTTATGTATATGATTACTATATTATACAAATTAATCAGTTTTTCCATTTCAGATTCATTTGTTTCATTTTATATTTAGTTTATTAGATAATATGACATATTACTTTCCCTTAACTAGTAATGCGTTTCTTAGTGTAGCAAGGTCAACGGTATAACCAATGCTCGATTATGTATCCTCGACATGAATGACAAAAGGTTTTTATTTATACTGTATACGTTATTTATTAATTTATAATTATTACAGACGGTTTTACTGTGTCGTGTAGGCTTCTAAATGGCTATACTGAACGATTCACCTTCAGCCACAAAGATTTTCAACAGTTTTCCTAGCTATGCAATGAAGTTGGATATCTACTTGGCGCATTTTTATGCACAAATATGTTTTATTGAATCATAGTTATTGAATATAAGTGCTATCTGATAAGTGTTAAGGGTCAAACATGTATCTCTTCCAAATGACTTTAGTAGAAACATAAAATATTCGTCCGACAATACGGCACCTGCCACAATAAAACACATGTGCACAGTGTTATTCTCACTCAAGGATAACATGTTGCGCATACCTGAATAATATTATATAAATATTATATGAATCACAAGGAAACCATGTACATGTGACGCACTGCGCAGATATATTCCACTGCAACATGTGTTCTGAACTAATTTTGGCAACATCCAAATGTATCAATATGTATCAACACGTATCAACAAATCTTATAAAAGTGTATCAAGAGATATTTATAAAGCAAAACATAAAAGTATCAATAAATCTTATTAAAAAATATATATCAAAAATCTTATTAAATTTCAAATAAAAACCCTTGTATTTAAAATGAGATCATCATATAAGAGTCTTATTTTAATGCGCAAATGTTAATGTGGTATGCTTATTAACCTCTATTCTATTCCAATGTACGTGACCTTCTATCAGCTCGATGTAAATCCGTTTAATATGTTTTATTTTCTGCTTCAGTTATATGTATGTCCTTCTTCGTTATATTGTTGTTCTTCTTGTTTCTGTTTTTCTTGTTCTTCTTGTTGTTTTCCTCTTATATCTTCTATTTTTTTTTTACATTTATTTTTACTTATAAGCATCCACATATATCGGCTATTTTTTCACTCTATGCTCAACTTTAATAATAATGAAGCCACTACCACTATAATATGTTCTTTCTAATTTTTATATACCATAATTTTAGGATTCTAATAGTGTTAAAAATATTATTCTCCGTTGAATATCTTTTTTTTTTTTGTAGAAAACACTCCGAATAATTTAGTGCGTTGCCGTCGCTATTCACTGAATAAACTGATAATTCTTGTCTTGTAGTTCTAGCCATTTCTCCAAGAATTTCCAGTGTGGTTAGTTCCAGTGCAGTGATATTTCCAATCAACTGTAAATTCGTTTTTCCGTACCCGTGTGACCGTTTCTACACTTTAAATCTATTAGTTAATATTTGTTGAATGATTTTTAGTTTTCATGTTTAGTAATGCTTCTTATTCATATGCAAAAACTTTTTTTTTTTTTTTTAATATATTATCGTATTCTATCTATTGTATTCATTTTAAATATTAAGGTGTTTTAAGCATCTCAAAGCAAAAATGTAGAATTTTCTTCTTTATCGTATGTATTCTTTTATTTCTGCATTATAAAACTGTCGTTGTACGAGCCTAATTCAAACTAACTCGGCCCTCTGCAGCTCATTAGCTAATATATGAAGACTTGTGTGTGAATCCCTTCGACAAAAAATGAAACGTAGCACGTATGCAGTTACTCGGAGAAGTTTTCGGTAATTACTAAATTTTGTAATATCAACAGGTGGAATTACTGCCTCGTTAATTTCTGACTTGCATTCTTCATCTGCAGCCATAAGGCAGGTTATAGTCGACGTATCGTTAAGTCTGCAGTTCGTTTGGGGCCAATGCCAATCCTCAATCCTGTTTGATAACCAAGGTGGCCCATGGAGCCACACTGATGCATTGACCAGTTTAACTGCACTTATCCCACGTGTCAATAGGTCGGCAGGATTCTGATCTCCGGGACAATGTTTCCATGTAGCATGCTCCGTCAAATTCCTGATTTCAGTCACACGATGCACAACGTAGGGTTTCCATCTTCTTATATCTCCGTTTATCCAGTGGAGCGCGATGTTTGAGTCTGACCACAAGAATGCACAATCCCAGGTTACGTCAAGATTTTTCTGCAGGAAACTCAGGAGACGCGATGCTATTAAGGCAGCAGTCAATTCTAGCTTCGGTAAAGTAAGCTCTTTATGGGTGCAACTCTATTCTTCGAAATAAGATACCTTACGCTAATGTTGCCATCCTCGTTCAAGCTTCTCATGTAGGCAACTACTCCGTAGGCACTGAGACTAACATCCGCAAATATATGGAGCTGTACGTTTAAACGGTTAGAATTAGTGAACACACATCTGGGTAGCACCACATTATTCAGCACTTGCACATCGGCGATGCAGGAATTCCAGGTTGTTAATAGTTGGAGAGGTAGAGGCTCATTCCATTCAAGCTTCGATTTCCAAGTTTCTTGAAACAGTATCTTCAATCTTACCACGAAGGATCCAAGTATACCTAGTGGATCGTATATGCGAGCAACAGACTGGAGTATTGTTCTCTTCGCAATGTTTTCCGTTGGCACCGACTGCCTTACCTGACGCAAATCGACGGTAATTTCATCAGTTGAGTAAAACCACATTATACCCAAGACCATTTGAATATTGCTCATGGTGAGATCCCGTTGGATTCCGGATAGTAGCTCCTCGATATTTGAGTTCCACTTCCTTAAAGTCATGGAGGCACGTTTCAATATATCGCAAACATTAATGTAAATTTCGAAGGCAGTCTCGTTATTGTCTACACTCAAGATTAAATCATCCATATAGAAAAATCTTTGCAGTATTCGGCATGTATTTGGATATGAAAGCGACTTATTCTCTATATGCTGCGTTAATGTGGATGTTTAGAGAAAAGGACTACAAGTAACTCCAAAAGGTACACGAGTAATTCGAAATTCACTGTAACTAGGGAGCTCACTCAAATTATCTACTTTGCGATGAAACCAAAGGAAACGAAGAGCATCGCGATCCTGTTCAGCTAGCGAAATCTGCAAGAATGCCTTCTCGATGTCGGCTACTAAACCAATCCTGCCAATACGAAAATTCAATAGCACAGACAGAATATCGGGTAGAAGATTTGGTCCTGCAAACAAATTATCATTCAGCGATAGATTGTCTTGTGCCCGCGCTGACGCATCAAAAACTATTCTCGTTCTAGTAGTTACGCTTCCTTCTTTATAGACGGGACGATGAGGCATATAAAAAGTTCGCGAAGCAGATTTGAAATTCGAGTTTACCCTTTCCGCAAATCCAGAATTTATTAACTCCCACATAGCTGAGTCATATTCTTGTAGTCTTCCAGTTTTATTTTATCATTTCGCCACAAAAGAGATGCTTCATACGTCCTTTGTCCCCTTTTTTTATGTACTTATCTATGTCGATATTATTAGATTCTACCGCACTTGGATTATCTATGCCGATACTCTCAAGATCCCAAAATTGTTTAATTTGATTATCTGTATATAAACTTACTTGCAATGCCATTGTTGTTGTGATCTGGCCTACTCCCTCATCATGTTGTTCGTCAGCTGCTGGCCCTTGTATGGTCTACCCGAGAATGGTTTTTATTGCTGTTAAACGCGGCGATAATTTTTTAATTTGGTTAAGATGAACGAAACTCCAATAATAGTCCGCGCCAGTCAGAACAGAAATTCCACCATCAGGGTCACCATTTTCTCTTGAATCTGCAAGAATAAAATTAGAAAAATCTGCACAGGTTAAATTAGGTACCGGCAAGGTGTCCAAACAAATGCTTGGCGTTTCTACTGCCACGATTGTCACGAATTCATTGTAATGTTGGCTTTTAACGATAACTGTTTCTCTATTGCAGACTCGTTGCGGAGGTACTTCTGTGCTCCCAAATGGCAAAATGCTTATGGCGACAGTATCTACAATTTCCAAATTTAGTCTCTTTGAAACTTCTTCCCTAATATAGGACCGTTGACTGCATCCGTCAAAACCAACTCTTACGAAATATGTCGATTTTGCTTTCTCTCCTGATGAAAGAAATGCGCACGCAGTTTGTAGGTACACATCAGATGACTGTCGGGAGGAAGAACACAAATTTGTTGTTTGTTTGACGACCGCTGCATTGTTTTGATTGCATTTTTGTAAACGTTGAGCTGATGATTTGCGGCTGTAGCTGGGATCGCATAATGAAGTGGCATGATTGCCAGTACACGTATTGCAACGAATCACTTTATTGCGACACGTTTTAGAATTATGACCCCGTCTAGTGCACCTAAAATAGCGGCCTTCCTGTTTAATTTTTTCTTTTCGTTCAGAAATTGATAGATTAGTGGTACAATTGTCGGACTTATGCGAATTTAATTTACAAAAACAACAGTAAGTCTTCACTTCACTCGGAAGTATTAAACCAGTTGCTGTTTTCATCATTTTGGGACTGGATTGTTTATAAGGGAATTGAGCTTCATTTGCTTTTTCTAGCGATTCTACTTCTCTCTTTAAAAATGTCAATATTGGCGTAAATTGCTTATCACCGATTATACTAACAGAGCATACACTATCACTTGAATCAGATTCGATATCCTTTGTTGATGATGACGACTTTGCTTTGTCCACTACATCAGCACTTATACGATGAAACTCGATTCTCAACTCGGACGGCATATATTTAAGCAGCACACTTCTAAGCATTATAGAATAATGAGAAGTTGGAATACCAATTGCGGTGAGTGATCTGGTGCTTGTTATGACAGATTTCTACAGGCGGCGTAAAGCAATTACATCATACCGGGAATGCACTGGAGATAGAGCCATCAGCTGTCGCATGGTCTTGTCTACAATTTATCATTGCCTCCGTATTCATCTTTCAACAAGGTTATGGCCGTATCGTAGTGGGATTGTGTTGGTGTGAGACCGGCAATAGATTCTGCAGCTTGTCCAGCTAAGAGCGACTGCAAATAGTTGAACTTTTCGGCTCCGTTCAAATTTAAGTTTTCATGCACTGACGTGCGAAACTGCTCCCAAAATGGCAACCATTCTTTCAAGTCACCAGAAAACTTCCTGAGATTAAGCTTTGGCAATTTTACTGAGCTATGGTTGGTGGCAAGAGGATTTTGCTGATTTTGCTGATCACCCTCCATCGCCGCGTTTTGAATTGATCTCAATTTAGCGAGGCGTTGATTTACCCGAGCTATCATTGATATGGCTTTATCGTCATAGTCTGCAACAGACTCACATTCTTTGGACATATCCTCTGCCTTAATTGAAGGTTGAACTACGTTATAAGCTTTATTGAGACTATCTCTTGTTGCCGTTATCCGTTCCAAGAACACCACGAGTTCTTCTTCTATGGTATCAAACTTTTCCGCGTTTTGAGGTTTAACTTGCGATTCAGGCGACTGTAAATATTCTGACACGTTCTTATACAATTTAGTTAATTGTCTTCGATAGGTCGCGCGCGTAGCTATATCCATTTTTAATCAGCGATATTACGAGCAACATTATACCGGCGTTCCTTTTCTTTCCGTTAGATTATGCTTACGTAGTTATTACTTTACACTGCCCGGGCTTCGGCACCAATATCAAAAATAAACTCAGCGGGGTTAAAAGAAGGGATGAATGCGTAGCAATTGAAAGAAAAGATACGTTTAACCTAACAATAACTTTATTAAAACTAAATATTGAGGCGTATGGTTCTCGGTTAGATGCGTACTGGCCGGCTTGATGATCGCAACTGATTTTCTCGATCCTAAATGATAAGGCAGTGCATTAGATGTACATGTGCGTAATGCAGATGTAGATGGTTTGAATATTTTCAACAGTATGCATCATGGGTTGTTGCTACTAGATCATTATTTGTATGATCATTATTTTAGATCATTATTTTGTATGATGTTGTGCTCTTACATCCAACGAATCGTTGATGAGTCTCATATTTATAAAATTGGGTCATGTTTGCTTCAATTAGACTAGTCCTATCATGAATTTTTGTTTATTCTATGGGTTCATTCTTTTTCTAGGGTAGGATTAAGTCAATAGGTAATATTATATATGGCCGTCCCTAAATATATATGTAACAAAAAAAAACATATATACATATGAATCTAAAACTGTAAATAAATTATATTATAACAGGTATTATAAAAGGCGTAACTGGTCAAATGTGTTTCACTGCCCCCCCCCCCACTCTCTTCGAGTATCGTTGTTATGAGGTAAAAATATCATTTTCAGTTTATTTTCCCGGACCTATCTCCCTGGTATGTCCTACCTTTGTAAATTATCGGAAAGTTACTGATATCATGGAAATCCTATGGTTACTCTCATTATGGTGTAAAATAATATTTATGGTCAGCAGCACTATAGGCTAATTCGTTCTTTATCCATCATTGACTGATTCTAACAAGTGTAGGTTCGATTCCCGTCCGGGAAAAATAAATAATTCATTCCGTTTGTCGAACTGAATGGTTATAGAGTGCTCCACTTATGTATGCATAATACCTCGGCCCATTATGATCCGTTACATATATTGGCTGGCTCTCAGTGGGTCACAGGCACTGACATATATAATATGGACTGACTACGTTCATTGAAATACATTACAGAAAGTGGGCTCACTTCTATATTGTTGACTCTCTCGGTCTAAGCACCATGTACCAACTGAGAGAGAACTGTGAACAACAAATAAATAAATGGATTCGTAGAAATAAATGTTTTTAAATTAATTATTTAGGATTATTACAAATTAAAGCTGTTTTACTAAAGACAATATATGCATTAGATACGCAGAAGAAATTCCAAAGGATTTATTAAAGTTATTTTTGGAGCTACGTGCTCACTTTTTCAACTTCCCGGCAATGATTTTTTCAATGTTGGCACCGACGTAAGAACTCTTTTTGACACAAAAAATTGTGCCCACTGGAAATAGAAAGTTAAGCAGTCCATATTATATATATGTCAGTGGTCACAGGCTGTGGTATCACATCGTGCCCGCATCGTAAACCGACCGGCCCGGTGTGACACTTGTCACGTTATATGCGTGTGGGTCACGCATTTCGTATATTGTTCTGTATATTGTCGTACTGTTTTTGTGATGTGAATATTGTGTCTTTCCACAAATATCATCTGGTTCGTTGCCGTATGAAGTATACGTAGCAGTTATAGTCATTAACATCAATCAGCAATGTCAGTCGAACTGAAAATCTGTGCAGTGCTCGTATTTGGTATGTGTAATCTAATGAGCCATCTGACCCGTTACGATTATTAGGTGGCTCTAAGTGGGTCATAGGTCTCATAACTTTATGGTGTCGCATCGTTTTAGTCTTCAATACCGGCCGATCAACGTGGTGCGACGCACAGTCACATCATATGCGTGTAGGTCACGCATTTTGTACTGGTATTGTATAAGTTAGTCTCGTATGTGTGATGTGGATCCCTATAAACTATCATATGGTACGTCTATTTTTAATCCGTGCGTATCCGATATAGTCAGCTTCAATTAGACCAGTCTAATCATGGAATTTAGATTATTCTATGGGTTGATTTTTCTTCTAGGGTAGGATTAAGTCAATATAATACTATATATGGCCGGTCCTAAACATATGTGTCACAAAAACATATTTATATGTGTGTGTGCTTAATAATCCCCTCAATTCAGAATTTAAAACTGTTATAATTTGTGTTATAAGAGGCGTTAGTGGTCAAATGTGCTTCGCTCAACCCCAACATCCCCGCCCCCTTCTTCTGAGTATAGTTGTTATGAGGTAACAGTACCATTTTGTGTGTTATGAGGTAACAGTACCATTTTGTGTGTGTTATGAGGTCAGTACCATTTTGTGTTCACTCTCCCGGATCTATGTCCCTGGTACGACCTACGTTTGGGAACTATGGGAAAGTTATTAACATTATAGAAATCCTATGGTTCGTCTCATTATGGTGTTTACGTATTATTTATGGTCAGTAGCACTATAAGCTAATTCGTTCCGCTATTCGAACTGAATGGCTAAAGAATGATCCAGTTAAGCATACATAATACAGCGGCCCATTATGACTCGTTACGTATATTATCTGGCTCTCTATGGGTCACAGTCTATATGCACACCCGGTGTTGTATCACATCGAGCACGCATCGTAAACCGACAGGCCCGGCGCGACACTTGTCACGTTATATGCGTGTGGGTCACGCATTTCGTATACTGTGCTGTATATTGTATCTTTCTATAAATATCATTTGGTTGGTTGCCGTATGAAGTCTAAGTAGCAATTATAGTCATTAGCACCAATCAGCAATGTCGTTCTGTATGTCGAACTGAAAAGCTGTGTAGTGCTCCAGTTAGGCATGTATAATCAAGTGACGCATCTGACCCGTTATGTTTATTGGCTCTAAGTGGGACAAAGGTCTCATACCTTTATAGTTTCGCATCGCCCCGAGTCCGTAATGCCAACCGATCAACCCAGTGCGACACTTAGTCACGTAGTGTGCATGTAGGTCACGCATTTCGTACTGGTATTGTACAAGGTAATCTCGTATGTGTGATGTGGATCGCTATAACCTATCATATTGTATGTCTCAGTTTAATGTGTGCATATCCGATATAGTGAGTAGCTCCAACAGTCAATTCATTCCGTTTGTCGAACTGAATGGCTGTAGAGTGCTTCTGTGTGGTATGCATAATATCGCGGCCCATCCGACCCGTTACATTTATTGGCTGGCTCTAAATGGGTTACATGTGACGCATATCTAATGTGTCGTATCGCACTGAGCTCGCTTCGTAAAAGGACCGGCCCGGCGCGACACTTGTCACGTCATACCATAGATGGCACAAGAACTAGATGTCGCATGCCATACTAAAGCAGAGTATACACATTGTGAAATGAGTAGTGCATTCTGAAATGGACCATAATATGTTTCAGATTGTGACGAATGCAAATGATTTTATAATAGTAGTTTTGTATACATTTGATCGACTTCCCCAACACTTCAGATACGAAAAAATATGAATCACTTGACGTATACAACATTTCAAATGTTGTGGTCCATTCCGGAATGGACCACCCAGCCATATAAAATTTGTATACTTTTTTGGTAATGCATGCGACATCTAGCTCTTGTGTCATCTATGGTCATACGTGTGTGGGTTATGCTCTTAGACATTATTGTGCCGTATATTGTCTTCTCGTATGTGTGATGTGGATTATATATAATTGTTCTATCATAAATAAGCATTATATACATAATATAATATGGACTTATAAATAAATATCGATCATATAGTTTGCTTTCGTATGAGGCTGCTTAAGCCAGTATTTCATATCACTGAAAATCGTTCCTTATGCCTACATGAAAACCTGTAGTGTGCTCCATTAGGGTATGTATCTCTTAATGGCATATCTGATCTGTTATATTTACTGGCTGGCATCACCTGAGTCAAGGGTCATGTATATACACAAATGGTGCCGTATCGCTCCGAGTCCGCAACACATATTGCCCCATAACACATTACATTTTCCCGGTGTGACACTTATTCATGTCTATGGTGTGTGGGGCGCGTATCCGGTATCCTTCCATTAGTTGAGCCGAATTGTTGTGGTGTGATTTAGTTAGTGATCTCTTATCTCATGTGACCCTTATGCAATAACTGGCTGGCTCTAAGTGGGTTATAGGTCATATGATCCAAGGTGTTGTATATATCTTAGTTAGTGAGGCTTCCCTGTTCTGTCTGTGACCGCAGTCAAAATAGGTCATAGTGATTCATATGGTTATCAAAAAAAAACGAGTTCTAAGAGATCCCCATCAGTTTATCATCTCCTCGTTTGTATACTATTATAGATGGGAGTTTGAAAGGGTATCGAATTAGGAAGTGAAAAGTATATATACGTGATATTAGATCTTGGAGTTCAAAATAGTATATATTATATACATGTGATGTGTGACACTATCATAAAGGTTATTTTTATTATATATTGAATGTTATTATATTTTATATCTCCTTTTACTCTTATATAAGTATATACATATATATATATATATATATATATATATAAATGTATGCACATGTTCGTAATCATTATCATTCTGAGTAAATTTCTATCTCTATCTTCGTAGTAGTTGCCCGGTCTCATCAGGGATAATAAAATTTTATGGGATGTTAGGTATGTAATGATAATGGATAGTATCTCCTGTGTGATGTTTGGTTGCATCTACTCCCTTCTATGATGTTGATATACTTTGTTCGTTGTATTATTAATATTATTGGTAAAGGTTGTAGAATTCCGATTATAGCTTTTTTAGATGGCATACGATGTTAGGCGTTATGTGAGTATGGTAGATGTTCTCTGTGAGATGTATTATTACCTCTCCCTCCTTCTTGTTGGCTTGGATGTATGCTGCAATATAAATATCTGCTTTCTTATAGTCGGGAAATTTGGTGATAATTGTTACATATTCGTGGATATCGTCTTGGAATATATAATTGTGTATTTGGATGGGTTTTCTGAGTTTGGTGTATTTTAGGATGATGCTCTCTCTATTCGATCTTCCTGTGTATGCAATGTATTTAGTATTGAAGTTTTAGCAGTATATGCATATTATTTTATACCAGTGTATTGGTTTGATTTTGTCTCCGATATATAAATTCTTTAGTGTGTATCCTGTCATTCTCTTGTTACGGGTGTATTGACTTCTTAATCTATGCTTTTGTTGGTTGTATATGATTGTGTTTAAGTTTTTTGAGACTCGTTTGATGCCTCTAGTTAGTTGTAGTGTGCTATCGTTGTGGTAGGGAATTTGTCAGATTTTTGACCCACGATGTGTTCTCTCTTTATGGTGATCATTATAACTGTTACTAGTCCTGTTGCGTTTGGTGATCTTTAGTCTCTTACTCTGGTTATCGATGAAGGTTTGTACTATCTTATTTTTATCTTTTGGTGTTGTCCTTGTTTATAGCTTGTTGAAAGCAGTCTATAATGATGGAGTTTGGTAGCTGTTTTGAGTAAGTTCTTCGAAGAGGTCTATTAAGATTCCTTCAAGAAGAAGTTTTTCTCTGGCAATAATGGCGCAATTGATCCTCTGAATGAGTGTGTTGGATTTGATATGATTTGGTACACCCGAGTGGTAGTTTATGAGTCTGGCTGATGATATTTCATTCATTTTTGTACCATATTGTGGTAATACCGTCTGAGAACGATAGTATGGTAAGGTCCAGGAAGTCTATGTATCCATTTTGTGCCATTTTAATAGCAAGTTCCATTTTAAGGTTGTTTTCTAAGGCTTTCGTGATCATATCAATGTTTAATATGTCATCCAATGATTAATATGTCATCCACATAAATTCTGATGAAGTCCAGTCCCATGTTCTGTAGACTTTTGTATATTTTGTTTAAGTGGAAGTTAATGTAGACGTTAGCGTATTTCCCCGATGTTTTAGCTCCTATTGGTAATCCTTTGGTCTGCTTAAATACTTGTTTGTTTACCTTGAAGTTATTTGCTGTATTTATATCAAACTCCATTAGTGCTATTAATAAATTTATACTGTATTTAGTCTGGATGTGTGTACCTAGTTTGTTTTGATGATATGTATAAGATTGGTTATGTCTACGTTGTTATACATGTCCACTATATATGGTTGATACCAGCATGTCATACTGTGTTTTTTACATAGCTACTGTTATTTTTTCTTTATCTGCTTCTACTTGAAAACGTCTTGTCTATTCCTTAAAAGATTCCTCCATTCCAAGGTGGTATTTAGGATCGTTCTTTCTATTTCGGTGTAATCCTTCAACTTGGTGTGGGTGATGTATCTGTATAGTTTCTTCGTGTATTCTCGTAGTTTGGTTATGTATTGCATGGGGTAATCGTTTTCTAAACTTCGCGCTAGTTCTTCGGTAAAGAATAAAGTATCCGTTAAGTCAATTTCGTGTTTTGGAATGACAAACTTAGGTCCATATGACATTAATGCCTCCATGTTACGGTTAAATTTAATTTCAATGAGATTTCTGAAACCTCCCTTGACACTCTTCAATTCCATTTTCATTGTGAATATATCTGTAATATATTATATTATAAAACGTGTTAGTGAGGAATTTCGTTACCTCTAATTCTATTTTGATTTGTGGTATATTGACTTTTGGATAAACGGCTAGAGCCTAATCATGGGTTTATCCCCCGTGATTTATATTCGTAATATGATGGATTTGTGATCTGTGCATAATAAAGGGTTTTCCAATAATGTTTTAATTAGCCCGCTATTTCGGTAGATGTCACTTTTGCAGCTGTCAGTTTTTGACATTTGACAAGTAGAAACTACGCCATTAATAAAAATGGAACGATACACGATTCAACAACGCATTGAAATTATTACAATTCACTATAAAAATGGTGAAAGTGTGGCAGAGACGGTTCGTAAAACTCGAACATTTTTGGGTCGTCGTGAAGCACCTTGTCGGACCGCAATACAGAAATTGGTAGAAAAATTTGAGCTGTCGGGACAAGTTAGTGATGTGAAGAATAAAACCCGTGCACGTCGCTCAAGAACAGCCGAGAATATTGCTGCTGTAACCGAAAGTGTTGAAGAAAACCCAGGTTTGTCCATTCGTCGTCGTTCTTTGGAATTGGGCATTCCACAAACGTCATTACACCGTATCTTGCATAAAAATTTGGGTCTTAAGGCTTATAAAGTTCAGTTAACACAAGAACTCAAACCGCCCGATCATCAACAACGTCGAGTCTTTGCTGATTGGGTCCTTGAAATGCATGAAAATGATCCGGAATTCCATCGAAAACTCATCTTGAGTGATGAGGCCCATTTCCACCTCGATAGCTTCGGCAACAAGCAAAATTGTCTCATCTGGGGCTCGGAAAACCCAAGAGCTATTGTTGAAAAGCCTCTCTATCCTCAACGTGTGACTGTTTGGTGCGGTTTATGGTCCCGCGGGGTTATTGGACCTTACTTTTTCGAAAATGAGGCTGGAGCAATAGTTACGGTGAATGGATTGCGCTATTCACAGATGATTAATGATTTTTTATGGCCGGAATTGGATGGTATTGATCTGGACAACGTTTACTTTCAACAAGACGGCGCTTCGTGCCATACAAGCAATGAAACCATTGATCTTTTACGGGAAAAGTTTCCGGACCGTGTTATCTCTCGAATAGGTGATCACAATTGGCCACCGAGATCTTGTGACTTAACACCTTGCGACTTCTTCCTTTGGGGCTACGTGAAAGAGAAGGTCTACGCCAACAGCCCAAGACCTCAAAGATGGAATTCGTGAGGCTATCGAGGACATAGGGCAGCCACTTTGCGATTTGATTATGGAAAATTTCATGAAAAGGATATGGTCCTGTAGGCGTGGTCGTGGTGGTCATATAGCTGATGTTATTTTCCATTATTAACGGCGTACCTTCCTATTTATAATGAAATAAAGATCATTTATCTCAACAAATGGCATTTTTCTTTGAATATCAAAATAACACCTCTTATTGGAAAACCCGTTATTTTTATACAATACATAGAAAATAAATAAAAAAGCCAATATACATAAAAATATATAAAAAAAAATATATAAAAAATGCAGTATACTAAATTATAGGTAGTTTAGGGTTACAGATCTACGGTCCTCCCCTGATTATATCTCTTATGATACAAAGCCATCTGCCACCAGATATACTGGGCCATCCTTAAACTGGTGATGTAGGGCTATGTCAAACAGTGATGTCAGTAAATGGCCGTTTATGTGTGAAAACTGTGCATATATGCATACATACATACACACATACATACATACATATTTCCTGTTCGTATGCTTGAGAATCCCTCAAATGAGAAAATGAGAAATACATTTTGTTCCTAACGTTTACTTATTACAATTTATTATATAAAAATAAATAAATATATCAATTAAAATCAAATTTTTTTTTACACATTTTTTGAAAAAATTAAAATGTTACTGGTTACTATGTTTGTGTTTACCCTCCCGGATCTATGGCGCTGGCTAGACCCACCTTCGCAAAACCGGTGAAATGCCAATAAATCGTTACAAATTATGTTACTGTTGCACGCGTTGCTGACCTCCACCGGGCCTGAAATGACTATGTCAGTTTCTTGCCCATTTTTAAGGAGCTTAATGATCTATTACTTGAGTGGTGCAGAAGACTAAAAAACATGCTTTATTCGCTATAAATGTATATGATAATATGCCATGAATGGTGCACTACTTCTCCCTCTGCATACTCTTTATTTGGGTAGGGTGCGGCGACAGTTGAATCCGACCTAGAGATGCTATGTTGAAATTACAACTGATGTGTAGGCGGATGATCAAGCCTCACACAGAAGTATTCTAAAAAAGAGTGATATGAATGAGTTTGTTTAAATATCACTGTGTTTGTTGTTATTCTAGTCCCCTTTAGCGCAGATTCTTCGTCCTTAACCGATTGGATATTACAGAACTGGTGTATTGGCCTACCATAGGAAAAGTTTCTCAAACTTGACGTTTTTCTCTAGCTGCAACTTAAAATTCTTTAGTTTTTTATAGTTTTATATATACACCCAACTCTTTTTTTACACGATAGATACGTTCCACTGAAAACCGTGCAAAAAAAAGGAAGTGTTCCAAAACTGTAAAAACCCGTGAAAGACGAAAAAAGGGCTATATGTTGTTCTGAAAATCATGCAAAAAAGGTATATGTAATATTAAAAACCAACAACTACACAAATTATATATTAGCCGGGATTGGCTATCTTATCCACTTATAGCATTCATTCCGTGCGAGTCCTATTTTGGTCCTGTTTGATCATTTCAATCAATCAAATTTTTAAGCAGCCGATTATCATCACTACATTAACTAAACTGGTGTTAGAGCAAACTCTTTTGTTTGCCTGTTAAAATTGGTAGGCTGAAGTGATTCACCTCAACCTTGTTGCTGTGCATTAGGTGTTTCACCGATTACACGATAGCGACTAACAAATATTTTAAATAAAAACGCAACTATTCTCCAAAAACGAATGACAAATTTTATTAAATTTAATGTCACTTATATATACCTACAAGGTATAATCTAAGCACCTGTACTTCATAAAAAGTGCTGACTCAATTCACACCACACAACTTTCCCAGCAAATTCTAGCAAGCTTGCTACTCAGGCAAAGTTTTGATAATTTACCTGGGATCATGTTGCGTCTGGCGATCGGTGAGAAAATTATGTGGCGTAACTTGAGTAATGCAATTGCGAATAAAATATAAATTTTAAACTAAAGAAATTCGGGATTTTAAAATGCAATTTGCAGTTTTATACAACTGGAATATATGGTCATTGGTTATTATTCCCTCTTATTTGACTGCATCCAGTGGGAGTGCAATGTAACATTTCGATTAATGTCTGTAGTCAGAATCTCTTATAAAAGCGTCGCTCTACTGATCGCAAACAAGCTATTGCATTTTGTATAGAGTTACCACGGTGCTGCTTGCCTTTCTTGAATGGAATTGAAACTTGAAACTACATACCGGCTACTTTCTTCACGACAGAATGTTGCTTTACACTGAGTCTCAGCCAGTGCTTGTTCTTCACTCATGATGACAGTTGAAGTGGGTAACTGCTCTATGGTCCAAACATATTGCACAATTTTATCATGGTTGGTGAAAACTGTCGTGTTCATGCTGTGCACTAAAGATTCCCTTGCAAGTGCACCAGTAATTTTCCAACCAAAAACTGTCTTATGAGCAATAAGTACTCACAATGACATTGTACAATTTTCCTGCTCTAAGTATTTCGAAGAACTTGTCAGCCTCTAGGAGTATGCCAATGGGTGAGGGCTGGCGAAAACTAGGATCTACTAGATTTAATTCCTTAATATTGACGAATTCAGTCGTTTCTATTGGTTTAGACGAAATATAGGATGACAAATTGCTTATTATGAATGCCATTACTTCAATTAGTCGAGAGTTTTGGCGGTGTGGGAAGAGATTTAGATGAATCTTTCCCTTAGCAATTCCAACGTTGGTAGAGGATAGTCTGCTAAGCGATAATCGTGCGCCTACATTTTTCAAGCCCAACCGATCTGCGCATGATTGGGAAATAAGAGATATTTGAGAACCAGAAGCTAATAGTAATCGACAGTTTTGATAATTCCCTTTAGCATCCCTAACTTAAATAATAGCTGTAGGCAAAAGAGAAATTGCCGATGTGTTATTACAATTACTTGACAGCTTGTTTGCGTAAGTCGTAAATGATGCCAGCTTAGAATCTTGCGGTGTTGACGCAGAGCCAGTTAATGATTACTTGAATGAACCGAGATTTCTTGTAAGGTCACAAACTGGTGGTGTTGAGATGTTTTCTGCGTTGATTGGAGAATTTGAGTTGATTGAAGAGATTGGGTGGATTGCACAGTTGTTGATAGGAGTATCAATGTTGAGGGAAGAATTGAAGTTGCCAGAAGAATCATTCACAACTGTGGAATTGATTGACGTAGGTTTAACTTGAGCTGTATAGCAACCACTGGTGGTTAACCTTACACTGCTGACAACGTAACTTTGACCGAGTGATTACAGCCCAAACAACATATGATTTGGGTTCTGAAAGGTAGGTAGGAGCCTTAAACTCGGGGCATTGATACACGGTTAGAAATCTTGGTGTAAATATTATACATGAATAATATATATATAAATCCTTACAAAAGTTAATATAAACTTTACTTTTGCTTGTTATAGATTTCTATATCAATACAGTATAAAATTAATACCATGAATGATAGGCGGAACTAATCCATTTTATATATTACTTTTATATGTAATTCCCTATTATCTTCATCTGTTATGTTTCATATAAATTTTATAAGAACTGGTATTCAATTAAGTTACATTTTGTAGCTAAAGTTTATACTATATATTGTATATAGTGAATTAATATTAATTTTATGTATAAATTAATAAAATATCATATTTTACTGAAATTTTTTAATGCAGTTTATTGCAAATTATTGTCATATAAGATATAAAAAATTTAATTTAAATACTAAATCTAATTCTTTAAGTATTGAGAGGTATGATATGTCCATTCAGTATAATCATATATTGCATTATATATGACTTAGAATTTCCTTCAGCCGCTATATATGGTACTCTGGCCTCTATACAGTTGGTCTACTCCGCAGGTATAATCCCTGGCTAATAAACTAAGTTTAAATATGATAAAATCAAAAGACAAAATAAATTAGAAACCTTTTTAGCACATCAATGTCATTGAAAATCCTTTCTGAAGGGGCCTTTTCTGTTTGCGTATTTGTCGGCTTATCCTTGTTCTCTTCTTCAATGCTCTTATCAAGCTTCCTTTTCTTTGCACTGTCGCTTTTAATTTAATTTGCAAAAACCTATTACATATATTGGATGCATGATTTAAAACCGTCCATAAGTTTCCACTTCACTTTTACATTAGTTTAAATATGATGTTTTCAGAACAGCGGTTAAAACTCTACTGACTGATTAGTTTATAACGAAATAGCATAAAGAATATATTACCAAAGAAAGAACCGTTATTTCTTTCAAAGAAATGGCACACACTTATAAATTTTGAGGAATTTTTGCCAGATAAATAGCCTCGGTAGTATAACATTTATTCCAAAGACGTATAAAGAATACGTCGAAATCCTAAAAGAATATGATATTTATAACAAAATAATATATAGTGTATATACCATCAAAATATAAATAAAGTAAGTTATATGCGTATTTGATAGAGTTTATAGTTTCGAATATAAATTCTATAATACTTTCGGATACATTTTATCTTATATACGTACAGAAATGGTTTTTATAGGAAATTTCATATTAACGTTAGACTGACATTGTATACAAATGATGTATACATTCGACTTTATCACTTTCTATATAAAATTTGGAATAGAATGAGTTAATATTAAAAAGTATATACATTATTTTTATCTTTTACACCAAGATTTCTTGTGCACTTGGGACAAGTTTCTTGCTTTGTTGACACTGAACTGTGGAGTGCTTTTACTGTTTTCACCGATTTTTTTCCACCGTCCATTATTGCTTCTAGGATGTTTCATCTCTTGTTCAGAAGCTTTAAAACTTCCTCAAATGAAGGAAAATTCTTTTCATATGTTTCCTGCGACCATAGTTCTCTGGTCTCCAAATCAAGTTTCGATAAGGCTATATGTATAGGATCACGTTTTTCAGCATTGGCACCTGTTAACGCAAACGAGTTTTATAATTATTAAATAAAATAATTTATTCAGTTAAATGAACTGCTTAATAAAAATTACACGTTCAGATGTTTTTCCTAGACTGACAGCAGAATTTAAATTAAAGGAACATTGTGTATTCTTTACACAAACATATTAAGCTCTTAGAACTAATACAGATATAATGTTAATCAAGTACTCTAAGGAGAGTAAGTGTAATATAAATTAATAGAATGAGGCGTACACCAACACCCCTTCTCGCTGAAATGACCTTGCTACTTATCGAAATGCATTCGCATTGCATTTGCAAAATTCCTTAATGTGTCCTTTGGTAAAGGCTTAGTCATTATGTCCGCTATCATGGTATCAGTTGGACAATATTTCACATTGATAATACCTTTCTCACACAAGTCACGTAGTAGATGGTGCTTGATGTCTATATGTTTTGTTCGTGGACTGGATTTATCTGATTCAATCATTCCAATGCATCCTTGATTGTCCTCAAACAATGTTGTAGCAGAAGTCATTGATAGTCCCATATCTGCTAGTAATTGTCGTAACCATAACAACTCTTGACAGGCATAAGCTGCGGCAACATATTCAGCTTCAGTTGATGAAATGGCAACCGTTGTTTGTTTCTTACTGGACCAGGCCACTAGCCCACTACCGAAAACAAATATATAACCACTAGTAGATTTGCGATCTCTCTTCTCTCCTCCCCAGTCTGCATCAACATAGCATTGAAGTATTGGTTCCTTTTTCGCTGATAATACTAGTTTAGTATTACGGGTCCCTGATAAATACCGCATCACCCGTTTGACAGCTTTCCAATCTCGTTCCGTAGGTTCACTTACACGACGAAATAGTATTCCAACAGCTGCTGCAATATCTGGTCTGGATACAGTTCCGATGTAGAGAAGTGATCCTATGGCTTGTCTGTACATTGTATTGTCGGATAGTACTTCACTTAGTTCATCTACACTCGAAGGATATGATGTTTCCATATGTGTAGCGACTGGCTTGGCGTTGTCCATGCCATATGTTTTATGCAAATCTAGAATCTTGTTTCGCTGATGCAGAAGAAAAGTTCCATCGTCTTCTCTCTCTATTTGAATTCCTAAATAGTACGATACATTTCCAAGATCTTTAGTCTCGAAAGTTTCATTGAGGCGTTTACAGATTAAGTCGATAACGTTGGCATACTTGCTAGCTACCAATGAGTCGTCTACATAAAGCAGAATATAAGATGTCGTTTTATCTTCTTCCTCTCTTAAGTATAGACTCGTATCGGCTTTGCTTTGAATAAATCCCTGATTTATTAACGCTGTAGTTGCTTTCTTATTCCAAGCACGTGCTGATTGCTTCAAACCATAGATACTATGATTTAACTTGAGTACAAGCTGTTCTTTTCACTTTTGAACGAAGCCAGGTGGTTGTTCCATGTATATTTCTTCTTCTAAATCACCATGAAGGAATGCAGATTTCACGTCGAAGTGTCTCACATGGAGCCTCCGATGTGCACTAAGTGCTAGTAGAACGCGAATAGTCTCATGCTTTACAACAGGAGCAAATGTTTGGTCGTAGTCTTCTCCATATCGCTGAGAAAACCCTCTTGCAACAAGTCTAGCCTTGTGAGTAGTAGTGTTACCTTTACCATCGTATTTTGTTTTAAAAACCCACTTCGCTGCAATTGCTGTACGCCCAACAGGAAGTTTCGTCAAAGTCCAGACTTTTCGTTCTTGCATAATATTTATTTCTTCCTTAGCTGCTGTAATCCATTTATCTCGTTCACGAGGTGATAGAGTCATCATATCCTTCCAAGATGTAGGTTCCTGTATACAGTCGACTTCTACTTTGTATGAAAGTCTCTTTGGAGGGATGCCCTTATTCTTCCTCTGTGAACGACGTGGTGTTTCTTCTGTTATCACTGGTAAATCAATTTGCGTAATTGTATTTTCAATATTTAATGCCGTGATATCCTCTTCTGGTTTGAATAATTCAACCTCTATTTCATTTAAGTTCGTTACCTTCCTTTCCATATTTTGAATTACCCCTTCTGTTTCATTACTAGAGGGAAGCTTTTGATACTTAGGAGTTTGATCGAAATTCTCGATGATGCGTACCGAGCGACTGATCCAGACTTTATTTGTTTTTGGATCCAGAATTCGGTAACCTTTTACTGCAGTATCAAAGCCGATGAGGACACCAACAGTAGCTTTATCATCCCATTTTTTACGTAACTGGTGGGGTACGAATGAATAAACTTTTGATCCAAAAATCCTTATGCGACTGACATCGGGTTTTGAACCAAACCAATGCTCAAATGGTGTTTTCAAGATATTTTTACTTGGCAGCCTGTTTTGAAGATAAGCTGCAGTACATATTGCCTCTCCCCAATATTTGTTAGGAAGTCTTGCATCCAATAACATGCATTTAGCCATTTCTAGTAACGATCGATTCTTCCTTTCTGCAACTCCGTTTTGTTGAGGAGTGTATGGAACTGTGAATTGATGTTCGATGCCTTCCTTTTTGAAGTACTGTTTTAGATCTTCGTTTACATACTCTTTTCCATTGTCAGTGCGAAATATCTTTGGCTTGTATCCAAATATGTTTGAAACCATAGCCATGAATTCCTTGATTAGTTTTGCCGTCTCACTTTTGTGTGTGAGCAGACGTATCTGCGTAAAACGAGAAAAATCATCGATAAGAGTTAATATATAACGATATCCACTTGAAGTTGCGGTTTGCATGGGTCCACATAAATCACTATGGATTAAATCAAGAGGTTGATTTGTTGTTGTTTCACTAGTGGGAAATGGAAGTTGTGACATTTTTCCTTTTGCACATTGTTCACAATCCTGTAAACTTGAATGTTCAATTTTATCTATGCCTTCCGCTAATTCGTCAGTATATAGCTTTCTGATAGCATCAATATGCCTGTGTCCCATGCGTCGATGCCATAATTTCGCTCGATCATATTTGTTAATATTATTTGCCAAGTTAGCATACTCATTAATGCATTGTAATTTGAAAAGCTTTCCTTCCAATATAGCTGTAGCCATGACTTCCTTCCCTTGCTGATAGTGCACAATTTATTTTTAACTTCTACCTTATAACCATGTTTCGTTAACCTGCTCACAGATAATAAACTGCTATCCAGTGATGGAACATACAGTACGTCTGTTATCAAGATCTTTGAAATCGTCTTGTTCGTGCCATAACATTGCAGCATGCCATTTCCAACACCATTAGCTGGTATACATGTGCTATTGGCAATAAAAACATTTTCTTTGGTTTGATTAATTTTGGTAAAGAATTCACGACAATTTGTCATATGGGAGGTAGCACCTGAATCCACGTACCACACTCTATTGCCTTTTCTGCAATTTTCTTCGCGTGTGTTAAACATACAATGATAATTATAATTCTTCTGAACACCGTTCGATGCCATTTTACCTTTTTCTTTACTTTCCAATTGCCTGTTTAACTTCCAGCATTCCATCTTGAGATGTCCTCGCTTTTTACAGAATTTACAAAATTTGACGTTTGCTTTCTGTTTATTTATGTTACAATGTTGAGCAACCTGCAACGCAACCTCAGTGGTACCACTTGATTCTACGTGCCGGTTGTACTCATCAATGAGTTTACCTCGCACGTAATCCACTGTTAAGTCGCTTTCAGAACGACCGTCTAATATTGTGACCAATGTGTTATACGATTCGGGCAAACTACATAACATTGCTGCGACTATATCCTCGTTAGAGAGTTCCTTACCTAATCCACGCAGCTGATTTACTATTTCCTGCATGGCTGTAATATGAGCTGTCATTTCACCAGATGTAAACCGCATTAAATATAATTTTCTGATCAAGTACAGCTTACTGCACATGGAAGAACGTTCATGAAGAGATTTAAGTTTTAACCACATCTCTCGGGCTGTTGTTAATGTAGTCAGGTGTATGAGTTGGCTGTCTTCCACGGAGAGACCGATTGCAGCTATAGCCTTATATTCACGCCGATCCAAGTCATCCTTCAATTTATCATCTTCTGGTTTCGTTTCATTTACATTTGTCCATACACCATCACGCATTAATATCATTTGGATTTTAATTTTCCACAATTGATAATTGGAGTCATTTAATTTAGTGACGCCAACTTTTTCATTCAAATCAACCATTTCGTCCACACAATAATTGAAATCTATTTTCAATTAATAAAATAAAACTCAATTGAAAGTATTGTTACACAACTGGGCCCATAACCTGTTAACGCAAACGAGTTTTATAATTATTAAATAAAATAATTTATTCAGTTAAATGAACTGCTTAATAAAAATTACACGTTCAGATGTTTTTCCTAGACTGACAGCAGAATTTAAATTAAAGGAACATTGTGTATTCTTTACACAAACATATTAAGCTCTTAGAACTAATACAGATATAATGTTAATCAAGTACTCTAAGGAGAGTAAGTGTAATATAAATTAATAGAATGAGGCGTACACCAACAGCACCTAAAGGCCTTAAGCCGAGAATGAACTCATCAACCGTATCTGTAAGGTTTCGCAACGATTTTGAAGTGACAGTAGCTGCCGTGGATTCATCCAGAAATGTTTTGATAAAAGACGTGGCTATATGGGATGGTTTGTCAAATTGTTGAGCATACCTGAAATAATAATAAAAACATTAAAACAAATCTACCAAGTATTTCATACTTCCCTCAATTTCTTCCTGATTCCTCCAGTCACATCTGCAGGTACATCCTCCATGCTAGGAACGCATCTGAAATAAAAATTATACACAGCTATTAGTTTAAAGCAACTAATGAAACAAAGTAGTATACAAAAACTACAAGAATAAGTAAATTACATGCAAAACTGCCAAGAAACAAATTTGTTGGCAATACAACAACAAAAACATGCAAAATGTAAACAGTGCAATTTCTTCGCAAAATTCATATGCTCTGCATAATAAACATTTACAAAACATGCAAATATGTTTAAATATGCAAAACATAAAAACTTGTAACACGCACATACATTATAATTAGTGAAATGCGACAATTTATGCCATTGTTGACATTTCAAAAAGCACTTTTCAACATGAATAATTTAACAGAATTTGTACATTTCTTGCAAATAATTCATACTGGAACAAATAAATAATTAATAAGAAACACTTAGAAAGTAATAAAATAAAAAATAAATAAATTAATTAATTAATTAAATAATTAATCCATAAATACAACAGTAAACACAAGCCCACATATCTTATTTTTTCATACCGCTACACTGTCCACCTGAATGTCGTAATCTAGCTACAGCTACATTACAAAACATTTACAAATTGTTCTTTGAGTTTGTTCCATGCCTTAGTATAAGTTGCAACAAACACCGACAAATGCCGTATCAATGCTGCTGGAGTGTCCGTTAATAGCCCTTTCAAGTACTGAAACTTCTGAGATCCACTAAGTGAATCATTTGCGTTAATAGAAGAATTAAAAAGATCCTTAAATGAAGGCCATTCCTTGTAGCCGCCAGCAAAGGACGGAATGTATAACTTGGAAAGGAGAGCGAATTGAGGATTGTTCTGAGATCGATCCAGGCCTTGAAACATGGACTCTTGTGCTAGCAATAATTGGTTCATGGTCGAATTTAAATCGTTGTTAGGGGAGCATGTTGTTGATGTGCATGTTCTCAATCATTTTGGGCGCGTAAGAGGAAAGATTTTACGTCGAAATATTTATGTTCCATTTCTTCTATTTCAGAAACTTGTGGATCAATTAGGAGTAAACAATCTTCAGTTGAACAAAATTCTTTCCAACTTTCTTCAAATTTTTGCAGTCGAACTGTAATCTCCTCTAAAGAGGTAATATTATCTGCAAAGGTTTTTAAACGCGTAAGAGTACCCCCGACTCGACCACGTTTCTGAATTAACGTGTTCTTATCTTCTTCCTTCATTTTATAAAAAATGCTGATAACACTGTGAGACGCTGTAAATTCTCATGCCTTATTGAAGGTTTCACTTAAACCAATCGAAAAGGAAAGTTTCAGATAGAGAAGGTTAAATGAGTCTACGGTCTGTTTTCCTTCTAGTTTGTTAGCGCTTTGATTTTTGCACTATTATACACGCCAGACGAATGTATCTTTCATCTGTTGATTGAAGAGGAAATTTTCCGGGTTTCGGCACCAGTATGTTCATCTAAATTCTTTTCCCGTGTCTCGCTCTTGAGACTTCGATTAGCTCCCTTGATGATTATTGAGCCATCAGCACGTAGAAGGTTGGTAGTGAACGTTTGATAAAAACAAAACTTGCTAATAACTGAATGACAAATTTATTTTCCTACCTCACAGCATACTGGTCTACAGAGAAAATTAACAAAACTAAAAGCAATTGTGATTACATGAATTCAGTTATCTATAGTACAAATGGCCTATACAAGAACACAGCTGATATATTTAATCGAGATCAGTGAAATATTGATATTTGCTACCACTCTTCTCATACATCACTTTGTTATGACAGCCGTCGATACCTGGGTATTTCTTGTCTGTGCTATAAGCCTGATCTTATACACTCTATGAAAATGACTTTTATTTCATGTTATAGTAAGCCGCCCAAGTTTTCCAACGAATGTCAAACTATTACACCACCCCCCTAATGACTGCCTAATAACTATTGCATTTTATTATGAGATTCTGAAACCTCAGAATATTACCTTAATGCAACCGTTTTTTATTTATGTATAAGCCAGTTTTATCATTACTTCACCACTTTACCAATCAAACTTTAGTATGAAGACTTTTATGACTTTTATTAGGGTATCGTAAGAATTCTAATTTTTTTCTTTTTTCTTGTTTGAAGTATGAATGGCTCCATATCCTGAGTCACATTTTGACGGAGCTATAGCTGGTATTAGCCCAGTAAAACTGTAATTCAACAGTGCGTTTTCGGTAGGCAGCAATTGCTTTTTTGTTTTACGTGGGAGTATCGGTGGTAAAACTTCAAAACTGAATTTTCACTGAGCTAACCCATTCCGCATTTGCCGACAATCTTGAAAAGGGGTACAACCAGTTTTTCGACTAAATCTCGTCTCAGTAACCGTGAATCGCATAAAGTAGTGAGTACATACTCATAATTTTGTACATAGCGTTTTTGTAGAGAATCGAATTCTTTTATTAGGTTAGGCTATTATGATCTAATAGGCTTGCTCGAAAGACGATATATTGGATTGATTGAGTGTGAGAATCAATATGCTTTGTTCAACATAATTGCTATTTATTTAAACAAGTTCTTTTACAAGCGATTATAAGGAACTCCTTCTATCAGGTAAAATTGATTTTTACAAATTTGTGATAATTTTTTTTTTATTTTCTTGCTGCAGAATGTCCTCTTGTTAGGATGTTATTAGTTAGCAAAATTGATTATTGGAATTCTAAAAAATTGAGATTGATTCACTTATTTACAATTCCCCAGATAACAAAATGGAGCATGTTCTAAAGGGATACTTTTTGGACACAGACGATTGGCTCTAAATCGATAAACTTCATTTTCGGTAAAAATATTCCACTGCATATGAATAGAATATGTTCTTAACATTCATTTTGGTAAATCTAATTTTCGTTCCTGCGTCACGATGATTTTTGTCCATCGTCCGAAAATTTCGCTCGACAGGGTGGACATGAGTCTTATAAAAAACATATGAAAAAAAACGTATTTTGATATCAGTTCCTGTAGTCAGAGAACATGTTCTCATATCCTGTGAAGCATATCGAGAAGATGGTCAAAGCATGTTCTGTGTTATCTAGACCATTGACTCAAGCTTTATTTATTTATATTTTTGTTGATTCTTTATTTACCGGTTCCTTTTATAATAAGACTTCAAATTTTTTATCTGCACCCATACTAGGTCTTCGAACTAGCGCGGCCAAGTGACCCCCAACTAGTGCCTTTTGGCGTCAAAAATGAATTTTTTCTAAAACAAATAAATTAGTAGGCTAATTTCCTGCTGAATCGAGCACAAGCAGACCAACACAGAGTTCTCTCTTTGCAAATAATTTTTACATATGCCCCAATATATAGTAGTAACAAAAATAATGCCCATGTTTGACCAAATGCAGAAAAATTCAGAATATTTCTAATATTTGAGTACTTTCTCTAGTCATGCTAAGCTTTTACCCTGGCAGTAACCTTGATCAATGCTGACAGTAATACAGTATTATATTAGTAACACTGTAAGTTTGTCATAAATTACCCTAGACATACGGACAAAATAAATGATTATTCGTATATTCGTAATTATACTTTTAAAGATGTTGTGAACTAAAATGAAATTTTTGTCAATTTTTATATGCAACGAATCGTTCTACAAATATATGCAAAAAAACCACTTCAAAAACCAAACTTGCAAAGAAGGGTGACCAACGAAATTTCAAACGGTCATTCATCTAGGGTCTCATAAGAATTGGTCTTAGACCAATTCTAGCTTTTTTACCTGTTAACTATTTAAATTCAAATTCAAAGGTAAATTGAATATGAAAAATTCAAATAATGGATCATTGGTTTGACCTGTTTGTCTAATATATTCTTGTTCACTTACCATTACTCTACTTCAAAATTAATTTACATGAAATAAAATTAACAAATTTTTAAAAATCATAACATTAAAAGAAAATTTAAAAACAGTTTTCGTTATATGTTTTCCAATATTTGTTTTAAAGGATAAAAAAAAAAATAACAGAAAATAATGAATAATGTATACATAAATAAGAATATAGCATAATAGCTATTCCACATGTAAATGATCAAAATGGACTTGTTGTGGACCCGACCATTTCTGATTTGGATAAAACTTCCAGAGCTTGTATGAAATTGCAATATGAACATAGTTCAACCGTACTTTTTTGTTATATTTTTATTTCAAAGAAGTAAACCTTGTGTACATGGGTGTCCAAAATTGTGGAGGTGTTCGACTTCGATTATAAATGAATCACTGCTTTGTTTGTATTGTTCGCAAGTAGTACACTTTATTTCAGAAAAAGTTCTATAAAAAATACCTTTTATAAGAAAAACAAGTAAAAAATCTAGCATCGTCTAAGACCAATTCTTATGATACGCTAGATAAATGCCCCTATGTAATTTCGTATGGGGACACATTTGTGCAAGTTTGATTTATAATTTGGTCTTTCGCATATATTTCTAGAACGGTTCGTCGGAAAGTAAAAATGATTATAACTAATATCATAGGACTTCGTATTCTGAATACCTTTATAGTACAATAAAAACGTCTAGGACTGATCGTTTTCACAGTATACATAAAAAACCTAAATTTTTATATGGCAACACCAAAAAGAGATTGCCTAATTTAGCCCATTTTTGAAACTGTGTTTACTATTTCTATGAAAACGCCATGTACAAAATTGTAGCTCTCTTCGTTGACCAGCTCTCAGACAGTTTCAAAATATATAGTGAAAAACGAAAGCTTTGTATGGCAACCCCACGACGGAGTTACCCAATTTCTCCCACTTTCGAACTTAAATTTACGTTTGTTTAAGGCCCATGTGCAAAATGTCAGCTCTCTAAGAAATTCTCCCACTTTCGAACTTAAATTTACGTTTATTTAAGGACCATGTGCAAAATTTCAGCTCTCTAAGAAAAGAAGACTCTAGAGACTTTTTCTTATGGTCTTCAGAGACTTAATTTTTTGATCTGAGAGAAAAGTCTCTTGCCGTGTAAACATTTTGGAGATTATAGATTCTGTAAACCGGAGACTAGAGAGCAAAGGTCTCTCACCGTTTATCTTTACCTTAAAGATTTATAAAAATCAACACAATTAAAATTTTTTAATTAAAATTTTGTTTTGATTAGTGGCGAAACCGTTTGTATGTTTAGTGAGTTTCTTTCTTTGATCCACCGTTGGAAATTATTAAAAACTCTCTCTTTGTTGGAACTATGAGCTGGTATGCAAAAAAATACTGTGCAATCTTAAATACCTGAGTGTACAAATGAGCATTCGATGTTTTAAAAAAATTAAACCAAAGTTGATTTGCCGTTAAAAGCTTGTCTGATCGCTTAGATTTTGACTGAATTTTTGTAAATTCATCCACTAATCTATCAATTTTCATGTTTTTGTTTTGTAAAAAAAAGCTTATTTTTAATTGCAGTCCACGGAGTATTCTCAGTTGTATTAGGCAAAAACATCCAGTAAAACTTATCAAATTGTTGTAAAAGTTATACACTGGCACTATGATGAGGATAAGCATGTTCTTAGTAGAATGCACACGCAATACTTTTCGCTTTCCTTGTTTTTTATTTTAATTTTTTTGAATACAGAGTTCTCTTTTTTATGAGTAATCTTTTTCTCTCGTGAAATGCCGCCAGCTTGGGATACTTCCCGTATTTGTATGATGGCATTTATAATTATTTTACTTACTTGAATTGACGCACTGTAGTATAGAGATCTTACATTGGGTACGGAGCGGGCGATATATAAAATAATACACAGGCACACAACGGAAGTTACACAAGCAATGGCCGTCTGCTAGCTTCACTACTGGACTAAGACTGGCAGGGACCAGAAGAACTTGCGTGAGATTCGAGTCGATTTGACACAGTACACACAAAAATTAAATTTTTATTTAATTGGTTTTCAAAATTTTAAAACCGCAGACAGTATAGAAAACCCCGTCCGGACGCTTCCCGGACGCACACCAAACTAGGACAAATCCCAATGGAAGTTTATACAGAAGAATCCAAAGTTTTATGTTTTATAGGTTAACGTACATATCCTTCGCGAGATTTGAGTGATACGAGAGCGTCCTCAAAAGGCCTCTGGGGTACATATTATACAGACGCACTTAAATCGGAATCGCGCACACTTTTCGTTGGGCTGCACGATATCAATAATGTTTTTATTTTTCTACACATTACAGCAACTCCTGCATAAATATGACTATCAGAACCAGCTTAACACAAGCTTGCTGCATGGACACGTTTAATAAATAAACGGTCAACACTACATGCGTTTTATCACTTAGTCGGTGTTAGTATTAGTATGTTACACTGAACATAGACCAAACACCAGATAAAATAACATGCAATGCGACAGAGAACAAAAATATAAAAATCTAAATTAAATCTAACTAAAAAGATTACATATTATATTGACTTTTTTTAAAGACATGCTTAGAGTCGTCAATAACAAAAGGATAGCCATAGGTAAGTTTACAAATAATCACTTCATTTCATAGCCTTCGATGGCTGTATAATCGACAATGTAGAATTCATATCACTTACAATGAAAACAATAACACTTCTTTATCTATTTTCAGTGGTCATGCATAAGGGATAGCACTAGGTAAGTTCATAAATAATCATTTCAAAGCCTTCGATGACTATATAACCGATAATATTGATGCATTTGTCACTGATAACGATAATGATAATATTCTCCTGTATTCAGGTGCTTCTGTGTAATGACAGTGTGAGATCTATTCCCGGATGTGGAAGGGAGTGCCGGTTTGTAAAGGACAACTCAGTTTTCTTACAATTTCAAATATAAAATTTTTATTAATATTCATTAGCTTAAAACTAAATATCACAGTAAATTCAATTCAAAAAAACTCAAAACTAAAACTAACCTACAAACTACTATACAATTCAGAAAAACACTAAAAAAAAAACAAATCAAAAATTAAAATTCAGTGAGCTCCTGCTACAGACGCTACCAATGATCTATTCGTTCTGAAAAAAGAGAGAAGACCAGAATTAATTATCTGTGACTAGAACGAGAGCAAAAGAAAATGTTGATGCTCCTAATGCGTGAGGTCACAAGCAGTGCCGGATCTAGAAAACTTTTGAAGGGGGGCAAAGACGTTAGTTACCGCCCCCTCTAACAACGATCTTTATTTGGGACAAATTTTATTACAGTTCCAGGGTATACTAGGCATTATATGTATATGATAGATGACCTATTTATAGATACTGCATGCCCTAGACCTATGTAGAATCAGAATTGTTGAAAACAATTTGAATTTGAAATAAATGATTGTTAAATAAAAAGAATTTGAAATTCAAACGAAAAGTAAGATCCATTATAGATCTTAAATGTAGTTTGAATGTCCAACTATTTTAAAATAAAAGGAAAGTAAAAAATCGTATCATTACAAATACAGTTTATTTTATACCAGAGACAGACTTGCAATTTTCATATTTATATATTGATAATGCAATTATGTGAATTGCAATATAAAATTTCAGAGACACACTTGCATTTTACGATACTAAGAATTTAATTAGAGAGCTTACATTTGATTTATCACTAAATATGTCATTTGACTAAAGTTCCGCGCATGTACAAAACGCGAGCAAATATTGTAAAATTACTTGTATATTTGAAAAATAAAAACGAAATAGACACTTCAATTTTATAAGTGTCAAATATTAAATGTCAGAAAAAGTTGTATAAGTATTAAATTCGGTTCTAAAAGGTTCGTGTATTAAATGATTATGGTTTATAACTAGGGTCATATTGCAATAAACTCGTATACCGCGTACTTTTTTTGCAATTTCAATATTGAGCTCCAATGTACTAACTACTGAGTGTACACCGAGCGTATACCGAGCTGCTTCTCAGTATATAGAGACAGGCGGTTGAGCGCAGAATACAATATTGAAATTGCAAGTCTGTCTCCACTATTATTAACATAAGGATAACAAATTAAAAATTTAAATTATGTTAGATATTAGTTTTTTATTTTTGCCGCTTTTCAATATGAATCTTCTCGGCTAAAACTACTAAAATTTGAGACAGTTTCAAAAAAACTCTGGGTAGGAATTCTGGCAAACTGCCGTTCAAGTTGAATGGATTTATCCGTTTTTTTACTCAAATTCAAAGGCTTTAACTCCGGCTGGCATAATAATAATTTTCTGGTAACTTTGTTCTTCTGCCTACTGTCTTATAATCTGTCTACATTCGAGGTAGGATTGATGGATGATGGGGAACAAAGGGTTGCCAACCACATTTGTACAATTTTTGAATTAATTTCATATGAGACAAAGGTACAATTTGAGAATTTAGCGGGATTTTTAGTAGGCTTACACACTTAATTTTAATAGACAGTAAGCTGCTTGACTGTATAAGTATAAACACAATTGAATGTATGATATCAGAAAAGCAGCTTTTAGATTCCGGAAAGAAGACTGAAGTGTTAAATATGGTCTGAAAAATTTTTCCATTTCTCGTTTAGCTATGGGTTCAGAAGTCCGTCGTATTGCCGCCCCCTTAATTTTAGCGCCCGGGGCAAGTGCACCCGATTGCATAGATCCGGCCCTGGTCACAAGCGCAGCAAAATACTTCTATAGAAAAAAGAGTTCAGACTATTCTCTGAATATATATTTATTGTACACAAGGTGGTATCAATATGTTTATATAAAGTAGTAGCCTTTTTATGGTATGTGAGGGCAAAAAGGCAGCAAAATACCTTTGCTCGCACGTGATGGCACAAAGGCAGCAAAGCGCTGTAGACGGTAACAAGAGTCAGATTAGTCTCTGACAGTCTTGTAGCAATATACTACTATAAAGAAAAAGTGCAGATTAGTCTCTGCAGCAGAATTATTCTTCTGCTTATGTATGGGCAGGATTATTGCAGATTAATCTCTGCGCAGAATTAATCTTCCGCTTATGTGTGGGCATAAAGGTTGGAAATGATAGGATTTTTAGATTATTCTCTGAAATACAGAATTAATCTTCTATAATGAGGTTGTGAATAATATTCTTGTTACTCGGATTAGTCTCCGAATCAAATGAACAATGAACAAAGAATGATTTTCTGCTGCGGCTCGTTGGCTTTATATAGCCGCCCTATCCAGTTATGAGTTCTCGCCTCTTGGCGTTGCCCTAGCAAAGTTTGATGTGATGTCTGAACGTACAACAGTCAGCTGGCTGACGTAATGTCACTTCATCACATTATAAAATGTAAAAAATGTAAAATGCAGCCTCAAAGGTTTTTGCTGACATGAATTCCGTATGCAATATTCGGAACTTAGGGAAGAATAATCCGATGGAAATACGAAAAGTGTCAGATAAGTATTCTTTTGTATATCCTTTTAAAGTTTAAATACTTTGTGGATTCCTTCTCTTTGTTTTTTAGGTATTAGTGGTTCATCGAGGGATTTGAAATACGTCTGTGGACTGAACAGACAGCCCTAGGTAAGTTCACAATAATATTAAAAAATTCGACGATTATGTAAATATTGTGTTCTACTGATACTAATAGCGATTTTTTTTTTCGTTATTATTAATTTGTTCTTTCTTTTGAATAAAAACTTGTCACTTTTCTTTGTTTTTATAAAAATTCTCTGGTTTTCTTCACGTTTGGAACTTGACTGGCCGAGAATTTCACAATGCTTTCTCCCCCAGTTATCATATTTCTGATCTCTTCGTGGCCCAATTTCGGAGTTTCAGCCCAGGGCTCAATTTATTCCTCTGACATCTGCTGCCTAGCAGATGTGAGTGACGCCGCATGTGGGAATCATTGAATAAATAACTAATAAGGAAGCGGGGTATCGTGCCAATACAGTGTACGTGTTTAACCATTTCAATGACAGTGTGACCTATGGTCGGGGGGGGGGGGGGGGGGGGAGAAATGACAAGAGGGCCTAGTGGCTATTTTGTGTCAGTTCAACATTCTGACATTTCATATTATTTGAAAATAAGTTTCGGATATCAATTCGCGATATTGGGACAAATAATTAATTAAACGTGATTTTTATGAATAGTAGTGTGAAATAAGTGCGGAATATTTCTTTTGTGAACGACATTTTGGGCAATAGAGACTCCGGAGTCCTAAATTAACATAATGAAGTGCGCTGTGCTGTGCTGCAGGAACGAACAGAGTTATTGTCGTGGGAAAGCATTCTTCAAGTAAGCTTAATAGCTTTACTTATTAATTATATTGTTTTAAACAAAATAAAAGTGCAATATCTATAAAAATAAAGCGCCATGGCAAAAAATTTAACATTTTACCAATGCCGGTTTGTTTGTTTACAATTGAATTGTCATTGGTGGCTAAATTATGCCAGTCGTACATAGGCAACGCCAAGAAATATTATCTGAAAATAGGAGGGAGCTAAAAAAATTTTTTATTTTACATAGCAATTTGGATTATAAAAAATGTTCCCCTTCAGAATGTCCGGATTTCATTACTGCCATGAGGAAACGAATACAAACACGGCACACTAATACATTTCGCCGAGTGGTTTACGTTTTCACCCGATATGCCGTTTCCTTATTAGTTATTTATTCAATGGTGGGAATGCTACGTTTGACGAAAACTTTGAAATGCAAGTGTTGCTACGAATCAATGGAAAAAAATTACAGTAAGACGCCAATTCTATTGAAAAATGTGGGTACATTGTCCTTGAATTGAATTATAAGATTTTCAAGTATGTATGGTATTTTACTTACAAGTTACGCATTGTTGAATTTGTTCATAATATTGAGAGGAAGCAAAAATGTTAACTAAGAAAATTAGTAAAAGCTATATTAATCCTATAATGAATGACTTTTTTGTGAGCTTTTCTTATTTAATTGAAATTTCAAGCTAATTAAATCAGAGTCTGCTCATATTTCGAGCAATGAACAACTGCTCAAATGTTGAGCGTACTCAATGATTGAGCAGACTCATGTCTTTAGTTGAGCGATGCGTTCATATTGACAAATGAGTGCGCTTATTTACAACCCTGATAAAAATAAACTCGAGTTGACTATTCGCCAGATATTGTCTTCCATCATTAATCGCATAGTTTTTACTTTTGATTAAAATTATAATATAAATTTGTAAAAAAATTGTTTTTCCAACAATTCACAATGGAACCTCTTGTTGAAACTCGTACTCACAAAAAAAACTATTTATCCTTCACTATTTATATATCTTTTTTAAATATGTGCATATCAAGTAAATGTTTAAAAGTGACACAATATACCACTAAGTGACGAAATATTTACTTTGTTGCTAGTGTTAGCATCTTCACTTATTAAGTAGATTTTTCCAACAAGCAATCAATTTTGCTTAATAAAGGCCTCTTGTGCTGCATTTCTGCAAGCCAACAATACTTTATTCTCTCCTTTTAGTAGTTTTCAGTAATCTGCAATGAACACTTCAGAAAGTAAAAGTCGACCACATGCTTAATCACGTAGTTATACGTTTATTGGCACCCATAAAATTGTATGAGGGGACAATAAACGAAGTTTAACGTTCAATTTTATGGTCGTAACACTCAGCAATGATTTCTTGGTAAGCATGTTCAAAGAGTCGATGAAACAGTAACAGATACCTACATTGTATTTGATGAGTATACTTTAGGTACCTCATATAAAAAATAAAAAAAATAAAAATAAATTCCAATTGAAAACTAAGTTTACAAGAATTATGGAATTTCCTTTAAGACAAAGGCTAATAAGTCTTAAAATTAATAAATTCAAAAGATTTTTCATTTTAATGAAAAGCTCTCTGACAAGTTTCATCCCAATTAAATTAGGGTTTTCTGATGGCAAAACAGTTGCTTACTTATTCCCTTTGAACTGACTGTGAACTGTGGGAAAATCTCCTGTTAATTTGCGAAAATACATTTCAATTTTCACTTTAAGTAAAGGCATAGAGTACCTACATCAGCTAAGTTTAGTAATTTTATAATAATTGTAATACAATTGACACACTGTACTGTTAATTATCTTATTAAATTATATATAATAAGGTGATTATAGGAACGCTGACGCATTTATTCCTAAATATGACAGCTCAGAATGATTTTAGAATTGCTTTTAATATTAGTGAACTTTAAGGCCGAAACATTAAATTTTCTAAAGACTATTGAGGAATCGGACAGCTCTCTAAAACTGCTTCGTAAGCATGAAGCGGCGCTCATAATTCAATGAAGAAATGTCCAGTAAATTTCTAACAAAAAGTTGCAACGTTCCTTTCATCGGGTCGAGGTAACGTTGATTTTATATTAGAGCGATGCAAAGCTGGCCTACCCTGGTTACGTCATCAAGTGTAAGCCAAGGCATCGCCCATTTTATATTCGAGAAAAGCGTTGCATAATTTGTTTCTACTTGTCAGTGTTTGTATGTTATTAGTTTGTCTATGCTGGTACCAATTGGCAGAATACTATCCGATAACCATAGCCGTCGAAGGCCACAATAGAGTTTACCAATCACATTACCTTGTGTATAGAACTATCTAGTAATTGCGAAAATGTTTCGTTTTTATAATATCAGATGGCTCCACTTGTACCAGCAAAGCCTCGCTCCAATATAAAATCAACGATGCCACGACTTGATGTAAAGGAGGCCGCAATTTTTTCTTAGAAATTTACTGAAATTTTTATCCTTAACACATGTTTTTCACTGTGAGATGGTGCTTGAATTCATGTTTCGCTCCATCTGCCGGCGCGGTACTATCCTTCGCGCAGGAAACTAAATGGCGTTGACATGAACCGTGATGCAGCATAACTACTTTTAAGTTGTGTGGGGTACAGTGAAGTCAAGAACATTTCTGGACATTTGGGGGTCGACATGCTTATTAATGACGGGAAATTTTAAATATTATTTAAGTGGAAGTTATAAATATATATAGTGGTAGTATACTTGAAATATAAAATATTTTGTTTTTGTTTTTTACCTGCTTATCAATCTATTTTTTGTTATTGATAGACAATTATAAATATTTTAAACACAGGTATATCGTGTCTTTTTTTAAAATATTTGTTCGCATTGAACAAATTCATTGCTGGGAATTATGTTTGGCAAAACAGTAACTAATGGAAAAAATATTTATATTTTCAGAAAAGATGGATAATTCATACATATGGCAGTATTTCTTTACCATAAACAATTTTTGTGTATTTGGAAGCAAAGCAAGAGTTTAAATCAAAAAAAGTAAGTCAATGTTTTCATATTCAACATACAACCTTCCACACCACCTAGGAGGTGTTGTACATGGGCGCGTTAGCTGTTTATTTTAGATGGCCAGCTTCCGCGAGAGGCCTATACACTATCGTATTCATTATACAAATTCCACAGATTTAAGATTATTTTAAAATAAGTAATGTTATACTTTTCCTTGGAATTTAATTGTTATTGCTTATTTTAGAAGTTATCTGGTTACATACCTTTAAATAAAACTAATTTGGTATATTTTTGCCTTAAAAGATATTTTTCAGATGTTTTTTTAGAATATTTTTTTAGGATATTTAGATACTTTTCTGATATCAACTTTACAAGCAATCCATAATGTTCACTTTCTCTCATGTGACCTGTTTGATCTTGGAATAAGTGTTGACCGATAAGCGACTTTTGTACTTTTACTAAGAGGAACTTAAAATCCTTACTATTTAAAATGTTAATCTCGTTCTGTTTATTACTTAAAAGTACAGCACGACGGAGCTCTTTTTCTGTTTTTTCATAAATAAGTTTAATGCTTGGCGATGGTACTTTTAAAAAGCCTATACTTTTATACGTAATTAGAGACTGATGGGAATATTCTCCTCGCGAACATAACTATGGTCTTCCAAAAACTTGAGTTACTAAGCATTCTTCGTTGGACTGTGGACAATGCCCTGAAGCTTAATGCCAGTAAATCTAACTGTTTGTTAATTAGCAGAACCAATACTGACACTACTGGCTTCTCTCCTGTCATGGATCGGAGAGGAAATTATTCCTCTTGCAGAGACTGCTCGCAATCTTGGAGTTATATTTAACAATACTCTAACCTAGGATAATCATATCTCGGCTGTAATTCGTAAAGTCTATGGTTCTTTACGCTCTCTGTGGGCCTCCAGTCACTTACACCAACTGCAACAAGATTATTCTTATGCCGATCTCTCCTTGTTCCTGTGCTCATCTTCGGTGGTGAAGTGTATGGACATCTTAATTACAATAATTCACACAAAGTTCAGATGGCTTTTAATGCTATGATCAGATACATATTTAATCTGCGTAGATTTGACCATGTGTCGCCCTTTAGTAACTCTGTATTTGGTTGTGGCATTTTATGCTATTTGGATTACCGGTGTCTTGTTGTCCTGGTCAAGTTAATGAAATTTCGCTGTCCAGCATACTTGTTTCGCATTCTCAATTTCGGCAATTCTAACAGAAATAGCAATTTAATATTGCCCAGATTTTCCTACTTAACTTCCCAGCGAAGAACAGGAAAAGCTTTGATGTTGTCAGGTTTGTAGATGTGCCATCAAATTTTACACCAATGATCTTTGCATCTGTATCTTTTAAACGCTCCAAACATAGCATTATGATATTCTTCTTTTGCTCGGCATTAATAGATCAAATGGGAAAAAAGCAACTGGTATTTTCCAAGCTGTATTAATACACACTGCAATAAATACCGACATTTGTGTCGCTATAACGTCACTATATCCTCCATCACCAACATCGACGAAAACTGTAACCTCCTCGCCATTCCAGTCGAAGTGCTGTCGAATGTGCATTTCATCAAATATTAATTGTAGATATATTTTTTCGCTGTTAGCAGCAGCTGCAACTACAGCCTGCTTTATAGCATCAACTGACTGATTTGTAAAGTCTGGAATACAGTCAAAATTCTCATACCTCCTTGCCAGTGTTCTTTTGTGTGGTAGAGAGCAATTGAAAGTTGTTCGGAGAAAGTCATAAGCCTTTGGCGATATAAAATTTAAATTTAAAGCAAAAGCTCGAAGGTGAGGGATTGTATTCTTTGGGAGTTTTTAGTCCTTGGACTTTGAGAAACTTTCTTTGCAAGATTTCTCTATTTGGAACTGAAATGCGTTCAAGTACCTCCTGTAATTCCTATTGGATCAAATTATTCTCTTTCAGAGATTCGATTATATTATTTTGCATTCCAATTTTTTTATCTTTGCGTCGATCTGATGTTTTAGTGCTCTTATTGTCTTATTTTTATTTTGCACTTTTTTCTTAAATCATTATTCTTTTTTTCTAAATTCTCATTATTTACCGTAGATATAATTTTTACCTAATAGGAAATGATTATACTGTAAAATAAATCCTACAGTTCTTATTAATTTACCATAAGCGACGTAACACAGAAACATTCTTCGGGATAAAACTTGGTAACGGACGAGGAATATACATACATATATAGCACCAACACCATTAATAAAAAAACACTATTGGTTTACGACGACAACTCTAAATTTATTTCAAATAAAGTACAACTTTTGAAAAGCTTGTAGTAATTAATATTACTAAATTAGTGTGAATACTTAGCATTTAACTTTAAAAAATAATAGAATTGTTATTGCATAGTAATCATATACCTATTAAAATAGTATTTTTAGAAATGACTTAAAGCTTGATTGAAGATTTACAAGTAAATATACATATAATTTGTTAAAAACTAAACGGACAGGTAATCTATATCACTTCTAAAAATATTATTATATAAAATTCTAAATGAACAAGCAATAGCTACCTTACTGAAGCACAAAATAACATTACCACAGTTGAATTTTCCATTTCACATGCTACATCTGTGACCTCTACTATTAATGACTCCTCTATTGAGCTTTGGTCCGGTTCTTCAATGAAGTTAAAATCCTCGGAAGTGCTTCGCTGTTTTTCGTAATCAGTCCCTGATATCAAATTAAGAGAATAGGATTTAAATACAATTAATTAAAAAAAATGTTGAAATTATACCAATCTATTCGCAGAACTTTCTTCATATTCTTCATTTCCAATCACACTGGTCTCCCTGTACTATGTCCATTTTCTGCCATTCAACTAGGAATTGCCTGTTCAATTTTATTTAGATTTTTAAATTATAGAATATTTACCTGTGTATATTAAATCTACTGCTGTCGCTGTTAAGGTTTCATTTAGCTCTCTAGGCTCGTTCCTATGTAAGTTACTGCCATTTGAATGTTTCTAATTTAAATGTGTAAATATTTATATATACAGGGTGTCCCGTAAGTCGACGTCAAGCCGGAAGCGGGTGATAGACCAAATCGTAACAGTTATCAGAAAAATATAAAAAAAATCTAAGTCATGTATTTTTCAAAATATAGGCATTGCTTTTGTTTTCGGGAAAATGTACACCTTGTGATGGTTTATTAGCTCCTTAATTAAGGAAAAATTCAAACACTTGTTATGTTTCACAGAAAATATAAAAAAAATTTTTTAGCTCCTGTTGCTACAAGTCTTTACTTTTTTTCAATTTTATTTTTCTTATGTAATCCCGAATAGTGCTTATGTAACCTTTTGCTTTAAGTTCTAAGCCAACTGCTTGGAAGAAAATGTCACATTTTTCCGAACCAACAATAAAAAATTAATAATACGTTGAACTTTAACTGACTGTACTGAAAAAAAAAATGTACTACGCCAGTCTGGCAAGTAACTTTAAAAGTTGACGAATTTAATAAGGATTTTAAAATGGTACAACACTTGCTACATTATTTCTTAGATTATGGAAAAACATTTTTTTTTCTTCAAGAAACCCAGTTTCGAAAAATTTCTTTTCACCTACTAAAATTGATTCTAGTGTACCCAAAGCTTGCCTTAATAGCGTAACTTTAAGATTCTAGCTTGAGTGAGACTGAGAGTCATTCCATGAAGTGTGAGTGAGGCAGATAGTCACGCCTTCGAGTCAGAGATGCTAACTTTTTGTTAAATTTAGGACAAATTTTCCTTAATTTTAAAATTGAACACCAATTATTTGGATGCTAAGATTTATTATTTACAAAAGATGTTCAAACTGCCTTCCTTCAGCTGTAATACAAGCTCGACATCTTCTTAAAAAAGGTTTATCAGACGGGCAATTCTTCCGTTGTTGAAAAATTCAACTGCTTCCGTAATTCTTTGCCGAAGCTCAGCTAAATTTTCAATTGACTTCTTATAAACTTTCTCTTTTACTGCTCCCCAGTAAAAGAAATCTAATGGATTTAGATCAGGTGAACGGGCTGGTCACGAGATCGTACCAGACCGCCCTATCCATCTGTCCGGATATTCTTCATTGAGATATTCTCTAACTGAAAAGGCATAGTGTGCTGGGCAGCCGTCTTGCTGATACCACATCTCTCTGTAAATACTTAGTGGCATGTCTTCCAGTAAATTAGGTAAATGGTTTTGCAAAAAACCTAAATAAACTTCAGCATTAAAGACCTCTGGCTACTCAAAAGGTCCTATGACTTTTCCGTTTAAAGTTTCGGTCCACATGTTTATTTTAAAACGATATTGAGATCAATTTTGTCTCATTAAATTCGGATTCTCTACGTACCACTCGTGTAAGTTGTGTAGGTTCATGTAACCGTCTTTTTTAAATGTCGATTCATCCGACCACAAAATTTTCTCGAAGAATCGCGGATCTTCCCGTTGTCTTTGTAGCATCGTTTGGCAAAACGCAATCCGAGGTTGATAATCCCGAGGTAGCAAGGTTTGTACTCGCTGTACATGGTATGGGTGGAGCTCATGTTTTTGTAATATTCGGTGAGCTATAATTTTGGGCACTCCTGTGCATTCCTGGATTGCACGTACCGAACTACCTGGATCTTCTTCAACTGCTTGAAGTATTACGTCCTCGTAAGATAAGGAACTCTTCCTTCACCATGTACTTGGTTTGGAAATCGTCCCTCTGTGGAGAGTAGAAGATGCACATTTGTAAAAACACAATGATTTGATGCGCTAGCGTCACTATCTTGCTCACTCACATTACATGCAATGACTCTCCGTCTCACTCAAACTACAGTCTAAAGGTTACGGTCTTAAGACAAGCGTCAACTTTTAAAGTTACTTGCCATCAATATCTATTGCAATTAACCACCTTTGGCGCAAAACTTTATCCGTTGGTAATCTGTAAAATAAAACTCTCCAAATTAGTTGGGCAATTTTGGTTTCCCCCTATCTCTTACTACGTCTATCAAATTTTTGTTTGCAACCAATTTCCGCAGAACAGAACGTAAACAAAAGTACAGTTTTTGATATTCTAAATGGTAACTTTGACTTTTCGGATTTACATTTTGTTACGCAGCAATATCACTTTTATTTCAAATCTTCTAATTTTATACTTACTTATACAAAGGCACAGTATCAGGTCTTTTATAAAAGTTATTGCCACAAGAGTTTATAACACACTTATTAACCATTTTGTCCCGCAAAAAAAAAACACAAATAAGTTTTATTATATTTTTTATGATTTTTAAGTACTTCACTTCAATGTAAACACTACTCTTTCCAATTTGTCCAAAATAAACTCACTTTTTCGAAGCTTCCGCTTTGAATTCTGATGTTCAAGATCCAAAATGTCTGATCAAGGTACTATTCCACAAACACATAGAGCGGGTTTTGGTTACGCTCATGTACATATATTTTATGCACCATGCCTGCTCCATTAGTTTCCTGCTCGAAGGTACTATCGCACCCGATCATCTCCGATTTGGATGACACTTTCACAGTTTGTAGGGAATGACAAAATAGCTCACCCATATTTTTTTCCTCCTACTACGCTCCACCCATCCGTTAGGGTGGTTAGAAATTTGGTGATGTTACGATGAAACATCATTTTCAAAAAATCATATCTGAAGAACGAAGCAACCGATTTTTCTGATTCAATGCCAAATGAAGCTTAATACTTTATAAAAGAATATAGCAGCACCGAACGATTTTTGTTGTTAATAATAGTATTTTTTTTTTAAATAGTATTATTCACTAGTGAGGACTTTAAGCACTTTTTTCCTATTTTTAATTTGAAGCTAGAAATCTTATCTACCTTTGTACAAAAAATTACGATAGTGCTCGGGCTCGTTGGAACAAGTTGGAATTTGGCTGAGATAAGGGTACAACCATGTTTGCTGCAACTTAATTAAATTTGGGTATAATGACTTGTCATTTTTCTTAAATGAAATATAATAGATCATAGAAAAAATTTAAGAGTTACAAATATCTTAAATTTTGCAAAATTTAGCAAAGATTGCATTGAAAGTAATGTAATGACCGATGAAACGTAATATGTTACGAAAATAATTTTAGATTCGATTGATAGAAACCGATCGAGGTTTAATGAAAAGAATTATTTTTAGGACAAATAATAGTTTTAATTAACTACCCCCATTTAGTCCTACTAGGTAATTTCCGAACTAAAGTATTCATTTCAAAAAAAAATTTTTTTTAAAAATCTTAGAATTTTGCCGTTTTTAACTGAACCTCCACCTTGATGGACCCACACCAAGTATTGCACTAAGCCATATGTATTGTGAAAAAAGAATTAGTGAAACCTATCAAACATTTACATCGAAATATCGATTTTGGGATACAGAAAAGAATCTATACTTTTCTAAATATGAAAGTTAAAGCTTGTTTATAGAATGAAATCGCATCTACATTTTGTCCCGTAAGCACATACATACGTAATTAGTTTTTAAATCCGATAAATAGTTTCGGAGATAACTCGAAAATAAAGGAAATAGTCCTTTTAAAGGGAAAATGGTCTTTTTTTAAGTGAAAAATGGTCTCGTGTTTGGGAAAAACTATTAGGCCGGGCGCCCACTGAAGTGGTATGTAAACAATGTGGCGGTGGCATGTTTTTGGCATGCATTGTGGCAACAAAGTTGTGTGACAGTGAAATGGTGGCGGAATGGTATTAAAATTATTAAGCGCACATCAAAATAGCAAGCAATGAATCGCGTAAGTGATTCAACATCATTTTTTATTCAAAATATCATCATCAGGGGATGAAAATGCTCTTGCGCATTTGTGCAAATTATAAATGCAAATGCGAGGAATAAAAATAAAAAAAAGAGTCCAGTGCTTACACCCACTATGGCAAGGGAATTCAAAATACGGGATTTATAATGTGTATAAAACTGATTTAAATCTTGATGATAGTAAATTTAAATTGTTTTACCGATTGAAAAACTGTATATTTTTGAAATTAATTGAAAAGTTACGAAGTATGTTACAAAAAAAGAATACTAATTTCAGAAAGTGTGTATTTCCAGAAGAACGACTCCTTATAACTTTGAGGTAAGGTACCAAGACATCATATAAAAAGGGATGGTCTTCAACAAGTCCTACAAAATGTAGGTATACACTTTGGCTTTTAAGTAATAACTAAGGAGAAGTGGCATCCGCTGCCACTTACCACTCAACAATTAAACTTGTCGGAAACTAGTGGCATTCAAGAGGTGCCACGCCACTTGTCAATTGCCACGCCATTGCCACTCTATTTCAATGCGCGCTATTCCATTTGTTTTTACGCGACTAAATTTTTTTACTTGCAATTTAATCGCCACGCCACTGCCACATTGCTCACAGACCACTCCAGTGGGCGCCCGGCCTTAGGTCGGCGAAATTTGTCACCTAAACAAAAAACGTTCATAACAGACTGTTAATACATACGAAAGAAAGAACGGGCAGAATATATGCCAAATGAAGGAAGGGTGTGTGTTTGACCCAAGTCACAGAAAATAATTTTAAATAGTAAATCGGCCGTATGAAGTAGACGTAATCAAGAAACAAACCCCGCCATTCAATTACACTCTCTTCCCTCTTTAATTTGATATCCCACACGCCCGATTTAGTACAACCCCCTCCCTATGTGAGCTTTGCACCTACTTTTTTCTCTCGAATACCACAAAACCAACTAAAAAACGGCGTTTCTCTAGGCCCTCCCATCCAAAGTTATTTTTTTTTAAATAATTTTTTAAAATCACCGTAATATGACGAAATCCTATAATTAACAACAGTTTTGTTTGTTCGGTGTTAGCAAATTTTTTTATTTAAAACATAAAGCATTAAGCTTCATTTGGCACTTGAATAAAAAAAAATCGGTTATTCCGTTCTCGAGATATGATTTTTTGAAAATGAGGTTTCATCGTAAAATCGCGAAATTCCTATAAGTTAAGTGCGAGCGACCGGTGGTACGCGCCCCGGCGTGAACGTGTTAAGGCCAAAACATAGTGTTAGCGACACAAAAACGCTGGCAACTTAATTGGCGACAATTTCGGTCACTGTTTTATTTATTGTGAAAGAAATGGAAACAAGGAAAAGAAAAAATCTTTCGCATAGCTTATGCGGCATACTTAAAATTGAAAATCATAATGAAAAAAACTAAAAGAAGAAAAGATGAGATTGCTGTATGCACATGGGATAACGTTTATCGCACAAAATATTTTTTCCTCATTTTTTCTATGAATTCCTCCTCAAAAGTCATATTTTCTCAAACTAATTAAAGAAATTAATTTTAGACAAGTTTTTTTTTCTTTTTTAACAACTAGTTTATTTAGTATTATCTTTTAATTTTCTATGCTATATAACAATCACCAAACTCACATAAACGAATGTCACTGTCCACACAGAAATGTCAGTTATGTTGGCGACTAATTTAGAGATTTTCCCAAAACTATTTGTTGGTAATTTGACGCGTCGCCCTCATTGTCATAAGTATGTACATATATGAGACTACCATAAATTCAAATCTTTCACAGCAACCAATTTACGGCGATTTTGTTGTGTCGCTCTCACTGTGTATTGGTCTTTAGAACTGTTATGCCGCGAACATCTACGTAATAAATTTAGAAAATTACAGAAAATGTTTCACCAGAATTTCAGATACAATGTGTACCGTTGTCGGTGTCCAAAACTGGATATAAATTCTAAAGTCCGAAACATAGTGTTATGATAATACTTTAGAGTGACTACTATTAGACGTGAAGTCTAGTCTACAGCATGAGCTGACAGCTCACTCGATGAACAGCGTTGAAATGCAGGGCGGCGCGCTAGTTCGCCTGGAGTATTGGCTGAGAGTGTGGAGGGGGCGGGGGTTCCACAAAAGCCTGTCGATGTCACGTGCCATATACAAAAAATGTTGGTGTCTATAAAAAAAAACTGCAAGCACTACGTCTGGTCCCTTACTTGAAGGCGCAGATGGTCTGCCTTCACTGCTGTGCGCCATCCACCCATATGACACGGAGGTCTAGCGGAGTAGTGAGCCTAATCCACCTGCACACTGATAGGGCTCCAAGAGAGTGAGGAAGGAATTCAAACTCTACCGATCCATTTACGTTATAAATTTATTGAATATTGGGTAAGTTAGCCCTTCCAGTGCACACTTTTTCTTTTACCCGACCTATATTTTTACTGTGAGACATATGTATATCATTATCTAACTTAAATACTTCATTACGTCGAACTTAAGTTTTAAATCCTGTTCAGAAATCAGGACTCGTTGTCCGGTATTGGGACGGCTTAGTCCGTCGCGGAAGTAGCGCACGCCTAAGTGTGTCTCATTAACTAAGGCCTGGATTATCGAATACCGCAGCCAAGTCGTCGTATTCGCTTTAGCTCAAAAGTTGTCAAATAACGTAATAATTCGATTCACATGAGTCCTCGATCGTGAAGACTCTAATGTTAGACAGAAGGCAAGACAAGGCTTGTATTGTCATGTGAGGCTTGATCTATTGAGGATGAAAAACTATAGTTATACTTTTGGTCAAATAAACATCGTAACGCATGCACATATGTGCTAAAAGGAGCATCGAAAGATTTCCAATATTAGTTCGATTTAAAATTTTAATATGAAAAATAGGCATAAGGCACGTTAAAATCGTAGTTATCAATTATGGCTGAGCTTACTGAATATCAAATAAGTTTTCATGATAGTAAAGGGTTTTCCAATAAGAGGTGTTATTTTGATATTCAAAGAAAAATGCCATTTTTTGAGATAAATGGTCGGATCTTTATTTCATTATAAAGAGGAAGGTATGCCGTTAATAATGGAAAATAACATCAGCCAAATGACCACCACGACCACGCCTACAGGACCATATCCTTTTCATGAACTTTTCCATAACCAAATCGCAAAGTGGCTGCCCTATGTCCTCGATAGCCTCACGAATTCCATCTTTGAGGTCTTGAATCGACGCTGGGCTGTTGGCGTAGACCTTCCCTTTCACGTGGCCCCAAAGGAAGAAGTCGCAAGGTGTTAAGTCACAAGATCTCGGTGGCCAATTATGATCACCTCTTCGAGAGATAACACGGTCCGGAAACTTTTCCCGTAAAAGATCAACACCATCCATAAAAAATCATTAATCATCTGTCGATAGCGCAATCCATTCACCGTAACTGTTGCTCTAGCCTCATTTTCGAAAAAGTAAGATCCAATGACCCCGCGGGAACATAAACCGTACCAAACAGTCACACGTTGAGGATAGAGAGGCTTTTCAACAATAACTCTTGGGTTTTCCGAGCCCCAGATGAGACAATTTTGCTTGTTGACGAAGCCATCGAGGTGGAAATGGGCCTCATCACTCAAGATGAGTTTTCGATGGAATTCCGGATCATTTTCATGCATTTCAAGGACCCAATCAGCAAAGACTCGACGTTGTTGATGATCGGGCGGTTTGAGTTCTTGTGTTAACTGAACTTTATAAGCCTTAAGACCCAAATCTTTATGCAAAATACGGTGTAATGACGTTTGTGGAATGCCTAATTCCAAAGAACGACGAGGAATGGACAAACCTGGGTTTTCTTCAACACTTTCGGCTACAGCAGCAATATTCTCGGCTGTTCTTGAGCGACGTGCACGGGTTTTATTCTTCACATCACTAACTTGTCCCGACAGCTCGAATTTTTCTACCAATTTCTGTATTGCGGTCCGACAAGGTGCTTCACGACGACCCAAAAATGTTCGAGTTTTACACATTCGTCGGGTGGCACCATGTGGGCTCTGCTGCTAGCTGTCAATGTGTAGCATACTGCTGCATGCAGCACGCTACGACCATAACAATAGTGCGAGCGTATGCGCAGCCGGCGTTTGACAGTTCCTGTAGCATACATGACAAGAAGTTGGGAAAGTTCTATTGATAAAGTCGGCTGCGCCCACTGCGCTTTGCTGGTGACTAGTTTCTAATCCAGAACAAATTTAACATTTGGTAATATGATTTTCGCTTCGAGCAGGAAACTAAATGGAGTTGACATGAATCGCAATAGAGCTTAACCACTTTTAAGTTGTGTGAGTACACCAGTGAAGTCGCAAACATTTCTTGGCATATGGAGTCGTCATGCTAATTAATGGCGGATTATTTCCGAACTTTTATCTTTTTTTTTTTCTAGAATTCTATAATCCCGGCATTTTAAGTTATAAATTACCTCCACATCTCCCAACAAGCTAATCAACTTTTCTTGAGAAGACACTTCCGAGTTCACTAAAATCAAACCAGCTGCTGACTGTAAATATCGAAAATCCTTCGAGCAGGAAACGGAAGTAGGCATTTTGTACAAAATATGTGTATATAAATGTAACCAAAATGCCGCTTTATGTGTGCGAGAGTTCGACCATATTGAACCCTCACCAAAACCCTCGAGAATACTTCACAAGCCATGAAACAGACTCCCTCCCTACCCCATGCGAGGCCCAACGGAGTCCTTACATTCTAAAATATTTGCAGTACTCTTATGTAAAACTGACAAAAGTTTGATTTGAATAGCTCTTCCGCCCTAAACTACTATTCCTACAGAAAAATGGTGTTCTAAAAATATTAAGCTTGCTTTCTTATCTTCCGAGCCGTAATAAAATTTTCATGCCTTTCCTAACAAAATTATTTAAAAAAAATGTATCTTAACCAAATGACTACGATTCCTCAAACAAGAATTCTCACGTGAGTAATCATTGTAATGTCGCTGTGCCGTCATGGGATGCCGTGGGCTGATGATATCGAATGTAGCTGCCTACAGATTAGGACTCCGGCTGCACATACACACATGCAATTATCACTCAGCTGAGAGTTATTGAGCGTAAAATGGTAAGTTTACTTTGTAATTGAAACTATTTTATTATTTTGTTAAGTAAGGTATATAGGAAGTGTAGCCCTTGAAATGGTAAGGAACCAAGCTTTAAATTACTAGAGGACTATTTTCCTGTATGGATAGTAGTTTAGGCTCTATGGCATATACAAAGTCAATGTTTGGAACTTTGCCATAAGTATCAATATAGAACATTTTAGAAAACGGACTCACAACGCACACATTTAGATTTCTCATGGCTTGGGAAGTATTCTCGAGGGTTTTGCTCTCACTGTCAGATTTCAAAGCGGGAACTTGGTACTTTTATTTTTCTTGTTTGGAACCTGACGCATAGACGTAGTAAGATACAGGAAAACTGAAAATTGCCCAATTAACTTGTATTTTCATATTTTCCAGATTACCAATTAATATAAATATTTATTCTTTCCTTCAGTTTCCGCCCAAACAAATTTTCCAATGAATTTGTTCAATGAGAACATGTGTGTTATATATATATATATTTGTAACTACGCAAATATCTAATAGATTTCGCCTTGTGTCATACTCCCACTTAAATTGTGCTTAAATTTTCCCGCCATTAATTAGCATGGCGACTCCACTTTTTTTGAAAAGTATAAAAATATAGCGCTCCTCTACAAGTCCTACATCAGACCCAGAATGGAATACAATTCCCATATCTGGGCCGGGGCTGGTCGCACAGCCTTAGCTTCATTGGATATTGTCCAAAAGAGAGCCTGCAAGCTCATTGGCGATGTGGCAATTACTCGTCATATCGACTCGCTCGAGCACCGTCGCAATGTTGGATGCCTTTCGCTCCTTTATTGCTATATGCATGGCCAATGTTCTGATGAAATATCTAGTCTGATCCCTTGTAGAATAGTTCCTGCACGCAATACCCGCGCTGCATCCCGCGCTCATCCTTTTACCCTTCAAATTACCTTCGGCCGTACACTTAAATTCCGTGATGCTTTCTTATCCCGAACTGTGCGAATGTGGAACAGTCTACCATCTTCTGTCTTTCCTCCGGCATACAACCTGCAAAAGTTTAAGGGCGACATACATCGGCACCTCCGCCGCTCTCCTCATATCCCTTAATCATTTCCCTATCTCCTTCCTGCCACGCTGTGCTTTGCATCATAAGGTATCCCCTGAGCTTGGCTTAATAATATAAAAAAAAAAAAAAAAAAAAAATATGCCGAGAAATATTCTCAATTGGTGTGCCCACACAACTTAAAGTGGCTACGCTCTATCACGGATCATGTTAACACCATTTAGTTTCCTGCTCGAAGGTTAGATCGCGGGCCATGGTTAGTTGGTTTATTGGAAATTAGCACTGACATATATAATATGGACTGCTTAACATTTGTTATGAATCGGCCGATCCCCAACAATATTTTAATAATATTTGAAATTGATAATTTCACATAAATAAATCTTTTCTTATACACCTCCATACATCTTGTTTACGTTAGCCATTCTTTAGTCGCATTTTCCATCAACGTGACTAAATCTCATATTCCAACATGTTTTTGCCCACATGAATATTTTTCATTGCAGCTAGACTGTAACATAAACTCCTGAAGTTACCGATTTCAGACACTCAACCGTGATTGTTTTTTGTTCTTTTCCACAAATAGTGCTGGATAAGCATTTAGGTTTTGCAAAAGCTTCTCGTGTGAAGAAAAGATAAGGAGGAGTCGAATAGAAGTTTTCGCGGCGGGCACACCTCAAGGCAAAATATCATAGATATTTGAATTAAGTTTGTTCTTAAATTGTGAACCTAAGTTGTTCAAAAAAATAATTAATTAAATATTTTGAAGTTGTGTGATATTTATTCGTCTTTTTTTTTCTTCCTCACGAAATCATAACACATTCTATTTCACGTGGGCTCAATTGCTTGTGTCAATAAAAGTTCTTACGCCGGTGCCAACATTGAAAAAATCATTGGCGGGAAGTTAAAAATATGAGCGCGCAGCTCGAAAAGTGATTATAATAAAATGTTTCGAACTTCTGCTTCATATGTTATGAAGATATTGCGTTTGGTAAAACAATTTTATCAGTAATAACCCTAAATAATTAATTTAAAAACGTTTTTTCGACGGACCTACTTATTTATTTGTTGTTTACAATTCTCTCTGTTGGTACTTGGTTCTTAGACCGAAAGAGTCAGCAATATAGAAATGCGCCCACTTTTCGCAGTGCATTTCTATTAACGTAGTCAGTCCATATTATACATGTCAGTGGAAATTAGTCATGAGGGGCAGAGTACTTAAAGATCTGTGGAGCTTTATTGGCACCGCGGTCGTGCTGTTCACTGCGCAGGGGATTTTTACTGTAACTGCCGTCATCATTATGACAATATAGCAACTCTTTTCCATAATGTTGTGTTATTTTATTCCAAATAATTTTTTTTATATAATTTTTGCGTTAAGTACTATTTTTTGTATCATCACAATTTTGACGCTCTTTTACAATTTGCCGCCCTAAGCTTTAGTTGAATCGCTGATTTCACAAAGGGCATTAGTTAGGATTTTAAAACTTTCCAGAAAACAAAAAAAACTGTTTTTCTTTAATTTGTATAGTTGAAAAAATCTGAATTTTTTTAGGCATATTAAGTTAGTATTAATAAAAGGTTTCCCACCAAAAATGGGAATTTTTTTCCTTATTAACATTTGTTACAATTTTTTTTTTTTAAATGACTCATGCCCTTTATGAACTCAACTGGGTCTTCTAGGTTGTTTGGGTGTACATAACTTAAACAATTTATGTAATAAGATGTATTTTTTATTTACATGTCAATATTTTACAGTATTAAGTTAGTCTGTTAAAACAATTTGAAACTAGGTTACATTTTAAACAAATTTTTAACAGTTCAGGCATAATTTTTTACTCATTTACATCTCCTGTGAGAGTTTCTTCTTGTTCTTCCTCAACGGTTGGCCAAGTTGCGATGTCGTCATAAAACTCTTGGTGTTCATGAGGGATGTATACGATTGTTTTTTTAATGTCTTCCATTTTTTCGGAAGAGATGGGTACTTTCCCGCGGTATTTTACTGCTGGTTCAGGAATGTTTCTTTCATGCCGGTTTTTTGCAAGTACAAACGTTTGCTCTAAAACGGCGTTGTCTATAAAGGGACAAGCTTTCACGGCGCCTGGGTGATCACTTGAGTATTTGAACATCATATAAGAGGATGTTTGGAAGGATACTTTTCGGTTTTTTGGCACAGCTCTGCCTAGAGTTTCATTTGAAATACAAGTTTTCTTGAATAATTCGGGCCACCACGTACTAAAACTAGAGATACTTCCAGTTTTTACATCAACTAGGGTGAATCTTGATGAGATTTCTTTTATCAATTTAGAAACTTCTTGGGGAACATACAGTCTATCATATTTTTTGAGTTTTCTTTTTAGAACCCCAAAATCTCGGTCGCATGGTAAAAATGAGTGACCTCTAAGAGGGAAATAGTGAATGATCTTTGAAAATCTACCTTTCATAACCAAACTTAAAAACATTCGTATGATTGTATTGTTTTTGTTTTGACCTGAGCAGCCATCGCTAAAAACATACAGTTCCTGAACAGAATCAGGAATAGTTTTTATATAATTTATCAGAAAAGAACAAACTTCATCAGGACTCTTTTTTGCTATACCTTCATGGTATTGGTATAGAGTAGATGTGTTGTTGGCTAGATTGTGAATGCAGAATGTATTGAGGCTTAACTGCCTCATGTAGAAAATATCTTGCACGGGAATTTTAGGTAGATATATTACTTGCATATAATCAAAAGCTATTGCTAAGATGTCATTTCTTTTTTTAGATAACTCAGTTATTTCTGTAAGTTTATTGTAAAACTTTCTGCTTCGCCTCTTGTGAACCAACAACTCTGCAGCTACTGCTCTTTTAACATTATCTGCGAGATGAGGACTTCTTAATTTGGAACCTAACTCCTCACACTTACAACAGGTATCGATTTGTGGCCTACCAAATCTTAAAGAAAAGTTTTCCTTAAAATACTTATTGTAAAACTCATACTTTACATTCAGTTCTGGGTAAATTTTTCCAAAGAGTTCATGCATAGTCTTTACATTAAGACGAGCATCTAAATAGTAGCACAATTTACCGGAATAGTGAGTTTCCTTTTGAGGGAAAGATTCTATGTGTGATTTGATTTTCTCACAAACATCAGGGGTGATAACATTTCCCGGTACTTTTTTTCCTCGCTTGTCATCTGGAACATCTCCTTTTTTTAACAGATCGCATATTCTCCTTATACGCTTTTCAGTTATTCCATGCAAGCTTATAAAAGCTTTTTTGCATACTTCATGTTGACGTGGCCCTACCTTCACTTGATATTTAAAGTTAAACTGTCTATCTTTGGGTTCGTCTTTTCTTGGCCTCCTGTGTTTCACATTTTGTAAAGTTAGAAGACCTTGTAAGTATATATCTTGCTCATTTTTTGTTTTATAGCAAGAAAACAAGTGCAAAGTGTCCATTTTGTTAACATCACTGAATTTATCGAAACATTTCTTCTTACAGTTGCAATTTTCGCCTGTTTTCCGATCTGGTATCAGCCTACCTTTGGAATTAATGTAGGACTTACCTTCCACTCTAGCTATTTTTCTGACATTGTGGTAGTAGGCACTCTCGTTTCTTACACCTTTCTTCCGTTTTTTTAAAGTTCCTGTATCACTGCTACAATCTACAGGGTTTTCTTCGTATTCAGAAGTACTCATCTTTGAGGTTAGGCCTAGAGCATACACAAATGTTTGGAGTCACTTACTAAATAAATTAGTATTACATTCAAATAGTAATGAGAGAACAAGTTTTTTACACAAAATTAGTTGAAATACTTACAAATTAATAAACTTTAAAACGGTACTGAAACACTTTAACATAAACCCACTACAGAAAGAATATCAAGAAACTCTGCTAAGAATGAGCTGCTCGCGTTGATTTCAGAAAGGGCAGCAGTCACGCACTCATGCCGTTTGTGAACTACATGTACAAAACTATCGCTCGCCTTAGCAACATAAAGACTGTGACGGATGCCCTTTGTCATCCCAGTGATGCATTTACGCTTAAAAAGCAAGAAACCGCTGCTAACTCAATTTCATCAAAAATGTGACTCATGCCCTTTATGAAATCAGCGATTCAGTTAGCCTGTGCATAATCTGTCTCTGACTGGCACTAACAAGGAGGTATAGCTGCTATGAACCACGGTAGGCCATCTTAAGCATCATGGCATTACACGGTATTATGAAAAACCCTGAAGTATACAGTTACTATATATTTTTCGATAGCAAGAAAACATTGACAACCAAGCAATTGAAAAAGTTATTCGTTATCAAAAACAACAGTTTAGCATAAAAGCTTTATACATACTTTATTTATGCTAGAAGAAAGAAATGTTTATTTACGAAAAAATACATTTTTCAAATCATTAACATCCATCTTTTCTCTCAGCTGGAGGTTTAACTCTTTGTCAGTACAAATCGCAATATTTCCAGTCAAGGTCTTTCTATGTAAAAACTGCTATAAATCAGGCATCCTTTCAAAATAATGCTAGTAATATATTTTCACATGGGATTCTATCAAAAACATACTTAAGCTCTCGAAAAAAAACCAAAACATAAAAAGTTCCCGAACATTTTAAATCCAAAGTAAAGCTCCATAGACATAAATTATTCACGATAATTTGAAAGCCTTTCGACTCGTTGTACCAACATGAAGACACAATTTAAATTTTTCACGTTAAACTTCTTCTGGATGTGTATAGGTATGTAACCCATACATTTTTGTAAACATGTTCAAATGATTGTAGCAAGGCCGGCATGAATTTTTCATCCCTACTGTGTAGAGCTTAACTTAAGCTGTTTATGGATAACAAATGCTGGGAAATAAACCTCTGAAAACAGAAGTCATTGTTTTCCCAGCCGCATTATTTAAGAGAATACGCACATTAAATATCCATAAAAGAAAAGAACTCGTTTCACCTTTGGGTGTACAATTTACATAGAGTATATGTATAAAGATAATGAGTAAATTATGTAATGCGAGTAACTTGATTGCAATCTTAACAAGGATTTCACTTCAATCTGTTGATTGTAATTGTATTATTCAAATATACGTCCTTCTTGATATATTGAAAAATTAATTACTAATCATAGTTATGTTACTTTCCCCAGTAAAAAAGAATATAACGTGGAATTTCGATGGAATCTTCGTGGAAATTTCACATAACTCTTCGTCGAAAATGAGTGCAATTTCCTATACTAATATCCTAGAGGATGTCTGTATAAGTTAATTTTGAGTAGTTGTGCAAAAGTTACGTGGAATCTTAGAGGACTGAAATCTACCGTGAATATTAGTTACAAAATAAAAGTAGATTTAAAAACAAAAACTCCTCAATCACAACTGAATAACTAATAAAGCTAAGCTGATATGACAGCTTAAAATATATAGCAAACAGGAGTGGATGGATCGTGTATAATTCGTGTCCATTAGTGTAATTTGTCAAGAGCAGGACATTATACATAGGAGTAAGTGAGATGCCGGACGCAACAATTGTCAAAGCTGAGTGCATGATTGTCAAATGTGTTTTTGTTTTGTTAACAGATTTAGTAAGTTTAAAATTCTTTTATCAAATTTAACAAAAGTATGGAATCAATTCTTTTCTAAACTTATTATCTTTGAAGTTTATTTTGTGTAGAGTGTTATAGTGCCACTAGTGCCTGTTGAAACCTTCATAACAATTAAAAAAACAGAAATTATATGTTCGGTCAGTGCTTGCAAAAATCAGTCGGATTATAAACTAGGGAAATCGTGTTTCAGGTAAGTGCAAATTATTTTTTTTTTGTTAATAAAATCAAAGATTTATATAAATTAAATATGTGATTTATTTCAAAATAAAGTAGAAAGAAACATTTTAACCGCAAATGCCCCGAAGAAAAACTTTGTTTACTTTTTGCAAATTGACAAGTTTGCTCAGAATATCGACGGCGTATAAATATTTTTTCTGTGGGGGAAAACTTTCAATTTGTGATAAGCTTGGGAGCTAACAATTTATTAATAATAGTTTAAATCGTATTATGACTTCAAACATCTTAAAACCAATAGAATATAAGCATTTGCCAATATATTACTTGTTTCGGATATTCAACGACTCGGGAAAACGAAAAACTTAAAAAGTGATGCAGTACCTTCTCGTCTTATTGATATGATAGTAAGTAATTACTGTGAACATTGACTCTAATTATTACATACCTATTACATATAAGGATGTTCACATGTGTGAATAGCCCTGACTTATTATGGAGGAATCTGAATCTTTGCTCACTAGCAATTTGGAGGGAGTTCCAGTTGAAGTAGCATCAAATGTAAGTAGGTCTGTTCACGTACTCGAATTTGTGTGAATGCATTATAACATTTTCACCCAAAAGCACCCAAACTGTGTTCACGTACTCAGAAAATGGGGGGAAATGTGTAGACGTCACGCTTCCCATTCAATAAAGTTTTAGCCCACATCCACCCAAGGAAAAACTTGGGGTAACTATGTAAAAACTGTCAAAACAGATAAAATTTAAAATCGAGAATTATCAGAAATTTTAACTGTCAAGGGAACAATGGAATAGGTGGCAGAATTTTAAACTGATGAGCACTGTGTTATGGTTGTATGTAGAGTGATTGACATCGGACGTGAATTCCAGACTGCCAGCATGAGCTGAAAGATCACTCGGTGAACAGCGTTGACTGCAAGCTGACATGCTAGCTCGCCTCGGCTATTGGCGGAGAGTGTGGGGGGTTCCACGAAGACCTGCCGCTGCCACCAGCCATATACAAATTTTTTCGTGCCTACAACTCAAAAGGCCGTAGCACACACTCAGTCCTTAAGGGACTTTTACACCACTTACCTACATCCATTGGGAAGGCACAGATGTTTGGCCTTCTTTGCTCGCCCCAACCACCCAATCGACACTGGGGGCAGATAGTTTTCCGTGTCCCTATATTGACCTGAAAACAGTAGAGGAGCGGACTTAGTCGACTTTCAAATCAAGAGGGCTCCAGGAAAGTGAAAGGAAAATTGACAAAACTTAGCCTAGCGTCATTATTTAGACTACGAGTTTTTATTCACAGGAACGACAATCTTTGCCTACAATATTTACAATGTTGTGCTCTGCACTTATATTCACCCCCGTAGGTGGTTGGACTCGTCAGCATATTCTTTTTTAACTACTATATGCGCTAAAGCTGTGGTAACAGATACAGATAAATTCTGTCTTATGTCCGCACTTAACAAATGCTATCTTTTAATTCTACCTACTCGAGCTAAAAAAAACTATTTAGTATCCCTATGAATACTACTCTCAATTGCATTCACCGAATAGCCTACTGAACGGGATTACATCAGCTGGCAAGAAGCATCTGATGATGTTTTTAACAACAAAAACTGCTTATACTCAATTACACGGGCTCAGTAGGAGTTATTATTAATATAAATTAAAAATTTCAAGTGGAGAATGACAATGACATAATTAAACAATCTTAAGACAACCCGAGGGAACGTTTGTTAGAGGTCACTACATAATAGGTACTCAAAAATTTTAATTACTATAGTCTACAGGGCTCCAGAAGGCTTCCTGAAGTTCCGACACCATTCTCTGAAATGAAGTGAAATAAAAACAAGGACCTATTCTACGATCCCTTGGGATTGCGCTCTTACAACAGGGCGCAAAGACGTCCTTGTGCTTAGCTAGACATTACAATAAAAAAAAAATTATGATAATATTATTAACTAAGTAGCTAACTCGACCTTGCGCCCGTTCTGTAAGTCGCCAGAATGAAGACTGGGGTATCCATCGACACTTACACACAAGATCGAGCTGCCAAGAGCAGTATCGTAAGAAGAGTACGAAGAGTTATATGAGATGGGATTTTTCTCATTTAATACCATTAAACTACTATGGTTTACAATAGTTTGTTTACAACTCGGCCATCCTGTGGCACACTTTCCTCAGTGGTTGTCCTAGTTAACTCCGTCTGAGTTATGTGCTGCATTTCGTTCGTGATTCACTAAGGATTGTCCAGGATTTCCTCATCGAGGAATGCCGATCGGAATCATCAAGGGACACACAGCATCCTAACTGAAATTTCATTTAGAGGAGCACACAGCATCTCAATTGAAAATCTCATTTAGAGGAACACACAGCATCTCAATTGAAAATCAATTTAGAGGGATACACAGCATCTCAATTAAAAATCAATTTAGAGGGACACACAGCATCTCAATTAAAAATCACATTTAGAGGAACACACAGCATCTCAATTGAAAATCTCATTTAGAGGAACACACAGCATCTCAATTGAAAATCTCATTTAAAGGAACACATAGCATCTTTATTTCAAGTCATCAAGGAACACAAAGCGTCTTGGAATTAATATTTTTATTTTTAAGAATCAATAATCCGGATATGTCTTAAAACTTAACTATAATAAAAGAATATAACTTATTTGGACTTAGTTTAACATTAATAATACATTTTCTTTTATTACTCACTTATTTCAATGATCTCGTCGTCTGTGTTGTATTCATGTAAGTCAAAATCTGACAGATAGCACCATGGTTTAAGTTTATCTGCTGCATAGACTGACTCAAACTTCTTCTGACTCACCTGCGTTGTTTCCGTGTCACCAATGACATACCGTTCGTTTGGAAGTACTTTCTTAACGATGTACGGCCCTTTAAATCTTGCAAGCAACTTACGGGATTGTCCAGTAGCGGAGTGTTCTGCCCTAATCAATATTAAATCTCCTTCAATATAGTTTTTTGGTTTTTTATGCGTACAGTTGAACTTTTCAGCCTGCTGCACCTGCAGTTCATCCATACGTTTCTTAACCTTTTCCCGTAAAATAGACAAAGGAATGGTTTCCTCCTCATCGTCGGATTCGTCGCAATGTAAAGCAATGCTAAGATGATTCGCCAAATGACTCCTTGGTGTGAATGCAAATAACAGTTCTTGAGGAGTTTTCCCAGATATTCTATGCTTGAGACTGTCGGGCCCCCATTGAATTGCTGGTAGATGTTCTTCCCAATCTCGTCCATCTTGTCTCGCTGTCATGCTGGTTAGGGAGGCTCCAGCAGTTCGGAAATATCTCTCGATCTGACCATTTGCCCTAGGTGTACGCACTGCAATTAAAATATGACGAATGCCATTTTCGTTGCAAAACGCTTCAAATAATTTTGAAGTAAATGAAGTTGCCCGGTCACAGATGATTTACGCAGGGGTTCCAACAAATTGAGATATGTCTAGTAAATGTTTTAGGACACCATGTGATGTTGTATTTCGTACAGCTCTTAGGATGATGAATTACGTAAAAGCATCTATTATTCCTAGTATATATATGTTGCCCTTTTTTCCTTTAGGGAAAGGACCCAGGTGATCTATATGAATGGTGTAAAAAGGAGTTGTATCTGCTTTCATCTTTGCTACGCTGATTATATAGACAAGGCACACAACTATTTAGATACTTTGTTACAATGGCTTTCATTTTTGGAAAGCAATAGGTTTTCTTGATTCTATCCATGGTGCGCTCCAAGCCAACATGTCCCATGTCATCATGAGCAGATTTGATGATCCTCCATCTAATTCCTCTGGGTACAACGAAACGGTTACCGTCTGGCGTCTTCTTATATAATCTCCCATTTTTCAGAACATATTCCTTTTCATAGTGTTTCCTCGTATTCCTATGGGTGGGTGTTGCATTGAGCACATCTCTGATTTCCTCCAATTGGGAGTCTTGATATTGCAAAGTAGACACCCAATCCTCCTCTATTATGCCAATTGTCATCATCTCGTGACCCGCCTCAATCACATCTACACCCACCTCACATGGATTTCGACTCAAAGCATCAGCATGCTGCATTTGTGTTCCCGGTCGATGTATCAGTTCAAAATCGAAGTCCTGAATTTTTAGCCACCATCTGGCTATGCGAGGAATTAAATTTTGCTTGTTCTCTGTTTCTTTTAAGGAATTAGAGTTGGTAAGGATTTTAAAATGTTTTCCTAACAAAAAGTAACGAAACCTTTGTAAACTCTCAACTACGGCAAGAGTTTCCAGTTCATAGCTATGGTATTTATTCTCTAGGGTGGTGGAAGACCTACTATAATATGCAACAGCTCTTTTATAACCGTTTCCACATACTTGAATTAAAACGCCTGCTAATCCTTGAGAACATGCATCAGTATGTACCTCGTGTTGGCTCTTGGGGTCATATATGGCTAATATCGGCTCTTCACAGAGCTTGGCCTTTAATATTTCGAAAGCTTCCTGTTCCTCTGGTGTCCAACAAAATTTCACATCCTTTCTCAGTAACCGATTAAGTGGCCCTGCAATCTTCGCATAGTCTTGCACAAACCGACGGAAGTATCCCGTAAGGCCTAAAAACTGTCTCACTTCACAAACACTATTTGGAGTAGCGAATGCCTGCACAGCTTGTACTTTGACATCACTCGGTCTTATCCCGTCTTTATCTATTATATGTCCCAAATAACTGATTTTTGTTTCAAAAAATTCACATTTTTTAATATTTAGCGTTAGTCCCAAATCGTTTAAGATTTCTAACAGTTTCTTTAAGGTCAACAACAGTTCAGGCACACTTTTACCGAATAGCACAATATCATCCATGTATATTAACATGTTACTGCTGTTAATTTTCTTCGCGACAATATCCATTAACCGCATGAAGACTGCTGGCGCATTTGTAAGTCCAAAGGGCATTCGCTTAAATTGATAATGTCCACTAGGTGTAACAAATGCCGTCAGATGTCTACGACTTTGTTTAATAGGGATCTGATAATAACCAATCATAAAATCTAATACGATGAACATTGCGCTGTCATACATCATATTTATGTGTTCCTCTATATTCGGAGTAGGAAAATTTTCGCGTACTGTTATCGCATTAAGTTTACGGTAATCTATACACATACGATAGGTGCCATCCTTCTTAGGCACTAACAATGTGGGACTAGCAAATTCGGAGGTCGAGTACTCAATTATATCACAAGCCAGAAGTTCTTGTATAATTTCATCTAAATAACACCGCTGATTATAAAGAATACGATAAGGTTTATATTTTACTATTTCCATTTTAGAGAAATATCCATTTCCAAAACGTTAGTCTTGCCTAACTCTTTCAAACAGTTTGCGAAGCATTTATTAAAACTATTTAGTAAATTCAAGAGTTCAGATCTTCCCGTTACATTAATCGCATTTCCTATGCGGACATTATCTATATTAATCTTACTATCCTTAGTTTTTGAATACACCCCTCCAGATAATTGTCAATCTAACCTTGTTTAGGCAATAAATAATGCATATTTTACCTGCAATATTCCATTTTGCCTGATAACACACACACCTGGATGATCAAGGAAATTCCTAGCCAAAATCATATTGAAGTCCTGATGGTGATGCCAACCATTCTTTTGTACCTCTGTCAATTTTATGGTAGAACAGTCACTTCCTAAGTCAAGAAATGCATCAACTGATTTTCCTTCAACGAGGATTTTTAACACTAATCCCTGACTATTATTTACGGATAAACGCGCTATTCTTTTAGGTTTTATAGTTTTATTATGATTATGCGACCCTATGAATTGTCGATGTTGAGGTTCTCTGCAGTCTCTTGCAAAATGATCTGGCTTTCTACAATTAAAACACACACGAGAATTCCGATCAAATTTTACCACCCTTCGAATGTCTTTTCGTGGTTTACTGAATTTAGCGTTCTGACCGTGTGGCACATAAGGTGTATAACGCATGTGAAAATGCCCATTCTTGGAACGACTAGAACTTGGCAGGAACATTCCGCGGTTTCTCTCCTGCTCCCTGATGGATATATAGGATTTAATCCGCAACAAAAGATCACCTAATGTTGCATAAGAAGATGCGGTGAGTACATTCATTATGTCCTTGTCTCGCAAGCCTGAAATAATGTACTTCATTGTGGTGTTATCATTCATCCCTGCTTTCTTTGCAAGAGCAACAATTTCATAAAAATAATTTTCAATACTTTCATCCGGTCGTTTTGTTCGTTGCATTAACTGAACGTACATTGCTGACTCATCTACTATGGGAGGGAAAGCTTCCAAAATTTCTCTTTTAAAATTTCCCCAAGAATTAACCTGCTCTTGTCGTGCCTGGAACCAATGTGTTGCAGCCTCTTCCAAACGAAGAGAAGCATAAAACAGTGTAGTGCGATCGTCCCACTCTAACATAATTTTGCAATTATCCACCGCATTAATCCACTTATCTGCTGTCAACCCATATCGATCGGATGGATTAAAGGCTGGAATAATTTTTCTGCTCTCAGATATTCCAAACCTCATAGGAGAGGGTGTCACTGCCGATGTAGAAGTGCACATGTCAGTTTGTATCCCTTCCAAACTCGTAGGTGATTGTACTGATGGTATAGATGAGGATGTATCTAATGCTTTTTCCCTCTCAGCTAGTTGTTTTTCCTTTTTACGTAGCTCTTTCTCTCTTCTCAGCAATTCGCTCTCTGATAGTCGCGCACATGACATATCAGTATCCCTTTTCCGCTTAGATGACATACTTAGGTCGCTGCTTTATCTCAAAACAGGTTTACCCAACAAATTTCGATATTCGTTTTTGTACGTATACACACTCACACTAATCACTGATCCTTAAAAAGAACTTGTTTTTCCTAAACTAATAAAATATGATGGTGATGCCACCAAGCACATTGGTACCAGTTTAAGCACGCGGCCTCCCTTATTAAAATTTGTCTGTTTTATATATGTTTAAATGTTACAACGCAATGTTTATTTGTTTCAATACGCAAAACTTTAATTTATTCAACACTCTCGATTATCAATTATGAAATTCCAGGTTAATCCCACTTCTGAAAATATTAACTAAGTAGCTAACTCGACCTTGCGCCCGTTCTGTAAGTCGCCAGAATGAAGACTGGGGTATCCATCGACACTTACACACAAGATCGAGCTGCCAAGAGCAGTATCGTAAGAAGAGTACGAAGAGTTATATGAGATGGGATTTTTCTCATTTAATACCATTAAACTACTATGGTTTACAATAGTTTGTTTACAATATGAATATATAACCTAAATAAAGAAGCCTAAAGGATCGTACTATTTAACTCACTAACTCTAAAAAATAGTATATGAGCTATAATGTGTTACAACCAGAAGCTCAAACTGAAGGCTATTCGTCCAATATCTCTTACGACATACGTCAATAGTTGAAGCATGCAGGTAGGCTACCTTTTATTGTACGTAGAAGTTTATCGGCAGTGGAAAATCTCACGGAATTATATCGTCATTATTGTCGTCGATCGTTAATTGTGTATGACTATAAACATGCAATATATTCATCTCATGTCTTCAATTCATCAGACTACTGCGACTAAGCATGAATATAGCTGGTATGTGTGTGTATCTAGTACACGAATACATTTATTAGGTGATTATCAATTTGTAGAACCTTTCGTTTGGCCAGAATACCGTAGGTAAATACACATATCGTCTAGTATGTGAAGACGTTTCTTATGATTATTAGGGGACACCAAATTGAGGTGACTGAAACCGTGTATAGCCAACACGCTGATGGGCTCTCCTTACAAATACCGGGCATCAAAGCTTGGATACGTCAGGTAGATATATTATTGTACTCCCGTGCTTGTGTGATGCAATAATCTTTCTACGAGCGATTGTTACATTCGAGCGTAAACTTATTAGTTAATTATAAAATATATGGATGTGACATATGACTGTAAGTTTCCAATGCTTCATTTCGTCGCACTTGAAGCACAATAATGTTCAAAGGAAAAGCATGCGTACTTACTCGCTTATTTCTTTTATTTCCTACACTTTTTCCTAGTCGTTTCCTGGTGAGCGTGATGTACCTTTTACACCAATTCTAATCTTCGCAGAGTTTTTTCTTCTTTTTATTTCTACTCATGATGCCGCTCATTGGGCTATTCAACATTTAAAAAACTCGATACTGTCTTTTCCTCGATGTTAATTGGCTTTCTTGACTATTTCAGTATTCTCGATGATTCCTTTTCACTTTATTTTTCGGATTACTTTTAACCTTCCTCGATTTCTTTCGATTTTTAATTTTTGTTTTCCAACTTGCACTCTTTCTTGCCAAAAAAAACTTTTCCTCCCCTGATGCTTCTTCTTCTTTTTTTCCTTTCTCGGGTGTGTTCGGCGCGTCTCGATCTCCATCCATACAGCACCCACCTCATGCTGCTACGGGTCGCTTAGACGTGTATCTAGCTTAGTGTAGCATATTGCTACATGCAACTGCTCGCCCAGGTCGTATCAAAATATACAAAATAGTAAGTAAAATTAATAGAAATGTTATGTTTGGCATTTTATTTTCAAATTAAAGTTGTTGGCATGACTGTTTGTAGTTGTCACTTTCGCTTTCTGCCCCAGAACACACAAAAGTTGTTCATGTACTTTCCAAATTTTATAGCTTCCTTTCCATCACATTTTCACACAAAAAAGCCCAAGAACGAAAGCATCCGAGAAGTACGTAAACAGACCAAACTTTTTTCGAATTTAAATTTAATAATTATTACTATTATATTATTAATTGACATGTAGCTATAAAAAAAATCTTGATTAAATTTACACCTCCGAAATATTTTGTTTGCTGGGGAATTTTTTTTATTTTTATTTTTTATTTATTATTTTATTTTATTTATATTTTAATTCCAAGATTTACTATATTACATTACTACAGAATACACAAATATCAAACGCGTCTGATGTTCCAACAGTTTTCAATATATCAGCACATGTGTCGTCACCGTTGCCAGCTAAACTGGCTCTGATATTCGGCTAACTCACAGAATTGCATTCAACGTTACACACTGAGCTGCATTAAGCGTTAGATATTACAACCTCTTCAAAGAGTGATTTTAAACTCACATTTTACAGTGCGTGCTCCTATGTTTGTTAACAATTTCGCACAAAGATTTTATATTCGAGCGAGGCACTGCTCTCGGCCCGGCCAATGCATAAAAATTCGAAGGAAGAAATTTCCAGTAAATTTCTAGGAAAAACTTGTGGCCTTCTCTTCATCGGATCAAGGCAACAGTGATTTTGTATGGAGCGAGGCATTGGTGGCTTACCCTTTGGGCACGTCATCAAGTGCCAAGTCGAGGCATCGTCGAGGCATCGTTAATTTTATATTCTAGAAAGGCGTTGCATATTTTTGTTCTACGTGTCCAGTCTTTGTATGTTATTAATTTGTCTATTGTAGTGTTTTATCAGCGCTACGCCCTATAATTATTCTATTTTACAAAAATTTAATCAAATACCTAGTTGTATAGTCGAATTTATTATAAATGCATTAATTTATTTTGCTGTGGCTAATGGTGTTATTCCTGACTAGATACATAGAGTATACTAAGCAAAATATTAGCTTTGTAGATATTTAAAATACAAAAGTTATAATATTATTGGCCCAGTCCTCCAATGATGGTTCAATCAGACAAACGAACATGAAACATTTGAATGTTTTTAACTCTTATATATGACATAGTTAAATCTCTATTATGTTTTTGGCAGATGAGATGATAAAATGCCTGTATTTCTATGCACTAAAAACGTAAACACAATCAAAATATCTCTACATTATGATTTCATCTAGGGTATAAAGCATTCCAAGCTTACTCACATCTGTTTGGGGATTCAATTTTGTTTTGTACTTTCTCAACAGTGAGAACTTTTTTTTTAAATAAAATTCACAAAAATAAAAGTTTTCTTGTTGAATGAAATAAAAGTACAACATAACATAAAATTAAAAACTTTTTAAAAATTACCTTTTGTCCCCCTCCGGTTTTATAAGTTATAAGCCTGTACTGAACTCTCAACCACAAAAACATAGACTACTAACACAACCAGAATTCATTGCACAAAATCTGGCATATCACCATATATTCTAAGGATTAGAGTGTCCTTTACAGGATTTATCTTCAAAAAAAACAAAAATGAGACTTACGGCGGTCGCTTCATTTTTCTTTCTCTTTTGTGAACGTAATAGCAAGGGAAAAGCACGTGGATTGATATTTTATTGAGTTTATTATGACAGTCGGCGATGAATTTATATTAAAATAATTGCATTGAGATACAAATTAACATAATGTTTGTATTCCGAAAACTAAAATATGTAGGCTTGACCGGGATGCAGAAGACGTCATAAGCGAAGTAGATTGCACAACGATGGCAATTAAAAACGTATAAACTGCAAATCAGTGGCCAGATAGTACGGTAAAGTTGCAGAATAAGATTTTTCTATGACGACTTAATCTTTAGCGGTTAAGCGGAATTTGTTCTGATGGCTTAATTTGATGGAGCATAGAATTACAAAAGCAAAGTTTCAACTCAAATAATTTATCACTAAATGATAAATCTTATTTCAATTAGAGCTGAAAATTATATTATATGATATGTTAATATCCAGATATTCGAATACCCGGATCTGCGAACTATCCGATTCATGAGATTCGGATCCGAACTATCCGGATCCAGTTCGGAACTATCCGAATCCAAATCCGAACTATCCGGATCTAGATCCGAATTATCCGGTTTCGAATCCATCCGAACTATCCAGATCCAGACTAAGCAAAAAGTTTCAAAATTGTGTTGTTCACTGAGAAAATGAAAATATCATGAAATTTTTATTTTACCGATGAAACAATGGAATCTGGAGAAAATTGTTACTTTTTTTTTCCTTAGTCTGGATTCGGATAGTTGGGATGCGGATACTAGGATCTAGATTATCCGGATACCCGGATTTGAGGAATCGGATTGTAATTATCTCGGATAATTCGGATAGTAAATTATCCGGATTCTTGCAATACCTTACAATAGTGACTAATTAATTGGAAAAAAAACTATTCTGTCTTAAGGAAGGGGAGAGGAGAGGTAATAGAAATAAGGCAATATATTGAGATGAAAGTGTACTTATAAATATGTAATCAGTCGAGCTTCAAACAAGGGCATTCCTGTGAAACGGTGCTTAATATAGTGATAGTATATTGAAAGGATCAGATTGTGTCAAGAAATGAAAACGTTTGCGTGTTCCTGGATTTCAAGAGAGCATTTGAAATTGTTGACCATCAACTTTTACCGCAAAAAATTTATAAATATGGAATAAGCGGTAAGGAGTTGAACCGCTTTACACAATTTCTGACTGGGAGAACAAATAAAACGAGAGTGGGACAAGCAACATCGTCAGAGGTATCGGTTGATATCGGGGGTACCACAGGGTTCAGTACTGGGAACACTCATTTTTCTGTTGTATGTTAATGATATTAATAGAGTAGTAAAATATTCAAAGATAGCACTCTATTCAGATGACATACAAACATATATCGCAGGGCGAGACATTATCGAGGCGGAGAGATTGTTACAAGAGGAAAGAAAGAGATAAAGTATCTTGGGATTGTTATTCATAACGACATAAAATCTGCAAAGCATTTTGAATATATTATTAAGTATATTATCTTAGGTAAAAGGGAATATGTAAATATTGTTGTAAAAATGACTTTGTTAAGCTAATAAATTATTATTATTCTAAAAAGGAAGTAACTATATGAAAGTATTTATATGTATGTTTTTCAACAATATATATGGTTGGGAACTATTAATTAATCCAGGTAAAACGATGATAGTAAGTTTCTCCATTTTAAATGGATGCACTTACACTAGAATATTCCAAAGAAGTAATTAGCGCCAAAATATTCTTCACCGTCGCTTATTGATAAGAATGATTACTTAAATTTAGCGGTAGATGTTGAAATTGCAATCTATGGATGTGATTCGGTAACTTATGTGCTAACAAATTTAGGAACGATTTAGAAAGATTTTATAAGGGAGTCAAGAATAATTTGGAAAAGAAAATTATGTTTACCTTGAAACAGAAAATTGATAGACATAAACTTGTTTTTACAAATGCTGACATAATAAATAGGGACGAATATATGAGCAAAATGTATAAATTTATTGAGGACAGTGGTTCAGTACAAACAATAAAAATCCAACAGCCAAATTTCAAACAGATATTAAAAATACGATTACAAATTGTAGTATGATATTAAAAAATTTTAAATATAAAATAGTTCAAATGTGCCCAAAAGCTCCAATTCTGTATGGTCTTATAAAGCTCCATAAGTAAGATGCCCCGATGAGGCCAGTTGTGTCCTACATGTCTGCTCCGGCTTACAGTTTGTGTAAGACTTTCAATGAACTGTTTTTGAACTTTACAGGATTTAATGCTAATTTTTCGATCAAAAATAGCTTAGAATTAATAAACAAAATAAAATTTATCAACATTCCTACTGACAGTATACTAGTTTCGTTTGATGTCAAAAATTTATTCCCATCTGTGCCAATAACAAAGCTTAAAAAGATAATGTCACAAATGATCACTGATACGGTTAGAGACAGTGTAGTTGAATCGGAGTTAATAAAGCTTTCTAATGTTGTTTATAGCCAGAACAATTTTCAATTTGATAAAAAATATTTTATTATGAATAATGGATTGTCAATGGGATCTCCTTCTTCTCCTCTTGGAGCTGAGGTGTTTATGAATGACTTAGAGCATAGAATTTTAAGTGATAAATTTCCCTATAAACAAAAAATTGAGTTCTGGTTCAGATATGTAGACGATATACTGGTCTTGTGGAGGGGTTCAAATGAAGAACTAGATATTTTTTTGAAATGGATAAATTCATTGGAAGCTGATATAATTTTTACTATCGAAAAAGATGTGAATGGAAAAATCAATTTTCTGGATTTGACAATTAATAGACTATCAAATAGGTTTGACTTTGATATTTATAGGAAGCCATTATTTTCGGATCATCCCAGCTAGTTCCAATCACCCGGTTAACGTTAAACTTTCGGCTTTCCACTCAATGATTCATAGATTGTTCAATATACCACTGTCCACAATATCACATAATAAAGAATTAGACACTATCAAATTAATTGCTGTTAAGAATGGTTATAGTACATTGTTGATTGATAAGCTTGTAAGGAACAAAAATAAGAAAATTATGCTAAAAACCATCATAGCGTTAACACCCTTAAGTAGCGACAATAGGGACAGATATGTTAAGTTACCATTTATAGGCAAAAATTCTTATGAACTAGCCCAAATTATAAAACTAAACAGAGAAGTGAATAATAAAGAATATTGTGAAAAAGGAATTAATGAATGCGAAAGAAAAGATCAATACTTTAGAAAAATCAGGCGTATATGAGATAAAATGTAATAATTGTGATTCCTTTTATATTGGACAAACTGGGAGGAATTTTAGTACTAGGTTTCAAGAACATATTCCTACATGTAAGAATCAAAAAATTTATTCAACCATGGCAAGACATTTAACAGAAAATAGACATAATTGTACTATAGTTTATTTAAACATTCTACACGTTGAAAATAAAGGTAAAAGATTAGATCTCCTAGAAAACTTTGAAATTGTAAAAGCTAAAGCAGTAGGCAAAAATATTCTTAATGAGCAGATAGATTTTCCAGTACCTACCTCCAGTTTTAAAGTCATTGTATTAGGTTTGTCCAGCTTAGATCATATCACGTTGACATTTAGTAGCAACAGAGATCTCTCTGAAGATGGTCGAATAGACCGAAACTCGTACGTGTTAGAGTTTTTATTTTTATTTTAATAAAATTTTTTTTTGTGAAACTAAAGTATTGTTTTGCTACTCAATTTAAACCTTGTCTCGAAATATTTAGAGGTAAACCCAGATAACAAACTTACCAAGAATTCACACTTCAAAATTATACCAATAAGTTATGTAGACATTCGGTTCATGCCAAAGGCTTTTCGGGAAAAAGTGGAGACTGAATTGAATATCATTTTTTTAAAAGACAACAATCGCCATTCAACCTAAAAACGAGTTATGTATATCAAAGTGTTCATGAAAATAATGCGGATCGAATGGTGTACAAAAATTTTCCCAAACTTGAAAAAAGGCTTGTTAATCTTCCTCTATATTTGCAGTATTTTTTCAAACTTCAACAAAAGCTTCAATGTTATTTTAAACCGCAACAGTGGCCAAAACTGGGGATTGCGAGCATTTTTTCGATATTTTCTGTTTCTGTTTATTCATGTACGAGCTTGTATCACTAAAATTGCAATATTCTTGAAATTATTATAGGTGTATTAGTTGAATCTTTTGAGACAGATACATTCAAACATCTCTTTTGCACAAGGAAGTCCTTTTGTATGCAACTACTTGATCTTAAAATGGATGGCAAGTATAATATTCAAGTTAAATGAATTCTACAAGGAAGAAAGAGAAGAGTGGTGAAAAAGCTTCCTAAAAAATCGGTAAGACCTTTAAAAGCACACGAACTACGAATTAAGTGCATACGTTTGGAAAATAACGATAGGCAACCTAAAAGTGCTTCGCAATGCAACTTGCACTTTATAAAACAACACTCGAATTTCTTGTAACATAGAATAATTCTTTATTTATCACGAACTGACCTAACTTAACAATACAAACAATCTAACCCGAACCGAAACTTGATCCCACTATGACTGATAATAAAACGGTTAAGAACACTACAGGCACTCGACAGACCAGTCATTGCTCTTTTATGAACCTATACTCGGAAGTAAGCTTTCTTTGTTCACAAGGCGGATGTAAACAAACGACAACTACCTTGTCATTTGTTCTATCGGTTGCAGCACCTGAGTCGCTTACTAGTAGGCAATCGCTTTACATAACAATTACCATGCGAGGTTAATTGTTATCGTAATCGTGGATTGCTCCACTAAGCGCTCATCGCAGCCAGTTATTGAGCTAATCAGCGAAATAACCGACAGTTGCAGAACAATACCATGCGGGGTTACTGTTTAGCATTTCCTAATTATTTCACTAAAATTCGCCCTTGGCTGCTGGATGAATCTTCCTTATATTAGGCCATAACATCCCTCCCCCTTGGAAAAACTAGTTACCGCAGGGAACTAGATCTGTCGAGTGTAACAGTCTTAAAAATTGAAAATATTTTATTCTCGTTCGGTTCAGATTCTCTTACAATTTTTCTTACTTATTTACTATCTAAATCTTCTGATTTTCTTTTCGTTGTTCTTATTTTTTTTGTACATTATTTCAAGTTTGATTTCTTTTTTAATTTTTATTTTCTATCATTTAATTTTACTATTTATTTCACATTTAATTTTGCTTTTTACATTTCTTTTCTTTCTAATATTCTTTAAATATTATTTCTTTTTTTTCCATTGTTATAAAAAAAATAAATAAATTTCCTAATATCTTATGTTTCTTAGACTTGTTATTCATTTTTCATATTATTTCTCCTTTCTACTTTTTTTTCGCACATTCAATTTCTCTCATAGTTTCCTTTCATATTTCATTTCTCACATTTTTTTTCTTGCTTCTTTGCTTTCTGTATTCTATTCTTATTTAGTTTTGTTATTTTTCCGTATTTACTTTCTTTCATATGGCTTTTCACATTTCATTTTATTAACATTTCTATCTTTTATTGCCTTACATTTATTTTCTTAGCTTTTTTTCACGTTTCACTTATTTTAAAATTTGCTCTTTTCATTTTTACACTATATCTGCTTTAAATTTCACACAAAAATTATTTCTATTACACATTCTTATTTATTCTACATTTCTTTCTCTTGATATTACTTAACTAGGTACCTTAATTTTTATTTGTTCAATAGAGCAACTATTTTCACTATACTTATATATATTTTTAACCTTATTTTCGAATTGACTACTTCGCTTAATATAATTATACCTTAATTCTTTAATACAAATACGGGCTTTAAATGTAGTGAAGTCGCTCGAACTGTATGCTGATTATGGTTATTGTCTGGATTCGTTACATGGATGATATCATATTAACGGTAAAATGGACGTCTGCTTCGATTTGCTGCTATTCTGAATTACAAGTTTGGAGTATGTCCTTCTGGGAAGTACGGCTCATCTGTTGCTGTTGGTCTCAGTCTATTGTTCATCTTCTGCCTTAAGAGATGTTTTCTAAACTTCTACTGCCAGCTCTTTTGTGTTACACTTATTCCTAGAATTTAAATTCCCATTGAATAGGCTATTCCAGATCTTAGTTCCGCTTTGTTAGCAACATTTAAATATTTAAAAGTTCAATCATAAGAGAACGTACAAAACCGCTCCTATTACTGGCGCTTCTCTAATTGTACAAGTGGACAAAAAAAAAATCTTTGGTATAATTTTCGATGTTCTATGAGTCTGTTATTTTCCAGGAGATATGCTCTCAATTATCTCGTTGACATGAGGTTCAGTGGTTCGAACGATTGATGATAATATTTGTAGAAATATTATTTATCTTTTCTTGATTTTCTTATGGATACAATGGAGTTCTCTCAATTATATCGAGAGTTCATCCATACATAAAGAAATAGATATTTTTAATTCCATATAACACACTATATATGTGTCACCAGAATACCGACTTCTCAACATTCAATTACGCGCTAGTAATTTTGTACTGTTTCTTAATTGTAGCTTTCCAAGAAAAATTATCTAATAGATAAAAGGTAACTACGGAATTTACTCATGAATTCGCATCCAGATCGATAAGTTAAACACCCCATGGCTCCGCATAACCATTTCCCTTTCCTCTCACTTACTTATTTTCGCTGCTTACTTCATGGTGTGGCTCTCAGCTACATACCGAAATTTTGCGCATCTCGATTGCCATACTGATCTCCTATTTGTGTAAATTTCCATCCCAATTTTAGGCTAATGCTACAATGCTATTATAATTTCCTATTTATATTTAATCTTTCTTAACTTCTAAAATATACAATTATAGTAATGGTTATTGCTCTTTTTTATGAATCTGGATTTTTGAATATTACAATTTTCTTTATTTTCACTACTCTTATCAATAACTATAAACGTACAGCATGTATTTCTTATTCTGCTCACTTTTCATTTCTATTCCATCTCTTTTTTCAATTATGTTAAGTTTTTTTTAAGCTTCTGTTTATTTTAAATATCTTATTTCTTTGTTTCTTTTTCTTTTACATCTCCATTCTTTTCCTTTTTTTTTCAATCTTCTGTTTCCTTTTTTTTTAATTCTAATTATTTGCGTAATTAAATAACTCTCTTTTTCTAATATCTTAATACATATTTTCTTAAACACATTTCCTTACCTTTACGTCTCCAAATTTACCTTACATTGGACCCACTGGGTTTCCTTCATACTTCATTTTCATCTGTTGCCGGCCATAGATTATTGAACTCCGCTCATCGAATTTCTTCTGAAATTGGAGGGAATTCGTTGGAAAAAATCGTTGGTTAAGTCTCCCGATTGCTGGGTCGTAACCATTACTTACCTTGTACCATCCGGCGCAACTTGGCATACTATTTTTCCTCTCAGTCCTATTTCGGGCCAGAGCTACCGGACTCATTTTATCAAAATATTTTGGTAGCTTCAACTTACTCTTTTGCGGCATTCAGCTCATTCAGAATACTTCCGAGGTCTGTGTTGTTCATATGAGGAGTTCATGGCTTTTACAGGATAGGCACTTGCATTAGCAACTCTTACTAATGCACATCCAACCTCCAGCTCATTTCCGCTGTGGCCATAATATTCATTTCGCCTCCTCCTCTCCTCCCTAAGTTCTTCAACTCCTACCTCGTGAAGTCTCGCAATGTCTCGCATGTAAAGGGTTTCTTTGACTGGACAAATGCAGAGTACTTGGCACAACTTGTCCACTAGCTGCGACATTCTCAAAAACTACCTTTTCTCTCTTTACCTCACCGGCGTTTTGTAACCATAATTTCCTATTAACACAGTCAATAATAGCTCTTCCACTGAGGAAATTCATTCCAGGGGTACCATCGGCTAGAATTGAGTCAGTGTCATCAATCGCATTAAATTGGCAAGCCTGCTGACTATTATCTAATTGCAGTTTCGCTTCCCAAGTCCCTATAGAGCTCCTAGCAAATCGCAACAGTCCTCCGATTCTTATTTTCTGTTGTGTCTGTATGGGGGTATTTCTTTTTATTCTATTGACCTTAGTTATGTTACATGTTGAACCAGTATCTACTAAAAGCCTAAACTCACCTTCTAAAGCTATGTCCGATGGAACTGTGATGATAAATTTACTCTCAGCTTCTAACTTTTCCGTATAATGGTCTTGTGTTTGGCAGAATTGGCAATAAAGCCCCTCCCTTCCTGTATGGAATTCATCCTGTGGCCAACTGCACAGTTTGCCACTCTGACGTGATGAATTCGGCAATTGGATACCTCGTGGCCATATCCCTCATATCCCGTATAGAAAGGTAATTGTTGGCACTCTCTGACAAAGTATCCAGGCTGACCGCACTTGAAGCAATGTTTGGGTCTATGTTCATATGCTTTCCCAGGCATTCTTCTGTATGATTCTGTATGAACTGGCTGTTGTAGAGTAGATGAAGGTTTTTGGAGAGGTGCGGGTTCACCTCCGTTGAAATTGTCACTTCTCCATCCTTCCTGTGAAAAAATCCTATTGCCCCCGGACTGAAGTCTTCTTGAGTCCCTTTCGTAAAATTCCACCTCTTCGCTCGACGCCTCCAATAAGCCGAATTTTCACCCTGTTAAATGCATCTGGATAGCTGGATCTCTTATTCCAACTTTAAATGTGGCAATCGCATCCGCTTCCAACTCTGCCAATAATCCCCAATCTTTACCTGGATATTTAGCTGAAACTGCCGCTTTAATTTGATTCAACAAATCTTTTAGTCTGTCCGCATATTCCGTGATGTCGTCTCCGGGTCTTTGTCTACACGCTATCATTTCCGTTCTTAATTCGCCATAGGACTTCCTAGGCATGTAGGCAGTTTTAATGGTCTGCTGTAATGCTTCAAAATCCTTTGGCTCCTCAGAACTTATCAGATAGTATGCGTCATCCGTGAGCCGATTTTTTACACATTTCATGAAGATGGAGTGCTCCTCAGCCTTAAGACGTTCGTAAAGATCTTTGCAGCAGTTTAGGAAGCGGTGTACTTCATTTGCTAGCTTCAGTGACCTTTCTCCCGAGAACATGGGAATATATTTGGACACCATATCCATAACTTTTTCATAAGTAGCTGCCATCTTTTATACATTTATTGGTTTCTTATCTGTTTGTTTAACTCGTTACGGTAATTCGCCTTCAAAATTATAACGCTCACCATTCAAAACTATTATATAATTAACACACAACAAACATAAAAAACCATACTTTACTTAAACCCAAGATTATTCCCGTTAATCAAATTACTCTAGTAGTTACTGGAAGCAGTTATTACAACTTATTAAAAACGTGAGAAATTACAGAAAAGCGTGTGTGATCAACGCTCTAACCGACATGCGACGTTGAAAACTTATCTAACCGATAGTTATCACAATTTACAAATTACTCTCGAACTCGATTCCATGCTAAAATTGACATCTGTTACCTGAAAGATCGTCGCTAATTATTGCGTATAATGATGAAGACGCGGACGTAGCTTTTCATCTGAAAATGGTGAAAGATGTTTAGTCGGGATGCGGGAGTAGCTTTTTATGTGAAAATGGTGAAAGATGTTTATTCGGGATGCGGGAGTAGCTTGTAAAAGCACAACTCATTGATCTCGTCAATATACTATGTTGGAGTAGCTAGTATAGTTCAACTCCTAGTGTTTGTTGGAGTAGCAAAAATTAGTTTTGCTTCCAGTGTATGTGTCTGGAGTAGCTAAATTATCTTTGCTCCTAATGTGTGTGTTTGGAGTAGCTTATATAGCTCACCTCCTGGTGTATTTGTGTGGAGTAGTTGATAAAGCTCAACTCCTCAAATGACGTAAGTGTAATTTCCAATTTACCAATTTCAGAAAAAAAAAAATAAAAAAAAAACACAAAACTTAATTTAACACTTCTTAATTTTAACTGAAAAGAAAGCGTTAACTCCCGCAATTAAAAAACATAAACGGAGTAGCTAAAAAGCATAACTCCAACAAAACAAAAAATGGTGCAGATAAAAAGCATTAACTTCAAAAAAGATAATTTTAAAACAAAAATCACAATACCTCATTTAACTTTTTCCGGCTGCGCCAAAATATCGTGTCCCAAAAGCAATCGAATAAATAAACCAATTAATTGCCATAAAAGTTTATAAAAAGAACACTCGAATTTCTTGTAACATAGAATAATTATTTATTTATCGCTAACTGACCTAACTTAACAATACAAACAATCTAACCCGAACCGAAACTGGACCCCACTATGACTGATAATAAAACGGCTAAGAACACTACAGGCACTTCGCAGACCAGTCATTGCTCTTTTATGAACCTATACTCGGAAGTAAGCTTTCTTTGCTCAAAACGCGGGTGTAAACAAACGACAACTACCTTGTCATTTGTTCTACCGGTTGCAGCACCTGAGTCGCTTAGTAGTAAGCAATCGCTTTCCATAACAATTACCATGCGAGGTTAATTGTTATCGTAATCGTCGATTGCTCCACTAAGCGCTCATCGCAGCCAGCTGTTGAGCTAATCAGCGAAATAACCGACAGTTGCAGAGCAATACCATGCGAGGTTACTGTTGTAGCAGACAAGGTCGGCCGTCAGCTCCCCGATGTGTGGGACACCTCAGGAGGCTGTCAGCTACCTCCTCTGACTGCAAAATCATCGTTGGGTTGACGTAGGAGGCCGCACAGCGTATTGCCGCTAGCACTCAGTCGGCTTGGGGAGGTTCTTGCCTCCCACACCCTTCGATGCTTGAAAGCTGTGCGAATCAGGTATCGGACAGACGGACTGACCTAAAAGTTATCGCCCGCGAATGGACTAGGGACTGCAGACGGACGGACGGACAAAAGAAGAGAAAGAAAACAACAAAGAAAAAAAAATCTGGGAACTTGTACCATCAGTAAGAGACTGCTTCCTGTGGGAGCTTAGAAACCTAACAAAAGAACTCACTTCGTTGGTGAGGACGAGAGAGAGAAACGAGGGTAACCAGACGCGGAGACCTCAGGTGTCGGTGAAGCCTCAGTATTTGGAGAGTGTAGGCCCGAACGCCCCCTACCACCCTGGCTAAGCCTCCAAAAGCATCTTCAGATCTTTGCTTAGCCCCTGTTTGTACAAGAGTATGTGTGTTAGGCTACGTCTCCGGGTGTTGCGGCTCCCCCATTACGGGTGTCCTCAGGAAAATCGTGCTGGAGTTGTCCCGGCCCCTGACCTATTGTAGGTACTCGCACTTCATGGACTACCAGAATGAACTAGAACTTTAAGATTCCAGGGCTCCGGCCGAGGAAATCCAAAACGCAGCGGCACAAGAAAGACAAGGAAAGAAAGAAAGAAAAACCAAAACAAAATAATATAAAAAAAATAATCGCAGCAGCAACCACTTGTGTTTCTCCCTCCTTTTTTTTGTTATGAGACACCTGAAACAAGTATTGGACTATGCCCAATAGGCTCGACGACCTCAATCTGTCCTGGATCACCCTGCCTTTGGCCTCACAGTATGCCGGTCCTGAAAAGAATTGGGAAAATACCCAGGTCCAAGAAAACAAGAAACACAAAAAAAATTTGTTTTTACCAATAACAATCTAAAGTCAAAGGAGTAATAATAATAGTAATAAAAAAGTTGTGTTAGAAAATAAAAAAAAAGGAATATAATATATTATATCATTACTGCATTGGTTCCATATAACAGTGTTCTCTTACTTCTAGCTTTACCGCTACTCTAACTTAACGCCCAGCTTGATTACTGGATTCCTAAAAGTACTAATGAGGATCTAGACAGTTCACAAAAGATTTTATACGAATCAAAAAAAAAATTTCAGCTAACCTACTACAGGTACCTGCCTAACTTGACCTGACTTATCACTAAGCTTACTTGACTTGAATCGTCCAGGTTGACGGAATTCGATATAAAATCCTACAGCTGCCAATTGCCATCGGTGATCCGGGATGACCGAGAGTTACTCCAGTGTGCCAGAGCTACCAGAATTTTACAGGGTGCTCATTTAGGTCCCTTTTTTTTCTTTTTTGTTTCTTTTGTATGCACTGCTCGTTAGCAGATATAAGCCGAATCATTCATGTAACACTAAATATATTACCATTCCCAAAGGAATCAAGTTATTATTGCCGACAAAAAAAAATGTGTTCCTTTTTTCTTTTTCTCTTTTCTCGTTTCTTTATCGCTGCACTGGGTGCTACCACACCACTAAATATAAGGAAATTTCCGCAGGTATTTATCACTAATTCAATATTAATTTTATTACAAAGTTCTTAGAACTGAAAGTATCTTTTCCGTTTCAGGTTAACTAAACGCAGACAACGGCCCTGAACATATGTTTATCTAGCAGGTAATTATCAAAAGTTTTTAGAACTGAAAGTATCTTTTCCTTTCCGGTTACCTTCATGGCATAAAACTGTATCCTGGCATAATGGGCTGCGCAGGTAATTATGTAAACTTATCACAACTAGAGTCACTAATACGAAAATCTTCTTTTCAGATTGCCTTCATGGCACAAAACTATGTTGGGGTATAATGCACTGCGCAGGTAATTGCGTAAACTTATCACAACTAGAGTCACTAATACGAAAATCTTCTTTTCAAATTGCCTTCATGGCACAAAAACTATATCCTGGCATGATGTGCTACACAGGTAATTATGTAAACTTATCACCACTAGAGTCACTAATACGAAAATCTGCTTTTCAGATTGCCTTCATGGCACAAAACTATGTCGAAGTATAATGCGCTGCACAGGTAATTATGTTAATTTATATAAAAACTACAGTCACTAATACGAAACTCTTCTTTTCAGATTGCCTTCATGGCACACAACTATGTTGGGGTATAATGCACTGCGCAGGTAATTGCGTAAACTTACCACAACTAGAGTCACTAATACGAAAATCTTCTTTTCAGATTGCGTTCATGGCACAAAAACTATATCCTGGCATGATGTGCTGCACAGGTAATTATGTAAACTTATCACCACTAGAGTCACTAATACGAAAATCTGCTTTTCAGATTGCCTTCATGGCACAAAACTATGTCGAAGTATAATGCGCTGCACAGGTAATTATGTTAATTTATATAAAAACTACAGTCACTAATACGAAAATCTTCTTTTCAGATTACCTTCATGGCACAAAAACTATGTTGGGGTATAATGCACTGCGCAGGTAATTGTGTAAACTTATCACAACTAGAGTCACTAATACGAAAATCTTCTTTTCAGATTGCCTTCATGGCACAAAACTATGTCGAAGTATAATGCGCTGCACAGGTAATTATGTTAATTTATACAAAAACTACAGTCACTAATACGAAAATTTTCTTTTCAGATTGCCTTCATGGCACAAAAACTAGGTCGAAGTATAATGCGCTGCACAGGTAATTATGTTAATTTATATAAAAACTACAGTCACTAATACGAAAATCTTCTTTTCAGATTGCCTTCATGGCACAAAAAAAATTCTATTACAGCGGCTTAATAACACTACGCTGATACATATCCAAGACTTTCAGACCACCTCCACGGCGGGGAAATTATATCGATGTATATCGAACCACGCAGGTAATCAGGTAGTAAAATAACCCAAAAGAAAGCTCGCGGATTCTACGACACTCCCGTTCAACGCGATTATGGCGGTACAACCAAAAGAAAACTCTTTCACTGATTTCAACTAAGAGCTTTCGCGTCGGTTCTCGCGGAGATCAAGCAAAAGATCCCTTTACTGGGATTCCAATAAAAAAAAAAAAAATAATGCCAACAAAATTTCGTCTGCGAAAAATATCACGTTACGTCTTCTCGAATTCAAAACTCTGACTCGACTGATCACTACGCGCAGCTTGCCTACATTGCCCTCGTTCCCTCTCTCATGACCGACAAGCGACCCCGTTCTTTTTCGTCGATAAAATTCATGGAATTTCGGTTGGCGACTCGTCGGACGGCTATGTGTACGGGTGTCTGTGCATCTTTTTCAGGCAAAATCGCCGCTGCAGTTTCTCTGCTGTCGGCAAAATTCTTCGTAGAATTTTTAGGCAGGGCTGCTGCAATGTGTTCCGTGATGGTATCACGCGATGCATTACAGCTAGGCGAACTACCGTTTTCGTCGCCTGGATGTCGTTGGCTAGCGGTAAGTTTTATGTAGAAAAATTCTGATTTGTGTGCATTTTGCACAAATTAGAATTTTTTTCGTTTAAAATATTTTACTAGTTGTTGTTTTCCCTTCGGGTTTTACGTTTTCTCTTCTTTTGGGCTCTGAATGAAAGATTGCAATTTGTGCGCGTTCTGCACAAATTGGGATTTTTCTTTTAGAATAAAAAATTTTCTTCTTCCTTTTCCTCCTTTCAGGTTTTATTCTTTTATGTAGGATGAATGCCGTATGGGAAAGTAACAAAGGGCTACTTTCCGAGATAATAAAATGATTTCTTACCCCTTTTCAGATACCCGGGGGGAAAATTTTTGAAATAAAAAGGGCAGTTGCGTAAGAAGAAAAGGTAGCGTATGTGGGGTACGCTACACTGTTTAGCAATTGCTAATTATTTCACTAAAATGCGCCCTTGGTTGCTGGAAGAATCTTCCTTATATTGGGCCATAACAGTTATATTTCCATCAATTTTGCTGTTCTTTTTAAAATGTTTAATTTTTTAGTAGACTTGTCTACCACCTTAAATCGTAAAATACAAAAAAGGAGAAAGATATTTTCTTACTTAAATATATGAACGTACGTTATTCGCAGCGTACGGACAGATGGACGCATGGACAGACGGACTGACAAACAGACGGACTGACAAACAGACGGACAGACGGACAGATGTACGGACAAGCATAAATCAAAAGAACTTTTAATTGTATGCCAGGGTGTCTAATTCATTTTACTCTACCATCATTATTTCATGGTGCTACAAACGGAATGACAAATTTAGTATACCTTATAGATTTCATCTAGGGTATATAAACAAGTCCCATTTTGAGAGGAGAAGGCTCCGTTTGCCTTTTCCAAGAAGTAACTGCTTGAAGTCTGTATCAACCTAAAATTATAAAAACAAACAAAAAATTAATTAGGCTTTTGGGAAAACTAGATCGGGATATTAATAAGCGTTAGGTGATAATATTAAAATATTCTTATAAAAACAGCTTACTAATTCGCGTCCGTACTCTGTTTTGTAAGCTGGCCAATCCTCAATTATGCTTGTTATTTTTGCCTCCTGAAGACTAGATATGTTTAACTGTCGTTTGTTTGCAGTTTCTATCCAAGAAATTAACTGATACTTCAAGCAGTTTTGCTTATCATTCGACGTATTGCTGCAAACTAATTTTATAGATTAAGAAATATATAAAGCATAAGTTGCGATATTTATATACCAATAATGTGTTTGGAAGTTCTTTTTCTCTTGGAAACAGGCCCCCTTTACGCATCCTGATTTACAGGACTTTCTCCTTTAAAAGCTTTCAAATTTGTTCCGAAATAAAAACGTTGTTATCAATAAAATGTTTTACTGCATCCTTCAACCAAGTGTACATTGGAAAGAAAGAATTTGATTGTTTTCTTCACATAACTGTATAGGATGTTCTGCCCACCACTTGATAGGTGAACTTATAAATCCTACATTTGTGCAAACATGTATATGTGAACCTCGAATTTATAATAAAAATAACCTAAAAACGGTGAAAATTTTAAATTGTCGTTGACAGCGAAATTCTTTCATATGTTGAGTTTGTTCTAGTGACGAATAAGAACATGTACAAGACTTATCAGTAATACACTTATGAGGCTTACGAAGCCAATTTTGAACCATTGTAAAATATGCTTCATCCATGAATTCAACGTAAATTGCTAAGTACTTAAAATTATAAGTTCTCTAACATTAATCACTTAGCAGTTAAAAATATCTGACTTTTTTAATGCACCTGTTTTTTAAATTTTCTCTGAATTCCATCAAAAGTTGCAACTCGCTTGTGTAAAATATTTTATGTATGATATGTATGTATGCTATTGTATGCTTCAATCCATATATACGTAGTATGGAATGGGCAAATATACAAATAAAATTTTTGTAAACTTAGTTGTAAAGGGCGTGTTGTTAAACTAAGAATTTTTCTACATGTCAGGCAGCTGTCAACTGAACTATCTGAATGTGATTGAGACTGAGTTTTACAACACTTGACAGCTCACATCGTTATCGTTTTGAAAAATATTGTAATCATCGTGTTTTTGCGTATTTCATATAAAATTTAAAAATGAATCAGAGTATTAAAAATTCTGAATTATATGAAGTTAAATTTTCTAAATAACAAACTTTTTTAAACCGCACAATTTTAATGAAAGTAAACACAATGAAGGAAAAAGTAAGCACAAAATCATGACATGCACACATATATATATCAAGATAATTAAGTTCATTCGGATCGCCCTGGATTGCCCATACCTTCCATATAAGTGGCATATATTCCATTGACTGAGCGTATTATACATTTTGTTTAAATTCGGGTAAAATTATTTTACCTTCACGTTAACGACGTAGGCCTTTGGTTCTTGTACCTCTAGACCTCTGTCGTTAATGGTAATGTAAAACAATTTTACTCGAATTTAAACATTGGTGACCCCGACGTGATTTCACGTCACAAGCGAAACTCACTGTTGTGTCAGGAGTATCACATTATCCTACATCATGGATCAGTTTGGAAAACGACAGGCTGAGCTAGGGAAGCCGCTAGAAAGCATTATAGACAGCTACAAAACGGATCCAAAAGACAGAAAAACCAAAGGAGAGTACTATATAGAAAGAGCGAGGAGATTTGATGAGGCATGGTCAAGGTTTGAACAAACCGACAATGAACTTAGATCACTACCCGAGCTGCCTCTTGTCCACCCATACTTCGCGAAGGACTGCTACAATTCGATAGCATTTCAACGAAAAGATCGACTCCTTCGACAAGGAAGAACAAGACCCACTTCAACAGCCCGACAAGCCCTTAGAAACACAACAGGCCGACAAGGCCTTAGAAATTCAAGGCGTACCTTTAAGGTCACCACCAAAACAAGCAATGCCAAAGCCATTTCAACCTGAAGGAAAGGCTAGCATGGCACCGAGAAATCTCGAGTCAGTTGAAATCAATAAAGTAGTACGTCGACAAAGAGGCATTATCCAACCGTTGCGGAGAGTACTCGAAGGGGTTCAATACAACGATGCTCATCCACGACAATATTATAAAATTAAAACAGACACCAACAGTCAACATTGCTGTCAAATTGAGAATCAAAATTACTCACTGTGAGAAATGACCGATGATCCCGCCACAATGGGTTACGATGTCAATGAGTACATCGGCTTGGAAGAAAGAGTACAAACCACACTAGTACAGCTTTCTACAAAGATCGATATGACGCCCACACCAAATTTGGCGCAACAAGGTACTACATTGCAACTGCCAAAGATGACTTTGCCCAAATTTGACGGAGATTACCTTAAATGGCGCCAATTTTATGATCTCTTCTCGCAAATGTCCATAATCAACCACTATCGAATTGTCAGAAGATGTGGTACTTAAAGACAAACTTGGTAGGTGAAGCAGAGAAATTCAACAGACATCATCCCCTGAGCGAGCAAAATTACACAACGGCCTGGAAGTTGCTGCAAGATCGTTACAACAATATGCGAATCTTAGTAGCCGGCCTGATCAACAAACTCTTAGGAAAACCTTGCCACGCATCCGACAACGTGTCAGCTACCGCTGTGAAAATGTTACACGATACGAAACAAGAATGCTTATTAGCATTTGAGAATTTAGAGGTTTCAAATTGGGATCCCTTACTTCTTCATATCCTGGTTAAAAAGCTAGAGAAGGCTAGCCACACATTATATGAGCAGTTGTTGCCAAATCCAAGAGGACTGCAAACCATGAAAGGTTTCTAGTCATTCTTAGAGGGTAGGCTCCAATCGCTGGAGGCCTTAGACCACAAGAGCAAAAATGTGGATGAGCAGCGAAAGATTAACACCTCCAAATCGATGGCTTCCGTTGCCATTACATCACCAGCTTGCGTATCATGCAAGGGCAACCATCAGCTTTACCAATGCACCACAGTTTTGAAATTAACGCCATCAATTCGCTTAAAGGTGCTGAGAGGGAATAACTTGTGCGTCAATTGCATGTGATCTGGACATACTACAGTCAAGTGCTAATCACGTGGATGCATTAAATGCAACAAGATGCATAACACGGTAGTGCATCTGAACGACTGTGAGGGATTACAATCACAACAAGCTTCTAATACCTTAGCTCCAAGACAAGTGGCATGCCGTGCAACCCTACCACGGTCTTCATTTTCAACAGTCAATCAACCAATTGACCCGTCGTCCAGTGTTACAGCCCTGAGTAGCAAACAAATCGGGGTTTTGTATTGTTAAGTACAGCACGAGTCATACTAACTAGCAGCAATGGAAGCAGCTTAGAATGTCGAGCCATCTTATATTCGGATTGTTAAAAAACTTGGTCTCGCGCCCCCTTCCGACTCTCTGGTCATAGAGGGCATTGGGCAAGGAAAGCGGCAATCGAATCAAAGAGTAAATGTGCTACTCCAGTCAAGGTTGGACGGATATTCTACCAGAGTAGGGGCATTCATAATTCGGACTATAATTTCTCCTCAGCCAACACGACAGTTGGATATCTCTTCGTGGGCCATACCAACCAACATAAAATTAGCAGACCAGACCAAATTGACATCCTGATAGGAGCTGAATTTTACCATCAATTATTGTCCATCGGGCAGATAAAATTATCAGAAAACCTACCTATTGCGGGAAGGGTGGAAAGAGGACCCCTAACGACAACGACGTGTGCAATATGCACCGACGAAGACCTCAACAATGTCATCGAAAAATTCTGGAAATGGAAGAGGTCGAAGAACCCAAATCTCGCTTAACACCAGCAGAAAGCCTTTGTGAGGTCTACTTCAACCAAACAACTCAAAGAGACCATGAAGGACGCTTCTTGGTCAAACTACCATTTGCGAGTGATACCACACAATTACGAAGAATATAGCACTACGTCGATTTTTGTCTCTGGAGAGAAAGTTAGCTACAAACAACGTACTTAGGCAACACTATGTGGGATTCATGGAGGAATATTAACGTTTGGGTTATATGGAGGAAATTAAAATGGAGAAATTAACGACTGCATACTACTTCCTGCCACACCATGGTGTTCGCAAACCGGAAAACACTTCTACTAAACTTAGAGTAGTCTTCGAGGCATCAGCAAAAACATTCACTAATCTATCTTTAAATGATGTTTTGCATGCGGGACCCACGATACAAGATGATCTATTTTCGATTATATTGCGATTTCGAATGCAGCAATTTTTTTCACGGCAGATATCGAAAAAATGTACCATCAGGTGCTGATTCGTCAAGATGATCGAAAGTATCAGCTGATCCTCTGGAGAAGTGACCCGCAAGAGCCATTAAAATGCTTCCAATTAAACACAGTCACATATGGTACAACAGCAGGCCCATATTTGGCAACAAAGTGCCTGCACGAATAATCTCAATGAAGCGATACTGACACAGTAGCAACTCATGTCATTTAACTCAGAAAATGGTGCTCGAATAACTCCCGATTAATAAAAAACATACCACCGGATGATCAGGCAATACAGCTAGACTTCAGTGAGGAAATGGACGAAAGCTTAAGAACCCTAGACCTTACATGGTTGCCAAAATCGGACCAATTTTGTGTGAAAACCTGTTGTGTATTGACAATTTACGCGTCACGAAACGTAGTATCGCATCGCTGATAACTAGTTTATTTGATCCACTCGGGATAATATCACCAATCGTCGTCACTGCTAAAATATTTCTACAGAGACTGTGGCAACTTAAGCTAGACTGGGATGCTTCTCTTCCAATGGAGCTACACACAAGGTGGGTTAAATTTTACGAAGGATTCCTGTTCATGGAAACCATACAGATCGTTAGACACGCATTCGGAGGCGACGTTCCAAAAACAGTACAGTTTCATGCATTTGCGGATGCATCCGAATGAGCGAACGGCGCTGCTATGTATATTCCGTAAAACAAGTCACACTGCCCAGACTCGAGCTCTGCGCTGCCAAATTAGCTGCGGAACTAGAAAGCCATGTTAAGAGAGACTTAAACCTGGAAAACAGCCCCACATACTTTTGGAGAGACTCCGAGATTGTTCTGGCGTGGATAGATTCCACTTCATCATCATTTCAAGTCTTTGTTGCAAATCGCATAGCCATAATTCAAGGACTCACAAATACGCAGCAATGGCGCCATGTCAGTTCGAAGGGGAACCCAACTGATGTTCTATCAAGGGGAACTACACTTGAAAAGCTGAAGGCACATAATCTCTGGTTTTATGGTCCCCCGTTATTACATGGCGAAGAAGCAATGTGGCCTTCGATATACTACAAAAATCTGCAGATTCCTTGTGAACTAGAACGGAAACGTTCCTTCTACCCGTCGCCAGAACACTCAATGCTAATAATTATTCATCCAATCCTATATGCAACATTCAGCATGGAAATTCCTTCAGACGGCTGCAACGAATTACCGCATTATTTAATTAAATTTATCAATAAGGTGAAAGGCTCGAAGGCATCACCTTCATCAAAGGATGCAGCTCTTATGGTCAAGGAACTCGACTCTGCACTCTATGTGCTCAGAAAGCTAGTGCAGCAGTCGGAGTTTCACGAAGAAATTAATCAACTTCGCCAGTACAAAGAAGTGAACAAGAGGAGTGCTCTAAGCGATTTTGCAACATTTTTAGACGAGAATGACATAATTCGCGTAGGAGGACGTTTGGAAGAATCAAATCTTTCATACGATAGCAAACATCCCATGTTGCTTCCATATTCGCATCCATGGACAAAACTGTTGATGATAGATCTGCACAATGAAAATTTGCACTGTGGACCACAGACACTATTAGCCACCACGCGACAGCGCTTTTGGCCCATTAAGGGCAAAATTTTAGCCAGATAGATAGTTCAACACTGCGTGGGTTGTGCGAAGGCCAAGCCCAAGCTGTTGTCCAAAATAATGGGAAATCTTCCATCTACCAGAGTACAGCCCACCAGACCATTCATCAATTCCGGGATTGATTTTTGCGGCCCGATTTTCATACACTACCGAGTCAGAGGCAACCAACCTCACAAGGCCTATGTGGCAGTTTTCTGCTGCTTTGCCACGAAGGCAGTCCATTTAGAGGTCGTGAGTGACTTGACAACAGAAGCCTTTTTAGCAGCTCTAAGAAGATCTACGGGACGAAGAGGTCACTGCAAAAATTTGTATTGTGATAATCCGACGAACTTCGTTGGAGCTACAACTACACAAGCTAAGTAAGACCATTTACTCTGATGACGCTCCAGCGAAAATAGCTTCGTCTTGCAACTCACGCGGAATTGATTTCCACTTTATCCCCCTCGAGCACCTTATTTCGGTGGCTTGTGGGAGGCCGCAGTGAAATTTGCAAAAAAACCTGCTTCTAAGAAGCGTAACTTCAGCATCGCTAACATATGAAGAGCTGGAGATGGTAATGGTGGAAATCGAAGCCATATTGAATTCCAGGCCCCTGACTCCAATGTCGGCCGATCCTAATGACCTAACAGCTCTAACTCCTGGCCATTTGCTTATTGGAGAGCCGCTTACTGCATCCATAGATGCATTTTCGGGACCGTATAAAGCTAGCCTCCTGAAACGATGGAAATTAATGGCCTACATCAAGCATGACTTTTGGCGGAGCTGGTCGCATGAATATTTGAATGAGCTCCAACACCGCTACAAGTGGATGCAGTGCTACCAAAACGTAGAACCAGGAACCATAGTCATTTTAAAGGAAGAAAATACGCCTGTCACGAATTGGCCACTGGGACGCATAGTTCAACTGCACATGGGTACTGATGGTTACGCAAGAGTAGCGGATGTTCGAACAGCCACGGGCGTCTTCTGGAGGCCAATTTAAAAAGTTTCGCCCTTACCCATAGAGGCGAATGATGCCCAACATACCTTCACAAGTGCAGAACAGATCGCTTAGAGTGAACCAGCTCTCAAGGCACAAGATGACCAACATAAGAAAATCCCTTGAATTACCAATGGAGCGGACCCACGCCCCTCGACAAGTGACACTGCAAATTGCTCCCCTAGGAAAAAGGCACGAACTTCACTGGGATCCCTAATTGTATCAACTTGGTTGGTCTGCCTATTTCTTCCAGCTCTAAAGGGAGATCCAGTGGAAGTAACCACATTCATCTCACGGGCTGGCATACATTTCAAACACTTTGGAACAGCGAAACTGATCTCTACCGAATGGAATTTGGTGACATATTACGATCTCAGCCCATACCGAATGGAGTTCAACACATTTAAAAGGGGTATAAAAACGCTAGAGCACCTCTGCACTCAACTAAAACACGAGTTCCTGCACACCAGTCATCACACAATTTCAACACCTTCACGAGGAACTTATCGTCGACAACGATCTACTTCCCACACAAAAGTCAAGCATAAGAGCAAAAAGAGGTGCTATTGACATTGTAAGCAACATCGCTAACTCATTATTTGGGGTGTTAGATTTCCAATACGCTGAAGACATGGCGAAAACAATCGAGGCCGGCAAAGGAAATGAATTACATTCCTAGAATTAATCAAGAATCAAACATCCATTATTGATTCCGCTGTTAACAGAGTCAAATGAGACCAAGAAGCTACTAATAACAAATTCAAGGCATTAGAAGAGCAAATGACACGGACTGTCAACCGCATTTCTGATACAGGTGAAGAGACTCAGCAATTTAAGGTGATGCAGTTATTCTCATCATTATCCATCCAGATGACCTTAATTGCGAGTGATATTCAAAGATTCTAATTATCCATCATCGATGCCTTAACGGATTCTCATCACGGCCAAATAAGCCCACGACTTCTATCACCAAAACCACTTACCAACATCCTTAAGTTTGCCAACAAGTCAAGGGAGCATCTTTCCGCTGTACACAGTAGTAAGTGTTGAAGGCCGAGCTGTCAAGGATTATGTCATATTCAAGCTCAAGATACCGCTAATCAACTTGGAGAAGTTCGATTTGTTCAAGACATGGCCAATTCCGGTCAATGTAAATGAGACATTCATCTCAATACGATCATGTGCATCGAACTTGGCCGTTACGCCCCACAGAGATCAACATTACCCGTTGACCGACCAAGAATTGGCGGGGTGCAAATCAGTAGAAGAAAGGTTACATCTATGCAAGCAGCTTCACCCCGTTTATCGCAGAAGAGCCAACGTGTGTTCTTGTGCATCCGATCTTTTGAATGGAATTCCATATACACAGTCATGCAATGTATTGAAAATACAGGAAGATTCCGTATGGTTACAACTAACTCGTGAGAACCAGTGGATCTATGCATTGAAGGGAACTCAATAAATATTGCCTGTAGTAATGTCATAATAACGACATCGATAAATGGCTCAGAGCTTTTGAAACTACAGCCCGATTGCTCAATAGAACACGAGTTGCTAACGCTTCAAGGCCATTACATCTACTCAAGTGAATCACGGAGATCCTACACCAAATGGAGAGAAAAAAAACATAATAATCCGTCGGAGAATGAATTTTATGCAAACCAATTACAACACTACATATATATAAAAAAAATCAAAACGAATTTTACAACTTTTTTAGAATATCTACAGTTTTACAATTATGACGTTAAGACGGTTTTAAAGCTTTTGACAGACTGACACTTCAATCTTTTCATTATATTTCAGCAGAACTTTGTACAAATCACTTTTTCTTAACTAAATAGTACAGAAGAACATAATATTCCTGTGGTATTTTAATTCCTGAATTATTAATATTTTCTATGACAATTTTCTCAAAGTCAATCGGTTTTACAAATGCTTGTTTATGTTCTATTGCTGGGTAATAGTATTTGTCTAGTATGGTAAATTTTTTATTATAGAATTTTTCGGCATTAACCCTAATGTACAATTATTGTAATTTATCAAATAATTTCCAGTCAGACTGATTCTTCTTTTGTCGCAATTATGCCACATAGTATCATTGTACATATGTTTACACTAAATTACAATTTTCTTGAATAACACAATTCTCACTCAGCCTTAAGTCCTTTACTAGTGCCTTTCATTATATTGATATATTCTTCCTTTTACTTCGACAATTAAATAATCCGGTTCACTGATCTCTAAATATTCTGAATTCAGCATTGGTTTAATCACTTGAAATTCAGTTAATATATAATTTTTACGTATCTTAATCGCAAAAACTAGAAGTTGGTCGTCATATTTCATGAATCCTGTTTTTAACAGCTTTAGTTTGTGTAAATCTATATTATATAAAACAAATTCCTCCAACCATAATATTGTCCAAAATCTGGTTTACCTTATTATACCCTGGATCAAATCTATAGGGCATACTAAGTTTGTCATTCCGTTTGTAACGCACAGAGATAATGATGGTAGTATAAAATGGATTGGACACCCACGCATAATATTAAAAGATTTTTTGAATTTTACATGTCCTTCCGTGTGTCCGTGCGCACGATAACTCGAGAGCGCATTCACTTAGAAGGCTGAAATTTTGTATACGGACTTTAAAAAAAAAGTACAATTACGCTATAAAATGAGACTCATCAGGCAACTCCTTCGTGGGGCTGCCATACAAAAATTTCGGTTTCCACTATATAATTGGTACAGCTGTTTTTGTAGTAATAATAAATATAATTTCAAAAATGAACTAAATCGGGTAACCCCTTCTTGGTGTTTCCATATAAAAATTTAGGTTTTTTACGTATACTGCGAAAACGATCAATCCTAGACATTTTAATTGTACTAAAAACTTCCAGAACTGAAACACTATCCAAAGAGAAAAATTTCTTTTCGACCAGAATATTAGAATCTTGGCAAGACGCAAAGGCAGCAAAGGTTTCTGGCCCCAGGTCAAAACCGTCAAGAGCAACTTCAGCAGTTCTTCTATTCCTTCGCTACTTTACAATGAAGTGATTGTTGATTCACTGAATAAAACTAATATTTAGACTGTTAGATTCACTTCAAATTCTCCTTTTCGACCCACTTTACATCTGTCTCCCTTGCAGATGTGTACGCTACAGGTCCTGATAGTTTCAAGCGGCCGTTAAATAAAACCTGTGCCTCATTCTTGGCTAAAGCTCTGCGAAAACTATTCTACTGGTCTTATTCGGCAGGAAAATCTCCAATTGGTTGGAAACTACTTCACGTTCATCCTATTCTCAAGAAAGGAAAGGTAGTGATCCCTCAATTTATCCACCAATTACAAACACTTCGATACCTTAAAAGGTTTTTAAATCTATCACTAACTCCAAATTAATGATGTATCTAGAAATTAATCAAACCCACAATGATCGGCAATATGGCTTTTCGTTTTCTGACTTTTCTTATGGAACGTTGAAGCCATAGTATTCTCAATTTTGGTGAGTCCAAAATCATTGCACTAGATATTTCAAAGGCCTATTATAGTGTCTGGATTTCAGCCCTTTTAGCCAAACTTAAAGCATTTAGCCTCTCTCGTCCTCTTCTATTATGAATGTAAAGTGTTTTATCTGGTCGCTTAATACGGATTATATTATATGGTGTTACACCTCAACCTCAGCCAATAAATGCCGGGCTCTGTTATCTATCCATCTATGTTCTCAATTTTCATTAATGATCTGCTTTCCCTTACTATCAATCCCATCCATTGTTTTGCCGATGGCAGTACCCTTGGTTTCGCTTACTCTTTGGACACTCTTGCAGACTACAGAGGAAATATCACATCCGTCAAACCAGATTGCGTGGTTAGATCTTCGAATAACTATCTTGATAATATCCTCGTTTGGAGCAAACTGAATCGCATGGAATTCAATAGATTTAAGTTCCGAAGCAGTCCCATCTCTTTAAAACAAGATCATAATTTTTCCACTCCCGTTTCTTTGGATGAAGCACTTCTTGACGATATACCGTCTTTATACATTCCTGACATTAATATTTTTCTAGCGCTCCTCTACAAGTCGTACATTAGGCCAACAATGGAATACAATTTTCATATGTAAGCCGGGGCTGATCACAGAGTTGTAGCTTCATTGGATATTGTCCAAAAGAGAGCCTTCAGATCATTGGCGACGTGAAAAAACTTGTCATATGGACTCACTCCAGCGCTGCTGCAATGTTGGTTGCGTTTCGATCCTATATTTCTATATGCATGGTCAATGTTCTGATGAAACATCTAGTCTGATCCCTGATTCCTGCATATAATACTCGCACTCCAAGCCGCGCACATCCTTTTACCCTTGAAAACACTTTCGATCGTAGAATAAAATTCCGTGATGATTTTTTATCCAGAAGTATGCGAGCGTGGAACAGACTACGATCTTCTGTCTTACCTCCGACATGCAATCTCCGAAAGTTTAAGGGTGACATACATCGGCAGATTTGCCACTGCCCTCACGTTCCGTAATTCATTTTCTTATCACCGTCTTGCCATGCTGTGCTTTGCATCATGAGCTTGGCTTAATGATATAAAAAACAAAAGAAGTCATACTTTCTTAACTTGCCGACGAAGTTATATACGTGCAAGATACGTATTCCATCTGTTCTGTGACTACTACTTTAAGTAAATGTAAGACACAATTTAAAATGATTCGTTAATTTGAATAAAATACATTTCCCTAGTTTTACTAACTAAAATGGATGATTTGGAAGTTGTAGACTTCCACATTTTACAAACCAAAACAGAATGAACACTCTAACATCCGCTTTGACTTTTCGGAGTGACAAAGAACCTTGAGTAACTTTCTTCGTTGCGACTGGTAAGCACTTGCTAATCTGTTCAACTAGTATCTTCTAAATGATAAATTTTGTGAAAATTACTTGCAAGGTTGGCAATAGCATTCTACTGCGTTTAACCTGACCAATAGAATGGTCGGTACTTTTTCTATTCGAAACAATGAGGGACATGGCAAACAAGTTAAAGGCCTAGCACAGCAGTACATATTTCTTCTTTTTAATGGCTATAGGGAAGTATCTTCTGAATATTTTAATATAACCAAAAAACTTACAAACGTAGTTGCTTCATAAATAATTTTGTTGTTTTATTGAAACTTTGTTTTATGTGTGCAGCCCACTTCATTAGAGTGAAATGACTGTTCCGCAAAACGGTCAGTCTTTGTTTTGGAAAATCGCAAATGGTTTCTATTAGTTTTTCGGGTACTCAGTCGCAAAGTTTCAGTTCGCATATGGATGTTGTGATACTCAGTAGTAAATCTTGTACTGGTTTTTTTTTTTTATAGATTGTGGATGTGAATTGTTGTTTTTTAGTGTGTGTATTATCGTTACAATACATAGGTATATACAATTTTCAGTTCGTTGGTATGGACGCTTTGTTCGGTTTTTCTTTTTAAATGTACATATACATTTTATTATTACGTATAGATACATTTTAAATATAACATAACATTTTTTTCGCGAAATTTATTACCACTTGTCAAATGAAAAAGATTTATTACTTATTTATAAATTTTTCCTGCTATACTTGAAATGTGTAACTACCTCTCTAATTGATCTTTGCGTGTACGCAGATAAATATGTTTTAATCACGATTAATTACCTACTATTAATATAATTGTCGTATTATACATATATTTTAATAAAATTGTCTTGTATGTACATCAATTCTAGCGTATTTTGGCTGGCGTATCTTTTTTATTGTCCAATGAATTGAATTAATTGTAATTATTATGCTAATATTTCCGACTGTAATGCTGGTTATATTAACGTTGATCTTTCTTTACTAAATTCTTCTTCAGAGAGAACAAGATGTATCTGCTTGGCTCTAGACTAGGCTTAATTTGCCGCTTTATTGTGTTATATATATATATCGGGGTTAATTTCACTCACCACTAAGTCATCCAATATTTATCCAAAACTCAGTGATCTTCCGTTTTCTTTAATATACTTATTTACACTTAATACAACAACGTAAGTCGCCACTATACTTAGTGATTCTCGGTTTTCTTTAATATATTTATTTACACTTAATACAAAAACGACATTCGCTACTTTTTTGGCTCTTTTTAATTAAACACGATCAGAAAAAAAACCCAGCTCCCAATTTGAAGAAACAATATTTAATTAATTGAGTTATTTGACAAAATATATTTTTTATTTTATACTTTTTTTATTTATATAATTCAACTTAAAAAAAAATTTATTCCAAAACTTAAAAACATAAAAATTTACTTCAATGAATGCTAGCTATTGTATGCATGTGATGTATGTGTATAAGTTTTTCTCGGAATTTGGGTTTCGGACCTCAGAGAAACACTTCCCAAGCCACAGACTCCCTTGCTACCACATCAGAGCCCTAACTTAACTTAGTCCTAACTCCTGTTATATTTCGGGCCTTACCTTAGCCGAACGCAATCACTCTACGCCGTTTCAGGAAGCTATGACTAAGACAACTCGCACACGTTTATTTTATTTATATATTTTTTTTTTACTTTTGCTTTGTTCACAAACTTTTTCTTTCACAAACTTCCTCTTATGGTTATTTTCACAAAACGTTTATTTTATTTTTTCTTATCGCAACTTCTATTTTCTTTACCTGTTTACAATTAGTGTTCAGCCTACCGCGGCGGACGATGGTTGAAATGAAATTTGATATTTTCATAAATATGAAACCATCGTCTTGCTATCGTGCATACATTGTTGCACCCAGAATGTATGCCGCTCGCGACAATTTGCTGAAAAGAGGCTTTTTGGTGAAGACTTGATCGTTTAAATCTTCACCGAGTAAATTTTATGCGCCCGATATGTATGTAGGTATATATGTACATACATATCGTATTTTTATTTTCGATAAAATCTTACTGAAGGTAAGATTTGTCGTGGGCTTTTTTCTATTGAAACGACTTGGGTTGAAATTTAAAACTTTTATTTGTCCCAAGTCGTTCTATGGGAAATACTTTTTGTTTTTAACTGAGGAATTTGAATCAATTGCTGATGGCAATTTCTTCGCCTTAAAGAGAGATAAGCCCTTTTTCAGGTAATTTTGGCATGTAACACTCCTAACATTCTAAAATATTTGCAGCGTTCTTATGTAAAACCACTGACATTTAAAATATGGACTGACTACGTCCATAGAAATACACTGCAGAAAGTGGGCTCATTTCTATATAGCGTTCTCTTTCGATCTAAGCACCAAATATTAATTCGCACGTCACATAGAAATGTGACCTAACTCAAACTTTGTCGTTTTTGAGTTAATTACACCATGAAATTGGCATATTTCTATCTAATTGTTTTTGCTGCTAGATAGCGATAGTGTCACTTTTCTGTTACTTAAGAACAAAGATATTCTTCATAGAAAAGTGTGTCAGTGTCACTTTTTGACTTGTGACGATCCTCATAACAAACGTAAATATGTTTTCGACATTTTAACAGTAATATTTTAAATTGTGTCACTTTTCCACAAAACAGCATTTATTTCTTACAAATTTTATTATGAGTTATGACATTTTTCCACAAAGTTCAAAGTACGGAATTTAATTCTTAAAAATCGTATTTTGAGTTGTGCCACTTAAAATAAACTTGTAAAAATATTTATTTCGCAACAAAGAAAAGCGACACTACTTAAGAGGATGCGGCAGCTACCTCGCCAACTGCGGTAACAAAAACTTAAAATTTCTTTTATATAAATCTTCAGAAATATATTTACTAACAAATTTAAGAGTTCAGACTATTTTTAGCAAACAATTACTATGTTAAGCTAGAATTAATTCTATGTACGGCTTTTCGTTTTTTCGCTCTCCTGAAAAGTTGCATTTTTTGAGTTGGGTCACTTTTCTATGTAACGTGCGAACTGAGAAAGGGCTGTAAACAATAAATAAATAGGTGGGTTTGTCGAAATAAATATTTTTAAATTAATTATTTGGGTTAATAGAAATTCGAGAGGTTTCACTTTTCAACTTTCCGCCAATGAATTTTTCAATGTTGGCACCGACGTATGAACTATTTTTGACACAAAAAATTGTACCCGCATGAAATAGCATATCGAGCAGTCCATATTATATATGCCAGTGTGTAAAACTGAGAAAAGTTTGGCTTGAATTACTCCTGCAGTTTGCACCCTATTCTATTAAAAAAATAAAATTAGTGTTTGTAAAAAAAACTATGCTAAAAAATTACACTTCATTCACAGCGCTTAATGCGGGTTTCCTAGTTCCAAGTACTGCAGTACTGCGGTGGCTATGCGCACCGACTTACGGCGTTGGGACGTTTTTTTTTTTTGCTCGGTTGAATTTGTAAGATGACCCCCCCCCCCCCCTCCTAATTTCAATGCTAGATCCGCGCCAGCCGGCTCCACGCAGAACCTTTTTCCTTTTTTTTTTTTGTTTTTCCAGCTCTTTTTCTCTTTTTCGCTCAACTCTAAAAGCCGGCTGCCTTGAGACTTGATTTTTAGATTCTCAAATCTCTCAGGATAGGAACGTGCTAATAAGTATTCCTATCCTGAGAAAATTATTTGCCGCTGGACGTGTTTTTTCAGAATTATCGCGCCGGACGATGGTTGAGATAAAATTTGATATTTTCATAAATATCGAACCATCGCCTTGGTATCGTGCATATATTTTTGCGCTCACAATGCGACAATTTGTTGATAAGGGCTTTTTCGGTGAAGACATGATGATTTCAGTCTTCATTCACGTAAAATTTCATGAGCCCGACATGTATGTTTGTATATACATACTGAAGGTAAGATTTGTCGTGGGGCTTTTTTCTATTGAAACGACTTGGGATGAAACTTAAAACTTTTCCAAAGTCGTTTTATGGGAAATACTTTTTATTTTTTACGAAAGGAATGTCAAGAAATTGCTAATGGCAATTTCTTCGCCTTGTAGAGAGATAAGCTAACCATGTTTTGAGCATGATTAGCTTATTTCCATTTATGAAAATTAAATATTTTATAATTTTTGAATTACCCTTTATAGGTAATTTAGGTATGTAACAGGATAGGCTTCATTAGTCAATTAGTCATAATAGTATATAATATTTAGATATAGTATTGCTTAATTGAATTGTTGAAAGTTTGTATAATGGGGCTTACTAGCTAAAAGGGAGGCGAGATAGAATAGGGTAGGAGGACTGTAAGTCAGTTAGTGAGCATTGTACTCATTAAAAATTTTAATTGGGGAATTGTTTAATTTACAGAACCGAGTATAAAGTAAACCATGAAGATGAATATGAAACTCTCAAGGCAAGGTATGAGGAGTGCAAGTCAAAGCATGCTAAAGTCCATCAACCTCTCTATGAGCTCTTAAGTCGATGAGCATTGTATTTTTCAAAAAAAAAGTTGTTGGTTGTTGGTAAAGTATTTAATTTACTCGTAGCTACTAAAAGATAAGGATTTATCAGTTTTTATTTTTATTTTGTTATAAGTAATAACGTATATATGTGCATGTTTATTTAGCGTATTTTTTATTGATTTAAATAGAATTTAGTTAAGGGTTGACTTCGTGAGTCATGCGGAACTTTTAAGTAGGTAGAGAAATTTTGTTTCAGGGGAACTTATTTTCTAAAGGTGTATGTACCAATATACTACTCATAATAGGGCTTCAAACGGCTGTTGTGTACTACAACCTGCCGCTTGCCTATTTTTATGGTAGTGTTTGTTTGACCGGGTACATTGAATACCAGATTATGGGCCAACCCAGATTTGAGACAGTTTGTGTTTTCGGCTTTCACTTTAGAGGAGGACTTTGTCTCCTAGGTGGAAAGTGAGAGGCCTGACTATTTTGTCGTAATATGCCTTTGAGCGTTGTTTGCTGGCTAAGAGATTTTTACGAGCCATGGAATATGATTTTTGTAATCTCTATTTGAGCATATGGTAATAACTATCATGGTTATAAACGGGTTCTGGGTCCCGTTTTAAATTAGATGGGACATCCGCTGTGAAATCGTAAAGGCAATCCATCGTAGTTAATTTAGTACCCTCGTGTACACTGTTATTGTACACGAATGCAGCGGTTCGTAGGAATTGATGCCATGTTTTGGGATTTTCATCTACGATAGTACGCAGACATTCGATTAGAGGTCTATGTACATGCTCTAGTGCTCCATTGGACTGTGGATGGTATGCTGAAGTCTGTAATTTCTTTACCTTTAGCAGTTTGCACACTTTCTTGAATAGCTCATTCAGGAAATTAGTTCCCTGATCGGACTATTCTCTTTGGAATGATATAACGCAACTTTTATTATTATTCTCAATAAGAAACAAAAAAAATATATTTGTCAAATTAAAACAACGAAATCAATTTAACTTCAACGATTTATTCCGGACACTTTTAGGTTTTACATGGAACTGAATTAAAATGTGAATTCTTATTCTAAAACTTGCATACCAAAAACCTTACTCTACAAAATATATCTATGCGAGAAAGGAAATGGAAGATCTAATTACATTTCAAGTCACTTCTGCTTTCTGCGAATAAGCTTAAATTGTGGGAAAGAAAAATAAATTATGAATGGTTACGTAAGTTGGCTTTTCGTATTTTGGTACTTATATATATTTAATGGCGTAGGGTGATATATTATCCCCCCTCCGTTAATATCAACAATCTCCTGGGTGTTTTTTACTTTATATGTTCTTCTTTTTTCTAGGTAGAAAACAATTACAAGGATGCTAATTAAAATTACTATTGTTGAATATGAAAAAATTGAATTCGACTTTAAGCTTATTCCAACTTCCTTTATCTCCTTTGTATTTTTAATTGGTTTCAGGTGAATATCGTCTGAACTTACTAGAAATTTTACATTATCTGGTTTTGAATAATTTGGAATAGTTACATCGTTGTTTATGGCAATTTCTCTATTGGAAAATTTTACATTGTTGATATTTAATGAACAATTTGAATATCTGATAATATAGTTGTTATCTAAAATATGACTAACATTATTGCAATCGGTTAAATTTACTGTTATGAAATTTTTTATGAGCAACATATTTCGCATTATTTCTATGACTTTGTAGTCACTAACTTTTGTTTTTGTGCAATACTCATAATTTTTGTTCATTAAGCTCTTTGTACAATTATCAGCTTCTGTTAACATTTCGCACATATCTTACGTTTTATCTATATATACTTGATCATTGAATATTATGACGTCTTCGATTAAAATTACTATTTTTTCTTTAATTTTGTTGGGGACTTTGATTAATTTGTATTTAGTAGCGGGATTCTGGGTTTGGCTGGGATTGAAACGACGAGTATGAGTTTGTCTGTCATTTGCAACAAGGAACATTTTATCTCTTTAAATTTAGAAATATCTATATCATGAGTTTCAATTTCTTCCGCTGTGAGTATAGACCTGCTCATTATATTGTACTTTGCGAACATTATATTTTCTTGAATTTTGTCGATTTCTGAGTCGAGTAGCTGTAAATCGCTTAGGATTGATAGAAAATGTAGTTGCTTAATATCTTTCCGCATTAAAGCATTTGTACCTTCGATAGCGTTACTTATGAGTTTTTGATTTTCGTTTATTCGCTTTTCTAAAATATTTAGATTGTTTTGTAAGTCAGTATTAATTTTTATTTGTTCATTCGCGTTATTTATAATATCGTGATTATTAAAATCAATTGTTTTTAAATTTTCTTCTATATTTGCACGGTCATCATTGTCCATTGTTCCAAATATCCAATTGAATACTTTACCTCCCAGATTTATTAAACCTCTTCTATGCCGATGTGGTACAAGAGTTTCTAAGTTGTGTCTAATTTTATTTATTTGATCTTCTAATTGTCTTATAACTAATGCATCATATGAACGTGAAAATATTAATCCTATATTACTTTCTATGTTAGATAAAGTGTCTTTGAATTTATTGACATCTATAATATGTAGGATATTTGTGTAATTGTCAACCATGGAAATCTCACCTATCCTAATGATTTGATATCCTGCTTGCATCTCTAACTTTTCCATATCAAACATTGCATTCGTTTGTAGCGTAAGCGTTGCTAAAATAAGAAGAAAAAGGAGCTTTGCAGATGAAGATTTAGATGAATGCTTCGCCAGTGTCAAATTGGTCAAGGTCTGAGTTTTGTTCACCTGTAAAAAATTTGTATTTGCGTTTAGTTCTGGATATATGTACGTTTCTGTTACGGTTGTCTAGTAATTTGTTGTTAGTCATCTTAGTTCTTATTTTAATGTACTTGGGTTTATGTTTGTGTCGATCAGATTCAGGATTCTTTACAAACGTTTCTCTACTGTTTTCTAAATGAAAAGGAGCTCTATTTTTATTTAGGTTTTCTATAATCTTATGTTTTTTTTTCTACGATTTTTTGCCTTGCGTTATTTAAATTTTCTACTTTATTATTAATGAAATCAAGGGGCTTTTCTCGGGTCGTTGAATGAATAGAGCTATTATATTTTTCAGTTGCGATTAGCACTTTTTCTATAGCATTTAGGTTGTTATTTTCTATTTCTAAGATACGTAAATGTTCATTTAACGTTCCGTGGACTCTTTCAATATCAGAATTCCCAGTATGTGAACGGGGTGAAGTAAAATGAACTTGTATATTTTCTTGCCGTAGGAAATCTTTCATGCTGATATTATTGAATTCATTATCAAGTACGATTTTCTTTGGTTTACCAAAAGTTGCAAATCTGTTTCTAAACAGTTCGATGATTGTGATTGAATTTCTATCGTTCAACTTTTGTATCATAAGGTGCTTGGTGAATTTATCGATGATCGTGAGGAATGTTTGCTTATGGAAAAAGAATATGTCTCCATGTAGTATCTCGTTAGGTTCATTAGGAGTTTCACTTATTTCAAATTTATGCTGGACAGGTTTTCTGTCATATTTGGATAAATTGCAAACATCACAATTATTAATATATTTATGCACTAATTCTTTCAATTTAGGATAAAAATTTGTATTTCTGATTTCTCTGTAATTTTCTATAATACCTCTGTGGTTCGTTGCTTTATGAATCTCTTCAATTAATTTGAATGCTTCGTCTTCGTTTTCCAGATCTATAGCTAGTTTTGTGCACTTAACAAAATTTTATCTTGCGTTCGTTTGAAAATAATTCGAGTAATTTTTGGGAGAATATTATATTTTGTGTCTTCTAACTCTGAATAGATTGCAGTTTTTCCTTTTTTAATGTATCTTCTGAGTACATCATTAAGGTAGTTCTGAGTTTCTAGCTCGTTTTCGCTAATAAAAATATTCCTAAACTTTCCATATTTAATTACGATCTCACTATGTTTTTCTTTTACTAAATAAATTTGTGTAAAATATTTGTTAGTAATTGTGTCTATTATCGGAATGTGGTCATTCAAATTTTCAATGCCACTATGGATTGTAGCTTGATCAGAGTTTCCGTTTGTTTCATTTTCTTCTAAAATATTTATTTCGTTATTTTCTGTGTTAATGCAACTTAGGAAATCGGCTACCTTGTTATCTTTTCCTTTATTTATATTTATTCAATGTCGAAATCGTATTCATTCAATCTTATACGTCATCTTTGTAGTTTGGCATTTGGTTCCTTACAGGATGGTTATCCTGTGAAAGTACAGCGCCGATTGCGAAGTTGGATGCATCCGTAGTTACGACGAATTTTTTCTTGAAGTCTGGGTATTTAAGAGTAGGGTAATTAGTTATTAAATTTTTCAACTTTTCGAAGGAGTCTTTATAAGATTGATCATTTACATTGATCCTACTATCTTTCTTCAGAAATTTCGTCATCGGTTGAGCTACCTTGGCATAGTCTTGGATGAATTTCCTATAATAACCTGTTATCCGCAGAAAGCTTTTGATTTGCTTTCGCGTAGTGGGTAATTTCAGGTTTTGAATAGTTTCAACTTTTTTCTCGTGTGGTTTTATTCCTTCGCTAGTAAGAATATGGCCAAGATACTCGGTCTGCTTAGCGAAAAAGTTGCACTTGTCGATTTGTATTTTTAAGTTGTGTTTTCTCAGTTCAATAAATATTTCGTTAATGGAATTTACATGCTCTTGGAGAGAGGTCGAGAAAATCAAAATATCGTCGAGATATACAACACAGGTTTTATTTCTCTCAACACATAGTTGACCATTCTCTGAAAGGTGGCAGGGGCATTTTTAAGCCCAAATGGCATTCGAATATACTCGAAGTGGCCATGTGGTGTAGAGAATGCTGTTTTTGGCCTGTCTTTTTCATCGACGATGATTTGATGAAATCCTTTAACCAAATCAAGCGTAGTAAAGTACTGCGCTCTACCAAGCTTGTCAAAAATTGAATCGATGTTTGGGATCAGAAATTTATCATCAATAGTGACTTCGTTTAATTTCCGATAGTCAATGACTTTTCTCCATTTCTGTTTGCCACTATTATCGACTTTCTTTGGGACGACCCAAATGGGGCTACTGTATGGGCTATTTGAGGGTTGGATGATCTTTTGTTCGAGCATCTCTTTGATCTGTTTATTGACTTCTTCTTCATGGACTTTGAGGAATCTATAAATTTTACTATAGATTGGGCGAGAATCTTTCGTGATAATTTGGTGTTTAACTTCTCTGACGTTTGTTAATTTGTCGCTTTCTTTGAAAAATAGGTCTTGGTTTTTATATAGGATTTGTTTTAAATGGTAAGTTAATAATCTCGAGTTGATAAATTTGATTATATGGACAAGAATTCTTGATTTTTATTATTTGGTTATTTATTTCGACCTGATCGTTAAGTAAGTCTACCTTTGCATTAAGGGGTTTAAGGATATTTTGACCTAAAAGGGCTTGAAAATTTTTGTTTGATAAATTCATAACTTTCCAAGACATTGTTGCTGTTTCTTTAAATTCTATGGGTACATTAGTAATTATTTCGTTTTTAATTATTTCTTTGCCTATTAGTGTTCTTAATTCGATTGGGGTTTGAAGATTTCTAAATCTACTTCTAGGGAATACACTTTGGTCAATGATTGATGCTCCTGCACCAGTGTCTAAAAGACAGTCTATACGTTTGTTGTCAATTGTTAATGATACTATTGGTAATGTCGTATATGAGGCGTCACATGAAAATTTTCTGATGGGATTGCGTCATTATGATCTGCATCTACTTCCATTGCTTCTGGTGAAGGTCGATTTCTATTCGAGTAACGATGGGTTTGTTCACTAGGTTTTCTTTGGTTAAAATTGCGGTGTCAAATTGACCTGAGTAATTATCATTTCTAAAAATTCTTGAGTCTGTTTGAAACATTCCAATGTTATTGTTATAACTGTTATTGTTATTAAAATTGCGACCATTATTAAAGTTGTTGTTCTGTCTGAGCATTCCGGGAAAATTGGGATTATTATTGTGGTTACTAGGAATTCTTTTATGGTTTTTGTTCCCATCTTTAGTTTTAAATTGGTTACTATTCCTATCAATTGTATATAGATTTTTATTCGTAATTCCAGTTTTTAAAAGAGCTTGATACGCTTCTTCTAAAGTCGTAATACTTTTTGTTCTGTATACATAGCGTCTGTTCTATCAATTTTACTTAAGAATTTCTCTAATATACTTTTTTCGTTAAAACTAGGTTTAAAATCACTAGGTTTTTCATTGTCTAATGAGTACTTTAAATTGAGTTTATCTAATATACAACTTAAGAAATTATATAAAGCACTCACTTTCCTTGACTGGAAGTTATCAGCTTGCTCCTTTATTTGCAAATCCTCTTGTACTCCGAAAGACTTGATAAGTTGATCTTTGATGTCATTCCAACCTGGGTCCAGAAGTCGTCTCATAGCTGTTGCGGCTGCTCCTTGGATTTTAGCGAAGAAGATCCGATACATGTAGTTCTTTCTATTAGCATCTGTCGTCATTCCGGTAACAGTTTCCACCTCCCGAATGAAGGAAGATAGGGCAAAAGTATCATCTCCTGTGAATGGAGGAATCACCCTTGCTTCAGCCATTAGATCTTTCACAGTTAAAGATGTCAAGGACATGTTGAATTCTTGTTGAACTTTTTCAAGTGCACTGATATATTCCTTATTTTTCATAAAATTTATGTTAAGCACTTTGCAATGCACTTATATACTTTTATTTTTCGAATAATCAGTAATGCACTTCTTCTGATGTTTTAAATTATTCACATAAAAATTTTGTTTCCAATTAATTGATTCGGATACCGATTAAGAATAAATATTCACTCTGCTATATATACATATATTTTCACTATATATTTTTATTTAACACAGAGTTGGTATCCTACCGACTGCGCCACTTTTATAATTATTCTCGATAAGAAACAAAAAAAATATATTTGTCAAATTAAAACAACGAAATCAATTTAAGTTCAACGATTTATTCCGGACACTTTAAGGTTTTACATGGAACTGAATTAAAATGTGAATTCTTATTCTAAAACTTGCATACCAAAAACCTTACTCTACAAAATATATCTATGCGAGAAAGGAAATGGAAGATCTAATTACATTTCAAGTCACTTCTGCTTTCTGCGAATAAGCTTAAATTGTGGGAAAGGAAAATAAATTATGAATGGTTACGTAAGTTGGCTTTTCGTAGTTTGGTACTTTTATATATTTAATGGCTTAGGGTGATACATGATCCGCATGACAATCTCATCGAAGAAGATTCGCGCCACCGTTACCGCCTCTCCATTTGGTATGGCATACCAATCGACAAATTTCGCAAGGTTATCTTGAAAAGTTAAGATATATTTATTACCTGATATGGTGTTTTCTACTCGACCTACTATATCAAGGTAAACCTTGTCGAAAGGTTGTTCTGCGATGTCCGTTATTACGATTGGCATGTTAAATTGTGGAGATGCTTTCATTTTTTGGCACTTAGGGCATTTTTTTATGTACTTTTTTATATCGCTAAGCATGTGTCTCCACCAATACTTGCGTCTAATTCTTTTATAAGTTTTAATGACACTCTGGTGGCCGCCGAAAGGAGAGTCGTGATAATCCTTTAGGATTGTTTGAACTTCCTTGGTGCTCGTGATTATCTGTGGTGCCTTGACTGGACTTATATTTGTTCAAGCGTAGCAGGGGGCTGTGCGCCCGCCTCTAGGAGTTTGTTTTCTTTATCTTCGTGCCTTGGGCTCTCTTTCAGCTCTTAAGTTAGTATTGGCCTCTTATGATTTCTGTTGCTGAGCTCTGGTCACGGCGAACCAATGAGCGGGTTTTTTCTTTTTTCTTTTATTTGAGAAAATACACATCAGAGTCCATAGTGTGGTGGACAGGCGCGGATCTAGCGTTAAAATTAGGGGGGGGGGGGGTCATGGTCTTCTTACTGCAAAATGAAAATACAATTATAAGGTGCTTAATTTACCAAAAACGAGTATGTATTTCAACATTTATATAACATTTAAATAATATGGTTACGTGCAATAGTGCAATAAAAAAGAAGACATCTATTGGAAATGGATACTTTGATTGAAAGACTAATTAAGAACGGACATAAACAACTTTCGGAAAAAAGAAAGGCAACATTATGGGGAAAAATTTTGGCTTTCATCTGAACACTTCCCAAATTTTGCGAAATGCTCATGGGCCAACCAACACACTTCACTTCTATGGAAGGATGGAATTTGCTGGCCTCGTGCAGGGACGTGTTATCATAATAGTTTTGCTACACTATATTCTTTATATGATTACCAGGTTAACTGTGTATACGTTCAAACAAGTAACAATTTTTGATATAAATAATAAGTGTATCACAAATTCACAGCACATAATGAGAATTTTATTATATTATCACCTCAAATCGGATAAGCCAGGGCCAACACGCGGGTGATTATAGGCAGTTTTTACGGGTGAGAATTATTCGAGGGTAGGACAAATTCCGAAATGCTAAATTTCGATCGGAAGGACGGGCAGTATACCAATAATACTACTGAAAAGGAAATTGATTCGGTCATTTTAAAATTGCGAAATTTGTAATCGATCGGTTGTATAGAGGTGATAATATAATAATAAAATTATCATTACGTGCTGTGAATTTGTGATACAGTTATTGTTTATCTCAAAAACTCTATATATTTGATGGAATCTTTTGTGACCGTTTTGTGAAACATTATTAAAAGAAATTAAAGAGTATTCTACTTGTTTTTAGTAGCACTTGTTTACTCCTCTAAGGATGATCCGATAGGGATCGAAACAGCACTTGTTTACTCCTCTGAGGATGATCCGATAGGGATCGAAACAGCGGTCAGTAAATTTATAACGAGAAAAAAAATATTTGTGAAATAAATGTAAAAACAAGTAGAATAATCTTTAGTTTCTTTCAAAGCTCTAACTTAATTGAACACGCACTCAATTAATTTTGGCAATCATATATGGAGCTATGCGTAACAAAATTATTGTGCTGGTATGTCTAAGCACAAGGGGAGGAAAATCCTTCCTTCCCTAAAAACTTCTTCCATTGACCGTAAAATAATAAGATTAAGATTAAAAGTATATTTGTGCTCGATTATTGTCACTGATATCGACAGATAAGAAATACAAATAACCTGATATCGACGGCTGCACTACTATAGGTCTATTCGCATATTTTTTTCAAATAAAAACATGAAAAACGTCAAATTATATGATTGGGAGAGAAACTGCGAGTGACACTCACAAAGTCAAATAATTAAAGTGGATTACTTGATTTATTATTTAAATTATTGAGTTATTGTGCTCCTATTTGAAATAAATATGCATGCCGGAGAATTACTTTCTATAGTACAAGTACAATAAACAAATTTAATTTACCACTTTGAATACGTAAAATGTTTTTGTAGAACATTCTACTTCCACTGGATGAGGAATAGCAGGTTTATCCATTTCATTTAAAGTAAACTAAAAACTTGAAAAATAGCTAAAAAAATCAAAAATAACTAAAAACTATTGGGAGCTGTCAAATCTGACACTTTTGAAGTTTTTACTTGACGATTTTTCTCTAGTCAAATCAAGTAATAAATTGAACGGAGGGGAAAAGTTAGTCTCTCTCAGTTTTCGAGTACGCGAACGCCTTCGAGTAAGAACTTACAAAACGATTTGAAGCTAGTACGCGAACAGACCTAAAGTTTCTGAGTATACTGCACGCGAATTTTGCTACACTTTTGTGCCTAGACTTGTCAATGTCATCAATAGAAAGGAAAGAGTTCCGGAAATTTTGAAATTGTGAAATATTTGATCGGACGGCTTATTTAGGGCCAACTCGCACGAGAAGTTTTTAGGGAAGGAAGAATTTTCCTCCTCTTGTGCTGAGACGTACCAGCACAATAATTTTGCTACGCGGAGCTCCGTATATGATTACCGAAATTAATTCAGTGCGCGTTCAATTAAGTTACAGTTTTTAATATAAACCTAAAGAGAACGCGATATAGAAGTGAATTCACTTTCTGCAGTGTCTTTCTATGGACATTAGTCATTATACATGTCAGTAGTTTTATATAAGAACGCTGCAAATATTTTAGAATGTTAGGAGCTAGGACTAAGTTAGGGTTCTGATGTGGTAGTGAGGGAGTCTGTTTTGTGGCTTAGAAAGTAGTTCTCGAGGGATCACACAAAGTTGGGGTACCAAACTGAAATTCTGAGAATAACTTATACACATACATCACATGCACACTATTATTATATTCCTTTATATAAATTTTGGTTTTTTTAAGTTTTGGAATAAAATTTTTTTTTGAAATTGAAAAATATAATTAAAAAAATACCAAATAATAAATATATTTTTTCAAATAACTCAATTACTTAAATATTTTGTTCTTCAAATTTAAGGGGGGGGGGGTCATGACCCCCCACGACTGGATCCGCCACTGGTGGTGGACTTAGGCTTGTACCATAGTAAATGGAACATTTTAACGGAAATAAATCTAATGGAACTAGACAACCAGACGCTTATGGCATAACAGGCGGAACATCTAGTGTATAGATTATGCTTAAACTGCTCCCAAACGGACGAGCTATGCCTGGTTCAACAAAAACACGTCCATTCACTCTTAGAAAATATCAAGAGGAGAACAAGTGTTATTTGAAAAGTGATCTCAAAATCAAGATCGACAAGATCTATCTTCGATGGAATAGGGAATGCAATGCACTACCTATTCGATACCATGGACAGCACTATTGAACAGGAGGTATACAGTCGACTCGAGGAGCTCGAAACAAACACAAAAGCACTAGCCGACCTAGAAAGACAACAAATCAGCGTTGTCAAAATAACCCTCCAGCAAATCCAAAAGCCATTGACATTCCTTCAGGAAAGGAAGCGTCAAATAAATCTCCAGGTATATAATGATGAATTACTAATGAGACAATTAAGGCAGGAAATCATTTCAAGACAGACCTTACAAATTGTCGAAATTGAGTATAGGCAGCAAGCCTTAAGGCCGGAACACAATGTGGCGCGGTAGCTCGTAGCTGGCGCGGTAGCTGGTGCTGTAGCTTGCACTGGCGCGGTAGCTGGTGCTGTAGCTTGCACTGGCGCGCGCCATGTAGCTAACATTGGTTACAATGATGCAGCTTGTAGCCAATGCTACGGACGATGAAATACCTCATTATTTACTTTTACTTTGGTCTATGGAATTTGAAAATATTATTTAATATGGAAGAATTACAAGAAACGGGCTTTTTAGAATGTGTAGTGCAATTGTGCTTTTTCACTTATAAATATTTAAAGACAAAAAACGCAGAAAGTGGTGGGTTAGACCTCTGTATCAACAGAGGATGAGTTCAGGATTCTACGAAAAAACATTTAAATATATTAAAGGAGAATTATGACGAACTTTTCAATAAAAATATTAATTTCTAACGACTGTGAGATTTGGCGCGAACCAAAAATTAAAATTTGGCAAAAATGAGCTACAACGCCAGCGCCACGCGCCAGCGCCAGCTACACATTGGAACGCCATCATTTCCGTGTTTTCAAACTTTGACAGGTCTGGCTACCGCGCCAGCTGCTAGCTACCGCGCCACATTGTGTTCCGGCCTTTAGTCGACATAATAATCTCCAGTAAAAATCATCAGTTGCATCTGGTATGGTGTCTCCCAAAAGTTTTTTGGAGGTATACCACAAGTCTCACGCTACTTGCCCAGATGCACAAAACTATCTGTCACTGTTATACCAGACAGCAGAAACAAAGGCTCGACTAGTCTAAGACAAATTAGTCCTACGAATATAACTTCCGATTTTTAATCTACCACAAATGGAGTTGTATAGAGTACATAGTTTTCCCGTACACATTAATAAAAAACAATCTGTACTACCCGATATACAGTACTCGCACGTAGCGCACCAGGTACAGACACAGTACGTATTATTATTAAAAGGTGTATGTACCAATATACTACTCATAATAGGGCTTCAAACGGTTGTTGTGTACTACAACCTGCCGCTTGCCTATTTTCATGGCAGTGTTTTTTGGACTGGGTACATTGATTACCAGATATGGGCCAACCCAGATTTGAGACAGTCGGTTTTTAGAGTTGAGCGAAAAAGGCTACAGCCTGACGATTCGTGAAATAAAGCAAGGATTTGAGCGAAAACGAAGTTACGCGCGTTTGATGTTGATCTGATTTATTCTTTTATTCTTTGCCTTATATATATTAATACAATGCTTTGTTTCTTATGCAAGGTCAGTCCATAAGCAAGAAATGGCAATATCCTACTTATCGAATGACCTTTCACAATAATAAACTTAATTGTTCATTGTGACACATTTTTGTTACTCAAAAATATTTTGCGTCACTTGACAAAAATTTGCTGATTCTTATAATTGCTTCTTGAACTATTAATTGATCGGAAGTATTTGCGAGTCTTATTGTTTTGATTTCTTTTTCTTTTTGTTTTTCATGCTCAAGTCTCATATTACATATTTACAAGCATGATACGCACTTGCACAATAATATAGTATGTGCGTACAATGTTGTGTTTACTCAAGTTACTAAGCGTTGTGCTTTATTATTATGTATGGTGTATATATGTTTGTGCATATTCTGTTCATTTAAACGATTAATTTAGAGGCGCTTCTTTCTATGCTGTGTACATACAGCACCGTATACTACAGCTGTACCCCTAATAGGAAAAAAACAATTTGACTTATATGTATATCCTATAGTACTTATGCATTATGTTTTATTCTATTGTTGCTACTTGCATTACATATACTTTTAAATATTATTTATTCTGTACAGTTTTTATATCTGTATCTTTTACATTGATGTACATTGGCTATCATCTCTATTATGTCTACATAGTTCCAGTCTATTATTATGTTTTTAAAGTTATTTGTGATTTTTATTGTGGAGTTTACTCCGTTTTGGTCTATGTTAAATGAACCTTCGTATGGACTTTCTGATTTTTTAGCTCCTTTTCTTAAGTAAACATAATCATTTATTTTGAAATTTGAGGTTTCTACATTTCTTTTCTGTTGAGATTTCCATTTTATTTTTGATACATTCAGCGATTCATTTGCTCTACAATAAGCTCTTTGTAATCTGAGTTTTAATTCCTTAGGATAATTATCTAAGTCATAGATCATTTGTTCATTATTTATTGTTTTAGCTGGTAAGGTTGTTATTTTTCCATAGACCAATTCAAATGGTGTATAGTTTGTATGTGTGTGCGGTGCGGTATTAACGTATACACAAATCCCAATTATCATTCTCTGTGAAAGATAAGAGATATTCATTTAATACCCTGTGGTTTCTTTCTAGAGATCCAAGTGTTTTATGATGATAAGGTGTTAAAGCTATGTGGTTCATATTAAATATCTTGCATATGCTCTTAAATAATTCATTACAAAATTCTGTACCTTTGTCAGTTTTAAGCGTTTTGAAGCATCCGTACTTTAGTATGAATTTTTCTACTAGTGCTCGTGCTACTATTTCTGCTTCTATTGTTCCGTTTGGAATTGAATTTTGTGAGTTCACACTGAATTGCTAATATGTGTCTGTAACCATTAGACATTCGTAATGGGCCTACTGTATCTATTGAAATAGTTTCGAAACTACTGTTTGGCGTATTTGTGATTACAAATAGTTCTTTAGTATGTTTTATTATTTTATTTCGTGCGCAGGTTTCACAGTTTTTCACATAATCTTTTATTGTTATACCCTAGATGAAATCTATAGGGTATACTAAATTTGTCATTCCGTTTGTAACACCTCGAAATAATGATGGTAGAGAAAAATGGATTGGACATCCACACATAATATTAAAATTTATTGTGATTTTTGCATGTCCGGCCGTCCGTCCGTCCGTCCTTGCGCACGATAACTCGAGAGCGCGTATACTTAGAGAGCTGAAATTTTGTACACGGACTTTAAAAAAAGAAGTAAAATTAAGTTCGAAAATGAGACAAAGCGGGCAACTCCTTCGTGGGGTTGCTATACAAAACTTTCGTTTTCCACTATATATTATATATATATTATTATTATAGAGAGCTGAAATTTGGTACATGGTGTTTTCATTGTACTAGCAAATAAAATTTAAAAAATGGAATAAATCGGGCAACTCCTTCTTGGTGTTGCCATATAAAAAGTTAGGTTTTTTACGTATACTGTGAAAACGATCAGTCCAAGACATTTTTATTGGACTAAAAACTTCTTCAGAATACGAAATCCTATAAAATTGGTTATAATCATTTTTTCTGTCCGATAAACCGTTCTAGAAATATATGCGAAAAAACAACTTCAAAAATCAAACTTGCACAGAAGGGAGACAATACGAAATTTCATACGGGCATTCATATAGGGTATCATAAGAATTAGTCTTAGACCAATTCTAGCTTTTTTACTTGTTTTTCCTATATTTTTCCAAATGAATTTTTGTCTTATCTTTGCAATGCATCTTTTTATTCCAGCATGTCCTCCATATGGTGAGGCATGGTATTTTTCAATAATTTCTTTTGGATCCGTTAATCTTTTTGGATTGGTATATAATAATATTCTTAGTGGTATTGCCATATTACTTGAATTATTCTTATACTGCAGTTCATTAAACTTTTTCTTAAATTTGTTTGAATCTATATATTTAAATATTTTATCATCATATGATATTGCTAACTCATTTATTTTATTCTTCTTAATCTTGAGTAACAGTTTCTCCAGGACTAAATCTAAATTTGTCTCCAGATTATCGCTGCACTGTATCGATATTTCATCTTCTTTTATTACTATATTTGACAATTTGTTTGAGCACATATTTTCATTTCTTTGATTTATATGAAATCTAATCTTTTGTTACATTTTTAACATCTGAGATGGACGTACAATCTCAAGCATAAAGTTGGCCAAACTTATCATTGGATATCTCTCTCGTTGCTTCGAGATAGTGCATCTGCGTTTGTATTATTAAAATTTGCAAAAAATTATTAAAATTTGCAAAAAAAATTATTGAAATTTGCAAAATAATTATTAAAATTTGCAAAAAATTATTAAAATTTGCAAAAACAATTATTAAAATGTGCAAAAAAATTATTAAAATTTGCAAAAAAAATTATTAAATTTTGCAAAAAAATTATTAAAATTTGCAAACAAAATTATTAAAATTTGCAAAAATATTATTATATACAATTTTTTTTTTTTTTTTTTTTAAATCATCAAGTTTATACATCATTTTGGTGACGATTCGAGATATTCTGTGGTAATGGATTAAATACAGTCAAATATTTTGGCTCATTTTTGGTTATGGGGTGAGGTGTATGTATATATACATACTGCACTAATTAATTTATATGGGAAGTTCTTGAAATAGCGATATGGATAGAAATTTATATGGGGAGTTAGATTGGATTGTGGGATGAAAGGAAGATTGTTATTGGATTGTGGGATGATAAAGTGTGCTTGGTGGAAACTGGCGACGGGGACGGTACATATGTACATACTACCGAAGATATATATATATATATATATACATACATAGCTGATTAGATCATTTTGGGGACGGGGTCAGGTACATATATACATACTGCCGAATAAATTAATAAATTAAATTTTTTTTTTATTTTTGTTTTTTATATACATACATACATAGCTGATTAGATCAGTTCGGTTTGATCTGAATGATATGTAAGAAATTAATTTTTAATTTATATTAGAAGAGTTCTTTCGGTGTGAAGAAAGAGTTGGAATTGGAAAACAACCGGGAAAATTCGGAAAATTTGGAAAAAAATTCGGGAAAATTGGAAAATATTGGGAAAAATTAGAAAATTATTCGGAACAGTTGGAAAACATCCGGAAAATTTGGAAAATTATTCGGAAAATTCGGAAAAAATCGGAAAATTCGGAAAATTATTCGGAAAAATTGGAAAGGTATTTGGAAAAATTGGAAAACATCCGGAAAAATTTGGAAAACAGCCGGAAATTTTGGAAAATTATTCGGAAAATTTGGAAAATTATTCGAAAAAATTCTGAAAATTGGAAAACATCAGGAAAAATTGGAAAATTATTCGGAAAATTCGGAAAAAAATCTGAAAAATTGGAAAACATCTGGAAAAATTGGAAAATTCGGGAAATATTCCTAAAAAATCGCCAAAAAATTTTAAAAATGCTTAAAAATTCGAAAAAATTAAAAAAAACTCAAAAAAATCAAACAAACATTCGGAGCAATTGGAAAAAATCCGAAACAATTAAAAAAAAAGCAATAATTTGAAAAAAACATCGGAATAATTGGAAAAATATCCACAAAATTAAAAAAATCGTAATAATTGCAAAAAATTCGGAACAATTAGAAAAAATACACAAAATTAAAAAAAATTATCGTAATAATTGAAAAAAATCCTGAACAATAGGAAAAAAATCCGGAATAATTGAAAAAAATCGTAATATTTTGAAAAAAAATCGGAACAAAAAAAATTTCGAGCAGGACAGCTCGTTAGGTCTTGATACGAATTTTTACTATGTTAAAAGATACTATGGTTTAACACAAAATGTTGGAGTTTAATTAAGGGGAAATGGCCGTGTAGGCCCCTATTTGGCTTTACTTAACCAGTTTCGCTCCAGCCACGGAGCTCATCAGAAGTTTTCTACGCTAGCAAACGTTCAGTTTGCTTGATTGTGTACATCTTCAGTGTACAATGTTTAAACTATTCTATTACTATACGTCAGGTTTTTATTTTCTTGCTGAACCCTATTTCAATTTTTGTATGTTTCCTGATCATATGATTGTTCATTACCCTGTGCAATGTCATTCTTGTCATTGCACATGATTTTGAACGCGCAATTATGTGGCTACTTTATACTCTTGGCCTGACTCTCATCTTCGTGTCGTCGTTCGCCAAGGATGAATCTAAACTATTTCTTATTTAAAGGGTCATTCATGAAATTACCATGAGGTACTTTTGTTTTTCAGTAAACGGCTTAGTGTAATCGAACCCTTTTGTTTTTCCGAAGTGAAACTTCTTTTCACACGCCTGAGTTGTTTCCGCCAAAAGGCAAAAGCTAATTTAGAGAAATAATTTATCTTCAGTTTTGTATGGAGTATTATTAGAGTCGGTTGTCGTTTTGGAAATAAAGTTCTTCTCAATAAAAAGATTGTTCTGTTTTTAGTTATTTTTATTTTTTCTACTTGGTTTATTAAGATTCAAATATAAATAAAAAATATGTAAGAATAAAACAAAAAAATATATATATTATATTATACAATTCTGTCTACTTTATCCTATTACTTACTCCTATCCTATATAATGTCAAAGTCATAATCCATTAAGTCAAGTCGGCTTCCAGTTAATTTGGATGATGGATTTTGTGAGTGAACAAGCTAACCAAAGGTCTGTGATCAGTTATTTTGATTGTATCTTCCTTGTGAAAAATTGCTATAATTATTATTGATTGGTAATACTCTATAATTCCTATTAGAGAATTTTTGCCTGCTTTGAAATTGTTTATTGTACGAATAGATTTGTGGTTCTAGAGGTTTCTCAATATGTGAAGCTAATGCAGCTGCTTCAGAGAATTTAGTGCATTGCGCCGCAAATATTGTTGATTTGAGATTTTCATTTAAACCATTTTGAAAAATATTTAGTGCCAGTTTATCCTTTAGATTGGTTACCGTTTCTCTATTAACTTCACCAACTTCTTGAATTTGTACGTTATTAAAGTCATTTATTAGATTTAAGACTTTGTCCGTAATACTTTGATTCCTGTATTTCTTTGTCGTAGTTCAGAGAGTTGCTAATAAATTTTTTGTGGTGTGTTACTCGATTTAGAACTTGCTGTTCTCAACTCTTTTACTGATATTGGTGTTTCCGCTGTGACAATTATATTCTTTGCCTTGTAGGATATCCTTGCGCTCTAAACGAAATTTATTAATTCTTTCTTGGAATCATCTTTTAATGTTTTATCATATAATTCAATGATTGTTAGGAAATTTTCTAATTCTTTATATTCCCCAGCAAATTCTGGGATTACTTTTAATGCTCTTACTATATCAATGCAGCCACCATTTTTATCCTATTGTTGTCTTCTGTAGGTTCACAGCTGGAATCTGAATCGTAGTCTAATCTTGTCTCATTGTGGCTTTCTTCAATTTTCAAATTTATACCATTTTTGCTTTTAGGTATATACTATTGAATTTTTGTATCGAAGCTTCTAAGTCTTTACCTGAACACTTTGATTTTAATTGAGCTACTATAGATTCGAATTCCTTATGAATTTCCTTTAATCTAGTAGACTTGTTTAGGAGGTTTTGAGCAGAAAATTTTCTTGGGGGTTTTTGCTGAAAGTTTGGTGTAGTTTTTCTACTTCTTTTATAAATCTTTGGCAATCTTCCATAAAAATTTAAAATTTATCGCAAGACATAGTTCAAATCTTAGTCTTCTTTATTTATTAATTTTTTTTTTATTTACTCTACACATTAATTTATAAACAGATTACGTTTGGACTTTTTACCGGGTTAAATTTAATTTTGTTCAAGAAAGAATTTTTTGGGATTCTCCGGTATATAGCAAAAGCCAAAAAATGTTCTAATTTGTTATTTCATCACACAACCCATTAATTTTTGGTGACAAGTTTCAAGTCTTGGTTTGACTCATCACGTAATGTGTTTATTTTTCCTCCTGGGCATGTATAGGAGTGTTTTTTCCTCATATAATTCACACCCAGAATTTATTTCTGAGTTTATATGAGAAGAGATCAGTTTGATCTATTTTCAAGCTTCTGCAGCAGGCAGAAAACCAAGCTGCACCGATGAGTGTAAGGTTTTCTGCTGACACGAAACGCTTCTTCTTCTTCCTTTTCTTTTTTATTTTTCAGCCCACTGCGTGGCGTATACAGGTTCGATTCGCTTCGAATGAATCTGTTTCTTTAAAAATTTTAAAATATTTTTAATAAATATAAATATAAATATATAAATAAATAAATATATAAATAATAAATAAAAAAATTGTTTTTTTTCTATTTTCTCAAACTTTTCATTTCTTTCTTCTTTTTTAATTTTTTCATTTGTTTTTCAAATCACACAATTTCGCTATTTGTGACCTGTTGATAGTCAAACCAAGGCTTGAAACTTGTCACCAAAAATTAATGGGTTGTTTGATGAAATAACAAATTAGAACATTTTTTAAGCTTTTGCTATATACCGGAGAATCCCAAAAAATTCTTTCTTGAACAAAATTAATTTATAAAAAAAAATATGTATATATAAAATAATAGTGAATAAATTACGTAATTAATAACCTATTTTTTTTTTACAAATAAAAAAAAAATTCTAAACTTTTACAATAGTGTTTGAAGACCGTTTCTTTAAACCTTTCTTATGTTTTTGTAAAGAGAGTAAAGAATCGTTTAAGTAGTGTTACTATTTGAATGTTCTCTATTTTTACGGCGTCTTCAACATTGATGTTGTTGACAATTTCTCCGTTGTTGTCCGATTTTTTCAACTGCGTTTTACCCATTCTAACTTATTTGTACCAGTTAAGTTTCTTGTTCGTGGTATACCGCAATAGATTTCTTCTCCTATTTTCTTTATTTGAGTTTTTCTCCATAGATTTTCCTCGGTGGATTTCTTCTCTGGCTTTCTTTATTCGATGTTTAAAGAACAGCTCTTCCTCTACAGTCTTCCTTTTCATTTGGCCTTATTTGTAGGCTCATTAGTCACGGTCGCCATTTAATGTTGGTTATATTAACATTGATATATTTTTAATAAATTCTTCTTGAGAGAGAAGAAGCTGTATCTGCTTGGCTCTAGCTGAGAGCTTTAGTAAGCAAGGCAAGGCTATGTACCGCTTTATTGCCTTTGCTTGAAGGGGGTGATCAGGCTGAAATGCCGCTTTATGATCAGTATAGGCTAAACAGCCGAATTATTGAGAATTAAAATACAAAGGTAGACGTCCAATCTGATTTATTCTTTTATTCTTCTCCTTATATATATTAATACAATGCTTTGTTTCTTATGCAAAGTCATTCCATAAGCAATAAATGGCAATATCCTACTTATCGAATGACCTTTCACAATAATAAACTTAATTGTTCATTGTGACACATTTTTGTTACTCAAAAATATTTTGCGTCACTTGACAAAAATTTGCTGATTCTTATAATTGCTTTTTGAACTATTAATTGATCGGAAGTATTTGCGAGTCTTATTGTTTTGATTTCTTTTTCTTTTTGTTTTTCATGCTCAAGTCTCATATTACATATTTACAAGCATGATACGCACTTGCACAATAATATAGTATTTATGTGCGTACAATGTTGTGCTTACTCAAGTTACTAAGAGTTGTGCTTTATTATTATGCATGCTGTATATATGCTTGTACAGCTGTGCATGTTACGTTTATTTAAATGTTTAATTGAATGGCGCTTCTATTCTATGCTGTGTATATGCAGCTGTGTATACTACACGACATTAAGGAGAAACAGTATTTTACATACAGATTTACAAATAGATCAAAATTTGTGTGGCAAAGCAAACGTTATTTAGTACATACAACTTGTTTTCAAAGCATTTGAAAAATAAACATAAAGTGAAGAGCTTTGCATGGAAACGAAGTAAGTTCTGACAAGTTCAGGTGCAGCCAACATTCTTGCAAATATTTTATAGATAATTTGCCAGGCCTTGTTCGACATCTTTTCAGACATATTGAATCTGGTGATAATATAACTTGCCCTCTTTGCTTTTCAGAAAGAAAAATCTTTAAAAGTATAGCTCCATTCAAAAGTCATTATTATAGACATCGCTCAAGTAGCTAATAAGAATATCAATAAAGAATCTAACGAAAGTACAATAGAACAAGATTGCAATAAACAAAAGTATTGCATTGCCGATGATATTAAAGGAGTTTGAGTATAGTAGATGTTTATCACAACTGAAATTCTTAAATTTTTAATAAGTTTATTGATTAGAAAAATATGTGCGAGCATTTTCCTGGAATTGAAAATATCGTTTCGAAGAACACGAAATTTTCTCCAGTCTTGGAGACTGAATATAGAAGAAAGAAGTTCTGTAAAGAGCGAAATGATTTTATTGCCGCATTAGAAATTACTCTTGGCAGAAACAATTCTCATAAAATTGGCACCTATTTGTAAACTCAATTAATTGATACGCTTATAATTTTCCCTTTTATATTTCATAATTTGTAACTAGCCTACTAAGCCACATTTTCTTTCAGCTGGCATTAACCAGTAACGATGAATGCGCACATATAAATTATAAATGCAATTTTATTTAGTTATTCTAAGCAATGATATGATGCAGTCTGAAATTATGCGGCAACACGAAACTTTAGAAAAAAGTTGTCTCGAATATTATTGTCAAGGCAGTATTTTTATAGGAACCAGTTTTTTTGTTTTTTTGAAAATTAAAATAATTTGCAAATAATTTTATATCAAGACTCTTTTGAAATTTGCAATCCTCTTGGTAGTTCGAAAGCAAAACATACAATTTTCGCAGTTTATATGGCACTTGGAAATTTATATCCGTGGAATAGATTTAAGTCAAAAAATCTTCGACAACTTATTTTGTGTAAAATATTTCGGTATCTGCAAAATACTAAGAGTTCTTGTTAATAATATTAAAAAATTGAAGAGAATGGGATAGAATATGTCAAGATAATTGGAGATAAAAAAAACATATTTGGGTCAATTTTGCTTACTCTTGGTGATAATCTTGGAAATCATCATCTAGGTGGGTTTCTGGAAAATTTCAGTTCGGCTGAATATTTTTGCCGGTTTTGCTGCGAATATATGAGAAATCAAATGCTGGAATCTAATACAGATATAAATGCTGTAAGAACTCCAAATACTTATAAACAATTTATAGAAAAGACTAAATTAACAAAAAAAAAAACAACAAAAAACAAAAACAGAGGTATCTATAAAAGGGAATTCTATTTTAAATAAATTAAGCAATTTCCATGTGTGTACACCTGGTATGCCTACTTGTATTGCTCATGACTTTTTGGTGGTATCGTTGCATTTAATTTTTATAAAATAAATGAGTATTCTATTAGGAATAAAATCGTAAAATTTTTCTACCTAAATCAGCAATATGAAAAACTATAAAAGAGTAGTTACGCTAGGACAGTTCTGGCTCACTTTTTCCATACAAAAGGTGTCCAGAAAATTTCAACTATTTGGGCGGTTCTGGACCGGGCTCTGGGCCACTGAGGGGATTTCGTCTAGTGGTCTGTGTCACAGGGCCTGCCTGGGGAATTCCTTTCCTACCGTCTGGCTGACCAGGAGATGACATCAACTGGTTAGCTGGCCCCCTAAGCTGTTCCAGCTATTGTCTTAGCTGATTTTTTAATAAAATAATGTTGAATTTTTTTGCTGGAATCGAACCTAGAACGCTTGGTTTTGTAAAATCCGACGAGCTCTACCATGAGACCAAGGAAGTGTTGTGTGAATATTCTTTAAAGTTGCTATACTATATGGGTAGAGTTCTGGACAAGAGTTTTTATCTAGAACTCTCACCCGCAGATGAAACCACCGTCGGTAGGTTGTTTGAGTGCATACTAAATGTGGACTTGTGTCTTGACTGTACTGGTTTATGTCTTGGATGCATCATTGGATCTTGGGTGGTTTATTTCTCGGATGCACCATTGAGTCTTGACTGTTTTATGTCTTGGATACACCATTGAGTCTTGACTGGCTTATGCCTTGGATGTGTCATTTGATCTTGACTGCGCCCTAGCGGCATTACCCGGATACTACCAGCATGCTCTGGTACTACGGTTTTCTTAGATGTGTGGCACGGTTTTCTTGGATGTCTGAAGTTTTTCGCTTCACTTGTGCCGATACGCAGCAGCATGCTACGGTTTTGTGTGCCCACACGTAGCGGCATGCTACGGTTTTCTTGGATGTGTGAAGTTTTTTGCTTCACTTGTGTCCACACGCCTAAATGTAGGCTTTTGCTGTTTTCAATTATTGCGCCTGGTTTTCAACTAATATCAGTAATAATTAAAGTTAATACTAGGAAATTTTTGTTCATGCCAATGGATTCTAGATGGTGGATAGTTGGGGGGGGGGGTATTATAATCTAGAATAGGGAGGAGGTAATGAAATTTTCATCAGAAATCCTCTACGGGCTTTGGTTTTCGAGCGAGGACTTTGTAGATATCAGAAGTTCTGGATCACTTTCTACGGGGGTTCTGAGGCAGTGGGGTTCTGGGTATCAAATATTAAATGTTTACCATACTTTAGACATGCTTCCCCTGTTTATGATGTAATTTGATATCACCGCTGTAAACAAATTCGAATTTAAGCTGAATGGTTCATCCACACCTGTGTAAACAAATTTAAGCAATATCAGCACATTTATTCTTTTCACGTAATTTGATACCAAACTTCCTTTAGGCAGCCAAAAATTTTACTGATCGAAACGTTTAATTGGAATTCATATAAAGTAAACAAATTTTCACATTTTCTTGTATGCATTTATGTAAACAATCTCATTCATATTTGCAAATTCGGCCAAGCAGAACAAAGTAATCAAATTAATTTGAGTGACTGTTTTTTGTTTATCGTGTAATTAAATATCATCTCAGTCTGTAAGCAAATCCGTTCATCCTGAGCAACGATTATTGTAGCAGCAGGATCATTTATGTTTCCAAACCGTTCCTATAAAATTTATTTTCTCCCGGACGGAAATCGAACCTACACTTGTTAGAATCAGTCAATGATGGATAAAGAAGAATTTTAAGAACTTTCATTTTTAACGATTCTAAATCAAATTAATAAATACAAGAAGAAAAAACAACCGCCTCGTCCGGGGTTTGAAACCGGGACCTTCCGCTTGCCGGGCGACTGCTCTTACCACTAAGCTAAAGAGACAGATGATTTTCCCTCTTGCATTTATCAATTTGCTACTAGCCTACTAAGCCACGATTTGCTTTCAGCTGACATCCACCAGTAACGATAACAGCGCATAAATAAATTGTAAATTCAATTTTTATTTATTTTTTCCCGGACGGGAATCGAGCCTACACTTGTTAGAATCAGTCAATGATGGATAAAGAAGAATTTTAAGAACTTTTATTTTTAACGATTCTAAATCAAATTAATAAATACAAGAAGAAAAAACAACCGCCTCGTCGTTGAATCGTTAAAAATATGGTGGAATGAACCTAGCTGGCTAAAGAATCACTCTACTGTTTGGCCTACTAAAACACAAGCGAAACCGGACAATAGTAATCTAGAAGAAAAAACTATAACATGCCATAACATTCATACATCAGAACCATGGAGTCTTCTCGTAAGATATTCCTCGTTACAACAGCTATCAAGAGTTACTGCCTGGATGTTTCTATTTATTCAAAATGCAGGAATAAACGTCAAACATAAATAGTGCATCTAGCTCCTTCTGACATTGAACATATCCGGTTAACATACATCCAAATCATGAGATATTCTGATCAAATCCACGCACTATTAAAAAGATAACCAGTAGGGGACGGCTGGAAAATGCATTCATATCGTATTCTGAAGCTCATCCAATCATTCTTCCTCCAGATTCTTATTAGTCTACACTTATTATTCAGGAATATCATGATAAAACTTTGCATGAAGGAGCGCAGCTGACACTGCAGCATATAAGAACGCGCTTTTGGATTATAAATGGTAGAAATGAAGTTCGATTATACATTCATCGCTGTATGAAATGCATTAGATTTCAACGTAATAATCCGAACCAAATGATGGGTAATCTTCCGCATCCACGAGTTTATCCAAGTAAACCAGTCGAGCACACTGGCGTTGATTATGCGGGCCCTTATCAGAGCGCTCAAATATAGAGGTGCCAAGTCCGTTAAAGCATATATTGATCTATTTATTTGCTTTTCAACTCGTGCAATTCACATCGAACTTGTGGCTTAGCTAACTTCTGAAGCCTTTATTGCGGCCTTCCGATGTTTTATTTCACGAAGGGGTCGCTGTGCACACATATATAGGAACTTGGTTGGCGCTGATGCATTACTTCGGAAGCAACTTCAGCAACCTCTGAATCAGTATGAAGAAACGCTTCGTCAAGCTATATTGAAAGATAACATAGAATGGCATTTCATACCTCCGTCTTTCCCACATGTTGGAGGACTTGGGGAAGCTGGAGTTAAGTCGATGAAACAACTTCTTCGTCGAATTATAGTATCTACAATCTTATCCATTGAAGAAATGCTTACTCTTCTCCCACAACTGGATGCGTGCCTTAACTCCAAGCCACTATGCGCTCTAACAGATGACTCTAATGACATTGCAGCTCTTACACCAGGTCATTGTTTAATGGAAAGTGCACCGCTTATGTCTCCAGAGCCGGCCTCGCTTGATACATCCATAAGTCAACGCTAACGTTGGAAGCTCATTCAAACTATGCTTCAGTAATTTTCATCGAAATGGAAAAAGGACTTTGCTCAATTTTCAACAAACACGAAAATGGCAGCAACTGCAACCATCAATTAATGTCAACGATCTAGTCCTCGTAAGAGATGATAACTTACCACAATGCAAATGGATGCTTGCTAGAGTAGCAGAGACATATCCGGGCTCAGATGGCATTATCAGAGTCAATAAATTATGTGTCCTTCCTCAGCAAAGATAATATTTCTCTCTTTATCTCCTAGCTCTTCAAAGCCATAGTACTTCATGGCAAGCGGAGGCTCCTCTTTCATTCTTTACTTTTCTCTGTACTGAGAGGCGGGCGGAATGTTTAAATCATCAAAAGCTCGAGTACATCACTACACGGAGAAAAAAGAGCTGGTTGAAATAAATAAAAACCAGTTCAAACCAAAAATTTTCATGTTTAAAAGGGCGCCAATAATAAAAACGTTCAAATCCAAAAGCTTTTCACTTTTGCTCATTTCCAAATGTTCGTTTTATTCATATTGAACAAAAACAATATTTGAATCAAAATACAAAGAAGTTAAACGTATTTTATTTGTTTCAAAAGTTTTTCCTTTTATTTAGTCAATAACATGTAACGTTTGCTTTGAATCTTTGAATAATATGCACTTTCAAGATATAAGTTAATTTTCATTTGCCCCAAAAGTCCATTATTATTAATTTGAAGAGAAAACATTTCATATTATTGGATTGTATTTTATGTTAAAAATATAAAAATCAGGGCTTCAAATTAAGCTAATATTAAAAAAATACTTTCATATACATACTGAATATATTTAAATATTTTATGTATTATATGTTATACATATTTGTAGTTAAAAAAAATCCAAACGGATCAGTTTAATACCTTTAAGTTAATACAATTTGCAATTGAACAGTACCTAATATTTTTTTAAATTTCCCATTAATTACGAAATATTATTTATTTATAAAGGAAAAAAGACCGTTTCAAAGTGTCTTATTTCTAATTGAACCCATTCCACTTGTCATATTGTAAATATGCAGAGAAGGACTTGTAAAATAGTTTATATTAAAAATTAAAAGCTTACCTTCATTGTGATCCATTTCAAAACTTTGATAATGATCATTAAATTTAAGAACTTTTATTTCATTACATATAAGAAAGAATTCACTGTTTTTTTTTATAATTAAGTGTAATAATTATGTGTTTATATAAAGGCCAGATGAGTATAACTCCTTCCACCAAATCTTGGGAAGTGAGTATTTGCGAACGACGATATGCAGCTGTTTTGCGCCTTTTATCGAAGACTTCCTCATCAGGTGTACTATTGTATTTAAGCCACAATTGAAGACTTTTCGAAATAGTTTGGTCTATTTCTCCTATTTGATTCTGTGATGTAGTAGACTTTGAGGATGACTCGTCTTTCTAATTTTGTTCTTTAAATTGAAATTGCGGTCATGAAGTCGGTCCCTAGATACGTAAAAGTTTTCCTACAAAATTGGTTTTAAAAGGTTTAAAATATTGAAAAACCGGATTTTAAAACGTAGTGGATTTTCTCCAGGAAAAGTTTCAGCTTCTTTAGCACTAATTTTAATCAATTCACTGACCGTTAGCCTCTTATGTTTTACTAAAAGAGCATTAATTATAACATTTGTGATATATTGTTGGTCTGCTGGAGGTAGACACTTCGTCGTCTGATAGTTGTTAAGCGCTAATTTGTCTTTTGAGCTCTGTTGTAATATTTCTTCAATATTTATCTAAAAACAGGCAGTCTAAATATTAATCGAACATATCAATATAGAAATACTACATATCTCAAATTTCGGTTGGGTACATGAAACGGAAGAAGTAGGCGTAGTTGTCAATGTTCTTATCCAATTAAATACACCGGAATCAAAATAAAGGTAAATGATTGTTGGACTGAAAATATTAAACACATTATCATTATTATTAATAACAATAAGAGTATGAATAGAAATATTTTTATTTAAATAATCGTAATTTAAACTTACCAACTGCTTATCCCACGAGCTTAATTTTGCAGGAAATTTTGCTTTTAATCCAATAAAATTAAACGTTTGGAAGATTTGTTAGATGTCCTGTTCGGTACGATATTGAAGTTCTTCAACACGCTCGCCTGCCTCTGTATAAATATATTGATTGTGCATTAGTATTTTTAGTTAACTATATATTTTAATAAAATTCACCTTTCAATTACAAGTATATTGATTCCAGCTCCCACGACTTTAATAAATTCAAAAAGTCTTTATCTTTTTAACTGTCCACAACTGTATCTTCTAAGTAAATCACATGAATGTCATTTGTTTGCCTTGGTCCATGTTTATACTTCGAACAAGACTCCAACATATGCTAACAAGTGCCAAGCCAACCACCGATAAAAAAGTAGAATTCAAGGTTTTCACAATAACAGCACTGAGTCAAACACATATAAAATATACTCGTATGTAACATTAAGCAACAATTGAAACAATTTAATAACTCACGACCGTTCATTTTCGTAGTGGAGAAAGAACTAACTAATCGTGTCTTCTAATTGCATATTTTTTGCAAGATTACAACGATTAATTCGCCAAAAATTTTAAATGTATGTGTAATTTCTGATGAACTTATAAGAAAATACTTATAACTAAAATGCTTCATACAAGTAGTTGTTCTATGGGAGTTCTGGATCACCGTTTTAGCTTCCAGCATTTCACCACAGATGACGCCACCGTCGCTAGGTAGTTTGAGTCCATACTAAATGTAGTTGGATGCACCATTGAGTCTTGACTAGCTTATATCTTGGATACACCATTGAGCTTTAACTGGCTTATGTCTTGGATGCATCATTTGGCCTTGACTGCACCCTAGCGGCATTAGCCGGTACTACCAGCATGCTCCGGTACTACGGTTTTCTTGGATAGATATGTGGTGCGCCTAAATGTAGGCTTTTGGCTTTGAACTAATATTAGTAATAATTAAAGTTAACGCTAGCACATTTTTGTTCATGTCAATGGATTCTAGAAGGTTGGGGTGTGCATATTAAGGGGGACGAAATTTTCATCAGAAATCCTCTACGGGCTCTAGTTTTCGAGATATTAGCGATTTCACATTTTCAGATATAATTAATATTGTTACCAATTTTCGCGCTATTGCAAAATGCAAGTTTGATTGCCTGGTGTATATACCAGATATTTATAAAGCCGAGAGGGAGACTTTGATTATTACGATCAGCTTCCAGTGGGGCATGCGTTTACCGAACAAAATCAATTGACCACAGTAAGAAAGTAGGTCAGTGGGTTAGAATGCAAGTTCCCCACGATCAGCTGGACTTCTCAATAGTTGATTCGGGTGCCAGTGGCTGTTGTTTGTGGCTAGCGATCTGAGGGGGAGCGTTTTCAGCCACTTGCACTCACTTGAGTAAGAGCATTGGGTGTTCGTTCTTCGGGTTGAAAGAGGGGATGCTCGGTTGTCAGCGGATAAAGTAACTTGGACTGAATGGAATCTCCGTAAACAATACTGTGCAGTTTGTATTGTGGTTGACTAGTAGTTTTTAGTCGAGCGCGCAAAGAATACGTCAATGGTGGAGTGGACGGACACAATAGGGTCGGTTTTGTGTTGCGTGTTTCTTATTTCTTATTTTATTTTTATTGTCCCGCGAAATTGTGCAGTGTAGAGATATTCCTAAGTGCAGTGAAGTGGCAATATAGTGAGTGTGATCCTGCGACAATCGAAGAAAATGGGTGAATGCGCCGTCAGACTACGGGGCACCGGGCCGGGAAGTATTGTTAATTTTTTATGACTTCTCGTTCGGTGTTTTGTGGCCAAGCGGATATATCAGCGTAATGAAATGTCTTATAAGCGATCGACGAGCCATACAAGATGGCGGCTCTATTTTAATGGTAAGTAAAAAAAACTTTCTTGTTTTATAGTTTTATTAGTGTGCGTGCTTGTCTTTTAAATATTTGTTGTCCGAAAAGTTTTCGTGCTCAGGAGGGGAGATCCAACTTTACCTTGGGGAGAGCTTTGGGACTGGCGACCCAAAAGAAAGCTTCTTTGGTGTCAAGAAAATAAATAATAGGACACAAAAAATTCTAGGTCAAACTAAGTAAATAAACAAGAGCCCAAAAATATTTGTTGAGGTTATTTCCTTTTTATTTTGGAATTCGATTCCTTTCTGTTTTCTTTATTTTTTTCCTTTCGGTGTCAAGAGAATAATTGAATATGTGACACGAAAAATTCTGCGTAAAAAAATAAATAAACAAATAAGAGCCCTAGGAACCTTTGTTGGGGCTATTTCTTTATTATTTTGGAATTCGATTCCTTTCTATTTTCTTTATTTCACTGCCTTTTTCCCACCTATGTAAAGGAATGGCGGCTTCTAGGAGGGCTTATGCCTTTTGCAATGAACTTACAGAATTAAAAATTTCTCCACTTAAGTAGAGATCACTGTAGGTATATATAAATGTACGCACTCACCGCCCTTTCCAGGAAAGACTCCAAAACTTTCAAACCTTCGACCTTTGTCTTGTCCTATAAGGAAGTTTCTTTTGCCTAACAAAAGGAATCGTACGGCTATCGATTAATTAAACCAGACCACTTCGAATAAATTCACTACTGCTTTAATTTATCAAAAATAAATTCGCTTGAACAAAGTTTTTTTTTCGCGTTTATACTAGAATAGTTGAAGGAAAAACGAGAGCAAGATGTTCATTCACAGAAACTTTTTTTTAGAAGACCGTTTCTTGGGAGATGCCGGAAATCGCATTTTTCCAATGGGTTCGGTCGTTGTTTCTTCTGACATATTTCTCCGAATTTCGGTGTTTTAATTATGTAAAGTTCACATTACCCTTTCAAATAAATTTTATATAAATTTCAAACTTAACATTTTAATTAACCAAAACATTGTTGTAATCTTCTATTTTTCTTTTTTTTTAATTCAAACTCTAACCTAAACATTTTTCTAATCTTTTAATTTTTTAATTTAATTTTTAGGCCTAATCCGGGATTTGCTATTAAAGCTGGATAACGCTCAGTTGGTTCGGTAGTGGACAGAAGATGTTTTCCTGCATAATTGCAAATATGTCAGCAGAGGTGAGTGGCATTCCAATCTACTCGTTCTTCTATATATCCCTTAATAATCGCCACCTTTAACCCCTAATCCCTAAGATTTGGTAACACGACTCCCTATTTAATGAAAAGAGCTGCCCTCAGCTCGTGATTGGATAGAAGCGGGCCTTACTGTCTTAGCCTAGTAGTCCATCGATATGCTGGAAAATCATCATCAATATGCTGGTAAGTCCTTTACAATTCCTAGAATAGAATAGTTGTATTAATGGTTCTAAGTGTTATTTATTAGTTCGTCAAATTCTTCTTGTTTTTTTTTTGTGTGCAAAATTTCATTCCAGGTTTTTTTTCTTTTGTTTTTAACTTGCTTCATGCGAAGATGTTAGGGTAGAGTTGTTGGCATTTCCTCCCGCGATCGCGAAATACGAAATAAAGTTCGAGACGGCCAACTCATCCTAACTCAGGAACCCAAGGTTAATTTCAGGCGCCTCTACTCGCCTATTTCGAACGGCAATTCCGCGCGTTGCCTCGGATTTCGCAGCGACAAACCTACGAAAGGGGGCTTTGATAGGGCATTAGACGGTTGCGGTGTACTACTGTACTTTTTTGTTTCGATTCTTTTTTAATTCTGTAAGTAACATCAGAAAGCTGCTCTAGAATTTTATAAGAACCCTCCCAGTCCCTTTGCAGCTTTGGAGATTTCCCTTTTCTCCTCTTTGGGTTGTAAAGGAGGACCTGATCGTCAACTTTAAAAGGGTTGGCTCTGGAAGATAAGTCGTAGCGGTCTTTCATTATTCTACTTGTTCTCTGTAGCTGATTTCTGTTAAATTTATAGATGGTTTCTAATCTGTTCTTTAATTTTTCCAAGTATTCCAGGCTCGTTAGTTTTTCGGTGATTGGTAGGCTCAAATTTAGCTCGACTGGTAGCCTTAACTCTCGGCCTAAAGTTAGCATAGCAGGAGTTTGTTTCGTGCTATCGTGAGCCGCTGTCCTATATGCAAGCAACAGAAGGGGTAGATGCTCGTCCCAGTCCCGCTGGTGCTCGGCAACATACTTGGATAAATAATCTAAGATAGTTCGGTTGAACCTCTCCACCATTCCATCCGACTGCGGGTGTAAGGGCGTCGTCCGGGTCTTTTCCACTCCAAATCTTCGTAAAACTTCTCGAAAGAGGGCTGACTCAAAGTTTCTTCCCTGATCAGAGTGAATTTGAAGAGGTTGACCGAATCGGGAAAAAACGTAATCTATTAGTGCCTCTGTAATAGTTTCTGCAGTTTGTTCTGGTAATGCGATAGCCTCTGGCCACTTCGTAAAGTAGTCGATTGTCACTAAAATATATCGGTGGCCCTTGGTAGTAGTAGGTAACGGTCCCAATATATCTACTCCTAACCTCTCGAAAGGAGCGCCTACGTTATAAGTTTGTAGCTTAGCTCTTGTTTTGGGCATAGGGCCTTTCCGTTCTTGGCAGACTTTACATTTCTGACACCAATTCCTGACATCTTCTGTGCAGTTCACCCAGTAGTATCTGGCTTTGACTTTAGCAATTGTCTTATCTACACCTAGGTGACCACCAGTTGGACTGCTGTGGAGCTGGTTAAGAATCTCATCTTTCATTGATCTGGGCAAGATGATTTGGAAGTTGGCCTCAGTCACATTCATCAGACATCGACACATAACTTCATCTTTAAGCGAAAGAGATGGCCACATTGACCAATAAGCTTTGATGACTGGATGAAGGTGTGTAATTTCCTCGCGTGGTGGACGTTCGCCTTCCCTAAGCCAGCTTTTTACTACACAAAGTTTTTCATCTTTATCTTGCTGGTCTGCTATCGATTCGTGTATTACGGCGATTCGGGTTTTAAGCTGATGTTTTTCTTCCAGAAGGTCACAATAGCGACAGTTAGTTTGAGAGCAAGGGTGCCGTGATAGAGCATCTGCATTCCCGTGTTTATTGCCTGGTCTATGCTGGATTTCAAAGTCGTAGCTCTGTAGAAGAAGGAAGTGACGGCCCAGGAGATATGGCTGAAAATGGGCGATAGCTTTTACCACCGCCAGAAGCTCTTTACGAGTCACGCAGTAATTTCGCTCGGGCTTATTGAGAGTCTTGCTGTGATATTCGACTACCTTTTCCTCGCCTTCTTGAACCTGCGAAAGTACAGCTCCCCAGGCATATTGACTGGCATCAGTATCTAATATGAAGAGCCCCTCTTCTTTTGGCTGAGCTAGTATAGGTGCCGTGGTAAGTTTTTCCTTCAGAGTTTGGAAAGCTGACTCACAATTATCTGTCCAAACAAATTTAGCCCTCTTTTCTGTGAGACTCGTTAGGGGTTTTGCCATTTTCGAAAAATCCTTAATAAAGCGTCGATAGTAAGCACAGAGTCCAAGGATTTCCGTTTTGTTTGCAGGTTGTGGCCAGTTTTGTACAGCGATTATTTTATCGGGGTCGGTCGATAGCCCTTTGCTTGACACAACATGTCCTAAAAACTTAACTTCGTCCTTACACCATTGGCATTTGGCTGGGGAAAGTTTTAATCCTGCCATTCGGAGTCTTTCGAAGACTACTTTGAGATGATTGAGCATTTCCCCAAAAGTTCTCCCATGGACAATGATGTCGTCCAGGTACACAAGGCAGGTAGTATACGGTATCCCTTCAAGGACTAGTTCCATCAGGCGTTGAAAAGTTGCCGGAGCGTTTGTTAGCCCAAAAGGCATAACGCTAAATTCGTATAGCCCACTTCCAGTGCTGAAGGCAGTCTTGTCTCGATCTTCCTTTTCCATTTCTACCTGCCAATATCCCGATTGAAGATCCAGTGTGGTAAACCATTTGGAATCTCCTAAAGCATCCAGCGTTAAATCAATGCGCGGAAGGGGATACGAATCTTTTCTGGTAACTTCGTTAAGCCTGCGATAATCGACGCAGAATCTGAGTGAGCCATCCTTCTTCTTTACTAACACTACTGGGCTACTCCAGGCACTTTTTGAAGGGTGTACCATACCCTGCTGAATCATTTCTTGCAAGATGGTTTCTGCTTCAGCTCTACGAGACAAGGGTATCCTCCGTGGTGGCTGCTTAATAGGCTTGGCATCACTTACTTCTATTTTATGCCGTAGTATTGAAGTTCGTCCAAGGTCATCCTTTGAATAGGAAAATGTATCCCGGTAGCTGGTTAGCAGTTGCCAAAGAAGGTTGCTTTGTTCTCGATTTAAATGCGGGATATTGCTCTGAAACAAATCAAGCATTTCAGGAGATGTACGTATTGGTATAGACTGATTATTCTTTATTATTTTAGGATGGAGCTCTCAATCCCCGAGCGCCATGGTTGCTGGGATTTTCACCTCCTTTGCCGTGATATTCATGATGCGAGCCAGCACGATTCCATCTTTGGTGGAGGATATCGTTGGAAATAATTGTACGTCATCTGGTGTGGCGTGGTTGGGTGTAATCATTACATCTTCTCCCGAAATTAAATTGCAACTTAGCGCGACAACATGCTCATCTCCTGGTAGTATACTGATTTCTTGAACTGTTCTTGCTTGTAATCTGTTCTTACTCATTTGTTCCAGGTATATTGTCTCACTGGCAATAGAGAGGATTCCAAGCCTTAAGTCCAACTTGCAAGCATACTGAACGAGAAAATCCACACCAATTATGCAATCGTCAGAGATAGTAGCAACAAAGGCAGAATGGCGTGTGGAGAAGCCGCCTATTTCGATAGTTATTTCAGCGACTCCATCTACGGAAAATATATCACCACTCACACTTTGAATTACGGCATCGGATGGAGTTAACCGGATTCTTGGGTAAGCGCTTTTTAAGATTCTGGAATGGATTATAGTCTGAGTTGCTCCTGTATCGATTACTAATTGACAGACCACGCCATTGATTGCTCCATTCACAGAAAGATTATTCATCGCAGCAGCGGCACCTATCAGAATTTTCATGGTATCCGGGGCATGATTTTCCACTAACTTTTGCCCCAATGAGTCAGTGGTTAGCAGTTTAAATGCGCGTTATTGTTGGCAAATTCTATAGGCGGCGGGATAGTTGGAAAGTCGTGCCCTGGAGATATATCGGGATGAATTGTGTAGGATGGTTCCACTTCGATTTTCTCTCTGGTGATATCTATGCCAGCATTGTTCTGTGGTCGTAAATCAGGTTGTATAAATTTGACGCCCACCTTGTCAATATTGTTGCAGTTGGATTTTTGTGTACCGCTGCTGCCTATTTTTGAGATGGTGGATCTAGGTCTCTCCTTTTGTTTCTTGGCTGGTGCGAAACTACTTCCTATTACGGGTTTTCCGTCAACCCCCGTCACGTTGATAGCCTCACGTTTTTTTGTTCCGCATTTCACGTCGAAAAGGACTACTTCTCCATCTCCTAAGGAGGGAATTCTTTTTTCAGGGTTATTCGCTTTAATCTCAGACACATGTACAAATAGCTCTTCCCCACTATCGTCTCGAACTATGAAGCCGTATTTTCGTCTCACATTAAACCATTTTACAGCTCCTTTTACTTGCTTTTCAATAATTTCTTGTGGTTTCTGTATTTCTTTCCGCAGGTTCTTCTTTTGGGTTGATGGTCGGCCAGAAGAATGAGATGGAGACCCTGTGGAGTATTGTGGAATAGTTTCACATTTAAAAATTTGTGAACATGTCGGTTTTGGAGCTTTGTTTGCTTCCAGGCCCAGTCCTCGCTCCTCAAGTCCAGGCGAATCTAGTTTTCCGACTGCTGGAGAGATTTTGATCTGCCTCGGCTTGCACGCCTATTGATGATAGTAGTGTCAGTGTGCCTAAAATTTCGTCTACTAACTCGTGTGGCATCGCGGCTAGCTTCGATTCGTAGTGCTTGGGCTAAAGCTGATTCCAAAGTCTCTGGGAGAGAATCTCGTAACCTCTGCTGAGTGTCAGCGTCAGCTATGCCATCCAAAAATTGGCCGAGAGCTACTCTATTCCTAGTTTGCTCTGAGCAATCACCAAAGCTCAGATATGTTAAGCGTTGAACATCTGTGGCGAATTCGGTGATGCTTTCATTGTGTCGTTGAATACGTGCACGTAATTGTATATGGGCGACTGCCTGTCTATACTCATCGCTAAACCTTTCTGACAAGGCCACGCTCAATCGTTCGAAGTTTTCTCGAGTGCCGTCTGGCAATGTCTCATAAAAAGCTAGAGCAGTTCCTCTCAGGTAGGGGGCAAGATAAAGTACCTGTAGTTCTGGGGGCCAGGCATTCGCCTTAGAGATAGCTACAAAATGCCGCTTATAAACTGACCATGGCTCTTTGCCATCATAGTAATTCGGAGCAAGTGCAATTCGAGCTGGAGTGACGAATGTGATAGCTGCCGGGCCATACTGGGCACCTGTTGTTGGTAAGGATCGTTTATCTTGTACATCCGATGACATTACATGATGGTGATGTGCTCTGATATGGTCTTGAACAGGCAGAGTGCTGCTGGTAGATGGCCGGCTCATAAAGCTGGAATTGTTTGATGGTAAATCGAATGTGACTCTCCTATCGTGGGTTTGTGGGAATGAAGAACTTGGCTCTTGTCCTGGAAATGTGAACAAATTGTTAATATCTGTCGCTGCTGCTCTTTGCTCTGGAACAGGATCAGCCCTGAGTAATGGATTGTTGCTGACAGATAATCGACAACCAGAGGTCGAGTCAAGCGGTTGTAGGTTGGTGGTAGCCGTGCTATCTCGAGGTGCTGGCATTATAGAATTTGATGCTTGTTCCTCAAAGCTAATTAGATTGTTGTTGCTGGAAGCAGCAGCTATATGCTGTAAGGAAGGATCAAGCCTAAACGGAGGGGTCTGACAATTAGCAAGTGCATCAATTTGTCGCCTGACTGCCGCTTCCTGAGTTACTTCCAAATTTTTTACTTTATCTACCATTTTGCTGACTAAAGTATTGAGATGTTGAATTTGTTGACTTTGCTGGTACAGCAAATTTCCAAGCTGGTCCATGGTAATCATCGACGGGGTCGTATAGGTATTCATATCGCCTGTAGAGCTATCCCCGAAATTCCCTTGATCGTTATTCATGTTTCTTTTTGGTACTGGATTCTTTCGAAATCCGCTCGAGTACCCCACACCTGACACCAATGTTACCAATTTTCGCGCTATTGCAAAATGCAAGTTTGATTGCCTGGTGTATATACCAGATATTTATAAAGCCGAGAGGGAGACTTTGATTATTACGATCAGCTTCCAGTGGGGCATGCGTTTACCAAACAAAATCAATTGACCACAGTAAGAAAGTAGGTCAGTGGGTTAGAATGCAAGTTCCCCACGATCAGCTGGACTTCTCAATAGTTGATTCGGGTGCCAGTGGCTGTTGTTTGTGGCTAGCGATCTGAGGGGGAGCGTTTTCAGCCACTTGCACTCACTTGAGTAAGAGCATTGGGTGTTCGTTCTTCGGGTTGAAAGAGGGGATGCTCGGTTGTCAGCGGATAAAGTAACTTGGACTGAATGGAATCTCCGTAAACAATACTGTGCAGTTTGTATTGTGGTTGACTAGTAGTTTTTAGTCGAGCGCGCAAAGAATACGTCAATGGTGGAGTGGACGGACACAATAGGGTCGGTTTTGTGTTGCGTGTTTCTTATTTCTTATTTTATTTTTATTGTCCCGCGAAATTGTGCAGTGTAGAGATATTCCTAAGTGCAGTGAAGTGGCAATATAGTGAGTGTGATCCTGCGACAATCGAAGAAAATGGGTGAATGCGCCGTCAGACTACGGGGCACCGGGCCGGGAAGTATTGTTAATTTTTTATGACTTCTCGTTCGGTGTTTTGTGGCCAAGCGGATATATCAGCGTAATGAAATGTCTTATAAGCGATCGACGAGCCATACAAGATGGCGGCTCTATTTTAATGGTAAGTAAAAAAAACTTTCTTGTTTTATAGTTTTATTAGTGTGCGTGCTTGTCTTTTAAATATTTGTTGTCCGAAAAGTTTTCGTGCTCAGGAGGGGAGATCCAACTTTACCTTGGGGAGAGCTTTGGGACTGGCGACCCAAAAGAAAGCTTCTTTGGTGTCAAGAAAATAAATAATAGGACACAAAAAATTCTAGGTCAAACTAAGTAAATAAACAAGAGCCCAAAAATATTTGTTGAGGTTATTTCCTTTTTATTTTGGAATTCGATTCCTTTCTGTTTTCTTTATTTTTTTCCTTTCGGTGTCAAGAGAATAATTGAATATGTGACACGAAAAATTCTGCGTAAAAAAATAAATAAACAAATAAGAGCCCTAGGAACCTTTGTTGGGGCTATTTCTTTATTATTTTGGAATTCGATTCCTTTCTATTTTCTTTATTTCACTGCCTTTTTCCCACCTATGTAAAGGAATGGCGGCTTCTAGGAGGGCTTATGCCTTTTGCAATGAACTTACAGAATTAAAAATTTCTCCACTTAAGTAGAGATCACTGTAGGTATATATAAATGTTCGCACTCACCGCCCTTTCCAGGAAAGACTCCAAAACTTTCAAACCTTCGACCTTTGTCTTGTCCTATAAGGAAGTTTCTTTTGCCTAACAAAAGGAATCGTACGGCTATCGATTAATTAAACCAGACCACTTCGAATAAATTCACTACTGCTTTAATTTATCAAAAATAAATTCGCTTGAACAAAGTTTTTTTTTCGCGTTTATACTAGAATAGTTGAAGGAAAAACGAGAGCAAGATGTTCATTCACAGAAACTTTTTTTTAGAAGACCGTTTCTTGGGAGATGCCGGAAATCGCATTTTTGCAATGGGTTCGGTCGTTGTTTCTTCTGACATATTGCTCCGAATTTCGGTGTTTTAATTATGTAAAGTTCACATTACCCTTTCAAATAAATTTTATATAAATTTCAAACTTAACATTTTAATTAACCAAAACATTGTTGTAATCTTCTATTTTTCTTTTTTTTTTAATTCAAACTCTAACCTAAACATTTTTCTAATCTTTTAATTTTTTAATTTAATTTTTAGGCCTAATCCGGGATTTGCTATTAAAGCTGGATAACGCTCAGTTGGTTCGGTAGTGGACAGAAGATGTTTTCCTGCATAATTGCAAATATGTCAGCAGAGGTGAGTGGCATTCCAATCTACTCGTTCTTCTATATATCCCTTAATAATCGCCACCTTTAACCGTTTTAGGGATTTGGTAACAATATTATTAATAATTCAAGCTATTTAGGGTAGTTTTTTTAATGCCAATAGATTCTAGAAGGTGTTATAGGGGAGGCGGTTAGAGGGGGGATAAAATTTTTGTTAGAAATCCTCTACGGGCTATGGTTTTCGAGATATTACCGATTTTACCTTTTTATATATGGTTAATATTAGTAAAAATTCAAGTTTTTTTTGCTCATGGGGTTGCTGCGTCTAAATGTAGGCTTTTTATTATGATTGTTCTTGAGCGCCTAAATGTCGGCTTTTGGTTTTGAACTAATATTAGTAATAATTAAAGTTAACGCTAGGAAATTTTTGCTCATGCCAATGGATTCTATATGGTTGGGGTGGTGGTATTAAGGGGGACGAAATTTTCATCAGAAATCCTCTACGGGCTTTGGATTTCGAGATATTAGCCACATTTGATTGGACGCAAACGCCATTTCTTGAGTAAGGTACCCTAGCGGCCTTAGCCGGAACTACTAGCATGCCTTGGTTTTGCTGTTTTATTTTATTAGCGGGAGAGTTCTAGATATCGGCATGACATCATCATGGTTTTCCTGTTTTCAAATCCTGCACCTAAATAAGTTTACTTAGCAGGGAAGTTGTAGACATCAGCATCATTCGAATTTCAAAACATGATATCTCCTTGACTTGATGTTTTCTTAGCAAATTATTATTATTGTGTTTAGGGGGTGCGTGTATTGAAAAGTCGCAGTTGCTCTTTCGAGTGCAAGCACCATTTCTTGAGTAAGCTTCCCTAGCAGCATTAGTCGGTACTACCTATATTGTTCATCTCGAGAAAGTAGTGTTCCCTACCGGCATTAGCCGGTACAAACAGCATGCCTTGGTTTTTGCTGTTTTCTTGTTTGACGATTTATTAGCGGGGAGGTTGTAGATATCAGCATGACGTCATGTTGGCCTGATGTTTTCTTAGAAAATTATTATCATTATTATTGTTGGGTCTTGCGGGTGCGTGTATTGAAAGGTCACAGTTGCTCCGTCGAGTACAAACACCATTTTATGAGCAAGGTCCCCTGGTAGGATTATTCTGTACTACATATGTTGACATCTCGGACTTGGGGGTATACGAGATTACTTTCAGCACTCTCCAGCATAGGGAAATAGCATAGGATTCCGACTTTGTTTCTGGAGTTCGCTTATTTTTTTAACCTCGAGTTTTGGGGATACGAGATCACTTTGGGGATACGAGATCACTTTCAGCATAGGAAAGTAGCATAGGTTTTCGATTTTATTTCTTCAGTTCACTAATTTTTCATCTCGGAGATCGTAGCTATAAATATTATAAACAAAAGAGTGATCATGCTATGATATTCGATATCTAAAAATAGACCACGGTTGGTTGGGCTGTTAAGAAATATGAAGTAATAGAAATTAAATTTTCGATGTAGGTGTGTGTGTGTGTGTGTGTGTGTTGAAAAGTCACTATGGTTTTCGAGATATTAGCGATGTTACCTTTTCGGGTATAATTAATAGTAGTAATAATTCAAGTTAACCCTATGATTTTTTTTTTCATGCCAATAGTATTAGTACTAGGGGGTAAAATTTTCATCAGAAATTCTCTACGGGCTATGGGTCGATATATAAGCGATCTTACCTCCTCAGGTGTAATTAATATTAGTAGCTGAAAAAAAACGAAAAAACAACAACAACTATAACCTAAGTTGTGGATTAAAGATTTGATGATATTTATCTGTAGGTGTCTTTTATAAACAAGATTGCACTATATAATGATATATCTAAAAATAGATCAGGCGAAGCTTCTCGGGGTGAATGTAAGTCGATATGTTCACTGAGATAAGTAATGGAAATTAGTAAATGCCTAATTTTCCTTGTATAAACAAATTCGTACAGTCCAGTAAAGTAAACAACAGCCGAATAATGTAAACAAATTCACACAGCAGCCAATTAAAGTATACAAGTTAAGCTATTTATGAAAGATTCCTAATTACTTTAGCAGAACACAACAACAACTGATATTAATCTGTAGGATGTAGATGAGTAGTGGAAGTTATAATTGAAAATATCTTTTGCTGAAAAAACAACAACAACTACAACATCTATAACGTAAGTTGTGGATTAAAAATCTTTTATAAACAAGAGTGATTGTGAGATCTGGGCTCAACGTCAGGAGGGGGTGCCGGTTTGTAAATGGATAACTCAACAGTTTTTCAAATATAAAATTTTTATTCAATATATATGTTGCTTATAACTAATATCACAAATTCAATTCTCCTTTTAATTCAGTGTTCTTAACCTATGAAAATTCAATCCCTAAAACTAGCCTTAGCCTACCACAATAATTCACTAATTGAATGACAATTCAAAAAATAATTCAACAAATTTAAAACCAAATGAATTAAAAAAAATTCGTAATAATTCAGGAATAACTCCAATTTCGCCACTATGTTGGTTTCTAAAAGAGAAGAAGAAAAAATATTGTTTAAGCAAGTGCTAAACGTGTGAGTAAACTTTTATAGATAAATGCTATGCTTGAATTAATATATATGCATGTATTCTGGACAATGAACTGTCACGTGAAAACACAACTTGCCCGTGTAAGCACAGTAGCAGTACCAAATCTAAATGTCACGCAGAAGTAAATTTCTGCAGTAGGAGTAAATTCCTACTCGGGTGAAATGAAAATATAGCAGAATTAAACTTCTGCAGTAGGAGTAAATTCCTACTTTAGGTGGACAAGGAATATTAGCAGAATTAAATTTCTGCAGTAGGAGTAAATTCCTACTTTAGGTGGGAACAGAATATTAGCAGAATTAAATTTCTGCAGTAGGAGTAAATTCCTACTTTAGGTGGGAAAGGAATATCAGCAGAATTAAACTTCTGCCGTAGGAGTAGATTCCTACTTAGATGGAAGCAAATAAGGTTTAGGATAGTTGGAAAAATCAGATTAAACTCTGATGTGTTCAGATTAAATTCTGAACTAGGAATGGGTGATTTTGCTGCGGCTCGCTGCTTATTTATAGCCGCCGCAAACCGCTATTTTGTTGCTTCAAACATGCGTTGCCCTGGCAACGCTAATTTCATAGTTTCGTTTCTATTGCGGCGAGAGCGACAGCAGCTGATTTGTGTAATGTCATGTTGATGACATTAAAGAATGTAAATAATCGCAACGAAGTGCGATTTTTTTGGTAAGTTGGAGATATTTGTATGTTTATTTAATAAGTTTCTAATTTATTTTTAGGTGAAATTGGATTCAGTGTGAGTAGATACAGAACTCCCCGTGGATTATTTATGAATATGCCATGCGTGATCTGGGATTTGGAAGATTAATAGGATTGCCTTCTTTCTTTTCTTTAGATAAGTATCCTTCGAGTTTTGTTATTCCAGAGTGAGATACTTTGTGGTATCTTTTATTTTGTTTTCAGGTGTATCTACTTTGAGTTTTGTTCAACGCTTGGCGTATCTTTTGGCACGGGTGCTCAAACGAATAAAGTTCATGAGAAGAATCAACGCGGGATATGTCAATTGTATGTGGACTGAACAGTGATCATGCTATGATATTCGATATCTACAAATAGATCACGGCTGCTTGGGATGTTAAGAAATATGAAGTAATAGAAATTAAATTTTCGATGTAGGTACTTTAAATAAAATTTCGTTTTGGAGGGGATAAATTTAAAGCTTTGATGAGCTATGATATCAATGTGGGATGATACTAATATAGTAAGATATCTTGACTTAGATGAGTAGTTTCAGTTGTATGGGTACAGTAAAAGACCTTTCATAAAATTTTGTGTGCTAAGGTGTAATGGTATGACCAGTGTTGCCCACACGAAATCTTTCTAGAGGAACTTGTTAGCCTAGCCTGAAAGTGGTTTGAGCAGCCACATCTGAAAAAATTACTTATTATCATTAGCTTGAGAGTGGGTTAATTAAAAGCATTAACGAGCTATCATATTAATGTAGGATGATATGCCGACTTAGATGAGTAATATAAATTAGTAAAAAAATTTCGGTGACCAGGTGTAATGAGCTTGAAATATAATATAAATTCTTGCGTAAAGAAATACATTCAAATAAAATAAACAAATCCATTTATGTTTTTTTGTGTCTAGGGGTAGTGAGCATAGGAATGTAGCAGAGTTATTTACCCTGATATCATAATTCACATGAAGGTGATAAGAATATGATAATTTTATCTTCATATATATATATATACATATCTTCATATCCGTTTCAAAGCGCCATCCAAGACCAGGCACCCACCACCACCACCGCCAATATCACCACACCCACCACCACCCACCACCACCACCACCACCCCCGTCAAATATTATTCGGAAGTTCCGGACTTAGTATGAGAAATTGAATAAAAAGAAGGCCATATATAAAATATCATTTATTAAAAATTAAAAAGTATTAATTCTTATAATCTTATGGTACAGAGGTGTGTGTAATCAAAAGTTACTCTGTTTGATGAATCTGTCGTTGAGACCAACATCTGCCTACAATGTAAGTTTCCATGATCCTTTATGAGCTCTTCAAGTGTACAAAGTGAGAATTTCTAGTGCTAAGTTAAATCGCACTTCCCAAGGCATGCCTCGGAATTACTTTGTGTCAATGTTTGGTAGAATTTATATAGCTTCACAACTTCTTTTAGGCATCTAGCAACTCCACAACATCCACATGTATCTGGTCCATCCGTTGAATCATCACTTGATCAGGGGCAGCTTATATAGTGCTCACCAAAATTTGAGTCAACTTTTTCAATATTTTCATATAATTTTAAAAAGTTATAGCATTCCTGACATCCATTGAATCATCCCTTGATCAAGGGCAGGTGATATAGTGCTCACCAAATTTTGACTCGGCTTTTTTAATATTTTCATATAATTTTAAAAGGTTATAGCATTCTTGAATTTGTTTCTTATACTCATCAAGTAAGATGTTATTATATTCTCTTAAAAACTCCTCAATATCTATTTTAACAGTTCAACATTCGGGAATACACTTACCAGTAATTAAATTCTCATGCAATTTACTTTCTCCTTTTACATTTTGTATAGAAAATATCAGATTCTTATAAAATTGCCTACTACCTAGTAGATTGAGTAGAGAATATACCGTTATAAAATTATTATAAAACTTTGTTTATCACTATCTATTTTTAAATGCTTTATGATATGCTTTCTCATAGAACAGATTTTAGAAAATGGTTCTCGGGTTTGTTTTGGAGATAAGAATTTTTTTATAATCAGTATATACCCTAACTAATTTTTTACAGATATTTACATCCTGCTTTTTATATAGAACATGTCGATTTATATAAGGCTTACTCATCAGGAAATGCATAAAATCTTGGATTTTGTTTAGATAATACTGTTACCAGATTCTAATAAAATGTTCTTCTGTCTATCAGATTTTGTATGGAACATACTGCCACCGAATTCTTACAGCCTTTCATTTTAGTGATATTTATTTTCCGATCTAATAAAATGTGCTATCATCTAGAACAAAAATCTATAGCTCGGTTTGTGCACATATGTATGAATTTATATAAGGTTTATAGGGAAATGCAGGTACCAGATTCTTAAAAAATTTCCTTCCACCTGTAAGATTATGTATGGAATATACTGTTACCAGAAATCTTCTTCTTTACTATTTATTCACAGCTAATTATTACCACCCATACAACTTGAACTACTCATCATCATCAAAGTGAACCCAAGAGTTGAGACATTCGGTATCAAAGGTTAAGGTGACGTCAGAGGTCAAGGACAAAGTGCTGCCTCCCAGACCATGTGTCAAATACATATAAGTAGTAGTTTCATAACTTGTTTTTCAATTGATATTTTGCTCTTTACCCAAACAGATCACTGCTTCTTGGCAAGCTAATTACGCACTAATTTCAACATGAGTTCTAAGGACACTACAAACCTTCTAAAGCCTACGGAGGAAAGGAGTAAAGAATATTCATATAAGGCTCAGTCTACATCTATGAAATCCATGCTTTTCAGAAATAAAGAAGAAAGTTTTTCAACCAAAAATGAGTCGACTGTCCCCTACCAACAGGTCGAAAAGTCAGGATATTCCAACAAAGATCGAAAAAGTAAAGATGGAGAGATGTTATCTGTGAAAATGGTGCACAACGAAACTTCTAAAGCCACGCTGGTCTAAAGGCATAAGGAATATTCATTATAAGGATCAATCTATATCTATGAAATCTTGGCGTTGTTGAACTAAAGAAAAAAGACTTTAGACTTAAGCTATAATACAATTAAAACAAATTATTTCAATAAATGGCATTATAACCATAATACAATTTTTATTTACAATACATATTTTAGACTAGACTAAACTTGATATATTTTCTGCGGCACACCCGCTTAATAGTGATAATTGAAGCAAGAATGATTATTGCTCACACCGTGTGTTGCTTTCAACCAAATTTGTTGTTTGCAGATGAAGTGAACCTACTTTCCTTATGTAATCCATTGGTATCACTTTTGATATACATATATCATGAAGCTTTCTTAATCATATCATGTAATTTTTTCAGACATGATAAGATTTAAATATGAATAAATAATACTTCCATATCATACTAGAATTATATCATTCCAAATACCCACTCTCAACATCGCGGTCTTTACTATTGTACTTGAAGCATTATCAACTTTTTTCGACCTTCCTGATACTCATACAACACCATTTCGAGGAGATAAATACCAAATACCATCCCTCAAAACTGTTAACTTAATACATAACTTATAGTACCTCCTGTCAACTCCCCACCACGATCTTCACTATGGACTTAGAGAATTATCAAATATCCAGCGAGATTTCTGATTAGGTTTTTACTGCTTACTCACAGCTCCCATGCAACGTCTACTATTCACCTCAGACAACATATCATACTACATTAGTATCATAACACAGCCTTCTTTCATCAAAGCTTTTAAATTAACCCATCCTCAACTTAATGGTAAGAAAACAATGTGCCTGCCCCAATAGTATGAAGATAAAATTATCATATTCTTATCAGCTTCATGTGAACTATTTTTTAGATATAGGAGTCAATCAAATCTCATAACACGTAACTCCTTGATTTATAAAAAACTCTGCTACCTTCCTATGCCCACCACAAGATTATATTATATTACAAAGATGAAGTTAGCACGTTCTTGTCTAGCCACCGAGCCAACTTAAAGAAAGAAGAAGTTCCTGCTTGGAGGTTAAAAAGTTTAAAACTTAAGATTTAAACAAATAACACTATCCTCTTCCACGCTCTTCACTAAAGCTTTCATATCCTACTAGATTAATATACAACACAATTAATATATACACAACTTACAATACCCACTCTCAAGCTCCACCACGGTCTTCACTATAGGCTTGAAGAATTATCAGTTTTTTCGTCCTTCATACAACACTATTCATTCGGATAATGCTTTAGAGAGATAAATATGAAGCGATATTGCTGATATGTTCCACTATTCATCTAAGACAACATATATCATACTACATTAACATCATAACACCACCTTCTTTTATCAAAACTTTTAATTAAACCCACGCTCAATGTAAGTAGTTACACTATGCGGATTCTGGGACACTTTTTCCATACAAAAAGTGCAAGGTAGATTCCAACTATTTTGGTGGCTCTGGACTCGGGTTCTGGGCCACTGAGGGGGATTCCGTCTAGTGGTATACGTCACAGGGCATGCCTGGAGAATTCCTTTCCTACCGTCTGGCTGACCAGGAGATGGCATTAACTTTTTAGTAATAATTCAAGTTTTATTTTTTTTTGCCCATGGTGTGCTGCGCCTAAATGTAGGCTTTTTCATTGTGATTTTGCTGTTTTCAAGTGTTGCGCCTAAATGCGGGCTTTTGAACTAATATTAGTAATAATTAAAATTAACGCTATGCTATTCTTCTTCATACCAATAAATTCTAGGACGTGCCAGTGGATAGGGTATTGGTACTGTTGGGGGACAAAATTTTCATCAGAAATCCTCTACGGGCTATGGTTCTCGAGATATTAGCGATTTTATCTTTTAGATATAGTTAATATTAGTAATAATTCAAGTTAACCCTACGCTATTCTTTTTCATACCAATAGATTCTAGGAGGTGCCAGTGGATAGGGTATTGATACTGTTGGGGACAAAATTTTCATTAGAAATCCTCTACGGGCTATGGTTCTCGAAATATTAGCGATTTTACCTTTTTAGATATAGTTAATATTAGTAATAATTCAAGTCAACCCTATGCTACTCTTTTTCATACCAATAGATTCTAGGAGGTGCCAGTGGATAGCGTATTGGTACTGTTGGGGGACAAAATTTTCATCAGAAATCCTCTACGGGCTATGGTTCTCGAGATATTAGCGATTTTACCTTTTTAGGTATAGTTAATATTAGTAATAATTCAAGTTAACCCTATGCTATTCTTTTTCATACCAATAGATTCTAGGAGGTGCCAGTGGATAGGGTATTGGTACTGTTGGGGGACAAAATTTTCGTCAGAAATCCTCTACGGGCTATGGTTCTCGAGATATTAGCGATTTTACCTTTTTAGATATAGTTAATATTAGCAATAATTCAAGTTAACCCTATGCTATTCTTTTTCATATCAATAGATTCTAGGAGGTGCCAGTGGATAGGGTATTGGTACTGTTGGGGGACAAAATTTTCATCAGACTGTGGTTTTCGAGATATTAGCGATCTTGCCTTTCAATATTACTAATAATTCAAGTTACCCTGGGGAGTTGTAGATATCAGCATAATGTCGCCTTGGATTTGCTGTTTTCTTACTTGAATATTTCTTAGTGAGGAATTTGTAGATATCAAAAGTTCCGGATGACTTTCTATAGGCGTTCTGGGCATCAAATATGAAATGTTTACTAAACATTAGGCATGCTTCCCCTATTTATGATGTAATTTGATATCACCGCTGTAAACAAATTCGCATTTAAGCTGAATGGTTCATACACACCTGTGTAAACTTCCTGTTTAAAAAATTCGCATTTTAGCTGAATGAGTCATGCACACCTGTGTAAACAAATTTAAGCAATATCAGCACATTTATCCTTTTCACGTAATTTGATACCACCCTTACTGTAGGCAGCCAAAAATTTTATATTATTGTTCCAAGAATTTTACCGATCGAAACGTTTCATTAGAATTCGCATAAAGTAAACAAATTTTCATATTTTCTTTTTATCTTGAAATGCATTCATGTAAACAATCTCATTCGTATTTGCAAATTCAACCAACAGAATAGAGTAACCAAATTAATATGGATGATTTATGTGTTTTTTGTGTTTTATTGTTTATTCGATATCATCTCCGCCTGTAAGCAAATTCATTGGAATTCATCCTGTGCAATGATTATTGCAGCAGCAGGATCATTCATGTTCACAAACTGTTGCTATAAAAGCCCAATCAAACTCTTGGGGAGCATCAGTCAGTTTTAGTGAGCCTCAGTGATAGTTTAAAAACATAAAAAAACTTAAACATGTCTTCGATGTTAGTAAATAAAAGTTTCCCAATAATTGAAAATTTGCGAAAAGATGTGATGGAGTGTTTAAAAAATTCAGTGAATAAAGACTATATTGTTCAAAAGTGCAATAGAAACATGCATAAATTTCAAGTTGCATTTCGGAAGTGCAATAAGAGTGCTAGGAAACGACATTTCGAGAGCTGTATCGAGCAAAGGAAAGTATTAAGAGCACTATTGAGAACTCCCCGTCGAGGTGGAGGAATTACTCGCGTAAGAAGAAGTGATTTTGTAAAGTGGGAGGAAATAAAGCCAGCGTTCGCAGACAGAATTCGACAAGGTGTTATTGCAAATTTAAAGCATATCGATCCGAAGCTATTTATGCAAGACGCTGCCAAATTATTTATGCGCCGCATTAAGAATATATTAAAACATTATTTTAATATTAAAGTTTCTACAACATTTTGCGGTGAATTTGTTAAGGAAACTGGTGACAATGAAATTATAAAAGACATTAAATATTTCCAAGCGAGAACTGCTGCAATTAGTACAGATGATAATTTAGAGGAGTGGTTTAAATCAAAAATTTTGGATCCAATAAACACTCAGCTGGAAGAATTCCAGGAAAAAGACAGTGGCTGGGCACTGCACTCTATAATACATCTAGCAGTACACATCAACAAGTTTGAACAACTCCGAGGATCTTCGTATATACCTCTACCAAAGGAGATTGCATCAAAGAAAGCTTGCATTAATGTGAAAAATAATGATGAAGCATGCTTCGCGTCGGCAGTAACATCAGCGCTATATCCTGCAGCAGCAAATGTTAACTCCGCTAGGACCTCATCGTATCCACATTACTCTACAGTACTAAATTTAACTGGGATAACATTTCCCATGAGACTTAAGCAAATTACCCAATTTGAAGACCAGAACAATTTATCAGTAAACGTGTTCATCCTGGAGAAAGAGCATTTCCTCACTACAGTTCCAGTTAGACTTACGAAACACAGGATGGAGCGACATGTAAATCTCTTAATGCTACAAGATGACTATGACCAGGCTGATGATGATGATATGGATGATGATTATGATGCTGGCAGATATCATTTCTGCTGGATTAAAGAACTTTCGCGCCTTGTATCGGGACAAACTTCAAAACATAAGTCTAGAGTGTACATATGTGACAGATGTTTATTCTACTTTTACTCTGAAGAAAAATTAGCATCACATATTCCCTAATGCGAGAAACAAAACGACTGTAGGATTATGTTTCCCTCAGAGGAAAAGAAATGGTTGGAATATAAGAATTATAACCATAAGAATCCAGTCCCGTTTTGCGTGTATGCTGATCTTGAGTCAATATTGAAGCCGATTCATGGAAAAGATCAAAATACACAGCGAATCCAGGAACATGAAGTTCACAGCATAGGATTCTATTTCCACTGCAAACATGATGCTAAGCTCTCATATTTCAGAGCATATCGGGGCAAGAATTGTCAACAATGGTTTGCATTAGAATTGCAAAAACTTGCATCCATAGCTGTACAGGAAAAGCTGAACATCAGACCAATGCAACCCCTGACTAAAGAGGAACGGTGTTCACATATGGAAAGAACTTGCCGCCATACATATATGTGAAAAAACATTTGCAGCCGATGAGGAACGTGTCCGAGACCATTGTCACTTAACAGGTAAATACTGAGAATCATAATTCAATTCATTTTTCCATAAATTCTTTTAACAGGAAAATACCGAGGGCCAGCGCACAATGCATGTAATCTGATGTACCAAGATTGCTCCATAGTTCCAGTCATTTTTCACAATTTATCTGGATATGATGCTCACTTCATTATTAAGGATATACATAGCTACATCTATTCCTGGGAAAGTGGATCTCCTACCAATAAATAAAGAAAGATATATCTCGTTCACCAGGCACGTTGAAGGCACTCATATCAAATTCAGATTCATCGATTCCTTCCGTTTTATGGCAGAATCCTTAGATAAGCTATCATCATTGCTGCCAATGGATAAATTAAATATTACAAGAGCTGTATGGCAGGAATTGGATGATGATGACTTTAAACTACTTACGTGCAAAGGTGTCTTCCCATACGACTTCGTTAATGATTGGACAAAATTGGACTTCCAACACTTACCTGCGCAGAAGCAATTCTATAATAAAATGACTGACAGTGATATATCTGCTGAGGACTACAGCCGTGCAGAAAAGGTGTGGAGGACATTTGAAATACAGACACTTGGCGAATATTCCGATCTATACATGAAAACTGATATCCTTCTATTGGCTGATGTATTTGAGAACTTTCGAGATGTCTATATGAAGACGTACAATTTAGATCCTGCACATTATTACACCATGCCAGGTCTAACATGGGATGCAATGCTAAAATATACCAAAGTGAAACTAGAGCTGATAACCGATGTAGATATACTGCTATTCATAGAGAGAGGTATTCGAGGTGGTATAAGTCAATGCTCGAACAGATATAGTAAAGCAAATAATAAATATATGGATGATTTTAAGCCTGAGGAGAAAGAGAAATACCTGATGTATTATGATGTAAATAACCTTTATGGATGGGCCATGTCACAGCATTTACCAACCGGAGGATTCAAATGGGTTGACGCTCTCAATATCAACGTTTTCGAGATTACTGATGATTCACCAATTGGATACATATTCGAAGTCGACTTGGACTATCCTCAACATCTACATGATACACATAAGGATTTACCGTTTTGCTCTGAGCATGCAGCACCACCTGGAGCAAAATTAGAAAAGCTTTTGACAACTTTACATCCTAAAACTAAATATGTTATACACTACCGGAATTTGAAGCAATGCTTATCACATGGCCTCGTCCTGAAAAAAGTGCACCGGATTCTTCAATTCAACCAATCAGCTTGGCTTAAACCATATATTGACTTAAATACCACCAAACGGAAGGAGGCTACCAGTGATCATGAGAAGGACAGCTATAAGAAGATGAATAATGCAGCTTTTGGTAAGATCATGGAAAATGTTCGCAAGTATAGCGATATAAAGCTTTGCGTAAAGTGGGAAGGTCGCTATGGTGCAAAAGCTCGGATTGCGGCACCCAACTTCCACAGTGCAACGATATTTGATGAGAATTTAGTTGCTGTGGAATTAAGGCGACTCAAAATCTTATTCAATAAGCCTCTCTATATTTGAATGGCAGTTTTGGAAATTTCAAAGACATGCCTCTATGATTTCCACTACAGTTTTATGCAGCGTGAATTTGGAGATAAATGTAAAGTCATGTATACAGATACAGATTCTCTAATATATGAACTTGAAGAGAAAAATGCATATGACTTTATGGCTGAAAATATTAACAAATTTGATACAAGTGATTACCCAGAAGATAACCAGTTCGATTTACCGCTCATGAATAAAAAGATTCCTGGTCTAATGAAGGATGAACTGAATGGGAAAATCATGAGCGAATTTGCAGGCTTGCGCTCGAAAATGTACAGTCTACGTATAAACGATGGTAAAACTGTAAAGAAAGCAAAAGGAGTAAAGACTAATGTAGTCCAGAGGCATATCAATTTCGAAGACTACGTCGAATGTTTGAATAACAAGCGAGTATTAACTGCTAATCAGAGCTCCATACGATCGCATAACCATAATGTCTACACGATCAGCCAAAAGAAAATTGCATTGAATCCATATGATAACAAGCGGTATATTATGAGTGGGATAACGGATACTCTACAATGGGGACATTACTCTATTCAATCAGAACAGCAAGGAGCAGACAAAGAAAAACATATAATCTAAGGCTAGTCTAAGATATGTATTGTAAATAAAAATTGTATTATAGCTAAAATACCATTTAATGAAATAGTTTGTTTTAATTGTATTATAGTCTAAGATGATATACACTATTGTAAAATAAAGGAAAATATTATAATTATAGGGTAACCGATTTAAGGAAGCCTAATATAGAATGATACCTTAAGAATTAAATGTAAATCTAGAATGATACCTTAAGAATTAAATGTTAATATTTTTCAATTTATAATAAATCAATAATAATATTTTATATATGGTATTCTTTTATTCAATTTCCCTACTAAGTCCAGAGCTCCCGAATAATATTTGCCCACTACCGTGAGCTCCTAATCGGGCGGTTGAGCGTTTTACCCAGAATGTAGGATGCATAAATTTGTTGGTTATATTTCACACCAAAAATTTACTGCGGGCTCTTGATCTAATAGGTTCACATAGATCATCTCTCCACAAGATCATCTTGCATTTCCTATCATCTTTTAATTCATTCAATGAAACGTTTGATGATGTTTTCGTGGAAGCATCAAACACTACTCGGAGTTTCGTAGAGGTTCTTTCGGGTTTATTATGCAGTGGCACGGCAGAAAGTAATATAGTTTTGACACATCCTTCAAGCTGACTTCCTTCATGCGTCCCAAATCGATGTATTCATTTATATTATATTTATTTATATTTATTGCTTCCGGTTATCTGGATTTTTACTTGATTGTTGTTCCAGGGAGTAAAATCGGCTCAATGCAATGTCCTTGGATTCTCCTAGATTGTTCGGGTCTTCTTCAAATGGAAATTTTACAACGAACCTTCCTTGCTCATTTCTCTGCACTGTTTGATTAAAATGGGTTCCGCACTTAAACTCTGATCCCGTTAGCCTTGGCCTAATGGATTCAGCTTCTTCCAGGCTCCAGAATCTTTCCACTTGCTGATTAAGCTTGATTTCTTCTTCAGTACATTCCGGAACTAGTTTCATATGGCGTTAAGTTTTCAACCTTTCCCGCAAGTACCCAACCAAGAACAGTGTTTTGCAAGGTGGGTAGCTTCTCTCCTAACTTAATCTGTCCGATTGAAAGTAGCTGGAAGTAATTTTCGGCTTGAGCAGATCTATCTGGCTTGGAATATGGAATCACGGATCGGCCAATTCAATATTTTTTGGAATATGCCAAGTGGTAGTGTCTAAGAAGTGTGCTCGCTGTTGAGTCGTTATTTTCGGCAAAATGAATTCTCCAATTCTTGTCTTAGATTCCCAACTAGCATTTAAATAGTAAAATAGTGAAAAATTAGCTACGTCACTAAAACTCAATGCAAGTTTCATGGTTAAAATTCGACATCATAAAGTGGAAATAAATCGTTATATTCACTAATAAGAGTAAATCTGTATAAAATGAATAATAGTGATGATAAACACGTGCTTATTCCTTATAAAAATCAGTACTAAGGGCCAAAACAAATCTATTTTTCGATTTAAAACATATTATTTCATAAGTAAAATTTGAAGCGGCTATAATTCATTTGGGTAAATATTGCACAATATTGAATTAGAATTTCCTAATGAAAATAATATATGTATACCTACATTACAGAAGATTAAAACCAAAGTCATGTTAATTTATACGTTATAGTAAATTAGTGTTATACATTTCCATAGAGATATCACTAGCGTATTACATTACACGTATTGTCAACACATTTTTTTGTATGTATAGTGCTTTTTTAAAATGAAAATCACTATCTTTAAACGTGAAAATCACATCCTTGTAAGGTGATATCAACTAAAATTAATCACTTCATGGTGATAATGATAGTGATAATAACGTTACTGTCATAAAAATGGAACGTTTCATTCACTCATAATCATTCCCCAAAATGATTTATAGACCAAGATTGGAAGGTGTAATAATAATAAAAGTGGTAGTTAACAACACTATAGATGGACTACATTGAGTGTTTATTACGTTCCAATTACCATTTGTCACTATAAAATGCTAGTTGGGTTGTAAGATCATGTTTACTCTGTGTTGTGTTCATTGCACATTCTGGCTGATACCTTGTATGCTTAATGGGTCTGGAATTTCTTCCAATCTAAATTTTTGGGCAAAACGGCTGGTTATAAAATTCAATTGCGATCCAGAATCAAGAATGGCCCTGCATGCTACCTCTGCTCTCATAATTTTTCAATTGGACAATGACGGTGCTTTAAACCACGTATCCTCTTGAAAAGCGTGCAGTTTATGCTGCTAACGCAGTTGAATTACTGACTGTATATTGATCACTTGAAGAAGCTTCTCGATTATGAACTGTCATTGGCTGACGCACATGAGCTGGTGGTAATTGCGTTGCGTGGCAAATTTTCTCGTGGTGGTTGAGTTTCTCTTGATTGGGGCTTCATCTCTTCAAGATGCACCAAAGTGTTATGTTTTTTGGATCACCTTGTGGAACCTCGCATCATGCATTTTTCTGCAGTTTGTCAACAACTGATATCGTTTATATGGTGTTTGCGGAAGGAAGATTTTGTATGAGTAAAGCGGATGGTTTTGTTTGCATGCAATACAATAACTTCAATTAGTTGTTGTCATAAATGAAGACACTATTGCGTGGCGATTATTTCCCTGGGGTTGTCTTTCTCGTTGTGGGCATACTGCCCATCCTCCAAGAGCCTCTAAAGCCTGGAACCGTGTCTTGAGAAACTCTAGGACCTTCTTAACTGAGTTTAATTCTCGTGGAGCTGCTAGTGATTGCTCGTAGAGCGAGTGCATAGTCTTATCGAACTTTTTGATAATGATGTGAACAAGCAATGAATCCCAGGACTCGAAGGCTATTCCCAAATTCTTTACATTCCCTTGTGGTATCGTGGAATGGCTTAATGGTGGCAGCCGACTCAACTTGACTTGATGGTTGTTATGCAATTTAATCAGTAGCGCTGTCACCAACGAGCGTTTATTGCTGTATCTGTTGTTGAGTACACTCCATGCATCCTCATAATTCTCTTCGGATACGGACAGATGTTTTATTTGCGTTCGTGATTCGCCTGTCAGATTGCTAAGCAAGTAGATCATCTTCTGAGAGTGGCTGATAGGTTGATTATGGATATCATCTGGACACACAGGTCGTGAAACTGAGTCCACTTTAACTAGTCTCCACCAAAAGTCGGTAATTCGATCTTGGGCAATTTTAATTGGTTGACGTATGTTTGTAGGCTAGCGCTGTTTCGACTTTCTTCTAACCTTAGCAGCTGCTGCTGTAGTATAAGAATTGTGTCTTGTACACAACTAATTAGTTCTTGGTATAGACCAGCCTCATGTCCATAGGGATTTTAATTGGTGGAGAATTCCCAGATGAGCTGATCATTCTGGGCCAATTCATCCTCGTATTTCTGTAATGCATTGATCTTCAATACGTAATATGGTTTTGAATGCTTTGTATTGACCTTGGCTTCGATATCCTGGATGAAAATAGTCACCTTCTTCATAGATGCTCTTTGCTTGCGAACCATTCTTTCTACTTCATCGGTTGGTGTCTGTTTACATTCTTGCTCGTAGGTCAGTTTGAAGTCCTTTGGCATTTTGATCTCCTTTTGCGGTTGTGTATCTGGATTAATGCATGATGTGGTAAGTTCAGAAGCATTAGTTGATGTAGTTGTGGTCGTAATTGTGGTTGTTGTCGTCGTTTGATGTGGACAATCGGCCTTGGCATCAACTAGAGCTGCCCTTATAATAATATATAATTGCGCTACCTTTCCGTAATACTGGTTCTTGAAGTTAAAATGGTCCTGGTTCATCTCTTGGAGCGGAATCAGCCTTTCATAAGTTTTCTTGAAAGCTGGGTAAGACGGTTCTACTATGACTAATCTCTTGTTAAGCTATTTCTCTGTTTTTCGTGTAGCGGAGTTCTTCTTGAAATTCCTCAGCACTATTGCTAGCTAGGATGCGATGTGTGATTGATTTCCGGTGAGATCCTCAATATCCATCTCTGTGTTTGCCATGATGAACTGGTCTTCTATAGTCTATGGTGTCTATCCAATGATCGAGGATACGTCTTGATGAATATTGCTCAATCCAGCAGCTGTTGCTTCGAACGGATTTTCTTCTGGCCGAAGATACATCACGTCGGGGTTAACAATGGATTTTTGTATAGCGATAAATTATTTTGTTTACCACTTGCTTCTTACCTAGGGTCAATACCTATCCAAGTTTATTTGATTGCTGTTACCCAGGTGCAATACCTATGCAACCAATTGCTGAATATCTGTTGCCTAAGTGCAATACCTCTACAACAGTGTGTTTTCGAGAATTGCCGAAGTTCAAAAACCTATGCAATCCACTAATTATAACGCAACGAAATAAAGCGCTTGATTCACTGACTGTAACAAACTGATTTATTTTTCAACAACTTGTTTTTTATAGATTAAAAATGATTAGTAAACAAAAATTTACAATTTTCTAAACTGAGAAAAATAATAATTCTCACGAGATTTTTCACACATTTAAGTTTTATTTTCGAGGGCGTCTAGTTTCATTAGCAGACGTAATATGATATGATCCAATTTAAACGAAATGCAACTTTTGCTTGTGCATATACCTTTCAGTAAGAAAATTTACGAAAATAAATTTATAATAAAGTAAATTGAAATTTAGATAAATTAAATATAATTACAGTAATTGATGTCTCGGATTCAACAGTATTCCTGCAGTGTAGATCTTGGTACCCCGAAATTTCTGTTAGTTTCAATTATTGAATTTCGTTCTATTAAAAGAAAAACAACTCAACTACGAAATAATAATACAAATATTACTTGGCCATAAATAAATTCTTTGAAGCAAAAGCTGTATTAGATACAGGCCACAAATTTAATTCATGTGTAAAATGTCGATGCAACTCCATAGAGCATTTATTTTATATTTTGTTTTATGATTTAATTGACTGTAGTGTAAATTACTACAATAACTTGGAGTTTATTTAATTAAAAAATAACCTGTCAAGTTGATTTTTTTGAAAACAAGTAGTCTCTCAATGAAAGCGTTTCCAAAGGATTTTCTAATAATATTAACTTTATATATACATTAGTTTCGTTTATCAATAAAATATCTTTCTGATTTTCTAAAACAATTTTCAAAATAACTGTTTTCTTTAGAATATTTGCTGGTATCTAGTACATGAAAAGTAATATCCGGCCATCTGTGGCTGGTTATTAAAAATTCAACCGAAAACTGTTTCAAAAACAACCCAGAATAATTTTGTTATCACTACTTAATTTTTCGTTACTTTCAGTTATTTGATAGTAAAATATCCACTTAAGTAGCTTATTTTTCAAATAAAATACTACTTACAATCAATAAAAGTCGCGCATCACTTAAGCAATATTAAAATGATAAACTCACTTCCGCGCATTTCAGAGGGTAGACATAAAAATAAGTTGAAAACGTCACTGTCAGGAATGCGCAAAATGTTGTCAAACCTTTTATAATACTTAGATAATAAATCAATTTCAAAAGATTTTAATGCTTAAATTAATGGATTTATTTTGGTATTTTTGCAGTGGCCGAGATCTAGTGATGGCCTGTAATAGGTGCGTTTACCCTATATGAGGTAGATGGGATCAAAGGCGAATATTCGCTAATCTGGTATATCATAAACTTGTGTGGTTTATTATATATATGTATTATAGGAATTACAAAAAATATAATTACATGATCATTGGAAATAATTGAACCTTCATACTTTGTATTTCAAATTTGTGCATTACCAACTGTACCACGCAGCGCCAACGAAGAATACTTAAACTCACTTTTGATAAAGAGCATTTCCAATACCTAAGTATATTTATTACCTGAAACATTGCGCTTAAAATACTCCGAACTGTCCATATCATTTACATTAACGGAAAGTAGGAAAATGTTGATAATTTTTCGGAAATGTCACGAGCTATTTTTCTGCTTTCTCTTACGTACTTTTGAATTAAATTGTGTGGAAAATCAATTTGGGGGAACTCATTTTTCCACAGAAATAATTTCCAAGCAAAAGCTGCAAATCTTCAGTTTATTGAGTCCTATGAACTCTATCCTGATGGAATATTTCCAGTCCATTAAATCTGACTCATCTCAGCTTGCAGATTTCTGACAGATACGTCGTCGTATTAGCCAGTAAGTCATGATTTACGCAAAAGACGCTTTAATTCTGATTATATTATTTAAGTTAAGTAGGTAGTGCCTTGTTAATAATTTCCCGCCCTATAAGAAACCAGGAGCAGCGGAAAAAGTAACTAAAGTTTTCATTTAACCAAATTTCTGCTAAGAATTTGTAAGCTTTATTCCGCCACCTGTCTCTAAACAGGGAGTTGTGATGATGTTGAATTTTAAATTTTATACATCAGCACATTTCTGGTTATGGTTTACTTTTGCCAGTGGATTTCTTTCAGGCACTTCTACAGCCCATAGCTATCTAGAAAAGAATTTTAGATATTTCTGAAATTGTGCTGAAACGAACATCTGCCCGCTAAATTGGGAATTTACATAAATAATGAATGTCGAGTTGAGTGCATTTTGTGCTTTGTGCTTATTTTTTTTTTTTTTTAGTGCTGGAATTTTGGTAGCAATTTCCAGGTCGGCAGTTAGATGAGTCGTTAAATAAAACACACGTGTATAGGTATTAAGTTAAATTTCAAATTAGTCATTTGGAAAATTGAGAAAACGTAAAATGATACAAGGTCAGCATGCGGCAAATGAAAAAGAGGAAAACAGAGGAAAGTGTTTCTGATAAAGATCTGTTCTGAAAATTAAATCAAAGAAAATAATGTCAATTGACACAATTTCCCATTCGAAAAAAAAACATCCTTCCTTATTTGGAATTAAGTCAATGAAATAATTGAATTAATTTCCACTAGCTTTATTTCCTTTTTGAAAAGGGAATTGAAGTCAATTGGAAAATAATGTGAATTGACATAATTTCACTGCATCATGAATGACTATTATGATTGGCGGGCGATACAGGTAATGTATGTTTTTAAGGTTAGTCTTTTTGCTATTGCAAATATGCGCGTAAAGATTTATGAGACAGAAGCGATTTGCGAACCTGAGCACTTACAGGTACCAATATGAAACTGTTTCTTGATGTGTGCAATAAGAAGTTGCTAGACTTTCTCTTGGGCATCGGAAGAAAACAATGCAGATGTCTGGTGGGTTTCATCACTGGCTGCAGCCCATCTTACCGAGGACTGTAGTTGAAAGCCCTGAGTATCTGTGCTATCTTTACGGAAAGCTTGAAACACCTGAACAGTTTCTGTGCACTACTCTTTGTACAGTGCAGCATAGATACTCCTTGCCCTGCCCTTCCATCATCGAATTAGCTTACCTCAGCTGGACCTGTTGTACTTCATCATTAATAGGACAGGAAAGTTTCGTTTAATGGCCTTTTTCTTTACCAGATAAGCCTTGGTCACAGATAAGTAATACAAATACAGTTGCATAAATACATAAATGCAATCAAACGTAAATAGCCAGCCAGCACGAAATTACCATTCACCAACCACTCAGTCATTCAATGCGAATCAACTAATAGCCATAAAATATGTGTTTGTATAGCTCACTGACTTATAACAATGGACTGAGCGATTTGCTATTTCATGTGGCACAAATATTGTGTTTCTGTATGTCACCGTTATAGAACCCTTTAAACTTTTACTAGATAAAAAACATGTAAAATTCAACCAATCAGATGAAATTTTACACCCGAAAATCGAATTAAATAAAAAAAAATGTATTTTCTTGTGTTCCACTGATATTTTAATCACTTATGAGGAATTAAACTTATTCCGACTTTGATTTTCAAAAGTGATTTTTACCTTAATCTTGCGTATGGGCAAGGGAAACGGAGCATGGTAAACACTATCTTTACCTTATTCTTTCTGCGAAGATTGCATCTGCAGCCAACATAAAGACATCAAATGGCATAAGAAAACGTTTAGTAAGCAATATTTTGTGTTGGTCTGCCCATGCATATATGTATTTGATTTAAATAGCTAAAGCACGTTGAAGTTAAAGCACAAGCGCAGGCTGAAACCAAATTGTTCAGCTGGTCTGTAGGCTGGTTAATGTTCAGAGATTTTGCCTTTGCTAAAAGTTATGGCTAGCTGATATATATATCGTACCTGGTCCATGAGAAGAAAATTTCTAACATTGGTTTCCAAACCTGGGATTACCATAGATGGCACAAGAACTAGATGTCGCATGGCATACCAAAACAGAGAATACAGATTGTGAAATGGGTAGAGCATACCGTAATGGACCATAACATGTTTTAGAACGTTCCGAATGCAAATGTTTTTACAATATATTTGATCTACTTGCTCAACACTTCAGATACGAAAAAATGTTAATTACTCGACGTATACATCATTTAAAATGTTCTGGTCCATTCCGGAATGGACCACTCATCCATAAAAATTTTGTATACTTTTTTTTGTACTGCATGCGACATCTAGTTCTTGTGCCATCTATGGTATTACTTATCTGTGTCTAGGTAATGCCCTTGGCTTCATGCTCTTTCTCTTGTGAGCTTAATATGTTCTCAAAAACCGCTATTGTTCAATCATTTTTAAAAGATGAAAATCGATGCAATCAAAATTTCTCCTAAAGAAAAAAGACATAGATGAAATTGGTTCATGTATACCAGAGGTGGCCAAAGCGTCGACGTCGACACTATGCTTTGTTAATTTAATTTTTTTGTAATCCCAGTTCCTCGTTCTAAATCTACAAAAGTTGGGAGATGAATAGAGAGAGCTACGCATTTTTGATTTTAGTCTCTTTAAAAAGGCTGAACTACGATAGAAGTATACGTAAGTACATTTACTTACGTAAAGCGAACGCGCCCTTTAATTTAACAGGTGTACACAAATTTACTTTAACTCGTGTGAGGGGAACTTTCGCTAAGTTTAAATATTCATTTTTCCGTAAGTATAGGGCGCTAAGAATCGCTCATTCCGTAAGACCGCGATGTGTCCAAACAATTAAATTATTACTAAATGATTAAAAGTGCAATGTTAAAATTAAAATGGAATCAAAATTGTACTGCGAATTAATAGAAAGCGCAAATCTTCAATTACATCAACTTCCATCTGTTAATTTTTTCAGTTTTATCACTTTTTAAAATTGAAAACATTAAATATCAAGATAATAACTCTTACGGAATGTGACACATATTTAGGTTAAAAATATCAATTTTTCGTAAGTAAACCTCAGTCTCGTTTAATTTCGTAAAGTTATTTACTCCTATTTTAGTTCAGCCTAAAATCCTACGGATGAGATATTCTTTAAAAAATTATCACTTAGTAAGAGACTCGATGATTCTTCAGTTTTCCTTAAACTTTCTAAATTCATTTTTCGAATGTTTCTAACTTTTTCGAATTTTTCTTAGTTGTTTTTTAATGGTCTTCCTCATGTCTCTACTAATGTAGAACGGGTATGCTCATTTGCTTATTTATAAACTAATTATTTTTTTTTATGATGTTCCCAAAGCTCAGAGATACCCTATGATGCCGTAGCACAGCCTTGGATGGAAAGGAATAACAGGGTAGGGAATTGAGGATTATTGGGTTGAGACAAGTAGATGACGGTGCACATTACGCTTGAATATTTGCGGCTCATAGATGGGGGTGGCGGGATACAATGGCAAACTATTCCATAATCATACTGTTTTGATTGTGAAGAATTCACGGAATTTTACGGTACGGCCGAATTTGACTTTAAGGGTGTGAGGATGTGCTCGGCTTACAGCTCGTGTGGTACGCATGGGAAGAGTTCTACAAGGGATCTGGTTAGAAATTTCATCAGAGCAATGGCCATAGAAGTAGCGATAAAAGAGAGACAGAAATCCGACATTATATCGATACTCTAGGGAATCAATACTTGCAATTGATATATCATCGCTAATAAGCCGAAAAGCTTTCTTTTCGATTTTGTCTAATTGTAATCTACGCCTTATATGAAACATGTAGATTTGCGCCAAGTCTGATGGAGTAAAATATTTCTTGCATCCTTGCAAGAAGCCCAAAAATGTGATCAAACCAACTAAGATTGTTGGATATTTAAATGCCTAAGATGTTAAGAGATGGTAAGTTCGAGATATCTTCTCCATCGACGGAAATGTAACATTCGCACGGAAATCAGCTATAGAGTCGAACGAGTACACGAAATCAAGATTGCTGTCGTCTGCAAAACTGTGAATCGAATTGAAAGTGAGGCCTAGCAGTTCATTAATACAAACCTTGCGGTACATCGGCATGGATTATAAAATGGTCAAAAGTAAATCCGTCCAATATAACTTGAATTGAACAGTGAGAAAAGTACAAGTACAAGTGCATATGCCATGCTATCCAAGCAGCACATATCCAAATCACTTTTCTCATGTCCAAGCGGACGTAGTCATATTTGAGGGCACATGCTCCTAATATTTCTGTTTGCACGACAAGAAATTATGTGACAAACCCATATAATATTTCGGATGAAATATGCACGCGCTAAACACGATGGGTCAAGATTATTGACGGTGAGAGAGACGCGCATGCTTATTTTATTCAAGTGAACAGATCAAGTGTCGATTGAAAAATTCAAGCGCTAAACATTTTTCGATGGGCCAACATACTTAGCTGTTAGAAAAATGCGCTTGCTTTTTATGGTCGGTAATGACACCAACCGTTAGGCCCCTACCGTAACGAACGCCAATTCCACCAATTACGGCCAAAGAGAAAAGCACGGACAGGTCGGAAGAAAAGTGACATGATGAAGGTGAACAAACGTCAGCAAAATGTTCGAGATTGAGTGATGTGTGATCTTTGTATAAGAAAAGAGCAAAAAAGGGAAAAAATTTCCGAGAAGGAAAGTGAGTGAATAAAAACGTGGAAAATTAAAATACCTGAATTCGTATGCGAGGTACAGACGAGCGAGGTAAAAGGAAAGAAAGAAAAAACATCATCATATCATTGGATTACTGGCAGATAAGTACATTTCTCGATTTTTGATAATAATTCATGCCCACATGTTGGGTCAGGTGATAAGCGGACAAAGGCATAGAGACAATGGTGGGAGTACACCGTTAAGTGCAAATTATTGAGATTTAACAACGTCCTTTCTTTTTATTATGAGAAGAATTTAAGGAAGACTTTGCTTCTATTAAGTTTGTGCATTTTCGGTGCATTACATGAACTATATAATTTTTTTACGGTATAACCTATGAACGTCACAGTGGATATTTCGCATATATTATTTACAATTTTCCGAATATTTTCTAGTAGAAATCATAAGTAATTCTAAATGTGGGACTCAACCACGCAAAGTGTTGAATGCCAGAACTTTTCATTGTTTTCCAAGAACAATAAAGAATCAAAGTCAAAGACCTAGTGCCTTGCCATGTATTACTGTAATCGAAAAGGCCAAGGAATTATCTCGAACGGCGAATATTTCTGTCATGAATAAATTGTACTAACCAGAAATAACGAACAAAGGAAAAACCTGAAGCATACATAATGATAACTGATCAGAGTATAAGAGCGGTACTTACATGTGGACCTAATGTATACTCATATTCGATCCGGAGCAGCCATCATATCAACAATAAGTCTCGTGAATAACAAGGACGAAGCTGTAGTATCACCTAAAACCTGGTTTTGTATGTGCAAAATTCTATAGGTAGTTGAAGTTGGTTTTTGAATCCTACAAAATATTTTCTTTGCATCTCTTACTCTATGAAAATTTTTGTTTCAATATTTAATTGCTTAAGTAAACTTTTTTATTATTTATTAAAAGTTACGGTATGGATATATTTGACAAAGCTCCTCACTTTTCGAAACTCGGTATGTAAGATATTGTTAAGGCTAGTTTAAGTTGTAAATTTGAAGAAAAAAAGGAATTTCTGAAGGAAAGTATAACGAATACAAGCAGGGCCTGCTAAAATGAAAAGGAAAGAAAGGAAGAAGGTTATGAAAATGGAAAATTTTTAGTTTATGTAGGTCGGCCCTGACTGCCCCGATTGTACAGAAAATCCCGGCGGAAGTCCGCGTTTAGTATGTACTTGATTTTACTCTATTTTTTTCTAGAACTACCATTACTCTGCAGGAGGCCTTCGTGGACAGACAGGAAAGGTATGAAAGAATTTTTTTGACAGGTACGTACGAATAGTCGCGCTCGATCGGGGATTTTCTATAGTTTAGCACGATTTGAATGAATCTTATATCAGTTAGATCTCATACCTGTATAATGTTAGCTATTAAGACTACTATGCTACGGGGTGAATTTAAAATAAAAAAATTTATGCATACGAAGAGAACATTAATACGCAAACATTTGCAATAATTTAAATTGTTCAAAGTTGTTGCTAGAGAAAGTGATGAGATTCTCTGTTAATTTAATATTAAGCTAAATTATTTTTCTTAGTATATACCGAGATAACCTCTTGTTTGTATTTAGTACTCGTACGGTTTGAACTCTGAAGTTAAACGTAATTGAATAAATGTGCAAAATATTCTAATTTGCATTGTATCCACAAAACTAACAAAATGGAAGGTCATTTTAAAATGCCACAGACAATCTAACTTTATTTATTGCATTCATTACAATAATAGATAAGGAACTAAGGGTGTCTGCCTGCATAGTTTCTAAATAATTTAGCCACAGTGGCCGCACGCTCGCATACATAATAAAACGCAATAATTAAGTAATTCTAGTTATATTTATTAATACTAATTCGGAGAACTTCAAAGAAGAGGTTGTCACGGACAATTCCAAGTTTTTGAATTTCATTCTAAGGCCGCGAAAGCAATCCTAACTGAGCTTGTAGTAACTTTTAATTTTTCGCTACATTTCTATCATAATTTTACAAGTAAATTTTGTTGTTGATAGTCTATTTCTCATGTCAACCCATGTTCACGATAGGGTTAGAAATTAAAGAGAATCATTATAACGTAATCATTATAACGTAATGGCGAGATAGTTTTTTTCATTATTCCTTTGCTATCCTGGAGCCCTCTCACATAGGATGGAGGTCGTCTAGGCTTGCCTGGTCTCTCTCTCTTGTTATAGGTCAACTTGGGACTTTGGACAATTGTGCAACCCAAAGTCAATGGGAGGATGGCGCTTGGCAAGGAAGGCAGACCATCTGCGCCTTCATTGGAATGTAGGTAAGTGACGTAAAGGTCCCTTCAGGACTGAGTGAGTGCCAGGTTTTTGTATGTAGGCATGAGAAATTTTTTGTACTATGGTTGGTGGCAGCGGCAGGTTTTCGTTGGGAACCCCCCCCACACTCTCCGCCACATAGCCGAGGTGCTAGCATGCAGCCCTGTATCAACGCTGTTTACCGAGTGATCTGTCAGCTCATGCTGGCAGTCTGGACTTCACGTCCGAAGTACATCACTCAACATAATACCATAACATGCTTATCTCACTGAAGTACTGATCATGTTGCAATCCGCCATCCAGGAAAATTTAACGCATGGACATATTTTTACCATGGAAAATTTTGTGGCTTATTTTCACGAATCATCAATGTCGGATTGTGGGAAAGAACTGAAGAACTATAATTGGTTCATTCTTTCTCAGGTCTGACATGCTGATTTTGGGGAATGGGTGACACGAATATTCCTATAGGTCAATTCAATTGACCAACGAAACAACTGAGCCTTTCTTTAAAAGACTCGTCGCTGGATATAGGACAGACAGTTTTCAGTTCGAAGTTTGATTAAAAGAGTCTAGCTTTTAACAGTCCGATTTCAGAGTTTTAACTTTAGAGTTCAAAAGATATTGACGGTGATCTTGCGGTTTTGATATGGTTCGATTGTGTTGTACAATTTTAATATTAAAGCTTAATTTGTAAAATATTTGTAAAAGTACAAGCTTTAAGTAAAAGTGTTTAATTAGAATAAACATCTTTATTTTCGTGAAGCGAGTGTGTTAACTGGTGTGGTACAACAGGATACTGCAAAAATAAATAATTAACCTTTTCCAAAAGAGAAAGCATCTTTTCTTTACAGACGGAGTTCTCAGCGAGGGATTATCATCATGTATGTGTGGCCTAAACACATATCTTCCTAGAGAAACATACGAAGAATTAGTAAGTAAACTAATTACTTGTTGTTTTTACTGAATGAGTAAAACACTTCTTAACTGAGTAGAAACAATCCGTCGAAATAAAATTCGGTGCTGATGTTTATAAAGGTACTTCTCCAAAATTTGAAAGATTTTGCAATTAGAGCTTTGAAAATAGGGTCAACCAATCCTAACTTTACGACTTATCTACTGACCTAACACGATAAGTCACTGGAATACATAATTAAAAATGCTCTAGATATGGACAAATTGCAGCAATCCATGGTCTTTACAACTGTTGTTGCTGCTCAAACACCAGTCCACAGTCTACCAGTATGGGCACAGAATAATTTTTTCCAGAGCCCAAATCAACTTAAGGCAGAAAATGTCTACACTAGTCCACTAGCTAATCCACCCATGGAGACCTCTTCTGCAATTCCACCCCTCCAAACTGGAGCACTTGGGACTCCACCCACAATAGCTTTTCACCCAGTTCAAAAAACATTACCAGTGGGCGGGCGATATGGCCACCAAACTACAAGAGGCCCCCCAAAATCATCACAGGGAACCCAAAATTCACTTTATGACACGAGTCATCTGCAATATCTGCAGAATTAACGAGCATACCTACGATGAATGCTTAAAACGCAAAAGTACTCTTTTTTGTACTAATTATCGCAGCTATAATCACGATATACGCAATTGTAAACGCAATCGCCCTGGATATAATTGTGATTGTCAGGGCAGACCTTCAAATGTTCCAAATAGAGTAACCATAAACCAGGTTCAAGCTAAATGTGATTTTTGTGGACGTCGCGGTCATATCGTAACCGAGTGCCACCAAAAACGATAATGAGAGGAACAGAGGAACTCGAAACAGTCGACCAGAAATCCCCAGGCTCGACTTTAAAACTGCAGAATCTTGATACATGGTCCCCTCTGTCCACAGTATCACGAATCCCCATCCTGAAACTCCCCTAGATATCGCCCAAAACGGACAAGTGCAATTAGTAGTAGACACAGGGGCTGAAGTAAGCTTAGCTAAGAAACAAGCACTCAACGACCCTAGCTCAATAAATACACAAAAAACTTGCACAACTCTGGGAATTTGCCAAGGGATTTTCGCTCTTAAAAATAAGATCCCTTGTAACTTTCAAGTAGTGCAAAACTTACCGAACGTCTCTGAAGATGGATTGTTAGAAATAGATTTTCTTTCTTTTCATTGCAATATTGAGGGCCCTAAGCGAACACTAAAGTTTCTTCGACAGAAACTAATCCCGAAAATTTTGCAATCCCTCTATTAAAAACAACTGATAAGAAGGCACTTCCCCACAAGCTTTTTGCCTCAAGGTTAGCTACAAAAATAATGGAACCTGCAGAGGTTAAGCTGTCAACTTGAAGTCTCCCCTTGATGAATAAATACAAGTGGTCAGAATATCGGTTAACATACAGGAAGAAATGCTCTGTCTATCTCAGGAGATAGACGAAGCAATCTTTCTGGCGAGCAGCCTTCTGTCGACTCGAAAAAATAGAGTATTGATAGGAATACACAATGCAAACAGTCAAGATGCGATCATCACTGACCTTTTCTTTGCAACTTTTACCCACAAAAAACTATTACATAGCACCTTTGTCCGCAGAATAGTATGCACCCCAAGAGAGTCTCATGACTAATAAAGCTCAAAAAAATTCTGGAGCTTGAACTCAAAACAAAAAAGATTAAAGTTGACCAGATACTTGAACTGCCTTCTAAAGATGCAATATTGTAGCATCTATGCCAGGTATTCCCAGACTATGACGACACACACGTCCTAGAAAATAACCAGCGATTTAGCTAACTAGAACAAGAAGTCGATCTAGAGACAACGTGAAATGTGTCTTTTCTAAAAGGTGACACAGTCAACTTCGCAAGGGCTATAGCCCATTCAATACCTCTAGTTTACGATCCAGCCCCAATTAATTAGAAAATGTATAGACTACCAGAGATACAAAGGCAAATTATTAATGAAAAACTTCATGAAATGCTAGAAAATGGAATAGTACAACAATGCCCGTCTTCTAGTGGTCCCCAAAAAGGCGTGTTGTCGTGGATTTTCGCAAGTTAAACGAGAAAACAGTAGGTGATGCTTTTCCATTACCACGTATTGACGATATTTTATACCAATTAGGTCACGCTCGGTATTTCACTACACTTGATATAGCCAGGGGCTACCATGAGGTACTTGTCAATCCGACACTATGGACACAAAACCGCTTTTGGCACCAACTATGGACACTAATAATTCAAACGTATGCCTTTCGGTTCAAAGAGAGCTCCAAGCACCTTTCAACGTTTGATGCTCTGACAGGATTACAAGGTTTAGAGTGCTTTGAATACCTGGCTGATATAGTCATATATGGAAAAAATATCACAACCGCAAGCTCCGAAAGGTATTTAACCGTTTGAGAGAACATAATTTGAAACTACAGCCCGAAAAGTGTCAGTTCCTAAAAAAGGAAGTAATATATTTGGGTGAAAAATGTTCCAGTGAGGCAGGTCTCCCAGACCACATCAAGACGGCATGCGTGCAGAGCTTGCCCGTTGCTCGAAGAATGAGACAATTACAGTCCTTTTTAAGACTTCTTAACTATTATAGGAAATTCATTCCTGAGTTTTTAAAAATCGTACATCCGATAACAAATCTGCTTCTTCGTAAAGACAACCAATTTACATGGACTGAAAAATGCCAAGACGCATTTGAAAAAAGCAAGTTAGCACTGATTTCACCTCCTCTACTTATTTATCTTGACTTCGCAAAACCCTTTAATTTAACATCAGATGCTAGTAGCGAGGCACGTGGAGGTACATTGTCCCAAGGGGCTCAACCAATCGCATGCGCCAGCCAGACATTGAACAAGGCTGAGAGAAACTATTCGAGAATTGAAAGGGAATTACTTGCAATAGTTTGGGCCACCAGGAATTTTAGATGCTATCTTCAGGGTCGCAAATTTAAGGTATATACTGACCAGAAGCCCCTCAAAGGCGTATTCTAAGTAAAAGAATCTACTTCACGGTTAATGAGATTCCATCATAAACTTTCGGAATTTGATTATGGAATTGAATACAAATTAGGCAAATACAATACGAATGCCGACGCGCTAAGTCGTATACCACTACAAATAAACAAAGATAACTCCGCTCAGACTTTAACAGTAGAACGCCTAACACTATTTATGTTAGCCCGACAACAAAACCAAATGTAATCACTAGCTCAAAGGAAATACAGACTATACTCAAAGATTATTACGATTCCCATTTTGGTGGACCCCAGGGAGTGATAAAAACATACAAACGCATCAAGTGCAAATATTGGTGGCGAAATATGTTCAGAGATATAAAAAGTTCCAAACGATGAAAGCTTCTCCTTTGTTAAAAGTGCCAGTGGGTATTACGGATATCGCGGAAAAGCCCTTTGATAAGGTCTATTTGGATATTGTGGGACCACTAGAAGAAACAAACCAAAACAATAAATACATTTTAACTTTTTAGGATAACTTATCAAAGTTTGTTGACTGGTACCCCATTCACTACCCAGAGGCAGCTATAGTGGCATAGCTATTTTTTGATGAAATTGTTACACGGTATCGTATCCCCAAGAGTATATTGACAAACCAAGGAAGTAATTTTCTGAGTGATTTATTCAAAAAAATCTGCAAGTTACTACGAGTTATAAAACTTCAATCTGAAGCATATCACCCTCAGTCAAACGGTGCGTTGGAACGGGCCCATCCCCCATTAATAGGATATCTCCCCACAATAATGGACGAAAATCCCAAAACATAGAATCACTTTCTGCGAATAGACTGGTACCAATACATTTTTGAAAAGAAAAAATTAATAACACGCAGGGACCATACGGAAATTTTAGCTAAGGTTATAATTAAGAGAAAAAAACAACAATTAAACTCGATATAAAGTGAAATTCCGAAATTTGTATTATGGGGGGGGGGGGGGGGATGTTTAGGGGTTGAAATTGGTTTTTTGCGATTTTCGGCGAAATGTGACTTCCTAGTGGAAAATGTTCTTGGCGAAAGTTATAGCAAATAAAAATATCTAAAACTTTCATACAAGGCATTTCCAACATAACCTCCAATTTTTCGAGAAAATGGTGGAAACCCGATTATTCGGTATTTTTCTCTCTGGTAAAAATAATTCAAATTACATTAAATTTTGTGAAAATGTACTTTTTTTAGGACAGCCCGTCCCTTTAACTCGTATGCGAATTTGTCTGTCTGTATATTTATATATTTCGTTTTTACTATTTTTGACACCCTCGTAGACCCACTTTTCATCACCACAGCGAGCTGAAATTTGGCACAGGTTCATGTCGCGTGACAATTGAATCTATCAAAATTTGAACCGCAAATTTCCATGAAATACCCAGAAAATCGGTAAAAATCATTTGAAAATTTGGTACAAATTTGATTAGTGATAAATCCGTTTCAGGAAAAATGCAGTTTTCCGATTTTGCCGACTTTAAGGGAAAGTTTTCTAAATTATGCAGGATTAAGTTCCCTATCAACTGGCATCATTACTTTCTCTCCGACAATGGTGAAAACTTGCAGAAAAAATCGAGGAAAATTCATGTAAAACGCTTTTCAGGAGTTTTTCCGACCAAGGAAGCGTTTGAGCGTTTTGCAACCAAAGACAAAGTTGTAGAGCGAAATGAGTTGCATAAAGTTGCTTTTGTGGAAAACTCCATGGAAAACCCGGAAAAGCGGGACAATCATCGGACAAATTTTCATCGATATGACTAGTAATAAATCTGTTAGGAAAAATGCAGAATTTTCCCATTTTTCCGAAAAATTTTCCGAAAATTTCCGGAATTTTCCGACTTTTCCGGAACATTTTCCGACAAAAAAGTTTTATAAGCTATGCGGAATCATTTTGTTTCCGTCCTACTGGCATCAATACATTCTCTTCAACAATCATGAAAACTTGCAAGAAAAATCGAGGAAAATTCATGTAAATTTAAAAAAAAAATCATAGTAATAGGAAAAGTCTGTGGAAAAAATGGAAAATCGGGAAAATTCATGTTATATGGGATCAAGTTGGATTACAGCTAAAAAGCGCTGTTTAAAACATAATTTGAATTTCAGAAAACCGTTGAAGTACTTCAACGATTTGATACTCGAATAATTTTTTTGAAAAACTGGTAAATCAGTGTCTTTTCAGCCGTCATAAAATTGTTTTAAAATATCTCCATGCAGCGCGTAATAACAATTTAGTTAACGTGAAAAAGGCAGAAAATAAAATAAGTAAAAAACGAGATTTCAAACAAAACTGAGGCCAAGCCGCATGAAAAGGTAGTAAATAAACTTTTCTTCACACACAGAGGTGGACTCAGATTTTATTCGCTGACAATCACCGATATATTTCAGTATGATCAATCAGAGGTAATAAGTGATTTGAGTCATGAAGAGAAAGAATATTCAAGAGAAATATCCCAATCAAAAAATCTGAGTCCACCTCTGTGTGTGAAGAAAAGTTTATTTTCTACTTTTTCATGCGGCTTGGCCTCAGTTTTGTTTGAAAACTCGGTTTTTTCTTATTTTATTTTACATTGAATAAGCACATTTTTTTTGGAATCTGGGAAATATGTAGTTTCCGATATATTTACAATTTTCGAGAAAAAAACCAAAATTACTTTCAACACATTAACACACACACACACACCCCCCCCCCCCCCCCCCTCATCATTTCGGAATTTCACTTTATCTCGTGTTTAATTTTTGTTTTCCTCTTAATTATAACCTTAACTAAATTTTCTGTATGGTCCTTGCCTGTTATTAATTTTTTCTTTTGCCGTTTTAGCCTTCACAATCCGTTTTGGAACCAGCCTAGAACGGCTGCATTTGTATATAACAACAGCGTACACGAAGGTACGTAGCTATTGTCTATACGGTCTTACGGTAGATGTTCCCTCAAATTTAAAACTGGAACTAGAGATTGTATACAATCAAGAGAGCTTTTATCACCTGCTTCTATACAAACTGCAAAAGTTATACGAAACCACTCGCGAAAATCTTCTCGCAAACGAACAACGTTCCAAAGCATACTACGATAAGGCCATTCGCCCTATTTCTTGTCATGTAGGAGATAAACCCCCCGATTCTACATAAGAGACTTTTAAGCGATCTCTTAACCTCTTAAATTTAGCGAGTATGAGATTTTAGCAGAATTAGTATTCTACATAAATTTTTGTGGAGACATATTAACTTTAAGAGGTTTTAAGAGCTATTAAAGACGTTTACTTTTCAAGAAGGAAGAAGAAGTAATGCTTTTGGCGGTGCGATGATGGCAATATAACCAACTCACAGGTATATATAATTGTGTGCGTCTTTAAGCAAGTTACATATTTATCGATATAAATAATAATTGTGTGATAAGTTCACAGCAGGTAATGATAATTGAATTATTATTTTAATACCTAAATCGCAGCTAAAGAGATCCACAGCCGTGGTTATGTCCAACAGGATTTTTGTATAAACCTGCAGCAAAAAAATCAATTGTTACCAAAACTTTAAAGTGACGATGATATTGTCGAGTAATGGAGATTATCGTAAGACTATATCATTATAATCACTTTAAAGGTAAAAGACTTTAGCATTCTAAAATTTTATACATCCTCAGAAACAGCAAAGCGATTCAAGCCGTCTCTCATATTGCTCAGAACTATCCTCTGTGCATGGCTCAAATTGTATAATATTATTTTATATATCACAAACTTGTACATATTTATATAGTATACCTACATGAATTTTATAAATATGTACTTATTTTATAACATTTTTATCCAAAATATCCGAAATAATTTAAACAAAACAATTTCTGCAACTATCACGATAAGAGCTCTTATCTCTTAAGTAGAATCGGGGGGAAAGTCTTGCTAGAAAGCGAAAGCAGAATAAGTTCACCCAAATTTTGATAGGACCTTATTTGATAACGGCCATATCTAGCCCTGTGAATAGTACTATAAATATCGGCAGGGGCTAGTTACTGTTCATAATAACAGACTTAAGCTATGCTATTAATAAATTTTTTCTCTTACCAAAACTACTCGATTTTATGTTACTTCATGAGTTAATGAACAGTATATCACCTAGCCTTCAAATCATTTTCTTTCGACCACCAGTGGCCGGATTCTGTATCTCGAGGAGTTTGGAAGTTTGGGAGATGAGAATTTTCGTTTGCCCCGATTTAAACTCCCTAAGTCTCCATTCGAGATTCCCTTGGGGAGTTAGGGAAAACGTGAGAAGTGTCACAATATTGAAGGATGGCTAACTCTGCGTGGGAAAGTCACAGAGCATGGGAGTATTTTCCTACAGATTTAGGGTCTAGAGTACAAAAATACAGGTGAACAATTACTGGGGGAGCGGCTTTGGGGGATGGGGGTCGTACTACCCCCCCCCCCATTGGGGTTTGTCCAAAATACGTCATGTTTGGTATCAAATTAATGAGGGAGAAGCGGGTAATCGAGTGGAGTAGTTTTTTGTATAATTTTAACTTCATAACTGACTTTTACGACCGAAAGACGGATTTTTTATTCTTGGGTCATATACACCCCAGTTTCTATATTTTGCATATATTTCTTGCGTTATTTGTTTCACATCCATTAGTGCTCTGTTGTGAACATTTTTCTCATGGAAAGTGAATTTCCACGACTTGTCAGTTCTTCATAATGATGAGTTGAACATATATCCATTTTTGTACCTAAACATGGACATTTTTTCATCTTAAGAAGGACTGATTCACTTCTTTTGCAGTTATCTCCAAAACCGTTTATTGGACTGAAAAACTAATTACATATCTAATTAGGAGACAAAATGTAGATGCGATTTCATGCTACATACAAGCTTTAACGTGCATATTAAAAATTTTTATAGCATCTCTTCTGTATTGTAAGATGACCAAATTGACCATTTTCGCATAATTTAAAATTTTTAGCGGCTACCTTGAGACACCAAATCCTTATTTCCCTGTAAGTATTGCAAGGATTTCCATAATTTGTTTTTGTAAACATAGCCAGGATATGAAGTGAAGCCATAATTTAATTTGAAATATTCTTCTTACTTCTCTACAACTAACCCAGTCGAGAGTTTTGTCGAGTGGAATAGAGAGTTTCTCAATACAAATTCCCCGAGTTACAGAATTTCGAGTGGAGGGTTAAGTGTCAAAAGAACGCTCATCTCCACAACTCTCCGAGCTAGTGAATCCGGCCGCAGGAGACAGAAAATTCAATAGAGCCGTCAGCTCTTAAATCTCCTTGACTTTGTACTTCGGTTCAGCATATGATGCAAAAGTTGAGAAATGGACTTTTAAATCTTTACAAACTTGCGTCAGTTAACCGTACTGACTTCGGTTGTCGAACAACTTAACCTAGTAGCAACAATTTCTTTCTCTTAGTCAAAACTACATTATTGTTAACCTCTCACCGTTTTGAGAACACAAAATTACCTTCATTTCAAGGCTAGTCAACTATATGTTTGAAGCTTGAGACTACCAGGGTTCAGTCGGACTAAACTCCTTATATTTTTTTTTGTCACGAATACGATTCAATATTGAAACCTTTCACACCACTCTGGAGATGGTCTGAAAACTTAACTAACACAAAACTCGTATTTCTGCCTAAGCGCAAAATATGTGTGTACAGCTTATAGTATACTATAATACTGTAGTACCTCTCTTGGGTACAGTTACTTTCATTCATAAGTGATGTGGATCTGGTGTAGATTTTAAAAACCCTTCAATGAAGCAAAAACTCTTATCAAAAGCTAAGCTAACTAACGAATTTTTAATGACTGTATAAGCAGACGTACGTCATAACCCCCCCCCCCCCCTGAACCTGAGTAAACTGTATTTTCATGTTCACGAATATTTTCACTAATTGTTTGGGACACACCAAGTTTATCTGGATTAACGAATCCCGGTGAAACACCACAGACATACTATTCCCGGTATTTGTTACTCTATCTAAAGACACCGTTCGTTATCCACGAATAACAGTTGACATTAGGTATCTTGTTTAATTATAACAATTTCGCGCAAGATACTGAAACCAAATGTTAATGACTTATTGACAACTTCACTACCAACAAAGTTCGAGCTAGGTGGAATCAGTAGTTCAAACCCGCGAGGGGAACATATATAAGCTGTGTTCTTTTGTGTACCTTCTTCTAGAATTCCCATATACTGGAGAGAACAAATTGTTTTGTCGATTGAAGTGAACTATTTGTAATGTTCGCTTCATTTATAAATCTTCTGTGAAAATATATGAGGCGTTCTATTGTGTATCTTTTGTTCTGCCCTATTCTGCGGACACTAAAGAACACAGCTATACTATATATTCTAGCCAACGCTTTTATATCCAACCTCCATCCAGTTGACTACAATAATGTATTTATTACTAACATAAATCCCCACTCTTTCCGATTCACTTTCGAATAGAAACAAGCCAACAGAGATTCTAATACACTCTACTGGCGGGAACGGTGAAAGTTAACAACAGCTTTCAAATACCGATAGAGTTGTAGATTTTAGGGTTTAAAGTCCTGCCAAAAAAGCAGACAACACTCTGTGTAATACCACTCAATAGAAGTGGCGTACATGAAAAACACACACCTATGTGTACACCCTTTATGTTGAGTTATCCAGAGGAATAAAAGAATTAACGAAAAAATCTTACTTTTTGGAACTCTCTGTTTATGGCTTTAAGAATTAAAAACAAAAAAACACCAACATAAAAAATCAATCGAAAAGTTACTGTACCTTTACAAGTAATTTGTATATAAATCTCCAGCTTGAAGGAGTAATGTCAGAGGCATAAAGGCAATCATACACGTTTTGTCTTAATGGCAAACTGGTTCTGCCTCGTCGAACTGAATAAAAAAGTTACGTATCACTATGACAAATTTTTATATTACAAAAAAAGAGAGACGGATTGCTACTCTCACGACTCTTACTTCTTTTATACATGCATTTATATTTACGGGAAAATCAAGAGTATTCTCACACATTTTTCATGAATGCCCTCAATCTAAATAATATAAAGTTCTTCTCTTGTAATAAGTATTATGATGGATAACGAACGACTATCTTCAGATAAACCCAGTAAAATTATCCTTACCTATACCTGACCTAGAAAAAAGGTAAACTTGTATAATTCCACTACTACACTGCGAATGTTGGCACCAGATTAAATCACTATTTAATGGATCTTATTATCTGCCCGCAGTAGGCCAACTATATCTTAACAAAGGAAGAAAAAGAGTTTCGTATGAGTAGAAACCTTACCTACTCCTCAGTACTACTAAAAGGTTTTGCCTGCCCTAGGCGAATACATTGTACAAGCTGATAATAATATATATAGCACATTTAGTTTTTCTGCCTGCTTCAGTTGTACTCCAATACAACTAGAACTAGAGCTCGTTTTTCTCCACTTTCTAGGGACAAAAGCCCTAGTATGTCTTATGGAATATGAATCCGTGAAAATGTTTTCACTAAATGCAAAACGTTTCAGTACTCATGAAAATTACTTATCAACTTACTATTCTCCGAAGTCATTCTCGACTGACTCGAGACACTGTCATCGTACTGTCTCCTTACTATTACTACTGCCCAGCATGTGGTTCCCATACAGGGAATTGAACCCGGGCCTCCTGGGTGAAAGCCATATTCCAGCGAACGCTGCGTCATACTACTGTTCACTCGGACAGGTACCGTGCGATTGGTCCGTACCAGTAATTGCTCTCGTACTACGTAGAAATTCTGTGGTATATAATTGCATTATTCATCAGTAAGGAAAAATTAACCTATCTCACGACAGTCTAAGCTAGGGGATCGGATAATACCATTTAAAACAGGTTAGGCTCATCTTCCATTATTCTACCCATACTTTAACTACGTCGAATCACGTACGTTTGATTATAAACTTGCAGGATCAAAACACAGAACGGTATGAATTACCAGACGATGACATATTGCTGGAATTAATAAAGCAATGTTTAATAAGAGTCCCGTCCAAGGAGAATACCAGATCAAGAGATTTGTTATGCAGATTGATATCATTAGATCTCAAGAAATAACATTAGTAATAAAATATATCACAAATGGACAAGGTAGAAAAACTACAATCGAATGTGTCAGAAAACCGAGATAAAAATGCTCTGGATTCGTAATGATTCCATAAACCTAAGTTTCTATCAGCCAGATCGTGTCGAATCAGGGATCCATGGAATAGGTAAAAAGACGAGTTATCTTACCCACGGTTTACACATATCAATATAGCACTGAATTGTCTAAAATCTTATTAGCATTGATTTGTCATTGGATTGTCAAATTAAAAGTCAAAATGGCAGAAACCGAAATTAAATGGTAAGATCAGCCGAAGCTGTAGCCGAAAGTGTTGAAGAAAGCCCAGGTTTGTCCATTCCTCGTCGTTCTTTGGAATTAGGCATTCCACAAACGTCATTACACAGTATTTTGCATAAAGATTTGGGTCTTAAGGCTTATAAAGTTCAGTTAACACAAGAACTCAAACCGCCCGATTATCAACAACGTCGAGTTTTTGCTGATTGGGTCCTTGAAATGCATGAAAATGATCCGGAATTCCATCGAAAACTCATCTTGAGTATGAGGCCCATTTCCACCTCGATGGCTTCGTCAACCAGCAAAATTGTCGCATCTGGGGCTCGGAAAACCCAAGAGTTATTGTTGAAAAGCCTCTCTATCCTCAAAGTGTGACTGTTTGGTGCGGTTTATGGTCCTGCGGGGTCATTGGACCTTACTTTTTCGAAAATGATGCTGGAGCAACAGTTACGGTGAATGGATTGCGCTATCGACAGATAATTAATGATTTTTTATGGCCGGAATTGGATGGTATTGATCTGGACGACGTTTACTTTCAACAAGACGGCGCTACGTGCCATACAAGCAACGAAACCATTGATCTTTTACTGGAAAAGTTTCCGGACCGTGTTATCTCTCGAAGAGGTGATCACAATTGGCCACCGAGATCTTGTGACTTAACACCTTGCGACTTCTACCTTTGGGGCCACGTGAAAGAGAAGGTCTACGCCAACAGCCCAGCGTCAATTCAAGACCTCAAAGATGGAATTCGTGAGGCTATCGAGGACATAGGGCAGCCACTTTGCGATTTGGTTATGGAAAATTTCATGAAAATGATATGGTCCTGTAGGCTTGGTCGTGGTGGTCATTTGGCTGATGTTATTTTCCATTATTAACGGCATACCTTCCTCTTTATAATGAAATAAATCATTTATCTCAAAAAATGGCATTTTTCTTTGAATATCAAAATAACACCTCTTATTGGAAAACCCTTTATTAAGAATTAATTATAGACATAAGCATTAATGTCAAGGTCAAATAATTATCTTTTTAGGATAAATAAGCACTTTCAGGAAATCTAAAGAAAACCCTTGTGATGATGTAGTTGTTGTTGTCAAGTGGTTATTACTAGCAGATAAGGCAGATAAGAAAAGAGTATCTGAAGCATTGCAATGCACTCTCATTTGAATTGTATTGAAATTAAATGAAAGGAGAAAATTAATAAGCCTGAGAATAACTTTGCGTAAATTTAATAAAAATACCTTAAACAAATTATGTAATTTCAAGGGAAAGTAAGTATGTATATAATTACATAACATGAATACAACCTAACATAAGTTCTAAATTGAGGTGGGAACACGGAAACACTAATAAGTTCACATCAATTACCATGGATACCTACCCTATAATTTCTGTTAAGAGAAAATCATTATTTTAACATCAAAGCAACGTTCGTCGAAGTATTTGTGGTTTCTTGATAGCTTTTCGAAAAGATGCAGATACTTTAAAAAGTGAAGAATCATTCACAATGCTGAAATAAGTTTGAACTACCTGAGGGGTAGATAAAAACTTGAGGCGGATTTATAACAAGGAAACTTTCTTTCTGACGTTGTTAACCTACGCTGTTGGTAATGATTTTATAGAACTTTTTCCTGTTTTGTTTTGCTCTGTTCTGGTCTTGTTTTTTTAAGGACATCAATATTTTCTTAAAGACATAATTGCTTAATTAAATTTTACCATTTGTTTTCTCGTCAAGTTCGCTGTACCAAAATAATTTTCAAATTTATAAAAAAAAAATGTATCAATTGAATAATGTGAAATACTTCATCGATTAAAGACTGAGAGGAATATACAACAAAAGCCCTCACTATATAAGAGTACATAGAACCGAGAAACCGTTATGGTCAATCGTATATATTTATAGTATTAGTTTCCTCAATGTCTTGCCCACAGTTACCTCAATGTCATGCCCACATAATGAACTATAACCAAGACAGATTACGGAGATTATAAATATGAAGAAATACTAATCAGATTACGGAGAGTAAAAATTATGACGAAATACTAATCACCGCTATGAAGATGCTAAGTATCAACTGGAAATGGCCAATAAAAGTATAGTTGATCAAGGCACCCGAACAGCTTGTCCATCGTAGTATTTACCATCTCAAAGAACTCGGGATTAATAACGACTGCTAGAAATCATCAGAAATCCTCTACGGGCTTTGGTTTTCGAGATATTAGCGATTTGGTTTTGAATTAATATTAGTAATAATTAAGGTTAACAGTAGGATATTTTTGTTAATGCCAATGAATTCTAGATGGTAGGGGGTGGGTCTTTAGTTCTAGGGAGGGGGGGGGGCGAAATTTTTAATCAGAAATTCTCTACGGGCTTTGTTGTTCGAGATATTAGCAATTTGGTTTTGAAGTAATATTAGTAACGATTAAGGTTGACACAAGGATATTTTTTATTCATGCCAATGTATTCTAGATAGTTTGGGATGTCGGTTTTCGTTCTAGGGGAGACGAAATTTTCATCAGAAATGCTCTACGGGCTTTGGTTTTCGAGATATTAGCTACATTTTTTCAAACTCATAATGGCAATTAGCTAATTGACATTTATATAATTGCAAATTGGCCATTAGAAGCTTGGTTGGAAAATTATCTAATTGGAAATTAGATAATTGGCAATTAGTAATGTGGTGTGATGCGTTTTACTGGAATTTTCATAAAATAAACAAATTTAAGCAATATCAACACTTGCAGATAAGAAATATGAAGCATATTGAAGCAATTTCAGCAAATCTCTCCTCAAGTCTTTCTACATGTAAACCAATTTGTGTAAGATCAACCTTTGATTTAACCCTTAAATGCTATACAACGAAAGTAATTTTTGATTGCTAGAAGCTGTAAATATATATTTAATAGAAAGTTATAGAGAACTTCAGGTTAAAGGTAAAATATATGGTTGCTGGAAGGTGTATTGATACAATTTCTTTTGCTGAAAAAATTGTTATCAACTATAAATAATATGCCAAATTAAATTTCAATATTTATTCACATGAAAATAATTATTTATTTCTAATTCTTAAGTTATAAACTTTTCCCCTATGTTCTATATTCAAAATTGGCAACAACATGAGTGAAGTTCTAAGTATTCTATCATGTCTCCCAAGGTCCATTTCTGGGCTCATATTTAATTATATAAACTGGTGGAGCACTAGAACTAAATGTAACCTTCATTGTCACTAATAATTTAGAAATATTAATAATAATAAACTAGTTTCACATTATTAACTTTTATTTATCGGTTATAATATGTAATTGTATACAAATTTTCGTCATGCTGAACAAATGGAATTTTGTATGAACTTACGATCGCTCTTTTATTAATTACATAGAAGTCTCCCTAAGTATTTATTTCATTCAAAGAATCACCTGAAATTCTGCTGTATCTCGAAGTAAGAAAAATATGGTAGTTTTCCAACTCGAGAAACACACGACATCCAAATGCAGTTTAACACCACGTTGCTGCAACAACCTTATATTCCCGACACAGATCCATTTGATATGGTTTCAGGGGAGGTTTACTGCTCCAGCTGCTTTAGCTCATCCATTGCGCAAGTCATTGCTTTAGTATAATTCGTTGTAGCTTCCTTGAATTCCAAACTGATAGTGAATCTGATTCAGCTCCTCATTTTATAGGCACGCTTCGAAAACAAGTTTCCTGTTGCAACCATATTTATCAGCACTTGATTTAATAAATGAATAACTCATGTTTTTCCATAATGTAATTTGATATGACACTTTTTGTGAGCAACCCAATTCCAAGAATTTTTCGCTGCAAACTAATCGAAGCGTTTCACTGGAATTCGCATAAACAAAACACATATTGTTGTTAACAAATATAAGCAATATCAGCACATTGAGTTGAGTGATTCATGTTTATTCTTAGCAGGTAATTTGAACCATACTTCCTTTATTGTTCCAAGAATTTTACCGATCGAAACGTTTCATTGGAATTCGCATACAGTAAACGAATTTTCACATTTACTTTTTATTTACATACAATATTCTGGAAACACATTCATGTAAATAATCTCCTTTGATATCATTCACATTTGCAAATTCGACCAGCAGAATAAAGTAATCAAAATTAAGCAATTAATTTGACTGATTTATGTTTTTTTAGTTTATCGTTTAATTCGATATCATGTCAGGCTGTAAGCAAATTAGTTTGAATTCATGCTGTGTAATGATTATTGTAGCAGCAGGATCATTCATATTTACACACCGTTGCTATAAAAGCGCAACCAAACGCTGGGGGAGCACCTGTCAATCTAAGTAAATCTCAAGGTTAGTGTCTAATAAAAAAAATTAAAAATGGAAATGCTTTATTAATTAGCACTTGCGAGCATATGTGTATAATTGGTGCAAATTCCGCTGACAAAAACAATATTGTTAAAGAGTGCAACAGAAACATTCGAAAATTTCAAGCAGCATTTCCGAAGTGCAATAAGAATGCTAGGAAATGACATTTGAAGAGCTGTATTGCTAAATTTAAATCGTTAAGACTATTAATCAAAGCTCCCCGTCGAGGTAGAGCAATTAATCAATGTGTAATAAGAAGTGATTTTATTAAGTAGAAAGAAATAAAAACAGCGTTCGCAGGTAGAATTCGGGCAGGTTTTATTGTAAATATGAGATATATATAAATCCTAAGCTATTTATGCAAGATATTGCCAAATTTCTTACTGGCCGTATTAAGAATACATTAAAATCACAATTTCACATTAAAGTTTCTACAACGTTTTGCGGTGAATTTATTAAAGATACTGGTGATAATGAAGTTATTAAAGACCTTAAGTATTTCCAAGCAAGAACTGCTCCAATCAGTGTGGAGAATAATTTAAATTAAAAATTTATACTCACTTAGCTAGAAGAGTTTCAAGAGGAAAATAGTGGGTGGGCACTGCATGCAGTAATACAATAAGCGGTATATATCAACGAGTTTGTGCCGATTCGAGGATCACTAAATATAACTCTACCAAAGAGATTGTATCAAAGCAAGATTGCAATAACTTCAAAAATAATAATGAAACATGTATCACGTGGGCAGTAACATCAGCGCTATATCCTGCAACTGCCAAACCCGACAGGACCTCATCATATCCACTTTATTTAACTGTACTTAATTTAATTGGGATAACATTTCTTATGACACTTAAGCAAATTACGCAATTTGAAGGCCAGAGCAATTTATAAATAAACGTATTCATCCTAGATAAAGAGCGTTTCTTTACCAAACTTCCAGTTAAACTTACGAAACACTGCAGATCATGGATGATGATGATGACGACGATCCTGGCAGATATCATTTCCGCAGGATTCAAGATTTTCGCACTTCGTATTGAGACAAACTTCAAAAAATGGCCATAGAGTGTAAGTAGTTGTCCCATGAGAGTTCTGGCCCAATTTTCCCATATAAAAAGTGGCAACATTTTTCCCAAACTTTTCTGAGAGTTCTGCATCACTGAGGAGGCGAGGTTCTGAGGTCGCTCTTTTACTGAAGTACTGAAGTTTTCTTTTAAGAGGGTACTGATGCCAACAACAGCAACCAATGTAGGTAGGTATGTTGACGTGGAAAGTACATTCTTAAATAGTGCAAACAGAATCGCAGCCAAGTAATGTAAAGTATATCGAATAATGTAAACAAAATCCGCACTAATTAATATCAATACTAATTCCCAGGACGTTTTTGTTCATGCCAGTACTAGTACAGAAATGTTGACTTTGCCTAATTTTCAGCTGTTTCTAATTTGCTAATTCGTACAGTCCAGTAAAGTAAACAAATTCGGACACCTGAGTAATGTAAACAAATTCACACAGCACCGAGTGAAGTAAACAAAATCGCAGTCGAATAATGTAAATGAAATTCGCACAGAGCCGAGTAAAGTAAACAAATTTATGAAAGATTCTCAATAGCTGAAAAAAAAAAACAATAATTGATATGTTGTCTTAGATGAATAGTTATAATTGAAAATTTCTTTTGCTGAAAAAAAAATTTGTGGATTAGAAAGCCAAGAGTGATCATGATATCTAAAAATAGATCACGGCTGCTTGTAAGAAGTAGTGGAAATTAAATCCTCTGTGGCCAAGTGGCTAGTAATGTGATATCGCCGCTTCCATGGCCAAGTAAAGTTAACAATGTCTTTTGTATCTAGGAGTGTGTATTGAAAAGTCATAAGTTTTATGAAAAATTGTTTTTTATTATCATTTATTCGCATCAAATTCACTAGTTTTAAAACTTAAATTATAAAATTTTTCTCTGTGCTTCATATGCAAAATTCACAACAATATATCTGAGGTTCTACTAATCCTATCTTGCAAGCGAAAGTGATCCAGAGCATATGTCTCCCATGGTCTTTTTCTGGGTTCATAATCAACCATATAAACTTGTGGAACAGCAGTAATAAACTTGGTCTTCATTATCACGACTAATTTAGGATACTAAAAAACAATATTTTCACATTATTCACTTTTTATTATTCAACGATTAAAATAAATAATTGGATACAGATTAATATCAGTCTGAATAAATTCAATTATATATGATCGCCCGATTGGTTCTCTGTTAATCACCGAGAAATCTCCCTTGGCATTTACTTTACTCAAACTATCGTCCGAAATTGTGTTGTATCGTGAAGAAAGAAATAGTTGATAATCCTCCAAATTCAGAACCATACGAGTTCCACATGTAGTTGTACACCTTCTCGCTCCAAGAGTCTAGTAGTCTTTATCCAACTCCATTTGGCAGGTCTTCAGGGACGGTTGGTAGTGAGCCAACTTCTTTATTTCATCCATTGCGTTTGGCATTATTATTATTTTCTCCATACTTCCTATTCGTTTGAACTCCGAAATGAAACTGACAATGAATCTTATTCAGTTCCTTAATTTATAGGCAATCTTCCAAAACAAGTTTGATCCTGTTGTAACCAATCCTCACAGCTGAATAAAGTAAACAATGAGCCATCCTCACGTAATTTGATATGACCCTTCCTGTTTACAAACTCGCATTTAAGCTGACTAAGTCATTCACAGCTGTGTAAACAAATTTACAAATTTAATCTAATGAGCAATCCTCACGTAATTTGCTACACCGCTGTAATCAAATTCGCGGAATGAGTCATGCACTAAACAAATTTAATCGAATGAGCTATCCTCACGTAATTTGATATCTCTTCACTTCCTGTAAACAAATTCGTATAAATCAAACAGCGAGGTGTTCCTATAAAAGCGCAGGAAAACCGCTAGTAGCCATCATTTAATTTCAGTGAATATCAGTGTTAGTTTAAAATATAAAATAATTCAAAATATATTCGGTTTTAGTAAATAAAAGTTTTTCAATAATTCAAAATTCTCGAAAAGATGTGATGGAGTGTTTAAAATATTCAATGAATAAAAACAATATTGTTAAAAAGTGCAATAGAATCATGCATAAATTCAAATTGCAATTCGAGAGTGTAAAAAGAATGCTAGGAAACGGCATTTCGAGAGCTGCATCTGGCAAATTAAAGCATTGAGAGCGCTATTTGGAACTCCCCGACGAGGTGGAGAAATTACTCGCGTAAGAAGAAGTGATTTTGTAAAGTGGGAAGAAATAAATACAGCGTTCGTAGGTAGAATTCGGCAAGGTGTTATTGCAAGTTTAAAACATATCGATCCGAAGCTATTTATGCAAGACGCTGCCAAATTATTTACGCGTCGTGTTAAAAATACCTTAAAACATTATTTTAATATTAAAGTTTCTACAACGTTTTGCGGTGAATTTGTGAAAGAAACTGGTGACAATGAAATTACAAAAGACAATAAATATTTCAAAGCGAGTACTGCTCGAATTAGTGCAGATGATAATTTAGAGGAGCGGTTTAAATCAAACATTTTGGATCCAATAAACACTAAGCTGGAAGAAATCCAGAAAAAAGACAGTGGCTGGGCACTGCACTCTATACTACATATAGCAGCACATATCAGCAAGTTTGAACAGCTCCGAGGATTTTCATGTATACCTCTACAAAAGGAGATTATATCAAAAAAAGCTTGTATTAATTTGAAAAATAATGATGAATCATACTTCGCATGGCCGTAACATCAGCGCTATATCCTGCAACTGCCAGCACTGATAGGATCTCATCATATTCACATTATTCAACTGTACTTAATTTAACTGGGACAACATTTCACATGACACTTAAGCAAATTATGCAATTTGAAGACCAGAACGATTTATCAATAAAAGTATTCATCCTAGAGAAAGAGCGTTTCTTATCCACAGTTCCAGCTAGACTTTCGAAACACAGCATGGAGCGATATGTAAATCTCCTAATGCTACAAGATAACCATGATAATGCTGCAATGGATAAAGATCATATATATGATGATGATGATGATGCTGGCAGATATCATTTCTGCTGGATTAAAGATTTTTCGCACCTCGTATCGAAACAAATTTCGAAACCTGGTGGGGGCAGAAGGCATATTTGTGATAGATGTTTGCTCTACTTTAACTCTGAAGAAAAATTAACATTACACACTTCTGAATGCGAGAAACAAAACGACTGCTATGTTTCTCATGTTTCTCTCGATATTTTCCTGTTAAGTGGCAATGGTCCCGAACTCGTTCCTCATCGGCTGCAAACGTTTTTTCACATATATGTCAGCAAATATTTTCTATATGTGAACGCCGTTAGTCGGGGCTGCATTGGCCTGATGCTCAGCTTCTCCTGTACAGATATGGATGCAAGTTTTTGCATTTCTAATGCAAACCATTGTTGGCAATTCTTGTCTAGATATGCTCTGTAATATGAGAGTTTAGCATCATGTTTGCAGTGGAAATAGAATCCTATGCTGTGAACTTCATGTTACTGGATTCGCTGTGTATTTTGATCATTTCCCTGAACTGGCTTCAATATTGACTCAAGATCGGCATACACACAAAACGGGACAGGATTCTTATGGTTATAATTCTTATATTCCAACCATTTCCTTTCCTCTTAGGGAAACATAATCCTGCAGCCCTTTTTTTTCTCACATTCAGGAGTGTGTATTGTTAATTGTTCTTCAGAGTTAAAGTAGAGCAAACATCTATCACAAATATGCCTTCTACCACCACCATGTTTCGATACGAGGCGGGAAAGATCTTTATTCCAGCAGAAATGATGTCTGCCAGCATCATTATCATCATCATCATCGTCATCCATATGATCTTCATCCATTTCAGCATTATCATAGTCATCTTGTAGCATTAGGAGATTTACAGGTGGCTCCATGCTTCGTTTCGCAAGTCTAACTGGAACTGTGGTGAAGAAACGGTCTTTCTCTAGAATGAATACGTTTATTGATAAATCGTTCTGGTCTTCAAATTGCATAATTTGCTTAAGTGTTATAGGAAATGTTATCCCTGTTAAATTAAGTACAGTTGAATAATGTGGATATGATTAGGTCCTATCAGTGTTGGCAGATGCAGGATATAGCGCTGACGTTACGGCCCATGCGAAGCATGATTCATCATTATTTTTCAAACTAATGCAAGCTTTTTTTTATGCAATCTCCTTTGGTAGAGGTATATATACGAAGATCCTCGGAGCTGTTCAAACTTGTTGATATGTGCTACTAGATGTAGTATAGAGTGCAGTGCGCAGCCACTGTCTTTTTCCTGGATTTCTTCCAGCTGAGTATTTATTGGATCCAAAATATTAGATTTAAACCACTCGTATAAACTATCATCTGCACTAATTGGAGCAGTACTCGCTTGGAAATATTTAGTGTCTTTTGTAATTTCATTGTCACCAGTTTCTTTCACAAATTCAACGCAAAACGTTGTAGAAACTTTAATATTAAAATAATGTTTTAGGTATTTTTAAGACGACGCGTAAATTATTTGGCAGCGTCTTGCATAAATAGCTTCGGATCGATATGTTTAAATTTGCAATAAAACCTTGCCGAATTCTACCTGCGAACGCTGTATTTATTCCTTCCCACATTACAAAATCACTTCTTCTTACACGAGTAATTCCTCCACCTCGTCGGGGAGTTCTAAATAGCGCTCGCAATGCTTTAATTTGCCAGATGCAGCTCTCGAGATGTCGTTTCCTAGCATTCATTTTAGACTCTCGAAATGCAACTTGAAATTTATGCATGATTCTATTGCACTTTTTAACAATATTGTTTTTATTCACTGACTTTTTATACACCCCATCACATCCTTTCGCAAATTTTCAATTATTGAATAGCTTTTATTTACTAACACCGAAGATATCTTTAATATTTTTTATATTTTAAACTAACACTGAGACGTACTGAAACTAACTTATGGCTCCTAGCGGTTTTCCTGCGCTTTTATAGGAACATCTCGCTGTTTGCTTTATGCGAATTTGTTTACAGGAAGTGAAGAGATATCAAATTACGTGAGGATAGCTCATTCGATTAAATTTGTTTACACAGGTGTGCATGACTCATTCCGCGAATTTGTTAAAGCGGTGATAGCAAATTACGTGATGGCTCATTAGATTAAATTTGTAAATTTGTTTACACAGCTGTGAATGACTTATTCAGCTTAAATGCGAATTTGTAAACAGGAAGGCTGATATCATATTACGTGAGGATGGCTCATTGTTTATTTTATTCAGCTGTGCGGATTGGTTACAACAGGATTAAACTTGTTTTGGCAGTTTGCCTATAAATTAAGGAGCTGAATCAGAATCACTATCAGTTTCATTCGGGAGTTCAAACAAATAGGAAGCAAGGAAAAAATAATAATAATGTCAAACGCAATAGGTGAAATAAAGACGTTGGATCAGTACCAACCGTCCCTGAAGACCTGCCAAATGGAGTTGGATAAAGACTACAAAATTCCTGGAGCGAGAAAGTGTACAACTACATTAGGAACTCATGTGGTTCTGGATTTGGAGAATTATCAACTATTTCTTCCTTCACGATACAACACAATTTCGAACCAATCGGGCGATCATATAAAATTGAATTTATTCAGACTGATATTAATCTGTATCCAATTATTTATTATAATCGTTGAATAATAAATAGTGAATAATGTGAAAATATTTTTTTTAGTATCATAAATTAGTCGTGATAATGAAGATCAAGTTTAGTACTGCTGCTCCACAAGTTTATATGATTGGTTAAGAACCCAGAAAAAGACCATGGGAGACATACTCTCTGGATAGCTTTCGCTTCCTAGATAGGATTAATCGTACCTCAGATATATTGTTGTCAATTTTGGATATGAAGCACAGAGAAAAATTTTATAATTTAAGAATTAAACATAGTTAAATTGATGCGAATAAATGATAATAAAAAACAATTTTTCATAAAGCTTATGACTTTTCAATACACACTCCTAGATACAAAAGACATTGTTAACTTTACTTGGCCATGGCAGCGACGATATCACATTACTAGCCACCTGGCCACCGAGGATTTAATTTCCACTACTTCTTACAAGCAGCCGTGATCTATTTTTAGATATCATGATCACTCCTGGCTTTTTAATCCACAAATTTTTTTTCTCAGCAATAGAAATTTTTAATTATAACTATTCATCTAAGACAACATATCAATTATTGTTTTTTTTTCAGCTATTGAGAATCTTTCATAAATTTGTTTACTTTACTCGGTCTGTGCGAATTTTATTTACATTATTCGACTGCGATTTTGTTTACTTTACTCGGTGCTGTGTGAATTTGTTTACATTACTCGGCTGTCCGAATTTGTTTACTTTACTGGACTGTGTGAATTTATCAACGCAAGGTAGCAAATTAGAAGCACCTGAAGAGGAAAATTAGGCAAAGTCAACACGTCTACCTACATTCACCCCAACCAGCTTCGCTTGATCTATTTTTAGATATATCATCACATGGTTCAATCCTGTTTATAAAGACGCCTAATATCATCAAATCTTTAACACACAATTTAGGTTATAGTTGTTGTTTTTCAGCTACTAATATTAATTACACCTGAGAAGGTAAGATTGCTAATATCTCGAGGATTTCTGGTGAAAACTTTACCCCCTAGTACTGACATGAACAAAAATATCCTAGGAATTATTACTAATATTAATTAGTGCGAATTTTGTTTACAGTATTCGATTTTGTTTACATTACTCGGCTCTGTGCGACTTTTGTTTACACTATTCGGCTATGCGAATTTGATTATCGGTCTGAAGACGGACATTTCCATGTCAACATACATACCTACATTGGTTGTTGTTGTTGGCATCAGTATCCTCCTAAAAGGAAACTTCAAGATGTCCTCAAATTTTCAGTACAAAAGCGGCCTCAGAGCCAACACCATCTCCCCTTCCCTTGATCTCTTAGTGATTCAGAACTATCAAAAAATTTGGGAAAATAGTTGGAACTTTTTGTATGGAAAAAGTGAGCCAGAAACGCCATAGCATAACTACTAGCTCTGATAACAGCTTAACAGCTTTTCAAACAGCTCTGGTAACAGCTTAACCGCTTTTCACACACCACTGATAACAGCTGAACAGCCCTTCAAATAGCTCTGATAACAGCTTAACAGCTTTTCAAACAGCTCTGATAACAGTTTAATAGCGCTCAACTGTCGAGCGGACTCATTGATTGAATAGACTCACTGCTTCAGTTGAGCGATAAATTGAGTCAAAATTTGAGTGATTTACATCTTTGGAAGAATCAATGAATTTCGTGCCTAAGAGCAAAGCATAGCAAGATTCGCTGAACAGACTCTATACGGTCGATGTGTGTACTGTAAAATACAGACCAGACCTGGCTAGCGTATTCAAGAAGCGGTCTAATAAAAGAAGTGTACAAACGCAATGTTATGGTTGGATACCATATAGTTTATATGGGAGATAAAATTCAATCAGTGGTCACATTTACACCCAAGACACAGACAGAGTCCACACGGCGAATCCGAGAACTGATAGTTATAAGTGATTGGCGCCTGATTCCTATGGAAATTCATAACCCCATATTTGTCGATATTGAGCACCAAATTATTGCGTTTGCACCAATAGTAAAAATTTTATGGTCACCCTGCGTCTGTTCACAATCGTGAAAAGATTTAATTTGAGGGAACAGTTTATCGTCATCAAAATAATTCAAGACTATGCTGTGGAACAATGTCGTTTTGAAAAGCTGTTTATCTGTTATTAGAGCTGTTTGAAAAGCTGTCAAGCTGTTATCAGAGCTGTTCGAAAAGCTGATGTCAGAGCTGTTTGAAAAGCTGTTAAGATGTTATCAGAGCTCTTTGAAAAGCTGTTAAGTTGTTATCAGAGCTGTGTAAAAGCTGTTAAGCTGTTAGCTGACCTCACTTCCGGTTGGTCTCAAAGGTCAAGGTGACGTCAGAGGTCAGGGCCAAATTGAAACCTCCGAGACCACGCGCCAAATAGCAGTTTCAAAGCGCCATCCAAGAATAGGGCACCCACCACCACCACCGCCAATACCACCACCCTACCACAACCCAGCACTACCGCCACCCGTTGTAGTGGTCAAATATTATACGGGATTTCCCGACTTAGTATGGGAAATTGAATAAAAAGAAGGCCATATATAAAATATCATTTATTAAAAATTAAAGAGTATTAATTCTTATAATCTTATGGTACAAAGTTGTATGTAATCAAAGTTTCCTCTGTTTGATGAATCTGTCGTTGTAATCAACATCTGCCTACAACATATGTTCCCATGATCCTTTATGGGCTCTCCAAATACACAAAATGAGAATTTTTAGTGCTAAGTTAAATCGCACTTCTTAAGGCATGCCTCGCAATTACTTTGTATCAATGTTTGGTAGAATTCATATAGCTTCACAACTTGTTTTAGGTATCTAGCAACACCACAACATTCACATGTATCTAGCCCATCCGTTGAATCATCCCTTGACCAAGAGCAGCTCATATAGTGCTCACCAAATTTTGACTCGACTTTTTTAATATTTTCATATAATTTTAAAAAGTTATAGCATTCCTGACATCCATTGAATCATCCCTTGATCAAGGGCAGGTTATATAGTGCTCACCAAATTTTGACTCGGCTTTTTCAATATTTTGATATAATTTTAAAATGTTATAGCATTCTTGAATTTGTTTCTTATACTCATCGAGTAAGATGTTATTATATTCTCTTAAAAACTCCTCAATATCCATTTTAACAGTTCAAAATTCGGGAACACACTAACCACTAACCGAATTCTAATGCAATTTACTTTCCCCATTTAGATTTTGAATAGAAAATACCTGATACTTATAAAATTGCCTGCTACCTAGTAGATTTTGAATAGAATATACTGTTACCAAATTCTTATAAAATTTGATTATCACTATCTATTTTTAGCTGTTTTAGGATATGCTTTCTCCTAGAACAGATTTTAGAAAATGGTTCTCGACTTCGTGTTCGAGATATGATTTTTTTTATAATCACTATATACCCTAACTAATTTTATAAAAACATCCCGATTTTTTTATATGGAACATGTTTTATATAGAACATGTGGATTTATATAAAGCTTACTCACCAGAAACTGCATAAAATCTTGGATTTTGTTTGGATCATACCAGATTATAATAAAATTTTCTTCTCAAAACTCGAGATGAAAAATGTTGATGTCAACTTAGAAGCGACAAGCCCGAGATGAAAAATAAGCGAACTCCAGAAACAAAATTGAAGGCCTATTCTATTTCCCTATGCTGGAGAGTGCTGAAAGTGATCTCGTATCCCCAAAACTCGAGATGAAAAATAAGCGAATTCCAGAAACAAAATCGAAATCCTATACTATTTTCCTATGCTGGAGAGTGCTCAAAGTGATCCCGTATCCCCAAAGTGATCTCTTGTCATCAAGTCCGAGATGAACAATATATGTGGTATCGGCTAATGCCGCTAGGGTACGTTACTCAAGAAATGGTGTTTGCACTCGAAAGAGCAACTGTGACTTTTCAATACATGCACCCCGTATGCCCAATAATAAAAATTTGCTAAGAAAACATCAAACCAAGGTGATGTGATGTTGTGAAATTCGAATGATGCTGATATCTGTAACTTCCCCACTAAGAGAACTGATTTAGGTGCAGCACCTGTAAACAGCAAAAACCAAAATGACATCATACGTGATACTTACAACTTCCCCGCTAATAAAGGAAAACAGCAAAACCAAGGCATGCTGGTAGTACTGTCTAATGTCACTAAGGAAACTTATTCAAGAAATGGCGTCGGCACTCGAATCCTGTAAAAGCCTAGGCGAATGTTTATATCTACAACCTCTCCGCTAATAAAGGAAAACAGCAAAAGCAAGGCATGCTGGTAGTACCGGCTAATGTCACTAGGGAACTTTACTCAAGAAATTACGTTTGCACTCGAATCCAAATTATGGAATATGTCAAATTGTATCAGGGCATTGGATGGGAAATATATTACTTAATATTAAATGCCCGTACTACCGACTAATGCTACTAGGGAACCTTACTCAGGAAATGGCGTCTGTACTCGAATCCTGTAAAAGCCTAGGCGCATGCTGATATCTTCAACTTTCCCGCGTATAAAAGAAAACCGCAAAAGCAAGGCAAGTTGGTATTACCGGCTAATGCCGCTTACTCAGGAAATGGCGTTTGCACTCGAATCCTGTAAAAGCCTAGGCGCAACATTTAATGTTTGCCACCTAGAGCCCCACTGACATCTTCTACAATCTATTCATGGTGATGTCATGTTGTGAAATTCGAATCATGCTAATATCTACAATTTCCCCACTAAGAAAACTTGCAGCACTTGAAGGCAACAAAACCAAGATGATGTCCACTAATAAAAGAAAACAGAAAACCAAGGCATGCTCATAGTTCCAACTAATGCCACTAGGTAACCTTACTCAAGAAATGGCGAGCCCGTAGATTTCTGATGTAAATTGCCTCCCCCCTCCCACCCCACACCACCTAGAAACCATTGGCATGAACAGAAATTTCTTGAATTATTAATACGCTAATATCTCGAAAACCAGTGCCCGTAGAGGATTTCTGATGAAAATTTCATTCCCCCCTCCCTATCCTAGATTATAATGCCCCCCACCAACCAACCATCTAGAATTCATTGGCAAGAACAAAAATTTCCTAGCGTTTACTTTAATTATTACTCATATTAGTTCAACACCAAAAGCCTACATTTAGGCGCTCAAGAAAAATCATAATAAAAAAGCCGACACTTAGGTGCACCACATATCTATCCAAGAAAACCGTAGTACCGGAGCATGCTGGTAGTACCGGTTAATGCCGTTAGGCGCAGTCAAGGCCAAATGACACATCCAAGACATATGCCAGTTAAGGCTCACTGGTGTATCCAAGACATAAGCCAGTCAGGACTCAATGGTACAGCCAAGACATTAACCCGTAGACCAAGACCCAGTGGTGCATCAAAGACATAAAGCAGATTATTCAAGACACAAACCCAGATTTGGAATGTTCTGAAACTACCTACAGATGGTGGCGCCACCTGTGAAGAATTCGTGGGAGCAAAAATTTTGCGCGTGAACTGTCATAGAACAACTACTTATATTATCCCGTGCATTTGAGTTGCGTCAAGAAATCCATACTTTTCTGCAAGAGCAAGGGCATGCAAGCTCCACTGTGCGTGGATCGAAGATCCTTTCTATGCTCAAGCTCCATCAGAATTCAGTTCGCAAGAAGATGAGATTCTCGTTGAACTCTCTTTCGACAATAGTCGCAAAGCTAAATTTGTCTGATCTTATTTGGTGGTGTTTTGGATAATAGTCAAAAGTGTATATCCAACTCTAAGTTCAAAAGCTTTAAGAACTCACATTCCTTTTGCAACATCCTATTTATGCGAAACCGAATTTTCAGCAGCTTTCTTATGTAATAAAGCACAAATATCGCTCAAAAATCAATGCGGAGCGAGAAATGGAAGTAACAATATCAAGTTTTATCAAGCTCACACGTCACATTAACTAACTTGTAATTGAAAGTTTTCACATTTTGTATTTTCAAATTATTCTGTCATTTGTATTATATTATCCTTTTTGTCATTCCGTTTCTAACGCATAGAAATAATGCTGCTAGAGCAAAATTAATTGAATACCCATGCATAATATTAAAAGTTATTTTGGGTTTTGCAAGTCCGTCTCTCCGTCCGTCTGTCCATGTGCACGAAAGCTCGAGAACGCTTTTTTTAAAAAAAAAAGTAAAATTCGAATATGAAATAAATCGGGCAACTCCTTCATGGGGTTGCCATGCAAAACTTTAGTCTTTCACTACATATTTGGACACTGCGTGAGAACGCGTTTATGTAGAGTGTTGAAATTGTTTTCACGGCGTTTTCATAAAAATAGCAATTATAATTGAAAAAATGGGCTAAATCGGGCAACCCCTTCTTGGTGTTTCCATATCTAAATTTATGGTTTTTAATATTTTGAAAACTATCCATGCTAGACGTTTCTAATGTACTGAAAATTTCTTCAAATTATGAAATCCTATGAAATTGATTATAATCACTTTTACTATCCGACGAGCCGTTCTAGAAATATATGCGAAAAAGCACTTCAACAACCAAATTTGCACAGATGGGTGACCATACGAAATTACGTACATACGGGCAATTCTAGCTTTTTTACTTGTTAATAATTAACATTCAAATTCAAAAGTTAAGCGATTTTAAAATTCAAATTATGAACGAATGATCAATGTCTAGTGTCTAGGGTTCTCAAACAGGCCATCCTCTTATTGAAACCTGACAAGAACCACGCATCAGAGTGAGACGTTCATATCCCTTCTTATTCTCGAAGCTTATTCCATTTAGTCGATAGCCGCTTTAGGTTAAGCCCGTTGCCAAGTTCACGGCCATGGGCTACGTTCAGCGAAAGGTGTTTTGTTACAAGTTTATCATTTTTCAATTCCGGTTTGTTTGTTTACAATTGGATTGTCATTGTTAGTCGACGGAATGTTTACGGTTACTTATATTATGTCAGCCTCAGTCATACAAAGGCAATGGCAAGAAATATTATCAGAAAAGAAATAGGTCACTAGGAAAATACTTAAAAATTGAAAAAATTATAAAATTATAATGGGATCTCTTCTATTAAACTCCTTCAATACTTCATAAAGTTTCAGCCACTAAATTATGTGCCTAATAAGTAATTACTTGATATAAGCGTGTCCAGCCTTTAATGTCCCATAACAGAAATATTCGAATAAATAAAATTATGCCTATCTTGTACAACCCATAATTTCTTCAAAAGCGAATAATCTATCACAACAGGTGCCATTTCTTTTCAAAAAGCTAATTACCAGAGCAATGAGGGGACAAAATGTAGGTTGATCCGATTTTCCATCCTTCTAGCACTTTCTAATTTATTGCCTATTTGTAGCTGGAAAATGAGGCATCCCTAGAATTAACTAGAGTGAGATAGGATGTTCATTTCGTTCGTCTTATCACACTTAATCTTGTATTTATGGTCTATAGAAAATGTATAACTCAGTTCTAATAAAATTACGGGATGATGACGAGGGTATGTTATGGTATACATACAACCTAGCTTACCACCTCAGCCTGATAGATATAAATAGCTAAGTAGAGTACATCCCTGCTGCCTACCCTTATTTCACTTTCACATTTCTTTTACTAATAACCATGGGCAATAAGGGCAAGATTCAGACAAATGGCCGATTACTTAAAATGAAGGTGCCGTTCCAATTTCTACATGTTTTATGTCAAAGCTTGCACGTTATAATTTGTCTTTGATTTAGTTCTGCTGAAGAACAAATGGAGCCGCTTTTGATTATTCTTCATTATTTTTCGGGATCTTAATTTTTCGTTTTTCCCTATAATTAGGGCAGCTGATGAAAATTTATGGCACCACAAGCGTAAGACTATAATGATGCATGTGTATTAGAGGATGTTTTTAAAGGGGGCATTTAAGTAAATATAAGTACTAATTAGGTATATAAATTGAGGGCCAAAGGTCAGGTTTACAGAAGAAAATAACGGAGAATTTGGCATGGAATCAAAGAAAAGCAAACGCAAGACTTGATTAATATTCGTGCTGTCTTCAAAGGAATTACAGAGATTGTTCCTTTTGGCAGATATAATCACGACTCCTAGACAAATTGCTTTGGTAGGTTTCCTTTTATTATAATTGTTCTTTCAACTTCTTGGCTCTTATGTTTTACAAATTATACCCACAATTCTTATGATAATATCATTGAGGTCTTTTTTTTTTGTCGTGCCAAAACAAAATATTCCTTCCTTTGCGATTGGTTTTAAGAATCATAAAACACCTTTAGTTTAGTTAGTCGGACTATACTGATTAATGGATTTGCGATGCATTTCGAATAGGGTGCTTTTTTAACATAGGTGCTATATACTGCTGTTATGTTGAAAAATACTTATTTTGTTTTTTTTTTATTTATTTTTTTATTTTATATAATGATGCCAAGGTTCAGGGTATACCGCATGATAATAATAGCATAGCCTTTACAAAAAAGGAACGAATGGTAAAATTTTGAAGAATATTAGGCTGATTCTAGGAGGTAACTATGAATGCGTCACTTGAATTTCTGGTATACTGTTCCATGAATTCCCTCTCTACATAACATGATTTGTAATAATATGTGAAAAATTCAGTCTCTACGCGATACTGTTTTATATAATAATAGTTTTAAATATCGGTTTATCTAATAATAATATAGTTTTAAATATTTGTTTATATAATAATACAAATACAGTTTTCACACAATATGACATGACCCCTGCTGTTGCGATGGGGTACTCTAACCTTTAGCCCCATACCACATGTACAAAATCTTTTAGTCCCGTGGTGATATGACCTACACTTCGGATGTTGCTGTGGGAGCCGACGTGACATCCAGTAAAGTCATTGTTACCATATCAGGCCGGGACGAAACTGCCGTGACCTGATTTCCATTGCGAATGAAAGAATATCAAGTACAGGGAACTTCGCCGCTTGATGCTTTCACCACTGCACCAAGGCTTCTACAATTTCCACGATTTATCGGACTATGTAAATGTACAGTACCTTATTATCATAAGGTGTTCTAAGTTCTTCTTTTACTAGCACGCCAAAGACTTCCCTCGTCGGCACTGAGATTATTTTTAAGGGAAATAGCCTCCTTGATTCCGTATATCGTGCCCATGTAATGGCCTATATGTGATCGAAACTTCCAGTTTCACTGGTCTTTTTGCAGTAGATTAAAAAAATTAGGCTGAAATAACATCAAAATTTAAGCTACACAATACCTGCAGCTCTGAGGGATTCTTTTCATATTCGATTCTTTCCAGTACATCCCGATTAGGGTACGTGCACAACGAGGCGAGCGAGGCTGTATCAAGAGTTTAAGATATAAAATGATTGCACGCTATACTATGAGAGTGTTCATAACAAAGCTGTGTTATCGCGCGATGTGACGAGACACCTCAAGGTGTCGTTTTTTCTCGAGGTGTAGCGCTCTAGTTCCGATAGCTGGCATATTCTTATAGGTTTATTCTTTAATATAATCGAAAAACTCTTTACTCATTGTCATATACTATATATATATTATGTGGGTGATGGAATTTCCTAAATTCCAATCGCTTGTTATTTATGGAATCACAAGCAAAACTGCGGAAAGAGCTGGGCAAACAAAAAGTAATTAATTTAATATCGGTAAAAAGCAAATTTAAGAAATATTTGATGTTGTTATAGCTTGACAAATACCATATTTTTTCTTAAGAAGCTGATGACATAATTTATACTCTCACCTCGCAATTTACGAAGAAACTGAACGCTTTGTTGTGAACACTACATCTCTATATGTATCTTCACCTAGCCTCGCTCAACTGCCTAGCCTCTCCTCGCCGCGATTCGTTGTGCATGTACCCTACTCGTGAATCGTGATAGCTTTGATTTGAGCTTCTTGTTAATTTTTCCTGTTTTAGTTACTCTCGAATTTGCACAAAATGTCTTGCTGTTCTTCTTACTTGTCAGAACTTTTTCATCGAATGCCCGCCGTCAGCAGGCAATCGCACAGCACACAGCAAATGCGAAAAGTAGCAGAACATTCACCGTGTGGGCTAAACATAATTTGCCGCTAGATGACAGGTCTGCGCCCATAACAATAGCTAAATATTAGCAAGTACATGCTCACATTCGTCAAGTACTTTTGCGGGAATTTGACTGAAGTGGACCTACTTTTGCAGGAATTTGCCGGAATCGGGACTAAAGTTGAACACAATCTAATTCATCTGACAATTTACACCATCTGCCATGTTTAAAATTCACACAAAATTGAAATTAAAATTGTTGATTTGCTTTAAAAAGTAAAAAACAAGATTTCGAACTTATCGCAAGTAAGCATTTGGACCTACGAGAGGCGTACGGAAGTGCAGAGAACTTCAAATTGTGCAAGTAACTTGGCGAGACGGAATGGGCTTAATCCACCCCAATACATAGTAATAATGTCGCGGTCTGACTAAAGAAAGACTAAATCAATGTGAGGGACACGAAAAGTATCGCAGTAAAAATCGTCGAAGAAACTTCGGTGAAAATACAATGTAAGCGACACGAGCGCGACAAGAGCTGTCTATCCGTAATTAAACTCATTCCGTTATTTGTGTTCTGAACTAAAATTAGGAAAAATGTCAACGAATAAATAAAAAAAGATATTAAATCAAGTTGGGTTTCTATCCGGATACGTTTTTATTCCCTAGATAAAATCAAATAGTATGGGTTCTAATTTGACATTCCGTTTGTAACGCACAGAAATAATGCTGCTAGACCAAAACACACCCACGCATAATATTAAATATTATTTTGATTTTTTCATGTTCGTCTGTCCGTCCATCTATGCTTCCGCCTGTCCGTCCTTCTTTCCGTCCATCTGTCCGGTGGTCTGTCCGACCTCACGATAACTCGAGAACGTATTCACTTAGAATGCTAAGATTTTACATTTTAAAACAAAAAAGGAAATTTCAGTTCGAAAGTTTGGAGCAATCAGGCAACTCCTTCGTAGGGTTGCCAAAAAAATTTCGGCTTTCAATATGTATTTGGCCAATGCCTGAGAACACGTAAGCGTAGAGAGCGGAAAGTTGGTATATGGTATTTTCGTATCAATAGCAAATAACATTCCAAAAATGGATTAAATCTGCCAACCCCTTTTTTCACTATATATATTGCCTCAAAACGCGTCAACATAGAGATCTGAAATTTTGTACACATCGTTTTCATAAAATTTATAAATGAAATTTCAAAAATGAATTATAATGGGCAACTCCTTCTTCATTTTGTCATATAAAAATTTAGGATTTTGTATATACTGTGTAAACAATCAGTCTTAAATGTTTTCATTGAACGGAAAAGTTCTTCAGAATATGAAATCCTATGAAATTGGTTATAATCATTTTTACTGTCCGACGGTTCTAGAAAGATATGCCAGAAACCACTTCGACAATAAAATTTGAACGTATGGTCTCTACCAAATTACATACGGGCATTCCTCTAGGGTATAATAATTGATCTTAGACCAAATTTAGCTTTCTATACCCTAGATGAAATCTATAGGGTATACTAAGTTTGTCATTCCGTTTGTAACACCTCGAAATAATGATGGTAGAGCAAAATGGATTGGACACTCATTCCGTCCGTCCGTCCGTCCATCCGTCTGTGCGCACGATAACTCGAGAACGCGTATACTTAGAGAGCTGAAATTTTGTACACGTACTTTAAAAAAAATAAATAAAATTAAGTTCGAAAATGAGACAAATCGGGCAACTCCTTCGTGGGGTTGCCGTATAAAAATTTCGTTTTCCGCCATATATTTGGACACTGCCTGAGAACGCGTCGACGTAGAGAGCTGAAATTTCGTACATGATGTTTGTACTATATTAACAGATAAAATGTCAAAAATGGACTAAATCGGGCCACTCCTTCTTGGTGTTGCCATATAAAAATTTAGGTCTTTTACGTATACATTTATTGTACTAAAAACTTCTGCAGAATACGAAATCCTATAAAATTGGTAATAATCATTTTTTCTGTGCGACAAACCGTTCTAGAAATATATGCGAAAAACAACTTCAAAATCAAACTTGAATAGATCGGTGACCATACGAAATTTAATACGGGCATTCATCTAGGGTATCATAAGAATTGGTCCTAGACCAATTCTAGCTTTTTTACTTGTTTAGTTATTAATTCCAGGAAGAGTCTTCCCGCGTTAATTTGAAGACAACAAATTTTCTTATCTTCAGAAAAAAATTGTGATAATGAGAATTGTGTAGTCGTAACTAATCAAGGGGAAACTCATTATATTTACGTGTCATAAGTCATTGATTTTTCAACTGTTAATAATTAATTTTTACAAATTGAATTGCATTTGTTATTGGCATGCGATCTATCGTGTTTTTATCTTCTTACTGTTGGGATTCGATAATTACTTACTGAAATTAAGAAGGCACTGGTTTTTAAGCACACACTTTTACTTAAAATCTTTATACTACCGAAGATATTAAAATAATGAACTACCTATACTTTCCATAAAGAGATATTCATGATGCATTAGTTTCTGTTCGAAAGAAATATATTGTTACGTGCAATAGAAAGAGCAAACTGGTGACATCTACTGGCAATGGAGAGTAAACAACTTCAGGTTCGGAGAATCGATGATAGAATCTTCGGGAAGGTTCAAGAATAGATTGAATAGAATAGTTAAGAGGATTCTTCAATAGAACACTCCAGACTAATCTGGAGAGTCTCTAGGGTATAAATATAACAGTTGTCACCGCAAAAAAAAGAGTCTTGTCTTAGACTTTGCAGTGTTAACAAGCGAAAGTAATAAACGTGCGAAAGTGTTGTAATTAGATTGCGATAATTGAAAGTACAGTATTAAGCGATAATTAAAGTTGAGTTGATTAATTGAAAGTTTGTGAATTGTATACGATTAGAGTGAAATAAAGAACTTGTATATTAACTATTTAATATTTTGTTTTAAATAACGAACCAAAGGCCACGCTAGCAACACCTGGTGTCAGAAGTGAAATAAATTCGCGAAATAAAGTGGTGGCAATTGACTTAAAAATTCAAAAGTGTGATCAGTTTTTTGAAATTGTGTTAAATTTTGAAAGTTCTGCAAAATAATTTATATTCAACTATAAGTGAATTACTAAAGTAATGGGGCGCAAAGTCAAGGAGCTTCGAATACAGGATTTGAAAGTAGAGCTTTGATAGAGGAAGGAAGGGATCCTGAAACATTTGTTTTTGAGGAGAACTTGGAAGAAACCGACGCTGAAGAAGAACCTGCGATGAAAATGGAACAGCTTTTGAGTACTTAAATGAGCAAAATGGAAGCCCGTTTTGATGAACAAAAGAATTCTCTCGAGAAACTTTTGAGGAACAAAAGAATTCTCTCGAGGAACAAAAGAATTCTCTGGAATCCCGTTTAGATGAGCAGAAGATATCTATGGAAACCCGCTTGGACGAACAAAAGAGTTCTTTGGAGAATTGCCTAGAAACTCGTTTGGAGGAACAGAAAAATCTTCTGAAAAACTCGTCAGATGAACAAAATTTGAAAATTGAAGAAATCGAGCAGGAACAACGAAAATTTACTGAGCAGCTTGATAACCTTAAAGCAGATCTGGAAAGATTAAAGCATCGTCAGCCTCTAAACCTAGCAGCTGAAATATCTGGTGCAGGTAGAATGAAGCCTCCAATATTTGATGGACAAAGTTCATGGCATATCTTCAAGACACAATTTGAGGCAGCTTCAGAGGTAAATGGATGGAATAATGAAGACAGAGCTATAGCTCTGGTGTTAGCACTTCGAGGCCCTACGTCAGAACTCTTACAAACTGTACCGATTGAAAAGCAACGGGATTACACTTCATTAGTACAGGCGATAGAATTACGTTACGGAGATGAACACATGCAGCAAGTATATCACCTACAGTTGCGCAACAGGATTCAAAAACATGGCGAATCAGTACAACAACTGCAGGCAGATGTAGGAAGATTAGCGCATCTTTCATACTCCAGCGCGAATGCGGATTTTCTCAATGAAGTGGCGACGGAGGCATTTGTCAACGCTATTGCAGATCAAAAGTTACAACAATCGTTAAGGCTAGCAGGAAAAAAATCAACAGCAGAAGCACTAGTCTATGCATTAGCGTATGAATCCGCCAGACAAGCTTCACGGAGTGCAGTACGAGTAAGAGAAATTTCAGTGGAAGAATGTACTTGTAACAGAGTGCATTCATCACAGAGCACGCCTTCACGTAGTCTCCTTCGATGCTGGAATTGTAATAGATCAGTTCACCTTCAAAGAGACTGCAGAAAACGTCGACGATTGGAATCACCTGAAGAAGAAGGGAAAGAAGAATGCCAAAGATGTCGAGCCAGGGAACAAGTTATTCGTGGAGAGAGTAGATATCAAGCCGCGACTAGTCGCATCAGCACTCCTGTTGAGCAATCGGAAAACTCGTAAAAACCAACTTTGTGGGGCAGAGGTTGGTTGTTGGAATCGACACCTCCGAAGTCATCATTGTAGTAGGCCAGTTACAGAGAAATAATAGCAGTCTTGTTATATATGGAAGTGTTGGATAAAATGACTGCACAGTCATTATCGATACTGGAACTTCATGCTCAATTATTAGAGCAGCTCTTGTTAAGAACAAATGGCTTCATAACACCACCAAATATCTACTAAGAACAGCAACAAGAGCAGCAGCACGGGTGTTTGGAGAAATAACATTAGATGTTCAACTAGGCGAACTACTATTTCCTCACACTTTCCTGGTTTCAGACATAATGGATGAATGCATTCTTGGAATAGACTTCATGGCCACATACAAAATAAATTTGGATGTCGGAGAACAGATTCTCAAATATGGGAACATAGAAATTCCTATGAAACTAGGAGAAGGAGCAAATCATCCTGCGAAAGTAAGAACGATGGTCGGCGAAAATATTACTCTTTCGCCATGCTCCGAGACACTAGTATGGACAAAGCTTACTGATGATATCGGGACTTTCCGATTCTATCTGGTGGAGCCTAACCCCACAAAAGTTACATCGAGCATTATTGTTGGCAAGACTTTAGTGAAGGAAGAAGGTGGAACATTAATACCAGTGCTTAACACATCCGAAAATGAGGTACAATTAAAAGAAGGTGCTATAATTGGAAATTGTGAACCCGTTTACCAAATCGTCAATTTGGATAATGGTAGTAATATCAGGCAGAGAAAACCTATACCAGCTACTAGCCAACAGGTTCAGAAACTTCTTTCGTCCAGTGCCTTAAGTGAACAACAACACAACGATGCCAAAGAGGTGATCAATGAATTTTCGGAATTAATTATTTGCAATGAATGATGATGACTATGGTAAAACAAATCTTGTCCAACATCGGATGGATACAGGAGATTCCAGGCCCATTCGACAGACACCACGAAGATTGCCATTAGCCAAACAACCAGAAGTGTCAGACATGATGAACTCCATGAAGACACAAGGAATAATAGAGGAATCTAACAGCCCTTGGACACCGCCGGTTGTTCCGATTAGGAAAAAGGATGGCAGCACCCGATTTTGTGTAGACTACCGCCAACTAAATAACGTGACGAGAAAATATAGCTATCCACTACGAAGAATTGATGACACGTTGGATACCCTTTCCGGAGCGCAATGGTTTTCCACGCTGGATTTAAAGAGTGGTTACTGGCAAGTGGAAATACATCCCGAGGACCGAAAAAAAACTGCTTTCTCAGTTGGCAGTGGTTTATAGCAATTCAAAGTAATGCCATTTGGGTTATGTAATGCTCCAGCCACATTCGAACGACTAATGGAATGTGTTCTACGTGGTTTAACCTGGAAAACATGTCTTGTCTACTTGGATGACATAATAGTAATCGGAAGGACATTCAAGGAACATAAAAACAACTTACGGGGCGTACTTCAAAGACTCAAAGATGCGAAATTGAAGCTCAGTGCGAGTAAATGTGCTCTATTCAAAGATGAAGTTAAATATTTAGGGCACATAGTTTCATCCAAGGAGTAAGAACCGATCCAGAGAAGATAGAAGCCGTCAAAAATTGGCCAGTTACAAAGGACAAACATCAATTATGGAGTTTTCTTGGTTTAGCTACCTACTACAGGCGATTCGTGAAAGGTTTTGCAGATATAGCAAGAAGCCTACATCAACTTACAGAAAAGGGAATGCCGTTCATATGGTCGGATAAATGCAACGAAAGTTTTGAAAATTTGAAGCAACAGCTCTGTGAAGCTCCAGTACTTCACTATCCAAAGCTGGGAAAAACATTTATATTAGATACGGATGCCAGCAATGAAGGTATTGGTGCAGTGCTTTCGCAGGAGGAGATTGGTCAAGAAGTTCCAGTAGCTTACTATAGCAAAGCACTTTCAAAGCCAGAGAAAAATTATTGTGCTACAAGAAAAGAGCTACTTGCCATTGTAAGTTCAACAAAACATTTTCATAAATATCTCTACGGGCAGAAATTCATCCTTCGCACCGACCATGCAGCGCTTAAATGGCTTCTGCAGTTTAAGAACCCTGAGGGACAAGTCGCGAGATGGATAGAGCGACTCCAAGCTTATGATCTTGAGATCCAACACCGAAGAGGTCGTATCAGACGCCCTTTCACGACGTCCATGCAAACTTGAATGCAAACATTGCGCACGGTTGGAAGAAAAAGAAACAACAGCAACTATACAGGTGGTAACCGTGGAACCATCTACAGGTTGGAACAACGAGGACCTGAGAACAGCACAACGAGAAGATCCGGACATTTCACCTATTCTCGCTTGGAAAGAAGATATGGAAAGACCAGACTGGAAGGATATTTCGGAACGGAGTGAGAAGCTGAAAAGTTACTGGGCTCAATGGAACTCTCTTCATGTTGAATGTGGTATATTAAAACGCAAATGGGAAGCACCTAACGGCAAATATTTTCGAATGCAGATAGTCGTGCCAGCATCAAACGTCAAAGATGTTCTAGAAGAAATGCACGGTGGAACCTCTGGAGGACATTTGGGAGTGAACAAAACAATTTCCAAAATACGGGAAATGTTTTATTGGCTACATATGCGAGAAGATGTGGAGGAGTGGTGCCGCAGATGCACTGTCTGTGCTGCTTGCAAAGGTCCGCAACACAGAAGCAGAGGAGAAATGCATAAGTATAATGTCGGAGCCCCCTTTGAAAGGATAGCTGTAGACATCGCTGGACCTTTTGCAGAAACAGATGACGTTAACCGTTAATTATTAGTTGCCATGGACTATTTCAGCAAATGGCCTGAAGCTTATGCAATCCCTAATCAAGAGGCAACCACAGTTGCGGAACAAATAATAACGAATTGGGTCAGTAGGTTTGGTGTGCCTCACGAACTTCATTCGGACCAAGGACGGAAATTCGAATCGCGGACTTTCCAGGAGATGTGTAAAATGTTGGGAATAAAAAAAACCAGAACAACTCCCCTACACCCACAATCTGATGGCATTGTAGAGCGCTTCAACAGATCATTAATCGAGCATCTTAAGAAAGTAGTTGACTATCATCAACGCGATTGGGATCGGCATATTCCTATATTCCTAATGGCTTATAGATCAGCCATTCATAACACTACCGGAAAACCCCAGCTAAGGTCATATTCGGAAGGGAGATGCGTTTACCTAGCGACCTCAAATTTGGTACCCCCAGAGGTGAAGAAAAGTTACCAGAAGACTACGTATCGGAGCTCAAACAACAATTAGCTGATGTGCACGAGGCCACGAGAACGAAATTAGCAGCAAATACTGATCGGATGAAGACCCGCTATGACTTACGTGCTAATTCCGCAGGATTTAACGAAGGTGATCTTGTTTGGCTGTACAATCCGAAACGACATAAGGGACGTTCTCCAAAATTACAACAAGAATGGGAGGGACCGTATTCGATAGTAACTAGAATTAATGATGTGGTATACAAGATTCAGCGTGGTACAAGAGGCAAGCGTAAAATTGTTCATTTGGACCACTTGTGTCAGTACTACGAGCATCAAGACCGTGGACCACCTGTTGTTCGGGACGAACAAATTTAAGAAGGGGGCAGTGTTACGTGCAATAAAAAGAGTAAACTGGTGACATCTGCTGGTAATGGAGAGTAAACAACTTCAGGTTCGGAGAATCGATGATAGAATCTTCGGGAAGGTTCAAGAATAGATTGAATAGAATAGTTAAGAGGATTCTCGAATAGAACACTCCAGACTAATCTGGAGAGTTTCTAGGGTATAAATATAGCAGTTGTCACCGCCAAAAAAAAGAGTCTTGTCTTAGACGTTGCAGTGTTAACAAGCGAAAGTAATAAACGTGCGAAAGTGTTGTAATTAGATTGCGATAATTGAAAGTGCAGTATTAAGCGATAATTAAAGTGTAGTTGATTAATTGAAAGTTTGTGAATTGTATAAGATTAGAGTGAAATAAAGAACTTGTATATTAAATATTTAATATTGTGTTTTAAATAACGAACCAAAGGCCACGCTAGCAACAATATTTTTATTATCAATTTTCATTCTTTCTAAAAGTTTTCCGGGGACCTTTAATAAATAAACGGCTTTGATAGACATTGTCCAGAGTATGAACAAAAAACGAATTAAGGCCTTTAAAGCATCACAGGCGATAATTTTTACTGGTCTTGCCATTAAAGCTCCATTATGATTGCCTATTTGTATACAGTTGCAACGGCAGTATGGATCGATCCAATCAAAATTTAAATAAAAAATCTATAAAGTGCTATCCATTACGATAAAAAAGGGAGCGAGTAACAACTTTTTAGGAATGTTTGTTGTTTAATTAATTTTGATAAGGATGACATGTGACATGTACTATTTACTTTTGCAGACATACGCTCTTATATGAAGGTCATGTTCATTATAGGTTAGGGGACTTAAGTGTATCGGACCGCAGGCTATTAGAAATCTTGAAGACTGGAAAGAAACCTCAATTTATCAAAATACCGAAAAAACTAATATATTTACATGGACTTTCTATGAATGGCTACTTTTATGTGCCAGTCAAGCTGGATCTTCGAAAGAGGTTTGCTTTTTAAGAATTACTTGAATTCTAAATTACATCTAAATTATCTATGTGTTGGGGGGATAGAGACCAACAGCTCTTGCGATTGACAAAGATTCAACTTCGAACGAAATATCTGTCCGAATTAACTCCATATGGCATTCTTCTTTGCTTGGACACGGATATAATACGTCGGCGTTAATTTTTCTTCACAACTCCCTTAAAGTGCTCCTCCTTGAACATGAAACGATTGAAAAATTTCTTCTCCGTATTTCGATAAATGCTGTAATTATTATACTACTTTATGTCATTACTTTGGAGATGGTCGGATGAGTGAATCGTCTGTACGTGACGATGAGTCGTATCCTGAATATGACAGAAAACCCCATAAAATCCGCAATATCAGATAGTGGCGATCGACTTCTTAGATCTCGAAAGCCCAATAAGCAAATCAGCGACGCAACAAAAGTCAGTTGACTTTAGCTCTTGAATTAACTTGGATCTTATAAGAATGAAGGCTTTTAGCGAGCACCCTAGGTCTTGAGTCCTCGGGTCACACCAGATGTTTTAACGTATGAATCTTTAGACGACTGAAACTTGACATATAGCTTAAGTAGCTGTTGATTACTTCAGATGTTGTTGCTTGTAGTTGGTACCAGCTATGTTGTTGTACAACCGGTTAATCGAGAAGAGCTTGCGTTCATGTGGGGCTGCGAAAGTCGATAGACGACTGCAGCTTGGTCTTCGCTTGAGGTGTTCTGACTGGCTAGATCTTGGGTTGTAGGGAAATAAAAGATCCTGGATTATCTCTGGAGAGAAACCCAAGTATCCCACTTTGAAGGAATGTCTCATTCTTAGTAAATTTTAGGCACTGTTACGTATACTCCAGTGATCATAAATTTACCTACCGGTGATACATCCACCGGTAGGTAAACTTATGATCACTGGAGTATACGTAACAGTGCCTAAAATTTACTAGCAATGAGGTAAATATTCTCGACGTAATCTCGGGCAATGAAGTTTCTTGTAACGGACATGTAGTTGTACTGCACATAGGATGAACACAGGCTGAAGGGAATAGCCTTTGGACATTTGTTTCGTGTTAGAAAACACTGCCTTACTCTCATAATATCCTGGAGGAACAATCGACCTTATGTCGGCTTGGCCAGAACGTTTTGAATAGAGATAACATACTAACGCCGGATAGGTCCAGCCGCCGGAACTTTTGAGCCAGGTCAGCGATATGCTGAGCTGTATTCAGGGGCGCCATATTCGATGTTGACGTGTTGGGCGGAGAGCTTCTATCGCTTCGTCGGGTTGTACACCCGTCGATAGTGATAATGGTCAGAGCAGTTGCTTGACCAAAGACGGCCTAAAAGGAAGTACCTGAAATGAAGAAGCGTAGAATTGCCAACGAGAACGGGCATCAATATACTCATCCATGAAAATAAAAGCAGCATTCCACGTTTAAAAGAGACTGTTGTTATTCTTTTATTTTCTTTGTCGTCTTTCTTCTTTATTAGCTATATATGATACAAGTTCGCTTTAACCCCTGCTCACGAGTCGGATACGATACCGTGCGATATTCTGGTGGCGTCCTGTTCTTCCTATCTCTATTTGTGACTGGCTTTTATCGTGCGATATTTTCACAAAGTGGACAATGACTACAACTTAACTTGTTTTGCTTTTGTGGTGGTATGATATTATTGTGAAATTTACATATATTTAAATTTTTATATTGGTATCTTTACATATTATATGTAGTAAATTTCGACATGACTACGGAGCTTTAGCATCCGATTACAAATGTAAGCAAACATAAATGTAGAGGTTAAAGTGTAAATTGCACCAAACTAAGAGCATTGATGTGATAAAATTCGTTATTGTACGAAATGTAGAAAGAGTAAGTGATATATCGCGCTCGTGAGCAAGCCCTTATTATCTATGAAGTCAGCAAATATACTTTCTCGAAAGTTGACTAAGACTCAAATTCTTATGTTTACAAAAATTTCCAATCCAAATCTAAGCCTACCTAGCTACGGCTTTCTACCATTGAATAAATAACTGATAAGCAAACGGCATTTTATGTAGGGTGTATATATATGAAAGATACAGAGGAAGAACAAGGTAAGTCACATTTACTTGAAAATGACATATTTGACGTTAAAAGTTTCAAGACCTAAGCTGTAAAATAAAATTTAAGTGAACTTTTTTAAGTTTTTGGAAGTAAGGAAAAATTTAAACAAGTATCTTTAATAAAATAGCAAAATAGATTGTTCACAATAAATAAAATTTTAAGTATTTTAACAAAAGTACGTTTCGTAAAAGGTAAAATCAATGTAAGTAAAAAAAAAACAGAATAAAAACAGTTCAAGTACTATAATGCTGAATGTAGTTTAAACTTAAATACTTTTCAGTTGATACTTCAATAGTTAAATGTCTGTGCCACACCTCCACAGTATTTTTTTAAAGCCTACCAATCATTGTATTCTGCTGAAGGTATTTGCATGATTTCCTCATATAAGTTTGTCGGTGTATGCACTGCTGACAACTTCTGTTAAAGATATTTTATTTCTTACGATAAAAGTCTCCCATGGACCACTATACGATCGCAGTAGGATAATCCTTAGAAATTAATTAGTTTCATCAACAAGTTAAGCTGAAAGCAGAGTTGCAAACTTGCTATAGATTCCGAGTTCAGTGACTCATTGAGTGGGAGTTGACACGACATTAGCCTGTAGACTCGTTGAATGAGTTTGCGATCTGAAGAGCCACCTTACTTATTTTGAGCCGGCTCTTTTAAAAGAGTCAGATTCAATCAGTCGACTTTGTGAAAAGAGTAACTTTACCCATCTAGTTATATAAAGAATGTGATGACCTGTAACAGTTTACAATTAGCAAAATAACAATGGGTATGTCGATTGAGTGAGGTTGTTTTACAGAAAAAAAAAATTAGATGAAACAAAAAAAAATTGCCATTGGCGTAGAATCACAAATGATTCTCTTCTACTTCGTGAAATTGTCTTGCCAACTTTCCATGGGCTTACATTGTTTTTTCATACAAAATTTGGACTTCGCTTCTTCTTAGGTTTTATGATACTTTTAATTATCTCTTTAGGTCCTTATCAGTGCGATTTTTTAAAGTTTCCTGTTGCATGTACTTATAGTACTTTGTCCCACCTTTAAGACTTACGAACATATAACCTAAATACATACATAAATATGAATTACAGTTTCCCATGCCTATCAATATATAAAGGATAACTAATGTGATTAATAATCTTAAGGTACCGTTAAAACAATCTAACTCGGCTCGACCAGGAGAAAAAACTTATTTGGCGTGGCGAAGGGACGTCAAGGAACAAAAAACAAATAGGAAAATTATTAGTAGAATAGAGACAAAATGTTAAAAATGGGGTTACTGAAATTTATATTTAATTTATTAAGTGGTATAAATTAAATAATAATAAAAAAGACGAAAAGACTAGTTTTATCATTACATTTGTCCTTCGAGCCGGATTAATTAGTTAGTGATTCTCAATACGTTGCGCCAAAGAATATTGGATGAGCTCTCGCAAGGAGTTACGTTCGGTGGCGAGACATCGATAAAGACATTGAGACATTAGTTCGAAATTGTTCAAAATGCGCACGAGTAAAAGCAAACCCATCGAAAGTACTCGTTCATATGTGGGATTATCCTCAACAGCCATGGCAAAGAATACACGTGGACTATGCCGGACGCTTCATAGAAAATCACTTTCTCATCGTTGGAGATGCCTACCTCAAAATGTGCCCTCAAAATCCATTACTACAGAGAAGACTATACAAATATTAAGAGAAATATTTGCGCGTTTTTGTCTACCACTAATACTGGTGTCGGATAACGGTTCGCAATTTTGTTCAGCTATCTTCAAGAAATTTCTGAAGTCGGACGGCATTGAACACAAGCTATGTGCCCCGTATCACCCGGCGAAAACGGTCAAGCCGAAAGATATGTACAAACCGTGATGCACTGGGCAGAGTTCAGCTGCGCTCATGCTCCACAGACAACTAAGAACAAGAATCGAGATGGTAACACGCAAACCTGCATATTCAATTGCAGCAAAACAGTTAATTGTTTCCTCAAAAGTGCGATAATTTGAAGTCGGGGACCGTGTTCAAGTGAGATTCTACAACAACCAAAACTGTATGTGGAAATTCGGAGTCATTCTCTATCGGAAAGGAAAGCCTCATTATAACGTCTTAGTAACGAGATCCATTTTCGCCACATCGATCTACTGAGATCCACTGACTGTAATGCTTTGAACGAAAAGCTTTCCGCACATGAATTTTCAAAACAAAGAAATGATAGCGAAGATAAATCTAAGATAGTAATTGAAGCGACTTTTGACATGAGAGAAAACCGAACTTTGACAAGACAAATACAATCCGAGAGACTTCCCAGCCTACCTTCAGAGCGTCCAAGTGAAACATCATCGGGCAAACAAACATATGAAGGCCGTCAAGCGGCACCTCTCCACCATCAGAGCCTTCCGATGAAACCGTTCCAGTAAGTAGATCCACAAGTATGAGGAGACCTCACGAACGTTTCGGTTCTAGTCTTTCCTGAGAGAGGAGAAGGATGTTGTTTTTTACAATTTGTTCTCCTTTTGTAATCGCTTCTTTCGACTTTTTCACTCCCTCCACTTGAAGTGTTGACAATCGAATTTATACTTATGTATGTTCGTTCCTAAAACGATTTTACCCGGACCTCTTTTTCGGCTAGAGAAATTTTTGGCTAGAGAAATTTTTGGATCAATTTTTTTGGGGTCGACTTCGCCGCATTTGGAGGAAAGTGTCTCCGTCTCTGGGGTTTTTGAGTCCTCGCTCAGATGTGCTGCCATGCTTTCCCCATTACATCGGTGATTTGCAAGTAGTTACGCTACGACAGCACCAGACCAGGGTTTTCATTTCAGAACTCTCGTAACAAATGGATCCAGCGTCGAAAACTTCTTGGTTTCACCAAAAGTGGTGCTCCAATCGCCAGTCGGGTGTGTGCCCATGCTAAATATTGGTTTGTGGCTGGACTGCAAGGCAAGGAAAGCGACTTGAGATGTGGGTATGCGTCTTGGATAGATGTGTGGTGCGCCTAAATGTAGGGTTTTAATAATGATTTCGCTGTTTTTAAGTGTTACGCCTAAATTTAGGCTTTGGTTTTGAATTAATACTAGTAATAATTAAAGTTAACACAAGCATATTTTTGTTGATGTCAATGGATTCTAAATGGCGGCTGGGTGGGGGTGTAGGTTCTATGGGGTGGGGCGAAATTTTCATCAGAAATCGTCTACGGGCTTTGGTTTTCGAGATATTAGCGATTTTATACTCACGCCTTCTTGAGTAATGTTCCCTAGCGGCATTAGTCGGAACTACCAGCATGTCTTGGTTTTGCTGTTTTTTTTATTCACGGGGAAGTTCTAGATATTAGCATGACGTAATATTGGTTTTATTGTTTCAAGTGCTGCACCAAAATAAGTGTTCTTAATAGGGAAGTTGTAGATATCAGCATCATTCGAACTTCACAACATGACATCACCTTGGCTTGACGCCATTTCTTGAGTAAGGTTCCCCAGCGGCATTAATCGGTACTACCAACATGCCTTGGCTTTGCTGTTTACTTTTATTAGCGGGGAAGTTGTAGATATCAGCATGCCGTCATCCCGGATTTGCTGTATTCAAGTGCTGCACCTAAATAATTTTTCTTAGCGGGAAAGTTGTCGATGTCAGCATCGAATTTCACAACATGACATCACTTTAGTTTGCTGTCTTCTTAGCAAATTATTATTCAGGTCTAAGGGGTGCGTGTATTGAAAAGTAGCAGTTGCTATTTCAAGTGCAAAGACCATTTCCTGGGCAAGGTTACCTAGCGGCATTAGCCGGTATTACATATGTTGTTCTTCTAGGGCTTGGGGATGCGACAACACTTTGGGATACGAGATCATTTCCAGCACTCTTCAGCATAGGGAAATAGCATAATATTTCGATCTTTTTGTGGAGTTCATTTATTTTTCATCTCCAATTTTGGGGATACGTGATCACTCTCAGAACTCTTCAGCATAGGGAAATGGAATAGGTTTTCAATTATATTTCTGGAGTTCGCTTAAAGTTCATCTCGGAATACGAGATCACTTGCAGCACTCTCCAGCATAGGTATATAGCATAGGTTTTCGATTTTGTTTCTGGAGTTCTTGTGTGCGGCTTATGTGTATTCAGTAATGATGTAAAATACCGAACGAATTTATATCGGAGTTGAATACTTGTCAGCTTGAGTTTGGTGTTAGTTGATTACTTTATCATGGGCTGGGCTACTTGGCGGCTGAGGAAACATTACCTAAGACGTATGTGGATGAGTGCAGCTATGTATTTATGTGAATAAGAAAGATTGTGAAATTCCCTAAATGAATTAGTGTAATTATTATTAGTAATATTTCAAGTTAAAATTAGCATATTTTTTGTTCATGCCAATAGTATTATTACTAGGGGTAACATTTTCATCAGAAATCCTCTACGGGCTATGGTTTGAGATATTAGCGATCTTACCTTCTCAGGAGTAATTAATATTAGTAGCTGAAAAAAAAGCAACCAATATAAACTAAGCTGTGGATTAAAGATTTCATGATATTAATCTGTAGGTGTCTTTTATAAACAAAATTGCACCATGTGATTATATATCTAAAAATAGATCAGGAGAAGCCGGTTGGGGTGAATGTAGGTAGATATGTTCACTTAGATCAGTAATGGAAATATGCAAATGCCTGCAAAATTAGGCGTATGCTTCTAATTTGATTCCTTGCATAAACAAATTCGCACAGTCCAGTAAAGTAAACAAATTCGCAATCGAATAATGTAAACAAATTCGCACAGCAGCCGAATAAAGTAAACAAATTGAGCGATTTATGTTTTTAATGTAATATTCCTAATTTTTTTAGCTGAAAGCTACAACCACAACAACTGATATTAATCTGTAGGATATGATGTCTTAGATGAGTAGTGGAAATTATAATTGAAAATTTCTTTTGCTGAAAAAAACAAAACAACAACAACTATAACGTAAATTGTGGATTAAAAATCTTTTATGAAAAATTGTTTTGTTTTTGTTTTTTTGTTTTTATCAATAAATTTTCTTTTCTGGGCGGTTTAAATTTAAAGCTTTGGTGAGCTATGATATCAATGTGGGATGATACTAATATAGTATGATATGTTGAATCTGATGAATAGTGAAAGTTGTATGGGTGCTGATAGAGTTTCAAGCTGACAGTATAAAGAAAGATCCAGATGAGCTCGAATGGTTGAGCGTGAGACTCATGTTATGGTACAGATTTTCAAATCTGGGAATCTCGTAATATTGTGTATGTATATTTGTACATACGTACAACTCGATTAGTAATACTAGGTACATACATACAAATACCTAAATTACCATTTGCATGCATCGAAAGTTCTTCAACTTAAGATCATGCAAACTGTTGAAATTACTGCATCAGCGGTTCGTTCACCTTTCGTTACATTTTGCCTGCACGCAATCAAAAAAAATTAAACAAGCGAAAGCTCGCAATATCTATGCGCGGCCCGTTCAACCTTGCATTTCAATTCTTTAGTTAAATAAACAAGCGATCAAATTTCACGGTGACAAACCGTATGATCGAAAGAATGAAATGCAAGGTCGACAGTAGAAAAACAAAAAGTAAAAATATTTTGCGATCAGTTTGTTGGCTTCGAGGTGAAATTGGAAAATTGCAAATAAACAATTTAAGCAATTTCCAGTTGAACTGCGGGGTCAGCGAATTGATCGATGAATGACCAGGTGAACTGGGCACCTGAAAAAGAAAAGCCCAGCGAGTTGGATTTTAAATTTGATGTACGTCGGTTGGGAGTGGAATTTAAGAAATTAAGGTTGTTGGTATAAAAAATTCTGACTATTGCGGATCGCGAGTTATGATTTAAATTTCCTACGCGTTGGTGTCGGCTCTAAAAAGTCAATAAATTATTAAAAAGAAAAAGGAAGGAAAGTTTTGTTGGTGTTTTGAAAAAAGAAAAAATATTGTAGTAAAAAGAATAAAAGAAAAACAAAATGTAAGCAAAGTGTGGTGTTTGATTAATTAAAGAAAAAAAACCCAGACCAAGATAAGGAACACAAGACACGTCGAGAGGAGGCAAAGCTGTGAGTACTCGAAGAAGTTTTAAAAATATAACAAATTGGCGCAGCCGGTAGGATAGTGGAAGCCAGTTTTTCTAAGCTAAAAGGAAAAAACATAAGAGCTTGAAAATCCGCTATCCTGCGAACAACAAGGGGTTAATTAGATTAGACCTGTTTGGTCTAATCGCCCCCAACGCTCGGGGTAGTTCAACATTAGCTGCCTCTGTCCATTAGCAAGCAGACACCCCCTCACCAAAGCACAAAGTGCCAACGTGGGACATAAGTGGGCTTCATCCCTGCCCAGGATATCAGAAGAAATTAATTCCAAGGAAGGATAACAACTTCCACGCATTGAAGGAAGACCGTCAACAGACTAAAGCTTGGGAGGACTGCGAAGAAGGCTAGAAAGCCCCCTTTCAAGCTACACCAAAGGGAACACGAAGAAGGCAATAAGCCCCCCTAGTACACAACCACAGCAGCACAGGGAATATAGGAAGCAGGCCTAAGGCCCCCCTGTGCCCAGAACCAGAAAGTTGTATGTCGGAAAACAACGCTACACCCAGGACTTCAGCCACAGAAACAGGAGATAACCCTAGAGGAACTCCAACAACGGAGGAAATACAGCCACGAGTTCCAGATACAGAATCTTCTCCACCACCATCTTCCACATCAACTCCACAGAAGACATCGCCGCAGCTCAGAGGAGTCACATTACGGTGCGGCAAAACACTTCAAGGTTCTGTTCAAGTAAGCCAAAGAAATTCAGATTTAAATTCATATTTAAAATATTTAGAAGAGAGAGTGAGGGAAACCCACAAACTAACTGTTCCTCAGTGTGACGTTTTAAATAAAAAAATTACTCAGACGGGTGAGCAAAGGCTCGCGAAAGTACGTAAGTTTAAAGAGGACACAGAACGATTTAAAGAAGAGCTCTTAAAGTTTGAGGGATTCTCACACTCGCTCACTAAGGAAGATAGTGTTAGAATAAGTGAAAGTGAAGTCAGTGATAGCGAGCCATCCGCGGGTGAAATAGTTTTGAATTGGCTGGGCGATTCCCTTTTGGAAACCAGTTCAGACGACAGTCATATCGGAACGGTGTCATTTACGCATCACCCAAGCGATTTGGTAAAAAAGTCGAAATTAAAAATGGCAGACTACGCCAAAGTAGCCAAATTGGCAGCCCAATTGATTCCTCTTTTTTCGGGTGAACCACACCCAAAGTTGAGCTTAGAGCTCCAAACCTTTCTGGGTTGCTGTAAGCAAGTGACCCAGTGCATATCAGTGGAAGAGCAAACGGCCTTTCTTCAAATTTTCCCCACTAGGCTTCGAGGCGAAGCATACCAACTGTTCGCCTCAAACATTCCTGCCACATTTAGAGAGGTTGAAGAAAGGCTCAATCGAGCATATCTCCCTCGGGAAACTTATCAAGAGTTAGTAAATAGATTAATTACAATTCGCCAATTTCCACAAGAAGCTCTAGCCACTTTCACATCGAGAGTGAAACAATCACTAGTTCTCTGTAAAGATGCAGCAGAAACTAAGTACAGTGCAGCAGAAGCCCCAGCGGTTAATAAACAGTTGGAGGACTTCGCTAAAAACGCACTTAAGACTGGTGTACATAACCCACATTTATGTCAATATCTGTTGACGATAGGGGATGAAACACTTGAAAACTTAATACAAAAAGCGTTGGATATGGAGAGGCTCCAACAAAGCGCTTTTCAGCTTCACTCACCCACACTAATTCCGCCCACTTCATACGAAGAGTTAACTACGAATTCACCTCAGGCTTATTCACACACCCCTCTTACTTATCCGGCACCTACATTTCCAGCAATAAACCCAATTACGCACCAGGCACAGTACACACAGGCCTCAAGCGCAAAAGATACACAAAACAGGAATTACAATTACAGACAAGTAAAGACCAATAATAAAAATAATATTCCTAATATCCCGAACATTAAATGTAGTTTTTGTAGTAGAAGAGGTCATACATATACTGACTGTTTCAAACGAAAAAACACCCCGTACTGTGAAAAGTGCAAAGCCTATGGTCACGATGTCCGTGAATGTAGGCGCCAACGTGAACTCCCAACCAATTCTCAAAACTCTCAAAAGACAAGGGAGCCCCGAGATCAACAAAATCCGCGTGTCTACAATGTGAGACTCAAATGCGATTTCTGCGGTCGAAATGGACATATTTTAAACGAATGCCGACAAAAGCAAAAATGGGAAGCTCAGAGTCAGGGAAACGACATACAGTCGGCCCAAAACTCCCCGGCTCGACTTTAAAAACCCCACTAAGTAAAATAGGGTCCTCTCAGTCGCCTAAAACAGGTGTACCTACAGTTAAAATCCCCCTAGATATAGGTCTAAACGACCAAACAAAACTAGTCGTGGACACTGGCGCTGAGGTTAGTTTAATAAAGAAAAAGGCACTAAAAAGCATCGAATCAATCAACACAAAAGAAACATACAGCTTACAGACACCTTTCGGTACTGGAAAGACACTGGGGAGTTGCCAAGGAAAGTTCAATTTAAAAAACAAAATTCCCTGCAAGTTCCAAGTTGTACAAAACTTGCCCGGTCTTTCCGACGACGGACTTTTAGGAAATGACTTCCTGTCGAAAAATTGTAATGTTGAAGGTCCTAACCACACCCTCAGGTTTCCTCGCACGGAAACCAACTCAGAGGAGTTCGCATTGCCTCTAACCATATCAATGAAAGAGCCGTACCCACCAAAAGCAGTCGAAGTGAGAAAACTGGCTGAAAAAATAGAACTTATAGAGGACGAGAAATCTTTCTCCAGTATCTCCAAGGCATCTGAAAAAAGAAATGCTGACTGCCAAACTCAAAATGAGCTAAGGGAGTACGAAGCACGGAAACGGGATAACGGACTCGGCGAAATAAGGAAGCACAAGGTCTCGTTGAAAGAACCTATATGCATACCTGCCCGGTCACACATAGTTGCCAGAATCCCATTGCAAGTGAAGGAAGAAATGCTCTGTCTATCTCAAGAGATAGAAGACGGAGTCTTCCTGGCAAATAGTCTACTTAGCACTGGAGAAGAAACAGCGCTGGTGGGAATCCTCAACATTGCCAACCATCAGGTAAACCTTTCAAAATTGGCATTACAGGTAGTTCCTACAACAGACTACAAAATAGCCCCCCTCAGTCCTGAAAAAACCCCAAATGTTAATATTGGCATACGGTTGCAAGGCGCGTGTGAGATTAATTCAAAATCTGAGCCCCACGGCCTCAAGGTACAAAACTCTCCACCACCTCGTAGTGATAAATCTTCGCCACAACAGCCATCTAAAAATGCGGGCACGCTCATTAGAAGCCCTGAACAACTCGTCGGCCACACGGAACAACGAGCCGCATCATCCGCAAATAATAAAACATATTACTTATTTTTAATTTCTATTTTAAGTTACCTTTTTCGCTATATCTATCCTCCAAAAGACACAACTAGCAAACTGTATGAAAACCCCTCAAAGCCTGAACACAAAGACAGTCCCCAGGTGCACATGGGGGCAACAAAATTTAACCCTAAGTGCTCAACAGGGCCAAAAAGCGCTAAGAATAACAGACATGGAGACGCCACTAAGCCTGATAAAAGTTATAAGATACATAACGGCCCCATAACACCTAAACAGAAAGATAATACTGCACCCTCAAAGGGAGCCAAGAACAATTATAAGTCCCCAGCAGAGAAGAAAAGGAGCGTTAGGCAAACCACACATTCTGCAGACACCACAGCAATATTGCACCACGTGAAATATTTATACCCGGCTTACGATGAGCTGGATAACCTATACAATAGCCCGCGTCTCGCCAGATTAGAGCAGGAACTCAAGCTGGACGAAACTCTAAGCGTGGATGAAAAATTTTCGATATCGGGACTCTGTAACGAGTATAACGATATCTTTTTTCTTAAAGATGATAAACTTACTCATACGAATGCTATCACCCACAGAATACCCTTGTTACAAGATCAGGCCCCAATCAACCAGAAAATGTACAGGTTACCTGAGACCCAAAGGAAAGTTATAAACGAGCAGCTGAAGGAAATGCTGGAGAATGACATTGTCCAGCAAAGCAAAAGCCCTTGGAATTCACCTCTCCTAGTAGTCCCCAAGAAAGCGGGCCCAGAAGGTGAAAAAGGTGGCGAGTCGTGGTAGATTTTCGCAAACTGAACGAAAAGACAATAGGCGACGCTTTTCCGCTACCTCGAATCGAAGACATTCTCGACCAACTGGGTCACGCAAGGTACTTTACCACCCTTGATTTAGCCAACGGATACCACCAAGTTCTTGTTGATCCCCGAGATAGATCGAAAACAGCTTTCAGCACAAGTTATGGGCACTACGAGTTTAAACGAATGCCATTCGGGCTAAAAGGAGCCCCAGCTACGTTCCAAAGGTTAATGAACTTCGTATTAACAGGCCTACAAGGCCTGGAGTGCTTCGTTTATCTGGATGATATCGTCATCTACGGTAAAAATTTAGAAGATCACAACAACAAACTTCGAAAAGTCTTCGATAGACTAAGAGAAAACAACCTCAAATTACAGCCGGAAAAGTGTCAGTTTCTGAGAAAAGAGGTCGTTTATTTGGGACATAAATGCTCTAACGAAGGAGCACTTCCTGATCCTAGTAAAACGGCCTGCGTCCAAACTTTCCCTGTTCCGCGAACTGTCAGGCAAGTCCAATCATTCCTAGGACTTGCCAATTATTATAGGAAATTTATACCAAATTTCTCAAAAATAGTACGTCCAATAACGAATTTACTTCGAAAAGATGTAAAATTCACTTGGACTGAGAAATGTCAGGAAGCATTTCAAACCATTAAAAAAGCTTTAGTCTCTCCACCACTTTTAATTTATCCGGACTTTTCGAAACCATTCAATCTCACCACGGACGCTAGTAATGAGGCCATAGGAGCTGTTCTTTCTCAAGGAGAAGTGGGAAATGACCAGCCCATCGCCTATGCCAGCCGTACTCTAAACAAGGCCGAAAAAAACTACTCCACTATTGAAAAGGAGTTATTGGCCATTGTATGGGCAGCTAGAAATTTCCGATGTTACCTTCAAGGTCGGAAATTCACGGTCTATACAGACCATAAGCCCTTGAAAGGAGTCTTTAATGTTAAAGACCCTACTTCACGTTTGGTGAGATTTCATCACAAGCTGTCAGAATTCGACTATAACATCGAATACAAGCCCGGAAAATACAATACGAATGCGGACGCACTAAGTCCAATCCCACAAGAAGTCAAAGAAGACAATTCAGGCAACACAGTAACGATAAAGGCCATAGTCCACCATCGTATGGAATCCGATGTGGAGGACAGTAAACCGCCCACAAGAAAAAAACAACCCGCTAAATGCTACGTAGTAACCCGAGCCCAAAAACAAAAGGCACAGGAGGAAAAACAGACTCCTACTAAGAAAAATAAGGAACACTCATCAGAAACAGATGAACTCCAATCAACAGAGACACACTCAAACTCCCCTACCGCACTCGATGAAAAATCGCAGGAAATAAGGGCACCAAAAAACCCCGAGGAAATCAGGACAATATTGAAAGATTATCATGATTCTCCCTTCGGTGGCCACCAGGGTGTAATAAAAACTTACAAGCGAATTAGAGGCAAATACCGGTGGAGAAATATGCTAAGTGATATTAAAAAACATATTAAGAAATGCCCAAAGTGTCAGACTATGAAAGCTTCCCCTCAAACTCGAATGCCAATGATGATAACGGACATAGCAGAGCAACCATTTGACAAGGTCTACCTGGACATTGTGGGCCCCTTGGAGGAAACCGCCACAGGTAATAAATATATCCTGACTTTTCAAGATAATTTGACCAAATTCGTCGATTGGTATGCCATACCCAACGGGGAAGCAATTACAGTAGCCAAAATTTTCTTCGACGAAATCGTCACGCGCTACCGTATCCCCAAAAGAATAGTCACTGACCAGGGATCCAATTTCCTAAGTGAACTATTCAAAAGGGTATGTAAACTCTTAAGGGTAAAAAAGCTACAAACTTCAGCTTATCATCCCCAGTCTAATGGAGCACTAGAGCGTGCCCACAGACCCCTTATAGAGTACCTGCGAACTATCGTAGATGAAAATCCCAAAACATGGGATCAATATCTACGAACTGCTGCGTTCGTGTACAATAACAGCGTACACGAGGGTACGAAACTGACCCCAATGGACTGCCTTTACGGCTTTACAGCAGACGTCCCAACGAATTTAAAACGGGATCCTGAACCTGTTTATAACCATGAAAGCTATTACCATATACTAAGGTATAAGCTACAGAAATCTTATGCTACAGCTCGAAAGAATCTCCTCGCTAGCAAGAAACGTTCTAAGGGGTATTACGATAAAACAATACGGCCCCTTACTTTCCACGTAGGAGACAAAGTACAACTCAAGAGCGAGAGTCGGAAGCATAAGCTCTCTCAAATCTGGGTAGGACCATATCAAGTAACCGCTGTCACGAGCCCGGTTAATACAACCATAAAAATTGGCAAAAGACTCGTAACTGTACACAATAACCGCCTAAAAACCTTCTATGAATAAAAAACGCACCCCATAAAGTTAAACCAGTCCAAATCTGATCAATATTCTACAAACTAAAGCCATCCCCGAAAAAATTTTTTTTTACTTTTCTTTGACGAGCTGTCTCTATGTACAAAATGAGTATACTGTGACTGGCCGATTTCGTGATATATTTATATATGCACTATCGGCTCACCTTCACAAGCGGGTATGACAGCCAAAATACTGCCTTAAACCACTTCATTTTCCTCTAGGCATGGAATCACTACTAATTTTCACGCTATTTCTCCAACTCACGGCGGGAGAAATAGCAGAGGAACCCTATAGAGTGACCACACTCAATAACACAGGAATTCTGCTGGAAGACTTGGGAACGTTGATGGTATACCATACAACCTGGAACATATTTACAGAATTGGACCTCGCAGAGTTAGAAAACCAAACTACACTTGCAGAGCACGCGGAACACCTAGTGCATCGATTATGTGTGAACAGCACTGAGAAAGAAGATTTGTGTAACACTCAGCAAAAGCAGGTGCACGCCATAATTGAAAATATAAAACGACGTACGAGCACGATGAGAGAATTAGTTCCCAAATCACGTACTAAACGATCGTTCTTCGACGGAGTTGGAAACGCCATGCATTACCTGTTCGGAACTATGGACAGTAAGAACGAAGGCGAGATATACAGCCGGCTAGAGGAAGTCGAAACCAATGCACACACACTAGCTGAACTGGAAAAACAACAGATAAGCGTAGTGAAGACAGCATTGGAACAGATTCAGAAGCCTTTAGTAATGATCATTGACCGACAAAGGCAAATAGCTTACCAACTAAATGATCTACATAACATAACGGAGAATCTGACCAGAAGACAAATGAGGCAAGAAATATTGTCCAGTCTATTAGTCCAAGTGGTAGAGATTGAGTTCCGTCAACAGTCTCTGCTAGACATAATAATAACCAGCAAAAATAACCATATACACCCTCTGCTAGTATCCCCTAATACTGTTTTGAATATATACCACAAAACTCATGTTGAATGCCCAAATCAACAAAACTGTCTTTCTTTGTTATACCAAACAGCCGGAGCCCAATCTCACCTCCTAGGTAACAAATTAATAGTGAGGATAACACTACCAGTCTTCAATATCCCTAGCATGAAACTATACCAAATCCGCTGCTTTCCAATTCATACTGGGTCTGATCATTCCTTAATACCAGATTTAGAGTACTCACATGTCGCCAGCCAGCTGCAAACGCAGGAATTCCTGCTTCTGAAATTGGAGAATTTCAAAGCAATGAAGAAAATTACACATACCAGACAGGAGAATACCTATGTGGGAAGACTGAACACACCCATAACGAGAGCGGCAGCTTCCCAGGAATGTATAATCAAATTACTCTTGAACCCGTTAAATGAAAGCCCGCGCTGTGCTCTGAGAGTCCAGGTCCCAGAGCGCGATATCTTAATAAAGCTTAACAAGCCCAACGCTTGGCTGTTTTCATTTGTCAACCCCGCAGTAGTTCATATTACGTGCCTTAACCGATATACCATCTCCAAACTCAAGGGTCAAGGAATATTAGACCTGACCAAACCATGCCAGATGCAAGTAGGAGCACAGGTGCTGTACTACGAAGGAGAGAGTAAGCACCCACTTAAGATCCTACAACCAGCATATTTTCCCTCACTAGCAGACACCAATTTTGAAGTAAATTTAACACAGTTATTCCCCGAGGTAACCAAAGGCCCAATATCGGAGCCCGACTTAATAATCGGAGATGAAACAAATGAAATCATACACAAAAGCACGCTATCACTGGAAGAAATCCAATCAAAGATAACCAAATGGACAGAACGGAAAAATCAGAAAACATACCGAATACTGGCAACCTCATCCATATCCTGCACCAGTTTACTAGTTCTAGCGATAATTATATACATCATAATAAAGTGCATTTACCCTTACATAATCAAGAAAATGTATAAGGTAAGTGCCGCAACACCGACCAAAGAAAACCTTCCAGAGGAACCCACTTATGCCGACCCAAAACCGCTAGGGCGTAGTAAAAGTATGCCGAAACAAAAATCAGTCCAAGTAGTATAAAATAAATTGCGACGCTATCACTGATGGCACCAAAAAATTTGTGAAACCCTCAACAACTAAAAAGACTTAATATAAGATAAAAGTAAGCTAGAACTAGAAGATAGTCATAAAATTAAATAATCATAACCGAATAAATATAACATATATAGAAAAAACTGAAAATGTAGAAAAGGAAGAATACGTAACATAAAATAAAAATAATAAAACAAGTATTCACAGATTTCAAGCAAAATTATGTCAACAAAAATAAGAAAGAATACAAGGCAATAAATAATAAGGATACACATATATGTATGCATAGAAGATAGTATAACATAAACAAAAAAAAAAATAAACAAAAAATAATAAATAAATAAAAATTAAAGTAAAAATAAAAATTTAAACATAGCATAAGGTAAAGCCGTACAACACTATAGATAAAAAAAAAAAATTTTTTTTGTTAGAATTGCAGTAGATGAGAAAATGAGAAAATTGAAAACCCAACAGCTAAAGCGAAAACACAAACTATATATATATATAATAAATATATATATGTTTATAGTAGAACTACAACACTACACCACAAACTAGTCAAAAAAAAAAACATCTGAAAAGGGGAGGGGAAGCGGAAAAACACACAACCTTTCTACACACTTTTTTTTATTTTAGTAAACACTGTGTAATAACACTGGCAATTTTAAGAAGAAGCACCAATTTAATCCCAGTTCTCGTCGACACAATTAAGTGAGTGGGTGTGAACTACGTCCTCGTCGTCAGGGCTAAACGGCCGGAGCTCGGGGGAAGGGCTGACACAGCGTCCATAATAGGACATTAGGTCCCACGTAGGAATACAGCAGCCGCATACTCCAAACTCACCCGAGAGGACGAAAGTTCCACCTAAAAGGGAAAAAGAAACACAATGTTAATAAAAGAAAAACTAATTTTCGCAAAATTTAAACCTACCAGCTGCAGACAAGGCCTGACCTCCATGGGGGAAAATTTTGAAGTCCACCTGGTAGTATACGTGTGCTACAGCTTCAGCCATCCAAATTGCCTGGGTGCGCCGTCCTCTCTGGTGCACCAGCAAACGAATAGGCCCCTGCCAATCGGGAACCACCGACAGGACCAAAATCCCCCGAACACGGGCAATCAACCGAGGAGGTGCTCTAAGTGGAGCGCGACGTACCGTTTCTAAAAGTAACATGGTGAATGACCAAAATCAGCTTGATTTTCTCAAGCTGAAAACCTCAAAAAAGACAGATCAGCGCAAAAAAAGGGGAAAAGAACAATATCTTTAGACTAAGTACCACGTTAAAAAATACAAAATTTGACGCTACCCTCAACCCACACTAGTTAGATAATAACGGTAGTACACCAAAATAAAAAAAAAAAAAAAAACAACAATCACTGTACAGCTCCACTAAAACCAGCAGATTCAGGTTACATAAAACTCATCTAACTGCATAACACAAAAAAAAATAGAGAAGACAGATAAAAAGATAATTCTAACCTACTACAGAACATAGATATAAGAAAAATATAATATTACATCCATAGCTCTGGTTTATAAACATATATATATATATACATACATCTGTATTAGAAAAGTAAGATATAGGGCAACAATTCTTGTTAGCATATATGTATAAGGGAATAACATTAGATAGACCTTAAGAAAAATACTATTTTGTAAAACCAACAATTCTTGTTAGCACATATGTATAAGGGAATAACATTATATAGACATTAAGAAAAATACTATTTTGTAAAACCAACAAAACTTTTACAGAGACCTAAAACCAACAAACTCCAAACGACTCCGACTACAGATTTTCATTTAGCCGTCTCCCGTGAGAATTATTCCTCTTCAAAGAATAATCCTCGTCTTTACAGGGGGAAGGAATTGTTATGGTACAGATTTTCAAATCTGGGAATCTCGTAATATTGTGTATGTATATTTGTACATACATACAACTCGATTAGTAATACTAGGTACATACATACAAATACCTAAATTACCATTTGCATGCATCGAAAGTTCTTCAACTTAAGATCATGCAAACTGTTGAAATTACTGCATCAGCGGTTCGTTCACCTTTCGTTACATTTTGCCTGCACGCAATCAAAAAAAATTAAACAAGCGAAAGCTCGCAATATCTATGCGCGGCCCGTTCAACCTTGCATTTCAATTCTTTAGTTAAATAAACAAGCGATCAAATTTCACGGTGACAAACCGTATGATCGAAAGAATGAAATGCAAGGTCGACAGTAGAAAAACAAAAAGTAAAAATATTTTGCGATCAGTTTGTTGGCTTCGAGGTGAAATTGGAAAATTGCAAATAAACAATTTAAGCAATTTCCAGTTGAACTGCGGGGTCAGCGAATTGATCGATGAATGACCAGGTGAACTGGGCACCTGAAAAAGAAAAGCCCAGCGAGTTGGATTTTAAATTTGATGTACGTCGGTTGGGAGTGGAATTTAAGAAATTAAGGTTGTTGGTATAAAAAATTCTGACTATTGCGGATCGCGAGTTATGATTTAAATTTCCTACGCGTTGGTGTCGGCTCTAAAAAGTCAATAAATTATTAAAAAGAAAAAGGAAGGAAAGTTTTGTTGGTGTTTTGAAAAAAGAAAAAATATTGTAGTAAAAAGAATAAAAGAAAAACAAAATGTAAGCAAAGTGTGGTGTTTGATTAATTAAAGAAAAAAAACCCAGACCAAGATAAGGAACACAAGACACGTCGAGAGGAGGCAAAGCTGTGAGTACTCGAAGAAGTTTTAAAAATATAACACTCACGCTATTATCCAAACGAGTTAATAGGATATCAACTACTGATAATACAGAGTCATCAGAAGAGAAATTAAAATTCATAGAAGAAATTAAAAGTCCTATCAAAGCCGTGGAAGCATCTAGATATCAGCTGTGGAAATAATCATCCTATAAAAATACTGATAAAGCCAAGTGGTCCCAAGTTTCAGGAGGAAGAATTTGAGATGAATTTCGATAATCTAAAACTGGATGATATAGATGCACAGTACCAATCTACGCGTGCTGCGGGCTATTTTTCTGAATAACACTCGGCAAACGAATATAACAGGCAGAAGCCACAATTGTGTAAGTGGGGAATTCATTTCTCAGGTGATAGTCCTGACGAATCGGCGTAGGAATTCCTACAACGGGTAATGGAATTTGCTCAATCTAGAGACGTTTCTGAAGCAGAATCGCTTTCGAGCATGATCGATCTTCTTGAGGATTCGGCTCTTAAGTGGTATCGTTATAAGAGACGAGACATCATAAATTATCGGGATTTTGTTGAGAAGTTAATATGCGAGTTTGAGCCTTTGCACCAATCAGGTGAACTACTGGAAGCAATCGAGAAGCGTAAAGAATTGCCTTGTGAGTCTATTGTGCAATTTATCGCACACATGAAAAATCAGTTTATGTGACTACAAAATCTTCCGTCTGAAAAGCATCGTATTAAGATAATTCGAACTAACCTTTTACCCATGTATATAAGAGCTATATCCTTACATGAATTTTCAACTGTAGATCAACTTAGCGTAGCATGTCGTAAGGTGGAGTTGAGTGAATCCCAAGCAAGGTCTTATACACTTTCTCAATTTATGAGAGCCAAACATCAACACCACGGAAATGGTATGACGAGGCTCCTTTCCAAGGACAACGCAGACAAAACCGAGTGGTTTAATAATGCTGTGCAATTATTACAGCAAGGACTGGGAGTGCTTTAAATTAAGAAGTTCACCAGCCCTGACAAATAGTCTCTGATCGTTTTTAATGAAACTCACTTTTCTTTAATACTTAAAGATTTTCACTTTAATTTAACATCCGTTACACTTTTTACATTTCAATTTAGACTCTTTTTAATTGGAGGGAACAAGTGACCTTACCGTGGGTCGGGGGTCACTTAGTTCCTTTACAAAATTACTGTTAAAAAACGACTGCCTCTGGCTAGCGACGCATCGGCTTTTTATTTGGAATTTTGGTTCCAAATTTTGAATAATCAACTAAAGGCTGAATTATTCATAGTGGGGTTAAAGAATATAGTCAGTATGGGAAAATTCCAGCAATCTTAGCACTATTCTAACTATTTCCCCAGTTAAATGTGCGAGGAAATTTTGGGTACGCCTACCGATATTGCATCAATACATAACGGCGAAAATCAATATTGTATGGCTAAGCAATATTTTTGAACGATTCCCCTGCATATAAGAATTTTAAAAGTCGTCTATTGGCTAATAGAATATACATAACCAGGAACTTCATGTAGCGCCAGTAAAGGGGTCAAAACTTCATGCATATTACACATAGTATTGTTTTTTTATCATACTCATTGCTCAAAGTATTTCCTATATACATATGAGCAAGCCAGTGACAACAAAAAGACGAAGAACAACAGAACACAATTTGTGGGTCAAACGCTAGGCACATTACGCGTATTTCCCAACATATGATAAAACAATTAAAGCAAGCGCGCACTGGTTGTATGGTAGGTCAGGGACAGCCCAGTGCCGCTACATGGCTAGAATTGGTCTCGTGCTGAGGGGTTGCTTCATGTAAACAATGCAGCGCGTTGCCGCTATTGTATTAAAAATGAAAAAATGTTGAGTTGACAATAATTCTGATGGAATTATTGTCAATCGATATGAATTGAAAAGGTCAAGTCATTGTAACTTGAAAAAGAAAATGTTTTTTAATGTTTTGTAATTTGAGTATTCTTCAGAGAGAAATAGTTAATTGCTTTGAAGAAGAAAGTGTTACATAATTTTTTGTAGATAATTTGCAGGGAATACTCGTATTACAATAGATATGTATGTACGTACATATGCTTTTGGAATATGTATGTAGGTACGAAAAGATATGCATGGTCGTATGTATGTTTCCAGAAATACCATATGCAGATAGGTACGTATGTACATTGGAATTATTGGGTTTTCGTTCATTTAACTTTATCTTGATAGCGCTTCATTGATTTGGGGAAGTAATGAATGCCGCTTAATGAGTGGCGCTTCATTACAATAACAACGCAAGATTTCCTCAGGGTCATAATGGTAGTAGACATGATAACCATTATAGTAAATGGGAAACCTTTTTACCAAACAATAACAGAAGCAATATGCAAGGAAGTGAGAGCTACAACGCTAATAGAAGCCGAGATGCATATTAAACTACTTCCACGAGGAAGTCTGATTATTATCAACAATCACATAGCACTCCAATAAGAAGTTAGTAGTCACAGCACCAGATACAATCCCAATCAAGCAAAGTACTATAATTCGCCAAACTAAAATCAAAACGCTTATTACTCAGACATTAAAAGGGGAGGACAAGCTGAAAATATTTGAAGAAGTCCTAGTCCTTCAGTAAGGTGCTCTACTGATGGAGTGCTAAGCAGGAAGAGACAAGTCTTATTTAGTAGTCCAGTTGGGAACTCTCGAAGAAATTCTGCTTCGGAGTACATAGAAGGGTAGCTCCGAAGGTGGAGAGGAGGCATCCCATTCATATAAAGTCCACTAACAATCACAGGTCTAGCAAATTACTTGGTACCCATAAGGTTCCTAGACGAGGAGATCCCAGACCATATGTTCAAATTCATATGCTGAACTCATCAGTCGTATGCTTGTTCGACAGTGGAGGCGGCAATTCAGTAGCTGGTAAAGAAGGTATCAATTGCTAACGAGCATAGGATTTGAATTAATAAAAGAAAGCAAAGGCGAAATACAAACAGTAGACCGAACGAACCATAAAATTAGCGGCGTATTTTATGTACCTATAAGCTACCATCAAAAATTCCACGTAATATGAATTTTAGCAGAACCAACTCTAGCTCAAAATTTAATACTTGGGATTGACTTCTGGAGATCATTTGGAATCACAGTTCAGAACTACGTTGGCAATTGGTATTTCCATTACATTTCCAGTCTAGATTTCGAAAAAATTCATATTAAAGACCATAAGTTACTAGATGACCAAAAGAAAAGAAAACTGGACACATGCTTGAAACAGTTTCAAGTGCTAATGAATCAAAAACTAGGACGCACACACGTCCTCGAACACGACATCGATACAGGTAATGCCACACCAATTGTACAAAGAGGTTATCAAGCCTCACCAGCAATAGAAAAAAGACTAGGAATTGAATTCGAGGGTATGAAGCAGTTAGGCGTAATAGAACAATCAATAAGTCCAAGGTGTTCTCCCGTCCTCTTGGTTAAGAAGAAGTATGGTAGAGATAGGCTGTGCATAGACAGTCGTAAACTGAACAACGTCACGATAAAATGTGCTTACCTTTTACCACGAATCCCCGAAATCCTAAACCGGTTAGGTAAGACATATTACTTGTCATCCATTGACTTAAAAGATGCGTTTTGACAAATACCACTTTCAGATAGAGCTAAGGCAAAGACAGCTTTCAGCGTTCCAGGCCATGGTCTTTGGCAATTCACCGTACTGCCATTCGGCCTATGTAATAGTGCCGCAACACAGCAAAAACTTATGGATATACTATTTTCTCCGACAGAAGAGTGTGTATTCACATACTTAGACGATCTAAATATAGCAACAGAAATATTCGACCATCATATTACGCATATCTCACTATTAACTTTGAAAATGCCAACTTGTTCGTTCGTCGTTACAATACCTAGGACATGCAGTAGATAAGCATGGACTTAGAACCGACCTAGACAAAGTTCAAGCAATTATTGACTTTCCAAAATCAAAAAACTACACAACTACACAACTTCGCTGAACTTGCATCACCTGCACGATTTAACTAAAGGTTTAACTAAGCGAAGATGTCTTCAATGGACCAAAGAAGCCGAAGAAGCATTCGTGAGATTAAAGGCAAAATTGGTCGAGGCACCACTTCTTGCAAACCCCAATTTTAATAAAGTATTCTACCTCCAATGCGATGCTTTCAGCTATGCAATTGGAGCAGTTTTAACCCAAAAAACAGACGAAGGTAATGAAAAACCTATAGCATATGTTAGCAGGAAACTCAGAGGAGCAGAAATAAACTACACGGTAACAGAAAGTATGTAACTTCAAAATATTAACGGACCATTCCAGCTTCACATGGTTGTTTAAGCAACAAAATCTGACGGGCATACTTGCAAGATGGGTTTTAAAGTTACAACAACACGACTTCGAAATCGCTCACGTAAAAGGAACAGGAAACGTTGTTCCTGATACACTTTCTAGAGCACCCACGATTGATTTGACAGATTGTACTCCTATTCCGTCAGTCAACTGGTACATTCGCATGCTATCTAGAATTCAAGAAAGTCCAAGTCATTTCCCATGCTGGAAGCTAGAAAACAAAAATCTTTCTTTAAAGCTACAGACACATCCCACAAACACCAAGACTGCAGGTGGAAAGTGGTAGTTCCCGAATCCTCTCGCCAGACGGTCTTAGAAGAATGCCACGACTCCCCATTCGCTGCTCATTTAGGTGTCCATAAAACCAAACTAAAAGTACTACAAAGGTACTATTGGCCAGAGATATCGCGAGACGTATCAAAGTACGTAGAAAATTGCGAAACATGTCTATGTGCTAAACCAACAACTAAAGCGCACTATGGTGCAATGGAAAATTTAAAGAAGCTTCAAGACCAATGCAAATTATTGCTTAAGATTTTATGGGTCCCTTCCCCTGATCGACCAAAGGCAACACATACCATAGTGGTTGTAGACTTGTGGCGACGTGGCTGATCTGACTCCGTTATTTCCAAACTCCAGTCAAGCCATCGTATAAACCTGGTAAATCACTGTCCTAAATTCACTTTAATAATACCTTACTGAACGCAGGTACCTTAGCTAGGTAGGCTGTGATTTTTGTTTAGATTTAAGAAAAATAAAAAATTGTTATTCTGCTGTCAGTTAAGATTGGGAGAACAACTCCGAAGAATAAAATAAAATAATCGACTTTTTCATGAAGCCAAACAAGAGGAATTTTTATTTACCGTTCACAGCAATTATTATCTCTCCACCGAAATAGCTCCTCTTACGCATTGAGTGAACAGAGGAAGGTTTCGCTTGACTGTTGACATAGCCGCTGCTCAACCGCAGAAGACCTCCTGCTTCTATCATTACGGATTCTACGGTAGCACATAACCTCATCCATGCCTCCGCCCTTGGGGCGAATTATATATTGTTTTGCTTACAGTCCAGGTATTCCAGTTCTATGCCAGTGAGTACATTTAGCTACCCATCAAGAACTATTCGTACGCCAGGGCACATAGCACTACTTCAACTCTGGCGCAGACAAGTAAGGCCTGTAGCTGTCGAGTTCGAACAGCGCCGGTCGGCAGATTGACATTGACCTAACTTGAGACTGACTTCGACTAGCCTCAACCACAGAAAATTCACACGCCTGACCGTCATAGGGACCCTCAGGACCAGTCGTGAACAGCTCTCTGCCCGTTCACCAAGAGACAGCTTTTCTCTATATTTCCGACCAAGTGGAACTCTTTCGGCAGACTTTTGTGGGAAGCGACGAGTTAGACTATATCTCAGTCTTATCGTCGACACGCTTACAGCACTAAAGTCTCCCCTTCGATCTGCAAGAAGAAACAACACCTACTATATCAATACCTTCTACCTTATCAAGATTGCATCTTATACGGCGGATATGTGGTTAGATAGTCACAAATCTTCTAGAAGGGACAACACCTTCTACCTTATCAAGATTTTATCTATACTGTGAGTATCTGCTTGGATATCCTCAAATCCCCCAGAGGAGATCGCATGTACTGCATCAACACTTAAACCCGTTCTTAACGAGTTTACCTCTTGTGTCCCTGCTACTTAGCTGGCCGCAGATAGCACACTCGTCCAGACGTAGTAGCTCAAGACTTGTTAAGACACACACAACGCTTATTCGTAGTAGGGGCATAGCGCCCACTAAAGACTGTTTCACTAAATACCCTTGCTTATTCCCTTTAAGGGACGCAACCACAAAAAAGTAGTCAATATTGTAGAACACATGGTGACAAAAACTTCCCCGGACGAGAGGGGAATATAATGGAAGCCCGATCGGTCCTCCATTCTATACTGATTAAAACCAAAGATACTGAAACATTGGTTGTAAAAGAGAAAAACGAACAAATCAAATAACGGCAGAATGGTTGTCGCAATACAAATAAAGAAAGAAAATAATATATATATATATATTCAAGCACAATTCACACGTAAAACGTACACATACATTTGCACACTCACTTGGCATAACGAAACGATTTAATATATTAAGAATTTATTCCCGACATTGTAATTTCTAGATTTAGCTGTAGTAGGTCGCAAAATTATTGCGAATCTAATAATATAAAGATATAATTATAAATACACTAGAATATTAACTATATTAAAAAACAAACACACACATATATATATATATATATATATAAATCAAATTCACGAAATCAGTTCAAACAACACAACCTTTAAAAATTCAGCAAAATCAAGCAACATTAGTAACGTAACGTCGTATAAACGAACCCCATCGACAGAATGAGTCAAGTTCACACAGAAGAACGGAGCGGCCGAAAAACGGAGACAACGCGGACGTCAAGCGAGGGAAGTCACTCGTTCTATTTTTGCGCTAAAAGGGTCAGCAACGACAACTGAGGAGTGTACCTCACATTATAGTGCAGAAATAAAGTTTTATTTAATTTAAAAAGTAAATTCAAAAGAAAAGGCAAAAAAATATCTGAAGACATAGAGGTGAAGAAGAAAAAAATAACATAAGTGTATATATACTTGAAAGACGGAAAGCGAGTCTAGCAGTAATCTGCGCTGGATTGAAACCAGGTTGCGGAGAAGTGGCACATGATAACCGGATCCTGTTATCCTAACATTTATAACGGAGGAAAATAATAAGAGTAAAGGCAAGTCCGGCAGCTATTGGCGCAGCAGTAACAAAAAAATAATAATAATAACTTAGATGCAATCCACACCACTACGCTAACAGTAGTCGTACACTAGATAACAGTAAATCAAACAAGTTAGATGTACAAAACTAGTAAGTAGGAAGGCAGTCTGAATCAGAACATTATGTGTATATTATTTTGATTTTAGTATTAAGCAATTAAATAAGGGTTGTTTATAGTATTAGGTTAGGTTTGGGCCCAATTAAATAAAAAAAAAAATTTAAGAGGTTATAAATATTTGCACATAGATTTTGAAGTATACAAAGAGATGGATTAAGTGTTAAATAATTGATTTTCTTTCTTAATATTCTGAAGTATATTCAATTGTTTGAAGATGAGAAAAGTGATCAGGTGCGTGTCACGTGTCGTTGAAAGTCCTATGCATTGAGCGGAGGAATCACGGTTTTTTTTGTAGCACATATATTCCGTGACCTGTCGTTCTGTTAGTGGCAGCAACCAGGCTTATGACCTTTAAAACCGAAAGTGTCTGTTCCTGGGTAACCTTTTGAAATGGGTAGTGTCGAGTCTTAGAGGCTAAAATTTGACCTTGATTCAGCGTCAATATCTAAAAAATCGTTCACGCGAAGCTGATAAGAATATGGTAATTTTATCTTCGTAATATTGGTGTAGGGGGCATAACTATTCTTACTATAAATGAAAGTGTATCATACAGTGAAGAAGCTAGTCTTGTCAATTAATCACTTGGATGATGAGTAGTGCAAGTTGTATGGGAGATTATAATTAGCTTTGAGTAAATAGTAAAGAAGAAGATTACTGTTAACAGTATGTTCAATACATAATCTTACAGGTGGAAGAAAGTTTTATAAAAATCTGGTAACTGAATTTCCTTATAAAGTATATATAAATTCATATGTGCCTAAACCGATCCATAGATGAAAGCACATTGTATAATATCTGAAAATAGATAGCAGTAAAATGAAAGGCTATACGAATTTGGTAACAGTAGGTTCTGTATAAAATCTAATAACCAGAAGAAAATCTTATAAGAATGGTAACATATGCAGTTCACAATTTAAAAAGCAGAAGAAAATTGTATTAGAATATGGTAACAGTATGTTCCGTACAAAATCTAACAGACAGAAGAAAATTTTATTAGAATCGGGTAACAGTATGTTCCAAACAAAATCAAAGATTTGATGCATTTCCTGATGAGTAAGCCTTATATAAATCCACCTATTCGATATAAAAAAAAAGCGGGATATAAATATCTGTTAAAACATTAGTTTGGGTATATAGTAATTATAAAAAATTCATATCTCCAAAACGAAGCCGAGAACCATTTTCTAAGGCCTTTTCTAGGAGAACGCATATCGTAAAACATCTACAAAAAGATAGTGATAAACAAAATTTTATAAGAATTTGGTAACAGTATATTCTATCCAAAATCTACTAGGTGGCAGGCGATTTTGTAAGAATCTGGTATGTTCTATACAAAATCTAAAAGGGGAAAGTAAATTGCATGAGAATTTGGTTAGTATGGGCAGTGTATACTGAATGATAGAAAGTTAAGATGTATATTGAGGAGTTTTTAAGAGAATATAATAACACCTTACTCGATGAGCATAAGAAACAAATTCACGAATGCTATAACTTTCTAAATTATATGAAAATATTGAAAAAGTCGAGTCAAAACTTGTAAATAGCTCTTAAGCTGTTATTAGAGCTGTTTGAAAAGCTGGTAAGCTGTTATCAGAGCTGTTTAAAAGCTGTTTCAAAGCGCTATCCAAGACCAGTCATTCACTGCCAACACCACCACCACCCGTTTTAGGGATAAAATATTATTCGGGAGCTCCGGACTTAGTATAGGAAATTGAATAAAAAGAAGGCTATATATAAAATATCATTTATTAAAAATTAAAAAGTATTAATATTTTATTTTTAGTGTATTATTCTCTTTCACCTCTTATAATCGTATGATACAGAGCTGTAATAGATGTAATCAAAATTTTCTTTGTTTGATGAATCTGTAGTTGAAATCAACATCCGCCTACAGTGTAAGTTTCCATAATTCTTTATGAGCTTTCCAGGTATTAAAACTGAATATTTTTAGTGTTGAGTTAAATCGCACTTTTGAGGCAATTACTTTGTGCTAATGTTTGGTTTTATACATCTAGCAATACCGCAACGTTCACATGTATCAGGTCGATCCGTTGAATCATCTTCACCAAGGGCAGCTTATATAGTGCTCACCAAAGTTGAAGTTTTTCATAATAGTTTACAGTTTTAATGAAATTAGACACGTCTGTGTAAGGTTTCGCAATTGTCCTTCACGGTTTATCAAGTTCTTCGCAGCGCAGGTGTTCAACACTTTCTCTGATATGTTTAATAACAAGTTTTTAAAAGATTTTTTAATTTTATTTCTTACTCTCCTATTATGCGGATTGATGTATGATTAAAGAATAATAATGGAAGAAAGTAATAGAGGAAGGAAAGATTTATGCAAGATTAAATATGTTTAATAGATTTAAATAAAAAAAAATAAATAAATAAAAATTACAGTTGATAAACAATTACAATGGTAACTTTGCAAAAGGTTTTAACGACGCTTATATCTTTTGAAAAAAATTTACAATGATCTTTTAAGGCAAGATTCTTAATATAACACACAATTCATATGGTAGATGAAATAACAAAAAATGTAAAGAGATAAAATAAGAAAAAGAGCCTAACAATTTTTTAAGAGATGTAGCAAAGATTTGCAATTTAATGGAAAGAATATTTCAGAAATTAATAAATTTTAGTAATTTGCAATTTTAATAAATAATAAATATAGAACAAATTTCACAACTAAACGAAGGATTTACATTTTTAAAAAATTAAAAAAAAATCTTTGCAGTTTTTAACAATGGTTTTTTTGATGGAATAGGTTTGCAAAATTCTTAACATTTTTCTACATAAAATTTCTTAGTGAGTCCCTTAAGATTTCATAAGTAAAGTATGAAATGTGAAAATAAAGGAATAAATAAGAAATATTATAAGACAGACGAGACGAACGAAACTAAAATTTTGTAAGAGAAGGAAGAAAGATGGGGTTATTTAATAAAAATTCGATCCCTAACTTGGCATAATTCCAGACATATCATTCTATACCAATAACGATATAGGTGGTCAAACTGTTGAGTTTTACTCCAGTGAGATACATTATAAATTTGATAAATGTTCTTCAGATGGGAACATTACTCAAGCATGAGTTTCATAAGATAGTTTGATTTAGGAATAGAAATACAAAAGTCAGAATTTACTGAACAAAGACCATTGACTTATGCAGAAGATAATACACATTTCAAGCAACACACATCAATTACACCTCTAATAAGGAAAATCACCAGTGCCACACTAAAGTACTTCGGCGGCTAAACTAACTAACGACAGTGGATAATAGTGCCCCACTATGTCGTACAACATTTCGTCATTTTGATTCACGAATATCTTGATTACGAAATGACAAAAAACCATGCACTTGCATTTTTTTGCAATTTATTAACGATTTTTTTTTGTAATTTATTAACGAATTTTTGCAATTTATTAGCGGTAGGCACAGCAACAAGCGGTGCAGCCTCAACACCAGCCGACAAACAAGCGATCGCTACCGCAAGGCAAGGACAACGTCCAAGCTTGGTGGAAGTTTTCAAGCTGGCATCAGCTACGGTGCCAACACCTACTAGTGCTATAATGAGGCCGCCGCTTTCTATGAAGGCGAATAATGCTAAAAAGCAACAACTAGTACCAACAGGAACAGCAGTGAAGATAGCAGAAGCACTGCGATCCCCGGCGTTAGTGTCAGCGGTCTCATATGCGCAGGTAAGTGGTGGTTCCCAGAACGATACCACTATCGAGATTCTGAGCAGGGGAATCACTCCTCGTCCGGCCCCATTGAACGCAGGTAGCCTCGGTCAAAGACCAGTGCGGGTTTCCAGGGCTTCATTCATGGGAGGTGACAGGAAGAGAGCGACAGAATGCAGCTTGAGCACATCAGAGGATGTCCTCAGACTGCAAACCGAAAGGCAATATTCCGCGTCATCTCCTGTAAGCAGATATTTTGCATGGTCGAGGTGTACACCACGACCCTCGAAAGCGCTACCAAGCTAATGCTTTAGGGTATCGGGGTGGAGGGTAGACACCTTGTCCTATTCCCGTTAGAAGCACACAAAGGTTGTGTTTTCGGGGGTCCCTATACGAGGCCAACATGAAGACCTACAGAATTTCCTTGGGAGATTCGAGAAGGTTCATGTAAAGGCTCGCCATATTCCCATTGGAATTGTATATGAGGGTCTCGGGCAGCGTATATTCGGTAGCAGGCGGGAAGCGCCCATCACTTTAAAAAGGGTTGCATGTTTCCAGCAGGCTTTTGCTTGACCTTATCCGACTCGAGATACTGGATAGACGTGGGCACCGAATTGAAATACCATGCTTGCCTTTTGGTAGGATATTTTATTGCTGACTGTCCCAAGAGAAGTGGGAAGAAGGCTGAACCGATGGTTTCCTCGAAGGAAACCTCCACTACATTAGTGGCTATGGGGAAAAAATTTTCAGTCAGCACTCAACCTGCTATTTTGGAGCAGCCAGTTACTAAAGCGCCTGAAATTGTCCCAGAGGCAAAAGAAATTTCGACTATATACGGTGGCACGCCAGCACGTGAAAGCATGGCTACTTGTGACGAGGAGTCGAATATCCAAGTAGGGAAAAAATGGAGGACGAGGAGGAAGAAAGTTGGCCGCGTGATGCTGCCTCCTCCAGATGCAGCAAAGCCAGTCACTACAAAGCGGTCCCACTTGGAGGAGGATGACAGTGGAGCTTGCAGTTCGATGGTTGTTGTGAGAGACACGGAAGTGTCTCTCGAGCAGCTTTCGGACTGCGAAATGACCGCTTTCGATCAGAATGGTCATGTGGTAGCACCATTTCGATTGGTAGCCAATTTGAGGTCTCGAAGGGAATTGAACCGCTCTTAGGGAGAAGATCTGCGAAATGCTTGCCCAGCTCCAGTACAAGAAGATTTCAGATAAAATCTAGAGTATTCTTGTAAAGGAGCTGGGAGCCCAGAGTTGTTACTTCTTCAGCTTCAGCTCCTACAATAGGAGTCTAAAGAGAAGAGAAAGTACAACGATGTAGCCCGCTTAGAACGAGTTGAATTGATTCAGAAGGATCGCTTGGTCGATTCTTCTCGTCAGTAGATATCGTACCACTATCCTTTGAGCTTGTTATCTCTTTGAATGTGTAATATAGCGTCTCTTAACACCGGAGGTTTAAGTGTTCATACAAGACTACACAGTACTTGTGACAATTGGTGGTTGAGTTTTGGTTATAGTTGAGTGAAAATACATCAAGAGATATCATAGAGAAACTTTCTTATAATACTGGTCTTGTTGTGTTGAATTCCAAAGGAAATACTGGTCTTGCTGCGGATGAATTCCAAAGGGCTAGATAGCCTTATATGGTTAAACAACCAAACGTTGTAAGTGTGAAGAATCTTCAGTATAGAGGAACGAGTACCACACACGGTTAGAACATCCATAGGTGATCAGTCTTCTGTGCGAGTATCTTCAGTTGAGAAGAATTTCTTCTTTGGAAAGAAGTTGTTGACTGAGATAAATATTATCTTGATAATTGTTGCTGATAATGATTTACAATTATGTAGTTGAATATGAATTCTTAATATTTTAAATATTTTTTTATTTTCTTTTAAAGCAAACTAGATGAAGTAACAGCAATTTTTTCAATCAAGTCAGAACTAGAAGTGACAACTATTTCTTTATTTTTCTTTTCCTAAAAGTATTAGCCTACTCTCCCTGATGCCTTACGAAATCTTCCAGTACCCTCGTTAGTTTCGAAATTAAAACCTACAAATGTAAGGTACTGTCACGGCACGAAATTCAATGATTTATATTACGTTGTCGGCACAGTACTATCGAGAATGTCAAAATGTTCGATATAGACATTACACTACTGCAGGAGACGAATTTTACGCAAGGCACTTATACACAACTTGAGCGTTTGATTACCTGCACAATGGCTATGCAATGTTTTCCACACCTGGGCCTCGCCGAGGCTCAGGGGTGGCAATCATTGTATCCAGCAAATTTACGTTATCGTCTGTAATAAGATTGCTTTGATGTCACACGTAGGGCTGCCATCTTTAAAATTATGAAACTAGGACAGCAAATTCGAAATTCCCAGATTTGTTAGCATCAAACCCGGACATGCTTCCCAGATAATGTTACTAATGAAAAGGGATTCAAATTGTTGTATTGTGTCTTTCTTTATTTATAAACCGTTTGTGGGTTCAGTGAGTTTCTTTCTTTCGTCCACTGTTGAGAAATTAGTGAGAACATTCTCTTTACGTTGGTATTATGAGCTAGTATGCTAAGAAATACTGTGAAATCTTGAATAACCCGGTGCAAAAATGAGCATTCAATATTTTTAAAAAAATTAAGCCAAAGTTGATTTGCGCCCCAGGCCGGGTTTAGCTTTTGGTTGGAAGTTTTTAAATTCACCAGTCATCTATCAATTTTTTGTGATCAATTTTGGTGTTCTTTCGTGTAAAAATAAAACAGTATTTTCAATTGCAGTCCATCGAGTATTCTTAGTTATATTATGCAAAACATCCAGTTAAACTTATCAAATTGTGTAAGCTTTCTCTACGCCGTGGAACAGCATGTTCTTTCTCTCTTTCAAGGCCAATGCCACACGAGTGCCTTTTGTCGCACTCCCATGAGAGTAGGAATTTATAATGGAGCTGTACAAACAACCTCCCCGCTACCAAGAGGTCGCGCTGTGGTAGCGCGAACCAGTTTGGACTAGCGTGATCCGAGCTGCCAAATGGTCGCGCCTCATTTGCAATTAGAAGCGTAGTGTTTTTGATATGGTTCAAGACTTTTGAATAGGAAAATTGATGTTGATAGAGAAGATACGGCACAGATCAGACCTATGGGATACTAGCAATGAAATAAACAAAAATCATAATAAAATATACGATCATAGTTGAACATAGTAGTTCTGAAAATTCCATCAATTTATGATGCCTCAAAGAGAAATGCCTTGTGAAATATCTGTTGCTGTTTAGTGGATGCCAAAAGTTCTTTCGTTCTTTGATTTTTTAAAAGTTTTCCAACAGAATATAAAAATAAGACATTATTTGGAACATTCATTTTGATCAAAAGTTATAACCAAACCAAATAGGTAGCTAATAAAGTTACATAATTTTCCATTGTGCGAAAAAAGTTAGGCCGTATGACAACCGCTAGATTTTCATCATGATGCGCGGACAATTACACGAGCGATTATTTTATAGCCCGTGGGACATTGGCCGAAATGTGAGTATTAATTTCTCAGGCGTGTTCAAATATGTAGCGAAAGATGGAGTTTTTTTAGGGCAACCTTACGATCGTTTTTTAAAAGGCCGGGCACAAAATTTCAGTTTTCTAAATCAATGCGCTCTCCAGTGAGGACTGACAGACGAACATGCAAAAATCAAAATATGTTTTAATATTTTTCGTGGGTGTCCAATTTATTTTGCTCTACCATCATTATTTCTATGCGTTACAAACGGAATGACAAACTTAGCATAAGCTATGATTTTATCATCTATCTAGGGTATAAAATAAAGAAAAATTAAAAATATTAAAATAAATTAAAATAAAATTTACAAACTTAAGAGAGAAACCCGTTCTAAAAACGAACAAGCTGGTTGATAATAAATTTTATTTCACACTTGTAAATCTGGCTATAAAATATAATCATATTATTGCAATAATAACATATACGTTCTGCAAATGAGCGATTCAATTTAGTAAATATAGATGACACAGTAGTAAATGAGAACAGCCTGAAGATTATGAGCTTGCATGTCAACGATAATGAATGGAATAGATTTACCGCCGATGTTATAACTTTATGCGTTCATAAACTCGCACGCTTTTCAACATTATTGCATTCTTCTAATGAAGAAAGGAGAATTATCTATTGCAAAAAATAGTTTCCATTTAACCAATATGAAAATTCTTTAAAAATGTATTCAAATATCCAAAAATTCATTTGCATTCAAGTGGCAACACCATTTGAGTGTCGAGTCGGTCTGTCTGGCGGCGTTATCAGGTACACTGTACACGTACAGTACACTCAAAATTTAAATTTTTATTTAATTGGTTTTAAAAATTCTAAAACCCGGACAGTATAGAAAACCCCGTCCGGATGCTCCTCGGACGCCCGCCAAAGTATGACAAATCCGCGGAAACCGGACTAGGGCTGCAGTTACACGTAAAACTGTCCATGATTATTTATTGTTATAATTTGTATCGAAATTCTGTTGAAGAGGCAGAGCGCTGCCGTATTTATTATTGGACGGCTAAGAAGCCGGTGCTATGAAGATATCCTTGGTACTATTAAATGGCAGAATATGCCAGAGCTCCTTCTATGACAGAGTACGTTGCTGTTGTAATTTTATTTGAAGGCAGATTATGCCAAAGTAATATGTGTGGCAGAGTATGCCACTATTTGTATTTAAAGGCAGAGTGTGCCGCTTTATAATGCATGGCAGAGTATGCCGCTGTTTGTAGGCAGAATATGCCAATGATAAGGATGGCAGAGTATGCCGATGTTTACTTGAGAAATGAAAACAATTTTCCAAGTTGAATTTAAGTCTGATTTTTATTGAGTAGTCTCTGCTTATTTATATTAATTGGTTACATAGGAATCACTGTTTCTTACTAATTGTAGAATTGCAATACATAAAATTAAAAATCTGAAATTCTAGTGTCAGTATTTCTGATCACACAAATTCTGGATGAATCACAATATCTTGACATGCTAAAGCAATGACAACAGGTGTGTATATTTTCTCAATCAAGAATTATGCTTGGATAGCGGAAATTGCTTGCGTTGCAAAATCTTCTTGAGGTCGAGCAAACTTTGTTTGTTTTTAATTATTTTTCGTTTCGATTATTGTTTATATTTCTTGACCGTGGTCGTGACTTGACTTGTCTCCTGTCTATACAGATATCTTCCCAGGCTTCGCATTTTCCTTGGACTATGTCGTTCAAGACAAACTTATCAAGGTGGTAAACGTGCATTTTTCTCATGACCTGGATCGGCATTCCGGAGTTGAGTCCAACTCCGTCAATGCTACTCGATTGAGGAATATTGTCCGTGATTTCATACTCGTAGATATCTATCGTTGGATGCATCCTACGACTAGATCATACACGAGGGTCTCGCGAAATGTCGATGGAAGTCTCGCAGGTTCCAGAATCGATACGTCTCACCTGAAATACTAGAACGTTTCCTTAGTGTCACTCATGAAGTGTGTTCCGTTAGTGATCATCTTCTTGTAGGGGAAATCAGCACTCTAGTCGAAAGAATTACTGCATACTGGGTATTCAACATCTATTTGTTGAATTTGGAGCAGCTCATCAATGAGTTCTTTGAATTCGGGCATGATTGGCAAGAGAGGAAAGCTGACATTCCTTTTCTTAGTCAATGGTGTGATGTTGGGAAGCTCCAAATTCGATCTTTTATCGAAACGAATTTCAATCGAAGTGCGTATCAAACTTCTAGCTTGTTGATCGAAGTATTTCGAGTGGCAGCCCTTCTCCCAACTCAGCCGGAGTTGATTCTTTATTTTAACAGAATAAAGGAACGCTTGGAAATACAAACATACTTGGAGTTTGTGCTGCGCAGGCAATCACCTTTTCTGAGGGAAGTACTTCTTTCAGGCAACTAGACGATGTACTGTTTGTTGCGAACTCGAATCGATAGTTGATGAATCTGGACAAGTCCTCGTCCGTTGAGCTATTAGAATATCTTCGGGACTACGACAGTAGTATCTATTTTGAATCGACGTCGACAGCATCATCGACCACTCATGAATTCCTTGAGAATATTTGCACTTTCTCTGAAGACAGTAAGGAGCTCCTGGATACAGTAATCATATTGGAGGATATGATTGCTGCGACAAAGTTTCTAAGGCGACACACTTGACCTGGTTATGACGGCATGACTCCAGAATTTTTCATATGTCTCAGGGATTTATTAATTCCTAACCTTTTGGAAGTCTTCAATTCGGAAGTTGAGTTATGCGATGGATTTCAATGAAAGGAGATTTACAGGGGATGGGCAACTGGAGGCCAGTAACCCTATGCAAGGTGGACTACAAAATCGTCTCTAAAGCGTTAGGGGCGATACTCCGGTCAGTGATTGCTTCAGTAAGATACCCGGACCAGTCCTATTGTGTACCTGGTCGTAGTATCTACGACAAAATTTCGGTAGTCAAACATTTGTTTGCCTACCATGAACAGACAGGTACACAAATGGCCATGATTTCACTAGACCAACAAAAGGCTTTTGATAGCGTCTCGCACGTGTATATCTTGACTGCTCTCGAGGCTTTTGGGTTTCCGCCCAGGTGGCTCGATATTGTCGGGAAACGGTATAGAGATTCAGCGATTTTGATTAAGCATCAAGGACAAGTTCTGGCTCCTATCTCGTTTCATCGAGGTATCAGACAGGGCTGTCCATTGTCAGGTAAGCTTTATGCTCTTTCGTTGGAGCGGCTACTGGTGAATCTTCGTCAAATGCTCGGACAATGTTCGGCTCATGTACCATATACCAATGTAAGGCCTCCTATGATGACATATGCGGATGACCTTTCTATTTTCGCGACAAGAGATGACGCTTTTCTGGTAGCTCGTGCTGTTTTCGAACAGTACGAACGTATAGCGGGCGCTAAAATCAAACTTGGTAAGCGTCAAGGCTTGTGGTGTGGAAGGTGGAGAAATAGTACAGATACCCCACTGAACATCCAATTGACTAGTACTTGCCTGAAGTATTTAGGTGTGTATATCGGGCGCGAGAGTAAATCATATAATAGCCGCATCACTCTGGGGAATCTCCCTAGAGCTGTAAACTCATGGCGTATTCAACTGTTTCCATTATCCTTAATGGGAAGGTCATTTGTAAAAGCTATTTGATTGCCTCTTCCATCGTTCATCTGCTAAAGTCTGAGACGGTTGATGCAGGCTTCGTGGGTCTTCTTCAAGCAAAAGCGATAGATGCCTTTTGGTGCGGAAGACGATGGGTTGCTGAAAGTACGCTCTGCCTGCCAGTCAAGATAGGTGGATTAGTTTACAACTTGGTTGTGAAATCAAGGTGTCTCCAAGTGCATGCATTCCAAAGAGTGTTCTAGCAGAGAGACACTTTGATTTCCCAACTTGCCCAACTGTGAGTGCATGTACTGGGAGGGATGGGCATACGGAAGTATTACTACCTACTCTCTTCTCGACCACCCTATCCTCGTGACTGGCCACAGGATCTAATCTCAACGATTCTGACCTGGGGCAGATTCAGGTCAGCATTTCAACTTAAGGGGAATGCTCTAAGGTACGCATAATTCGCGTCGATTCCAATCAGGTTCAATCCTTAATTAATAGATTCAGTGTTCAGTAATGCTCGGAGTTTTGAAGCTAACACGCACACACTGACGATTCTCGGAGATATTATTGATATTTCTGGAAACTGTGGAATAAACACTAACATTCCACAGCTACACGACCTGGCTGCTTCTGTGCGGGAGAGATTTCGCCACTTGGGACCAGTGACCCTAGAATAAAGTTGGAAGATGCTTTTGTTCTGAACAGACCACCTCACATAACGGCATATTTACAACATGTGTGCTTCGTGACGTGCTTATGTCGATAAGATCTCCGGAGTATACAGGATACAATAGATGGTGAACACACCGCGGGGTGAATATGGGCGTGATGGGAGGGATAACTTTCAAAGAAGTCTACAGTTATCCTTCTAATTACAAAGATGCTGATGTAGCAGTCTTCTGCATCCTAATCACTTGTCACATATTTACTGGCGAGTTCAGAGGATCTACACAGTTTGTGCCGGTGATGGCACGCTGTTTCACAGTTTCTTCACTTGCCCAGCTTTGCAAAATGTAATGGAACTCGTGCGCGATATATACCAGTTGATCCACCCGAATTTCGGCATTACTAGGACATCATTTCTATGGCGATCAAAGGTTTGTAGTCGGGTAAACTGTTTGATTAGCTTTGTGCTGACAATGGCCAAATATTCAATTCAGTTGTAAGAGAATCGAAGATAAGAATCAGAACACTGACCCACAACCCCAAGCACAAACACTTAAGCGCCACTTCGTTGACAGATTGAAGAGACGTTTACGTCTTGAATATCTGGCAATGAACGGAGACACATTCAACTGCACATGGCAGCCATTATCGTCTGTGAAGGACGGCGTTCTTATCTTTCGCTGGTGATAGCAGGCCACAGCACTTGCAGCACTATTCCACGTGGTCTCTCCTCGCTTTGGAACCGTTGCAAAAAAAAAACAACTTTTCAATTATTTGCTTTATTTTTCATTGGGGACTCTTCTTGGAGCTGCCACTTATCTGTAGATACTGGCACACTTTTTTAATTTTGGATAACTTCGACTTTGGCTTTAAAACTTTATTTCAAAATAATTGTGAAAATGTTTACACTTACCTTTTACCTTTGTTTTTTAATTTTTGTGTTTTTGTTTTGTTTTAGTCTTCATTCCTTTTGTCAAGTTTCTCCTTTGTATTGTTTGGGCCTTTTGCGACCTTTTAGACTTATTTTAGTTAGGACCTTTTTTCTGTTTTCAGAACCACTTTTTACAGGTTTTTTATATTAAGAGTCATTTTATAACGTCTTTAATAAAGAATCACATATACATAAAAAAAACGTATTATTATCATTCCTATATCATATTAGGTGAAAAGCCATAGGAGAAAAGCAAAGAAAATAGGCGCAATAATACCATAAAAAATTGTAATTAGTGAAAAACTGTGTTTGTGTGTGTATGTGTTACTCAAGGTATTTTTTATCGTGTCCTTCCTAAAACAAACCTCATACAAAAAATCTAAAAATTGTGAAAGGTAAAAATTTATGACGATCTGAAAAAGCAAATTAATTTACATCGGTCGTTGCCATGACAACATGGCAACCATAAAATTGTTAGTTTTAATTTAGAAATTTAAAGTAATGAATAAAAAGGGACAGCTTTAAAAATAAGATAAATAAAAAAACAAAAGAACAAATTTTATAAATTAAAACGTGGATTTAAGCTCCTCTGTCGTACTCAGTATGAGTACGAACAGCAGCGATTCTGGCCGAATAGGAGATCCGCTGGAATAAACTGGAAGCAAGAAGAAGAGCACAAATGCTTATTCTCCTTCCAAAAGAAATCTCCCAGGGCCCACAGAAAAGGCCGGTAAAGGACCAAATGAAGGGACCAAAGAAATTGCAGGGAGAAGTGTGCAACTAAGATCATCAGATCCAAGACTACCACCACAACAGCAAGAGAAGCAGTAGCTAGAGCTTCACTAGTAACTGTAGCAGTAGCCTCAGCAACAGCCGGTGCAGCCTCAACAGCAGCAGAAAAACCACCGATAAGTACCTTAAGGCAAGGACAACGTCAACGCTTGGTGGAAGTTTTCAAGCTGGCATCAGCCACCGCTTCAACACCTACTAGTGCTATAATGAGGCTGCCGCTTTCACGAAGGCGAATAATGCTAAAAAGCAACAATTAGTACCAACAGCAACAGCAGTGAAGACACCAGAAGCACTACGATCCCCGACGTTAGTGTCAGGCAAGTGTCAGGCAGGCCAGTGGTGGTTCCAAGTACGTTTCCACTGTCGAAATTCTGAGCAGGGGCATCACTCCTCGTCCGGGCGCATTGGATGCAGGTAAGCCTCGGCCCTAGACAAGTGCCGGTCTTCAGGGCTTCTTTCATGGGAGGTGGCAGGACGAGAGCGACGAGATGTAGCTTGAGAATGTCAGTGGATCTCCTCAGACTGCATACCTGAAGGCGATTTTCCGCGTAATCTCCTGTGAGCAGCTATTTTCTATGGTCGAGGTGTACACCACGACCCTCGAAGGCGCTACAAAGCTAATTCTTGAGGGCATTGTGGTGGAGGGTAGACACCTGGTCCCATTCTCGTTAAAAGAGAATCCCACGAAGGGCGTGTTTTCGGGGGTCTTTATGCGAGCCCAACATGAAGACCTCGAGAATTTACGTGGGAGATTCGGGAAGGTTCATGGAGAGGTTCGCACGATTCCCATTAAAATTATGGATGATGGTCTCGGGCGGGGTATCTTCGGTAGCAGCCGGGAAGCATCCATCACTTTAAATAAGCAGTGCATGCTTCCAGCAGGCCTTATCCGGCTCGAGATACTGTATAGATATGGGCACCGAAGCGAAATGCTGACTGCCCCAAGAGAAGCGGGAATAAGGCTGCACCGGGGGTTTCCCCGAAGGAAACCAATACTGCAGTAGTAGATATTTAGAAGGAATCTTCATCCGGCACTCAACCTGCTATTTTGGAGCAGCCAGTGGCTAAAGTGCCTGGAGTTGCCCCAGAGGCAAAAGAAATTCCGGCTATATACCGTGCCACGTCAGAACGTGAAAGTATGCCTACTTCCGACCAGGGGTCGAATAGACAAATAGGGAAAAAGTATAAGCTTGCAGTTCGAAGGTTGTTCTGCGAGATACGGAAATATCTCTCGAGAAGATTTCGGCCTGCGAAAAGACCGGTTCGGATGAGACTGGTCTTTCTATCTTCTGTGGTTACGAGCCGTGTGGTAACACTATTTCAACTGGTAGCCAATTTGAGGTCTTGGGGGGAATGGAAACCCTTCCTAGGGAGAAGATCTGCGAAATACTTGCCAAGCACATTGGTCTTTTGTAATGTGTAAGTCCAATCAGTGAGTCACGCTAGTAATTTTCTCCGCGTTATACATATTTTTCCGCAGTATTCAGGCAGTTAATCAAGTGAATAACTACACTATCTTCATAATAAGTGTTCATTCTTCAGTCAATAATTACCAGATTGCTGAAAGTCCAAGTTAAAGTGTATTTCCTGAGTTACACCTTGTTTCGTCTAGGTAACTTGGCTTAAAGTTATCATCATGGCTCCTACTAACACTCAGAAATCTAAAGTTGTAAAGGGCACAGATAATGCAAATCCTACTGCTACTGTGCACACTCGAAGCACTATCAGGGCACTTAGTAGTGGTGAAGCAGAAATGTGAACGGACATCTGTGACATCACCAACACTCAACTAAAAATTAGACTGAAAAAAATACGTCGATGCCTCTATCAAATTGTTAAACGAATCAATCTCTACCAAGTATGATGGAATCGTTGCGAACTTCGCAAGTCGAATTGATAGCTTAGAGGAGAAATTGAATCTAGTCAGGGCTGACGTTGATAGGATTGAGGGGGAGAAGCAACAGCTTATAGAGCTGAATGAGAATTTACATCGCACCCAGAGATTAACAGATGCTATTATAAGCGGCATTCCACAATCTGATAATGAGAATGTTCCCCAACTTGTGAATAAAATTGCTGCTGCCGTTAATTTCCACCTATCCAAATTTGTTGATGCTTTTCGTCTGCAGCCTAAACCATCTCAAACATCGGAACGTAGATCTGATCATTAGCACTGCATGCCAATACTGGTTAGGCTTACTTGTCCCAGTGAGAAGATTGCTCTATTAAAAGACGTATGTGCAGAGGGGGGCCTTCGCCTTAAAAACATTGATGTCTTCACAAGGGATTCCATGATATATTTGAATGAGAGCCTCACTCCTAGGATTAGTAAGCTTTTTTATGATGCACGTCAGTAGTTAAGCTATGTATGTTCTGGCTCACTGTTTTAGCTTCCAGGATTTCGCCACAGATGGCGCCACCGTCGCTAGGTGGTTTGAGCCCTTACTAAATGTGGGGTTGTGTTTTGGTTGTATTGGTTTGTGCCTTGGGTGCGCCATTGTGTCTTGGATGCACCATTGCGTCTCGACTGCGCCCTAGCGGGATTAATCGGTACTACCGGGATGTGTCATTTGGTCTTGACTGCGCCCTAGCGTCATTAACAGGTACTACCAGCATGTTCCGGTTTTCTAGCGACATCTGTTCGGGCGCAAACGCCATTTCTTGAGTAAGGTTCCCTAGCGGCCTTAGCCGGAACTACCTGGATATGCTGATTTCTTTTATTGGCGGGAGAGTTCAGCATCATTCGAATTTCACAACATGACATCACCATGAACAGATTCTAGAAGTGGGACATTAGCCGATACGCAGCGACATCTGTTTGAGCGCAAAACGCCATTTCTTGAGTAAGGTACCCTAGCGGCCTTAGCCGGAACTACCAGCATGCCTTGGTTTTGCTAGCGGGAGAGTTCTAGATATCGGCATGACGTCATCATGGTTTTGCTGCACCTAAATAAGTTTTCTTAGCAGGGAAGTTGTAGATATCAGCATCATTCGAATTTCACAACATGACATCACCATGAACAGATTCTAGAAGATGTCAGTGAGGGTTCTGGGGTATGTGTGTATTGAAAAGTCTTATCTTTTATAAACTTTTGTTTTTATTTCCAATAAAATTTCTTATTATAAAAGTATTTCTTATAGCACATTGTCCAATATGAACTTGGCAAGATGGCGCATTTGTGTTAATCTCTATTAGTTTTCCACAGTTGTATTCATCTTCGACATTGATAATGATTTCACTCTCTCCAACTATCTTCTGCATCCATTGAACTTTTTCAGCTCACTTTACATATATGATTTTATTTCGAAGCAGTGGTTCAACTATAGTGTACAGCTTGTGATACGGTATGTAGCCATCATCCCAGCGGAATCCATGAAAATTGTGTTGAAGCCATTTTACTTGCCTCTTTTTTGCTGAAGTCAAATCTTTGTATCTGAACGGTGGTTGAAATATAAAGTGCTGTATCTGGTTTTCAATGTTTAAAATTGCCAGTTCTTTAGTGATAAATTCATTGAGACTAGTTTTGAATCCTTGAACGTCTACGATGACAGCCATCTTCTTAATTTAACTTTCTAACTTCACTTGTCAGCGCACTGTATTCCACTATTCGATCGTGTAGAAGCAGACAACATGCTGTTGTATTAGCCGGTATATTTTCAGATGTCTTGAATTCTAGCCTTATGTCAACAGGTCCAGTTTTTATTGTTTCATTTTGATGTGAGCAATCAATGACAGCGATCGGAGCATCGGTTTTGAACTTCTCCCATGTGAGGAACGGCTGATACTGATGACCATAGTATGATTGTGTAAACTTTATATACATCTCATACAGCAATGCGTATCTATTCAAATCAAATTTCAAATTCAAATCATCATAGGGATATGACTCTGAGTTCAAATGAACTGTAACATCGGTGAGTTTGCAGTGATCAAACTTGCTTGCATCTTTGGTTTTATCGTTCCTTCGATCCGTTTGTAATGCTAAGATGATAAATCGAGGTTTCTCCAGTTGAGTGGAAGTCTTAACTGACCAGGTTTGATGCGTGGATTCTGGCAGTACTGGATACTCATATATGTCCCAGCTACGGAATGGTATTTGTATTGGGCGACCTCTCCCGATAATTTTAAATAGTTGCAGCTTTTCATCATCGGATACTGTAACATGTGGAATGCTCCATTGAAGTTTGGTAATTTCAATTTTCACCTCATCTGTGGCTGATATAATGGCATTATGGTCTGTCCTGCTCCGGATCAATATGAGTTCATGTTTGGAATTTATCAGAATTTTCTTGTAATCTTCAGCGAATCCCAATAAATATTTCAGAGGTACACAATAGTTAAACAGTCCATTGGCTGGTATAACGGATGAATCTGGTGACCAACTGCCGTTGAGTAGTATCCTGCTTACATTTGCATTTAGCGATACGTAGTTTTTTAATGTTGTCGCAATCCCAAGATTTCTTGTACGATCGATTTCCACTGCATTCAATTCATAGCGTATTTCCTCAAAAAGAAATGGTAGAGCGTTGTTAGCTAATTTTGCAGTTGCTGAAACGGTTCCATCCAGCTTTGTTAGCGACCCCTCAATGTAAAGAAAACTCCTGCTGGGTAGAAGATTCAAGTCCTGATGTTGTACAGAGATACGGATTTCATCGCTGTTTTTAAATGATGTTAGAAATGGTGAATAGGAGTGATGTTCAAATTTAGTAACACTGTTATCAAAGTGAGCGTCTGGTGCAATATCTAGTATTCCTTTATTCATTGTTTCAGCGTTAAGCCAATTGATTGTAAATATGCTGTATTTGCAGGTGTTAATGTAGGTCTTGATCGCTTCAAGGTTGTCCGCTGACTAATGATCTTGTCTGCTCCGAACTCGTATTTATCATTATTGTATATCAACATGCTGTGGCTTCAAATGTAATCTGATGGTTATAGTCTCTCCTCTGAAGTTGATTAAGTCACCGTCTTGGTCAAGGAGCTTCAATGTTAGAGAACTTATACGTTTGGTGTTCACAGGCAAATAGATTACATTTTTGGGTACCTCCACTATTTTATACCCAGGCCCAACATTCGGGAAAACTCGTGGAGAGTGTGTTTGTGTGTTGTTGAAGAATGATCCTGATATAATATTACATTCGATGCGTATAGTATTTACTTTAATGATGTTGACTGGCAACTCTGATGTATGCACTATATTAGCAGTCAAATTTCTTTTACTGAATCCTAGCAGAGGAGCTATGGATCTCTGTTTTTCAAAATGTATTTCTTCAGTTGCCTTGACTTCACTCTTCAATGTATTATTGTTAGCATTTATCGCAACCTTTATCCTTCTCCCTTCTTTATCCCAGTATCCTTGTACATATTTTGCTATATCATCAATCTCATAGGATCCAACAGGTATCTCAACAACCTCATTCCCTACATGAACCAGATTATTGCTCACATCAATATTTGGTATAGAGTTGTATGTTTGAAAATCAATTAATCCACAAACATAATCCATTGCTAGCTCCAGCGGGGGAAAGTACTCAGAAGTGAGTAGAGATGAATTTCCCGTGAGAGTAAGTGTTAATGACATGGTGGTTGATAATGAACTGTCACAATTTCAATATAGATACATTTATTTATAGATAATAATTAATGGCTATAACAATTATATAAAAACTCTAAACATAAGTGACCGCAAATTACTGCATCATAATTCTGATAAGAACTCTAGTTGTACGTAATATTACTACCCAAGTAGTTTATGAGCTCCCTTGGTGGTTGGAGATTGCCGAAGCTGTCAAAATATTCGATGTTATCACCTTTCTTGTAGTACGCTACCCAGTGTGTACCTGCTCCAGTTGAGATGTCCAAGTTAACAATTCCACTTTCTCGCTTCCATGCCGTTTTAGGTAGATTATCACGCATAAATACTCCTCTGAAGTGTGGCAAGTGTGTGGTATACTTGTGAAGATCCAACTCGTTTAGCGGTCTTTTGGGTAGCGTCTTTAATAGTTTTTTGGTTGAGGTTGTAGATAGAGTCCAAGTCCTTTTCTGTACGGCTTCAGGAACAGCCCGTTTCCATCTTTGCCAACCGCTATAGTTTCCATTGCTTGGTTATGACGTTTGCTTTCTTCCAATTTTGCCTTTGCGGCACTGGTATCATTTACTGCTTTAGCTATGCCTGCTGCACCTCCCGATAGTGCTCCCAATGCTGAAAGCCCAGCAAACAGCGGGATGAGGAACGGAAGTGCTCCACCAACCTTTGGTACAGGTATCACTCGTGGAGTTTTAATTGATTTCTTCTTTCTTTTCACAATATTTTTAGCTGCACTAAGAGCAATTTTTGTAGCTTCCATCAAGTCTTTCGGTTTTTTTACTTTTAAAATTGTACGTGCATTTCGTACTGCTTCTCGGAATGTGGGTTGGCGTTTATTTTTAGCCTTAAGACCCATACCTAGCTTAATTTTAGCCTTCATTGCGTTTGTTATAAGCCAGGCGTTGGCACGTTCACTCAAATTTGCATCCGTAGATTTTGCACGCTGCCAGGCCTTTTCAGCTAATATTTTATCAGCTATATGTCGATCACTTGTGTCTTTATGTCGCGAGTATGCTATATCGTGTTCTTTGCAGGCTGCATCCAGTGGATTAATGCCTGGATCTCCTCTCGCCAATCTTTTTTGTAACTTTGTTCCTGGTCCACAGTACTGGTATCCCGGTAGATGTAATTCTACAGGTAATTTGTTGATGATTGAATTTAATAGTCCTCTGCCCCCTTTCAAAGATTTTCTGGAGCGTTTCGATTTGTGATCCGGCATCTTATCAGGTTCCGATAATACTGTTGAAATGTAATATAAACAGGTGTATTTATAGGAATCCCGTTAGTCTTCAATATGCGGTTCATTAAACAACAACAAGCTTTTCCTGTTCGAAATGCTGATGTAGGTGTTATGAAGGTGAAAAAGAAGCATGGTCCCCTATTGCCTAATAGTATAAGGAGCATCATTGTTGGACCATCGAATTGTGGAAAAACTAATGTTATGATAAGTTTGCTGGAACATCCCAATGGTCTGAGATATGAAAATATTTACATATATTCAAAATCTTTACATCAACCAAAGTATGAATACTTGAAGCGAGTGATGACTCATATATCAGGATTGGGGTATTATACATTCTCAAACAACTGCGACGTTCTACCTCCAGAAGAAGCCAAATCACATTCAGTGTTTATTTTCGATGATGTAGCATGTGAAAAGCAAAATAATGTGCGATCCTATTTTTGCATGGGTCGCCACGAAGATATAGATAGCTTCTATCTCTGTCAAACATATACGCATATACCAAAGCACTTAATACGTGACAATGCTAATTTAATCATCTTATTCAAGCAAGATGACTTGAATTTGAAACATATCTATAATGATCATGTGAATACAGACATGAAGTTTTATAAATTTCGAAGAGCCTGTGCTGAGTGTTGGAAGGATGAATACGGTTTCTTGTTGATTGATAAGGACAGCTCATTAAACAAGGGGCGCTACCGTAAAGGATTTGATACCTTCATTGTACTATAAAAGGATGAAACATGCGAAATATTCATAAGTCGAAGCTGTAACTCAGACGAAAGCACACCGAATCCTGTGGACCTGCTGAATAGATTAAAGCTGTTCACCTATTATCAGACCTGTTTGAAAAGCTGTTAAGCTGTTATCAGAGCTGTTTTAAAAGCTGTTAAGCTGTTATCAGAGCTGTTTGAAAAGCTGTTAAGCTGTTATCAGAGCTGTTTAAAAGCAGTTAAGCTGTTATGAGAGCTGTTTGAAAAGCTGTTAGGCTGTTATCAGAGCTGTTTAAAAGCTGTTAAGCTGTTATCAAAGCTGTTTGGAAAGCTGTTAAGCTGTTATCAGAGCTGTTTAAAAGCTGTTAAGCTGTTATGAGAGCTGTTTGAAAAGCTGTTAAGCTGTTATCAGAGCTGTTTAAAAGCTGTTAAGCTGTTATCAAAGCTGTTTGGAAAGCTGTTAAGCTGTTATCAGAGCTGTTCTCTCCGAAAGCTCGCTGCGTAGCTTTTAAAAATAATTCATTAATCTTTTGTTTAACAGCATAATTTTTTTCAGCCGTCTGTTTAAAGGATATCTGATAACAGCTTAACAGCTTTTCAAACAGCTCTGATAACAGCTTTACAGCTTTTAAATAGGTCAAATAACAGCTAAACAGCTTTTAAATAGGTCAAATAACAGCTAAACAGCTTTTTATACAGGTCTGATAACAGCTTAACAGCTTTTCAAACAGCTCTGATAACAGCTTAACAGCTCAATGCTGCTCGATTGAGGAATTTTGTTAGTGTTTTCAGACTTATGGATATCTATCGTTTGATGCATCCTATGACTAGATCATACACGAGGGTATCGCGAAATATCCATGGAAGTCTCGCGGGCTCGAGAATTGATAGACTTTACGTCCCCCCTGGAATACTAGAACATTTCGTTGGCTTCACTCATGAATTGTGTCCGGTCGTCGTCATCTTCTTGTAGGGGCAACCATCACTCCAGTTGAAAGGAGAACTGCGTACTGGCTATTCATCAACTCAGAGCAGTTCATCAATGAGTTCATTGAATTCTGGCACGATTGGCAAGAGAGGGTAGCTGACTTCCTTTTCTTAGTCAACGGTGGGATGTTGGCAAGCTCCAAATTCGATCCTTTATCGAAACGAGTTTCAACCGAACTGGGTATCAAGCTTCCAGTTTGTTGTCCAAACTATATCGGATGGCAGCTCTTCTCCCAATCGGAGTTGATTCTTTATTTTAATAGAATAAATAAACACTTGGAGCCCAAACTTACAAGCACAGCTTGGAGTTTGTGTTGCGCAGTCAACCACGCTGGCTGAGGGAAGGCGAACCTCCAACCGAGTACTTCTCCAAACGAAAACTTCTGCCAGGCAACTAGATGACGTACTGCTTCTTGTGAAATCGAGTCGACAAATCCTTAACGAACTACAGTTGTCAGAATATATTCGAGATCGATGGCCAGATAAAAACGTGTTATTTATTATAATAATTTAAAAGCAGTTAAGCTGTTATCAGAGCTATTTGAAAAGCTGTTTAGCTGGCTGTTTGAAAAGCTGTTTACCTGTTATAAGAGCTGTTTGAAAGCTGTTAAGCTGTTATCAGAGCTGTTTTAAAGCTGTTATCAGACCTGTTTAAAAGCTGTTTACCTGTTATCAGAGCTGTTTAAAAAGCTGTTAAGCTGTTATCAGACCTGTTTAAAAGCTGTTTACCTGTTATCAGAGCTGTTTGAAAAGCTGTTAAGCTGTTATCAGAGCTGTTTGAAAAGCTGTTAAGCTGTTATCAGACCTGTTTAAAAGCTGTTTACCTGTTATCAGAGCTATTATCAGAGCTGTTAAGCTGTTATCAGACCTGTTTAAAAGCTGTTTACCTGTTATCAGAGCTGTTTGAAAAGCTGTTAAGCTGCTATCAGACCTGTTTAAAAGCTGTTTACCTGTTATCAGAGCTGTTTGAACTTTTATAATAAGAAATTTTATTGGAAATAAAAACAAATGTTTATAAAAGATAAGACTTTTCAATACACACATACCCCAGAACCCTCACTGACATCTTCTATAATCTGTTCATGGTGATGCCATGTTGCGAAATTCGAATGATGCTGATATCTACAACTTCCCTGCTAAGAAAACTTATTTAGGTGCAGCAAAACTATGATGACGTCATGCCGATATCTAGAACTCTCCCGCTAGCAAAACCAAGGCATGCTGGTAGTTCCGGCTAAGGCCGCTAGGGTACCTTACTCAAGAAATGGCGTTTGCACCCAAACAGATGTCGCTGCGTATCGGCTAATGTCTCACTTCTAGAATCTGTTCATGGTGATGTCATGTTGTGAAATTCGAATGATGCTGAACTCTCCCGCCAATAAAAGAAAACAGCAAAGTCAAGACCAAATGATACATCCCGGTAGTACTGATTAATCCCGCTAGGGTGAAGTCGAGACTCAATGGTGCACCCAAGACACAACGGTGTATCTAAGGCGCAAACCAATACAGCCAAGACACAAACCTGCATTTAGTATGGGCTCAAACCACCTAGCGACGGTGGCGCCATCTGTGGCGAAATCCTGGAAGCTAAAACAGTGGGCCAGAACATACATAGCTTAACTACTCACGTCAGCTGCTCCGCCGGGGTGCTGTGAAGGCTGTGATCCAAGGGAGAGAGCGCGCGTGCGAGTTTATGTATAAAAAAAAGAACAAATATAATATTCTCTGTTTAATCGAACTTTATTAAACTCCGTTTTTCTCTTTTTCTTTTGAATGAACTTTTTACACCTTCCTTTAAATATAGCTTTTGTTCAAGAAAGAATTTTTTGGGATTCTCCGGTATATAGCAAAAGCTAAAAAATTTTCTAAATTGTTATTTCATCACACAACCCATTAATTTTCGGTGACAAGTTTCAAGTCTTGGTTTGACTCATCAACAGGTCCCAAATAGCGAGATTGTGTGATTTGAAAAACAAATGAAAAAATGAAAAAAAGAAGAAAGAAATGAAAAGTTTGAGAAAAATAGAAAAAAAACAATTTTTTTATTTATTAAGAAAAAAAAGTCCAAACGTAATCTGTTTAAATATAACAGTTTCCTTAATTTAAAAACAATGTTTCTTAATTTGTTTTTGTTTTTTTAAACTTTCACTTATTTTCACTTAATTTTTATTTTTGAAACTCCTGATTTTATTAACAATAACTTTTTGTTCTTCTCCAATGAAAACAGTTTCCTTTTTTCTAAACTCCCGATATACTTCGTTCTTTATCGCCCGATGGTTGAAAAGCAAACTCCCCGAGGTTTGGGCAAATTGCACCCAGGTACCCACGATCGGTTCAAAAGCTCCTTTTTCTTTTTATTGTTTTCTCACGACGTTGAAAAAACGTACATACGTGAGAAAATACAAAAGTTTTTTTTTATGCGAGCTATATGCATCAATGCAAAGATGTAATCCGATATGCACTTGTGCGCCCATCTTGAAATAATAATTTTAAGAGGGCGCGAATAATTCTGGTAATTGTATGTATGTATGTACATACAATTAGATTGGAGGAAGTAAGTATTGTACGTATGTACACTGTACATACGGAAAAAAAGTAAGAAGACACTGTATGTCTGTACATACGGAAAAAAAGTAAGAAGACACTGTATGTAGGTAAGTGTGCATATCGTGTGAGTGGAATGTGGGTCTGATAACAAAATGCAATTTATGCTAAATTGCATTTTGTTATAATGTGGGAATGCATTTCTAAATGCATTTTGAATTTATATTGAAATTTTAAATGAAATTAATTTTGATTTTCAGGGTCATTTCTGCGATACATCAATATATTTCATAGGGCAATATGTTGATGTATTCACCTTATGGTTGTGATTCGGGGCATTGGGCACCTGAGTCACAACATCCCTCCCCCCTGGGGAAAAGAAAGTTTTGTTTTCTGAGAAGAAAACTTTCTTTATATTATCGAAGGAGTTGTTCAAACATTATCTTATAATATATGTATTGCAATGTATATCTATATATTCATAACCTAGAAGAAAAATTTGTAGCTATAGAGCTGTTAAACTTAGGATTCCCTTACCTTATTATACTTTATAAATATATATATTATTTATATATATATATATATAATTTTATTATGACTAAAAATTATTTATCATTTATTTATTTAGTTATCTATTTTTTTATTAACAAGTAAAAAAGCTAGAATTGGTCTAAGACCAATTCTTATGATACCCTAGATGAATGCCCGTATTAAATTTCGTATGGTCAGCGATCTATTCAAGTATTGATTTTGAAGTTGTTTTTCGCATATATTTCTAGAACAGTTTGTCGCACAGGAAAAATGGTAATAACCAATTTTATAGGATTTCGTATTCTGCAGAAGTTCTTAGTACAATAAAAATGTCTTGGACTGATCGTTTTCAAAATATACGTAAAAAACTGAAATTTTTATATGGCAACACCAAGAAGGAGTTGCCCGATTTAGTCCATTTTTGACATTTTATTTGCTAATGCAGTAAAAACATCATGTGCGAAATTTCAGCTCTCTACATCGACGCGTTCTCAGGCAGTGTCCAAATATATGGCGGAAAACGAAATTTTTATATGGCAACCCCACGAAGGAGTTGCCCGATTTGGCTCATTTACGAACTTAATTTTACTTTTTTTTTTAAAGTCTGTGTACAAAATTTCAGCTCTCTAAGTATACGCATTCTCGAGTTATCGTGCGCACAGACGGACGGACGGACGGACGGACAGACGGACGGACGGACGGACGGACGGACAGACGGACGGACGGACATACAAAAATCGAAATAACTTTTAATATTATGAATGGGTGTCCAATCCATTTTGCTCTACCATCATTATTTCGAGGTGTTACAAACGGAATGACAAACTTAGTATACCCCTATGATTTCATCTAGGGTATAAAAAGGAGATGGAGAGAAAAAAAATTTAGTTTTAGTAATTATAGGTAAGAATAGAAATTAATTTGCATAATATATTTTCTTATAATATTAATAACTGCTACTTATTTATTTATTTTTAGAAAGAGTGGTGCTATTATATAAAACATATTACTAGGAAGTTTGTGTTTTTTTATTATATTTGTAATTATATTTACTTCTAATTATTCCCTTATTACAGTATACTCATATAAATTATTTTTGTATAATCAAAATTTTATATAATAAAAATCATGTAGCGATGGAAATTTTTTTTTTTGTTATTTATGTTCACCTTTATTTTTTTCTCTATCTTTTACAGTTTTTTAGAAATTGTAACATTTTTCATTTCTTCATCGAAGTTATTGGAAATTGTGTTCTTTTTGAGAAGATGAGGGAGTTATTAGAGTGATAAAATTTAAGGAAAGAAAAGGTTACTGTTGTTAGTATGTTAGTGTCCGTAAGTTAGACGTTTTCTATAGATTTTCTTTTAGGTGCTGAGGTTATCTTGAAATTTAACTTTCTAGGTGCGGGTTTAGGCACGTCTTCTAATTTAGGTTCCGGCGGAATATTTTTAGCTTTGCGAGCCCTTGATTTATATCTCATGTATAGATATATGCAGAGAATAGATACGATCAAAGACATTGTTAAATATGACAGTGCGTAATGAAGAATATGATGACTATTCATGGGATTGAGAGGAATTAATTCTTGATGTTTTTGGAAACGAATGGATCCTAGAAGTTCATCTAGATCCATATTGTTCGTAATAATTAAAGTATGTATTTTTATATGCGATCCTATTGGGGGGGACGTCATATTCGATATTATACTGGAAATGTTTATTGTTGGGATAAAATAAGAATTAAATTTATAGACTTTGACGTTATGTCCGTGCAAGATAATTCTTTGCTTGGTACATAGCAATCTGGATAGATATACGTTGTTCCTGTTCCTTGCAGAACTTGTGAGTTAATGGAATTTTCGCAAATAATATCTATGTGGATGGAATCTTTTAGGAAGAAAAGCCAAGCGCTATGTTGCGATAATTGCGTCCAAAAACAATCTTGTTCTAATGTTAAAATTTTACAATCGGATGTAATCGGCTCCTTTTCTATTAAATTTATCTCGCATTGATTTACCTTAGTATTTGTATTTAAGATTGGGGATGTGATCTGGCAGTAAAAGTGCGTGTACAATTCTCTTACTTAGCAGAATGAATAATTACCAGAATCAACCTTAAGTTAATTCTATTAAGGTAAGTGTATGACGCCTCGAAGAGAAATTGTTAGAGATGTTAGAGATCGCGTAGTATTAAATTAACACTCCGTTTTTTTTTTGAACTCTGAAAAACTTTATTTCGTGCACTTATTTATATACATAAAAATTTGCAAGAAATTTGAAAGAAATTAAATTGGTTTGATTGTTTACATTGCTTAATGCAATTAACCCATAACATTTATTGCGCACTTGCTGTGTCAGCAAATTGTGCCGCAGAAATTGTTGCAAAACATAATCGAATTAAATTTCTTTTCATGTTATGAGTCAATTGCATGCAGAAAGAAATGCTTATGCTAGTTAAACAAAAAAAAAAGAAAAAAAAAGAAATATGTTGAAGTATTTTGAAAGCTTAAGCATATGACGATAAAAAATAATTGTTCACGTGTGAACATGCTGGGGGGCGGCGGAAGCTAAAACTCGGTCAAAATGTTGTCCAATCTGGCTAGTGGAATGACTTTCTTCATGTGGCTCCTGTTCACTTTTCTGCCGTGACTTGAAAATCCTTATGATGCTCAAGCGATATTTGAATACCAGTACTCCTAGTCCAAGTACAAGTAGTATTCCTGAAGCTGATGTGATTGAGTAAATGGCGACAGCCTTCCTCAGGCTCTGGATGTGTGGTACCTCAGGAGGTTGGGTGTATTCTAATAGTTGTTCGTCAGCTCGTATTAAGGCTCCTGCCTTTAAAATTAATGGTGGCTCATTAAAATGAATATCAGCAATTGTTGGAGGTACTTCTCTCACGTGACTGGCTACAACTTCTATTGGTTGTTCCATAGTGGCCTTTAAGACTAGCTCCTTTGTTTGTAAATAGCATTGATTATTGAGATGTATGATTCCAGTATCGTTGAGTTGTAAATCGACCCTTTTTCCCTTACAAATGACTGCCACGATCTTCGGGCTCATTGTGATGTATAGCCAGCTATTCTTTCTTGTAAGTACTTTCAAAGAGGTACCAAATAGATGAAACTTCTTCGTCTGGCATTTTGTTTTTTCGTAGCGATCGTAAATTATATCGACAATGCAGGATGGGCTATCTTCTATGTTGTACACAATGGTGGGTGTGCAAAGATAGATATTTTTGCTTACAATAGAGCATGATTTCCTTTGCTGTTCTTCTAGAGTGAAGTATAACTGCTGATAGTAATCGATCGCAAGAGTTGAAACTTCTAAATTTATAGTTGTAAAGGAGTTATTGCTAGTCTTCCTTGCTATTGGCGTGACGTGCATCAAATCATAAACATTACTCTCTACTATATTTAGATACCCATGCAGCACTATTGTATTATTTTCTGCGGCTATGTCTAAGTGTAATTGTGGTGAACTTTGAACAAAAAGGTTGAGTCCTAATAAGTTTGAAGTGTTTTACGCTATTTCGTTGATATGACGCGAAGTAATGAACTCTGATAGATGTCCATGCTGATGAATAGCTTTGAGCCACTTTTCATATTTGTCCTGTAATTCTGTGTAGTATTCCTCGGCGCTAATGTACGTGGATATGACCTCGACACTAATTCTATTGTGGTCTGCCTGAGAATACCAGGTCTTCATTTCGTTTATTGAGGCGATGACTTGTGATAGCCTGGAGTCGAACTGTTTTAACTTTCCCCAAGTGATGCTTGCGGATTGATTTATTTTGGTGTTGAACAATAGCGTTTGCTGATTGTACGAATGTAGCAGTCCTTGCTGATTGTGCTGCAGCGTTTCCGAATCTGCATATACTTCGTCATTCACTCCGAAGATGCTAGTTAGTAAATTTCCTAAGACACCTCTTCTTGGCCTGTCCTTGCGTTTGACCGTTTGGATGATTTCATCAGTAGCTTCTAGGAGATGGCTTTTTCTTAAGGATATATGCTTGAACAGCACGTCACAGTGGGTGATTTGAGTGAGCTCCTTTGTTTGCTGACACATGTGCTGGATCTGGTTCCACGTGTTGTTGATCATTGCTTGATCTTCAAATATCTCCTCTATTGGGAAGGATAATTGTAGCCGGAGCTCACCTCGCTTAATTCGTGCATGACTCAAGCTTTCTATGTAAAGTCCTGACCTTGGCTGTAGCACAGTGTAGTCCTGAGCACAGACCAACTGTAGGAAATATAATACAACTAGTACTGATTTCAGTAAATTGGAAGCCCAAGTGCAGGGCGCCACTCTTGCCTTCCTTTTTAGTTGACGATTTGGAGATGAGCTGGCCTTCCTTTTACTACTTTGCCCTTTTATTCTGTCGAAGTGTTCTGGCTTGGACCAGAGTTCTTGCTCGCAATTCGCAGCTGAACGATTTTTATTTTTATTCAGTGCTCTGGAGGTAGTTCCTTTTATTGTCGTTGTCACTGTATTAAATTCCGTAGAAGGATTTTCGGTACTAGTGATGCTGAGAGGAAGTTGACAGAGCTTATTTACGGGAACCTTTTTGGTACCATTCTGGGTTTTCGCACAACGCAATCTTCTCCGGGATGGATTTCCTGAATCCGTCCTAAAGACCATCTTTGAGGGGGTAGAATGTCGTTTTTAACAATTACCAGCTCGTCTATTCTTGGGTTTCAATTCTAACACATCCATTTAGTGCGTTGTTGTAAGAGTGACAAATACTCCTTTGACCACCTCCTCCAAATGTCTTGCTGTAGTCTCGTGAGAAGTTTCCACCTCTGATGTATTTCTTTGTCGCTGACATCAGGTTCAGGAGGTGCTATTAGAGGTCGCCCGATTAGAAAATGGAAAGGAGTTAGGGGTTCCAGATCGTTAGGATCGCTTGATTGCTGACCGATTGGACGCGAGTGCATACATGCTTCTACCTGGTGCAACACTGTAGTAAGCTCCTCGTAAGTGAGAAGCGTTTCTCCTAAAACACGTTTTAGATGTCCCTTGACTGATTTAACGCCAGCCTCCTATAGTCATCCAATGTGTGGACTGGCAGGAGGAATGAATTTCCAATCTGTTCCGTCATTTGCAATAATTTCTTCTGCCTGTTTTGTGGCGCAATTTATGGCACCTTTTAATTCCTTTTCTAATTTGTTCCGTGCACCGACAAAGTTGGTTGCGTTGTCACTGTATATCTGCTTGCAGTTTCCCCGGCGCGCCACAAACCTGTTGTAGACAGCCAAGAAGGCATCTGTTGTTAGGTCACTGACAAGCTCTAGATGAATCGCTTTCGTAACCATACATATGAATAGTGCTATGTAGCCCTTCATTGTTTTGGTGCTTCTTCCCTTGGAGATTTTTGTTAGAAAGGGCCCTGCATAGTCAACTCCACAGAGCGAAAATGGAGGTGAAGGTGTTATACGTACTGTCGGAAGGTTACCCATTAATTGTGATGTTGAGTTTTGTCTGTATCTGAGACAATTTATACATTTCCGGGTCCTGTTTTGTATGACGCTTTTGGCGTTGATTATCCAGAATTGCGCTCTGATATAATTAAGTGTTACCAGGGTCCCTCCGTAAAGAGTTTGGCGATGAGCGTGGTCAATAAGTAAGTTTGTAATATGATATTTCTGTGGCAACAGTACTTGGTGTTTGGCGTCTGCAGATAGGTTCGAGTTACTTATTCTGCCACCTACACGCAAGATGCCTCTTGTGTCCAAGAATGGATGTAGCGAAAGAATGTTGCTCGATTTTTTAATGGCTTTTTGCTTTCCTAGAGCCTCTAGTTCATCACTGAATGTTTCTTGTTGCATAATTCTGATAATGCAGTCCCTTGCCTTTTGTAACTCGTCTGATGTTAGACTACCAATGTTCCTAGCAGATTGTGTATGATTGCAGTTTTGTACGAATCTTTTACAATATGCTATTACTCTAGTTGGCGAGTGTAGGTTGAACAATTTAATATTTCGGAGGATCCTGTAAATATTGTTGTATTTAGGTAACCGCTGTTTTCTTAACTTCTTCATTTGTTATTATATTGAATTTATTTGTCGGCCATGCTTCTGGAGGCTGAGATAACCATGATGGGCCCTTCCACCATATATTATGTGCTACAAGCTTTGTTGGAGTTGATCCTCTGTATGCGATGTCTGCAGGGTTTTCTTGCGAAGATACGTGCCTCCATATGTTTTTAGGTGTCAAATTTTGTATCTCTGATACCCGATTAGCTACAAAAGAATTCCATTTATTGGGATCCTTTGCAATCCAGGCTAATGCTATTTCTGAGTCACACCAAGCAGTCAACGCGGTTGGCTTTAAATTTAATGTGTTGACTGTTGACTTCAGTAGTTGTGCCAACAAGAGAGCTCCACAAAGCTCTAGCCGAGGAAGCGTAATTTTTTGCCTTAGTGGAGCCACTTTTGTTCTGGCCGTAAGAAGTGTTGTACGGCTTTTTCCGAACGAATCTACTGTTCTTCAGTAGACTACTGCTGCATAACCCTTTTCTGAGGCATCACAGAATCCATGGATTTGTATCTCCTGTGTCTCTCTATAATTGATCCATCTAGGAATTCGTAAATCTTCAAGCTTCTTTAGTTCGTTTCTGAGTTTTTCCCAGGCACTTAGTATTTCCGACGGAAGTTGTTGATCCCAATCTGTACCGGTCTTCCAGAGAGATTGCATATTAATTTGGCTGAAAATGATACAGGTGCTAGCCATCCCAGAGGATCGAAAATTGTAGATATGTTTGATAGGAGATGTCGTTTGGTTAGTCTTGATTCAATTTTTTCTGGCTTGAGCTTAAATTGAAATTCATCTCTCTTGGGATTCCAATGTATTCCAAGAGTTTTTATTGTGTCTTGTAATTTAATATCCAATATTCCCTTTTCTCTTATATCTCCACGAATGTTTTCAAGTAACTCTTCATCATTCGAGTCCACTTTCTGAGGTTGAAATGGCCCTTGTTTAGCAAGGCTTTTATTTCATGTTGTAGTATCTTAGCTTCTGCTTTTGTGTCTGCTCCTGTTAACATATCATCGACATAAAAATCGTTAACGAGAACCTTTTTTCCAACAGGAAAATGGCCTCCTTCATCCTCAGCAAGCTGTTTTAATGTTCTTACTGCAAGATATGTGGCTGGAGCGGTGCCATACGTGACGGTATTTAGTTGATACTCCTGAATGGGTTCCGATGGTTTTCTTCGCCATAAAATTCGTTGGTAGTTCTTATCTTCTTCAGAAATTTTGATCTGCCTGAACATCTTTTCAATGTCGGCTGTGTAGGCATACCTATATCTTCGCCAACGCAGCAATATTTGCGCGAGATCCTGCTGAAGCCTTGGCCCAGTGTGCAGTAAGTCGTTCAAACTCAACCCAGAAGTTGTTCTAGATGATGCATCGAACACCACTCGTAATTTGGTGGTAGTGTTGTCTTTTTTGAATACAGCGTGATGTGGTAGATAGAAGATTCTTTTTAGATCACCTTCAAAAGGTTTTACTGGGGTCATATGTCCCAATTCTTCATATTCGCAGATAAAACCGTTGTACTCGGCCATGTCAGTTGGATTGTTTTTTAGTTTCTTCTCTATCAGCAGTAAATGGGCTATGGCTTTATTTCTCGATTCTCCTAGTTCTCCATTATTTGGTATAAACGGAAGCTGGACAATGTATCTCCCTTCTTGATCTCTCTTGTATGTGGTTTTGAAATGGATGTCACAAGTTTGTTCATCTTGATTAGGAGTAGAGCTTTCTTGGACTTCCCAAAAGCTTTCAAGCTTTTGATCTAACTCAGCCAATGAAAGAAAAGTTGATACCCTTGTCGTTTCTTTATAGTAGTTAGAAACGCCTCAAAAGAGAATCCATCCGAGTTTTGTGTTTTGAGCTACAGGTTGTTTTCCTTTAAATCCGTCTGTAATTATGTTGGCGTAGACGTCAGCTCCTAAGAGCAAATCAATCCGATCTGGCGTGTCGAATGTTGGATTCGCTAATACGGTGTCGCCGAATTGATTCATGTCTATTCCCTTTAAATTTGTTTCCGGAAGAAGAGAGTTGAGCTTGGGTAGTGCAAAGGCTTCGACAGATAGATAGGAGTTCTGAAAACGTAGTTGTATTTTTACGTTCACCTTGCTAAATGTTTTCGCTGTTTCTGACTCTCCGACCCCTAATATGGTTGCCCTCACCTTTTGTTTCACTAGCTTCAATGTTTGAACTGCTTCTTCAGTTATTAGCGATACTTGCGATCCAGGATTGATTAGCGCTCTGAATAGGTCTGATTGTCCAAATTGATTCTGTATTCTCACAATGGCCGTTGGCAGTAGTACGTTTGGAACGGCTGTGTTACTTGCGTGAAATGCTAATACATCTTTAGTAGACTGATCTTGAGCATGTTTATGTACTGCCATGGTCGTATTGAGATTATTGGCTTCGGTTGTCTTTGATTTTGCACCGGAAGGTTCTTCGTTATTCCGATGGAGTAATGTATGGTGCTTTCTCTTGCAATAAGCACATGATCTTGTTGATTTGCACCTTTCTGCCTTGTTATGGAGCAGGCAATTTTGGCAAAGATTTTTCTTGGAAACATAAGCAGCTCGATCTTTTACATCCTTTTTCCTAAATTCCGCACACTGATAGATGTAATGATCTTTATTGCACAAACTGCATGAGTGTTTCATGGTCATGTGATATAACTTTTTAGAGTATTTTGTGGCTGTATCACATCTATGTGGCTTGGAATTCTTGATACAGTCCGACACTTGATGGCGTTTATCTAAAATCTTCAACAGCTCATTTATCGATGGCATTTCTTTTGGGTTGGAGAGACCTTCTTCAAATAATCTCAAGCTTTCTGTGTCCAACTTTCTCATTGATAAGCACACTATTATCGGACCCCACTCATCTGTATTGCAACTGAGATTTTTTAGAGCTTCAAGGCATTCACGTATAAGATCATACAACATTATGATATCTTCCTGGCATCTATACTGCGTTTTCTTTGCATCAATTATGATATTTACATATGTTGCTATGATTTTTCTGTTGTTGTTGAATCTGTCACTTATTAAACGCAGTGCTGTATTGTAATTTTTGCTGTTAATCTGAAGATTCCCAATTACACGTCTAGCATCCCCTTCTAAGTGGTATAACAAATACTGCATTTTCACCACGTCACTAATATATTGATTGTGTTGAATCACATTAGTGAATAAATCAAAAAAGGACTTCCATTCTTTATAATCCTCAGCGAACTTTGGGATCTTGATTGGTGGAAGTTTTGGTAGGTTGTTATGCTTGATCATGTCTTGATATGATAAGGCTTGTTGTTGCGGATTAAACTTTGTAGCATTATCCCAGTTTTCAGTTTGACGATCATATGTCAGTGGGTCTGAAGGTGCTGATGTTGGTGTCTCCAGAGGAACTTCTTTTGAAGCTAGTTCGCGCTGGTGATCCGTTATTTTCTTTGACGCTTTATCATATATCTTTCTTGTTTTTTCATAAAGCTCTCCTGTGATATATGGATGATCCTCAGCAACTTGCTTTTTTAGTGCCTTGTGTAGTTTGCTGAACTCTTCCCAGAAACTCTCTAGCGCCTGACCTTTCTTTTGCAGGTACTGCTTATGTTTCCGATCAGCCGAGTCTTTCTCGAAGTTTGTCAGGAGTCGCTCAATTTCCCCAGCTAAATCCTTCTGTGTCTTGATCATTTGATCTCTAGTTGCAGTCATCTTGGGATTTAAATGGAGATAATGGCTTTTAATCCCTAATGTACTTGCACCGTGCACTGTTTTTTATTAGAACCAACCTTAAGCTGATTCTATCTTGGTAAACGTTTTGCCTTTGAAAGCGTTTGTATGGCAGATGTACGTTGTAGTAGATTCAACAGGTTTTGAATCTTTTTCGGTATAGTTATTGACTTTCCGCAATAGCTTGGTAGTGAACTGTTTCTGCACTGTTCCTTGGCTCGAAGGACCATGTACAATTCCCTTACTTAGCAGAATGAATAATTACCAGAATCAACCTTAAGTTAATTCTATTAAGGTAAGTGTATGACGCCTCGAAGAGAAATTGTATGTTAGAGATCGCGTAGTATTAAATTAACACTCCGTTTTTTTTTAACTCTGAAAAACTTTATTTCGTGCACTTATTTATATACATAAAAGTTTGCTGGGTTAGGTAAATAATTGATTGAACTAATTGTTTACGAAAGAAATTAAATTGGTTTGATTGTTTACATTGCTTAATGCAATTGACCCATAACATTTATTGCGCACTTGCTGTGTCAGCAAATTGTGCCGCAGAAATTGTTGCAAAACATAATCGAATTAAATTTCTTTTCATGTTATGAGTCAATTGCATGCAGAAAGAAATGCTTATGCTAGTTAAACAAAAAAAAAGAGAAAATAGAAATATGTTGAAGTATTTTGAAAGCTTAAGCATATGACGATAAAAAATTATTGTTCACGTGTGAACAGTGCGTATGATCCAACGTTGCGCAATTGTCGATATCATGTAATGCTAGTTCAATATAGTGCTCACGATAGTAGTCTATTAGTATATAATCATTTGCTGGTTCAATATATATAAACGATCCGTTAAGGGGTGTAGGTAATGGCATTACTTTGAATAATTGGTATGGTTCCTTGAATGGAAGTGGAATTCGGAGCTCGATAATTATTTTATTATTGAAAATATTCGTTGGTATTGTACTCAACGCCACTAACGAAACCAGTGAAATGAGTGATTCAAGTTCTATGGATATTTTGTTATCCAAAGTTCTGTTTTCCATTAATGATGTAGCTATCTGTATTGAAATTAACTTTCTATCCATAACCAAGAAGTCCTTCTCAATTGCGGCTTTTGTTTTGTTGAAAACATTTGCGGTTGCTTCGACTATCGCAGTTTGGCTTTTCATAAGTAATAGGAGGGAGTTTTGGTTAAGGGTAAGGTTACGAATCTATTTGTCATACAATTTGGCATCATCCTCGTCCAATGTGCCGAAAAGTGCTTTGGAAATTGAGCCTACTGCATTGAATAGTGCTCTTTGTTTCCTATTCTGGGTCACAAGTAACAGGTTCTTATATTCTATATTTGCTAAAATAAGATTAATTTGTAACAACGTACCAGTAGTTAAACTATGACAGTACCAGATCACTTTTTTGAGCCTCCGGGATTTCGCCACAGTTGGCGCCACCGTCGCTAGGTGGTTTGCGCCCATACTAATGTTGATTTGTGCCTTGGCTGTATTGGTTTGTGTCGTGGATACACCATTGTGTCTTGGATGCACCATTGAGTCTCGACTGCGCCCTAGCGGGATTAACCGGTACTACCGGGATGTGTCATTTGGTCTTGACTGCACCCTAGCGGCATAAGCAGGTACTACCAGCACGCTCCGGTTATCTTAGATAGTTATGTGGTGCACCTAAATGTAGGCTTTTGGTTTTGAACTAATAATTAAAGTTAATAGTAGGAAATTTTTGTCCATGCCAATAGATTCTAGTGGGGTGGTATGGGAGGGTGGGGGGGGGGGGATCATAAAGATAGGGAGGGGGGTAATGAAATTTTCATCAGAAATCCTCTACGGGCTCTGGTTTTCGAGATATTAGCGACATTTGCTCGGGCGCAAACGCCATTTCTTGAGTAAGGTACCCTAGCGGCCTTAGCCGGAACTACCAGCATGCCTTGGTTTTGCTGTTTTCTTTTATTAGCGGGAGAGTTCTAGATATTGGCATGATGTCATCATGGTTTTGCTGTTTTCAAATCCTGCACCTAAATAAGTTTTCTTAGCAGTGAAGTTGTAGATATTAGCATTATTCGAATTTCACAACATGACATCACCATGAACAAGTTCTAGATGATGTCAGTGAGGGTTCTGGGTGTTAAACATTAAATGTTGCCCTTAGACTTTTACAGGATTCGAGTGCAAGCGCCATTTCTTGAGTAAGGTTACCCACCGGCATTAGCCGGTACTACTAGCATGCCTTGCTTTTGCTGTTTTCTTTTATTAGCAGAGAAGTTGTAAATATCAGCATACGCCTAGGCTTTTACAGGATTCGAGTACAGATGCCATTTCTTGAGTAAGGTTCCCTAGTTGCCTTAGTGAGTACTATAGGCATTTAATGGTAGGTGAAATGTTTTCCATCCAATGCCCTGATAAAATTTAGCATATTCCATAATTTTGATTCGCGTGCAAACGCCATTTCTGGAGTAAAGTTCCCTAGTGGCATTAGCGAGGAAGTTGTGGATATCACGTATGACGTCATCTTGGTTCTTGCTATTTACAGGTGCTGCACCTAAATAAGTTTTATTAGCGAGGAAGTTGTAGATATCAGCATCATGCGAATTTCACAACATGACATCACCTTGGCTTGTGTTTTCTTAGAAAATTATTATTGTTATTATTGGGTTTAGGCGATGCGTGTCTTTCTCTTTCGAGGGCAAACACCATTCCTTGAGTAAGGTTCCCTAGTGGCATTAGTGGGTACTACAGACATTTAATGGTAAGTAATATGTTTCCCATCCAATGCTCGCTACCGGAAAGGATTTGATACCTTTATTGTACTATAAAAGCATGAAACATGCGAAATATTCATAAGTCGACGTTGTAACTCAGCCGAAAGCACACCGAATCCTGTGGACCTGCTGAGTAAATTAAAGCTGTTCACCTGTTATCAGACCTGTTTGAAAAGCTGTTAAGCTGTTATCAGAGCTGTTTGAAAAGCTGTTAAGCTATTATCAGAGCTATTTTAAAAGCTGTTAAGCTATTACCAGAGCTGTTTAAAAGCTGTTATCAGAGCTGTTTTAAAAGCTGTTAAGCTGTTATCAGAGTTGTTTGAAAAGCTGTTAAGCTGTTATCAGAGCTGTTTGGAAAGCTGTTAAGCTGTTATCAGAGCTATTTTAAAAGCTGTTAAGCTGTTATCAGAGCTGTTTGAAAAGCTGTTAAGCTGTTATCAGAGCTGTTTAAAAGCTGTTAAGCTGTTATCAGAGCTGTTTGGAAAGCTGTTATCAGAGCTATTTGGAAAGCTGTTAAGCAGTTATCAGAGCTGTTTGAAAAACCGATATTCAGTTAATATCGAAGATGAATGAAAAGCTATTAAAAGAAATCTTCAAGACAAGCAATGCAGTGCGAAGGAAATTTAAAGCTCTAATGGCATCAAAACAGGCTGGAAACACCAGTCACAGCAATGAAATTGTATCTATCCTGGACGAGTTGCGAGAAGCAGATATTATAGTTTAAATACTACTCCATTACCATACTTCTACACAATCTACAGATGAGCGTTGACAAGTTTGGACGTTTCTCTAAGCGGGGATATCAATTGAACGTGAACCAACAAGAGCTCAGGGGCCAGCCGGTGTGCAAAGAACTCAAGTTTCATCAAAACACAATTCTTGGTTTAATAACAAAGATGTTTTATAATATCTTGAAGAAACATTTAACAATTTAATATAAATTTATAGTTATAATTATAATACTTTATACATGTAGTTATAATGCAAATTACTTGAATAAATGAAACTAAAACAATAATACATTTATTATTTACACTAGACTTAGATTCTTTCTGCGGCTGCTATTTGTTGATCTGATGAAATAGAGTAATGTCCCCTTGGTAGAGTATCCGTCGCTCCGCTCATAATATGACGCTTATTATCATAGGGACTCAATGCAATATTTTTTTGACTGATAGTGTATACGTTATGGTGATGAGATCGTATGGAGCTCTGATTAGCAGTTAATATTCGCTTGTTATGCAAACATTCAACGTAGTCTTCGAAATTGATATGCCTCTGGACTACATTAGTCTTTACTCCTTTCGCTTTTTTTACAGTTTTACCAGCGTTTATACGCAGACTGTACATTTTTGAGCGCAAGCCTACAAATTCGCTCATGATTTTCCCATTCAGCTCATCCTTCATTAGCCCAGGAATCTTTTTATTCATGAGCGGTAATTTGAATTCGTTATCTTCTGGGTAATCACTTGTATCAAATATGTTTAAATTTGCAGCCATAAACTCATATGCATTTTTCTCTTCAAGTTCATATATTAGAGAATCTGTATCAGTATACATGACTTTACATTTATCTCCATACTCACGCTGCATAAAACTGTAGTGAAAATCGTAGATGCATATTTTCGAAATTTCCATAACTGCCATTCCTATATAGAGTGGCTTATTGAATAATATTTTGAGTCGCCTTAATTCCACAGCAACTAAATTCTCATCAAATATCGTTGCACTGTGGAAGTTGGGTGCCGCAATCCGAGCTTTTGCACCATAGCGACCTTCCCACTTCATGCAAAGCTTGATATCACTATACGTGCGTACATTTTCCATGGTCTTACCAAAAGCTGCATTATTCATCTTCTTATAGCTGTCCTTCTCATGATCGCTTGTAGCCTGCATCCGTTTGATGGTATTTAAGTCAATATATGGTTTAAGCCAAGCTGATTGGTCGAATTGAAGTACCCGGTGCACTTTTTTCAGGATGAGTCCATGTGATAAGCATTGCTTCAAGTTTCGGTAGTGTATAACATATTTAGTTTTTGGATGTAATGTCGACAAAAGCTTTTCTAATTTTGCTCCAGGTGGTGCTGCATGCTCAGAGCAAAACGGTAAGTCCTTATGCTTATCATGTAGATGTTGAGGATAATCCAAGTCGACGTCGAATATGTATCCAGTTGGAGAATCATCAGGAATTTCGGAAACGACAATATTGGGAACATCAACCCATTTGAATCCTCCGGTTGGTAAATGCTGTGACATGGCCCATCCATAAAGGTTATTCACATCATAATACATCAAGTATTTCTCTTTCTCCTCAGGCTTAAAATCATCCATATATTTGTTATTGGCTTTACTATATCGATTCGAACATTGACTTATACCACCTCGAATGCCTCTCTCTATGAATAGCAGTATATCTACGTCGGTTATCAGCTCTAATTTGACATTAGTGTATTTTAGCATAGCATCCCATGTTAGGCCTGGCATGGTGTAATAATGTGCTGGATCTAAATTGTAGGTCTTGTATTTCAAATTTTTGCCAGACTTCTTCAGCATGATTGTAGTCCTCAGGAGATATAGCACTGTCAGTCAGTTTATTGTAGAACGCTTCCTGTGTTGGCAAGTTCCGGAAATCCAATTTACCCCAGTCATCAATAAAATCATAGGGGAAGACACCCTTGCGTGTAAGAAGTTTGATAGTGTCATCATCCAATCCCTGCCATACTGAACTCGTAGTGTTTAATTTATCTATCGGCAGCAATGATGATAACTTATATAAAGATTCAGCTATAAAACGGAAGAATCGATGAATCTGAATTTTATGTAGCTGCCATCCATGTGCTTGGTGAACGAAATATATCTTTCCTTGTTTATTGGTAAGAGATCAGCTTTTCCTGGGAAAGATGTAACTATATCCTTAATAATGAAGTGGGCATCATATCCGGATAAATTGTGAAAAATTATTGGAACTATGAAGCAATCTCGATTCATCAGATTGCATGCATTGTGCGCTGGCCCTCGGTATTTTCCTGTTAAAAGAATTTATGAAAAGAAATGAATTGAATAATGCTTCTCAGTATTTACCTGTTAAATGTCAATGGTCCCGGACTCGTTCCTCATTGGCTGTAAACGTTTTTTCACATATATGGCAGCAAGTATTTTCCATATGTGAACCCCGTTCTTCTTTAGTCAAGGGTTGCATTGGCCTGATGTTCAGCTTTTCCTGTACAGCTATGGAGGCAATTTTTTGCAATTCTAATGCAAACCATTGTTGACAATTCTTTCCTCGATATGCTCGGTAATATGAGAGCTTAGCATCATGTTTGCAGTGGAAATAGAACCCTATGCTATGAACTTTATGTTGCTGGATTCGCTGTGTATTTTGATCGTTTCCCTGAATCGGCTTCAATATTGATTCAAGATCGGCATACGCACAAAACTGGACTGGATTCTTATGGTTATAATTCTTATATTCCAACCATTTCTTTTCCTCTGAGGGAAACATAATTCTGCAATCGTTTTGATTCTCGCATTCAGGAGTGTGTGATGTTAATTTTTCTTCAGAGTAAAAGTAGAGCAAACATCTCTCACATATATACTTTCTACCATCATGTTTCGAAGTTTGCTTCGCGCAATTTTACTAATATTAATTCAAAACCAGGCGCAACACTTGAAAAGCCTACATTTAGGCGCACCACACATCCAAAAAAGTGAAGCAAAAACTTCCCAAAACCGTAGCAAGCTGCCACGTGTGGGCAAAAGCGAAGCAAAAAACTTCCCAAAACTGTAGCATGCTGCCACATGTGGGCCAACAGTGAAGCAAAAAACTTCACCCATCCACGAGAACCGTAGTACTGGAGCATGCTGGTAGTATCAGCTAATGTCACTAGACTTTTCAATACACATACCCCGGAACCCACACTGACATCTTTTAGAAACTGTTCATGGTGATGTCATGTTGTGAAATTCGAATGATGCTGATATCTACAACTGCCTTGCTAAGAAAACTTATTTAGGTGCAGCAAAACCATGATGACGTCATGACAATATCTAGAACTCTCCCGCTAATAACAGAAAACAGCAAAACCAAGGCATGGTGGTAGTTCCGGCTAAGGCCGCTAAGGTACCTTACTCAAGAAATGGCGTTTGCGCCCCAACAGATGTCGCTAATATCTCGAAAACCAGAGCCCGTAGAGGATTTCTGATGAAAACTTCCACTCCACCAGAGCCCGTAGTGGATTTCTGATGAAAATTTCATTACCCCCCCCCCTCCCTATCTTTATTATCACCCCCCACATACGGCCTCTCTAGAATCCATTGGCATGAACAAAAATTTCCTACTATTAACTTTAATTATTAGTTCAAAACCAAAAGCATACATTTAGGTGCACTACATATCTATCTAAGATAACCGGAGCGTGCTGGGAGTACCTGCTAATGCCGCTAGGGTGCAGTCAAGACCAAATGACACATCCCGGTAGTACCGGTTAATCCCGCTAGGGCGCAGTCGAGACTCAATGGTGCATCCAAGACACAGTGGTGTATCCAAGGCACAATGGTGTACCCACGGCGCAAACCAATACAGTCAAGACACAAACCAATACAGCCAAGGCACAAACCAATACACCCAAGACACAAACCAATACAGCCAAGGCACAAACCAACATTAGTATGACCTCAAACCACCTAGCGACGGTGGCGCCATCTGTGGCGAAATCCTGGAGGCTCAAAAAAGTGATCTGGTACTGTCATAGTTTAACTATTCGTACCGTTATAAGTGTGGCTCAAGGCTGAGTGTTTGTCCAGTTTCTGGCAGGTCGCTGTAATTTGTTGGGCTATGAACTGGATGTTGTTGAATTCTGATTTAAAATTCGTCAGGTCATAATAGGTGACAATTTTCCATTCGTTGGCGTAGAAATTGGCGCTGCCAATTTCCTCGAAGTAAATGCCCGCACTGGCATTTAGGTGGTTTACCTCTATTCCTGAGCCTTGGATAAAAGGGATGAAAATTAAAATGAATGCTATTTGCATCATTTTGAAAACCTGGAAGATGATATTGCGTTATTCACTTGGAATGAAAAGGATAAAGCTTTTGACATTAATATTACTCTTTCAAAAGTTTTAAGTCATTATTATGGACTCTCTTATTTTTATTATTAATTTTAATAGTGGAATTTTCGGCGGAATTAATCTCCATTATCTCGTAGGGACCTGACGGAGCTTTTGTCATATTGAAGTTTGAATTTTTCTTTACTGGCCATGGCTATGTCTTTAACTATTTTGAAGCTATGCTGTAGACGCGCTTTTTGCATAATTGTCGTAATTATAGCAAACGGTTGGAGAAGATTTCAAATTGTTTGGAATTTCGGCTGGGAATCCGTAAAGGAGTTCGCGAGGAGTATAATTAGTACTCGAATGAGGGGTTGTATTGTACACAAACATCGCATAAGGAATCCATGTATCCCAGTCTTGTGGATCTTTTGCTACATAAGATCGGAGATATTCTGCTAAGGTTCTGTGGCTTCTCTCCAATGCACCATTCGTTTGAGGGTGATATGGAGTAGTTTTGAGCCTTTAAATTCTCAGTAATTTAGACATCTCGGCGAACAAGCCACTTATGAGGTTAGAGCCTTGATCTATGAGGATACTTTCTGGAATAACATGTCGACACAATATCGTTGTCGTGAAGGCTTTCGCTAATGTCTTAGACTCGGTGTCGAGTATGGGAATAGCCTCAGAAAATTTTGAGAGGTCGTCTTGGAATGTAAGGAGATATTTGTTTCCAGAATGAGAAATTTGGAGAGGTCCTACAACATCCAGGTACACTCTTTCGAAAGGTTTAGAGCTAATGCTTGAGATTTTCATTGGAATTTTAGGGTTTCTGGATACTTTGTTCACCTGACAAAGTTTACATTTCCCTACATGCTTTACGATGTCGTCTGACATGCCAGGCCAGTAGAATTGCTTTTTGATTCTTTTAATTGTACGGAAAACGCTTTGATGGCCTCCTGTCGGTAGTGAATGAAAATCTTTTAAAACTTGTTCGATGTCATTAACGTCGGATAAATATTTTATCGAATCTTCATGGAGTTTGATGTTTATTTGTATATTAGCGAAGATTTTGGTAAAAGCGGTTTTAATAATTATTAGATTCTGTGGATCTAATATAGGAAAGGAGATATTAATTTGTTTTAACTGATTTGCCTCTGTGTATGAGCAGATCTCAGTTAAAATCTTTTCGAGGTCTGATCAATCTCTTTGCGATCGACAAGGTAAATTATTTTTTGATATAATTGTTGATAAGTCTTTTTTCTTGAAGAAGTTCAGTTCAGTTTCTGAAAGTGGGGATTTATCTGAAAATTTTATTTTCGAATCCAAAACTCTTTCTAGTTTGGTATCTTGCATTGGCAAGATGAAGAATTTAGGATTAGAATTTTTAGTCAGTAAAAGAGGAAAATTAGTCTCAGTTGTCATGACTGAGGAATTGTTTGATGACGATGGAGCTGGGTTTGGAGTAATAATACTCGTGTCGGGAATGATCAGATTTGCCTGAGCTCTAGCTTGATTCCTTGTTACCACATTTGCGAAGGTGGTTGGTACTGCAGAATGTTCAGAATTTTCCGGAATTGCTCTACTGAGAGCATCTGCATTTGTCTTGAGCTTACCTGATTTGTGGACTATGTATCTTGTAGTCATATTCCTCAAGACGTATTCTCCATCTCATCAGTCTTGAGGAGTGATCATTCAGATTCATGAGCGATACTAATGGTTTATGGTCAGTTATAATTGTAAACTGTCTGCCATAAACGTATGGTCTGAATTGCTCAACTGCGAAAACTATACCTAAGAGCTCCTTTTCTATTGTTGAGTAACGAGTCTCTGCACCAATGAGAACTCGGCTCACATAGGCGATTGGATGATCTCCGTGATCATCAACTTGTGAAAGGGCAGCTCCGATGGCGTAGTCACTGGCATCGGAGGTGACAACAAATTCTTTGCCAAAATCAGGATAAGATAGAATTGGTGCTGAAATTAATTTATTAAAATTTCGGAGACGGCTGAATACTGCTGTGAGTCTGGAATTGTGATCTTTGAGGTTGTATCCATGGACTACAAAGCAATATATGCCTTGAAGTCCAGATAGAACATTGTTCATGGCTCGTTGAAAAGTAGCAGGGGCTCCTTTTAAACCAAATGGCATACGATTGTATTCGTAGTGGCAATAGGGCTTGGTAAAGGCAGTTTTCTCTTTCGAGTCCATTTTAATCTGGTGGTATCCACTGGCTAAGTCGAGTGTGGTAAAATATTTCGACTTCCCCAACTGGTCTACCACTACTCGCCACTGTTTATTTCCATTCTCATCTGGTTTTTTAGGAACCAGGAGAAGTGGATAATTCCAGCCACTATGTGAAGGTCTGATGATGTCTGACTCAAGCATTTCGTGTATTTGCCTATTTATCTCAGTTCGGCTTGCTTCAGGAAGTCTATAAGGCTTGGTATAGATGGGCGGTTTGTCTTGGAGTGTCTCGATTTTGTGGGTAATCGCATCTGTATATGAAAGGAAATCCCCTTAAATGAAGAAGATATCGTTGAATTCCCTACAGATGTTTCGTATACTCTCAGATTCCTCTGAATTACAGTGATCCAATTTTATAAGGTTTTGCAGTTTAATTATTCTGCCCTTAATTGGATCTCTGTCAGAGTCTGTGGAGATTACCACAAAGTCGTCCAAGTCTTGGTAAACTGGGTTCACCTCGTAAGGTGCCAGATCGGCGTCCTCCTCATTTGTGTTGAGGATTAGGACTTTTGACATACCGTTGACTGGTTCGACGATCGAGTTTCCGAGAAATAAACCTGGCTTTATTTCCTTCTTGAAACAGACCGACTGATTTTGAATAGAAGGAGTAGGAATTTCAATGACGAATTCTGACCGAGCCGGAATTTTAATTTTATTTAATTAATCCGATTCTTTCGGATTTCTAGAAGGAAGGAGATATGATTCCAACTTTTGTGGAATTTGGAAGGGGTTATTCGATGATTCCGACTCGATGGAATTTGTAGGAGATAATACCTTATTGAAATTCTTTGACTTCTCTTGTGATTTATTTCTGGAATTCACTTTTTGTGAATTTGCTGATGAAGGAGATAGAATTTTATCAGATTTAGCCTTTTGTGCGGCTGTAGATGGAGATATACTTTTGCCTTTGTGCTTCATCTATTGTGAAGCTTTGTATGGAGATAGATTTCCTTTGTATGTTGGTTCCACTTTACTTGGGACTACTGATGCAGGCAGTTTTTCATTTAAAAAAACTTTAGTATTCACTTCGTGTGAAGCATTTGGTGGAGATATACTTTTATGAAATTCAGCTTTCTTTCTGGCTATAGATGGAGATAGATTTTTATTAGTATTAATATCGAAGAATGTTATCTCCGTATATAATAGGCTTTTGGTTTGAGACCTCTTTTCTGGGTCTTCGCTTTTCAAATAAACGTATGGATAATTGGAATAATATTCTTCGTACGGATAAGATGAATCAGATTCATTAACGTCCAGAGAAATGAATTTATTTTTATAGTCGATGCTCGCATTGTATCGAGATAAAAAATCATGACCAAGTAGGCCATCGTATGAGAGGATGGAGTTATTTCCCACAATTTGAAATGGCTGCTCTAGGATGGAGTTAAATTTGGTAGATTTCAAATTCAATTTTGCAAATATGAGCCCTTCTGTACAAGTGGACTTGGTAAATAATGTATTTATATTGCAGACAGCATCTCTGTAGCAGATACTATCTGGCTTTAATGGACGGAGTTTAATTAAGCTAATCTCTGCTCCAGTATCAATCAAAAAGGTAAGTTTTGGAGCGGAGCATATATCAAGAGGCAAAGAAAGCATTAGTGAATTTTTATTTATTTGAACGGGGATACGTATTGATTTATTTTTGTCTAGTTTCCTGTCGATATTGCCTCGGGCTTTCGATGAATCTGTGCCGTTGTTTCTATCTGCGGGGGGTTGCCGAAATTGACCCCCCTCTGCATCCAGTTTCCCTGCCTGGATGCCGATGGACTTTTGCTATTTCTCCTCTTTGGAGATGGCGATCTAGCCGAGATATTGGCATTATTATATCTCGACGGTGAAGTTCGACTTTCTCGGAATACTGGCTGCTGCCAGTTCCTGTTTTGTGGCTGTCTATCAGCCGTGCTTGTTTGCAGAGCTGTGTTTACTTTTTAGAAATTATTCCGATTTCCTTAATTGTCGTTAAATCGGGAATTATTTGCAGCTCTGGTCCTGCATTCCTCGATTGTATGTCCCATCCGATGACAATATCGACATGATGGGCCCTGCGATGGAGATGTGACCTTATTGAAATCTGACGGGCGTTGTAATTGCGAGTTTAGCTTCGGAACTGCGTTGAAATTTTGTGTGGAGCATTGTATGACTGGGCAGCTTGATGCAGCATGCCCCAGCCTATTACATTTGAAGCAACCATGATTAGAATTTATTGTTTGCGCAAATGGAGTTTGATTCATCTTGTTTTGTGCATGGGAAACAAGTTGTTTCTGCTCTAAACGTGATGCATGCTCCAAGATGTGTGATTTTAAAGCAGAAAAGGATTTATCGGAATGCACTTTGGCTAAGGTCTGTAGTGTGGATTGGATAACCCATCTTCAATTGCTCTCACAGCCTGACACTCATTATCCCTTAACAAAGACCGTAGGAGCACCTTGTCCGTTGTATAGGAATGTGTTGCTTCATTTAGTTTGGACAGTGTTGTATTTAGTCTTTGAAGAAAGTCTTTTACACTTTCCTCTCTACCTTGTCTTGTATTATTTAATTGAGACTGTAGGTTGGATCTAGAGATTTTGATTTCGAAGGTTTGAGTTAACAGAAATTTTAATTCAGACCAGTCTGATATTTGATTGACTCTGTATACGTCATATGCCTCTGCAGATAATTTACTTCTTATTAAGCTAAGGAGGGAGTGTTTTTCGTTTACCGTCGATGCTGTTGCGTACATGTCATCACAACTGGAAATAAATTTGTGGAAATCCTTAGAATTTCCACTGAAATTGGGAATTAATGTTCTCGCGTCAGATAGGGAAAAATTTGATTGATCTCTGAAAGAGACATTGTGGTGATGCTCTGTGGAATTATTTGTAGTATTCGTTACATTATGGAATCGAGAGTCCAATTGTTCTTGCAGCGCAATTACAGTGTCTGAGAATGATGTTTCCATGTTTATGTAAACTGCATTCACGAAGTATTCGCTATCTTTGTCGTTTGGGCCAACATTCAAGATTATTTCGTTATGCGTTTCTTCGAAATCGTCCCAATATTTGTGCAACGAGTTTAATTTTTGGTTTAGGTTTGCCTGGGTTGCAGTTGCAAGTGAGTTATTATTTATAGATTGAATAATATGGGATAACGTTTTTCTTCTATCTTCTTGCAATCGAAACCGTACTGTATTTGTGTGCTGTCTTGGTTATCAGCTGTAGTCGTTTTTTGAGAATTTTTTGGAAATGGGACGTAAAACGGGTTATTTTTGCGCTCTGGGTGGACTGATATGGATTTCAACCTATCAGACAGAGTTGCCTTTGTAAGATTGTACCAGTCCTCCGTGCTTAAAATAATCATGAGTTTCAGTAAAATCTTCATGGTCTTGAATCAGGGTTTCCGTTTTTTCAAATGAAGCCCATACGTCTTCCAAATTTTGGAGTTTTTCGGAAGTAAAGTCTGAAATCCTTTTGCTTTTATTGGCTCTATGATAGTCGGACAGAATTTGTCTAATTTCTGACATTTTTGGGACTTGTGACAAGCAGAGCTCATCGAAAGATTTGTTTTCTTCAGTCATGTTGTTATCTATGTAAGATGTAAAAATTAGGAAAAAGGAGGGAAGGAAAAAAAAAATTTTATGAAAAGAGGTAAGGAAAGAATTTGTTTTTAATTATAATTAAATATATATCTAATATATATATGTGATTACAGTATAGAAGATGTACGTGCACAAATTGGTTGAGACTCTCAACAACAGTGCGTAAATATTTTACTTTAAATAAAATTAGGGTTAAATGTAAGGAAAGAGGGGAAAAAATAAAATTGTAGCGATAGGGAAAAAAAACTTTTTGAATTAACACCTTTTCCAAAAGGAAAATTTTTAACTTTTCTATGCAACTGGAAAAATTTGTTTTCTTTAATTTTTCTTTTAATGCAATGGGAAAGGAGGAGAAAGAGAAAAAAAATTTGCAATTATAAAAAAAACTCTAAATTTGTGGTGCAATACGAAAAGAAAAATTCTTTTTTCTTAAAAATGTTATCTTAATCTTTTTGTAATTAAATAACATGAGCAGTTGTATCAAAATTTCTATCTCCGACCAAAATCTTTCTCCTGATCAATAGAGTTAAGAATTTGTATTGCAGGGGATTGATTATTGGTTTATCAAAGTCCTCTGACCAGCAAGTTCACGAAGCCTTACCGCAAAGGTCGCTTCGTGGAGTAGCGTATTTTGCATACCCTCGTAAAAAATAAAAATTTTTACACAAATCCGGGAAATTTGTGTAAGAAAAAAAAGGAAAAATTGTTTGCTTGTTCTACCTTATTATTTATCCAAGTATTGGTTTTTAGTTCCGATAGCTGTAGATGACGTTGGTAGAGATGTAGTATTCGGAGTCCTTTGTCAGGCGTTTTCGTTTCTGATAATGTTGCTGAGGAGTGAAGATAATGATGGTGATGATAGTGAAGATACGTCGCGCGTCCGGGACGACGATTTCTTGTAGTCTTCCTTCTGGGAATCGTCTTAGTGAGGCAGGGATGAAGCCTCCTTGGGTCCCACGTTGGAACACTATGGCACTCTAAACTTTTTTATTCTATATATATATTGTGTATATATATATATTTATTTTTCCTTTAAGCACCCCTTTTTTGGGATACCGAGGCTTCTTATTTTTTGTTCTTTTTGATTTCTTTAAATTCTCGATTAGATAATTGCCAATCAATAACTGTATTTTCTATTTTTTTTTTTCGGAGTTAAATTTTTGTTTTTATTATCACTGATTCAGAGATTTTTTTTTACACTACTGGCGCACAATGACTAATTAATTTTAATTTAGATTTATGAGTTCTAACCACTATTGCCAGCACAATGCAACAGATTTTTGTTTTTATTTTTATAGACACTTGTTTTCAAAGCACTGATTTGTTGGTACGGAACACCGCTTTGTTAATTATTTATTTTTTTTTATTCTGATTAAGCAATAATTTCTTTAAAAATAAAAACTACTGCTGCCACAAGTTGTTATATCGTGTGGCAATAACTTTTATTATTTTATTTGATTTTATTTTTAGCTTTTTGGCTTTTTAATTTAATTAATTTGGCACTGATTAGGAAGAAGATGGAAAAAGCCACAGTGGCGCCAGTTGTTATTATTATTTTTTGTTGGATTTTAATAATTTAAAGATTTTTGAAGGCACTGATTTCGGGGTACCGCTGCCAACAATATGTTGTGGTCGGAGTGCCGTGCTCGTGATAGAGAGCACTCGACCTTTAAGACTAAGACCGTTTAGGATTTGGGGGTTTAATTAACAAAAAAAATCTTGGGTTTTGAAGTTATTATTTTATTTCAAAGTTTTAGTTAAGAGTTTTCAGGTTTTCTCTATATAATTCGGGTTACCACTTTCTATTAACACTTTAGTTTTAATGATCGTCAACTTTTCACAATAAGTTTAGTTATTACTTTCTACTAACAATTTAGTTTTTAACGATCTTCTGCTTTTCACAATAAGTTTAGTTATTTTTTTTTTTTTACTAACAATTTTGTTTTACCGCTTACAACTTTTAATATTCGAGTTAATTCCCGGACTATCTCGATCGACGGTTTCAAAAAGAACTCCTCGAGGTTCGGGCTAGCTGCCCCCAGGTACCCACGATATCTTTAAAAAGCTTTTTTGTTATTTTATTGTTTTCTCACAACGTTGAAAAAACGTACGTGAGAGAATGCAAAAGTTTTTGATGCATCTATGCAAAACTGTAATACGATATGCACTTGTGCGCCCGTCTTGAAATATTAATTTTTAAGAGGGCGCGAATAATTTTGATAATTGTATGTATGTATGTACATACAATTAGATTGGATTAAGTAGGTAATGTACGTATGTACATAGTACATACGGAAAAAAAGTAAGAAGACACTGTATTTAGGTAAGTGTCCATATCGTGTGAGTGGAATATGTGTCTGATAACAAAATGCAATTTATGCTAAGTTGCATTTGGTTATAATATGGGAATGCATTTCTAAATGCATTTTAAATTTTGAATGAGATTTTAAATGAAATTAATTTTGATTTTCAGGGTCATTTCTGCAATACATCAATATATTGCATGGGGCAATATATTGATGTATTCATCTTATAGTTGTGATTTAGGGCATTGGTACCTGAGTCACAACATTTGTGGTAATTTTAATTTAATTTTTAATTGTTGCGGGTTATTATTAATTGCTACTTGTAATGAAGGACGAAGTTCGAAGTAAAGCTCCTCGAAGTCTGCCCGAACTTGGGCATTTTCCAGCTTCTCAAGGGAAGACTGGGAAATTTCAAAATTTTCAAAACATTTTTGTAATGCTTCCAATCTTGTTTGAAGTTCACTTAATGATGCTGTATTAATTTTGGCTTGCACAAATTCTTTAACACGTTCTTGCTGTGAAATTGACACCTGACGTTTGGCCTTTAATTTATTAATTTTTGCTTCACTCATTTTCGTAAGTCTAGATATCAACAATAAAAAGGTTACCGCTATGCCGATCTCAAACCAACTCCAAAAAGCTTTAAGGATATCCCACGATGATCACCAAACTGCAAACTTCCAAATAAACCAATTTCGCAGAATTTGCAAAAATCCCAAATATTTTCTCTCAATTTAATTAGCGTGATTATTGGATATCACGTCGGGGTCACCAAAATGTTACGCACAATTGTGGGAGAAAATATTTAAGACCTGAATTTCGTTAATTAATTTAATTTATTGCGAGGATTAAAATATGCTTCCCTTTACAATGCTGTTCATAAAACAGTAATCTATCAATAATTATGTCAGAATGATTATAAGAAAATTAGACAAGTAGGCATGATTTTAAAGTGTGTAACAGCAGTGAATCACAGTGAATTACAAACTATTCTTTCTAAATCTAGATTACATCAAATGGAATGATCCGCTTCTTAACAATGATATAGCAAAATATGTACAAGCATACTTGGATAAAGAAGGGAGAAATATAAAAGTTGCGATAAAGGCTAATAATAATACATTGAAGAGTGAAGTTAAGGCAACTGAAGAAATACATTTTGAAAAACAGCGATCCATAGCTCCTCTGGTTGGATTCAGTAAAAGAAACTTATCTGTTAATATAGTGCATACATCAGAGTTGCCAGTCAACATCATTAAAGTAAGTACTATACGCATCGAATGAAATATTATATCAGGATCATTCTTCAACAACACACAAGTACACACTCTCCACGAGTTTTCCCCGAACGTTGGGTCTGGGTATAAAATAGTGGAGGTACCCACAAATGTAATCTATTTGCCTGTGAACACCAAACGTATAAGTTCTCTAACATTGAAGCTCCTTGACCAAGACAGTGGCGTAATCAACTTCAGAGGAGAGACTATAACCATCAGGTTACATTTGAAGCCACAGCATGTTGATATACAATAATGATAAATACGAGTTCGGAGCAGACAAGATCATTAGTCAGCGGACAACCTTGAAGTGGTCAAGGCCTACATTAACACCTGCAAATACAGCATATTTACAATCGATAGGCTTAACGCTGAAACATTGAATAAAGGAATACTAGATATTGCACCAGACGCTCACTTTGATAACAGTATTACTAAATTTGAGCATCACTTCTATTCACCATTTCTAACATCATTTAAAAACAGCGATGAAATCCGTATCTCTGTACAACATTAGGACTTGAATCTTCTACCCAGCAGGAGTTTTGTTTACATTGAGGGGTCGCTAAAAAAGCTGGATGGAACCGTTTCAGCAACCGCAAAATTAGCTAACAACGCTCTACCATTTCTTTTTGAGGAAATACGCTATGAATTGAATGCATTGGAAATCGATCGTACAAGAAATCTTGGGATTGCGACAACATTAAAAAACTTCGTATCGCTAAATGCAAATGTAAGCAGGATACTACTCAACGGCAGTTGGTCACCAGATTCATCCGTTATACCAACCAATGGACTGTTTAACTATTGTGTACCTCTGAAATATTTATTGGGATTCGCTGAAGATTACAAGAAAATTCTAATAAATTCCAAACATGAACTCATATTGATCCGGAGCAGGACAGACGATAATGCCATTATGTCACCCACTGATGTGGTGAAAATTTAAATTACCAAACTTCAATGGAGCATTCCGCATGTTACAGTATCCGATGATGAAAAGCTGCAACTAATTAAAATTATTGGGAGAGGTCGCTCGATACAAATACCATTCCGCAGCTGGGACATATATGAGTATCCAGTACTACCGGAATCCACGCATCAAACCTGGTCAGTTTAGACTTCCACTCAACTGGAGAAACCTCGATTTATCATCTTAGCATTACAAGCGTATCGAAGGAACGATAAAACCAAAGATGCAAGCAAGTTTGATCACTGCAAACTCACCGATGTTACAGTTCATTTGAACTCAGAATCATATCTCTATGATGATTTGAATTTGAAATTTGATTTGAATAGATACGAATTGCTGTATGAGATGTATATAAAGTTTTACACAATTATACTATCATCAGTATCAGCCGTTCCTCACATGGGAGAAGTTCAAAACCGATGCTCCGATTGCTGTCATTGATTGCTCACATCAAAATGAAACAATAAAAACTGGACCTGTTGACATAAGGCTAGAATTCAAGACAACTGAAAACATACCGGCTAATTCAACAGCATATTGCCTGCTTCTACACGATCGAATCGAGGAATACAGTTCGCTGACAAGTGAAGTTAGAAAGTTAAATTAAGAAGATGGCTGTCATGGTAGACGTCCAAGGATTCAAAACAAACCTCAATAAATTTATCACTAAAGAACTGGCAATTTTAAACAATGGAAACCTGATGCAGCACTTTATATTTCAACCACCGTTCAGATACAAAGATTTGACTTCAGCAAAAAAGAGAAAATAAAATGGCTTCAACACAATTTTCATGGATTCCGCTGGGATGATGGCTACATACCGTATCAGAAGCTGTACAGTATAGTTGAACCACTGCTTCGAAACAAAACCATATATGTAAAGGAGCTGAAAAGTTCATTGGATGCAGAAGATAGTTGGAGAGGGTGAAATCATTATTAACGTCGAAGATGAATACAACTGTGGAAAACTAATAGAGATTAACACAAATGCACCATCTTGCCAAGTTCATATTGGACAATGTGCTATAAGAAAAACTTTTATAATAAGAAATTTTATTGGAAATAAAAACAAGTGTTTACAAAACATAAGACTTTTCACTGCACATACCCCAGAACCCTCACAGACATCGTCTAGAATCTGTTCATGGTGATGTTGTTGTGATCACAAAATCAAAGCCACATGTACAATTACTTACCCCCTATGGACATTCCAAAAGAGCATAAGCATTCATATTGCATAAGCATTCATATTGTGGTCTCAAAATACCACACCATGCATATACAAATATCCATATCCAAAATGTACAAATATCCATAATTATTTACCCTCATAAATTTCTTCATATGTCCAAATATGCACAAAATGCACAAATATTATTATTACTTACCTCCATTAATTTCTTCTCGCATAAATAGCCACTTATGAAAAGTAAACAGAATGCTTGCTCAACATTTTTGTTCAAACATAAATCACGGAGTTAATGTACTCCACTCCACATCGCATAACACTCGCAATTTCAAGAGCGGGATCAAATTACAAGAACCAAGCCAAGAAATTGACGAAGTCACATGCTTTAAAATTGTCTTATCTTTCCATTTTTTTTATGCTTATTGTCCGATTGGCCATTTGAATGCACCAATCAGAAAAACTTTTTGATACTTTTGCTGACGCAGGAGCGTCAGATATTTTCGATGATAAAATATGTTGCAAGACTAAAGAAGTCGAAGTTCAGGAGAAGCACTCTTCAAGTGAATACGCGAATCGGGAAGTCTTTTTAAGCAAATTTAAAAATCGTAATTAGAAGTTTTATTCGATCACTGTAAAATATTTTATTCAATATAAAATTAAAATTAAATTCGTTTTTTTTAAAGAGTGTTTTTTTTTTAAAGAAAACCTTACCTGAGCTTTCCCCTTAAGTCGCTCTTCTCCCTAGGGAAAGCACAGCGACAAATTGGGTTACAACAACTGGTGGCAGCGGTGCCGATACCTAAGCAGACCAATTTCACTATTTCGTTAAAATAAATTTAAACCGGTGTGTAACAAGTGTTTTATCTAAAAAACATTTTAGTATGATAGAGTGAAAAAAAAACCAACATAAAATATTGTAACAAAAGTTACACCAAATGTTACCGAAATATCCAAAATTCTTCAAAATAGCGTATAAACGCGTTCATTAAATTCAAATTTCAAACTAAAAACCATTTTTATCGGAGCATTATCATATACAAATACATATGTGTGTTTAATATAATATGTATATTGTGGTCTAAATTGACTTTAAATCAATTAAAACGTAACAAAAGTAGTACGAAAAAAATAAATGGTAATATCAAAATTTTTTTTTGAATAATTTGAGTAATAACAATAAAAGATAACAAAAGCAACAATAATGATAATAATAAAATTTGTACAATAACTTGAGTAATAATAACAATAAAACGATAACAATAGAAACAAAAACAAAATAGAAAAAGGCATTAAGACTGGGCTTACTAACTAAAAGTAAACAGTGAGAAAAATACGCAAAAATAATATTATAAAAATCAAAGGTCGGTGGACGGACGGTCCCGACCCATCACTGGTGTGATCCCGAAAGAGACGGGCTGTCTCTTATAATCGATAACAACAAACACAACCCTTTTTAGCAACAAAAAATAAATAAAAGGACACGACTGCTGAATGGACTAAGACATCGGACAGGGCGCATCATACCAAAAAAGGAACGCACAAAGGAAGAACAATTTAAAAAAAAACAAAAACAAAAAGCACAAAATATATATATATCAAGTAAAAATTTTTTCCTTTTCCTTATTATATATCATTATAGCTATCAAATGTAGTAGTCAGAGTATTATTTAAAGAAACAAAAAATATATAACTAATTAGTAAAGTGCAAATTCCTAATAAATCTATCTCTTTTGCAAGACGTAAAATTTTAAACCAGTGGCTTGTTTCCGTATCGTTATTTGCCGACGGAAAGTTTTAGTTTCATCTTGTCTGATAATCGTTGCAATTTTTGCAAATATTTTGGTGAAAAACTGTAAGTGCACACGCCTAGATCGGGATTTCGTGGTTAGAGAGGTCTATGCTGGTTTTAACCACTGTCAATTTAGAGATTCCTAGTGAACGACACTGCTTCTGTGGTTAATCCCTGCATGATTTTCTCCGATGAATTTAATCTAATGATTGTGGCATGTGTATGAGTGTGTAACCAACGGTGTTAATTATACGCTAAATTGCATATTTATAAAATACTGGAGCGCTGAGCATCTAAATCAAATTAAAACAAAAAATGTGTGTGAAGATTATTTCCAATAACAGTGATTATTATTATTAGCTAATGTGTTTGTATGAGGAAGAGCAGTCAGAGAGAAATACATATTCCCTTTAAAACCAACAGGATAATCCCAAACATATACAGAAGACAACAAAAATTATTTTAAAACAATTAACTATATTATATAATACAAACAAATTTTTTTTTTGTGTTGAATAAATTTAGCATGCAATATTCTACCGTAAAATTTTTTTTTTTTTTAAAAAGTGCTAGTGAAATATTACTTTGCAACAAGTTCTTAGTGTAAAATACCTCACCACGATACACAGGAATATTTTGTGTCCATATAACGAATGACAATATAAACGAAATACATTAAAAAGAACTAGATCATTAAACCAACTTTCCTTAAAACAGATTTTCTATACAAAAATTTTGAGAAGTTTTATCGGTTTCTATACAAATCTCTGGTAGATTCAATAATTGATACTACGGAAACTGTGAACGATGTTGATTTTGTTGATGAAGGCTTCTCTGTGAAAAGAAAATATTTTTTTTGTGTCTTCAAGTATCACCCATTCTTGTTGTTAATATTATTTTTGAAATAAATTAATTAATTGAGCATATCTTAAACGATTTGACCAAATAATAAAATATCTAAATCTGTTTAGATAGCACATTGATTAAATGAAATAAACAAAATTGTCAAGCATAAAAAATAAAATACGCCAGGCAAATTGCTAAGCAGCCTTACTTTTGCTCATGACCTTACACTGACATACAATACCACTTCTACTTACTTTTCTATGTATGTATCATATCCACCAAATCATTTCCACTATCATAATTGTCAAGCACGCATGGTATCGATAGACTTTTATCAAGCGAAAATGTTTATTCTTTCTGTTTGAATAACTTCCAAAGTAGAGTAAAACTTATAGAGTACACAACGGGTAGATATAAGAAATCTGCTGCTAAGCGACGCGGTTTCGCATCGTCAAGAAGCTACTGAAGCGTTATCCGTCAGTTTGTCTGACATACACAATTTAGTGCCCGAATTCGACGGAAATCCTGAAACGTTGAACAAGTTTATCGCTTGTGGTAAGATACTCCTTTCTTCAGCTAAGACTGAAGCAGATAAAAAATTCTTCCTTGAAGTAGTAAAAACTAAACTCCAAGGACCCGCTTTCGATTTGGTACAATACGAAACATATGGAACTTGGGACGATTTAATTGCTGCTCTTAAAGCTCAATTCAAGAAAGAAAAATCTAGAGCTATGGCTCAAAACGATTAATAAAGGCCAAACAGAGTTATAAAGAAACTGTGAGAGAATATGGAGACAGGGTAACACAAATGCTGAATACTTTGAACTCCTGCACTTATTCCGAAGTAACAGATGTAGGTGCCAAAACTTATCTGTTAAGCCTAGTACTAAGGTCCGCGCTAAGCTAAATTTTAGCGGGTCTCCAATATCAGGCCGTTCTTTAGCAGCTAAATTATGACAGCGGAGACTCACAGAAAAGATATATTAAAAAGAAGAAGAAGAAGAATTTTGCAATTTGTTTACGGAAATACAACGAGCGGTGATAATATTTCTAAAAACAGGTAGGTAAAATTATTTGGAAATACCTATTAAAAATATAAACATAATATGCATTATGTATACAATAAAAAAAAATTAACAATTGATATTGAAAATACGGCCACCAAAAGAAATCTAATTCATCCGTACTTACAGCAAAGATGTACAAAACTACGTTAACTACAAAAATCCGGTCAATAAATTTATTAAATATCAGAACTCTGAAAATAAATATTTTTAGCGTGCTAAAGAACGGCCCGGGCGGATAAATTCAAGCTAAATTTTTTGGAGACTTACCGGTGGTGCCATCTATAATCAAAACCCAAAAGCAAATTTAGCGCGTTGACCTTAGTACCGCTTTTGCTAAAATTCAAGATAAATTTTCGCCAATATCTTTTAGCTTGCTAAATTTTCATACAAAATTTAGCTTAGCGCGGACCTTAGTACTAAGCTTTAAATGAAAACATTAAGTTGGCTGTACAAGTTTTTGAGGATGGTTTACGAAATGCGAACCTTAGTTTGCTATCTAAAGCACATAATGAAGCAAACTTGCAAAAGGCTATTTCATATGCTATGGAGCAAGAGTTGCGCTCTGAAAAGGATACCCCTCCTACTTCAAATTTTTATAAAAAAAATATTAGACCAATCCCTAACTGTTCTATATGTGGGAAGAGAGGACATACTCGAGATACTTGTTATCAAAGGGGAAAACCTCCCAATATAGAGAGAGCTACGATTAAAAGGGAAGTTTAACACGTAAGAAGAATGAACTATCCAAACCAACAAGCACTTAACACTAGAACCTGGTATGGACAACATAATCAAGGCAGATTCCAACAAAATAACTACACACCACCTGTGCATAGTAATCCCAACACTTACAATAGGAGAGATCAACCGAGTACATCTAAATCAAATGAGGAAATGCATGGATCAACCACGCGAAGAAGCATACCTCAAGGTAATCGTGGAGTTAAATTTACTCAATACGCAGTAAGGCAAAACAATCCACATTTTGGGGAAATGGGAAACGAAGAGATTCGGGCGGAAGTCGTCGGCACACCCTCTCGAATCAAAGTCAGAGCCGACGTTCATCAACAATAAACAATTTAAATAAAATCACTATCATTGAAGCGTCTTTAGAAGACACCAAAGCTGGTCTTGTAGCAAATATATGTACAATTCAAGCCATCTAAAACAGGATGTAAACGACTATTAATTGACACCGGAGCTGAAATTAGTCTAATTAAATCAGATACGAGTCCCGAAAATATAAAAAAAGTAGTTAACCAAGAAAATTCTAATGTAGTAACAATAACGGGTAAATCAGTAAAAACATTAGGATCCATTAATGGCGAAATAATACTATCAAATGAACAATTTCAATTTTCTATTGAACAATCATTTCTGTTGCTAGATACCTCTAGTATAGACCTGGAATATGATGGTCTGTTAGGTAACGATTTCTTGAAGCGATATCGCTGTATTATCGACTATGATAAAAAATGTCTGGAGTTAAGGTTATATAAACCTGAGATGAGTTTCATTGAAAGTTTTCAAATAGCACGGGAGGATAATAAAACCTCAAGACCGTGGCACAATTGTGTGAATTCCGACTCATTTTTAAAGCAGGATAAAATAACAAACTTACCTTCTATGGATAATAAATCTGAAGAAGAAAATGTAGCGAGAGTAGCTCCGGCTACTAGCGATAAAATCGTAATAGCACCTCGGTGCAAGACTATAGTAGAAATGCCATTTCGTATTCAAATAAACGACGAAATCGTTAAAAAAAAAAAAAAAAAAGAGATATTACCAGGAATATTTCTCGCAGCAACGGCAACTAAGCCTCGTAATAATAAATTGCAAATATTACTTTTAAATAGTAATGAAACTGATACTGTAGTAGATACTCGTAAAATCAATTTTGAATATGACAAGCTTAATGAATATAATATCTTAAACTATCGTCGCGATGAAGATACCGTAAATCGTCGAAAGATTGAAATCCTTTTTAAAACTCGACCATTGTAATATCGAGGAAAAAACCTCAATAATTAATATTTGTAGAGAATACAATGACATTTTTTTCTTGGAGGGCGACGTACTGACATGTACTGATGCCGGATCTCATAGAATCCAAACCCAATTAGATAAAATCCCAGTGTACATAAAGCCATATCGTTTGCCGGAATCTCAGAAGAACGAAATTCACCGGCAAGTTAGTGAAATGTACGAAGCGGGTATCATACAACATAGTAAGAGTCAGTGGAATTCTCCACTCATCCTAGTACCAAAAATAGCTGACAGCCAAGGTAACAAACAATGGAGAGTTGTGGTAGATTTTCGTAAGCTCAACGACATTACAGTCGGAGATGCTTACCCACTTCCAAATATATGCGATATATTGGACCAGCTGGGAAAATCAAAATATTTTAGCACTCTCGATTTGGCGAAGGGATTTCATCAGATCTTGGTAGATGAACGTGACCGAGAGAAGACTGCTTTTAGTACTATTTTGGGCACTACGAGTATAATAGAATGCCATTTGGTCTGGGAAATGCCCCGGCAACATTTCAGAGACTAATGAACAATGTCTTCATGGGTATACAAGGAATAGAATGCTTTGTATACGTGGACGACATTGTTATATATGGGTATGATCTGAAGGATCATATTAACAAGCTGGTACATGTTTTGGACAGACTGAGAGAAAATAACCTTAAACTTCAGCCTGACAAATGTCATTTCATGGAGAGAGAACTCACATATTTGAGTCATATAATTTCTGAACATGGTTTGAAGCCAGATCCAATGAAAATAAGCGTAGTTAAAACGTATCCTAGACCGAAAAAAGAAAAAGATGTAAAATCTTTCCTAGGATTCATAGGTTATTATAGACGATTTATACCCGACTTCTCTAAAATCTCTAAACCTTTAACAAAATTAATTAAGAAAAATGAAATCTTTAAATGGGACGCCTTCTGTGAGGAGGCATTTATGTTATTGAAAGAGAAACTCATCCATGCACCTGTATTGGCTTACCCAGATTTTGAGCAACAATTTCTAGTAACAACTGACGCAAGTGACGTAGCACTAGGAGCTGTACTGTCGCAAGGCAAACTGGGAGATGATCGTCCTATTTGTTATGCCAGTCGTACGCTTAATCCAGCGGAAACGAGATATTCAACGACAGAGAAGGAGCTACTGGCAATAGTCTATGCAGTAAAGCAATTTCGACCTTATGTGTATGGGAAAAAATTTACTATTCTAACAGATCACAAGCCTTTGCAATAGCTCATAAACTTGAAGATGGTTTCTCGATTAATGAGGTGGCGAATTTGATTAGAGGAATATGAGTATGAAATAAAGTATAAACCTGGTAAATGTAATGCTAACGCTGATGCATTAAGTCGAATAAAGATCAACGAGTCTAAAAATGATGATAAAATTATACGGGCTCTGACCCGAAATCAAACAAAAAAACAACTCGAAGTAACCTCCCCGAGAAAAAATGATCTAGATAAAAATAGTACAAATAGTAACACAATAAAAACAAATTTGGTAGAATTAACTGAGAGTATGGAATCTCTTATAACACGAAAAGTGAAATACAAATATTTTCTGTTACCTCTGTTCAACACAACCGAGGGACTTGAATTAACGGAGCTCTTCCCTGCTATTAATAGTATTAAGATAGGTGAATATGAATCATTTAAAGTGAATAATGAATTCTTTTATATAACCAAAATACCTATCCCCATGAGAACTGAACAGGATAAGGAGTACATGAAAAAATCCTTAAAACAATTTTTAAAGTCATGTGAAAGAAATCGAATTACGGAGTTTCACATCTCAATACCTGTCTATAGTAACGACATACTGTTGGAATTTAAGAAAATTTTGAACGATTTAAAAGTGCACACCGAATTAAAAATATTCCTTTATCGAAATATCAAGACTTATGTTAAAAGTTCTGAAGACATTCAGCAAATATTGAAGGAATATCATACATGTCCGATAGGTGAACATCAAGGTTTTACCAGAACACTCAAGCGTATTAGGATGAAATATCATTGGCCAAGTATGCTCAGGGATATAAAGAATTATATTCGAAGATGCGAATCGTGCCAAAAAAATAAGCTAAACAAATTTAACAACATACCCATGAAAATAACTACAACGAGTTCGCAACCTTTTGAAAGAGTAGCGTTGGATATTGTAGGTCCGCTTCCTGTGAGCTATAGGGGAAATAAATACATCCTCACCTTTCAGGATGATTTAACTAAATTCTCAGATGCGGTGCCTATAAGTAACGCAGAGGCACACACTGTAGCAGAAGAATTTTTCAAAAATATAGTATCAAGACATGGTATTCCCGAATCATTGCTTACAGATCAGGGCAGTAATTTTGTCAGTAACATGTTTTCAGAGGTGTGTAAGTTGTTAAAGATAAAGAAAATACAAACTACTCCTTACCATCCACAGACGAATGGTGCTCTGGAGAGAAGTCACCGCACTTTAGCGGAATACTTACGACACTACGTTAATAATGACTCTCAGACCTGGGACGAATGGATACCGTACGCAATGTTCGTGTACAATACCACTCCTCATAGTAGTACTAACTTCTGCCCTTATGAACTTCTTTATGGATATCCACCAAAAATACCTACTACTCTGAAGCAATCACCTCAAACAACTTATAACTACGAAAATTACGCGAATGAGCTGAAAGTGCGACTACAGCATGGATATCAATTAGCGAAAGAAACCATCGTAAAACATAAAGAAAAATCCAAAGAATATTACGATGGAAATAAACGAAAAAAATCTTTTAACATAGGAGACAAAGTATTATTAAAAAAACATGTGCGACAGAATAAGTTTTCAGCCCTATGGGAAGGACCCTATGAGGTTATCAAACTAACTTCCGAGGAAACGACCAAGATAAAGATCGGAAATAAAACGAAAACTGTCCATAATAATAATTTGAAACTATTTGTAGAATGAACTTCAAAATTGATATCCTTTGATGAAATTTATATATATAGCACCCTATTCTTCCACACCCACTTTTATGTACAGTAAAGGGTAGCATGATAAATAGCTCTAATAGATTGAAAATTTTAACTTAATTGCAGCTCAACGAATTGCTCAAAGTTACTCATCCAGTGTTGGATTATCTGACACTCTCTTAACTATTAAGTTAATTCTTATAAGAATATTCAATTGTCCCTAAACACTTTTCCTAACCGCAATAAAGTGTGTTGATGTAACTAACCGTACATAATTCGAATACTGACTTAGTTCTTATAATGCTTTTGCTTGGGTTCTTTCCGATCGCTGGTATGCTAATTTTTCTATCAAAACTATTTACTCTCTGCATCGAATTTAAAATCTTAAATTTTTCCAGATATGATTTGGACAATAGTCCTCCTTGCAACTTTAACCGCAGTCCGATCTGCCGGAATCAAGATTACTCCAATAAACAATGCAGGAATATATTTTGAAAATTTATGAAACATAGAATTCTATTCTAATGAATGAAAAATTGTAATATATTATGATTTAATAGGAATTAACTTGGGTGTAACCTATTTAAAGAAATACGCAATGGAAATTAATGACTTGTGCGGTGTGTTAAGGAACGAACCAGCATTTTCACAAGTATGTAATCATACGGTGCTAGAAATGAACCACCTGATACATGACATTGAACAGAACATTATCCTATTAGATCCAAAACTAAGGAGAAGACGATCGTTGTTCGGTATTGTAGGAACAATAGGCAAGCCTCTTTTGGCATCCTAAATGAGGATGATGCTAACCATTATGATGAGGAAATCGAAAAACTAAAACGGAACGAGGAATATTTGAAGTATTTGATAAAAAACCAAACCTTGATACTGGAAACCACAGCAAATATCTTTAATAAATCAATAAATGATATTCAAATGCAATTTGTAACTCTAAATAACAAATATAGAACGCTTCGAGGTTTTATGGATGAACTTCACAACGTAACGTATGCTAACAGGATTGTCGCTGAATTTGAATCGCTTACTTCCCTAAACACTCTTTTGATATTAAGGTACCAAGGAGTAGTTAGCACAATTATCAATCTCGTAATAGATGTCAGACACGGGAAACCACACCCTTCTATTATTTCTCCCAGTCAATTGGAGACCCTCCTCGTCACAATACGGAGAGAAATCTCTAGTGAGCTTAGATTACCAAGTTCATTAAAAGAAACGAATCTGTTATCCATATATCATTTGGGAAAAATGAGTACCATTGCTCATAACGGCAAAATAATATACGAGTTTAGAATTCCACTTCCTTACAAGGAAGACTACCAATTATTCAAAACCCATTCCTTACCTACAATTTATAAAGAAAATTTCACTTTTATCCAACCTAGTACTGAATTCCTAGTAGTTGATTTTAATCGTGAACATTATTATAATATGGATACACACGAACTAGGAAGTTGTGCCACTGACAGTGAAGCACAGTTCCTTTGTCAATTAAATCACCCCATTTTTAATGGAAATAAAGACAATTCAATATGCGAAGTTAATTTACTCAAACAAGAATATTCTAAGTTACAATCGTGCGATTTTCGAGCCTCGAATCAAACAATCTTCTGGGTACAGCTTTCTCAAGCAAATAAATGGTTATTCTCAACTAGGATAAATACCTCAGTAGACGTGATATGTATACAACATATTACTCCTTATACTTTGGTGGGAACTGGAATTATCGAAATCAGTAATAATTGTTACCTGAGAACAGAATTTCTAACCATTAGAGCATACAATATGAATGTAACCGAGCTAAAAAAATATTTTGTACCTTCATTGAACATAACCCAAATTTTTAACCAAACTATTAAGTTTAAACCAAGATCTGATAATGTTGGCTTAATCAAATATTCTATGCCAAACGAGCTGAAAGAGTTATCCGATCAAATAAAGACCCAAAAGGAACAAGAAGAAATGAGCCTAGAATCAGTAAACCCACACACAATACATCATTACACACTCGGTTACTTATCATTTCTGATAATATTAATAATAATCTCATACATTATTTACCCAAAATGTAACGTTTGTAAAAGAAAAAATAGGTCAGAACCGAAAAATGAGAGTAGTAACTTAGAAAGTCCAGATCGAGAAACACACATTCAGTTAACTCGAGCATAATAAACAACAAAAAAAAAACAAAACAGAACCAAAAAACAAATTACGATTGTTACTTTTAATAATTAACCAACTTTTCATTGGTAGATCAATCGGAAACGAGCCAATCCGAAACGACAGACATTAATGAATATGACTGTAATTTGCACTTATTTAGGCATTTCTTTTCTAGAACTAATACCATTATATGTGTAAAATTATCAATAATTATATATCTTTATTAATTTTAGTGCGCAAGGTTACAAAACCTAAATGCCTTCAATAATTTTAGTGAAAATTATCAAAAATTATATTTTTCTTTATTAATTTTAGTGCGCAAGGTTACAAAACCTAAATGCCTTCAATAATTTTAGTGGAAATTATCAATAATTTTAGAGAAAATTATCAATAATTATATATCTTTAACAACTTTAGTACATAAAATTATTAAAATAGATATACTCAATTTAAAAAAAAAACTATGTAAAATAACAAAATAAACATTATTTTATAAACAGTTAATATAATTGTATAAACAGTCAACAATTAAATAAATACAACAGGAATAAATAAATCTCAAAAAAAAAAATTAATAAAAATATAAATATATAAATTTCTTAGATAATTTTATTCAAAATAGAGTAGCAATACAAGAATTTTTATTAATAAATAAGTAACTACGTAGGTAATATTTTATACTTACCATAATTGTAAAAGGTATGTACCTTCAATTTGCTTCTAAATAAGACTATCCCGACGCAATTACCATAAGAACTCTCTTTTCAGAGAATGCTAATAAAGTTTATTCATTTTACGTATCAAAAATAATTGACAACATTTTTGGTTTGGAACAAGTTTCGAAGTTTTAATTCATCAGAAAATTCTTCACCATTTCAAGGCTATGAATTTTCTTTTTATTAGGGGGAAGGGATGTTGTGATCCCAAAATCACAGCCACATGTACAATTACTTACCCCCTATGGACATTCCAAAAGAGCATAAGCATTCATATTGCATAAGCATTCATATTGTGGTCTCAAAATACCACACCATGCATATACAAATATCCATATCCAAAATGTACAAATATCCATAATTACTTACCCTCATAAATTTCTTCATATGTCCAAATATGCACAAAATGCACAAATATTCTTATTGCTTACCTCCATAAATTTCTTCTCGCATAAATAGCCACTTATGAAAAGTAAACAGAATGCTTGCTCAACATTTTTGTTCAAACATAAATCACGGAGTTAATGTACTCCACTCCACATCGCATATCACTCGCAATTTCAAGAGCGGGATCAAATTACAAGAACCAAGCCAAGAAATTGACGAAGTCACATACTTTAAAATTGTCTTATCTTTCCATTTTTTTTTATGCTTATTGTCCGATTGGCCAGTTGAATGCACCAATCAGAAAAACCTTTTTGATACTTTTGCTAACGCAGGGGCGTCAGATATTTTCGATGATAAAGTATGTTGCAAGACTAAAGAAGTCGAAGGTCAGGAGAAGCACTCTTCAAGTGAATACGCGAATCGGGAAGTCTTTTTAAGCAAATTTAAAAATCGTAATTAGAAGTTTTATTCGATCACTGTAAAATATTTTATTCAATATAAAATTAAAATTAAATTCGTTTTTTTTAAAGAGTGTTTTTTTTTTTAAAGAAAACCCTACCTGAGCTTTCCCCTTAAGTCGCTCTTCTCCCTAGGGAAAGCACAGCGACAAATTGGGTTACAACAATGTCATGTTGTGAAATTCGAATAACGCTGATATCTACAACTTCCCTGCTAAGAAAACGTGCAGGATTTGAAAACAGCAAAACCATGATGACATCATGCCAATATCTAGAACTCTTCAGCTAATGCATGCTGGTAGTTCCGGCTAAGGCCGCTAGGGAACCTTACTTAAGAAATGCCGTTAGCGCCCGAACAAATGTCGCTAATATCTCGAAAACCAAAGGATTTCTGATGAAAATTTTGCTCCCCCGTCCCACCCCACACCGCCAAGAATCCATTTCCAGGAGCAAAAATAACTTGAATTATTAATACGCTAATATCTCGAAAACCAGAGCCCGTAGAGGATTTCTGATGAAAATTTCATTACACCCCCCCCTCCCTATCTTTATAATCCGCCCCGCATACCCACCATCTAGAATCCATTGGCATGAGCAAAAATTTCCTACTATTAACTTTAATTATTAGTTCAAAACCAAAATTTACATCTAGGCGCTCAAGAAAAATCATGATAAAAAGCCTACATTTAGGTGCACGACATATCTATCTAAGAAAACCGTAGTACCGGAACATGCTGGTAGTACCTGCTAATGCCGCTAGAGCGCAGTCAACTCCAAATGACACATCCCGGTAGTACCGATTAATCCCGCTAGGGCGCAGTCGAGACTCAATGGTGTATCAAAGGCACAAACTCAATATAGCCAAGACACAAACCTACATTTATTACGGACTCCCACCACCTAGCGACGGTGGCGCCATCTGTGGCGAAATCCTGGCATGTAAAAAATGTGGCCCAGAAACGCCATAGCGTAACCGAAGTATGGATAATAATAAAGTATTTTCAGCTCTGTAAGCGGAAATTTTTGGACTTTGGAGATTTATACATGTGTTTGTTATTTCATTATTCACAGACGACTATAAAGAGCATGAGTCCAACAATATTCTGTGTGACAAAGATGAATAAAACGTCTAAAAGCTCTCCGCCTTACCCGCATGCGCTAAAAGGTGATAGCATCAATTGGTTGTTTGCAATTTTTTTTTTTTAAGTTTTGACAGTTTGGTTAATATTTTAGGTCTACTCAGAACTTTTCGCTCGATGCAGATATTTTTACTCGAATTTATTAACTTACCGATTGTTATTTTATTGGATTGCGAAAATCTAGTTACACAGTTAGATTTTTACTCATATTTAAGAAGAGGATGTGGTGAACTTGGGAATGAAATCAGCTGAGCTGTGAAAAATATTAGACTAAACTGATTATTTTGTCATCTTGTTAAAGAGCTCCGATTTTTATATATAAGTATTATATATTTAACACAATTTGCTAAGAGTGTCTAGTAACTTTCCTTCAATTATCCCTCCTTCCGTATGAAAGTTTTATCTTAGTTTTTACGTAAAGATTTTCGCGCTAAATTTACCACAACCTTTGATGATCATGTACTATATTGTAAGTCAATTTTATTTTTATGTTATTCTGTTTAATTTTGTTTTTATTTTATCAGGGTCTCAAAAGAGAATTTTAACAATACCGCTAACGGAAGACACATCTCCAAAGGATGCTCCGTGTAGATGTATAGCAATGTATGGAGCAAATGTTATTCTAGAAGGGGCAGTTTTCAAGATCTATTTCAATTTTTCTCGATTGTGGACAGTTAAAGATCACATTCAACTAGCTATGGGATAAAATATTTCCATTGTGCCATTTCGGATGTCTAAAGAAAGGTTATCCGAACTAATTGAATCGGAAGTGTCGAATGAATTTCAAGAATATATCCTATCATTTTATCAATGAAGACGATGAATTTGAAGATATTTTATGTCGTTATCCCAATCCGATGAAAAATATATCAAGGTGGAAAGATGCGTTTAAATTACCTAGTGATGAAAGCGCTGCAGGCGAAAAAAATTATTCCATTTAAAAGTTTTGATGATTTGGAAAAGCAATGGAACGGTTTCCCCGACAAAATTTGCACGTTGAATTTATAAAGGATTATAAGGAGAGTGATTTTTATGTAAATCTTAAGACAAAGTTTTGCTTCCCTCAGCATGTATCCTCTGCCATCTGCCTGAAGTGGTTTTTCATTTTTGTTATAGGTTTCAATGACTTAAATTTCTTTAATATTGTGCAAGTTTTCCGGAAATAAGATTAAAATGAAATGGTTATTAATATTTGCTGGATTTGGATTACACAGAGAGCTTTCTAGTATTTCACAATAAAATTTAAAATATCTATTGTATTTAAATTGTGGTGTAAAGGTCTGAAAAAAAAAAGACTTTTGATATATGCTAAAGGGACATGTCTCAAGTCGCCGAAGATACAGACTACACTGTCGTGTAATAAATGTAATCTGTTTCAATCTTTAGCCTTTGAAGGGAAAGTTAGGTGGATTGAAATGACTTATCACTGTTGTAAAATAATGATTTCGACTGCCAAAATATGGAGAAAATCTGCCAGATTTCTTAGCTTGAAAAAGTATACTCGCGAAAAATGGATACAATTATAGGGTAATTTAGTAATACATATATCTTATGACACAAATAACAAATTTTATTACAGGCTGCTAACATTTAATCTATCCGAGAAAACAGCTATTATACCCAATCATACTGTCTACCTAGGTGGAGCGTGTAATCCCTCAGACCAGTCCAAAGATTGGCTTAAATATTTGAAGAATATAGCAGTAAGTGACAAAAATGGCTCGGCTTACTGAACACTGTCAAAGGTCACTCTCGGCCACCAATATTTCGTTTGATTGAAGGTAATAATTTCGTAAAGCAAAACCTTATGTCATTTCCCTCTAAGTACATAAGAATAGTCTAAATTGTTTGTAATTTTAAGGGAAATCTCTGCGGATAACTACTACAAGAGAGACATTGGAAGAGGTTGGCTGTTTTGATATGCAGGAAACAAGATGAAATTAATAAAGCAATTTTTTTTGGGGAATTATGGAAAAGTTTTTGACAGGAAAAAATTCCAGGAGTTAGTTCATCAAAAAAATCCTTGGAGCTGTACCAGAAATTGCAGGTAGTTCCGCATATTTGGCGAATGTATGGATGGTCTGCTTGGCTTACGCCTGCCATATTCCAGAGAAAGTATTTGCGTAAATAATATTGATTCACTACATATAAAATCTTATACCGAAGTGTGACCTGCAACTCAAGAAATATTTTTTTAGTTTGAGATGGCGCTTTTCCTTGTTCTCAACAACATTCCGAATTTAATACCGGAAAAGACATGTCCTTAATTACTGCATAAGATTGCATTATCTTACTTTTATATATAACTTAATCATATTTTTTACTATTTAAGTGGAATACACCAATAGGATATCTGGGTTATCTCCACTGGAATTTTACGATTTTGTTGTCTAACTAAAAGCAAGGATATTGACGAACTTGCGAATTTAGCTAAAAAGGACATTGATGAAAGAACAACACTTCCTTCAAGCACGATCTCACTGCTCCGCTGGTGTCATTGGCATTTTAGTGGGTACTCAAAGTGATACAAATCTTACCAAGTGTTCACATAACAATATTTTTCTTCAAGGTGATGACTTTTACCCAGAGAATCCTCATCATTACAAACAAACGATTGAGGACAATGCTCCCGGGAGTATCGAATCCTTTACACTAAAAGTAAAAAAGGTTCATTGAACCCAGTTTAAATCTTTCAATAATGTCAGGTGCTATATGAATTTTGAGCCTTTAATCGGCACTTGGGCTGTCAAAGTATTTTGTACAAAAGAAGTTATGATCATAGAAATGGCTTCACTGTATGTAGGGCCTAGAGGTAGTGGCAATAAATTTTTATATCGGGTAAAAGGTCCTTTAAAATATGACTAATGCTAAAGGTGGTGTAACATTTTGCACTATTTGTAAAATTTATGGCTCATTTTATACGGAAGTTTATCATACACACAGGAGAGAGGAAGGAGAAATTAGAAAAATCTGATAGAAAGGAACCTGTAGAATTCTTTCATCTTCGATCAAATAGTGGAGCGTTGTATATAACTTTGTGATAATGGACTTCTGTATGCTGTATGTAAACTCAAAAATAACAAAGTAATAAAACAAGTTAATTTAACAAAGACATCTTAAATATTTTCAATAAATTCTTAAGCTTAGTAAATACAGCAAAACATTTCACCAATAATTTATATGTTATATAAAAATATCGTCGGCCTTAACTGTTCCGTCGGGGGTGGGGTCAAATACTAGTAGAAGTAAGAAAGTAAATAAATAACAATAAATATCACAAAATATCAGTAATTCCAATACAGGCCATGACTCTTTACACGAAAAATGTCATTATTATCGATGCTGGGAGTGTGATCTCTCCTAATCTTTAAAACTGAGGTCTGGTTATACTAATTTATCTGCGCTGGTGCGGTTAGAAGGCATACTTATCTCACATCGAAGAGACATCGTACCAAGAAATAAAGGTATTTTTCAGTTTAGAAATCAGAGAGATAAAAAATTATAATTTTAAGGACAGTAGGATTTTAAAAGTTCTTATACCCCAGATGAAAACATAGGGTATACTAAGTTAGTCATTCCGTTTGTAACACCTCGAAATAATGATGGTAGAGCAAAATGGATTGAACATCCACTAACAATAAAAGTTATTTTGATTTTTATATATCCGTCTGTCTGTCCGTCCTCAAGATAACTCGAGAATGCCCGTACTTAGAGACCTGAAATTTTGCACACATGCTATTAAAAAAGAAGTAAAATTACGTTCGAAATTGAGACAAAAAGTTAAGCATTAAAGAAGTATCTTTCACTTCATTACTGTAACGATAGGCCTGCTGCGTTTTACCCTTATTCTTAATATTAGCTACTACAATTTCAGCTAATTCTTTGGGAAGAACCTCGTTGCAACGTTTAATGAGGTGCTCTGAGGAATTCTTTTCCTTCTGGAGATGTTTTATCAAATTATTTGTTTTCACGGCCTCATTCTTCAATCTAGCTATTTCTTTTCTTAATTTCTCTTTTCGGGGTGTGACATGGGATAGAGATTTTAGAGTTTGGGATGCTTTTCTTGAAGTAGAGGGAGTTCCCGTACTTACTATATTTGCAAAAGAATTTTCTTGGAAATAATTGCGGGAATCTTCCACAGAATTATTGTTTATTTCCGGAGGAGCTGTGTTCAAAGTCGGAGTTTCGGTCGCAAGCTCGTCGCAGACTTGGGGTTGTCCTTGGAGTGGAAAAAGATCCCGAACTTACTATATTTAGAAAATCGGGTTCTTCCAAATAATTGCGGGTTACTCTCATTGGATAATGTTATTTTCAATAGGGTGAATACCCATAACTACACTTTCATCTAATAAATAGCTACTGTCTATTATGCTATCTGAGCCTACACTTGACTGGAATTGTGACATATACTTCGAAGTGGATGAAGTTGCCAAATTCACTATTTTCTGACTGTTGTCTTCACAAAAATTACTGCATTTAGGAAGAGCGATAGGAGAAGCTTGGAGCTCAGTAAAAAGCTCTTCCTTGCCTATACCCGTACAATAACCTAAATCTAAGTCTACAATCCTACTAAGCTGCAAGTCTGATGGTTTTTTCTGAAAATCTAAAGTCTAATGTAACAAAATGTGAAAAATGGACAACAAAAGAAGGTATATTGAAATTGGGAAAAAAATAATAAAATATGAATTAAAAACAAAATGTAAAAGGAATAAGTAAAAGAATCTAAGAAATATACTTTAAATTATACCTCGTGGGGCGGATTTGGCATTGCCCATGGTACCAGACGTCCCCCGCTGGGTCCTAACATCTCCTTTATGAAGTGTTTTTCACATACTTCCACTCCTTTCCTGTGTGATAGGTGGCGCAGTCCTAATATATTCAGCCATGCTTGACGGCTACAAAATAATGAAAATTGGATTAAAATATTATATTATATATGGTAATAATGTTATTAGAGTATTAGAAGAAGGCGCTTGAAACTGTAGATCATAATGTATTAATAGAAATATTAAGCGAATTGGGAATTAAATGAAATGCAAACCAGCTTCTAAGAAATCATCTGCAAGGAAGACAGCGTTGTACAAAAGTGGAAAACAGTTACAGTGATAATGAAATGATGAGTACTGGATTCCCGCAATTTTAGGGCCGCTGCTCTGCTCTCTATACATCCAAAATTGAATGAAAGCTGGGTTGGTTGCGGAATATTATATGTATATATGCTGACGATACGCTGGTGCTGTACAGTGGAAAGATGGCGATAGTTTACAGGGGGTAATAATACGATACAAAAGATGGCTATATGGAAATAAACTTACAAAAATATACATCGAAAACAAGCTACATGATTTTTCAACAGAGATGCAAGCAAAAGTTGGACACTGTTCTGCAAGTGTAAGGAAAATTCATTAAAGTTGACTCAATAAAATATCTGAAGGGTTGACTCAATAAAATATCTGGGAATGATAATGGATGATAAACTGACTTGGAAACAACAACCCACATACACATGTGAGGAAAAGAGTGACACCACTTAAAAGAATCACGCGAAGGGAGTTTTTTAATCGTCAGACGAGAATCTTAATCTGCAATGCATGTATGCTACCAATAATTATTTGCAATATAATTAACTGGTCACAATGTAGCAATAGCTTAGTGAACTACATGCTAGATTATTAAACAAAGCAATAAAGTCCATATTTAATTTACATAGACTTAAGCAAACCTATGTGCTGTATGAGTCGACAAACTTCCAGAGTTTAAAATAATTAATATGTGGATAAAGTAAAATATAATATTAGAAAGAAGATGATTAAGTCGAATATAAACTTAATAGAGCATGCTTAAACACATAACTAAGACAAATGATTACGCCAGCATATATGTTTACCTTAAACTAGAACAGGCAGATATCTAAAGAGTTTAAAACAAAAAGCTGTACCAAAATTTTTAATCGAAGCATCCATCGATATTATAATTAGGTAAGAGTATGTGTATTCTTACCAAATATTATCTCCCGGTACACTAAATAAGTGTTTCGCGCTGCTGCATCCTACTGCACACTTCTTAATTTTCATGTTTTTCGAAACTTCACTTAAAGAAAATTATTAATTATTGATATTTAAATTCTTAAAAATTTACACTACCTGCTACTTCAAAGTTTGACAACTAATTTGCCGCCAAATTTATTCTTCTCTTAACGGAAATTCTTAAGATTTGCAGAATGCAGACACCACATAAGTACATACCTACATATATCCTTATATGATATGATGTAAACATCAAGTAAAATTTATAATATTGTTACGTGCAATAGAAAGAGACAACAGGTGACATCTACTGGCAATGGACAGTAAACGACTTCAGGTTCGGAGAATTGATTATGGTATCTACAGGAAGGTTCAGGAATAGAATGAATAGAATGAATAGACCAGTCAAGAAGCTTCTGGAAAATAGAACACTCGAGAATAATCTGGAGAGTTTCTAGGGTATAAATATAACAGTTGTCATAGCCAGAACAAGAGTCTTGTCTTAGACGTTGCAGTGTTAACAAACGAAAGTAATAAACGTGCGAAAGTGTTGTAATTAGATTGCGATAATTGAAAATACAGTATTAAGCGATAATTAGAGTTGTGTTTGATTAATTGAAGGTTTATGAATTGTATAAGATTAGAGTGAAATAAAGAACTTTTATATTAAATATTTAATATTGTGTTTTAAATAACGAACCAAAGCCCACGCTCGCAACAACTGGTGTCAGTAGTGAAATAAACTCGCGAAATAAAGTGGTGGCAATTGACTTTAAAATTCAAAGTGTGATTAATTTTGTGAAATTGTGTTAAATTTTGAAAGTTCTGGAAAATAATTTATATTCAACTTAAAGCGAATTACTAAAGTAATGGGGCGAAAATTCGAGGAGCTTCGAACGCAGGATTTGAAAGTGGAGTTAGGGAACCGGTCATTACAAACGACAGGTGCAAAGAAAGTGCTGGTCGAGCGACTCAGACAAGCTTTGACAGAAGAAGGAAAGAATCCCTAAACATTTGTTTTCGAAGATAACTTGGAAGAAACCGAAGTCGAAGAAGAGCCTACAATGAAAATGGAACAGCTTTTGAGTGCTTTAATGAGCAAAATGGAAGCCCGTTTTGATGAACAAAAGAATGCTTTTGAGGAACAAAAGAATTCTCTCTAGGAACAAAAGAATTCTCTCGAGGAACAAAAGAATTCTCTCGAGGAACAAAAGAATTCTCTCGAGGAACAAAAGAAATCTATGGAAGCTCGTTTTGATGAACAGAAAAAGTCCAATGAGGAACAAAAGAATGCTTTTGAGGAACAAAACTATTCTCTACAGAATTGTCTAGAAACTTGTTTGGAGGAACAGAAGAACTTCCTGAAAGGTTCGTTAGACGAACAAAATGTGAAAATTGAAGAAATCCAGCAGGAAGTGTTGGAAGTTCGACAACAAGTGTCGGGAGTACAACAAAATGTTACAGAACAGCTTGACAGTTTTAAAGCAGATCTGGAAAGAATAAGGTATCGTCAGCCTCTAAACGTAGCAGCTGAAATATCTGGCGCAGGTAGAATGAAACCTCCAATATTTGATGGACAAAATTCGTGGCATATCTTCAAGAGACAATTTGAGGCAGCTTCAGAGGTAAATGGGTGGAATAATGAAGACAGAGCTATAGCTCTGGTGTTAGCACTTCGAGGTCCTGCGTAAGAACTCTTACAAACTGTACCGATTGAAAAGCAACGGGAATACACTTCATTAGTACAGGCGATAGAATTACGTTACGGAGATGAGCACATGCAGCAAGTATATCGCCTACAGTTGCGCAACAGGATTCAAAAGCATGGCGAATCACTACAAGAATTGCAGGCTGATGTGGAAAGATTAGCGCATCTTTCATACTCCAGCGTAAATGCGGATTTCCTTAATGAAGTGGCAACGGAGGCATTTGTGAACGCTATTGCAGATCAAAATTTACAACAATCGTTAAGGCTAGCAGGAAAGAAATCAACAGCAGAAGCACTAGCCTATGCATTAGCGTATGAATCTGCCAGACAAGCTTCACGGAGCGCAATACGAGTAAGAAAAATTTCAGTGGAAGAATGTACTTGTAACAGAGTGCAATCATCATAGAGCCCGCCCTCACGTGGTGTCCTTCGATGCTGGAATTGTAATAGATCAGGGCACCTTCAAAGAGACTGCAGAAAACGTCGACGAGTGGAATCACCTGAAGAAGGGAAAGAAGAATGCCAAAGATGACGAGCCAGGGAACAAGCTATTCGTGGAGAGACTAGATATCAAGCAGCGACTAGTCGCATCAGCTCTCCTGTTGAGCAGTCGGAAAACTAGTAAAAACCAACTTTGTGGGGCAGAAGTTCGTTGGTGGAATCGACAGCCCCGAAGTCATCATTCAAGTAGGCCAGTTACAGAGAAATAATAGCAGTCTTGTTATATATGGAAGTGTAGGAAAAAATGACTGCGCAGTCACTATCGATACTGGAGCTTCAAGATCAATTATTAGAACAGATCTTGTTAAGAACAAATGGCTTCATAATACAACCAAATATCTACTAAGAACAGCAACTGGAGCAACAGCACAGATCTTTGGAGAAATAACTTTAGATGTTCAACTAGGCGAACTACTATTTCTTCACACTTTCCTGGTTTCAGGCATAGTGGATGAATGCATTCTTGGAATAAATTTCATGACCATATACAAAATAAATCTGGTTGTCAGATAGCGGACTCTCAAATATGGGAGCATAGAAATTCCTATGAAACTAGGAGAAGGAGCAGATCATCCTGTGAAAGTAAGGACGATGGTCTGCGAAAATATTACTCTTTCGCCATGCTCCGAGACACTAATATGGACAAAGCTGACTGATGACATCGGGACCTGCCGATTCTATCTGGTGGAGCCTAACCCCACAAAAGTTATATCGAGCATCATTGTTGGCAAGACTTTAGTGAAGGCGGAAGGTGCAACATTAATACCAGTCAGAGTGCTTAACACATCCGAAAATGAAGTACAACTAAAAGAAGGTGCTATAATTGGAAATTGTGAACCCGTTTACCAAATCGTCAATTTGGATGACGGTAATAATGTCAAGGAGACAAAAACTATACTAGCTACTCCCCAACAGGTTCAGAAACTTCTTTCGTCTAGTGCCTTAAGTGAACAACAACACAACGATGCCAAAGAGGTGATCGATGAATTTTCGGAATTATTTGCAATGAATGATGATGACTATGGTAAAACAAATCTTGTCCAGCATCGGATCGATACAGGAGATTCCAGGCCCATTCGACAGACACCACGAAGATTGCCATTAGCCAAACAACCAGAAGTTGCAGACATGATGAACTCTATGAAGAAACAAGGCATAATAGAGGAATCTAACAGCCCTTGGACATCGCCGGTTGTTCTGGTTAGAAAAAAGGATGGTAGCACCCGATTCTGTGTAGATTACCGCCAACTAAATAACGTGGCGAGAAAAGATAGCTATCCATTACCAAGGATTGATGACACGTTGGATACCCTTTCCGGAGCGCAATGGTTTTCCACGCTGGATTTAAAGAGTGGTTACTGGCAAGTGGAAATACATCCCGAGGACTGAGAGAAAACTGCTTTCTCAGTTGGCAGTGGCTTATGGCAATTCAAAGTAATGCCATTTGGGTTATGTAATGCTCCAGCCACATTCGAACGACTAATGGAATGTGTTGTATGTGGTTTAACCTGGAAAACATGTCTTGTCTACTTGGATGACATAATAGTAATCAGTAGGACATTCAAGGAACCTAAAAACAACTTACGGGACGTACTTCAAAGACTCAAAGATGCAAAATTGAAGCTCAGTTCGAGTAAATGTGCTCTATTCAAAGATAAAGTTAAATATTTAGGGCACATAGTTTCATCACAAGGAGTAAGAACCGATCCAGAGAAGATAGAAGCCGTCAAAAATTGGCCAGTTCCAAAGGACAAACATCAATTACGGAGTTTTCTTGGTTTAGCTAAATACTACAGGCGATTCGTGAAAGGTTTTGCAGATATAGCAAGAAGCCTACATCAACTTACAGAAAAGGGAAGGCCGTTCATATGGTCGGATAAATGCAACGAAAGTTTTGAAAATTTGAAGCAACAGCTCTGTGAAGCTCCCGTACTTCACTATCCAAAGCTGGGAAAAACATTTATATTAGACACGGATGCCAGCAATGAAGGTATTGGTGCAGTGCTTTCGCAGGAGGAGAATGGTCAAGAAGTTCCAGTAGCTTACTATAGCAAAGCACTTTCAAAGTCCGAGAAAAATTATTGTGCTACAAGAAAAGAGCTACTTGCCATTGTAAGTTCATCGAAACATTTTCATAAATATCTCTACGGGCAGAAATTCATCCTTCGCACCGACCATGCAGCGCTTAAATGGCTTCTGCAGTTTAAGAACCCTGAGGGACAAGTGGCGAGATGGATATAGCGACTCCAGTCTTATGATTTTAAGATCCAACGCCGAAGAGGTCGTATCCATGGAAATGCAGACGCCCTTTCACGACGTCCATGCAAACTTGAATGCAAACATTGCGCCCGGGTGGAAGAAAAAGAAACAACGGCAACTATACAGTTGGTAACCGTGGAACCATCTACAGGTTGGGACAACGAGGACCTGAGAACTGCACAACGAGAAGATCCGGATATTTCACCTATTCTCGCTTGGAAAGAAGACATGGAAAGACCAGACTGGAAGGATATTTCGGAACGAAGCGAGAAGCTGAAAAGTTACTGGGCTCAATGGAACTCTCTTCATGTTGAATGTGGTATATTAAAACGCAAATGGGAAGCACCTAACGGCGAATCATTCCGAATGCAGATAGTCGTGCCAGCATCAAACGTCAAAGATGTTCTAGAAGAAATGCACGGTGGAACCTATGGAGGACATTTGGGAGTGAACAAAACAATTTCAAAAATATTATTGGCTACATATGCGAGAAGATGTGGAGGAGTGGTGCCGCAGATGCACTGTCTGTGCTGCTTGCAAAGGGCCGCAGCACAGAAGCAGAGGAGAAATGCATAAGTATAATTTCGGAGCCCCCTTTGAAAGGATAGCTGTAGACATCGCTGGACCTTTTCCAGAAACGGATGGCGGTAACCGTTATATATTAGTTGCCATTGACTATTTCAGTAAATGGCTTGAAGCTTATGCAATCCCTAATCAAGAGGCAACCACAATTGCGGAACAAATAATAACGAATTGGATCAGTAGGTTTGGTGTGCCTCACGAACTTCATTCGGACCAAGGACGGAACTTCGAATCGCGGACTTTCCAGGAGATGTGTAAAATGTTGGGAATAAGAAAAACTAGAACAACTCCTCTACACCCACAATCTGATGGCATGGTAGAGCGCTTCAACAGAACATTGATCGAGCATCTAAAGAAAGTAGTTGACTATCATCAACGCGATTGGGATCGACACATTCCTATATTCCTAATGGCTTATAGATGAGCCATTCATAGTACTACCGGACAAACCCCAGCTAAGGTCATATTCGGAAAAGAGATGCGTTTACCTAGCGACCTCAAATTCGGTACCCCCAGAGGTGAACAAAAGTTACCAGAAGACTACGTATCGGAGCTCAAACAACAATTAGCTGATGTGCACGAGGCCACGAGGACGAAATTAGCAACAAATACTGATCGGATGAAGACCCGCTATGACCTACGTGCTAATTCCGCAGGATTTAATGAAGGTGATCTTGTTTGGCTCTACAATCCGAGACGACGTAAGGGATGTTCTCCAAAATTGCAACAACACTGGGAAGGACCGTATTCAGTAGTAACTAGAATTAATGACGTGGTATAGAGGATTCAGCGTGGCACAAGAGGCAAGCATAAAATTGTTCATTTGGACCGCTTGTGTCAATACTACGAGCATCAAGACCGTGGACCACCTGTTGTTCGGGACGAACAAATTTAAGAAGGGGGCAGTGTTACGTGCAATAGAAAGAGACAACTGGTGACATCTACTGGCAATGGAGAGTAAACGACTTCAGGTTCGGAGAATTGATTATGGTATCTACAGGAAGGTTCAGGAATAGAATGAATAGACCAGTCAAGAAGTTTCTGGAAAATAGAACACTCGAGAATAATCTGGAGAGTTTCTAGGGTATAAATATAACAGTTGTCATAGCCAGAACAAGAGTCTTGTCTTAGACGTTGCAGTGTTAACAAGCGAAAGTAATAAACGTGCGAAAGTGTTGTAATTAGATTGCGATAATTGAAAATACAGTATTAAGCGATAATTAGAGTTGTGTTTGATTAATTGAAGGTTTATGAATTGCATAAGATTAGAGTGAAATAAAGAACTTTTATATTAAATATTTAATATTGTGTTTTAAATAACGAACCAAAGGCCACGCTCGCAACAATATTTTCTACAAATTATTGTCTAAAGTAGGCATTAACATTAAATCATACTCCTGTTGATAAAATCTTCGAGTAAAGGCAAATTTGTGATTGTTGTCTAATTTTATAAGCAACCAACAGATTTACCTTCAATCGATAGATGACCGATGATCGATCCATGACTACATATAAAATATAAAACTTTCCCAGTTTCATCACTTTTTCCGACTTATTATCATTACTGTATTACTTGCAACCTTTTTATCACAGAAGTATCCATTGTTAATTAATTAATCACATTCAACAAATTATAAAATAAGTCTTGCAGCACCTATTTTGAACAAATCTGCGAGGAAAAGTAAAACTAAGATTGCTCTTTAATTTTAAAAACAACCAACAGGTTTACCTCTATCCGCTAGATATATATTAAAGGTGTAAATATCATGTATAATAGATGTAAGGTAAATGCACAAATTTGTATCATTTATAAAATTTAAACTTTCCGAGTTTCATTTCACAAACTAGTCACTCTTTCGGGCTTTAAATTTTTACTAATTGTCATTGCAACCTATCTTATGAAATTAACAATTTTTAATTAATAAGATTTATTAGCAATTAATATATAAAAAACGCGATACAGCAAATATATTTGACAACTGTTTGGTTTGTTTATTTTCTTGAACAGCTGATTAATCCCATCCCTTGGCCATTTTAACAGTGTTAGTTAGGTTTATTAAGAAACCGTGGCCAGTTTATTTATATTTGAGATTTCTTATAGGCTTTTACTCGATTTCCCGTGGCGAGTACAATTGTGTTGGAGCTTCTTGGATAGAATAAAGTATCATGGAACATCAATTTATAATTAACCACAGGCAAATTACCTTGTTTTCATGGGCGGCTGATATTGTGTTGAGCGACACCCGTTTATCTATATACGAAAACCCGTGGCCAATGCATCTGTGTTGTAAATTTTCTTAGAAAACCCGTGGCCAATGCAGTTATATTGCTTCAAATTGTAGTGTGGGAAATAATATTGAAATGAGATTTCCCATGCATATAGTCACACTCTTTACACTTATGTGCCATTGTGTTTAAAGTTCTTATCTTTCATTCCTGCAAATGGCTCTTATGGGGTAATGGGCTTTCAAGAACTTTAAAGCTCTACAAATACTTCCTTATAAAGCTTTTGAATGCCTGCATCTCTTTTACATTTCTGGCCCCCATTAAGGTGGACTTTCTTTATTATTAGTCATTCTTCGGCGTAACTACTAATGGTATTATTTTCGATATTCGGCATTCTAGGGCTATTATTCTTGGATCTCCCAATTGAAAATACATGCACGTACTTCTCTGTCGGTTCAATTTATTTTCCATTTCTAAATTTTCAAGCATAACTGCATTCAAATCTAATTCGGCACTGAAATCTTCTTGCACTTCAGCAGAGCTTGCTACTCGTCCTCCAACACCAATAGGGTAAACAGGGCCTCCAATTTTTGCTAACAGCATACCTAAAAAAATAATTATAGTATCTAAAACTCTCTTAAGATATATAAGTTAAGTAGGGTAAAATCACCAATTGTCGGACAATGTTAAAATGTTCTAGATAAAGGAGCCACGCTGATTTTCCTCAGCTAATCTTAATATGTGTGCATACAATGGATTGACTTCTTTCTTCATGTGGGATTAAATGGCTTATAAAGATATTCCGTTACATTAAAAATTCACATTTGTATAATTCTACGTTATTTTTCTACGTACCAATTGCCGGAAAAATTTAAAGGTTTTGCAAACTATAGTTACTGTACTATAGAAATAGAATGATTTATATTCAGAAAAAAAAGGATCGCATTCAATTCATATATATCCATCCAATAATGAACTTAATATCATTTTATGGGCCAACCGATGATACAAAGATTAACAAGTTATAGCCGAATTAGCTGTCAATTGGTCGCTTGCCTGATTTGGCAACAATTGTTACAAATTTGTTCGTCTAAATTTCCATCTAAAAATTTCTATTTGGAAATTTCTTTGCTTTCTCTCTAGCACATAATTAATTACTTTTCCCGAAGTGAATTAAATGAAGAAACTAATGGTTAGATAAATATTATAATATATTCAAAACATATTTCAGACAATAAAATACGAAAAACTCAAAACAAATTCGCTGGAAATGACATTGTCACCTCATGATATAAATAATAATTGTATTACAAATTCGTAGCATAAAATGAGAATTGAATTATTATATTATAATATCGGTTAAGTCTACAATCGAGTTCTGGCAAAATTAAATTTTACACGGTCTCCAAATACATATTTCACATTAAAATTGCTGGTAAAATTTTGTCATATCTAAGAGCCAGATTTTGCGTAATGAATTTCTGGTTGTGTTGGTAGTCCATTTTTACATTTATTTACACGCCTTCCCTATTCTAAGCAAATTGTCAATTTGCAAAAAGTAAACAAAGGTTTTGTGCGGAGCATCTGTGGTAAAAACTGTTGTTTTTCTACTTTATTTTGAAATAATTCTCATAATTAATTTATATAAATCTCAAAAAAGATAATTTAGATAGTGAAGTTGCCTGAAACAGGGTTTCCCTTGTTTATAATCCAATTCATATTTTCAAGCACTGACCAAACACTTCGTTTCTGTTTTTTTTTTAATTGATATGAAGACTTTAGCACTAAATAAAGTTCAAATATAAATAGCTTTGAAAAGAATTAATTCGGTACTTGTGTTAAATTTCGCAAAAGAATTTTAAGTTGACTAAATCTGCTCACAAAACAAAATAACATTTGACAATTCTGCACCCAGCTTTGACAAATCTTTCCTGCAGCATCTCACTTACTCTTATGTACAATCTCCTGCTCTTGACAAATTACGCTCATGTACACGAATTTTACACGATTCAAACATTTCTGTTTGTTCTATATTCTAAAATCTGGCTTATCCCCTGTTTGCTATATATTCCAAGGAGTGACCTATTACTGCACGGCTGTAGCCGGCCCGTTAAGGCCTTTTAATTTTCAGTTTTTATGATGTCGCCTTCTGGTTTGACGAATAAAGACAAAAAATGTTATATCGCAGATTTACATGCGACAAAACAGAGCGGCAAATTGATTAATTTTCATAAATAAATGATAATGACAAATGACGGAATTTTTAGATTTACTCTCATGTAAAATACCGCGCTTTTGTGAAAGCAATTTTTTCTGAGATATTGAAAGATGTCACCAAAGCGCTTGTTCCAAAGTTGTTGCTGTATAATCCTATGTTATTTGAACAAAACGTGCTTCTGTTTACACGCTTTGCTCTAAAGAGGGTGGGTGTTATCAGTATTGGGAGATCGTGGGAATTCCATATTCTGGCAATTTCTGCCATTAAGATATTGAAAAGTAGTAAATTAATATGTAGTAGCACTGATTACTTTGCGCCTAGTTGCTAATGTATTTTTATAGATATCTCTCCTATATCAATACAAATTAATTAGTTTTCGAAAGTTGGTGTATTTCTTATGCTTTTGGAACCTAGGATAAAAATGGTCGGAATTCACATAATAAATATAATAATTTGTGGGAAAAGTCGCCATAAATTCCCATTTTCGAGAGAATTTTACCAGCAACAATCTCCCAACGCTACTGTAACTCATTCTCTGAAGGGCTTGGGAAAAATGAGAATTTTATTTGACTGATAGACATTTAAAATAAAAAATAAAAAAATCAATTATGCTTGTATGTATATCTTACTACATGAAAGACGAATGAATGAAAGAAAAAATTGCAAATTATTAGTAATAATTGCTTCGTATTTCTGTGCGGGGTGCACCGAGCCTACACGGGCTTCTCTGGGGGGGGAGGTGCATTGCCTACCCGTGCCCCTACCTCGCTACGCAAATGGCTGCCAACACAGCAGATGATGATATACACTTTGTGTATTCAGTGGATCATTGAAATTCCTCCGCTCGACTCAAAAGAATTATAGAATATTGCTGAACACAGCTGTACATCCTCCAGTCCAATATGGTCTCAGATTCTTCCCCGTACTTCAGCTAATGGCTTGGAAAGAAAAGATAAAGATACATTAGTTAAAAATCACTCACAACAAACCAAAATCATAATAAAACTACAAACTAGAAGAAAATTACTTGTAAAACTACTAAAAAAACGAATTTCTTGGCAGTACAACAACAACAACAAACAAAAGATAAAAATTCTAATTTACATGAATTCGCAACATGTATATATACCATAAATAATGAATTTCAACAATTTTCGCCAATGTTTACATTTCATGATCACTTTTCCAACATGAATAATTTCGCATAGCTTGCATATATTATGGAATTTATTCATGCTGGAACAATTAATTAACACTTCAAAAGCATTTTTGTACACTTACGGATACTTGTGTCAAATTGACGGCGTGAACAGTCGATTTCCCTAATTCGACGACGCGCAACCTGTTGGTGAGAGCAAAAAGGTGTGAAATTCACCAGGTAAGCCAATATTCGCGAAAAAAGATAAAATTCTTTCCCATAATGAGTGGGAAAGAGAACGATATCGGAACGAGACAGAAGAAATTAGAGAGCAAATTCACGTTCCATATTGGAAATCGACATAATTCCGTAGTCGCCATATTGACAATTTTGCGAAAAATTAAAATATTTAAGCAAATCAATAAGGAAAGTTCATGGATAATTAAAAGTAAATTATATGACATATTTTAGCATGAAAAATATGTGGAATTTCCATTTTTGTGTGTGGAATCTATGATAAAATGGCGGCTCCGACACTATAAAAGGGCAGCGCTCCCTAAGATTACTCTCATTCAGTTGATCGTGATTGCACATGCCATTAGGGTATAATATCGCAATGATTTTAATAAGTGCAATAAAAGTGATACTTCAGGAAAATTCAGTAGCATAAATAAACGTACAAGCAAAGTACATTATTTTCATCCTACAAATTTAAGGGTGTTTTAGGAAGTTTCTGTGGTGAACAATTGTGGTTTTGGTGATCAGAATTTCAGGATAAGTATTAAAAATATTTTCTGAAATAAATCTATCATGTTGGTGGCAGCAAATATTTTAGATTTAGGATTGTCCACATAACGGCTAAACTCATGCTCGATTTGCATATTTAGCGTTTCATGTAGAGAAACACAGTAATTTTAATTTGTCCTAAGTGTGATAGATAAGAAAAGTGAAGTGACTAATAATTGTTAAATCCACGTACAGTGAATTTACTTTAACATAACTCAATTTAAGTCTGAGGTATAAGATTGAGTACGTGTCACGCTACGACACCTCAAGAATACATACCAGCAGATAAAATTAATAATAGAATAAGCATAGTGAGACTAGACAACAAAGTTGAAATAAGAGAATATTTAACATTGAGTAACGAAGAATTTGTTTAATAAGGTATCAGTAAACACAAGCACACATGTTTTGTAATTTTAACACACCGCTACACTAACTCACCCAAAATGCCGTAATAATGCAGTGGTACTCACTAACACCTACGTTACAAAACACATATGTTCTCCGCTTCATTTCAAGGATAACACGCCAGTCCTGTTAAACTATGGGTGAACCCCACCTCAGCCTGCAGGGACTTCACGAAGCGGTAGAAACCATAATAAGACAAATGCAGGATCAAGGGTTTAATGGAGATATCTGTCATCTAAATCAATCCGGAGAAGTGGCAAAGACCAGCGCACTGTCTAGCCTGAACCCCTTCTTGGATGAGAGAGGAATCATCAGGGTAGGCGGATGATTAGAGGTTTGGTAATGAGTAGTCGTGGGGAGAGCCACATATTGGGCGCCCGCTAGGATGATGCTAAGGATTAAAGACCGGCTAGGTCAGCGAGTTCTAGACCAAACCATCTTTCAGGGTCTTTGACACCTGAGGGAATCAACGACCCTGTCCTGTTATGGTCGCATGTGGGCACAGCGGTAGCCAGGTAATTCCACGTGTAAACATGGCATGCCACCAGCATGGAATCAGCCTGACATCTACTTATCAGAGCTGTTGATGGAACAGGCACTATAGGTGGGAACGGAAGAGAAATCTGGGCCAGGGAAGAGGCCGGAAGGGTGACAGATTGAAAAAATAAGGGAGGGAAAGTAGAGAACACCGAAAGTGTGCTGACAAATTTTGATAAGTTTTCGAGGAGCTCGAGAGAAATTGATTAAAAGGTCAACGCCGAGGTGACCGGAAAACATCATCGATAAATAAAATAGTGAAAAGCAAAGCGAGCTGAGTAGTTTAGCCAGCTTTTAAATTGCACGTGGAAAAAGAAGTTCATCGTGTATCTAAACCAGGAAGGAAACCACCGGCAAGCTAAGTGTTTTATTATGAAATTACCATATATTTACAAGCAAAAATATATTTCATATCATTCAATTAATTAAAATTTCCAAAGTTTCACCTATCCCCGAGTTATCGAATAGTTACTGTTGGCGTCCAGCAATAGCAAATAATTCCTGACATAAGTGCCTGATGAACGCGCTGGCAATCCAGTCACAGGAGCACCCGACCTAACCTGGAAGTAAATTACTGTGGCCGCTTATGATTTCGGGTAACACAACAAATCATTCCGATTGAACTTACAGCATTTGTGAGAGCACCTGACGTGCCAGAAATATCTTAAACTCACTTGGTGATAAAACAGGAATGCAATTCCGTGAATGTCCCAGGACAATTCGACCGCCGGAATCCCTGAAATCGTATATATGATTAAAGTGTAAATCGTTTTGTAAATATTGAACTAGCCTCAATGAACTCATGAGTGCAATTCGATTAGGAGCACCTGACACGACATAAATACAAGTGTCGCATATAATGTTTTATTACATTGAAAAATACTCCTTGACGTTAGTACGTATAATAATAATATAAAGTGTCGTAGAATAAATTCCCCAGCAAAATAACTATGTAGCCCATGAACTTACCTGGTGCCGTCTTCACACAGGAGTACCTGAAAATAAAGATTTATTGGTGTTATTAATTATTTGTAATGAAATATCGGTTTTAGTATTATTACGAGTAGTCGCTAAGTGCATAATTGATTAAATATGAACTTACCTGGTGCTATTCCTTATGCCGGAGCACTTAAAGCAGATACCGAATGTTAAAATTTTCGTTATAAGTGAGATGAATTCTATATTGTCGGTAGTACAGCCATCGAAGGCTATGAAGTGATTATTAGAACGTAAATATAGCTATCCTTTCTGCACGTGGCTTGGTAGATAAAAGAGAGAAAAATATATAAATTGTTTTTAAATTTTATTGTTACCGGGCAGTCCACCGGAAACTGCGCCATTCCGGTTTAACAGCGTGATTTATAATACGTACTCCAGAAGGCCTCTTTGGGACGGATTCGCATCAGTCAAGTCTCGCGAAAGATATGTACATTAACGCATAGACGATAAATCTTTGGGATTCTTCTATATATATATATATTTGAGATAAACAAAATTAAAAAAGTGTGTAGAAAGGAATTGAGACGAAAAACTGAACCAGCGCATCTCTAGCACTATGAGGATGAAATTAAGATCAACTAACATATCCAGCTGGATATTAAAGCTTCGGGGGTGAATGTAAGATAAACCATAACAATTTTTGTAGTTATTCAGTAGTAAGAAATAAAATGAATAATATGAAGTGAGAGCTTGGGCGTTTCTATTTTCTTTCTTCTTCCTGAATTTTCTCTCCACTCTCCAAAGGGATCATGCCATCTGATCCTGGATGTATCCTTCAGGACACTCACCTGAGGTCCCTTCCGAACCTCAATGTGGCGGTTTTTGGTGTTCGTGTATAGATCTCGTTTAGCATTTTTTTCCATTCTTCTCATTTTTCAAGGCACGATACCTTTTGCTTATGGTCAGGTGACAGTCAGGTTTCTTTCTCTTTGCACCCACAACGCATTCTCCGCCACATAGCCGACGTGCTAGCATGCCACCCGGCTAAACTGTCATGGATGAACTGTCAGCTACAGCTGGTAGTAGGACTGGACGTCCTCCAGTTCTCACTTTTAAATAACACCATAACAAATGGCAAATGATTCATTTTCGTAAATAAATGAGAAGAAGCCCAGTTTTCATATTTTACTATCATATGCATTTGCAAAAATTGGTTTTAATGAAACATTGATACGAGCTTAATCACATGTTGTTGCTGTAATGGACACATGATATTTGAATACCACGTGCTTTCGTTTTGCCCTCAAGAGATCAACTGGGTGAAACTCATGCTGGATTCTGTGATATTTTCGGGATAATGAGAATTTTATTTGGGAGGAATTTTATATCTCCTTTCAACATCTTGGCCAGAGCGAAATTTATCTTTTTCTTAAAAGAATGCGGCAGTGTTGCCCGAAGTGCATTATTATAAATAGTTTGCTGGGATTTTGAGGGATTCAATAAGATTTTGTCGTTCGGGTAATCCTACGTTCTCTCGATTTTTGTTTTTAACTCGTTATCTCAGTTGCACTACAATTATGCTTAGCCAAGTTCTTTTCCCCCACTCATGCAAAAGACGATTACCTGTTTCGGTCTAAAAAACACGAAAAATTTCCAATTTTGTTCAGCTGTGTCCTATCTTCTTAATATGTATTAGTTTATCTTTGGTATAGTTCTGTCTGGATTTTCTCAGACTGCTCTCCTTGTTTGGTTTCATTGAGGAATTTTTCTACTATTTGCTCTAATGGAGCTATGATTGGAGAGTAATTGGGTTGTGTGAGACTCAATGGTTGCATATTTTCTGCGTCATAGCGTAGAATTTGGGATCGTACTTACAATTGACAGAGATAATTGATAGTGATTATTCCTTGACCTTCGATTTTTGAGGTCAAGAATTGTTGAGTACACTGGAGGTGGTTGGTTCTATCAATGAGAACATCCTCAAATCGGGGTTATTTAATCTGATAAGTTGGTCTCTGGGAGGTATTTGTGCTCTAAATTGGCACTGAGGCTCTTCTTTTAATGCAGGGGTCGGCAACCTTTTGTTGTAAAAGGGCCAAATATTTTACGTGGGGATTAGTGCGGGCCGCACCTGGGTCACATGTCATTACAGTACAGTGTACTGTAATGACATGTGACCCTAAATATTTAAGTTTAAAAAGTAAATTCTTGTTGTATATGTTTATATTTTTTATTGTATATTCTTATAAATTTACGACATTTATTGTAGTTAATAAAATCAATGAGATTTTTGTGGCTGCATTTCACTTACAAGTTTTTTTTATATTAGGTTGCATTTTTGAAGTAGAGATGCGTAGTATATCGTCTAAATGTGAATCCGATAGCCGAGAACAGTGTTTTTCCGATTATTCAGAATTGAAAAAGTTTGCTCACAAATATATGTACTACCAAACATAGTAATTATTTGCTGAGAAAACATTTTTAACTCCTTATAGTTTTCAGAAGGCAAACTCCCATAAAAATCCACCAAGTTAGCTTTTTCCTTTAAAGCCATTTTAAGTGTGGTATCACTTTGCAAATCTATCACGTTGATTTGCAAATCGCTTGGTACGTTATTGATATCCACTACGAAGGGGTTTTCGAAAATCTCCAACTTACGTAAGATCTTTTCAAAATCAGCAAACCGGTGTTCAAACTCAGTTTGAAGTTGTATTAATGCAGTTTTCATTTTAGTATTTTGCCAAATAAAATTTATCCCAGCTTCTTCTACTGCTTTCTTGCAATTTGGAAAATGATCGAGTTTTCTTTCGTCGATATGCTTAATAAATAATTTTAGTTTCATTTCAAATGATTTAACATCTGAATACATATTGCATATCAATTTATTTTTTCCATGTAAGCGTGTATTTAGTAGATTCAGTTCGGCAGTCAAGTCAGTTAAAAACCAAGATGTATAACCCACTGTTTGTTGAAAAGTTCGTGTATTGTCTTTCCTTTCATCTCCATGAAGTTACAAATTTCTTTTCTCAAATTAAAAAATTGTTGAAGTACTGCTCCTCGACTTAGCCATCTTACTTCACAGTAATACATCACGTCATTATATTCAGCTTCCACATTTTCCAAAAACTTTTTGAACTGGCGGTGAGTAAGTCCATTTTTTCTTACAAAATTAATAGCAGATACAACGGTATCCATTATTTCTTTCCACGATAAAACAATACAGTGAAATACAAATGGAATTTCAGATCCAGACTCTTGCAGTTTGCATTTGACTCTTCCGACAACACCTTTATTATGACCGCTCATGTTTTTTCCGCCGTCCGTGGTGATGCTGGTTAATTTATCCCACCTCAAGCCGAATGAAACAAGAGCTTGGTCCAAGTGGTGAAATAAATCTTCTCCCTTTGTAGTTTCTTTGAGACTGCACATTTTTAATAGCTCCTCATAAACATTAAAGTTTTTGTCAATTCCTCGTACATATATTAGGAATTGTGCCGTATCTGACACGTCCGTACTTTCGTCCATCGCAATAGAGAAGTACGTAAAAGACTGCGTTTTATCCTTAAGTTGTTCACGCAAGCTACGACCCAAGTCTTCGGTGCGTCGGGTGCAAGTTCTAGCAGAGAGACTAACGTTTTCAATTTTTTTTTTCTGTTCCGGGCATACTTCCTCCGCTATAGCTAAGACATACTCTTTTACAAGTTCACTGTCGGTAAATGGGCAACCATGCTTTGCTATTATCTCTGCTACTTTGTAGCTGGCACAAACAGCTGATTCGCTTTTGTTTGTCAAAACTTGAAAGGTGTTCTGCTGATTTTTGAGTGACGATTTCAAGTTAAAAATTTTGATTTTTCGAGATTCTGCTTCAAGACATCCAAATTTAGTTTTGTGCTCATTATTATAATGCCGCTTCAAATTATATTCCTTTACTATGGAAATACTCTTTTGGCATATTAACTAAAAAGGTTTTTCTTTATAATCGATAAAAAAATATAAATTTGTCCAGTTTTCATTAAAAATCCGTCTTTCGTCAACTATCTTCCTTTTTTTAGAAGCCATCTTGGGTGTATAAATCTGCAAAAATAAGGAATAAAATTAATATTTTTGTTTTTACGATGAGCGTCATAGTTTCGTCCTAAATAAAAAAATAACATTCATAACGACCGATAATTTACTACGCCAAGCGCAAATCACCACACGCCACAACAAATCCATTAAATTCTATTTTACGACTTCAATGAGAAAATAAATACTATAATATTTGGAGGCACGCACAACAGTGAATCTACTTACTGCGAGCTATTGAGACTAAAAACTCATGGATACTGTAACATTGCATTGTTATAGTCATTACTTGTAATGTCAGGAATAATATCAATATCATAAAATAGGTAGGTACTTACCTAGAACGCTAAGAAAATGCACAAAAACAACAACACATACATATATATTATCAATAATGTAACGTGGCACGAATGAACGACTGGTATGGACTGGTGTTACTGGCGATCGACAACGGAATGAGACCAAAGAATACACCAACTATCAACTATAGAAGCCAACCCGCCATACATGAACTGTTCGAATCGCACTAAGACGACGAAAGTGCTGCCGCCCAATGGAATGGAATACGAAATATCGCGTGGAACACGAAATATCGTGCGGGCGCTATATTCAAATGTTTTTATTTATTTATTTATTTGTTGTATTCCATTACTCGTTTGCATATTGTTCGTTATACTGCTTGAATAACTCCGCTACTCGCCGTGTTCGACTATTGGTCGATTTGTATAATATCGTCCGTCACGTGCATTGCGACGAGAATCTTGTGCGCCGCACCAAGACGCCGCATGCGGCCCATGGGCCTCTAGTTGCGACCGCTGTTTTAATGGATTGAAGAGCAGCATCAGTTTAGTTTAGCGACAAAATTGTCTTCCTTGAATTTTGAATAATTTTTTTGAAATTTATTTCATTTTGAGACTTGAACAATAATATGGCCTGTGTCTGTACCTATTTTGAGGTACATGCGTGTAGTGTATTTCGGGTACCAATGATTGTTTGTTATTAATGTGAATAGGACAACTGTGTACTCTGTACAACTTCATTTGTGGTAAATTGAAAATCGGAAGTTATATTCTAATGACCGACTTGTCTCGGATTAACCGTTTCTTTATTTCCGATGTCTGATATAATAGAGACTGGCAGTTTTGTGCGTCTGGACAAGTAGGATATGACTTTTGGTATATCTCCAATTAATTTTTGGGATATACCACTAGCGGATTTAATTGATGATTTTCACTGGAGATGATTATGTCGAGCAAGGCTTGCTGCCTGTACTCAATCTCGACAATTTGCAAAGTGAGGCTAGAAATTATTTCATGCCTTAATAGTATCATCAGTAAAACATCAGTGATATTTTGCATTTTATTTGCTATCTGATGTCTTTCCAGGTCGACTAGTGTCCATTAGCTCTGTCCATGGTCCCGAACAGGCAATGCATGCATTTCCTATGCCATCTGATCTTTATATTGATTTTGGAACCAAATCTCTAATGGCACTTGTTCATCTCTTGATGTTTTTCAAGAGTTAGCGGGCGTGTTTTTGTTGAACAAGGCACAGCTCGTTCCTCGTTCGTTTGGAAGTGATTTGCACATAATCGATATACTAGGTGTTCCGCCTGTTCTGCTATATGCGTTTGGTTGTCTAGTTCCAGTAGGTTGATCTCCGTTGGTATATTCCATGTAATGTGATATACTTGTAAGTTTCCTAAGTCCTCGTACAGTACTCCTGCGTTGTTCGGGAGAGTTATTGGGTAGAATTGCGTTTGTATTTGTCTCATTGCCAGATGGACACAGCACATTAACACCAATATGTGCTTAGTGTTCTGTAGAAAGTGAAGGATGGAACTCGTTAGTCAATTAGTCGTACGAAATAGTATTTGATATTTCGATCTAGTAGTTCTTAATTAACTTGTTGAAAGTCTGTATAATAGGAACTTACTTGCTAAAAAGGGGGACTAGATAAAACAGAATTACAAAAACATGAAGCTCTCAAGGCCAGGTAGGAGAAGTGTAAGTCAAAGTGTATTAGTCTCGTCAAATCTCGTCGTAGAGTTTTTAATATGATGAACATTGTACTCCTTCACAAAATTTAATTGGGAAAATATTTAATATACTCCAACGAATAAAAAGGAAGGTTTATTTGTTATATGTTTGATTTTTATTATTTTTTTTATGTTTGAATTACCAACGCAGATTGTATACTTAGCGCATTTTTTATTAATTCAAATAAAATTTAGATAAGGATAGACTTTGTTAGTCGATTAGTTATGCAAGATAGGGTTTGATGTTAAATTTAATGGGACTTATTTTGCAGTAATCGTACTTTGAATACCGCAAAGTTACTGGCTAAAGATTTAGGTACCTATATACTACTCATAATAGGGTTTCAAGCAATTGTTGGGTACTACAACCTGTCGGTTGGCCATCTTTATGATAGTGTTTGTTCGAGTGGGTACTTTGTTGACAGATATGGACCAACCCAGATTTGAGAGAATTTGTGTTTCCTACTTTCAATTTTGAAGAGAAATTTGCTGTGTGAGAAGCCTGACTGTTTTGTCATATTAGGCTTTCGAGCGTTGTTTGCTTGTTAAGATATTGTTTTGTGCCGTAGCATACGATTTTTGTATTTTGTATTTCAGCATATGATAATAAGTTTCGTGATTATAAACGGGTTCAGGATCCCGTTTTTAGTTTGACGGGACATCCGGCCTGGAACCGTACAGACAGTACAATTGAGTAAGTTTCGTACCCCCGTGTACACTGTTATTGTACACGAATGCTGCGGTTCGTAGGAATTGATCGCATGTTTTGGGATTTTCATCTACGATTGTAGGGAGATATTCTATTAAATTTACACTCCCAGAACTCCATTAGACTATAGATGGTATGCTGAAGTCTGTAAATTCTTTACCTTCAGCAGCTTGCACACCTTTTGAATTGCTCACTCAGCAAATTAGTTCCCTGGTCGGTGACTAGTCTCTTTGGAATGTGATAGCGCGTGACAATCTCGTTGAAGAAAATTTGCGTGCGCTACCGTCACTGCTTCTTCATTAGGTATGGCATACCAATCGACGACAAATTTGGTGAGGTTATCTTGGAAAGTCAAGATATATTTATTATCTGATATGGTCTCTTATAGTGGACCAACTATATCAAGGTAAACCTTGTCAAAAGGCTGTTCTGCTATGTCCGTTATTACTATTTGCATCTTGAATTGTGGAGGTGCTTTCATTGTTTGATACTTAGGGCACTTTTTATGTACTTTTTGAAATAGCAAAACATGTGTTCCCACCAATACTTGCGTCTTATTGTTTTATATGCTTTAATGACACCCTGATGGCCACCGAAAGGAGAGTCATGACAATCCTTTAGGATTGTTTGGACTTCCAGGTGCCTTAACTGGACTTATTTTCTGTTCCAACGGTAGCTGGAGGTGATGTTTCCGCCTCAGAGAGTTGAATTTGTTTATCTTCCGCATCCGTGGGCTCTGTTTTTTTCAAGATTTGAGCTAAAATTAACTTCTTTGGCTTTCTGTTTTTAAGCTCTGGTCACGGCGAAACAATGAGCGAGTTTCCTTATTTTTCCTATATTACGAGGAATATTTTCCTCCACATCTGAGTCCATAGCGAGCTGGAGCTGGGCTTGTACCGTTAAAGTGTTACCTATTTCGCCTTCCTTTAATACTTGAACAATGCGGCTTAAGGCATCCGCATTGGTGTTATACTTCCCTGGCTTCTATTCGATGCTATAGGCGAATTCCATATTTTCTTTTCTTTTGTAATAAGCTTTATAACTGACATTTTTCACCCAAATATCAGCAAAAGGCGTCATTTTCGAATTTTTGTGCAGAGGGAGTGCAGGTTGGAGCGGCGGAGCTGATTGTTCTTTTAAACGCTTTAGTATAATGTTTTGCATATTTTATGTGAACACTTAAATTTTCTATGTTTAACCGTTATATTAATTTTAATGTGATTAATTTTTCCAGATTTTTCATGTAAAACTGTTTTACATAGAAATACTTACCTTGAAGTGCGATAATTTCAACATCGCAAAAAAAAAATTGCACCAAAACGTTCGGAAGGGAACGTAGATGCGAAAATAAACAAAATAAAATATAATATATTACAAATATATTACAAATAATTTAAATTATACCAAGTAAAAAATAATTTTTGATTTCTCAGTGAAGTACCCAAGAAAAGTTTCATTGCAAAATAAGAAATGCTAAAACTCAGATTAAATGTACCCAAAAACAATATTTAAAAATTATGTTATCTCGTTTTACTTTAAAAGTTTGAATGTTTTATATTTTAAATTTTTTTTAACATATTTTATTCATATTGTGCAAGAATAAGATAATGACTATCTATAATATTATGTACGTTTCTGTTAAATTGCGAAAGAATGTAGAATCTTGCCATTATTTGAGGATTCCCGCGGACGAGTACATATGCCTATGTACAATTATATGTTTGAATATGCATGGAAATTGGTAAAAATGATTTAAATGGTTGTGAAAGGGGATATTGAGTTGAATTCTTGTGCTTTTATTTATTTTTTCCGGGCGGGAATCGAACTCACACTTGTTGGAGTCGGTCAATGGTGGAGAATAGAAGAATTTTTAAGAACTTTTATTTAAAAAAATTCTAAATCAAATCATAAACACAAGCGAAAAAAACAACCGCCTCGACCGGGTTTTGAAACCGTGATCTTCCGCTTTCCGGACGACTGCTATTACCGCTGAGCTAACGAGACGGATGGTTTTCCCTCTTGTATTTCTTAATTTGTAACTAGCCTACTAAGCCACGGTTGCTTTCAGCTGGCATTAACCAGTAACGATGAAAGCGCACGCATAAATTGTAAATTCAATTTATATTTATTTTTTCCGGACGGGAAACGAACCAACACTTGTTAGAATCGGTCAATGATGGAGAATAAAAAAATTTTAAGAACTTTTATTTTGAACGATTTTAAATCAAATCATAAATTAGATCAGTAGTAAGAGTCGCCCGGAAAGCGGCGGGTTCCGGCTTCACACCCCGGACGAGGCGGTTGTTTTTCCTCTTGTATTTATGATTTGATTTAGAATCGTTAAAAATAAGTTCTTAAAAATTCTTCTATTCTCCATCATTCACCGTTTCTAATAAGTTTGGGTTCGATTCCATCCGAAAAAATAAATTTCATCGTTACTGGTTAATGCCAGCTGAAAGCAACCGTGGTTTAGTAGCCTAGTTGCAAATGAAGACCTACAAGAGGCAAATCTTCCGTCTTGTTAGCTCAGCAGTAAGAGAAGTCGCCCAGAAATCGGAAGATCCCGGCTTCAAACCCCGGACGAGGCGGTTGGTTTTTCCTCTTGTATTTCTGATTTGATTTAGAATCGTTAAAAATAAAAGTTCTTAAAAATTCTTCTATTCCCCATACTTGTGTTCGCTTAATTATGCGGCAGGAAGTATTTGCTATGAATGGCTTAAGTGATAGATATGATTAACAGGATTATAGTGCATCGCTGATTTATTTAACGATGATAATGGCTTCCTTCTATTTCAAGAGCAACAAAAATGATGAATATATATATTGACATTATTGACTTTGCTACTTGTATAATTACTTATAGTACCAATAAGATAGTCTGAAAAGTGGAGCTATAATTTACACAAAATGTATTGCTTCCCTTTTTCTAAATCCCATGAACCGCCACGGGTCTTTCACCCAATTTTTTTTTTTGGTCTGGGATGCGGCGTTGTTGTGACAATACTCCCAGTACCACTCTACACTAACCCTCAAATTTGCAGCAAATTAAATACGATTTTTAACATTATTTCTGCTTATTTGACTGGACTATCAGTCTGCCAGCCTATTCAGATGTGTTACACTCTCGAAAGTATGCGGTGTTGGTTGTGTGTATATTGTCAATTATCTTATCCAAGTGTTGATTCTGCTCTGATCTTCAATTTCAGGACAAACTAGGTATGTACGTCAAGCCGAAACACTAAGTGTCGAATACCAGCCTGGGAAGCAGAACTAAAATCGTAACTTGCAATCGTTACGGACAGAGCCATGGTTTTAAATCGGATTCTTTCCCACGCCCTTGTTGAGGCAACTCATTAAAATACTCCACGCAACCCCGCTCCAGGGTAAAAGTTATAGCACCTCATCGTCGAGGGTATAAACCAACGGTATAGACCTTCATTCATCATCGAGCAGCAGTAGAGATCTTTGATTATATTAGTTTAGAAGAAACACTGGTATATCTCATTTTAGTTATACTCATGTCCTTGTATGCTTGCTAGGTGCTAATGTTTAAAGCTCTCGGTAGTTCTCAATCATTTAATCTATATAATTTGTATACTCGCTAAGTAATGTTTTAAGCTCTCAGTAGTTCTCAATTCTCCTTATGAAATAGTCACTTTGAATTTATCTATATAATTGAGACGGTAACTTTTAATTTAACCTAGTAGTGGTAGTTCTCAATTCTCCTTACGAGATAGCAACTCTAAATTTAATCTACATTATTGGCACATATGATAAGTATTAATATTTTAAAATCTCCTTATGAGATGGTAACTCTAAATTTAATCTACATTATTAGCACATATGATAAGTTATTAATATTTTAAAATCTCCTTATGAGATGGTAACTTTGAAGGTAATGTAATCTTGTCCGGTGAAATTTTAATTACGAAACCAAGTGGATTGTAATCGCAGAGCCATCTAGCCACATCGATAGCATATCAAATATAACCGTAGGTGCGAACCTCTCCCCTTTACAGGGCAATCCTAAGAACGAAAAGCGATTAATCCACAGAACGGTGGGAAGCCCGTTCCAGGTTCCTTAATAGTATAAAACTTAACAAGCCATAACAAAATCTAAAACAAATATGTGATTCAACTTTAACTAAATCTAAAATAAACATGTGAATAAACTTTAACAAACCACATCAATAGTGCAAATCAACTTTAACAAGCCATAACAAAATCTAAAACAAAAATGTGAATCAACTTTAACAAAATCAAAAGTAAATATGTAAATAAACTTTAACAAACCATAACAAAGTCTAACATGAATATGTGAATCAACTTTAACAAAATCTAAAATAAATACGTAAATAAACTTTAACAACCCATAACAAAATCTAAAATAAATAGTAAATAAACTCTGACAATAACATGGTTTAACATAAATAGTAACAACGGCTTAAAAATGTAAACCTGCAGTTACAAATTAACTACCAATATGTAGAGGCAATTAATGAATACCCTGCACTAGTGTAATGAACGGTCACGCCAAGTTGGCCAAAGTATTTTCGACTGGGAAGCTTGACACACACAGATGAGCAGGATGACAGCCAAAAAGCCGCAGGCATGGAGAGTATACACAGTTTCCGTCTTCTACAAGTGGTGCACAAGATTCTGAGCGCGGGGAATTAACAAAAAGAAAAAGATTACTAAGGAGATTAAAAAGTAACCGGAGAGGAAGTTCAAAAAAATAAAGAAATAAAAAAAAAAAACAAAGGCATTAAATAAATTAAAAAGTAGCAGGAGAGGAAGTTTGGAAAGGAGGAATAAGAAAAGAAGAATAAAATCCAATATATAACATTCTGAAGGAATCTGGAAGTGAGCGGTGTTCGGGAAAAATTAACTAGAATAACCCGCTAATCCTGAAGGATAAAGGTTCGCCACCGAACTAGAAAGTTAAGTACTGTGTGTGATATTATAATTCTCTTTTGCTATATTTTCTGGCTGGTTGGTGACGGCGAAATAGGCTTTTGCCTTATAATAATTCTGGTTAGGTTGAGAGGCCGATAGGCTTCTGTTTTAGGTTTAAGCAGTGTGTAACTACATGAAAATAAAGAGATTACCAGTGGTGTTTGGAAACGGGCATTTCCTTTAGTCATACATATCTATATAAATATTTGTTTTCAGGTTTCGTGATCTAACCTTCCTAAACGCAAAAGATCACGTGGCGCCCTAGTAGTGCGAGACCCTCGCATTTTTCTTTGTACTCCACCCCATCTCCTGAGCTAGCAGTACGTGCCGCGGAGCACGTAACATAATTTTGGCGCTCAACGTGGGGCCAGAAGCGGAAATATTGTCTAACAGTGCATATGATTTGTGTTGCACAGTTGTAGAACAAACCAGAAAGAAGGTCATTAAGGTCAACGCGGGTGCAACGTTGTGTCATACGGATGCGTTGTCTAGCAATACAATACATACATACCATACAGTAAGTGCGTTAGCGGAACTATTGGAACTTGGTGGTAATATTAAAGTTTTTCTTGTGAACAATTGTTCAGAGTCGGATTGATAAAATAAATTGTCGGCGATAAAATTTTTTTTTGTGTAGAATTTTCCCAAATTGCCAGTCACCAGCCAGCCGTATTTGTGATGCATGTATGTTAAAATATATAAGCACGTATACCTGTTGTTTTTGAAATAAATTTAATTAACCTTTTATAAATAAATATACCCATTATCCTGGGCCGAGAAGTTAATCCAGCTCAGATATTATTAGCCAAATCAATCGCGTCATTATATAGGTGCCACACGAGCACGCAGAGCAGAGGAACACTCCGACGGGAGTAGACGAGTTGTAGTTAAGGGAGTGATCGACGGGTTGACGACCTATTGAACCCTTTTATTTATTACTATATTATACGGATCACGCTTATTTCTCACGCTACCTGTAATATTTCAAGTGAGTCTAACAACATTGAGCATATTTAAAGTACTTTATTATACATTCTTAGTTGACTTAGTAACGTTGTACGTATTTTGAGCAACCTGGGAATAATTTATATTTCCTATTTTATGATCACCTGAGGTACATATTCTCCAAAGTTCAAGCTTAAAGGGTGACATTGTGAAAGTGACGAAGAAACGTTCATTCGAATTGTGGTCGGGAAGCGCTGAACGTACCTAGGGTCGAGATAAACAAGAAGTGTAGATAAACCTTTCTGAGGTGGTACAGCCCAACTATTGATCTCATTAGATCGCTAGTAGTAGCGGTGCCAATAACCCGAATAGTCAAAAGGAAAAATAATCCAGTGATGAGCACATAAGTCCACGGTAGTACATAGGATATACAACGTAGTTTTGAAAGGTCTAGGCAACATTTTTTTTTTAATTTTTAAGGGCGTTCATAAAGCCTTCGAGTTTAGCTTACTATATCTCTAACTAATATAGTGGTGGATTCGCACCACGCTATATTACAAGTACCTAACGCGGGATTGGTTACAGTTCTGAAACCAAAGCTTAAATGGTCGTATGTTTCCTAGAAATCTGGAATACTAAGTGAATATTATTTTCGATATAACAACGTGTAGTGTGGCTTACTTAGCGTTGTAGGTACATATTTATGAATAACTTTTTTTTGGTACGCATCTCGCGTTCCTGATTCTGCCGATTTTCTTGCCAAATTGTTTACATAGTTAAATAACTTTCGAAATTGAGTCTTCTATCATCCACTATCCCCCAATTATTTCAGTTTCGCTTACGTGGCCAATTAATTCTCCGCTCATATCCATTCCAAGTGTGACATAGTGCGTGGTCGGTGTTGGGATATTCAAGGTTCGAGCTAACAAAGGTGTTTTAAAACAAGGTCAGGTCTCACGTTGTGGTAATTTGGGATAAGCAGCCTCGTTATATCACTGTGGTTCGAAGTATAGGTAATCATACTCAAGTGGCGGCCTTAGCTGGGAAGTAATAAGATTAACGCCTCATATCTAGTGAGAAGTGCAACCCTAACAGTTCATTTAGTTTTGGTATAGTCCAAATAAGCCAACTTTTATAAATAATTTAACATGGAGGTCAACCGATTGAATCAGGAAGAGTTAACCTATGAGCTGCTAATTAGGGATCTTCCTACGGGCAGGGTTGATGAGATGAGAACAAGTCTTCGCTCTGCATTAAGAGCCGAGAAGTTAGGTCAATTTCTGGCGGCGGATACATATCCCTTCACCTTCGATGAAGACGTTGAGGCTCTTCGAAAGAAATTAGACGAAATCAACAACCTAGTAACTTCATTCGTCGGAGATCTAAATCCGCCAGAATACAGGAAAGCTTTGACAAAGATAGATTGGGCTCTCTCGCGGTTGAATAAGAGCGAGGCGACAGATCAAGTACAGGTAAACGAAAAGACTAAGATCAAAGGTGGGTTAGTACTTGCTCTGGGATCTCTTCAAGAAAAGGCCGAAGGTGACATCTCCAGCGAAGATTCAGAACAGAAAGAAGAATATACTTTTCCGAAACTCCTTTCACTTTCATGTTCTAGGGTACCACTGTATAAATGGGGAATAACTTTTTCGGGAAATTCATTCTTAGAACGAGTTACTGAGTTAAGTGAAGCTAGAGGTGTTAACGAGTCACAGCTATTCCGGTCAGCCTTAGACTTGTTCAATGGGAAGGACAGACAGTTTCCGTCTTCTACAAGTGGTGCACAAGATTCCGAGCGCGGGGAATTAAAAAAAAAGAAAAAGATTACTAAGGAGATTAAAAAGTAACCGGAGAGGAAGTTAAAAAAAATAAAGAAATAAAAAAAAAATACAAAGGCATTAAATAAATTAAAAAGTAGCCGGAGAGGAAGTTTGGAAAGGAGGAATAAGAAAAGAAGAATAAAATCCAATATATAACATTCTGAAGGAATCTGGAAGTGAGCGGTGTTCAGTAAGGAGACGTGGGCCTGCGAAACCCTGGTATGCTGCGTAGCAAAAATTTAAATTTTCGGAGACGTGTTAGCAATTGGAATTACCACGATAGTTTAGCTAACGTAGTGTACCATGTGGGGAAGGTTTGACGCATTATCAAGCAGGGCGACGAGATTGAAGTTGCATTACTTAACAAAAGGTATATCACCCACCATTGAGGCTATACAATAGGAGGGCTACGTGATATCCTATAGTTAGCAAGTGAAGCTTGCTGGATGCCTTTTTGGGGCTACCGGGGGCTTGAGTAATAGCCCCGTTAATGACCTCTTACGTATCGTTATCTCCCCCTGAACAGAAAGGTTTCAGGTGCTTGGTGTGCCAAATTCCTTGCGATTTTCCCTTATCGTTCCCTAGCTCATATGTCCATGGGGAAACTACCTTGATGATCCTGAATGGACCTACGTATTTTGGAGCTAACTTGGCGTTATAGAACTTCGCGGCGTCGGACAAAACGTAGTTCTTTCGCCAGACGGAATCCTGTAGATAGTACCTAGAATCTCTCCTCCGTAGGTTATAAGTTCGCTTGCTATTTTCAAGTATTTTCACTAGTCTTTTCCTAACGTCGGCTCTAACTAACTCTAGGGCTTCCGACCGCTCTTCCGCGTTGAAGACTTCTCCACTTCCTAAGGGTTTATGAGACCCGCCATTAGTTGCCATTTCGCAACCAAAATTTACAAAATAGGGTGTTAGTTTAGTGGACTCTTGCGTTGAGGTACGGATAGCACAAGCTACCTTGGCTAGTTGCGAATCCCACGATCGGTGGTTGTCGGCTACATACGCTCGTAACATCGATTTTATGACCTGGTTAGTCCTTTCTGCTGGGTTAGCTTGCGGGTGGTAAAACGCAGTGTACTTTATGGTAACCCCATACTCTTCGCAGATTTTCCTGAACTCTCGGCCTTTGAATTGAGGCCCATTATCACAAATAATGCGTCTTGGAACTCCAAAAAGAAGAAATACTGAATCTTCTAACAGACTGCCCACAGAATTCGCAGTCGCCGAACGCAATGGAAAAAGTAATGGAAACTTACTGAATTGATCTACAATCGTCACTATATAAACGTAGCCTCGACTTGAACGGGGTAAAGGACCTATCAGATCGATACTAATCGTTTCCCAAGGTTTATCCGCGATACCTCGCGTTGCCATTAATCCCGCTGGTTTCTTCAACACCGGTTTAGTCGTCTGGCATAAAACACATTTCCTGACGTACGAGCCAACATCGGTCTTCATTTTCGGCCAATAATATTCCTGACAAAGGCGGTCATAAGTTTTTTGTGTCCCGCAATGTCCAGCCGTCGGGACGTCGTGAGCTTTATAGATGGTATTTTTCCTCTGGCCTTTTGGAACTACCTTCCTCCAATTATCCGAATCGAACGCCAGTGCTGGGTATCTTGGTCGGCAATGTTTAAACAGAACCTCGTCTACTATTTTCCAATCCGGATATTGGTTAGGATCTTCACTAATCTTTCTTTTCATTCCCTCGTACCACTTATCGGTAGGAGCTTTATCCTCTGCTATGCAGTCTACTACGGGTACAGCCCTGGAGAGCATATCTGGTAATAAATGTTCTTTACCTTTCCGATGTATAATATCGAAATCGTGTTGTTGCAGGCGTAGTGCCCACCTGGCCAGTCTCCCCGTGGGGTCTTTGAGGTTATGCAACCAAACAAGTGATGCATGATCAGTCACCACCGTGAATTTCATGCCTTCGAGGTATGGCCGTAACTTTTCAACTGCCCATAAGACCGCCAAACATTCGCGCTCTGTCGTGGAGTAATTTCGTTCGCATTTGCTCAGTGAGCGACTTAAGTACGCCACCACCTTTTCGATGCCGTCGATATTCTGAGCTAGCACTGCCCCTATGCCATAACCAGATGCATCGGTGTGAACAATGAAGGGATAGTTAAAGTTGGGGCATGTTATTATAGGGGCACTTATCAACTTATCTTTGATATTCTGAAAAGCTTCTTCGCACTCAGTGGACCAAATAAATTTTTTATTCTTCTTGAGTAAATTGGTAATCGGAGCGATTACAGTCGCAAAGTTATGGACAAAGCGCCGATACCATGCAACCATCCCAATCAATCTGTGTACTGCACTAACTGTCTTAGGGTGAGGTAACTCTACGATACATTTTACTTTGTCGGGATCTACTTGAAGACCATTCTCGCCGACGAGATAACCCAAGTAACGCAGTTCCGGTCTACAGAACTCGCATTTGTCATAATTGATGATAAGTCCGGCTTTATACAACCTTTCTAGAACTTCTCGTAATATCCGCTTGTGCTCTTCGAAGCTTTGCGTTACGATAATTACATCGTCTAGGTAGACAAAGGCGTGGTTTTCCAGCTCGCCTGATAGAACCTTATCGATCAATCGTTGCCACGTTGCTGGTGAATTGGTGAGCCCGAATGGCATTCTTCTAAATTGAAATAAGCCCCTCCCTGGGACAGTGAATGCAGTATACTGTTTGGAACTTTCGGCCATGGGTACTTGCCAGAAGGCCGACTTAATGTCTAGAGAAGACATGTACTTTGCATCCCTTAATTTGTCTAAAGTGGCCGACACATATGGTAACGGATATGCGTCCTTTCTCGTCACCTTATTTACTTTCCGGAAATCAACGCAAAAACGGTACGTCCCATCCTTCTTTCGTACCATGACTACTGGTGATGACCATGCGCTGTTTGAAGGTTCGACCACACCCTCCCTTAGCATATCCTCCAGCTCAGAATTTATCACTTTCTGTATCGCCGGTGAAACAGGATAATACCTTTGTTTCGTGGGGGGAGCGTCTATTTCTATTACGTGCTCTACTTCTGTGCAACATCCCAAGCCTGTTCCCATTTTATACTTCGCTTCCAAGATTAATTCCTCCAGCTCCCTTTGCTGTTTACTAGAAAGATTAGATTTACTTTCCAATGTTGCAATATGACTCGTAAATTCATCATCTGAGAAAGTCCATGAATTTGTTGAGAGATTCGCTGCTATACCCATGCTCTTCCAGAAATCTGCCCCCAGAATAATTTGCTGTGTTATCTCTCCCACTATTAGTACTTGGCAGGTTCTGACGCGACCTTCTAATTCAATTGGAATATCCATCTCTCCCACTATACCCACTTTGTTCCCATTAGCTAATGTGACATTCCGTAGCCTCGTGTTCTTTAACTTAAGTCCCATCTTACGTAACAATTCATAACCTGGCCCACCTACTATTGTGCGAGACGCTCCTGAGTCCAGGAGACCTATAAAATTAACACCGAAGACGCGAACTCTCAAGAAGGGACGACCGTCATTATTTGCATTAGCAAAAACGTAATCCAGTAAGCCTGTAACTGCGTCGTCCTCCCTATCTAATACTCTTAAAGTTTCCTTGTAAGTTGCGGCTTTTTGGGACCTGTTAGAACTCAACTCGCCGCTTAACGCTGAGCCCCTCCTTCGTTTCCCGATCTGCGAGGTACTTGAGTAGTAGAACCGCTATTTCTAACGTTCGCTTGTGGCTGTGGGTTATTGGAGTTGTTATTTCTACTACAATTGCAAGTGGTCTGTGTCCTTCGAGGATCCCTTCGAGCTTGACAAAATCTCGCTATGTGGCCCTCTCGACCGCATTGAAAACATCTTAAGTTCCTATTAGAAACTTGGTTGTTGTTAGTATGACTTATCGTGGCGACAGGAGGTGTGCTTGTATATACATATGCCAGATCTGGTTCTAGCAGGTGGGTATTCCTCCGATTAGGTGGTGGAGCAAAAGCTTCTACCGAAACGCGGACTGACTCCAATATGCGGCCTAAATCCACAAGGTTCTGTATCTCCTTAACCTCAGTCAGACCCAACTGTGACTGGTAAAACGGGCTGACATTCCTCTTTAGGATATTTAACTGTTGGGTTTCTGGCAAAGGCACGCTTAACCTAGTAAACATACTACTCATTATGGCCACATATGTACCTATGCTTTCATCTTTACCTTGGGTTCGACGTTTTATCTCTTCCAACAACCTGTCGTCATAATCAACCGGTAAATATTCCTTCTTCAACTCGGTAACTACATCTGTCCAGGATTTAAATTTAGACTTGTTGGCCCTATACCAGATTAATGCCTTCCCATTGAACAAGTCTAAGGCTGACCGGAATAGCTGTGACTCGTTAACACCTCTAGCTTCACTTAACTCAGTAACTCGTTCTAAGAATGAATTTCCCGAAAAAGTTATTCCCCATTTATACAGTGGTACCCTAGAACATGACAGTGAAAGGAGTTTCGGAAAAGTATATTCTTCTTTCTGTTCTGAATCTTCGCTGGAGGTGTCACCTTCGGCCTTTTCTTGAAGAGATCCCAGAGCAAGTACTAACCCACCTTTGATCTTAGTCTTTTCGTTTACCTGTACTTGATCTGTCGCCTCGCTCCTATTCAACCGCGAGAGAGCCCAATCTATCTTTGTCAAAGCTTTCTTGTATTCTGGCGAATTTATATCTCCGACGAATGAAGTTACTAGGTTCTTGATTTCGTCTAATTTCTTTCGAAGAGCCTCGACGTCTTCATCGAAGGTGAAGGGATATGGATCCGCTACCAGAAATTGACCTAACTTCTCGGCTTTTAATGCAGAGCGAAGACTTGTTCTCATCTCATCAACCCTGCCCGTAGGAAGATCCCTAATTAGCAGCTCATAGGTTAACTCTTCCTGATTCAATCGGTTGACCTCCATGTTAAATTATTTATAAAAGTTGGCTTATTTGGACTATACCAAAACTAAATGAACTGTTAGGGTTGCACTTCTCACTAGATATGAGGCGTTAATCTTATTACTTCCCAGCTAAGGCCGCCACTTGAGTATGATTACCTATACTTCGAACCACAGTGATATAACGAGGCTGCTTATCCCAAATTACCACAACGTGAGACCTGACCTTGTTTTAAAACACCTTTGTTAGCTCGAACCTTGAATATCCCAACACCGACCACGCACTATGTCACACTTGGAATGGATATGAGCGGAGAATTAATTGGCCAGATTTCTAGGAAACATACGACCATTTAAGCTTTGGTTTCAGAACTGTAACCAATCCCGCGTTAGGTACTTGTAATATAGCGTGGTGCGAATCCACCACTATATTAGTTAGAGATATAGTAAGCTAAACTCGAAGGCTTTATGAACGCCCTTAAAAATTAAAAAAAATTGTTGCCTAGACCTTTCAAAACTACGTTGTATATCCTATGTACTACCGTGGACTTATGTGCTCATCACTGGATTATTTTTCCTTTTGACTATTCGGGTTATTGGCACCGCTACTACTAGCGATCTAATGAGATCAATAGTTGGGCTGTACCACCTCAGAAAGGTTTATGTACACTTCTTGTTTATCTCGACCCTAGGTACGTTCAGCGCTTCCCGACCACAATTCGAATGAACGTTTCTTCGCCACTTTCACAATGTCACCCTTTAAGCTTGAACTTTGGAGAATATGTACCTCAGGTGATCATAAAATAGGAAATATAAATTATTCCCAGGTTGTTCAAAATACGTACAACGTTACTAAGTCAACTAAGAATGTATAATAAAGTACTTTAAATATGCTCAATGTTGTTAGACTCACTTGAAATATTACAGGTAGCGTGAGAAATAAGCGTGATCCGTATAATATAGTAATAAATAAAAGGGTTCAATAGGTCGTCAACCCGTCGATCACTCCCTTAACTACAACTCGTCTACTCCCGTCGGAGTGTTCCTCTGCTCTGCGTGCTCGTGTGGCACCTATATAATGACGCGATTGATTTGGCTAATAATATCTGAGCTGGATTAACTTCTCGGCCCAGGATAATGGGTATATTTATTTATAAAAGGTTAATTAAATTTATTTCAAAAACATCAGGTATACGTGCTTATATATTTTAACATACATGCATCACAAATACGGCTGGCTGGTGACTGGCAATTTGGGAAAATTCTACACAAAAAAAAAATTTTATCGCCGACAATTTATTTTATCAATCCGACTCTGAACAATTGTTCACAAGAAAAACTTTAATATTACCACCAAGTTCCAATAGTTCCGCTAACGCACTTACTGTATGGTATGTATGTATTGTATTGCTAGACAACGCATCCGTATGACACAACGTTGCACCCGCGTTGACCTTAATGACCTTCTTTCTGGTTTGTTCTACAACTGTGCAACACAAATCATATGCACTGTTAGACAATATTTCCGCTTCTGGCCCCACGTTGGGCGCCAAAATTATGTTACGTGCTCCGCGGCACGTACTGCTAGCTCAGGAGACGGGGTGGAGTACAAAGAAAAATGCGAGGGTCTCGCACTACTAGGGCGCCACGTGATCTTTTGCGTTTAGGAAGGTTAGATCACGAAACCTGAAAACAAATATTTATATAGATATGTATGACTAAAGGAAATGCCCGTTTCCAAACACCACTGGTAATCTCTTTATTTTCATGTAGTTACACACTGCTTAAACCTAAAACAGAAGCCTATCGGCCTCTCAACCTAACCAGAATTATTATAAGGCAAAAGCCTATTTCGCCGTCACCAACCAGCCAGAAAATATAGCAAAAGAGAATTATAATAACACACACAGTACTTAACTTTCTAGTTCGGTGGCGAACCTTTATCCTTCAGGATTAGCGGGTTATTCTAGTTAATTTTTCCCGAACACCGCTCACTTCCAGATTCCTTCAGGATGTTATATATTGGATTTTATTCTTCTTTTCTTATTCCTCCTTTCCAAACTTCCTCTCCTGCTACTTTTTAATTTATTTAATGCCTTTGTTTTTTTTTTTTTATTTCTTTTTTTTTTTGAACTTCCTCTCCGGTTACTTTTTAATCTCCTTAGTAATCTTTTTCTTTTGTTAATTCTCCGCGCTCAGAATCTTGTGCACCACTTGTAGAAGATGGAAACTGTGTGTCCTCTTGCCATGCCTGCCGCTTTTTTTGGCTGTCATCCTGCTCATCTGTGTGTGTCAAGCTTCCCAGTCGAAAATACTTTGGCCAACTTGGCGTGACCGTTCATTACACTAGTGCAGGGTATTCATTAATTGCCTCTACATATTGGCAGTTAATTTGTAACTGCAGGTTTACATTTTTAAGCCGTTGTTACTATTTATGTTATGTTAAACCATGTTATTGTCAGAGTTTATTTACTATTTATTTTAGATTTTGTTATGGGTTGTTAAAGTTTATTTACGTATTTATTTTAGATTTTGTTAAAGTTGATTCACATATTCATATTAGACTTTGTTATGGTTTGTTAAAGTTTATTTACATATTTACTTTTGATTTTGTTAAAGTTGATTCACATTTTTGTTTTAGATTTTGTTATGGCTTGTTAAAGTTGATTTGCACTATTGATGTGGTTTGTTAAAGTTTATTCACATGTTTATTTTAGATTTAGTTAAAGTTGAATCACATATTTGTTTTAGATTTTGTTATGGCTTGTTAAGTTTTATACTATTAAGGAACCTGGAACGGGCTTCCCACCGTTCTGTGGATTAATCGCTTTTCGTTCTTAGGATTGCCCTGTAAAGGGGAGAGGTTCGCACCTACGGTTATATTTGATATGCTATCGATGTGGCTAGATGGCTCTGCGATTACAATCCACTTGGTTTCGTAATTAAAATTTCACCGGACAAGATTACATTACCTTCAAAGTTACCATCTCATAAGGAGATTTTAAAATATTAATAACTTATCATATGTGCTAATAATGTAGATTAGATTTAGAGTTACCATCTCATAAGAGGATTTTAAAATATTAATAGTTATCATATGTGCCAATAATGTAGATTAAATTTAGAGTTACCATCTCATAAAGAGATTTTAAAATATTAATACTTATCATATGTGCCAATAATGTAGATTAAATTTAGAGTTGCTATCTCGTAAGGAGAATTGAGAACTACCGAGAGCTTGAAACATTAGCACTTAGCAAGTATACAAATTGTATAGATTAAATTAAAAGTTACCGTCTCAATTATATAGATAAATTCAAAGTGACTATTTCATAAGGAGAATTGAGAACTACTGAGAGCTTAACACATTACTTAGCGAGTATACAAATTATATAGATTAAATGATTGAGAACTACCGAGAGTTTTAAACATTAGCACCTAGCAAGCATACAAGGACAAGGACAAGAGTATAACTAAAATGAGATATACCAGTGTTTCTTCTAAACTAATATAATCAAAGATCTCTACTGCTGCTCGATGATGAATGAAGGTCTATACCGTTGGTTTATACCCTCGACGATGAGGTGCTATAACTTTTACCCTGGAGCGGGGTTGTGTGGAGTATTTTAATGAGTTGCCTCAACAAGGGCGTGGGAAAGAATCCGATTTAAAACCATGGCTCTGTCCGTAACGATTGCAAGTTACGATTTTAGTTCTGCTTCCCAGGCTGGTATTCGACACTTAGTGTTTCGGCTTGACGTACATACCTAGTTTGTCCTGAAATTGAAGATCAGAGCAGAATCAACACTTGGATAAGATATTTGACAATATACACACAACCAACACCGCATACTTTCGAGAGTGTAACAGCCTTAGACTTGTTCAATGGGAAGGCATTAATCTGGTATAGGGCCAACAAGTCTAAATTTAAATCCTGGACAGATGTAGTTACCGAGTTGTAGAAGGAATATTTACCGGTTGATTATGACGACAGGTTGTTGGAAGAGATAAAACGTCGAACCCAAGGTAAAGATGAAAGCATAGGTACATATGTGGCCATAGTGAGTAGTATGTTTACTAGGTTAAGCGTGCCTTTGCCAGAAACCCAACAGTTAAATATCCTAAAGAGGAATGTCAGCCCGTTTTACCAGTCACAGTTGGGTCTGACTGAGGTTAAGGAGATACAGAACCTTGTGGATTTAGGCCGCAAATTGGAGTCAGTCCGCGTTTCGGTAGAAGCTTTTGCTCCACCACCTAATCGGAGGAATACCCACCTGCTAGAACCAGATCTGGCATATGTATATACAAGCACACCTCCTGTCGCCACGATAAGTCATACTAACAACAACCAAGTTTCTAATAGGAACTTAAGATGTTTTCAATGCGGTCGAGAGGGCCACATAGCGAGATTTTGTCAAGCTCGAAGGGATCCTCGAAGGATGCAGACCACTTGCAATTGTAGTAGAAATAACAACTCCAATAACCCACAGCCACAAGCGAACGTTAGAAATAGCGGTTCTACTACTCAAGTACCTCGCAGATCGGGAAACGAAGGAGGGCCTCAGCGTTAAGCGGCGAGTTGAGTTCTAACAGGTCCCAAAAAGCCGCAACTTACAAGGAAACTTTAAGAGTATTAGATAGTGAGGACGACGCAGTTACAGGCATACTGGATTACGTTTTTGCTAATGCAAATAATGACGGTCGTCCCTTCTTGAGAGTTCGCGTCTTCGGTGTTAATTTTATAGGTCTCCTGGACTCAGGAGCGTCTCGCACAATAGTAGGTGGGCCAGGTTATGAATTGTTACGTAAGATGGGACTTAAGTTAAAGAACACGAGGCTACGGAATGTCACATTAGCTAATGGGAACAAAGTGGGTATAGTGGGAGAGATGGATATTCCAATTGAATTAGAAGGTCGCGTCAGAACCTGCCAAGTACTAATAGTGGGAGAGATAACACAGCAAATTATTCTGGGGGCAGATTTCTGGAAGAGCATGGGTATAGCAGCGAATCTCTCAACAAATTCATGGACTTTCTCAGATGATGAATTTACGAGTCATATTGCAACATTGGAAAGTAAATCTAATCTTTCTAGTAAACAGCAAAGGGAGCTGGAGGAATTAATCTTGGAAGCGAAGTATAAAATGGGAACAGGCTTGGGATGTTGCACAGAAGTAGAGCACGTAATAGAAATAGACGCTCCCCCCACGAAACAAAGGTATTATCCTGTTTCACCGGCGATACAGAAAGTGATAAATTCTGAGCTGGAGGATATGCTAAGGGAGGGTGTGGTCGAACCTTCAAACAGCGCATGGTCATCACCAGTAGTCATAGTACGAAAGAAGGATGGGACGTACCGTTTTTGCGTTGATTTCCGGAAAGTAAATAAGGTGACGAGAAAGGACGCATATCCGTTACCATATGTGTCGGCCACTTTAGACAAATTAAGGGATGCAAAGTACATGTCTTCTCTAGACATTAAGTCGGCCTTCTGGCAAGTACCCATGGCCGAAAGTTCCAAACAGTATACTGCATTCACTGTCCCAGGGAGGGGCTTATTTCAATTTAGAAGAATGCCATTCGGGCTCACCAATTCACCAGCAACGTGGCAACGATTGATCGATAAGGTTCTATCAGGCGAGCTGGAAAACCACGTCTTTGTCTACCTAGACGATGTAATTATCGTAACGCAAAGCTTCGAAGAGCACAAGCGGATATTACGAGAAGTTCTAGAAAGGTTGTATAAAGCCGGACTTATCATCAATTATGACAAATGCGAGTTCTGTAGACCGGAACTGCGTTACTTGGGTTATCTCGTCGGCGAGAATGGTCTTCAAGTAGATCCCGACAAAGTAAAATGTATCGTAGAGTTACCTCACCCTAAGACAGTTAGTGCAGTACACAGATTGATTGGGATGGTTGCATGGTATCGGCGCTTTGTCCATAACTTTGCGACTGTAATCGCTCCGATTACCAATTTACTCAAGAAGAATAAAAAATTTATTTGGTCCACTGAGTGCGAAGAAGCTTTTCAGAATATCAAAGATAAGTTGATAAGTGCCCCTATAATAACATGCCCCAACTTTAACTATCCCTTCATTGTTCACACCGATGCATCTGGTTATGGCATAGGGGCAGTGCTAGCTCAGAATATCGACGGCATCGAAAAGGTGGTGGCGTACTTAAGTCGCTCACTGAGCAAATGCGAACGAAATTACTCCACGACAGAGCGCGAATGTTTGGCGGTCTTATGGGCAGTTGAAAAGTTACGGCCATACCTCGAAGGCATGAAATTCACGGTGGTGACTGATCATGCATCACTTGTTTGGTTGCATAACCTCAAAGACCCCACGGGGAGACTGGCCAGGTGGGCACTACGCCTGCAACAACACGATTTCGATATTATACATCGGAAAGGTAAAGAACATTTATTACCAGATATGCTCTCCAGGGCTGTACCCGTAGTAGACTGCATAGCAGAGGATAAAGCTCCTACCGATAAGTGGTACGAGGGAATGAAAAGAAAGATTAGTGAAGATCCTAACCAATATCCGGATTGGAAAATAGTAGACGAGGTTCTGTTTAAACATTGCCGACCAAGATACCCAGCACTGGCGTTCGATTCGGATAATTGGAGGAAGGTAGTTCCAAAAGGCCAGAGGAAAAATACCGTCTATAAAGCTCACGACGTCCCGACGGCTGGACATTGCGGGACACAAAAAACTTATGACCGCCTTTGTCAGGAATATTATTGGCCGAAAATGAAGACCGATGTTGGCTCGTACGTCAGGAAATGTGTTTTATGCCAGACGACTAAACCGGTGTTGAAGAAACCAGCGGGATTAATGGCAACGCGAGGTATCGCGGATAAACCCTGGGAAACGATTAGTATCGATCTGATAGGTCCTTTACCCCGTTCAAGTCGAGGCTACGTTTATATAGTGACGATTGTAGATCAATTCAGTAAGTTTCCATTACTTTTTCCATTGCGTTCGGCGACTGCGAATTCTGTGGGCAGTCTGTTAGAAGATTCAGTATTTCTTCTTTTTGGAGTTCCAAGACGCATTATTTGTGATAATGGGCCTCAATTCAAAGGCCGAGAGTTCAGGAAAATCTGCGAAGAGTATGGGGTTACCATAAAGTACACTGCGTTTTACCACCCGCAAGCTAACCCAGCAGAAAGGACTAACCAGGTCATAAAATCGATGTTACGAGCGTATGTAGCCGACAACCACCGATCGTGGGATTCGCAACTAGCCAAGGTAGCTTGTGCTATCCGTACCTCAACGCAAGAGTCCACTAAACTAACACCCTATTTTGTAAATTTTGGTTGCGAAATGGCAACTAATGGCGGGTCTCATAAACCCTTAGGAAGTGGAGAAGTCTTCAACGCGGAAGAGCGGTCGGAAGCCCTAGAGTTAGTTAGAGCCGACGTTAGGAAAAGACTAGTGAAAATACTTGAAAATAGCAAGCGAACTTATAACCTACGGAGGAGAGATTCTAGGTACTATCTACACGATTCCGTCTGGCGAAAGAACTACGTTTTGTCCGACGCCGCGAAGTTCTATAACGCCAAGTTAGCTCCAAAATACGTAGGTCCATTCAGGATCATCAAGGTAGTTTCCCCATGGACATATGAGCTAGGGAACGATAAGGGAAAATCGCAAGGAATTTGGCACACCAAGGACCTGAAACCTTTCTGTTCAGGGGGAGATAACGATACGTAAGAGGTCATTAACGGGGCTATTACTCAAGCCCCCGGTAGCCCCAAAAAGGCATCCAGCAAGCTTCACTTGCTAACTATAGGATATCACGTAGCCCTCCTATTGTATAGCCTCAATGGTGGGTGATATACCTTTTGTTAAGTAATGCAACTTCAATCTCGTCGCCCTGCTTGATAATGCGTCAAACCTTCCCCACATGGTACACTACGTTAGCTAAACTATCGTGGTAATTCCAATTGCTAATACGTCTCCGAAAATTTAAATTTTTGCTACGCAGCATACCAGGGTTTCGCAGTCCCACGTCTCCTTACTCTCTACGTACACCTTCATAAATTACTAGGCAGTAGTCTTCCAATTCGTGATCGAATAATATCCTGGTAGCCCCAATAAGGCATCCACCCGGCTTCACCGGGAAGCTATCGAGTAACAATGAGCCGCTTAAGCTACTGCGGTCGATACTCTTTTGGCGTTTAGGTTCAAATGATTTTAAAGAACATGGTGTCAGTTGGTAAACGTTTATTCCAATTATTCCAAATCTAAATAAAAATCTTATTCGTAGACCTACGGTTGAGTTTGGTTCATGGTGTTGGGATCATACCTAGTATGAAGTCCAGTGAACTTACAGCGGACTAGAGCAATAATGTAACTATGAGAGATTAATTCAGTAGTGGTTAATAGTAAGACAGTATCGTAAGACAAAAGATATGATTTAGTAATTCCCAAATTTTTTTTTAATACGTAACACTATATTCATAATTTCTGAATATGGCTATAGTATGTTCCAAGTCTCTGAATATGAAATGGTATCTTGCAAATTTCTAAATATGAATTAGTACTCTTCAAATTTTGGATATGATATAGTATCTAAAATTTTCTGAATATGCCGCAATAGGAAAGCCGCATTGGATGTATACTGGCTGGCCTTGACTATTTTGTAGTGGACGAGAATGTAACATACTTCTTTTCCCAAATAATACTGGTTCATGAGATTTTTACAAAATCTCTCGGAAGAAGGGGAGGTGTGTTACACTCTCGAAAGTATGCGGTGTTGGTTGTGTGTATATTGTCAATTATCTTATCCAAGTGTTGATTCTGCTCTGATCTTCAATTTCAGGACAAACTAGGTATGTACGTCAAGCCGAGACACTAAGTGTCGAATACCAGCCTGGGAAGCAGAACTAAAATCGTAACTTGCAATCGTTACGGACAGAGCCATGGTTTTAAATCGGATTCTTTCCCACGGCCTTGTTGAGGCAACTCATTAAAATACTCCACGCAACCCCGCTCCAGGGTAAAAGTTATAGCACCTCATCGTCGAGGGTATAAACCAACGGTATAGACCTTCATTCATCATCGAGCAGCAGTAGAGATCTTTGATTATATTAGTTTAGAAGAAACACTGGTATATCTCATTTTAGTTATACTCTTGTCCTTGTATGCTTGCTAGGTGCTAATGTTTAAAGCTCTCGGTAGTTCTCAATCATTTAATCTATATAATTTGTATACTCGCTAAGTAATGTTTTACACTCTCAGTAGTTCTCAATTCTCCTTATGAAATAGTCACTTTGAATTTATCTATATAATTGAGACGGTAACTTTTAATTTAATCTATACAATTTGTATACTTGCTAAGTGCTAATGTTTCAAGCTCTCGGTAGTTCTCAATTCTCCTTACGAGATAGCAACTCTAAATTTAATCTACATTATTGGCACATATGATAAGTATTAATATTTTAAAATCTCTTTATGAGATGGTAACTCTAAATTTAATCTACATTATTGGCACATATGATAAGTATTAATATTTTAAAATCTCCTTATGAGATGGTAACTCTAAATTTAATCTACATTATTAGCACATATGATAAATTATTAATATTTTAAAATCTCCTTATGAGATGGTAACTTTGAAGGTAATGTAATCTTGTCCGGTGAAATTTTAATTACGAAACCAAGTGGATTGCATATCAAATATAACCGTAGGTGCGAACCTCTCCCCTTTACAGCGCAATCCTAAGAACGAAAAGCGATTAATCCACAGAACGGTGGGAAGCCCGTTCCAGGTTCCTTAATAGTATAAAACTTAACAAGCCATAACAAAATTTAAAACAAATATGTGATTCAACTTTAACTAAATCTAAAATAAACATGTGAATAAACTTTAACAAACCACATCAATAGTGCAAATAAACTTTAACAAGCCATAACAAAATCTAAAACAAAAATGTGAATCAACTTTAACAAAATCAAAAGTAAATATGTAAATAAACTTTAACAAACCATAACAAAGTCTAACATGAATATGTGAATCAACTTTAACAAAATCTAAAATAAATACGTAAATAAACTTTAACAACCCATAACAAAATCTAAAATAAATAGTAAATAAACTCTGACAATAACATGGTTTAACATACATAGTAACAACGGCTTAAAAATGTAAACCTGCAGTTACAAATTAACTACCAATATGTAGAGGCAATTAATGAATACCCTGCACTAGTGTAATGAACGGTCACGCCAAGTTGGCCAAAGTATTTTCGACTGGGAAGCTTGACACACACAGATGAGCAGGATGACAGCCAAAAAGCCGCAGTCATGGAGAGTATACACAGTTTCCGTCTTCTACAAGTGGTGCACAAGATTCTGAGCGCGGGGAATTAACAAAAAGAAAAAGATTACTAAGGAGATTAAAAAGTAACCGGAGAGGAAGTTCAAAAAATAAAGAAATAAAAAAAAAAACAAAGGCATTAAATAAATTAAAAAGTAGCAGGAGAGGAAGTTTGGAAAGGAGGAATAAGAAAAGAAGAATAAAATCCAATATATAACATTCTGAAGGAATCTGGAAGTGAGCGGTGTTCGGGAAAAATTAACTAGAATAACCCGCTAATCCTGAAGGATAAAGGTTCGCCACCGAACTAGAAAGTTAAGTACTGTGTGTGATATTATAATTCTCTTTTGCTATATTTTCTGGCTGGTTGGTGACGGCGAAATAGGCTTTTGCCTTATAATAATTCTGGTTAGGTTGAGAGGCCGATAGGCTTCTGTTTTAGGTTTAAGCAGTGTGTAACTACATGAAAATAAAGAGATTACCAGTGGTGTTTGGAAACGGGCATTTCCTTTAGTCATACATATCTATATAAATATTTGTTTTCAGGTTTCGTGATCTAACCTTCCTAAACGCAAAAGATCACGTGGCGCCCTAGTAGTGCGAGACCCTCGCATTTTTCTTTGTACTCCACCCCGTCTCCTGAGCTAGCAGTACGTGCCGCGGAGCACGTAACAGATGTTTTTCTACAATACATGTGTTCGTTGTGTGCAATAAAAATAAATTAAATATTCTTTATTTATTTTCTAAATTCTATCTAATCTATTTCTGATATTCTCATTTTAAATTCAATTCAATCTGGTACATAGAAGAAATAAATTTATAACAAGAGAAAAAGTTATAACTGGTCTAGGACTGTTATTATTATACATTAGATGAAAATAACAGTTAAATAAAATGAAAACCTAAAACTTTGTATAGGGTGCCCGATTAAGTTCATTTTTGAAATTTTATTTAGTATTTTTATAAAACCTTGCGTACAAAATATCAACTGTCTACGCCAACACGTTCTCAGGTAGTGTCCAAATATATAGTGAAAAACCAAAGTTTTGTTTGGAAACATTAAGAAAGGGTTGTCCAATTTGGTCCACTTTTAAACGTATATTGGTAATTTTTATGTAAACGCCATGCAGGAGATTTTAGCTCTCCACGTTGACGCGCTCTCAGGCAGTTTCCTAATATATAGTGAAAAACCAAAGTTTTGTATGGCATCACCAGAAATGGGTTGCCCGATTTAGTCCATATTTGAAATTTGATTTACAATTACTATGTGAAAACACGATATACTAAATTTCAGCTCTCTACGGCAACGCATTCTCAGGCAGTACCCGAATATATAGTGAAAAACAAACTTTTTGTATAGCAACCCTACGAAATTAAATTTACTTAAAAGACCGCGTACAAAATTTCAGCTCTCTAAGTGAACGCGTTCTCGAGTTATCGTGAGGATGGATGGACAGACGAACGAACAGGCAAAAAATAATTTTTAATTTTATGCGTGTAGTATACCCTATGATTTCATCTAGGGTATAAAATGGAGATAAAATAACAATATATGCATATATACACTATGCTTAAGAAAATATTAAAATAAATAAAAAAAATTTCAAGCAAATAAAAGAATATATAGAAATTATATAAATAATAAATATATAAACTGCGAAAATGGTAATCAATGCAATCTGCCGGGATTGGCAACGTAGGCATGCATATTTTTCTTAGTATTAGCTTAGTAATCATTATTTAATAAAGAAAGCTGTTTAATCATTAAATTCAATCACCAAAAAAGAACATATCTCCAAGCTCCATCCATTAAAGTTGTTTTTTTCCATTTAAATTTCTGTAATTTCAGCTGCAGTAAGTTTGTTTTGGTGTCATTTATTTTACATTTTTGCGTCAATTTTGTTGTCTTTTAGTAGTTGTAATTGTTTTAATTGTTTTTAATTGTTCCTATTGACTGCTTATAACTTTTAGATTAATTAGTGTTTTTTTTTACGATTGTTTAGCCTTATGCATTTATTTTAAGCCATGCTTATATAAGTCAATTAATAAGAGAGCCTATATATAAAAAAAAAAACAAATATTATTATTATTAGGAACGTTAGGCGAATAGAGCACTGCTTTTGATAATAAATTTTAACAATTTCTACGCGTTGTTGAAGCGTGTAGCATTCCATGATGAAATGCCACGACTAAATATGTATTCATGCCAAATTTGACAGCTATCGCATTACCAAGATGGCCGCTATGCGCTCTCAAATTTCGAGCGTCCCTATTGAAAAAACCTTTACATGAAAGTTCCAGGTCCCCCCTAGATGTCATTTCTAAATATGCCACTGGATATATCGGTCTGTCCTCCTTTCGATAACTTGCGAACGCGTTCACTTAGGCCGTGCAGATTTTTCTGATAGTTTTTTTTTTTATATTGACAACATTTGTGATTTATGAAATATCTATTGATAATACAGGCTTCTTTATAAAAATTAATAATAATAATATTTAAGTTATAAAAATAAATAACATTTTTTTGCGCTCTATTGGTATTACTGACGGATTATTCTAAATGCAGAGAGATCTACCTACGATTAGTTTGAGTACTCTGAGCAATAATAAAAGCTGTGTTCTTTTGTGTCAGCAGAATAGAGTAGAACAAAAGATACACAAAAGAACGCCTCATGCATTTTCATAGAAAGATTTAAATGAAGCGAACAGTACAAATAGTTCACTTCAACCAACAGAACAATTTGTTCTCTCCAGTATATTGTAGTTCTAGAACAAGGTACACAAAAGAACACAGTTAAAGATACACCAGGGCATTCAGAGTACTCTGAAAGTAAATAAAGTTACAATAAATCGGTGTTTAGACCGTTCGGAGTTGTATGAGCGGAAAAAAGATACAAATCTTTAGATAACTGAAGTTTTACACACGCCATTTAAAAGAAATAGATTTAAGTTCGAAAATGGGACAAATCGGGTAACTCCCTCGTAAGATTGCCATACGAAAAATTCATTTTTCACTATATATTTGGGAACTGCCTGAAAACCCATCAACGTAGATAGCTGAAATTTCGTACATGGTGTTTTTGTGGAAGTAATAAATGTAATTTCAACAAGTAAAATACCTAGTGCTTTTTCGCTGTCAAGTCGTGCTATTAAAAAGCTGTGTGAAATTTTCTGAATTTTTTAATTAATTAATTTTCGCGCTTATGTTTATTTTAACCGGCTTAATTATTGCAGTTATTAATACTTTGATCTTTTATTTGAAGTCGCTGGATTGGCGTTCTTTTGATACGAGCTGACTTCATAATAATATAAAAACGCATAATTAACCCAGCAAATTGTTTAAATCAAAGCGAATGCAGTAAGAATCCAGCACTACAATTCATTTTGGAAGGGAGATTTCTCTAAGATGAGGCAATGCCAGTTTAACTATCAGCAACAGCATCTACTATTCTAAGAACTACAGCTGGTTGAATACAAATTATAAAATCATCAGCATTTAGTATCATTTACCTCACTTTGGCTTAATCTAATATTATGGACTACATGAAATATTGACGAAAATTTATTAAATATAGCAATTGAAACTGAAAGCTAAATTACAAGGCTCAACTAGCGAATGCAGTAAGGACTCCAGCACTACAATTCACTTTAAAAGAGACTTTTCTCGAACACTAAGCAGTGCCTATTTAACTAACAGCAACAGCATCTATAAATTATAAAATCACCTGCTGATGAACAATCTTGGACTATCTTCAAATATTTTATAAAATTTTAAGGTGCATTCGTTTCCAGCATTTGGTATCCTATAAGTAGTGCTATTATATTTAAATTGTCTTCATATGATATGGAATATCATATCAGGTATCTCACTTTGACTTTATGTAATACCATAAATCACATGAGTCTCTGGTTCTTTTATTGATATAGCATAACCAATTATATGCATATCTTATTGGTGTACTAACCTAACATAACTAGGATTAAATTATTGAGACTGTTTCTTAACGACATTTGTCTAAATATGTCAAGCAATTAAAACTAAAAGCTAAATTTTAAAGCTCATCCAGGTTATCATAGTTAGAAATAAATTTCCAACTGACAGTCAGCTTTTAATTTGATCCTCAAACTCCTCCAATTTATACAATTGACAGCTCATTAGCACTAGTGCCCATTATCCCTCGATTATTGCTCCGAGCGCATTCAAGAGTGTGTTCTGCTTCAATATTATATTTACAACTCTCTTAGTTCAGTTTCAAAACTATGTAAAGCTATATCAATGGTATCCACCAGAGCTCAAAAGGCGAGTAGTGTTGATCCATCTGACTCACCCTCAACACCTGACCCGCAAACCAAATCCATAAAAAAAAAAAAAAAAAAAAAAAAACGAAGAAAGCAGTTAAAAATAGTAAAGACTTACAAATATGTTCTAGTCCAAAAGGAAGCAAGACCTGTGGTAGCCCCTTTGACCCGATTCTTCCGACTCAGCCAACCGTGAATAATGACAATCAGTTATTGATCACAGCTAACAATACAAGCACTGACAAGACTGTTCGCTGCTGTGTTTGTAATTTAGTAGATCCTGCTTCTGTAAACCTTAAGATTCCCATAAACAAGAATAAAACAAATCGCAAAGCCACTGCTATCAGCTGGATTTATTGTGCCGCCTGCGCAGGTTATTTTCACATCAAGTGTGCTAAAGCTGAGGTCGCATTATCAAGGAACCTCTATAGATTGGGTTTCACTGAACTTCGTAAGAAATGAATTAAAAGATTTGTCTATTAAGCTAAACTCAACTGCTAAGAATGTGGTTTCGATAATAGAGACCACATCAAAGTAGAGACCACATCAAAGCTAAAAAAGACCTACGCATCATTAAAGATAAAACCCTTCCTAATGCAAAAAAAAGGTCACTCATCATCACTAATCTACCAAAAGCATCTTTTGCTCAAAAGGAACTTCTTCTTCCATTTCTTTGCAGCAGTGTGGGACTGGATCCCTCTTTCTACAGGCACATCGAACATGCCGTTCCCTTCAATTTAAAATCTATCAATAGTATTTCACCTAACAGTAGACCCAAATCTTATATTCTGTTTCTTAAAGAGGAACATTGTCAAACATTTCTTAATGCTTACATCCGGCAACTCAAAACTGTGCCTCTGACTCTTAACTCCATTATTCCCGACTCCTTGTCCGTCAGGGTGTTTGTTAACGAAGACCTCGATACTGATGAACTCGATTTGTTACAACAGGATCTATTTCTCAAACGAAATAAATTGGTAATACAAGTAGTCATCAGAAATCGTAAGATACACATATCCAGATTATCTGCAGACAGCTCACCTGATTCCCTGTGGGAACGTCTCACATTGGATCTATACCAGCTATTAATAAATTAATTAATAGTATACTGCTCTGTTTAAGTACTTCTAATTAACCACATTCTTCCCGCTCGTTCTACGCTTCCCAACTTCCTGACCCCCACTAAGTGCAACATCTTCTCGTTGAACGCACTATCTACTCTCAAGAACTTAGCGGATATTAGGCAGGTCGCTTCCCTTGGAAATGCCAGTGCTCTTTTAATCTGTGAAACATGGGCAAAATCATTTCATTCCTCAAAGATGTTAGAAATTCCTGGTGGTAGAGTGTATAGATAAGATCGAAGTGATAATAGGGGTGGTGGGGTGGCTATTTACATATCCAACTCGTTCAATTCTAATATTATTTTTCAACTTTTAAGACAATAGTTCTAAAGTGCTCGCAGTGAAAATGTCGATTGCCCTCATAGTGGTCTATAGAAGGGAGTGGACATTCTCTGACTATCAGCTCTCCTCTCTGAACCGTGAACTAGACTCGGTCATTGAACAATTATGCCGAATTGTCATTAGGGGCAATATTGACATCTGTGGTGATTCTTCGCTCAAGACAAATTTGGAAGGGTTACTGGTTGAGCGTGGTCTGCAGCTAATTAATTGTGAACCTACTCGACACGGATCCTCTTTTGCTACTACGCTGGATATCCTTATCACCTCACCACACGTCGCTCCTCAGTCCTCTGGCCAATGCGCGGGTATATCTGACCATGAAATAATATTCACCTCCTTTGATCTTCCATGCCATCCTAGTAGTTCCTACAACCTGAGGCTTTTTCAACTGATTTCCATAGAATGGATTGGTCGGCATCGCATTCTATACCTGTTCCGGAGTACGCGGTTCTGCATTTCTCAAATATAGTCAGATCCCTTTTCTAGAGACATGTTCTTCTCAAAACCGTTCAGATTAAAGACATTAGCTCTAGAGTTCTTATCAGACCTGATGTTGCTCTCCTTTGTGAACTTCGTGACATTGTATATATACAATTGAAAAGTTCTAAATCCCAAATTATCCGCTCTGAATTTCGTCGAATGCGTCGAAAAGCTGACTATCTCATACTTTCCAAAACCAGGGAACTCATTCAAAGCAATTTCGAGGGCGAGCTTAACTGGAATAAAATCCAAAACTTGGAAGTCACTTCTAGATCTATGATCCACACTGATATAGATCCCGACGACTTTGCGGACTTTCTCTGTTCTTCCTCTTCTCCCCTTCCCTCACGGCATCCTACCTCCGGTAGCGAATCTCTGCCTCCTAGGCCATCTATGAACTCCTCAGCTTATCCTCAACCCGTTTCCTCCAGCTTCTCTTTAAGAAACCGTTACGATATAGAAGTCATAGATGCACTTCATCACGTCAAATCTAATGCAATTGGACTCGACGGGGTTCCAGTCAGATTTCTGAAAATTATTAATCCTGACATTCTCCCCGAAATCACTAATTTATTCAATAGACTACTCACTGAATCTCACTTTCCGCTATATTGGAGGTCCGGGTTGATAACTCCTATTCCACCACTCTCTTCACCTTTATCACTTTCAGATTGGAGACCCATTTCCATATTGCCTGCTATTTCCAAGCTGTTTGAGGTAATAATCAGGGATCGAATACAGTCACACATTGTCACCATGCTATTAGGTCATCAGTCGGGTTTCAGACGCAAGCACCCTACCGCCATGGCACTTGTTAAAGTGGTAAGTGATATTCCTGGGTTTTGCGACGATGGAAAGAAGGTAATACATGTCCTGTTGGACCTTAAAAAAGTCTTTGACTCTGTTCCGCATGACTTACTAATCTACAAGCTCAGATCCTTTTTTTTAATTTTCCATCTCTGCGTGTGCGCTTGTTGCTAGTTATCTGGCTGACAGGACTCTGATTGCTTGCAGTGAACGCCGCAGATCTGGTGTCAAACCTGTCAAACCTGTACTGAGTGGTGTCCCTCAGGGCTCTGTATTAGCTCCTCTTTTATTCTCATTGTTTATTAATGATACTGCTTCCCCCTTGGCAAATACAAACTTTCACATATATGCGGATGATCTGCAGATCTATGCTACTGCACCTACTCCGTATCTACCGAGGCTAGTCATAGAACTCAATGCTAATTTGGCCAGAATCAGGAAGTGGTGCTCCAGAAATGGACTTGCGCTTAATCCCAGCAAATCTCAAGCCATGATTTACTTCCCCAGGGTCAGCAATCGCCGCAAGACTCGTATTCTAAATAAAATAAGTAAAAAACGAGTTTTAAAACAAAACTGAGGCCAAGCCGCATGAAAAAGTGGAAAATAAACTTTTATTCACATTCAGAGGTGGACTCAGATTTTTTGATTGGGACATTTCTCTTGAATATTCTTTCTCTTCATGAATCAACTCACTTATTACCTCTGATTGATCATACTGAAATATATCGGTGATTGTCAGCGAATAAAATCTGAGTCCACTTTCTACTTTTTCATGCGACTTGGCCTCAGTTTTGTTTGAAAACTCGTTTTTTACTTATTTTATTTTCTGCCTTTTTCACGTTAACTAAATTGTTATTACGTGCTGCATGGAGATATTTTAAAACAATTTTATGACATCTGAAAAGACACTGATTTACCAGTTTTTCAAAAAATTTATTCGAGTATAAAATCATTGAAGTACTGCAGCGGTTTTCTGAAATGCAAATTATGTTTTAAACAGCGCTTTTTAGCTGTATTCTACCTTGATCCCATATAACATGAATTTTCCTGATTTTCCATGTTTTCCACAGACTGTTCCTATTACTATGAATTTTTTTTAAATTTACATGAATTTTCCTCTATTTTTCATGCAAGTTTTAATGATTGTTGAAGAGAAAGTATTGATGCCAGTAGGACGGAAAAAAAATATTCCGCATAGCTTATAAAACTTTTTTGTCGGAAAATTTTCCGGAAAAGTCGGAAAATTCCGGAAATTTTCGAAAAATTTTCCAGAAAAATTGGAAAATTCTGCACACTTCCTGAAACAGAATTATCACTAATCATATCGATGATAATTTTTCCGATGATTTTGCCGCTTTTCCGGATTTTCCATGGAGTTTTCCACAAAAGTAACTTTATACAACTCATTTCGCTCTACAACTTTGTTGCAAAACGCTCAAACGCTTCCTTGGTCGAAAAAAACTCTGGAAAAGCGTTTTACATGAAGTTTCCTCGATTTTTTCTACAAGTTTTTACCATTGTCGGAGAGAAAGTAATGATGCCAGTTGATAGGGAACTTGATCCTACATAATTTAGAAAACTTTTTTACCGGAAAATTCCTGAAATTTTTTCTGAAAAATGGGAAAACTCTGCATTTTTCCTGAAACGGATTTATCACTAATAAAATTTGTACCAAATCTTCAAATAATTTTTCCTGATTTTCCGGGTTTTCCATGGAAATTTCGTGATTCAAGTTTTGATAGATTCAATTGTCACGCGACATGAACATGTGTGCCAAATTTCAGCTCGCTGTGATGACGAAAAGTGGGTCTACGAGAGTGTCGAAAATAGTAAAAAAGAAATATGTAAATAAATATACAGACAGACAAATTCGTGTACGAGTTAAAGGGACGAGCTGGCCTCAAAAAGATTTTATTACAATAAAAATGACGTCTAGAACTGATTATTTTCACAGTATATCTCAGGCAGTGTCCAAATATATAGTGGAAAACGAAATTTTTGTATGACAACCGACAACCCCACGAAGGAGTTGCCCGATTTGTCTAATTTTCGAATTTAATTTACTTTTTTTTAAAAGCCCGTGTACAAAACTTCAGCTCTCTAAGTATACACGCTCTCGAGTTATCGTGAGCACAGGCAGACAGCCTGACAGACGGACGGACGGACAAACGGACATGAAAAAATCAAAATAACTTTTAATATTATGCGTGGGTGTCCAATTCATTATCCTCTACCGTTATTATTTCTGTGCTTTACAAACGGGATGACAAATTTAGTGTACCCTATAGATTTCATCTATGGTATAAAAATGAATAAATCGGTCAACACCTTGCTGTTGTTGCCATACAAAAATTTTAGATTTTCACGTATATGTGTACTGTGAAAACAATCAGTTCTAGAAGTATTTATTGTAAGAAATAGATTCGAAAAATCACTTTACCAATTAAACTTGCACAAATGGTGACAATAAAATACATACGGGCATTCATCTACTAGAGTATTGTAAGAATTGGTCGTATAACAATTTTATCTTTTGGCTTATTTAGCTCATAATTTGGTGGACATATTTTAACAGGCGTATTTGTCTTAAGTTTTTTTGTGTTATATTGACTGATAGACATGGTGAATTGTTACCGGTTTTCGAAAGACAAAAAGGATTTAATATAGAGTTGTTTAAGCAAAAATCTGATAATAAATTTAATATATCCCAAATGTTATCCTTTTTTCCAACTCGTCGCATGTAATGCTGGATTCGCTTCCCATCTAATTCCACCTCAATTGTTTATAGTTAATCAGAGCGATTGTGTTTCCATTTTGGCTGGTCTTTAGCGATTTTCAACTTAGAGTATATAAACTCAAAATCAGATACAATTTTCATTTTGATCATATTTATTTATAACACATATATATTTTTGTCTTTATATATATTTTAAGCTTACTATATTAACTCCTACCCTTTTTACCAAATATTTTTCAACTATAGAATAGATTCTTCCTTAATTTTTACCATAATCCAATCCCTAAAACTTAGAACTTTTGAAAATACCGATGGTACATTTGCATTACAAGAGGAGAATTTCAGAGACTTTACACCCCAGGAGACTATTCCGATGACTCTATTGTTAAATACTATAGGTCCTCCTGAATCTCCTTTGCATACCGCTTGAACATGTCTTGGATCTATAGCGCACAACATATTTTTTGTGATTGTGTAATTTGTATAAAGTTGACATAAACCTGAAGGAAACTGAACTAGACTTATTTTCTGCAGCAATTCTGGCTGTTTGTTATCTTGATCAATACCCCAACAGACCGCTACAACCGGCACTCCAAGATGGTAATCAGTAGCAAACGGAAGATTAATTGTCTTCACATATTTAGTAATTTCAAATGGAGTTTTAAGAAACAGTAACGCTATGTCATATCCCATAGACACATAGTTGAACTCCTCGTGGATACTAATACGGCTTACTTTAGCAACTTGCATCCCTGGTTCCAAGTATTTCAATTCCTTCTGTAATGCACCAGCATATATAGTAATATTCTCAGGTTTATTAAATATAACACAATGGGCTGCTGTTAAAATCACATTCGGTTTAATGATAGAACCTCCACAGCTAAGTTCTTCTAGAGTCTGTTCATTATTTCGATAAACTTCAACAACTGAGCGTATACGTACTACAAATGGGAATTCAGCAGTATTCGTTACTTTGTTACTAACCAATTGTCCAACTGTTTTTCCATTTGCAGTCTTAAATTTGACGTCACAATTATTTGATCTAACTACGGAAAGAAGAACGACTAGACAGAGTTTTAGCATGGTGAAGAGTATTTGAACTTCCTTCGAGGCGAATATCGGTATTAGACTAGTTAGCATGTACTGAAGATGTTGGCTTTATATTATATTTCCAAAGTTTTGTCTGTATAAATGTCACCTGTAATTTTTTATCTTTCTTTTGTACATAGTAACAGCTACAGAGGTTTGGCTTGTGTTTGATTTTCTACAGCTAACACTAGCTTCCAGATTATGTAAAGTAAGTAGAATGATTTGTTTTGGAAAACCATTGTTATTTCATTAAGAAGTGTTAGTTCAGTATACCTTTCATTGTTAAAAGCAAATAAAGAAATGTAAATTTAAGATGAGTAACAAAAGAATTTGAGATAAATAAGTAAATAGATTTAGCTACATTTGGCAGAGGTTTCACGACTAAAGTCCACACGTTACAATTTAAATTCAGGTCATAAATAAAATGAAAGGGGGGGGGGGGGGCGACGACCCCCCTCCAGAACAATAATAAAATGAAAATTTACCCTCTTAATTTTATACACTAATTAAATGCAATAAAAAATTTTAAGAAAAAAACCTTTTAACAAAGACGGCTTTAAATCCCCACTCAAAAATAGAAAACAATTTCTCCCTTCACTTAATCAACAAAAGTTCTTTACAGTTTTCCTTGATTTTGTATTTTTAAATTAAATTAAATTTTTAAATTAGTATTACATCAATGCATAAATTTTAAAATTTTCAATGGACTGAAAGATCTGGGCAGTTCAAATTTTAACACATTTTATCAATGTACCGAAATTAAAATTTGGAGCTCCTAATGTTTATCAAAATTCTTAATTAAATTACTGTTTGCTGCCCAGGCTTTGATTTGTTTGCGTACCTTGAACCTTTTAAAAATTATATATTAATGTAGTATGATTTCAGAATTTAATTAAATGCAGAATTAAGGGAAAATCTAGAGAGGTTTGTGGTGTAGGTCCTTGTACGGAATGTACATCTAAATAAAATACATATCATAAACATCAAATAAAGTTCATTAACCTCAATTAATTACGTAGGTAGCATAGTTTCATACAAAGCTTTCTGTAGAATTTTAATTACATTAGCGAAAATGTAATTATCAGCATTTGGCGCACTTAATTTAGATCTGTTATCGGTGTACATGAGTGAGTATCAGTCGACGTGAAGTCCAGTCTGTCAGCAGGGCGGCCCGCTAGTACTCGGCTATTGCGGGATAGTTGTGGGGTGGGTAATTCAAATCCTGCCGCTGGCACGCACCATATACACAAAAAGATATCGCGCATTAAAAAAAAAACAAAAACGAAACACCACATCCACTCCTGAAGGGACTTTTACGCCACTTACCTTAACTTATTCTGAGGGCACAGATACACTCTACTCTTTGCCATTCCCTGGCCTCCTTTGACATTGCCGGCACAGGTGTACAATATCCCTTTTAATTTACCCTGAACTGGTGCGCAATGGCACACGATGTAGCATACTGCATCATGTGAAGCTGCGACCATAACAGGGCAGAGTTATATGTTTCACCTGTGAATTAGACGACACTGAGAAATGGTCGCCTGAGCTAGCCGGTCTTTAAGCATAGGCCTAATCAGTGTGGGCGCCCAATGTGTGGCAAGACCCACGACCATTCTTGGTTGAAATGGATGCTGTGCTATGGGCTACGAAAGCCACGCAAGCTTGTCAGACTCTCCTTGCTCTTGCCGAGTTAGAGGCGCATACATGAGGTCATGCCAGTCATTGGTCAGAGTTTGACATCCGCCTCGAGAACTGAAAGTCAGATATGCACTCATAGGCCAGCAAACATAAAAGCCAGTCTGTCAGCACACATCTGTCTTCCCATACCAATATGAGTCCGAGAAGGCTCTATATTCAGTAACCTAAGCAAGTGATTGCTAAGCTTCTTCTGCTCTTGACATCTCACTCCAACCGCAGCTCAATACTCGATCGATGGTAAATCTCCAAGTTCGCACACACAGATCGTGTATCTGGGAATTTAAATTTGACAACAAGGGTGCTATCACAACAGTTCAGTACCCCCTTTGAAGGGATGTGGGTGCCGGCGTTGGCTCTCTCACGAGTTCATTTGTTGCCAGCCCTACCTATAGCTACAAGGTCCTGAACATCTTGCAGGGCTTCACTGAACCTCGCCCCTAATAACTCGGTATAGCTCCGGTGAAGGATTCATATTCCTGCAGATGGCTCTTACAATAGGCAGAACATACCGTGAGAGAATTCGTTTTCCCCTCTCATAAGGAAATAAATGCTAATGCCTCGGAAAATGGTTTCAACAATAATCATTCAGCCCACTCAAAAAGTGTGCGAACTGAAGGTTCTATTCAACGATATGTCCAGTCTCTTTTCATACGTCATAGACGCCTACGTAATTTCTGACATCGACTGTCATTCGTATCCAGTACAGATCTTGTCTTAAGCGATACCTATACCTCCGTGAGAAGCTAGTGGCGGCTCTGCGCCCTTGAAATGACGTCGGAGACAAGCCCTCGTGGAGTCCAAAATTTCCAACCATCTTCTTCCTGAGTCGAATTGCCAGTTCTCGGAACTGTCCGAATATAAATGAAGCCATCCCTGACACACATATCTGGTAGCTTATTGGAAGCTGATTTAACCTTCTGCCACAGCTCTTCATATGGTGATAAACTGTTACAGTGAATCCGTGACAGTGCATCAGGGTCGACGTTCTTTTTTTCCTTTTCTGCATTCGATAGTGAAGTTTCAGACTCCGCCGAGCAAGTCTACCACTGAGGTCGTTTTGAGACATAAGCCATTTCAAGCTGGCATTATCAGTCACTATCTTAAATGGCATAAGTTCAATGAAAGGCTGGTGCTTCTGCACACCTAGCACTGCTGCTAAACATTCCTGCTATATGACTGTATAATTTCTTTATGCTGAGATCAAATTTTTTCGAGACGTACGCTATCGGCTTCGCGTTGCCATTGTCATCCAGTTGTAAAGCACTCCACGAATACCTAGTTGACTCTCGTCGCACTGGATAACGTACGGTTTGGTGAAGTCTTGACTCACCGACAATGGAGCAGATATAAGCTTCTGTATCTACTTTTCCAGAGACGTCATACAGAATTACCTGGTATTGTAAAACGCGGTTTTCTCTCTAGAATCAGAGTCTAGTGGGATCTGCCGAAAGTATCTTACAAGTCCCGGCTCGTTATGTAGTTTGCTGGAGATAGTCTACTCGACTAGAACAACTGGACAGCTCAAAAGACTCTGGCTCTTCTCTATCACATGCAGAGACAACATTCGCTACAATCGGGCTTCTATCAAACTCTGTACTGCTGGTGAAATAGGATAGAACCTCTGCTTTATCGGCGTAGCATAGTTCGTGTCGATCTTGTGGGTGACGAATTGAGTTTTCCTAAACTTAAAGAGTCGAAGGATAGAAAAGTCTGTTTAGTGGCTTCAACACGTTGATTTTCTTGAAGAGATAGAACATGGCGGTCAGTGTCAGAGTGTAAGATGCTGAAATAATAAAATCATAATGCATATAATTCAAAATCAAATTTAAATTTATAAATTGAAATAACTGCCTTATCTACTTGAACAATCAATAATTAAAATGATGGCGGAAGATCTTACGTTCCAATTGTTTCACAGCTACAAGGGAGTTGTTGGAAACTGACGTTTTCCGATTTGAGACACGCTATTGAAGGGAAAGTCAAGTGCGATAGAGTGAAAAAATTGCAGAAAAAATTAAAGAGCCAAGTTTGGTTTAAGTTATGTATTTCGAAACGTGGAATTTAAGCACGTGGATGATTCAAGAACAATCGGAAATCCAATGGGCAAAAGCTTAGCTTTGTTCATAATGCACATTTAAAGATAAGAAATATGTGATTTCGCTACATACATACATGTTTTCATGTCATGTATGTTCATTATAGTCACCTAGTTAAAATATTTATAACTTTTTTAAAAAATGAATGCATAGGTTGAGTGCTATCTTCTTATTTAGAACTCCGGAGATATTTAAGACAGTTTTTATAGAATATTTATTTAAGCACATCATAACAATAGCAAATTACATATATGCGCTCAAAAAAAATCTTGTAGTGAATTTGTTAGATCCCAAAACCCATTCGTGTCGGCGGTCAGTCAAAAAATTATTTAATAATTGAAATAGCTATAGTGCTAGCCATTATATGGTGCATGAACCGTAAACAAAACAAAATGTGTGAATAAAAATCGTATACATTTCACATATATTTATATATACTCGACCCCCAAACGACCATCACCTTAACGGACGCGACTTTCAATTTTATGCCAGACAGAATCTCTGCTGCTGATAATTAAGGAAAAAAAGATTGTTATAGCAAATGGGGGCTCAACCGGGATGGTTCGGTTCATTTTTGCAAAGAAAACATGCAAGCACAGTACTTAACTAGGTTATTAAGTCAAAACTGATAAACTCGATTTGTAATTTGTGGCTATTGTGCATAAATATTAGTTCTAGTTCATCACGTTCCGTTGACAATAAAGGTCAAAATCGGGCTATCTAGGTACTAACAAATAACTATAATTGGTGGTGGTGTTTAATTATAATTGAAAAGTGTGCGCTTACAGCGTCGCTATTGTTAAATAGAAATTACTGCTGAATAGTTCTGCTCTAAGGGGCCTAAAAATTTAAAAATAATAAGAAATAAAGTGATTACGCACAGAGGTGAAAGTTACATATTAAGAATTACGTGTGACATCAATCGTCACACGCAATATCCAATAGAGGTAGCAATTTCTAAATAATTCAATATGCATAATCTCTCATAATATAGTACCAAAAAAGAACATTATTGCTTATTAGCTATCTATTGTAATTTGTGACGATTTGTTAAATTTTAAATTTTTTTGTTCACATGTGCACTGAATGGTGAATTGCAATGAACGCAGAAAAAAGAAATATGTCAATAACAAAATCAAAATATTCTGACGCAGCAAACAATTCAGGTTTCATGTATGTAAGTTAGTCTATCCATCCATTTGGTGTCATTCTATTCTAGTGAATTAAATATTTGCTAACAAGTTGCATCTTTCGTGAACCTATAGAAAGTCGCGTTGATCTAGCATTTTATTTGAACGTTCTATTTCTTTGGACAGGTTAGGGTTGACAAAGCAATATTTTACAGACATTTTAGCTCTTATGTAACAGAAAGTCTTACTTTTTTCCTTTTCCTGTCAACATCCTTGTGCGGGAAACATTTAATTAGCATACGTTAAACAGTTCTACCTCTGCTATAGTTACCCCGTGTACACCATTTAGCTCGTACAACTATATCAAAATCATTCGTAAAATGATGGACTATATCCCTGATAGTCTAGTTAAGAATGCCGGGTAGAAAGAATAACATAGTATAGTACTATGAGTACGAGGAAAATGCTCTTAATAAAAATTTTGGGAGAGGAAAACAAGCAAGAAAATCACCTCCAATAATTACAACTAAAGCTGCCGATGATGACATAGCCCAATGTATGCTAATTCTAAGTTTTTTTGAAGAAGAATTCCGTATCCAAAAGCATTTCATAGATTCAATTCAATTCAATTTAATTTATTGAGCTAGATTGGTACACAAGATTTACAATTTTTTTTTAAGTACTCAAAAATATAATTTTAGAGAAAACAATATTCAAGTAGTTACTAATAGCGTTAATATCATATGTTGGTTAAAATAATAATAAAATCATAGCCAAAACTAAATTTAAGTGATATTATTCAATGCAAAAATACAAAAATATACTAAAGAAAGCGATAAATGATTCCATTATGTTTACGTCAGTACTATATGTTTAAGTCACTACTATAAAAAATAAATAAAAAAAAAACTTATTAATTAATTAGCAGCACTCTTGAGACCATTCAGACCTGTATTGAAGATAGCAGCCTCTAAAATTCACCGACAGTAACCGCTCTCTGCAACGTTGCAGATAATAAGTTCCAAAGCCGTGGGATCTGAATGAAGAAGAAGCCTTACTGAACCAAGCTTAGAATATAGAGTAAACAGGAATGGTGATAAGCCAGATTTTGCGTAATGAATTTCTGGTTGTGTTGGTAGTCCATTTTTACATGCCATTCCAATTCTAAACAACTTGTTAATTTGCAAAAAGTAAACAAAGGTTTTGTGCGGAGCATCTGTGGTAAAAAATGTTCTTTTTCTACTTTATTTTGAAACAATTCACATAATTAATTTATATAAATCTCTGCTTCTATTAACTAAAAAGATAATTTAGATAGTGCAGTTGCCTCAAACAGGATTTCCTTAGTTTATAATCCAATTTATATTTGCAAGCACTGACCGAACACTTCACTTCTGTTTTTTTAATTGATATGAAGATTTTAACAGGCAATAGCACTATAAAACTTTGTAAAGTTCAAAGATAAATAGTTTTGAAAAGAATTGATTCGGTACTTTTGTTAAATTTCACAAAAGAATTTTAAGTTGACTAAATCTGCTCACAAAACAAAAGCACATTTGACAATTATGCTACAGCTTTGACAACTTCTCTATCCAGCATCTCACTTACTCCTATGTATAGTCTCCTGCTTTTGACAAATTACGCTCATGTACACGAATTTTACACGATTCAACCATTCCTGTTTGCTATATATTCTAAGGAACCAAGCGACTATGACGGGGAATCAGATGATCCCAAAGTCGCTGAGCTTAGAGAAACTGGATTTTATCCATTAAGTATTCATGGCGTTTCATACTAATATAAGCTTGAAGAGGAGCCCAGTATTCTGGGAATAAAATTAGAGACATGGTCAAATCTGCGTATATTGAAAATAAAGCGGATAGAATCATTATAGGCAACATTTATTCGACGAGAGCAATTTAGGAAAAATCAAATTCCTGCAATAAAAGTAGGGAAGGATGAGAGTTTTCGTCAATATACATTTGATATCCATGCTTAATAATTTGGCAGAGAGCCAGAGTCGACGCAAAAGCTTTATCCTGTAAGATGTAAGATGGACTTCCTTCGAATTCGAATCGATCGCATGAAGGCTGTAAAAGAAGCTGATACCAAAAGCCTTAGCAGCTTAAATACTAGATTCGAAGAACTAAGCTGTGTTCTTTGTGTCCGCAGAAGAGAGAAAAACAAAAGATACGCAAAAGAACGCCTCAAGAGAACAAGATTTTTATGTCCAGCAGTTGGCACTGCTTATATATTCACTTCACTTGTAAATAAGTTAACAGGTGAAAAAAAAAATGGATATTAACACAGAAAGGTAAGATATTTTCTTATTTTACTATATTATAATTTTTATTATAGGGTAAACGCAATTCGCGTCCATTTAAGGAAATGCCATCCTTATAAGAAGTATTCTTAATCAAATTTACTAATGTCGATGTTTAAAGTTTTGTAATTTTGTAAGCGGAATATTTACCTTTAATCTAAATTAAAAACTCAAACATTTATCTAGTTTGCACAATAATTGAAAATATCGGTGTATGCGGAAAATACCAGTTTGCGTCCACCAAGGTGCCAATTCGCGTCCAGGGTAAAAAAGAGTTATAAAAACTGCTTTCATATAGGGGTGTTTAATAAATGTCGTTTTGAAAGCTACGTTATGACTTAACCACTTCCGTTTCTTTTGATGGAGCATTAGTTGAAAACATTAACATCTGCTCGTTGTAACATATGTGCTGCGATACGAGGAAGTGTGTATAAAATTATCCCGTTTGCCTAAAAAACTCGCATAGCTCCAATATTAAATGGGACTTGTGGCCGTTAACAAAAAATCTCATAATGTTTTTGAATTTGTTCAGTAATTAACCATGTAACCATATACCCCATTCGCGATATATTCTCATGCAGCCTGACTCAGAACGAGCTATATAATTTTGCAGTTCATCTAACCATTTTCGAATAACATCTTCAGAAAACGTATCTCTGGCTTCGGAAGGCCTTCTGAAATTCGACGTGCTATCTCTGGATTACATTTCAGGAAAAGCTTGCCATTGTCGACCATTTTGAAGGATATGTTCGTGCAATCGCCTTACTCATTTTTTGGGTTATGTACCCGTACTAAGCGTCTACTGTTCGTCTGTCTGTCAGCCAGCTGTATCTCATGAACCGTAATAGGTAGACAGTTGAAATGTTGAAATTTTTAGAGAGAGATTAATACTAGAGCTGCTATAACAACAAATGATGAAAATAAAAAACAATATAATAAAATAAGAAGTACATGTTGTTAAATCTTGTACAATGGTACGGAACCCTTTGTGTGCAAGTCCGACTCGCACTTGGCCCGTTTTTTTTTAACTGTGCTTAAAAGACAAAACCTAATGGGAACCCACACTTCGCTCACAAATCACACTACTTAACTGGTTTTTTCTTCGGTTTCCGCTAAAATACTTTATGGTCCAAACTGTTCTGCACCTTTCGGATATCTTTCAGACAATTGTCCTGTAATGATGTTTTTTGGAATATTTTATTTGATGCTAGCTGTTCTAATAGAATATTTTCCTTGTCGAATGTCCGACAATACTTCATTTAGTTGTAGCAGTACATTCTTCCATATTTTCTTGTGTGCAGTGCATTAAATCATACTTATCAATGAAGAGCTGCTTTAGGCCGCAATTTGGGGCAAGATAAAAAAATGCAGCTCTAATTTGCGGCCATCAATACACGAAAACTCAAGTAGAGATCAAGTAATCAAAATATCATGTAAACGCGCATTGACTCAAGTATACTTGAGTTAAGTAAATCACAAAATTTTGTTCGATTTACTTAAAAAACTTCATGTGAACGCAACTTCAGTACTTGAAAATTTTTCATTTGTGCGAGATATGAAAACGGCAAAGAGGAATAAGAGGAAGATTATTGTTGTCAGGCTGTGATTTTTAGCACTTTTCTCAAGATATTTATCTAAAAATCTGCAATTCTGTATTGAACGTAATGCAGAGTTATCAAAGGTAAAATGTCCCTTTAAGTAAGTTTCAATTCAAGTAATAGGAATTAATTCAACTAAAAACCCTACTGGAGTTTCAAGTGGAATTGAAGTCAAGTACTCAGGTATTCGTGTAAACGTCACGTCACGGCCACTAAAATAAATGTGGTTATTCCGAAAATTAACTTAAATTTCAAACAATGTTATATTTATTTGAAATATAACTACTTAAAAAACTTTCTCGTGAAATAAAAATGGCATAAAAAACGCAGTCTGTTACATTTTAAACTCATAGCACTGCATTAAAAAAATGTTTTCTTGCATTTTCACATTATTTACATGCGGACTCCTAATGAACTGAGCTCTGACAAGTCAGATTTAACTCAATGATTCCATTGCTCACTTTAGGGGTAGCAGACATATACACGAACATGGGAATATAGAAATATCTGCATTTTAAGGAAAATACGTCGTTTTATGGCATGTTATAAAATGAAGTGGATGCGAATTGGGTATTGGATGCGAATTGGTGATTTTACCCTATTATTATTTTATTATAAAAATCATCTGCAAATTAATTTTGTGTAATTCTATTTTATACAAATGAAATGCTTGTTTAATTTTAAAATTACTGCAGAGCAGAGCACCTGATAAGTACAATTACACCGGAATTTGGTTTCGAGTGAAGTATGTACCGATGGATAAATAAATTGAAAGGTAAATGAAGGTGCTCTAATAAAATTGGATATTGGAAAGGAATTAAAGTTGCTACAAAGTGCAGAGACTACTCTCGGTCCGGTGACACTTCATTTTTAACTCTAAATCTACAAGTCTGTTCTCTATCGCAATGAGGCTGTTCATTGTTTTCTAAACAATTTTGTAATTCGATTAATATCAATTATTTCTTCCTACTCGATGTACCTAACGTTGGAGCGTAGCGTAAGCTAAGGTTCTTCAATTAATGCTTTTCTATTCTATTCTATGGATTCGATTTATTTTGGACACTTGTTGATATGGAGTGATACTCTGTGGTCGGCCGTATCTTTATATAAACACTCAATGCTTTATTATTGCTGTGGTTTAATGCCTTCAATGTTTAATTTGTCAGTTTTTCCACCCAATAGTTTTGTGGTGGTGTTATTCTTCCTGTGAATATTCTAAGTTACTTGACTCTGTTATTTCATTTTACTTTATCTTATTTTATGTTGTATTACTTTAAGTTCTCTTATATTTGATCTCTAATACTAAGTCAGTTCCTACTGCAAGGAGTCTGTTCATTGCACATTTGTTAGTTTTCTAAACAATTTTTGTACTAAATCGAATAATGACAATTACCTATTTCATTTCCTACTCGATGTAGGTACCTAACGTTGTAACGTAGAGTAAGTTGAGGCTCTAATAAATGCTTTTCTATTCTATAAAGCTATTTTGTATTAAAAGTCACCATGGGGTTTAAAAATTTAATAACTTTTTCGTTTATATATTTTTTTTATTTTTTTTTAGATTATATAAATAACATCTGGAGAATAAATAATGGAGAGATTCACAACTGAACAAAGAACCAGAATAATAGAATTTTATTACTTAAATCAGCGATCAATTATTTTAACGCAAAGAGCATATCGTCGCCATTTTAACGTCAGAATTTCGCCCTCTGAAGCCATGATTTGTTGCTTAGTTGATCGTCACCACCAACATGGCACCGTAAGTGATTTGCCTCGAACCGGTAGACCGCGTATAATTCACACTGCGGAAAATTTTGAACGTGTAGAGCAAAGTGTTAACGAAACACCAGAAACATCTACCAAAAGGCGTTCTGCTCAGCTAGGGATGTCTCGTTCTCGTACGTCACTACGGCGCATTTTAAAAAAAGATTTACTGTTATTCCCATATAAGGTGCAATTAGTGCAAGACTTGAAACCCGCAGATCATCGGCAACGTCTAAATTTTGCAGTTAAATTTCAACAGTTGGCCAGAAATGAAATCAACTTTATTGAAAATCTGATTATGAGTGATGAAGCTCATGTTCATCTGAATGGCTTTGTTAATAAGGGGTGCTGAAAATCCAAGAGCCATTCATCAACGCCAATTGCACCCCATTAGGTGTACAGTATGGTGTGGCATTACATCTGAAAATATCATTGGGCCTTACTTCTTCGAAAATGAAGATGGAAGTGCTGTAACCGTAAATGGAGAGCGGTATCGGTTTATGATAGAAAATTTTTTACGTCCTGCTCTTGAAAACAGACCTGAGATGTGGTTTCAGCAGGATGGAGCCACTGCCCACACTGCCCGAGACACAATGGCACTTTTAAGGCAAATTTTTGGACAGCGAATAATTTCAAGAAATTCGGAAATTAATTGGCCAGCGCGTTCGCTAGATTTGTCAGCACCAGACTATTTTCTTTGGGGTTATTTGAAGGAGCGAGTATATGTGAACAAGCCCGAGACAATCCTTGAACTCAAGGCCAACATTGTTGCAGAAATTCGAGCGCTACAGCCACAAATGTTGAAAGATTTTATGGAAAATGCTCTAAAAAGAGCCCATCATTGCGAAGCTAATAACGGCCGTCATTTAAGTGACATTATTTTCCATACTTAGCGTAAAAAAATTTCCATTTTGTATATTTTATAATCTAAAAAAAAAAAAAAAAAAAATATATAAACGAAAAAGTTATTAAATTTTTAAACCCCATGGTGACTTTTGGCCCACCCTGTACAATTTGATTTGCATGCGCTGCTGATCGTAAGCTGTTGTTGCTGTTTTTAGTCCTCCTTTTTTGTATTGCTTCTAGACGGAAAGAAAAATTTTCTAAATTCCAAGAAAATAGAGTACCAAATCAAGTGAATAAAGAACGATTCTCGTCCAAGTGATTATTTTCTCAAACTAATTCAATGTCAGTTAGAATAAGAAAATATCAACTTACTAAAAATGAGAAACCTTCTCTTTTTACTAGAAAACACGAGTTCTTCAGTTCAGAAAGTTACTAATAAGAAAGATTTTCTTGATAAACTGTTTTAATTCGAGAAGAGAATTCTTAATAAAAGAAATTTTTTGTGTTAAAAATTTCTTGAATTGAGAAAGATGTAATGCATATTTTAGAAAATATTTTCCACATTCTAGAAACTGGATTGGCGATTGGGAACATTCAATAATACATTTTGAAAATATTCATCCATTAAAAATGTGAAGTCGATAACTTTAAAAACAAGTAACCAACAGTTTTAGAATGACACTAGGGAAATACAGGAATTAAGGTATAAATAAAGAAAGCAATAGTAATTTTATTTAACAATAAATGCATCCTTTTTTAATAGTTCAAAATTCAATGTTATTACAGATAATGTTTTTTAATTATAGAAAGACTAAAACTAAATTTATTGTATTTTGTTTTTCTACATTAAAGAAAATCATTCATTTTCAACTTAATAATAACAATAATAACTGTTGCCTAATCTGATGCTAAGGTGGATTCAATTTTTCGGGAGAGGATGAAGATTTTCATTCAAATAATTCTTTGTTTGAAAACTTGTCTGCCATCAAGCAATGTATTTAAAGTAAATGATTTTTGGATTTTTGTATCATTCTCTATCAATTCTAAATATTTATATATATAAGTTTCTGATCCAGTATAAAAACAATTAAAATGTCTGTCAAAGTGACTTATTTCTATCATTTGCAATATAAGGAATGCTTTTTCTTCATTATCGTTCTGTCCTCTTACTAAAACGTCCTGAATTTTAAAAAGTTTTTGGGAATTTAATATATAAAATCCCTTTTTATAGTCTATACCTTAAAATTTATATGGCCATTTTGAAAAATTAATATACTTTCAATATCAAATGGAAATTTATTGTTTTCATAGTATTTTTTTATTTTTATATTTAGCAATTTGCCTTGGTATCTAGTTTTAAATCGCTCAAATTGCTATTATTTGCTGTAAATAAATAATAGATGTACTTTAATGCATTTTTTTTCTAAGGAATATGATACATTGCTACGTGAAGATATTGCATGAGTGTAGTTTTTCATTTCTTTATGTTTGAATTCAAATCTCATGCACCAATAAAATGGTGGTGGTCCTGATTGAGAAATAATTGAGCAATAGTGCGTCAAGATGTGGTGTTTTGGCTTCAAATCGTCTTTAAATAAAGAAATATATAAGGAATTGAGTTCCTGGTACGGTTCTCTTGGATGGGCGAAGTTTTTTGCTTCACATTTGTCCCACAATGGCAGCATGCTACGGTTTTGGGAAGTTTTTTGCTTCACTTTTGCCACCCCCGAAAAATGTCTCCGAAGTACGTCGATTTGTAGGTATCGTGGCATGGTACAGAAGATTTGTCCCCCATTTCTCTTCAATGTTAGCCCCAATAACTGATCTTTTGGAAAAGAAGAAAAAATTTACCTGGTCCGCGGAATGTGAGAAAGCTTTTAAAATCGTTAAAGAATATTTAGTCAGTGCACCGATCTTGGCTTGCCCTGATTTCGAGCAGCCTTTTGTCATTCATACTGACGCTTCAGGATTCGGGATAGGAGCAGTCCTAACGCAGAAGGTAAACGACTTAGATCACGTGATTGCTTACTTGAGTCGTTCTCTGAACAGATGTGAGAGAAACTATTCCACCACAGAGAGGGAATGCTTGCCGGTCCTGTGGGCCATTGATAACCTGAGACCCTATGTGGAAGGGACACAGTTTACTGTTGTAACTGATCATATCTCACTGGTGTGGCTGCGCAATCTTAAAGACCCCACTGGTAGATTGGCAAGGTGGGCAATGAAGTTACAATAATATGACTTCAATATAATCCATAGAAAAGGCAAGGAACACCTTTTGCCAGACTGGCTCTCACGTTCGGTACCTATAGTAAGTTGTATCCACCGAAATCAAAGCGTCACTAATAAGTGGTATAAGAGGATGGTTGACAATGTCAGTAAGAATCCTTCTAAGTTCCCTGACTGGAAACTCGAAAACGGCACATGCAGCCTTATCACCCAGTGTTAGCTATGGAATCCGAAAAGTGGAAGGAAGTGGTTCCAAAAGAGCGAATAAAAGACCTAATTTCCAGAGCACACGATACACCTCAGGACATTGCGGGGGGCAGAAAACTTATGATCGGATGAGGAAAACTTACAACTGGCCAAAAATGAAGTCCGATATTGGATCAAATATCAGAAATTGTAAAATATGTCAAGCTACCAAACCTGTGAGGGAAAAGCCTGCAGGACTCATGACTGTTCGAAAAGTTGCTGGCAGACCATGGGAGTGTCTAAGCATTGACCTAGTTGGTCCCCTACCTAGATCGACTCGAGGCTATGTCTATATCCTGACCATTGTCGATCAACTTAGCAAATTTTCAATGCATTTTCCTTTGCGAACTGCGACTGCCAACCCCATAGTTCAGGCTCTCGAAGATCACGTGTTCTTATTGTTCGGTGTGCCTAAGACAATAATTAGCAATTATGGCTCTCAATTCAGAAGCCGAGAATTAAAAAAACTCTGTGAGAACTATGGAGTAGAAATAAGACACATTGCTTTGTATCACCCGCAGGCCAATCCTGCTGAAAGGATGAATCAAATAATTAAGTCTATGCTCAGAGCGTATGTTGCAGATAACCATAGATCATGGGATCAGCACCTGGCAAAAATAGCTTGTGCCATCCGAACATCCACGCAAGAAATCACGAAATTTACCCAATACTTCATCAATTTTGGTCGCGAAATGGTAATTGACAGCTCATCACATAATATTAGTGATAAAGACACATTTGATCCAGAGGTACGGGCTTCAGCTTTAAACGAATGATGTAAAGATAAGACTTATAAAAGCAGCTGAAACCTCCAAGCAAAAGTACAACCTCCGTCGGAGGGATCTTAGTTTTCTCATACACGATTTGGTTTGGAGAAAAAACTACGTGCTTTCGGATGCTTCAAAGTTTTTCAACGCCAAGCTCGCGCCTAAATATATAGGGCCATTTAAAGTTATCAGAAAAGTGTCGCCTTGGACTTATGAATTGCTGGATACTACTGGGAAGGGTGCAGGTATTTGGCATTGTAAAGATTTGAAGCCGTATTGTTCATACAAGGATAGTGTTGACTAAGGATCATGATATAACTATATAGCTAATGTAGAGCATAGAGGTCGGTGCCATTTTTTTTTACGTAGTGTAGTCAAGTTCCGCAGTACATAACCTATGAAATTTTATTTTGTTAAACCATCGCTTATTCTCATATTTCATGTTCCACTCAGGTAGATAGATTGCTAGATTAAGGGAGCGTTAAGGTTTATTCTCAAGAAGCTTGGAATCACGGTGTTGGGATCGTGCATTTGTGCGAAGTCCAGTGATTCAGGGTGTGTAGTATAGTGTTTGAGAGAGGTAACGAGAGTCTGGTACTGGCTCACCTCCGAAAAATCTTCGAATCTAGCTGCAAAACTTTTTTAAATGAACTATTGGAGTAAACAATCGCTTTTGTTCATAGACCTTATATGATACTCTTTCGACTGGCATATAGGAACTTAGGGAGCAAGTTTGAGTAAAGCTGTTACAAGATCGTCTCAATAAGGAGAATAACGTCGTCCAATCCTCCTTAACACCTCAGGTTGTCGACGAAAGGAACGATCTTAATAAATCTTACTAATAAAAGATAGAGCGCAGTTTATATCAGAAGGTTTAACTAATATATAGTTTTCAAAGATGCACAAAGTAGCTACGTTGGCCGGACAAATACGGTACGGAGACGGAGGCATACATGAGTAGTTCGGAAAACGGGAAGTTTCCTCCTTCTACAGACTAAAATTACACTCGACCTAATCGGAGGGGAAAAATTCGGGGGGTCGATGACGTAAAAATAACTAGAACCTACTCGGCTTAGCCGGTGGGGTTAAAACCGGAGAGTCGAGGAGGAAGAAAAGGGAAAACTCACATAGCGCAAACCACCTAATGAAACATTGAAGAGGTTCCCCTTTTACGTACGATTTAATCACAGGGTAAGGTTCTTTGGACGCACTTCAATTCGTAATAAAAAGCTACAAAATAAATAAATATAACGTAGTAAATAAAGCATTTATTTTTGCTGTATGTTTAGTCTTATAACAGTAGTAACATCATCATTTGTTGGTCATTGCCGTCAGCGATTCTTTACGATTGAATTTTATTTGCATCCCTTTATATGAAGCAAGCAACCCCCCCCCCCCCCCCCCCCCCCCCCCCCCCAAAGATACTTTTGGAGTGAGCAGTAGGACGTTATTCGTTGGATAGAAATAGTTTTTAAGAAGATCAATAGATGAAGTTTTGCTATGCATTTAGTAGTTTTTAAGAGTATCAATAGATGAAGTTTTTGTTATGCACATGTACTTAATTAGCTGTTAAGGATACTGATAGATAGAGTTTCTTTAGATTAGCCCCAATTTGTTAGGACTATAGAGTTAGATATAGATAAAGGTGCTATTTACGTGCCGAAATCTCTCGGAGGAAAGGGAGGGATGTTACATGTGAAATTGTCATTAGCTTCCTCATGGGTGTGGTGACCTAAAAGAAAGGGATTCGAAATGGTATTATATCAAATATACGAAATGAATTACGTATGTCGGCCTATAATAAGCCAGTAATGCATTTAGATGATTCTGCGAAGAAATTATTATCTTTTTCAGGAGGAAGTAAATATAATGGCGATTGGATTACCTAACTGCTGGAGAGCCTCATATCGGATTTAAAGTCGATCACAATGTGCTTGAAGCCATGTCATGATACATCCATTCGGAAAAGCGCACTTAGTTTGTACATCTCAATACGGGAGGATAATTCAGCTCGATTCCTCACCTCATCCCGAGAGAGATATCACCTAAGTCTAAATTATGTAGAATAAGAATTAAGAAATAGTAAATATTATTAGTATTCATTACCTTCATGTAGATTTCGGGCGAACAATGAACACACTTCTTGAATACCTACATATACTAAATGAATTAAGAGCAATAGTCATGACAATTAAAACAAACGATAACACTTACCTGTACCATAATTTGTACTTAAACGCTCTTCAAACTTCGCGGTCAACGAAATCATATTTTAGAATCGATATTTTAAATCAAATAGCCCTATTCCTATTAGCTGAGGCAGAAACCCAAAGAAAGCTGCTAGAAATAATGGGCGGAAATGATTAGTCGCATAGGGTTTTTTTTCTGATAGATCACTGAACTGGGACAAGTCTCGGTCTCAGTCTAGTTTCAGTCATTCTTGAGGAAAAATGTACCAATTTGTTTGAGTCGGTCAGTATTGTAAACTTTTTTATTTTGATCCGAGGAGAATAGACCCATCCAAAGAAAGGAAAAGGGAGGAGAATCTAAAATAATTCGGAGTTTATCATCATATTACAAGTTAAGTCATATTTTGCATTTATTGATATCGCATCGAATTTTTTATTATATCGCTCGTTCATTTGCCCGGCTTGCTTCAAATTAACGGATTGTGAGTTGAGTAGAAGTTCATTGTGTGAAATAAAATGCTGAGGTGTATGCTTGAATTTGGTATTTCAGTGATTAATCTCGTTAATTAGTTAATTTACATACATCCTACTGTTCGATTTGAATCGAGTTCGTGCACTCGTTAACAAAAGCACGTGGCGCCCATCCAGGTGTTTGGCCTCACTTTCAACCCCACCTATCTCCATTGCTAGTCGGCAAAACGTTCGCGCACCTAAAAGTGCGTAACAGACAACTGCTAACAGTCTATTGAAAACAACGAATAAGACCCACATCAAGGCTTCAAATATTGGGACTAGCACAATCTGCAATTAGATACGACAGGATGGACCATTGGACTGTGAAGGGAAATCAACCAAATTCGCGTTGTAAAAGTTTTGGCGGTCGCACCGTATACCTATGTCGTAAATGCAACATTCAATTGCATCCAAAGTGTCATTTTTCACATCATGTCCACTAATACTATTGTCGTGTTTTTAAAATCATTTATATAGATTTTAAGCGAATTTACCATTATATTTTGAATTTAGTAAATTTTATTTTCGTTGATACTAATGCTGGTTTATTTTTATATTTTGACTCATTGGAACTCCCATTGGCAGGATAATCTACCAGCTTAAAAAAACAAGTTTTAGTTATCATACGGCAATATTAATTTTTTTAATAATGTAAGAGTGCCTCAGGTTATTACTTCTCAAAATTTCACTACAATTTGGCGAAATAAATTTGCTGGGCATTAATGGGTTAATGGATCGATAGAATTAATGGAGGGCAAGGAAGATTGAATTTATCTTGCAAAATGAGATAGTTTTAAATTCCATTTGTCGCATCTTTATGTTACATATGTTATTAATTTACAAGGCGGCTTTCCAACACAGCACGGATGTATCCGTGGCATGGTAAACGTAAATCCTGCTAGAATATATAAATTATCCTTGGAATATCCCGTCCGGTTATCACTAACGACTTAGAATATCTCTGTACCGAATGTGCGGTGTTTGGATTTGCCTTTTCTGTGCCCTTCCAACAGGACTTAATTGGTTGTACTTAGGCATAGTTATGCGTTAAATAATATTAAATTTCAGCTGGAAGAACCATGTGTAGGATTTTTAGGATTTTAAGATTTTCTGGGATTGTAAAAAATTTTATTGAGAAGTGCTTATAAAAAAAATATTCATTTAAATGCCTTGTAATATTTAATTTCAATATTTTATCTCATTGTCTAGCTTAGTAACTATAAAATTTCATTTTGTTTTTCTTTTCGTTTTTCTTCGCTTTGATTGAAATACATTTGAGAAAAACAAATTTAACTTACAGGTATATATTGTTTATTCGAAACTACACTCAGAAAAAATTTACATTTAAATAACAAAATTACAGCCTTTTAAATTCAAATTTTATCAAAAACTTTTAATTTTGAACGGAATGTTTTTGAAATAAATAATTACCTTTCTTCAGAAAAAGGGCGATTTTGATATTATATGACGTGCCAAAAAGGCAACCTTTTGTATATAAATAAAAATTCTTTTTAATATATTTAATTGAATAAATGGCTCACATTGAAAAACAAAACGAGATAGAAGAATCTAAGCCTCCGTTTGAACATGTACAATGTACGTAGAAGTAACACCGCACCGCAAACGTTTGAACATTTATTTTTCTTTTCTGAGAAGTAACTGACAATTTTTACGGCTTTTACGATAATTTTACGAAATTTTTAAAATGCAATTTTGCGATAAGTATTTCAATTGAGCTTGTGATCTTGAATAGTGCAGTATAGATAGAGTGATTGAAAATACGCAAATAGAAAGTATTGATAATTCAGTACAAATAGTACTTATATATTTTTAATAGCGAAGCAGATGAAAAAATAGCAGTGAAAACATTATTTAGTGAAGGGGTGTTTCTAGTGAGAAATAAGTCGATTTGGACAAATGGTTTTATTCAAATCTGGTTGGTTGGAGTGGCGAGAAAAAATTGTAAGTATTTTGTTGTTTTAAATGAATTTACGTCGTAAAAGTGTGCTTGTATTTGTAAGAACAAAGTTATTTTGTTATTAACTCTTGTGAGACCATAGTTTTCATACTTTTACATTTTTGTGTTAGGGTAAGCCCGTCTTAATGCCTCATTCAGTCGCGACAGCAACAACAGTTAGCAATAATCCCTCTGAAATTGTGAAATGGTTAGAAGATTGCACAAGTATATCGTCAGTACCTAGCCCAGCATCATCATCTTTAAATTAATTTCAGCGTCCTACTTGCAGTATTTATTAGAAAATAGTTGGAAAGGCAAAGAGCTTGTATCGTCGTATAAAATTAATGAATTTCTCTCAGCACATCATCAAAAAGATTTAGTTCATGTAATCGTGGATTATTTTATGGCAAATTAGAAGCGGATGTCACTAATAGATGCTGCAGCGTACGCTCAGGACATCCAGACTATATTTCCAAAAGAAAAACTGTATGTTTATAAACATAATATGCATATCTTCCCTAATTAAATAAATGTTGTGTGAAAAATTTTAGGAAACGTATTTTGTTGCAAGACAAAAAGCCAAGAAAACCCCTATTGGAAAATTTTATGACAGGTATCAAAATATACGCTTGAAATCAATAAGTAAGTCCCGATTGTCTTCATTAAGTGAAGCCGAAGTATCTCTTCCTTCGGAAAATTCAAATATTTGTGATTTACCACAAGAAAGTCAAGCACAATTAGGTTAGGTATATATTCACTGACAATTGCTTTTATTTTTTCAATAAGTTTATTTTCAGAAGAAATTGAAAAAATGAGGATTTGGTTAATAAATAACTTTGATCCGTGGCAATACGTACTAGATGTATGGATTAAAACTGCTCCAGTAAGACTAAAAAATATTAGGGATGGAACAATCGAGTGTCTTTCAAAACTTCTGGAGGCATGGCCACGTTACAATGATAGCGCTGCTTATCAACTTGTAAGTATACTAAAAGAATTTTATCTAAATTACCTTTGCAAATTTATATACATATATAATATATTATTTCAGATAGAAAGTGATTTCTCACAAATGTTTCCCGGAAAAGAAGAGCTTCTCGTAAAATTGGGCAGATTTTTTTGCAAAAAGTATCAATTATATATTATATATTGATATAAAGGATAAATTAAACGTTAATTTGCACAGCCTTTTTAAAAAATGATTCTACTCTGTGATATGTATCACTTCTTCCAATTTCAGGTTCTAAGCACTACATCGCAACACTACTACTGCATTCTATCTTACAACCACCCAGAATTCATAGAAAACTAAAGCCAACTATCACAGATACTCAAGAAGACTTTGCAATTCATGTCAGTACTATAAACGACGTGGAACCTAAGATACAAAAATATAAAGGTTATTGCTTACAGAATAAATTAAGAATGCAGCCAAAGGTAATACTTAGTTGTTGGTAGAGAAGTACATAATATTGAACATTTTTATGTTTTCTCTGACAGCATAAAATATAAACTTCCTATATTTTTAACAGCTTTAGATATTACAATAAAATTAATTTTTATATTTAATTTACAATACTCTGCAATAAGCAAGTTAGTATGGATTTTTCTACAAGAATACTTTTTTGATATTCCATCGGATAGTACATATCCTTCAATTAAAATTTTTATAAACCAGCTCAAGAGCCAAGAAACTAATCTATTTTAGACACCATGCTAACTTGTTTTTTATGCGAAATACAGGTTCGAACGACAAATATACTAATAGATCACATTAACTTAATATACGGGGTTCCAGCTATCTTTAAGTTCAAGTGTAAACAAAATAATTGCCGCCAAAAGTTTCAGATTATTTATAAATTTAAGCAACATAGATTTAAGCATGAAAAGGAAATTGCATACCAAAATAAATAAATTGTAACGAAGTTACAAATAAGTATTTTAAATCCATAAAATTCCGTTAATGCATGCCGTATAATATCAAGTAGTGCTTAACCCGATTTGACTGACTGATTTGTTTACAATGAAGTATAACTTAAATGTTCATGTATGAACAAATCCTCTTGACGTTCCATGAATGACGGTAACTCAGGATGCCTGAGATGTCAAATGTGGAATGGAATCATCAAGACGGCAACACTTTCACGTCTATAAAAGGCGAGCTGACACCGTGAATAACTCAGTCGATCATCAAGCTTCGACTGGCTGGGTACTTTATTGAACTTAGCTGCGAAGAAGTAATCGACTCAATTTCCTGCCGAGTGCGAGGTTTACCGCATTCGAGATATACCCGTCATCCCGTAGCTAGAAATATTCCTACCGAGTACGAGATTTTCCGTATTCGAGACAATTTCTCAATTTCCTGCCGAGTGCGAGGTTTACCGCATTCGAGATATACCCGTCATCCCGTAGTTAGAAATATTCCTACCGAGTACGAGGTTTTCCGTATTCGAGACAATTTCTCAAATCCTGCCGAGTGCGAGGTTTACCGCATTCGAGATATACCCGTCATCCCGTAGTTAGAAGAATAGATCTCACCCAATACAGTGTAAAAAGTGGAAAACGACCCCAAAGTAAATAGTATTAAGATTGTGTGTATTGTCACAGACAATAAAACCGACAGTTCTGTGTTAAAGCCTTATGGACAAAAGGTTAAATAGTATTAAGATTGTGTGTATTGTCACAGACAATAAAACCGACAGTTCTGTGTTAAAGCCTTATGGACAAAAGGTTAAATAGTATTAAGATTGTGTGTATTGTCACAGACAATAAAACCGACAGTTCTGTGTTAAAGCCTTATGGACAAAAGGTTAAATAGTATTAAGATTGTGTGTATTGTCACAGACAATAAAACCGACAGTTCTGTGTTAAAGCCTTATGGACAAAAGGTTAAATAGTATTAAGATTGTGTGTATTGTCACAGACAATAAAACCGACAGTTCTGTGTTAAAGCCTTATGGACAAAAGGTTAAATAGTATTAAGATTGTGTGTATTGTCACAGACAATAAAACCGACAGTTCTGTGTTAAAGCCTTATGGACAAAAGGTTAAGTAGTATTAAGATTGTGTGTATTGTCACAGACAATAAAACCGACAGTTCTGTGTTAAAGCCTTATGGACAAAAGGTTAAATAGTATTAAGATTGTGTGTATTGTCACAGACAATAAAACCGACAGTTCTGTGTTAAAGCCTTATGGACAAAAGGTTAAATAGTATTAAGATTGTGTGTATTGTCACAGACAATAAAACCGACAGTTCTGAGTGTAAAACCTTATGGGAAAAAGGTTAATAGTTTTAAGATTGTGTATTGTCTCAGACAAATAAAACCGACAGTTCTGTGTAAAACCTTATGGACAAAAGGTTAATAATATTAAGATTTGTGTATTGTCACAGACAATAAATCCGACAGTTCTGTGTTAAAACCTTATGGACAAAAGGTTAAATAAGTATTAAGATTGTGTGTATTGTCACAGACAATAAAACCGACAGTTCTGTATTAAAGCCTTATGGACAAAAGGTTAAATAGTATTAAGATTGTGTGTATTGTCACAGACAATAAAACCGACAGTTCTGTGTTAAAGCCTTATGGACAAAAGGTTAAATAGTATTAAGATTGTGTGTATTGTCACAGACAATAAAACCGACAGTTCTGTGTTAAAGCCTTATGGACAAAAGGTTAAATAGTATTAAGATTGTGTGTATTGTCACAGACAATAAAACCGACAGTTCTGTGTAAAACCTTATGGACAAAAGGTTAAATAGTATTAAGATTGTGTGTATTGTCTCAGACAATAAATCCGACAGTTCTGTGTAAAACCTTATGGACAAAAGGTTAATAATATTAAGATTATGTGTGTATTTTAAAAAATCAAATTAAATGATAAATAAAAACATTTGTTCAGAATAAAATCAAATAAGTGTTCACCTTTAATACATCAAAACCTAGTATTTATTTCTTCTTCTTCCCCGTCGTTGAACGCCTTGACCCTGGCGTAACTCCAGAGCTGACCCAAAACGTTCAACTTTAAATACAACGATTACAAAATGGCGCCCGAGCAGGGACTCTCTTTTCTGCCACTGGAGAAACGTCAGTGAATGAAGTAGAGTAGTCACCGTATATACATATCCAGAAACCAGACCGAGAAGAAGATAAATACCAGTGTGTACAATAAAATACCAGTGTGTACAATAAAATACCAGTGTATAAAATAAACAATTCCCGTAAAAATAATATCTGTGTGTTAAAACTATATAAAGTAAAAATGACCGACAAAAGTGAAATAACCGTCAGTGCCATCTACCAACTGAAAAAGGATGATTTAATCACTGAACTGAACCGTAGGAATTTAAATACAAAGGGAACCGTGGATGAATTGCGAAAACGTCTTGCAGACAGTGTAAAACGTGAACAGGCTCTTCAAGAGGAGGAACAAAACCAGTTAAAAATTGTGTCAACCGAAACTAAATCCGATAAAATGACACCTCCGATTACAAATACATCCGAAACACAGACCGATATATTGATAACTCCGATTATCAATACAACCGAAACACAAACCGATGAGCAAAGGTTTCAGCCGAATATACCGCCAGCACGCCTGAGTGTTACCGACAAGGAGACATCTTGTAACAATATTCCAAATATTCCGTACCCGATAGAAATTCGAGACCGACCACTTTCAGACGCTGACATTATGGATAAAGTCAGAAAATGGAATGTGAGATTTGACCAAGGTCAAGATCCGTTAAATTTCCTCGAGAGAATTGAGGAAATGGCACAATGTTACAGTATACCAACCGACCGAATGTTAAATACATTACCCGAGCTGCTGACAAAGACAGCACTAGCATGGTATCGTAACAACCGAGAACAATGGACAACATGGGATGAATTCATAAGTGACTTCAAACTATTTTTCCTGCCGCCACGTTTCAGTATCAAACTAGCCGATGAGATCCGAACTAGGTTACAGAAACCTAGAGAAAGGGCCAAAGATTATATCACGGCCATCCAGTCACTCATGCGCTGGCAAACAAACGTGTCAACCGAAGAGAAACTAGAACGAATTTATGAAAACATGTTACCAGAGTACCGTCTATACATCCGAAGAAAAGATTTCCGCAAACTGTCTGAACTTATTCAACTCGCAGAAGAGTATGAATATATTCAAGTTCAACAAAAATCCCGCAACACCGAAACACCACCTATCCGTCAGATGAGTAGACCACCACAAAACACCCCAGCCTTGCCAATAAATGTTTCACATATAAGGCGAGAGAGCTGTTGGAGATGTGGACAACTGGGACATCGTAGACACGAATGTCGAAATCCACCGAAAATATTTTGTTCACAGTGTGGAAAATTAGGTGTGTTAACTAGAGACTGTCATGGCCAAAACATGAACAGACCGTTAAAAGACCAAGGGATACCGGAGAGACAAGGCAGCCGAGTATCCCAGAACCAGAATCAGATGCCTTAAAAATCAGTCTACCCGATGCAACCATGATAGACGTACACTATGAGGACGACCGATATTTCATCACCATATCAATATTTGAAACACCGTGTATAGCACTCATAGATACTGGAGCTGCAAAATCATTTATTGGTAATGTAGTCAAAAAACTGCTGGAATTACATAATATTCCTCCGATATCATGTTCTTTGAGAACTGGAATGGCGAATAGTAGTGAATTTAAAATCCATCAGTCATATATGGTGGACACACAGTGGAATAATCATAAAATTTCACATTTATTCTACTACATGCCAAATCTAGCCGAAACCGTCATACTGGGAGTAGACTTTCTTCGAAAAGCTGACATATCAGTAAAAATGTGGAACCAGGAAATTTCACCAGGAATCATGAATATTGAAGAGGAAATATCCGAACCAGCAACATGTACAGTGGTAATACCCGACGAGATAGACAACATACAGGAAAACCAAATAACCGAATTCCTGTCCACTCAAATTCAAAGATTTGACAAAATCTCCGGACCCACTCCGATAACACAGCACCATATCCGAATGAAACATGACCGGCCGATAAAACAACGCTACTTCCCTCGTAGCCCCGCTATGCAAAAAATTATAAACTTGCCAATTGATGATCTACTAAAACCGAAGATACCAGTAGCAGATATTGTACAACGAATTGAAAAAATCACAGCTGAACAGATTGCTCAGCAGAATGGACCAAAGACCGCCAAAACAACTAAGGCCGCTAAACCAAGGGGACCAGGAACTATTCGTCCGAACCAAATTAAGAAAAAGCAGCCGCCACCACTAACCGATGACTTATTCAAAGGAATAGAAGCAGTGCTAGCCCCGTTTGGCAAAGCAACAAAATTTGTGGCTCATGGACCAAACGGACCGCTACGTGTGCATACCGTAGCAAATGGGTGCAGAGTTCTTCGTTGCAAGGGGCAACGGAAAGTGTTGCCACCACTACCAACCAAATGGGTTAAAAAAAAAAAAAAAAAAAAAAAAAAACCCCCACCGAACCGAAGTAAAATGATTTTTCATTCTGTTTTTATGAACTGTAAATATGTCAATAAATATTTTTAATAATCGTTTTCCACTATAAAATTAATGGAGTGCTCCAATATAAAAATCATGTTTTCCACAGTAAAATAATAAGTAACAAAACTGAACCAATGTAACAGTTTTTTTTTTGTTTTGGCGAAGAAAGAGGGGGATGTAACGAAGTTACAAATAAGTATTTTAAATCCATAAAATTCCGTTAATGCCTGCCGTATAATATCAAGTAGTGCTTAACCCGATTTGACTGACTGATTTGTTTACAATGAAGTATAACTTAAATGTTCATGTATGAACAAACCCTCTTGACGTTCCATGAATGACGGTAACTCAGGATGCCTGAGATGTCAAATGTGGAATGGAATCATCAAGACGGCAACACTTTCACGTCTATAAAAGGCGAGCTGACACCGTGAATAACTCAGTCGATCATCAAGCTTCGACTGGCTGGGTACTTTATTGAACTTAGCTGCGAAGAAGTAATCGACTCAATTTCCTGCCGAGTGCGAGGTTTACCGCATTCGAGATATACCCGTCATCCCGTAGCTAGAAATATTCCTACCGAGTACGAGATTTTCCGTATTCGAGACAATTTCTCAATTTCCTGCCGAGTGCGAGGTTTACCGCATTCGAGATATACCCGTCATCCCGTAGTTAGAAATATTCCTACCGAGTACGAGGTTTTCCGTATTCGAGACAATTTCTCAAATCCTGCCGAGTGCGAGGTTTACCGCATTCGAGATATACCCGTCATCCCGTAGTTAGAAGAATAGATCTCACCCAATACAGTGTAAAAAGTGGAAAACGACCCCAAAGTAAATAGTATTAAGATTGTGTGTATTGTCACAGACAATAAAACCGACAGTTCTGTGTTAAAGCCTTATGGACAAAAGGTTAAATAGTATTAAGATTGTGTGTATTGTCACAGACAATAAAACCGACAGTTCTGTGTTAAAGCCTTATGGACAAAAGGTTAAATAGTATTAAGATTGTGTGTATTGTCACAGACAATAAAACCGACAGTTCTGTGTTAAAGCCTTATGGACAAAAGGTTAAATAGTATTAAGATTGTGTGTATTGTCACAGACAATAAAACCGACAGTTCTGTGTTAAAGCCTTATGGACAAAAGGTTAAATAGTATTAAGATTGTGTGTATTGTCACAGACAATAAAACCGACAGTTCTGTGTTAAAGCCTTATGGACAAAAGGTTAAATAGTATTAAGATTGTGTGTATTGTCACAGACAATAAAACCGACAGTTCTGTGTTAAAGCCTTATGGACAAAAGGTTAAGTAGTATTAAGATTGTGTGTATTGTCACAGACAATAAAACCGACAGTTCTGTGTTAAAGCCTTATGGACAAAAGGTTAAATAGTATTAAGATTGTGTGTATTGTCACAGACAATAAAACCGACAGTTCTGTGTTAAAGCCTTATGGACAAAAGGTTAAATAGTATTAAGATTGTGTGTATTGTCACAGACAATAAAACCGACAGTTCTGAGTGTAAAACCTTATGGGAAAAAGGTTAATAGTTTTAAGATTGTGTATTGTCTCAGACAAATAAAACCGACAGTTCTGTGTAAAACCTTATGGACAAAAGGTTAATAATATTAAGATTTGTGTATTGTCACAGACAATAAATCCGACAGTTCTGTGTTAAAACCTTATGGACAAAAGGTTAAATAAGTATTAAGATTGTGTGTATTGTCACAGACAATAAAACCGACAGTTCTGTATTAAAGCCTTATGGACAAAAGGTTAAATAGTATTAAGATTGTGTGTATTGTCACAGACAATAAAACCGACAGTTCTGTGTTAAAGCCTTATGGACAAAAGGTTAAATAGTATTAAGATTGTGTGTATTGTCACAGACAATAAAACCGACAGTTCTGTGTTAAAGCCTTATGGACAAAAGGTTAAATAGTATTAAGATTGTGTGTATTGTCACAGACAATAAAACCGACAGTTCTGTGTAAAACCTTATGGACAAAAGGTTAAATAGTATTAAGATTGTGTGTATTGTCTCAGACAATAAATCCGACAGTTCTGTGTAAAACCTTATGGACAAAAGGTTAATAATATTAAGATTATGTGTGTATTTTAAAAAATCAAATTAAATGATAAATAAAAACATTTGTTCAGAATAAAATCAAATAAGTGTTCACCTTTAATACATCAAAACCTAGTATTTATTTCTTCTTCTTCCCCGTCGTTGAACGCCTTGACCCTGGCGTAACTCCAGAGCTGACCCAAAACGTTCAACTTTAAATACAACGATTACAAAATAAATGTAAAATCGGGGCATTCAGTATAAAATACTAATAATTTAAGTAATTTTAGTAAAAGCGCTATTGTTAATAACTCTAATATTACCGATCGTCAAACCAGTTTTGGTGAAAGTGAGGTAAATGCAGTAGGTCGAAGTTTTGGTCCCACAGAATGTTTAAAGGTTATTGAAAAATCTATGCTTGCATTTTCCTTGCACCTACATGCTCAACCTTATTTAAATCGCAAAAATGTTACAGACATTCAAAATTCTTTATCGAAATTTTTCACAAAACCTGCATCTGAGATCTTATCTTCTATTTTACCAGAAGTCGAAAACAATAATACGCGCTTACAATTAGAACACATATTGAACGAAATTGCAGATCCCTTTCAAACAATTAAATCAGAATATAAATTCCTTAAACATATAGAATCAATAAATATTTATCGACATCCTAAAGTTTTTGCAATTAGCAATGAAGTAATGGGAACAACTCGTTTTTCGTGCCCATCATTAGATGCAAATCAAGTACAGGGTTGTATGTTAGATATAAAATTTCAAATTCGGAAGTATTTCGAAGCTGGAGATATTTTGAAACGGACGATGGCAAATATAAAATTGTTAGAAGGGGACAATACTATAACTTAGGGCTGAACTCTATTCTAGGTTTTGTTTCTTTATTCAATAGTAAATTCTTCTGCCGTTTATGTAAAAGGAATAAAAAGGAAACTCAGTCCGATATACTAGAATATTCCAATGACTTAAGAGACCAAGATAACTATAAAGAGGATCTAACTGTAAATGACTTTAAACAGACAGGAATAAAAGAAAATTCAATATTTAATTCGCTAAAATATTTCCACATAACAGAAAAGTATTGCTGTGATGTTATGCACGTCATTTTTGAGGGTGTTTGCAAATATGATTTAGAGAAAGTTTTAGAATATTTTATTTTCAATGAGAAATTTTTTACACTTGAAACACTAAACTGCAGGAAGCAAACATTTAATTATGAGAAAATGGAAATCGGAAATTTAAGTCCACCGATTGAGAAACATCACATTAAGGCATCAAACTTTAAAATGACGGCAAGTGAAATGAAATCGTTTGTGCATTTTACGGCTCTCATCATAGGAGATTTACTTCCAGAACATAACGAAGTCTATGAGTTCCTTCTGATATTAGTTCGAATCATAGATATATTACTTTCATCCGTTTTTAACAACAGCATTTTAGAAGAACTAACAAGTCTAATAACATCACATAATCAGTTATATTATCCCTTTTCGGAGAATCTTTAAAACCGAAACATCATTTTCTTCTTCACTACCCATCCGTAATCAGAAAGTGTGGTCCAATTAAGTATTTATGGTCGTTTCGATTTGAGGCGGAACATAGACTACATAAAGATTATGCACATAATATCTGCTCGAAACTAAATATCCTTATCAATTAAATCTGCCCTGCGATTCTCACATTTGCTAATTTCTGAAGATTTTTTCGGTGAAGATGTAGTTTATGAACATGACAATAAATGTGAGTTTAAGAACAAAGAATATTTCCAACGTGTTGAGTTACCAGAAATAAACGGCTTGTCTTCCGTCTTGTTAATTAAAAATCTCATATACAAAGGAATTCGTTTTGAAAATGGTTATTACTTTAGTATAACTTGTGCTGATAACCAGATGCCTTTGGTATATGAAATATTTGATGTAGTAAAAGTAATGGATGAATATTATTTTGTAAGTAAAAAATGGAATATATTACGTTATATAAAGCATTACCTATCATACGAAATAGAGGAGACAGCGCTGGATAAGCATAGATGTATTCTTCCATAATCAAAACTCTAAAATTGGTTCCTTTAAATATGGTGATATACCTTTTGAAAACTCCTATTTTTAAAAAGGAAGATTTTTAATTCAAAACTAAACAAAATACTAGGTCAAAAGGAAAATTCAAAAGGAAATGTTTTTTCGTTTGAAATGGAATTTTTTTGTTTAAAATGAATAGATTGTATATATAAAAAGAAAAACTTTGGTTTTAAATGAAATAACTATTAATTTAAAAATGAAAACTTTTCGTGTATATGGAAATCTAGTAAAACTAATATATTTTGGTTCTTTTTGATTTAAGAAGTCTGAGCCTGTTATGTATTTTTAAAGCACAGCCTTTTGCGCAAAATTCATAAGTAAATCCTTTTAATATAACCCCCAAATCTTTTTAAAATCAAAAGAATTGTTTCTGAGTGTAGGAACTAGGAATGTAAATTCATAAAAGGAGACTTGATTGCAATAATTATAGCTGAATAAATTTCTAACAAAGCAAGTATAGTTAAAAAAACAAACTCTTAAATATATGTATTGGGCTGGGCGCCCGAACTAATACAATCATTTGAATCTAATGATACATGGCATATTTTTCTCTATACAAATCAATAAATGAAAAATTATAAGGAGAGTATTTGTTTATTTTCAGAATGACGTAGCACCTCATCCAATTAAAAAAAAAAAAAATAAATACAGAAAAAAGTTATTGTTTCACGACAAATTAACGACATATTGCAAAATGTATAATTTTCCAATCCGATAAGTTTATTCCGAGTTCCAGTGAGTTGCGGTGCTAACTTCATGTCAACTTAGCACCACAGCCAGTTTCCTTTAGAAAAAGGACACGGCAAGTTTATGGTTTCCACGACAAATTAACGACAAATTCCGAGATGTATAATTTTCCAATCCGATAAGGTTTGGCCGAGTTCCAATGAGTTGCGGTGCTAACTTGAGGTCAACTTAGCATCACATACAGTTTTCTTTAGAAAAAAGGACACGACAAATTTATGGTTTTCATCAAAAATTAACGACAAATAACAACAGATTATGAGATCGTTCCGGCGAAATTGAGGTGCTCACTTTACGTACGTGAATCTTAACTAGGTGGCAGAAATGCCGTGGGGGGCCATGGACGGTAAACAGAGATCATGCCATCTGGTCCCTATAAGATTCTTCGGGTGAGTGATTTATGAGGTCCCTTCAGGACCTGTGTATTGCGTTTCTTTTTTTGTAATCTTTCGGTAGTAGATCTCATTCTTCCTTTCTTTTTTCTAATTTTTGCAAGGCACGATATGTTTTTTTGTTTATGGTCGAGTAACAGGCAGTTTTTACTTTATAGTGAACCCACCCCGCACTCTCCACTTATAGACCAAGGTGCTAGCGTGTAGGCCTGTTAAACTGTCACTGAGTGAGCTGTCATCCATTTCTCATAGTCGGACTTTACGTCCAAGAGCCTTCACTTTTATCAGAGCTATCATAACATATACTTCAAGTAGAGATCCAGTAATAAAAATATCATGTAAACGCACAATGATTTCAAGTATACTTGAGTCAAGTAAATCACAAAATTTTGTTCGATTTACTTGAAAAACTTCAACATATTTATCTATAAATCCGCAATTCTGTATTCAAGTAAATTTCAATACAAATATTTGGAATTAATTCAACCAGAAACACTACTTGAGTTTCAAGTGGAGTACCCAAGTATTCATGTAAACGTACTGTATGTGACATATAATATATATACACTATGATTCACACCCTGCTTAAAGTACAAGGTTATCTCTAGCGCTGTCTATCACTCGAACTTCAAAAAATTGTGTCTGTAATAATGGCACCCTGTTTTAAGTACAAGGAACTCTCGCGCTTACAAAAATTGCATATGTAAGATTCGCAACCTGTTTAAAATAAATGGCTCACTGGAACATCCAAATCTTTTCACAGAACTATAAGTAATTTCATAGAAGAGGCAGAAAATTTTGTAGACTGCGACCTTCGCGCTAAATCGTCAGACGGGGAAATATCAGCAGCTTGTACATCTGCTACACCAAGGCAGGGTACAAGCTCGCACTGTTATTCCGCGAGTTTTGCCAAACCTTCTCCTACTCCGCGGAAAAGGCGTAGATTGGATGATGGAAAGAATGAAATTCTCTCAGAGGCTGTGCAGTCCTTCAAAAGCCTACTAGGCGACATTAGGATGAAGTCTGTAGGGTAGAAAGCTAACTCACCGATGATACTCTTCTTTGAAAATCTTTCCAGACGCATTGAGGGAAAATATACGGAGAGTCAGAAATTGGAGCTCCAGCAAGCTTTCCTTGAAGCGTGTATAAGAAAAAACACGGAGTTTAAAGAAAGAGGCGAATAAACTGTAATTCGAAAAAGTACAATAAAATGAATATAAAATCTAAATGTACAAAATATTACTTAAAATAAAAATAAATTCAAATAACATTGTTATTGATGTAATCTTTTAATTTATTCCTTAAGTTAAATGCAGCTCGGGGGCAATTGCCGCTAGTAGAATTTGTCGTGTAATAAAATGTTTTAATTGTGGTGAAAATGAAACCTGCGAATAAGTGTCCCAAACCTAAACTAGAGTGCAACAAATGTAAAAAACTAGGTCATGACATAAATTCATGCAAATACAAAGAAAGCAAAAGTGTTTTTGTGAGTCGCGAAGCAAAAGAAGACACGAACAAAAATTCGTGCTATTTCATCGATTGCAAAGTGAACGGTAATAACACTCGTGGTTATATAGATACTGGATGCTGTGCTGCAATGATTCAGGAAACCTGTGTAAAGGACTTAGGATTAGAATTGCAGCCATGTTCTACTAGCATTTCGGGATATGCAGGAGGAGTAGATTTAGCCCTAGCTAATGTGGAAGAGCTTATCGTACCGAATACAGACCAAAACATTCCTGTGATGATTGGATAAAATTTTATAAACCGAGATGATATAACAATGGTGTTGAAAAACAACGAATTACGACATTTAAACAAGCAAATTGCAACATTATCAGAAATAGAATGTTTACCGCCAGCTAAAGAGGCACTTTGGGCTAAGTGTTTTACTGTAATACCCCCTAATCATGCTGGATACGTCGCTATACACGGGAATGAAGACAATATGAAAGTTTACGTAGAACAAAATCAGCGGGGAAAGCCTAACGAAGAACACTGGATTGGCAGATGTTTCACAAATTCATCTGATGGAGCAGTTTTAATTATGAATACGTCAAATTCAACAATAAAATTTCATCCAGATGAGGTAATTGCTCGAGGACTACCGTGTCATCTAGATACCAATAAAAAAGAAAAGGTAAGCGTATTAACTGTAACCGAAAATAATTTAGAGCTACTTAGCATAGAAGATTTAGAGAAGAGTATTGACCAAGATATAGGGCAAGAATTGAAGGAAAAATTATTTGAGTTGCTAAATGAATACAGAGACTGTTTCGCACAGAACCTAAAAGAGTTAGGAAAGACAAAATTGTTGGAAATGGAAATTACTCTACAGACGATAAACCAATTACCTACCGGCCTTACCGTTTAGCTTTGACAGAAAGAAAAGTTGTAAGGAACATAGTAAATGAATTAAAAGAACGAAATAATAAGAGACTCAATCTCACCCTACAGTAGTCCAATATTGCTGGTGGAAAAGAAGAACGGCGAATACCGTATGTGCGTGGACTATCGGAAATTAAATACTAAGACAATTAAAGATAAATATCCGATGCCACGTATTGACGATGATCTAGACAAATTAAAAGAATGTCGGTATTTCACAAGCTTGGATCTGGCGTATGGTTACCACCAAATTGCAGTTAGTAATTATGCGATAGAAATGACAGTTTTTATTACTCTTGATGGGCATTTTGAATATTTAAGAATGCCTTTTGGATTAGTCAATGCTCCCGCAATATTTCCCTCACGTTTCACTGATGTATTAGCTTATATGGATGATATTTTGGTACCTTCAAAGACAATCGAAAAAAAAAGTTAATTATTTGGGGTATGAATTACGCTCGCAGGGAATTCAACCTTGTCGAACAAAAATAGCAGCTGTGGAAAATTTCCCTAAACCGATCGATGTTCATCAAATCCGTCAGTTTTTAGGATGGCTAGCTATTTTAGAAGATTTGTGTGCAAATTTGCATCTATTGCAACTCCACTGACGAAACTATTGAAGAAAGAGAGCAAGTTCGAATGGACAGGCGATCAAGAAAAATCATTCAGTACATTTAAAAGTAGATTGACTAAAATACCAATCCTTGCGCTCTACAATAACCAAGCGAGAAGAGAGTTGCACACCGATGCCTCCGAGGAACAACAGTATCACTCCTACGAACTAGAGACACTTGCTGTAGTATACGCGCTGAAGACCTTCCGGGTGTATTTAATAGGAATTAGTTTCAAAGTTATAACCGACTGTAGTGCAGTTACGAGTGCTTTCAGCAAACGGGACTTAATACCAAGAATAGGTCGTTGGTGGCTTTCTACCCAAGAATTCGACTTTTCAATAGAGTACCGTCCTGGCACTAGAATGGCTCATGTTGATGCGCTTAGCCGAAATCCCATAGAGACATCACTAAATGAGCATGTGTTAATAGTTGACATTACAACAGATGACTGGGTTCTGACGGCGCAACAAAAAGATGATCGATGTAAATACCTTATTAACGTGCTTAGAAAACAACCTATAACGAAGGAAGATAAAGTCATTCATAAAGAATACTGCCTGAAGAACAACCGACTATACAGGATAACAAAAGAAGGAAAACGCTGGGTAGTGCCTAAAAGTTTTCGCAAAGAAGTAGTAATGTGCCATCACGACAACGTTGGTCATTTTTCATTAGAAAAGACATTACACTATATATAAAAAAAAATACTGGTTTGCCGCAATGAGAAAATATATAAAGAAATATATTTCTTGTTGTTTGGGATGTATAATAAATTTCCAGCGGGTAAGCAATCGGGAGAATTACATCCCATTGAAAAGACATCAATTCCATTTGACACTCTCCACGTTGATCACCTGGGGCCATTTGTGAAAAGTTCACGACGCAATACCCATATTGATTACGATTATTGATGGTTTTACGAAGTATGTTTTCCTAAAAGCAGTACCAAACACGAAAGTGGAACCCGTGATTAAGGCGTTTGATGCAATGATCAATGTATTTGGAGTTCCTCGCCGAATAGTTTGTGACAGAGGTAGTTGTTTTACCTTTGGTAAGTTCATGGACTATTGTAATAAGTTGGAAATAAAGAGAGTACTTAACGCTATGGCAACGCTAAGAGCAAATGGACAAGCGGAAAGGTACAGTCGTACCATTCTAGCATCTATTACCTCATCCAACGAGGATGAGAGAAAATGGGACGAAACTATATCATCTATTCAGTTGGGTCTGAATGCTACTATTAATAAGTCAACCGGAAAAAGTCCATATGAATTGTTATTTGGTTATACACCTCGTAGTTCTATTGACTCATTTATATCGAACGAAATGGTGGAAAATGCTACCAATAATGTTCACGTAGAAAGAGAAAAAGCCTCTCTAAATATTGCAAGGAGTCAAGAAACTCAAAAAAAGTATTACGATGGCAGACGTGCCAAAAGCAGAATATATACTTAAGGTCAGTATGTATTAGTCAAGCGACCAAAGGGGTCAAATGATGGTAATAGCAGAAAGCTGCTGCCAAAGTATAGTGGACCGTATCAAATTACAAAAGTATTAGATCACGATCGCTATATTGTAGAAGATTTATCTGGCGCGACACGTTCGCGAAAAAAATATGTCGGAGTATGTCCTGGCGATAAGTTAAAACTATTCCAACACCTGACTGATACAGACGACAACATGTCGGATATATCAGATTCAGAATAAAACAAGTTAACGTATTGATATTATTTTATTCTCACAGCATCTACCAACGGGAAATCTGTCACGAGGACATGACGGAAACGAGAGCGGCCGAGCTGTAAGCAGCTGCAAGGCCATACAACAGGAATTCTAAGAAGAAAATATAGATCAAATAAGCGGCACATAATTCTGTACCTTACCAAGTAGGACTCATTTGCATTAATTACGGTTAAAGTTTTTCTAAGTGTAAGGATACGGATTGTTTTTATGATAGGTAGATGGTTGAGGAGGTAGATTAAGTAAAACAGAGATTCATTCGGTTGTAACAGTTTGTTAGCGAGAGGTTGCATTTTTATAAATATTTTCAAAGTGAGAATAAAAGAACAAATTATTGACTTTTCGAGTTTTACGTTATATATTATATATGTCAGTGGCCCAAGTACACTTGCAGCGAATATGACTCCGTCACTGCGACCCCCAAGTGCTCCAATATCTACGGCTGTGGGCCAATAGTTGTGATCACATGCTGCTAACAATACGATATTATGATGTCCTTTATAATTGAAATAGGAGGATCTCGCGTTTTGTGGGCAAATGATGTTGACATGATTCCCATCAATAGCGCCAACACAGTTTGGTCGCAAACCCATGAGCCTAAGCTTCATAGTCAATTTAATTCGGAAGTGACAAATATAATTCAGATAGAAGCTTCCGAATTATTTCGCAAGTCTCATATACGATTCCTCGTACCGTGGACACTCCCATTTTGAAGCTTCTCACGAAAACCTGCATTGGGGCACGTTTTATTATGTAAGGAGGTATATTTTTTTCCTTTTAAAACATAAAATATTTCCAGGTAAAAGTAAAATGGCTAATATCATAGCCCGACATCAGAGAGATGTTTTTTCCTTAGTCCTCTTAAATTACCTTGCCTGAAATTCATCCGTTTGGCGATAGTGATGTATAGGCGCCAGTAAGAAAATTTTAAACAACGCATGAGCGAAACTCTTCCATACTAGTTTAAAAATATAGCTGTGTACCCTGCAGGATTCATCCATTACACAAGGAAAAACTAAGACGAGGCGAACCTCTACTTTGACTCAATACAGGCGCAGACACAATTATACATTATCGGAACACCACAAACAATGCTTTTGTCTGTTAGCGGAACACCACACTAACGAACACAGTAGAAGGAGAACACAGTAGAAGGAGAACACTATACAGAGTCAATGATAGCCTAACGTGGTTCGTGTTGCTCCCGCAATTTTTCTTTTATTTGCCGGTAATCTAATTCAGTGCTTTCTTTTGAATTTACATTTTTATCGGTGAAGTGACCTATTATCGAAGAGTGCATGCAACATCTAATCGATTCCTTTTGTGAATTTCTATAATTTACAAATAATTTTAATTACTGTGGCTTTAACAATGGCAGGTCGCAATACCAAAAATTCGGGCAAAGCTCTACAAGTGCAAACTAGTCAGCAGAGTGTTGGTGATCAGGTCCACACTCCAACATCGCTATGCATTCCAGCTAATGCTACTACCGATGATGATGTGTTGGTGCGTTTAGAGAAGCGTATAATAATAAGCATTACAGCTATAATTGACGAAAAGATGCAGTCATTAAAAGCAGCATTGGTTGACAAAATAAATGAATCTGTCTGTGCCCTGCGCCTGGAAGTGGAGTCACTACGTAAGACTGTGAGTGAAGTGCAGCAAAAATGCGAATCGTATGAAGCAGCTATCGATGACACGAAACGTATCAATCGTCTTAGTGACGTCGTTGTAAATAATATCCCACAAGTAAATACGCTTGAGCCTCTTGCAGTCATTAAAAATATCTCTGACGTCATCGGACATTCTCTATCTCCGTATGCGGATGCTTTTTGGCTGAAGTCTAACCGAAACAAGAACACAAATGGTCAGCATAGCAGAAATGTAAACAACCCACTCATTGTCAGGTTCTCATGCCACAATGAAAAAAGGTTATTTATGGGGCTTCTTAGAACGCACGGCGGACTCAAATTAAATGAGATTAATTGCAAATTTATATCCGACGGAATTATCCATATTAATGAAAGCCTAACGCCCCTTAATAATACTATCCTTCGTGCGGCTCTTCGTATGCGACGGTCAGGCGAAATATATTCTGCTTTTACGAGGAATGGACTTGTCTATATTAAAATAAAAAAGGATGATGCAGCGAGTAGAATAATAACCAACCTTAGCCAATTGGAAGCTCTACCACCAGTTCCAGTTCCGTAAACTGTGGGAGTCAATAGTAACAACAAAATTATTATGAGCATTATATATTATTTGACATTCTGTATTTTAAGAAATTTTAATAATTTTATTTCTATTTTTCTTCAAATTTTTATATTAGTCAATGAATTACTAGCTCTATCATCAACTCTTGAATTATTTAGTTTCCTTCTAGTTGTCGGGAAATCGTGTGAGGTGTACATGTGCATTGCTTTACTTAAATCATCTCAAATGTCATTAATTTGCGTGGTGGGCTGGTCGCGGGCTTGTTTGCTTGCCGGATGTCTCAGGTGGAACATAGCATATCTATGACACCTTTTGTTAGCCAATCGCCGCTGTATGGAGTCAGATCGCTTTTCAATATCTTTGGTGCTCAGAATACAAGACTCAATGTATGCCATCTAAATGCGCGTAGCATCCGAAATAAGATTGATATAATGCTAGAGCTTTTCGAGGGATCGGGAGTTCATGCTGTTCTAGTTTCTGAAACGTGGTTGAATGAATATGTTTGCTCTCGTTCGGTCTCTCTGCCTGGATATAGCATCTTTCGCTGCGACCGTGTTGGCCGCAGAGGAGGAGGCGTGGCAATCTATGTCAAGGACTCTCTAAGGCCGAAATTGATGATGTATTCAAGTCCCTGTGCTAGTTTTGAGTTTGTTTGTGTCGAAATTAGCTCAAATGGATGTAACTGTGCGTTAGTTGCTGTTTATTCACCACCAAATAGTTTCAGTGAGGAGGCCGTTGCTGAATTCCAGAGGTTCTTGTCCGATCTATCAACGCGGTGCAACAATATCATAGTTGGTGGAGATTTTAATGTCGATGTTCTGCGAGATGATTCCACCACTCGCTGTTTAAGGTACGTTCTTCAAACTCTTGATTTAAAAATATTGAATTCAATTCCGACATACTACAACACTCAATATCCATCTCAACTGGATCTTTTCCTAACAGTTCACACGGATTCTGTGCTGTTAGTAAACCAGGTTAGCCCACCTGATAGTTTTGACCATGATTTCTTATACATGACATATAATTTTCCAGTCAATTTCGCTCCTTTGTTTACTTCATTCGCTTACCGTGATTACAACAATCTGGATCATGATAATCTGTTCAATGACTGCAGGGCGATGCCGTGGGAAAATGTATTTAACTGTCACTTGGTGGATGAAAAGGTTGTACTGTTCACAGAGTATATCAAATATTTATACGATAAGCACGTTCCATTGAGGATTTGCCATCAGCGTACCAGTGGATGCCCTTGGTTTTCAAATGAAATTCGCCATCTCATAGCAGAGAGAGATCTATTGTACCATCAGTTCAGGACTTCTGGCTCTGATTCAGACCGTAGTCGCTACAGAGTGGTGCGAAATAGAGTCACTTCTGTCATTCGATTGGCCAAGCGAAGGTACTTCAATTCGAAATTAAATCCTGCTCTGCCCGCTAGAAATTTGTGGAGTAACCTGCGTAGGCTAGGTGTGTACTATAAAGACTCCGCTCCTTGTGAACTCGATCCTAATGAACTAAACAACGCTTTCACATCTATTCAATCCCCAGCCAATTTACCCTATCAGCAGCGACTGGGCACTGATGAAGTAGTTCAGAATAATAATAATAGTGGTTTCTCGTTCAGATGTGTAGATCTCCATGAAATATTTAATGCGATTAGTAGAATTAAGTCATCTGCTACTGGTCCTGATGATATCTCGCCAAGATTTATAAAAATCATTTTTTCATCCATTTCTCATATTTTAGTGCATGTGTTTAATATGTGTTAACTACTTCGCAGTTTCCATCACTTTGGAAAAAAGCTATCGTGTTGCCAATTCCCAAGTCTCGAAAATGCTCTGCACCAGATGATTTTCGGCCGATTAGCCTGCTCTGCTTCCTCAGCAAAGTTCTTGAGAAATTAATGCATTCTCAAATTACTTCCTTTCTCAATCAACAATCTTTACTATCTTGCTGGCAGTCTGGTTTCAGGCCACGGCATAGCTCTGAGTCGGCATTGCTCAAAGTGGTATCGGACATTGGTGATGCAGTTGACAGAGATCGGATAGCCATACTAGTCCTTCTGGATTTCAGTAAGGCGTTCGATTCGATTAATCATGATATCCTTCTTCTCAAATTGCAGCAGAATTTCAGTTTCTCATCTACCGCTATCTCTCTTATCAAAAATTTTCTCCTCTGCCGTAGCCAATCGGTTAAGACTCAAACAGTTTCATCTCCTTTAACTCTTCACTACGGTATACCCCAGGGTTCTATTCTCGGTCCTCTTCTCTTCTGTCTATACATAAATGATCTACCCACGATTTTACAAGATACTTCGGTCCACCTTTACGCTGATGACGTACAAATCTATCTAGATAGGCCAATTGGCTTAATCGAGGACGGCGTCATTCGGCTTAACAATGACCTTGATAGGATCTGTGACTGGGCCAGTCGCAATCAACTAATTCTAAATCCAAACAAGTCAAACTGTCTATTTGTGAATAGGAGGGATTATGACCTAAATGATCTACCAGTAATTAAGATCAATGGCATCGTCATACCATATGCTAGGTCGGTTAAAAACCTGGGCGTCGTGCTAAATACCAAGTTTACCTGTTGTGATTATATATCTAATACAGTTGGAAAGGTGTATTCTTCCCTGAGAATGTTAAGAATGTCTGCGAATATATTGTCACAATGCATGCGTATGAGGCTTGCAAAGGCTCTCGTGCTACCTCACTTTATCTTCGGGAGTCTAATATTTCCAAAACTGGACTCTTGCTGTCAGCGGAAATTAACGGTAGCTTTCAATGATACGATTCGATTTATATTCGGCTTGCCCAGATTTTCTCATATTTCATCCTATGTCGACTCATTTCTTGGATGTTCTCTCGAAACATTCCTCATGAACAGAAGGCTGAAATTTTTGTACAACTTGATCTATGCGAAAGAGCCAGCTTATCTCCAGGACCGTATTCAATTCCTGAGCTCCACTCGACATCGTCGTCTTCTGTTACCTAGCTTTGTTACTCAAATTGGTGAGCGATCTTACTTCGTACAGGTCATTCGTAAGTGGAATGGCTTACCCGTCAGCCTTCAGCGGGCTGGCTCCGTTGGAACATTCGGCCGGCTCTTGGCTTCGACCCTTTTGCCTTAGTACGCACTGACTGATGCTGTGCACTGTATTGCGCTACACCTCTTCGATTTCTCGACTATATTTTTGTACACATTATCATTATTATTAATATTTGTTTTCTTTTCTTTTTTTTGCTTTCTGAATCTAGTTTAATTTTTTTTTTCTTCTACTATAATATTATATTATCTCACATATCAATTGTTCTAAATATTTGTATAACTTTTTCATTGTTATGATTCTTCCCGCGCTTGTATTTTACACACACACTGTTAATATTTAGAATTTTTCCTACGTTAATTGTACACTTTTAAGATTTCTAAAATCTTATGTATCTTTGCCAGCAATAAAATTTATTATTATTATTACTATCCGCGCAACCTCATAAACATATGAGCAAAACTATGCTGCGTGTCAGTAGAATTATCAGCTCGCCTATGCATTATGATTTCACAACAATTTATTACATTTAATATGGATCTTTTATCAATCACAGGTACACAGGATTTATTTTATCTGAATCCACACATGCAACAAGTAAAAAAGCTAGAATTGGTCTAAGACCAATTCTTATGATACCCTAGATGAATGCTCGTATGAAATTTCGTATTGTCACCCTTCTGTGCAAAAAAACCTAAATTTTTATATGGCAACACAAAGAAGGAGTTGCCCGATTTAGCCCATATTGATGCGTTCTCAGGCAGTGTCCAAATATATTTATATTGGAAAATGAAAGTTTTGTATGGCAACCCCGCGAAGGAGATGCCCGATTTGTCTCATTTTCGAACTTAATTTTGCGTTTTTTTTTTAAAGTCCGTGTACAAAATTTCAGCTCTCTAAGTATACGCGTTCTCGAGTTATCATGTGCACAGACGGACAGACGGACAGACACACGGACGAACATGCAAAAATCAAAATAACTTTTAATATTATTCGTGGGTGTCCAATCCATTTTGCTCTACGATCATTATTTCGAGGTGTTACAAACGGAATGACAAACTTAGTATACCCTATGGATTTCATCTAAGGTATAAAAACACAGGAAAAGAGCACTCAGTGAATATACTCACTTTCTTGCTAATATTTCTGTACTACACAAATTCAACGACATGTTCACTAGAAGGTGAACAATAAAGCTGATCCTGAGCGTAAAGGAAAGGGAAAATTACTGAAAGGAAAGATTCAATACTGTTTCGAGTGACTTCATTTTTTAATCTTCTTTTCTTTTTCTTTTTGTCTTATTTAAACCTAAATTAATTTACGTCTTACAGTTATTATTTCTAAATTGTTTAAAAGTTTGTTGTCCATCAGTATATAACACAACAAAATTAAAAACCGATAATAATGTACGAATTGTCGAAAATATTGTCAAAATTACAATGACAGCACCAACCCCGCTATTGTCATTTTGTTTTTAATTCTCTGATGCATGTCTTGAGGCGAGCTGCGAGGAAGCCTGAGAGAGGCCAGGCCTAAGGCTTGCTTGGATGAGTTTCTGCCTTAATGTAGTCAGGTGTATGAGTTGGCTGTCTTCCACGGAGAGACCGATTGCAGTTATAGCCTTATATTCACTTCGATCCCAGTCATCCTTCAATTTATCATCTTCTGGTTTCGTTTCATTTACGTTTTTCCATACACCATCGCGCATTAATATTATTTGCATTTTCATTTTCCACAATTGATAATTGGAGTCAATTAATTTAGTGACGCCAACTTTTTCATTCAAATCACCCATTCTGTCCACTTGCCTTGTTTGGCTTCACGAACAAATCAGCAACACAATAATTCAAATATATTTTTAATTAATAAAATAAAACTCAATTGAAAGTACTGCTACTCAACTGGGCCCATAACCTGTTAACGCAAACGAGTTTTATAATTATTATATTTGTTCAATAAAATGAACTGCTTAATAAAAATTACACTTCCAGATGTTTTTCCCACATTGACAACATCGCGTGATCAATTTTAATCACTTGGCTTATCAATTGTGGAACAATAAAGATTTAAAAAAGAATTAGGTTCGATTATCATTTTCAACATCGGTTGGCAATGGTGATCAGCATGTGGGTAATGCACGCGGTACAGTTGGCATGAGCCCAAAGCACACAAGAAGTGCACCGATACCATATTTCGTGGTCTCGCCTGAATTTGCAACATACAAGATACAAGTTACCTGTGCCTTCTGCATCGTCGTCTTCGTCATCCTAGCATAACTCGTCCGTTTTCACGTATGACGTCGAAGCATCATTCGATTGATTCCTGCAGAATTTTCTTCTTAACCTTCTCAAGACTAACTTTCTGTAGCTTTCTTTTCTTTCCCACCCCTTTTCCCTTGCTTTAGTCATCCTTTTGTTTTCTTTTTCGACCAGGGCGTCTTTGATTGTTGTTGAAGTCAAAATCATTGCGTGCTGTTTTTTATACCCTAGCCTAGAGGAAATCTAAAGGGTATACTAAGTTTGTCATTCCGTTTGTAACACCTCGAAATAATGATGGTAGAGCAAAATAGATTGGACACCCACACACGAAATTTCGTTTTCCACTAGGGGGACACTGCCTGAAAACGCGACAACGTAGATAGCTGAAATTTGGTAAATGGTGTTTTTATAATAATAAAAAAAAAAGTTCAAAAATGGACTAAATCAGGCATATAAAAATTTTGGTTTTTTACGTATACTGTGAAAACCATCAGTTCTAGGCATTTTCATTGTACTAAAAACTTGTTTAGAATATGAAACCCTATAAAATTGGTTATAATAATTTTTTCTGTCCCACGAACCTTTCTAGAAATATATGCGAAAAATCAATTCAAAAATCAAAATTGCACAGATGCGCATTCATCTCTTCCTTGTCTGGCTTGAGAACAGGTGCTTTCTTAGGCATCTGGATGAAATTTTTGATTCTTGGCAGGTTCCCAGATGTTGATAGTATGTCGAATTGAGACGCTGATGCAGTCGCTGGATCAGGAATTGTGGGACAGAATATGGATGTACTTGGAACAGCTCAACAGTAGCTGAAGTCAACACCTCCAGCAGCAGTCGATTCTGAAATAGAGTCAGGATATTGAACTACAATGGGCTCTGATTGAAGGACTTCAGCTGCCACAAAGTCTTCAATTTATGGGGAATATGACCTTTTCTTTAAATCCCGCTTCACCCTTGCTCATGGAGGCAACACTTGAGAATACTTTTTTGACCAAGGAAGCCACATCATAAGGTTTTATTCTTTCAGGAAGTTGACTCTTCATGAAAAACTCAGCATTGAATGGTCCAAAAAAGGGCACATCCGCTGGCTGCATACGATGAAGGTGGTAGAAACAGCATATGGATATAATTTTAATTACAGTACTCATGGATGGCCAGAGAAATATTAATAGAATTGGTTCTTCTGCAGAAGGTTTGGCATGCTGGTTAAAGTACTTGAGCCATTCAAAGAAAGCTCCTATTGATTCATTCATTGTCATAGGGCCCATAATCAGTACCTGGACGTGTACGTCAAAATTCTTAAGTATCAGTATCAGGACTTGTACTTCCATGTTTTTTAAGTACCAATAGGTGTGCTAGTACTAGTACCTAAGTGATTTACAAGTCTACTTGGCACAATGTTTTGAAATATGTTTCAAAGCCATAAATGACTTTTCTCTGTATAAACGGTTTTCAGAATATGACTGTTTTAACGCATTGTGTAAGTTATCTGATCTTAACGGTATTTTAGCTCAGTAAATGAACTTTCAAGAAATGGGCAAAAACACGTTATATTCGTTCTTGAGAAAACGGAAAATTTCAAATTCGTTTATAGTAGCTTTAAAACAGAGAGTAGGTATTATTCACACTTGCGTCTGTATTCGAAGAAAAAATACAGTTAATTTAATAAAAAACAAATTAGAAATAATCCCTTTTTTTATAAAAATTGTATTTATATAAATAGTAAAATTGTCACATAAATATCACACCGATTCTCAAATACCTACACAATTATCCCACTAGAGCAATATCCTCTCGTATATGCTTTTCAATCCAGGGAACAAAACTGAGGACATTAACGAAAACGGACGGAAGGTACGAATTGCAAGCAGTTTTATTATCATATAGGGCTGTGGAATTCATAGCCCAGGACGTTATTCCTATTACACGATTGTTGAACACCAGAGGTCCGCCAGAATCCCCTTTGCAAACAGTCCAAGAATGATGTGGATCTACAGCGCATAGCATCCTTTTAGTAATAGAATGATTTGTATGAAATTGACACAGTTTTCTTGGAAACGGCACTAGGTATCCTTTTTGTAACCAGTCTGGACTATCTCCATTCTCATCCGTGCCCCAGCCGATAATTGCAGCTGGCACTCCAAGATTATAGTCTAAAGCAGACGGTAGGTCTATTATCTTCACATATTGCGTTATAAGAAGTTCACTTTCCAAAAACAATAGTGCAATATCATAGTCCATAAAAGTACGATTGAAACGTTCATCTGTTACGAATCGTCTGACTCCAGTTATTTGTAAACCGGGTTCATAAAATTCGAATTTTTTATTTAATAACCCGGCATAAACGGCAATCTTCTCGGGAGCATTATTTATAACACAGTGAGCTGCTGTCAAAATCACATTTGATCTAATAATACAACCTCCACAGTTTATGATTTTCATCAATTCAGTTCCATTCGGCAAAATTCCTGTAACAATTGATGATATACGCGCCATGTATGGGAATTCACCATCATTTTCTACTTCGTAACGAAGTAAACGCCCTACAGTTTCTCCATTAGCAACCCTAAACCTTTTATCACAATATGAAGAAACTATGAAGAATAATAAGATAAAACAGATTTTGTACATTTTGGATAACATTCGAACTAGCAAGCTACTTGTGATATCTGGAGTCCTCGCCCAGTGTTAGACAATACTCAACTGAAGTTGTTGATTCAGTACAATCTTATAAATTCGTGACGTTATGCATTCAATTTCACCTGTGTTGATTCTGATCTAATCTTTTTTTTAACAATTGTTTTTGGATAAAAGAACAATTGAAAAATGTACACAAAAGTTTTATTAAAGAAACTCAATGCTTGTTTTTCAACACGAGCAATATGGTTTTATTTCTCGAAAGGTTTTCACTTTATTCTACCTTTTTGTTAAATAATAAATTGAACCTGACTTGAACTGGTGTTGTTTGTATTTTTCGTATTCCTAATTATTTACAGAAAGGGGTGACTTTAGATAGACGAGTACAGAAAATCAATATTTTTGAAGGATATACATGAAAATAAAAGATTTTTACAATTTCGGTTTAATAAATAGTCTGATGGGAATATGGTGTTAGGAGATCGGTAGTAACCAAAGTATATAGAAGACAAGCTATTCCCATTAAAGTTTTGACAAATTGCAGCTGATAGCCTGTGACGTAATTCTGTGACAAATGTATATACATTCATATAGGAAAGACGGAGAGAGGCGAGAGCGTATTGTGTTCTCTGTACCATACTTTCCTATACATTTCACAATATTACTGCACCTAATGGTGGAACATGGATCGTAATGGGAATACTTGTATTCTATATACCTTGGTAATACCTATGCTTCCCAGAATAAAATTATCGGAAAATCACAATATCGAAAATAGAGATTTGTTGCTAAAATAAAACTAATTATGCATGAAATAATAATAAAATAAAATTAAATTATTATTTCAGGCCACTTCTTGAAACAAATCTACATATCCATGCTCAATATTCGAAATTAACGGTGAACCAAAATGGATGTAAAGTTACTTAAGTATGACAAGCGCACCAATTAAATTAAACAGACATACACAAAATAAGCTTAAGCGATCAGGAAGGTTTATGAAAAATTGATATGTTTAGTTTAAATAGATATCACATTCCCTAAAGGTTATTGTCTTGACATTTAAGGCAAGCACACACCGACGTGGTGGCGGTGGCGGTAGTGGTAAAGACCGTGATGGCGGTGGGATGTCAAACATTGATATGATTGCGAGCGTTCACATCAAACGCGGAGGCGGTGGCGGTGACAAAAGTGGTGGTGGTGAGTTGCTGCATGTTGCATTCTCACCGCCACCGCGATAGCGAAATTCATAGTGCAGTCATAGCATTGAGTGAAGAACGGTTTCAGTAGTAAAATTAAGCAAAATTCTGTATGACTTGTCACGTCTAGAATACCGGGATAATAGAAAATTTTCTATTTTAAAACTAACCTCATTTTGTGTATGTTTCGTCAACCGTACCACGGCGGCTGTGTGTGCTTACATTCACCGAACCACCATCATCACCGCTACCCCTAGTGCTACCGTCATCGCCTCCGCGTAGGTGTGTGCTTGCTTTTATTAAGGTGTTCAATTTTAAAAAATGGTAAAAGTGAAAATAATTATTAAATGGGAAGTTGACTAAATTGAAGATTTGTGCTTTCTATTAATTCGCAGGTTTTTAACTCAAGTTATTTTGGATAACTCTGTTAAATTTAAACGCCATGTTCGCCACACTTAATTAAATTTACTTACGAAAGTAGTTGTTCTATGCGGATTCTGGATCACGGTTTTTCCTGCCCTTGTGCCCATACCAGCAGCAAAATGGTCCCATACTACGGTTTTGCTGGGGTACTGCGCCTAAATTTAGGCTTTTTTGGGGATACGAGATCACTTTCAGCACTCTCCAGCATATGGAAATAGCATAGGTTTTCGATTTTGTTTCTGGAGTTTGCTTATTTTTCATCTCGGAGATCGTAGCTCTAAATATTTGTGAAGGGGTGGGAACCTTTATTGATGGAGGTTGCTGGTTAAGTTTTATCTGGTCCTGGAGGCTACAATTTGACCTTGAGGTGCCCCCTCCTGTGTCTGTGTACTGAAGATTGACTGAGAGCTTTAGTGGCAATATCTGATACTATGACTAGGACTGCCTGGGATGTGTTGGCCCGGGCTACGTTACGTGTACCAAGGCTTGGGTAGAATGTGTGCGGCTTATGTGTATTAAGTGATGATGTGAAATACCAAAACCCTCGAGAATACTTCGCAAGCCATGAAACAGACTACCTCCCTACCACATGCGAGGCCTGACGTAGTCCTTACATTATAAAATATTTGCCGTGCTCTTATGTAAAACTGACAAAAGTTTGATTTGAATTGCTCCCCCGCTCTAAACTACTATTCATACAGAAAAATGGTGTTCTGATAATCTTGTGCTTGCTTTCTTATCTTCCGAACCGTAAAAAAATTTTCATACCTTTCCTAACAAAATTATTTAAAAAAATTAATCTTAACCAAATGACTACGATTTCTCAAACAAAAATTCTCAGCTGAGTAATCATTGTAATGTCGCTGTGCCGTCATGGCATGCCGTGGGCTGATGATATCGAATGTAGCTGCCTACAGATTCGGACTACGGCTGCACATACACACATGCAATTATCACTCAGCTGAGTGGTATTGAGCGTAAAATGGTAAGGTTAGTTTGTAATCAAAACTATTTAATTATTTTGTTAAGTAAGGTATATAGTAAGTGTAGCCTTTGAGAAGGTAAGGAACCAAGCTGTAAATTACTAGAAGACTATTTTCCTGTATGGATAGTAGTTTAGGCTCTATGGCATATATAAAGCCAATGTTTAGCACTTTTCCATAAGTATCAATATAGATCATTTTAGAAAACGGACTAAGCACCCACACATATAAATTTCTGTTTCATGGCTTGGGAAGTATTCTCGAGGGTTTTGGAAATACCCTAAGCGAATTTATATCGGGGATGTATACTTGTCAACTTGAGTTTGATTTAGTTGTTTACTTTAGTATGCGTGCATGTGGTATGTTGGTTTGGGCTACTTGGTGGCTGAGGAAATGTTTCCAAAGGCGTGGGTGGATATGTGCAGCTGTGTATTTATGTGGATAAGAAATGTTGTGAAATTCCCTAAGTGAATTAGTGTAATTAGTATTAGTAATAATTCAAGATAACCCTAGAATATTTTTGTTCATGCCAATAGATTCTAGAAGACGTCAGTGCGGGTCTTATTTCTAGGGGTGCACCAAAATTTTCATCAGAAATCCTCCACGAGCTATGGTTTTAGAGATATTACCCATCTTACCTTTTCAGGTATAATTAATATTACTAATAATTCAAGTTAACCCTAGGATATTTTCTGTTCATGGCAATAGTATTAATACTAGGGGGGTATGCCAATAGTATTAGTACTAGGAGGGTAAAATTTTCATCAGAAATCCGCTACGGGCTATGATACGAGATATTAGCGAACTTACCTTCTCAGGTGTAATTAATATTAGTAGCTGAAAATCAAAAACAACACCAACTATAATCGAAGTTGTGGATTAAAGATTTTTAGATATTAATCTGTAGGCATCTTTTAATAACATTACGCCATGTGATGATATGATATATCTAAAAATAGATCAGGCGAAGCTGATTGGGGCGAATGTAGGTAGATATGTTCACTTACATAAGTAATGGAAGATAGTAAATGCCCAATTTCGTTCAAGTGGAATGCTTCTAATTTGATTCCTTACATCAACAAATTCGCACAGTCCAGTAAAGTAAACAAATTCGCAGTTGAATAATGTAAACAAATTCGCACAGCAGCCGAGTAAAGTAAGCAAATTGAGCGACTCATGTTTTTTAATGTAAGATTCCCAATTCTTTAGCTAAAAACAACAGCAACAACTAATATTAATCTGTAGCATATGATGTCTTAGATGAGTAGTGGAAGTTATAATTGAAAATTTCTTTTTCTGAAAAAAAAAAAAAAAAAACAATAACAACTATAAAGTAAGTTGTGGTCTGTAGGTGTCTTTTGTAAACAAGAGTTATCATGTTATGATATTCGATGTTAAAAATAGATCACGGCTGCTTGGGATGGAAAGATACATGAAATCATTAGGAGTAATAGAAATTAAAGCATTAGAAAAAGCGGCCAGGCGGCTGCTAATCTTATATCTTGCGTAAACAAATACAGCCTGGTAAAGCAGACAAATTGAGCGATTAACGTTTTTTGTATTTAGGAGTTTGTAATGAAAAGTCTTACAATTTATGAAGAATTGTTTTTTATTTTCAATAAAATTTCTCAATCAGTTACGTTGTTATGAGATTCGATTGACTCCGATATCATAGTTCGCATGAAGCTGATAAGAATATGATAATTTTGTCTTCATACTTTTGGGCTGATCATATTATTTGCTTACCATTAGGTTGAGAGTGGGTCTAATTAAAAGTTTTGATGAAAAAAGGTGGTGTTATGATATTTAAGTAGTATGATATCTTGTCTTGGTGTTGTATGAAGGAAGAAAAAATTGATAATTCTTCAAGCCCATAGTGAAGACCGTGGTGGAGGTTCAGAGTAGGTGCTGTAAGTTGTGGAATAAATTAAAAGTTTTGATGGGTGAGTTTTGACATTATGTTAATCTAGTAGGATATGAAAGCTTTAATGAAGAGCGTGGAAGAGGATAGTGTTATTTGTTTACCCTTAAATCTAAAAGGTTAAACTTTTTAGCCTCCAGCAACAATGTTTTCTTTAAGTGGCCAGATAAGAACGTGTTAATTTCATCTTCTGGTGAGCATATGAAGGTAGCACAGTCTTTTATAAATCAAGCAGTTACGCTGTTATGAGATTTAATTGACTTCTATATCTAAAAAGTAGTTCACATGAAGCTAATAAGAATATGATAATTTTATCTTCATGCAATTGGGGCACGTACATTGTTTACTTACCATTAAGTTGAGATTGGGTTAAATTAAAAGCTTTGATAGAAGAACGCTGTGTTATAATATTGATGTAGTATGATATGTTGTCTGAGGTGAGTAGTGCAAGTTGTGTGGGAGCTATTCATAAGCAGTAGAATCCTAATGAGCAATCTAGCTTGATATTTATCTCCTCTAAAGTACCACCCGAATGGTGGTGTATGAAGGAAAAAATAGTTGATAATTCTCCAAGTCCATGATGATTATTGTGGTGGGTGGTTGAGAGTATGTACTGTAAGTTATGTATTAAGTTAAAAGTTTTGAGGGATGGTATTTGGTATTAATCTCCTCGAAATGGTGTTGTACGAGTATCAGGAAGGTCGAAAAGAAGTTGAAAATTCTTCAAGTTGAATAGTGAAGACCACGATGTTGAGGGTGGGTATTTGGAATGATGTAATTCTAGTAGGATATGGAAGTATTATTTATTCAACTTTAAAGCTTACCATGAAAACATTAAGTTGGGAGTGGATTAAATTAAAAGTTTTGATGAAAGAATTTGGTGTTATTATATTAATATAGTATAATATGTTGTCTTAGATGAGTCCTTGAGAGCTGCGACTAATATGTGGAATATGTTGTAGATGAGTAGGGAAAGTGAAAAATGTAAGGTTCACAATTCCTTTACTGAAAAACAACAACAACTGTAAATAATATATATCAAATCAATTCTTTCACACAATATTTATTCACATCAAAATCATTATTTATTTTTATATCTTAAGTTATAACTTTTTTTCTCTGTGTTTCACATCCAAAAAGCGGTCCAGAGCAAATTTCTCCCATGATCCTTTTCTGTGTTAGGCTATGAGAGTTCGGCAGCAAAATCCCATGTTATTACTTATCATCTTTCTTGCTCTAACACATTAGGAAGCTTTAGTGAACATCATAGTTTGAAACCATCCCACTCGGCACGTGGTCATATACTTGCCAGCTGTGGATATATATGTATTCAACACTGAGATGAATTAATGTAATGTTGTGTAGTGTAAAAGAAAACTTTCATGGGCGATATGGGGATTGAATCGATGTATGTTATGCATTAGATTAGTCGTATATGTGCTTATTTGATTGAAGTAAAATAGTTTCACGGCTTCCTTACCAAGGCTTAAATATATTCATAAAAACGTTGAATCGATGTCAAGAACATGTTAATACTATGAGCAGAGGAAATCGTGATCATTGTAGCATGTTATGAAATTCGATATCTAAAAATAGACCACATGAAGGTTATTGGGGTGATAAAAAAACATGAAAGCATTAGGTTGAGAATGGCTTCAATTTAAGGCTTTGGTGAAAGAAGGCGTCATCAGTCAGTTTTGCTGAGCCTCAGCGATAGGTCAAATAAAAAACAATGTCAACCGCGCTAATAAATGAAAGTTTTTCTAGTAAAAAGATGGTGAGCTGTATTGGACATACTAAATCGCCGAGAGTGTTATTGAAAGCCACCAGTCGAGGTGGAGAAATTACTCAGCGTGTAAGAAAAAGTGATTTTGTAAAGTTGGAGGAAATAAAATTAGTATTCACAGACAGAATTTGAACTGGATTAATTGTAAATATAAACCATACATATCCTAAGCTATTTATATAGGATGCTGGTGATTTATTTATACGGCGTATTAAGAATATTTTAAAACGCCATCTCAATATTATTTATTGAAGTAATTTGTTTTAATTTATTATAGTCTAAGTCTTAAGTCTAAGATGTACATTATTGGAAAATAGTTATAGATATATTGAAATAAGGAAGCCAAATAATAGAATGATACACTAAGAATTAAATGTTAATATTTCTTAATTTATAATAAATCAATAATGATATTTTATGTATATACATATATATGTATATTGGGAAATTGAAAAAAGAATAACATATACATTAAATATCATTATTGATTTATTATAAATTGAAAAATATTAATATTTAATTCTTAGTGTATCATTCTATTGTTGGGCTTCCTTATTTCAATATAACTATAACTATTTTATTAATAACAGTGATTTCGCATCCCAAAAGTGATCTCGTATCCCCAAAACTCGAGATGAAAAATGTTGCTGTCGAACTTAGCGGCTACGAGTCTGAGATGAAAAATAAGCGAACTCCAGAAACAAAATCGAAAACCAATGCTATTTTCCTATGCTGGAAAGTGCTGAAAGGTAGGTCGAATGCCCAAAGTGATCTCGTATCCTCAAAACTCGAGATGAAAAATAAGCTAGCTTCAGAAACAAAATCGGAATCTTATGCTATTTTCCTATTCTGCAGAGTGCTAAAAGTGTTCTTTTATCCCCAAAGTGATCTCGTATCCCTAAAAATTCTGCCCTCACGCTACCTTTCGGTTTTTTTTTTGTTTTTTTTTATCCACCTAAAACTTTCTTTTTTTCTAATTTTTTTTTATTATTATTATTAATCATTTTTCTTTTATTTGTATTTTTATTTTTCGGGTACCTGAAAAGGGGCAAAATTTATTTATTTTCGGAAAGTAGCTTTGCTACTTTCCCATATACATATAGTATGTACAAAATACCTAAAAAAGGAAAAAGGTGGTACAAACTTCGGAAAAGTACTACTTTTCCACACGATGCATAAAAAAATCTCTGAAATAAAGAAACACTATAAAGAAGGAAAATGTTCCCGCAAAACTTGAAAACCATAAAATAGACTCCGCTTTGGCAACGTCGCAAAAAAATTCAATAATTTTTCTGAAAAGAAGAAACATTTTTATTTACAAGAAAGATTCTAATTTGTGCAAAACGCCCACAAGTTACAATCGTTCCTATGAAACGTATCGCTACTCATACCAAATTCCAGCGAACCACCAGCAGTTCGCCTAGCAGTACAATATCGTGTGATCAACACACACAATGCATTACGCAAGGCGCAAGCCCGCACGAAATTCACAGAAAATTCTGGCTTGCAGCACACATTTACTACTATCAAACAACAGGCAAAACCTACACACACATAAGATCTTACAGCGAGCAGAAATCTAGATTTCAACCGGACAAACGTAGGGTACGCGCCTGTCGGCGGCAGAAAGCAAAGAACGGCTGAAGGTAAGGAGACTGCGTGGAGTCGAGGGGTTGGCGTTGAAACCACTGACTTATAACAATGGACTGAGCGATTTGCTATTTCATGTGGCACAAAAAATAGTGTGTTTCTGTATATCACCGTTAGAGCACCCTTTAAAACGATTACATAAAAAACATGTAAAACTCAACCAATCAGATGAAATTTTACACCCGAAAATCGAATTAAATTAAAAAAAATGTATTTTCTTGTGTCCAAGTGATATTTTAATCGTTTATAAAGAATTAAACTCATTCCGACTTTAATTTTCAAAATTTATTCTTAACTGAATCCTGCTTATGGGCAAGAGAGACGGAGCATGGTAAACACTATCTTTACCTTATTCCTTCTGAAGTGATTGCATCTTTAGCCAACATAAAAACATCAAATGGTATAAGCAAATGTTCCCGAATGCAATATTTTGTGTTGGTAGCTCCAACTCTGCCACAGGGCGAAAGAGAGAACTATAAAACTTGTGCCATGCTTTCCTATAGGAACATGGTGGTTGAAACGTTTTCGAGTAAGGAACAATCGTGCGGACAGTAAATCTGGCAGACATTTTTTTTTTTTGGTTCTGGGCCTTTTCTTTGAAGTGGCCAGTTCTTTTTCTTGAGGGGCATGTCCGATTTGGGTTTTTTTTTTTAAAGTATTCCATTAGCGCTGCGCGATACTTATCTGCTATTCTGCACATACAGTTTTTTATGTTTGAGTGAATGGATCTAAATTTAAATAATGTGATTTTGCATTTTTGCATTCGGATTCCTATTACAAAAATTCCATTAAATGCAAAAGTGGATGGATCTAAATTAAAATTATATGAATTTTGATAGATTACTATATAAAGAACATAAATATATATTTACCTGCGATTCTGTATATTCGGATCCATATCGGCAAAGATACATTTTCATTCAATACAAAGTGTATGTAGATTAAAGTAAACTTTCCTGGATCATGATATGCATGTGTAATTACCTGAAATTTGGCACATTCCCAGTTCTTTTTTCTTTGTTTGGCTTTATATCTGCAGAGATAAGTTTTCGTTCAGTTATATGTAAAAGAATAGATTAGAAACTGCTATATAAATGATCTACATATATATTTACCAGTGATTCTGTGCATTCGGATTTCTAAAGTGAATGGATCCAAATTAAAATTAAATGAATTTTGATAGATTATTCTATAAAGTATATATACATACTTACATGCGATTCTGATCATCCAGATCCTAATCTGCAAAAGAATTCCTTTAAATGGAGAAGTGAATAGACCTAAATTAAAATTAAAGTGATGATTCTGCACCTTCGGATTCCTATCGGCACAAGTATTTCATGGGGTACAAAAGTGAATGAATTAAAACAAATTGTCAGTAAGTGAATAAAGTAAAGTGAATTTTTATGGATTACGATATATAGTATGTATTTACCTGCGGTTTGGCACATGCACCTTTATTTTAATTTTTTGTATTGATTGCCCATTATACGCACTTGTGAATTTACACCATATTGTTACCTGTGAAGACATGAAAATCTCAATGCATCTGATCGTGCGATATATGCAAGTTTGGTGCTACACACCTTCTTACCTGCGACAGAGTTTACCTAATAATAAGTTAAGAAGCTGTAGAGCAAAATGGGCAAATTTCTGGTGTTTTTTTAGAATGAAACAAGTAATTTCATATACTTTCGTCTTTTGCATGAATGGGGAAAAGAACTTGTCTATGCACTACTGTAGTGCAACTGAGACAATGATTTAAAAACAAAAATCGAGAGAACGTAGGATTACCCGAACGACAAAATCTTATTAAATCCCTGAAAATACTTTCAACCTATTCATAATAATGTACTTCGGGCCACACTGCCTCCCATTTTTAAGAAAAAGATAAATTTCGATTTGGCCCTGATGCTGAAAGGAGATGTAAAATTCCTCTCAAATGAAATTCTCATTTTACCCGAAAATATCAGAGAATTCAGCATGAGTTCTCCCACTTAACCTCTTCATAGCAAAACGAATGTAAACAGAAACACATGCTGTTCAAACATCATAGGATTACAGCAACAACATGTGTCCTTCTAGTCATTTTACAACAACAACATGTGTCCTAACATTATCAATATTTCATGAAAACCTGCCATTTTGTTTCGGTGCATGCAACTTGCGCTTTCACATTTCTTATCTTTATTCATAAAATTTTTAAAGAGAGTTTGATTTTTTTTCGATTTTTTTTCTTTCTTCCTTCCTTTTCTTGCCGGGTGCATTTTAAATGTAAAACACTCGGATATCTCACCAGCTTCTTAACTTATTATTAGGTAAACTTTGCCTGCGAGATTAGTGGTTTCACCAGCGTAACATTTACAGGCACAAGACAAGTATTTCAGTTTTAATATTTTCGTCAGTCATTCTTGAGAATTCTTTAAGTTCCTGGCTAGTATCACTCGGCAGCTAAGGACTCAAAATTTTACATACATTGGCTTCTTAGATGAGCCGCATTGTTAGTCGCCTTATGAAGGGGGTTTCTAGCTCTCGTGATGCCGCTGTTAATGAACCCACGTTGAGGATACGCTGATCTGAGCAGTCCAATCACTTCATAACCCTGTCGGAGACATATTCAATATGAAGAGGATACACGCCGTCCATTGAAATAATCACAAGGTTTTATTTACCACGTCTTACTGGTTCATTGTTTGAGTACATGTAAGGTTGATCCAAGAGGCATGAAGCGACCCTTATAGTCCTATTTATTAGTACTTAGAGGATTCAGTCCAACTTGTCATAGTAGCTCAATTTTCCAATTACATTATTACATTAATATAGTTTCCTAGGTATATATTATAAGTATAGCCGTCGTCAGAATAGAGCTCGAGCAGTTTAGGTAATTAAATTTACGTACATGTGTTTACTTTCTCTTTAGACGATAACTTTGTGAAACAGATCGATTTGATTTGCCTTTCTCTCGTTGTTGTTATGAAATCATTGTGAAACCATATTGAACTAGCCTACAAGTGGTCGTAAAACCATGCCATTAAATGATTTTGTAACGTATTAAATCCTACGCTGTTAGTTTCTCTTCCTATTCCCTTTCCAGATCCGCTCGTCTCCACATGTATGTATACATATAAGTGCCAACTTTAGCGATATGGCTGTAGTGGTCAGCGTGATGAAGTAAGAAGCGCCAAGGAGGCATGCAAGGCTATGTAGGGGGACCCCGCACACGCACCGATGGGTTTCTATTTTGGGACCATGACGACTTAGCCAGGGTGGAAGGGGGCGATGGGCCCATATCAAGTCCGGTCGGGACTTCACCATCATCTGAAGTCCAGGTCTCCCACTCTCTGCGTTGCTCTTTCTCCGGGTGATATATGAATTGTCCGGCGTCGCAGGGATTTTCACTGGGTTTCCTCCTTTAAATTCCAGGACAAGCAAAAAGGGAATCTTCAGTGTTCCACTTTCTTAGTGTCAGATCTTCTTATTCGAGAATATACTTTAATTTTCAGATTGCACCAATGGAGGCGAGCCAAATCGAGTTGCGGAGTTTTCTTTGTCCGTCTGTCCGTCTAAAGTCCGTAACAGGATGAATAAACATTCTTTTCGTTTATATGTGCACAACCTTCAATCATCGAAGGGATGTGGGAGGCAAGAACCACACCAAGCCGGCTGAGCGCTAGCGGCAACATGCTGTACGGCCACCCACACATATCCCCGAGGTGATTTTGCAGCAAGAGGTGTCTGATGCAACACCTGTTTACATTCATTGCAAGATGGACGTAGATGGGGCTGACAGCGGGAGCGCTCTTCGCTACACACCCCAGAAACACCCGCCTAGAGACGATGGTGTCATCTCTGGGTGACAGTTCTAAATAAAAACAATGATCTCGTGCCTCCATAAAACAAATACGTACGAATATGGCAATTGGGTCCAACGATTTATTATAGAAGAAGAATGTGAAAAGTGTTGGTTCCTAAAGAGAAAAATTTAACAAAGAGCTAGGAAATCTAGATAATTGCTTCTGGAAGTGATGCCGATTTTAAGCCAGATTATTCTTCAGATTCTTCTTATATTTTTTATATAATGTACATAAAATTAAAAATATTAAATGCCAAGATAACAACCATTGCGAAATGTGAGGTCTGTTTAGGGCAAAAATGGCAAAAATTCGTAAGTAAACCTTATTCGCGTTGGAATTGATAAAGTTACGGCCAGTGTGGTCCAGTCTTTATTCTCTTCCATGACTGATGAACTTAATCCGAAGAAGAACAAGAAAACAACATTAATGTTTATTCAAATTCATTCAAAAAGCGTTTATTAAAGAACCTCAACTTACGCTACGCTACAACGTTAGGTGCATCGAGTTATTTAAAGATAGTTGGAACTGTCGTTGGGTATTCGATGGAATATAAAATTACTTAGTAAACTAACAAAGGAGCAATGAACATATATAATAGATTAAGATAGAGAAATTAAACACTAGAGAGCTTAAAGTAAAGCCAAAACTGCTGATACCCATAGTAGGGCATTCATAATAGTTCGAAATTACTTAACTTCCATGAAATCGTCTAAAGCAGCTCAAAATTATGCAATTTTCCATACTTTGTCGTAGCTTATTTCAACGTAGTCTCTACAAAATTACCATCGAAATTACGCACTTTGTGACGTAGGTATTTCAAATTTCTGGATCACTAACATTTTATTCGTCTCAAAATTGCCGACAACAGCTCAATGTTATGCAATTTTCCATACCTTTTCTTAGCTTACTTCAACGTAGTTTCTACAAAATTACCATCGAAATTACGCACTTTGTGGCGTAGGTATTTCAAATTTCTGGAGCATTAATATTTTATTCGTTTCAAGCTATGGTGGCTGGTTCGTAGCTGCTATGATAACTGCTCGTATTTTGGTTTAAGAACAAGGAAAATAGCACTGATCTGAAACGAAATTACGAAAAACAAACAACAGGGTCTCATCGCTTCGTCATTTTTCCTCGAAATTACCTAATTTGAGGCCTAGTGAAATCGTATTATAAGATAGCAACGAAAAGAAAAGTGACAATTAAATAGATACAGTAATACCTTAGACACACAGCGCTCTTAATGAAGGAATAACTAACGACTCATTAATCCATAATGATTCACTATAAACTGCAGACACACCATTTCTTAAGAAGTTGTACTGTCAAACTGATTTTTGATATACTTATGACATTAAAGAAGCGATATGTATCGAATCAATGCGAATAACTTTGTTTTTGTTTATTTTTATTTTATTTAATTTCACGATTAGGAAATGAAAAAAACATTTTATTAGAAAGTATATTTTGACATTTTTGGTAAGGCAGTGGAACAGGAGATCCCATCCCAAACATGGAGACCAAAGAGGCACATTGTGCTATCCTGCTAGAATCCCTTTCACCAAAACCCTCCTGTCCTCTTGATGAAGCGCATCAGGTCTTGGTGAGGAAGCTTTTTCAGATAGAAGGGCAGACCCCAGACTATCCAACCTGCTCCGAGCGAAGGCCGGACACGTACACAAAAATTCATTGTTCGGTTGTCTCAGGCTCTCCTTCTATGTAGGACAGACACTCAGGGTTGTCGACAGCTCCTATCATTGCTAGATGAGCATGAAGTGAGCTATTTCCGGTAATGATGTCAACAACAGTTCTACATTGTTCCCTTCCGACTTCCATAAGAAAATCGGAGATATTCCCATTGGGCCCATCAAGAAACAATTTTGTGCACCTACAAGTAATCAGGATCCCCCATCTCTGTTGATGCTTGCTATGATCACCCGCTTAGATGAGAGACCCGATAATCAAGGTGGCAACGCCTACGGCGGGTTTTGGTCCTAGGAACGGATAATGTCAGCCAACCCTAGATAAAAGGTCAGTCCTATCATTCCCATGATCCCCATGTGACAAGCGACCCACTGGGACACCTTGTTGTGGATGCACAACTTATCCACAGGCGGAGTGCAATCCTCAAGTAACATAGATGTTATCCGAGGGCCACTCAGAGCCATCAAGGCTACCTGACTATCCGAAAGAATAGCAATATCCTTCCCCATGATTTGCATATCAAGGGCTATCTTCGCTGCCATTGCGATGACGAAGGCTTTAGCCTGGAAGACAGTGGTGTGCTTCCAAATAAGTACTCCACCCCAATGTCCAGTTCAAAGAAGTAGATGCCCGCCCCGGCTCCCTCGGCAGTGAGAGAGTCGTCGGTAAAAATGTTTAGAGCGGACCGGGGAAGACCCGATATGGAACATCCCTCAGTCCACGATTCCCTTACAGGAAAGCTCACAGAGAAGCGACACCCAAAATGAAGGTCTGGTACCATCGCATCTCGTAGCATAGTGGCCAGAGGGCTTTCCAGGTCTAGCTCGTACGCCAAAGGGCAGTAAAAAGAGCCAGTCCAGCCGTCCTCCCAACATCCCCATGAGCGCAATCTGCGCACGGCCCTTTTGGCATCTACCTGAATGACAAGGTCCAGGGGTGACAGATTCAGTTAGACCTCAAGAGCAACCGTGGCCGTAGATCGTATCTAATCTGTATTTCAAGCAGGCAAGCCTTTGCAGAACAGACCAGGTTTCGGATCGAAGTCCCCACAAGCGTCCTCGGCCACCATACACAGGAGGCATACGTGAGCATGGATCTGACCATCGAGATGTACATCCAGTGCACAACCCTAGGCCTTATGCCCCATGTACAGCCAAAGGTTCTCCTGCATTGAACGAAGACCCTCATAGCCGCATTAACTTTTTCCTCTACATGCAATCCCGAAGTCAGCTTCGTGTCAAGGTAGACTCCAAGGTGCTTGTTATATATCCTGCGGCTGTACATAAAAAATAAATAAATAAAATGGAATGGTATGGTATATATGGAATAATGAAATAGGTAGGGTTAACTGATTCAAAATATTAACCTGCTTGCAATACACTTATAACTAACAATATTTCAACAAAAAAATTAATAAAAGCAAAACTTAAATTCAAACAAAAAATTAAACAAAATCACAAATAAAAAAAAATTTATCTCTACTTATTGCTAATTATCTGCAATAAGAGAAAGGAAGAAAGAAAGTAAGCGCAAGAAAAAGGTGATAGTAATTCAAATTTTGTTAGAAAATTCAATATAAAACAAAGTTGAAAAAAAAAAAGTTTAGTATGTTTTACACTTATCAGTACACCTGTAGTATATTCAACCCTGAATGGTTGGTGCAGCTGATTCATGTGCCCGTGTCTACCCTAAATCTGGAATATGGATTGAATCCCTGGAAATACCCCAAAAGGTTCAGTGCCAATTTGTGTTCCCTACCTATTCCTGGATCCAAACCCAAATCAGCAACAAACCACTGAAAATATCCCAAAACGTTCACTACTTATCTAGCTTAGACATCAACTGGGATATCAATATAGTATGGAAATCACCCAATACTTTTGATTTCCCAATTAATCTGTTTGAACAGAGTTCTCCACAACAATCACTTGGATGTGCCCCGAAATGAAATGTTAGGTGAACCCTTACTTCAATTTAATTTAATTCGATATTTCCCAAAGTAACTTGTTGAATAGTTAGTAAAAAAGGAGAGAAACCAAAAACTTGAGATTATAAAATTTTATTCTTAGCTTGGTAATACCCCAAAACTGCGAATTGATTCTCCAATCTCAGTATATAGAAAAAATTTAAATGTGAAATTTTCTGATAATATCCCAGAATATTTTCCGCTTTTTTTATATGAAGAACAAAACAACAAAAAAGTTATCTGAAATTATAGAAGTCTGTTTTCAGTTTGCTAATGTCCCAAAATTTTTGAATTTATTCTAAATTTCAGTGTATACTTTAATTAACAGAAAATTTTCTGGTAATATCACAAAAAAAAAATTTCATGTGTTATTTACCTGTGTCATTGATTTTATACATATATATAAAATCAATGCCTGTGTATAAAAAAAACTGTGGGAATACCCGACAGTAAAATTTGAGGAAAGGGATAAAAAAAGTTCTAGGGCAATGGTCCAACTAGCTGACCTTTACTGGTTAAATCCCAAGCAACAAGTTATTTTTCTTCTGAAATTGCCCCCTTTAGATATGGTCGAGGCCAGCTGCCGTCTATTGTTCTTTGGCTTCGCTTAGTTGCTGGCTACTGTTCTCGCCTCTGGTTAGTTCACTATGGCGCTGTAAACCTTATAATTGTCAACTGACGGGGGTGCCACTATTCATATTGAGTATTTTGACGTTTGTCAATAAATGACAAATTGATTTCATGTCAATTTGTCTTGATATTTTTCATTCGTGATTTTTTTTTAATGAAAGCTTATATTTATCGTGGTTTCTTTTGGCAAAAAAAAACTGTGAAACCATAATTGTTTATTTGTGGGGACATGTGTCCTGAAGAAAGAACCCTGTACTGGGTATTGCAGATGACAAGATAAGTTGTTTAAAAGTTTTTATAAAAACTGTTGTGATTGTGATTTTGTTCGCTAAAAAGTGTTTGCGTAATTGTGTTCTTGTCCATGTAAGGACAGAACTGGATATATTTACTAGTTGCAAAAATAGAATAGAATAGAATAGAATAGAAAAATATTTATTGAAGAACCTCAGCTTACGCTACGTTACAACGTTATGTACATGGAGTAAGTAATAGCTATTTGGTAAAATCATGTTTTAAGAAGACTAACAAAGGAGCAACGAACAGACTCATTGCAGTAGAAACTAATATTAGAATTATAGGTACATTAAGTTATAAGGCTATAGTCAAGATAATGCAATAGTGTAATAATGCAATACAATGAAAAATGAAATAAAATAAAATGAAACAAAATGAAATACAATAAAATAAAATAAAATAAACGCAATAATAGAGATACAAATGACAAGAACAGAAACACGAAAGCATTATTCAAAGCTTAAAAGAAAATAACATACAAGATCAGCAGTGAGAATGAATGATTATACAATGGTACTATGTTATAATGTGAATCATCACATGTAAAATGTGAAGTACAAGATTCGAAGTTAATATGAGTATTACTAAATACTAGATACTAAAGTAAACCTTAGTTAACCTTAGTTACAACAAAGATCAATTTATAATAAGATAAAATTTGAAGTTAAAAATTAAGCATTGGAGCTTGGAGTTTGTAATAGGAGTCCACAGGCTAGGAATCGTTAGAGACCACTACAGCGCAGAGCGCCACAGAAAGTACCGATATTCCGACGAGGTACTCATTATCGTGCATTGGTGTCCATAAGGTGAAGTAATGCAAGTTCCTTGAACTGCTTGCATGAGCAGATCTTCCTAATCTCCTCAGGAAGTGTGTTCCACAGACAGACTCCCCTCCAAAAACGTTGTTGGACCCGAATCGAGTTCGTGTTCTCTGAAGGACAAGTCTAGTGCTGTTAAGTTTGCTCCATGAGAGCAATTGACTTATGTAAACTGGGAGGGAGCCACATCTAGCTTTATGAATGAAGCACAGAGCTCTGAGCTCTAGTTGCTTATCGAGGGGTTCCGGCATAAACAGCTGGACTATGGAGATATGAGCATATCGCCTGAGGCGAAAAATGTATCTCACGCAGGCCCTAAGTTCTCTGTTTAATTTAGCCATTTCAGAGGCCATCAGGGGGAACATGGCAACATCGGCATAGAAAAAATGTGGAATTATCAGGGAGGTTACCAGGGATTGTCTGATGTGCCGGTCAAGATGGTGCGAGACTGCATATAGAGAGCGAAGGCCGTGATATATCCGTGAACACACTTTGCCAATCTGAGGCCGCCACGAGAGATGATGATCCATGAGAAGACCAAGGTTCTTGACAGGTCTTGTGGAGGGAGGGATGACCTCGTTGAGAAGAGGTAGGTTGGGGAGCGCGTCATTATCAATATGAGTATAGTTATTAATTGAAAATCTTATGGCTTGTGTTTTCAAGGGATTGATCGCTAGCCCACTAGTTTGGCACCAGTCAGAAATATCGCCCAGAGTTGTATTGAGCGATTCAATCAGGGCTGGGAGATCATTGACACCTGAAGCGCCATAAATTTGCAGGTCATCTGCATATAGGTTATATTTGATATCGCCCATCACTTCAGTGACACCGTTGATGTAAATGGTGAACAAGAGCGAGGCTAGTACAGCTCCTTGCGGAACCCCAGAGGTAATAGCCCTGGGGGACGAAAATCGGCCGTCGCTGTTGACAACGAATGACCTATTGAAAAGATGCGTAACTAGTGGCAAGATGAAAGGAGGGATGATTCTGTAAAATTTTATTGGTATCTCATCATATCCGACGGCGTTAGATTTGATACGCTGGAAGGCCTGAAGCACTTCAGCCTCATCTAAGCCACGGAACGAGAAACCATTTGCTGGGGGGGGGGGGGGGGTAGGACTGTTCGCTAAATCTTGGTTTGAAGTAATGGTGTGTTGGGATGAAGAATTAAGAGTAGTGACAGGTGATGACACAGAGCTATCAGAAGGAGCAATAGGTTGAGCAATAGGATGAACTGAGCAGAGATGTTCTGCAAAAACTTCGGGGTCGACACTAGACGGTGTTCTTGCTTTAGAACCCAACCCAAGATTATGAATCCTACGCCAGTCAACGCCATCCCTAAAGTTTAGCATGGTGGTTTCTCTGACCAGTGCCCGTATGCGGTGTTCAGCAGCCCTACGTGCAATCCTAAAATCTGTGAGATTGGCAGAGTTCTTGTACCTCTTCCAGTGAGTGTACGCAATGTCACGAACCTGACATAACAAGGACACATCAGATCTATTGAATATTTTATCACTTACACTTCCAATCCGGATTGTTTTGCGAGGTACGTTGTTATGAAAGACTGCTTTAACGGTGCTCATGAATTGATGAGCAGCTTCCTCTGGATCAGCAGTATGATAAATGTATGACCAGTTTCTGTTGTCGAGATCAGCCTGAAGGGCCTCTGGCTGAATGGCGGAGAGATTGCGGAAAGTACGTTCGGTATGGGGTGGGGAAGCAGGAAAATTAAAAGAAGCAAACACAATGTCATAGTCAGAGACACCCGGACATTGGCCAGATAGCAACGGGGCAATAGAAGGGGATGTGATAATTAAGTCTAGTGTGGTGGCAGAGGAAGCGCAGTGACGCGCGTGGGTGAATGGTTGCTATGATTTAGTTCAACTTCCTCCAGGAGTTCCCTGAGACAGTTCCCGAAGTGAGAGTTAACACTGATGTCAATGTTGAGGTCACCTGCCATGATCACCTTGGAAAATTGGCTGGTCACAAGGCTCAGTATCTCACCAAGAGAAGACAGGTCTTGATCCGAGAAGGAAGTCACACGTCTGTACACTACCACTAGTGCGATTGGGTCATTAACGTTGTCGGCACTCCACGTCTTGACCACCATGATTTCCCAGCTGTTTGTTATTTTTTGAAAAACAATTCCAGATAGTAACGAATTGGTGAGATAAATGGCAACGCCACCCCCCCCCCCCCCCTATTCTCAGTGTGATCCAGTCGGTGCAATCTGTAGCCAGGAATCTCAATCATTTTGGAAGTATGGTATGGTTTGGTCCAGGTCTCGCTAACGAGAAGAGCACTGGCCCTGCCGAGGAGAGCCGTGTGCCGAATCTCAGCCAGATTACTGAGGGTCGATCTGGCATTAAGTGAGATGATGTTTAGGTTATTGGGGGGGGGGGGGAGATAGTTGATGAGTGCATCGCGTGTCTGTAGCAGGTGATGCATCGGAAAGGCTAGGTATATTTGTGTCGGAATTCGAGGCTAGCGCGAGCAGTTGTTCTCCAAGGGCAGACGCAAAGTGTTCATATACGATGTCCGTAGCAGTGGCAGAAGATCGCCTGCAAATATAAGTTTTCCTGTGCCTGGTGGATACGCGCAGCACAGCGTTGGCTCTCTTTAGTTTCAGCGCAAGATGGAGCAGTCCAGTTTCTTCAAAGTCAAGGTCTTCGCTAATGTATACTCTTGCATCCGAACTGTCCCCGATTATGGAGTTAAGTATGATCGGATTTGAGCGCAGCTGTTTGATGTAAGCTTGGAAGAAGATGGCACAGTCTTCTTCTTTATTAAATGGATGAAGTCTTTAAGCTTCCTGGGTTGCGTGTGCAACGAGGAGAGTGGGCGCCTGAAGGGCTCCGCCTTCTCAATATTTTTGGAAAAATCAGGGTGAAGTTTCACACTGGAACATAAATCTGGAAGGAGATAATCACAGGAGCTGAAGCTTGCTTCGGGAATATTGCTAACTATGAGCGTGCGCTTCTTAGTGCTGGTCCTGGAATAAGATTTGAGGACTTCTAAGTCCTTACTGATTTTGGTAATAGATTTCTGTTTGATGTGATCAAAGTCTTTACTGAGGGTATTGATTGCTAAAAGGATTGAATTTAAGCCGGAGGTGAGAGTGTCAATTTTAGAGTTGATGTCAGCCAAAAACCCCTGTGTTGGGGCAACTGCATTAGAGCTTTTGCCGGCGGCTGAATGGTACTTGGCAGTCGAGATGCAGACTTTACATACCCAGTCCACGTTCTTGTTTTCATAAATAGTCAAGTAATTCACAAATGAGATATTAACACATCCCAGATGAAACCACAATTCACATCCATCGCATGAGATCCAATTGATTGTGGTTTCGCCCCTACGCTTTATGGGTTCAGTAAGGGAACAGACCTTACATACGTGGTCGCCTTCTTCTTCTTCAGTGACGTCACTTGAATTATCGTCCACCTTAGATTTAGGTGCGGAGGGGACTTGCGTAGTTCCAGCGGCCGTATCTTGCTTGGATGAGGCCTTTGTCGCACGCTTAACCGGGGGGACTAGAGTAGTTCCAGCGACCGTGTCCTGCTTTGATGAGGTCTAGTCGCACACTTGATTGGGGGCGGTTTACTGACGTTGTTCAGTGAAACAGGTTTGTCTTTATTAAAAGGTACAACCTTAGATGGAGAGGTTCCAACAATTGATCTGTCTTTAGGGTATTCGGCGATGCCAGAGGTTCGCGTAGCAGTCTTCTTAGGTCGAGTTACAGTACTCGGCATACTATGTGGTAATCGGGATTCCAACAATGAGAGGCGTCAGTAAGCCGATGTTAAGATCACCCGACCGACGTAATGAGGCAAGGATAATGGCAGGTGAACATGGACTGAGATATTAACCGGTCCCAATACACAGAGTGTGGCTGATTGCTTGACACTGGCAATGTTGTCTATGGCAGTGCGAAGCACCCGAGCTCAGATGCATCAACCGCACCCGCGTACAATGAATCAGTCGTCCACCCTATGAACTCCGATCCAAACTCAGAGCTAATGACTATATGAACAAACTACCTTAAAAGCGGAAGTAACAATATTTTAATGCTAATGGAATAATAATAGTTTAGAAGTAATATTAATAGTAACGATATATCACTAGATTAAAAGCAGTATATAGAGATAATCAGCTTAAAAAGTGTCCACGCCTCGACAGTGGGGTTTGACAGAAGATAAAAGTCTAGAATTGTTATATGTTAAATATGGATTGAAAATTGATTAATGTTGATTCTTATAGTTAAAAATAGATACCACAATTAAATACCGTATTATGCGAACAAGAGTGTTCAGCGAACCTAAAAGAAAAAAGGTACAATCAGTAAAGAGTTAAAAAACAAATATACATAAAAAATTACCTCTACCTGGAGTATTCACAGGTAGAACAGGGTTCCCACGAAGATTTGAAATGAAATAAAGAAAATGAATTAGTTCAAATCAATTATGTTTTATTTGTTAAGTAATTAAGGAAAAAGGCCATAGGTACACAAAGTCAAATCATGACCATGTATACATATGCCTATTACAACAACAATTCCATGGAGTTGAGGAATTGTGTAAAAAAACATATGTAATTTCATGTTTTATGTAGTCAAGCCACCATAAAACATTCAATTACACCTTTAGATACATAATTATTATGATTATGATAAATATTTGTGGACAAACAAGGTGAAAAATGCCACGAAAGCACTCACCTGACATTTGCCACAAATTTACAAAAATCATAAATTACACGCTAAATAAATACAATAAATGCATAATACGCTTACCTGAGGTAAAGTTATCCCTGATGATGTTGTTGTTACCTGAAAAGCACTAAAAAACACTTTAAAAAATACACAACAAAACTTTGTTTAGCACCCGCGCGCGATTGTGCCAAACAGCTTAAACTTTATGTCACCGCGACGTTTGACATATCAAGACCGGGTAAATCGAACCGCGATCTCGATGGCGACGTTCGTTGCGCGATATTTTTCACGGAAAACGCGATATTCGCGATTGTTTATAAATACATTTCCCACAATGAGTGCGAAAGAGACTCACAGTGGGAAGAAGACAAAAAATTATTACAAATGACAGGAAAATCTACTACATTGAAATGAAACGTAACGAATTGACATTTTTATAGCAAATGTTCCAAAAATTATACAAATTGATTAAAATCATCAAATTGACAATCAATTTTTACGACTAAGGTATCAAAATTTAGATCATTAAATTTGCTATCGATTGACAACAAGAAAAATTCAACCTTTTGTCATTTTCAGTGAAAATTTCGAATATTTCACTTTATAGACAGCGAAAATGGAACGAAATTTTCTATAAAAAGGAGGCCATTTGTTCATTCTGTCTTCTATTTTCAACAAATTGTCAAAGAGTATACATATGCTAGTCAGTCATAGTATTCTCAAGTTTGCAATTTTTCTCATCAGTGCCATTTTAAACTTATATTTTATTTTATCTTTTTTCATTAGTAATTTCACTTAGAGTTTTTTTTTTTGGTTTCATCATTTATTTTTCATTTGCATTTAAAGTCAGTTTTTCGTTGTTCTTCAAAATTAAAGTAGTTCTGTCATTTTTTAGTTTATTTTCCTTTTTTTTTTTTGCCTTTGTTTGAAAAGAATTTGTGTTCTAGTGGAATTCGGGAGTTTGTCAATCTTGTCGTGATTTTATTTGATATTAGTGAATTCAAGGTATTTCTTTTGCTTTCATATAAATCTTTGGTTAGGTGACGGGTATTAAAGTGTAAGATTGCATGCCAATTTGTATTGGACATATTACACAAAATAATATCACCAAATACTAAAAATTTATTGAATATAATTTTCTTGAGTTTTCAGTTGTTTGTTCATAAATTTTCGTCAATTAATCAATTTATCAAGGTATAAAACTGTGCCCACACGGGTCACCTTTACACCACATGAGAATTGATTCACGATTGACAGTTAACAATAATTTTTATTTTCAGAGTTAATTAAGTTATAAAATATAAAAAGGAATTTTAAATAGTAATATAAGTCTAGTTAAGAAGTTTGAGTAGAATTGAAAAAAAAAATATATAGTAGTTAAATTGAATTGCAATTAGGTTAAATTTTATGAAGTTATTTTTTTACTAGTTTAATTTTAATAATAGAAAGAAGTTTAGCTCAATAAATCTAAATGAATGAATAACCGAATGATTCTTTCATTTACCGCTACACTACCGCCATCTAAGTGTGATTGTGCTCGGCCATCGTTTTCATTTTAGGTTTCTACGTTGTTTGACACTAGACAGTAGGCATTGGTATCGTGAGAGCTTATTGGAAGCTACACGCATCACCCAGACGTGGCAGTTTTTAGGTGGATCATTTCAATCTCGTTGTTATAGATCACACGCATCTCCCAGACGTGGCAGCTTTTAGGTGGATCATTTCAACCTCGTTGTTATAGACCACACGCATCGCCCAGACGTGGCAGTTTTTAGGTGGATTATTTAAATCTCATTGGTATAGTCCACACGCTGCAGATTCAGTGTGTTTGAGTTGCTATTTCACAAGAGACGTTTACACTAGCAGGAAGTTGCACTAGTGCGTAAACGTTAAAAGGTCAACTCATCGTTTCATTACAGGTGACCACTGAGTCGTCATCAACAAAGCTCTAATTTATGAACGTACACAATTTCTATTCTATAAGAGGAACAACGAAATTGGGTAAAGTTCAGAAAATTGAGCATTCAGATTTTCTTGTTTTCAGGACGTCAGCTGTCAGTCTAGTTTTCAGCGAAGCACAAGACATCACATTTTAACAAGAGTTCAAATTGGATTCCAATTTAGTTCACCATACGTTTAATGTCTTAGGTTTACTGTCTGATAGGTTCCCAAATCAGTACATAGGCAATAACAGCAGACTTGGCCTGCTCAAAAATCGGCCCGACGCAAAGTAGGGCTCCTGTGTCGATTATATGTTGCAGCACGCCTTGGTCAATGCTGTTGTGTTGCCCCTCGGGCTGATGAACACACTTCCTGAACAATACTGTGCCGCCCAGTTCTTGACTAATCTGGGAGTATGCGTAAAACTAGGTGGCCGGCCTTCAGAAGTCGATGGGATAATGCCGCCTAAATACCAGTTGGCAGGTGTTAGGTAACCAACAATTTTTGCTAATTTGCTATAAATTGGTTTAACCAGAGGCTGCTTCACATTCTTAACAATCAACACATTTGTTGGAAAAGATTAGTCCCCTATTATGTGAATTGCAGGTTGTTCAATCTTTTATTATTTTCTCAGGTTTGGAAAAATGGCGGCAGGACGCCGAGTCGGCGTCAGTATCACCATATACTGCAAATTCTCAGATTCAATCAAAAACCTTCCCGAACACAAAAACTCCAATGTGTCGATAAACTACTCGGGACTGATGCGTAATTACATACGTTAAATTAATTAATTTAAAGTTATACAACCGGAAAACTAACAAAAACATAAATAAATTCGCGGAGCCGAAATTTAACACGACCTGTCAGTTGCACACATACATACCAATTCACACATTTGATTTAAGGTTATGTTCCGCCCTGTTAACCGGCTCTTTTAAGTTGTTATTTCTCTGTTCCAAAAATTTGGCTTAACAGATATTTACTTCAAATAAACCTCAGTCCTTTTTAAGGTGAAAAATGGGCCGTTTTTGGTACAAAAATTGACATATTTTCATCTGATCATTGCGAAAAACTGGTAAGTCCTGGAAATTTACTTCCCATGACAAAAATGTTCACAACGGAGTACTAATGGATGTGAAACAAAGAACGGAAGAAATATATTCAAAATATGGAAACTGGGGTGTACATGACCGTAGTGTAAAAAAATCGTTTTTCGACGGTCAAAGTCAGCTATCACGTTAAAAGGATCAAAGACAAACTACACCACTCGATTACCCTCTCCGCCCTCTTTAACTTGTACCAAACATCACGTAGTTTGAGCAACCCCTTATGAGGGGTGGTACGACCCCCAACCCCCAAAGCACCCTGCCCCAAAAATTGTTCACCTATATTTTTGTACTCTAAACCTTTAATCTATCAAAAAGATTCCAATACTCTAGAGCCCTCCCACATAGAATTCGGTGCCCGTGAATATTGCGATAGCAAAATTTACCGCCGAGGCCGCTCAAATCTTCAAATTACCGTTAATCGAAATAAAATATAGCCTATAATACCCATGCATGCCTAATTACCAAAGTGAATTCTTACTTTTTTTACTGGGCTTAGAGATCCTGAGCTTACCCCTGCGAATTATTGCAGCTCCTGATATTGTCTTAATTTTTTTTTTAATTTCCATTAATCAGCTCCCATTTCTACCCCGCACTCTCCTAAACCTATCTTGTTCGCGCTGAGCTCCCATTTTTTTTTATACCACATACATTCTCCTTCTACTCTCCATTCTCTCGTTATCCCGGAAAAACTCGAGAAAACCTACCCTCCTACATCCCTCAAAAAGTACCCCAACAAAAAAGTAATTTAAAGTTATTTCGACAGTGAAAGATAATAGGCAGATGTACCTCACATATGAAAAAACGTCCAACCCTCTACAACAAAAATTGATACCCTTAATCGTCCCAGGCGATTCGCACTTTTCACATTTCTTACGTTTTCCCTAATTCTCCAACCATGTTAGTGAATTGGGAATGGAGAATTAGGGAATTAAGAATTCTAAGAAAACCCAATCCTCATCTCCCAAATTCCCAAATTCTCCGTGTTACAGAATCCGGCCCCAGATGTGAAAGGGCAGATCGCAGAAATTCTATCGAAAATCCGATCGAAAACTTTCTTGGAAGCCCGCATTGCCTACATAGATACGAGCTTTGTCTGTTCTGCAACTGTCTGGAGCGAAAGCGAAGTATGAAATTCTTTTCACTTAAATCAAGTATCATACACATTTGCCAAATCCTTCAAATCCTCTTTATACTAATCAAGATATGCCTTTAATTTTCTTAATTAGATTTTTTCCACATTTCTACACAACAGTAGATAAAGAAAGACGGAAAAAACAAAATTAGATTAGGTTCTTTGCTTTGATATGGTGCTATTTATTATCGAAGACAACTTAATATCCTCATATTCTACAGTGGCGACTCAGTAAGAAGAGATAACAACATATTGTGCGCGGCGGTGGCATATCTATCTGTATAAAATCAATGCTACTGATCTAACTTAGACATCAACTGGCATATCAATATAATATGAAAATCACCCAATACTTTTAATTTCCCAATTAATCTGTTTGAACAGAGTTCTCCATCACATTCACTTGGATATGCCCCGAAATCAAACGTTAGGTGAACGCTTACTTCAATTTCAGTTAATTCGATATTTCCAAATTAACTTGATGAATAGTTAGTAAAAAAAGAGAGAAGACAAAAACAAACTTGAGTTTATAAAATTTTATTCTTAGCTTGGTAATACCCCAAAACTACGAATTGATTCTCCAATCTGGGTGTATGGAAATATGGTAATATCCCAGAATATTTTCCCTTTTTTTTATATGAAGAACAAAACAACAAAAAATAATCTGAATTTATTGAAGTCTGTTCTCAGTTTTGTAATGTCCCAAAACTTTGAATTTATAATAAACTTCAGTGTACTTCAATTAACATAAAATTTTCTGGTAATATCCCAAAAAAAAATTTCATGCGTTATTTACCTGTGTATAAAAAAAACTGTGGGAATACCCGACAGTAAAATTTGAGGAAAGTAAGAGAAACAAATTCCAGTGGCAATAGTCCAGCTAGCTGACCTTTACTGGTTAAATCCCAAGCAAATAGTGATTTTCCTTCTGAAATTGCTCCCTTTTTATATGGTCGAGGCTAGCTGCCGTGTATTGTTCTTTGGCTTCGCTTAGTTGCTGGCTATTGTTCTCGCTTCTGCTTAGTTCACCATGGTGTTGTAAACCTTTGCTATGGAACTATGTTGAGTGATTGACGACTGGACGTTAAGTCCCGACTGCCAGATCACTCGGCGGATAGCGTTGACTGCAGGGCTTCACGCTAGCTCGCCTCGGCTATTGGCGGAGAGTGTGGGGAGGTTGCACGAAAAACCTGCCGCTGCCGCCTGCCATATACAAAAAAAAATCTCGTGCCTTAAACCAAAAATGCCGGCACACATTCGGTCTTGAAGGGACCCTTACATCACTACCTACATCCGCATTGAAGGCGCAGATGGTCTGCCTTCCTGCATGCCGCAACCACCCAACTGACTCTGAGGGCAGATATTATCAGAGTCCCTTGATGACCTGCAAAGATTAGCGGACCTAGGCGACCTTCATGGGAGAGGGCTCCGGGAAAGCGAAAGGAGAAAGAATAATATTCACCCCATATTTACGTTATAATAGTTCTCGGTAAATATATAATATAAATAGGTAAATATATAAGTTTTGGTATTAATCTACAGCCAGATTTTTTTTTATTATTATTAATTCATTTTCCTAAATAAATACTTTGGTTATTAAAGTGATCGTCAACAACGTACTTTGTTATTTCTTTTCTAAATTTTCAAAATATCCCGACTTTGTGTATATAACAGATTTTATATACCTAAAATTTTACGCATTGTATTGCTTATTACGTTCAACAATATCTAACCCTATATACTTTAATATTATATAATGTAAAAATAATGTTTTTTTTTTTTTTTAGTTATGCTTATTTTTCGCTTTGTATCTATAATGTTATCTACCTGTATAAGAGAGGCATCTCAGAAGAAATGCACGGCTTCTTCAATGTTCGTTTTTTTCTTTTTATAGTAACATTTATGTTCGCCTTATCAAAAACAAATGTTCTTAAAGGCTTTACGGCCGCCTTTTGTGTTTCTTTTTTCTTTTTCTTTGTTGTTTTGTTTTAAAACATCCAACAATGTCATATTGGCGTTGTTTTCAACATGCAATAACGTACTAGTACCTTATTTTCAGTTTTGTTTTCTTTTTATTATTTTGAATGGATTCTGAAGTGTGCTCTATTATCTTTTATCATTATTCATTTCATTGTTTTTTTTTTTAATATTTTTTTTTTAATATTTTTTTTTTTAACTTGTTTGATAAGTGAGCTGAACTATAGTATGCCATAAGAAAATATCCGAATTAATATAGTAAATTGTAACGAAGTTGCAAATTAGAATTTAAATTCTTAAATACCCGTTATTGCATGCCGTATAATTAGTAAATAGTGCTTAATCCGATTGACCAGCTGATTTGTTTACACTAAAGTCAAACACTTAAATGCTCGAATATAAACAAGCCTTCTTGACGTTTCCCTTGATGATGGTAACTTATGTATCTGAGATGTCAATCGTCACATGGAATCATCAGAATGGTAACACTTTTAGGTATATAAAATGCGAGCTTGCACCGAAAACAAATGAGGTTGATCATCAAGCTTCGACTGGCTAAGGTGCTTTTCTGAACTTAAGCTGCGAAGAAGTAATCGACTCAATATCTTAAGGAATGTGAGTTTGTCCGTATTTGAGATTACCCATCTTCCTCTGTATTTAGAATTGTTTATTTCCGACCGAGTGTGATTTTGTCCGCATTTGAGATTACCCATATCCCTGTAGCTAGTTATATTTTACTATGGATAAAGAAGTAAACAAAAGAAGATACAACTAAAAAGAAGGGAATTTTCTGTGGAACAACCTAAAATATAAGTGTGTATTAGGTAAAGTGTGTAAAACCTTATGAGAAAAAGGTCATAAGTGTGTATTAGGTTAAGTGTGTAAAACCTTATGGACAAAATGTTGATTATAAGTGTGTCTTAGGTTAAGTGTGTCAAACCTTATGGAAAAGAGGTTAATTGTGTGTTAAGTTAAAGTTTTGTAAACACCTTATTGACAACAGGTAAAGTGTGTGTTAAAATAAGTTTTGCAAAAAAAACCTCATGGGAAAAAGGTTAATAGTATTAAGATTGTGTATTGTCATACACAATAATTTGACATTTTAGTAATAAAAGTGTATAATAGTATTGTGTATTAGTATTAAGTTTGTATAAAAAGACAAACACATTTGTGAAATTTTTCATTCTTCTCTAAAACAATAAAGACATTTTGTTCAGTATAAAATTAAATAAGTGTTCACCTTTAAAAACGTCAAAACCGGATGGTTATTTCTTCTTTTTCCCCGTAGTTGAACGTATTGACCCTGGCGTATCTCCAGAGCTGACCGGCAACGCTCAACTTTAATAGAAACGATTACAAAATGGCGCCCGAGCAGGGACTCTCTTTTCTGCCGCTGGAGAAACGTCAGTGTATGAAGTAGAGTAGTCACCGTATATATATGTATATCCAGAGACCAGACCGAGAAAAAGATAATACCAGTGCATACGATAAATGCCAGTGTATAAAATAAACAATACTCGATGACAAAATAAATATCTATGTGTTAAAACTATATCCGTGTAAATTAAAAATGACCGACAAAAGTGAAATAACCGTCAGTGTCATCTACCAGCTGAAAAGGGAAGATTTAGTCACTGTATTAAACCGTAGGAGTTTAAATACAAAGGGAACCGTGAATGAACTGCGAAAACGTCTTGCACACAGTGTAAAACGTGAACAAGCTCTCCAAAAGGAGGAGCAAAATCAGTTAAAAATTGTGTCAACCGAAATTAAGGCCGATAAAATGACACCTCCGATTACAAATACATCCGAAACACAGACCGATATACCGCCAACACGCCTGAGTGTTACCGACAAGGAGATACATTGTAAAAATATACCGAGTATTCAAAATATTTCGTACCCCATAGAAATCCAAGACCGACCCCTTTCAGACGCTGACATTATGTATAAAGTCAGAAAATGGAATGTGAGATTTAACCAAGGCCAGGATCCGTTAAATTTCCTCGAGAGAATTGAGGAAATGGCACAATGTTACAGTATACCAACCGACCGATTGTTGAATACATTACCCGAGCTGCTGACAAAGACAGCACTAGCATTGTATCGCAACAACCGCGAACAATAGATAACATGGGATGAATTCATAAGTGACTTCAAACTATTTTTCTTGCCACAACGTTTCATTATTAAACTAGCCGAAGAGATCCGAACTAGGTTACAGAAACCTAGAGAAAGGGCCAACGATTATATCACGGCCATTCAGTCACTCATGCGCTGGCTAACAAACGTGTCAACCGAAGAAAAACTTGAACGAATTTATGAAAACATGTTACCAGAGTATGGCCTATACATCCGAAGGAAAGATTTCCGTAAACTATCTGAACTTATTCAACTCGCAGAACAGTATGAATATATTCAAGTTCACCAAAAAACCCGCAATACCGAAACACCACCTATCCGTCAGATAAGTAGACCACCACAAAACACCCCAGCCTTGCCAATAAACGTTTCACATATAACGCGAGAGAGCTGTTGGAGATGTGGACAACTGGAACATCGTAGACACGAAAGTCGAAATCCACCGAAAATATTTTGTTCACAGTGTGGAAAACTAGGTGTGTTAACTAGGGACTGTCATGGCCAAAACGTGAACATACCGTTAAAAGAGCCAGGGATACCGAGGAGACAAGGCATCCGAGTATCCCAGAACCAGAACCAGATGCCTTAAAAACCTGTCTACACGATGCAACCACGATAGACGTACACTGTGAGGACGACCGATACTTCATTACAATGTCCATAATTGAAACACCGTGTATAGCACTCATAGATACTGGAGCTACAAAATCTTTTATTGGTAATGAAGTCAAAAATCTGCTGGAATTACACAATATTCCTCCAATACCATTTTATTTGACAACTGGAATGGCGAACAGTAGTGAATTTAAAATCTACCAGTCATATATGGTGGACACACAGTGGAATAATCATAAAATTACACATTTATTCTACTACATGCCAAATCTAGCCGATACTATCATACTGGGTGTAGACTTTCTTAGGAAAATTAAAAATATGGAACCAGGAAATTTCACCAGGAATCATGAATATTGAAGAGGAAATATCCGAACCAGCAACATGTACAGTGGTATTACCCGACGAGATAGACAAAACCAAATAACCGAAATCCTGTCCACTCAAATACAAAGATTTGACAAAATCTCCGGACTCACTCCGATTTCACATCACCATATCCGAATGAAACATGACAGTCCAATAAAACAACGTTATTTTCCGAGGAACCCTGCTATGCAGGAAATTATAAACTTGCAAATAGATGAACTATTTGCCGAAGACCAGATATAACCGCCAAAAAGTCCATACAGTTCACCCATTGTACTAATACGTAAAAAACGGGGCGGATGGAGGTTATGTATTGACTACCGACAAATTAATGAAAATTCCGTTAAAGACGCCTATCCGTTACCTCAAATCAACCATATACTGGATAAATTGAGAGGCGCAAAATATATTTCCACCCTGGACTTAAAACAAGGTTACTGGCAGATTCCTCTGACAATAGAATGCCGACCATACACAGCAATTACCGTTCCCGGCCGAGGTTTGTGCCAATGGAAAGTTATGCCATTTGGACTTCATTCCGCACCGGCTACGTTTCAGCGACCTCTGCACCAATTAATTGGTCCGGAAATGAAACCATATGCTTTTGCGTATTTGGATGACATTATTGTCATTGGCCGTACTCTGGAGGAACACTTGGAAAAATTAAGAGAAGTGTTTGACCGCCTCATAGCTGCAAATTTAAAAATTAATCCCGACAAATGTGATTTTCTAAAAGAAAAGATTCGATATCTGGGACACGTTGTCAGTTCACAAGGTATACATACCGATCCGTCAAAAGTTGAAGCAATAAGTACACTATCCACGCCGACAACTGTCAAAGAAGTCAGGCGATTTTTGAGTAGCGCGTCATGGTACCGAAGATTTGTGCCGTCCTTTTCTACCACCGTAGCACCAATTACTAAATTACTACAAAAAAAAAAACATAAATGAAGCTGGGGACCTGAGCAACAACATGCTTTTGAGTTATTAAAACAAAAATTAACCGAGTCACCAATACTAGCCTTCCCCGACTTCACATAACCATTTATACTTCAAACTGATGCTAGCCAAGAAGGACTAGGAGCCGTTCTCTGTCAAGTTCTAGATGGCGTAGAGCATGCTATAGCCTACGCTAGCCATATGTTAAATAATGCCGAAGAAAAGTATTCCGTGACAGAGAAAGAGTGTCTAGCCGTTGTATGGGGCATCAGCAAAATGAGACCGTATTTAGAAGGCTACACGTTTACAGTCATCACCGACCATCAAGAGTTAAAATGGCTACATTCGCTTGAAAACCCCTCTGGCCGACTAGCAAATGGGCTATCGAAGTTCAGTCTTACGACTTTGATATCAAGTACCGAAGAAGAAAACTAAATGTGGTAGCTGATGCACTGTCACGTCAACCATTAAAAAATTCCGAGTCTCAAACCTCTCTATTTACCTTGCTGTCATCTATTGAAATAACATCTGAATCTTCGTGGTATCAAAATAAACTTCATGAAATTCAGAAACAACCAGAGTTGTGTCGAGACTACAAAATTGAAAAGGGACAGATGTATGTCGATTCTTTGATTCTACAACTTACACTGAAGATATTGTACCATGGAAGCTTTGTGTGCCAAAACCACTTCGAAACAGGATATTACGAGAAAATAATTATATTCCGACCGCAAGCCATCTTGGAATCAACAAAACTATAGCTCGCACTGCTAAACATTATTACTGGCCTGGAATGTTCCGAGATATTGCGAAATATGTACGAAGTTGTGACATATGTCTACGTTACAAAGCCGAACAACAGAAGACTGCTGGTTTAATGCATGGATTCCACGATAATCGAGCATGGGAAATCGTTAGCACAGAGTTCATTGGACCTCTCCCCCGCACAACAAAAAATCACACTGCAATACTAGTATTCCAGGATAAATTCACAAAATGGGTAGAATTTATGCCTCTCCGACAAGCCACCACCGCTGGACTAATACGTGGTTTCAGAGAAAGAATAATCTCTCGTTTTGGTTATCCCGAAGTATTAATATTCGATAATGGCACTCAGTATACAAGTAAAAAATTTAAAACTCTGCTGAAAGATTTAAAAATAAAACACCGATTTACACCGCCATATACACCACAGGCTAATTTGACTGAAAGAGCAAACCGTGTGATAAAAACAATGATTGCTCAATACGTGGACCAGGACCATCGGAAGTGGGACGAACATTTACCAGAATTAATGTTGGCTATAAATACTAGCAAACAAGAGTCTACCGGATATTCCCCACACTATTTAAATTTGGTAGAGAAATAAAATCACCGAATAGTTTGTATGGAGAAATAGGAGAGAAAATTCCGACAACAAAAATCACCGAAAGAGCGAGAAATTCGCAGGAAATATACGAAATCGTCCGAATCAATCTGTATAAAGAATTTACCGACCAACGTCGGTACTATAATAACCGCCGACGCGATTGGTGTCCATAAGTGGGAGAACAAGCTCTACGAACAGAACGAATACTTTTATCCACCGCTAAAAATTACACTGCAAAATTAGGGCCACGATATACCAGACCATATACTGTAGCTAAAGTAATTAATTTCTCCTGTCATAGTTAAACTCACAAAACCAGAAGGGAACATAGCCGATGTAACCCACGTAAAAGATTTGAAAAATTACTATGAACCAGAACACGGTAACACTAAAAGCTTGTATATAAGTACTATACACAAAATAAAATTAGTCAGTTGGAAATCAGACAATATGGAGACACCACGACGTGTCACCTTTGCACCGTCATCCACAGAGGATAAAATAACAATCACGCCAACTGAAGAACCACGAAAAATAAAAGTTATGTTCATATCAAATTTGTTAAGTTGTTTCCCTTTTATAATAATAACATCCACTATAGTTAATATAGCTATATAAAAAACAACTGAATAAATGCAACAGTTTTTTCTTGGAAGAGAGGGCGAGATGTAACGAAGTTACAAATTTAAATTCTTAAATACCCGTTATTGCATGCCGTACAATTAGTAAATAGTACTTAATCCGATTGACCAGCTGATTTGTTTACACTAAAGTAAATCACTTAAATGCGCCAATATAAACAAGCCTTCTTGACGTTTCCATTGATGATGGTAACTTATGTATCTGAGATGTCAATCGTCACATGGAATTCGGCTCAATGCGTCTGCGTTCGTATTAAGGTTGCCCTTTTTATAAACTATTTCGCAATCGAATTCTTCAAGCTTAAGCCACCAACAAATTAGTTTGGAGTTCTGGTCTTTTAAGCTTATCAGCCACAGCAGGGGTTTGTGATCGGTGATGATCTTGAATTTGCGACCAAATAAATATGGGCGGAAGTACTTTGTCGCCCATACAATGGCGAGTAGTTCTTTCTCGATTATAGAATAGTTAATTTCAGATTCAGTCAACGTCCTACTAGCATATAATATTAGCTTGTCACTACCAATAGGTCCTTGAGATAAGATTGCTCCAACAGCGTAGTTGCTAGCATCAGTGGTTAGTAAGAAAGGTTTCGAAAAGTCCGGATATTGGAGAATAGGGTCATTCATGAGTATATCTTTGCATGTTTAGAAGGCTTTGTTGTAGTTTTCACTTAATTTTACTATAGTTCCTTTCTTCAAGCATTGGGTTAGAGGTTTGGGTAATTTTGAAAAATCTTTGATAAATTTCCTGTAATACCCTTGTAATCCCAGGAAGGATTTAATTTCCCTTTGGGTTCGTGGGATTGGAAATTCTTTGATAGTCTAAATCTTTTCTGGGTTTGGTTTGACACCTTTACTTGTTACAAAGTGTCCCAGGAAGGAAAACTCTCTATGGAGGAATTCAGACTTGTCTATTTGGACCCTAAATTTGCTTCTCGGAGTTTGTCGAATACTTTCTTTAGACTCTCGATATGTTCTTGCAAAGAAGTAGAGAAAATTATTATGTCGTCGAGATATACAAGACATATTTTTCCTACTAGGTCACCTAGGACGTTGTCCATGACCCTTTGAAATATAGATGGCGCATTCTTCAGGCCGAATGGCATTCTTACATATTCGAAATGTCCACCTTCTACAATAAAAGCTGTCTTCTCGATGTCTTTTGGGTTCATCTCAATTTGGTAGAATCCGCTTGCTAGGTCAAGTGTTGTAAAATACATACTTTTGCCCAGCTTATCTAGTATTTCGCTAATATTGGGAGTTGGGTACCGATCGTTTATAGTTTTCTCATTCAGTTTACGATAATCGATAACCAGGCACCATTTCTGTTTCCCACTTGCGTGTCGTTTTTTGGGACGATCCAAACAGGTGAACTCCATGCGGAATAGCTTGGTGTTATTATGGCTTGGCTCAACATGTCATCCATTTGTCTTCGCACTTCTTGTTTGTGCACGTAGGGGTATCTGTACGATTTAGTATAAATTGGAATGTCATCTGTTGTGGGGATACTATGCTTTATTTTGTTCGTGAAAGTTAATTCTTGTCCCTCTTTGAGGAATATCTCTTCGTAATCTCTGCACGTTTTCAATATTGACCTTTTTTCATCCTGATTTAGGTGTGATACCCGTATTAGCTGTGTTATACAGCCCGGTGTATCTACAATAGGGACGGTGTTTTCTAAATCTTGAACCAGTTGGACATGAAGTTTGGTTTGAAGGCCAATGGTAGAGTTGCGTTTTTAGTTATTAACATTTTATTTGATAGATCTATCCTTGCACCTAACGTTGTTAATGCATCAAGGCCAAGTAGACCGTCAAAGTTTCCGTGGAATCGGAAGACTAAAAATCTTAAACTGCCAGGTTGTTGAAATTCGAAAAAGGTTGGTAGGGTTATTTGTTTATCTAATTTATACTTGCTTAATATGGTTGTTATTACTATGGGTTCAGTTTGGACGAGGTCTTCTGGATGTGTAAATTGAGGATTTATAAATGAAAAGGAAGCTCCGATCAATAAGAAATTATAAAGGGCGTCCAAATGGTGATGATACATAGACATACGGAAGTATAAATCCATGTTTATTTATGTCTATTTGTCTGCCGAGGCTGGTACAAGAAAATTTGTATCTACTTTAGGTGGCATACTGGGATTGTTATTATCTTGTTCGTAATTATGATGTACGTCTGAATCGTAGTCGTAATATTGGTCTAACTCTTGTATATGAGAAAACCCTTGGGGATAATTCTCACTAGGGAGATTTGCTTCACCACAGGATTCATTGTTTAGTGCTGTATGGTCTTGTTCGTAGACATTATGAAGTCCCTTACTCACAAAATTTGGTGGACCGTTTGATCTAAAGAAGTTATTTTGTGGGAATCTTTGTTGTTGACTTTGGTTCGAAGCTTTTTGTTTCAAATATGAGTAGCCTGAGCTGGTATCCATAGGCTCAGGTTTGGGATATTGAGGACGATTGAATTGTTGTTGTCGCGTAAATTTTGTTCTATTACTCATGAAATTATTATTAAATGTTGTTGGGTTATTAGGTGCTTGCACCTGCCGAATTTGTTGTTGTGGGATGGGTTGTATGGTCCTAATGTTATGTTGGAATATTGGTCTTGATTGTATGTACCTTCTATTTATTGGGTACTTATGGTTTTGATTACGATTGTTATTTTCGGATTTTTCATAGAAAATATTCTGTTCAGAAATACAGTAAGTGAATGCTTCTGCTAAATGTCGTGGGTTTCATTGCTCGTATTGTTGAGCCAAATGGTTTTCTTAATCCTGTTAAGAAAGTATTTAAGCACATTTCAGAATATAAATTCTTCTTCGCTTAAATACATCTGTATTTTTCGGATTTGAATTTACATTGTTGGGGTCCTACATTAGGATTTCCTACGATAGGGTTTCCTTCAGCATTTAACATTTCGTTATTTAAGAAACTATTACCAACAATGCAATATATACTGTTTATAGATTTATCTTTTGCACTGGCAGTATTGATTTTGTTAATTTCAAATTTACTTTCTCCTAGATTTATAGGGAACGATTTATCACTACGTGTTATATTTAGTTCTTCAGAAAGATTTGGTGGATTTGTATTTTCGTATTTCTCTAATAAATTGATTTGACTTAATTTTACAAGCAATTCTTCGTCAAAATTTTCTAAATCACTACTTGATTCTATTTTATTATTCAAATTTTCGTCAGACTTAAAAATTTCGGTTTCAGATTCACTATCGCTTTCACTTGTATTAATCACTTTTCTTCCAAATAAAAGTTTATTTTTCTCGGAAATTTTGGCATTTAGGATAAATATAAAGAAAAATATTCAAACTTTGACTTACATAATCAACCAGATAAAAATTCTCTTCATATTTTAATTATCTGTGGTTTCCCTCGTTGTTTGTGGTTATAATTCGTTTAATCACTATTGTTGTATTTTACACGATATTCCCTCGCGAATTAATTATCTCACGTAGGTCTGGAGCTAAAGAGTTAAAACTCAACAAGTCTTCTTTAAAAAAAAAATTTTTGTGTTCCACTTTTCTCTAATTAAACAGAGTTATGCCACTTTTACCGATATACCTTCGATAATGCGATTATTTCAGTGATAAACCGTGAGAAAAAAGATAGTTTTCCTTCGAGGAATTCATAAAGAAAAATAAAATTAATCAAAGAAAAATTCAATAAAACACTTCGAGTTTTGTTAATAAAATTTATTTCCGATTTCTTGCTAATCCAAATGATAACTAACTGAAAAACTCTTTCTATTTTTCTACACTAGTGCCTTTACCTTTTTTACGAAGTAATTACTTTGCGAAACGTGCCTTCTGTTCTTTTGAATAACAGGAAGGTGTCCGCTTTCATATAATGTCTGATAATTCACTCTAGTCACTTATTCTATGGGAATATTAAATTGTCTTTTATTTTAAATATGCTTCGTATGCATATGTTGGCTATTTGGTATGTTGCAAGGCAACATGCCTACGTACGTAACTCGCGCGAAATCAGCTTAGTACCCGGCTGCATGCGGTCAATAAAATTATTGCTATTAAAGCTTTCTGGATGATATAAGATGCAAAACTTCATAAATTTTACACAGCAAAAGGCACTGAAAACAAAATGTACCACTTTAAAACTAAGTGAACACATTAAGACAAAAATATAGAAGAATTACCACTAGAGAAAAATTTCACAGGCCGTAACATCTTGTTGTTCTCCTCTTCTTTTTTTCCAGCAGACAAGAATTCTTCGAGTCGGAGTGCGTGCGGACTTTCGGTATGGTAGCCGGCCGGAATACATGCTGCAGTAATTCTCAGTGTAGCATACTGCTCTTTGCAGTACGCTACGACCATAACACCTTATAATTTTCAACTGACGGAGCGCCACTATTCATATTGTGTATTTTGACATTTGTCAATTAATGACAAATTGATTTCATGTCATGTCATGTCTTGATATTTTTAATTCGTAATTTTTTTATTATTGTGCTTTCTTTTTGCAAAAAAATCTGTGAAACAATAATTGTTTATTTGTGAGGACATATGTGTCCTGAAGAAAGAACCCTGACCTGGATATTCCAGATGACAAGATAAGTTGTTTAAAAGTTTTTATAAAAACTGTTGTGATTGTGATTTTGTTCGCTTTTATTTTTAGCTGTGTTTGCGATATTGTCTTCTAGGACAGAACTGGATATATTTACTAGTTGGAAAAACACATTCAATTTCACCAAAATGTTCCATCCCAAGAAACAATTTTTTTATATAGTAGTAACGGTGAGGTTTCCATTACCAAATTATATAACTTGAGTTATATAGACTAGTACTCGAAACCTCTTTGTAACCACTATAAACCCCTTATAGAGCTTAAATGGAGGATTATATAAAGGTTACCGTGACTTAATTTAGGTAACGTTATATAACTAAAAGTTTTATAAAATGAGTAACCAAAATATTCTGGTTACCTCAATATAACTTCTTATAAAATCCTTATATAACCCAAGGTGCTCTCGATTAATTTATTTTGGTCATAGCAGTGGTTGCGGTAATGTTTCGGTTACCTTTATAAACTTTGTTTACGCTTGGAATTCTCAGGCTGATTACTTTCAGTGATTGAAATGTTAGGGAAATTATTTTTCGTTACCTTTATAAAACAATAATATGCAAATATTTACGAAACCTATCTTGACATAGAATTTCATTTTTTTTTTTTGTATTGCATTTTTAAAATGGAAGGGTTTAATATTTTTACATTTCAGAAGTACAATTTTTCGGCATATATGTGGTGAAATTCAGCTGCAATTGAAATTTTACTGTGAATATCATCATAGATACTTCTAAAAAATACAGACCCCTCCAAAAATAAGCAATTTTGAATAATTTTAAGTAAATATGACAAAATTAAAAATTTTCACTTAGATGATATTAATTCATAAAAATAACATAACATAATTTAGAAATGTTATATACATAAAAAGATGTATTTTCTTCATATAAAAATAAAACGGAAGCCATATATCTGCAATATAAAAAATTGACTAATCCGACATTTTCTTTTTTATCTGCAATGCATAGATAAAAAAAATGGCGGCTTGTACTTAAATGAACTAATTACCATTATAAAACTTCAAGTAGTTTTATATAAACTCCGTCTCTATTATATAAACTGAATGACCCTTATAAAACTTCTAGAAATATTATATAAACTGAAGAAACTACCATACCTCGAAAATGATCCTTATATACCCTTTAGTCATAACATGTAACCTTTGGTAATATTTTATATCTTATAGTGACAAAAATCAAACGTTCGTGATCTTATATATCCTTAGGTTATATTGTGTTACCTTTGGTAATATTATATACCTTATAGTAACGAAAATCAGTCTACTGTTCTTATATACCCTTTGGTTATATTGTGTTACCTTGTTAACGTTATATATCTTAAAGTAATACCGAAGGAAGTGTCAAGTTTAAAATAAGTTTTGTTGGGCGTGCCGTGTAGTGTTATAATGGCTCCATTCGACACTAAAAGTAATTTGTTTTTATAACGATCACCGTAGTTACTAAAGGGCCACCAAAAAATTTTACGATATTTTATAGTGGGTATATGTATTACCGAAAGTTCCCAATTTTTATTAAAGTCACCGAAATTACTGAAAGTTGTCGAGTTATATAAGGGTAACCACGGATACCGCAATAAACCCTTATTACCAATAAGTTACATAACGTGGTGATCAAAACAATTACAAAACTTTTTTATATACCTTCTAGTAATGGTTAGTCTAAGTTATATAGACCGGTGATTGTAACATTTCCATCACCAAGTTATAAAACCTTTAGTAACCTACTTCCACGATAACCATTAGGAACCTTAAAAAACTCTAATATAACTACGTCACCAATTGGTAATATTATAAAACTCTTATATAACCACTGAAATTTTTACATAACCGAGTAACCATTATATACCCCTTATAAAACTACCCATCACCTTCAGTCACCAAAAATTGGGAAAATTCAAAGGTCATCTGTTTGAAATCTTGCATTAGATATCAATAAAACTTTGGTGCACTTATGCATGCTACTATATTGAAAAATATAGTTAGACCTGGAACACCTTACATCTGTATGGTGAATGTTGTGAATGTTAAGCAACCTGGCTGCTGTAATATCTTATTTGTATCTTTCTTTACTTGTAAGTAAGGTAAGATGGAAAAGTGGCACAGTTTCCGTCCAATGGAGGTATATTGGTTCAAATAATATTTTTATATGTATTTTTAAATTATAGTGGTGTAATTTTTATTATGTTTTATATATTCGTTATCATATATCTTTCATATTTCATAAAAAAAAACATATTTCGGTTGCTTGTTTCAACAGTGCTTAAAATGCGAAAAGATCTTTGAAAGAACAAAGTAACCAAACTTACGTCTTCTGGAGAAGAGCACCAAGTTGGCCTTTGTAGGGTTCCTGTCATATCATGACGGGTGTACCAGTCCTCAACTATATTGAAGCCTTATTGCATAAAGGCAGAGTCTGCTGCCATGCTGTGACTGGAAATGAGCAGAGGGAGGTCATCCGCATACGCTTCACATAAAAATCCTACGTTTTTCAGAACTGTGATGAGTGAGTCAACTAACATACACCAGACTAATGGGTACTGAACGACATCTTGCGCGCAGCCTCTCTCCACTAGACACTGACAAGGGTTCGACCGCCCATATCTACAATCAAGATTCGTCGTCTCAGCATTTGATCGATCCATTGCACTATAGTGTGGTCAACACCATGTCGACGAGCTGCCTCACATGGCGACTCCTAAGGAAATTGGCGTATTAAGAGGTGAAATTTATGATTTAAAATATGTTTATCGCATAGACAGATTTCCGCTATGAGTTCAACTAATACAACTGCAATGGATAAACGATGGCGCAACAAGTACAGTGGTCTAGGAAAATTTATCGCCCGCAATTCGCCGCCAGCAATTTACCGCCAGGAATTAATCGCTAGCAGTTTACCGCCGCTTGAGTTTATCGCGTAAACAATTTATAGCCTATAATTGATCGCTAGCATATTTTATCGCCTTACCATACATATAATTTATATATAGTAAATAATAATATAATTTAATAAATAACTTGCAACTAGGGTTTGTCTGTACGTGTTATTTAAGAATTAAGTACAGCTAAAAATGCAAATTATATCCTAGGTATAGGCAAAGATAACCTAATAATAAGGTAGGAAAAAACTCTTTAAAACCTTTACGAATAAAGACCAAACATGGAAATATATTCAATTATTAATAAGATAGATTATGCTCTATACCTCTCAGATAATTAAAAATATCATCGTAAATAAAACGCTCCCGCGGTTTTGTGAAAACAGGTTTTTATATATATTGAGCGAATTGGTTCGAAATTTGTTACTGTAATCCTATGATATTTGAACACACGTGGTTCTCTTTTGCTCTGAAGAGATTAAATGGGAGTAACTCATGCTGGATTAGCAGATTCTCTGATATTTTGATATCTCCTTTCACTACCTTGACCAAAGCGAAATTTATCTTTTCCTTAAAAAATTGAGGTAGTGTGACTTGATGTACGAAAAATTCATTATTATGAATAGTTTGAAAGGATTTTGAAGGTATTCAAGAACATTTTACTATTCGGGTAATCCTACATTCTCTTTTTTTTTTGTGTTTGACTTATTCTTTTCCCCCATTCATGCAAAAGACGAAAGTATGTGATATTATTTGTTTCTTTCTAGAAAACAGCGAAAATTTCCAATTTTGTTCAGCTGATTCTGATCTTCTTATTAGGTTATCGTTGGTATAGGAATTAGGGCCGGTTTCACAGTTCAAGTTTAAACTTAAGATGTGGTTTAAGAGGGAATACCAGTGAAAATAGAAAATTGACCTTCGGCTTGCACCCGATATCTCGAGAACAGGTGTGTCTTATTATTCCAAATAAATTTTAATGTTTAGATAAAGGTCCAATCCGTGAGATAAGTGTAGAAATTTTCTCAAAATTAATCCAAAAATTATTATATAATTATCTGAAATTTGTAAAATTGTTAAAAACTGTCATCTCTTGCACCACTTTCCAGCTAAGTGAAAGTCATTTATGACCCGATTTTGATATAAATCCAAAGATGTGCCATAAAAGGATGAGATAAGTTTTAACTTCTTCTTTTTTGGATCTTTTGGGCTAATATTTTACCTAAACAAAATATGGCAAAATGAACACTTTTCGATCAAACTTTTAACAACATTCCAATGTAAATTAAAAGTTACAAAGTATCTAAAATTAAACATTAACATTAACATTAAACATAATGTTATTTACTCGATTTTGTATAAAAATTGCAAGAAAACTTATTCTTACAGCGTAATAATAAAATAAAAGAATTGTCAATAAATGATATTATCATGGACACACCTGCTGTTTTGTGTGGTATTACCATGGACACACTTCTTTTTTGTATGCAAAAGTTTCGCTAGGTGGCGTAGAAAGCTTATACAATGTACTTGAGTAAAGTAGTGAGTGGACGACCAGCGACAAAACCCTCGAGAACACTTCACAAGCCATGAAACAGACTCCCTTCCTACCACATGCGAGGCCCAACGTAGTCCTTACATTCTAAAATATTTACAGTGTTCTTATGTAAAAGTGACAAAAGTTTGATTTGAATAGCTCCTCCGCCCTAAACTATTATTAATACAGAAAAATGGTGTTCTGATAATGTTAAGCTTGCTTTCTTATCTTCCGAACCGCAAGAAAATTTTCATACCTTTCCTAACAAAATTATTTAAAAAAAATTATTTTAACCAAATGACTACGATTCCTCAAACAAAAATTCTCAGCTGAGTAATCATTGTAATGTCGCTGTGCCGTCATGGGATGCCGTGTGTTGATGATAGCGAGTAGCTGCCTACAGATTCGGACTACGGCTGCACATACACACATGCAATTATCACTCAGCTGAGAGGTATTGAGCGTAAAATGGTAAGGTTACTTTGTAATCAAAGCTATTTTATTATTTTGTTATGTAAGGTATTTAGGAAGTGTAACCTTTGGGAAGGTAAGAAACCAAGCTTTAAATTACTAGAAGACTATTTTCCTGTAATAATAGTAGTTTAGGCTCTATAGCATATATAAAGTCAATGTTTGGCACTTTTCCATAAGTATCAATATAGAACATTTTAGAAAACGGACTAAGCACGCACGCATTAAATTTCTGTTTCATGGCTTGGGAAGTATTCTCGGGGGTTTTGCCAGCGAGCAATACCCAAAGTACAAACACCAGCGTAAAAAATTTACTGATGTTAGTGAGATTGCACATTATCTTATGAAATTGTAAGTCAGTATAACTATAGAATAATTTTCAGGTAGTGTGAACAGGAAAATTAACCTGAATGTGATGATGATGACGAAGGGTATCCCTAAATATATATAAATAGATACATGGTAAAATAGCAAACGTTATCACAACTTCAGTATAATTGAATATTTACTGAAATATTGAAAATATATGAAGTTTTGAAGTTTATTTGTCTTTTCAGAATTTTTTTTTGTTTTTATACCCTACTTGTACAGATTGGTTACCATACGAAATTACATACGGGCATTCATGTAGGGTATCATAAGAATTGGTCTTAGACCAAATCTAATGTTTTTACTTATTTAAATTTAATTTTACAGAGAAAAGGAAAAGGCATTCATCCTGGGTATCACAAGAATTGGTCTTAGATTTTTTTTTACTTACTTAAAATTACGATGATCTCATAGAAACTTCTAACATGGCATAGTATTTTTCAGACGAGTTGAGGTAAACTCATAGTGTCATCACAGATTGATTTAGTTCTTTATTCATGATGATGATACGTAAAAGTACAATTTTTCATTATTATCAAATTTTTCATCACTGGTTATTTCGCATTCGACAAATTGACTATGTACCACATTAATCAGAGGCCAGAGGGTTACTTTAGAAAAGTAACCAAATATAATTTTCATTTGAATTTTACACATTTTATTGCATTGTTTGCAATAGTGTGCGTAATTTCTGAAAATGAACTTGTGGTAGAAGAAGACCATGAAATTATTTCAGTGTATTTAGAAGACGCTGCTTCTGAAAGCGGAAATTCGAATCAAGGTGCGAAATTTCATTGAGAAGGATTCTGCCTTATTGATTTAGAGTTTTTTTTTTTTGCAAAACCTTCTTAAATTAACTGAACATTGCTCAATAAGTAATTAAATTCCCATAAAAGAAAAACATCGCGGTCAACGCAACGTCAGCCTTTCGATATTAACATCAAATAATACGAGTGATGATAATATCAACCTTAACGCCATCGTAGGGACAATTGCAGGTCCTACCACGATATACGTTGTGTGCGTAGGACGTTGCCGCTGGCTGGCTGTGTGAGTGCTAAACAGAAAGAAAATTCTTCCAATTCTCCATCTTTATATAGTCTGCGCTAGTAGTATTTGTGTTACCTGAGCAAAGGATATATAGCTTAAAAGCACAAAGCACAGGTAAGTTTTTTTCTCATGCTCAAACCATTATAGTAGTGGATAGGATAAAAATGTGATTTTTCTGTTCACTGGTATTCCCCCTTAAACTGAGTTTATCTCTTCAACACAGTTTCACAGTGGTAAGTTAAACCTCGTTTAAACTTAGTTTAAACTACCAAAATTGAGCGTTTAAACTCAGTTTATCTTTAAATGTGAATTAAGAGACATTTCGTGGGTTTCAAGGAGTTTTTACTAATTTACCTAGGTTTAATTAATTTATTTTATTTTTTATTTTATTTTTTTCACATTCGTAGGTTTAATTAATTAATTTTTTTGTCACAACGATTTGGCCGGCAGTATGGCTCACAATAGTTTGCTAGTTCACAATTGTACAGAAAAAAGATTTTTAGTTCACAATTCCATAGTGCTGCCATATTAAAAAAGGTCGAACACTGTGAAACTCATTTTGGTTTAAACTCAGTTTAAACTACGAACGGAGTTTAACTAATCCTGAGTTTAAACTCGAACTGTGAAACCAGCCCTTAGGCAGGTACCTACTTAATCCCTTTAACTTATTATTATCATGACAGATTTCTATATATAACATAAGTAGCATGATTTAGGGGCATGTCGATTAGGGACATACTTATATGTATAAAGCTCTTATAATCGCAACATTTTTTTATTTCGAGTTTATTTTTATCATTTTGAGTTTAAGAACGCATCATGTCAGTGGAATTTTTGAAATCGGAAAAGGGAAAACCGAAATTATGTTTTAATGGACATTTGTTTTATAAGGACAGACAAAATGACTCAAAAATTCGTTGGAAATGTCAAAAGTACCAAAAACCAAATGTGCCGCTACAGTTACTACGGTAGATAACACCATCGTTAAAACATGGAAGGAGCATAACCATTGTGGAGACGCAGCAGTACTTGAAGCAGCGCAAGCTCTTGATACCATTCGAAATTATGCAGAAACAACACATAATACGCCTCATAGTATTATTTCAAATGTTTCTAGAGCTTGTAGCCAAGCAGCAGCCCCAAAGCTTCCAAGTATAGATACAATAAAATGAAGCGAGCCGAAATATAAGAAGTTGAAATTTTGATGGCCCAGCTCTTCCAACGCATCGTAGGGACATAGTTTTCACAAACTAATATAAAACATCTTGCAATGGAGAATTGTTTCTATAATTTTATTCTGGACCTGACGACAATCGCATGTTAATTTTCAGTACGAAAAGAAATTTGCTATTGTTAGCGCGAAGTGAGCACTGGTATGCCGATGGGACTTTCAAAACTGTTCTCTTACTTTTTTATCAACTGTATACGATACATGGATTCAAGGACAAAACATCGCTTCCATTAGTTTATGCATTATTGCCTAACAAGTCTGGCGAAACATATGTATCCCTGTTGTGACTAAGGTGCCCAATGCCCCGAATCCCAACCATAAGGTCAATACATCAAAATATTGTCCTAAATGTATACATTGTATATATTGTCCCATATGTACCTGATATACCTCATAAATCTCAATCAAAATATAAAATGCATTTAGAAATGCATTCCAGTAGTTACGCTATGTATGTTCCATACAGAGTAGCAATTATTTTCCCCACCTATTCTGGGAGTTCTGGACCACTGAGGGTTCTAGGGAGGGGTAGGGGGCTGAGTTAGCTTTTGTACTGAAAATTTGACATCATCTAGAAGTTTTCTTTTAGGAGGATACTGAAGCCAACAACAACAACCAATGTAGGGAGGTATGTTGACATGGATATGTCCGTCTTCAGGCCGATAATCAAATTCACATAGCCGAATAGTGTAAACAAAATCGGAGCCGAGTAATGTAAACAAAATCGAATAATGTAAACAAATTTCGCACTAATTAATTTAGTAATAATTCCTAGGATATTTTTGTTCATGCCAGTACTAGGTGGCAAAATTTTCATCAGAAATCCGCTACGGTTCGAGATATTAGTGATCTTACCTTGATCTTACCTTCTCGGTGTAATTAATCTTAGTAGCTGAAAAACAACAACTATAACCCAAGTTGTGGATTAAAGATTCGATGAATTAGGCGTCTTTATAAACAAGATTGCACCATGTGATGATATATCTAAAAATAGATCAGGTGAAGCTGTTTGGGAATGAATGTAGGTAGATATATTGACTTTGCCTAGTTTTACTCTTCAGGTGTAATGCTTATAATTTGGTTCCTTGCATAGATTTATTCGGCCAGCCAAGTAATGTAAACAAATTCATACAGCAGAAAAATATAAACAAAATCCCAGTCGAATAATGTAAACAAAATTCGCACAGACCCGAGTAAAGAAAACAAATTTATGAAAGATTCCCAATTTCTTTAGCAGTAAAAACAAAAACTGATATTTAGTCTTAAATGAGTAGTGGAAATTATAATTGAAAATTTCTTTTGCTGATAAAAAATCAACAACAACTATAACGTAAGTTGTGGTCTGTATGCATCAGGCTTGTTGTTGAACGGGGCTATATAACTTATTGGCTGAGATCTTTAGCGGGGTCACTTTACTGATCATGGGTGTGGATATTTGGTTGGATATGTATGTGTGCAGCTGAGGTGTATTAACAAGAATATTGCAAATTAAAATAAAAGCCTTCAGGATTGGTATGAGTAAAACCCTCAAAAATATTTCACAAGTCATGAAACAGACTCCCTCACTAGTACATGAGAGCCCCAACGGAGTCCTAACATTCTAAAACATTGGCAGTGTTCTAATGTAAAACAGACAAAATTTTGATTTGAATAGCTCCTACGCCCTAAACTACCATTCATATAGAAATGTGGTGTTCTGATAATCTTAAACCTACTTTCTTATCTTCCGAACCAAAATAAAATGTTTATGTTTCCTAACAAAATTATTTAAAAAAATTTATCTTAACCAAATGACTAAGATTCCTCAATCAAGGACTCTCTGCTGATGAAGCTGCCGACAGATTTGGACTCCGACTGCACATAGACACACATTCAGCTGAGAGCTAGTGAGTGTAAAATGGTAAGGTTACTTTTTAAAGAAAACTATTTTATTATTTTGTTAAGTAAAGTATATGTAAGTGTAGCCTTTGGAAGGTGAGGAACTAAGCTGTAAATTACTAGAAGACTCTTTTGTTCTATGGATAGTAAGTTAGGCTCTATAGCATATATAAAGTCAATGTTTGACAGTTTTCCATAAGTGTCAATATAGAACATTTTAGAAAGCGGACTCCCAACGCACACAAATAGATTTCTGTTTCATGGCTTGCGTTTTGGTATGAGGGATTCAGCGATGTATATGTTGTACAATGGATTGGAGGTATATATGTGTTTATTTATTTAAGCAAACTATTCTCACGGCTTCATGATCCAAGGCTTAAATATAATTGAAATTCCTAAAAATAAAATGTTGAATCGATGACACTAACATTAAGCTGCCGCAATATTGGGATGGATTTAAGGGTTTAATAAAAGAAGGCGGTAGTATGATATGTTGATGTAAGGAAAGAAAACTTTTGCTGAAATTAATCTTTTCTTTTTATTGTTTCTACTTTTGGCTTCATTGACTGAATAACAGTGTCGAAAATATTCAAATAATCAGCAATATATTACTTTAAGAAAATAATACTAATAATCAGTAAAAGCTCAAAATTTAAAAACAGTACATATTTTATTAATTTCAGTAATCCAAAAATTATTAAAAATCAATTTTTATTGATTGAATTGTAATATATTACGACTAATTTAAATGTAATTTACAGTTACACTTACACTTGTTCGTATATCATTTGGTTTTTGATATTTGAGTACAAATGTCGTACAGAGTTTTAATTTTATAGTAGTGCTTCATTTAAAAATTGTTTGTTTCTGTAGAAATATTACTTAAAGTGCATTTAATTAGTTTTTCGAAATTAATACATTTACGGTTATTGTGTTGAGAATTTTATTGTACTGACAATTTTCAAGACAAAGTGATAATAGTTATAGAATTCGTGAAAACTATAAGAAGGGTATTTAAAAGAGGACGGATATTTGGGTATGTATACTTATAATTATTGAAAATTATATTCTTATTATTAATTGTAAATGATCCGTGTTTTTTTTATATCATGTTAGAATTTTATATTTTTCAAAAAAATATACATTTGTTCGCGTCATTCACACAATATGTAAAGCCAAACATTTACAACTTTATCTACTGTTTCTGATATTGATATATCCCTTTCTTACTTGGGTCAGGGACAAATGGACCAAACTCAGCCCATTCTACAACACGACAAGCTCTATAAGACATTGACTGAATGGAATATGCCTTACCTGTTTGAAAGATTTCAAAGTATATACATAGATATATTAGGTAGTAAAGCATATAACAACGATTAAAAAACATGTTTTAATAGGAATGGGCATATATACCACAGATTCTTTTAAATTAATGACCGAGAGAGAGAGCTGGACAAAATTTTCCAATCCAATGAATTGCAGCTCTTAATGGAATTTCGATAAAATGAAAAAAATTGGCGGTTAGCTAGGGTATATTAAGTTGATGCTTCATGATTAGTAATTTTAATCCAGATTTTTTCTAGAGTTTAACTGCAAATATTGCTACATTGGATTCTTCTTCAACCATATAGAAAATTGGTTACAAAAAATTCATGACTCTGTATCGGATAGACCCTCTGAAACCATAAATGCGAGTTTAAGTAAATGCAAACCAAATTCACTGCATGACACATATTTTGTATACCTTTATACAATTCAAAAATTTATATTATTTATTAAAGTTTTATATAAAAAGGATTTGGAAAACTATTTAGCTACTACTGGACAGAATATAAAGAAGTCTTTTGAAGAAAATGGGTGTCTTACTCAAAAATGCAGAGAATTAATTATTAAAGACGCCATTCAGAATTTTATAGGTAGAAACTGCGTTATGCATGATGCTGATTTCAAAAACATAACAGGACAAATTTGCAATAAATTTAAGGGAGAAAGACATTTGAGCTAAATTAATCAATCTTGAAATATAAAATAATAAAGTAATTGCATAGGCAGAAATTCATATATGTAGGTACAGATTTCTACTTTGAGCACATTGTCAATGGAAGGCTTTTAATTTTTATTTGAAGCAAAAAATAACTGCCAATTTGCAAATATTTTCCAAAAACTCTGCTATTAACTTTTTCCACATAATATTATTACTTTTATATCAAATTAATTTGAATTCCTCTGCCATTATTCAACTTGAAAGAAATTGAGTGATATAACAATTTAAAATAAATTGCTGTATCTCAAAATCTAATTAAATTTCCTCAGCGCAACGCAAATTATATCGGTATGGTGATTGCAGTATTCTGTGCATAGATTATTATTACTTTATAAAAATTTAATAAATTCTAGATCGACATTGACTTTGAACATCTGCCCACAGGCAAAGGAAAAGGAAATCTTTTATTTAAGAAATGGGAAAATTTTATTGGAAAAATTTCACCTATACTACAAGATCGCATAAAGCATAAATTAAATAAAAAATTCCTTAAGACGTGGGTAATTCTAGTAATACTGGTAATATAAGATGCAATTGTTTCAAGAGCAATAAATACATCTAATTTCTTCCCAAATATTCGTGATATATGGGTAATCCTTTTATTGCACACCATCCTTTCCCCAAGTGGAGTTGCTGTAAGCAAAACAACTAAAAAACAATGGAAGTTCAGCATTTCAGACGCACAGCAATTTATGATTGTTAGATTGGGATCATTTGACAAGACAACTATAATAATTGTAATAACAACATCAAAAAATCTTTGTCTGAATATTACCTTACTTTACAACCTATTATAGTCATTGTTGCAGCAGAAGATTTCACAGAAATTAACGGAATATATACATATTATGATAGCATCCTTTATAAATTCGAAAATATTTTAAATGCACTTTCAATAGCTTTTAAAAAGTCATTTTGTTTTTGATTTACAATATCAAACTCAAAGCCAAATGGTTTGGAAATTTCTGCAAATACATTTATTTGAGATCGAAGACTGTAATGAAACGCTACCCGTTTTAAGTAGCCTTTTGTCCGAATTAGCGGACTAATAAATATCAGTGCTTTTATTTTTATGTATTAATTAATAATTTTCATAATGTACTTTTGTTTCCTATGCACTGAAGCTTTAAATTCTGTTCTTTGTTCTCATCTAAAATACAAGCATTTTACACCAAGTAATAGTTCCTACAAATATGCGCAAAAGAATTGTATTCGAACATTTACAAATTTGAAAGCATTTAAAAAACATTTAACTAATAAACATTGCGCAGATGTACCAGATGTTAATACAAAAAATTTAAAGATTGTTGTTGATAACGGAAAACAAATACTTAATTTAAGCAAAGAAGTGTGAATAATCAAAGCTTTTATCAAGAGGAACATAGTGATTTCGAAATTGATGTTCGAAACATAATTCTGGAGTTTGTGTGTAAATTAAATAGCTTAAGTCACATGACCAATAAGTAAATCGAAATTATTACAAATAATATTGGAGAAATATTTGCTTCTATTTTTAATATTTTAAAGATAAAAATTTCTAGCGAAATTTGTAGTAAAATCAAAGGAGAATTGGATGTATTTTTAAATATATGTACTCCTTTGTTTATAAGCTTTAATACTGAGTATAAAGTAATAAAATTTTTATGTGAACAGAAACTAATGGAAAAACTAATGGAAAAACCTAATTGAAGGCCTAGTTAGTGAAGTAATGAAGAAAGGAGTAGCTTCTTTAAATAAAAATGATTTTAAGGGTAATGTAACCCAATTAAGTACCAAATGAAGAAATATTTTGAAATTACTCAAGTTTTTGGAAATTCTGCTAAAAATATGGAAAGTCTCCAAAATTCAAAAAATGATGTCCTTAGAAATTTTACGCAAGGAAATTGTTGGAAGCAAAAGGTTAGCTCAATAGGTGAAAAAACAGTTATACCCTATTTTTTGAATTATGACGATTTTGAACTAGATGATCCTATAGCTGCTCATGCAGGCAAACAAACTATTTCCGCATTCTACTATTCTTTCCCATTATGTCCTTCAGAATAAAGTTCTAAACTGTCAAATATTTTCCCAGCTATGTTTTTAAAGGCCTTGTTTATAAAAAAAATTGATACTGGGCAGGTCTTACATCGACTTGTTGACGTAATGCGTGAGCTAAAAACAGATAACAGATAACTCAAAACGTAAAATATATTTTGTATTAGGATTAATAACAGGCGACAATCTCGGTCTTAGTACAATCTTGTGATTTGCTAAATCGTTTTCGCATACATATTTTTGCAGATTTTGCATTCAGAAAAAAGTTGAGACTAAGAAAGGTACCAGAGAAAAGTTAATTTGTATGAGATCGAAAAAAATGTAAGAAGAACAATTATTATTAAATGATTATCTTGTAACGGGAATTCGACATAATTCTGTGTTTAATTCGATTCCATCTTTCCACGTTACACAAAACTTCTCAGTTGATATAATGCATGATCTATTTGAGGGTGTTATCAAAAACGGTATTTTAAATTCTCTCAAGTACTTTATTAAAAGCACTGTTTTTCTTTAGATGTTCTGAAATATAGAATTCAAGATTTTAATTACGGGCCAATTGAGATTAGAAACAAATGGCAGGCCATAAAACAGCAGCACCTTAGTACTAATAATTTACATTTAACAGCTCCGGAAGAAGTAGTTACGCTATGGGGATACGGCGACACCCTTTTAGCTTCCTGGATTTCGCCAAAGATGGTTCCACCGTTGCTAGGTGGTCTGAGTCCATACTAAATGTGGGTTTGTGTCTTGACTGTATTGGTTTATGTCTTGGGTAGAAAACTGTGCCTTGGTTTACTGGTTAATATCTTGGATGCACCATTGAGTCTTGACCAGCTTATGTCTTGGATACGCCATTGAGCTTTGACTGGCTTATGTCTTGGATGTATTATTTGGTCTTGACTGTGCCCTAGAGGCATTAGCCGGTACTACCAGCATGCTCCGATACTACGGTTTTCTTGGATGTGTGTGGATGTATCACTTGGTCTTGACTGCGCCCAGCGGCATTAGCCGGTGCTACCAGCATGCTCGGTACTACGGTTTTCTTGGTGCGCCTAAATGTGGGCTTTTTTTATTATGATTTTGTATCAGAGATCCTCTACGGGCACGCCATTTCTTGAGTAAGGTTACCTAGCGGCATTAGCCGGCAGCATGCCTTGGTTTTGCTGTTTTCTTTTATTAGCGGGAGAGTTCTAGATATCAGCATGACGTCATCTTGGTTTTGCTGCGCCTAAATAAGTTTTCTTAGCGGGGAAATTGTAGATATCAGCATCGATCGAGTTTCACAACATGACATCACCATGAACAGATTCTAGAAGATGTCAGTGAGGGTTCTGGGGTATGTGTATTGAAAAGCCTAGTGACGTTAGGCGATACTACTATGAACGTGCTCCAGTACTACGGCTTTCTTGGATATGTGAAGTTTTTTTACTTCACTTATGCCCACACGTCGCAGCATGCTACGGCTTTGGGAAGTGTTTTGCTTCACTTTTGCCCACACGTGGCAGCATTCTACGGTATTTATGCCCAAACGTAGCAGCATGCTACGGTTTTTGTGCCCACACGTAGCAGCATGCTACCATTTGTTTTTGGATGTGTGGTGCGCCTAAATGTAGGCTTTTGTCGTTTTCAAGTGTTGCGCCTAGTTTTGAATTAAGATTAGTAATAATTAAAGTTAATAGTAGGAAATTTTTGTTCCTGCCAATGGATTGGTGGTATGTGGGGGGGGGGTAATAAAGATGGGGGGTAAAAAAGGGTGGGGGGTAATGAAATTTTCATCAGAAATCCTCTACGTGCGCTGCTTTTCGAGATATTAGCGTATTAATAATTCAAGTTATTTTTGTTCATGGAAATGGATTCTTCGTGGTGTGGGGTGGGAGGGGGAACGAAATTTTCATCAGAAATCCTCTACGGACTTTGGTTTCCGAGATATTAACGAAATTTGTTCAAACAATTAGCTAATTGGCAATTATATAATTACTAATTGGCAATTAGCAGCTTAGTTGGTAATTAGCTAATTGGAATTTATTAATGTGGTGCGATGCGCTTTACTGGAATTCTCATATAATAGACAAAATTTAAGTAATATCAACACTTGCTGTACATATTTAAAGAAAACTTCAAGTTTAAGGTAAAAATATGGTTGCTGTGAGGTGTATTGACACAATTTCTTTTGTTGAAAATAATGTTGTCAAACCAAATTAAAACAACAAACAAATTTAAGCAATATCAGCAAATGATTCATGTTTATTCTTTTCATATAATTTGATACCACACGTCCTGTAGGCAGCCAAAAATATTATTGTTCCAAGAATTTTACCGATCGAAACGTTTCATTGGAATGTAAACAAATTTTCACATTTTCATGTATGCATTCATGTAAACAATGTTATTTGCAAATTCGACCAGCAGAATAAAGTAATCAAATTATTTGAATGATTTTTTTTATCGTGCAATTCGATATCATCTCAGCGTGTAAGCAAATTCGTTGGAATTCATCCTGCGAAATGGTTGTTGTAGCAGCAGAATCATTCATGTTTACAAACCGTTGATATAAAAGCTCAAGCAAACTCTTGGGGAGCACCAGTAAATCTAAGTGTTTCTCAGTGATAGTGTTGAATAAAAAAAAATATAAAAAAATGTCTATCACAGTAGTAAATGAAAGTTTTTCATTAATTAAGAAATTGCGAGAAGATGTTGTTTAGTTGGTTCAAACTGAATTTGTGTTTAAATATAAGTTCATATATATTTTAGTTATAGTTTATAGCATACTCTAAATTTTGAGATTAATTGAAATTTTGTTTTTTGTTAATCTCCTATTCCACACGCAATTTGAATGATCTGTACATACATCCATATAAATAGGTAACATCAAGTAGCATGAGTTATCATCACTGCCAAGCAGGCTAAGTACCTTCTTGTTGTACTGCATCAGTGACGTACCTAATTTATACACAGCACATGAAGAAAGCACATACCGAGATGCAACTAACAAATAATTACAAATGCAATTGCATGATTTGTCACAAAGTATTGATGCTAGTCCAAGTTGAGTTCCCCTGTGCATTTTATATACACATAACACATAGAGCATTTGTTTAAAATACAAATTGGGCTCGATATGATCTTTCTATCAGCTATCATTCTCATCGCTAACTGATAAGTGATAATGTATGTATGTACAGGCGCACGATTTAACTGGTACATTGTTGGAGACCAGTTGGTTTTTAGAGTTCTTCTTGAGTGGATATAGGAGTGCTAATAGCTAGTTTAGTTAAGATAAATTAATCAATTTGGGTCTTTATACATATTCATTATAATAGTGAACACGAGAAATTATAACGAATAAATAATTACAAAAAATTGAAAGTTTTCAACCCGGTATTTAACTAACAGATGTTTTGAAGTGTTTAAGTGATGCAAATTTTGTGAATAAAAACAATATTCTTAAAGAGTGTAACCCAAGCCTTCGTAAATTTCAAGCAGCATTTCGGAGGTGTAATAAGAATGCTATGAAACGACATTTGTACAGCTGTATTGCTCAAATTAAATCGTTGAGAGTATTAATAAAGCTGCTCATCGAGGTGGAGGAATTAAACACCATGCAATAACAAGTGATGTTGTTAAGTGGGAAGAAACAAAAATAGCATTCGTAGGTAGAATTAGGGCAGGTGTTATCGTGAATATAAGCCACCTAGATCCTAAGCTATTTATGCAAGATGCCTCCAAATTACTTGCTCGCCGCATTAGGAATACATTAAAACAACAATATCATATTAAAGGTGCTACAATGTTTTGTGGTGAGTTTATTAAAGAAACTCGTGATAATGAAGTTATTAAAGACATTAAGTGCTTCCAAGTAAAAACTGCTCCAATCAATGTGGAGGATAATTGGAATGAGTGGTATAAATTAAATATATATGATCCAATACTCACTCAGCTAGAAGAGATCCAAGAGAAAGATAGTGGTTGGGCACTGCATTCTGTAATACAGTTAGCGGTACATATTAACAAGTTTGAACCGATTCGGGGATCATTTTATATACCTCTACCAAAGGAGATTGCTTTAAAGCAAGCTTGCATTAATGTGAAAAATAATGATGAAGCATGCTTCGCGTGGGTAATAACATCAGCGCTATATCCTGTAGCAGCAAATGTTAACTCCGCTAGGACCTCATCATATCCACATTATTCAACTGTGCTAAATTTAACTGGAATAACATTTCCCATGACACTTAAGGAAATTAAAGAATTTGAAGATCAGAACGATTTACCCCATAAACGTATTCATCCTAGAGAAAGAGCGTTTCTTCACCACAGTTCCAGTCAGACTTACGAAACACAGGATGGAACGGCATCTTAACGATTCAAGATGACTATGATCAGGATGATGATGATGAAGATCATATGGATGATGATGAAGATCATATGGATGATGATGAAGATCATATGGATGATGATGAAGATCATATGGATGATGATGAAGATCATATGGATGATGATGAAGATCATATGGATGATGATGAAGATCATATGGATGATGATGAAGATCATATGGATGATGATGAAGATCATATGGATGATGATGAAGATCATATGGATGATGATGAAGATCATATGGATGATGATGAAGATCATATGGATGATGATGAAGATCATATGGATGATGATGAAGATCATATGGATGATGATGAAGATCATATGGATGATGATGAAGATCATATGGATGATGATGAAGATCATATGGATGATGATGAAGATCATATGGATGATGATGAAGATCATATGGATGATGATGAAGATCATATGGATGATGATGAAGATCATATGGATGATGATGAAGATCATATGGATGATGATGAAGATCATATGGATGATGAAGATCATATGGATGATGAAGATCATATGGATGATGAAGATCATATGGATGATGATGATGATGATGATGATGATGATGATGATGATGATGATGATGATGATGATGATGATGATGATGATGATGATGATGATGATGATGATGATGATGATGATGATGATGATGATGATGATGATGATGATGATGATGATGATGATGATGATGATGATGATGATGATGATGATGATGATGATGATGATGATGATGATGATGATGATGATGATGATGATGATGATGATGATGATGATGATGATGATGATGATGATGATGATGATGATGATGATGATGATGATGATGATGATGATGATGATGATGATGATGATGATGATGATGATGATGATGATGATGATGATGATGATGATGATGATGATGATGATGATGATGATGATGATGATGATGATGATGATGATGATGATGATGATGATGATGATGATGATGATGATGATGATGATGATGATGATGATGATGATGATGATGATGATGATGATGATGATGATGATGATGATGATGATGATGATGATGATGATGATGATGATGATGATGATGATGATGATGATGATGATGATGATGATGATGATGATGATGATGATGATGATGATGATGATGATGATGATGATGATGATGATGATGATGATGATGATGATGATGATGATGATGATGATGATGATGATGATGATGATGATGATGATGATGATGATGATGATGATGATGATGATGATGATGATGATGATGATGATGATGATGATGATGATGATGATGATGATGATGATGATGATGATGATGATGATGATGATGATGATGATGATGATGATGATGATGATGATGATGATGATGATGATGATGATGATGATGATGATGATGATGATGATGATGATGATGATGATGATGATGATGATGATGATGATGATGATGATGATGATGATGATGATGATGATGATGATGATGATGATGATGATGATGATGATGATGATGATGATGATGATGATGATGATGATGATGATGATGATGATGATGATGATGATGATGATGATGATGATGATGATGATGATGATGATGATGATGATGATGATGATGATGATGATGATGATGATGATGATGATGATGATGATGATGATGATGATGATGATGATGATGATGATGATGATGATGATGATGATGATGATGATGATGATGATGATGATGATGATGATGATGATGATGATGATGATGATGATGATGATGATGATGATGATGATGATGATGATGATGATGATGATGATGATGATGATGATGATGATGATGATGATGATGATGATGATGATGATGATGATGATGATGATGATGATGATGATGATGATGATGATGATGATGATGATGATGATGATGATGATGATGATGATGATGATGATGATGATGATGATGATGATGATGATGATGATGATGATGATGATGATGATGATGATGATGATGATGATGATGATGATGATGATGATGATGATGATGATGATGATGATGATGATGATGATGATGATGATGATGATGATGATGATGATGATGATGATGATGATGATGATGATGATGATGATGATGATGATGATGATGATGATGATGATGATGATGATGATGATGATGATGATGATGATGATGATGATGATGATGATGATGATGATGATGATGATGATGATGATGATGATGATGATGATGATGATGATGATGATGATGATGATGATGATGATGATGATGATGATGATGATGATGATGATGATGATGATGATGATGATGATGATGATGATGATGATGATGATGATGATGATGATGATGATGATGATGATGATGATGATGATGATGATGATGATGATGATGATGATGATGATGATGATGATGATGATGATGATGATGATGATGATGATGATGATGATGATGATGATGATGATGATGATGATGATGATGATGATGATGATGATGATGATGATGATGATGATGATGATGATGATGATGATGATGATGATGATGATGATGATGATGATGATGATGATGATGATGATGATGATGATGATGATGATGATGATGATGATGATGATGATGATGATGATGATGATGATGATGATGATGATGATGATGATGATGATGATGATGATGATGATGATGATGATGATGATGATGATGATGATGATGATGATGATGATGATGATGATGATGATGATGATGCTGCTGCTGGCAGATATCAGTTCTACTGGATTAAAATCTTTCCCTCGCGTCTTGGATTGAGGCAAACTTCGAAACATAAGTGCAGAAAGTATATTTGTGATAGATGGTTTCTCTACTTTTACTCTCAAGAAAAGTTAGCATCACACACAACCGAATGCGAGAAGCAAAATGATTGCAGGATTATGTTTCCATCAGAAGAAAAGAAATGGCTGGAATATAAGAAATATAACCATAAGAATACAGTCCCTTTTGGTGTGTATGCAGATCTTGAGTCAATATTGAAGCCGATTCAGAGAAACGATCAAAATACACAGCGAATTCAGTAGCATGAAGTTCACAGCATAGGATTCTATTTCCACTGGAAACATGATGCTAAGGTCTCATATTACAGAGCATATCGAGGCAAGAATTGCCAACAATGGTTTGAATTAGTATTGCAAAAAATTGCATCCACAGCTATGGAAAAGCTGAACATCAGGCCAATGCAACCCCTAACTAAAGAGGAACGGCGATAGCATATGGAAAATACTTGCTGCCCTATATGTGAAAAATCGTTTGCAGCTGATGAAGAACGAGTCCGGGATCATTGCCACTTAACAGGTAAATACTGAGAATCATAATTTAATTGATTTTTTCATAAATTCTTTTAACAGGAAAATACCGAGGGCCAACGCAGAATGCATGCAATCTCAAGTATCAAGATTACACCATAGTTCCAGTAATTTTTCACAATTTATCTGGATATGATGCTCACTTCATTATTAAGGATAATGCTAATCTTTCTCAGGAACTGTTGATCTCTTACCAATAAACAAGGAAAGATATATTTCGTTCACCAAGCACATGGACGGCAGCTACAAAAAATTCAGATTCATCGATTCCTTCCGTTTTATGGCTGAATCTTTAGATAAGCTATCATCATTGCTGCCGATGGATAAATTAACCACTACAAGATCAGTATGGCAGGGATTGGATGATGACACTAGCAAACTTCTTACACGCAAGGGTGTCCTCCTATCTATACCTTAAGACTGATGTTCTCCTATTGACCGATGTGTTTGAGAAATTTCGAGAAGTTTAATTTAGATCCAGCACATTATTACACCATACCGGGCCTAACATGGGATGCTATGCCAAAATACACTAATATGAAATTAGAGCTAATAACCGACGTAGATATACTGTTACTTATAGAGAGAGGCATTCGATGTGGTATAAGTCAATGTTCGAACAGATATAGTAAAGCAAATAACAAATATATTGATGATTTTAAGCCTGAGGAGAAAGAGAAATACTTGATGTATTATGATGTGAATAACCTTTATGGATGGGCCATGTCACAGCATTTTCCAACCGGAGGATTCAAATGGGTTGATGTTCCCAATATTAACGTTTCCGAAATTCCTGATGATTATCCAACTGGATACATATTCGAAGTAGACTTGAATTATCCTCAACATCTGCATGATAAGCATAAGCAAAAACTAAATATATTATACACTAACGAAATTTGAAGCAATGCTTATCACATGGACTCATCCTGAAAAAAGTGCACCGGGTTCTTCAATTCGACCAATCAGCTTGGCTTAAACCATATATTGACTTAAATACTACCAAATGGATGCAGGCTACAAGCGGTCATGTGAAGGACAGCTATAAGAAGATGAATAATGCAGCTTTTGATAAGACCATGGAAAATGTACGCAAGTATAACGATATCAAGCTTTGCGTAAAGTGGGAAGGTCGCTATAGTGCAAAAGCTCGGATTGCGGTACCCAAATTCCACAGTGCAATGATATTTGATGAGAATTTAGTTGCTGTGGAATTAAGGCGACTCAAAATCTTATTCAACAAGGAATGGCAGCTATGGAAATTTCAAAGATATGCCTCTACGATTTTCCCTACAGATTTATGCAGCGTGAATTTTGAGATAAAAATAAAGTCATGTATACAGATACAAATTCTCTACTATATGAACTTCAAGAGAAAAATGCATATGAGCTCATGGCTGAAAATAAAAACAGCTTTGATACAAGTGATTACCCAGACGATAACCAGTTCGATTTACCGCACATGAATAAAAAGATTCCTGGTCTAATGAAGGATAAGCTGAAAGGGAAAATCATGAGCGATTTTGTTGGCTTACGCGTGAAAATGCACAGTCTGCGTATAAACGACAGTAAAACTGTAAAGAAAGCAAAAGGAGTAAAGTCTAATGTAGTCCAGAAGCATATCAATTTCGAAGACTACGTCGAATGCTTAAATAACAAGCGAATATTAAGTGCCAATCAGAGCTCCATACGATCCCATAACCATAGCGTGTACACTGTCAGTCAAAAGAAGATCGCATTTAGTCCTTATGATAATAAGCGACATATTATGAGCGGAACGACGGATACTCTACCATACGGGCATTACTTCATTTCATCAGATCAACAACTGGCAACCGCAGAAATAATCTAAGTATAGTGTAAATAATAAATTTATTGTAGTTTTAGTTTCATTTATTAAAGTAATTTGCATTATAGCTACATGTATCAAGTATTATAAGTATTTTAAGTTGTTCAATGTTTTTTCAATAAATTATAAAACATCTATCTTATTAATCCAAGAATTGTGTTTTGATGAAAATCCGAGCCATTTAACGTAAGCTTTATCTCCACTCTTCTTTAAGATGTTTTCTACGAGATATAGGTTTGGTTGGGTGTTTAATTTTCAGCAGCTCCAATTCATAAAAGCCTCCTGTGATTGGATTTCTTTGATAATCTTCCAGCTGATGTGTGATTGGGTTTATGTTTTGAACTTTAATAATTTTAAACATCTCAGCTGTCCAGTTTGGTACAAAATCTCCAACTTTATACTTTGCAGGATCAACAATTTTTATATGATTGTATATAGTTGAAAGCAGTAGTACAATTCTCTTACTTATCAGAATGAATAATTACCAGAATCAACCTTAAGTTAATTCTATTAAGGTAAGTGTATGATGCCTCGAAGAGAAATTGTATGTTAGAGTTCGCGTAGTATTAAAATAACTCTCCGTTTTTTTTTAACTCTGGAAAACTTTATTTCGTGCACTTATTTATATACATAAATATTTGCTGGGTTAGGTGAATAATTGATTGAATTAATTGTTTACGAAAGAAATTAAATTGGTTTGATTGTTCACATTGCTTCATGCAATTGACCCATAACATTTATTGCGCACTTGCTGTGTCAGCAAATTGTGCCGCAGAAATTGTTGCAAAACATAATCGAATTAAATTTCTTTTCATGTTATGAGTCAATTGCATGCAGAAAGAAATGCTTATGGTAGTTAAACAAAAAAAAACGAAAAATTAGAGATATGTTGAAGTATTTTGAAAGCTTAAGCATATCAGGATAAAAAATAATTGTTCACGTGTGAACATGCTGGGGGGCGGCGGAAGCTAAAACTCGGTCAAAATTTTGTCCAATCGGGCTAGTGGAATGACTTTCTTCATGTGGCTCCTGTTCGCTTTTCTGCCGTGACTTGAAAATCCTTATGATGCTCAAGCGATATTTGAATGCCAGTACCCCTAGTCCAAGTACAAGTAGTATTCCCGAAGCTGATGTGATTGAGTAAATGGCGACAGCCCCCCTCAGGCTCTTGATGTGTGGTACCTCAGGAGGTTGGGTGTATTCTAATAGTTGTTCGTCAGCTCGTATTAAGGCTCCTGCCTTTAAAATTAATGGTGGCTCATTAAAATGAATATCAGCAATTGTTGGAGGTACTTCTCTCACGTGACTGGCAACAACTTCTATTGATTGTTCCATAGTGGCCTTTAAGACTAGCTCCTTTGTTTGTAAATAGCATTGATTATTGAGATGTATGATTCCAGTATCGCTGAGTTGTAAATCGACCCTTTTTCCCTTACAAATGACTGCCACGATCTTCGGGCTCATTGTGATGTATAGCCAGCTATTCTTTGTTGTAAGTTACTTCCAAGAGGTACCAAATAGATGAAACTTCTTCGTCTGGCATTTTGTTTTTTCGTAGCGATCGTAAATTATATCGACAATGCAGGATGGGCTATCTTCTATGTTGTACACAATGGTGGGTGTGCAAAGATAGATATTTTTGCTTACTATAGAGCATGATTTCCTTTGCTGTTCTTCTAGAGTGAAGTATAACTGCTGATTGTAATCGATCGCAAGAGTTGAAACTTCTAAGTTTATAGTTGTAAAGGAGTTATTGCTAGTCTTCCTTGGTATTGGCGTGACGTGTATCAAATCATAAACATTACTCTCTACTATATTTAGATACCCATGTAGCACTATTGTATTATTTTCTGCGGCTATGTCTAAGTGTAATTGTGGTGAACTTTGAACAAAAAGGTTGGGTCCTAATAAGTTTGAAGTGTTTTACGCTATTTCGTTGATATGACGCGAAGTAATGAACTCTGATAGATGTCCATGCTGATGAATAGCTTTGAGCCACTTTTCATATTTGTCCTGTAATTATGTGTAGTATTCCTCGGCGCTAATGTACGTGGATATGACCTCGACACTAATTCTATTGTGGTCTGCCTGAGAATACCAGGTCTTCATTTCGTTTATTGAGGCGATGACTTGTGATAGCCTGGAGTCGAACTGTTTTAACTTTCCCCAAGTGATGCTTGCTGATTGATTTATTTTGGTGTTGAACAATAGCGTTTGCTGATTGTACGAATGTAGCAGTCCTTGCTGATTGTGCTGCAGCGTTTCCAAATCTGCATATACTTCGTCATTCACTCCGAAGATGCTAGTTAGTAAATTTCCTAAGACACCTCTTCTTGGCCTGTCCTTGCGTTTGACCGTTTGGATGATTTCATCAGTAGCTTCTAGGAGATGGCTTTTTCTTAAGGATATATGCTTGAACAGCACGTCACAGTGAGTGATTTGAGTGAGCTCCTTTGTTTGCTGACACATGTGCTGGATCTGGTTCCACGTGTTGTTGATCATTCTTTGATCTTCAAATATCTCCTCTATTGGGAAGGATAATTGTAGCCGGAGCTCACCTCTCTTAATTCGTGCATGACCCAAGCTTTCTATGTAAAGTCCTGAGCTTGGCTGTAGCACAGTGTAGTCCTGAGCAAAGACCAACTGTAGGAAATATAATATAACTAGTACTGATTTCAATAAATTGGAAGCCCAAGTGCAGGGCGCCACTCTTGCCTTCCTTTTTAGTTGACGGATGGAGATGAGCTGGCCTTGCTCTGGAAGTAGTTCCTTTTATTGTCGTTGCCACTGTATTAAATTCCGTAGAAGGATTTTCGGTACTAGTGATGCTGATAGGAAGTTGACAGAGCTTATTTACGGGAACCTTTTTGGTACCATTCTGGGTTTTGACAGACACTATTCGCACAACGCCATCTTCTCCGGGATGGATTTCCTGAATCCGTCCTAAAGACCATTTTTGAGGGAGTAGAATGTCGTTTTTAACAATTACTAGCTCGTCTATTCTTGGGTTTCCCTTCTGACACATCCATTTAGTGCGTTGTTGTAAGAGTGACAAATACTCCTTTGACCACCTCCTCCAAATGTCTTGCTGTAGTCTCGTGAGAAGTTTCCACCTCTGATGTATTTCTTTGTCGCTGACATCAGGTTCAGGAGGTGCTATTAGAGGTCGCCCGATTAGAAAATGGCCAGGAGTTAGGGGTTCCAGATCGTTAGGATCGCTTGATTGCTGACCGGTTGGACGTGAGTTCAGACATGCTTCTACCTGGTGCAACACTGTAGTAAGCTCCTCGTAAGTGAGAAGCGTTTCTCCTAAAACACGTTTTAGATGTCCCTTGACTGATTTAATGCCAGCCACCCATGGTCCTCCAATATGTAGACTGGCAGGAGGAATGAATTTCCAATCTGTTCCGTCATTTGCAATAATTTCTGCTGCCTATTTTGTGCGCAATTTATGGCACCTTTTAATTCCTTTTCTAATTTGTTCCGTGCACCGACAAAGTTGGTTGCGTTGTCACTGTATATCTGCTTGCAGTTTCCCCGGCGCGCCACAAACCTTTTGTAGGCAGCCAAGAAGGCATCTGTTGTTAGGTCACTGACAAGCTCTAGATGAATCGCTTTCGTAACCATACATATGAATAGTGCTATGTTGCCCTTCATTGTTTTGGTGCTTCTTCCCTTGGAGATTTTTGTTAGAAAGGGCCCTGCATAGTCAACTCCACAGTGCGAAAATGGAGGTGAAGGTGTTATACGTACTGTCGGAAGGTTGCCCATTAATTGTGATGTTGAGTTTTGTCTGTATCTGAGACATTTTATACATTTCCGGGTCCTGTTTTGTATGATGCTTTTGGCGTTGATCATCCAGAATTGCGCTCTGATATAATTGAGTGTTAGCAGGGTCCCTCCGTGAAGAGTTTGGCGATGAGCGTGGTCAATAAGTAAGTTTGTAATATGATGTTTCTGTGGCAACAGTACTTGGTTTTTGGCGTCTGCAGATAGGTTCGAGTTACTTATTCTGCCACCTACACGCAAGATGCCTCTTGTGTCCATGAATTGATGTAGCGAAAGAATTTTGCTCGATTTTTTAATGGCTTTTTGCTTTCCTAGAGCCTCTAGTTCATCACTGAATGTTTCTTGTTGGACAATTCTGATAATGCAGTCCTTTGCCTTTTGTAACTCGTCTGATGTTAGACTACCAATGTTCCTAGCAGATTGTGGATGATTGCAGTTTTGTACGAATCTTTTACAATATGCTATTATTCTAGTTTGGCGAGTGTAGGTTGAACAATTTAATATTTCGGAGGATCCTGTAAATATTGTTGTATTTAGCGTAACCGCTGTCTTCTTAACTTCTTGATTTGTTAGTATATTGAATTAATTTGTCGGCCATGCTTCCGGAGGCTTAGATAACCATGATGGGCCCTTCCACCATATATTATGTGCTACAAGCTTTGTTGGAGTTGATCCTCTGTATGCGATGTCTGCAGGGTTTTCTTGCGAAGATACGTGCCTCCATATGTTTTTAGGTGTCAAATTTTGTATCTCTGATACCCGATTAGCTACAAAACTGACTGTTGCCTTCAGTAGTTGTGCCAACAAGAGAGCTCCACAAAGCTCTAGCCGAGGAAGCGTAATTTTTTGCCTTAGTAGAGCCACTTTTGTTCTGGCCGTAAGAAGTGTTGTATGGCTTTTTCCGAACGAATCTACTGTTCTTGAGTAGACTACTGCTGCATAACCCTTTTCTGAGGCATCACAGAATCCATGGATTGGTATCTCCTGTGTCTCTCTATAATTGATCCATCTAGGAATTCGTAAATCTTCAAGCTTCGTTAGTTCGTTTCTGAGTTTTCCCCAGGCACTTAGTATTTCCGACGGAAGTTGTTGATCCCAATCTGTACCGGTCTTAAAGAGAGATTGCATTAATAATTTGGCTGAAAATGATACAGGTGCTAGCCATCCCAGAGGAGCGAAAATTGTAGATATGTTTGATAGGAGATGTCGTTTGGTTAGTCTTGATTCAATTTTTTCTGGCTTGAGCTTAAATTGAAATGCATCTCTCTTGGGATTCCAATGTATTCCCAGAGTTTTATTGTGTCTTGTTCTTTAATCTCCAATATTCCCTTTTCTCTTATATGTCCAGGAATGTTTTCTAGTAACTCTTCATCATTCGAAGCCCACTTTCTGAGGTTGAAATGGCCCTTGTTTAGCAAGGCTTTTATTTCATGTTGTAGTATCTTAGCTTCTGCTTTTGTGTCTGCTCCTGTTAACATATCATCGACATCAAAATCGTTAACGAGAACCTTTTTTCCAACAGGAAAATGGATTCCTTCATCCTCAGCAAGCTGTTTTAATGTTCTTACTGCAAGATATGTGGCTGGAGCGGTGCGACACGTGACGGTATTTAGTTGATACTCCTGAATGGGTTCCGATGGTTTTCTTCGCCATAAAATTCGTTGGTAGTTCTTATCTTCTTCAGAAATTTTGATCTGCCTGAACATCTTTTCAATGCCGGCTGTGTAGGCATACCTATATCTTCGCCAACGCAGCAATATTTGCGCGAGATCCTGCTGAAGCCTTGGCCCAGTGTGCAGTAAGTCGTTCAAACTCAACCCAGAAGTTGTTCTAGATGATGCATCGAACACCACACGTAGTTTGGTGGTGATGCTGTCTTTTTTGTATACAGCGTGTTGTGGTACATAGAAGATTCTTTTTAGATCACCTTCAAAAGGTTTTACTGGGGTCATATGTCCCAATTCTTCATATTCGCAGATAAAACCGTAGTAATCGGCCATGTCAGTTGGATTATTTTTTAGTTTCTTCTCTATTTGCAGTAAACGGGCTATGGCTTTATTTCTTGATTCTCCTAGTTCTCCCTTATTTGGTGTAAATGGAAGCTGGACAATGTATCTCCCTTCTTGATCTCTCTTGTATGTGGTTTTGAAATGGATGTCACAAGTTTGTTCATCTTGATTAGGAGTAGAGCTTTCTTGGACATCCCAAAAGCTTTCAAGCTTTTGATCTAACTCAGCCAATGAAAGGAAAGTTGATACCCTTGTCGTTTCTTTATAGTAGTTAGAAACGCCTCCAAAGAGAATCCATCCGAGTTTTGTGTTTTGAGCTACAGGTTGTTTTCCTTTAAATCCGTCTGTAATTATGTTGGCGTAGACGTCAGCTCCTAAGAGCAAATCAATCCGACCTGGCGTGTCGAATGTTGGATCCGCTAATACGATGTCGCCGAATTGATTCATGTCTATTCCCTTTAAATTTGTTTCCGGAAGAAGAGAGTTGAGCTTGGGTAGTACAAAGGCTTCGACAGATAGATAGGAGTTCTGAAAACGTAGTTGTATTTTTACGTTCACCTTGCTAAATGTTTTCGCTGTTTCTGACTCTCCGACCCCTAATATGGTTGCCCTCACCTTTTGTTTCACTAGCTTCAATGTTTGAACTGCTTCTTCAGTTATTAGCGATACTTGCGATCCAGGATCGATTAGCGCTCTGAATAGGTCTGATTGTCCAAGTTGATTCTGTATTCTCACAATGGCCGTTGGCAGTAGTACGTTTGGAACGGCTGTGTTACTTGCGTGAAATGCTAATATATCTTTAGTAGACTGCTCTTGAGCATGTTTATGTACTGCCATGGTCGTATTGAGATTATTGGCTTCGGTTGTCTTTGATTTTGCACCGGAAGGTTCTTCGTTATTCCGATGGAGTAATGTATGGTGCTTTTTCTTGCAATAAGCACATGATCTTGTTGATTTGCACCTTTCTGCCTTGTTATGGAGCAGGCAATTTTGGCAAAGATTTTTCTTGGAAACGTAAGCAGCTCGATCTTTTACATCCTTCTTCCTAAATTCCGCATACTGATAGATGTAATGATCTTTATTGCACAAACTGCATGAGTGTTTCATGGTCATGTGATATAACTTTTTAGAGTGTTTTGTGGCTGTATCAAATCTATATTGCTTGGAATTCTTGATACAGTCCAACACGTGATGGCGTTTATCTAAAAACATCAACAGCTCATTTATCGATGGCATTTCTTTTGGGTTGGAGAGACCTTCCTCAAATAATCTCAAGCTTTCTGTGTCCAACTGTCTCATTGATAAGCACACTATTATCGGACCCCACTCATCTGTGTTGCAACTGAGATTTTTTAGAGCTTCAAGGCATTCACGTATAAGATCATACAACATTATGATATCTTCCTGGCATCTATACTCCGTTTTCTTTGCATCAATTATGGTATTTACATATGTTGTTATGATTTTTCTGTTGTTGTTGAATCTGTCACTTATTAAACGCAGTGCTGTATTGTAATTTTTGCTGTTAATCTGAAGATGCCCAATTACACGTCTAGCATCCCCTTCTAAGTGGTATAACAAATACTGCATTTTCTCCACGTCACTAATATATTGATTGTTGTGAATCACATTAGTGAATAAATAAAAAAAGGACTTCCATTCTTTATAATCCCCAGCGAACTTTGGGATCTTGATTGGTGGAAGTTTTGGTAGGCTGTTATGCTTGATCATGTCTTGATATGATAAGGCTTGTTGTTGCGGAGTAAACTTTGTAGCATTATCCCAGTTTTCAGTTTGACGATCATAAGTCAGTGGGTTTGAAGGTGCTGATGTTGGTGTCTCCAGAGGATCTTCTTTTGAAGCTAGTTCGCGCTGGTGATCCGTTATTTTCTTTAACGCTTTCTCATATATCTTTCTTGTTTTTTCATAAAGCTTTCCTGTGATATATGGATGATCCTCAGCAACTTGCTTTTTTAGTGCCTTGCGTAGTTTGGTGAACTCTTCCCAGAAACTCTCTAGCGCCTGACCTTTCTTTTGCAGGTACTCCTTATGTTTCCGCTCAGCCGAGTCTTTGTCGAAGTTTGTCAGGAGTCGCTCAATTTCCCCAGCTAAATCCTTCTGTGTCTTGATCATTTGATCTGTAGTTGCAGTCATCTTGGGCTTTAAATGGAAATAATGGCTTTTAATCCCTAATGTACTTGTACCGTGCACAGAGTTGCTCTTACAATTTGTTTTTTATTAGAATCAACCTTAAGCTGATTCTATCTTGGTAAACGTTTCGCCTTTGAGAGCGTTTGTATGGCAGATGTACGTTGTAGTAGATTCAACAGGTTTTGAATCTTTTTCGGTGTGGTTATTGACTTTCCGCAATAACTTGGTAGTGGACTGTTTCTGCACTGTTCCTTGGCTCGAAGGACCATGTGCAATTCTCTTACTTAGCAGAATGAATAATTACCAGAATCAACCTTAAGTTAATTCTATTAAAGTAAGTGTATGATGCCTCGAAGAGAAATTGTATGTTAGAGATCGCGTAGTATTAAATTAACACTCCGTTTTTTTTTTAACTCTGGAAAACTTTATTTTGTGCACTTATTTATATACATAAAAATTTCCTGGGTTAGGTGAATAATTGATTGAATTAATTGTTTACGAAAGAAATTAAATTGGTTTGATTGTTTACATTGCTTAATGCAATTGACCCATAACATTTATTGCGCACTTGCTGTGTCAGCAAATTGTGCCGCAGAAATTGTTGCAAAACATAATCAAATTAAATTTCTTTTCATGTTATGAGTCAATTGCATGCAGAAAGAAATGCTTATGCTAGTTAAACAAAAAAAAAAGAAAAAATAGAAATATGTTGAAGTATTTTGAAAGCTTAAGCATATGACGATAAAAAATAATTTTTCACGTGTGAACAGCAGTTGTTTCTCATTGGAGGCGTTGATATCAGGTGGTCTCATTTTTGTAGTTCGATGTATTCTTGAGTTGTATTCAGTGAACAGTTTCTTTACCATAGCAATCCACTGATAAGTTCCACTAGAGTTCGGTTAAATCGTTCCACTATTGATGCTTTGAGGAAACTGTACGTAGGGTAATGATTAACTGCATGCTTCATCATTAGATATTTAAAGAGGCTGTTGTAGAATTACTTTCCATAATTAGTCTGCAGGTTTTTAGGTATTCGTCCCTCACTTAATATAGATTGCATGGCATCTCTTACTTCTGCACCATTTTTTCTTTTAATTGGAATTGTATCAATGACTGTCAGCAGATAGCGGTAACCCTTGTTCACATACTTGTAGGGATCCATTTCAACCAAGTCTGCCTGCCACAAGTCATCTAGTCCTTTGGTAATCACACGACTTCGTTTAAAATTTTTTCTCGCCAACCCACATTCCGAGAAGCAGTACGAAATGCACGTAAAATTTTAAAGAAAGAAGAAATCAATTAAAACTCCACGAGTGATACCTGTACCAAAAGTTGGTGGGGCACTTTCTTTCCTCATTCCGTTGTTTGCTAGGCTTTCAGCATTGGGAGTACTATCGGGAGGTGCAGCAGGCATAGCCAAAGCAGTAAATTATACCAGTGCGGTAAAGGCAAAATTGGAAGAAAGCAAACGTCATAACCAAGCAATGGAAACTATAGCGGTTGGTAAAGATGGAAGCGGGCTGTTCCTGAAGCCGTACAGAAAAGGACTTGGACTCTATCTACAACCTCAACCAAAAAACTACTAAAATCGCTACCCAAAAGACCGCTAAATGAGTTGGATCTTCACAAGTATACCACACACTTACCGCACTTCATAGGAGTATTTATGCGTGATAATCTACCTAAAAAGCCATGGAAGCGTAGAAGCGGTATTTTTAACTTGGACATCTCAACTGGAGCAGGTACACACTGGGTAGCGTACTACAAGAAAGGTGATAACATCGAATACTTTGATAGCTTTGGCAATCTCCAACCACCAAGGGAGCTCATAAACTACTTGGGTAGTAATATTACCTACAACTACAATTCTTATCATAACTATGATGCAGTAATTTGCGGTCATTTATGTTTAGAGTTTTTATATAATTGTTATAGCCATTAATTATTATCTATAAATAAATGTATCTATATTGAAATTGTGACAGTTCATTATCAACCGCCATGTCATTAACACTTGCTCTCACGGGAAATTCATCTCTGCTTACTGCTGAGTACTTTCCTCCGCTGGAGCTAGCAACGGATTATGTTTGCGGATTAATTGATTTTCAAACATATAACTCTATACCAAATATTGATGTGAGCAATAATCTGGAACATGTGGGGAATGAGGTTGTTTAAATACCAGTTGGATCCTATGAGATTGATTATATAGTAAAATATGTACAAGGATACTTGGATAAAGAAGGAGAAGGATAAAGTTTGCGATAAAGGCTAACAATAATACATTGAAGAGTGAAGTTAAGGCAACTGAAGAAATACATTTTGAAAAACAGAGATCCATAGTTCCTCTGCTAGGATTCTGTAAAAGAAACTTATCTGCTAAAATAGTGCATACATCAGAGTTGCCAGTCAATATCATCAAAGTAAATACTATACGCATCGAATGTAATATTATATCAGGATCATTCTTCAACAACACACAAGTACACACTTTCCACGAGTTTTCACCGAACGTGGGGCCTGGGTATAAAATAGTGGAGGTACCCAAAACTGTAATCTATTTGCCTGTGAACACCAAACGTATAAGTTCTCTAACATTGAAGACTTAATCAACTTCAGACGAGAGACTATAACCATCAGATTATATTTGAAGCTACAGCATGTTGATATACATTGATGATAAATACGAGTTCGGAGAAAACAAGATCATTAGTTAGCGGGCAACCTTGAAGCGGTAAAGACCTATATTAAGACCTGCAAATACAGCATATTTACAATCGATAGGCTTAACGCTAGAACAATGAATAAAGGAATACTAGATATTTCACCAGACGCTCGCTTTGATAACAGTGTTACTAAATTTGAACATTACTCCTATTCACCACTTCTAAAATCATTTAAAAACAGCGATGAAGTCCTTATCTCTGTACAACATCAGGACTTAAATCTTCTACCCAGCAGGAGTTTTCTTTACATTGAGGGATCGCTAACAAAGCTGGATGGAACCGTTTCGGCAACCGCAAAATTAGCTAACAACGCTCTACCGTACCTTTTTGAGGAAATACGCTATGAATTGAATGCAGTGGAAATCGATCGTACAAGAAATCTTGGGATTGCGACAACATTAAAAAACTACGTATCGGTAAATGTAAATGTAATCAGGATACTACTCAACGGCAGTTGGTCACCAGATTCATCCGTTATACCAATCAATGGACTGTTTAACTACTGTGTTCCTCTGAAGTATTTATTGAGATTCGCTGAAAATTACAAGAAAATTCTTATAAATTCCAAACATGAACTCATATTGATCCAAAGCAGGACAGACGATAATGCCACAGATGTGGTTAAAATTGAAATTACCAAACTTCAATGGAGCATTCCGCGTGTTACAGTATCCGATGATGAAAAGCTGCAACTATTTAAAATTATCGGGAGAGGTCGCTCGATACAAATACCATTCCGCAGCTGGGACATATATGAGTATCCAGTACTACCGGAATCCCCGCAACAAACCTGGTCAGTTAAGAATTTCACTCAAGGGAAATCTCGGTTTATCATCGTAGTATTGCAAAAAATCGAAGGAACGATAAAACCAAACATGTAAGCAAGTTGGATCACTGCCAACTTACCGATGATGCAGTTCATTTGAACTCAGAATCATATCCCTATGATGATTTGAAGTTGAAATTTGATTTTAATAGATACGCATTGCTGTATGACATGTATATAAAGTTTACACAATCATACTATGGTCAGTATCAGCCGTTCCTCACATGGGAGAAGTCCAAACCGATGCTCCAATCGCTGTCATTGCTGGCGCACATCAAATTGAAACAATAAAAACTGGACCTGTTGACATAAGGCTAGAATTCACGACATCTGAAAATATACCGGCTAATACAACAGCATATTGTCTGCTTCTACACGATCGAATAGTGGAATACAGTCCGCTGACAAGTGGAGTTAGAAAGTTAAATTAAGAAGATGGCTCTCATCGTAGACGTCCAAGGATTCAAAACAAACCTCAATGAATCTATCACTTAAGAACTGGTAATTTTAAACAATGAAAACCAAATGCAGCACTTTATATTTCAACCAACGTTCAGCTACAAAGATTTAACTTCAGCAAAAAAGAGGCAAGTAAAATGGCTTCAACACAACTTTCATGGATTCCACCTGGATTATGGCTACATACCATATCACAAGCTGTACACTATAGTCGAACCACTTCTTCGAAACAAAACCATGTAAAGGGAGCTGAAAAAGTTCATTGGATGCAGAAGATATTTGGAGAGGGTGAAATCATTATCAACGTTGAAGATGAATACAACTGTGGAAAACTAATAGAGATTAACACAAATGCACCATCTTGCCAAGTTCATATTGGAAAATGTGCTATAAGAAATATTTTTGTGATAAGAAATTTTATTGGAAATAAAAGCAAATCTTTATAAAACATAAGACTTTTCAATACACATATCCTAGACTCAATAACATTTTGCTAAGAAAACATCAAGCCAAGGTGTTGTGAAATTCGATCGATGTATCCCCGCTAAGAAAACTTATTTAGGTGCAGCAAAACCAAGATGACGTCATGCTGATATCTAGAACTTACCCGCTAATAAAAGAAAACAGCAAAACCAAGGCATGCTGATAGCTCCGGCTAATGCCGCTAGGTAACCTTACTCAAGAAATGCCGTGCCCGTAGAGGATCTCTGATACAAAATCATAATAAAAAAAGCCCACATTTAGGCACACTAAGAAAACCGTAGTACTGGAGCATGCTGGTAGTACCAGCTAATGCCGCTAGGGCGCAGTCAAGACCAAATGATACATCCAAGACATAAGCCAGTCTAAGCTCAATGGCGTATCCAAGACATAAGCCGGTAAAGACTCAATGGTGCATCCACGACATTAACCAGTAAGCCAAGGCATAATGGTGCATCCAAGACATAACCCAATACATTCAAGACACAAACCCACATTTAGTATGGGCACAAACCACTGTGGCCATCTGTAGCGAAATCCTGGAAGCTAAAATTGTGTCTCAGTATCTCCATAGTGTAACTACTGGAGGCCTATAGTTTTATACATTTTTTTACCTGCTGTATCGGAGACTTGGTTCCACGGACAGATAACGTATGGAAATATGTTTCTTTACTGGAAGATATTGTCGAATTATTACTCGCACCCTCTTTCACACAATCCGATTTATCTAGAAAGAAAAATTTCCCAACATCATTCTATGTATTTGGAACTATTTAACGATCTCCATAAACCAAAACACCACTTTATTGTTCATTTTGCGAACATAATTAGGCAATCTGGTCCTTTAAGATATTTGTGGTGGAGTTTAAGCATCGAGAAATGGTAAACTATACTAACGTTACGACATCCAGAAGAAATCTTTCCCTTTCAATATCGAAGAAGTGCGCTATGAAATTTTCTTACATGCTTATGTCCACTGTAAAACCTACTAGTAACATCCATGTAATTAAATACGATGATAATTTAATGAACAAAAAGTATTTCGTAGACTTTGGAGAGACTTTTCCTAATATAATCATTGAGAACATATCAGTAGCTACACATATTTATTACAAAGGAACAGACTATAAAACCGGCTTTTATATATTTAAGGAACATTTGTTTAAAATTATAAACATTTTAATTTCTGAAGATTTTGGAATATATTAAGTTTTAGATAGAAATAAAATCACAAATAAAGACATACATTTCAGATGTTTTTTTCCGGAAAGGAACGTGCAATGAAATAATTTTTCAAAATATTGAAGACTTTCCTGATAAGCCTGTTCAATTACATACGTTGCCAGATGGTAGAAAATTCATAATGAAAAGATAAATTTGAATTTATCTTCAGATTATTATTTTCTTTTCATTATTGATTGAATGCTAGTTGTTTTAGTATGAATTTTTATATGTTTTTAATTAAATAAAACCATTTTACAATAAATCTACAGCAGTTGTTTTTACTTTTTCATTTTATATGTGTCTAAATATCACGTCTGTTTGGTATAGTAACTTTATATACATCAGTTCGATTATTAATAGTAATAAATTAGCTAATATGTATCCAAATACTTACTGAAAATTAGCAGACAAATTTCTATGATTAATCTTATCTTTTTCTAAATTCAGTGAAACGATGCCAAAATTCAGAAAGTATTTTACTAATAATAATGCAAAATTAACTGTTTATTAGAAAACAATTTACTGAACTTCTGTATTAAATTTCTATAATTTAGTTACAAACGCTAATTTTAATCATATGTATTTGATGTTTCCAGTTATTTCTTGCTCAATACTGTTTATTGGAACTGAAGTGTCCCTGGTTTTCCAAACACGTAGAAAAACTAATTATAGATCGCGACAAGGCTTATTTACACTGGAAAAGGTGCAAGTCTTCTCCCAATTGGGCAATTTTTCGGCTACTTAGGAACAGAGTAACGTCAGCTGTACGGCATGCAAAGCAGTGTTATTATTCTAACAAATTAAGTTCAGAACTCCCTCCCAAAAAATTATGGAAAAACTTGCAAGCAATTGGAGTGAATGAGAAAATTGTTTCTGATCCCGATACTGATCCTAATATTCTTAAACAGAGTTTTTTAGATTTCGACACTTCTTCTATTTCAGTTTCTGATATCGAGCCAAGGTTAGGAGTGCGGAATTGCCTCTCATTTCGTAATGTCACTGAAGTTGAAGTCCTTGCTGCCATAAAATCTATTAAATCCGATGCGGTTGGACCTGACAATATTCCTTTAAAATTTATTAAACTTCTGCTTCCATGTATTCTTCCGTTCATAACACATATTTTTAACACTTGCTTAATGACCTCTAAATTTCCTTCTTTGTGGAAGAAAGCTTTTGTGGTACCAATTGCTAAGAGGAAAAGTCCCGCCTATTGCTCTGACTATCGACCCATAAGCATCTTATGTTGTCTCAGTAAAGCTCTGGAAAAAGTTATCTCTACAAGTATCATTGAATTCATCGACGTCAATGAGCTCTTGTCCCCTTGGCAAAATGGATTCAGGTCTAATCATAGTTGCACCACGGCTCTACTCAAATTAACTGATGATGTGCGTCTGGATATTGATAAAGATAGACCTACTATACTTACTCTGCTGGATTTCTCTAAGGCTTTTGACACTGTTAATCACAAGCGTCTACTTTGTAAGTTGAAGAATGTTTATAATTTTGATTTAACTGCTTTGAATCTTATTGAAAGCTTTTTGGAAAACCGTAAACAGAGGGTAATATTTAAATCCAAGTGGTCTGACTTCCTTGACCTACGTTCGGGAGTTCCTCAAGGCTCTATATTGGGACCGCTCTTGTTCACACTTTATATAAACGATCTCCCTGATATACTCAAATATGTCAACATTTTAATATATGCAGATGATGTTCAAATATATCTGAGTTGCCCTCGTGGGTTAACTGAGTACTGCATCCGACAGATGAATCAGGACTTGAGTGCTATTTATAATTGGGCACTGAAAAATAATTTAAAAGTAAATCCTGACAAGTCTCAGGCGATAGTACTATTCAGAAAGTCTATTAATACTAGTACATTTTCTCCATTACATATTGGTTCGACGCCTATACCATGGCAAGATAAAGTAAAAACTTTGGGTATTATTGTAAATAAAAACTTAACATGGATTGATTAATCTTCTAGTGGCTAGATATTCTTGTTTGCAATCCAAGCGTTTATTTTTTGTTCATGCCATCATCGTGTGGAATTCACTTCCTACTGCCATAAGGCGTGCGGGATCGTTGGGGGTGTTCAGGGTATTGCTGAAAACACATTACACAGGCCACTGACTAATACTATATTAGATTAGTTTAATTTTTTTTTTCTATATAATTTTAGCTAAGTTTACTCATATTGAATTTGAATAGAATATTGTTTCCGTCTTCATATACAATTCACTGTTCGGCGTTCATTTTATCTTTATCTTTATTATCTATAATTACTAAGCTTTCCAATACATTCTTTCTACCATAAATTATTAAAAATTACTGCTTTCTCAACTTCATAGATATGTACATAAATAAAGAAATTTCTTATTTGTACAAAATAATTATAACCAAATAAATGAAATGAATTGATTTCATCATATCTTTGGTAGATATTAATCCGAATTTGGATTGGCGCCAAACCACTTGTAAATTTGATTGCTTTAATCCACATTTGATTGATTTTTCTTTTCATGTAGTGGTAGTTGTATGGGTGCAGTAAGAGCCCTATCAAAAATTTTTTTTTAATTAAGTGTAATGGCACGGTCAATGTTGCCACTTGAAATCTTTCTAGAGTAGCTTTTTAGCGTAGCCCTAAAGTGGTTTGCGTAGCCTCACCTTATAGAAAATGTAAAATCTTACCAATTTAAATCTTTGCAGGAGGATATTGCTATGACATTAATATAGTATGATATGAGGACTTAGATGAGTAGTGGAAGACGTATGGGTGAAGTAAAGACTTGATTTTTGGTGATCTGGTATAATGGAATGTTCAATGTTACCATACGAAACCTTTCTAAAGTAACTGTTTAACAAAGTGATCTTTTCTGGTTAGGCGATAAGAGTTTGACAGCAAAATCCCATGTTATTTCTTATGGAAGTCCAAATTTACTTTTGCAATTTTCTCGCCTGTTAAGCTGTTATCAGACCTATTCGAAAAGCTGTTTAGCTATTATAGCAAGTTTAAAGAACATTCACACAACACCTCCATAGTCTGATGGTAGAGCGCTTCGGATTTTACAAAACCAAGCGTTCTCGGTTCGATTCCAGCAAAATCCAGCATTATTTTATTAAAAAATCAGCTAAGACAGAGCTTGATCAGCTGAGGGGGATCAGACAACCAGATAATGTCATCCGCTGGTCACCCAGACGGTAGGAAAGGAATTCCCCAGGCATGCCCTGTGACGTATACCACTAGACGGAATCCTCCTCAGTGGCCCAGAACCTCGGTCCAGAGCCATCAAAATAGTTGGATTCTACCTTGCACTTTTTGTATGGAAAAATTGGTCCAGAAACCCCATAACGTAACTACTGATTTCCAAGATTGGGATGAATTGAAAACCGAGCTGAACGCTCAATTTCAAGATAAGTGACCGCGATTAGCTATTCAAGGTGAAATGACGCGTCTCAAGCAAGGTCCCCGCGAAGAATGGAACGAGTTTGCGAACAAACTCCCAAAAAAGTTGTCCGATTTAAACTCAGCGACTATTGAAGCTGTCAAATCATCTTTCCGAACGTACTAGCTCAGTAAGAATGAACAAAACGCTTTACTTGTATTTCAGGACGGACTTAGAAACGAACAGCTTAAGACTATCGTGAAAGCTCGAGGTGACAAAAATTTACAAAAGCTAATCACCTTTGCAGCAGAGCATTCATATAGAATAGAAGAGACCCAGCAAACTACACCCCGCTCAAGCCATTCTCTCACTTGCGATCATTGTGGAAAAAAGGCCACACTAAGGAAAACTGTTTTAAAAGAAGACAGTTTCCTACATTCCCTTCTTATCCAAACGTCAAAAAAGAAGTAAATAGGTTAATCTGTGGATATTGTAACAAACCCAATCACAACCTAAATGAATGCCGTACTCGCATAGACCATGAGCAATTAAAGCGTTTTCATGTTCAAAGACACCAACCACAATTTCTACAATCGCAGGTTTTCCAAAAACAAAATTCAAATAATGGGCAACTACGAAATTTCAGACAAGTTAGGTGGTCTAATGAAAGAGACCAAACAGAGAAAAATGATTTTATGCGGGAGGTATCGGACGGCGAACCTTCCCGCCAAGTAACTACCCAAGCTGTCATTCACCATCAATTCCAAGAAAGAGTACCAAAATTGTAAGGGTACCAATAAAAAACTTCTTGCATTCACTAACTGTTTCCTTCCAAACAAGTATATCCAAATCAGCTCCAGCGACTTTTATTCTTGATACTGGTGCGGAAATAAGCCTGATAAAAGCTGAATACACCCGCGATGATGCACTAGTGAACGAGGATAAACGCCGCTTCATAACTACTCTAGGAGGCGATAGTTTTCCATCATATGGTGTAACCTGTACCTCAATTCCATTAACCACTCAAAATGAGTTATTACACATGGAACATCCATTCCATATAATTCCAGAAAAAAATAAATTGCCTTGCGACGGCATAATAGGAAATGATTTCCTCAAAAAATATAAAAGTACAATAAATTATTCAAAGCTATATCTAGAACTCAACTTAGAAGTAAGTAACCAGTATTCAAGTCCAAGTGAAACAAATATAAAAAGTAAAATTTCTAATATGCGGGAAAGCAACCCAAGTTATATAAAGAGTGATAAAGACAACGAAAACGACAAAATTTTAAAAATTAATTAGCCGAGAAAGTAAAAATAAGAAAACCTACAAAAAGGAAAATGATTATAAAGAAACAAATAACACAAGAGGAACTGTGAATGAATCGGTATGTGAGAGTTCAATTAAGCCATTGCAAGTAAGCCCCCCTGCATACGAGATTCATTCCGAAAACTCTTCCTATCGTATGAATAATAATATTTCAAGAGTTAACAAAGCTCATATTACAAATAATAATGAAAACCTAAGCCAATATCATCGAAACTATATGACATCAGCACAATTTGCTGATGACGGAGGTGATCTTCCCTGCACTAATTTAAAACAAAGGAAACAGTCACTCACTTGAACAAATCAAACTTCCCCCATGTTCGGAAATAATAGTAAATATTCCTTCAGATTTTAACGAAGAAGCAGTATGCATAAAAAAGGAAATACAGCCTGGTATTTTCATAGGGGATACCTTAGTAAATCCACATGGTAAGTCCGCAAAAATCTCGATGTTGAATTCCACTTCTGATATTGTCGAAATAAATCGCCAAGAAATTACTCCTACTTGAGAAAAATTAAGTAGTTATGACATCCTTTACGCCCATTATGACCGAGACCCTGTCTTGAATCGATTAGAACACTTAGAAAACCATTTGGTTTTAGATCATTGTAATTCTGAAGAGCGGCAGTCCATTCTCAATATCTGCCGTGATTTCAACGATCTCTTCTTTTTAGAAGGTGACTATCTTACCTACACTGATGCTGCTAGCCACAAAATACCAATCCTTAGTAATGCAGGTCCGATACACGTAAAACCATATCGTCTCCCCGAAATGCAAAAGGATGAAATAAACAGACAAATAAAGGAAATGTTGAACCAGGACATTATCAGTCCAAGTCGAAGTCCCTGGAATTCTCCTTTATTACTTGTTCCTAAAAAACCTGATGACCAACTAGGGAAATCGAAGTACTTCTCTACTCTCGACTTAGCAAACGGGTTTCATCAGATTCCTATGGATGCAGGAGATAGAAACAAAACAGCATTCAGTACACCATTTGGCCACTTTCATTTCAGCCGAATGCCATTTGGTCTGAAAGGTGCCCCTGCAACGGTCCAGAGGCTAATGAATACAGCTCCGACTGGTCTTCAAGGTCTGCACTGTTTCGTATACTTGGATGATATAGTCATTTATGGTTATAACTTAAAAGACCATAATTCGAAACTCATACAAGTACTACAAAGACTAAGGGAACACCGACTCAAACTACAGGCGGATAAATGTAATTTCTTACAAAAAGAAATAGCCTATCTGGGACACGTGGTAGGTGAAAATGGAGTCATGCCAGACCAGAATAAGATAAAAGCCGTCAAAACATATCCAACTCCTAAGAAAGCCAAAGATATCAAGGCATTCTTGTGTTTTGTTGGCTATTATAGACGCTTTATCCCTAATTTCTCGAGGCTGGCAAAGCCTCTCATAGCCCTACTAAAAAAGGATGCTCCATTCAAATGGGACTCATTCTGCGACGAATCTTTTAGGACCCTAAAAGAAAAACTGATTACGGCACCTATCCTCGCCTATCCGGAGTTCGACAGAGAATTTAACATGACCACAGATGCCAGTGATCTAGCCATAGGTGCTATTTTATCCCGGAGTGACATCGGAAAAGATCGACCAATATGTTATGCCAGTCGAACGTTAAATCCTGCTGAAACTAGGTACTCTACCATAGAGAAAGAGCTCCTAGCCATAGTTTATACGGTGGAACAATTCCGACCCTACCTCTACGGTAGACAGTTTAACACCATCACAGATCATAAACCCTTGGTCTGGCTAATGAACTTGAAAGATTCCTCCTCTCGGCTTATGCGTTGGAGGATAAAATTGGAGGAATACGATTATAAGTTTATGCATAGACCCGGATCACTCAATGCAAATGCCGATGCTTTAAGACGTTTAGTACCAAGCGACTCTGCCCTAGAGGTGCAAAAACAGATAAATATAGTAACCCGGAATCAGGCAAAACTACTTCAAAACGACAACAATCAAATAGATTCAGAGAGTATTTACAACAAAGTTTTATCCTCCCCTCATGCTAATATTAACCTCATCCACGAAAAAACGGAAAGTTTAATAGACCAAAAGGGTATTACCCATAAGTATTTTCTATTACCAAGTACGGAAAACGAAATCGAAGTATATTTGAAGGAAATATTTCCCAAGCTGGATACCTCAAACCCACAACTAATAGTTCAGGAGAGAAACAAGCAAGCGTTTATAATATCGAAAATAACTTATCCAATGCGCACAAAATAGGATTACAAACGGATAATAGAAACGTTGTACAATTTCAAAAATAAATGTTTAGAATATAGTCAAAGTGAAATCAATATATATCTATCAAAAACAGAAAATACAACCCATTTCGAATTGAAGGCCCTTATCTCACTTATCTTTGGAAAAATCAAAGTCACGAAAGATATAATTGAATTGTGCCACAATACGGAGAAACAAGTTTTCACAGCTGTGGACAGGACCATATGAAATAGAAAAAATAAACTCAACAGAAAATTCAACAATTAGAATAGGCAACAAACTTACGACTGTACACAACAACAATCTAAAACTCTTTCGAGACTAACACTAATTCTAAATTCCGTAACCGTAGGAAGTTGTTCCTATTTACTGCCTTGATATTGTGGGCCAATACATTGGAAGCCACCTGCAACCTGAAGATTACCCCATTAACCTCTAACCCAGGAATCTATTTCGAGGAGGTGGGCCGTGTTGGATTGTATAGCAACGAATGGCAGGTAATAGTATACTATGATTCACAGAATTTAATTTTGAACTAGATAAGCTTACAAACTATACAGAACTGCACAAAAACTTTTTGATTCAATAAAATACCACCATAATAAACTCCCGCTCTGTGACGATATTACGTACCAATTACATATCCTCATACGTATACTGAAACAAAACTCAGAAATACTGAAAGAGAAGGGAAATAGATATAAAAGGGGACTATTCAATGCTGTGGGTACGGTTAGTAAAACTCTTTTCGGAACCTTAGATGAGGATGATGCAGTGCAGCTCAATAACCACATAAACAGCCTTAAAACTAACCAAGACCATTTGTTGAATTTAATAAGAAATCAAACACTAATAGTTGATACCACCGTTAACATCTTTAACAAAACTCGGTACGTCATAAAAGAACAGTCATTTAGACAAAAAGTTAGAATCTCTAATCAGTGTGAGCAATCGATTTTCTGTAGAGAACCTTAAACAAAATATTACCATAGAATTAGAGGATATGGTATCCCTGGCCACTTTGATGATGATAAGATACCAGACTACTCAAAACCTTCTCATTGACTTGATAACAGATGTACGTCACGGTAAACTTCACCCTTCCATTACAACACCCCAACAAATGAAGAACGTACTAGAAACCATTCAGAAAGAAATTCCCAACTCCCTAACCTTACCAATCAATTAGGACAAGAACAACCTCTTGCAAATTTACCAAATCAGCAATGTTCGCACAGCAGTAATATATAATAAAATAATTGTCCTCCTAAAGATTCCCCTACCGTTTAAAGAAAATTATCAGTTAATAAAAGTATATCTACTCTCTACACTACACCAAGACAGAATAGCCTACATCAAACCATCCCTAGAGTATCTAGTAATAGACTACAATCGAGAGCAGTATTACTCACTGAACAATTTCGAACTGCAAAACTGTGGAACTACTTGTTATATATAAAATATGCCTAAAAAGAGATCTGAAAAAAGGCAATAAATAATTATTTAAAATATTTCATACATAAATTTTCATATAAGCTAATCATGCTTAAAAACATGATTAGCTTATCTATTCAATCATTGAAGAAAATTGCATCAGCAATTTTCTTCACATACCATTCGTTTTTACAAAGTTTATTCCCACGAAAAATTTTCCCTTCAGCAAAATTTGTCAGTAGAAATATTTAATTTAAAAAATATAAAACAAAAGACAAATCGTACCTTCAGTACGATTTGTCGTGAAAATTATTATATGTATGTACGAACGTACATACATATCACAAAAAAGCTCTCGCGCGCGGCAATTTTAATCGTCGTGACGGTGGCTGATGTTTATAAAAACATCAAATTTCATTTTTTCAACGAAAAATATTCTGGACTTGTTTAATCAAGTCCAGAATAAATGAAAATTTTTCTCAGGGTAAAAATGCAACTATGCATTTTCTACCCTGAACGAGGGCTCTTGATCGCGACAAAAGTGATCAAGAGCGAAGTTGGATTTTACAGTTTCTACGAGGAAGTTGAATTTTTTATTTGGTTAACGGCGGTTCGGGAGTCTAATTTGATAATTGAGTAGAAAAAAAAGGGAAGTTGAATTTTTAATTTGGTTAACGGCGGTTCGGGAGTCTAATTTGATAATCGAGTAGAAAAAAAGGGGAGTTGAATAAAAAGAACAGGTGTAATAATAATAAGAAAAAAAAGTTTAAAACGTTTTTGAGAAAAGATCTTGGACGCTCGCGGTGAATGAAAGTATTTAGATGTAAACCGGAAGTGCGCGGAAAGGAAAGTTAATTAAGAGATTTGTAATTTAAAAATTAGTAGGTTAAACAAACAAAGAAAAATTGTAAAATCAAGTGTCCGTAAACTGAAGGAAATTTTATAAGAAATAATAAAAAGAAAGTGTAACCACAAGGAAAATAGTGTTTGGATAGTTCCTGCAAGTCCCAAAAAGGTACGTAACAATTGGCGCAGCCGGTAGGATAGAGGAAGCCTACTTTAAACCAACGAAGTATAAGCGCTCGAAAACCCTCTACCCTACGAATCTAAAAGGAGTTTAGGACGAGATCGAATACTGGGCAAGACACCCTACCCTTCGCCTGAAGTTGAGTCTGGCTTCAGGAGTATTTCGATCTTGTCGGCTCCCAACGCTCGGGGTCGGACAGCTTTAACTGCCTCTGTTTGAAAAACACGCAGCCACCCCCTCATCAAAGCACAAAGTGCCAACGTGGGACAATAGCGGGCTTCATCCCAGCCGAGGAACATAAGACGTCCATAGCCTAAAATTCCAACGCGAAACTTGAAGGAAGAATCCTCAACCGACAATCTGCGATCCGGAGCTGAAAGGGACTTCGAAGTAGGCAACGCGCCCCCCTTTCAGCTTTTATCCAGGGGAATTTAAGAAGGCCACGGGCCCCCCCGGCAGCAAAAGAACTTCGAGAAACTGAACCAACGATCCTGAATTGAGAGGGACCTCAAAGAAGGCAATAAGCCCCCCTCTCAATTTGAACCAAGGGAATTAAGACGGCAGAAGCCCCCCTAGCTGCAAATTTTACACACGGTGGTCCATGAGCGAGGAAAGCTCCCACCAAGAAACACCGCCGGAAATCCAACTTCCATCAACTCCTCAACAATCCTCCTCACCGGGCGACGCACAGGAAGTTCCGTCCCGGAACGAAGGAGGCAACGAGGGAGCAACATCCGCAACAGAGGGTGGAGAACAAACACCCCCAACAAATTCAACAACAAGAGGAGTCACGTTAAGGAGCGGGACAACCCTGACAGGTCTCCAACAAGTAAGGCATAATTTAAATTTAGAAATATATTTAAAAAATTTGGAAGAGAACGTGCGAAACTCCTCCGAACTCACTGTGAATCAGTGCGACTCAGTAGAAAAGCAGATCGAAAAGTCGAGAAAAGAAAGATTGGAAACAATCGAAAAATTTAAAATTAACACAGAGAAGTTCAAAAGGAGCTTAAAGGAGTTTGGAGAATTTTCGCACTCTCTCGGGGTAGATATCATTCAAAATAATAGTGCTGGATTAAAAGAAAGTGCCATCGAAGACAGTGTCAGTGATTCCACCGCGAGTCAATTCCTTTTAAATTGGCTGGGCGACTCCCTTCTGGAGACCAGCATAGAAGAAACTAGCGCCCCAAAAGTGTCAAACTCTAGTTTCAAAATCCCCAAATTAAACATGGCAGATTACGCTAAAATCGCCAAACTGACTGCCCAGCTCGTCCCCCTATTCTCGGGAGAGCAGCATCCAAAATTGAGCCTTAAGCTCCAAACGTTCCTAGGATACTGCAGGCAGGTAATCCAGTGCATTTCGGTGCATGAACTAACAGCATTTTTACAAATCTTTCCCATCAGACTTCGAGGCGAAACTTACCAGCTTTTTGCCTCAAATATGCCCACTACTTTCAAAGAAGTAGAAGAACGGCTAAATCGCACTTACCTGCCTAGAGAAACTTACCAGGAACTGGTAAATAAATTAATCACTACAAGTCAGTATCCCTTAGAAAGCCTTACAGCCTTCACGGCACGAGTAAAACAAATGCTGGCACTCTGCAATGAAGCAGCAGAATCCAAATACGGAGCCACAGCAGCTCCAGCTGTTAAAACGCAGTTGGAAGTTTTCGCGACAAACGCACTAAAAACAGGAGTCAATAACCCGTATATGTGCCAATACCTTCTGACCATGACTGACGACACGGTGGATGACCTCGTACAAAAAGCACTTGACATGGAACGTCTCCAGCAAAGTGCTCTATTCCTGCAACCTTCAGGACAATTTCAACAAAATGTGATGCAAAATACACTACCCTATTCAGTAAGTGCAATAACACCCAATAACGCACAATTTAGTGGAATTAACTCACCAGCTAATCACAGCGTATTTACTCCAGGCATAATGTCATACGCTCAAGTTCCCCAGACCCTGTCAAACACAAATAGTCACATTCAGCAGCCGCAGTTCACACAGGCAAACACCTCACCATACATCAAACAGGAGCCGAGATCTCCAAATAAAAATTATAATGTACAAAATAAAAATAATTATTTAAATAAAATCAGTTGTAGTTTTTGTAATTTAAGAGGCCATACATACGCCGATTGTTTGAAACGTAAAAATACGCCGTACTGTGTGAACTGCAAAATGTATAATCATGACGTGCGTGACTGCAGAAGCAACAACAATAGTTTTCAAAGACCCCAAAACAGAAAAGCACCAAACCAACGTCCTAGATAGCCTCAAAACCCCAATAACAACTCAAGAGTATATAATGTGCGAAAAAAGTGCGAATTTTGTGGTCGTTCTGGGCATGCAGTAATTAACTGTCAACAAAAACGTAAATGGGAAGGCCGGAGTCAGGGAAACGACGTACAGTCGACCCAAAACTCCCCGGCTCGACTATAAATCTCCCATCTAATAAAATAGGGTCCCCTCAGCAGCCCGATTCCAGTGTCGCTACAGTAAAACTCCCTTTAGACATAGGCCTGAACGGCCAAACTAAACTAGTAGTAGACACAGGCGCTGAGGTTAGTATAATAAAGAAAAGGTCATTAAAAGATCTCAGAGAAATTAACCACAATGAGGCATGTACACTTCAGACCCCATTTGGTACCGGAAAGACGCTGGGAAATTGCCAGGGAAACTTCGTTTTCAAAAACAAAATTCCCTGCAAGTTTCAAGTCGTAAAGAACTTGCCTGGCCTTTCCGATAATGGACTTCTAGGAAATGATTTCCTAGCAAAAAACTGTAACGTTGAGGGTCCTAATAAGGCACCAAGGTTTCCTCGCACGGAAACTAATCCAGACGAATTTGCTTTGCTATTAGAGTTTGAAATGTACAAGCTACATTCTGAAAAAGCAGTCGAAGTAAGAACACTTGCAGAAGAGGTAGAGTCTAAATAGGCTGAACTATCCACCTGCAGTGTCTTCAAGGCTTCTCAAACGAGAAAAGCTGGCTGTCAAGCTCCAAAAGGGCCCAAGGAATGTGAAAAAAGCTGTCTGGGCGAACAAGAGACCGATAAAGGCAGGCAGCAATTGGTTACCTTTAAGGAACCAATCTACATACCTGCGAGCTCTCAAATTGTGGCCCCAGTGCCGTTACAAACTCAAGAAGAAATGCTCTGTTTATCCCAAGAGATAAGCGATGAGTCTTTTTGGCAAACAGTTTGCTGTCATCTGGAGAAGAATTAGTGCTGGTCAGTATTCTCAACGCTAACAGTCATCAAGTAGTCATACATAGCTTAAAGTTACAGCTATTTCCAATAAACGACTACACACTAGTCCCATTGACACACACAAAAGACCACAACCAAACACACATTCCCATACCAAACAAAGAGGCAATACCAAACAACACAAGAGACGGAACTGAGTTTCTAAAGCCTGCCAAAAAGGTGCATATAACTCTTCCTTCCAAAATCCCGAGGCATAAATCACTCTTAAACAAACAACGGCCATATAAGAACGGTACCGAGTCGCTGAAGCCTACATTAAAGTTGCATATTACTCCACCGTCACACAACGCAAAAAATTCTACATGGTTAAAAAGCAATAGCATTGACGCGCATGAGTATATCACACAACCTAAGGCAAAGACCACACAGGTGTACCAAACTCAGCCGTCAACAAAGCAGGAAGCAAATACCCTGCAACATGCTAAAAATAATGAAATAAAGCCTCAAAAGGAATTACAAAAGCCTCATCTACTTACAGGTAAAAAATTTAAAAGGAAGAATAAGTTAATCGAAGGTTCAGCTGAAAAAACAGCAACCCTACAACATGTACGATATCTATACCCCGATTATGATACTCCGGACGACCCAAAGCAATACCCGCGTACTTCTAGGCTAGAGCAAGAACTCAGCCTAGACTCTAATTTGACCGCGGAAGAAAAAATTTCGATATCGGAACTCTGCCAAGAGTATAACGATATATTCTTCCTCAAAGGTGACAAACTCACCTATACAAATGCGATAACGCATAATATTCCATTGGTACAAGATCAAGCACCAATCAATCAAAAAATGTACCGCTTACCTGAAACACAGCGGAATGTAATTAACGAGCAGTTAAAAGAAATGCGTGACAGCGGGATAGTCCAGTCTAGTAAAAGCCTTTGGAATTCACCCCTACTAGTTGTCCCCAAGAAAGCGGGACCTGACGGTGAAAAAAGGTGGCGCGTCGTTGTCGACTTTCGTAAGTTAAACGAAAAGACAATTGGAGACGCATTCCCGCTACCCCGAATCGAGGATATTCTCGATCAACTAGGTCACGTAAGGTATTTAAGCACACTCGATTTGGCCAACGGCTATCACCAAGTTCTAGTCGACAAAAAAGATCGACATAAAACTGCTTTCAGCACAAGCTATGGGCACTACGAGTTCAAGCGTATGCCATTCGGGCTCAAAGGATCCCCCGCCACATTTCAACGCCTAATGAATTTCGTCTTAACAGGCCTACAAGGCCTCGAATGTTTTGTCTACCTAGATGACATTGTCATCTATGGAAAAAATTTAAATATGACCACAATGATAAGTTGAGGAAAGTCTTCAATAAGTTGAGAGAGAAAAACTTGAAACTGCAGCCAGAGAAGTGCCAGTTTCTACGAAGAGAAGTTGTTTACCTAGGACATAAATGTCGACGGAGCCCTACCAGACCCAAGTAAGACGGCCTGCGTCCAAACATTTCCTGTTCCAAAAACAGTAAGGCAAGTTCAGTCATTTTTAGGACTTGCCAATTACTACAGGAAATTCATTCCAGACTTCTCCAAAATTGTATGTCCAATCACGAATTTACTCCGAAAGGATGTAAAGTTCACTTGGACAGAGAAATGCCAAGAAGCATTTCAAAGCATAAAAAATGCTTTAATTCCTCCTCCACTTTTGATTTACCCCGATTTTACAAAATCCTTTAATCTTACTACGGACGCAAGTAACGAGGCTCTGGGAGCTGTTCTTTCTCAAGGAGAAGTCGGAAAGGACCAGCCCATTGCCTGTTACACGTTATTATATTTGCAACAAAACACAATCTGGGCTTCCGCCCCTTTTCCGTAGGTTCAACGTGGAGATCTAAGTTGGGCGCCACGTGATTTTTTTTTTAAAGACCACTGAGCGAAACCACAAAACTCGCGTTGGCAAACCGAAAACGAGCCGCTAGTCATAAACGGTGGAATCGGGAAAGGAATTCAACACCAATTACGGTAACTAATAATCCTACTCATAATAAATCCGATCACAACACATTTATTTCACGCCCTTAGGCTACAAACTAAGATTTATAAGTTCAATTATTGTTATCAATTCAAAGACACGGAAATCATAGATCACTACATCCCATATTAAGGGCGTACAATTCAATCGCCATGAAATTAGGTGTGAAATTATGGTTATGAAATTAAACTTATATTACTTCATTAATAAACTTAAAAATCACTATAGATAGATCATGCTAAAGAGCACTGTTCCCTCGAACAAAATTAGGTATTCTATTACTACTATTCCTGTATGGAACCGCTAGGGGCGACGCCCCGGAAAATCAATCAGACTTTACTTAACTCAATAATTCTAAATATGTTTATATTTAAACACTTCAAACTTGAATTTCAGTTTCAAATAATAATAAGAATTTTAGGACAAAACAAGGTACTTAACTTTCGACCGTGTGGCCTCCGCTCCTTTGGAAAATCCGTTCGACCGCCGCTATTTAATCTTGTTCTCCGTTACTCCATTTCTTTTTCAATTACGGCTACTTCCAAATCCCCTTCAATATTTCTTCTCCTGATTCGTCGAGACCAAATTTTTCTCGTCCAGCTCAATTTAGCCTTTCTGTTTGTTAGCCAGATCAGAATCAATTTTTTTATCCAATTCCTCCTTTTTGTCTTTACTTGTGCGGACCTTTCTAGAATCGACCACCGTTCTTATCTGACACTTGCCGGGTAGAGAGAGAAGCACACAAATCTTCTTTTAACTCTCCTGCCCATTCGGCAAGATTCGACCAAAAAAAGGTCGCTGAACTATAATTCATCGCATTCATCGATTTAGTATTTTCGGGTGGCGTACCGAATAGTATACCCAAGACATTTTGAAGGTTGGCGCTCATTTTAAAATTTTACTCTTTAAACAGGCTTTTATTTATCTATTATTCTTTAGTGGAGACCCGGAAAGTAGTATCGCGCTTATCTGATTGGTGATTAAAAATATAAAAGAACTCGATTTTCCAAAGTAAGCGAGGCGCCAAGAGAGGAAAGAAAAGCTATTTTTGAACTACTGATAACTAATTTCGCGCTTCCGTTTACAACTTTTAGTACGATAAATATTGCAATAATCAATCTGCTTCTAGTTAATGTTTAAGTAACGTTTAAATCCTCTAAGGGCGATGATTACTGCTAAACGCTTTATTTTTCCTGGGCCGTCACATAAGTTCCCATAGTTGGTCCTTCAAATCCCGGGAAGAATTTCTTTACAGCAGCATCTCCTTTCCTTTTGAGGTTCCTGAAATAAAAGAGATCTTTTTGCAGCATTACTTCATTTTACTACAACAGGACAGCACGACACACATATAAATGGAACGGATACGGATAGCCGGTACCTATTGAAGCTACTCCCGAATGCAACATAACATTACCTCCCCTTCCTCCCGGAGATTTCGTAGAAATGTCCCACAATCGAAACAAATTCCTGTTCGTAATGGAAGTTACTTTAATGGCGACAAGCCGAGGGGTAAGCGAAACTTAACTTAGACCTGAATCTACTCCGTTATGGGCCAGATGGGGCTTAGTATTTCTTCCGAACTACGGTACTATTTCGGAATTTTGTACAATGATAACGGAATCATAATTGTTCGGAGTACGGAAAGATTTAGTGTATCCTACTATGATCGATGAAGCTAACAGCTGATAAAAACAAATGATTTTGGGACGACTCCCTTTTGGGGTTCGGAAAATAATTATCGCAACACCTCAATTAATATTGATTATGTTATATACGTAATAAATTCGGGCAAGATAGAATGCAGGATTAAGATATTGAGAAAAACTTTTCATCACATTGGCAAATTCAAATCACAAAAAAAAGCTAGAACAGGGCATGTTTAATCCAGCATATCTTATCATTTACACACGGAGGCACATGAACAATTATTGAATGAAGTTCTAACTCCAGAAATATTGAGATCGAGACTAATTGGGATACTATTAAATTTAAAGTTACTACACTTAAATTATGTTAGAAATTTTTTCCATTTGTGCTCCTCCGTCTAATATGGTTGAAAACAGTATGCAATCGCTTAAAAGATTAAATGCTATCGACGAACAAGAGTTTACCACTTAATTTGGACCACTGGACTCCGTACTGTAAGATCCCAACACTGTGGGCCAACCAACAGCAATTGATCCCGCTTTCCGTTGCAAGAAAAAAAACGACAGGAATGGAATATGGAATGTACTTGGAGTTACCAGATGATACCACATATTTGAAAAATCGACAAGGTACCAAGATTTGAACAACCAATCAAGAGTCCCGACCGCAGCGAACAGTTAGGCTGAGTGGATGCCCTATTATTGCGACCTATTAAAGGATTACGACACGCTACTAGTATTGCCTGCAAAATACACTTTTAAATCCTTTGCATGCCATATGCCTGCACTTTTACCCTTACCGTCTTCCAATGCATAAGTCCAGGGAGACACTACTTTAACTATGTTAAATGGTCCTAAATATTTAGGCGCGAGCTTAGCGGTGAAGAATTTTGCGGCGTCGGAAAGAACATAGTTCTTTCTCCAAACTTTGTCGTTCACTAAGAACTTGTGATCCCTTCTACGGAGATTGTATGAATGTTTAGAAGATTCCGCTGCTTTCATTAATCGCTTTCTTACGTCCCGTATCACTTCTTCTAAGGCCATAGATTTCGATTTAGGGTCATAAACTTCATGCGAGTCGTATCTTTTGTGAGACCTACCATTTGTTATCATTTCGCGACCAAAGTTGATAAAATAAGGTGTAAGCTTTGTACCTTCTTGTGTTGATGTCCGAATAGCACATGCAATCTTTGCCAAATGTTGATCCCACTCCCTGTGGTTTTGGGATACATATGCTCGGAGCATTGATTTGATAATCTGATTAACCCTCTCGGCCGGATTTGCCTGGGGGTGATATAAAGCTGTATGTCTAATTTCTATCCCGTAACTATCACAAAGTTTTGAAAATTCTCGACTTCTAAATTGTACACCATTGTCACTTATCAATATTCTAGGAACGCCAAAAAGTAGAAGCACTTGGTCTTCTAAAGCTTGAATAATAGAGTTGGTAGAAGCGGATCGTAAGGGGAACAACATTGGGAATTTACTCAGTTGATCTACGATTGTTAGAATGAATGCAAACCCGCGCTTTGAGCGTGGAAGGGGGCCTACAAGATCTAGGCATAAGCATTCCCAAGGTTTTCCTGCTACGCTTCGCGGGGCCATAAGTCCTATTGGTTTCCTTCGCTCGGGTTTGATGGCTTGGCACGTCAAGCAGTTTCTGACATAAGAGGAAACATCTGACCTCATCTTGGGCCAATAATAAGCTTGCAAGAGACGATCATATGGCTTCTTCACACCGCAGTGCCCGGATGTTGGGACATCGTGAGCCTTGAATATAATCTCTTTCCTTTTACTTTTGGGGACCACTTGTTTCCAACACTCAGATTCCATCGTCAGCGATGGGTACCCGCTGCAGGTGGTTCACCGTATTATTTCTGCAATTATTGCATCTGGGACGCGTAACACCTGGAGCTCCGCATCCGTAGCATCTCAAGTTTTCCCGACAGAAGCGCGCGATGTGACCTAGACCGCCGCATCTAAAACATTTCACTCTTGAATGAGGTGCCGAGTTAGGACTCCCAGACTGACCCATTACTGCTGCCACATTTGGGCGATCTGCAGCCGCATAAGCCAGGTCCGGCTCGAGCAAGTGAGTACTTCTCCTCGAGGGTGAAGGAGCGTATGCCTCAACAGAGGTTCGAATAGACTCCAACTGTCGTCCTAGCCCTATTAAATCTTGTATAGTCTCTACCTGAGTTAGACCAAGCTGCGTCTGATAGAAGGGATTAATGTTCCTCTTCAATATCTGCAATTGCTGGGCCTCGGTTAATGGTTCGGATAATCGCGAAAACATGTTTATCATCACCGCCACGTACATACCTATAGTCTCGTCCTTGCCTTGTGTACGTCTTTTTATTTCGTCGCTTAATCGATCGTCATAGTCATGAGGCAGGAATTCTTTCTTGAGCTCCTTTGTGAGATCTTGCCAAGAGTGAAATTTGGATTTGTTCGCTCTATACCAAATAAGCGCACGACCTGTGAACAAATCGAGGGCTGAGTGGAACAATTGGTACCTACTGATTCCTCGGGCCTCAGCCAACTCCTTTACTCTATCTAAGAATGAGTTCAAGGATTGGCTCTGATCTCCAGAAAATTTCACTTCCCACTTGTGCAATGGGACTCGTGAGTAAGCACTATTTATGACCGCGGCTGACATGGATAAGTCGACCACCTCATCGTCATCATCGCCTTCTTCATCATAACCACCATCCGCGTTAATTTTCAGTGACCCCAAGGATAAAAATAAGTTAGCTCGTATTTTAGCCTTTTCCCCCTTTTGCTCAGACCCCACGGGTGTAGTTCTGTCTAATCTTCTTAAGGCCCATTCTATTTTCGTAAATATTTTCTTGTACTCAGGGCTGCTTGAATCACCACTAAAGTCAGTCAAAAGCTCTTCAATTTCTTCGAACTTTTTACTTAGAGCTTGAATGTCCTCTGTAAAATTAAATGGGTAGGGTTCTACAGCCAGTGATCTGCCATCCTTCTCTACTCTTAAGGCTTCACGCAAACTGACACGCATTTCATCAACTTTGCTGATAGGTAAACCCCTCACTTTAAGCTCATAGGACAGCTCATCTTGGTTGAGCCTATTAACTTCCATGGTTCGATATTTATTTCTTTGTGAGTCTATACGTTCCCGCTAAAGGGATAGCTATTCAAATCTGTTCAACAAAACTGATATCAAAAGAGCCCTTGCCTCTGTATATAGGTACCGATGTTGCGAAATTGATTCACTCGACTTAACTACAATTATTCGGATTAAAGCAAAGTAAATTGCGAACATACAGAATTTAAATTGCAAACGCTTTCTGCACCCCTCAGGTCCCTGAGTTCGGTGAATATTTTCACCTTAAGATTTTGTTTAGTGGTTTAGGAACATATAGAATTTAAATTGCAAACGCTACGAAAGCATATATAAGTTAGAATCCCAATTAAGTATACCTACGGTGCGTATCAAGGCAACATTAGTAAATACTGGTCAGGATAGGCGAAAAATGTAAGCTAAGAATCAATATGGGATAAATTCTAAGGTGTGTGCTCTTAACCAACAATCACCAGTGTGCTGTCACGGATAAGCAACCTTAAGATGATTAATCGACGGTCCGACGAAGTAGGTACGATCTGTAGTTGGGCACACTTGAGTGTGAGCCATAATAATAACTGGGTCTATTTTCACGAAGCTCCCCACATCTATGTACCATATGTAGGTGCAAACAATTTGAATATATGTGTCACTGACAAAATCCGTTCGAAAAATTATTTATATCATGATGCTCTTGAGCAAAACAAAAAATATTATTCTAATAACTAGGTCATATATTCATAGAGATCTGTTTTGGAGTCCTGTACTGGCGTGATGAGGTGCAGAGAGAGTTAGTATCAAACTCGAATTGTTCCACTCTTTAGCTGAGACCTCTCCTCAGTTCGCACTTGAGATACGAACCAAAGTATTTAATTTTAAATGATATCGGACGGCTTAGAAGATTAAGTTAAAGCAAAAGTTGATACCAACACCTACAGAAATATTTGAAATGAAGCTAAAATTATGACAAAATCGTAATCTCTAACACAGATTAGAATCACTTTCAATTTCAACTTACTTTGTATATCGTACAAGGAGGGGATCGGTATCTTCTTTATATGTACAAGGATCTTAGGAATAAAGGTAGATATATGCGTATATGTATGTATATTAAAAATAAAAATAGAATTCAAATATATAATATAGGTACTAATAAACTTAAAAATATAGCAATACTTATAATGAACGTTTTGGGAATAATTCTCCAAGAATCAAGCACATCTGCGAATATGGCACGCTACTAGTGTATCCACGTTGCTAGATTTTCTTTTACTTTTCTTCAAAGTAGTTCCTTTCATGCCCCGGCCAATAGCAAGGCTGGACTATAAGGACTATAATTATTTAGTTTGTGAACGCAAATAATAAAAAAAATAAGTTAAACTTTCGACTCAGTTAATTTAAATGAAGTCTAAAACCCTTATTTAGTAGAGATCTTAAACTATGTCCTGGTCTATTTGTTTCTGTATAGACCATATGTAAATAAAAAAAAATATTAACAATTTTAAAACAAAATCGGATTGCAAGCGATGTGGTGTGCCGATAATAACCTATGATGGGGCATGCAAATTAACTCACGGAGAATATCGCAGATGCTCTTTATAGTTTTCTTTTCCTTCCTGGTTGACGAATTATTTTTTCCTTAGTAACTTAATTAAATTTTGGTACCGAAACCAGGTGCTGCAACCTTCAGCATGCGTTTCATTTACGAGAAAAGCTATCCCAAACTTGGAATTTCCCTTGATATCCTACCTTTCCACGATCGAAATTCCGTAGCACGTAATTTTCACAATTTAGAAAGAGGTTATGATTATATTATGAGTATGGTTGTATCACTCTTGTTAAATCCTGTTATGTACTGATGCATTTTACTCACTTCGTATCAAAACAGTTTTGTCCGCATGATTTACGAAACACGAAGAGACGGCACACTTTAATAATCATAACGCCAAAACCAGATTTTCCCGCAGCTAGAGTTTAGCTGGCACCTAATTTCAATTACTTCAACTACAATTAACTTTTAAATGACACCTTTGTAGCAAAAGAAAGGGCAGGTAGCTACCTGCTTACTCGACTTTTCCTGTATACCTAAACACCGTTTGAATTAACTGGATAACTAAAACAAAAACGTAAACAAGACTCCGGTTGAGAGTTTTCGATGAATTTGCCAACAAAGATTTATATTATTTTTTTTTTTTGTATTTATATTATTGTACCAAATACTCAAATAATTCAACTGACTGCAAATTTATTAATCTGTTGGTTCGATTTTGATGTAATCGGGCCCCACGTTGGGCGCCAAATTTGTTACACGTTATTATTTTTGCAACAAAACACAATCTGGGCTTCCGCCCCCTTTCCTGTTTTGGCAGCTTAGTGGAGATGGCGTAGGTTCAACGTGGAGATCTAAGTTGGGCGCCACGTGATTTTTTTTTTAAAGACCATTGAGCGAAACCACGAAACTCGCGTTGGCAAACCGAAAACGAACCGGTGGAATGGGGAAAGGAATTCAACACCAATTACGGTAACTAATAATCCTACTCATAATAAATCCGATCACAACACATTTATTTCACACCCTTAGGCTACAAACTAAGATTTATAAGTTCAATTATTGTTATCAATTCAAAGACACGGAAATCATAGATCACTACATCCCATATTAAGGGCGTACAATTCAATCGCCATGAAATTAGGTGTGAAATTATGGTTATGAAATTAAACTTATATTACTTCATTAATAAACTTAAAAATCACTATAGATAGATCATGCTAAAGAGCACTGTTCCCTCGAACAAAATTAGGTATTCTATTACTACTATTCCTGTATGGAACCGCTAGGGGCGACGCCCCGGAAAATCAATCAGACTTTACTTAACTCAATAATTCTAAATATGTTTATATTTAAACACTTCAAACTTGAATTTCAATTTCAAATAATAATAAGAATTTTAGGACAAAACAAGGTACTTAACTTTCGACCGTGTGGCCTCCGCTCCTTTGGAAAATCCGTTCGACCGCCGCTATTTAATCTTGTTCTCCGTTACTCCATTTCTTTTTCAATTACGGCTACTTCCAAATCCCCTTCAATATTTCTTCTCCTGATTCGTCGAGACCAAATTTTTCTCGTCCAGCTCAATTTAGCCTTTCTGTTTGTTAGCCAGATCAGAATCAATTTTTTTATCCAATTCCTCCTTTTTGTCTTTACTTGTGCGGACCTTTCTAGAATCGACCACCGTTCTTATCTGACACTTGCCGGGTAGAGAGAGAAGCACACAAATCTTCTTTTAACTCTCCTGCCCATTCGGCAAGATTCGACCAAAAAAAGGTCGCTGAACTATAATTCATCGCATTCATCGATTTAGTATTTTCGGGTGGCGTTCCGAATAGTATACCCAAGACATTTTGAAGGTTGGCGCTCATTTTAAAATTTTACTCTTTAAACAGGCTTTTATTTATCTATTATTCTTTAGTGGAGACCCGGAAAGTAGTATCGCGCTTATCTGATTGGTGATTAAAAATATAAAAGAACTCGATTTTCCAAAGTAAGCGAGGCGCCAAGAGAGGAAAGAAAAGCTATTTTTGAACTACTGATAACTAATTACGCGCTTCCGTTTACAACTTTTAGTACGATAAATATTGCAATAATCAATCTGCTTCTAGTTAATGTTTAAGTAACGTTTAAATCCTCTAAGGGCGATGATTACTGCTAAACGCTTTATTTTTCCTGGGCCGTCACATAAGTTCCCATAGTTGGTCCTTCAAATCCCGGGAAGAATTTCTTTACAGCAGCATCTCCTTTCCTTTTGAGGTTCCTGAAATAAAAGAGATCTTTTTGCAGCATTACTTCATTTTACTACAACAGGACAGCACGACACACATATAAATGGAACGGATACGGATAGCCGGTACCTATTGAAGCTACTCCCGAATGCAACATAACATGCCTACGCAAGCCGCACATTAAACAAAGCCGAAAGAAATTACTCTACTATAGAGAAAGAGTTGTTGGCTATTGTCTGGGCTACGAAGAATTTCAGGTGCTATCTTCAAAGCCGGATATTCACGGTCTATACTGACCATAAACCTCTCAAAGGTGTCTTCAATGTGAAAGACCCGACTTCCCGTTTGGTGAGATTTCACCACAAATTATGTGAATTCGATTACAACATCGAATATAAACCAGGGAAGTACAACACTAATGCCGATGCACTAAGTCGCATCCCTCAAGCATTAAAGGAAGACAGTTTAGGCAATACCTTAACGGTAAAAGCCCTAGTCCACCACACGATGGACTCAGATGTGGAGGAAGACAATTCCACAAATAATAAGAGAAAGAAGAAATCCGCTCATTGTTTCGTCGTGACTCGAGCTCAGAAGCAAAAGGCTCAAGAGACAATAAATAGCTCCAGTGTGGAGACAGAAGAGCACACGAAAGCGGACCAAAACGAAATTCAACTCACAGAGGCGGTAACACTAAACCCAGCATCGCTTGAGCAAAAAGTAAGTACTGATAAGACACCCGAAGTTATTACGAGCCCCACGGAGATCCAAACAATCTTAAAATATTATCACGATTCTCCATTTAGTGGCCATCAAGGTGTAATAAAAGCTTACAAACGAATAAGACGCAAGTATTGGTGGAGACACATGCTCAGCGATATCAAGAAATACATCAAAAAATGCCTAAAGTGCCAGACGATGAAAGCATCTCCACTATATAAAATGCCAATGGTTATAACGGACATCGCAGAAAAACCGTTCGACAAAGTTTACCTCGATATCGTAGGTCCATTAGAAGAGACCACATCAGGTAACAAATATATCTTGACCTTCCAGGATAATCTAACAAAATTTGTCGACTGGTATGCAATACCTAATGCCGAAGCAGTCACAGTAGCGCAAGTTTTCTTTGATGAAATCGTTACGCGCTATCGCATACCCAAAAGAATACTCACCGATCAGGGAACAAATTTTCTGAGAGAACTATTCAAAAGAGTATATAAGCTTCTAAAGGTAAAGAAACTACAGGCTGCAGAATACCACCCACAATCTAATGGAGCACTAGAGCGTGCACATAGACCGCTGATAGAATACCTGCGAACAATCGTAGACGAAAATCCTAAAACATGGGAACCGCTGCATTCGTGTACAACAACAGTGTAAACGAGGGTACTAAACTTACCCCAATGGACTGCCTTTACGGCTTCACAGCGGATGTCCCATCAAATTTAAAACGGGATCCAGAACCCGTTTACAATCATGAGAGCTACTATCACATATTGAAGTATAAGCTCCAAAAGTCATATGCCACGGCACGAAAGAACTTATTGGCAAGTAAATAGCGCTCAAAGGGGTACTACGATAAGACAGCACGGCCCTAACTTTCCATGCAGGAGACAAGGTCCTCATCAAGAACGAAAGCAGAAAACATAAGCTTTCTCAAATCTGGGTAGGACCTTATCAGGTAATAGCAATACCAAGTGATGTGAATACCACAATCAAAATTGGTAAGCGAATGGTGACGGTACATAATAATCGTTTAAAACCATATTTCGAATAAAAGCATATTGTACAAAAATGAACCAGGTTGACTTGAAACTCCTACTTCAATGTCCATTAAACGTCATTTGCGGTGGAGTCACTCCACTGCCCAGTTTAAAACGGCACAATGCAAGTACAAATATACTTAAAGGATTGTTTCCTTCCTCCAAATTGTCCACAGAAATGGCGCTAAAATTCATCGTATTTGCCCCCCTCATCCAATACACAACAGGAGATATCGCTGACAAACCCAATATAAGAACCCAACTAAATGGCTCGGGCATATTTTTCGAGGACCTAGGAAATCTCATGGTATATCATGACACCTGGAATGTCCTCACCGAGATAGATTTGGACGAACTAGATACCCAGATAAAGCTAGCGGAATATGCAGAGCACTTAGTGCACAAACTGTGCATAAATATAACAGACCAAGGAGATCTGTGTAACGTGCAGCAACTACACATACACGCTATAATAGACAGCGTACGAAAGCGCACGGAAACTATAAGGGAACTAGTACCAGGAAAACGCAAGGTCAGATCGCTATTTGATGGAATAGGCAATGCCATGCACTATTTGTTTGGAAGATTCAAAAACCGCTGGCTATGTTAATAGACCGACAACAAAAAATAGCACACCAGATAAACGATCTCCACCATGTGGCCGATGATTTAACTAAAAGGCAGCTAAGGCAAGAGATTATATCAAGCATATTGCTCCAAATCATCGAAGTCGAATATCGACAACAAGCCCTTCTGGATATAATAATGGCTAGTAAAACCAATCATATTCACCCACTCCTAATGTCTCCCAAAAATCTGTTGGAGATATACCGCAAGACGGCCTCGAATTGCCCAAATGACCAAAACTGTCTATCTGTTCTATATCAGACAGCAGGAGCTCAGTCACGCCTCATGCAGAGCAAATTGGTGGTGAGAATTACTCTCCCAATTTTTAACCTGCCAAAAATGAGACTACAGCAGATTCAATGCTATCCTGTACCCAAGTCAGCAAATTATTCATTAATTCCAGACCCTGGTTATTCATACATAGCCAATAGCGAAAAAACCCAGGAATTTCTCTTACTAAAAGGCGACGACATGAAAAGGTTCAAGAAAATAACAAGTAATTTGGAAGAAAACACGTATGTAGGCCGGCTGAACACGCCTATACTCAAAGCGGCCGCGTCCAACGAATGTGACATTAAATTGCTATACAACCCTTTAAATGAAATGCCCAAATGCAGGACCAGAGTACAAGCTGCCCAAAAGGACATGTTGATCCAACTAAGCAAGCCCAACACGTGGCTATTTTCATTGATTACCTCCACGGTGTTACATATCACATGTCCAGATCACTTTGTAATCTTGAAACTAGAAGAACAAAGGATATTAGAGATAACGCAACCATGTCAAGTTCAAATAGGTGACAAAGTGCTTAAATACGAAGGTCAGAGTAAACTTCCACTAAAAATTATCCAGCCGAATAAATTTCCTGAGCTCAACCACTCTCTACTCAAAGTAAACCTGACTGAAATTTTACAAGGAACTCAAAACCACAGTATGGGGAAAATCGAGATTTTAACTGGAGACGATATCCATGAATCAATTTATACTGACACCCATTCTCTGGAAGAAATCCAAAGCAAAATTATTAAATAACAGGAAAAGGTATCGAGCAGAAACTCCCATATCCTGTCCACAACTTCTCTATCATTCACGAGCCTACTAGTTCTGGCCATAATGATTGTTGTGGCAGTAAAATATCTACACCCTGTTGTCATCAAAATGAGACAACAAAGGACTCAACCATAAGGTAACGCCGAAATTTTATCAGAGGGAATTCCTTTACAAGAGCGAACTAACGCTACCCCACCCACCTTGAAGCGTGCTCGATTACTCCCCAGGACCAAATCGGTTCAAATAATCTAATGGTGCGATACTGATACTGCCAATATGGCTCAACAAACTAATTTAAATAAGGTCGCTCTAACATAGAACAACAATCAGTCCTGGTAAAGCGTCCAAAGAAAATCTAGATATATATATATATATCAACCTATGTATATTTAACGATTTAACAAAAATAAAACAATGTATACATAGATATAGTATGCTTAATTATAGTGCAAATAACCAAATGTATATGCAAAAAAAAATATACTGAAATTACATAACAAGGTAAGTTAAAATAAACAAAAGCATGTAAAGAGGAATAGATATAGAAACAAAACAGCAACTTGAGAAAAAAATAAAAATATTGTTACGAAGTTGCTAAAAAATAAATAAAAAATATTGTTTAGTACCATCATCAATATTGGTTAATGCATCATACTAGCATTATTGGCGACTTACTTTAGAGAGGCTCCAATTCTACGCATGCATCTTTAGTCCTGGGCAGAAAGCTGGCCAGCCATCATCCATGAAAACAGTAAAACAAAAAAAAAACCTAAAACACAAAGTAATTTAAAATTATAAGATTGTGATAACAAAATCTTTAAAGAACAAATTGTTCAATTAAAATTAAAATTTATATTGAATTTCCTAAAATTATTGTACAAAAATTTGTTTAGTTAAAGGAATCGAAATTAGAAAGAAAATGTAACTAGTTTAACGATCCTCGGAAAGTAACGATCGGGCCCGCTGGAAAATAGTCTTTTCCGGGCATAGTTAGATTTTTCCCCACCTTACGGGGATATAAAAGAAAGGTCAAGACAGATCGTTGCTCTCTGTTCGGAAAGTCAAAGTTGAGCGATTAGATAGTTGTCAGAAAAATAGTGCGAGTTATTAAATAAATTCAAAATTAACAATTAAAATTTATTATTGTTTTTTTTATTGTTTCCTTTCTCTGTGCGAGGTAACCAAAACATTAGTTCCGGTGAGTGTTTTTTTTTTCTTATTTCTTATAAAAAAAAAAACTAGCAAACACCGCGATTAGGACATTGCGGGCAAAAAGGTCAAGGTCAAGAGGAAGCGATCGAGCCTTTGTTCTTTTCGATCACCTTCAATAACCAAGAACCAGGAAAAGGCGAAACATAAATTATAATTTCAGGTAAAAACGGGCCATTGCCTTCAAGGCTTAATTTAGCTTGAACTGAAAATCTGACATACAAAATTCAACTTAGTAATTTTTCAAAGCAGAACGGCGGAAAATTGAATTCAATTGATTCTGAATTGAATCAATCGCATTGACAGAAGAATTGAACTTGCACAACAAAAGCTTTAATTTCCCCTTTGCAGCACGAAGTTGGAAATTCGCACACCAGTCCACCGATATTTATATAAGAAAGAGTGAATACATACCTGTCGCAGAGGTCCGCCATTTGTAAAAAAAATCCTATAAGATCGTCGACGAAGCAATTTGTTGAGGAAATTCCATAATCCTGCGTTGATTTCAGCCGCTTGACCACAAAGCACCAAGCGGGAAATTCATAAAAAAAAAAAAACATTCCCAACCTGGTGCCCCAAAGCTTCACGGCATCTACGGTGCAATCCTACAAATCCTCAGATAGGCACATTACACAGCATAAGGAAGGGTACACTTTGGATAATTAGCTTGCCAAATTCTTACAAGCTTTTGACACTAAACACCTCACCAACACTCAACACTTCGCGTGAAACACGATCGCGACTTTAATAAATAATTAATAAATAAGCCCGGAAATTTTGCCACAGTAACCAGCGGTGCACTAGAAGCGAAAACTAAAACAAGTCCACCTTATCTTTGTCGGCTGACGCACGTTTACAAACTGCACAGTAAGCACTCAATGAGTGGAACGCGATAGTAGTACTTATCACGTTCCACTTGAACTGCAAGCATAGTCGCTGTACTCTCAATTCCGAATTCCCCCTTATACGACTGCAGAGCAGAATCTTACGCTCACCCACTAACAAAAGTTGCAGTTTCCACCGAGAATAGCATCCAAGTGGAAGCTCTCTGAGCCATCATCAGCCCAGCTGATCTTCTCAAACGTGATACAGTTCCACATTTTGTTGCTGACCTATATTCGAAAGTTGGTTGCTATCTTGTCACAACATTTTCCTAAGCGAAGCTTCGCAACATTTTTTTTTGTTAATGAAATCTCCCTCTCGGTAGAAGCAAATAAGGAAAATTTGTAACATTGGTGTCAAGTGTGGGGTGGTCTAACGGATATCGAAAGAATCCAGCACCCAGATAAAAACCACGAGATGGCCAACAATCAAAGAAATACATCAAGCGACAATAGGAGCGAATGGAGTGATAATACCACACAACTTCCATTTACCTTAGACCAGCTGGTCACCTTTCTCCATCAGGAAAACCAGCAAATTCAGAATATTAGCTGCTTACTCAAGTCTGTAGTAGACAGAGTACAGAATTTGGAACTAAGCCAAGAAGAGGCAGTTAAGCGACGCATAGATGGGCTTGCTAATAGCCAAACGCCACCATTTAGGCTTAACCCAGTCTTAGAACAATCAACTGCCTCGCCAAATTGAAATGAGTTGATTAGTTTTACCGACAGAATATCAACCAATCCCAGCGATAATGTTAAAAATCTCCAATCTCATTGTTCAACTCTTGTCGACCAGCTAGCTACAGATCACTCTCCGCAACGTCCAACTGATCTTGCCCAAGAACCAATTGGAGCTTCATCAAAGTCTAATAATGCGATGAGCACTTTAGGGCAAGGATCGAATGCGATATCCCCAGATTCGCGAACAAGAAGTGTCACTTTTAGCCTGCCAACCGCTAATTCTTCCTTCCTTGATCAACAATTCTGCAATCAAATGGTGCCAGGACAAAACACTACCTCAATGTATAATTCCATACAACCCGCTTCGACTTTATTGGAGACAGGCATCCTGCCAATAACAAAAAGCCAGCCTGGACCTAAGCCAACACCATATGTCGCCCCAGCGCGCTTTGCTATGACTCCAAAAGACTACGATGGCAAAAAGCCCTGGTCTGTATACAAAAAACACTTCGAAGCCATAGCACGTGCAAATGGCTGGGACTCTGGACTTAAATCTCTGTATCTCGTCCCTTACCTGCGAGGAACTGCATCGAGCTTCTATGATACCCTTTCTGAGAGTACTAAAGATGATTATGAAGCACTGAGTCTGGCTCTGCACGACAGATTCTCAGACGAGTATCAAGCTGCCATAGCACACATACAACTACGTGGACGAATACAGAGACCGAATGAGAGCCTAACAGCATTCGCGACAGATGTGCAATGGCTGGTATATTTAAGTTTCAATGACGCTGATGAGCTTATTAGAAACAGAATAGGTCTCGGCCAATTCATGGATGGCATCGCTGATGCCGAGACACAACGTCGAGTTCGTGATTCTATCCCTGTGTCCTTAGAGGCAGCTCTCGCGATAGCTATTCGTGTAGAAGCTAGTAGAGATGCGACAAGGATTAGCCGACGACAAATGAGGTTCAGTGAACCTGTGATTCAACATAGGCAAGCTAAGAGAACTCGAGCAAATCAGCATCAGCAGTCGGGAAACTAAGATCGCCCAGTTTGGAGGAGCACAAGCTGGGCTTCAAATACACACAAACTTCAACGAACAATGCTCCGAATTCACCCACTTATGCCAGCGTTTTACGCACCGAAACAATGCACAAGCCTTTTAGTAAATCTTTCAAAGAACGACCACGGAAAGCCAAACTACCTCGAAACCAAACAAAATCTACAGAAAAACAGCGTGAATCGAAACAAACGGTTTCACTAACACAGAAAGCTACATACTCCTCGCAACCTCTATCCTCTACCGAACAACAAATTATTGAAAAATCTGTAGAAGGGAAGGTAAAGTAGTACAATGCTAGAAAAGGCTATGGGTTTATAGTTTGTAATAAGAGCAATGAAGAAGTCTTTGTCCACGCCTCTACAATAGCCGCCAAAAGTTCGGAGCACCGTATTGCTTCACTGATGAATGACCAAAAGGTTATTTTTGACCTTATACCAGGGAGTAAGAGCCGGCAAGCCATTAATGTTATCGGTTTTGAAAAACCTGTCGAACAGAATGCAGTTAATAAGGATAATTTACAGTCATCGCCCACCAATTTCATGCCCTCAAATAGAACGGATAGCAGACTGGGAATATGGATGGGACACGCCATCGATAAGGCAGCCAACACTACTGAGAAAGAGCTTTACGAGAACTCGATAATCATCCCACCTCCAGCAGCCTTTTCCACAGATGAAGAACCCCGTTTCCTGCCACCGAGCAGTACCATGAATCACCATGAATCGTTAAACTGCTGCCCACTGACTTCGAGGGGCTAGAGTTAGTGGAAGACGAAGCCCCAATGCCTATTAAAATTTTCATTGGAACTACAGCAAAGCTCAGTAACCTAATAGTGGCAGGATATATAAATGGCATAGCATGTCCTCTGCTTATCGACACTGGTGCAAGTCAAACAGTTCTGCATCCCAAAGTGTTATTGGCAGCAAATCATCCACAAAAACTAAAACCATCAAATTCTCTTATTCAAGGAGTGAGCGGCGATACCTTCCCAGTAGAGGGAATTACGAAGGTAGAAATAACCATCGGTGGCTTTACTACTAGCCATACAGTTTTCGTTGCTACAATTTCGGATAGTTGCATCATCGGAATAGATTTCCTCCTACACCATTCATGCACGCTCGACCTGAAGAATGAGGTCTTAAAGATAGCACAGGAAATAATTCCATTTGACCAGCAGCTATCTCGTACTTTGGAGGTTAAACCACTACGGGAAGTACGCATACTACCAGGAGAAGATGCCCTCATTGAACTGTCTGCAAATATCAAAGCTAATGAAGAGATCTTAGTAACAGCCATCCAGAATGCACCGGAAGCGCTACATGTGTTGCCTGCATTAACAGTTTCTCAGCATGGAACTGTGCTTGTCCAGGTAAGCAATTTAGCTCGCAACGAACTTGTATTACCTAGTACCAGACCTATTGTGGAATTGGAGACAAAACCAAATATTATTGCACTGAGCCAGGCCAAAGCATCTACTCCTATCTCCAAAGAGTTACAAGAAATGTTCCAAAGGAGCACTTCCACCTTTACAGCTGCACAGAAACACCAACTGTGGAATCTTCTATTAACCTACGTAGATGTATTCTCTCATTCGAAAGACGATATCGGTCGTACAACACTAATACGTCATAGGATCGATGTGGGTGATGCCCGACCTATAAAGCAGCCACCACGAAAACTCCCCATGTCTCGCAGAAAAGAAGCTGATGAAAGAAATGTTAGATCAAGGAGTCGTGCGACCATCAAAAAGTGCATGGAGTAGCCCTGTCGTGTTGGTAAAAAAGAAGGATGAAACTCTCCGGATTTGCATCGACTACAGGCGGTTGAATGAAGTGACAAAGAAAGACTCATACCCTCTTCCGCGAATCGACCTTACACTGGATGCACTAGGTGAATCTAAATGGTTTGCCACTTTAGACCTTCAGTCAGGATACTGGGAGGTCGAAATGCACGACGCAGATGTAGAAAAAACGGCTTTTACTACTGGGAGCGGCTTATTCGAGTTTACGGTAATGCCTTTCGGCTTAACAAATGCCCCAGCCACCTTTCAAAGGCTTATGGAGCTAGTGTTACAAGGACTACCCTACACCACTTGCCTTGTATACCTAGATGACCTGATTGTGCATGGAAAATCTTTCGAGGACCTACGACATCATCTTCAGCTCGTATTTGAACGCCTTCGATCTGCCGGCCTCAAGCTTTCTCCAAGAAAATGTACCATGTGCCATGCGGAAGTCAAGTTCTTAGGACACGTTATCTCCGAAAAAGGTCTGGCAACTGATCCAGAAAAAATTTCTGCAGTACAACAATGGCCGAGACCGTCAAACAAGACCGAAATTCAGTCGTTTCTAGGATTGTGTGCATACTACAGACGATTTATTAAGAATTTTTCCGCAATTGCTAGACCCTTGACTAGCTTGACAGAGAAAAACACAAAATTTGCCTGGAGCGAAGAGCGAGAGGCCGCCTTTAACACTTTAAAAACTAGCTGACATCGGTCCCAATACTAGCACAGCCAAACGAGGATGGCTTGTTTATTGTAGACACGGATGCGAGGCAGTATGCATGGGGAGCCGTTTTATCTCAAGTACAGGGAGAAGAAGAAAAAGTTATAGAGTACTATAGTAAGACTCTAAGCCGCCCTGAACGAAACTATTGCGTAACAAGGAAAGAACTACTAGCTGTAGTGAAAGCAATTGCCCATTTTCAACCCTACCTACTGGGCCGCCACTTTCTCTACGCTGGTTGATGAACTTTAAAAACTTTAAAGAGCCCGAAGGTCAAATTGCGAGATGGCTAGACCGACTTCAAAGCTACGATTTCCAAATTCAACATCGACCAGGAAACAAGCATGGAAATGCTGATGCTCTTTCCCGCCGCCCGTGCAATGGTGTAAATTGCCGATACTGTTCCAGACTGGAGGAACGTCAACTAGCAATTGCCCGCATGACAGTGTTACCGGATGATATCGCTACCAGCCAAGACCAAGATGAAAAACTTAATACAGTACGAGCCTGGCTGAAAGCAGGCAGACGGCCTCCAAGAGCAGAGATTACTGCACTACACCCAGTAATAAAGGCATACTGGTCAATGTGGCCTTCCCTGTGCTTACGAGATGACATAGCATGTCGAGAATTTTCAAACACGAATGGGGCGCATTATCAAATGCTGATTCCGGACTCCAAAAAAGACGAAGTTTTGAGTCAGCTACACAACAGTGCTGTGGGAGGACATCTTGGGGTTGATAAAACAATCGCCAAAGTGAAAACCCGATATTACTGGGCTGGCTGCACAGGAGATATCATCAACTGGTGCCAGCGATGTCAAGTTTGCCAACAACGTAAAGGCGCTGTGCCGAAAACTAGATCTCAGCTACAAATATATAACGTCGGAGCCCCATTCGAGGGGATAGCCATCGACATATTGGGACCACTACCTACTACGTCCCGAGGTAACAAATATCTCCTAGTAGAGATGGACTACTTCACTAAGTGGAAAGAAGCGATCGCTATACCAGACCAAACCGCTGAAACTGTCGTAGATTCTTTAATAGAGCATGTATTCTCGAGATTCGGATTGCCACTCCAAATACACTCAGATCAAGGGAGGAATTTCGAATCAGTTATTTTCCGCGAAGTGTTGAGGAGATTCGGAATAGAGAAGACTCGAACAACACCTCTGCATCCTCAGTCAGACGGCATGGTGGAAAGGTTCAATCGCACCATCTTAGATTATCTGTCCAAACATGTTGCAGAAAACCAGCGGGACTGGGATGAACATATCCCCTTCCTCTTATTAGCATATAGGTCAGCTGTTCACGACACCACACAACAAACTCCAGCAATGCTCACGCTAGGCCGAGAACTGAGGCTCCCAGTGGAAATCAGTCTAAGCTTACCCATCTCAGAGGAACTAGCAAGTGTCGAATACTTAGAAAGACTAAAAAAACGTTTGGAAACTGTGCACAATAGGAAACGCCTAAAGAAAACAAGCCGAACAATGAAAGACCGGTACGACTTATCCTGTCGGGCAAATCCCTTTAAAGTGGGGGACCTGGTTCTGCTATACAATCCTAAAAGAAAAAAAGGAATGTGCCCAAAACTGCAAAGGGATTGGGATGGCCCTTATAAGGTTCTTGAACAGCTCTCCGATGTGACCTATCGGATTCAAAAAGAACTCAACAAAAAAATCACAGTAATTCACCGCAACCGCCTAATGTCCTATCGAGGTGCCAAATAGTAATCGTCGTATCGTATCGCAAATGCAATGGTAACGCGCGTGACTACCGATTGCTACAGGCGAGTCGAGGCGCCTACAAATAACCTCTGTTTAATGAATTGGAATGAGCTGGCCGTCTCGAACTATTATTCGCGATCGCGGGCGGAAATGCCAACAGCTCTACCCCAATCAATACAGCAAACCAAAATATCGAATCAAAATAAAAAGAAGTCCAAACTGAGACATAACCTAAGATGACTTAACACTATGTGTTAGATTAAGCAACACAACAAAGACTTAAAACTACCACTAAATCTATATGTGAGAAATTAACGGATTTGTTAGTGTAACTATACCTATATGAATTATGCTTACTTCTAAGTATAGAACTAATCAAACCAATTTCTTTTTACTGCTTTTAAGCCAGGAATTGTTTTTCTCCTTCCATCTGACCCGGACGACATCGTAAACTCTGCTCCAAGTATGACAGGGCGTTTGGACTGCTGCACTACTAACTAGCAAGGCCCGGCCCCAGAGTCCCCAATAACATGCCGAGCTGAGGACAGCTCTTGTCTTCAGATGGGGGTAGTGTTACGAAGTTCCTAAAAAATAAATAAAAAATATTATTTAGTACCATCATCAATATTGGTTAATGCATCATACTAGCATTATTGGCGACTTACTTTAGAGAGGCTCCAATTCTACGCATGCATCTTTAGTCCTGGGCAGAAAGCTGGCCAGCCATCATCCATGAAAACAGTAAAACAAAAAAAAAACCCTAAAACGGAAAGTAATTTAAAATTATAAGATTGTAATAACAAAATCTTTAAACAACAAATTGTTCAATTAAAATTAAAATTTATATTGAATTTCCTAAAATTATTGTACAAAAATTTGTTTAGTTAAAGGAATCGAAATTAGAAAGAAAATGTAACTAGTTTAACGATCCTCGGAAAGTAACGATCGGGCCCACTGGAAAATAGTCTTTTCCGGGCATAGTTAGATTTTTCCCCACCTTACGGGGATATAAAAGAAAGGTCTAGACAGATCGTTGCTCTCTATTCGGAAAGTCAAAGTTGAGCGATTAGATAGTTGTCAGAAAAATAGTGCGAGTTATTAAATAAATTCAAAATTAACAATTAAAATTTATTATTGTTTTTTTTATTGTTTCCTTTCTCTGTGCGAGGTAACCAAAACATTAGTTCCGGTGAGTGTTTTTTTTTTTTCTTATTTCTTATAAAAAAAAAAAACTAGCAAACACCGCGATTAGGACATTGCGGGCAAAAAGGTCAAGGTCAAGAGGAAGCGATCGAGCCTTTGTTCTTTTCGATCACCTTCAATAACCAAGAACCAGGAAAAGGCGAAACATAAATTATAATTTCAGGTAAAAACGGGCCATTGCCTTCAAGGCTTAATTTAGCTTGAACTGAAAATCTGACATACAAAATTCAACTTAGTAATTTTTCAAAGCAGAACGGCGGAAAATTGAATTCAATTGATTCTGAATTGAATCAATCGCATTGACAGAAGAATTGAACTTGCACAACAAAAGCTTTAATTTCCCCTTTGCAGCACGAAATTGGAAATTCGCACACCAGTCCACCGATATTTATATAAGAAAGAGTGAATACATACCTGTCGCAGAGGTCCGCCATTTGTAAAAAAAATCCTATAAGATCGTCGACGAAGCAATTTGTTGAGGAAATTCCATAATCCTGCGTTGATTTCAGCCGCTTGACCACAAAGCACCAAGCGGGAAATTCATAAAAAAAAAAAAACATTCCCAACCTGGTGCCCCAAAGCTTCACGGCATCTACGGTGCAATCCTACAAATCCTCAGATAGGCACATTACACAGCATAAGGGTACACTTTGGATAATTAGCTTGCCAAATTCTTACAAGCTTTTGACACTAAACACCTCACCAACACTCAACACTTCGCGTGAAACACGATCGCGACTTTAATAAATAATTAATAAATAAGCCCGGAAATCTTGCCACAGTAACCAGCGGTGCACTAGAAGCGAAAACTAAAACAAGTCCACCTTATCTTTGTCGGCTGACGCACGTTTACAAACTGCACAGTAAGCACTCAATGAGTGGAACGCGATAGTAGTACTTATCACGTTCCACTTGAACTGCAAGCATAGTCGCTGTACTCTCAATTCCGAATTCCCCCTTATACGACTGCAGAGCAGAATCTTACGCTCACCCACTAACAAAAGTTGCAGTTTCCACCGAGAATAGCATCCAAGTGGAAGCTCTCTGAGCCATCATCAGCCCAGCTGATCTTCTCAAACGTGATACAGTTCCACATTTTGTTGCTGACCTATATTCGAAAGTTGGTTGCTATCTTGTCACAACATTTTCCTAAGCGAAGCTTCGCAACATTTTTTTTTTTGTTAATGAAATCTCCCTCTCGGTAGAAGCAAATAAGGAAAATTTGTAACAATATTATAAAAATACAACATAAAATGTATCAGTAAACTATATATTAGTAGTATATAAATAAAAAAAAAAACAAAAAAACAACAGGAAATAGGAGAAACAAATAAATAAAAATAGATAGAGTAGTAAAAAATTAAAATGCGTAAAATAATAAATTAAACTTAAAAGGAATAAATAAAAAAAAGGGGTTAGTAAATTATAAATAGAAATAATAAATAAATACCCTAAAGAATATAAAGAGAAAATACAATCGTATAGAATAAATGACAAGAGAAAACTGAAACGCATTATATTAAAAAAAAGAAGAGAGTAGAATAATGTCAGAAACATAGAGATATAAATAATACATAAATAAGAAACAAATATACCTAATACCAGGCTACTACCCCTATCATTATAATAATGATAAAATAAAAAAAAAAATTTGTATACCTATTCATATATATATTATAGACAAGTAGCTAAGATCAAACAAAAAAAACGTTAAAATAAGGATAAAAGCTACTAATAATACACAAAAAAAACACATTATATTAGAATTAAATGCAAATAAAATAAAGAAAACAGTAGAAATAAACAAATAAATAAAAATAGATAGAGTAGTAATAAAAGTAAAGATAAATGCCTTAGAATTACAATAAAATACTAAAAAGTGTAATAAAAAAAAAAACGAGGTAATTCAAAACCCAAGAAAAGTTTTACCAGGTTAGATTATCAAAAAATGAAATAAAAATAATAGATCTAGAAATTTTTATATATTCATAGATTAAACATATTAACAAAAATTTTGTAAGCCCACACCGAACCGAAAACCCGAACCGCCCAATTAGCGCCAAAAACAACTTCCCCTGAGAATTATTCCTCTTCAAAGAATAATTCTCTTTTTCTCAGGGGGAAGGATTGTTATATATAAAATATGCCTAAAAAGAGATCTGAAAAAAGGCAATAAATAATTATTTAAAATATTTCATACATAAATTTTCATATAAGCTAATCATGCTTAAAAACATGATTAGCTTATCTATTCAATCATTGAAGAACATTGCATCAGCAATTTTCTTCACATACCATTCGTTTTTACAAAGTTTATTCCCACGACAAATTTTCCCTTCAGCAAAATTTGTCAGTAGAAATATTTAATTTAAAAAATATAAAATAAAAGACAAATCTTACCTTCAGTACGATTTGTCGTGAAAATTATAATATATATATACGAACGTACATACATATCACAAAAAAAGCTTTCCCGATAAGAAATGCGCGCCGCGAGATTACATTGTATGTAAACGCGCGCGGCAATTTTAATCGTCGTGAACGTGGCTGATGTTTATAAAAACATCAAACTTCATTTTTTCAAGCCACCGTCGAACGAAAAATATTCTGGACTTGTTTAATCAAGTCCAGAATAAATGAAAATTTTTCTCAGGGTAAAAATGCAACTATGCATTTTCTACCCTGAACGAGGGCTCTTGATCGCGACAAAAATGATCAAGAGCGAAGTTGGATTTTACAGTTTCTACGAGGAAGTTGAATTTTTAATTTGGTTAACGGCGGTTCGGGAGTCTAATTTTATAATCGAGTAGAAAAAAAAGGGAAGTTGAATTTTTAATTTGGTTAACGGCGGTTCGGGAGTCTAATTTGATAATCGAGTAGAAAAAAAAGGGGAGTTTAATAAAAAGAACAGGTGTAATAATAATAAGAAAAAAAAATTTAAAACGTTTTTGAGAAAAGATCTTGGTCGCTCGCGGTGAATGAAAGTATTTAGATGTAAACCGGAATTGCGCGGAAAGGAAAGTTAATTAACAGATTTGTAATTTAAAAATTAGTAGGTTAAACAAACAAAGAAAAATTGTAAAATCGAGTCTCCGTAAACTGAAGGAAATTTTATAAGAAATAATAAAAAGAAAGTGTAACCACAAGGAAAATAGTGTTTGGATAGTTCCTGCAAGTCCCAAAAAGGTACGTAACATGCTGATCTAATTAATTACTTATACCGAGTAGTACACCCTATATTCAATGTGCACTCAGTAAATAACCTGTGCGAAATCGACCTATTAAAACACTCTAACACCGTTCCTCCTCAGTGCGAAATCCAAATAGTGCCAAAACTAGATTTCTGGATTCAATTGTCACAACCGAACAAGTGGTTGTTTTCTATGAAAGAGCCTGTGATAATCGATACTGTGTCCAAAGACAAAATAATTCCACACGAACTTAACGCTACTGGAATATTGCAGCTCTCGGTAGGCTGTTATCTAAGAACAAAAGATCTTATCATCCAGGCCCACAATGTAAAAGAAATCAAATTGAATAATCATTATCTACCCACAATGAACCTCACGTATACCATTCCCACATAACCACAGCAGCAAAACTTAGTCAACCCTAAAGTCTACGTCATAAAGTTTCATTATGACCAACAAGAGCTACAAAACCTCAATATCGCGATTCAATCACAAAAACTAGAAGAAAAGCTAAAAAATACTGACCTATCCCCACACATTATTCACCATTATTCCTTGCTCTACCTGCTGATCGTAGCACTACTAATCACGGTCACGGTCATTTGTTTTAAAAAGCTGAAAAGAACCTCGAAGAAACAAGTAAACGTAAACAATGCAGATGAAATACGAGATGCAACGACCGACTACCGGTTAACCGTGCAAACTTAAAAAAAAAACAACAAAACAATAAAAAAACAAGTACTCAAAACAAATTCTAAAAAAAAAAAAAATTGTACATATTTTTGGAATGTTAAGCTTACATTTTCACAATCACCATCCAATTTCTCTTTCAATTAAGTCTTGTGCAGTTTTTTTTTTCTTTAAAAAAAAGTAATAGCTATTAGACGCAAAGAGAATGTACGATTTACAGAAGAATTTTATATATACATATAAACACATGTTGTAATATAATAATTAAGTAGGTAAATGTAAAAAAAAACAGGTGATTAATTAGTGGTTACCTGTGGAAATAAACTCTGTCATAATAAAAATAATTTAATATAATACAACATTTTATAATTTTATAACTTGTCTTAGTAAAAAATAAAAGAGTTCTATTTTATACCTCCATATATTTTAGTTTTTAGTATATTAGTATAAATAATCTAGCATCATATTTTACATTATAACATATACATATGTATATAAGTATATATCAAGTAAAAGAAGTAAAATTGTAAGCTTGAAATTACGCAATGTAATTACCAATCAATTTTAGCTGTAATACATATTATACTTAATTAAATAGGACAAGTAGGTTAATGTAATAGCGGGGTAGATTTCTCTAAAAGAAAAACAAGAAATTTATAATTTTAGAGGAATTCTGAACTTATATACAAATGTAAGATGCATGGTAACGATAGTGTACGTATATCAAACATACATATAACCTGCGTAACTTTTGACTTGACAAAAACTAAATTATGTACTTCACTTGTTTTTAGCGAAAATCCACATGTGGATTTTCTTTCCAAAGGGGGATGGTGTAATGAGTCGCTGCACTCATTACTTTCATAAAGACTCATATGGCTTTTGGGGCAAAGACCTCACTCATTCCCTATGAACGCAATAAATTGTTTTTTTTTTTCATTATTGAAAAATGTAAAAGCTGGCGACTTACATTAATTTTGCAATCAATAATTGCTGTCGTATTATTCATTGACCCCATCAAATTACATATATGAAATAGCCAAAAAGCTTAATCAGCAGCCGGGTCTTTTGCACTTGAGGCGAATGCCCTTCGCTTGTACATAAGCCGTTTCCCCTACATTACTATGTATGAATAATGCGCCAATCACTTTAAGCGATATTCAGCAATGATAGTTAATTAGGGGGTGTTACCGCTGAGATATCGATATATGCCTCAATAAGAAAAGTAATGAGGAGCATTGGTGGTTCATTCAGGCAGTTTTTATCAAGTTAAAAAGTCAGGCAGTTCTTGTCAAGTTTTGAAGTCGGGGAGCATATAAAGGAAAATTATCGAACTTAGTAGAAATTTTTGTCATTCTTAACTAAAAATTATTGTATTAAAATATAATTTGAATTTACATGTACTAAATTATTGTGCTTCTGTTTTTTAATAAACATCGAAATAAGTGCGAGAAACAAATTATTTCCTTGAGTTAAATTTTGAAGTGAACGTGCCCTCAACCAAGTAAAGAAAAACCATTGAAAACAATAAGGTGCTGGTGATCTTCTCATTTAGTTGAAAACACTCCCAAGTCCTGTTGCGGATGACGTCCAATACGCATCAGCCGTAACACGTCCCAATTCCTATGATTGTTACGAACATAAGCGCGAATAGTGGCTAAAATCGACTCCGAGGTGTTTGGTTGAGGAGAGTAGGCTGATGAGTAGACATGACTTACTCCATATTTCTCTAGCAACTGAGAGAATAGTTTCGCGATAAACTGGCTTCCGTTGTCTGAATGAAGGTATTCAGGAACCCCAAACATGTGGAAGACCTCATGCTCCAAACAGTTAACCACACGAGAAGCTGTTGCCTCCGGAATGGCCTTAATTAGGACAAACTTAGTTAAATGATCCAATACCAGGAAAATGTACCTATTTCCGTTTCGACGTCGGGGATATAGTCTGAGGAAATCACAGAAAATTCTTTGCCACGGTAGATCAAAAGAACGCCTTTCACCTAGTGGGGGCCTTGGAGTAAAATTAAATGGCTTCATTTGTTTACAAATTTCGCACGCGGCAACAAACTTACTAGCATCAAATGCCATTTTAGGCCAATAATAATTACGACGTACCTTTTCTAAAGTCTTTACGAACCCAAAATGAGAAGAGGCGGGTGGGCAATGTTCTTGTGATATCAAATCGCTCGTAAGACCAGGAACCCACAGTCTCCAACGAACTTAGCTACTTGACAATGAATTGGAAGGGGAATGGGTTAGAAATATATAAACAACCATTGAAGACTCGTAAATTGGTAACTTTTCTCTTTAAATGCAGCTGATTGCAGATCAATACTCTTCATGACGGGACCAAATACTGAAACAGAAACTTCTTCCATTCCAATCTCAATAATGGATCTTCACCAAAAACGCGAGACAAGGCATCGGCTACTACATTGTTCCTTCCTTTTTGATATTCAATATTAAACTTAAAGGCCTGTAGCTTAAGGCTCTACCGCGCCAGTCAGCCAGATAGTTCTCGTTGATCCATGAGCCATTTGAAGCTAGCATGGTCAGTAATAATGGTAAATTCCAACCTTCAACATAAGGATTAAAACGCTTGACACTCATAACCGCCGCCAAACATTCTAACTCAGTAACGCTATAATTGCGTTGTGCAGCATTTAATTTCTGTGACAAGAAGGCAATGGGATGCTCACTACCGTTAACACAGCGCTGAAACAACACACTGACTATGCCAGTCTTACTGGCGTTACACCTAATGAAAAATGGAATAAAAAATCCGGACTAGCCAACGCTGGAGCTACATTCTTTTAATTCACAGAATGCCTCTTGTGCTCGCGCTTTCAAAGGAACTTTGTATTCTTCTTCAAGACATCCGTCAATGGACTGGGTATTGTAGAAAACTGAGGGAGGAACCGCCTGTACCAACCAAAGACACCTTAAAAACTGCGGACCTTTTTGACACTGGACGGACGAGGAAAACCTTGAATGGCTGCAATCTTGTCTGGATCAGCTCGTAACGAACCATTTCCCACCACAAACCCAAGATATCTGACCTCCTGCATACAGAATTTACTTTTGTCAACATTTATGGTAAGCCCAGCATCACACAATAATGCCGAAACGATACTCAGTAATTTCAAATGCTCGCTAAACGTAGAAGAAGTAATCAATAACTCATCAAGGTAAACTGAAATCCGATTATGCAGTTGGTGAGGTATGACCTTACACATGAGCCTACACATTGTCTGAGGTGCGTTACATAATCCCAAAGGCAATACCGAGAATTGATACCGAGGACGTCCTAGGAACGGCGAAAGCAGTTTTGTCTTTTGATTCAACTGCACGAGAAATTTGCCAGAAGGCATTTTTTAGATCAACAGCGGATATATAATTAGTTTCCTGGAGTCTACTCAATAAACCATCAATGAGCGACAATGGGAAAGCATCGGTGACAGCAATCGAGTTCAATTTTCGCGCGTCGAGACAAAGGCGAGATTTTCCGTTGGCCTTTTTAACAAGGGTCACCGGAGAGGACCATGCACTCTGGCTTCCTTCAATAACTCCCAAAGCCAACATTCTATCAAGCTCGTCGTACAAAGACTTCTGAACGGCGGGTGACATCACATAGAATCTCTGCTTGATGGGCCTGCAAGCTCCCACGTCTATTTCGTGTATGTCAAAGTCCCTGCTCATTGAACGACGGAAACGAAGTAATTACCGATTGCAACAGCTGATCTTCCTCCAAAGTCAGATTATATTTTTGAGAACAGACGGGATGTGGATTAGTCAGGGTATGCAATTCACTAACCATCACTGGAGCCAATCCAAACTTCCTCCAAAAATCAATTCCAAGATAAAATTTCTGTTGCAAGGTGGGAACAATATGAAAACGGATCATTCGAGTCTTTGTGCCATGCTGACCATCAGCTGTTGAGGTCTGATAAGGCATCGAGTGAAAGGGTATTCCTATTCCTCCCAGGAAACTCTCTGCCCCGGCACCAAGGACACTCACACTAGCGCCACTATCGTTGCCCATGAATGAACATGTCAGCATACGGACGGGGATCAGAATTGGTATGCAAGACAGTTTCTTCTATGGCAGCTTTTAGTACTTTTCGCAAGCTGAAATACTTTGCTGAGCGAGTTTCGCTCCCGTGACGACGTAAATCCGGTGAAAGAGATGTCATTTCTCCGAAGCCATCCTCGCGATCAGAATCAGTGGAAGAAAATGAGATTGCTTCACAAGAAGAAACGGAACTACATTCGTCAATATTGTCAAATTCAATATTGTCATGTTGACCATCAGCTGTTGAGATCTGATAAGGCATCGAGTCAAAGGGTATTCCTGTCCCTCCCAGGAAACACTCTGCCCCGGAACCAAGGACACTCACACTAGCGCCACTATTCAACAAACCACTGATTCGTTGCCCATGAATGAACATGTCAGCATACGGCCGGGGATCAGAATTGGTATGCAAGACAGTTTCTTCTATGGCAGATTTTAGTACTTTTCGCAAGCTGAAATACTTTGCTGAGCGAGTTTCGCTCCCGTGACGATGTAAATCCGGCAAAAGAGAGGTCATTCTCCGAAGCCATCCTCGCGATCGGAATCAGTGGAAGAAAATGAGGTTGCCTCACAAGAAGAAACGCAACTACATTCGTTTATATTGTCAAAGTCAATACTAATGGACGTATCTTGAGTCGTTCGTAATTGGTAATGACCTACCAAAGGTTGAAGAAGGAAAATCAAGTGGGTTGAGCAAAGGTTGCTCTTGTACTTTCTGGGAGTGATTTTGAACATCGAAGTGTTCTAGCGGCAGCGCTCTGGCTCGGTGTTGGAAGCCGCTTCCTCAGTAGATGTCCTGGGAATTTGAGACGGAGCCAGAACACGAGTCATTACTGAAAAGTTGTGCGTCCTTAATCGGTTTCCTGGCGAGAAAACAGTATAACGTGGTTTGATAACTCCATCTGCTCCGCAGCCGTTGTTAAAGCGAAACCTTTACCAGAAGACATCATTGGAGCCTGAAAGAAGTTACACACAAAGAATCCTTTTATTTTCACATAACAAAAAAATATATACTTATCTGACATATTAATATAGATCTTCTACTTTCTTTAATCCACATAGAACATCTTGTTTTCATCGGAAAATAATAGAAATTTTCTAATTAACTTGGTAAAGAAAATTTAGAATGTAAACAAACAAGTAGTACAAAGCGAGAATGATTTCAATCACACAAAACAAATAAACAACACATCAATAGAGTGCGCTGAACATATATAACACATATTTTTTAGAAAGAAATATACTTACATTATTTTAAGTGTTTTTCCTGCTGATCACCTCAAAAGTCAAATGAAAGCTTTCTGTCGCAATGACATTATAGATGTTCTATCGAAATGCGATCAGTTTCGGAGAAGATATACCCAACCCTAGAACCAGAAGTTTAGTTAAATATCTAGAAAGGGACTGAAACCTGAGACAACATTATGTTCTGAGGGGAATTAGATTTTTTAAAATATGATCAAAAACGCGTTAAGGTTTATAAACCTAATTTCCCATTGGTTGGTCCTTTCTAGAAAATATGGATAGCGGGTTCATAAGAGGTCAATCTAGAAAAATCATAGAACACTTTGATAAAGGACAATATTCGCGAAGGGAAGTTTGAACACATTGGCTCTATCTTTGAGAATGTCTTTTTTAAATCTAACTTGGTTAAATGTTGAAATCATTAACTTAACATAGACTGTAGAAACCTAGAAATCGCGTCATTAAACTAATTTGAAGTGCTTGAAATCTTGTGTGATAAATCCTTGCCGTATCTGGTGCTGGTTAAGTTTTGATTTAAAAATAGCATACTTCTTTTGTTGTAAATTGAAATTGAACATTTAAGCGTAGGATTGAAATTTGAAACGAAGTATTTTGTAAGAAAAGAAGTGGATTTTAATAATATATTATTGAATTTATTGTATGAGGAAATTATTGTTTTAATTTGTTTATCGCATTTAATTTGTCAAATGAGCTTTGGTGTAGTGGATAATGTGGTGGATTTTCACGTGGGTACTGAAGGTTCAATTCTCGGCGTCGCTTGAATTTTATTGTTTATTTTTGAAGACTTTTTTTTTGCTATCAAATTTTGCTTTACGTGATTAATGGAAATCTATTTTCCGGCTAAATATCCTTAGAATCCTAAAAACATTGTTCCTTCGAGCCGAATATTAGCTGGACATAGTGTTAGTGTGCGCGCGCAATCAAGCAAACTTTGAACTTAAACTCTCAGTGAGTGTGAACATTTAACTCAAGTGATTTAAGTTGAAAAAGTAAATAAAAGACTTTATATTGGCAACAAAAAGACTATAAAATCAGTGAATTCTATTCGGAAAACCTTTGGATAGAATTTGAACAAGTCTGGTGAGTCCGTTTCATCTTATTTCTTACTGCATGTTTTTTTTTACAAAATATATATATATATACATACTTAATCTAATATAATGGACAATTTAATTGAGTTGCAAAAGCGCAGTAAAAAGGTAATCGAGGATTTCTTTGCTAATTACAAAAAGGATGGTAAAGATCGCAGTTTAAAACCGTATTATCAAGCAAAAATAATTAACCTAGAGAAGCATTGGATGGAGTTTAAAAATCGCGATGAAGAAATAGCTTTATTGGCGACCACCGAAAGTATGGAAAAGGAGCCATATTTTGTGGAAGAAACATACTCGGAGGTTGAGAGTTTTTATATTGACGCGTTCGCAAGAATCGTATCGGATTTTCAACGCGATTTCCCACCAGTTGTAGCGGGAACGGTTGTCGGAAAAGACAGTGATGATAAAGTTATCAGTCTAGACTCAAAGCGTGATGAGCTAAAATTACCACAAATATCACTACCTACATTTTCCGGAGATTATCTCGCATGGAATATATTTCATGATTTATTTAAAGCTCTTATATATGATAATGAGCGTCTATCTCATGTGCAAAGATTACAATATTTAAAGGCACATCTCTCAGGCGAAGCTAGAACTCTTCTCAGTAATACGACTATTACTAGAGCAAATTTTGAACCAGCCTGGCATATGTTGACATCGAAATATGATAATAAACGTGTTCTAGTTAAGGCCCAGTTGAATGTTCTGTTTAATCAGGTAAATGTAAATCAGGAATCAGCAAAGGGAGTAAGAGGCCTACTCGACAAAACCGTAGAGTGCCCTGCCGCTCTCCAAAATCTGGAAATCCAAATAAAAAACTGGGATCCCATTTTAATTCATTTTGTCACGCAAAGATTACCATACGAGACCCTTGAATTATGGAAACAATCGCAAAGCTCAAAAAGATACCTTCCAACTTGGAACGAATTGAAAGAATTCTTAGAAGCTAGGTTTCGTACGTTTGAAGTAATGAATGTAAAAAGAAAGCCGATATCAAAGGAAATCAAACCTGTACCACCTGCACAAGTAGCTACAAGTTCTCCTTGTTTACTTTGCCGTGAACTGCATTCCATTTGGAACTGTCCGAAATATTTAGGACTCAATCATCAAGCTAGATTGGAAGCAGTAAAATCAAAGGGTCTGTGTCTAAATTGCCTAGGTTCTGGACACCTTATAGCCAATTGTCCGAGTAAGCTTAAATGTCTAGTATGCAAGAAATCGCATCACACGACCTTACATAAAAATCAAAATGCACCAGAAAATTCACGGCCTGAACATGACAATCAGCTCGGAGCCTCTAGACAATCTTTCGCTATTACAAACAACGATGATTTTGTTACTGGAGCTCAATCATTTGTCGCCAGCCAACATTCTGAATCTCAACAAATTCTCTTAGCAACAGCTTTAGTCAAAATTATTGCACCAAATGGACTGGAACAAAGCTATAGAGCTCTTATTGACCCTGGTTCGCAGGCTTCATTTGTCACAGAACATGTTGTGCAAACCCTTCGATTTCCTAGAGAATTCATAGATGTAAACGTAACTGGATTAGGCAATGCTTCTATTGAGAAAATCAAAGCCAGTGTAAAGTTGATTATTACACCGAACATTTCATCCAACGAAACTAAAATACATGTTCAAGCATTTGTACTACGGACAATCACAAATCTGCTACCAGGCCAGCTAATTACAAAGTCTACTTGGCAGCATCTTGATGGCCTCGAATTGGTTGATCCCACATTTAATGGACCAGGACGTATAGACGTGTTGCTTGCAGCTGATATCTATCCATCTGTCATTTGCGATGGAATATGAAGATGTGAATTTGGCAATCCAATTGGACAGCACACAATATTTGGATGGATATTATCAGGTGAAACATCTAATCGGTCTTCACAGCCTCAGAACATAAAAAATTTTAACGTTAACATTAATCCACAATTGCAAGAAATACCTTCTAAACCTCTTCTCACATCTGAGGAAAGTCAATGTGAGCAACACTTCGCCAACACATATATCAGATGTTCCAATGGAAGATATCAAGTTCGGCTTCCATTCATCGAAGATGGAAAAACACTAGGAGCATCCAGAAATATTGACATTGGTCGCCTGTTACAAATGGAAAGGCAATTCGGTCAAGATCCATACCTGAAAAAGGAATATATCAAGTGTATTAATGAATACTTGGAACTAGGACACATGCAACAAGTAACCAACACAGCAAATGAATTTGTTAGATATGACGTAAATAGGAATCGGTATTACGAATGTGCCTACATGCCACATCACGCTGTCATAAAACCAAGTAGTACCACCACAAAAGTTCGTACAGTCTTCGACGCATCGCGACGCACAAGTAATGGTAAGTCCTTAAACGATGTTCTCTTGAAGGCACCAACCATCCAGGAAACATTATTCGTAATTTTAATGCGATGGAGGAAGCACAAAATCGCTTTTACGGCTGACGTTCAAAAAATTTACAGGCAGATTATCATGCATCCCAACGACGCAGAATATCAACGAATAGTGTGGAGGGACTCACCAGACAAACCGATTCGAGATTACAAATTGACAACAGTAACATTTGGAATCAAAAGTGCGACATATATCGCGATCAGAACAATGCAATAATTAGCCAGAGACGAAAGTCACAATTATCCTGTCGGCGCAGAAGCAGTTCTCAACGACTTTTACGTAGACGACTTAATTTCCGGTGAAAATAGCATTGCAGAAGCCAATCTGAAACGATTTCAAATCAATCATCTACTACAAGCTGGAGGACTCGAACTACGTAAATTTGCTTCAAACCATGAGACCATTCTACAAGCTATCCCGGAGAAGAATAGAGAACTTGAATTACCTTTATCAGTGTACTCTAGCGATATTAAAGCTCTTGGAATGCTTTGGAATCCACAATCTGATAACCTCTCATATAAAATAGAAATGGACAAGAGTCAGCGAACGTGACTAAACGTAGTATCTTGTCAGAAATATCGAAGCTCTTTGACCCTATAGGATTGCTCGCCCCGATCATAATAACAGCAAAAATCCTTTTTCAATCACTTTGGCTGGCCGGATTAGAGTAGGATGACGAATTTCCTGAGGATATTAAATTAGAATGGAACAAGTATCGAGAGAGTCTGAGTGTTATTCAACAGATACACATTCCTTGGTGGATCAAAACAGGAGCAGAATCGTTCAAAATCGACCTTCACGGCTTCTGTGATGCATCCATTAAAGCATACGCTGCGGCAGTCTATGCTCGCATTGAGAACATCAATGGACAAATTGATGTGCATCTACTTTCTGCCAAAACAAAGGTGGCGCCTATAAAAACTATATCTTTACCGAGACTCGAGCTATGTGGTGCGACTCTGTTAGCCAAACTAATCACTGAAGTACAGCAGAATCTTCAACTAGATATAAATTGAATTTAAGAATGGACGGACTCCACCATTGTACTTGCGTGGTTGAAAAAACACCCTTCAACGTGGGAGACTTTTGTCGCCAATCGAATTTCACACATTCATCAAGTGCTAAAGGAGAATTGTTGGGCCCATGTACCAAGCGAATCAAATCCAGCTGTGAAATCTGCTAAACACTTCCTTCAGCGAAGCTTAGCATCGGTGTCTCTCACCTACGAGGAATTAGAGACCGCAATAATTGAAATTCAAGCAATATTAAATTCCAGACCACTAACCCCACTATCAGCCGACCCGAACGATCTTACTGCTCTCACTCCTGCGCATTTCTTAATCGGAGAGCCATTGACTAGCACTGTTGATCCACAGGCTCAGTCATCACATAGTAGCTTACTTCAACGTTGGAAATTGGTGTCTCACTTAAAAAATCAATTTTGGGAGCGATGGTCCAAGGAATATTTAAATGAATTACAACATCGCTATAAATGGAAGCAACTATGTGACAATGCTAAGACCGGAATGATGGTCTTAATCAAGGAAGATAACTTGCCCGTGCTGAAATGGCCTTTGGGCCGCATTATTCAAACCATCAAAGGAAAGGATGAATTAATTTGTGTAGCCGATGTCAAGACTACACCTGGCATACTGAGGAGACCAATACATAAACTTGCCCCATTGCCAATCATTCAAGATCAAGAATCTGTTATTGTTTCAGCCGAAGACGAAATGAAGTCGTGAAAAGGAAGTGAGGGAACTACCGATGCATCCAGGAAGGAACGAGATACCAAACATAAGACAAACTATAATCAAACCAGTGACACAATTAACGAAGAAAAATCAACTTCCAGAGATCAAGATCAGGGCCCGTCTACTTCTAAAAACGCCGCTATACAAGCTCCCTTTCAAGTCTACCATTTCTAAGTTGCTTGATAATGCCAGTCTTCAGCAACCCATACGTAGAAGTAAGTCCTTTTCAATTACAGCCAGGAATATTTTTTGAAGGAAAGGGTTCCACGCATCTAGTGTGCAATGAGTGGAACTTGGTTATTTTCTATAACATGACGATATACTGGAAGGAACTTGAGTCGCTCACCAATGGCCTAACAAACTTAGAAAGAATATGCAACACAATGACGGACAATAATACTTGCACCCTGATGGTCTTACAACATCAAAACAATTCAAGATTTAAGAGAGCTCCTCTGGATGTCATAGGAAATCTGGCAAACTCATTATTTGGAGTACTGGGTTCAAGGTACGCCGAAAAAATGGCTCAAACCATAGAAAATTTGAAGGATAACGACGAACATCTGCTGGAGCTAATTAAAAACCAAACATCAATCATAGACGCTACAACAAATGTCATGCGTAAGTCGCACAAGGTAATTGAAAGTGAACTTCGAAATTTTGACACGTACATCAACTTGATCATCGCCCATCTTAACCAACTGCATCAAGAATTGCACGAACAAAAATCAATGGAAGCATTTAATGCAGCATCTGTACGCTTGATTCTAGTTATTACTAACTATCAAAGAATTCAGTCGCTACCATTAGATGTACTGGTAGACACTCATCACGGAAAAATAAATCCGCAACTGTTAATCCCCAAGCAATTACAAGCTGAACTTATCCACATCAAGGAACACTTATCAGGAATACTTCGACTTCCTGCGAAACAAGACAATCCACTAGAACTATATAGTCTAATGACAACAGAGGAAAGAGTCTTGCCAGCCCACTTAATTTTCCGGATAAAACTACCATTATTCTCTTACGAGCAATTCGAAATGCTGCGAGTAGTGCCTGTGCCGATTTTAGTTAATGAAACATTTATCACAATAAAGCCGTCATCTGACTATGTCATAATCAACTTGCATCGGGACCAATATTACCCTCTGTCAGAGCAAAAAATGTCATCATGCACCATCATTGGCGAATCAACTCACATGTGCAAACAACATCATCCTCTTCATCGTAAAGGCTCCAATGTAAGTTCCTGTGAACTCAGCTACCTTAACCACTCATCATCATCAGCATCCTGCCAATTCATGAAGCTCACGGGAACACCACGATGGATTCAACTATTAAGCTCAAATCATTGGATCTATGTTATGAAGAAACCAACCATAGTTAATGTCGTGTGTGGAACTAAGGTTTCGCAGCAAACACTAGAAGGTTCAGGAATCTTGAAATTAGCCAACGATTGCGCTATCAAGGAAGAATTTTTTACTATGCAAGCCCATAACATCTATGCTAATACCATGACGACATCGTTTGTATCATCAAGAAACTTAACCGAATTATTGCATTCATCCAAAATTCTTATAATACTCTATCAAGCACCATCGCATGAAGACATAGCCACGGATATTCAAGAAATTCAAAACCGAATACAGCAATTGAAGAAGGAAGAACAGCAGCCTTTACAGACCCATGATGCTCATCAATTCATCATCGGATACACTGGATTGTTGCTCGTCATAGCTCTTCTAGGATATCTTACATGGAAACATCAAGCCCACCGATGGTGCCCAAGCAAGGAAATCAGCGCACCAATACCCACACCCAGGTCAACATCATTGAATCAATTCACACGTCAGACGAAACCAGCATCACAGTTGAACTAACCATTCAACGCGGGGGAGGATGTTGAAGTGAACGATACATACATAAACCAAATTTATTATTTATTATCACTTATTATTGCTCAATAACAATTTCATTTTGCATAGCAATTAATATAGGTCAATTTCTCTTGCATTGATTTGTAAAAGGAAAATTTAATGCTGCGTAAACTATATTGCACTAAAAGAAAATTAATGTTAACGTAATCACTTTCCATTCATGAAGGGAATGACACGGTATGAATTTTGTGTTTAATGTTTAGGTAATCAACTTCAATTTATTAATGACACTGTATGAATGTATGTATATAAACAGAGGAATAACAGTAAAGAAAAAAGTATCATTTTATTATTAAAGGTGAACGTTTTATTTTGATTGAGTCTGCTAAATGCAGTTTATTTTCTACTTCTATAATTGTGCATAGGTTTTGTACCATTGCACCAGAATTACAAGCACAGGTATCCGAACCTGCTGCAGTACCTAACAAGGCGGCAATCTAATTCTTGTCGCGGTAAAAACAGTCGGTAATGGCATTGTTTTGAAAATTTGGTAAGGTTCTTTAAAGGGAAGTGGAACTCGGAGTTCTATAATTATTTTGTTGTTGAAAATATTCGCGGATATTGTGCTTAATTTATAGATCTTTGAAAATAAATTGTCTCCGGAATTTATGGGCAGTATCACTAAATTTGGTAATTCCTGTCTAATCTTTGATAAAATCTGTTCAATCTTATGAGGTGATATTAATGTAGGGTGAAATTTTCCAAGTTTGGAATCAGTTAAAAGATCAATTAATTCTGACTGTATTTTGATATCTGAATGCCACTAATGAAACAAGGGAGACTAGGGATTCTATATCAATGGACATTTTATTATCTAGGGTTCTATTTTTCATTAGTGATATAGATGTTTGTATTGAAATTAGTTTTTTATGCATATTTAGGAATTCCTTTTAAATTGCGGACTTGGTTTTATTGAATATTTGAACTGTTGCTTCGATTATCGCGGTTTGGCTTTTAATAAGGGAGAGGAGGGAGTTTTGGTTTAAAGTGAGGTTGTGAATTTGTTCATCATACAACTTGGCATCATCTTCATCTAGTCTGCCGAAAAGAGCTTTGGAAATGAAGCCTATAGCATTGAATAAAGCTCTTTGTTTCCTACTTTGAGTTACTAGAAGCATATTTTTGTATTCTATATTTGCTATAATAAGGTTTATCTGTAGTAACATACCGTTACAAGTATGCGCCATTGCTGAATTTCATCCCAGTTTCTGACACGTAGCTGTAATTTGTTGCGTGATCAATTTGATGTTTCTGAACTCAGATTTGAAGTTTTCTAAATCGTAGTAGGTTACAATTTTCCATTCGTATGTGTAGAAATTGACTCTGCCGATTTCCTCGAAATAAATGCCTGCGCTGGCATTTATTTGATTTATTTCTATCCCCGAGCCTGAGATTAATGGGATGCAGATTAAGAAAAATGCTGTTTGCATCATTGTGAGAACCTGGAAGATGATATTGTTTTATTCGTTTGCGATGATTTTGTAGTAGATGAAATTTTGTATTAGTCCGAGAAAAGTTTTAAGTCATAGTTATGGACGCTTTTATTTTTATTATTTATTTTCACCGTGGAGTTCTCAGGAGAATTGATCTCTATAATCACATATGGACCCGTCCAGAGTGGTGAAAATTTGTTATGTCTCACTCTGCTTTTTAACAAGACTTTGTCTCCAATATTGAAGGTTTTCGTAGAATTTTTATCGTACTGGAGTTTTGTTTTCTCTTTGTTGGCTATGGCTATGTCTTTCGCAATTTTATAGCTGTATTGTAGACGTGCTTTTAACTCTTTTGCATAATTATCGTAATTATAGCAAACGGTCGGAGATGCTTTTAGATTGTTTGGGATTTCGGCTGGGAATCCGTACAGGAGTTCGCGGGGAGTATAATTTATACTCGAGTGAGGTGTGGTATTATAGACAAACATGGCATATGAAATCCATGTATCCCAGTCTTGAGGATCTTTTGCTACATAAGATCTGAGGTATACTGCCAACGTTCTATGACTTCTCTCCAATGCACCATTTGTTTGAGGGTGATATGGAGTAGTTTTGAGCCTTTTGATCTTTATCACCTTGGATACCTCGGCGAACATGCCACCTATAAGGTTACCTCCCTGATCTGTTAGGATACTTTCTGGAATGCCATGTCGACAAATTATTGTTGTCGTGAAGGCTTCCGCTAATGTCTTAGATTCAGTGTTGACTATGGAAATAGCCTCAGAGAATTTAGAAAGGTCGTCTTGAAATGTAAGAATGTATTTATTTCCAGAATGGGAAATTGGGAGAGGTCCTACAACATCTAGGTACACTCTTTCAAAAGGTTTTGAGCTTATGCTTGAGATTTTCATAGGAATCTTAGGATTTCTGGATACTTTGTTTACTTGACAAAGTTTACATATCCTTACACATCTTACAACATTGTCTGACATGCCAGGCCAATAGAATTGTTTTTTAATTCTTTTGATTGTACGGGAGATACCTTGATGGCCTCCCGTTGGTAGAGAATGGAAATCTTTCAGAACCTGGTCAATATCGCTTCTGTTGGATAAATACTTTATGGAATCTTGATGAAGTTTTATATCTATTTGTTGGTTAACGAAGACCTTGGTAAAAATGTTTTTAATAGTTGATAAATTTTGTTGGTCTAATATATGGAAGGAGATTTTTATTTGGCTTAACTGATTTGCTTCTGTATATGAGCAGATCTCAGTTTAAATCTTTTCGATGTCTAATCTATCTCTTTGTGATTGGCAAGGTAGATTGACTTTTAAGATGATTACTGTGGAGTATTCCGTCTTAAAGAAGTTCAGTTCGTTTTCTAATAGTGGAGGTTTGTCTGAAAGTTTTAGTTTAGACTTAAGTATTCTTTCAAGTTCTGTATCTTGCATTGACAAGATGAAAAATTTGGGATTAACACTTTTAGTAGAAAGTAATGGGAAATTGGTCTCAGTTATTATCACTGAGGAATTGTTTACCAGCGATAAATCTGGGTTTGTAGTAGTACTATTTGGATTGGGTGTATCTAAATTAGCCTGAGCTTTGGCTTGAATCCTGGTTACCACATTTATATAAGTGGTGGTTTCCGTTATTTTTTCGGGATGTTCCGGGATAGCTCTACTGAGAGCGTCTGCATTTCTGTTGAGCTTTCCAGGTTTATGGACTATTTTATGGTCCTTTAAATTCATTAGCCATACTAATGGCTTATGTTCAGTTATGATGGTAAACTGTCTACCATAAACGTATGGCCTGAATTGCTCAACTGCGAAAACAATTGCCAAAAGCTCTTTTTCGATTGTCGAGTATCGAGTCTCTGCACCATTGAGATCTCGACTCACATAGGCGATTGGATGATCTTCTTGATCATCTACTTGGGAAAGAACTGCTCCGATGGCGTAGTCACTGGCATCGGAGGTGACAAAAAAATCTTTGTCAAAATCCGGATAGGATAAAATTGGTGCTGATATTAATTTTTTTCTTAATTCGCAAAATGCTTCATCGCAAATTGCATCGAACTTGAAAGGTGTGTCCTTTTTCAGAAGGTTAGTAAGACGTTTCGCGATTTTAGAAAAATTGGGAATAAAGCGGCGATAATAGCCGACGAAACCAAGGAAGGCTTTGATATCTTTTTCCTTCTTTGGTCTAGGATAAGATTGAACTGATTTAATTTTTGCCGGATCTGGCTTGACTCCATTTTCAGTAATGATGTGCCCTAGATACATTATTTCCTTTCTTAGGAAATGGCACTTGTTGGGTTGTAGTTTTAAATTAAATCCCGAAGGCGGCTAAATACAATTGCGACCCTAATATTATGGTCTTTAAGATTGTATCCATGGACTACAATACCGTCCATGTATACGAAACAGTAAATACCCTGGAGTCCGGAAAGGACGTTGTTCATGGCACGTTGGAAGGTTGCGGGTGCACATTTTAATCCAAATGGCATACGGTTAAACTCGTAATGACCATAAGGAGTGCTAAACGCAGTTTTTGCTCTATCCTTCCCGTCCATGCGAATTTGGTGGAATCCGCTGGCGAAGTCTAGCGTCGTTAAATATTTGGACTTACCCAATTGATCTAATATGTCTGTAATATTAGGTAATGGGTAAGCGTCACCAATAGTAATGTCATTTACTCGGCGGAAATCTACAACGACTCGCCATTTTTTGTTCCCATGCTCATCCGGCTTTTTGGGAACTAAAAGTAGGGTTGAATTCCACGGACTATTTGAAGGGCTTATTATCTCAGAATCCAACATTTCATTTATTTGCCGAGTAATTTTTTTCCGGCTTGTTTCTGGAAGTCTGTACGGTTTAGTGTATATGTGAGATTTATTTGGGACTGTTCGATTTTGTGCTCGGTTGCATTTGTAAATGCTAGGAAACCCACTTCTAAGTAGAAGAAATCGTTGAAATCCTTACAAATTTTCCGAATACTCTCGGCTTCTTCCAAATTACAGTGATCCAATGTAATCAGGGTGTGCAGTTTTTTTATTCTGCCCCTAATTGGATCTCTGTTGGAGTCCGGAGATATATAATCGAAGTTGTCAAGGTCATGGCATTCTGGATTCATGTCATGAAATGCCAGTTCGACGTCCTGCTTATTCGTGTTGAGAACTAAGACTTTTGCCACTTGTTCGGTCGCGGGTTCCTCTTTTCTACGTTCGTCGCGACAAGGGCTGCGATGTACTTTCCACTAGGGAGAAGTTCGCTGGCCCTTTTGGTTTGTTTGTTAAAAGATGAAATGAAACTCTATTCTTTTATTAAAGGTTGTTCTTTTCTTCTTTATTTTCACAACCGCGTCTTGTTGTTTGTTAATATTTAATTGTTTTACACTGGATTCTTTACAAAGGTTTATAATTGAGTTAAAACTGTTCCCTTTAAAATTTTGGAACTAACTCTTCTTAATAACTGTTTTTACAATTGTTTTTTTAAAACTTTTCGAACCGACTGCGAAAAGACTGTCACTGACTGTGAAAAACTTACTGCTGATATCTGACTATTATTTTTGATTTGATATAGAATTGGTTGCCTTACCGCTGGTGGGGGGTCAACCTTATACTTTGGACTTGTCCGGAACTCACTCGAAAAGCTGACTGTGAAAAGATCGAAAACTCACTGACTGTTCTTGGTTAGAACGCTGCTATTTATTTAGGCAGTTTCAGTACTTGCTATTCAAACACGGAAATCCGCGTGGAGGGAATTTACTTCCTCATCTTTAAAAAATGAAACACGCCCAGCTGCATAATATCATTGCAGCAGCACGCCGTTCAGGCACATAAGCCGAATTGGCTGAATTGCTTCTATTGGGCAATGTTATACATAACATGTATAAGCCGTTCAAGCATGAGCAAAGAGAATGCGAAGAAAATGCCTGTTATTGGGCAATAGTGAATACATAATTTGTATGTATACCGACATATCGTCACGACCAGCAGTGCAGGGGCTTGAATCATGGCAAAGGTAAACATATGGTGCATGTTTGTTTAGTTCCATGTTTAGTTTATGCGGAAATATTTGCTCTTAGAAAGCGAAACTATGCATGTGTAAGTATACATTTGGATTTTTAAGATGAATTTTTGAAGGTTTATAGGTTTGTTTTCGTTTGAAATATCTTCCCTGAGAATTTAGAATTTCTCTACCGTGGGAATTGAAATTTGGATTTCCGGATATCGATTTTATTGATATTTGTGAATTTGAATGATGAAATATAAATTGCATAAATTGATGGACCTTTGGCGTTTAGCCTATTGGGGCAATGGAGAAAGTGATGAGGCTGTAGGCTCATTACACCATCCCCCTTAGAAGATGAAAGTTCAGGAGTGAACTTTCTGCTTAATAATAAAAATAATGAGTTCGGAGTCTGGTTCTACAGTGTGCTAATCTTTACTTATATTAATTAATTCTTTAGTTTTATATCTCTAAGTTAGTTGTCAGTCATCTTATTGTATATTGTTAGGGTTATTCTAGATACATTAATTTCATCAATAGTTATTGCATATTTTTAGGGTTATTCTATTTAGTTACATTAATTTGCTTGTTGAAAGACAAAAAATTGCATATTCTTAGGCCATAATTAACTTATTTAATTGTATCCAGTCTATGGAATACATATAAAAGTTACAAAAGTCTGGAATATAAGGTCTTCTTTTTTTTTGTAAGTTACTAATATATAGTTTTACAATTCCCGTTTTTCTTTTATCTATGTGGTAAGTAATATTATATTAAAAAAATGTGATAAGTATTCGTGATCATCGTTTAATTTCTCAATATGTGAGTTTAGCTCTAGTTCGTCATCTGCGTCTAGTGTTCCGAATAAAGTTTTGCTCAACATGCCTACCGCGTTAAACAAGCCTCTTTTAAACCGTCCAGTTTCGGGTTTTAATAAGGGTGAATTTTGTCTTAGTGCCCTATTGAGAGTGTGTAATTGGTGTGTGATATCGTCGCACAAGGGTAACCTATCACGGTACCGTTCTATTAAATCACAAAGAATACGAGTGTTTTCTGTACAGTTACCTAATTTTTCTAATTCGAAGTTGAAGTCCCTGAACTCATAGTAGGTAATTACTTGCCAATCATTGCTGAATAATCCCACTCGTCCTATTTCTTCGAAATATAGGATATTCCAGGGTTAGCATCTAATTGGGTAACGCTTAATGGTTCCACATTAGCTGCTGTTGCCAGTGTTGCTTCCTAGAAAACAATTGCCAATAAGATAATCCTGTAGTGAGGATGTTTGATTATAAGTTAATCTATATATAATTTTAAGTTATTGTTATGCACTGATTTAGTCTTATTCCCTATCTTAATCGTAGAGTTCTCGGTGGAATTAATTCCAATTATTTCATACGGTCCAATCCATAAGGGAGATAATTTATTCTTCTTTGCATGATTTTTCAATAGTACCTTGTTTCCAATATTATATGATTTGGTTTTAGTGCTTTTATCATACGTAAGTTTGGATTTTTCCTTTGCGTTTATCAAACTCTCTCGAGCAATTTGGTGACTGTGTTGAAGTCTTGCTCTGAGTTCATTCGCGTAATTGTCATAGTTATAGTTTATGAATGCAGAAGTTTTAATAGTAGAAGGTATTTTTGGGGGAAATCCGTATATGAGTTCGTAAGGGGAATATCCAGTAGTAGAATGTATGCTAGTGTTGTATACGAACATTGAATAAGGGATCCAGGTGTCCCATGTAAGTGGATCGCGATTTACGTAGTGGCGTAAGTACTCGGCCAAAATCCTGTGACTTTGCTCTAAGGCTCCATTTGTTTGGGGATGATATGGGGTAGTTTGTAGTCTGGAAATTTGTAATAATTTGCACATCTGAGTAAATATTTCGCTCAAGAAATTATATCATTGATCGGTTAATATTGACTCAGGTATGCCATGTTTACAAACTATTTTTTTAGTGAATGCTTCGGCGACTGTTCGAGCTTCGGCATTGCGCAAAGGTATCGCTTTGGTATATTTTGTAAGATCATCCTGGAAGGTCAAGAGGAATCTGTTGTCTTCATGACTAACCGGGAGTGGTCCCACTATATCTAGTGATACCTTCTCAAAAGGTCTGTAACTTGTTGTGGTTATTTTCATCGGGATTTTCGGATTCTTAGAGAGCTTATTGGCCTGATAGGATGGGCATTTCTTAATGCAACTTTCTACGTCCTGATTGAGCCTGGGCCAATTATACATTGTTTGGATCCTCTTAATGATTCCCTGGTGTCCTCCTATTGGAGATAAGCGAAATGTCTGCATGATTGTTTTTTTTTTCTTCTGTATTTGTTATTACCTTTATTCGAGATAAGAAGATCTTTATAGAAAATTGCCTTCCAAATATGAAATGGATTATATTTTTTAATTCTGAAAGTGCTAATAAATCTACGTTTGGGAGTGATAGATTTATTTCATTGAGCTTGTTTTGAGCACAGTGATTTTTAAATTGGGTCAGTGTATCTAGTACTTGTATGTGATCGTCTATGGTTCGCATAGGTATTTCACTTTTAGCTATTATATAATTATATTTATATTATAATAAGTAAGCTCATTTGCCATAGAAGGAAAGAGGTCTTTCAAGTAAGACTCAGTTTCATCTTCAGATTTTGGTAATATGAAAAATTTGTGGTTGATACCCTTTTGGTTAAACAAATGTTCGCAGCTTTCAGTTATGGGATTATTGGTTGGATGAACAGCTGAAATATACTTGCAGTATTGGTTATCCTGTTTTGGTAAGCTTATCGTATTGGTCTGATCTCTTTTAGCTTGATTTCTGGTTATAATATTTACAGCTTTTACTATTTCCTCTACTTCTTCAGTAGGGTTTATTCTGCTTAGAGCATCTGCGTTTGGTGTCAATGTGCCTGGTTTATGTAAAATAGTATAGTCGTACTCTTCCAACTTGATTCGCCAACTCATAAGCCGAGAAGTGGAATCCTTTAATTTTATCAACCAGACTAGCGGTTTGTGATCAGTTACGATGGTGAAATTTCTACCATATACATAGGGTCGAAATTGTTAAACTGCATACACAATGGCTAGTAATTCCTTTTCTAAAGTAGAATACCTAGTTTCTGCTGGATTTAAGGTTCTACTAGCATAGCCTATAGGTCGATCTTTGCCAATTTCACCCTTTGATAGGACTGCTACGTCACTTGCGTCAGTTGTAATGATAAATGGTTTATCAAATTCTGGATATGCAAGTATGGGAGAAGTGATCAATTTTTCTTTTAGAATTCTAAAAGATTTGTCACAAAAGCTGTCCCATAGGAACGGTACATCTTTTTTTAGCAGTTTTGTTAATGGTTTGGCTAGTTTTGAGTAGTTTGGTATGAAACGCCTATAGTATCCTACAAATCCAAGGAATGCTTTGACATCTTTTGGTTTTTTTAGGTTTGGGATAAGTTTTTACTACAGTTATTTTTGAAGGATCTGGTTGAACTCCTTCTGCACTTACGACATGCCCTAAATAAGCAATCTCTTTTTTTAGAAAGTGGCATCTGGTTGAACTCCTTCTGCACTTACGACATGCCCTAAATAAGCAATTTCTTTTTTTAGAAAGTGGCATTTATCAGGCTGTAATTTTAATAAATGACTCTTTAGTCTGTTGAATACTTGTATCAATTTTTCATTGTGGTCTTTTAAACTTTAACCGTAAATCACAATGTCATCGAGGTATATGAAGCATTGTAATCCTAGAAATCCGGTCAAGACATTATTCATCAGCCATTGGATGGTGGCTGGTGCTCCTTTCAGTCCAAATGGTAATGTCCAAATGGTGTACTGAAGGCTATTTTTCCTTGTCTTTTTCGTCCATGGGAATCTGATGAAATCCGCTTGCTAAATCTAAGGCCATAAAATATCTGGATCTTCCTAACTGATCTAAAATGTCAGTTATGTTCGGTAATGGGTAGGCATCTCCAAAAGTGGCTTCGTTTAGCTGCCTAAAATCCACTACGATTCGCCATCGTTTCTTTCCAGTTTCGTCCGGTTTCTTCGGGACTATTAGTAAAGGCTTCGGCTTGGACTTATAATTTCCTGATCGAGCATTTCGCCTATCTACCTATCGTTTTCACCTCTTTGAGATTCTGCCAGACGATACGGTTTTACGTATATCGGAGTCGTATCCACTTTGACTGGTATTGAGTGTGTAGCTGCATCCGTACATGTGAGTGTATCATTTTCCAAAAAGAATAGTTCATTGTATTGCCGACACACATCCATTATGGTTTTTCTATCTTCTTTATGACAATGACCCAATTTTAAGTTTCTTCTAGCTTCTTCAACCGATTTTTTATTGGATCAATATCATATTGAGCTTGCAGGATATCATAATCTGGTAGATACTACCAAGATGGGTTAATTTCTTCCATCGGTACAATTGCTTCTTCTTCATTTGAATTTAGCATCAATATTTTGGTGAACTGATTTTCAGGCTTGATTAAGATGTTCCCTATTAAAATTCCTGGTAGAATTTCTTCTCGCTGGCAGTATAATTCCTTAGTTTCGTTATTAGGTATACTGATTATGACTTCAGACCTAGGAGGTAATTTAATTAGTTTTGGAGTGAAAGACGGATCGTTCGAGTGAATTTTATCATTTTCGTTTTCTGCTTTGTTTTCATTCAGTTTTTTATCTAGTGGCCTTTTTATCAGATTATTCTGATTTGATAGTATCGGATTTTTGCATTCCTTTATGCGATGAACAATGAGATTTAACCTATCAGTTTTCCCTAAAGTTTGTTTTTAGTTTTTTATAGTAATATATGATTTGTAAGAGGATCAGAGCTGCATTTTTTTATTTTTTTTTACCAGTTTCGTCTGGTTCTTCCTTTTGTAAGGGATTACCTTGGATACTCATATTGCTCAAGTCAGCTTTGTTTAGGCCACAGTCGTAGCGTCGTGTACCTAAATTGCTGTCACATGAACTAGATCGAGTTAAGCAGGATTTACATTATGATGGCATGCAATTTTTGCAGAACTTGTGAGGGAGATAGTTTATTGAAATTTAAATGCTACCGAAGCAATCACTGCAATACCTCTCACGTACACTCCCCACTAGATTTTATGGCAAAAATCGCGAATTGTCAAACAGTCAAACTGTCAAATTGTCAAATTGTTAATTTGTAACTTGGAAATTGTAAATAGCAAATTTTTTAATCGTTTGTAATAATAAGTGTTGTTAAAAAATGGACACGGACGAAGAAGATGCTTTATTAATCGGTATAATATTTAGTAGTACTGAGTCGGAATCAGAAGAAAGATCTTTACCCCAGCTAAAGAAAAGAAAAAGAAAACTGTGGGTGCGTGATTTTTATAAGCAAAGGGATCAGCTTGGCGCTCATAGTACAATTGTTAAAAGTTTAAGTGTAAATGATCCCATTTTATTCAAAAATTATATGCGTTTGACTCCAGAGCTATTCGATAAACTACTAGGAATTGTAGGGCCCTATATTAAAAAAGAAAATTGCATACGAAAGGCGATTAGTCCAAGTGAACGATTGGCACTTACTATTCGGTAAATGTTGAATTAATATGTAACCATAAATCATAATCTAACTGAACTCAATATTACAGATATCTGGCCTCTGGAGATTCCCAAAGAAGTATGTTGTATGAGGAAGTGAGCCGTGCTCCGGGTGGAGAGCTCACAGCTTTTATGATAAAAGAAAAAATAGAAGAACTCGCCTTTTTCCGATTTTTCATTTATTTACAACTCAAACACCTATGATTTTTATTTCGATTTATTATTTATTTTTTTCACACAAAATTTTCTTATACTCAATCTTATTTTCAATTCCTTATAACACAAAACAGTTAGTATTCGATTTTGCTTTGATTTATTATTTTTTGTATACGCACAAATTTTCCTATATTCAATCTTAATTTCAACTTTCTTTAACACAAAACAGTTAGTATTCGATTTTGCTTTGGTTTATTATTATTTTTTGTATACGCACAAATTTTCCTATATTCAATCTTAATTTCAACTTTCTATAACACAAAACAGTTAGTATTCGATTTTGCTTTGGTTTATTATTATTTTTTGTATACGCACAAATTTTCCTATATTCGATCTTAAATTCAACTTTCTATAACACAAAACAGTTAGTATTCGATTTTGCTTTGGTTTATTATTTTTTTGTATACGCACAAATTTTCCTATATTCAATCTTAATTTCAACTTTCTATAACACAAAACAGTTAGTATTCGATTTTGCTTTGGTTTATTATTTTTTTGTATACGCACAAATTTTCCTATATTCATTAGTGAATGAAAATCTTTTAAAACTTGTTCGATGTCATTAATGTCTAATAAATATTTAATTGAATCCTGATGCAGTTTTATGTTTATTTGCTTATTAGCGAAGATTTTGGTAAAAGCGGTTTTAATAATTATTAGATTCTGTGGATCTAATATAGGGAAGGAGATATTAATTTGTTTTAACTGATTTGCTTCTGTGTATGAGCAGATCTCAGTTAAAATCTTTTCGAGGTCTGATCTATCTCTTTGCGATCGACAAGGTAAATTAGTTTTTGATATAATTATTGATGAGTCTTTTTTCTTGAAGAAGTTCAGTTCAGTTTCTGAAAGTGGGGATTTATCTGAAAACTTTAGTTTCGAATCCAACACTCTTTCAAGTTCTGTATCTTGCATTGGCAAGATGAAAAATTTAGGATTCGCATTTTTACATAGTCAGTAAAAGAGGAAAATTAGTCTCAGTTATTATGACTGAGGAATTGTTCACTTGTGATGGAGTTGGATTTTGATTAATGACACTCGTGTTGGGAGTGTTCGAATTCGCCTGAGCTCTAGCTTGATTCCTTGTAACCACATTTACGTAGGTGGTAGGTTCTATTAAATTTTCGCTATCATCCGGAATAGCTCTACTGAGAGCGTCTGCATTTGTGTTGAGCTTACCTGATTTATGGACTATCTTGTAGTCATATTCCTCAAGACGTATTCTCCATCTCATCAGTCTTGAGGAGTGATCTTTCAGATTCATGAGCCATACTAATGGTTTATGGTCAGTTATAATTGTAAACTGTCTACCATAAACGTATGGTCTGAATTGCTCAACTGCGAAGACGATAGCTAAGAGCTCCTTTTCTATTGTTGAGTAGCGAGTCTCTGCACCATTGAGAACTCGGCTCACATAGGCGATTGGATGATCTCCTTGATCATCAACTTGTGAAAGAACAGCTCCGATGGCATAGTCACTGGCATCGGAGGTGACAAAAAATTCTTTGTCAAAATCGGGATATGATAGAATTGGTGCTGTAATAAGTTTATTGCGTAATTCGCAAAATGCCTCGTCGCAGATTGCATCGAACTTGAAAGGGATATCTTTTTTCAAAAGATTTGTAAGTGGTTTTGCAATTTTGGAAAAATTTGGTATAAAGCGGCGATAGTAGCCGACGAAACCAAGGAAGGCTTTAATATCTTTCTCCTTCTTGGGTCTGGGATAGGACTGAACTGACTTAATCTTCGCTGGGTCGGGTTTGACTCCATTTTCTGTAATAATGTGCCCTAAATACATAATTTCCTTTCTTAGGAAATGGCACTTGTCGGGTTGAAGTTCCAAATTGAAGTTGCGGAGACGGCTAAATACTGCTGTGAGTCTGGAATTGTGATCTTTGAGATTGTATCCATGGACTACAATATCGTCCATGTATACAAAGCAATAGATGCCTTGAAGTCCAGTTAGAACATTGTTCATGGCTCGTTGAAAAGTAGCAGGGGCTCCTTTTAAACCAAATGGCATACGATTGTATTCGTAGTGGCCATAGGGTGTGCTAAAGGCAGTTTTCTCCCTGTGCCTCGAGTCCATTTTTATCTGGTGAAATCCACTGGTTAAGTCGAGTGTGGTAAAATATTTCGACTTCCCCAACTGGTCTAATATATCAGTGATATTAGGCAGTGGGTACGCATCGCCAATAGTAATGTCGTTAATACGACGAAAGTCTACCACTACTCGCCACTTTTTGTTTCCATTCTCATCTGGTTTTTTAGGAACCAGGAGAAGTGGAGAATTCCAGGGACTATGGGATGGTTTTATGATATCTGACTCAAGCATTTCGTGTATTTGCCGGTTTATTTCTATTCGGCTTGCTTCAGGAAGTCTATATGGCTTGGTATAGATGGGCGGTTTATCTTGGAGTGTTTCGATTTTGTGGGTTATCGCATCTGTATAAGATAGGAAATCCCCTTCTATGAAGAAGAGATCGTTGAATTCCCTACAGATATTGCGAATACTTTCAGATTCCTCTGAATTACAGTGATCCAATTTTATAAGGTTTTGCAGTTTAATTATTCTGCCCTTAATTGGATCTCTGTCAGAGTCTGTGGAGATGACCACAAAGTCGTCCAAGTCTTGGTAAACTGGGTTCACCTCGTAAGGTGCCAGATCGGCGTCCTCCTCATTTGTGTTGAGGATTAGGACTTTTGCCATACCGTTGACTGGTTCGACTATCGAATTTCCAAGAAATAAACCTGGCCTTATTTCCTTCTTGAAACAGACCGATTGATTTTGAATAGAAGGAGTTGGAATTTCAATAATGGATTCTGATCGAGCCGGAATTTTAAATGATTTTAATTTATCCGATTCTTTCGGATTTCTAAAAGGAAGGAGATATGATTCCAACTTTTGTGGAATTTGGAAGGAGTTATTCGATGATTCCGACTCGATAGAATTTGAAGGAGATAATACTTTATTGAAATTCCTTGACTTCTTTTTTGATTTATTTCTGAATGAAGGAGATAGAATTTTATTATATTTAGCCTTTTGTGCGGCTGTAGATGGAGATATACTTTTATGTTGTTGCCTCATATCTTGTGAAGCCTTGGATGGAGATAGAATTTTATTTAATACAGCCTTTTTTCTGGCTATAGATGCAGATAGATTTTTATCTTTATGCTTCACTTTTTGTGAAGCATTTGCCGGCGATCGATTTTCATTGCTTTTCGAAGCAACTGATGGAGATAGATTTGTATTTATATCTTTATTAGAGACTGTTATACCTGTATATAACAGACTCTTTGTTTGAGACCTCTTTTCTGGGTCTTCGCTTTTCAAATAAACGTATGGATAGTTATTGTAATATTCTTCATAAGGATAAAATTCATTCAAATCATTTATTTCTAAAGAAATATATTTACTTTTGTAATTGATACTAGCATTGTATCGAGATAAAAAGTCATGACCAAGCAGGCCATCGTATGAGAGGATGGAGTTATTTCCCACTATTTGAAATGGGTGCTCTAGGATGGAGTTATTTTGCGCAGATTCCAGAATTAATTTCTCGAAGATGAGTCCTTCTGTAAAAGTTGACTCTGTAAACAATGTATTTATATTGCAGACAGCATCTCTGTAGCAGATACTGTCTGGTTTCAGTGGATGGAGTTTTATTAGGCTGATCTCTGCTCCAGTATCAATTAAAAATGTAAGTTTTGGAGCAGAGCAGATGTCAACAGGCAAGGAAAGAGTTAAAGAATTTTTATTTATTTGAACGGGGATTTGAATTATTTTTTTGCTGCCTACTTCTCTGTTGATATTGTCTCGGGATTCCTGTGGACTTGTGCTGTAGTTTGTATGTGCGAGGGGTTGCCGAAATTGACCCCCCGCTGCATCCAGTTTCCCTGCCTGGATGCCGATGGACTTTTGTTATTTCTTTTCTTTGGAGATGGTGATCTAGCCGAGATATTGGCATTATTATATCTCGGCGGTGAAGTTCGATTTTCTCGGAATACTGGCTGCTGCCAGTTCCTATTTTGAGGCTGTCTGTCAGCCGTGTTTGTTGGTGGAGTATTGTTCACCTTCTGGAAATTGTTTTGATTTCCCTGATTGTTGCCAGAACGATTGTTGTTCGCCGCTCTTGTCCGACATTCTTCGATAGAATGTCCCATCCGATGACAATATCGACATGTAAGCGCTTGTGTCGGAGATGTAAATGTAACCCTATTGAAATCTGCAGGGCTTTGTAATTGCGTGTATGTTCTTGGAATTGTGTTTAAGTTCTGTGCAGGGTGTTGTATGATTGGGCATTTTGAAGCAGCATGTCCCAGTCTATTGCATTTGAAGCAGCGAAAACTTGAATTTATTGCTTGTGCAAATGGAGTTTGATGTACCTTGTTTTGTGCTTGGGAGACAAGTTGTTTCTGCTCTATACGTAATGAGTGATCTAGAATATGTGATTTTAGTGTAGAGAAGGATTTATCGGGATGCACTTTGGCTAAAGTTTGGAGTTGAGGATTAATTAGCCCATCTTCAATAGCTCTTACTGCTTGATATTCGTTATCTTTTAAAAGAGATTTCAAAAGAATTTTATCACTTGTGTATGAGTGGGTCGCCTCGTTTAATTTAGATAAATTTGTGTTAAGTCTCTGAAGGAAATCTTTCACGCTTTCCCCTATTCTCTGTTTAGAATTATTTAATTGAGACTGAAGCGTAGTCCTGGGAATTTTTATCTCAAAAGTTTGAGTTAAAATTGATTTTAAGGTAGGCCAATCTTCGATTTGATTGTACCTGAAAATATCATATGCATCTGCAGATAATTTACTCCTTATTAAGCTAAGGAGGGAGTGTTTTTCGTTCGCCGTCGTTGCTGTTGCGTATGTGTCATCACAACTTGAAATAAATTTGTGGAGGTCTTTCGGATTTCCATTGAAATTGGGAATTAATGTTCTCGCTTCAGATGGGAAAAAACTTGAATGGTCTCTGAAAGAGAAATTGTGGTGATGCTCTGTGGAATTATTTGTAGTATTCGTTACATTTTGGAATCGAGAGTCCAATTGTTCTTGTAGCGCAATTACAGTGTCTGAGAATGATGTTTCCATATTTATGTAAACATCATTCACGAAGTATTCGTTATCTTTGTCGTTTGGGCCAATGTTCAAGATTATTTCGTTATGTGTTTCTTCGAAATCGTCCCAATATTTGTGCAACGAGTTTAATTTTTGGTTTAGGTATGCCTGGGTTGCAGTTGCAAGTGAGTTATTATCTATCGATTGAATAATATGGGATAACGTTTTTCGTCTATCTTCTTGCAATCGAAGCCGTACTGTATTTGATTGATCTTTGTCTGTGCTGTCTTGGTTATCAGAAGTAAAGTCTGAAGTGCTTTTGCTTTTATTGGCTCTATGATAGTCGGACAGAATTTGTCTAATATCTGACATTTTTGGGACTTGTGACAAGCAAAGCTCGTCGAAAGATTTGTTTTCCTCGTTTGTCATGTTTAAAAATTTATGAATTAAAATCGGCTACGAACGCACTACTCACAGAGTAGAGGAAAGCTAGTGGAGTAAAAAATTGTCCGTATATACTTTTAGTGTCTGTACGTACATATGTATCTATTTTAGTAAAAAAAAACAAAAACTTTTTTTCAAGTTTCGGAAAGATTAGTTAAGTAGAATTCTGATTTTGTGTAGTCGTGTGTAATACGAAAAAGTATATTTAATATCCAGTTACAATAAAAATCGCTCTTTCCAATCAATATCTTCTCCTGATCGATAGGCTAATGGAGCTCTATCGCAGGGGATCGATTATTGATTTTTCCGAAGTCCTCTGGCCAGCAAGCTCACGAAGTCTTACCGCAGAGGTCGCTTCGTGGAAGAGCGGATTTCAATTTTAATGTTTATAGTCAAAATTTCTGTTAAATTAACCGAAAATTGGAAAAGTATTTCTTTTTTCCTTTCTCTGTTGTTCTTTCCCCTTTTTCCATTCACTCTCTCTACATATATGTATATATATGAAAATATTGGTATAATAGGGAAGATGCGAATATGAAAATAATCGGGAAAAGTGTAAATAGTTTGAAAGTATGTAGTTAAAACGCAAACAATTAAAAAACACGTAAATAAATTGAAAGTTTTGAAATAAACAGAAAATAGTAATCATGCAAATAGATTGTTTTTCCTCTCTTTTTTGTACTAGTGATAATAATATATACGTTAGTAGTAATAATATGTATACCAGTAATATTATAATAATTTGTTTTTCTACCTTATGTATTATCCAAAATGTATTACTATAGAATTGTAGGAGATGTACACGACGTGTGTAGAGGTGTATGATTTATGTTCCTTCGTCAGATATTTTTGTTTGTTTCTGAAGGTGTTGAAGAATTTGTTGTATGTTGTACGATGGTGTTGGTGTTGTATGTTGCAGATGATTGATGAAATTTGCACATCAGATGTCCAGGTCAATGATTCTGAAGTCTTCCTTCCTTCTATATATCGTCTTAGTGAGGCAGGGATGAAGCCTCCTTCGGTCCCACGGTGAGCGCTGGGGCGCTTAAACTATCTCCTCTAAGTACCTCCTGGGTACCCGGGCTTATTTTTTTTTTATTTTTTTTTTTATTTTTATTATTCACTTTCATTTATTACAAGTGTTATCAGTTATTACAAAACTATGAGAGATTTAATTTAATTTAAAGTATTGCAACAGAATTTTTTTTTTTTGTTCACTGAATTGTTTGGTAGATTTAAATTATTATTTAAATTTTTTCGTTTATTTTTAATTTGATTTAATTTTATTGGCACTAGTTTTTATTTAGAGTCCAAAATGTTGTTACTTTTTATTTATTTTTTCAAAGTTAATTTTTTTGTAGAAGTTTTTACTAATTAGGTACTTAAGTTTATGTGAATGTGCCCGATTTTAATTATCTTAAATTTTTACTTTTTATGTATTTAATTAAAATTTAATTGATGTTTTTTTTTTTGTTAAAGGCACTGTGTTACTTTTAGTCCGCTGCCACCAAAATGTTGTATTTTGTGTTGCAGAATTTATTATATTTGAAACATAAAAACAAAATTTATAGACACTGGTTCTGGTTCCGCTGCCACCAAAATGTTGTATGAGGAAGTGAGCCGTGCTCCGGGTGGAGAGCTCACAGCTTTTATGATAAAAGAAAAAATAGAAGAACTCGCCTTTTTCCGATTTTTCATTTATTTACAACTCAAACACCTATGATTTTTATTTTGATTTATTATTTATTTTTTTCACACAAAATTTTCTTATACTCAATCTTATTTTCAATTCCTTATAACACAAAACAGTTAGTATTCGATTTTGCTTTGATTTATTATTTTTTGTATACGCACAAATTTTCCTATATTCAATCTTAATTTCAACTTTCTTTAACACAAAACAGTTAGTATTCGATTTTGCTTTGGTTTATTATTATTTTTTGTATACGCACAAATTTTCCTATATTCAATCTTAATTTCAACTTTCTATAACACAAAACAGTTAGTATTCGATTTTGCTTTGGTTTATTATTATTTTTTGTATACGCACAAATTTTCCTATATTCGATCTTAATTTCAACTTTCTATAACACAAAACAGTTAGTATTCGATTTTGCTTTGGTTTATTATTTTTTTGTATACGCACAAATTTTCCTATATTCAATCTTATTTTCAATTTTTAGGTAGATTTTAAAAAAACGACTCCTGCTTGTTACTTCGACGGGTTTTTAGAACGAACTCCCCGAGGTTTGGGCTAGCTGCCCCCAGGTACCCACGAAAACTTTTAGAAAAAGCTTTTTTCTTTTTGCTTTCTCACGACGATGAAAGATCGTACGTGAGAATATGCGAATTATTTTATGTGCAATTCAATTTGCACGACGAAAAATGATATCCGATTACACGGCATGTATGTAGGTATACCGTGTGAGTGGAGTGCATTACTGATAACGAAATGCAATTTATGCTAAATTGCATTTTGTTGCAGTATGGAAATGCAACTTTAAATGCATTTGAAATTTTTTTAAATGAAATTTTAAATGAATTAAATTAAAATTAATTTTCAGGGTCATCTTTGCAATGCATCGATATATTGCATAGGGCAATATATTGGTGCATGGACCTTATGGTTGTGATTCGGGGCATTGGGTACCTGAGTCACAACAAGTATAGCTTTCGCTTATTTGTGTTCACCTTCAACGGTTCACAATATAGTGAAAGAAACTACTCAGATAATTTGGGAAAAGCTCAAAGGAGAAGTGTTTGTTAAATTCACCAGTGACAACTTCAAAGCTATTGCAAATGGTTTTGCAAGCCAGTGGCACTTTCCGAATTGTTTGGGAGCAATTGACGGAAAACACATTCAAATACAGGTATACGCAGATAGCCTAAAGAGCTTTATACGTGATTGTACGAACAAATATTATAATAATTATCTTTTAGGCGCCTTCAAAATCGGGCTCAACGTTTTACAATTATAAGAAAAGCCATTCAGTAGTTTTACTAGCAATTTGTGACGCGAACTACTGCTTTACAATGTGTGACATAGGTGCCGCCGGGCGACAGAGTGATGGTGGTATTTTCCGTCATTGTGAATTTGGCAAAGCATTTGCATCACAGCAATTGGAGTACGTTATTTTTTAATAAGAAATCTAGGAAAACTTTTAATAACTTTTATATTTGGTTCTTTACAGTATACCGCGGGCTAGTGCGATTTCATCAAGGCACACTGTTCCATATGTATTCGTCGCTGATGATGCATTTCCTCTTGGAGAGAATATGATGAAGCCCTTTAATAAGGCAAATCTCACCATCACGGAGAGAATTTTTAACTATAGGCTGAGCAGAGTCCGTCGTATTATCGAAAATTCTTTTGGAATATTGACGTCTAAATGGCGAATTTTTAGAAAACCAATTCTAGCTTAAGTTAGTACTGTCGAAAACATCACCGGTGCTTGTGTTTACCTTCATAATTGGCTAAGAAGCCAGCAAAACGACTTCATTGCACCGGGATTGGTAGATGTTGAGCAACAGGATGGAAGCATTGTTCCTGGAACATGGAGAAAAGAACAGTCTGCATTGGGAAGTTTTAAGCCAAATGCCTACAACTCGACTACCGGTGCGAAAAATATCCGGCAAGGTTTTGCCGATTACTTTATGACAGAAGGAGCTCTGCCCTGGCAAATGAATAAAATATAAAACGCGAGCGCAATAAATTTCCCGAAGCTATCCTCGGCACTTTCGCTCTTCTTTGGCCTGTCCTCGATAGCTTCCAAGGCTCTGCGTTTTAAATTTATGCTGACTGATTCCGCTTTCCGCTTTGGGGTATAAGGCACTTCGAAACTGGATGGGGTGGGTGTGCTCCAGGAATTATCCGTAGATGTGGACGACGAAGCACATGGACTCATTGTTGTTATTGTTCTGCAAAATAAATTTAATAAATTAAAGGAAATTAATAAGATTTTAATTTATTACCGTCTGGGTTCATACTTATCGTCTAAAAACGATAGCAATCTGCCATATTTATAATCCTTTTTGCCACTCATTGTCCTATTTTTATAATTGGGGTTGCTGCAATCCCACAGAGCTTCCCGATTTCTGACTGCTTCAATCAGTCTTTCAGATACAAGTAATAGATAAATATTATTCCTGAACTGGCATGGCGCATCACAATTGATATCTATATGAAGAGAACTTACCATCAATATCATTTTCCGCAATATCCGGAGTTGAAAAAACAGTCGCAGCGGGATATTCCGGTTCCAAATCATCCGCAGTCACCTCCGAAAAGGACCAGTACGGAGAATTTGAGGACGCACTTCTCCCTGCTTTTGGCCGGAAAACCACATCCGAAACGATTTTAATTTTTTCTGCAAAGAAATATGTAAAAATTTTTAATTTCGCAATATTTAAATATTATAAATTCAAAACTTGCTTTTATTTCCATCCATGTTGTCAAACAGACTTCAGATAATTTTACTTGACAGATATATGCCATAAAATTATAGTAACAACAACAATATGGCAGCACGAGTGATCAAAATTGAGAGATTGGTGTTGCCAATAACAATGTTTTAGTTTCGGTAACTATAAAAAATTACTAGGCTTGAGAACTTTTTATGGTTCCGGACACGCACACATCGACAAATCGAGGTCTGGAAAAAATGCAGACGCCGTTTGCTTCTCTCGTCACTCATAAATAAATTCCCGTATACGATGTACTATCTCCCTCACAATGTCTGCAAAAAATGCATGCCATCATAATCTATAATCTAATCTATCACATGAAATGATTTGGTCTGAACCGCAGTCGTAGCGTCGCGTGTCCATGCCAATATGCTTACTTGATATGAGTTCTAAGTTTTTTATATCTTTTGGAACTTCTTCTGGTTCCTTTAAATTGTTTTCTTTTATTTTTATTTTAGATTGCTCCTTTTCATTATTCTGTTTTTTGTCCTCTTTTGTAAATACCTCCGCGATTCCTTTATTATATTCATTATTTATATTTTCATTGGTTTCTTTAACGAATTTCTCAGCTTTATTTCATTGTATATTTTCATTTTCTGAGCTTCTAATAATTTTATTTTCATCGCATTGTTTCGAATAATCTCTAATCATACATAATGATGGCGTCACTAGTTCTATGTATCCTTCTGAACAAATAAGACTGTATTTATATTTTGTAAGGAAGTATTTACTCAAGATTTTGTGAGTGGTACCCAGGTATTAATTAAAACTCGTTTGGATTTAGCAACGAATGACTTTATTCTGTGTGAAGTCCACCGACGAAGTAGCACAAGAATTTTTTGACGTACATATGATAGCAAGATTTAATTTTATATAACAGTACTAGCGATAATAATAATAATGATAAGAGATGTACGCATGTATATGTATGTATAAAAATCGACAACCAATGATAATTTTACAGTCAAAAGCAAAAGTAAGTAAAGTAAACATTTACGTTAATTTTAAATTGTAAACTGAGCAATATTTTAAGTTTTTATTCTATTTGTCGAAATAAGACCGAACATGCCGCCACCCTTGAAAGGATCTGAGGATACTTTTAACCATCGTCTGCTATCGGCAGAGGGGCGAACTTTTGAATTGAACGTTGAATGATGCCATCTGCGGTCTTCACTCTTACGACTCAAATATGACCATCCGAGCCTTGTGTACAACTGATAACTCGACCAAGCTTCCATCTATAAGGGGGGCTGTCGTCCTGATGGACAAGGACCAAGGTGCCTATTGTTATATACGGATATGCAGATTTCCAGTTAGCTTTCTCCTGGAGTTGAACCACATATTCCTTCGACCAGCGCCCCCAGAAATGCTGCTGTAAGGCAGAAACTCGCTGCCACCTGCGAAGATAAGATAATATTTGATTTGAAAGATCAGGTTCGACAAAATATTCTAAAGGTGCTTGATTTAGAAAATGGGTTGGAGTTAACGCTTGTTCATCATTCGTTGCGTTATCGCAGTATAAATGTTTGCATAAATTTCGACGACTAATGAACCTCTTTAACGCTGCTATAAATGCCTCAGCCGTCAAATCGGACACCACTTCTATATGCACTGCTCTTGTAGAAAAACACACAAAGATGGCAATGGACGACTTGTAGGGAGTTTTCCCACGAATTCTGTAAGTAGTTTGTATTGGGCCCCCAAAATCTACGCCACTGTGTGTAAATGGCAATGAAACTTGGACCCTGCCACTAATCAAATCTCCCATGATTTGCTGTGTAAGTCGCGATATCGAAAGCAATGAAGGCACTCTCGAGCAACCTTTCTAGCTTGCTTCCTAGCGTTTACAATCCAAAATCGTTGTCTTATAATTGCCAATAAAGCTAGCGGACCCGCATGAAAATGATTGTGATGTAAAAATCTAATGTAAGATGTGACGAAAGAATTTTTCCGAGGCATGAGAATAGGGCATCTGATGTGATATGGCAAGTCTTTTATCCATAACTTCATCCTTACATTCTAAGGCACGGATATCGTCAGCAAAGTCTTTCTGTTGAATAGCCCAGATAATTCGAATGAAGGTCTCCTCTATTTCTGCTGCCGAGAGCTGTCCTGTTATTATGGGCTTGCGATCTCGTTTAAGCTTAAGGTTGTTTATAAATCGAAGAACTAACGCAAAACGACGACAATTATTTATGAAATTACTACCTTTGTAAATAGTCTCCAAGAATGTTTCGGAGACTGAACATATTAAAATGGAAGTTACTTTTCTCCTTTCAGGTAATTTAGCGTTGTCCTTGTGTCGTTCCTTTACATTGGCCCATCTTTGAATTTCCTGTAGTAAAAAAGGAGGACCAGAAAATCAAATGGAGTTTGAAATTTCTGCAGCACACATACCCCTTGAAATAATATCCGCTGGATTGGATTTCGAGGTCACATGTCTCCAGATTGCGTCTTTTGTTCGTTCCTGAATCTCCGATACCCGATTGGCAACATAAGTTTTCCAATCCTATCCAGGCCAGCACAATTTCTGAGTCTGTCCATAGATATATTTTATCCCAACGATTGTGAAAGTTACGACTAATTCTGTCTACAAGTCTAGATAGAAATACCGCTGCACAAAGTTCCAAGCAGGGTAATGATCTCGATGTTTTTAAGGGTGCAACCTTTTACTTTGCAGATAAAAGTCGGACCGTAATATTTTCCTCAGTATCGATAGCTCGAATATAAACACAACAGCCATATGCTCTAACCGAGGCGTCCGCAAATCCGTGAATCTCAATTCCACTTAAGCATCCCGCTAAAAGGACCAGCCGAGGAATCCGAATGTCGCGTAAGCATTTAAACTTTTCCTTGAATTTCCGCCAACGATATTCGAGGTCTAAGGGAATGGACTCATCCCAACTTAATTTTAAGATCCATATTTCTTGCAAAAATACCTTTGCCTTTACGACGATCGGATTAATTTGACCCAGAGGATCGAAAAGCCGAGAGATGTCCGAAAGAATGCTCCTTTTTGTAACTTTCGATGAAGTGCCAAAGTTGTAATGAAAGTGAAACTCATCCCATCTCATTCCCAAACCACTCCTAGAGTTTTTACAATATCAGAATCATTTATCCTTAAAGGCTTTTCACGCTCCGATTCAGGAATAACTCTTAAGAACTGTGGATTATTGGAATACCACTTTCGCAATTGAAAGTGCGCAGATGCTAATATACCTTCAACTTCTGCTTTGATCCTGAAAAGGTCCTCTTGACTATCTGCTCCTATGATAAGATTATCCATATAAAAATCTTTGCTGATGATCCTAGAAGCTTCCGGCTTCGATTCCGCATTCTCTTGAGCGAGCTGAAGGAGACATCTCGTTGCCAAAAATGGAGCAGAGGCTGTGCCATAGGTCACTGTTTTTAGCCTGAATACCTGGAGTTCTTGGATAGGATTCTCCCTCCACAAGATAAGTTGAAAGTTCCTATCTTAAGGACATACTAATATTTGTCGGTACATTGCAGCTATATTTGCAGTTAATGCATATTTGTAGCATCGGAATCGTAGAACAATCGAAAAGAGATCATCTTGTAGTGTCGGGCCCACCATTAATAATGAATTGAGTGATTTATTCGATGAACTGCACGAGGAAGCGTCGAGAACTACGCGCAACTTAGTCGTAGAACTATCCGGGCGTAAGACGCACTGATGTGGCATGAAGAAATGAACTTTGGGAACATCATTGATCGATATTAATTCCATATGGCCGGCTACGAGATGTTCCTGAATAAATTCGGAGTATTGGCTCCTCAAGTCATTATCCTTAAAAAGCCGTCTTTCTAAACAATAAAAACGCTTGCGAGCAATTTCCAACGAGTTACCTAATGACTGTTGAGGATCAGATTTGAATGGTAACTTAACCATAAGCCGTCCATCCTGCGAACGACGAAATTTATTTTTAAAAATAGCTTCACATTGAGACTGCTCATGAGTACATTTCATAGCATCAGTTTCAACTTCTTCATCTTTCCAGAATCGTTCGACGAACTGACTCAACGATTCCTCTTGGTTTTGACAATTACCTTCGTCAGTATATAAGTCGCATGCAACTATACAAGTAATATCTTTAAAATTGGAATATCTTCCCGACACAATCCAACCGAGTAAGGTTTTCTGCAAGGTTGGCAATTCTGGGCCTAACTTGATTTGACCTACGTATAGCAAATTGAAGAATGTATCTGCACCAATCAATAGGTCAACCTTTTGTGGTTTATAGAATTCTGGATCTGCGAGTTATATTTGGTAGAATATACATTGTGAGGTTGGTTTCATAATCGTTCATCCTAGACTTGAAATTTGCTTGAGTGGAGTAACGTACTTTGGCCGAAACATCGCCAATTCCACTAATATTTGTTTCAATCTTGTTTCTTTTCAACATGAGAATTTGGGATAAATTCTCGGACATAAAATTGAGCTGTGAAGCTGAATCTAAGAGCGCTCTGGCGAAATGATAGCAACCAAACCTGTCTTTAATCTTCACGATCGCTGTCGCGAGAAAAACATGACTTGTAGCTTCTTCACTGGACACTAATGACTTACTACCGACGACCTGACCTCCTGCATTTTCAACGACAGTTGGAGTAGCCAAAGCGTTTTCCGCTAACGATGTGGTATTTTGTGAAGAATATCTATGCAGAAGTGTATGGTGCGGCATACCACACACTCGACATTTCTTTGAAACACATTTTTTGACATTTTTTTGTCCTTTATTTAAACAATTTTAGGCACAGAGCTCGTCTTTTAATTTCATTAAATTTGTCTAAAATTGGCAATTCAAGGAATTTCCGACATTTATAGATCGCATGATCGATTTCATTACAAAACAAACAAGAAGACTGATTAGCTGCTAACGAAGTAAGATTCGAATTTAATGTCCTACCTGGTTTCGATTTATAGACAGGCCGCACTGACGCATTTGATTCGTGGCATTGAAGCTTCACGTCTCTAGCTTCCAAATATTGACAATGTCGGTTTAAAATTTGAGCACAATCATTCCAGGTTTGTAATTTTGAGATATCCATTGACTCTTCCCATTTAGATTGAGATTCTGGATCCAATTTTGAACTAACCAAATAAATTATTAAAGCATTAGCTACCTAGTGACTGCAGGGCACTGAGATGAGCAGTTGTGCTATCCACTAAATTTCTAAGTTGGGATGGAGAGTTTTTCGAAATCTTTGACAAATTGAACTAATCGATAATATGCTCCTGAAAGATTAGGTATTTATTGTCGTACCTGGTTTTCAAGTGTTCCAAAGCTTTTGTATAATTTTCGTCAGTAACTTCGAATACTTTGATTGTTCGCAACGCGGGTCCACTTAAGCAACAGATGAGATGATTAAATTTTTCTATTGGCGACAGTCTATCATCTTTATGCACTAACTTCGAGAAACTTCCAATAAAATTCGAATATTCTGCATATTTTCCCGAAAATTGTGGAAGCTTAAGTTTAGGTAAATGACTTATACTGCAGTACGTTTAGACCGCAGAATCTTTTGATGTAGAATTCGATTGACACCGCATTCAATTTGTGTTTATACCATAAATGATATTGCGAAGCGGGCTAATGCAGCACTCGCTGTCAAATAATAACTTGAGGTTAGGAGTAAGACTATTCTCTTTAAAGATGCTTAGTAGAATACTGTTGAGAAAGTATTTTCATCTCCAGCAAGCACGAAGAAGGAGATTAGAAGGATTTAAAAATATGCAAAGGTATAATGGTTCTTTTATGCCCTTGAGTATTTCTGCCTACTTATACATAACCAGGATTTCAAACATTTGCAGATCGTTTTTTATGAAAATGAATACTTCAAGCAGGGAATTAATGAAAAAATTCTAAGATTTTACCCACAAGTGGAGCGATCTTGTCAGAAGAAAATACGGTCAGAAGAAGTACGGCGCAACATGTTGGATAATTACGATGAATATCAGTGGAGAGAGTCGTTTAGAATGTCTAAAAAATCATTCAAAAAATTAGTTGATATGCTTCGAACAAGTTTAGGCCAATAATATTTCCAACTTTGTACCAATGCCAGCGAAGAAAAAAGTAGCAGTCACGTTATACAAACTAGGCTCCAACGCTGAGTACAGAGTTGTTGGAGAAGTTTTGGTATTCACAAGTCAACTGTTCACCAATTCTTTTATGAAACAATTAAAGCGATCAATAGATATTTACTTCCGTCAGTAATCGTAATGCCTAATTCAGAAAAGACAAAAGAAATCGCAGATGCTTTCGAACAGTTGTGCGGGTTACCCCAAATTATTGGCTGTATTGATGACAGCCACATTCCGGTACTAGTTAACTCCGATGGTTACTCTGATTTCACCAACAGGAAAGGTTGGACATCTATAATTCTCCGGGCAGTTGTGGACCATCGTTGCATGTAAGAGTGCATTGGAACTACATTAAAAACTTTCTTATTAACTTATGTATCTAATTTTTTAGGTTCCAACATATATCTTGTAAATACCCTGGTAGTGCGCATGACGCATTTGCATTTAAAGGCTCTTCGTTATTCCAAATGAAAGATTTATTGCCAAAGGTACGGGACATGAAAGCATAATATACAAAGAAATCGATTACATAAGATTTCAAATACCATTTCAAATGCCAATTAATAAATTGTACCCGATCGAAATAACTCCTGTATAAAACGCTTTCTTTTTTTCCAAAAGAAAATAGAAATAGAAAATTTCAATCCCAACTTAAATTTTATACACACCTAGAAGTTATTTCGATCGGACACTATATTGGCAAATGGACTTATTCATCTTATCAAGTTAAAATCATTTCTATGTTTTTAGGGCAGCAAGCGGGTTGACGGCAAAGAAATACCTTTCTACATTATTGGTGATGCAGCGTATATTTTACTACCGTGGCTATTAAAAAATTATCCAGGGGGTGGATTAATTCCTGAAAAAGAATTATTTAACATAGTGATGAATTCAGCAAGAATTAAAGTTGAACAAGCATTTGGTATCTTAAAGGGCAGATTTAGGATTTTATTAAAACGCGCTGACATAAATCATAATTTCATGCCAAAAGTTGTTACCGCCTGTTGCGCTTTGCACAATTTTATAAAAATTGAGAACGACCCCTTTAATCGTAACTGGCTAGAAGAGATTGAAATCTCTAACATAAACTTTCCACAACCTTAAACACAAACTATTGTAAATAACGATGATGATGGGACTGGTATAAGAGATCATTTGTCTAAATATTTGTTTAACAAACACAATATTTAATATATAAGCAATATTTATTCATAAATAAACTAAATAAAGTATTTCACTATTAATCACAGTCCTCTTGTCATTGAATAAAAAAAATAAAACAGACTTCTCGTATAGTTTAATTCAAATTTCGGGTTTTCTTTTGTAGATGTAGACATAGATTTGATTTATTGCTCATTTGTTAGCATATAAAATCCTGAAGACTGCTGCTGATGATGAGTCAACATGTTCGAAAAGAATTCTCGGTCCTCACGAATTAGGTTCTCTTCCCAAAGTTGTCGCTCATTTTGAAGTTCCTTAAATTCATCCATAAATTTTTGTTACTCTTTAAAGAATTCTTTTTGTAAGTCTGCTTGCTTCTGTTGCCAATTCTCAGAAAATTGTTCAATGGTTTTGAAATAAGACAAGCGCCCTTTAAAAAAAAAATTAGAAATTGAAAAGCGAAATTTTTGAATTGTTTTAATTACCACCACGACGCCTCGGTGTCTGCCTTGGCTCATTCGAATCGTCCCCTGTTGTGTTGGCCGCTGGAGAACACTCTATAAGAACTTCTTCAGGAGAAGAGCTATTACAAACAGTATCTTCGCCGCCTTAATTAACAAAATTAGAATACTCTTAAATTTATAAGATTGAAACACATATAATTACTTGAATTATCAACAGCAATATCACCTGAGTCGACTCCAGAAAGTGCAGGAAAAACTTTTTTTGGACGTAAGTTGAAAAGCTCCGCTAATTTTCCCATAAACTCAACGGAATGACGACCAACTCCACTTTTTGAGTTATTGAGCTTAACTCTATAAAAATCTGCCTTTAATTTTTAAAATTTCACGACAAGCTGCTGTACACTTTTCTTATAACCGCACTCTAACATCTTTTCCTCAACCTTCTTAAAAATTTTCTGGTTGGTAAATTTTTTTCCATCGATTATTTTAGGCAGTTTTTCTTCAATACAAATATTGAGCATGGTGTCACTTCTGCGTGACTCCAAAAAGCCCCTTTATTTTTTTGGGTTTCCATTATTATTTCAATTTATTTCTATTTTATATATAAGTTAGCATAAAACTATTCACGGCCAATTTTGAGGTTATGGTTTTTACTTTGACAGCTTTAAAGAATCTTATTCTTGTTTATACCACATTGTCTATTGCAGATTCTGCATCAATTTGGTACTAGACCGGCATGTTATACAGAAGTAGTATCTGTATTCTGTTCGTGTTTATATCATCAAACTTATGCCACATAAGGGAATTATGCTGCATAAGTTACTGCGGTCTAAACGTAGCGCTGGTTTGTGGAATGAGAATCGAAGCAGTGACATCACTAGCCCTTTTACTACCAGCCATCAGGGATAACAACTTGGATTTCGTAGCACAATATAAATCTTCAAGCTCACCTCTAAATTTTAACTCATTTGGATCATTAGGAACTAATTTTTCAATTGACGTTTGATATACAAGAGCTTGCTTAAAATAACTCTCCAAGATACCTAATCTTCAAATTTTAATTCGAGTGATGCAGCCCTTTGTGGACGATCTTTGAGTTTTAAGATCTGCTAATTCTGACATTCTTATCTTAAACTAATGAAGATCGTGTGGTAGAACCAACTATTAACTACTAACGAAAATTTACGCACAAATTCTTATATTTAAGTTTTTTGTTTGCAGTCTTATTTATCTATAAATTTTCCCAAGTTCAATAAAATTCCACTACTCTGAATTTATTAAAATGCTCTATGTAGTCAACACACTTGCAATATACCGGTATTTTAGTCAATGCTCACTATCTTAGTATATAATGTTATAGCATCCTCCCCATTCAATTTCACCAGTAGAATAAAATAGAAAGAATTTACCTCGAAATAATCCGCAAAGTATCCAATGCTCTTTGGTATTGTATACAGCTGCTAATTTAATCCACTGATGATAAATGCAATTACTTTCCTTTCAGCGTGTGATGGCTGTGCGACAATTGCTGGTATAGCGGGTGATTTTGTGTGAATAGGACAACTTCGCTTTAATTTTAATTTTAATTTTCCTTCGTTGAATCTGCGGAAATGTCCCTGCTCGGGCGCCAAATGTTTACTCAAGATTTTGTGAGTGGTAGCTAGGTATTAATTAAAACTCGTTTGGGTTTAGCAACGAATGACTTTATTCTCTGTGAAGTCCAACCACGAAGTAGCACAAGAATTTTTTGATGTACATATGATAGCAAGATTTAATTCTGGACAACAGTACTAGCGATAATAATAATGATAAGAGATGTACGCATGTATATGCATGTATAAAAATCGACAACCAATGATAATTTTATAGTCAAAAGCAAAAGTAAGAAAGTAAACATTTACGTTAATTTTAAATTGTAAACTGAGCAATATTTTAAGTTTTTATTCTATTTGTCGAAATAAGACCGAACAGGAAGTCTATGCGCAAAAATTCCGTCATAAGTTAATTTACTACCTCCTGGGATTAAATGAAACGGGTGTTCGATTGTAATACCGTTCATTAAATTAATTTTGGTGTACGAAATGTCGCTTATACACCCAATTAGCAACAGTAGAAATCGTACAACGCTCATTTTCGTATACGACTGCTAAATCATGGGTTGATTCTGCTTTGTGCAGACTAATTTCTGCTCCAGTATCTATTATGAAAGTAGTACTGGGTTTGGTAGATATGTTTAGAGGTAAAGAAATTAGAAAAGTGTTATACTCTAAACTTATAGGTAACCTTGTTTTTGAGGTTACTAATTCAGCGGCTGCTGATGAATGACGGCCTGCGAGATAATTTGGCGGGGGTTTTCGCCGTCCGACTCTTCCCGCACAAATTCGTTTCCCGTCAAATCATTAATAGGAGTTGACCACCTAACTTAACGAAATTTCCGTGGTTGATCTGATTGAGGTTGTCTCTTGGAAAAGGACCTTGAAGGTTTTTGTGATGACGTTCATTGGCCTTGTTGCGGACTTCGTGAAAAACGTTCATCATACATCTTCTTTCTGCACTCATAGATGCAATGATTTGCCTTGTGGCAATAACCACATACTATTCTGTGGACTTCATTTTTTATATTTGCTAATGAAGGAAATGGGGGAGTTGTTTCCGTTTGAAACAACTTTCTTTGCGATGGCCCCACTTTCCACAGAAGTCGCAGGTGACGACTGGAGTATTTTGAGGTGAGCGGAAATTTATTTACTGACTCTCTTCTATTCTCTGATCGTGCTCTATAGCGAAAGTGATTAGTGTTCGTAATCTAGTTTGACTCTAACTGGGAGGCTTCGTTTAAAGTGGTATTGTTTAAATCTGCCAACTGTTTGGTCACTCTGCGAGCAAAGTCTAGTACGTTTTTTCAATTGTCCACTTTCTCCTTGGTTGGCGTAAAAAAATCCCTCCGCTGCCACCAGTTGTTCTGTCGCGGGTTCCTCTTTTATACATTCGTCGCGACAAAGACTGCGATGTACTTTCCACTAGGGAGAAGGTCGCTGGCCCTTTTGGTTTGTTTATTAAAAGATGAAATGAAACTCTATTCTTTTATTAAAGGTTGTTCTTTTGTTCTTTATTTTCACAACCGCGTCTTGTTGTTTGTTAATATTTAATTGTTTTACACTGGATTCTTTACAAATATTTACAAATGAGTTAAAACTGTTCCCTTTAAAATTTTGGAACTAACTCTTCTTAATAACTGTTTTTACAATGTTTTTTTAAAACTTTTAGAACCGACTGCAAAAAGATCGAAAAGCTGACTGTCACTGACTGTGAAAACCTTACTGATATAGAATAGGTTGCCTTACCGCTGGTGGGGGTCAACCTTATTCTTTTGACTTGTCCAGAACTCACTCGAAAAACTGACTGTGAAAAGATCGAAAACTCACTGACTGTTCTTAGTTAGAACGCGGCTATATATTTAGGCAGTTTCAGTACTTGCTATTCAAACACGGAAATCCACGTGGAGGGAATTTACTTCCTCATCTTTAAAAAATGAAACACGCCCAGCTGCATAATATCATTGCAGCAGCACGCCGTTCAGGCACATAAGCCGAATTGGCTGAATTGCTTCTATTGGGCAATGTTATACATAACATGTATGTATAAGCCGTTCAAGCTGTTACGTCTCCAAAATCATTTTGTGTGCATCCTTAATGTTGTGCGTGTGGTTTGTAAGATTTTTGATGCTCCTGCCAAATTCTTTCCAGAACCACAAAATTTTCACAACCTATTCAATTTCTTCTGTGGAACGAGCCATGACTTCAGAATTTTGGAGATCCGTTCAGCCTCACTTATTGGGAAAGGCTACGTAATCTCGCTTACGACATACATTCACTCTAGTTAGAGAGTGACAACGAAGAGTAGTTACGTTTCTTGAACGACAAGTGCAGATCTTATATTGGCATTTCACAAACATATCTTGTATAGCCACCAATCATAATTGCTCGTCACTGCACTCAGAAAAATTTTTAAGATTTTAAAATAACAGCATGGTTGTCAATTTAACGGCAATGGGAAATTTATATGGACGAAGCCGCATCTCGGTTAATTTTGGCTTAAAATTATAAAGAGATGTGATGTTATCCTAACCGCATTCATGCAGTTAATTCATGTATGAAAATAAATTTTTATTACGGTTGCTGTTACCGCTATTGCAGTTAACCCCCCTAGAGTCTAAGCCTGAAAAACCGCATGTGTGTAGCTATTTTGTAGATAATTTTTTTACTACTGCAGTTGCAGTTAACGCACCTAGAACAACTGCATCTGAAGTAAATACTAACATTTTATTACGGTAATAGTTACTGCAGTTGATGTTAACTCGCCAATGGTCTAAGAAAGAACAACTGCATATGCGGTAAATGTGCGTGTATACTTACATTTTGTATCATTTTGTCACGGTTGGTAATAGTGTTTGGATCTGTTTAGATTTATTAGCGAAAATGGAAAATGGTAATATTCGCGACGATAGCAATAACACAGTTAGCAACAGCGTAAAAAACACTGAATCCTTGAAAGCAGTGGAAAGTGGTCTGTGTTTTATTCTTGAAGGAGATTTTGAAGACGCGGGATTAACAAGTTTTTCCAATGAAAATTGTGCTTCGGGAAATATCAGTAATATTACCAATCAAATTGTTGATATCAGAAACGTTGAACTTGAGCGTGTTGATAGTCCTTTTGGTGAAAGTTTGATAAGTGTTTGTGGAAACAGTGACGAATTTCAGGAGTTGTTATCTTCTTGGGGCTTATCATTTAGTAAAATACAACATTTCGTCAACCTAGGTTTTACACTTAGTGACTTGAAGATAATCCAAAACGAGGATATAAACGTTCTTTTCCCAGATTCAGAGCTTGGAAAGGATTCGTTTTAAGGATAAACTTAAACGGTGGAAGCATAATGTAAGTACATACCTATATAAATACATTACTTTAGTTTATTTTTGAACGTATCTAACTCTTAAAGAGAATACTCCGCGCGAATCTTTGTCCATATAACTATTAACTACGAATTTCAAATTGGAAAATTTTCAATGAAAGAATTTTCTGGTGTAAATTTCATCAAGCAGCTCTGAGCAGGACTTACATTGATTACAAATATATGGACCTATTTTGTCCTGAAGTTTTATTTTAAAATTATTATTGCAAGTAAGCAGATACCTACATAATTAAATGTCTATATTTTTTTTTTTTTTTTCAAAGAACTGGACCTTCTGTATTTCTAAATGTAATATTTTTTTACCTATCATTTGAAAATAATTTTTCTCTACCTATCAAATACCTATTTACACTTAATTACTTTTTCTACTTCCCTTTCATAAATAAATCTTTTCAAAGTTATTATTATATTTCACTTTAAATTAAAAAAAAAATTTAAGTCAAGGCAATAAAATGAAACTGAGTATACAGATAGTTGTCTTGTTTTCAGTTAGAGGTTATTGACAAAGGGAGTAGTAAGACCCCGGACACATTATCTATGAATGCAGATGTAGCACGTTGGATTGAAGGTGCTTTCTGTAGTTCAGGCCCATCTACATTGAGCCAATCATCAACGCAAGCTTTCGAGCAAAATGTAAGTAAACCACTCACCATTTGTATTCACAAGCCCTGAAAATATGTTATGTTCCTATATACCTATACATTTGGGAAAATGAAAATTTATCGATTTATCGGGCAAAAAACACCTCATAAACCAATAGAATCGTATTTTTCAATAAGAATGACACGTTTTCATTGTTTTTTAATGTAAAACTAATTTCATATATTTTATCACATACGTTGTATAAAAATATTGGACATTTTTGGATTGTTTTTATCGGATTCTACATTTTATATGAATAATGCTTTCCACTGTTTGTTTTCATTAGACGACTATTAAAACATAAGTATACACATACGAGTATACATCCTACATATGAATATATATAAAAAAAATTAAAGTAAAATACTATTTTTTAACTAGAATTTGCTCTTCATTTTAAGAGCGAGCACTAATGGGCAACTTATTCTTCACCATTATAAGAAAAACACTAATTTAAGTAACGAAGATAGAAAGCTACTAGTTGACTGCATATTGGATCAGAAGTTAAAAATTAACAAGGAAATAAGAACGGCTGAATTCGAATTGCTAGCAGAAAATATTGAGAGACAATTTCCAGGAGAAACAAGAGAAACTTATTTTATAAAAGGAGAGATAGGCAAACATCACAAAGGCAAATTGTACGACAGATACAACAATTTATTAAAAAAGTACAGAAAATCTGGGCTCTGGACTTACACGAGAGGAAAGAAAAGGGAAACAATTTCCGAGGTCACATCTCAAAGAGCTAACAAAGAGATAGAAAATTTTGCAGAAAACAACGCTAATTATATAGAAATCAAAACATGGTTGAGATACAATCATGAACCATGGGGAGACGTTTTAAAAAAATGGACTGAATCAAGTCAGCTCCGAATTGAAGAAAATTTAAAATCTGGAACTACAAAGGCCATTTTAACCTCCTGGCCACTGTATAAACACTCCAAAGGCAAAGAACTGGTATTGTCATTTAACTATTCTTGCAAAACTACATTTTTTATTATATGTTTCTTACAGATTGAAATTGATTTCGGAAAACAGTACCCGGGGAAAGAAAATAACTTAATTTTGAACTGGGATGTCTTCGTAAATAAATTTAATAAAAAATATAAAGAGTTTGTAAAGGATTCTTGGTCGCTAAATTTAGCAAAATTATTGTTGGACCCTAGTATTAATGGTGGTAAGTTGTTTTATTATACCGGTAGAAAAAATAATAATTGCTTATTATTTCTATTTTCAGATTGTCGCGACTGTATTTTGTTTTTGTTAATTCATTGTGTACTCAAACCATGTTCAAGAATTGTGTACACAAATAAGGAAAGCAAATTAAGAAGTCAGTGGAAACCTAGTATTTCCGACAGTCAGGGAAGTGTAATTTTAGAAGTCACTATAATCAGTGATCTAGAGAGCAAAATTGAAGAGAAGAGGAAAAAATACTTGGCGTTTGGTCTTACACTTCAACCAATAATTGTGTGCATCGGAAAAGAATGGAACTGCTTAGAAGAATACTTCGTATATGTAGATGGGGTAATGTATAAATGCTCGACTTTTTTATCATCTCTGGACTTATGTTTTAAGATTTTTCAAACTTTTAATTTAAATTATCCTAAAGAAAGTTTACTGCCCTGGACTTTTCTTCAAAAGTATTTTTACAAAATAAGCACACTTTACGATATTAAAAATCCAAGTATTGCAAATTTTATAAGCCAACTAAATGATAACTAGTTTTACACTAATTTCATTACATTTTTTTTTTTCTAAATTCAAAATAGTAAAAAAAAAGTTACAAAAAACTATCTTACTTTGCAATTTCAAAAAGAATTGAACTTTTTCGTGGTTGAATTTATGCCCTTTTTTTATGTACAATATTGAATGCTCTCTGAGGTTGTCGAAAGATGTATAACTGTTTTGTTTGTTCCTACCCATTTACTAATATCAATGACTTATTGTTTCATTTTAAATATAGTCATCAAAAGAAGTCGTCTGACTTATATATTTGTAAACAAGATGCCTGTCCCCAATCTTTTCACTCAGTGTACTCTTTCAAAAGGCACTTAAAAAACCATCATCAACTTTCTGTTCATGAACAAGTTACAAGTGACGCAACTTTTCTTTGTTCAGAACATAATATTGGCAGCACTGCACATGGAAATAATAACGAAATGTTTGATTTTAGAGATATAGAGGAATCAATTTCAAGAGCTGCAGTAAAATTCACTTTAAATTTGCATTCTAAAAATAACTTTACTAGAAAAGATGTAACCGAAATTCAGAAACAATTATCAGAACATATTCTACCAACATTTTCTAATGGTTTGAAATCCCTAGTTAAAGAATGTAACAATTCTGTTTTAAACGAAAAGTTAATTGCACTTTCATCAGAAATTGAAGATCCATTTAAAATAATAAATACAGAATACAAATTCTTAAAATACCTAAAAGAAAATGATTTATTTGAGAGTCCAAAAGTATTTTCAATCAATAATCAAATAAGCGAAATTATTGTAAATGGCCGGCCGACATTATCAGAAGAAATAGTTAAAGGAATATTAATGCCAATGAAATTTCAAATAAGAAAATATTTCGAAGCTCCAAATGTTCTAAGCCAAACTCTGCAAAACTTGGTGAATATTGAATCAAGTGTTTTATTAACAAACTTTGCATCCGGGGAAATATGGAAAAAGAAAAAAGAAAAATTTCCTGATAAAACTCTTATCCCCATTTTCATTCACATAGATGATTATGAAATTGACAATTGTTTAGGTCCGCATGCAAAGGAACATTCAACATGCTCTATTTATTACAGTTTCCCAATAATTCCCTCTTTCTACCTTTCCAAACTTGATCACATTTTTCTGGGCGCTATAGTAAAACTCGAGAGATGGAGAATTTCGGAAATCATTCCTGTTTGTATCATTTTATTCAAACCTTAAAACAACTAGAATCAGAAGGGATTTTTTTAAAGGCTGATGATGTTGAGCGAGTAGTTTATTTCACCTTAGGACTTGTTTTAGGTGATAATCTTGGGCAAAATGCGGTTCTTGGTTTTACTAAATCATTCAATTCGAATTATTTTTGTAGAATTTGCAAATGCCCGAAATCTGAAACGAGAGTTATGAGTAAAGAAGGTGAAAATCTTGTCTTAAGAAACAGAGAAAACTATGCAGAGGATGTCGTTACAAACAACGTAAAATTGACTGGAATTAAAGAAAACTCAATTTTTAACTACCTCCAAAATTTTCATGTCACGGACTATTATGCTTTTGATATAATGCATGATATATTTGAAGGTGTTGCAAACTATGATCTCTGTCAAATTATTCTATACTTTGTACAAATTCAAGGAACGTTTTCCTTGGAAAATTTTAATTATAGGAAACAGCACTTCAATTATGGCGAAACAGAAATTGGCAATCTCTCTCCTCCGATACAACTGGAGAATTTAAAAAGCAATCATTTAAAAATTACCGCTCTTTCCGCTAATAATTGGGGATCTCATTCCAGAAAATAATCCGGTTTGGAACTTTTCTATAATTTTTGTAAAAATGTGCGATATGTTACTTTCGTCGTCTTTTGATAGGGACGATTTATTAACTTTGGAGAATACAATTCAACAACATAATGATTTATATCAGACTTTGTTCAAAACAAGTCTTAAACCAAAACATCATTTTCTTATCCATTACGTTAGAGCAATACAAAAGTCCGGACCATTAAAATATTTGTGGAGTTTCAGATATGAAGCCAAACATCGTGAATCTAAAATTTATTGTAAAGTTACTACATCACGCAAAAATATTCCTTTAACTCTGGCCATTAAGGCGGAATTAAAATTTTCTAACTTCATTAATACAAAAGAAATTTTTACAAAAAAGTTCTCTGTTGAAAGCTGTGTAAGAGATCAAATTAGATCAAAATTTTACTATAATTTATTATCATCTAGCGATTTAAGTACTATAAGTGAGGAATTACTGAATTTTTCTGATAATGTTCTGTATAAAGGAACTATTTATAAAAAAATCCTACTTCGTTGCACAAAAGTATGGAGATAATATTCGTTTATTTGAAATAGAAGAATGTATCTCCACTGAAAATAAGATTTATATTGTTGTCCAAGAACGAAAAGCTCTTTATTATAATAGTCATATAGTATCTTATGTTATTAGTACTGAAAAATTGAACTATTTACTTTTTGATTTAGATCATATTCATACACCTCCACTTCATCTCCATATAATGTCAAATGGGCAGTTAGTAGTAAGATTAAAAACATTTTTTTAAGTTTTTAAGTTTAGTGTTATAATAAATGTGTCGCTACTCTTTTTAATAAAAAGTTAATAATACAATATATAGTTTATTTTATTATTATATAGTAATATTATATTTCCCGACTTTTTTAAAGGGTAAGTATATTAATAAAACATAATTTTTATTCTCTTGGGTGATTTTGAAGTCACAGTAGGTATGTGAGTATTCTATCGAAAATTTGTTCATAAAATATAAATATCCTGTCTTGTTGATACGTAAAATAATAACAACATAAATTATGTTTGCGTATACGTATCATTTCATATTTGGAAAAATAGAGTTTACTTATTTTACCGTATTCACACAACACCTTTAACCGCACTTACACGGTATTCTAAGCCGCATTGTCCATATATTTTAACCACATTATTGCATCATTTTTACACGCAATGCTGTAGTATATTTAACTGCAAATACATTATTTCCAACCACATCTCTGCGGTATTTTTAACTACAGCTTACTGTTGCCTTAACAAGAAATGTTTGCATACCAATTACACCTTTTCGACTATGTAAACCTCAATTGAAATGAAAGTAACCGTATTATGATGTTACCTTTATCTATTTTTTTGAGAATGGTTTAATAGCAAGGATGCGGTTGGCCTAACTTGGAAATGTTGTTAGCTAAATTTTAAAGCAAATTGCGGTTGATGTAACAGCAATTTGCATTACCAACAACTGCACATTTTTCTGGGTGCGACTAATCATCGACAAGATAGTAGATAAGAAGTACCAATTGTTTATAGAGTTAAGAGGTGCTTTCATATTCGTACTACATATTTTTCGTTTCTCAAGAATAGCGTCTCATTCTGATTTAAATTTAGTTAGGCAGTTAGAAGTAAATGAATTTCTAGTTTTATAGATTTTGATCTCTTAGTACCCATAACATTGTTAATATTGTATTAACTCTAGTCTTTTGATTCTAATATAAGTTTAAGGTAAATGTAAAATTTGCACATCTCTAAAAAGGTAGACTAACTAACTAGCTATAACGGATGAGCGTTGTTGAACCTTCCTCCCCGTGAAGAGATTTAGACATATTTAAAATATGTAATAACGTCGCAAACATATAAATCAGATAGAAAACAAAAAGGTTAGTCCAGATCTCCTTACGAATCTAAAGCCTCCAACAAAGTAAATATTATAACAAAAGCTTAACAACAAAATAAGTAAAGACTCGAAATATATATATATCGAAATAGCTATAAGCTACTAAAACAAAACACTTAAACAAGCAATTTTAATTTCACAACTATATAAGGTTGTAATATAAATGAGAGTTAATTATGTGAAATAAACAATAAGTGTGTAAATCATTTAAAAATGCAACAACAACAAAAAAATATTGAAGCAGTGTCAACTATATAAATACTAACCTGCGCATTGGTCGAAATATAATATTGGCAGCAATGTTAAAAGCAGAAGTTCGAATTCTCGAAAATTCGAGAATGACATGAGAGGAGGCAACAACAGATCTGCAAAGAGCAAGCAGGTCTCTCTTCCAGTTTAATCTATCAGCGAGTGAAAACGCAAGATCGAGACTTCAATAAAAACAAAAAGGTGTTGTAACAAAGTTATTTTTCATCCAAACACAAAAAAAAACTTGAAACCAGTTAAAAAGGAGAGTTAAAAAAAAAATTAATTGCACAGTAAATAAATAAATGAAACTGCACTTAATTTAAAAAGGAGTTCGCAAAAAAAAAAGGGGATCTGGATACTGGACGGGAAAACTAGGAAACCACGTGGAAGGATGGTTAACTTCACTAAAAGCTAAGTGTCCTATTTTCAATTTGTTTGTTCTCAATTTTTTTCTTCTTTCAATTATCGTTGATAAGTACAGACTGGTTGGCGACGGCGACTTAATGATTAAGTGGTTTAGTGTAGTTAGTGTTAATTTGCAAGGTTTTTTTTTAATTCTAGATTTCCATATGATATGCTTTGCGGCGATATGGAAGTACCGCGATACGGCTTATAACGTAGGCAAAATAAATATAATAAATATTATTATCTTTTTTTTTTAAAGAGTGGATTCCTATAAAACAGGTTTCGTGGTTTACCCTGCTAATCGCAAAAGACCCCGTGGCGGCCTTAATAATCTTTTTTTGGATTGTACCCACACCCCATCTCCTGAGTCAGCACCACTGACTTATAACAATGGACTGAGCGTATTGCCATTTTCCGATAGGACAGCATGGCACAAGTTTTATAGTTCTCTCTTTCGCCCTATGGCAGAGTTGGAGCTACCAACACAAAATATTGCATTCGGGAACATTTGCTTATGCCATTTGATGTTTTTATGTTGGCTACAGATGCAATCACTTCAGAAGGAATAAGGTAAAGATAGAGTTTACCATGCTCCGTCTCTCTTGCCCATAAGCAGGATTCAGTTAAGAATAAATTTTGAACATTAAAGTCGGAATGAGTTTAATTCCTTATAAACGATTAAAATATCACTTGGACACAAGAAAATACATTTTTTTAATTTAATTCGATTTTCGGGTGTAAAATTTCATCTGATTGATTGAGTTTTACATGTTTTTTATGTAATCCTTTTAAAGGGTGCTCTAACGGTGATATACAGAAACACAATATTTTTTGTGCCACATGAAATAGCAAATCGCTCAGTCCATTGTTATAAGTCAGTGGTCAGCACGTACGTACCTGAGGAGTACGTAACAAAGCATGAGCAAAGAGAATGCGAAGAAAATGCCTGCTATTGGGCAATAGTGAATACATATTTTGTATGTATACCGACATATCGTCACGACCAGCACTGCATTGGCTTGAATCATTGGCAAAGGTAAACATATGGTGCATGTTTGTTTATTTCCATGATGCAAGACCCAGCGCTGTGGGTTGTATATGACGGTCAATTTTTCAAGTGCATAAGCGTTGTGTACTTGAAAATGGATTGCGACATTTTATGAGTTAGCGACTTTGTTTCCATTGTGATGCGACTGCATTTTCACATATGGGGAATGTTTGTTCTTTGAACAAATGGTCATGCGGAAATCTTGTGATAAGCGGAATGTGGGAATGTATCGCATTGTTTATGCGGAAATATTTGCTCTTAGAAAGCGAAACTATGCATGTGTAAGTATACATTTGGATTTTTAAGATGAACTTTTGAAGGTTTATAGGTTTGTTTACGTTTGAAATATCTTCCCTGAGAATTTAGAATTTCTCTACCGTGGGAATTGAAATTTGGATTTCCGGATATCGATGTGATTGATATTTGAGAATTTGAATGATGAAATATAAATTGAACAAATTGATGGAGCTTTGGCATTTAGCCCATTGGGGCAATGGAGAAAGTGATGAGGCTGTAGGCTCATTGCACACTTCTTCTGATGGGTTGACAATGGTATTACCTATGAACAACCCTGGCTTTACCTCTCTTTTAAAATATACTGATTCCGTAGTTGACGAAGTTAGAATTTGAATTATGTATTCAGAGCGAGCGGGAATTGTAATAATTTGTATGTATGTAGTTTGTTCGATTCATTTCGGTTTTCATTGGATTGGAAAATATATTTCGTTTTTTGTAGAATATTTGTTTTGGGGTACTTTTCACGTTTGGTGCTTAAATCCGATAAAGTATTGGGTAACTTGCTTTTATTAACACTTACATTGTTTGTTTCAGACTTCTTGTCATGGTTATCATATCTAAGATATGTATTTGGGTAATCTGATCGATACTGCTCTATGGGATAGGATGAATGACATTGCTTCATCTCTAGGGAAATGTACTTGTTTTTATAATTGATACAAGCGTTGTACCGGGACAAGAAGTCGTGGCCACTTAGACCGTCATATGCCAAGGCTGAGTTTTCTCCTACTATTTGGAAGGGATGTTCTATTAGAGAATTATTGTTTGATGTATCTGTCATTTTTGCCAGTATTAATCCTTCTGTAGTCGTAGATTCCGTAAATATTATCTTGCAGATTGCATCTTTATAGTAAATGCTGCCTGCTTTCAGGGTATTGAACTTTAATAAACTGATTTCTGCTCCTGTGTCTACGAGGAGCTTTGTTTCTTTATTCGAGCATACATTGGTATATATGGAAATAGTGAATGGAATTGGGGCTGATAGTAATTGGTATTTTGAGCAATTTGTTATCATTTAATAGTTTTGGTGTATTTAATTCGGATTGGTGTGAATGTCGGCTTTTGTTTTGATTTTCGAGGGGGCTGCCGACTAATTCCTCTCGCCTTGATTTGTTTTCCGAGTGTGTTAAGAATATTCTCGTATTTTGTACGTGATCTTTATCTGACCTTGTTTCATTTTGGGGTTGTATTGTTGAAGAAGGGGAGTTTTTAATATAATTAAAATTTGGAACCTGGTTGAAGTTGATCTGTTTTTGGGGTATTGTAATTTTATTGGGAATTTCTGTTCGCGATGACAATTCAGGGCTAAATGAGCCTGTGTTCTGCATTTGTAGCAGAAGGAGTTTTGCATTTGTGCTGATTGAGCTGTGCTGAAAGAATTCGTTGCGATTTTAGTTGCCTTTGACTCTTGGCGTAATGCTTGTTCACCAGTATATGTCATTATTGGCTTTAATGATCTATTTTCGTGGAGCTTGTCTAGGATTTGCAATTGCTCGCTTATTAATCCATCTTCAATGGCTCTAATAGCTTGTTTTTCGTTATCCTTTACGAGAGAATTTAACACTAATTTATCTGTTGTATATGAATGCATGGCTTCATTCATTCATGTGTCATATTAATTCGTTGCAGTAATTCTTTGACAGGCTCTCCTCTTCTTTGTCTTGTGCTTGCTAGCTTTGATTGGAGTACTGATTTTTCGATTTTTTCCTCGAATGTTTGTAGTAATATTTGCTTCAAATCTGACCACCTGCTTGTATCATTGTACTTAAGTATATTGTAGGCATCCCCCAAGTGTTTACTTTTATTGAAAATAAGGTTGTTGCGTCAATATTGGGATAGAGTCTATTAATATCATCACAACATGACACGAATTTATGGAGGTCTTTTGGATCGCCATTAAAATTTGGTATTAACGATTTAATTTCCGATAGGGAAATATGTGAACTTTTAATTTCTGTGCTTTCATTGTGAAAGTGTGAAGAGTTATTTCGTGTGTCATGTTGGTAATTAGCGAAACGGGTATCCAGCTGTTCTTGGATTGCAATAACAGCTTCTTCATATTCTGCTTCTGTTTTATAGAAAACATCTTCGGAGAAATATTTGTTTTCTAAATGTGACGTAGATTTGTTTGGAATGTGTTATTGAGCTCCTCGAATTCTGTCCAGTGTTTATATTTGGTTTTTGTTCTAAATATGTTCTGCTTGCTGTAGGTAAGATATCTGGGTTTAATGACTGTATCACTCGAGTAATTGATTTAATTTTGGTATTTAGACTTCTGAAAATACTTTCATTTTGTGGACCATCTGGTCCGTTATTAGCTTCTGTAACTTGTGTGTTGACTTGAATTCTCCACGAAGTTCTGGGTGATGGAATGTGAAAGGGGTTTTGCTGGTTCGCAGTACTTTCCGAAATTGATTTCAATCGTTCGGAAAGTGTTACTTTTGTTAGTTTGTACTGAGCACGATTCTTTAAAATAAGCGTGATCCTCCGTGAAGTCTTTATGTTTAATTATTTCTTCTTCTGTTACCTCGAATGCTGAGAGTGCGCTTCGCTTTACCGGCTTGGTGAGAAGCCCCTAGTATTTGCCTAATTGCACTGTTTTTTTCTATTTGAGATGAGCAAAGCTCATCAAAAGAATTGGTTTTTTCAGTCATGACTAATTTGTAGAGATAACAGGCGGAGGGTTAGGTATAAATAGAATATAGAATTTTATAATATTTGGTCAGATTTGGTTGAATACTCCTTTTTCTGCTGGACGATAGGCTTGTTAAATCCTATCGCAGGGGATCGATATATCATTTTTATTTGAAAAAGAAAAAAATCACCTTTCACTGTACCTTTAACTCTATCCAATGTTGTTTGCTTCAATGTTGGTTGACGATGAAGATGTTGTTTTCTGTTTGACTGCCTGGTTTGTGCGTCTTGGGCGACGACTTCTAGTTGACTAGACTTTACTTTTTCTATTAGATTTCACTTTATTTAAACTTATCTTTTATTTCCGATCAACACTCCGTGATTTTTCAAAAAAAAAAAAAAAAAAAAAAAACTCACTTCTTCTCTCGACGGATTCAAAAAAACGACTCCTCGAGGATCGGCGATATTGCACCCAGGTACCGATCACAAAACTTCAAAAAGCTTTTTTTATTATTTTTATTACTTTCCCACGACGTGAAAAATCGTACGTGGAATATATAAAAATTTTAGACGCAGTGCATATACATGAAATCTGATATGCACTTGAGTCTTGTAAAAATAATATTTTAGGCGATAACAATAATTATGTGTTTGTATGTACACACGATTAAGTTTTATGAATTTAGCGGAAAAGCTGTATGTAGGTATGTATACATGCCGTGTGAACGAAATGTATGACTGAAAACAAAATGCACTTTATGCTGAATTGCATTTTGTTGCGGTACGTAAATGCATTTGGGTCACAACATGGATAGAATTTTAATTTCAGTTTTAATTAATATTATGTTAGTATCTAGAAACACAAATTTTCATTAGTTTAACCTTTCCCTATCTCTTAATCTCAATAACTTTCCTAACTTAAAAATTTGACATATTCTAAGGATCCGATGTTCATTCCTCTTCTAAACTTTGACCTAGTTTGGCGGTATGCTTGTACCCTTCTCTGCATGAAATGTCGGACCAGACTAGGAATGCTCCCCAAAACTGCAACCTCCAATTTCAACGTGCACGCTAGCGCAAGACCGAGGATCACGTACTTCACCATTCAATAAAAGCAATTCGTACCAACTCGGGTTTCATGCTTCATCATGCCTAAAAAATGTTGCAGGGAACTATACAGTCCCATATGCATGTTTCGGAGGAGCAAGACTCGACAAGACCTGGCGACCCTTTTGCAATGGTGTGATATCGGGATATTTTTTTCTTCGATATGCCAGACGAAATATTGGGCCGACAAAATACAGTAGACTTACAAAATGTTAATCCCAACTTGGCATTCAGCCTCGAAATCCTCACAGTCGCAATGAGTAAAAATCAGCAGTCGTTGCAAAATCTGCTGTTATCTTTTCCTATCGCCACTATACAATAATCCAATTTGACTTATATCCTTCAAATTCCACTATCAGCTTCCAGTAATTTTTCCCTTTTTATTAATTTTATCCTTTTTGGCTCACGCCATATTTTCGGAGTCCTTTTTTAGCCAAAAGGCTGCCGCTGCCACGTGCCTGACACATACCAAAAGAGCAGGGGCTCGTACACCACCTACCTTACCTTGTAATGAAGGCGCAGATCTCATGCTTTCTTATGCCACTGCCCCTTCCATTAAACGATACTGTGCGGCGTTAGGTATACAGTATCCCTTTTAATGATCTGAAATGCGAGGAGTGAAGGAGCGGACCTAGTCAAACCTCATATGAGGTCTCCGGGAGAGTGAAAGGAGAAAGCAGTGAAAACCTCAGATCATAGTTAAGTTATAATAAAGGAAATTTTATTCACATTATTATGAAGCTCTATAATTTACCTATTGCTAGGAGATCGCCCTCACAGATAAACTACCTGAATTTATTACAGTGATTTCAGTGCCTACACTCCGATACTTCTACCATAACACCATGGTATGGTGTGTTCCGAGGAACAGTCTAAAACGTATCACTCGTTATATCCTAGTCAATCAACAATCGATAATGAGGAGGAACAGGCAATAGCGCTTGCATTCCTGGTCACTACTACTTAAGGTAAGTCTAATCGGATTCAAAAAATTTTATTCTATATTGTTATGGCTTAATCAAATTTGAAGCAAAAAAAACCTTTTACTCGATGTCATCATTTGCGGTCTAATCAACTTCACAAAATAATTCTTACTTGACATCGTTGTAGTCAGACCAAATTCACAGAAAAATTTAATACATATTGTTGCAGGTAAGAGCTATATCTATTCAAATTCAAATAAATATATGGTATAGACTTTCAATACTAATTCTAAAGTCTAAGGTTACCTCATCACTATTCTTGAAATTTCTTATCTCTCTCTAAGATTATTCTAAGATCCAAAATACATTTTTTTCTTAATTTTTTTTTTTTTTTTTTTCAAAAAAAGAAATCTTTTTTAAGTACGCCTGAACTGTATCTACATTGATTTCCTCTTTTTCTTTTGACCTTCCACTCAGTAGCTCCGGTCAAAATATAATATTTCGTTTAAACTAATATAGTTAATAAATTAAGAGAGTAACGACTTATGTTTTTTTCTTTTTTTGCTGGGGAATCCACCGCAGAGGCCTTCGAGATGATCCGCTGTGATACTGTCAAGAGAATTTGAAAAAAAACATTTTCGAACATTCGGTATAATACTTGACTTGGCCGAACCATGTAATTGCTAACCTAAAAAAAGGATTATTCCTTTACAAAAATCATATTAACTTATAAATTACAAATTTCAATGAACTTCCTTTGATGTGTTGAAAAGGGGGTCCACGTGGGAGGTTCGGCGCGTTTTAAACGACCACTGGACTTGCTCTGTTGCAAATTATTCCTGCCGTGTATCTACATTTGCGACTTGTGAATTCGGGAAAAAATTGTTGAACTCATATGGATGAATTTCTGGCTGGACAGCTACACATTTATTACTTCCAATGAATAGAAAAGTGACCACTCAGTACAATGGATATCCAAAAAAAACCTTTCACGCTGCTTAATGGGTACTACAAAAGGTGAACGTGACTCCTCCGTGATTTCGGGTACCACCACAATGTAGGATTATACAGCGTATTATTATTAAAATAACAGTATATTATTTCTGGCTTCTGGCGAGTTTAAGGGTATAATTTATGGCACATTTTGACGAGGCCCACGTTGCTGAAACTTTTTATTACCGCTCTCTCGTTCTGTATTTGATCTCGACCATCCGACAAAATTACTGGTTCTTTCTCTACCTTTTGTAATATACACACGAGCGGCGCAAATTGAAAACTTTTTACTCGCGTAAAACAAGCCGAAGGTTTTTTATTCTAATCTCTTCGTCACCCGCCTAGAATCTCACGTCCTCTTGCCAAGAACATAATTGACAACCCGCTAGCAGGAAGTCTGCTTCTTCCTTTCTTTCGGGTGCGTTCCGCGCGCCTGGTTCGCTATCCATATAGAAAACAGTAGGCCAAGTGTATATGGTGTCACTAGTCTCAGTGTAGCATACTGCTACATGCCGTATGCTACGACCATAACAACTATTAGGCCCATTTTGTACAGTGTTACTCGAGTAATAATAAAGTAGCAGATTGAACAAAAAAAGCAAAAAAAAAAAAATATACTAAGATTAAATTAACTAGGGTGTTTTGAAGAGAAATAAATACAACTTTTGATTGATTATAGTTGGGTTGCTATATTCGACTGAACTAGTTTAACAAAATTAGTTGACAAGAGAAAGTGATTGAAATGCTTAGATTGAAAAAGCACAAATGTATACAAGTATATGAAACTAATTGAAAATACAAAGGGAACTTTATATGTAGGTAATTATACTGACGTCACTTTGGTACATCACCGCCCGCCTCGTCCTTACGACGAAGCTCCGCCCGCCGTAAAGTCTTTTGATATTAAACTGAATCGTGGCTGGGTAAAGGACAGAACTTAGTGATTGGACGTTTGATGATGGTGACTTTGCATTTGATGGAGACTATACGTACTAATCCATCGGTTCCAGGATGAGTCTGTAGTATTCGTTCAAGAGCCCACTGATATGGAGGGAGGTTTTTGTCACGGGGAAGGACTGTACTACCAATCTCAATATTGGGCGTTGTCGTGGTCCATTAAGTACGAACTTGAAGATTGCTTAAATATTCTAGCGACCACCTTTTCCAAAAGTTCTCATACATTTGTTGAATCATGTGCCATCTGGCCAAGCGATTCACACTGATGCCTTGTGTACTCTGTTCGGAAAGTGTTAACGGTGATGATCCCATTAAAAAATGTCCAAGAGTTAATGCTTCTTCTTCTCTACGGTCTGAGCTGATTAGGCAGAGTGGCCGGGAATTAAGGCAGGCTTCTATTTTTCTTTTTATAAATAACTATTAAGAGTACCAACACGCGAAAGAAGCTGAAACTGCGCTGGACGCAATGAGTACAATTGGGCCTTCGCCTTCATTGTCTTGATAGTGATCGAAAAAGAGTGACAGTGGGTTTCCAATTGATAGTCCGCGGTATTCTGATAGGGAGCTCGATTGTTAGGTGTCTCAAATACAAAATATAAGTGCATCCTGTAGCTCGGAAGCGGTTAGAGATTCCAAATTCCGGTCTGATGAAGTTTTTCTCGTATTACATATGAAGCGATTAAAATTATGCTGTTATTCGCTACAGACGACGAAGACATGAAACTTTACTGATCTATTCCCATGATATAGGTACTTCAAATGCCGTACTAAAAGAAATATTCGATGATCTTTCCTCTAAGTCAGTTTTCTCAATTGAACATAAAGGCTTTCGAGTCTGGCCAATACACCGAAGGCAGTTTAAGAAAGCCTTGACCTAGGCCTCCAAAGGTCGTGCTTGATTAGATCCGAAAATGCAGGGTTGTATGAACCTGGAATATGACGCCAACGCGCTGAAGGAAGAAGTTCTTGTATTTGACTGCACCTGTTGCAATAAATGTTTTCCATTTTGAAGGGTAGGATTTCAACAAAGGAATGACAATTTGAGAATTACTCCAGCAATGTACTGGTATATCGGAAAATTTTAATGACGTCTGCAGATTCTTGACTAATCGAGCCATCAGGTGTGCTCCACATAATTCAAGGCGTGGAATGGGCAATTGTTTGATTGGTGCTCTAGTTTTCGACCAGAGAAAGAACATATGAATATTTTCATAGTCATGACAGACTCGTAGATATGATAGAGCGACGTAGGCCTTTTCAGATACGTCAGAAAAGGCATGAATCTCGTAGCTTAGGTTTTTAGAATAGCAGTCAATCCATCTCGGAGCCGTGATGTTTTCAAGACGAGGCAGCTCTTAGAACCGGTGAATTCAACTCTAGACTTTTTCGAACCAGACTTCTTGGAACTTACACTTTGCTTGCAAAATAGATGGTGATAAGAACCCGAGGGGATCATACAGTTTTGCTACGTTCGATAATGTTATGGTCGTAGCGTATTGCATATAGCAATATGCTGCACGTACTGTAAAGTGTATATCGGCTGCTATCCACAGCGGAAAGCGAACGCACCCGACCGAGAGAATTGCATTTCCTCACGTTCAGGCGCCATGTCGACGTGACAGATAAAAAGAAGAAGAAGGTCGGTGACAAATTTTTCCGGGACTGTGTGATAGACTGAATGGATCGGCGAATTTTGTTTCTAAAATAAAAATAAAAAAAGGGACTTTGGACGATTGTGCCACCCAAAGTCGATGGGAGGATGGGGCTTGGCAGGAAGGCATGCCATCTGCGCCTTCAATGAAACATAGGTAAGTGACGTAAGGGTCCCTTCAGGACCGAGTGTGTGCTGGCTCGTTTATGTAGGCATGAAGAATTTTTTTTTGATTATGGGTGGTGACAGCGGCAGGCATTTTCGGGAACCTCCCCACACTCTCCGCCACCCTTAGCCGAGGTGCTAGCATGCCGCCCTGTGCTATCACTGTCATCGAGTGATCTGTCAGCTCATGCTGGCAGTTTGGACTTCAACGTCCTAACCATTCACTCTCAACATACTTCCATAACAAAAATGGCGCCCAACGTGGGGCCACTTCAATTAGACTTCGGTGGTCTAAATGTAACTTTTACTGAGGATTGTGATTACTTCGAGAGATGGGCATTTGGCTGTTAGCTAAATAGCCTGACTCGGTAATCGCATAATCAGTGGAAGTTATATGTGGACCTGGGTTTAATTGTTTGTTATTAGTTGAAATTTTTCAGTAAAGTAAAGTTTTTAATGAAAGTTTTTGAAAGTTGAAGTTCAGCTTTAGGTTTGACTTCGGCCAAGCCTCAAGCCTGAACCGTTTGTTGAATTTTTTTTGGTTTTTTTTTGAAAGATTTTGAAATGATTTTGAAATTGATCTTTCCCGCTGGCCTTCTGCCATGGAAATGGTGGGTGGCCTCACGAAATTTTTTGTTTGAGCTCTTGTGGAGACATGTCTCTGTTGGCCAACTGGCTGGACAGAGTTATGAATCTGCGAGACAGCTTCTTGGCTTCCAGCTAATTAGTTGACCAGATTCATGACTCTGCCCGGCTAGCGAACTAACTGGACATGAGGATCCGGCGAGAGAGAGGAGAAAGAGTTCTCGGAGGATGGGATTGATGCTGGAGATCTTCAGTAATCAGGAGTTGGTACATTGCTAACTGCCTGGCTGAAGAATCTCTAGTAGTATTCTCAGTCTTTGATACCTCCGACTTTACTCTTCCCGGATTTCTGCAAGAACTCGGATTGTTTTCAACACACACACTCACGTCACTTGCCTATATCCTGTTCTGACCTTGTGATAGGGAAAAAGGGAGAAATTGTCTAACCTTTGAGAATTTTGAAATGTTTGATTTGCTTTCGTGATCCTTTTTAGATTCCTCTTAATCTTCATTTTTTGAAGATTCGTATTCGACGAAGTTTTGTTTCCTAAAATTTTTTTTCAATTTCCTCGGACGTTTGGGAAGATACTTTCTTGAACTATAATATCTGGTCCCAACTTGCAAACTTTTAATTTTAGTAGGTGCATAAAATAGCGCGGAAGTCTCTTAATGGTATATAGAAGCTTCCTCTTTTGTTTATGGTAATTATTTAGAAGACAAAGACTGTATATTTATGAGGATATTTTGAATTTTGTAGTTAAGGACATTTTTATATTATTTATCGGTTCTGTAGTTCGTTTTTCGTAGGAATGTACAAAATTTTTTCTACATCTGAAGGCGTTTCGTTGCTTACTGCATATATACGCATTATATACCATCAATGGATTTTTATATTACGGGTATGTACCGGTTGTTAATAAGGTTGTAGTGATAATAATTATCTACTTGGAATTTAGTTAGCCACTCTCGTTCATTCTTATCTACATAATACGCGTTAATAAATTTAAGAGTTCGTTAGCTTCGATTTTTTTTTAATTTCTTTTAAATTTCTCTGACTGTCTTTTTCAAACCTTTGGGTTGTAAAACTTTTTCCAACTTTGACTTACGATGGCTACAATGAGGACACCGCCTCCAGGGCCGAACGAAGTGAATAGGTTACGTGAGCCATGTACGATCTGTCGAGACACAAGCTGGTCAGCTGAACAGAAGCCTGTCATGACCACGTGTGGACATGTCTTTCACGATGCATGTATCCAAACTTGGGTAGGCGCACATTCCAGTTGCCCTAACTGTCGACGCTGCCTCACGCCACAGGACATCACTAGTTACACGGGTGCCTTTCCAAAAAAGTCAAAGAAAGAGAAGCCCGCGAAGTCAGCCAGGCGTGACTCATTGCCAACCTTTGAATTGCCAAACCGTAACTTTGACCTGCCACCCTCTAATCGACGATCGTTGTCTCCAGGAATGCCTGACTTACATTCAAGGACTTTTGTAAACCCGAGTCCTCGACGTGATAGTCCAGCGCGCACAGCTCAAGATCACAATACCTCAGCTGCTACGGATGCGCTGATAGCAGGCTTGAGCATAAAGATGGAAGACCTAATAAACCGAGGTCTCCAGCAGGGTTTAAATGTTTTGGGGTCTGAGTTAGGAGACGATATCAGACAACAAGTAGCAGCAGCAGTGCCGCCAGCAGACTCCACACGACCTCCTTCGTCCAGAAGCAATCAGAGGCCTTCAAGTGATTTCCCTAATAGGGGAAGACCATCTTTTAGGAGACCATCACCACCTTTTGGTCAACTTTTTGGTCAACCTTTTGGTCAATCTTTTGGTCCACCTTTTGGCCAACCTATAAATCAGCCCAGACCGTATCTTATACCACCTCAACTACCTCAACCTCCACCACCTATGCGTGCTCCTGCTAATGTAGGATACCGACGATCAGGCAGTCCAATAAGGAGATGGAACCTGACCTATAAAGGAAATAACTCGGAACTCTCAGTCGACGAGTTCATCTTCAGAGTCGAAGCGCTCACGCACTCCGCTCTTGAAGGGGATTTTGGGTTATTGGTCAGGAATATGTTAACGCTACTGACAGGACCAGCTAAGGACTGGTATTGGTCGGTACTACGTCAAAATCCATTTCCAATTTGGGACGTCATTAAGATGGGATTGTATACCGAATGGGGAACGCCGAAGGATGATTTGAAAACTAGAGTGCAACTGATATCAAGAAAACAATCACCACCATCTGGGGTTGCTGCGCGATCAGTTACAGAACGCTATGCCGGACCAAGAATTTCTGGAGATTGTCAAATTGAATCTCTTGCCGGAGATTCAAGAAAAAATCTGTCTGCATCCTACTGATAGGATAGGACAACTGAGATCGTGGTCACGCGTATCCAAGCTACACAGACACGGTATTCGACAGCTGGAAGCTGGAACCTTTACCGGAACCAACGAGTGCATGAAGTTGATAATATTCCGACATTAGACCCTGAACTGGCATTAGCGACAGGAAATGACAACAGCCTAGGTGATATATCTAGTATTTCGACCAAACACTCTATTGTATGCTGGACTGTGACCAGTCCGGTCAATGTTATCAAGATTGTAGACAAGAACGACAAGTAGTGTTCTGTTATGGATGTGGACGGAAGAACACCATCAAGCCAGATTGCATTCAATGTCAACAGAAAAACTTCAGACGGGTCAGGAATACCACCACCTCTTTCCGACCAACGTTGACATCACGAGTAATCAATGCAACGAACCCTCCAGTTCAAGCTGTGAACAAGGAGGAAGGTCCGCTCCATTAGTAGACACTAACGATAACTCCCTGATATGTCCTCTGATATCATTCAGTGACTCTGATGATATCAGAAATACACCTGAGTGTACGATTACGTCATTAATAGAGGCGGAGAACTTAATAGACTTCTCCGCAGATCTTCAGGCTCCCATTTCCACTTCTGGGGAGCCCATGACATTGCTAGACACTTCCTTAGAAGAGTCTTTAATCTTCGATGTCCCGTTGACACCTATAGCACGTGTAGCTGACAAAGTCACTGAGCAGGAAATTTGGCCTCCTGTCATTTCTGTTTTAAAACGGCCACTGTTCCGTCCACATGTAAAATCCCTCGATGCAGCTTCCTTCCCTAGTTTGCATTTCCTAAAAAGATACAAAAAAATGAACACAAAGAATTTCATCTTAAAATAATTTAAACAAAAATACTTATCTAATATAAGGGAACTTCCTCCCTTTGGTCCAACGCCGTCCTGGGGCTTGCTCCATGATATTTCACCTGGAAATAAACAAAAAACTCTTATAAATAACTAATAATATTAATAAATATTACAAACTTACCATTTCTCAAGCTTCTCTCCGATTATTTACGTTGACATGTCAAAATGTCAACATATCACATCATATGTTCTCGCCTTCAGAGTTCAGTGCAACTCAATGGTCTCATATGACCTCACTGCGGGACGCCGCCATCAAAGTATAACAACTTTGAGAACGAGCGTTGTCAAGGCAACCTATCATGAAGCCGAAGCGTAGCGGTTCGCGGCGGCTATAAAAAGGCGACGAGCTGCAGCAGAATTATCCATTCCCAATTCAGAATTTGATCTGAAAACATCAGAATTTACTCTGATTTTCCTAAATTATCCAAACCTAATTTTGTTCTCCCACCTGAGTAGGAATTTACTCCTACTGCAGAAATATAATTCTGCTTATATTTTATCTCCCACCTGAGTAGGAATTTACTCCTACTGCAGAAATTTGATTCTGCTTATATTTTATCTCCCACCTGAGTAGGAATTTATTCCTACTGCAGAAATATAATTCTGCTTATATTTTATCTCCCACCTGAGTAGGAATTTACTCCTACTGCAGAAATATAATTCTGCTTATATTTTATCTCCCACCTGAGTAGGAATTTACTCCTACTGCAGAAATATAATTCTGCTTATATTTTATCTCCCACCTCAGTAGGAATTTACTCCTACTGCAGAAATTTAATTCTGCTTATATTTTATCTCCCACCTGAGTAGGAATTTACTCCTACTGCAGAAATTTAATTCTGCTTATTATTATTTTATCTCTCACCCTGAGTAGGAATTTACTCCTACTGCAGAAATCTACTTCTGCTTTAATTTTATCTTACGTCTAAGCAGGAATCTACTCCTGCTGCAGAAACATACTTCTGTCATTATAAATATTTTTGCATTACTGCTACCGTGCTTATACGTGTAGCACAAAACTTCTATTGTATTAATAGTAGATTTTCCTCTCTCTTTTCAGAAATAAGGGGAACAAACCTCAGCGGGAGTATTTAGTATCGTCTTTTACTGAATTTATTTGTTGAATTAATATAGTGATAGTATTGAATTTTGTGGTAGGCTAGGTAATTTTAAGCATTGAATTATTTCTTCATAGGTTAAGTTTTGTTTGAATTTGTGATAATAGTTGTAAGCAATTGAATAAATTTTATATTTGAATTGAGACAAAGCTGAGTTATCCTTTTACAACCGGCACCCCCCTTTAGCTTGAGCACAGATCTCACATTGGTCCTTCGAGCCGGATAACTCAGCTATTCAAATATAGAATTGAGAAAAATATTGCTTATTACATCACAGTGAGAAAAAACTAAGCCTCTCCATTCAAAACCATTCAAAAGGTCTACAGATAACGAATCTGACGTCGGGGACGAGACCATTAGCTCAGTATTAGAGTTGGTTGAGTCCCAAAAACAGGTCAAAGAGTTAATGGAAGACCTATTTAAAAGGCATCAAAGAGAAGGCAGGAAAAAGACTGTCAAATCGACAGAGAAACGTTTACAAACGTTCACCGAATATTGGAAAGAATTCCAAACACGGCATAGGGTAATTCAAAAGAGAGCGACAAAGGAAGATCGCAAATTAGAATATTTCACGAAAGAGACATTTAGTGATGTACAGGAGTATTACATCGAAAAAGCAGCAAGCATGGAAGAGGATATAGACAAACTAACACCAACGCCTGTCAACAATCCTCCTCAGACTCAGACATCACATGCTAGCACAAATTCATGTAATAATGAAAGACTCCCCAGAATTAAACTTCCTACCTTCAATGGAGAATACTCTACGTGGATTTCATTCCACGATTTATTCAATTCGGTTATACACAACAACAATAATTTAAGAGACGTTGACAAATTGTATTTTCTAAAGACAAATCTAATAGGAGAGGCTGAAAATTGCTCAGGCATTACGAAGTATGCGATGCAAACTACCGACCAGCTTGGCAGCTCCTAAAAGAACGCTATTCCAATAAGCGAATTTTAGTCAACGTACAATTAAAGAAATTATTATCTCTCCCACCCGTACACCATGACACTGCCGATAATATTAAACGTCTGCTAGACAACATAACCGAAGCGTTATTAGCATTACAAAACTTAGGAATAGAAACAAGGAATTGGGATCCACTGATCATATACTTGACAGTGCAAAAACTACACCCAGACACACACCAATTATGGGAGCAAAGTTTACAGAGTAGCACAGACCTACCTGAATTAAAGACTTTAACCAAATTTCTAGAGTCTCGCTTCCGAACTCTAGAAATGATTGGAAACAAGATTACGTCATCCAACATGACACAGAGAAAACCATTCTCACCCAAACCTACATATGGTCTCTTGAACAGAAATAAAAGTTCAACACCAAATCACCCTCCTACAAAAAAATCCTCTTGCAGCCATTGCAAGGGTGACCATATCATATTTCACTGTCCTACCTTTAGAAATATGAACACCCGACAACGACATGAAGTTGTCACAAATAAGCATTTATGCAAAAATTGCTTATCTCCCAACCACATAACCTCAAATTGCACTAGCAATAAAAAGTGTTATCATTGTCAGCAAAATCATAACACATTGCTCCACTATGAGCGAAATAATTCGGTGACAGAATCACCCAATCAATCCTCCCAAAATTCCAATATGGAAGCTGAATTAAGCACACCCACCTATGGAAATGATGAACAACAAGTTCAAAGTTTTCTAACCGCAAACATGAAAAGAGCTCTTCTCTCTACAGCTCTGATTAACGTCACTGCACCATCCGGTCTCACGATGACATTCCGAGCGTTAGTAGACTCAGGGTCACAAGTGTCAATCATGACAGAAAAGGCCTTTAAGCTATTACGACTTAAAGGATCTCGAACCACCCAAGAATTAATTGGAGTTGGTACAACTCCCACCAATACAGCTGTACAAGAAGCTACAGTCACAATTAATTCTTTACACACCAATTTTAAAGTTGCAAGTAACATGCTCGTGATTAGAAAAATCACAGAAGTGCTGCCAACCAATGTAATTGAAGTGTCAAACTGGAGACACATTCACAACCTCCCGCTAGCAGATCCTACCTTCTCAATTCCAGCAGAAATCGATATTCTTCTTGGAGCAGAAGTATACGCCGCCATTATCAAAAATGGTATAAAGAGAGGATCTGGCAACTCTCCAACAGCCCAAAACACAGAATTGGGTTGGATTCTGGTTGGAGGAGTACCAGAAACAGAACGCACAACTACGACTGTGCTATCCACCTACACCACAACAAACATTAAATCAAACAACGAACTAAAAAGAGTTTGTAAATGCACCAATACGTCAACAATACCACCAAAAGACAGACTCCACGCTGTAACAAGGCAACGCCTTCCCTCCAAAAATTATGCATTCACCAAAAATCATGATGTTCCGAAAGACCAAGATTATCAGAGAAAAAATTGGAGAAATGCTTCAAGTAAAACAGTGAAACACTACACCTTAACCACATTCTCCACCTTTAGTACAAAAGGAAAAGGTACATCAAAACTGTCGCCATCTCGATCAGGTTCAGCTACTTCACACCCGACACAAACTGAATTCGATTGTAGAAAAACTCAGAATCTCAGTACTAGATGGCGCCACTATAGTCAAAAACCTTTTCACTCTACACTAGTAATGAAAGAGAATACTAATTCACCAGCGACACAATCTGAAGCAAAATATCCCCATACTTTGCACAAAAACACATATGGAAGGATGAAAAAAAAATAAAAATAATAGATTTTCTAATTCCAATTAAAGAAAACTAATATCAAAATCCCTTTAAAGTACCCTTCTCAAAATATTTTTAAAATCTCTCCTATCAAAAATAATTTCAAAATCCCCGCCAATAACACTTCTCTTTGGCATTACTAAATAACAAAATTTGCCGTTATATTTAAATCCGCCAAAATTCACATCAGTTTCGAAAGTTGTCAAGTGTATATTAGTGCGGTCAGGTTTTAGATTCCGTTTTTTTATTTGGTTTTAATTTTCCTTATATATTATTTTTTGAGTTAAATTTTTAACAATGGAGAAAGTGCACGGAATTTTAAATCAAGAATCTGTTGATTCCATGGATACAGGCTTGTCACCTACACCACCAGAGCTTTTGACTTCCTTTAAGCCAATTAGGCCATTGAGCCCATTGCCACCAACGCCAAAGAAGGCAGAGCAATTCAAATCGGCCATTATACGACCGCCACCTCACGATATCTTGCCTGTGAACAAACTTTTCCGGCCATTCGAAGCAAGGCCAGCTGCAGAAGAAATCAAACGTTTGAAAAAGGAAGTCAAACCGACGAATGACTTTAAATTCAAAACCAGGCCCAGGGAAAATAACCCAGCAGTTCGTATCCCGACAATGCCCCAAATTCCTACCAAAAGCCCAAAGGTGGCCTGTAAAAATAATAAAACAAGTTCAAAGGAAACATGTCAAACACCATTGCCTCAGTTAATGGATATACAAATCAAGTCACCGATCGAATTAGCGACTCCAGGGATCCTAGTCGACTTGGTTGGAAAAATAATGGCTACTCCCATCGTAATTAAACTGTTAGAAACGAATAACATACCATGGGACCAGATCAAAAGGGCAAAAAAATTCTTCCGATGCACACTTCCTGACGGCAGCATTCTAAAAATGACAAGAAGAAAGGACGTATTCCACTTCTTTAAACAAGACACAGTAAGTTAATTTAAAACCAAACGATTTTATTAAAACTATAATAAAAATTCCATATATATATATATAAATTGCCTCTTCAATTTTGAGGCGGGAGGATGTTCCGTCCACATGTAAAATCCCTCGATGCAGCTTCCTTCCCTAGTTTGCATTTCCTAAAAAGATACAAAAAAAGGAACACAAAGAATTTCATCTTAAAATAATTTAAACAAAAATACTTATCCAATATAAGGGAACTTCCTCCCTTTGGTCCAACGCCGTCCTGGGGCTTGCTCCATGATATTTCACCTGGAAATAAACAAAAAACTCTTATAAATAACTAATAATATTAATAAATATTACAAACTTACCATTTCTCAAGCTTCTCTCCGATTATTTACGTTGACATGTCAAAATGTCAACATATCACATCATATGTTCTCGCCTTCAAAGTTCAGTGCAACTCAATGGTCTCATATGACGTCACTGCGGGACGCCGCCATCAAAGTATAACAACTTTGAGAACGAGCGTTGTCAAGGCAACCTATCATGAAGCCGAAGCGTAGCGGTTCGCGGCGGCTATAAAAAGGCGACGAGCTGCAGCAGAATTATCCATTCCCAATTCAGAATTTGATCTGAAAACATCAGAATTTACTCTGATTTTCCTAAATTATCCCAACCTAATTTTGTTCTCCCACCTGAGTAGGAATTTACTCCTACTGCAGAAATATAATTCTGCTTATATTTTATCTCCCACCTGAGTAGGAATTTACTCCTACTGCAGAAATTTGATTCTGCTTATATTTTATCTCCCACCTGAGTAGGAATTTACTCCTACTGCAGAAATATAATTCTGCTTATATTTTATCTCCCACCTGAGTAGGAATTTACTCCTACTGCAGAAATATAATTCTGCTTATATTTTATCTCCCACCTGAGTAGGAATTTACTCCTACTGCAGAAATATAATTCTGCTTATATTTTATCTCCCACCTCAGTAGGAATTTACTCCTACTGCAGAAATTTAATTCTGCTTATATTTTATCTCCCACCTGAGTAGGAATTTACTCCTACTGCAGAAATTTAATTCTGCTTATTATTATTTTATCTCTCACCCTGAGTAGGAATTTACTCCTACTGCAGAAATCTACTTCTGCTTTAATTTTATCTTAAGTCTAAGCAGGAATCTACTCCTGCTGCAGAAACATACTTCTGCCATTATAAATATTTTTGCATTACTGCTACCGTGCTTATACGTGTAGCACAAAACTTCTATTGTATTAATAGTAGATTTTCCTCTCTCTTTTCAGAAATAAGGGGAACAAACCTCAGCGGGAGTATTTAGTATCGTCTTTTACTGAATTTATTTGTTGAATTAATATAGTGATAGTATTGAATTTTGTGGTAGGCTAGGTAATTTTAAGCATTGAATTATTTCTTCATAGGTTAAGTTTTGTTTGAATTTGTGATAATAGTTGTAAGCAATTGAATAAATTTTATATTTGAATTGAGACAAAGCTGAGTTATCCTTTTACAACCGGCACCCCCCTTTAGCTTGAGCACAGATCTCACAGCCACCAAGCTCTGATAAGACGAGTGGGCGTGAGCCAGTTTTACATCCGCTGACGTCGTATCATACGCGTCTGCGGAAATACAAAGCAGCAAGAGGCCGAATCTTCTCCTCAGTGGCGGAGTTAGCTGAAATAATGTTTCCGGATCGGGATATGAGACCGAAAAGAAAACGATCAACCGTTCGTTGGCGGTAATACTGTCGACGAATGAAACAAGAAAGGAAAAAACTGGCACAGATTTCCGTGTCGATGCCAGACGACATTCGACCGTACGCCGAAGTAAAGCTGCTCGGGCGAACTGAGAATGGATTACTTGATAGTGGTGCCACTGTCAGTATTCTAGGCCAGGGAGCTCTCGAGAAACTTGCGGAAGCAGATGTCGAATGGAAAAGTATCGGACACAGGTCCAAGTAGCTAATGGTGCCATGACGACTGTGCATGGTCATGTGAACTTGGATGTCACTTTCCGTGGTAAGACCCAAAACGTGCGTTTTTACGTGGTTCCTGGGCTCACACAGGCACTATATCTGGGAATAGACTTCTGGCGTCTATTTGGGTTGGCTCCAGATGTCCTGGGTATAGTCGCAGAAGTGAATTCAAGTGGAATAGCTACCTCTGACACCGACTGCCACATCCTTTCGAGTTTCGATCAGCAACGCTTAGAAGCCACAAAACAGCTTTTCCCCTCTTTCGCCTCGTTAGGCCTTGGGAAAACATCACTGGTCACTCACAAGATTGAAACGAATGACGCCGCCCCGATAAAACAGCGCTTTTATCCGATCTCGCCGGCAGTGCAAAGTTTGATGGATGCTGAATTAGAGCGAATGCTATCGCTAGGTATGATAGAGGAGAGCCAGAGTCCTTGGAGCTCTCCAGTTGTTCTGGTAAGGAAGCCTGGAAAGATCCGGCTTTGTTTTGACGCCAGGAAGGTCAACTCTGTTACGAAGAAGGATGCCTATCCGCTACCGCAGATAGACGCACTTCTTAGTCGACTTCCTCCGGCAAATTACATAACGAGCCTGGACCTGAAAGACGCATTCTGGCAGATCCCACTGGACGCTGATTCCAGAGAGAAGACCGCTTTCACAGTACCTGGTCATCCTCTCTATCAGTACACGGTGATGCCATTCGGCCTATGCAACGCTCCACAAACTATGTGTCGCCTCATGGATAAAGTCATTCCTTTCGATCTTCGTGAGAACGGTCTCGTCTATCTAGACGATTTATTAATTCTGTCTTCAGACTTCGATACTCATCTCACACTGCTAGCCCGTGTAGCGGATTGTTTGAGGAAAGCTGGCCTTACTATCAACGTCGAGAAGAGTAAGTTTTGTATCAAGGAGACTAAATACTTGGGATTCATTGTAGGAAGGGGAGGTATGAGAACTGACCCTGACAAAATTTCAGCCATAGTTGACTATCCGTCACCTAAAACTGTTCGGCAAGCCCGACGCCTACTAGGTATGGCGGGATGGTATAGACGGTTCATCCCGAATTATGCTGATTTGACTGCCTCCATTACAGACACTTTGAAAAACCCAAGTCAGTTCAAATGGACACCTGAAGTCCAGACGTCTCTTGATCTTTTAAAGAAGAAACTTACTTCTGCTCCGTTGCTAGTGAGTCCAGACTTCACCAAACCGTTCGTTATCCAGTGCGATGCGAGCCAACAAGGTATTGGAGGAGTGCTGCTTCAGCTAGATGACGATGGCCATGACAAGCCAATAGCCTACGTCTCGAAAAAGTTGAACTCAGCACAAAGAAATTACACCGTCACAAGCAAGAATGCGTGGCTGCACTCTTGAGCGTGCAGAAGTTCCGGCCCTTCATAGAACTTATGCCGTTTAAGATAGTGACTGATCATGTGAGCCTGAAATGGCTGATGTCTCAAAAGGACCTCAGCGGTAGACTTGCACGGTGGAGTTTGAAGCTTCAGGGCTTCGACTTCACTATTGAGCACAGGAAAGGAAGCCTGAACGTCGTCCCTGATGCGCTGTCACGCATTCATTGTGACAGCCTGAACACAAACGAAGATCCTGGCCCAGAAGTTGACCTTAGTTCGCCATATTCCAACTCGTTGGAATATGAGGAACTGAGGCATAAGGTTAAAACGACTTCTGGCAAACTACCAGATCTTTGCGTCAGGGATGACTTCGTTTATATCCAGACTGCTCCAAGAACAGGCGATCCTATTCAGGAAGAAGAAGCTTGGAAGCTTTGGATTCCACGAGGGCTTGTCAACGACGTCATTTTGAGGGCTCATGTTCCGCCACTAGCTTCACACGGCGGTATAGGGAAAACACTGGAAAGTCTGCGAAGACATCTGTACTGGCCACGAATGACAGTTGATGTCAGAAACTACGTAGGCGCCTGTGACGTGTGTAAGGAAACAAAGGCTCCTAATACTATTTTGCGACCACCTATAAGAGTCCAGTCTGAGACAGAACGACCATGGCAAAAGCTGTACATTGATTTTCTAGGTCCATATCCTCGGTCAGTAAAAGGAAACGTCTGCATCTTAATAGTTCTTGACCACTTTTCTAAATTTCCACTTCTCAAACCTATGAGAAAAGCGTCTACGCTCAATGTATGCCAATTCATTGAGACTGAAGTGTTTCACGTGTTCGGAGTCCCGGAAATGATCGTCTCGGACAATGGAGTCCAGTTTTGCTCGACTCAGTTCACCAGATTACTGGAAAAATATGGGGTGAAGCACATGAGAACGGCAGTTCACTCGCCGCAAGCAAACGCCTCAGAGCGAGTAAATAGATCTCTATTGTCGGGGATTAGAGCATATATCAAGAAGGAACACACGAGATGGGATGAGAAATTAAGCCATGTAGCTAGTTCTCTCAGGAACTCTTTCCATCAAGCTACTGGTTTCTCTCCCTATCGAACACTCTTCGGTCAACAAATGATTGAACATGGCAGCTCCTATTCCATCTTGAGGAGCCTTGGAACTCTTAATGAGCCATTGAGAGTAGACGCAGAAGACAAAATGAGATTGATCCGTGCGAGAGTGCAGGAAAACTTACAACACGCATTCGAACAGGGTTCACGAGCCTACAATCTCAGGGCAAAACCTGTCGAGTTCAAAGTTGGTCAAGAAGTATTTAGACGGAATTTTGACCAAAGCAATTTCCAGCAGCAGACCAGTGCAAAACTGGGACCGAAATTTGTCAAATGTCGAGTCAAAGCCAAGAAAGGAAATTCTCTATACGAGCTTGAAGATCTGCGGGGAAAACTGTTAGGTGTCTATGACGCCAAATCACGCCAAAGACATCAAGCAGTGACCATCATTGTGAAAATATCATCTATACCTATTGTCGTTTATTCCTGGTAGCCCTAATAACGCATCCAGCCAGCTTCACTGGCCAACTACAGGATGCCAATGTGCCGCTTAGGACATTCCCAGCCTAGGGGCCGACATACCTTTTGGACAGTAGTGCAATTTTTCCCCTTTTTCCCCTACGCACTAGCATAGTAATGCTACTCTATATTAATCCCATTCTACATGGTAACCCTGCGGCAGATAGCCTATCGCAGGTATCCCACCTGAATATATGTCTCTGAAAATTTTAGGATGAGTCAGCATGTCACTACTTCGACAACGCCTTGGAGACACACCCCTGAACAATCACCAGTCGGAGATCAGAGTGAGATGTTGAGCCGGGAAAGCTTAGTGATCAGTTCTTTAGGTTACTGATCGCAAGGCTTCCTCAGCATCTCGGTGAGGGAAGGCAGAGAGACATCGACCGGCTGGATTTTTTTGGGTTACCAGCTTGTCGATGTACCTTTGGCTTCCCACACGGAGAGGGATGTCGAGGTCTGATCAAAGACTGACGAGACTTCGGGGATGTGTCCTCGATGCGTCATCGATCAAGTAGAGCCCGAGTGATGAGGAATATGCAGTGGGTCGTGGGTCGAGACACACATTAGGCGCCCGCAGTGATGAGGCCTATGTTTAAGACCGGCTAGCTCAGTCGACCATTTTTCAGCGTTGTCTGAACCATGGGTGGCGCAGACCACGCTGCCCTGTTATGGTCGTAGCGTATTGCATATAGCAATATGCTACACGTACTGTAGCGTGTATATCGGCTGCTGTCCACAGCGGAAAGCGAACGCACCTGACCGAGAGAATTGCATTTCCTCACGTTCAGGCGCCATGTCGACGTGACAGATAAAACGAAGAAGAAGGTCGGTGACAAATTTTTCCGGGACTGTGTGATAGACTGAATGGATCGGCGAATTTTGTTTCTAAAATAAAAATAAAAAAAGGGACTTTGGACGATTGTGCCACCCAAAGTCGATGGGAGGATGGGGCTTGGCAGGAAGGCATGCCATCTGCGCCTTCAATGGAACATAGGTAAGTGACGTAAGGGTCCCTTCAGGACCGAGTGTGTGCTGGCTCGTTTATGTAGGCATGAAGAATTTTTTTTTGATTATGGGTGGTGACAGCGGCAGGCATTTTCGGGAACCTCCCCACACTCTCCGCCACCCTTAGCCGAGGTGCTAGCATGCCGCCCTGTGCTATCACTGTCATCGAGTGATCTGTCAGCTCATGCTGGCAGTTTGGACTTCACGTCCTAACCATTCACTCTCAACATACTTCCATAACAAAAATGGCGCCCAACGTGGGGCCACTTCAATTAGACTTCGGTGATCTAAATGTAACTTTTACTGAGGATTGTGATTACTTCGAGAGATGGGCATTTGGCTGTTAGCTAAATAGCCTGACTCGGTAATCGCATAATCAGTGGAAGTTATATGCGGACCTGGGTTTAATTGTTTGGTATTAGTTGAAATTTTTCAGTAAAGTAAAGTTTTTAATGAAAGTTTTTGAAAGTTGAAGTTCAGCTTTAGGTTTGATTTCGAACAAGCCTCAAGCCTGAACCGTTTGTTGAATTTTTTTTGTTTTTTTTTTTTTGAAAGATTTTGAAATGTTTTTGAAATTGATCTTTCCCGCTGGCCTTCTGCCATGGAAATGGTGGGTGGCCTCACGAAATTTTTTGTTTGAGCTCTTATGGAGACATGTCTCTGTTGGCCAACTGGCTGGACAGCGACCTGACCTCTTATGTGGGAGTTGGCTCCTGGAGGTGAGGGAGAAATTGTCTAACCTTTGAGAATTTTGAAACGTTTGATTTGCTTTCGTGATCCTTTTTAGATTCCCTTTAATCTTCATTTTTTAAAGATTCGTATTCGACGAAGTTTTGTTTCCTAAAATTTTTTTTCAATTTCCTCGGACGTTTGGGAAGATACTTTCTTGAACTATAATATCTGGTCCCAACTTGCAAACTTTTAATTTTAGTAGGTGCATAAAATAGCGCGGAAGTCTCTTAATGGTATATAGAAGCTTCCTCTTTTGTTTATGGTAATTATTTAGAAGACAAAGACTGTATATTTATGAGGATATTTTGAATTTTGTAGTTAAGGACATTTTTATATTATTTATCGGTTCTGTAGTTCGTTTTTCGTAGGAATGTACAAAATTTTTTCTACATCTGAAGGCGTTTCGTTGCTTACTGCATATATACGCATTATATACCAGCAATGGATTTTTATATTACGGGTATGTACCGGTTGTTAATAAGGTTGTAGTGATAATAATTATCTACTTGGAATTTAGTTAGCCACTCTCGTTCATTCTTATCTACATAATACGCGTTAATAAATTTAAGAGTTCGTTAGCTTCGATTTTTTTTTAATTTCTTTTAAATTTCTCTGACTGTCTTTTTCAAACCTTTGGGTTGTAAAACTTTTTCCAACTTTGACTTACGATGGCTACAATGAGGACACCGCCTCCAGGGCCGAACGAAGTGAATAGGTTACGTGAGCCATGTACGATCTGTCGAGACACAAGCTGGTCAGCTGAACAGAAGCCTGTCATGACCACGTGTGGACATGTCTTTCACGATGCATGTATCCAAACTTGGGTAGGCGCACATTCCAGTTGCCCTAACTGTCGACGCTGCCTCACGCCACAGGACATCACTAGTTACACGGGTGCCTTTCCAAAAAAGTCAAAGAAAGAGAAGCCCGCGAAGTCAGCCAGGCGTGACTCATTGCCAACCTTTGAATTGCCAAACCGTAACTTTGACCTGCCACCCTCTAATCGACGATCGTTGTCTCCAGGAATGCCTGACTTACATTCAAGGACTTTTGTAAACCCGAGTCCTCGACGTGATAGTCCAGCGCGCACAGCTCAAGATCACAATACCTCAGCTGCTACGGATGCGCTGATAGCAGGCTTGAGCATAAAGATGGAAGACCTAATAAACCGAGGTCTCCAGCAGGGTTTAAATGTTTTGGGGTCTGAGTTAGGAGACGATATCAGACAACAAGTAGCAGCAGCAGTGCCGCCAGCAGACTCCACACGACCTCCTTCGTCCAGAAGCAATCAGAGGCCTTCAAGTGATTTCCCTAATAGGGGAAGACCATCTTTTAGGAGACCATCACCACCTTTTGGTCAACTTTTTGGTCAACCTTTTGGTCAATCTTTTGGTCCACCTTTTGGCCAACCTATAAATCAGCCCAGACCGTATCTTATACCACCTCAACTACCTCAACCTCCACCACCTATGCGTGCTCCTGCTAATGTAGGATACCGACGATCAGGCAGTCCAATAAGGAGATGGAACCTGACCTATAAAGGAAATAACTCGGAACTCTCAGTCGACGAGTTCATCTTCAGAGTCGAAGCGCTCACGCACTCCGCTCTTGAAGGGGATTTTGGGTTATTGGTCAGGAATATGTTAACGCTACTGACAGGACCAGCTAAGGACTGGTATTGGTCGGTACTACGTCAAAATCCATTTCCAATTTGGGACGTCATTAAGATGGGATTGTATACCGAATGGGGAACGCCGAAGGATGATTTGAAAACTAGATTGCAACTGATGTCAAGAAAACAAAAGCCTGGTGAACTGTTCGCAATGTATCACCACCATCTGGTGTTGCTGCGCGATCAGTTACAGAACGCTATGCCGGACCAAGAATTTCTGGAGATTGTCAAATTGAATCTCTTGCCGGAGATTCAAGAAAAAATCTGTCCGCATCCTACTGATAGGATAGGACAGCTGAGATCGTGGTCACGCGTATCCAAGCTACACAGACACGTATTCGACAGCTGGAAGCTGGAACCTTTACCGGAACCAACGAGTGCATGAAGTTGATAATATTCCGACATTAGACCCTGAACTGGCATTAGCGACAGGAAACGACAACAGCCTAGGTGATATATCTAGTATTTCGACCAAACACTCTATTGTATGCTGGAACTGTGACCAGTCCGGTCAATGTCATCAAGATTGTAGACAAGAATGACAAGTTGTGTTCTGTTATGGATGTGGACGGAAGAACACCTTCAAGCCAGATTGCATTCAATGTCAACAGAAAAACTTCAGACGGGTCAGGAATACCACCACCTCTTTCCGACCAACTTTGACATCACGAGTAATCAATGCAACGAACCCTCCAGTTCAAGCTGTGAACAAGGAGGAAGGTCCGCTCCATTAGTAGACACTAACGATAATTGATATAGAACGAGATTATCAATCACACTTACTTTTTTAATTGAGTGCAGACCGGTTTCAGCACATTGGCTATCATCAGTACACTGTGTTCAGTTAATTGTATGGTTTCGGCAGAGATTCTGTGATACGACATATTGATATAGAACGAGATTATCAATCACACTTACTTTTTTAATTGAGTGCAGACCGGTTTCAGCACATTGGCTATCATCAGTACACTGTGTACACTGTGTACACAGTCTTTTTTAATTGAGTGCAGACCGGTTTCAGCACATTGGCTATCATCAGTACACTGTGTACACAGTAAGTGTGATTGATAATCTCGTTCTATATCAATATGTCGTATCACACAATCTCTGCCGAAACCATACAATTAACTAACGATAATTCCCTGATATGTCCTCTGATATCAGTGACTCTGATGATATCAGAAATACACCTGATTGTACGATTACGTCATTGATAGAGGCGGAGAACTTAATAGACTTCTCCGCAGATCTTCAGGCTCCCATTTCCACTTCTGGGGAGCCCATGACATTGCTAGACACTTCCTTAGAAGAGTCTTTAATCTTCGATGTCCCGTTGACACCTATAGCACGTGTAGCTGACAAAGTCACTGAGCAGGAAATTTGGCCTCCTGTCATTTCTGTTTTAAAACGGCCACCAAGCTCTGATATGACGAGTGGGCGTGAGCCAGTTTTACATCCGCTGACGTCGTATCATACGCGTCTGCGGAAATACAAAGCAGCAAGAGGCCGAATCTTCTCCTCAGTGGCGGAGTTAGCTGAAATAATGTTTCCGGAGCGGGATATGAGACCGAAAAGAAAACGATCAACCATTCGTTGGCTGGAATACTGTCGACGAATGAAACAAGAAAGGAAAAAACTGGCACAGATTTCCGTGTCGATGCCAGACGACATTCGACCGTACGCCGAAGTAAAGCTGCTCGGGCGAACTGAGAATGGATTACTTGATAGTGGTGCCACTGTCAGTATTCTAGGCCAGGGAGCTCTCGAGAAACTTGCGGAAGCAGATGTCGAATGGAAAAGTATCGGACACAGGTCCAAGTAGCTAATAGTGCCATGACGACTGTGCATGGTCATGTGAACTTGGATGTCACTTTCCGTGGTAAGACCCAAAACGTGCGTTTTTACGTGGTTCCTGGGCTCACACAGGCACTATATCTGGGAATAGACTTCTGGCGTCTATTTGGCTTGGCTCCAGATGTCCTGGGTATAGTCGCAGAAGTGAATTCAAGTGGAATAGCTACCCCTGACACCGACTGCCACATCCTTTCTAGTTTCGATCAGCAACGCTTAGAAGCCACAAAACAGCTTTTCCCCTCTTTCGCCTCGTTAGGCCTTGGGAAAACATCACTGGTCACTCACAAGATTGAAACGAATGACGCCGCCCCGATAAAACAGCGCTTTTATCCGATCTCGCCGGCAGTGCAAAGTTTGATGGATGCTGAATTAGAGCGAATGCTATCGCTGGGTATGATAGAGGAGAGCCAGAGTCCTTGGAGCTCTCCAGTTGTTCTGGTAAGGAAGCCTGGAAAGATCCGGCTTTGTTTTGACGCCAGGAAGGTCAACTCTGTTACGAAGAAGGATGCCTATCCGCTACCGCAGATAGACGCACTTCTTAGTCGACTTCCTCCGGCAAATTACATAACGAGCCTGGACCTGAAAGACGCATTCTGGCAGATCCCACTGGACGCTGATTCCAGAGAGAAGACCGCTTTCACAGTACCTGGTCATCCTCTCTATCAGTACACGGTGATGCCATTCGGCCTATGCAACGCTCCACAAACTATGTGTCGCCTCATGGATAAAGTCATTCCTTTCGATCTTCGTGAGAACGTTCTCGTCTATCTAGACGATTTATTAACTCTGTCTTCAGACTTCAATACTCATCTCACGCTGCTAGCCCGTGTAGCGGATTGTTTGAGGAAAGCTGGCCTTACTATCAACGTCGAGAAGAGTAAGTTTTGTATCAAGGAGACTAAATACTTGGGATTCATTGTAGGAAGGGGAGGTATGAGAACTGACCCTGACAAAATTTCAGCCATAGTTGACTATCCGTCACCTAAAACTGTTCGGCAAGCCCGACGCCTACTAGGTATGGCGGGATGGTATAGACGGTTCTTCCCGAATTATGCTGATTTGACTGCCTCCATTACAGACACTTTGAAAATCCCGAGTCAGTTCAAATGGACACCTGAAGCCCAGACGTCTCTTGATCTTTTAAAGAGGAAACTTACTTCTGCTCCGTTGCTAGTGAGTCCAGACTTCACCAAACCGTTCGTTATCCAGTGCGATGCGAGCCAACAAGGTATTGGAGGAGTGCTGCTTCAGCTAGATGACGATGGCCATGACAAGCCAATAGCCTACGTCTCGAAAAAGTTGAACTCAGCACAAAGAAATTACACCGTCACAGAGCAAGAATGCGTGGCTGCACTCTTGAGCGTGCAGAAGTTCCGGCCCTTCATAGAACTTATGCCGTTTAAGATAGTGACTGATCATGTGAGCCTGAAATGGCTGATGTCTCAAAAGGACCTCAGCGGTAGACTTGCATGGTGGAGTTTGAAGCTTGAGGGCTTCAACTTCACTATTGAGCACAGGAAAGGAAGCCTGAACGTCGTCCCTGATGCGCTGTCACGCATTCATTGTGACAGCCTGAACACAAACGAAGATCCTGGCCCGGAAGTTGACCTTAGTTCGCCATATTCCAACTCGTTGGAATATGAGGAACTGAGGCATAAGGTTAAAACGACTTCTGGCAAACTACCAGATCTTTGCGTCAGGGATGACTTCGTTTATATTCGGACTGCTCCAAGAACAGGCGATCCTATTCAGGAAGAAGAAGCTTGGAAGCTTTGGATTCCACGAGGGCTTGTCAACGACGTCATTTTGAGGGCTCATGATCCGCCACTAGCTTCCCACGGCGGTATAGGGAAAACACTGGAACGTCTGCGAAGACATCTGTACTGGCCACGAATGACAGTTGATGTCAGAAACTACGTAGGCGCCTGTGACGTGTGTAAGGAAACAAAGGCTCCTAATACTATTTTGCGACCACCTATAAGAGTCCAGTCTGAGACAGAACGACCATGGCAAAAGCTGTACATTGATTTTCTAGGTCCATATCCTCGGTCAGTAAAAGGAAACGTCTGCATCTTAATAGTTCTTGACCACTTTTCTAAATTTCCACTTCTTAAACCTATGAGAAAAGCGTCTACGCTCAATGTATGCCAATTCATTGAGACTGAAGTGTTTCACGTGTTCGGAGTCCCGGAAATGATCGTCTCGGACAATGGAGTCCAGTTTTGCTCGACTCAGTTCACCAGATTACTGGAAAAATATGGGGTGAAGCACATGCGAACGGCAGTTCACTCGCCGCAAGCAAACGCCTCAGAGCGAGTAAATAGGTCTCTATTGTCGGGGATTAGAGCATATATCAAGAAGGAACACACGAGATGGGATGAGAAATTAAGCCATGTAGCTAGTTCTCTCAGGAACTCTTTCCATCAAGCTACTGGTTTCTCTCCCTATCGAACACTCTTCGGTCAACAAATGATTGAACATGGCAGCTCCTATTCCATCTTGAGGAGCCTTGGAACTCTTAATGAGCCATTGAGAGTAGACGCAGAAGACAAAATGAGATTGATCCGTGCGAGAGTGCAGGAAAACTTACAACACGCATTCGAACAGGGTTCACGAGCCTACAATCTCAGGGCGAAACCTGTCGAGTTCAAAGTTGGTCAAGAAGTATTTAGACGGAATTTTGCCCAAAGCAATTTCCAGCAGCAGACCAGTGCAAAACTGGGACCGAAATTTGTCAAATGTCGAGTCAAAGCCAAGAAAGGAAATTCTCTATACGAGCTTGAAGATCTGCGGGGAAAACTGTTAGGTGTCTATCACGCCAAATCACGCCAAAGACATCAAGCAGTGACCATCATTGTGAAAATATCATCTATACCTATTGTCGTTTATTCCTGGTAGCCCTAATAACGCATCCAGCCAGCTTCACTGGCCAACTACAGGATGCCAATGTGCCGCTTAGGACATTCCCAGCCTAGCGGCCGACATACCTTTTGGACAGTAGTGCAATTTTTCCCCTTTTTCCCCTACGCACTAGCATAGTAATGCTACTCTATATTAATCCCATTCTACATGGTAACCCTGCGGCAGATAGCCTATCGCAGGTATCCCACCTGAATATATGTCTCTGAAAATTTTAGGATGAGTCAGCATGTCACTACTTCGACAACGCCTTGGAGACACACCCCTGAACAATCACCAGTCGGAGATCAGAGTGAGATGTTGAGCCGGGAAAGCTTAGTGATCAGTTCTTTAGGTTACTGATCGCAAGGCTTCCTCAGCATCTCGGTGAGGGAAGGCAGAGAGACATCGACCGGCTGGATTTTTTTGGGTTACCAGCTTGTCGATGTACCTTTGGCTTCCCACACGGAGAGGGATGTCGAGGTCTGATCAAAGACTGACGAGACTTCGGGGATGTGTCCTCGATGCGTCATCGATCAAGTAGAGCCCGAGTGATGAGGAATATGCAGTGGGTCGTGGGTCGAGACACACATTGAGCGCCCGCAGTGATGAGGCCTATGTTTAAGACCGGCTAGCTCAGTCGACCATTTTTCAGCGTTGTCTGAACCATGGGTGGCGCAGACCACTCTGCCCTGTTATGGTCGTAGCGTATTGCATATAGCAATATGCTACACGTACTGTAGCGTGTATATCGGCTGCTGTCCACAGCGGAAAGCGAACGCACCCGACCGAGAGAATTGCATTTCCTCACGTTCAGGCGCCATGTCGACGTGACAGATAAAACGAAGAAGAAGGTCGGTGACAAGTTTTTCCGGGACTGTGTGATAGACTGAATGGATCGGCGAATTTTGTTTCTAAAATAAAAATAAAAAAAAGGGACTTTGGACGATTGTGCCACCCAAAGTCGATGGGAGGATGGGGCTTGGCAGGAAGGCATGCCATCTGCGCCTTCAATGGAACATAGGTAAGTGACGTAAGGGTCCCTTCAGCACCGAGTGTGTGCTGGCTCGTTTATGTAGGCATGAAGAATTTTTTTTTGATTATGGGTGGTGACAGCGAGGTGCTAGCATGCCGCCCTGTGCTATCACTGTCATCGAGTGATCTGTCAGCTCATGCTGACATTTTGGACTTCACGTCCTAACCATTCACTCTCAACATACTTCCATAACAATAAAATGTTTCTCTTGGTTACGATAATTGGTGGATCCTGTAAACATACTTGAAACTTAAAACAATCTTCAGTATGATCCCATAGTATACCAAGAGTTTTGATTGTAGTGCCATTTGAGAAATTCACCAACGAGCGCGATCGAAAGTTAACCGCTTGCAGGAGTGAGAAACAGTTCGATGACCAGAGCGAAAAACTTCAGATCCTAATGGAAATCGCTGTTTCTCGTCTTCTGACAGTTGTATCAGTGCACGTATGGTAAGATAAGGTGCTGACGATGTGCTGTACGTAACAGTACATAGCCGAAAGTCTTGAATAAGAGCCAAACTGGATTGGAGATTGGTATCTTGATCGTGGACTCGGATTTGTCGATCATTTTGGTATATGCTGCAAATACAATCGGATGGTAGGAGGTCGTTTTGAAGTGTTGGTCCGACAGCTAGGTACTCATTCAGGCAAGGACCCCTTCTAGATTTCCGAGACCCATTAAAAACCGCTCTGAGTTTTGTGCTTACAGAATTTTCACGCAAAACTCCATGATGTGGAAAGTAAAATAGAAATTTGTGGTCATCATTACGACTTGCAGCGCAAGCAAGTTCCATGTAGTTCAGTGTACGATACTCTTCCATTTCCAATTAAACATATTTAGATTGCAGTGCAGGATCTAGAAGAAAATGTTTTTCTATTGACATGAGGCAATTTACCGCGTTGGATTTCGACTCACCAAAAGCTAGTGGTCGTTTGAGTTTTGATTTGATGGGGAGGCATATAATATAACGCCCGTCACTATCTCGATTTGTTGTTTCTATATAAAACTGTTCACAATGCAGACCTTCCTCGGAAAGTGACATTGGAGATGTTGCTATTTCTTCAATCTCCCAAAATTTCGATCTAGCTCTAATAGATCTGGCGAAGTAGTAGAAGTGTGAACGTTGATATGGGATGAAGAGTTTGAAACCTTGGAACCAGCAGGTCCTGGCAGTATTCAACCCAAGGTAGTATTCTGAGCTGTATGTAAGCCATAACGAGGACCATGTTACGTACTTACTTTTTCTTATATAGTTTGCAGAGGTCGTATCCAAAACCCTGGTAAAGTTTCTTCTTCCTTTTATTTAATAGCTTTCTTTCACCAATTCAACTTTTAATTATTTTTATTTATAAAACTTTCTTCCGTAATATAACTTTTTATTATTTTCGTTAATAAAACTTTCTTCCGTAACACTACTTTTTAATATTTTCGTTTATAAAACTTTCTTTCGTAATCCTACTTTTTATTATTTTCGTTTATACAACTTTCTTCGTAATACTACTTTTTAATATTTTCGTTTATAAAACTTTCTTTCGTAATCCTACTTTTTATTATTTTCGTTTATACAACTTTCTTCGTAATACTACTTTTTATTACCAAACCTTCCGTAGCAAAACCGATCCCTTGTTTCTTTCGCGCCGTGTCCAACTCACGTGTTTTTTCAAATTCGACCGCCGAACTGCCGCGTATAATCTTTTTTTATCCAATTCGATTTTGGTTAAAAATTCGACTGCGCTCTTTAAAATTTAAAATTCAACTCGGCTCTTGATCACTTTTGTCGCGATCAAGAGCCTTCGTTCAGGGTGAAAAATGCATAGTTGCATTTTCACCCTGAGAAAATTTTCATTTCTTCTGGACTTGATTAAACAAGTCCAGAATATTTTTCGTTGGACGGAGGCTTGAAATTTGATGCTTTTATAAACATCAGCCACCGTCCCGTCGATTGAAATTGCGGCGCGCGTATACATGCAATGTATTTTCGCGGCGCGCATTTCTTATCGCGAGAGCTTTTATGTGACATGTATGTACATTCGTACATACATATTGTAATTTTCACGACAAATCGTACTGAAGGTACGATTTGTCTTTTGCTTTGTTTTTTAAAAGTAAATATTTCTACTGGCAAAATTTGCCATGGGAATATTTTTATTTTAATTCATGGAATGTGAAGAAAATTGCTGATGCAATTTTCTTCACTGATTGAATAGATAAGCTAATCATGTTTTTAAGCATGATTAGCTTATATGAAAATTTATGTATGAAATATTTTAAATAATTATTGTCTTTTTCAGATTTTATTAACTTGTAATTTTACGTTATTCCTTTTTTAGATAGGTATAATTTGCGTACATAACAATCCTTCCCCCTGAGAAAAAGAGAATTATTCTTTGAAGAGGAATAATTCTCAGGGGAGGTTGTTGTGGTTTCTATTTTGACGGCTCGGGTTTTGGTCGGTTTTGGTTTCGGCTAGGCTTTACATTTTATATTCATTCTTATATTCTTCCTCTGCTAATTTTCAAAAAATAATTTTTTATAACCTATGTTAGGCTTACTTATCTTCCTATAGTAGTACTAGTTTTTGTTAATATCCTTTATAGTTATTTAGTTTGTTTCTATTATTTATGTTTTTAGTAACCTGGTAATACGTAGGTAAAGTTTATGTTTGTCATAACTACATATTTCTTACTAATTAGATCTTTACACTATTTTTTTTTTTAATTACTTCTACTGTTTTTAGTAGGTATTGTGTGCTATTTTATATTAATACTTTAATTCTAACATTTTCTTTCCTATCTATTTATATTTATTTCTTTGATCTATATTATATTGTTACGTAATTGTAATTTCTTTTTCTTTTTTAGTTCTATTATTTTGTTTATTTTATTTATCTAAGGCATTTCAGTTTTAATTTACATATTTTATACTTTTTTCTCCTTTTATTATTTTATTCCTAACTCCATATAATATATTTTTTATTTTAATTCTATTTTTTCATCTTTACTTTTATTATTCTATCTATTTTGTTTTTCAATAGATTTTTTTTTGTTACATTTTCATTTCTATGTACTTTTCTATATATTTTACCAGGTCTACTATTTTCTATAAATTTACTTCGATTAAGTGGCTCATGTTGACAGTATCAGTATTCCGTTCTTTAAACAATTTGGACTGATTTGGTCCTGGGGAGCGATCGAGCTCGCTTTAGAGTAGCTTGGGGAGCGTTAGTTCGCTCCTTTAAAGGAATTCCCTCTGATGAAATTTCGGGGTTACCTTGTGGTGGATTCCTCTGTTGTCTCATCTTGATGACAACAGGGTGTACATATTTCACTGCCACAACAACCATTATGGCCAGAACTAATAGGCTCGTAAATGATAAAGAGGTTGTGGACAGGATATGGGATTGTCGGCTTGATACCTTTTCCTGGTATTTAATGATTTTGTTTTGGATTTCCTCTAAGGAGTGTGTACCCTGGTAGACTGATTTGTGGATATCTTCCCCCGTTAAAATTTCCATTGAAACTTGCGTTTGGGTTTGAGGTTCTGGTAAAATGTCGACCAGACTCAAATTCAATAAGGAATGATTGAATTGTGGAAATTGTTTGGGTTGAGTTATATTCAGCGGGCGTTTATTTGACCTTCGTATTTGAGCACCTTGTCACTTATTTGCACTTGACATGGTTGCGTTATCTCTAATATCCCTTGTCCTTCCAGTTTCGAGATCAGAAAGTGATCTGGACATGTGATGTGTAGCACCGTTGAGGTGATAAATGAAAATAGCCACGTATTTGGCTTGTTTAGTTTGATCAACATGTCCTTTTGGGGAGATTGAACTCTGGTCCGGCATTTGGGCACTTCATTTAAAGGATTATATAACAACTTAATGGCACATTCATTTGATGTTGCTGCCTTTATTATGGGCGTATTTAGTCGGCCTACATACGTGTTTTCTTCCAAATTACTTGTTATTTTCTTGAAGTTGTTCATGTCTTCGCCTTTTAATAGGAGAAATTCCTGGGTTTTAGCGCTATTGGCTATGTATGAATAACCAGGGTCTGGAATTAATGAATAATTTGCTGACTTGGGTACGGGATAGCATTGAATCTGTTGTAGCCTCATTTTTGGCAGATTAAAAATTGGGAGAGTAATTCTCACCACCAATTTGTTCCGCATAAGGAGTGATTGGGCTCCTGCTGTTTGGTAGAGGATGGCTAAACAATTCTGATCGTTAGGGCAATACGAAGTTGTTTTGCGATATATCTCCAGTAGATTTTTGGGAGACATTAGGAGTGGATGAATATGATTGGTCCTACTAGCCATTATTTTATCCAGAAGGGCTTGTTGTCGATATTCAAATTCGATGATTTGGAGCAATAAGCTTGATATAATCTCTTGTCTTAGCTGCCTTTTAGTTAAATCATCGGCTACATGGTGGAGATCGTTTATCTGGTGTGCTATTTTTTGTTGTCTGTCTATTAACATGGCCAGCGGTTTTTGAATCTTTTCCAAGGTTGTTTTAACAACACTGATTTGTTGTTTCTCTAGCTCGGCTAGGGCTTGTGTATTCGATTCAAGTTCTTCTAACCTGCTGTAAATTTCTTTTTCGTTATTGCTGTCCATAGTGCCAAACAAATAGTGCATGGCATTGCCTATTCCATCAAATAGCGATCTGGCCTTGCGTTTTGCTGGTGCTAGTTCCTTTATAGTTTCCGTGCGCTTTCGTACGCTGTCTATTATAGCGTGTATGTGTAGTTGCTGCACGTTACACAGGTCTTCTGGGTTGGTTACATTTATGCAGAGTTTATGCACTAAGTGCTCCGCATATTCTGCTAGCTTTATCTGGGCATCTAATTCATCCAAATCTATTTCGGTGAGGACATTCCAGGTGTCATGATATACCATGAGGCTTCCTAGGTCCTCGAAAAATATGCCCGAGCCATTTAGTTGGGTCCTTATATAGGGTTTGTCAGCGATCTCTCCTGTTGTGTATTGGATGAGGAGGGCAAATACGATGAATTTTAGCGCCATTTCTGTGGACAATTCGGAGGAAGAAAACAATTCTTTAAGTATATTTGTACTTGCATTGTGCCGTTTTAAACCGGGCAGTGGAGTGACTCCACCGCAAATGTTTCTGGGGAGGTATTGAAATGACGTTTAATGGACATTGAAGTAGGAATTTTAAGTCAACCTGGTTCATTTTTGTACAACATGCTTTTATTCGAAATATGGTTTTAAACGATTATTATGTACCGTCACCATTCGCTTACCAATTTTGATTGTGGCATTCACATCACTTGGGATTGCTATTACCTGATAAGGTCCTACCCAGATTTGAGAAAGCTTATGTTTTCTGCTTTCGTTCTTGATGAGAACCTTGTCTCCTACATGGAAAGTTAGGGGCCGTACTGTCTTATCGTAGTACCCCTTTGAGCGCTGTTTACTTGCCAATAAGTTCTTTCTTGCCGTGGCATATGATTTTTGGAGCTTATACTTCAGTATATGATAATAGCTCTCATGATTGTAAACGGGTTCGGGATCCCGTTTTAAATTTGATGGGACATCCGCTGTGAAGCCGTATAGGCAGTCCATTGGGGTAAGTTTAGTACCCTCGTGTACACTATTATTATACACGAATGCAGCGGTTCGTAGGAATTGGTCCCATGTTTTGGGATTTTCGTCTACGATTGTTCGCAGGTATTCAATCAGGGGTCTGTGGGCACGCTCTAGTGCTCCGTTAGACTGCGGGTGGTATGCCGAAGTCTGTAACTTCCTTACCTTTAGAAGCTTACATACTCTTTTGAATAATTCACTCAGGAAATTTGTTCCCTGATCGGTGAGTATTCTTTTGGGTATGCGATAGCGCTTAACGATTTCATCAAAGAAAACCTGCGCTACTGTGACTGCTTCTGCATTAGGTATTGCATACCAGTCGACAAATTTTGTTAGATTATCTTGAAAGGTCAAGATATATTTGTTACCTGATGTCGTCTCTTCTAATGGACCTACAATATCGAGGTAGACTTTGTCGAACGGTTGTTCTGCGATGTCCGTGATAACCATTGGCATTTTATATTGTGGAGAAGCTTTCATCGTCTGGCACTTTCGGCATTTTTTTATGTATTTCTTGATGTCGCTAAGCATGTGTCTCCACCAATACTTGCGTCTTATACGTTTGTAAGTTTTTATGACACCTTGATGGCCACCAAATGGAGAATCGTGATAATCTTTTAAGATTGTTCGGATTTCCGTAGGGCTCGTGATAACTTCGGGTGTCTTGCCAGTACTTACTTTTTGCTCAAGCGATGCTGGGTTTAGTTTTTCCGCCTCCGTGTGTTGAATTTCGTTTTGGTCCGCTTTCGTGTGCTCTTCTGTCTCCACACTGGAGCTATTTATTGTCTCTTGAGCCTTCTGCTTCTGAGCTCGAGTCACGACGAAACAATGAGCGGATTTCTTTTTCTTTTTGTTGTTTGTGGGGTTGTCTTCCTCCACATCTGAGTCCATCGTGTGGTGGACTAGGGCTTCTACCGTTAAGGTATTGCCTAAACTGTCTTCCTTTGATGCTTGAGGGATGCGACTTAGTGCATCTGCATTAGTGTTGTACTTCCCTGGTTTATATTCGATGTTGTAATCGAATTCAGATAATTTGTGGTGAAATCTCACCAAACGGGAAGTAGGGTCTTTCACATTGAAGACACCTTTGAGAGGTTTATGGTCAGTGTAGACCGTGAATTTCCGGCCTTGAAGGTAGCACCTGAAATTCTTGGTAGCCCAAACAATAGCCAATAACTCTTTCTCTATAGTAGAGTAATTTCTTTCGGCTTTGTTTAATGTGCGGCTTGCATAGGCAATGGGCTGGTCCTTTCCGACTTCTCCTTGAGAAAGAACAGCTCCTAGAGCCTCGTTACTTGCGTCAGTAGTAAGATTAAATGATTTTGTAAAATCAGGGTAAATTAAAAGTGGTGGAGAAATTAAAGCACTTTTTATGCTCTGAAATGCTTCTTGGCATTTCTCTGTCCAAGTGAATTTTACATCCTTTCGGAGTAAATTCGTAATTGGGCGTACAATTTTGGAGAAGTCTGGAATGAATTTCCTGTAGTAATTGGCAAGTCCTAAAAATGACTGAACTTGCCTTACTGTTTTTGGAACAGGAAATGTTTGGACACAAGCCGTCTTACTTGGGTCTGGTAGGGCTCCTTCGCTAGAACATTTATGTCCTAGGTAAACAACTTCTCTTCGTAGAAACTGGCACTTCTCTGGCTGCAGTTTCAAGTTGTTCTCTCTCAACTTATTGAAGACTTTCCTCAACTTTTCGTTGTGGTCATTTAAATTTTTTCCATAGATGACAATGTCATCTAGGTAGACAAAACATTCGAGGCCTTGTAGGCCTGTTAAGACGAAATTCATTAGGCGTTGAAATGTGGCGGGGGCTCCTTTGAGCCCGAATGGCATACGCTTGAACTCGTAGTGCCCATAACTTGTGCTGAAAGCAGTTTTATGTCGATCTTTTTTGTCGACAAGAACTTGGTGATAGCCGTTGGCCAAATCGAGTGTGGTGAAATACCTTGCGTGACCTAGTTGGTCGAGAATATCCTCGATTCGGGGTAGCGGGAATGCGTCTCCGATTGTCTTTTCGTTTAATTTACGAAAATCGACAACGACGCGCCACCTTTTTTCACCGTCAGGTCCCGCTTTCTTGGGGACAACTAGTAGAGGTGAATTCCAAGGGCTTTTACTAGACTGGACTATCCCGCTGTCTAGCATTTCTTTTAGCTGCTCGTTAATAACTTTCCGCTGTGTTTCAGGTAAGCGGTACATTTTTTGATTGATTGGTGCTTGATCTTGCACCAATGGAATATTATGCGTTATCGCATTTGTATAGGTGAGTTTGTCACCTTTGAGGAAGAAGATATCGTTATACTCTTCGCAGAGTTCTGATATCGACATTTTTTCTTCCGCGGTTAAATTAGGGTCTAGGCTGAGTTCTTGCTCTAGCCTAGAAATACGCGGGTATTGTTTTGGATCGTCCGGAGTCTCATTATCCGGGTATAGATATCGTATATGTTGTAATATCGCCGTCTTGTCGGCTGAACCTTGGCTTGACTTCCTATTCCTTGTAAATTTGTGTCCTGAAGTTGGATTGAATTTAGTTAATTCCTTATGAGGCTTTATTTTGTTGTATTTAGCATGTAACAGGGTACTTGCTTCCTGCTTTGTTGACGGCTGAGTTTGATACACCTGTGCGGTCTTTGCCTTAGGTTGTGTGGAATACTCATGCGCGCCGATGCTAGTATTTTTTGGCCATGTAGGATTTTTTATGCTAGAAGACGGTGGAGTAATATGCACCTTTAGTATAGGCTTTAGCGACTCGCTACCGTTCTTGTATGGCCGTTGTTTGTTTAACAGTGATTTATGCCTCGGGATTTTGGACGGAAGAGCTATATGCACCTTTTTGGCAGGCTTTAGACACTCGGTTCCGTCTCTTGTGTTGTTTGATATTGCCTCCATATTTGGTAGTGGAATGTGTGTTCTTTTGTGATCTTTTGAGTGCGTTAATGGGACTATGGTGTAGTCGTTTATTGGATATAGCTGTAACTTTAAGCTATGTATGACTACTTGATGACTGTTAGCGTTGAGAATACTAACCAGCACTAATTCTTCTCCAGATGACAGCAAACTGTTTGCCAAGAAGACTCCATCGCTTATCTCTTGGGATAAACAGAGCATTTCTTCTTGAGTTTGTAACGGCACTGGGGCCACAATTTGAGAGCGCGCAGGTATGCAGATTGGTTCCTTAAAGGTAACCAATTGCTGCCTGCCATCATCGGTCTCTTGCTCGCCCAGACAGCTTTTTTCACATTCCTTGGGCCCTTTTGGAGCTTGGCAGCCAGCTTTTCTCGTTTGAGAAGCCTTGAAGACACTGCAGGTGGATAGTTCAGCCTGTTTAGACTCTACCTCTTCTGCAAGTGTTCTTACTTCGACTGCTTTTTCAGAATGTAGCTTGTCCGTGTCAAACTCTAATGGCAAAGCAAATTCGTCTGGATTAGTTTCCGTGCGAGGAAACCTTAGTGCCTTATTAGGACCCTCAACGTTGCAGTTTTTTGCTAGGAAATCATTTCCTAGAAGTCCATCATCGGAAAGGCCAGGCAAGTTATTTACGACTTGAAACTTGCAGGGAATTTTGTTTTTGAAAACGAAGTTTCCCTGGCAATTTCCCAGCGTCTTTCCCGTACCAAATGGGGTCTGAAGTGTACATGCCTCATTGTGGTTAATTTCTTTGAGGTCTTTTAATGACCTTTTCTTTATTATACTTACCTCAGCGCCTGTGTCTACTACTAGTTTAGTTTGGCCGTTCAGGCCTATGTCTAAAGGAAGTTTTACTGTAGCGACACTGGAATCGGGCTGCTGAGGAGACCCTAATTTATTAGATGGGAGATTTATAGTCGAGCCGGGGAGTTTTGGGTCGACTGTACGTCGTTTCCCTGACTCCAGGCTTCCCATTTACGTTTTTGTTGGCAGTTATTTACTGCATGTCCAGAACGACCACAAAATTCGCACTTTTTACGCACGTTATAGACTCTGGAGTTGTTGGGGTTTTGCGGCTCTCTAGGACGTTGGTTTGTTGCTTCTCTGTTTTTTGGTCTTTGAAAACTATTGTTGTTCCTTCTGCAGTCACGCACGTCATGATTATACATTTTGCAGTTCACACAATAAGGCGTATTTTTCCTTTTGAGGCAATCAGCATATGTATGGCCTCTTAAGTTACAAAAACTACAACTGATTTTATTTAAATAGGTATTTTTATTATTTACATTATAATTTTTTTCTGGCGACCTTGGTTCCTGTTTAATATATGCTGGGCCATCCTGTGTGAACTGTGACGTTGGTATGTGACTGCTTGGGTTAGTGGTTATATTGTGTTGCCGGGGATCTTGTGAGTAGGATATGATGCCAGGATTGTATACGCTTTGATTTACTAGGGTACTGTTTGGAGTTAAATGTGTGTTATTTGGTACACTGGTACCGGCAGAATTTGGCAATGTATTCTGCATCATATTTGTTTGGAATTTTCCTGGAGGTTGCAGGAATAGAGCACTTTGCTGGAGACGTTCCATGTCAAGTGCTCTTTGTACGAGGTCATCTACCGTGCCGTCTGTCATGGTCAGAAGGTATTGGCACATATATGGGTTATTTACGCCTGTTTTCAGTGCGTTTTTCGCGAAATCTTCCAACTGCGTTTTAACAGCTGGTGCTGCTGTGGCTCCGTATTTGGATTCTGCTGCTGTGAGGTTTTCCAAGGGATACTGCCTTGTAGTGATTAATTTATTTACCAGTTCCTGGTAAGTTTCTCTAGGCAGGTATGTGCGATTTAGCCGTTCTTCTACTTCTTTGAAAGTAGTGGGCATATTTGAGGCAAAAAGCTGATAAGCTTCGCCTCGAAGTCTGGTGGGGAAGATTTGCAAAAATGCTGTTAGTTCATCCACCGAAATGCACTGTATTACCTGCCTGCAGCATCCTAGGAAAGTTTGGAGCTCCAGGCTCAATTTTGGGTGCTGCTCTCCCGAGAATAAGGGTACGAGCTGGGCAGTTAACTTGGCGATTTTCGCGTAATCTGCCATGTTTATATTGGGGATTCTGAAGCTAAAGTTTGACACTTTTGGGGAGCTAGTTTCTTCTACGCTGGTTTCCAAAAGGGAGTCGCCCAGCCAATTCAATATGATTTCACTCACGGTGGAATCACTGACACTGTCTTCAATGGCACCTTCTCTTAATTCTACACTATTATTTGTAATTTCTGTTTCGAGAGAGTGCGAGAGTTCTCCAAACTGCTTTAAGCTTTCTTTAAATTTTTCCGTACTTTCTTTGAATTGCGCGATTTGCTCAAGTCGCCGTTCACGGGACTTTTTGAGCTGTTTATCGATAGAATCGCACTGTATAACAGAAAGTTCGGAGGAGTCTCGCACTTTCCCCTCTAGATATTTTAAATAATTTTCTAAATTTAAAGTAGAAGGTCTTACTTGTTGGGGACCTGTAAGGATTGTCCCACTCCTGAGTGTTACCCCTTTTTTTGTTGAATTTGTTGGGGGTGTTTGCTTAGCACCCTCTGTTGCGGATGTTGCTCCCGCGTTGCCTCCTTCGTACCGGGACGGATCTTCCTGTGCGTCGCCCGGCGAGGAAGATTGTTGAGGAGTTGATGGAAGTTGGATTTCCGGCGGTATTTCTTGGTGGGAGCTTTCCTCGCTCATGGACCACCGTGTGTGAAATTTGCAGCTAGGGGGGCTTCTGCCGTCTTAATTCCCTTGGTTCAAATTGAGAGGGGGGCTTATTGCCTTCTTCGAGGTCCCTCTCAATTCAGGATCGTTGGTTCGGTTTCTTGAAGTTCTTTTGTTGCCGGGGGGCCCGTGGCCTACTTAAATTCCCCTGGATAAAAGCTGAAAGGGGGGCGCGTTGCCTACTTCGAAGTCCCTTTCAGCTCCGGATCGCAGATAGCGGATGGTTTCCAAACTTCCTTCCTTCAAGTGTAAATTTCGAAATTTTGGGTTGTGGACTTTTTTATCCTGGGCTGGGATGAAGCCCGCTATTGTCCCACGTTGGCACTTTGTGCTTTGATGAGGGGGTGGCTGCGTGTTTTGCAAACAGAGGCAGTTAAAGCTGTCCGACCCCGAGCGTTGGGAGCCGACAAGATCGAAATACTCCTGAAGCCAGACTCAACTTCAGGCGGAGGGTAGGGTGTCTTGCCCAGTATTCGATCTCGTCCTAAACTCCTTTTAGATTCGTAGGATAGAGGGTTTTCGAGCGCTTATACTTTTTTTGTTTTTCAAAGTAGGCTTCCTCTATCCTACCGGCTGCGCCAATTTTTTGTTACGTACTTACTTTTTCTTATATAGTTTGCAGAGGTCGTATCCAAAACCCTGGTAAAGTTTCTTCTTCCTTTTATTTAATAGCTTTCTTTCACCAATTCAACTTTTAATTATTTTTACTTATAAAACTTTCTTCCGTAATATAACTTTTTATTATTTTCGTTAATAAAACTTTCTTCCGTAACACTACTTTTTAATATTTTCGTTTATAAAACTTTCTTTCGTAATCCTACTTTTTATTATTTTCGTTTATACAACTTTCTTCGTAATACTACTTTTTAATATTTTCGTTTATAAAACTTTCTTTCGTAATCCTACTTTTTATTATTTTCGTTTATACAACTTTCTTCGTAATACTACTTTTTATTACCAAACCTTCCGTAGCAAAACCGATCCCTTGTTTCTTTCGCGCCGTGTCCAACTCACGTGTTTTTTCAAATTCGACCGCCGAACTGCCGCGTATAATCTTTTTTTATCCAATTCGATTTTGGTTAAAAATTCGACTGCGCTCTTTAAAATTTAAAATTCAACTCGGCTCTTGATCACTTTTGTCGCGATCAAGAGCCTTCGTTCAGGGTGAAAAATGCATAGTTGCATTTTCACCCTGAGAAAATTTTCATTTCTTCTGGACTTGATTAAACAAGTCCAGAATATTTTTCGTTGGACGGAGGCTTGAAATTTGATGCTTTTATAAACATCAGCCACCGTCCCGTCGATTGAAATTGCGGCGCGCGTATACATGCAATGTATTTTCGCGGCGCGCATTTCTTATCGCGAGAGCTTTTATGTGACATGTATGTACATTCGTACATACATATTGTAATTTTCACGACAAATCGTACTGAAGGTACGATTTGTCTTTTGCTTTGTTTTTTAAAAGTAAATATTTCTACTGGCAAATTTTGCTGAAGGCAAAATTTGCCATGGGAATATTTTTATTTTAATTCATGGAATGTGAAGAAAATTGCTGATGCAATTTTCTTCACTGATTGAATAGATAAGCTAATCATGTTTTTAAGCATGATTAGCTTATATGAAAATTTATGTATGAAATATTTTAAATAATTATTGTCTTTTTCAGATTTTATTAACTTGTAATTTTACGTTATTCCTTTTTTAGATAGGTATAATTTGCGTACATAACAACCATCTCTAAGTAGAGCATAGTAATTGTCTGCACCGATGATTAATTCGATACTTAAGGTTTTGGTAAATCGGGCTCTGCAAGTTGTAATCCTTTAAGATGTGGAAAACCGGAGCTTGTGAGGTGTCGCAAATCGAGTTAGTTTTGGTAAAACTAAAGCGTTGCTGTCCAAATGAAAGTCTTGTTTAATTTGAGATTGAATCTGGACTGTTATCATGATTCTACGAGTGCAGCGTCACATCCACCAATTCCAGAGATAGGAATATTAACTTTGGTCCTCTTTAGTCGAAGAGAGTTTGGGACAAATGATGCGAGAAAAGTTCGTTGAGCACCTTGATCTATTAAAGCTGTTACATGGAAACTCCTTCTTTCTGGGGATTTCAAAATAATCTTTGCTGCAGCCAGAAAGATAGTGTTGCTCATATTCACACTTAAGGTTGTCACTTATAAGGATATTGCAGCGACGTTAGTGGAAATAGGAGTTATAGCTGAAGAGTAAGCTTTTGTTTCAGGAAAGATGTCCTGAGATAAGTAAAGCATCGAGTGATGCATTTGCTGGCAGAGTTTGCAGCGAATGGTTGAAGGACAGCTAACTGCTATGTGTTACGACTTGAGACAGTTAAAGGGAAGATGTTCTTTAGACACGAAGTTTCTTCTTTCGATAGCAGTATTCTGTTTAAAGGGTGGACAGAATAAAAGAATGTGCTTTTCGTTACAATTTGGACCCTTTGAAGGCGATGAAGTTACATATGCTAGAATAACAGGAACTTTCGATTGAATATTGGAGGCAGAAGAGCTTCTATGATCCTCCTTTCACTTCATATTCGGTAGTCCGACAGCTTCCAAAGTGTGGATTCGGTTTTAAAGAAAGCGACTAAGTATTTCAAATGTAGAAGATTCTGTGCTTGAACCAATTGAACTTTCCCAGTCTTTTCGCGTGCCGGAATCGAGTTTTTGTGCTGTGATAAAGATTAACCAGCTATTGAAAGGACGATTCAAGCATTCTAAAGCATTGACTGATTCAGTAGTTCCATCATATAGCCTTTGAGATCATCTGCAGATTCTGACATCATGGCGGCTAACGACGAAAGCATTTTAAGTTTGCATCCGTAATCGCTGTGTTGTTCCGCTTGACCATGAAGAATAGTCAAATAGTAGTTTGTGACCCTGTAAGATCACCTCAGGAATCAATCAGTTTGAAGAGGTCATGAAAAGCAAACCATTCAAGAAAATCCCCATCAAAACGGGTTAAATTAATTTTTGGTAGAGAATTTTCTATAGACGAGACCGTAGGAATAGTTGCTTGAGCTGAACTTGAGGGTGCGGTATTATAAAAAGATATAGGCTGAAGAACACTTAAGGTTCTTTCAGAAATCCAAAGTTTTCCCAGTAAAGTAACTCAACCAGGTCTAAAATTTCATTACGGCAATAATCCTCCTAAGATCCTTAGACGTTGCTACGTCCACCATCCTGTCATGGTTAGCTCGGAAGTTTTCCCAATACTCCTTTAATAGAGAATTGAAGCATTTTAAGAATTTTTTTTATTTTTAACGATTCCAAATCAAATTACAAATACAAGAAGAAAAAACAACCGTCTCATCCGGGGTTTGAAACCGGGACCTTCCGCTTGCCGGGCGACTGCTCTTACCACTGAGCTAACGAGACAGATGATTTTCCCTCTTGCATTTATCAATTTGTAATTAGCCTACTAAGCCACGTTGCTTTCAGCTGGCATTAACCAGTAACGATGAAAGCGCACAAATAAATTGTAAATTCAATTTTTATTTATTCCGGACTGGAATCGAACCTACACTTTTAGAATCGGTCAATGATGGAGAATTGAAGAATTTTAAGAATTTTTTTTTTTATTTTCAAACGATTCCAAATCAAATTACAAATACAAGAAGAAAAAAACAACCGTCTCATCCGGGGTTTGAAACCGGGACCTTCCGCTTGCCGGGCGACTGCTCTTACCACTGAGCTAACGAGACAGATGATTTTCCCCCTTGCATTTATCAATTTGTAATTAGCCTACTAAGCCCGGTTTCAAACCCCGGATGAGACGGTTGTTTTTTCTTCTTGTATTTGTAATTTGATTTGGAATCGTTAAAAATAAAAAAAATTCTTAAAATTCTTCAATTCTCCATCATTGACCGATTCTAAAATTGTAGGTTCGATTCCAGTCCGGAATAAATAAAAATTGAATTTACAATTTATTTGTGCGCTTTCATCGTTACTGGTTAATGCCAGCTGAAAGCAACGTGGCTTAGTAGGCTAATTACAAATTGATAAATGCAAGAGGGAAAATCATCTGTCTCGTTAGCTCAGTGGTAAGAGCAGTCGCCCGGCAAGCGGAAGGTCCCGGTTTCAAACCCCGGATGAGACGGTTGTTTTTTCTTCTTGTATTTGTAATTTGATTTGGAATCGTTAAAAATAAAAAAAATTCTTAAAATTCTTCAATTCTCCATCATTGACCGATTCTAAAAGTGTAGGTTCGATTCCAGTCCGGAATAAATAAAAATTGAATTTACAATTTATTTGTGCGCTTTCATCGTTACTGGTTAATGCCAGCTGAAAGCAACGTGGCTTAGTAGGCTAATTACAAATTGATAAATGCAAGAGGGAAAATCATCTGTCTCGTTAGCTCAGTGGTAAGAGCGCCCGGCAAGCGGAAGGTCCCGGTTTCAAACCCCGGATGAGACGGTTGTTTTTTCTTCTTGTATTTGTAATTTGATTTGGAATCGTTAAAAATAAAAAAAAAATCTTAAAATTCTTCAATTCTCCATCATTGACCGATTCTAAAAGTGTAGGTTCGATTCCAGTCCGGAATAAATAAAAATTGAATTTACAATTTATTTGTGCGCTTTCATCGTTACTGGTTAATGCCAGCTGAAAGCAACGTGGCTTAGTAGGCTAATTACAAATTGATAAATGCAAGAGGGAAAATCATCTGTCTCGTTAGCTCAGTGGTAAGAGCAGTCGCCCGGCAAGCGGAAGGTCCCGGTTTCAAACCCCTTGTATTTGTAATTTGATTTGGAATCGTTAAAAATAAAAAAAATTCTTAAAATTCTTCAATTCTCCATCATTGACCGATTCTAAAAGTGTAGGTTCGATTCCAGTCCGGAATAAATAAAAACTCCTTTAATAGCTCAATGCGAGTTTGAATATAGCTTTCTGTTAAGTTTTCCTTACCAGCTTTTTTGTGTTAATCACAAAATTACCGATGTGCTTTTTTAAAGTTGGCGGCGCTGTAATTTGCTTCACCTCCATGTTGAACTAAAACATGTATCGGTTGTACGATCGTTCCACAATGAATGTTATAATTTGTTCTTAGTTTTTAAATTACAAAACATGTTTCAAGTTTTGTCCTGGGTTTCGGCATCAAAATGTTTTGAAGAGACATAAAACTTTTGATTGATTATAGTTGGGTTGATTTATTCAACTGAACTAGAATGTGATTGGAATGCTTAGGTTAAAAAAGTACAAATGTATACAAGTAGATGAAACTAATTGAAAAGACAAATGGAACTTTATATGTAGGTAATTATACTGACGTCACTTTGGTACAAGGGAATTATTAAAATTTTGGCAAAAGGACGTTTTGTGCGACGCCCGGTAGAGAAGTTACGTGTCCCAAGAAATCGTTCCCAATAACTTGAAAATATTTCTGACATTAAGAATTAAAAGCTTTGATTACGCAACGATGACAGGTTAAATAAATTAACAGTTTAATTGTTTGGGAAACAGCTTTATTGATATAATACTACAAATATACGAGTACTTTAATAAATAGAAATAGAATGTATCGTTTTATGGAATAACATTAAGAATGTTTTTTATTCATCTTCATTCTCTATTTTTGGAATGTTTGAATTTTTTGCAGCAGAAATAAATTTGAATTTTTTCACTTAGGTCGTTCTCGAAAATTCACCATTACACCAGAAATTTTGTAAATATTTTGAAATTTCGCAATTGATCCACAGTAAAGCCATCATAACACGCTTTTCACTATGATTATAGCCTTTAATTATAATAAACTGAGATAGTGGGCAAAAAATCAAAATTTTGTAAAATCTATAGTGCAATGGCTTTATGGTGAATTTTCCAAAATGTTTTTATTGAATGTTAAAAATTTTAAAATGATTAAAATATGATTGCAATTAATTTTGCAGGAATTCCTTTTGCTTATATGTATGTATACATGTATCTCTTAAGCAGTAGGAGCAAAAAAATGCATCTCAATTTTAGAAATGCTTAAAACCAATAACTACGCCTTTTTTGTTTTCCCATTATACTACCTTCCTAAGGTAACTCATTTTAATCTGTCTTACTCAACTTTCTCTTAAGGGATTCTGGCATTTCTGGTGGTGGGGGACGAGGCAGTCTCAATGCTACCTTAACTCCATCATAAATGAACCATTGTAAAGCAGTCAGTGTTCCAATCATAATGATACGTGGTACAAGCCCATTCCACATTCCAAAGAATCCAAGACCTTTAGCTACTTCAATTGCTGATGATCCTTTAGCCTGATTTAATTTCGATACCACAACATCGGCAGGATGAGAAACAATAGCACAAAATACACCAGCAATATAACCAGCAGCAAATGTAACCACCAATTGTTCACCTTTTGAGCAATCTGATCTTGGTTTCGGAACAACATATCTGAAAAGATTACAAAATATATATTATAAAAGATGTGCGCTTTGATTATTTCAAACAATTCAATCAAATAAAAAAAAAACTAATTTTATAATTATAACACCCATCTAAAATTTAATTACAAAATAATGATAGCAATTTTGGTTTCCAACATATGAGTTTTGATGGAAGAGTTCCTTAAAAATTTCAGTTCGCACCGAATCCAACTCCGGTTAAACGAAAAAATGCAAATGAAATTCGAAAATATTTTCAAGCAAATATTAACTAATTTACTTAGAATTGTACTTACCGGTAGAGCAATTCCACTGTCCTTTCAAAGCAAGCGAATTTCATCATTGTATAGGGAATTTGCCTACACCAAAGCGGTACTAGACCCTTGTAAAATGCATTAATTCCTTCTTCTTGCATCATTTTTGGGGCAGCTTCCCGAAGCGTGTTGGCATAACCAGGCATCGTTTGAATTTTTACTTTGGCTGCTTCAAATGGAGCTAACGCAATATCAGCAAAGAATTCAGCTGATGCTGATGATGCTAAGTACAAAGACGTACGGTATAAATAGGCGTTTTCTTCACCAAGCAGATTAGCGTAATAAACTTTGAAAACTTCATATAAACCAAATTTGCACAGACCCTAAAAGTAAATAAAGAAAATGTTGTATCAAGTATTTAAGTGTAGTTATTTTATTTTTAGAGGAACTATATCTTGATTTTTTCACATTCGTTTTTCCGCACGATAGCTGCAACTTTGTACGCAGATATTTTATAAAAATTGAAAAGATAAGTTTAAAAATGGACCGAATTAAACAACTTCTATATTTGTTTGGAATACAAAAATTGCGACTTAGATTTGATAAAAAAAATACGCGGAATTTTTTTTTCTTTTTTCTAAAAATCTTAACTTATTCATCAATATTAATTTAGTTCCCTTCAAATAGTCTTCGAAGAACTTTTGGAACGCAATTTTGGGTATGGCATTTCGCTCCTTCAGCGACTCTGTATTTATTTCTTCAATTTTGGCAGAACTTCGTTCCTTTATGGTGTTCTTCATCTTGGCCATGTCCGACGAATACAGAGGCTGAGGCATCATAACGGTGTTATTTTTGCCCAAAAATTCAAGGAAAACATTCAAGGTGCATAATCGTGGTGCAACTGCCGTGAGTTATTTCTGTACAATTCGGGGATCTTTGTTCGGATTGGATCACGCAAAACAGTAAGCAGAACTTTCAAATTCGACCAAACTTGACGAATTTCTGTATTGGCTCTTCAGGAAGCTTCCATTGGAACTATTGTGTTTTAGTTTTGACGTCACATACGTACACCCATGATTCATTACCAGATATGACCCATTTGGGCTGTTCTGGATCGTCGTTGACTTCTAACAGCATCCTGAACAATGTCCATTAGGCACTACTTTTGGTTGTAATTCAACAATGTCGGAACATATTTTGCTGCCACACGTCTCATGCCCAAAACATTCGAATAAATTGCTCGGCGTGTGCCAAATGATATGCCAACATCATCAGCACCTATTTCACCGAGATGAATCAAAAAAGCCTCCACAAACGGTAACCTAACCAACCTATTGTAGAGATTCATCCGCTCTTGACATCTCCTTCTGATCGCAGACCCACACTCGTTCAAGGGTGTGTCCCCAAGTCGTCGTAAAGGTATGGACATAACCGATATTAAATTTTTCAAAGACATTGTGGAAATGAGATTCCCACGACAGTATACCTTTCGTGGGGTACCATGTGGGAGGGGTTCTGACGCATTGTCAGGCGAGGAAGTGTGCAAATGTGGACTTACCAACGAGAGGTATACCGGCCGCTAGGCTGGGAGGTCCTAAGCGGCATGTTGGCATCCTGTGGTTTACCAATTAAGCCTTCTTAGGGCTACCAGGAGAAAAATGGATATCAAGTAAGTTATCGCAGGTATTTTAGTCCGTGACAGCAATCAGGGTTAAATATCCTTTGCATGGTAAACGCCTATTGACGTCCCCTGCAGATCCTCAAGCTCGTAGAGGGAGTTTCCTATCTTTGCTTTAATATGACACTTTAAGAATTCACGTCCTAATTTTGCACTAATCCGTTGTTGGAAATTACTCTATATGAAATTCCGTTTGTATACCTCTTGACCAATTCTAAAAATAACAGGCTTCACTCTAAGATTATAAGCCCTTGAATCCTGTTCGAACGCGTAGTTCATATTTTCCTGCGCTCTCGCACGGATCAATCTTAGCTTGTCTTCAGCATCCACTCTTAAAGGTTCACTCAATGTTCCTAAGCTCTTAAGGATGGGATACGAGCTCGCTTGGTCAATCATCTGCTGACCGAATAATATTCGGAAGGAGGAGAAGCCAGTTGCTTGGTGAATAGAGCTCCTTCGGGAGCTAGCGATATGGCTCAGCTTCTAATCCCATTTAGTGTGTTCCTTCTGAATATACGCTCGAATTCCGGACAGCAGAGACCGTAAACTTCAGAACCATTTTCATTTTTCATATGGGGCGACTCTTTTAATTAATAACTTCCTGTCCAATAGATTACAGCGTGTGTGTCTGAGTGAAGAAAATTTTTCGCATTTTCTTCCCTTAGTCAGTGGAGTTCCACAGGGATCCATTCTTGGTCCTCTACTCTTTACCCTATATATCAACGACTTGCCGCTTGTAACTCGTGACATTAACATTCATATTTATGCCGATGACGTTCAAATTTATCTTAGTCGCCCCATAGGTTTGATAGAATCAACAGCGATTTACTCGAAATTAGTAAGTGGGCAATTGCACATAATCTTAAAATAAATCCTAATAAGTCTCAGTGTATTGCCTTTTCAACTACTTCGATGGAAATTCTTCGGATCTACCAGCTGTCACTGTGGATGGAGTTGTGATTCCGTACGTGAACAAGGTCCGTAATTTAGGCGTTACACTTAGTTCGAATATGAAATGTTGCGACCATATTCAGGCCTTCCTTTCCAAAATTTACGCAACTCTTCGTCGCTTATGGCTATCGGCTAGTTTTCTGTCGCCCCAATTGCGTTGCCATCTAATCAAGACTTTAGTCCTTCAACACTTTACTTATGGTTGCCTTGTTTTTACGAAATTGGACTCAAGCTGCACTAGAAAATTAAATGTCGGGTTCAATGACTGCGTCAGGTTTATTTTTGGATTACGAAGGTTTGACCATGTGTCTCATCTTAGATTTGCTCTACTTAGATGTCCGCTGGAAGTGTATCTGAATCGGAGAGTTTTATTTTTTATGTACAAGCTTATTACTACAACCAAACCTGCATATCTAGCTAACTTGTCCCGGCCGCTTAACTCTGCCAGAGGGCGTAAGTTTTCAATACCTCGATTCTTAACATCAGTCTTTGAAGGTTCTTACATTGTTCAGGCAGTTCGTTCTTGGAACGAGCTGCCCGGTCACATTCAGCGGGCAGATTCATTCGGAACATTCAGACGGCTCCTTGTTGATTTTCTAGAGTAACTCTCGTTTTTGTCTGCGACACACACGCATTTTTTATGTTATTGTTTTTTATTTTTATTTTCCCTTTTTTTATTGAATTCTGATTTGGTTTTTAAATTTTTGATTCTGTTTTTAAAATAAATTTAAATTTGTTAATTCTCATTTTGATCTGAATTTTTTCTTTTAATTTTAATCATGATTTGGTTCGTTAATTTTCAATTTGTTTTTAATTTTGATTTGTTGATTTTAATTTGATCTTAATTTTAAGTTTTTATTTTAATTTTGATTTCAATTTTATTTTTAATGTTAATTTTGATTCTAGTTCTAATTAATTTTTTAATTTTTTATTTTATATTATTTTATTTTTATTTTGGTTTTGATGTTAATGTTAGTCTTACGTTTACCAGAAAATATACATTATATTATTATTAATCGGCAGCCCTTTTGGTCTCCTAAGCATAATTTATCCTCAGGTCGTGACGCCTACCGTAAACAATTTCAAGGCGAAGGTAATCTCAGCTTCTCTAACCCAAGAACTCCGCATCGCTACCAGCAGAAAACTGCAAACACTTACCAGAACGGAAACAATTGGAGATCGGGACCTCAATTCGGAAAAGCTTCATTCCCTTCCAACAATACCAATGGATTCAATCCTTCCACTGCAAAGAAATCATCCAGTATTTAAGCCGAGAATCGAACCCCATCATCAGGATCCGCGACCCCATGTATGTAAAAATATTTAGCCAAGTAGTCAGAGGTCTTTTGGACTCTGGAGCTAATTGCACAGTCGTTGGCCGAGGTGGTATATGTATCCTTACTAGGCTTGGGTTAAAAATCCAAGAGCTCTTGCGGTACCAACACTTGATCAGACATTCATCTGGGGTGGTGTGGATTTCTGTAGCTTTAGAACGCGAATCACCCAACACGTGGGCTTGTTGTAACCTACTCGTAAACGATAACCCTGACGAGAAAGCGGACATTTGTTCTCCCACTCGAAAGCAATTACTAGCTGTCGAAAATTGTCTAAGAAAATTCAATGAACTAGATCGTGAGGCGCTAGGCCGCACTCATTTAATCTGTTATGATATAGATACTGGTGATGCCAATCCAGTTGTTCAACGCTGGTATGAGGTTTCACCAACAGTCCAAGCCCACTTTGGGAAGGAGCTCAAAAAAATGAAGGATTTAGGGGTCATCGAACCTTCGCTGAGTCCTTGGTGCTCACCAGCAGTTCTTGTTAAACGATCGAATGGCAAGTATCGGTTGTGTATATTGACAGCAGAATGCTTAATGCTGTAACAAAAAAGTGCGTCTACCCGTTGCCTAGGATAACAGAAATACTAAACCGACTCAATAAAGCGAGATACTTATCTTCTATTGATCTGAAAGACGCATTCTGGCAAATCCCCCTTTCCGAAAGAGCTAAAGAAAAAACAGCCTTCTCAGTACCTGGTTACGGTTTATGGCAATTTGTGGTCATGCCATTTGGGTTGACTAATAGCCCAGCAACCCAACAACGCTTGATGGATAAAATTTTTGATCCAACTGAAACTAAAATTTTTACATATTTAGACGACCTAATAATTGTCACTGAAACTCTCGAGGACCATATCCACATCCACAAAAGCCGCCTTAGTCAAGGCCCCTGTTCTTGCTACACCCGATTTCCAAAGAGCATTTTACCTTCAATGCGACGCTTCAAGCATGGAATCGGCGGCGTTCTCTTCCAAAAAGATGACGAAGAGAGCCGAGCATCGCTCTGGACCTCATAGGTCCCTTGCCAAGATCAACTAAAGGTAACAGTTGGTTGTTAGTAGTGGCAGATTGGTTCACCAAAATTCCTTGTCTCTTCCCTATCCGGGAGGCAACCGCGGAGAAAGTAGCCGAAATAGCTGAGATCCGTATATTCTTGGAATTTGGTGTTCCGGAAATAGTTATTACTGATAATGGCTAAATTGCCAATACCACCCACGCAATAACTTTACCGAAAGGTGGAATAAAGTGATTGGAAGTGCGCTGAGGTCCTACATAACCGACAATCATCGATTATGGGATCGCGAAATAGGGAAAATCTAAGTCGAAATACGGACAGCCATTAATGCTGTAACAGGATACTCACACTTCTTTTTATACCCTAGATGAGATCTATAGGGTATACTAATGTTGTTTTCGTTTGAACATCCAGGTTCGCTCTGGAGGCAACCCCGTTCAATCGAACGGTTTCAGAGTGCAGCTGAAAAATTTCACTTGTGTTGTATACTAACGTCAAAGTAGCTATGAACTTTTTGCGAAAACTGGTTGGTAATTTGTTTGCGGAAAAATTTTGAGGATAATATAATATTAGTAGAGGTCTTAATATTAATTGCTGACATTAAAATTAATTAAATATTATCAAATCACAACTAGACTTTGTTTGTGTGAGTGAACTCATAGTGTACCCGAGTAAATTTTCAGAGTGAAACTGATGCTTTTTGGGTTGCCACCAGAGGCAATCCATGACGTCATTTTTGCTTCAAACGAACGCTTTGACAGCACTTAGGTTGCCTCTAGAGCGAAACTGATGTTCAAACGAAAAAGACATAAGCTTGTCATTCCGAAATAATGATCGTAGAGCAAAATAGAGTGGACACCCACGCATAATATTTTTGATTTTTGCATGTCCGTCCGTCCGTGCGCACGATAACTCGAGAACGCGTACACTTAGAGAGTTGACTTTAAAAAAAAGTAAAATTAAGTTCGAAAATGAGATAAATCGGGCAACTCCTTCGTGGGGTTGACATACAAAAATTTCGTTTTCCATTATATATTTGGACACTGCCTGAGAACGCATCGACATACAGAGCTGAAATTTGACACATGGTGTTTTCATAATAATACCAAATAAAATTTCAAAAATGGACTAAATCAGGCAAGCCATTCTTGGTGTTTCCATATAAAAATTTAGATTTTTTACATATACTGTGAGAACGATCAGTCCTAGGCATTTTTATTGTACTAAAAACTTCTTCAGAAAACGAAATCCTATAAGATTGCTGATAATCATTTTTTCTGTCCGACGAACCGTCCTAGAAATATATGCGAAAAACCACTTCAAAAATCATACGAAACTTTATACGGGCATTCATCTAGGGTATCATACGAATTGGTCGTAAACTAATTCTAGCTTTTTTACTTGTTTTAAACTATGGCCGAGAATATATTCCTTCCGGTTCTAATTAAACCTTGTACGATCGCATTTCAGACCCACCAGTCGAGTTTTGGATAAACTATCCAGAAGGATACTCAAAGCATTCGAGGCACATAAAAAATATTTTGACCAAGGCAAGGTTAATGTCAAATTTGAAATCGGTGACCTAGTGTACAAACGTAATTATGTAATATCCGATGCCACCAAGTATTTCTCTGCAAAGTTGGCACTCAAATTTCTAAAGTGTGTAATAACAGACAAGAGGTCCGACTTAATATATAGATTGTTATGGTCGTAGCGTATTGCATATAGCAATATGCTACAAGAATTACTGAAGCGTGTAGGCCGGCTGCGTCAAGCATAAAAAAATGAACGCACCCCGACCGAAAGAAATGCATTTCCTCAAAGCTGCAGATGACAGGCCAGGGATGACAAAGAAGAAGAAGAATCAATCTATCTTACTTCTCGAGTAAATGTCGCGTGCACGAATGAAATCAGAAAACTGACCATCAAAAATCCTCAACATCATCTGGCCCAAAAAGAGTTTCCAAAGGGTGCTGGACAAAGAGAAAGAAAATTTTGCTGAGCTCTTTGAAAGGGAAGAACTTTTTGCTGCTCCAGAGATAAGTTGGTCGGATTGTTTTAATTCTGGCGTTTCTGTCTTCCGTCCAATTTTGAGACATACACAATTTAACAAAATTCGCTGTTGAGCAAGGAAGCTTTGATGCAGGCGACCAAGGGCTTTGAAATCAATATTTCTCGGACTGGTCACACCAAGATACATTTTAACAGTTCGTGATCGGTACTAAGAGTATTCGGTGGTGTCCAGCTTTACAATACAAATCAAGTGTAGACTCGTTTAGAACGGAAAGTTTTCACCATAAATACGTAGAAGCAACTGTATTTCTTCGCCAAGTAAACGGATCCGACAATACAATTCACATGTTAGAACCCTAAAAACGGACGGCTTTACAAAACTACAATTTGAACTTCAGTGAAGTTTTCAAAGGATTGAAAAGCGCACAGATAAATGGTTTCTACTTTTATTGGTCGCCTAGATATTCAATCATGAATTGGAATCAGCTCTTCTGACCGATGGTACTGACGATACAGTCGGACTACGACCAGAACTTACTGTGAGTTTACTAAAAGGTTGCGATGCTTTGCACAGTCGTCAACTATAAAATGAATTTGTAAATTGTTTTAAATTTTAATTTTTATTATAATTACGTTCCGCACTTTCTTATTTAATTTCGTTCAAGATATAAGTGTAGATACAAGTGCCGCTGGGCAATGTTATTTCAACTCATCGAATTAGTTTGTGATAGAGCCTACAGACAGCAAGTCGAAGCATTAACTTCTAATTTAATTTTTAACTAGATGGCGGATGCTGAAGCGCTTCATCAGGCCGTGGAATTTTAACTGTGAGTATTATTGATATATTGCACTTTTCCTTTGACACATGTATATACTCCGACTTTTGTAGCGACTTGCACTGTAGAACTTTTTCGTCATTAATATTTTTTTTTCATATATTTACATAGTTTCAATTTAAAGCTATACTTGAACATATATATGTCTGATTTCATGGTATACTTACCTACACATGTATATTGGAATCCTGACCCTTTTGAATTTTTTTTATTAAATGCTTTATATATAACTAGCTCAGTGGCGGATTAAGGGTTTCGGGGGCCCTACCGCGAATTTGTGGTGGGGGCCCCCATCAAACAATTTACCGTGAAAAAATGTGCGAGCAAAAAAAACAAGGTCAACTTTGCGGGGCCTGGAGAAGGACACAATTTATGTCAATTTAATAACATTTTGATGCTCGTCCTTTGGAAAAGTGTATTAACTAAGTTCAATTTTGTAAATCGATCATTACAAAAATCCAATTTAACTCTTTCGGTGACAAGAAAACTTTACGATTCATTGCTAGCAGACCTTGAAAGTAAAGACTACAACAAAATATTTGATGAAGCCTCAGATATTTTCAATACACTTTCTTGTGATTTTCAAATTGATAGTACTCAAACTCGGTCAATGTTTGATGCATCTCATCCAGAGGAAGAGAAAGATAATCTTGAAAAATCGTTGTTCGAACCTGTTTTAAGGGCTTTGATTTCCAATCTGAAGAAGCGTGCTAAAATATATGAAGAACTTGATAGTCAGTATTCGTTTTTAATTAATCTTAATTCAATGACCGACGAAGAGATTGTTACTTCTTGTAAAGAAATTGTCACAAAATACCCAAAAGATCTCAGTGAAGAACAACTGATTCAAGAATGTCAATTCGCCAAACATTATTTCACATTCGACAGTTTAAATCACGAATCGATGTACAAAACTATGTTCAATGATAATCTTTGTACGACTTTTCCAAACCTCGACATTCTACTACGTATGTATTTATGTATGTTTGTCACGAATGTTCTAGATGAACGATCGTTTTCAAAACTGAAATTAATCAAAAGTTATCTGCGTAATACTATGACTGATGAACGTCTTAACGATTTGGCGGTTCTTTCTATTGAAAGCGAACTTTTGGCCGAGTTGAAATTCGATGAAATTATAGATAAATTTGTAGCTCTTAAATACAGAAAAGTTGTGATTTAAATATGCTATTTGAAAATAAATAGGTATATTTAATACTTTTGTTTTGGTCTTTGTTTTATTTTTTTTGCTCTAGAAAAAAAAATTTGTTGACAAAAATTTTTTTTTCATCCTGACATTTTTGTTTGCCCGGGGCCCCCAAAATCGCGGGGCCCTGTTGCATTGCGGTTGGAAGTTGTATGATAGTCCGCCACTTACTAGCTATAGTTAATTTTTTGAATACTACACATTATCGAAAGTACCGGACGGAAAATTAGATCAAAAGCAATTTTTCTAGTTAGATTTAAGTGTATAGTTTTGAACTGGAAGATGAGAAAAGTATGAGAGAAATAACAATCCTCAGTCACTAAATTATTGCAAAATAAAGTTTTCAAAGGAAATTATTTAGAGATTAAGTGTAAAATAATATAATAATAATAATAATTAATTTAAAAACGCTTTTGTTACGTAGAGGTGTCATTCCTAATTACACCAAAGAAAAGTATCTTTTGAAGAAATTTTTATTTTCATCAGAATTATAACGTAAATATGAAATTTTGAAAGTTTTGATTCTTCCTTCACTGTCCCGGAGCCCCCTCGCGTAGGATGAAAGTCGTCTAGGCTCGCCTAGTCTCTCTCTCTCTTTCCAGGTCAACTAGGGACTCTGAAGAATTATGCCCCCTCAGAGTCAGATGGGAGGATGGGCCCGGCAAAGAAGGCAAAACATCTGCGCCTTCCACAAGGTACAGGTAAGTGACGTAAGGGCCCCTTCAGGACCGAGTGGGTGCCGGCTTTTGTGTTGATAGGCACGAAATGTTTTTGATTATGGGAGACGGCAGCGGCATTTTTTTTTTTTGTGGAACCTCCCCACACTCTCCGCCAATAGCTGAGGCGAACTAGCGTGCCGCCCTGTAGTCAACGCTGCCCGTCGAGTGATCTGTCAGCTCATGCTGACAGTCGGGACTTTACGTCCCAAGCGAATCACCATAACAAGATTGGCCGATGAAAATAACAAGGATGTTGGTTGGTGGCATGTGAAGGATATTAAAAATTCATAAATTTATGTGTATATACGCACCTACGTTGTCATGTAGTCAAAATTTTTGTTTTATCCTTGGTATTCGCTTATTGTTAGGACTAAGCAACAGCGAGTCGAATGATCAGCAATTAGGCCTTATGGTTCGGTTTATGTTTCAAAGAGCATCGCGAGCACGTAATTACTGATGGTGGCTGTACTTCGGGAATGATTGCAATGCTATTGAAGCGAACATCACCTTTCTATGAATAGTTATGTAAAAAACAAAAAAAAAAGCTATACCATATATCCATAAATTTACTCAACTCTTAATTCGATACATCGATATTGTGGACGTTCCCTTAGTCCGATAATGGAAGCTTGGCTCCGGCGCTGAGTTCAGTGGATGACATAAAACAGCTGACCCTTTTTTCCGGTTTTTTTTTTTTTGCTGTCATAAAAAATACATAGAAGAGTCAAGTTCGAAGGCGGTCAACGATAAGTAAAGACGTCATTAAAAGAATATCGAGTTATCAAAAATAAAATTAATAAAGACAAGAAACGCTAATTTCGGACATCGGATATAAACAGTGAGGAGCAATAGTTTTGGAAGTAAAACTCCTGCATCGATTACGCCCGATTTAAATTTGTACCTGCGTGGGAAAATAAGGAACAAGGCTAACCAAGAACAACCACGTTTTGCAAAAGGATCACGAAAGGATTAAGTATCACGCAATTTAATAATCTTAATACAAGCAAGTAAAAAATAAGAACATTTTTATAACCTAATTAGTCATAGTCTAACTAACGTAATTAAATAACACTCAATAAAATTTCAAATACTAACCCCACTTAGCTCACTCGATTTGTACTGTGCCAAGCGAAATCAAAAATTTAATTTGAGAAATACATTTATCGAGTAATATTTCAAGGAAACCTTCTCAATTCTTCAAATCAATAAATTCTCTTTCAGCTTTTCAATTAATGTAAGTTGAACGCTCCCTAGACTGGGTTCAGCTTACATTGATACTAATAAAGATAGAGATTACTCTATAGGATTTTTTACCGGGTTAAACTTATATTTGTTCAAGAAGGAACTTTTTATGGACTCTGCGGTATATAGCAAAAGCTAAACAATGTTTTTAATTTGTTATTTCATCACACAACCCATTATATTTTGGGTGACTAGTTTCAAGTCTTGGTTTGACTCAACAGGTCCCAAATAGCGAAATTGAATGACTTGAAAAACAAATGAAAAATTAAAACAAAGAATAGAAATGAAAAAATGAAAAAAAAAAAATCAAAAACCAGGGGCCGGATTCTGTAGCGCGGAGAATTTGGGAATTTGGGAGATGAGAATTTCGTTTTCTTAGAATTCTTAATTCCCTAATTCTCCATTCCCAATTCACTAACATGGTTGGAGAATTATGGAAAACGTAAGAAATGTGAAAAAGTGCGAATCGCCTGGGTCGATTAAGGGTATCACTTTTTGTTATCTTCCACTGTCGAAATAAATTTAAATTTCTTTTTTGTTGGGGTAGTTTTTGAGGGATGTAGGAGGGTAGGTTTTCTCGAGTTTTTCCGGGATAACGAGAGAATGGAGAGTAGAAGGAGAATGTATGTGGTATCAAAAAAATGGAAGCTCAGGGCGAACAATATAGGTGGTGGAAATGGGGCGGGGAGAGTGCGGGGTAAAAATGGGAACTGATTAACGGAAATTTAAAAAAAAAATTAAGACAATATCAGGAGCAGCAATAATTCGCAGGGGTAAGCTCAGGATCTCTAAGCCCAATAAAAGTAAGAATTCACTTTGGTAATTAGGCATGCATGGGCTATATTTTATTTCGATTAACGGTAATTTGCAGATTTGAGCGGCCTCGGTGGTAAATTTTGTTGTCGCAATATTCACGGGCACCTAACTCTGTGTGGGAGGGCTGGAATTTCAAATTGATTTATGTATTCACTGCGTATCCTGGCTATATTGGAAAAAACAAATTATGGAAATCCATGCAATACTAACGGAGGAACAAGGATTTTGTCTCTCAAAGTACCCGCTAAAAATTATAAATCACGCGAAAATGATCAATTTGATCGTCGTCCAGTACAGAAGAGATGCTGTAAAATTTTTAAATATACACCATAATCTACATTTTGTCCCCTAATTAAATACGTAATTAATTTTTGAATTCGATAAACCGTGTTGGAAATAACTGTAAAAGAAATGTAGCAGTCCTTTTTAAGGTGAAAAATTGACCGTTTTTGGTACAAAAATTGACATATTTTCATCTCATCATTGCGAAGAACTGGTAAGTCCTGGAAATTTACTTCCCATGACAAAAATGTTCACAACGGAGTACTAATGGATGTGAAACAAAGAACGGAAGAATATATGCAAAATATGGAAACTGGGGTGTATATGACCGTAGTGTAAAAAAAATCGTTTTTCGGCGGTCAAAAGTCAGCTATCACGTTAAAACGATCAAAGACAAACTACACCACTCGATTAGCCTCTCCTCCCTCTTTAATTTGGTACCAAACAAGACGTAGTTTGAGCAGCCCCTATGAGGGGTGGTACGAACCCCAACCCCCAAAACACCCACCCTACCCCCAAAATTGTTCACCTATATTTTTGTACTCTAAACCCTTAATCTATCAAAACAAATTCCAATACTCTACAGCCCTCCCACATAGAGTTAGGCGCCCGTGAATATTGCGATAGCAAAATTTATCGCAGAGGCCGCTCAAATCTGCAAATTACCGTTAATCGAAATAAAATATAGCCTAATTACCCCTGCGAATTATTACAACTCCTGATATTGTCCTTATTTTTTTTTTTTAATTTCCGTTAATCAGCCCCCATTTTTACCCCGCACTCTCCCCGCCCCTTTTCCTCCACCTATCTTGTTCGCCCTGAGCTCCCATTTTTTTTTTGATACCACATACATTCTCCTTCTTCTCTCCATTCTCTCGTTATCCCGGAAAAGCTCGAGAGAACCTACTCTCCTACATCCCTCAAAAACTACCCCAACAAAAAAGAAATTTAAATTTATTTCGACAATGGAAGGTAATAGGCAGATGTACCTCACATATGAAAAAAAGTCCAACCCTCTACAACAAAAAGTGATACCCTTTATCGTCCCAGGCGATTCGCACTTTTACACGTTCTTACGTTTTCCCTAATTCTCCAACCATGTTAGTGAATTGGGAATGGAGAATTGGTAAGAAAACGAAATTCTCATCTCCCAAATTCTCCGTGTTACAGAATCCGGCTCCAGATTCATTCGAAACGAATCGAACTTGTATTCGCCCGCAGTGGCCTGAAAAAGAAAAAATAAATAAATCATCGGTGCAGCTTGGTTTTCTGCCTGCTACAAACGATTGAAACAGATCAAATTGATCTCCTCTCATATAAACTCAGAATAAATTCTGGATGTGAATTATATGAGGCAAAAACACTCCTATATTATACCAAGGAGGAAGAAATAAAGAAACGAGATTACTCTATAGGATTTTTTACCGGGTTAAACATACTATATATTTGTTCAAGAAGGAACTTTTTTTGGATTTTCCGGCATATATCAAAAGCTAAAATTGTTTTTAATTTGTTATTTCATCACACATCCCATTATATTTTGGGTGATAAGTTTCAATCTTGGTTTGACTCATCAACAGGTCCCAACTAGCGAAATTGAGTGACTTGAAAGACAAATGAAAAAATAGAACAAAGAAAAGAAATGAAAAAATGAAAAAAATCGGTATGTGTGTGCGTGCGTGCATGAGTGTGCCTGCATAAATTCATATGTGTGGGAAAATGTAGCTCTCTACGTCGGCGCGTTTTAAGGCAGTGCCCAAATATATACTAAAACACAAAATTTTTGTATGGCAATCCTACGAAGGAATTGTCCGATTGTCCCATTTCCGAGATGTAGGTATTTGCAATTTTTATGAAAACGCCGTGTACAAAAAATATGAGCTCTATACTCCCGACACCTTCTCAGGCAGCTATCAAGTATAAGTCAATAACAAAAGTTTTGTATGGGAACACCAAGAAAGGCTAACCCGATTTAGTCCATTTTTTAAATTTTATTTACGATTGCTATGAAAACACCACGTACCAAATTTGTTTAATGGCAACCCTACGTAGGACTAGCCCGATTGGTCCCTTTTTTGAACTTAATTTAAATTAAAAAAAAAGACCCTTGTACAAAATTTCGTCGACGCGTGAGGAAGGGTCCAAATATATAGTAAAAACCTTAAATTTTGTAAGGTAACACCAAAAAGGGGTCGCCCAATTTGCTCCATTTTTGAACTTACATATGCAATTTTAATGCAAACGTCCATTTTTTAAATTTTATTTACTACTGCTATGAAAACACCACGTATCCAATTTCAGCTTTCTACGTATACTCGTTGTTAGGCAATGTCCAAATATATATTAAAAAACGAAATATTTGTATGACAACCCTACGAAGGAGTTACCATTTAGTCTATTTTTTAGCTTGTAACTATTTGCAAATTTTATGAAAACGCCGTGACTCTCAGGCAATTTTTTTAGATCTGGACAACAGCGCCTCCTATCGTGTCCAAAACTATTCAATCTTTCAATCTGGAACAAACCAAACTCATTCACAAAATCGCATTGTAATCGTTTCGGCGGTTTCAGGGATTAGCGTGTACGAACACAGTAAAACGTGATTTTTATATATTAAGATAATATAATACCAAACTTGTCTCCTGCAGTCTGTTCCGTTCTCCTATCACTACGTGCACAATACTATTTTTTTAATGGTAATCTGGGCCGATATCTGTTCAGTTCAAAATTTTAATGGGCAGCTTGGCAGACGATCTTCCAAAATTTGCCAAATAGAAAAAGTGGTTGATTAAAAAAGTGGTTGATTAAACAAGCGGCAGATATCTGGACATTTCTGAATGCCAGATGTTGCCGCCAGATATGTGTCTACATCTGCCACCGTGATTACACGTATCTACCCACGAAAACGGGCAGATATATGGCATTCTGCCAGATCGTTTAGGAGCACCTTTAGAATCGGATACTTTGACATTTGCGTAAAATTCACTGCAGTAGCAGTACCTATCTTGTTTTGAATTTCATTCTGAGATAAATTTGGAAGTAGTAGTTAGTCCTTTAGGTGCAAGTGGAGAAAAAGAATTGAGGGGCTCAGAAGCAAAGGAGTACAAGTACACTTTTCACACTATTGATTTTTGATATCCTAAATTCTGTTTTAAGTCTTAATTTTTGCAATTATAATAAAACTAATCCACATATCTTAATAAGTTTTTGGTGTGTTTAAAATAATATTCTTTAGTAAGAAGGTAATAATTTAATCCCCTGCAATCACTTATTCCCCCTTCTTTGTAAGAAGTGCCTATGATCAAGAACGCCTACTTGTAAGTCGTTACAGTAACGGCTGCTATAAAAGAGCACCTTTTTTACTGTTTTTTTTTTAGTATAAGGTATGAATTTGTTACTCTTTCTTTTTTTCTATTATAAGGTGAATTGTTTTTATATATGAACATTTTTAATTGCTTTTTCCTATCTATTCAAAATCCACTCCTTGTTGAATTTAGGGCATAGTTTATTTTCCAAAAATTGTTTGTGGAATGAACAAGAAAAAATTCTTTAATTCATGTATTAAATATGTTAATTATACTTGTAATTAGTGCATCATGATGGTAATAATGCATATGAGAACTCGGCCTAGTACTATCCGTTGAAGATTTCTATTTTTCATGGTAGTTCACCACAGATTTGGAAATTTTCACAGATGTGTTAATGAATGACAGAACACCGAAGATTTCTTTGATGATTGCTCTTCAGTATTTTCATGAACGACGGTACACCTAAGACGTTTTCATCGAAAAGCATCACTACCCTGCCTAGGACATCCTGCGTAATATTCATCGAAGTTTTGGGTCAATGATAGCTGCCCAGGTTGCAATACTTCTCCGATGCGGTATGCAATCCCTTTCCCGTTGGGATACGCAGGGGTAATCTCACTCACTTACGTTACAGAATAAAGAAAAAAGCGTAATCACGCAAATGAGAAATGAGTGAGAAATGGGAACACAGAATAAGAGCTCTGAACTCTAATCAACATGTGACAAATGCTCAAATAAGCACTTTGCTTTAATCTGGGTTGATCCTAAAGTTGAAATGGCGGATTTAACATTCATAACGACCTGCACATTAACACCGAATTGTACCACATTGGAAAATTTAGATTAGAACTCTGTATATAAACACTTTCGAATATTGGTTCATCGTTTTGTGGTATACGGTAGTGAAAGGTGTAGTTTCAAACAACTGGTAAGAAATTAATTTACATCATGATGAATATTCGAAGATATCCTATATGAATGTTCCACGTTCATGAACAGACCCATTCATTCAGGTTATAATATGTAGTATGAATAGTTTCGAGTGACTCTGAATTACAGTCTAGGTGAGTAATTATGACAAAATATAAATTGTCTTAATTCTGACAAAAAAAAAAAACTTTACTCTATTCTAGGATAGAAAACCTCTCGGAAAACTCACATTCATATAAAAATGCTTATAAATAATAATCCAATACACATTGTTTTTATGTTTATTTTTTAAAAGAGCGAATTACACTTATTTTACAAACATACAATTGTTGTAACGATGGCAAATAAGGCAATACAAATGAGTCCAATTAAAAAATGCAATTATCAGCTGTATTATTTGACAAATAAATTGAGTTGATGAAGTCTTTGACGATGGAAGCACATATCTTATAATAGTCAAAAGCATGCTAACTATTAGAAATACCAAACTGTAACAAACATATGCGATAAGGGAAGAATAGTTCTCCTGAAAAAATGCGCTGTTAAACAATGATTTTAATTTACTAAACTTACCTTAATTAAGTCATAGAGTAGAATCCCATTAGTTTCCACCGCTATGGCATAAAATATAAGATTTATATCATGAAAAATAACTTTTGGTACACGAAACCGGCTGGGCACATTTAAACCTAAAATTGATGGAAAGGATTTCGGAGATCTTTCAGGGCATGTGAGACAAAGTTGTACAGCATGACAAAAGTTCGTTATCTGAAAGTCTTTTAATAAGGTTTCAAAAATAATATATTAAATGTGAGTAGCTTACACACATATATATCGCCACAATTATGGAATATTCTCTTGCCCATTGATATAATAATGAATCACAAATAAAATCAGTCGCATCACATTTATTCAAAAAATTGAATAAAGGATGAAACGAGTACGGATATGCACATTTAATTTTATTGAAGCTAAATTTCATATTTTCTATGAGAACTTGCGATTTTTCCTTGATGATATTTCTCAAATGTCAAATCATAGTCAGAAAAATTACGTAAGTCATAGCATACTCTTCTTTAGACTAATGTGATTTTCCATTGATATTTTAAGACAAGTGAATGAAAAACGATTTCAATGAAACAATTTTTAACCGCGATGAGATTGAATAGTACTTCTCAGGTGATTTCAGGTCTGTACATGAGCTCAAATTTGGGTGAATGCGTTAGGCCTGAAACACAATTGGAGCTTTTCAGCCAGCTTGAGATTTGTTGACAATGTAAATCAATGTAGAAGAACACAATTGGAGCTTTGACTTTTTTGCCAACTTCAAGCTGGCTTGAGATTTGATCAAATTGCAAATTTCAAGCCCAATGACTGCCAACTTGAGGGAATTTTTAATGTTGTCAACTGTGCGAATGTCGAATATCAGATGAGAATGGCTTCTGTTGACACATTTAAGAAGTAAACAGCTACCAAAGACATTAAAATGGAAGAACACTTATAGAGTTAGTAAAAGATAAGCAGATCCTGTGGGACATAAAATAAAACTCAGTGTTATTTTTACATATAATTGGTACATCTCGAAAGCTATCCAAAAAAGCATGAATTTATCGTAATTTTGGAAAATCGGAAGTATTAACTGTCGTTCTTTAATAAAAACTCTCAACATAAACAAGTTAAGTGCCAAACACAATTCCGACGTTTCGATCCGATTCGATCCAACCCATTTCCATCCAAACGGATGCATGAGCACAATTGTTCCGTTTGGTTTCAAACACTTGACTTTAAAATTTTGCCAGATTTTGTCTTTCATCCATTAAAACATTCTTTTTTTGTCATATAATTCATGTCTTCTTTTATTTCCTCAACAAAAGCCTTTTCATGCATCTTTTAGTATAAAGAAATCTTTACAGAAGATTTTTCTAGGTTATGTCATCCGTAAAAGTTGAAATTTGCTCAACTTCTCCGTTTCGATTCGATCCATTTCGATCCATTTCGGTGTAATGTGTCCAATTGCACGTATGTCTCATATAAGCAAATTTGACATTTGTACGAATCGGATCGAAACGGTGGAATTGTGTTTCGCCCTTTAAAGTTGCAAATGTCAAGAACGCCAGTTGTGTTCAATTCGGCTTTTTCAGTCAGCTTTAGCAGAAAGCTGGCGATAAAGCGTGAATTACAGTTACGACTGATCTGTCGACTTCGACTTTGCCTAAATGGTAAATGGATGTGGTAAGATACAATTGCAACTTCGACTTCAACTGTGACTGCGACTGAAACTAAGCTGAATTACTGCATATCGGAAGTTATAGTCCCTCATAGCACCTTTCCACGCCACCTACAACAGAACAGCTAGAAGGATGCTGCGTACGTCGTGGTGCACGCCACATAATTATAGGTAGTCCTGCAGAAGTGACACCAATGGTTAATCCCCCAAAGGCCCCTTCCAGGACTAATTCACTGGAAAATATACGGGAAGATCGAGACAGTCTTAAATGCATATATATATATATTCAACTTAGCTCAGATTAGTGAATTAGTATCAAAACACTAAAAACAAGTCCACCTCCAAGGCAACAAACTCAAAACAATTCTTGACACAGTCGATCAGGCAGTCCCAACCGACGATGGAACCTGTCGTACAATGGCAATAACTCCGAGCTATCAGTGGATGAGTTTATTTTTCGAGTCGAAACACTCACTTACTCCGCTCTGGAAGGAGATTTTGAGCTCCTCGTAAGGAACATGCTCACGTTATTGACAGGACCAGCGAAGGATTGGTACTGGTCTCTATTAAGGCATAACCCTTTTCCAACTTGAGAATTTGTCAAGACTGGACTGTCTGTTGAATGGGGAGTGCCAAAGGATGACTTGAAAAGCCGAGTGCAGCTGATGTCAACAAAGCAAAAGTCCAGAGAATCATTCTCTATGTACCACCATCACCTAGTACTGCTGCGAGACCAATTGCAGAACTCCATGCCAGACCAAGAATTCTTGGAAATCGTCAAGTCCAATCTACTGCCTGAGATTCAGGAGAAGATCTGTCTGCATCCTACCAATAACATCAGTCAGTTAAAATCACTCGTCACTCAAATCCAAGCTACGCGATTGCGCATTGCGACTGCTAGTGGCTTGAACCCGTATCGACATCAGCGAATGAATGAAATTGAGGACCCCCATTCTGTCAAGATCCACCGATCAGAACGGATGTGCTTACGAGTGCGTGCAATTAAAAGCGTTTATTTTCATATAAGCAGTAATAATTTGGTAAAAGTTGTGATAGTCAGTGAACTATTAAAAACAGCTTCAATTGCTGTAATCAGTAAAAGTTCCTGTTGATTAATCACAGTGAGTAATAAAGGAAGCAATTTCACGTATCACTAACCAAAAGGTAACACGCCGGCACCGCATGGCTAGCAAAGCACGTGGTGGCCATCAAGCTAAAAAGCCAAAAAACACCAATCCGGAATAATCTGAGTACAACCCGAATTTACTGAGAGGATCTAGGAGCTTAATAAAAACTCCGAAATTTCTACATGTAAAGCTCTAATATAAGGCACAATCCTGTAGTTAGCAGAGGCGCAAAAGGGCTCTAAATTAAGAAAATTTACCTGAACTTGGAAAAGCACTATTGGTAGCAAATACACAAATCAGCGAATATCGAAGACACACTAACATAGTATAAGCGGTTCTTAAACCCCACTTCTTTAAAAGTCATTACTTTATTCTAGCAATAAGCGAATATTATTAGTCAACTCATTTATAAGACATAACTTGTACTCTTTTTCCTAAATAAAATATTCTTAGTATTAATTAGCCAGGGAAAGCCTTAGAATATAAGATTTTTATTTCTTCCTTTCCTTTAATATTCTTTTCGTCAAAATAATTTACACGGACTTACCTTAACTGAGGACAAAATACAAACGCCCCTAGTGGGCGCAACAAACATGGGTACGGCCAGAGGGCCGCAAAATTACTACGCCGCCCTGGACACGGAGGAATACATGCCCAGGAAGCTGGCGAGGAAGGCAGATAGGCGGGGAACAAAGTGGTCCGAATTTCCACTGTTGGAGGAGTCACTCGGTGATGCCTTCACAGGACCGGACCCCAAATATGTATTAATATCCTTGGCTGACAACAAAAAGCTCATCACTGAACTCAACCCATTTATAGTAACAAAGCACATTGAGCACTGCTCCCCTTCAATCCGCTCCTGCAAACCACTGAGGGATGGAAAGTACCTAGCTTTCTTCCCCTCAAGAGCTGCTGCGGAAAAACTCATCAAGAACTTCACGAAAGTCGAAGGTTATGATACGAAGGTGGAATACCACCAAAGACTCAACAGTTCTAAAGGCATCGCTTTTGCGCCTAATTTGAAGTTCTTGACAGAACAAGAAATCCTGGAAGGCTTAAAAGAAAAAAACAAGTCCGTTACCGAGGTAAGGAAGCTTACACGTCAAAAGGACAATGTTATAATACCGTCCGGTGCCCTACAAATAACATTCGATCGCTTCACACCACCTACGAATATAGTCTGCTGCTTGGAGAAGCTCCCGGTACGCAGGTGGTACCCGGCACCAATCCGCTGCAGGTCTTGCTTAGAATTCGGGCATCACGAATACTCGTGTATAGAGACGCCGGCGTGCGAGTTCTGTGGCGGCTCCACGCCCAAAGATGAATCCACTCACGTCAACTGCAACAAAATCTATTGCATTGGTTGCAAGGTAGCAGACAAGCACACTACACTATCCAGATCTTGCCCTACTTTCTTGAAAGAGAAAGAAATAGTGAAGCTCCAAGTGGATAACCACATAACAAGGTACGAGGCCAGGAGGAAATGGTACGCCTTAAATGGTAACCTTGCCCCGGTACTAGAGAGCCAAAGCAGGACCATGCCAGGGTTGTCTTTCGCGGATGCCTTCAAGAATACTCTATCCACATCTGTTCAGGAAAGGAAAACTGAAACAACGCTCCCTGAAGCAAGCCCAAAGTACCAGAGAAAAACACCAACGGCACCCACAAACACAAATGAGGAGTGTCTTTTCAAAAGGGGATATTTACAATTTTCATTTTTTTTTAAGTTAAGTATGAGATTATATTCTCTACTCTGAAATTCAAGATTTCGTCACTGTAAACCGAAACAAAACGCGATAAACTCATAGGAAATCTTACTTGAAAACACTTGTTCCGATCAAAAGGGGATATTTACATTAAAAAATATGACATTATTACTGTTACTTTGGTTTCATTTCAAAAAGGGATATTTACAATACGATTTCAATAGTCGAAATAAATTTTTAAGGGAGAAGTTTCTGTTTTATATTTTTGAGTAAAAATAGAAGTAAGAATTAAAAAATAAAAGCTGATAAGAATACTCAAAATATGCTTTAATAATTTAATTCTAGTATTATGTACAAATCAAAAGAGGATATTTACAAAAACGTGCAACACAAAAAGGGATATTTACAAAATGGTACAGAACAAAAGGGGATATTATAAAGTTTTTATTCAAAAGGGGATATTTCCAAACTTTGCAAGCCAATATTACCGGAAGTAATAGTCAAATTATTTTCAAAATAATATATTCTAGATAACTTATCATATCCTTTCCATATATTCCTCCTATTATTCTGTAAAGCTGTTGGTATTGCTACAGTCAGTTTTTTCGATTTTATGAAAAAACGATTAGGACGTAAATATCCCCTTTTGAAAAGACACTCCTCAAATACAAAGACATTCTCATTACAAAACCACAATTACACACCCCAAAACAGACTTACAAAAATACGCAAAACAACAAAACCTCACAGAAACAATACACAAAATAAAGGACACTCCCCCTAACAAAAACATGGATACTGATGAAATTATTATACTGGACTCCCCATCCGACAAACACACCAAAACAGGAAAACTCAACACAGACCAAACAACACCAGCTCCATTGGATTACAGCGCAATGACCACTACTCGGCCCGCAACAGATAGCATTGCCTTAACGGCTGGCCCTAACCACACCTTCGGGGCGAAAACCCCCGAAGATGCAAACAAATTACTCTCCCTATCGCCTTCCACATATAAACAACTAACGGCTCCTTACCTGGAGCATACCCAACCAACCATACTCTCACCCCAAACATTACAACTCGACACAGCACAGACTACACTCCTTGTCTCCGATGACGATATGCTTTGGATGTTCATAGAATCTCCCCCGTACAAACTCTCCATAGCTGCCACCGATATTCCTATTCCTCCCTATCTCCTAACTTCCCTACTCCCACATGGCCCATAACACAAAAAAAGTCCACAACCATTCTGAGGATTGCACAATCCTCCAATGGAATATCTGTGGCTTCTTTAATAATTTGAGTAGCCTTCAGCTACTCATTTCCCAATTTTCACCCTCCATCCTTGCCATCCAGGAAACCCACCTCCCATCCGCATCCCCTCCCATACACATTCGCAATTACACCCCGTACCTTTATAACACTGCGAGCACCCGACGATAAGGGAAGACATCCCTTCTACCCCAATTCCCATCAACACTCCTTTAACTGCAGTTGCAGTTAAGGTCTATATGCGTACACACTTCAATGTCATGTCCGTCTACGTGGGGGCTGGGGACGTGGTGGACGGCGAGCTACTCAGCTCCCTTGTGGAGCAGATTTCCGGTCCCACCTTCCTACTGGATAACTTCAACGCGCATCATCCGTTATGGGGATCGCCGCGGAGTGACCCAAGGGGAAATGGTATCGTGGGCTGGCTTGACCACTCCGACCTTGTCCTCCTGAATGACGGCTCAACAACTATATTCAATACACGGAACACCTTTACGCATATAGACCTCTCCTTCGGCCCTCCCTCCCTAGCCCATCTAACAGACTGGAAGGTAGTCGACAACCCCAGGGGAAGTGACTATCTCCCTATTATAATCTCCATGTCTGGGGCTCTTCCGGGCAAAGTTCATATTCCGAGATACGTTGAAAGTCGCGCCGACTGGGACAAGTTTCAAGCTGGAGTAGTGGAATACCTGCTCCAACACCCTTCTAGCTCAATAATAGACCAAGAGGCAGCCACACTTACCAAGGCCCTACGTTTCGCTGCAAATAACAGCCATTCCCCTCAGCAAATATGCTACCAAAATACAGCCCCCGTGGCTCACGGCGCACGTTCAAGGTTTTATTCAACGGAGGGACTCGGCCTGGAAGAGACTCAAACGACAACCTGGCACTGCAAATACCATTGCATACTGCAAGGCAAATGCACAGATGCGGAGGGAGATCAAGCTGGCCAAAAAGCAGTCATGGCTGGATTTTGCGAACAGCATCAGTGCGGACACCCCAATGCGGGAAAATTGGCGGAAGGTCCGGGCTATTTGTGGCCGCCCCTTTAAGGCAGGCATCACGGGCCTTAAAATAGGGGACCATATAGTCCAGGACCCGAAGCAAATAGCCGAAAGTCTTGCCTCATACTTTACAAGCTACTCCAATGAACCCGACCCTACCTTCTTGACCACGAAGGGATTGTGCGTCGAAACCAGCAACAAGACAAAAGACATCCATTTTCCCAATCCCTTAGAAGATCCCTTCTCCCTCCAGGAGGTTAAGAATACTCTAAACTCCTTCCATGGTACCACTCCAGGTCTGGACAACATCACATTTGGTATGCTGAAACAGGCTCCCTCAGCCTGGTTAGAAAGAGCTAGAGGACTTTTCGACCTAATCCTCAATCTGGGCAAATTCCCACAAGCTTGGAAGCTTGCTGAGATTAGGTCTATACCAAAGAACTCAAAAAAGATCCCTTGTCCCTCCGAAACCAGACCTATCTCGCTCCTGCCCACATCTCCAAAATCCTCGAGAAGCTGATGGCCAACAGACTGTCTTGGCTACTGGAAGAGAAGCTGCTGCCACCAGTCACAAGCTACAGGCCTGGTAGGGGGACTCAATCCCTCCTCCAGGAACTGGAGCATAACCTGGCATGCGCGCTCTCCAAGGGAAAACACTCTGTTGTGCTGTCAATCGATCTAGAAAAGGCGTTCGATAGAACACCCAAGTACTCCGTACTGCGACAGCTTGAACGATGGAATATAGGGAAGAGATTCGTTGAAACAGTTAACTCCTTTCTAACAAAGAGAAGGATTAAAGTAAGAGTCGGAGGACACTTCTCCTCTACACACAACATCCTTAACGGACTCCCGCAAGGGTCCCCACTCTCTGTCCAACTTTTTAACGTCTACATCCACTCTCTTTGTGAGAGTTTGGACAAAATTCCGAATCTCTTCTTCCATATTTACGCTGACAACATCATCTGTTATGCTTCAGGTGAAGTCCCGTTTGTAAAGCACGTACTCAACAGGGCAATGAGAGCAATCTCAGTTTGGGTCGACTCAAACGGGGCTAGAATCGCCTACAACAAGTTGGAAGCACTTCATGTCTGTCGCAGACGAAAATGTGCAGAGAGCGCCTTCGAAGGCGATATAGCTTCTGTCCCTCTCCAAAAAAGTCTTAAAATCCTGGTGTTGGTCTTTGCGCACAATCTCAACTGGACCAAACAAGCAGCGATTGTGGCAGACTCTGTCAAAAGTAGAAACAACCTACTAAAAATTATCTGCAGAAGGAACTCCGGCCCACCTTTGGAGACGGCAATAAAAATCGCTAAACAGCTCGTCATTGGTAAAGTAGACTACGGCCTCACCATCTACGGCTACACTAACAACAAGAACGCTCGCAAGATCCAGACATCCCTTAATGCTACGGCCAGATTGGCTCTCGGCACACTGCGCACCACACCGATCCCCAGTCTGTTGGTGGAGTCGGGATTCCCCACCCTTCTCCAAAGAAGAGAGGAACTTGCCAGCAACCTTTTCCTCAAGACCCTACACAATCGCTATCTGGTCGGATAACATAGAAGATGAACTCTCCCTCACCTATGTACTACCATCTTGGTCAGACGTTTTTTCAGCCGAACTTACAGCTGTTTGGGAGGCTGTAAGGTGGGCTGTCAGGCAGAAAGGCACTTGTGCAATCTTCTCAGACAGTCTTTCCTTGCTGAAGGCTATCAATAACGTCAAAAACAGAGACCCCTTGGCATCCAACGTTAGGAAATCCTTATACACGGGCAAGATCACCTTGGCATGGTGTCCAGCCCACGTGGGTATAAAAGGTAATGAAAAAGCGGACACGCTTGCCAAAAACACGGTACGTTGCGACAACACAAACATCACGCCACCGAGCTACAAAGCCGCCAGGGCGTATGCCTGTAGCCTTCAGCACGATACCAGGAGCGCTGCCTGGAGCTCATCCAGTACCTTTCTTGCTACCTCGATCGCGAGGTTGAGACTCGGCCATATCCTTCCGGTGAAGAAACATATCTTCACTAAGCAACCTGCCCCCACCTGCCCTTACTGTCGCAATACCTCCTTAACGACGGCACACATCCTTCAGCAATGCATAGAACTACAGAGACTACTTAACGAACGCGGAACAAGCAAAACACCTACAGAACTCCTCACATACTATAAGGAGGACACAGACACACTACTCCATGCATTGAGGACATACCTACAAGACGGACACTTACACACCAAACTCTAACGACAGACATACGAATTTTATATGTTTTTATATATTACAAAAAAAAAAAAAAACAAATAAACAAAGAAAAAAATATATACATAACTCTATACAATATATGTACATAAAAAAAAATTTAAAAGAAAGGAAAAAAAAAATTAAGTTCTAGATTATATATTTGAATTTTTTACTTATTAATAATAGATAATAGACATCTTTTCCTGTAGACATTAATTTTACAATCATTGTAACCTTAGTTATAAGATCATTTGTTTTTGGATTCCACTCCTTATAGTAAATAAGTATATGTAACGTAAAATCCAAATGTACAGTACAAACGTACTCAGGTATATAAGAATAGATCAGTCAGTCAAAAAATAAAACCAAGGAATGTACTAATTTTTACTCAAGAAAAATTTGTTTAGAATTTTACGGAAAAAATAACTGTCAAAACAACAGATCGCTGCCCAGATGGCCTTGTAGCCGTGGGCCTTTAACATTATTTGTATTTAGGCATAGGCTTAGGTTAAGTACTGTGTAAAAACAAATAATGTCTAATAAATAAATAAATAAATAAATAAATGAAATTGATGAAGCAGCAGATTTCTGCCCTGACGTGCCCATGTTACCTAGATGTGACAATAATTTGCAAGACTTATCAGCTATTACAAACAGACCCGCGGCGATTTGCTGGAATTGTGATCAGCAAGACCACTATTATCAAGACTGTTTACAGGAGAGACAATAAGTGTTCTGCTATGGATGCGGACGCAAAAATGTCTTTAAGCCAAATTGTAGGAACTGCTTGGCGAAAAACGAGAGACGGGTCGGGAATCCCAACACCTTTTCTCGACCAGTTTCGACGTCTTGAACGACAACAGCTCCAACGAATCCAGTTCAATTATTGAACAGGGAGGACGGTCTGCTCAATCAGCAGACATAAATAACCAATCATTAGACTGTCCGTTAATATCACTCAGTGACTCTGGTGATATCGACCATACATCTGACAGTCACACGGCTTTTAACAATCCTTTAGTAAAAGCAGGGAACCTCATTGACTTCTCTGCAGATCTACAAGCTCCCGTTTCCACCTGTAGGGAGCCCACGTCACTACTAGACACGTCTTTGGAAGAGTCCAATTTTCGACGTTCCTATAAAACCGACAGCACTTTTTGCTGGCAATGTTACTGAGCAGGAGATTCGGCCTCCTGTCGTTTCTGTATTAAAACGGCCACCAAGCTCTGTTATGACGAGTGGGCGTGAGCCTGTTTTATACCCGCTGACGCCTTATCATACGCGTCTGAAAAACTACAATGCAGTACGAGACCGTATCTTCTCCTCAGTGGCTGAGCTAGCTGAAATTATATATCCTGACCTGGACCTTGGACCAAGAAAGAAACTATCGACCGTTCGTTGGCGGAAATACTGCCGACGAATGAGACAGGAAAGAAAGAAACTGGCACACATTTCCGTGTCGATGCCAGACGACATTCGACCGTATGCCGAAGTGAGACTGCTCGGGCGAACTGAGACTGGATTTCACATTGAATAAGTGATACGCCACCTTTCAAGGCACGCCAGAGTGCACGAGCGGGACTCTGCCTAGCATCCACACTCAAGGTTTTGTCCAGATTGGACTGCCACGCGGATTTTACCTGGTGATAGAAAAGAGGGACAGAACAGAACACGCTAAATCCAGGGGAGGTGCCCCCACGTTATCTAACAGATAGGCTAAGAAGATCTCAAGCGATAAGCAATACTGTGGTAAGGTTTAGCATTTTGTAAAGATTTATACTGATTACTGTGATTATAGTGAGGGGGATTTGAATCCGGACCCAAAATAGAAAGTAAACCATAAAACGCTCTCCCACAATAACCTCATGGACGCCCGCTAAAGAGGCGGGCAACATTTTTATGTGACGTAAAACAAGCAGATAATGAGAAAAGAAATATAGTTATCATATGAAAAGGATAAGAATTAAAGGGCTAGAGTTAAATAGGGACCTGGACGTATTAGGAGTTTAAATAAATGGTATCATTTTTTTGACAATGGTTAACATCTCTCAGCAGCAACTCTAGGAGGCCTCCTCGGAACAGCGAAGCAGAGAAATATTTTGGAACAAAATGCAAGAAGCAGATCATACTGGTGAGTACTGTTGAATTTAAACTTCCTATTCCGTCCACACAAAAAAAAATTTGTAGTGCTTGTTGGCTGACGGCCGATAATTTTTAGTAATTGGAGACTAAGAACAAACAAGTGGTAAAATTAGGCTAGGCGTGTCAAATTGTTATAAAGGAGAAAAGAAAAACAAACAATATTTCAATATTGGAAAATATTTCTCAGAAACCGCCACATTTCTATTGTTGGTAGCATAACAATAAGTAAAATAAGAAAAAGAGGAAAGGACACGCTTATCATGTACTTAATTATGAGAATATAGATATTATTTTAGTCAATTATGTACACCTGATGAATACACCTGATTAGAAAGAAAAGACAGAAGAAAGAAAAAAAAAATTCTTCGTAGGATGTTTAGTATGTAGTACTTGCGAGAATAGGGACATTTGGTCATAAGAAAACGATAATCTAACTGTCGAAGGAGTACAATTGGCATTGAAAAAAAAGAAAAGAAAGAAGTACTCCTGTAATTTTTTTTGGGCCGGCATACTACTATTTCAGGTCAACTAGTTCTGCTCTTTTCATGTCTATAAGGGCACTGAAAACAATCTGCCCTCAGTGTCGTTGGGAGGATGGGGCAAGCAGTAGAAGGCAGTCCATCTGTGCCTTCACACAGGTAAGAGTAGTGGTATCAAGGCCCCTTCAGGGCTGGAGTGTGTGCTACGGCTATCTTGTTTGTAGGCACGAAAATTTTTGATTATGGCAGGTGGCAGCGGCAGTTTTTTGTTACAGCAGCAGCGGCGGTTTTATTTTAAGAAAACATTTACCTTCGTCCAAAATTATTTGTTTGTTTTATATATTGCACACTTAATTTAAAATGTAGTGCTTTTCTTTCTATAGCGTTAAAATATTTTGTAAAATTTGGCGATGCCACCTTCTATAATAACTTGTTTTACTTAATAAAATTTTATTTTGTTTGTAACACTTGATACGCTAATATTAAACTTATTAAATGTGTTCACTAATTTTTCCGATTAATTTTAGAAAACTTGAAAAGAAATTTAATTCAATTACTTCATAAAAAAGAAATTTACAGAGCATTTAGAGCATAGAATTGTTTTTTCTTCCAATTTGTTAAATGTTATCTGAAACTCTACTTAAATTTAATCGCAAACACCCCAAAAACTCAAAATTCTTAAATTTTTAACGTTAAAATCTGTCAGAATAATTTCAGATTAAATTCAAATGAATTTGCAAAGGCATCATTCATCAAATTATTAGAAACTAGAGGATCTTAAATACTACTTTAGAGATAATAGATTAAATAAGCTGCTTAGAAATGTTTTCATTTGTTCCAATTAATGTTTGTACCCAACGTTGTAATTAAGGCAAGCCCAGGGTTATTAATAAATGTTTGTTTTATTTTATTTGATAATTAAAAACCTAAGTTTATCTCTCGTTTATCTTATTTTCGCTATTTTATTTTATTCTATTTCATTATACTCTCATTGTAGTTTGCACATCGTGAATGAAAGTAGGTATACAGGAATTAATCAAGGTAATCAGTATGACTGAAAAATATGTGTACATTTCCTGTAGAAAATTAGCGACTTTGAAGTTCAAACTATGTTGGGACCGGAGTGCCTGTATGTACACGATTTTTTTTGTGATATTTCTTTGATGAGTCATTATCGTAAACGTCGTTCCAGGTCAAAATTTCATGTGTTTAGTTCAAGTTGGCTTGAGTACGAGTGAAAATTAAAACGTACATGTGATAAAAAAGTTATTTTCTTTAGTAATAGGAATATTGGGTTACTGGTTCGTGTGCAGTGCTCTTACGCTATGTATTTTTGTTTTTTTTTTTTTTTCAATAAAGTACTACATTAAAATTCTATTAAATAATAAATTTGTTTCATTATCTCCTTAATATAAATTTTAGTTTTATTTGATAAAAACTTTTTTTTTCTCTTCGGTCGTACTAATTCGAATTGCTTATTATGCAAAAAAGAAATAATATTTTATTTCTACAATTGGATAATTGCTATCAATAAAAATGCGGGCAAATTGTGATAATTGTCAGCAAATAATTCGAAGCGGTCAAGCTGTTGAGTGAAAAGGTGAATGCGAAAAAACATTTTGTGCAAAATGTGCTGGGCTAGTGGAATATGATATTAAGTATGTATTCCTGAAACCCAATGTGTTATATAAATGTGATGAGTGCTTAACCGTTAAAAATTCGTTGATTGAAAAAATGCAGAAAATCTTATGTGTAAACATTAACAATTAAAAAGATTTTCGACAAAACAATTGGAGGCAAAAGTTAAAAAAGTTGATTTAATTTATGAGAAATTAACTCAAAATGAAGAGTTTTTGAAGAGTCAAGGGAGAGGAAGATGCAATACTGTTAACAAAACAGCGGGTATAAGCAATATTATTGAGGGAGGAAGTGGCCAAAAAAGGGAAACATATTCTAGCGTACTAAAGTCAAACCCAATAGTATTAATAAAACCAAAAACTAAACAGAAGTGTGAGGTTACTAAAAAACATCTCAAAGAAAGTGTTGACCACGTAGGAATAGAGATTGAAAGCCTTGATAACAAAAAAAACGGTGCTCTTGTAGTTAAATGCAACGACGAACGAAGTGTTAAAGAGCTTTCAAAGAGAGCGAATGAAAAGTTGGGTAATGATTACAGTGTTACCATACCAAAACTGCGAGACCCCAGACTTGTAGTCTGTGGGCTTAGGGAAAAATACTGTGAGGATGAATTAGTTGATATGATAAAAAAACAAAATAAAATAGTAGAACAAAGCGATCTAAAAGTAGTTAAAGTTTATGCCTCTAAAAAAGAGAAAAATCTGTATAATGCAAATTGTCCAAATTGACCCAACAGGCTTTAAAGAAATTATTAAGGAAAAAAAATAAATGTTGGATGGGACAGGTGTCGGATTTACGAAAACATTAATGTTAAAAGATGCTATAAATGCCTCGGTTTTAACCATGAAGCAAAGAACTGCGAAGAGAAGGAGTCATGTAGGATGTGTGGCGATGAGCATAAAACAACAGATTGTACAAGTAATATTTTAAGCTGCATTAACTGTGTGAGAGCTAAAAATAAGCTAAATATAGACATAGATGTTTGCCATCATGCTTGGGACATAAAAAACTGTAGTGTATACAAACGGTACGAAAGAAAGGAAAAAAGCTTTATTAAATATTAACAATCCAAGAAATTTATATGCATATACATATATGAACATTCAAGGGTTACTTAATAACTTTGCAGAGCTAACGGCTGCGATAAGCACTGATATAGATTGTATCATGCTATGCGAAACCCATACAGTGCAAGATATTAATGATTCTGAAATAAAAATTCCAGGTTTTCGGCATATCCGATGTGATTCAAATTCCAGTCACACAGGTGGTGTTATTATTTATATCAAGGAGCAAATTAACTGTGAAATAATATCAAATACTAGTGTGGACTATTTTAAATGGTTAACAGTTTAAAATAAATTGGTACAATGAACAGCTATATATTGGAGTAGGATATAGATCGCCCAGTTCATTAGTTACACAATTTTGTGAATTCTTTGAACAATGGAGTGAAGATACAATAGCAGGTTTAAGTAATGTTTTAATCTGTGGTGATTACAATATAGATATGTTAAAAGATAGTGTATATAGAAACAGAATGAACCAAATGTGCATTGATCATGGATTAAAGTAAATAATTGAATTTCCAACTAGAATTACGAATCGATAGTAGTTACCTTTGACACAAAAATTAGTTACAGTGAAAAGAAAATTATAACATATGTTAAGTATGATAAGGAACGTTTATTAAATAATTTAAGCGATATAAATTGGTCTGAAATCATGCAACTACGGAGTGTTGATTCGATAAGTGTTGCACAAAAAATGTATTAACAAATATTGGACCTGAATAATCCATGGTTTAATAGATATTTACAAACGTTAAAAAATGAGAAGATAGATACATATGAAAGAGCAAAAATAACAAACACTGGAGTACAGTGGTGCCAATACATAAGTAAGCGGATTAAATATAAATACGCAACAAAGGAAGCCAAAAAAAACTATATAAAAGGTAAAATTATAGATGCGAAAGGAGACCAAAAAGGTATGTGGAAAATCTTGAAAAAAATAATATATTATAAAGAACTAAATGATATTAGGGAACTTATATATAAAGATGAAGTCATTGAAGAACCTGAAGTAATATGTGAAAAATTAAATATCTTTTTCGTGGAAAGTATCGCTGAAATTCAAAACAAAATAAATAGCATACCGTTTGAGTTCAAAGGCAATGAATACCATACCCAATTCAAATTTAAACTAGTAGATAGAGATAGTATATTAAATGTGCTGTCGAAACTTAAACACAAATATGATTCGTGGTTAATAAATGTCCAAGTGTTGAAAGATGCTGAGCAATATCTATGTAATATCTTAGAAAAGATCGTGAACCAGGAGTTTTTCCAAGTAACTTGAAAGAATCCTTGATTACGCCTGTACCAAAAATCAGGGGAACAAATAAATGTGAAAATATACGCCCAATAAACAGTATGCCGATTATTGAGAAATGTATAGAGAAAGTAGTGCAAATGCAACTAGAGTGCATATTTGGAGGAAAACAAAATTATTAATAAGCATCAATCAGGGTTTAGAAAGCAACACTCGTGTGAAACGCAATTAAATTACATAGTTATGGAATGGAAAACCTTGATAGATGATGGTAATACATGAGTGGCTGTTTTCCTTGATTTAAAGCGTGCGTTTGAAACAATCAGCATGGAAATACTCATAAAAAAAACTAAGAAAGTACGGAGTCAGAGGAACCGCAAACGAGTGGTTCAAGTCGCATTTATCTGATCGCACTCAGATAACAAAATTAGATAAGAATAAATCAAACCCGATTACTATTTTATCTACTATTCTCTTTATACTATACATAAATGATTTGCCAAATACTCTCAAAAATGCAAAGATAGTATTATTCGCAGACGACACACTATTATACGTAGTCGGGAAAGACATTCACCAATGTCAAAGAATAATGCAAGAGGAACTAAATGGAGTAACGCAATGGATGGATATGAATAAACTAAGCCTAAATGTGTCGAAAACAAAATGTATGGTGCTAAATAATGTTCACATGATAAGACTAGAATTAAATGATGAAGATATTGCCCAGGTAGATATAATCAAGTATCTGGGAGTAATGGTTGATAACAAATTGAAATTATCTTCTCACATCGACTTAATCTGCGCGAAAATAGCAAAAAAAAATATTGGTTTATTAAGAAGAATGAGAAAAAACATAGACACAGATACTGCAATTTGTGTATATAACACAATTATACTTCTCCATATGGATTATTGCGCAACTATTATATATTGCTGTAACGCTGGAGAAGTTCGCAGGTTGCAAAAACTCCAAAACCGGGCTATTCGAAAATTATTACAGAGAACCAGATTTGAAAGAACTTCTAATATGCTGCGTGACTTAATCTGGATGACTGTGTATGAAAGGATCTGCTTCAAGGTTCTGATGTTTATTTTTAAATTAAAAAAATATATGTTACCTGATTATTTAGTGGACTTTGTTGAATATGTACATGAGGTTACAAACTGTCAATTAAGAAATATAAATGATTTCAGAGTGGTTAAATATAAGAAAACTAGTACACAAAATACATTACTAATTACAGGACTAAAAATGTATAATGAATTACCAGATATATGCAAGAACGAAACAAGTATGACTAGATTTAAGAGAAGCATCATAGATATAGTGAAAAATATATTAAACATTTATTGTAATGTAAACAAGGGTTTTATCCAATAAATTTCAATTTCAATATTTTTGTAAAATATATTCAGATCATGTAAAATATACGTTTAATGTTTGAAAGATATATTTTTAATTTCCAAATATTTTCCTGGTATAGTAATAGCCGATTAAAAATCCTTTTCTATCCAAAATCCATTCTTTTGTGGCGCTACTATATAACTTGAATCGAATTAAGTCGAAACTACTTCTAATATTTGATTTTTCCCTAACGGGAATGGAACCACAAGTGTGGGTCAAAGATGGAGAATAGAAGAATTTAAAGAACTTTTATTTTTAACTATTCTAAATCAAATCATAAATAAAAACATCGGCCTCATCCGGGGTTTGAAACCGGGACCTTCCGCTTGCCGGGCGACTGCTCTTACCACTGAGCTAACGAGACAGACGATTTTCCTTCTTGCATTTCTTAATTTGTAATTAGCCTACTAAGCCACGTTTTGCTTTCAGCTGGCATTAACCAGTAACGATGAAAGCACACAAATAAATTTGTAAATTCAATTTTATTTTATTTTTCCGACGGGAATCGAACCCACTTGTTAGAATCGATCAAAGATGGTGAATAGAAGAATTTTAAGAACTTTTATTTTTAACGATTCTAAATCAAAAAACAACCGCCTCGTCCAGAGTTTGAAACCGGGAACTTTCGCTTGCCGGCGACTGGGTTCGAATCCCGTCAGGGAAAATAAAATAAAATTGAATTTACAAATTTATTTGTGCGCTTTCATCGTTACTGGTTAATGCCATCTGAAAGCAAAACGGGGCTTAGTAGGCTAATTACAAATTAAGAAATGTGAGAGAAAAAATCATCTGTCTCGTTAGGTTAGCTCAGTGGTAAGAGTGCCGCAACCGGAAAGTCCCGGTTTCAAACCCCGGACGAGACGGTTGTTTTTTTTTCTCTTGTATTTATGATTTGACATTCTCATCAATCATTTTTTCGTCAGGGGCATTTCATGACGTTTTCATCGATGATTATTCATTCAAGATTTCATCGCAGATTATTCACCCACACTTTAATCGACATTTACTCCTGCAGAAAGGCATCACACCCTCCCTAGGACATCGTGTGTAAAATTCATCGAAGTTTCTGTGACAAAATGGCTCGATGATGCAAACCCAAGTAACTATCGCCCAATCTCACTTTTAAGTACAATAGGGAAAATCTACGAAAAACTATTAGATACAAGAATAAAAAAATTTATCTCTGCCAGTGGGGGATTTGATAAAAATCAATACGGATTTCAAGAGAAATGTGGTACTGATTCAGCCATAACTGTATGAATGCACATGATAAATGAGTACTTAGACGTGGGTATGTATGTATGTGGGGGTTGTGTTTATCGATTTACGAAACGCCTTCGATACAGTTGACCATAAAATATTGCTGGAGATCAACTAGGACTACGAGGTGAAACTAATGATCTAATCAAAGATTATTTATCACGCAGAACGGTCAGAACTAATATAAATGGGACACTCAGCACTTTCTTACCACTTCGCACGGTGTACCCCAAGGTTTTATAATAGGACCAACACTATACTTGTTGTATATATAATAAACATTTCATCTGTCAGTCTAATGGGGAAGTAGGTACCATATATTTGCAGATGATACAAATTTGATTTATTACGCAGAAAAATAGCAAGAGTTGGAAAACAAACTACAAGATGATATGGTAAGATTAACAAATTGGTAACAAACTTTCTCTCAATGAAGATAAAACAAAATACATGGTTTAAACAACGAAGCAAGGCTGAGATCTATCCAATATTAGGTCGAAAACGATTTTCTGCTCTAGAGTAACCTAGAGCACCTCATTAAACAGACCGATTGAGTATTAACTCCGAGCAAATAGAAAGGGTAACTGAGGTGAAATAACTAGGTATAAATATTGATGAGAAACTCAACTGGAGCGGGCATGTCGACGAAATAGCGAAGAGGCTCTAGGTTAAAGAATGATACAGCTCTTGCAATTTACAATGCACATATAGCGTCGCATATTAGATATGATATGGATTACTGGCGTTTAAGGCACTTTCACATCAAACACAAGAATCGAAAAAATGTAAACCGAAAAACTCAATTTATTCCACTTTGAAACAAGATTTTTGCTATAATGATTAATAAAATCATGGGAAATAGGATAAGCTAATAGTTTTACTAATAAAATAGTATACATATTTCAGATTTTTAACATAAACACAACTTTGATGTTTTATCGGCCGAATCTTTCCGCCGAAAATGTTTTTCGGCCGATAAAACATAAAAATTGTGTTTTTCTTCAAAATCTGAAATAAATATAACTATTTTCTCAGTAAAATTCTTAGTTTATCCTATTTCCTTGGATTTTATTAATCATTGGAACAAAAATCCTGTTTTAAAGTGGAATAAATTGAGTTTTTCGGTTTACATATTTCTGTTCTTGTTTTTGATGTGAAAGTGCCTTATTCAATCCGAAAAAAATAGGATGAAGAGATTGATTAATAGAGCCTTAAAAGTATGCCAGTATGCCTTGGAGAACACTTTCGACGGAATTACACGCACATACTAAAACTCTAACCATTAATCAAATGATTTCCCCTGGAAAAACCTAAATTTATTCATAAAGTTGCACGTGGACTCATCAAAACAAATATACGGAGAGACACACACATTAGTATACATAGCCATCGTACGAGGAATAGAAAAAAAAAACTACGAGTACTGCAACCTAAAACAAACAGAATCAGAAAAGGACTTATATACACAGCGACCAAAATCTATAACGATCTTCCTGAAGTTATTAAGGCAAGTTCAAGCTTTACTGTATTCAACTCTAAGCTAAAATATCTAGTCGGGGATTTTCACATTGACTGCGAGATTGATTCAATGAACTTCACATACATCTGTAATCTGCTATTGAATAATGAATGATATGAATAATCGGAAATTGAAAAGCGCACACAAAAACAGAAACAAACGACTTCTATAAAATAAAGTTATTATAATAATAAAAAGTACCCTTCTCTAATACCAGCTAGATGCTGTCTGAGAAGAGGTTCAAAGATAAGGGGCTTTCGGCAAGCACTGTCTCAGTGAGACAAAACTTTGAGCAACTGTCTCAGTTCAAACAGCTAATTTGACAATTTTTGTTGTTAGTTTATTCAAATAGCTCACTAAACTTTAATTAGTAATTAAAGTCACAAAATAACGAAACTGAATCAACTGAGACAACAAAATTCAGTTTCACTTCTCTCAGTTACTCAATGGTTGCGTTCGATTTTTGTAGCTCAATATGGAACTAAGACAATTCACCGAAAGTGCAGTCTCAGTGGGCCAACTGAGAATATCTCACCTGTCTCAATGAGAATGTGCTTGCCGAAAGCGCCTGTTATACAAGTATATTTGATGAGTCATGCGCAGAATTAGAGCGATAGAGAGGGGTGGTTGGAGGATAAAAAATAAATAAAAAAGGAAGGTGCAGTACGACTATTAATGTTTCATACTCGATGTACCTAACGTTGTAACGTACCGTAAGATGAGGCTCTTTAATAAATGCTTTTGTATTCTATTTTATTCTACTTATCGGTTATAACCAAAAATCAATAGAGTAAATTTAATTAGCTTCAATTTGCTATGTTAACTGTAACAACTACTGTGTAATCACTCTAATTAATTGAAAATCATTGATGTCTCTTGAAACGTTCTACACTATAGAATGGTTTCAATAAAGTATATAGCAGCTTTCAAGTACTTTGCAATTTGCAAATATCACTTACCTGGGCCGAATAACCAAAAAACGTAGGTGCCCATCCTTTTGCCAAACCCCTTCCTCCTTCTTCCTTGACGGTTACTTTAAAGCCATGGATTAAATTTTTATATTTAGCTTGATCAACTTGCAAACGACATTTAACCAAATCAAGTGGCACAACAAATGTATGAGTTGTACCACATGATAGAATTCCTCCTAGTCCGCATAATAAAAAATATTTCGTGCTTCCAAATTCACAAGAGTCCTCAGTAGTCGCAGCTGCTGCTGCTTGTATTTGGTGACTTGGAACTGCCTCACAATTCGCTCTGGAAAACGGCCCCTTGAAAGGAGTATTCCTTGCTGCCTCAAATAAAGTTGACCACATTTTTAGATATTAACTGAAAATTCTAAATGTTGGTTATGCCGTCTTAATCAATTAATAGCTTAAAATAACAGAGCAGTGCTCTATCAAAGGTTAATTAAATTCTCAACGTGCCAAAGATGAAATGTTACATAATTTGACTGGTTAGAAATTGATTTTTACTGTATAAGTATTAAAAGAATTAAACAATTATACAACAATACTCAATCTATCTAACAATGTTTTAACTTATTCAAAACTTACAATATATAGTAAAACAGCCCCAATAAACGATGAAAATTCCCTTCTTCTGACTTGAACCGGAATGCCCTCCTGCTAATAAGACAAATTCGAAAGATAATAGAGGCATTTGCAAAGAAGTACTAAACAGACTAAAGGCCGTATTCACCAAGCCATTTAATTGAAATTTATTTTAATTTCTGTTTTAGTACTCCATTTAGGGCCGTATTCACCAAACATAATTTAAAAAAAAAATTAAAGCTATTCACCACAAACGAGTAGCTCCATCAAGTTGGCCGGTCAACTTTTAATTTTTTATTGCACATATCGATTGTTGGTCGTTTGTTGGTGTTTGTTGGCTTAATTTAAACGTTTGTTGGTTAATAGTTTTTTCGAAAATCTAAAAAGAAAATTCACTATCAAGTTAACCGGAAAATTCTTATTTTTAATTTTATTTTATTTATAACCAGCTCAATCAATGCGTAATCGCCACTGACATGTATATAAATGGACTGACTGATCTCCTGTTTCATGTGGCACCAGTTTTGATTTCAAAAAGTATGCTCTGACTGGCGCCGTATTTAAATGATTTAGGAATTTACTTAAATATGCATGTCAGTGGGATTTACAGAATTTACCACAAAAGTATTTGGGGCTATTTGTATTGTTAAATTTTAATTATGAGGCGAAGAAGTGTTTTTTACAAGGCTGTTTTGGTTGGAAATACCGCTGAATCGTTACAGTTCAGTGGGAAAGTATGCTCTCACGGAAAGAGACAGGAACATGAAAGTGGTGCCATTTGCTTTCATGCATTTTTAGTTCAACGAGCAGTCCATTTATATACATGTCAGTGGTAATCGCATGATACAAAGATTAACAAGTATGTATGGCCGGAAAATCTGTCAATTGGTTTGGTTCCTTTGACGACAAATGTCAGAAATTTGCTCGACTTAATTTCAATCGTCCTTTCACAGTGAAAAAAATTTTCTATTTTTAAATTTCTTTGCTTTCCCACTAGCACATAATTACTTTTCCCGAAGAAACTAATATTTTGTTAAATATTTTAATATATTCAAAGCGTATTTCAGTCAATAAAATACGAAAAACTAAAAACAAATTCGCTGGAAATGACAGTAGGCACCTCGTCATGATGTAGCAACACAAAAAATTCCTCTCGAATCGGCCATATCTTGTTATCTTTGTATCATGGCGTAATCGTTTGTTGGACTCGTTTTTATTAATAAAATCGTTTGTTGGTCCCTCAATTCTTCGCTAATTGCAAAAATAATTTACCTAAGCTACACATGAAGCTAGCTACACATGTAGTTGTAGCTGATATTAGCAAAATTTAATTATTGTAGCTGGAGTAACACCGCATGATAATGAAGTAAAGTCATATATTTCATGTATTGACAATTAAGTTGAGCTCCATCAAGTTGGCCGGTCAACTTTTAATTTTTTTGCACATATCGATTGTTGGTCGTTTGTTGGTGTTCGTTGGCTTAATTTAAACATTTGTTGGATAATAGTTTTTTCGAAAATCTAAAAAGAAAATTCACCATCAAGTTAGCCGGAAAATTCTTATTTTTAATTTTATTTTATTTATAACCAGCTCAATCAATGCGTAATCGTTTGTTGGTCCCTCAATTCTTCGCTAATTGCAAAAATAATTTACCTAAGCTACACGTGAAGTTGTAGCTGATATTAGCCAACTTCAAACTTTGCAGCTGGAGTAACACCAACATGATAATGAAGTAAAGTCATATATTTCATGTATTGACAATCAACTGTAGCTCCATCAAGTTGGCTGGTCAACTTATACTTTTTAATTTTTACCACGTCAACTTTTACTTTTTAAATTTTTTATTGCATATATCGATTGTTGGTCGTTTGTTGGTGTTTGTTGGCTTAATTTATACATTTGTTGGATAATAGTTTTTTTCGAAAATCTAAAAAGAAAATTCACCATCAAGTTAGCCGGAAAATTCTTATTGTTAATTTTATTTTATTTATAACCAGCTCAATCAATCCGTAATCTTTTGCTGGACTCGTTTTTATACCCTAGATGAAATCTAAAGGGGTATACTAAGTTTGTCATTCCGTTTATAACACCTCGAAATAATGATGGTAGAGCAAAATGGATTGGACACCCATTCATAATATTAAAAGTTATTTTGATTTTTGCATGTCCGTCCGTCCGTCCGTCCGTCCGTACGTCTGTGCGCACGATAACTCTACGCGTATACTTAGAGAGCTGAAATTTTGTACACGGACTTTAAAAAAAAAAGTAAAATTAAGTTCGAAAATGAGACAAATCGGGAAACTCCTTCATGGGGTTGCCATATAAAAATTTCGTTTTCCGCTATATACTTGGACACTGCCTGAGAACGCGTCAACGTAGAGAGCTGAAATTTCGTACATGATGTTTTTACTACATTAGCAAATAAAATGACAAAAATGGACTAAATCGGGCAACTCCTTCTTGGTGTTGCCATATAAAAATTTCGGTTTTTTACGTATACTTTGAAAACGATCAGTCCAAGACATTTTTACTGTACTAAAAACTTCTGCAGAATACGAAATCCAATAAAATTGGTTATAATCATTTTTTCTGTGCGACAAACCGTTCTAGAAATATATGCGAAAAACAACTTCAAAATCAAACTTGAATAGATCGGTCACCATACGAAATTTAATACGGGCATTCATCTAGGGTATCATAAGAATTGGTCTTAGACCAATTCTAGCTTTTTTACTTGTTATTAATAAAATCGTTTGTTGGTTGTTGCAAAAATAATTTACATAAGCTACACATGAAGCTAGATCATCTGAAGCTAGCTACACATGAAGTTGTAGCTGATATTAGGCAACTTCAAATTTTGTAGCTGGAGTAACACCAACTGTTATGGAACTATGTTGAGTGATTGACGACTGGACGTTAAGTCCCGACTGCCAGCATGAGCTGACAGATTAGTCGGCGGACAGCGTTGACTGCAGGGCAGCACGCTAGCTCGCCTCGGCTATTGGCGGAGAGTGTGGGGAGGTTCCACGAAAAACCTGCCGCTGCCGCCAGCCATATACAAAAAAATCTCGTGCCTTAAACCAAAAATGCCGGCACAAATTCGGTTCTGAAGGGACCCTTACGTCCCAACCTACATCCACATTGAAGGCGCAGATGGTCTGCCTTCCTGCATGCCCCAACCACCCAACTGACTCTAAGGGCAGATATTTTCAGAGTTCCTTGTAGACCTGTAAAGAGAGAGACTAGCGAACCTAGACGACCTTCATGTAAGGGGGCTTGAAGATATTTTTGCATCCGCATCCATAGCAGAACACGATTTGTCTTTCCTGCCAGTAGTCTTGGTAAAAGTGACCGGGCTGGTTACAGTTCCAGCAGCTAACGTTCTGAGGTGTTGTTAGGGCAGATAGTAGGACGGCTTCCTCACTGCGTTCAGGTGACCTGTGCTGTTCGGCATCTGTTGGATGGCACTCATCCACCTCGCCGACTCTTGGGCTGGGATAGGCATTCCAGCTGGACGCTGTCGCGATTCGCTGCTGTGTAGCCTGTATTTGAGTCACGAGACTCCGTAGTTGGTGTATGGTGTTAGTCGGATGCAAGCAGATTTCCTGCTGAATGTCTGGAAGCAGATTCGATTTCACAATCTCTAGGAACTCGCCGTCCGCCAAACGTAGCAAATGACTCCCCTGCTTTCTGTTTCCTCAGAATCAGTTGGACTTTGACCTTGAGGTCATCCTTTGGTACTCCCCATTCAGCTAACAGAGCTGCTTTACGGGCTGTTCACTCGAGAACTCGGATGTGAAAAGTCATAGAGTTCACATTCTGTAAACCTGGGGACAGAGATCTGCGGTTTGCTGGTTGACTCGTAGGTGGTGGCAGATTGAAGACTGGTGTTGCCGGTCGAGTATCCTGATTGCCAGGCTTCGTGTGAGTCCTCTTCGGGACTGCACCTGTGTACTCAATAAAATCGTACGGAGTAAGCTGCTGTCTACAGTTTGGGCAGATTGCCTACTGTCCGATCCACGTCCGCAGACACGCCTTGTGAAATACATATCTACAGATCGTCTCAACTGGCTTCCGCTTGCCTGACCAGTCTCCCTCCTGGCAGATGGAGCACTTCTCGGGCAACTTTAACGGTACATCAGCCACTGAAAATATCTTCCCTCAGAGTCAGTTGGGTGGTTGGGCCATGCAGGAAGGCAGAACATCTGCGCCTTCAATGTGGATGTAGGTAAGTGACGTCAAGGACCTTTCAGGACTGAATGTGTGCCGGCGTTTTGGTTAAAGGCACGACATTCTTTTTGATCATGGCAGGCGGCAGCGGCAGGTTTTTCGTGGAACCTCCCAACACTCTCCGCCAATAGCCGAGGCGAGCTAGCGTGCCGTCCTGCAGTCAACGCTGTCCGCCGAGTGATCTGTCAGCTCATGCTGGCAGTCGGGACTTTACGTCCGAAGTCAATCACTCAGCATACTTCCATAACACAACATGATAATGAAGTAAAGTATTTCATGTATTGACAATCAACAGTAGCTCCATCAAGTTGGCTGGTCAACTAATACTTTTTAAATTTTACCACGTCAACTTTTACTTTTTAAATTTTTTATTGCATATATCGATTGTTGGTCGTTTGTTGGTGATTGTTGGCTTAATTTATACATTTGTTGGATAATAGTTTTTACGAAAATCTAAAAAGAAAATTCACTGTTATGGTACATGTTTTGAGTGAGGGGCTTGGACGTGAAGTCCAGACTGCCAGCATGAGCTGGCAGATCACTCAGTGACAGCGGTCATCAAGTCGGCACGCTAGCACCTCGACTAAGTGGCGGAGAGTGTGGGGTTAGTTCACCAAAAAAAAACCTGCGCTGTCACGTTGCCATGAACAAAAAGAAATTCGTGCCTGTCTTCCTGTAAAGGAGACCAAAAGAAAACGAAAATGCACACACCCCGATCGAGAAGGGACCGCATACGTCCTCACCTAAAGATGATCCTAGGGATCGGATGGCCTGATCTTGTGCTGTCCCCAGCCTCTCATGATATCCTGGCTGCTCGGTTAAGATGTCCCTTTACCTGTTTAGAAGAGAAAGAGAAACCTCGGGAGAAGGAAAGAGAAGAGAAACAATCCGGGCAGTCAGCTCACTTCATACTGTATTTTTTTTTACTGCTTAACAAAAATGTTTCTTTTTTTCTTAATTTCACCCCCAGAATTGAACTCGTTGGTTTTTGTGTAATTTTGGTGCTGGTGTCTGGTCACTGACGACATTGAGATCAACCCAATGGGACTTCCTCATAGTTCCTTACTTATTATGCTTTTGCTTACTAATATGTCGCTCCGCGATTACCGATTCTCGAAAAGGCCTTCTGGAGAACTTATAATTTCAACAAAATTTATCGAAAAACAAACGCGTTCGAGGCAAAACTCCCGTTGGGATGATGCTATTCTGGCAGTTCTACCAGCTGTTGGTACTGCGACACTCGGAATACACGTACCTATCAGCGAGTTCCATAGAAATCGGAATCTTGTTCACACCCCGAAGCTAACTACAAGGATCTTGTAGGCGAATTGACCCCGGTAAGGCGATAATTTATTACTTATAGAGCCTCCAATGGCTTTAAGCAATACGATTATGGCACGGTCAACACTAATCGAATAACAATTTACGCGTTTTAGTTCATTTCAGGTGCTTCTGTATGCGTACAGCACTCGTTAAGTCTATAACTAATATTTATAAAGCCTCCAATGGCTTCTTGAAATGTTGATATTAAACTATGAGCACTAATAGAATATCGATTTATGCTTTTAATTCATTTCAGGTGCTTCTGTAGGCGTGCAGCACTCGGTAAATCTATAACTAAGTATTTATAAAGCCTCCAATGGCTTCTTGAAATGTGGATATTAAACTATGAGCACTAATAAAATAACGATTTGTGCTTTTAGTTAATTTCAGGTACTTCTGTAGGCGTGCAGCACTCGGTAAGTCTAAAACTAATATTAATAAATTAATAATATTATGTTTTCTAGTTTTTTCTTTTTTTCTTTTCACTGGATATCATGTCCTTTCTCTAGGGTACTCCTCTAGTCGGATAACACCAAGTACATTCATGAACGATACGAATGTCAATGCAGGTAATATAAATGTACCGTATATAGTATTAAAGAAAACTGTAAGAATGTTTATTTTTTCGGTATTAATATTAATAAATAAAATTTGCAATTTGGCTATTCTATTTAACCGTACTGGATGACTGTTGTTGGGACCTCCGTTCATTCTAGCTCTCCTTTTACTGAGCATATCACATGCGTGATAGTGAGGTTAAGCTACGACCTTCTGGGCGATTTTCACTTGATTTTGTCGACCCAACTATACTATTTATAATTTCGCCAAAATGTTGCCTGTTATTGCTACAATTAATACTAGTACTTATCCTGTGTTTCGTTTTTGTCAGGTGCTCCGCCCGCAGAGTGTGGCTACGATGGGCAGCAACGTTGGGATGGGGGGGGGGGGGAGAAGACTCCTCTTTTTCCTTCACTGCATTTAATTTCCCGATTGATTTTCTTCTTGCCGACGTTTTATGTTTTGTTTTGTTTTTAAATTTCTTGTTCTGTTTGCTATTTAATAAAACTAAACTTTTCACTATTTTCTTGTATTTCTATTGGTCTTCCACACTTTCCTAATTTTCCTTCAACCTCCTTGTCAGCCGATCTACCCTCCAATCGAGAATCCCACAATATGGTTGACCGCCATTTTCCCGGCCTCATCATCGCTCCGATTTTATTCGCTCCCCGTTTCCTCTTCGTTTCACCGCCTGGTGCCAGATGTTCTATTGACAGTCATGGGTGGTTAGGTGCCTGTACTATGGCAATGCTAGGTTTACACCTGCGACCATAACAGGGCAGGGTCGGGTGATGCACCTGTGTGACAGACGATCCTGGAAGATGGTCGACTGAGCTAGTCGGTCTTAACACTTAGGCCTTGTCTTGAGGCGCTATTGAAGAAAACAGAAAAATAAAATCCTCATAACGAGGCTAGTCTAGAAAGGATTAGAGATGAAACATCTACACATTCAAGGTAGAGATGGGCTACACTAGGATCATTGTCCTTTATAAAAATTTTGCTCGACCACCGCAGATTGAAGAATTGTGAAGAAGAGATAGAAAAGTCAAATCCTCATATCGAGGCTAATCCAGAAGGGATTAGAGATGAAACATCTACACATTCAAGGTAGAGATGGGCTAGGTTTAAATTTTCGAAGTCGGTTAAAAATGGAATTACTACGGCAGCTCCGCTATCCGTAGTGTACCATGTGGGAGTGGAAAAAAGAGAAATGGAAAAGTGGGCTTACTAACAAAAGGTATACCGACCGCTAGACTGGGTGGGTCCTAAGCGGTTCATTGGTACCCTGTAATTACTAGTTAAGCTGGGCGGATGCCTTTTTAGGGCCACCTGAAAGAAGGATTACTGAAGGTCACCGGTGCCGTTCCCACCCTCCAACAGCCATTTTCTTCCTCTTCTCGTACGGCGCTATCTATCTGGCCCTCCCGCCGGACAGAGCCATGCATAAGGTTGATTGTCTGGCTTAAGCCAAGGGGTCATCTCTCAGATGCATGATCCTGTCCAGCCAGATGGCCATCCATGACAGGCCTCTGTTAGAACTGAATAAAAACTTGGGTGAGGCCACCCGCCATTTCCATGCCTGAAGGCTAGAGGGAAAGCTATACAAAAATTCAAAGATTCTCAAAAACATTCAAAAACTTTCAAGACTTGAGGCTTGACCAAAGTCAAACCTAAAGTCGGACTTGCAAAAAAACTTTCAAAAACAAACTTTACTTTACTCAAATATCTCAAAAACAAAAAAATACAGCAAAACTTTAAAAACTCTAACGTTACTCTACTAAAATTTTCAACTAACAAACCAGTTAGACTCAGGTCCACATATAACTTCCACTGGATATGAAACTTGAGGTCAATCAAATAGCAGACACCAGATGATTGTCTCACTCTAAGTATCAGTCCCCAGTATAATTTATACTTAGACCACCGAAGTTTAACTGAGGTGGCCCCACGTTGGGCGCCATTTCTTATGGTACATATTTTGAGTGAGGGGCTTGCACGTGAAGTCCAGACTGCCAGCATGACCTGGCAGATCACTCCGTGACAGCGGTCATCAGGTCGGCACGCTAGCACCTCGACTAAGTGGCGGAGAGTGTGGGGTGAGTTCACAAAAAAAAACCTGCGCTGTCAGGTTGCCATGAACATAAAGAAATTCGTGCCTGTTTTCCTGTAAAAGCCTAGTACTAAGGTCCGCGCTAAGCTAAATTTTAGCGGGTCTCCAATATCGGGCCGTTCTTTAGCAGCTAAATTATGACAGCGGAGACTCACAGAAAAGATATATTAAAAACAAGAAGAAGAAGAATTTTGCAATTTGTTTACGGAAATACAACGCGCGGTGATAATATTTCTAAAAACAGGTAGGTAAAATTATTTGGAAATACCTATTAAAAATATAAACATAATATGCATTATGTATACAATAAAAAAAAATTAACAATTGATATTGAAAATACGGCCACCAAAAGAAATCTAATTCATCCGTACTTACAGCAAAGATGTACAAAACTACGTTAACTACAAAAATCCGGTCAATAAATTTATTAAATATCAGAACTCTGAAAATAAATATTTTTAGCGTGCTAAAGAACGGCCCGGGCGGATAAATTCAAGCTAAATTTTTTGGAGACTTACCGGTGGTGCCATCTATAATCAAAACCCAAAAGCAAATTTAGCGCGTTGACCTTAGTACAGTAAATTTTCGCCAATATCTTTTAGCTTGCTAAATTTTCATACAAAATTTAGCTTAGCGCGGACCTTAGTACTAGGCTAAAGGAGACCAAAAGAAAACGAAAATGCATACAGCCAGATGCAAAAAGGACCGCATACGTCAGAAGGAAAGAGAAGAGAAACAATCCGGGGAGTCAGCTCACTTCATACTGTATTTTTTCTTACTGCTTAACAAAAATGTTTCTTTTTTTCTTAATTTCACCCCCGCAGAATTGAACTCGTTGGATTTTGTGTAATTTTTCTTAAATTCACCCCCGAAGCAGTAGATGGGCTAGTGCTGGTGTCTGGTCACTGACGACATTGAGATCAACCCAATGGGACTTCCTCATAGTTCCTTACTTATTATGCTTCTGCTTACTAATATGTCGCTCCACGATTACCGATTCTCGAAAAGGCCTTCTGGAGAACTTATAATTTCAAAAAAATTTATCGAAAAACAAACGCGTTCGAGGCAAAATTCCCGTTGGGGATGATGCTATTCTGGCAGTTCTACCAGCTGTTGCCATGCGTTGCGAGGTAAATAAACTCATCCATCTGTGTTGGTACTGCGACACTCGGAATACACGTATCTATCAGCGAGTTCCATAGAAATCGGAATCTTGTTCACACCCCGCAGCTAACTACAAGGATCTTGTAGGCGAATCGACCCCGGTAAGGCGATAATTAATCACTTATAGAGCCTCCAATGGCTTTATGCAATACGATTATGGCACGGTCAACACTAATCGAATAACAACTTACGCGTTTTAGTTCATTTCAGGTGCTTCTGTATGCGTACAGCACTCGGTAAGTCTATAACTAATATTTATAAGGCCTCCAATGGCTTCTTGAAATATTGAGATTAAGCTATGAATACTAATAAAATAACGATTTATGCTTTTAATTCATTTCAGGTGCTTCTGTAGGCGTGCAGTACTCGGTAAGTCTATAACTATTTATTTATAAAGCCTCCAATGGCTTCTTGAAATGTTGATATTAAACTAGGAGCACTAATAAAATAACGATTTATGCTTTTAATTCATTTCAGGTGCTTCTGTAGGCGTGCAGCACTCGGTAAGTCTATAACTAATATTTATAAAGCCTCCAATGGCTTCTTGAAATATTGAGATTAAACTATGAACACTAATAAAATAACGATTTATGCTTTTAATTCATTTCAGGTGCTTCTGTAGGCGTGCAGCACTCGGTAAGTCTATAACTAATATTTATAAAACCTCCAATGGCTTCTTGAAATATTGAGATTAAACTATGAACACAAATAAAATAACGCTTTATGCTTTGAATTCTTTTCAGGTGCTTCTGTAGGCGAGCAGCACTCGGTAAGTCTATAATCTAAAGTTGTCCTTACTCGGCGAAACCAGTTAAAACCAGAATTTTATTTCCATTCCTAAGCCTTAAGGTGCTCTTTTTGGAGGATAGCACTAGGTATGTTCTTAAACGCTACGGAGGATAGCACTAGGTCAGTTCTTAAACGCTACGGAGATCAATGCCGGTAATATTAATGCAACGTATATAATATTAAAGAAAACTGTAAAAATGTTTATATTTGTGTAATGCGAAAGTTCTTATTAAATATAAAAAATATTATGTTTTCTAGTTTTTTTGTTTTTTTCTTTTCACTGGATATCATGTCCTTTCTCTAGGGTACTCCTGTCGGATAACACCAAGTACATTCATGAACGATACGAATGTCAATGCCGGTGTTTAATAGGATATGGGAATGGTCGTTTACCAAGTTAATAAAAGTCACGTCTTTATTATTTTATTTTATTTATTATTAGCTACTCGAAGTCGAGTCCTTTGAATTATTCTATCTACTCAATTTGAAAACTGTTTGGACAGAAGTAATAAATTTGTATTATTTTTTCAATGAAACATAGGAAATAGGTTACTGTATGAAAAACTTGACTATAGCTGTACAAGTGATAAAGTACGTAAATAGTGAGAAGCAAACATCATGAACTTAACTAGGTTATTTTAAAATACAGAAGTGATAGTAGTGTTGGATATTCAGTTATCCTATTGCTGTACATGGCGGGACGATCATCATATGAAGATGTTGATGTTGATTTGAGATTAACCATGCCGCCCGCCTCACCATATGGTGAAAGAAGATCCACAAATTGCCAGTACCGCCCGCCATCAGAAATATACCATTTGTTGTGTTGTTGTATAAAACCAACTATAGTTAATGAAAAAATTAGTCAAATTAAGGAATTTTCAAATATTCTTAAGAAATTGGCAGGACGCATAGTTTGCTGATGTGACGCTTTAAACTAGTGTTGGCAGTCTTAAGCTGGACGACTCGTACAAGCCCATCGGGACCAGGAAAGACTTCAGTAATGCGGCCGAGAAGCCATTTACAGGGAGGCAGATTATCGTCCTTAATAAGCGCAAGGTTGTTGACTTGAACTTGTGGCTCTTGCGATTGCCATTTTCTTCGTTGTTGTAAATGATGTATATAATCTTTATACCATGTTGACCAAAAATTCTGAACCATTGCTTGGATGAGTTTCCATCTAGACAGGTTGTGCAGAGAAGACTGAGATTCTACGCATGGCTCAGGAACTGAAAGTGGAGCACAGCCCATTAAGAAGTGTCCAGGTGTTAAGACGGAAGTAGTTACGCTATACAGGTTCTGGACCACTTTTTCCATACAAAAAGTGTCCGGAAAATTCAAACTATTTTGTTGGCTCTAGACCGGGTTCTGGGCCACTGGGGGAATCCGTCTAGTGGTCTACGTCACAGGGCCTGTCTCGGGAATTCCTTCTGGATCACTGAGGGTTCTGGGAGGGGTGGAGAGGGGGTAAGGGGGCTTTTTTACTGAAATTTTGACAATACCTTGAAGTTTTCTTTTAGGAGGATACTTATGCCAACAACAACAACCAATGTAGGTATGTTGACTTGGATATGTCCGATAATCAAATTCTGAATAATGTAAACAAAATCGCAGCCGAGTAAAGTAAACAAATTGAGCGATATTTACACACACACACACACCAGGGGCCAGGTGGCTGGTAATTTGATATTGCCTCTTCGCACAAGTCTACATCACAGGGCCTGCCTGGCGAATTCCTTTCCTACCGTCTGACTGACCAGGGTATGACGTCATCTGGTTGGCTGATCCCCATCAGCTGATTAAGCTCTGTCATAGCTGATTTTTTTAAATAAAATAATGTTGGATTTTTGCTGGAATCGAACCGAGAACGCTTGGTTTTGTAAAATCCGATGTGCTCTACCATGAGACCATGGAGGTGTTGTATGAATATTCTTTAAAGTTGTTATATATGGGTAGAGTTCTATACCAGAGGTGGGGGATGAACCGGTACTACCGGGATGTGTCATTTGGTCTTGACTGCACCCTAGTAAGTATAGGGTTAGTTTGGCCAGACCGATGTGACGTCACCGACCCTGAGGTCATTGACCTTTGACCCTTGACCTTTGACCCTTGACCTTTGACTTTTGACCCTTGACCCTGACCCTGATGTCATTGACCTTCACACACACACACACACACATGCACACGATTCAATTTGAGGTATTACGGCACAACTCACAAGTCCTTGCTCATGACATTGGCGTCTCAAGCTCTATCTTCGCTGAAATAAAAAATTGGCTTTGTGTTGGAATCGAACCGAGAACGCTTGGTGTGAAAATCAACAAAAAAAAGAAACCCCAAGACTCATATCATTGAAAAATTGTGCCAATGGATTCTAGATGGTGGGAATGTGGAGGGGGATAATGAAATTTTCATCAGAAATCCTCTACGGGCTCTGGTTTTCGAGATATTAGCGTATTAATAATTCAAGTTATATTTGCTCATGGAAATGAATTCTTGCCGGTGTGGGGTGGGAGGGTGGCTGGGCACTGCACTCTATAATACATCTAGCAGTACACATCAACAAGTTTGAACAACTCCGAGGATCTTCGTATATGCCCTTACCAAAGGAAATTGCATCAAAGAAAGCATGCATTAATATGAAAAATAATGATGAAGCATGCTTCGCATGGGCCGTAACATCAGCGCTATATCCTGCAAATGTTCACTCCGATAGGACCTCATCGTATCCACATTACTCTACAATACTAAATTTAACTGGGATAATATTTCCCATGGCACTTAAGCAAATTACCCAATTTGAGGACCAGAACAATTTCTCAGTAAACGTGTTCATCCTGGAGAAAGAGCATTTCCTCACCACAGTTCCAGTTAGACTTACGAAACACAGGATGGAGCGACATGTTCATCTCTTAATGCTACAAGATTACTATGACCAGGCTGATGATCATATGGATGATGATGATGATGCTGGCAGATATCATTTCTGTTGGATTAAAGATCTTTCGCGCCTTGTATCAAAACAAACTTCAAAATGTAACTATAGAGTGTATATATGCGACAGATGTTTGCTCTACTTTTACTCTGAAGAAAAATTAACATCACACACTCCCGAATGCGAGAAGCAAAACGACTGCAGAATTATGTTTCCCTCAGAGTAAAAGAAATGGTTGGAATATAAGAATTATAACCATAAGAATCCAGTCCCGTTTTGTGTGTATGCTGATCTTGAATCAATATTAAAGCCGATTCAGGGAAACGATCAAAATACACAGCGAATCCAGGAACATGAAGTTCACAGCATAGGATTCTATTTCCACTGCAAACATGATAATCTTTTTATTCATGAGCGGTAAATTGAACTGGTTATCTTCTGGGTAATCACTTGTATCAAATTTGTTTATATTTTCAGCCATGAACTCATATGCATTTTTCTCTTCAAGTTCATATATTAGAGAATCTGTATATGTATACATGACTTTATATTTATCTTCAAATTGACGCTGCATAAAACTGTAATGGAAATCGTAGAGGCATATCTTTGAAATTTCCATAATTGCCATTCCAATATAGAGAGGCTTATTGAATAAGATTTTGAGTTGCCTTAATTCCACAGCAACTAAATTCTCATCAAATATCGTTGCACTGTGGAAGTTGGGTGCCGCAATCCGAGCTGATTGATGTTATCATTAAGGGCCCGGCGTATGTTCGAAAGGTTTCGAAGGTCGCACTCTCGCAGAAGGAAGATCACCCATTAATTGAATTCGGGGTATTGCACGGTACCGCACACAGATCATGCAATTATGTATAAACGAGCGCACTTTGTTTCTAGCCTTGAGAATCCAGAACTTCGTTCGTAGGTGTTGCAGTGTCAATTGAACTCCTCCGTGGAGCGTTGTTCTATGTGCATCATCGATAAGTAATGTTGTGAGATTACTATCGGCTGGTAGAATGAGAGGATGGCATTCTGAATAAGTCAGGAATGCTTGGCGTATTCGTCCACCTACCCGCAATAATTGATGTTCGCCGATTATAGGACTTAGGGTGCATAGTTTGCTTTTTGGTTTGATGGACCGTCCGTGTTGTAGTGCTTGAAATTCCTCACTGTAGTGTAGCCGTTGGATATGCTACACCTAAATTTGGAATGCTTTGTCCAACTCAGTACTAGATAACGGTGAAACAAGTTTGTTATCTCTATACTTGCTGTTATGAATAAATCTTTGGCATAACGAGGTTATTCTAAGAAGTCGTCTCAGGGATGAATATCGCGTTAATATGGACCAGGGTTCTGACACATGAGCTGTATGACAAGCTATCGGAACCTTCTCTTCTAGGTCTCCATTTAGTGGCTTGGTGAGGATATTCTTAGGCCAGCCTGTTGAATGATGATGAAGCCAATTAGGTCCATTCCACCATAGGTGATGGTGATGCAATTCGGCAGGTATTAAGCCTCTACTCGCGCAATCAGCGGGATTGTCATTTCTAGGAATATAACGCCAAGAGCATTCCGGTATGGTTGTTTGTATGTCAGACGTACGATTAGCGATGAACGTCTTCCACTTGGAAGGATGCGACTTTATCCATGTAAGAACAATTGTGGAGTCTGTCCATGCGTATGTGGGAACTGATTGTAGCTTCATCGCTTCCTGCACTGAATGCATTAGTTTAGCTAAGAGTTGAGCTCCGCACAGTTCTAAGCGCGGTATTGAAACGGTCTTAATAGGAGTAACTTTAGTTTTGGATGCTATCAGACTGACTTCAGAATCATTTAATTCATTCAGAATTCGTAGATAGATAGCCGCCGAGTATGCTAAGGTAGAGGCATCGCAGAAGCCGTGGAGTTCGAGCGTAGTCTCTTTGTTGATTGTTCCAAACCAAAGATTAATTTTAATTTTCTCGATGTATTTTAAATTTTCATGGTAATTATGCCACTCACTAGCCATATGAGGCTGGAGCTCTTCATCCCAGTCTAGTTTAGCTAGCCACAACTTTTGTAGAAATATTTTTGCCACAATTATAACAGGCGCGAGCCATCCAAGTGGATCGAAAAGTCGACTAATGTCCGACAAAATATTTCTTTTCGTATTAGTCAGAGGTTGGGTTGCAAACTGGAGTTCAAAACAAAACTGATCAGAAGCGGGATGCCACAGGATTCCTAACGTCTTGATCTGAGTGTCAGAAAATACTCGGAAGGACGTAGAAAGCTCTTTATCTCCTTCACAAATATCGTCTAATAATTCAGCATTATTAGATGCCCACTTCCGAAGAGTAAATCCTGCGCTCTTCAATATTCTATCAAGCTCGCTCTTTGCTTTTACGGCAGATGCAGTATCATAAGCACCAAAGAGCACATCATTAACGTAAAAGTTGTTAAGCAGAAGCTCTGCCCCAAGCGGGTTATCAGTTTTATGGTCATAAGCAAGCTGTTGCGAGGTTCTGCACGCCAAAAATGGAGCGGATGCAGTCCCGTACGTGATTGTGAGGAGCTTGTAGTCTTTAATAGGAGATGACACGTCTTTACGCCAAACAATTCGGTGTAAATTGGTATCGTCAGGGTGTATCAGGATCTGACGATACATCTTCTCAATGTCTGCCGTATATACAATAGGATAAAAGCGCCATCTCATGATGATTGCTGATAGATCTTGTTGCGTTTTGGGTCCAATGTGAATGCAATCATTCAACGAAATTCCAGTTGAAGACTTGTGAGACGCGTTGAAGACTACGCGCAGCTTGGTGCTGGTGCTACTTGGTTTCAGGACAGCATGATGTGGAAGATAATAGATATCTTCAGAAACTAATTTAGATTCATTGTCTGATAACTGTTTCATGTGACCTAATTTTAAATACTCTTCGAGGAAGTTGTTATACTGACTCTGCAAATCTGGGTTCCTAACAAATCGTTTCTCCAAATTACACAGAAATGATACTGCCGCGTTGCGTGTCACACCTAAATTAAGAGCAGTAATTTTCCTCGACAAGCAAACGATATATCGACCACTAGAGTCACGTTGTGTAGTACGCCGAAAGAAATCTTCACAATTAGCTTCTTCAGGGGTCCAGATAGTATTAGAAGGTAGCTCTTCTATTTCCCAAAACCGTCGCAAGGTTACGTTAAGATCTTCACCAGTCCTTATTTGAAATGCTGAAGTAGAGGCAATGTGCCTTGAGTTTTTGCAATTGACAGGCCCTGACAGAATCCACCCCAACTGAGTACGTTGGGCTATTGGCGTACCTGATGGACCACGGCGGAGACCATTTAACATTAAACGTGAATATAGATCCGCACCAATGACGACATCAATAGCTGAAGGTGTCGTAAAATTAGGATCTGCTAATATTAGTCCTTGCAGATGAGACCACTGAGAGCATGTAAGACGAACAGTCGGTAAAATAGTTGATAAAGTAGGTAACACTAAAGCAGTAGTGCTGAAAGACCTTGATTGATCGTTTATAGAAAGAATGTCAAAGGAGACTAATGCTTGCGCAACCCCTGCTTCACAATTTCCGATTCCTATTACTGGTATCTGCACACGACGTCGAGGAAGCCCTAACGCCTTTGCAACAGAATTTGAAATGAAAGTTGACTCAGAGCCTTGATCCATTAATGCGCGTACTTGCTGGATCTAACCGTCACAGGATCGCACAAGTATTTTAGCAGTTGCAAGAAGAATACCTTCATTAGGTAATTGTGAATGCATTGATGCTTGAACGATTGGTACACTCCGATGTTCTAGATTAGAAGAAGAACCTCCTGTTGTAATAGATGTAGAAGGATTCCCCGTAGTAGCAATTATGGTGGCGTGCTGACCAGAAGGTCCTTGATGTAGCATTGTGTGATAAAGCTGGTTACATAGCTTGCAGCGAGCAGATGTTTGACAGTCGTACATTGAATGCCCTAGTTTCAGACAATTGTAGCACAAGCGTTGACTTCGAACAAATTCGCGTCTTTGTTCAGGAGATTTTGCACGGAATGAAGGACAAAAGATTATCAGATGTTTACCATTGCAAGCGATACACCTTCTTGCCATTGTTGCAGAATGAATACGAGCAGTTGGTACGCGAGACGATACATGTTTTGTTTTGATTTCATTGCACATGGTTTTCATTGCCTCAAGCATACGAAGCCGACCTTCTAAGAACTTGGTTAAAGTGTTAAACTAATGTCAATGTTATCAGCTAAGGAGTTTTCCCAATCTTTTCTAGTCTGTGGGTCTAACTTCTGGCTGACTACATATACTAGCCAGTCACTCCAGTTAGTCGTGGGGCGGCCAAGATTTGTTAAACCTGCTACTGACTGTGTGGTGCTATCCAGTACGCGTTTAATTTCGCGAGCGAATTCTGGTGTTATGGAGCGTAAACCCATAATTGTGGAAATGTAAGCAGTTGTCAACACGCGTTTATTTTCGTATCTACTCGTTAGAGTATTCCACGCAGATTGATAATTGGCTTCAGTTGTCGAAAAATGCTTTATTAGATTTCTTGATTCACCCGACAAACTTGTTTGCAGATAATGCAACTTTTGTACGTTAGATATTGAATCGTTGTTGTGAACTAATGCTATGTAAAGGTCGCGAAAAACCGGCCATTCTAGGTAATCACCGTTAAACGAAGGTATTGATATTCTACGAAGTTTGGTTGCAGATTCGCTGTATGGTACGAATGTATCGACTCGCATAGAATTTGTAGTTGTTGCTTTAGGTGACAATTCTCGTAATTTAGCACGTAAAGAGCCGATATGTTCAGTATACACTCTTTCGATTTCCATGTAAGTGTCTTGTTGAAAGTAGTCCTTCTGCAAAACCTCTGCAGTAGCGCAATCATGTAGCTTTTCATGATTTTCCATAAATTTAATCCAGTACGTTTGCAAGAATTGAATTCTTGCTTCAAAATATTCTTCGTTCTGATTAGCAATGTTAGTTCTTCCCGTATTTGTTAGGAACCTAGTTATTAGTCCGCCTTGGCGGTCTTGTTGTTCATATAATTTCCCCATAATAGTATACAATATTGTATTGAAAAATTTAAAACGCCAGCTACTTCCAAACCAAGACGACACTTGTGCGCATCTTTTTGTTCTTGCTGCAAAGTTTTAAACAAGCTTTTGATGCACAAAAAACCGCGGAAGTTTCGTCTTTTCACTCTCTAGCACAGTCTCACAGTTTTAAATAGTTCACTTTAGTTTAAGTCAGATCTTAAAATAAAACAATCAAAACTGTCCAAGCGGAATTGTTGCAAGTGAAAATTAATCAGTTTTGGACTTTTAGTTCCTTTTTAATGTCCCTATCCGACTCCGAAGGACCAAATGTTTAATAGGATATGGGAATGGTCGTTTACCAAGTTAATAAAAGTCACGTCTTTATTATTTTATTTTATTTATTATTAGCTACTCGAAGTCGAGTCCTTTGAATTATACTAGCTACTCAATTTGAAAACTGTTTGGACAGAAGTAATAAATTTGTATTGTTTTTTCAATGAAACATAGGAAACAGGTTACTGTATGAAAAACTTGACTATAGCTGTACAAGTGATAAAGTACGTAAATAGTGAGAAGCAAACATCATGAACTTAACTAGGTTATTTTAAAATACAGAAGTGATAGTAGTGTTGGATATTCAGTTATCCTATTGCTGTACATGGCGGGATGATCATCATATGAAGATATTGATGTTGATTTGAGATTAACCAGCCGGTAATATAAATGCACCGTATATAGTATTAAAGAAAACTGTAAGAATGTTTATTTTTTTCGTTATTAATATTAATAAATAAGATTTGCGATTTGGCTATTCTATTTAACCGTACTGGATGACTGTTGTTGGGACCTCCGTTCATTCTAGCTCTTCTTTTACTGAGCATATCACATGCGTGATAGTGAGGTTAGACTACGACCTTCTGGGCGATTTTCACTTGATTTTCTCGAGCCAACTATACTATTTATAATTTCGCCAAAATGTTGCCTGTTATTGGTACAATTAATACTAGTACTTATCCTGTGTTTCGTTTTTGTTTCAGGTGCTCCGCCCGCACACTGTGGCTACGATGGGCAGCAAAGTTGTGATCGGGGGGGGGGGGAAGACTTTCCTCTTTTTCCTTCACTGCATTTAATTTCCCGATTGATTTTCTTCTTGCCGACTTTTTATGTTTTGTTTTGTTTTTAAATTTCTTGTTCTGTTTGCTATTTAATAAAACTAAACTTTTCACTATTTTCTTGTATTTCTTTTGGTCTTCCACACTTTCCTAATTTTCCTTCAACCTCCTTGTCAGCCGATCTACCCTCCAATAGAGAATCCTACAATATGGCTGACCATCATTTTCCCGGCCTCATCATCGATTTATTCGCTCCCCGTTTCCTCTTCGTTTCACCGCCTGGTGCCAGATGTTCTATTGACAGTCATGGGTGGGTAGGTGCCTGTACTATGGCAATGCTAGGTTTACACCTGCGAGCATAAAAGGGCAGGGTCGGGTGATGCACCTGTGTGACAGACGATCCTGGAAGATGGTCGACTGAGCTAGCCGGTCATAGCACTTAGGCCTTGTCTTGAGGCGCTATTGAAGGAAACAGAAAAATAAAATCCTCATAACGAGGCTAATCCAGAAGGGATTGGAGATGAAACATCTACACATTCAAGGTAGAGATGGGCTACACTAGGATCATTGTCCTTTATAAAAATTTTGCTCGACCACCGCAGATTGAAGAATTGTGAAGAAGAGATAGAAAAGCCAAACCTTCATATCGAGGCTAATCCAGAAGGGATTAGAGATGAAACATCTACACATTCAAGGTAGAGATGGGCTAGGTTTAAATTTTCGAAGTCGGTTAAAAATGGAATTGCTACGGCAGCTCCGCTATCCGTAGTGCACCATGTGGGAGTGGAAAAAGAGAAATGGAAAAGTGGGCTTACTAACAAAAGGTATACCGACCGCTAGGCTGGGTGGGTCCTAAGCGGTTCATTGGTACCCTGTGTTCAAGCTGCACACAGGCTTCCTCGTCTTGATCGCTGGAGGAAGGCTGAAAATAAACAAAAAGAAAATCGGCATTCACCAATAACATTTACTTATCTGATGATCGGCTGGAACTCATGCGGCGACACCTTTCGTCAACTCAGTTTTTGTTTTCTTCTGTAAGGGAAACATAATTAGTTTTATATACCAGTTTTAATTATATTCAATAATTTTAACTAACCATGTTGTATTTCGATCAAACCTCAAACTTGAACTGTCATTGTCAGTAGAAAGAAACAGCTTACACGCACAAGTACTAGAAGTAGGAACCTAGATGTATAAACTTAATATAGGTATAACCTAAGTTATGAACCCAGTATCATACAAATACTTAATATTCCCGGTTGTTACACCAAATAAAGCTTTATTTACACTACCATAGCCAAGAATTGTTAGCAGCTTTTAAAGATGTATTAAAAATAAGTGATCCGTTATTGGATAAGAGTAACAGAATATGAATTCCTTCACTTACGAATCGGGCATCGAATGAGATCAAGTGATTTAAGAATCGTTTTAAAGATAAAGTTTGATATAGGTCTCTTTACAATAATTAAAGCTAATAAGAATAAAGATTTAACGTATGAATTGAAGGTGCAGTGTTTCATTATACATTACCAGAAATAAAAATTCAAGAATAAACAGAACTTCACATGACTGAATTCAAAGTGCAGACATAAGAACATTAAACATGGTCCTTCGAGCCGGATCCTTTAAGGATATTCAAGTCGCAAACAAAAACAAGAAACTAAAGTGTAAAACACTGTGCTTAACAAAGTTAAAGGAAATTGTGAACGGTTACGCGTAGCGGGTGTCGGTAACTGTCGTATAGCCACATTTTGCAGAGGAATTTCGAAAATTACCAGTAAGTCCTTTATCCTTTTATCTATTTCTCTTACTTGCCTTAATTTCTAAAATACATATTATATATATATATTATATATATACGATATTATAAGAATAATTCAATATGGAAGAAAAAATTGCGGAACAATGTGATCTCAAAGATAAAATAAAACGTTTGGTAGACAATGTACAAAAAGATACTCTTGATCGTAAAACGCGCGGATATATTGAAGAAGTAATGTCTAACTTAGATCAGTATTGGGGAGAATATAAGTCGAATGATAAATTAATTCGCAAATTGTGGCGCGAAGGTGGTTCCAAAGATATATCGTACATTAAAGATAATGCATACGCAAAGGTCGAAGACAAGCACAAAGCCGGAAAAATCAAACTACGCGACGACTTGTTAACATTGCAGTCAAAATCAGGTAATGAAGAATCGACTAAGATTTACAATAATGGTGGTGGCAACTCAGTAGATATTAAATTGCCAAGGATAAATCTGCCCACGTTCGCAGGAGATTACAAATCATGGATATCCTTTCATGATCTCTTTGATTCCTTGATTCATAAGAATTCTTCATTATCAGCAGTGCAAAAACTGCACTATTTAAAATCAAATCTTGACGGCGAAGCACAGTTACTAATACGGCATTTTGCCATATCTGAAGCAAATTATTCCGCAGCATGGGAAATGCTTGTGGAACGTTACAATAATAAACGAGCCCTAGCAAACGCACAAATTAAAACCCTCTTAAGTCAAAGCTCACCATCATTTGAATCAGCAAATGGTATCAAGAGCTTATTAGACACCACACGTGAATGTTTACAAGCACTCAAGAATATGGATGTTGACACCAATTCTTGGGATGCAATAATTATTTATATGACGGTGCAAAAATTGCCCAAAGAATCTCATGAACTCTGGGAGCAGCAAATTGGAAGCGATAAAGATCTTCCAACCTTCAAAGACTTATGTTCGTTTTTAGAAACAAGGTTCAGGACATTAGAAGCCATCGGGTGCAACAAATCTAAGACACAAAGGGATGCCCTTACCAAGATCACACCCAAACCAGTCTTCAAAAACACACATTCTTTCCATGTCACGAACACAACGAATTGTCCGCTTTGTTCTAAATCTCACGCAGTTCGACACTGTCCCAAATTTTTAAGATCAGATACTGAGACCAAGAATGCAGTTGCTCGAAAACACCGGCTGTGCATAAACTGTCTTGCAACGGGTCACTCAGTTTCAAATTGCCCAAGCGTAAACACTTGCCAGCACTGCCACAAACGTCATCACACGTTTCTTCACATTAATTTCCGGAAGTCTAGTGGTATAAATATAGATGCTCCAAGTTTTACTCCGAATGAAGCAGCACAAGTTACATCTTCCGAAACCACAGTCAACACACCTCTAAAAAACAAACACAAGTATTATTGGCGACCGCATTGGTACGAATTAGCTCACCTCTAGGTGGCACGCAAATATTAAGAGCTCTCTTAGACCAAGGTTCCCAAGCTTCCTTTATGACAGAGGCCGCTGCACAATTACTCAAACTGCAGAAGCATTCAATCTCTGTTACTATTACAGCACTGGGAAACGCTAAAACTGAAAACCCAAACGCGAAGGTTAATTTCAACATCCGATCGCTACATGATGATCATATTACAATTCCCGTGAGAGCTTTAGTGCTCCGAAAACTGACAAATGTGTTACCTGTCTCCAAGGTAAATTACACACAGTGGGAGCATTTAAAGGGAATAACACTAGCTGACCCAACTTATGCGCAGCCGGGCCGTATCGATCTTTTGCTCGGTGCTGACGTTTATTCGCAAATTATCCAGGAAGGTGTCCGGCATGGACGAGGAGATACACCAGTTGCCCAACGTACAAGCTTAGGCTGGATCCTGTCAGGCAAAATATCCGTTGCAACACAAGATGATAACAACAGTCCTGATAGACATTTTATAACACTTCTTAATACAATAGATTTAGAGAAGTCGCTTCAACAGTTTTGGGAACTAGAAGAAGTCCCACATGGAAGAATTTTAACTGAAGATGATAAAGCATGCGAGAAGTTCTTCGATGCAACTCACATTCGAGACCATAACGGTCAGTACATACTTCGTCTTCCCTTCAAACATCAGCAGCCAGTTTTTGGCAAATCTCGCGATAATGCTATTTCGCGTTTAATTCAAATGGAGCGTCGCTTCAATAGGAATCCATCTCTACGAGAACAATATTCAGAGTGCCTGAAAGAGTATCTACTTTTGGGACACATGACCATAGCTGAGACTTCAGAAGAATACCATCGCAGGAACTCAGATATGTTTTCTTGTTGCTATCTTCCACATCACGCTGTCGTTAAAGAAAGTAGTACGACTACTAAATTGAGAGTAGTCTTTGACGCTTCAGCGAAGACGGCTTCTGGTGAATCACTCAATGATTCTCTTCTTACGGGACCGACTATCCAAGAAGATATGACAGCACTCCTACTCCGATGGAGACGATTTAAAGTAGCGTTCACCGCCGACGTGGAAAAGATGTACCGTCAAATCCGAGTGCATCAAGATGATATCAAATATCAAAGAATAGTTTGGCGAAAGGGTCCAGATGAACATATCAAAGATTACCAGCTTCGAACTGTAACATTTGGAATGTCTAGTGCCCCCTATTTGGCAATAAAGTCTTTACATCAATTGGCCAAAGACGAACAAGAACAGTTCCCCATAGCAGCCGAAACGACGCTAAATGATTTCTACGTGGACGACTTACTGTCAGGAGCCGACGATGTTGAAGAAGCTATAAGTAAAGAAACCCAGTTAATATCACTTCTGAAGACAGGAAAATTTGTTTTACGAAAATGGGTATCGAATTCGGCAGAAGTTTTAGAACACATTCCAGCAGAGCATTCAACATTAATATCGACCAAAATGTTAAGGCCCTAGGTGTATTATGGTACCCTGCTGATGACATCTTTACATTCAAAGTTTTTTCAAAATTTGAGGATATAGTTCAGACAAAGCGGGAGCTCTTATCTAATATAGCTAAACTGTTCGACCCCTTAGGATGGGTCGCTCCAGTCATCATTAAAGCGAAGGTCATGATGCAGGAAGTATGGTTGCAAGGTCTTGGTTGGGACGAAAAACTGCCAGTGGAATTGCGTTCAAAATGGGTTGAGTTTCGGAGGGAACTAAGAGACTTAGAATCGATTCGAATACCGAGATGGACTGGTCAACATCATAAACAGAAATCTTGTGAGCTACACGGTTTTTCAGACGCGTCTACAAAGGCATACTCAGCAGTAGTGTATCTCAAAGTATTTGATATAGAAGGTAAATGCACGATTACTCTATTAATGTCGAAAACAAAGGTAGCGCCAATTAAAACTATTTCTGTTCCTCGGCTCGAGCTTTGTGGAGCAAGGTTAATGCGACACATCAAAGAAGCCACGAAACTAGAAGCAGCAACAACTCAAGCATGGACAGACTCCGAAATCGTTTTGTCCTGGGTGCGAGGACATCCCTCAAAATGGAAGACCTTTGTAGCAAATAGGGTGTCAGAGATTGGTAGCTTACTGGGAAGCACTAGTTGGAGGTATGTTGCCTCAGAAGAAAACCCAGCTGATTGTGCGACTCGAGGTTTGTGTCCCAAGGGCTTGGTTAGCCATCGACTTTGGTGAAATGGGCCAAAGTGGCTACAATTTAATGAAGAGTCGTGGCCAAAACGTGCAGAAGTCACAAAAACCAACTTAGAATTGAAAATAGTTAACACCTTCCAAGTCAACATAATGGATAAGAGTTTCCCCTTGTTTGAAAAATGTTCTACGTTGGGTAAGCTTCTTCGATCCATGGCTTACTTATTACGATTTGTATTCAATTGTTCTCAAACAAAGACGAAATGCAAAGAACGGTGGATTACCACCGAAGAACTGACTCGAGCCAAGCAATATCTGATTAGAATGGCACAAACTGAGGAATATGCTGATGAAATGCGACAAATACGAAACGGAAAGGAAGTAAACAAGAAAAGCTCTATTTTTAAACTAAACGCTTTTCTTGACAGTAGTGAATTACTAAGGGTCGGTGGACGCTTAAAAAATGCGAATATCTCATTCGAAGAAAGGCACCCTTACATACTTCCCAAAAGGCATCGGCTGACCTATCTCATAGTGCAACAGATGCATCACGACACACTACACGGTGGCACTAATTTGATGATCGGATTGTTGCGTAAAAGGTATTGGATCGTAAATGTAAGAAACGTCATCAGACATCAGATTTATAAATGCGTTATATGTCATCGTCAGAAAGCAGCTACTAGGCAACAACTAATGGGTGATCTTCCATCCCCCAGACTCAACATGTCACGTCCATTTACACATACTGGAGTGGATTACTGTGGTCCACTCGATATCCGCTGTTCCAAGAGTCGTGGCACTAAGACCTTCAAGGGATATATTGCGCTATTTATATGTCTAAGTGTCAAGGCAGTGCATTTATAAGCAGTCAGCGACCTATCAACCCAAGGATTTCTGGCCACATTCCGAAGATTTACCTCGCGACGAGGCTTACCGAGCGACATGTATAGTGATTGTGGAAGTAATTTTATTGGAGCAAATGCAATACTAACCCGAGACACTGATGATTGTTTCAATAGAGTAAATAAAGAAATCGCAGAAGCATTGGCAATCAAGGGAGTTAAATGGCATTTAACACCACCAGCAGCTCCTCACATGGGAGGGCTCTGGGAAAGTAACATCAAAGCGACTAAAACCCATTTAAGGAAGATCTTGGGGAATTCAGTACTCACTTATGAAGAACTAAGCACCGTGTTAACACAGATTGAAGCGTGTCTTAATTCAAGGCCGCTCTATGCTCTTAATGAGGACCCAGAAGATCTATCAAGCCTCACTCCGGGTCATTTCCTTGTCGGAAATGCGCTCTTAACACCTCCAGAGCCATCCCTTCTTGACTTAAATATCCATAGATTGGACAGATGGCAGTTTATACAACGACTATATCAAGATTTTTGGAATCAATGGAGCAGAGATTACTTAGGAAAACTTCAACAGCGTCCAAAATGGGCAGCAAAAAAAGGAAATGCAAAGGTTGGAGACATTGTCATTGTAAAAGACGAAAGATTGCCTCCATGCAGATGGTTATTAGCGAAAATAATCGAAATACATCCCGGCTCAGATGGCTTGGTAAGAGTTGTCACACTGCGCACTAAAGACACTACAATAAAACGACCAATTTCAAAAATATCCACGCTTCCCATTAACGATGAACAGCAACTAGAACTGAATTAAAGAAAATCCTTGCTAAAATAAATCGTATTCGTGAGTTTGTATTTGAATTGTAGAACCAATACATGTAAGAATAAATCTTGAAATGGAACTGTTATAGACCTCCTCATTATGTTTAATACGTGACTGTAGATTATATAATAACTAGCATAACAGTAATTGCACAAATAAAAATAAAACCACAAAGCCTAATAAAACGATTAAAAAAAAAAAAAAAAAAATATTCAATTATAACTAACTAAAGTAAAGGCAAGTAAAGTGAATTAGAAAGCTATACCTCCAAAGTTCAACTCCCTATCCTTGTTTCAATCCTAAGAAATCAATCCAGCAGCGAGTCGACGCGCTATACCGTCTTGTACGAGGACATCAGTCAGGGTATGCAAATGGAGTAAATGCCGCTACCATGCGATGTCACAAAAAATCTCCAAATCTAAATCTCTAAGCCATTAGAAAGTTTTTCTTTGTTCCATCGCTAACTTTTTATCTTTACAGCATACACGATTGCACATTATAATCCATCCAATCTTTTGTCTTCCATTTCACATTCATCAATACGCTAAAGGAACAAATAGTTTCGAAATCGGAGATTTCAAGGCCGGGCAGAATGTTCAAGCTGCACACAGGCTTCCTCGTCTTGATCGCTGGAGGAAGGCTGAAAATAAACAAAAAGAAAATCGGCATTCACCAATAACATTTACTTATCTGATGATCGGCTGGAACTCATGCGGCGACACCTTTCGTCAACTCAGTTTTTGTTTTCTTCTGTAAGGGAAACATAATTAGTTTTATATACCAGTTTTAATTATATTCAATAATTTTAACTAACCATGTTGTATTTCGATCAAACCTCAAACTTGAACTGTCATTGTCAGTAGAAAGAAACAGCTTACACGCACAAGTACTAGAAGTAGGAACCTAGATGTATAAACTTAATATAGGTATAACCTAAGTTATGAACCCAGTATCATACAAATACTTAATATTCCCGGTTGTTGCACCAAATAAAGCTTTATTTACACTACCATAGCCAAGAATTGTTAGCAGCTTTTAAAGATGTATTAAAAATAAGTGATCCGTTATTGGATAAGAGTAACAGAATATGAATTCCTTCACTTGCGAATCGGGCATCGAATGAGATCAAGTGATTTAAGAATCGTTTTAAAGATAAAGTTTGATATAGGTCTCTTTACAATAATTAAAGCTAATAAGAATAAAGATTTAACGTATGAATTGAAGGTGCAGTGTTTCATTATACATTACCAGAAATAAAAATTCAAGAATAGACAGAACTTCACATGACTGAATTCAAAGTGCAGACATAAGAACATTAAACACCCTGTAATTACCAGTTAAGCTGGCCGGATGCCATTTTAGGGCCACCTGGAAGAAGACTAGCCTCATATATACTTATGTTTGGTCACTATCTGGTCATGGCCTGATATCCTTAGCATGGAAGACGCCGATGAGTTTTCCTTGGAGGTCTTCGAGTTCATACAAGAAATTCCCTTTTCGAGATCTGACTCGATATTTAAGGAACTTGCGACTTAGCTTAACACTGGTCTGATTTTGAAAACTACTCTGTTACTCTGTATGAAGTTCCGCCGATATACTTCCTGACCTCCTTCGAATTCTACAGGTTTTGAGCGCAGGTTATAAACTTTTGTGCCCTGCTTGAATGCATGATTTAAGTTTTCTTGGACCTGACCTGACCAGAGGTCGAAGTCACCGTACAGGGTGGTTTTGCGCCTCTACCCGGAAGATGAAATCTTCCACAGATAAGATGGAATTGTCCCCGTTATACACTAGCCTCCACCCCTCGATAGGGCTTGATAGGGCTTGACGAACGCCTAGGCCAATGTTGAGGCGATGATCGAGGGGCTCGTTCAGGCTCTCTAAATGATTCTTGAAAAGAAGGCCGTCGAGGTGGAGATTTTGGTGGTGCTGACCTCCGGTTTTGGCCAGCGGTATTCGGCTGACTATTGTTGGATGCTTGATTAGAATTCTGTGGTAGCTCAAGGCCCAGAAGCAGTGGTTGTGACATGCGTGGTATAGCAGGGGGTGGACGAGTGACATCTATTGGTGGTCCTGTAGGACAGGACGGACATAGGGATTGAGACTGCAATTCGGCTCGAAGATCATTGAGGCAGCGTGACATCTCGCTTCTGTCTAGGTCGGTGATTTGTGCTTGTAGACCTGCTAGATCTAAATAAATTTCCCCTACCGCCGGCTCACGTCTGACGGCACCGCGCGCTGGGCTTGGTCCAGGGATTTCCCCATTTGAGCGATTTCGCTGCGGGCTTGTAGGTAGTGAGGGCAGCGGCGTCGGCGACGAGGTCATCTGCCGTGCTGTAGAAAGAAGAGATTCTTGACCGAATGCTCTGGTTATTGGGCGGTGGCCTGTCGGGCCAGTGTATGTAAAGATGTCAGTCTGACTAAGAAACAATCTACAGTTTGGACAGTTGGACTTTTCTTTAATCCATTTCTGGAGACAATTTTTGTGGAAGATATGCCCACAATAGGTGGACACTGCTCGTGATTTAATCATCCAGTCCGTATCCTGGCAGATTGAACAAATTTCTAATGGCACCGCTTCCGACGGAGTTCTTGCCAACGCCATTTTGACTGATCGAGGCTCACAAGTGTCATAAGGATTTACCAAAGTGAACCTAACAATTATATTCGATTAAGAAGGATGCGTATTGACAAAAAATTTTTTCTACCAAGAAGAATGAGTATCAAACTATTTCAAACAAAAAAATATATTCTTTTCTAAGAGAAATGTGTATCAAACAATTTCAACAATTTCTTCTACAAAGGAAGAATGAATATCTAACAATTTAGAAAAATTTCTTCTGCATAGAAGAGTGAGTATCAAACAATTTCGAAAAATTCCTCCTATAAAGACGAATGTATATCAGACAATTTCAAAAAAATTTGCCTTTTCCAAAGAAGAATGTACCGACGCAATCAAACATTTTCTTCCCCAAAGAAGAATGAATATCAACAATTCAAAAAAATGTTTCTTCTACAAAGAAGAATATGTATACCAAAGCAATTGAAAAAAAATTTTGTTCTACAAAGAAGAATGTACCAAAACAAGCGAAAGAAAATTTCTTCTACAAATAAGAATGTCTCTCAGAGCACATTTGCGAATATCACAACAATTGCAAAAAATTTTTCTTCTACTAAGAAGAATGAATATCGAACGATTGCAAAAATTTTCTTCTACAACGAAGAATGAATATCAAAGAATGTAGAAAAATTTCTTCTACCAAGAAGTATGAATATCAACCAATTTAAAAAAATTTCTTATACAAAGAAGGCTGAATATCAGACAATTTCAAAAATTTTCTTCTACAAAGAAGAATTTGTATCAAACAATTTCAGAAAATTCCTCTACAACGAAGTATGAATATCAAAGAATTTAGAAAAATTTTCTTCTACACAGAAGAATGAATATCAAACAATTTAGAAGAATTTCTTCTACACAGAAGAATGTACCAAACTCAAGTTCAACTAGGATAATTGGCTTGTCTCTCTCTCCCTCTCCTCCCGAGGCTCTCCTCTCCAATGAATTCCTTACAGGTATACGAAATTTGAGGACCCGAAGAAAAGTCGGTTTCGATGTCAAATACTGAGAACGCCACCTGTACAATTCTCTTACTTAGCAGAATGAATTATTACCAGAATCAATCTTAAGTTAATTCTATTAAGGTAAGTGTATGACGCATCGAAGAGAAATTGTATGTTAGAGATCGCGTAGTATTAAATTAACACTCCGTTTTTTTTGAACTCTGAAAAACATTATTTCATGCAGTTATTTATTTACATAAAAATTTGCTGGGTTAGGTAAATAATTGATTGAATTAATTGTTTACGAAAGAAATTAAATTGGTTTGATTGTTTACATTGATTAATGCAATTGACCCATAACATTTATTTCGCACTTGCTGTGTCAGCAAATTGTGCCGCAGAAATTGTTGCAAAACATAATCGAATTAAATTTCTTTTCATGTTATGAGTCAATTGCATGCAGAAAGAAATGCTTATGCTAGTTAAACAAAATATGTTGAAAAAAAAAGAAATGTGTTGAAGTATTTTGAAAGCTTAAGCATATGACGATAAAAAATAATTGTTCACGTGTGAACATGCTGGGGGGGCGGCGGAAGCTAAAACTCGGTCAAAATGTTGTGCAATCTGGCTAGTGGAATGACTTTCTTCATGTGGCTTCTATTCACTTTTCTGCCGTGACTTGAAAATCCTTATTATGCTCAAGCGATATTTGAATGCCAGTACTCCTAGTCCAAGTACAAGTAGTATTCCCGAAGCTGATGTGATTGAGTAAATGGCGACAGCCCTCCTCAGGCTCTTGATGTGTGGTACCTCAGGAGGTTGGGTGTATTCTAATAGTTGTTCGTCAGCTCGTATTAAGGCTCCTGCCTTTAAAATTAATGGTGGCTCATTAAAATGAATATCAGCAATTGTTGGAGGTACTTCTCTCACGTGACTGGCAACAACTTCTATGGATTGTTCCATAGTGGCCTTTAGCTCTATTAGCTAGCTCCTTTGTTTGTAAATAGCATTGATTATTGAGATGTATGATTCCAGTATCGCTGAGTTGTAAATCGACCCTTTTTCCCTTACAAATGACTGCCACGATCTTCGGGCTCATTGTGATGTATAGCCAGCTATTCTTTGTTGTAAGTTACTTCCAAGAGGTACCAAATAGATGAAACTTCTTCGTCTGGCATTTTGTTTTTTCGTAGCGATCGTAAATTATATCGACAATGCAGGATGGGCTATCTTCTAAGTTGTACACAATGATGGGTGTGCAAAGATAGATATTTTTGCTTACAATAGAGCATAATTTCCTTTGCTGTTCTTCTAGAGTGAAGTATAACTGCTGATTGTAATCGATCGCAAGAGTTGAAACTTCTAAGTTTATAGTTGTAAAGGAGTTATTGCTAGTCTTCCTTGGTATTGGCGTGACGTGTATCAAATCATAAACATTACTCTCTACTATATTTAGATACCCATGCAGCACTATTGTATTATTTTCTGCGGCTATGTCTAAGTGTAATTGTGGTGAACTTTGAACAAAAAGGTTGGGTCCTAATAAGTGTTTTGCGCTATTTCGTTGATATGACGCGAGGTAATGAACTCTGATAGATGTCCATGCTGATGAATAGCTTTGAGCCACTTTTCATATTTGTCCTGTAATTCTGTGTAGTATTCCTCGGCGCTAATGTACGTGGATATGACCTCGACACTAATTCTATTGTGGTCTGCCTGAGAATACCAGGTCTTCATTTCGTTTATTGAGGCGATGACTTGTGATAGCCTGGAGTCGAACTGTTTTAACTTTTCCCAAGTGATGCTTACTGATTGATTTATTTTGGTGTTGAACAATAGCGTTTGCTGATTGTACGAATGTAGCAGTCCTTGCTGATTGTACTGCAGCGTTTCCAAATCTGCATATACTTCGTCATTCACTCCGAAGATGCTAGTTAGTAAATTTCCTAAGACACCTCTTCTTGGCCTGTCCTTGCGTTTGACCGTTTGGATGATTTCATCAGTAGCTTCTAGGAGATGGCTTTTTCTTAAGGACATATGCTTGAACAGCACGTCACAGTGAGTGATTTGAGTGAGCTCCTTTGTTTGCTGACACATGTGCTGGATCTGGTTCCACGTGTTGTTAATCATTCTTTGATCTTCAAATATCTCCTCTATTGGGAAGGATAATTGTAGCCGGAGCTCACCTCGCTTAATTCGTGCATGACCCAAGCTTTCTATGTAAAGTCCTGACCTTGGCTGTAGCACAGTGTAGTCCTGAGCAAAGACCAACTGTAGGAAATATAATATAACTAGTACTGATTTCAATAAATTGGAAGCCCAAGTGCAGGGCGCCACTCTTGCCTTCCTTTTTAGTTGACGATTTGGAGTTGAGCTGGCCTTCTTTTTACTACTTTGCCCTTTTATTCTGTCGAAGTGTTCTAGCTTGGACCAGAGTTCTTGCTCGCAATTCGCAACTGAACGATTTTTATTTTTATTCAATGCTCTGGAGGTAGTTCCTTTTATTGTCGTTGCCACTGTATTAAATTCCGTAGAAGGATTTTCGGTACTAGTGATGCTGATAGGAAGTTGACAGAGCTTATTTACGGGAACCTTTTTGGTACCATTCTGGGTTTTAACAGACACTATTCGCACAACGCCATCTTCTCCGGGATGGATTTCCTGAATCCGTCCTAAAGACCATCTTCGAGGGGGTAGAATGTCGTTCTTAACAATTACCAGCTCGTCTATTCTTGGGTTTCCCTTCTGACACATCCATTTACTGCGTTGTTGTAAGAGTGACAAATACTCCTTTGACCACCTCCTACAAATGTCTTGCTGTAGTCTCGGAGAAGTTTCCACCTCTGATGTATTTCTTTGTCGCTGACATCAGGTTCAGGAGGTGCTATTAGAGGTCGCCCGATTAGAAAATGGCCATGAGTTAGGGGTTCCAGATCGTTAGGATCGCTTGATTGCTGACCGATTGGACGTGAGTTCAGACATGCTTCTACCTGGTGCAACACTGTAGTAAACTCCTCGTAAGTGAGAAGCGTTTTTCCTAAAACACGTTTTAGATGTCCCTTGACTGATTTAACGCCAGCCTGCCATAGTCCTCCAATGTGTGGACTGGCAGGAGGAATGAATTTCCAATCTGTTCCGTCATTTGTAATAATTTCTGCTGCCTGTTTTGTGCGCAATTTATGGCACCTTTTAATTCCTTTTCTAATTTGTTCCGTGCACCGACAAAGTTGGTTGCGTTGTCACTATATATCTGCTTGCAGTTTCCCCGGCGCGCCGCAAACCTTTTGTAGGCAGCCAAGAAGGCATCTGTTGTTAGGTCACTGACAAGCTCTAGATGAATCGCTTTCGTAACCATACATATGAATAGTGCTATGTAGCCCTTCATTGTTTTGGTGCTTCTTCCCTTGGAGATTTTTGTTAGAAAGGGCCCTGCATAGTCAACTCCACAGTGCGAAAATGGAGGTGAAGGTGTTATACGTACTGTCGGAAGGTTACCCATTAATTGTGATGTTGAGTTTTGTCTGTATCTGAGACATTTTATACATTTCCGGGTCCTGTTTTGTATGATGCTTTTGGCGTTGATTATCCAGAATTGCGCTCTGATATAATTGAGTGTTGTTGAGAGTCCCTCCGTGAAGAGTTTGGCGATGAGCGTGGTCAATAAGTAAGTTTGTAATATGATGTTTCTGTGGCAACAGTACTTGGTGTTTGGCGTCTGCAGATAGGTTCGAGTTACTTATTCTGCCACATACACGCAAGATGCCTCTTGTGTCCAAGAATGGATGTAGCGAAAGAATTTTGCTCGATTTTTTAATGGCTTTTTGCTTTCCTAGAGCCTCTAGTTCATCACTGAATGTTTCTTGTTGGACAATTCTGATAATGCAGTCCTTTGCCTTTTGTAACTCGTCTGATGTTAGACTACCAATGTTCCTAGCAGATTGTGGATGATTGCAGTTTTGTACGAATCTTTTACAATATGCTATTACTCTAGTTTGGCGAGTGTAGGTTGAACAATTTAATATTTCGGAGGATCCTGTAAATATTGTTGTATTTAGCGTAACCGCTGTCTTCTTAACTTCTTCATTTGTTAGTATATTGAATTTATTTGTCGGCCATGCTTCCGGAGGCTGAGATAACCATGATGGGCCCTTCCACCATATATTATGTGCTACAAGCTTTGTTGGAGTTGATCCTCTGGATGCGATGTCTGCAGGGTTTCCTTGCGAAGATACGTGCCTCCATATGTTTTTAGGTGTCAAATTTTGTATCTCTGATACCCGATTAGCTACAAAAGAATTCCATTTATTGGGATCCTTTGCAATCCAGGCTAATGCTATTTCTGAGTCACACCAAGCAGTCAACGCGGTTGGCTTTAAATTTAATGTGTTGACTGTTGCCTTCAGTAGTTGTGCCAACAAGAGAGCTCCACAAAGCTCTAGCCGAGGAAGTGTAATTTTTTGCCTTAGTGGAGCCAATTTTGTTCTGGCCGTAAGAAGTGTTGTATGGCTTTTTCCGAACGAATCTACTGTTCTTGAGTAGACTACTGCTGCATAACCCTTTTCTGAGGCATCACAGAATCCATGGATTTGTATCTCCTGTGTCTCTCTATAATTGATCCATCTAGGAATTCTTAAATCTTCAAGCTTCGTAAGTTCGTTTCTGAGTTTTTTTTTGTTGATTCCAATCTGTACCGGTCTTCCAGAGAGATTGCATTAATAATTTGGCTGAAAATCCCAGAGGATCGAAAATTGTAGATATGTTTGATAGGAGATGTCGTTTGGTTAGTCTTGATTCAATTTTTTCTGGCTTGAGCTTAAATTGAAATTCATCCCTCTTGGGATTCCAATGTATTCCCAGAGTTTTTATTGTGTCTTGTTCTTTAATCTCCAATATTCCCTTTTCTCTTATATCTCCAGGAATGTTTTCTAGTAACTCTTCATCATTCGAAGTCCACTTTCTGAGGTTCAAATTGCCCTTGTTTAGCAAGGCTTTTATTTCATGTTGTAGTATCTTAGCTTCTGCTTTTGTGTCTGCTCCTGTTAACATATCATCGACATAAAAATCGTTAACGAGAACCTTTTTTCCAACAGGAAAATGGATTCCTTCATCCTCAGCAAGCTGTTTTAATGTTCTTACTGCAAGATATGTGGCTGGAGCGGTGCCATACGTGACGGTATTTAGTTGATACTCCTGAATGGGTTCCGATGGTTTTCTTCGCCATAAAATTCGTTGGTAGTTCTTATCTTCTTCAGAAATTTTGATCTGCCTGAACATCTTTTCAATGTCGGCTGTGTAGGCATACCTATATCTTCGCCAACGCAGCAATATTTGCGCGAGATCCTGCTGAAGCCTTGACCCAGTGTGCAGTAAGTCGTTCAAACTCAACCCAGAAGTTGTTCTAGATGATGCATCGAACACCACACGTAATTTGGTGGTGGTGTTGTCTTTTTTGAATACAGCGTGATGTGGTAGATAGAAGACTCTTTTTAGATCACCTTCAAAAGGTTTTACTGGGGTCATATGTCCCAATTCTTCATATTCGCAGATAAAACCGTTGTACTCGGCCATGTCAGTTGGATTGTTTTTTAGTTTCTTCTCTATCTGCATTAAACGGGCTATGGCTTTATTTCTTGATTCTCCTAGTTCTCCCTTATTTGGTATAAACAGAAGCTGGACAATGTATCTCCCTTCTTGATCTCTCTTGTATGTGGTTTTGAAATGGATGTCACAAGTTTGTTCATCTTGATTAGGAGTAGAGCTTTCTTGGACTTCCCAAAAGCTTTCAAGCTTTTGATCTAACTCAGCCAATGAAAGGAAAGTTTATACCCTTGTCGTTTCTTTATAGTCCTTAGAAACGCATCCAAAGAGAATCCATCCGAGTTTTGTGTTTTTAGCTACAGGTTGTTTTCCTTTAAATCCGTCTGTAATTATGTTGGCGTAGACGTCAGCTCCTAAGAGCAAATCAATCCGACCTGGCGTGTCGAATGTTGGATCCGCTAATACGATGTCGCCGAATTGATTCATGTCTATTCCCTTTAAATTTGTTTCCGGAAGAAGAGAGTTGAGCTTGGGTAGTATAAAGGCTTCGACAGATAGATAGGAGTTCTGAAAACGTAGTTGTATTTTTACGTTCACCTTGCTAAATGTTTTCGCTGTTTCTGACTCTCCGACCCCTAATATGGTTGCCCTCACCTTTTGTTTCACTAGCTTCAATGTTTGAACTGCTTCTTCAGTTAGTAGCGATACTTGCGATCCAGGATCGATTAGTGCTCTGAATAGGTCTGATTGTCCAAATTGATTCTGTATTCTCACAATGGCCGTTGGCAGTAGTACGTTTGGAACGGCTGTGTTACTTGCGTGAAATGCTAATACATCTTTAGTAGACTGCTCTTGAGCATGTTTATGTACTGCCATGGTCGTATTGAGATTATTGGCTTCGGTTGTCTCTGATTTTGCACCGGAAGGTTCTTCGTTATTCCAATGGAGTAATGTTTGGTGCTTTTTCTTGCAATAAGCACATGATCTTGTTGATTTGCACCTTTCTGCCTTGTTATGGAGCAGGCAATTTTGGCAAAGATTTTTCTTGGAAACATAAGCAGCTCGATCTTTTACATCCTTCTTCCTAAATTCCGCACACTGATAGATGTAATGATCTTTATTGCACAAACTGCATGAGTGTTTCATGGTCATGTGATATAACTTTTTAGAGTGTTTTGTGGCTGTATCAAATCTATGTTGCTTGGAATTCTTGATACAGTCCAACACTTGATGGCGTTTATCTAAAAACTTCTACAGCTCATTTATCGATGGCATTTCTTTTGGGTTGGAGAGACCTTCCTCAAATAATCTCAAGCTTTTTGTGTCCAACTTTCTCATTGATAAGCACACTATTATTGTTGTGTTGATTGAAACAGATATTCATTCGCCGATTTCAAGCACACGCAATTTGTAAACACATTACAACCGTGTATTGCACAAGGAGCGTATTATATTCATATTCGTGGCTGGGTCGCATTGTGATCGTTGTGTTGATTGAAACAGATATTCATTCGCCGATTTCAAGCACACGCAATTTGTAAACACATTACAGCCGTGTATTGCACTAGGAGCGTATTATATTGCATTCGTGGCTGGGATATTTTACCAATCTAAATTTTAGCAATGCCGTCAGAAGCTGAAAAGGAAAAATTAGCTGAAAGGAGCAACAAATTATCGCAAATTAGAATCACTCGTGGTGTAGTGCTAATGCAACAGACGAAACTAAAAACCTATGTGGATACTAAATTAGATTCTGCAAGTATGTTCGAAATCGAAACGCGGTTACAGTTGAATGAAACTTATTTCAATGATTTTGACAAGGTACAAAGGTCAATAGAAATACTAGACGAGTCTGAATTGTTGAATGATAAGCGTGATACATTTACTGAGACATTTTGCTACATCAAAGTAAGAAATCTTCTTTACCTCACTTTGATTTACCAAAATTTTCAGGTAGAGTCACTGATTGGACTGAATTTTACAATATGTTCGAAACTCTAGTGCACAAGGATGATGAACTAAGTGCTGTTGAAAAGTTTCAACATTTGAAAACGTGCTTGTCGGGCTCCGCGCGTCAGGCAATACAATCGCTAGAAGTTACTGCAAAAAACTATCCAGTCGCATTGGAACTTTTAAAGAAGCGATTCGAAAATAAGCGTTTAATCTTTGAGGCGCACATTACGAACATTTTCAAAGCTAGTGCATTGCACAAATCATCAGCTGAAGAACTAAGGAAACTCAATGATGAATTCAACGCTCATCTTCGTGCACTACAATCCATTGCATCAGATGTAGAGATTGCACATGGCCTGTTAATTCATCTAATTTGTCAACGATTGGACAGTGCATCGATTGCTAAATTGGAGGAGGAAGTGCCAGATGATGGTTTACCTACATGGGATGGAATGTCAACATTCCTCTCAAAGCGATGCCAGGCTCTGGAAAATCTAGAAAATGCTATGCAGGCTAAGTCTAAGCAACGACCAGGTAACACTTTCAATTCAAAGGTTAAAAATACATGTCTAACTGCGAATTCAGCAGAACAATCATGTTTATTATGTAAGTGTAATCACAACATTTCAAACTGTTCACAGTTCATAAGCTTGGACCCATACAAGCGGTATTTTGAAGTAAAACGCATGAAGCTCAGCGTAATATGCTTAAAGCCTGGACACACAGTCAAGCGATGTAAGGCGCCCAGATGTCGACATTGTCAAGCCAGTCACCATACTCTACTACATATGTATGTCAAAGTCAAACCTAGAGAGTCAATGCACGCAAACCTCTGCAAAAAGAGGAACTAGCTTACCAATCACAACAGCATCTAGCCCAGCAGGAAATTCTTGTTTAACAAGCTCCACAGGTGAAGTTCAAGGATCCAATAATGGCGATAATGCCTTGCTTGGAACTGCTATTATACAGGTACGTGATAAATTTGGAAATTATATAAATTGTCGTGCAGTTCTTGACTCAGCCTCTCAGAGTCATTTTATAACTAAACGTGTTGTTAAAAGACTTCAGCTAGATGTCACCAAATTAAGCGGATCTGTCGGTGGCATCGGCCCAATAAATACTCCAGTCACACATATAGCCCACATCACAGTTAAATCTCGAATAAATGATTTCGCCGCTACAATTGACGCTTTGGTATTGCCCAAAATAACCGAGTATCAACCTCAACAATTTATCGATGTCAATTCTTGGAAAATCCCACCCAATCTTCCGCTCGCAGATATCAGGTTCAATCAACCACAACGCATAGACTTGCTCATAGGTGTTGAGCTATTCTTTGATTTACTGTGCATAGGGCAAATTAAACTAGGGAAAGGAATACCCACACTACAAAAGACATTGTTAGGTTGGATCATTGCAGGTGGCATAACTAAGTCCCCTCAGTGCTATCATACACGGTTTGAACCTAATCGGGAAGATGAGGCGCATTCGCTTGAAACTTTGGTACAAAGGTTCTGGGACATTGAACGTCATGATACTCCAGTAGTTAATATGACCCATGAAGAGATAAATTGTGAAGAACACTTCTGCAAAAATACTGAACGCCTGGCTTCGGGTAGACTTGTAGTACGCCTACCTTTTCGAGACAAGTCTGATTTACTAGGGTCTTCCTTTGAAATGGCAAAAAGAAGATTTTTAAGTTTAGAGAGGAAATTATCAAAGCTCCCTGAAGTAAGAACAGAATATTCTGAATTTCTCAAGGAATATTTATCCTCGGGACATATGGTTCGAATTGATTTTCAACATTGTGGCTCGAAATTAAACTTCCTACCCCATCACTATGTAATGAAGCCAGACAGTTCCACCACAAAACTTCGTGTTGTATTTGATGCATCGGCACGAACTTCGAGCGGTCTTTCATTAAATAATGTGCTGATGGTTGGACCCAAGCTGCAAGATGACTTATTTGAGTTATTACTTCGCTTTCGCACATTCCGGTTTGTAGTCACAGCAGATATCTCAAAGATGTTCCATCAGGTCATGGTTGACGACAAAGATAGCTATTTCCAATGTATCATTTGGCGCGAATCGCCACAATCTGAGCTTCAAATATTCCGTCTAACTACCGTCACTTATGGTACCGCCCCGGCATCTTACTTAGCAATTCGCAGCTTGCACCAATTAGCAGACGAAGAAGAGAAAAGGTTCCCCATAGGTGCTCAAGTAGTGAGGAAGAATCTATATATGGACGATTTACTTGCTGGATCTGATAGCATCGAGGGTTTACTGAAGATTCGAGATGAGGTTAACCTTCTATTAAGAAGAGGTGGATTTATCCTTCGAAAATGGTGCGCAAATGACGTACGAGCATTGGAAGGAATCCCTGAAGTTGATAAGGAGCAGTGCTTCCGCATTGACGATGATGATGTAATCAAGACATTGGGTCTTATCTGGCAACCGCAGTTAGACGAATTTCGATTTTCGTATAAAGAATCCCCTCAAAAGCTTCCCTCAACAATGCGAACGGTTCTTTCGGATATTGCCCGAATGTACGCTCCCATAGGATTGATAAGTCCAGTGATTCCTAAGGCCAAGATATTTATGCAAGGTTTATGGAAAATCAAATTATCATGTGATGAATCGCTACCTACACATTTGCATGAGCTATGGCGCAAGTTCAGAAGGGATTTTAGTGCGCTATCACAGATAACAACTTCAAGATATATAGCACTCCCCAACAGCAAAATTCAGGTCCATGGCTTCTGCGATGCCAGCTCAGAGGCGTACGGTGCCTGCATCTACATTCGCTCGGAAACGTCAAGTGGAAAAATTATAGTGCGACTGTTATGTGCTAAATCTAAAATAGCACCCTTGAAGACAGTCACTATTCCTCGTTTGGAGCTATGTGCAGCTTTATTATTATCACAGCTTTTGGTTCGAGTAAAGGCATCCTCAACATTCTATAATGCCACAACGTTCTGTTGGACTGACTCATCTGTAGTATTGACGTGGTTGCAGAATGACCCTTCAAGATGGTCTACGTTTGTAGCAAACCGCGTTGCCAAGATTCAAAGATCGTCTGACAATAATAATTGGCGGCACGTCCCTACAGTGCTTAACCCAGCCGATATAGTTAGTCGAGGTGCGAGTCCATTAGAATGATGCAGCTCTAATACCTGGTTTGAAGGTCCAAACTTCTTGTACGACAAAGAAGTGGAATGGCCGACAACATCATTAGAAAAGGAACTGATAGTTCCTGAAGGGCGGCCGATCAAATTCTCACTTATCAGCAATCAAGCTCCAGAAGATCTAATCGCATTATCAAGATACGCCAATAGCTACTCAACTTTGATACGTGTATTTGCTTATGTCTTCCGATTCTTACGGAACGCTCAGTCATCAATGGTAGGGATTGCAGGTCCACTGTCAATCGACGAACTGAAGGCAGCCTCGAGACGAATCATATGGCTAGTTCAACGATCAGAATTCTTTGAAGATTACACCCATCTCAAAGCCAACCGCACTTCATTGCTAAGCTGTCGACTAAAAGGATTATGCCCATTTCTGGACGCTGAAGAGCTCATACGTGTTGGAGGAAGATTGCAGCACGCAAACATCTCCTTTGATGCGCAACATCCAATTCTGCTACCGTCTAAACATTGTCTTACTAGAGCAGTTATAAGAGACTATCACTACCGCTATCTTCACGCCGGACAACAAACGCTATTAGCAATTATTAGAAACAAGTACTCGGCCATGTCAGTTGGATTGTTTTTTAGTTTCTTCTCTATCTGCATTAAACGGGCTATGGCTTTATTTCTTGATTCTCCTAGTTCTCCCTTATTTGGTATAAACAGAAGCTGGACAATGTATCTCCCTTCTTGATCTCTCTTGTATGTGGTTTTGAAATGGATGTCACAAGTTTGTTCATCTTGATTAGGAGTAGAGCTTTCTTGGACTTCCCAAAAGCTTTCAAGCTTTTGATCTAACTCAGCCAATGAAAGGAAAGTTTATACCCTTGTCGTTTCTTTATAGTCCTTAGAAACGCATCCAAAGAGAATCCATCCGAGTTTTGTGTTTTTAGCTACAGGTTGTTTTCCTTTAAATCCGTCTGTAATTATGTTGGCGTAGACGTCAGCTCCTAAGAGCAAATCAATCCGACCTGGCGTGTCGAATGTTGGATCCGCTAATACGATGTCGCCGAATTGATTCATGTCTATTCCCTTTAAATTTGTTTCCGGAAGAAGAGAGTTGAGCTTGGGTAGTATAAAGGCTTCGACAGATAGATAGGAGTTCTGAAAACGTAGTTGTATTTTTACGTTCACCTTGCTAAATGTTTTCGCTGTTTCTGACTCTCCGACCCCTAATATGGTTGCCCTCACCTTTTGTTTCACTAGCTTCAATGTTTGAACTGCTTCTTCAGTTAGTAGCGATACTTGCGATCCAGGATCGATTAGTGCTCTGAATAGGTCTGATTGTCCAAATTGATTCTGTATTCTCACAATGGCCGTTGGCAGTAGTACGTTTGGAACGGCTGTGTTACTTGCGTGAAATGCTAATACATCTTTAGTAGACTGCTCTTGAGCATGTTTATGTACTGCCATGGTCGTATTGAGATTATTGGCTTCGGTTGTCTCTGATTTTGCACCGGAAGGTTCTTCGTTATTCCAATGGAGTAATGTTTGGTGCTTTTTCTTGCAATAAGCACATGATCTTGTTGATTTGCACCTTTCTGCCTTGTTATGGAGCAGGCAATTTTGGCAAAGATTTTTCTTGGAAACATAAGCAGCTCGATCTTTTACATCCTTCTTCCTAAATTCCGCACACTGATAGATGTAATGATCTTTATTGCACAAACTGCATGAGTGTTTCATGGTCATGTGATATAACTTTTTAGAGTGTTTTGTGGCTGTATCAAATCTATGTTGCTTGGAATTCTTGATACAGTCCAACACTTGATGGCGTTTATCTAAAAACTTCTACAGCTCATTTATCGATGGCATTTCTTTTGGGTTGGAGAGACCTTCCTCAAATAATCTCAAGCTTTTTGTGTCCAACTTTCTCATTGATAAGCACACTATTATTGTTGTGTTGATTGAAACAGATATTCATTCGCCGATTTCAAGCACACGCAATTTGTAAACACATTACAACCGTGTATTGCACAAGGAGCGTATTATATTCATATTCGTGGCTGGGTCGCATTGTGATCGTTGTGTTGATTGAAACAGATATTCATTCGCCGATTTCAAGCACACGCAATTTGTAAACACATTACAGCCGTGTATTGCACTAGGAGCGTATTATATTGCATTCGTGGCTGGGATATTTTACCAATCTAAATTTTAGCAATGCCGTCAGAAGCTGAAAAGGAAAAATTAGCTGAAAGGAGCAACAAATTATCGCAAATTAGAATCACTCGTGGTGTAGTGCTAATGCAACAGACGAAACTAAAAACCTATGTGGATACTAAATTAGATTCTGCAAGTATGTTCGAAATCGAAACGCGGTTACAGTTGAATGAAACTTATTTCAATGATTTTGACAAGGTACAAAGGTCAATAGAAATACTAGACGAGTCTGAATTGTTGAATGATAAGCGTGATACATTTACTGAGACATTTTGCTACATCAAAGTAAGAAATCTTCTTTACCTCACTTTGATTTACCAAAATTTTCAGGTAGAGTCACTGATTGGACTGAATTTTACAATATGTTCGAAACTCTAGTGCACAAGGATGATGAACTAAGTGCTGTTGAAAAGTTTCAACATTTGAAAACGTGCTTGTCGGGCTCCGCGCGTCAGGCAATACAATCGCTAGAAGTTACTGCAAAAAACTATCCAGTCGCATTGGAACTTTTAAAGAAGCGATTCGAAAATAAGCGTTTAATCTTTGAGGCGCACATTACGAACATTTTCAAAGCTAGTGCATTGCACAAATCATCAGCTGAAGAACTAAGGAAACTCAATGATGAATTCAACGCTCATCTTCGTGCACTACAATCCATTGCATCAGATGTAGAGATTGCACATGGCCTGTTAATTCATCTAATTTGTCAACGATTGGACAGTGCATCGATTGCTAAATTGGAGGAGGAAGTGCCAGATGATGGTTTACCTACATGGGATGGAATGTCAACATTCCTCTCAAAGCGATGCCAGGCTCTGGAAAATCTAGAAAATGCTATGCAGGCTAAGTCTAAGCAACGACCAGGTAACACTTTCAATTCAAAGGTTAAAAATACATGTCTAACTGCGAATTCAGCAGAACAATCATGTTTATTATGTAAGTGTAATCACAACATTTCAAACTGTTCACAGTTCATAAGCTTGGACCCATACAAGCGGTATTTTGAAGTAAAACGCATGAAGCTCAGCGTAATATGCTTAAAGCCTGGACACACAGTCAAGCGATGTAAGGCGCCCAGATGTCGACATTGTCAAGCCAGTCACCATACTCTACTACATATGTCAAAGTCAAACCTAGAGAGTCAATGCACGCAAACCTCTGCAAAAAGAGGAACTAGCTTACCAATCACAACAGCATCTAGCCCAGCAGGAAATTCTTGTTTAACAAGCTCCACAGGTGAAGTTCAAGGATCCAATAATGGCGATAATGCCTTGCTTGGAACTGCTATTATACAGGTACGTGATAAATTTGGAAATTATATAAATTGTCGTGCAGTTCTTGACTCAGCCTCTCAGAGTCATTTTATAACTGAACGTGTTGTTAAAAGACTTCAGCTAGATGTCACCAAATTAAGCGGATCTGTCGGTGGCATCGGCTCAATAAATACTCCAGTCACACATATAGCCCACATCACAGTTAAATCTCGAATAAATGATTTCGCCGCTACAATTGACGCTTTGGTATTGCCCAAAATAACCGAGTATCAACCTCAACAATTTATCGATGTCAATTCTTGGAAAATCCCACCCAATCTTCCGCTCGCAGATATCAGGTTCAATCAACCACAACGCATAGACTTGCTCATAGGTGTTGAGCTATTCTTTGATTTACTGTGCATAGGGCAAATTAAACTAGGGAAAGGAATACCCACACTACAAAAGACATTGTTAGGTTGGATCATTGCAGGTGGCATAACTAAGTCCCCTCAGTGCTATCATACACGGTTTGAACCTAATCGGGAAGATGAGGCGCATTCGCTTGAAACTTTGGTACAAAGGTTCTGGGACATTGAACGTCATGATACTCCAGTAGTTAATATGACCCATGAAGAGATAAATTGTGAAGAACACTTCTGCAAAAATACTGAACGCCTGGCTTCGGGTAGACTTGTAGTACGCCTACCTTTTCGAGACAAGTCTGATTTACTAGGGTCTTCCTTTGAAATGGCAAAAAGAAGATTTTTAAGTTTAGAGAGGAAATTATCAAAGCTCCCTGAAGTAAGAACAGAATATTCTGAATTTCTCAAGGAATATTTATCCTCGGGACATATGGTTCGAATTGATTTTCAACATTGTGGCTCGAAATTAAACTTCCTACCCCATCACTATGTAATGAAGCCAGACAGTTCCACCACAAAACTTCGTGTTGTATTTGATGCATCGGCACGAACTTCGAGCGGTCTTTCATTAAATAATGTGCTGATGGTTGGACCCAAGCTGCAAGATGACTTATTTGAGTTATTACTTCGCTTTCGCACATTCCGGTTTGTAGTCACAGCAGATATCTCAAAGATGTTCCATCAGGTCATGGTTGACGACAAAGATAGCTATTTCCAATGTATCATTTGGCGCGAATCGCCACAATCTGAGCTTCAAATATTCCGTCTAACTACCGTCACTTATGGTACCGCCCCGGCATCTTACTTAGCAATTCGCAGCTTGCACCAATTAGCAGACGAAGAAGAGAAAAGGTTCCCCATAGGTGCTCAAGTAGTGAGGAAGAATCTATATATGGACGATTTACTTGCTGGATCTGATAGCATCGAGGGTTTACTGAAGATTCGAGATGAGGTTAACCTTCTATTAAGAAGAGGTGGATTTATCCTTCGAAAATGGTGCGCAAATGACGTACGAGCATTGGAAGGAATCCCTGAAGTTGATAAGGAGCAGTGCTTCCGCATTGACGATGATGATGTAATCAAGACATTGGGTCTTATCTGGCAACCGCAGTTAGACGAATTTCGATTTTCGTATAAAGAATCCCCTCAAAAGCTTCCCTCAACAATGCGAACGGTTCTTTCGGATATTGCCCGAATGTACGCTCCCATAGGATTGATAAGTCCAGTGATTCCTAAGGCCAAGATATTTATGCAAGGTTTATGGAAAATCAAATTATCATGTGATGAATCGCTACCTACACATTTGCATGAGCTATGGCGCAAGTTCAGAAGGGATTTTAGTGCGCTATCACAGATAACAACTTCAAGATATATAGCACTCCCCAACAGCAAAATTCAGGTCCATGGCTTCTGCGATGCCAGCTCAGAGGCGTACGGTGCCTGCATCTACATTCGCTCGGAAACGTCAAGTGGAAAAATTATAGTGCGACTGTTATGTGCTAAATCTAAAATAGCACCCTTGAAGACAGTCACTATTCCTCGTTTGGAGCTATGTGCAGCTTTATTATTATCACAGCTTTTGGTTCGAGTAAAGGCATCCTCAACATTCTATAATGCCACAACGTTCTGTTGGACTGACTCATCTGTAGTATTGACGTGGTTGCAGAATGACCCTTCAAGATGGTCTACGTTTGTAGCAAACCGCGTTGCCAAGATTCAAAGATCGTCTGACAATAATAATTGGCGGCACGTCCCTACAGTGCTTAACCCAGCCGATATAGTTAGTCGAGGTGCGAGTCCATTAGAATGATGCAGCTCTAATACCTGGTTTGAAGGTCCAAACTTCTTGTACGACAAAGAAGTGGAATGGCCGACAACATCATTAGAAAAGGAACTGATAGTTCCTGAAGGGCGGCCGATCAAATTCTCACTTATCAGCAATCAAGCTCCAGAAGATCTAATCGCATTATCAAGATACGCCAATAGCTACTCAACTTTGATACGTGTATTTGCTTATGTCTTCCGATTCTTACGGAACGCTCAGTCATCAATGGTAGGGATTGCAGGTCCACTGTCAATCGACGAACTGAAGGCAGCCTCGAGACGAATCATATGGCTAGTTCAACGATCAGAATTCTTTGAAGATTACACCCATCTCAAAGCCAACCGCACTTCATTGCTAAGCTGTCGACTAAAAGGATTATGCCCATTTCTGGACGCTGAAGAGCTCATACGTGTTGGAGGAAGATTGCAGCACGCAAACATCTCCTTTGATGCGCAACATCCAATTCTGCTACCGTCTAAACATTGTCTTACTAGAGCAGTTATAAGAGACTATCACTACCGCTATCTTCACGCCGGACAACAAACGCTATTAGCAATTATTAGAAACAAGTACTCGGCCATGTCAGTTGGATTGTTTTTTAGTTTCTTCTCTATCTGCATTAAACGGGCTATGGCTTTATTTCTTGATTCTCCTAGTTCTCCCTTATTTGGTATAAACAGAAGCTGGACAATGTATCTCCCTTCTTGATCTCTCTTGTATGTGGTTTTGAAATGGATGTCACAAGTTTGTTCATCTTGATTAGGAGTAGAGCTTTCTTGGACTTCCCAAAAGCTTTCAAGCTTTTGATCTAACTCAGCCAATGAAAGGAAAGTTTATACCCTTGTCGTTTCTTTATAGTCCTTAGAAACGCATCCAAAGAGAATCCATCCGAGTTTTGTGTTTTTAGCTACAGGTTGTTTTCCTTTAAATCCGTCTGTAATTATGTTGGCGTAGACGTCAGCTCCTAAGAGCAAATCAATCCGACCTGGCGTGTCGAATGTTGGATCCGCTAATACGATGTCGCCGAATTGATTCATGTCTATTCCCTTTAAATTTGTTTCCGGAAGAAGAGAGTTGAGCTTGGGTAGTATAAAGGCTTCGACAGATAGATAGGAGTTCTGAAAACGTAGTTGTATTTTTACGTTCACCTTGCTAAATGTTTTCGCTGTTTCTGACTCTCCGACCCCTAATATGGTTGCCCTCACCTTTTGTTTCACTAGCTTCAATGTTTGAACTGCTTCTTCAGTTAGTAGCGATACTTGCGATCCAGGATCGATTAGTGCTCTGAATAGGTCTGATTGTCCAAATTGATTCTGTATTCTCACAATGGCCGTTGGCAGTAGTACGTTTGGAACGGCTGTGTTACTTGCGTGAAATGCTAATACATCTTTAGTAGACTGCTCTTGAGCATGTTTATGTACTGCCATGGTCGTATTGAGATTATTGGCTTCGGTTGTCTCTGATTTTGCACCGGAAGGTTCTTCGTTATTCCAATGGAGTAATGTTTGGTGCTTTTTCTTGCAATAAGCACATGATCTTGTTGATTTGCACCTTTCTGCCTTGTTATGGAGCAGGCAATTTTGGCAAAGATTTTTCTTGGAAACATAAGCAGCTCGATCTTTTACATCCTTCTTCCTAAATTCCGCACACTGATAGATGTAATGATCTTTATTGCACAAACTGCATGAGTGTTTCATGGTCATGTGATATAACTTTTTAGAGTGTTTTGTGGCTGTATCAAATCTATGTTGCTTGGAATTCTTGATACAGTCCAACACTTGATGGCGTTTATCTAAAAACTTCTACAGCTCATTTATCGATGGCATTTCTTTTGGGTTGGAGAGACCTTCCTCAAATAATCTCAAGCTTTTTGTGTCCAACTTTCTCATTGATAAGCACACTATTATTGTTGTGTTGATTGAAACAGATATTCATTCGCCGATTTCAAGCACACGCAATTTGTAAACACATTACAACCGTGTATTGCACAAGGAGCGTATTATATTCATATTCGTGGCTGGGTCGCATTGTGATCGTTGTGTTGATTGAAACAGATATTCATTCGCCGATTTCAAGCACACGCAATTTGTAAACACATTACAGCCGTGTATTGCACTAGGAGCGTATTATATTGCATTCGTGGCTGGGATATTTTACCAATCTAAATTTTAGCAATGCCGTCAGAAGCTGAAAAGGAAAAATTAGCTGAAAGGAGCAACAAATTATCGCAAATTAGAATCACTCGTGGTGTAGTGCTAATGCAACAGACGAAACTAAAAACCTATGTGGATACTAAATTAGATTCTGCAAGTATGTTCGAAATCGAAACGCGGTTACAGTTGAATGAAACTTATTTCAATGATTTTGACAAGGTACAAAGGTCAATAGAAATACTAGACGAGTCTGAATTGTTGAATGATAAGCGTGATACATTTACTGAGACATTTTGCTACATCAAAGTAAGAAATCTTCTTTACCTCACTTTGATTTACCAAAATTTTCAGGTAGAGTCACTGATTGGACTGAATTTTACAATATGTTCGAAACTCTAGTGCACAAGGATGATGAACTAAGTGCTGTTGAAAAGTTTCAACATTTGAAAACGTGCTTGTCGGGCTCCGCGCGTCAGGCAATACAATCGCTAGAAGTTACTGCAAAAAACTATCCAGTCGCATTGGAACTTTTAAAGAAGCGATTCGAAAATAAGCGTTTAATCTTTGAGGCGCACATTACGAACATTTTCAAAGCTAGTGCATTGCACAAATCATCAGCTGAAGAACTAAGGAAACTCAATGATGAATTCAACGCTCATCTTCGTGCACTACAATCCATTGCATCAGATGTAGAGATTGCACATGGCCTGTTAATTCATCTAATTTGTCAACGATTGGACAGTGCATCGATTGCTAAATTGGAGGAGGAAGTGCCAGATGATGGTTTACCTACATGGGATGGAATGTCAACATTCCTCTCAAAGCGATGCCAGGCTCTGGAAAATCTAGAAAATGCTATGCAGGCTAAGTCTAAGCAACGACCAGGTAACACTTTCAATTCAAAGGTTAAAAATACATGTCTAACTGCGAATTCAGCAGAACAATCATGTTTATTATGTAAGTGTAATCACAACATTTCAAACTGTTCACAGTTCATAAGCTTGGACCCATACAAGCGGTATTTTGAAGTAAAACGCATGAAGCTCAGCGTAATATGCTTAAAGCCTGGACACACAGTCAAGCGATGTAAGGCGCCCAGATGTCGACATTGTCAAGCCAGTCACCATACTCTACTACATATGTATGTCAAAGTCAAACCTAGAGAGTCAATGCACGCAAACCTCTGCAAAAAGAGGAACTAGCTTACCAATCACAACAGCATCTAGCCCAGCAGGAAATTCTTGTTTAACAAGCTCCACAGGTGAAGTTCAAGGATCCAATAATGGCGATAATGCCTTGCTTGGAACTGCTATTATACAGGTACGTGATAAATTTGGAAATTATATAAATTGTCGTGCAGTTCTTGACTCAGCCTCTCAGAGTCATTTTATAACTAAACGTGTTGTTAAAAGACTTCAGCTAGATGTCACCAAATTAAGCGGATCTGTCGGTGGCATCGGCCCAATAAATACTCCAGTCACACATATAGCCCACATCACAGTTAAATCTCGAATAAATGATTTCGCCGCTACAATTGACGCTTTGGTATTGCCCAAAATAACCGAGTATCAACCTCAACAATTTATCGATGTCAATTCTTGGAAAATCCCACCCAATCTTCCGCTCGCAGATATCAGGTTCAATCAACCACAACGCATAGACTTGCTCATAGGTGTTGAGCTATTCTTTGATTTACTGTGCATAGGGCAAATTAAACTAGGGAAAGGAATACCCACACTACAAAAGACATTGTTAGGTTGGATCATTGCAGGTGGCATAACTAAGTCCCCTCAGTGCTATCATACACGGTTTGAACCTAATCGGGAAGATGAGGCGCATTCGCTTGAAACTTTGGTACAAAGGTTCTGGGACATTGAACGTCATGATACTCCAGTAGTTAATATGACCCATGAAGAGATAAATTGTGAAGAACACTTCTGCAAAAATACTGAACGCCTGGCTTCGGGTAGACTTGTAGTACGCCTACCTTTTCGAGACAAGTCTGATTTACTAGGGTCTTCCTTTGAAATGGCAAAAAGAAGATTTTTAAGTTTAGAGAGGAAATTATCAAAGCTCCCTGAAGTAAGAACAGAATATTCTGAATTTCTCAAGGAATATTTATCCTCGGGACATATGGTTCGAATTGATTTTCAACATTGTGGCTCGAAATTAAACTTCCTACCCCATCACTATGTAATGAAGCCAGACAGTTCCACCACAAAACTTCGTGTTGTATTTGATGCATCGGCACGAACTTCGAGCGGTCTTTCATTAAATAATGTGCTGATGGTTGGACCCAAGCTGCAAGATGACTTATTTGAGTTATTACTTCGCTTTCGCACATTCCGGTTTGTAGTCACAGCAGATATCTCAAAGATGTTCCATCAGGTCATGGTTGACGACAAAGATAGCTATTTCCAATGTATCATTTGGCGCGAATCGCCACAATCTGAGCTTCAAATATTCCGTCTAACTACCGTCACTTATGGTACCGCCCCGGCATCTTACTTAGCAATTCGCAGCTTGCACCAATTAGCAGACGAAGAAGAGAAAAGGTTCCCCATAGGTGCTCAAGTAGTGAGGAAGAATCTATATATGGACGATTTACTTGCTGGATCTGATAGCATCGAGGGTTTACTGAAGATTCGAGATGAGGTTAACCTTCTATTAAGAAGAGGTGGATTTATCCTTCGAAAATGGTGCGCAAATGACGTACGAGCATTGGAAGGAATCCCTGAAGTTGATAAGGAGCAGTGCTTCCGCATTGACGATGATGATGTAATCAAGACATTGGGTCTTATCTGGCAACCGCAGTTAGACGAATTTCGATTTTCGTATAAAGAATCCCCTCAAAAGCTTCCCTCAACAATGCGAACGGTTCTTTCGGATATTGCCCGAATGTACGCTCCCATAGGATTGATAAGTCCAGTGATTCCTAAGGCCAAGATATTTATGCAAGGTTTATGGAAAATCAAATTATCATGTGATGAATCGCTACCTACACATTTGCAAGAGCTATGGCGCAAGTTCAGAAGGGATTTTAGTGCGCTATCACAGATAACAACTTCAAGATATATAGCACTCCCCAACAGCAAAATTCAGGTCCATGGCTTCTGCGATGCCAGCTCAGAGGCGTACGGTGCCTGCATCTACATTCGCTCGGAAACGTCAAGTGGAAAAATTATAGTGCGACTGTTATGTGCTAAATCTAAAATAGCACCCTTGAAGACAGTCACTATTCCTCGTTTGGAGCTATGTGCAGCTTTATTATTATCACAGCTTTTGGTTCGAGTAAAGGCATCCTCAACATTCTATAATGCCACAACGTTCTGTTGGACTGACTCATCTGTAGTATTGACGTGGTTGCAGAATGACCCTTCAAGATGGTCTACGTTTGTAGCAAACCGCGTTGCCAAGATTCAAAGATCGTCTGACAATAATAATTGGCGGCACGTCCCTACAGTGCTTAACCCAGCCGATATAGTTAGTCGAGGTGCGAGTCCATTAGAATGATGCAGCTCTAATACCTGGTTTGAAGGTCCAAACTTCTTGTACGACAAAGAAGTGGAATGGCCGACAACATCATTAGAAAAGGAACTGATAGTTCCTGAAGGGCGGCCGATCAAATTCTCACTTATCAGCAATCAAGCTCCAGAAGATCTAATCGCATTATCAAGATACGCCAATAGCTACTCAACTTTGATACGTGTATTTGCTTATGTCTTCCGATTCTTACGGAACGCTCAGTCATCAATGGTAGGGATTGCAGGTCCACTGTCAATCGACGAACTGAAGGCAGCCTCGAGACGAATCATATGGCTAGTTCAACGATCAGAATTCTTTGAAGATTACACCCATCTCAAACCCAACCGCACTTCATTGCTAAGCTGTCGACTAAAAGGATTATGCCCATTTCTGGACGCTGAAGAGCTCATACGTGTTGGAGGAAGATTGCAGCACGCAAACATCTCCTTTGATGCGCAACATCCAATTCTGCTACCGTCTAAACATTGTCTTACTAGAGCAGTTATAAGAGACTATCACTACCGCTATCTTCACGCCGGACAACAAACGCTATTAGCAATTATTAGAAACAAGTACTCGGCCATGTCAGTTGGATTGTTTTTTAGTTTCTTCTCTATCTGCATTAAACGGGCTATGGCTTTATTTCTTGATTCTCCTAGTTCTCCCTTATTTGGTATAAACAGAAGCTGGACAATGTATCTCCCTTCTTGATCTCTCTTGTATGTGGTTTTGAAATGGATGTCACAAGTTTGTTCATCTTGATTAGGAGTAGAGCTTTCTTGGACTTCCCAAAAGCTTTCAAGCTTTTGATCTAACTCAGCCAATGAAAGGAAAGTTTATACCCTTGTCGTTTCTTTATAGTCCTTAGAAACGCATCCAAAGAGAATCCATCCGAGTTTTGTGTTTTTAGCTACAGGTTGTTTTCCTTTAAATCCGTCTGTAATTATGTTGGCGTAGACGTCAGCTCCTAAGAGCAAATCAATCCGACCTGGCGTGTCGAATGTTGGATCCGCTAATACGATGTCGCCGAATTGATTCATGTCTATTCCCTTTAAATTTGTTTCCGGAAGAAGAGAGTTGAGCTTGGGTAGTATAAAGGCTTCGACAGATAGATAGGAGTTCTGAAAACGTAGTTGTATTTTTACGTTCACCTTGCTAAATGTTTTCGCTGTTTCTGACTCTCCGACCCCTAATATGGTTGCCCTCACCTTTTGTTTCACTAGCTTCAATGTTTGAACTGCTTCTTCAGTTAGTAGCGATACTTGCGATCCAGGATCGATTAGTGCTCTGAATAGGTCTGATTGTCCAAATTGATTCTGTATTCTCACAATGGCCGTTGGCAGTAGTACGTTTGGAACGGCTGTGTTACTTGCGTGAAATGCTAATACATCTTTAGTAGACTGCTCTTGAGCATGTTTATGTACTGCCATGGTCGTATTGAGATTATTGGCTTCGGTTGTCTCTGATTTTGCACCGGAAGGTTCTTCGTTATTCCAATGGAGTAATGTTTGGTGCTTTTTCTTGCAATAAGCACATGATCTTGTTGATTTGCACCTTTCTGCCTTGTTATGGAGCAGGCAATTTTGGCAAAGATTTTTCTTGGAAACATAAGCAGCTCGATCTTTTACATCCTTCTTCCTAAATTCCGCACACTGATAGATGTAATGATCTTTATTGCACAAACTGCATGAGTGTTTCATGGTCATGTGATATAACTTTTTAGAGTGTTTTGTGGCTGTATCAAATCTATGTTGCTTGGAATTCTTGATACAGTCCAACACTTGATGGCGTTTATCTAAAAACTTCTACAGCTCATTTATCGATGGCATTTCTTTTGGGTTGGAGAGACCTTCCTCAAATAATCTCAAGCTTTTTGTGTCCAACTTTCTCATTGATAAGCACACTATTATTGTTGTGTTGATTGAAACAGATATTCATTCGCCGATTTCAAGCACACGCAATTTGTAAACACATTACAACCGTGTATTGCACAAGGAGCGTATTATATTCATATTCGTGGCTGGGTCGCATTGTGATCGTTGTGTTGATTGAAACAGATATTCATTCGCCGATTTCAAGCACACGCAATTTGTAAACACATTACAGCCGTGTATTGCACTAGGAGCGTATTATATTGCATTCGTGGCTGGGATATTTTACCAATCTAAATTTTAGCAATGCCGTCAGAAGCTGAAAAGGAAAAATTAGCTGAAAGGAGCAACAAATTATCGCAAATTAGAATCACTCGTGGTGTAGTGCTAATGCAACAGACGAAACTAAAAACCTATGTGGATACTAAATTAGATTCTGCAAGTATGTTTGAAATCGAAACGCGGTTACAGTTGAATGAAACTTATTTCAATGATTTTGACAAGGTACAAAGGTCAATAGAAATACTAGACGAGTCTGAATTGTTGAATGATAAGCGTGATACATTTACTGAGACATTTTGCTACATCAAAGTAAGAAATCTTCTTTACCTCACTTTGATTTACCAAAATTTTCAGGTAGAGTCACTGATTGGACTGAATTTTACAATATGTTCGAAACTCTAGTGCACAAGGATGATGAACTAAGTGCTGTTGAAAAGTTTCAACATTTGAAAACGTGCTTGTCGGGCTCCGCGCGTCAGGCAATACAATCGCTAGAAGTTACTGCAAAAAACTATCCAGTCGCATTGGAACTTTTAAAGAAGCGATTCGAAAATAAGCGTTTAATCTTTGAGGCGCACATTACGAACATTTTCAAAGCTAGTGCATTGCACAAATCATCAGCTGAAGAACTAAGGAAACTCAATGATGAATTCAACGCTCATCTTCGTGCACTACAATCCATTGCATCAGATGTAGAGATTGCACATGGCCTGTTAATTCATCTAATTTGTCAACGATTGGACAGTGCATCGATTGCTAAATTGGAGGAGGAAGTGCCAGATGATGGTTTACCTACATGGGATGGAATGTCAACATTCCTCTCAAAGCGATGCCAGGCTCTGGAAAATCTAGAAAATGCTATGCAGGCTAAGTCTAAGCAACGACCAGGTAACACTTTCAATTCAAAGGTTAAAAATACATGTCTAACTGCGAATTCAGCAGAACAATCATGTTTATTATGTAAGTGTAATCACAACATTTCAAACTGTTCACAGTTCATAAGCTTGGACCCATACAAGCGGTATTTTGAAGTAAAACGCATGAAGCTCAGCGTAATATGCTTAAAGCCTGGACACACAGTCAAGCGATGTAAGGCGCCCAGATGTCGACATTGTCAAGCCAGTCACCATACTCTACTACATATGTCAAAGTCAAACCTAGAGAGTCAATGCACGCAAACCTCTGCAAAAAGAGGAACTAGCTTACCAATCACAACAGCATCTAGCCCAGCAGGAAATTCTTGTTTAACAAGCTCCACAGGTGAAGTTCAAGGATCCAATAATGGCGATAATGCCTTGCTTGGAACTGCTATTATACAGGTACGTGATAAATTTGGAAATTATATAAATTGTCGTGCAGTTCTTGACTCAGCCTCTCAGAGTCATTTTATAACTAAACGTGTTGTTAAAAGACTTCAGCTAGATGTCACCAAATTAAGCGGATCTGTCGGTGGCATCGGCTCAATAAATACTCCAGTCACACATATAGCCCACATCACAGTTAAATCTCGAATAAATGATTTCGCCGCTACAATTGACGCTTTGGTATTGCCCAAAATAACCGAGTATCAACCTCAACAATTTATCGATGTCAATTCTTGGAAAATCCCACCCAATCTTCCGCTCGCAGATATCAGGTTCAATCAACCACAACGCATAGACTTGCTCATAGGTGTTGAGCTATTCTTTGATTTACTGTGCATAGGGCAAATTAAACTAGCGAAAGGAATACCCACACTACAAAAGACATTGTTAGGTTGGATCATTGCAGGTGGCATAACTAAGTCCCCTCAGTGCTATCATACACGGTTTGAACCTAATCGGGAAGATGAGGCGCATTCGCTTGAAACTTTGGTACAAAGGTTCTGGGACATTGAACGTCATGATACTCCAGTAGTTAATATGACCCATGAAGAGATAAATTGTGAAGAACACTTCTGCAAAAATACTGAACGCCTGGCTTCGGGTAGACTTGTAGTACGCCTACCTTTTCGAGACAAGTCTGATTTACTAGGGTCTTCCTTTGAAATGGCAAAAAGAAGATTTTTAAGTTTAGAGAGGAAATTATCAAAGCTCCCTGAAGTAAGAACAGAATATTCTGAATTTCTCAAGGAATATTTATCCTCGGGACATATGGTTCGAATTGATTTTCAACATTGTGGCTCGAAATTAAACTTCCTACCCCATCACTATGTAATGAAGCCAGACAGTTCCACCACAAAACTTCGTGTTGTATTTGATGCATCGGCACGAACTTCGAGCGGTCTTTCATTAAATAATGTGCTGATGGTTGGACCCAAGCTGCAAGATGACTTATTTGAGTTATTACTTCGCTTTCGCACATTCCGGTTTGTAGTCACAGCAGATATCTCAAAGATGTTCCATCAGGTCATGGTTGACGACAAAGATAGCTATTTCCAATGTATCATTTGGCGCGAATCGCCACAATCTGAGCTTCAAATATTCCGTCTAACTACCGTCACTTATGGTACCGCCCCGGCATCTTACTTAGCAATTCGCAGCTTGCACCAATTAGCAGACGAAGAAGAGAAAAGGTTCCCCATAGGTGCTCAAGTAGTGAGGAAGAATCTATATATGGACGATTTACTTGCTGGATCTGATAGCATCGAGGGTTTACTGAAGATTCGAGATGAGGTTAACCTTCTATTAAGAAGAGGTGGATTTATCCTTCGAAAATGGTGCGCAAATGACGTACGAGCATTGGAAGGAATCCCTGAAGTTGATAAGGAGCAGTGCTTCCGCATTGACGATGATGATGTAATCAAGACATTGGGTCTTATCTGGCAACCGCAGTTAGACGAATTTCGATTTTCGTATAAAGAATCCCCTCAAAAGCTTCCCTCAACAATGCGAACGGTTCTTTCGGATATTGCCCGAATGTACGCTCCCATAGGATTGATAAGTCCAGTGATTCCTAAGGCCAAGATATTTATGCAAGGTTTATGGAAAATCAAATTATCATGTGATGAATCGCTACCTACACATTTGCATGAGCTATGGCGCAAGTTCAGAAGGGATTTTAGTGCGCTATCACAGATAACAACTTCAAGATATATAGCACTCCCCAACAGCAAAATTCAGGTCCATGGCTTCTGCGATGCCAGCTCAGAGGCGTACGGTGCCTGCATCTACATTCGCTCGGAAACGTCAAGTGGAAAAATTATAGTGCGACTGTTATGTGCTAAATCTAAAATAGCACCCTTGAAGACAGTCACTATTCCTCGTTTGGAGCTATGTGCAGCTTTATTATTATCACAGCTTTTGGTTCGAGTAAAGGCATCCTCAACATTCTATAATGCCACAACGTTCTGTTGGACTGACTCATCTGTAGTATTGACGTGGTTGCAGAATGACCCTTCAAGATGGTCTACGTTTGTAGCAAACCGCGTTGCCAAGATTCAAAGATCGTCTGACAATAATAATTGGCGGCACGTCCCTACAGTGCTTAACCCAGCCGATATAGTTAGTCGAGGTGCGAGTCCATTAGAATGATGCAGCTCTAATACCTGGTTTGAAGGTCCAAACTTCTTGTACGACAAAGAAGTGGAATGGCCGACAACATCATTAGAAAAGGAACTGATAGTTCCTGAAGGGCGGCCGATCAAATTCTCACTTATCAGCAATCAAGCTCCAGAAGATCTAATCGCATTATCAAGATACGCCAATAGCTACTCAACTTTGATACGTGTATTTGCTTATGTCTTCCGATTCTTACGGAACGCTCAGTCATCAATGGTAGGGATTGCAGGTCCACTGTCAATCGACGAACTGAAGGCAGCCTCGAGACGAATCATATGGCTAGTTCAACGATCAGAATTCTTTGAAGATTACACCCATCTCAAAGCCAACCGCACTTCATTGCTAAGCTGTCGACTAAAAGGATTATGCCCATTTCTGGACGCTGAAGAGCTCATACGTGTTGGAGGAAGATTGCAGCACGCAAACATCTCCTTTGATGCGCAACATCCAATTCTGCTACCGTCTAAACATTGTCTTACTAGAGCAGTTATAAGAGACTATCACTACCGCTATCTTCACGCCGGACAACAAACGCTATTAGCAATTATTAGAAACAAGTACTCGGCCATGTCAGTTGGATTGTTTTTTAGTTTCTTCTCTATCTGCATTAAACGGGCTATGGCTTTATTTCTTGATTCTCCTAGTTCTCCCTTATTTGGTATAAACAGAAGCTGGACAATGTATCTCCCTTCTTGATCTCTCTTGTATGTGGTTTTGAAATGGATGTCACAAGTTTGTTCATCTTGATTAGGAGTAGAGCTTTCTTGGACTTCCCAAAAGCTTTCAAGCTTTTGATCTAACTCAGCCAATGAAAGGAAAGTTTATACCCTTGTCGTTTCTTTATAGTCCTTAGAAACGCATCCAAAGAGAATCCATCCGAGTTTTGTGTTTTTAGCTACAGGTTGTTTTCCTTTAAATCCGTCTGTAATTATGTTGGCGTAGACGTCAGCTCCTAAGAGCAAATCAATCCGACCTGGCGTGTCGAATGTTGGATCCGCTAATACGATGTCGCCGAATTGATTCATGTCTATTCCCTTTAAATTTGTTTCCGGAAGAAGAGAGTTGAGCTTGGGTAGTATAAAGGCTTCGACAGATAGATAGGAGTTCTGAAAACGTAGTTGTATTTTTACGTTCACCTTGCTAAATGTTTTCGCTGTTTCTGACTCTCCGACCCCTAATATGGTTGCCCTCACCTTTTGTTTCACTAGCTTCAATGTTTGAACTGCTTCTTCAGTTAGTAGCGATACTTGCGATCCAGGATCGATTAGTGCTCTGAATAGGTCTGATTGTCCAAATTGATTCTGTATTCTCACAATGGCCGTTGGCAGTAGTACGTTTGGAACGGCTGTGTTACTTGCGTGAAATGCTAATACATCTTTAGTAGACTGCTCTTGAGCATGTTTATGTACTGCCATGGTCGTATTGAGATTATTGGCTTCGGTTGTCTCTGATTTTGCACCGGAAGGTTCTTCGTTATTCCAATGGAGTAATGTTTGGTGCTTTTTCTTGCAATAAGCACATGATCTTGTTGATTTGCACCTTTCTGCCTTGTTATGGAGCAGGCAATTTTGGCAAAGATTTTTCTTGGAAACATAAGCAGCTCGATCTTTTACATCCTTCTTCCTAAATTCCGCACACTGATAGATGTAATGATCTTTATTGCACAAACTGCATGAGTGTTTCATGGTCATGTGATATAACTTTTTAGAGTGTTTTGTGGCTGTATCAAATCTATGTTGCTTGGAATTCTTGATACAGTCCAACACTTGATGGCGTTTATCTAAAAACTTCTACAGCTCATTTATCGATGGCATTTCTTTTGGGTTGGAGAGACCTTCCTCAAATAATCTCAAGCTTTTTGTGTCCAACTTTCTCATTGATAAGCACACTATTATTGTTGTGTTGATTGAAACAGATATTCATTCGCCGATTTCAAGCACACGCAATTTGTAAACACATTACAACCGTGTATTGCACAAGGAGCGTATTATATTCATATTCGTGGCTGGGTCGCATTGTGATCGTTGTGTTGATTGAAACAGATATTCATTCGCCGATTTCAAGCACACGCAATTTGTAAACACATTACAGCCGTGTATTGCACTAGGAGCGTATTATATTGCATTCGTGGCTGGGATATTTTACCAATCTAAATTTTAGCAATGCCGTCAGAAGCTGAAAAGGAAAAATTAGCTGAAAGGAGCAACAAATTATCGCAAATTAGAATCACTCGTGGTGTAGTGCTAATGCAACAGACGAAACTAAAAACCTATGTGGATACTAAATTAGATTCTGCAAGTATGTTCGAAATCGAAACGCGGTTACAGTTGAATGAAACTTATTTCAATGATTTTGACAAGGTACAAAGGTCAATAGAAATACTAGACGAGTCTGAATTGTTGAATGATAAGCGTGATACATTTACTGAGACATTTTGCTACATCAAAGTAAGAAATCTTCTTTACCTCACTTTGATTTACCAAAATTTTCAGGTAGAGTCACTGATTGGACTGAATTTTACAATATGTTCGAAACTCTAGTGCACAAGGATGATGAACTAAGTGCTGTTGAAAAGTTTCAACATTTGAAAACGTGCTTGTCGGGCTCCGCGCGTCAGGCAATACAATCGCTAGAAGTTACTGCAAAAAACTATCCAGTCGCATTGGAACTTTTAAAGAAGCGATTCGAAAATAAGCGTTTAATCTTTGAGGCGCACATTACGAACATTTTCAAAGCTAGTGCATTGCACAAATCATCAGCTGAAGAACTAAGGAAACTCAATGATGAATTCAACGCTCATCTTCGTGCACTACAATCCATTGCATCAGATGTAGAGATTGCACATGGCCTGTTAATTCATCTAATTTGTCAACGATTGGACAGTGCATCGATTGCTAAATTGGAGGAGGAAGTGCCAGATGATGGTTTACCTACATGGGATGGAATGTCAACATTCCTCTCAAAGCGATGCCAGGCTCTGGAAAATCTAGAAAATGCTATGCAGGCTAAGTCTAAGCAACGACCAGGTAACACTTTCAATTCAAAGGTTAAAAATACATGTCTAACTGCGAATTCAGCAGAACAATCATGTTTATTATGTAAGTGTAATCACAACATTTCAAACTGTTCACAGTTCATAAGCTTGGACCCATACAAGCGGTATTTTGAAGTAAAACGCATGAAGCTCAGCGTAATATGCTTAAAGCCTGGACACACAGTCAAGCGATGTAAGGCGCCCAGATGTCGACATTGTCAAGCCAGTCACCATACTCTACTACATATGTCAAAGTCAAACCTAGAGAGTCAATGCACGCAAACCTCTGCAAAAAGAGGAACTAGCTTACCAATCACAACAGCATCTAGCCCAGCAGGAAATTCTTGTTTAACAAGCTCCACAGGTGAAGTTCAAGGATCCAATAATGGCGATAATGCCTTGCTTGGAACTGCTATTATACAGGTACGTGATAAATTTGGAAATTATATAAATTGTCGTGCAGTTCTTGACTCAGCCTCTCAGAGTCATTTTATAACTGAACGTGTTGTTAAAAGACTTCAGCTAGATGTCACCAAATTAAGCGGATCTGTCGGTGGCATCGGCTCAATAAATACTCCAGTCACACATATAGCCCACATCACAGTTAAATCTCGAATAAATGATTTCGCCGCTACAATTGACGCTTTGGTATTGCCCAAAATAACCGAGTATCAACCTCAACAATTTATCGATGTCAATTCTTGGAAAATCCCACCCAATCTTCCGCTCGCAGATATCAGGTTCAATCAACCACAACGCATAGACTTGCTCATAGGTGTTGAGCTATTCTTTGATTTACTGTGCATAGGGCAAATTAAACTAGGGAAAGGAATACCCACACTACAAAAGACATTGTTAGGTTGGATCATTGCAGGTGGCATAACTAAGTCCCCTCAGTGCTATCATACACGGTTTGAACCTAATCGGGAAGATGAGGCGCATTCGCTTGAAACTTTGGTACAAAGGTTCTGGGACATTGAACGTCATGATACTCCAGTAGTTAATATGACCCATGAAGAGATAAATTGTGAAGAACACTTCTGCAAAAATACTGAACGCCTGGCTTCGGGTAGACTTGTAGTACGCCTACCTTTTCGAGACAAGTCTGATTTACTAGGGTCTTCCTTTGAAATGGCAAAAAGAAGATTTTTAAGTTTAGAGAGGAAATTATCAAAGCTCCCTGAAGTAAGAACAGAATATTCTGAATTTCTCAAGGAATATTTATCCTCGGGACATATGGTTCGAATTGATTTTCAACATTGTGGCTCGAAATTAAACTTCCTACCCCATCACTATGTAATGAAGCCAGACAGTTCCACCACAAAACTTCGTGTTGTATTTGATGCATCGGCACGAACTTCGAGCGGTCTTTCATTAAATAATGTGCTGATGGTTGGACCCAAGCTGCAAGATGACTTATTTGAGTTATTACTTCGCTTTCGCACATTCCGGTTTGTAGTCACAGCAGATATCTCAAAGATGTTCCATCAGGTCATGGTTGACGACAAAGATAGCTATTTCCAATGTATCATTTGGCGCGAATCGCCACAATCTGAGCTTCAAATATTCCGTCTAACTACCGTCACTTATGGTACCGCCCCGGCATCTTACTTAGCAATTCGCAGCTTGCACCAATTAGCAGACGAAGAAGAGAAAAGGTTCCCCATAGGTGCTCAAGTAGTGAGGAAGAATCTATATATGGACGATTTACTTGCTGGATCTGATAGCATCGAGGGTTTACTGAAGATTCGAGATGAGGTTAACCTTCTATTAAGAAGAGGTGGATTTATCCTTCGAAAATGGTGCGCAAATGACGTACGAGCATTGGAAGGAATCCCTGAAGTTGATAAGGAGCAGTGCTTCCGCATTGACGATGATGATGTAATCAAGACATTGGGTCTTATCTGGCAACCGCAGTTAGACGAATTTCGATTTTCGTATAAAGAATCCCCTCAAAAGCTTCCCTCAACAATGCGAACGGTTCTTTCGGATATTGCCCGAATGTACGCTCCCATAGGATTGATAAGTCCAGTGATTCCTAAGGCCAAGATATTTATGCAAGGTTTATGGAAAATCAAATTATCATGTGATGAATCGCTACCTACACATTTGCATGAGCTATGGCGCAAGTTCAGAAGGGATTTTAGTGCGCTATCACAGATAACAACTTCAAGATATATAGCACTCCCCAACAGCAAAATTCAGGTCCATGGCTTCTGCGATGCCAGCTCAGAGGCGTACGGTGCCTGCATCTACATTCGCTCGGAAACGTCAAGTGGAAAAATTATAGTGCGACTGTTATGTGCTAAATCTAAAATAGCACCCTTGAAGACAGTCACTATTCCTCGTTTGGAGCTATGTGCAGCTTTATTATTATCACAGCTTTTGGTTCGAGTAAAGGCATCCTCAACATTCTATAATGCCACAACGTTCTGTTGGACTGACTCATCTGTAGTATTGACGTGGTTGCAGAATGACCCTTCAAGATGGTCTACGTTTGTAGCAAACCGCGTTGCCAAGATTCAAAGATCGTCTGACAATAATAATTGGCGGCACGTCCCTACAGTGCTTAACCCAGCCGATATAGTTAGTCGAGGTGCGAGTCCATTAGAATGATGCAGCTCTAATACCTGGTTTGAAGGTCCAAACTTCTTGTACGACAAAGAAGTGGAATGGCCGACAACATCATTAGAAAAGGAACTGATAGTTCCTGAAGGGCGGCCGATCAAATTCTCACTTATCAGCAATCAAGCTCCAGAAGATCTAATCGCATTATCAAGATACGCCAATAGCTACTCAACTTTGATACGTGTATTTGCTTATGTCTTCCGATTCTTACGGAACGCTCAGTCATCAATGGTAGGGATTGCAGGTCCACTGTCAATCGACGAACTGAAGGCAGCCTCGAGACGAATCATATGGCTAGTTCAACGATCAGAATTCTTTGAAGATTACACCCATCTCAAAGCCAACCGCACTTCATTGCTAAGCTGTCGACTAAAAGGATTATGCCCATTTCTGGACGCTGAAGAGCTCATACGTGTTGGAGGAAGATTGCAGCACGCAAACATCTCCTTTGATGCGCAACATCCAATTCTGCTACCGTCTAAACATTGTCTTACTAGAGCAGTTATAAGAGACTATCACTACCGCTATCTTCACGCCGGACAACAAACGCTATTAGCAATTATTAGAAACAAGTACTCGGCCATGTCAGTTGGATTGTTTTTTAGTTTCTTCTCTATCTGCATTAAACGGGCTATGGCTTTATTTCTTGATTCTCCTAGTTCTCCCTTATTTGGTATAAACAGAAGCTGGACAATGTATCTCCCTTCTTGATCTCTCTTGTATGTGGTTTTGAAATGGATGTCACAAGTTTGTTCATCTTGATTAGGAGTAGAGCTTTCTTGGACTTCCCAAAAGCTTTCAAGCTTTTGATCTAACTCAGCCAATGAAAGGAAAGTTTATACCCTTGTCGTTTCTTTATAGTCCTTAGAAACGCATCCAAAGAGAATCCATCCGAGTTTTGTGTTTTTAGCTACAGGTTGTTTTCCTTTAAATCCGTCTGTAATTATGTTGGCGTAGACGTCAGCTCCTAAGAGCAAATCAATCCGACCTGGCGTGTCGAATGTTGGATCCGCTAATACGATGTCGCCGAATTGATTCATGTCTATTCCCTTTAAATTTGTTTCCGGAAGAAGAGAGTTGAGCTTGGGTAGTATAAAGGCTTCGACAGATAGATAGGAGTTCTGAAAACGTAGTTGTATTTTTACGTTCACCTTGCTAAATGTTTTCGCTGTTTCTGACTCTCCGACCCCTAATATGGTTGCCCTCACCTTTTGTTTCACTAGCTTCAATGTTTGAACTGCTTCTTCAGTTAGTAGCGATACTTGCGATCCAGGATCGATTAGTGCTCTGAATAGGTCTGATTGTCCAAATTGATTCTGTATTCTCACAATGGCCGTTGGCAGTAGTACGTTTGGAACGGCTGTGTTACTTGCGTGAAATGCTAATACATCTTTAGTAGACTGCTCTTGAGCATGTTTATGTACTGCCATGGTCGTATTGAGATTATTGGCTTCGGTTGTCTCTGATTTTGCACCGGAAGGTTCTTCGTTATTCCAATGGAGTAATGTTTGGTGCTTTTTCTTGCAATAAGCACATGATCTTGTTGATTTGCACCTTTCTGCCTTGTTATGGAGCAGGCAATTTTGGCAAAGATTTTTCTTGGAAACATAAGCAGCTCGATCTTTTACATCCTTCTTCCTAAATTCCGCACACTGATAGATGTAATGATCTTTATTGCACAAACTGCATGAGTGTTTCATGGTCATGTGATATAACTTTTTAGAGTGTTTTGTGGCTGTATCAAATCTATGTTGCTTGGAATTCTTGATACAGTCCAACACTTGATGGCGTTTATCTAAAAACTTCTACAGCTCATTTATCGATGGCATTTCTTTTGGGTTGGAGAGACCTTCCTCAAATAATCTCAAGCTTTTTGTGTCCAACTTTCTCATTGATAAGCACACTATTATTGTTGTGTTGATTGAAACAGATATTCATTCGCCGATTTCAAGCACACGCAATTTGTAAACACATTACAACCGTGTATTGCACAAGGAGCGTATTATATTCATATTCGTGGCTGGGTCGCATTGTGATCGTTGTGTTGATTGAAACAGATATTCATTCGCCGATTTCAAGCACACGCAATTTGTAAACACATTACAGCCGTGTATTGCACTAGGAGCGTATTATATTGCATTCGTGGCTGGGATATTTTACCAATCTAAATTTTAGCAATGCCGTCAGAAGCTGAAAAGGAAAAATTAGCTGAAAGGAGCAACAAATTATCGCAAATTAGAATCACTCGTGGTGTAGTGCTAATGCAACAGACGAAACTAAAAACCTATGTGGATACTAAATTAGATTCTGCAAGTATGTTCGAAATCGAAACGCGGTTACAGTTGAATGAAACTTATTTCAATGATTTTGACAAGGTACAAAGGTCAACAGAAATACTAGACGAGTCTGAATTGTTGAATGATAAGCGTGATACATTTACTGAGACATTTTGCTACATCAAAGTAAGAAATCTTCTTTACCTCACTTTGATTTACCAAAATTTTCAGGTAGAGTCACTGATTGGACTGAATTTTACAATATGTTCGAAACTCTAGTGCACAAGGATGATGAACTAAGTGCTGTTGAAAAGTTTCAACATTTGAAAACGTGCTTGTCGGGCTCCGCGCGTCAGGCAATACAATCGCTAGAAGTTACTGCAAAAAACTATCCAGTCGCATTGGAACTTTTAAAGAAGCGATTCGAAAATAAGCGTTTAATCTTTGAGGCGCACATTACGAACATTTTCAAAGCTAGTGCATTGCACAAATCATCAGCTGAAGAACTAAGGAAACTCAATGATGAATTCAACGCTCATCTTCGTGCACTACAATCCATTGCATCAGATGTAGAGATTGCACATGGCCTGTTAATTCATCTAATTTGTCAACGATTGGACAGTGCATCGATTGCTAAATTGGAGGAGGAAGTGCCAGATGATGGTTTACCTACATGGGATGGAATGTCAACATTCCTCTCAAAGCGATGCCAGGCTCTGGAAAATCTAGAAAATGCTATGCAGGCTAAGTCTAAGCAACGACCAGGTAACACTTTCAATTCAAAGGTTAAAAATACATGTCTAACTGCGAATTCAGCAGAACAATCATGTTTATTATGTAAGTGTAATCACAACATTTCAAACTGTTCACAGTTCATAAGCTTGGACCCATACAAGCGGTATTTTGAAGTAAAACGCATGAAGCTCAGCGTAATATGCTTAAAGCCTGGACACACAGTCAAGCGATGTAAGGCGCCCAGATGTCGACATTGTCAAGCCAGTCACCATACTCTACTACATATGTATGTCAAAGTCAAACCTAGAGAGTCAATGCACGCAAACCTCTGCAAAAAGAGGAACTAGCTTACCAATCACAACAGCATCTAGCCCAGCAGGAAATTCTTGTTTAACAAGCTCCACAGGTGAAGTTCAAGGATCCAATAATGGCGATAATGCCTTGCTTGGAACTGCTATTATACAGGTACGTGATAAATTTGGAAATTATATAAATTGTCGTGCAGTTCTTGACTCAGCCTCTCAGAGTCATTTTATAACTAAACGTGTTGTTAAAAGACTTCAGCTAGATGTCACCAAATTAAGCGGATCTGTCGGTGGCATCGGCCCAATAAATACTCCAGTCACACATATAGCCCACATCACAGTTAAATCTCGAATAAATGATTTCGCCGCTACAATTGACGCTTTGGTATTGCCCAAAATAACCGAGTATCAACCTCAACAATTTATCGATGTCAATTCTTGGAAAATCCCACCCAATCTTCCGCTCGCAGATATCAGGTTCAATCAACCACAACGCATAGACTTGCTCATAGGTGTTGAGCTATTCTTTGATTTACTGTGCATAGGGCAAATTAAACTAGGGAAAGGAATACCCACACTACAAAAGACATTGTTAGGTTGGATCATTGCAGGTGGCATAACTAAGTCCCCTCAGTGCTATCATACACGGTTTGAACCTAATCGGGAAGATGAGGCGCATTCGCTTGAAACTTTGGTACAAAGGTTCTGGGACATTGAACGTCATGATACTCCAGTAGTTAATATGACCCATGAAGAGATAAATTGTGAAGAACACTTCTGCAAAAATACTGAACGCCTGGCTTCGGGTAGACTTGTAGTACGCCTACCTTTTCGAGACAAGTCTGATTTACTAGGGTCTTCCTTTGAAATGGCAAAAAGAAGATTTTTAAGTTTAGAGAGGAAATTATCAAAGCTCCCTGAAGTAAGAACAGAATATTCTGAATTTCTCAAGGAATATTTATCCTCGGGACATATGGTTCGAATTGATTTTCAACATTGTGGCTCGAAATTAAACTTCCTACCCCATCACTATGTAATGAAGCCAGACAGTTCCACCACAAAACTTCGTGTTGTATTTGATGCATCGGCACGAACTTCGAGCGGTCTTTCATTAAATAATGTGCTGATGGTTGGACCCAAGCTGCAAGATGACTTATTTGAGTTATTACTTCGCTTTCGCACATTCCGGTTTGTAGTCACAGCAGATATCTCAAAGATGTTCCATCAGGTCATGGTTGACGACAAAGATAGCTATTTCCAATGTATCATTTGGCGCGAATCGCCACAATCTGAGCTTCAAATATTCCGTCTAACTACCGTCACTTATGGTACCGCCCCGGCATCTTACTTAGCAATTCGCAGCTTGCACCAATTAGCAGACGAAGAAGAGAAAAGGTTCCCCATAGGTGCTCAAGTAGTGAGGAAGAATCTATATATGGACGATTTACTTGCTGGATCTGATAGCATCGAGGGTTTACTGAAGATTCGAGATGAGGTTAACCTTCTATTAAGAAGAGGTGGATTTATCCTTCGAAAATGGTGCGCAAATGACGTACGAGCATTGGAAGGAATCCCTGAAGTTGATAAGGAGCAGTGCTTCCGCATTGACGATGATGATGTAATCAAGACATTGGGTCTTATCTGGCAACCGCAGTTAGACGAATTTCGATTTTCGTATAAAGAATCCCCTCAAAAGCTTCCCTCAACAATGCGAACGGTTCTTTCGGATATTGCCCGAATGTACGCTCCCATAGGATTGATAAGTCCAGTGATTCCTAAGGCCAAGATATTTATGCAAGGTTTATGGAAAATCAAATTATCATGTGATGAATCGCTACCTACACATTTGCATGAGCTATGGCGCAAGTTCAGAAGGGATTTTAGTGCGCTATCACAGATAACAACTTCAAGATATATAGCACTCCCCAACAGCAAAATTCAGGTCCATGGCTTCTGCGATGCCAGCTCAGAGGCGTACGGTGCCTGCATCTACATTCGCTCGGAAACGTCAAGTGGAAAAATTATAGTGCGACTGTTATGTGCTAAATCTAAAATAGCACCCTTGAAGACAGTCACTATTCCTCGTTTGGAGCTATGTGCAGCTTTATTATTATCACAGCTTTTGGTTCGAGTAAAGGCATCCTCAACATTCTATAATGCCACAACGTTCTGTTGGACTGACTCATCTGTAGTATTGACGTGGTTGCAGAATGACCCTTCAAGATGGTCTACGTTTGTAGCAAACCGCGTTGCCAAGATTCAAAGATCGTCTGACAATAATAATTGGCGGCACGTCCCTACAGTGCTTAACCCAGCCGATATAGTTAGTCGAGGTGCGAGTCCATTAGAATGATGCAGCTCTAATACCTGGTTTGAAGGTCCAAACTTCTTGTACGACAAAGAAGTGGAATGGCCGACAACATCATTAGAAAAGGAACTGATAGTTCCTGAAGGGCGGCCGATCAAATTCTCACTTATCAGCAATCAAGCTCCAGAAGATCTAATCGCATTATCAAGATACGCCAATAGCTACTCAACTTTGATACGTGTATTTGCTTATGTCTTCCGATTCTTACGGAACGCTCAGTCATCAATGGTAGGGATTGCAGGTCCACTGTCAATCGACGAACTGAAGGCAGCCTCGAGACGAATCATATGGCTAGTTCAACGATCAGAATTCTTTGAAGATTACACCCATCTCAAAGCCAACCGCACTTCATTGCTAAGCTGTCGACTAAAAGGATTATGCCCATTTCTGGACGCTGAAGAGCTCATACGTGTTGGAGGAAGATTGCAGCACGCAAACATCTCCTTTGATGCGCAACATCCAATTCTGCTACCGTCTAAACATTGTCTTACTAGAGCAGTTATAAGAGACTATCACTACCGCTATCTTCACGCCGGACAACAAACGCTATTAGCAATTATTAGAAACAAGTACTCGGCCATGTCAGTTGGATTGTTTTTTAGTTTCTTCTCTATCTGCATTAAACGGGCTATGGCTTTATTTCTTGATTCTCCTAGTTCTCCCTTATTTGGTATAAACAGAAGCTGGACAATGTATCTCCCTTCTTGATCTCTCTTGTATGTGGTTTTGAAATGGATGTCACAAGTTTGTTCATCTTGATTAGGAGTAGAGCTTTCTTGGACTTCCCAAAAGCTTTCAAGCTTTTGATCTAACTCAGCCAATGAAAGGAAAGTTTATACCCTTGTCGTTTCTTTATAGTCCTTAGAAACGCATCCAAAGAGAATCCATCCGAGTTTTGTGTTTTTAGCTACAGGTTGTTTTCCTTTAAATCCGTCTGTAATTATGTTGGCGTAGACGTCAGCTCCTAAGAGCAAATCAATCCGACCTGGCGTGTCGAATGTTGGATCCGCTAATACGATGTCGCCGAATTGATTCATGTCTATTCCCTTTAAATTTGTTTCCGGAAGAAGAGAGTTGAGCTTGGGTAGTATAAAGGCTTCGACAGATAGATAGGAGTTCTGAAAACGTAGTTGTATTTTTACGTTCACCTTGCTAAATGTTTTCGCTGTTTCTGACTCTCCGACCCCTAATATGGTTGCCCTCACCTTTTGTTTCACTAGCTTCAATGTTTGAACTGCTTCTTCAGTTAGTAGCGATACTTGCGATCCAGGATCGATTAGTGCTCTGAATAGGTCTGATTGTCCAAATTGATTCTGTATTCTCACAATGGCCGTTGGCAGTAGTACGTTTGGAACGGCTGTGTTACTTGCGTGAAATGCTAATACATCTTTAGTAGACTGCTCTTGAGCATGTTTATGTACTGCCATGGTCGTATTGAGATTATTGGCTTCGGTTGTCTCTGATTTTGCACCGGAAGGTTCTTCGTTATTCCAATGGAGTAATGTTTGGTGCTTTTTCTTGCAATAAGCACATGATCTTGTTGATTTGCACCTTTCTGCCTTGTTATGGAGCAGGCAATTTTGGCAAAGATTTTTCTTGGAAACATAAGCAGCTCGATCTTTTACATCCTTCTTCCTAAATTCCGCACACTGATAGATGTAATGATCTTTATTGCACAAACTGCATGAGTGTTTCATGGTCATGTGATATAACTTTTTAGAGTGTTTTGTGGCTGTATCAAATCTATGTTGCTTGGAATTCTTGATACAGTCCAACACTTGATGGCGTTTATCTAAAAACTTCTACAGCTCATTTATCGATGGCATTTCTTTTGGGTTGGAGAGACCTTCCTCAAATAATCTCAAGCTTTTTGTGTCCAACTTTCTCATTGATAAGCACACTATTATTGTTGTGTTGATTGAAACAGATATTCATTCGCCGATTTCAAGCACACGCAATTTGTAAACACATTACAACCGTGTATTGCACAAGGAGCGTATTATATTCATATTCGTGGCTGGGTCGCATTGTGATCGTTGTGTTGATTGAAACAGATATTCATTCGCCGATTTCAAGCACACGCAATTTGTAAACACATTACAGCCGTGTATTGCACTAGGAGCGTATTATATTGCATTCGTGGCTGGGATATTTTACCAATCTAAATTTTAGCAATGCCGTCAGAAGCTGAAAAGGAAAAATTAGCTGAAAGGAGCAACAAATTATCGCAAATTAGAATCACTCGTGGTGTAGTGCTAATGCAACAGACGAAACTAAAAACCTATGTGGATACTAAATTAGATTCTGCAAGTATGTTCGAAATCGAAACGCGGTTACAGTTGAATGAAACTTATTTCAATGATTTTGACAAGGTACAAAGGTCAATAGAAATACTAGACGAGTCTGAATTGTTGAATGATAAGCGTGATACATTTACTGAGACATTTTGCTACATCAAAGTAAGAAATCTTCTTTACCTCACTTTGATTTACCAAAATTTTCAGGTAGAGTCACTGATTGGACTGAATTTTACAATATGTTCGAAACTCTAGTGCACAAGGATGATGAACTAAGTGCTGTTGAAAAGTTTCAACATTTGAAAACGTGCTTGTCGGGCTCCGCGCGTCAGGCAATACAATCGCTAGAAGTTACTGCAAAAAACTATCCAGTCGCATTGGAACTTTTAAAGAAGCGATTCGAAAATAAGCGTTTAATCTTTGAGGCGCACATTACGAACATTTTCAAAGCTAGTGCATTGCACAAATCATCAGCTGAAGAACTAAGGAAACTCAATGATGAATTCAACGCTCATCTTCGTGCACTACAATCCATTGCATCAGATGTAGAGATTGCACATGGCCTGTTAATTCATCTAATTTGTCAACGATTGGACAGTGCATCGATTGCTAAATTGGAGGAGGAAGTGCCAGATGATGGTTTACCTACATGGGATGGAATGTCAACATTCCTCTCAAAGCGATGCCAGGCTCTGGAAAATCTAGAAAATGCTATGCAGGCTAAGTCTAAGCAACGACCAGGTAACACTTTCAATTCAAAGGTTAAAAATACATGTCTAACTGCGAATTCAGCAGAACAATCATGTTTATTATGTAAGTGTAATCACAACATTTCAAACTGTTCACAGTTCATAAGCTTGGACCCATACAAGCGGTATTTTGAAGTAAAACGCATGAAGCTCAGCGTAATATGCTTAAAGCCTGGACACACAGTCAAGCGATGTAAGGCGCCCAGATGTCGACATTGTCAAGCCAGTCACCATACTCTACTACATATGTCAAAGTCAAACCTAGAGAGTCAATGCACGCAAACCTCTGCAAAAAGAGGAACTAGCTTACCAATCACAACAGCATCTAGCCCAGCAGGAAATTCTTGTTTAACAAGCTCCACAGGTGAAGTTCAAGGATCCAATAATGGCGATAATGCCTTGCTTGGAACTGCTATTATACAGGTACGTGATAAATTTGGAAATTATATAAATTGTCGTGCAGTTCTTGACTCAGCCTCTCAGAGTCATTTTATAACTGAACGTGTTGTTAAAAGACTTCAGCTAGATGTCACCAAATTAAGCGGATCTGTCGGTGGCATCGGCTCAATAAATACTCCAGTCACACATATAGCCCACATCACAGTTAAATCTCGAATAAATGATTTCGCCGCTACAATTGACGCTTTGGTATTGCCCAAAATAACCGAGTATCAACCTCAACAATTTATCGATGTCAATTCTTGGAAAATCCCACCCAATCTTCCGCTCGCAGATATCAGGTTCAATCAACCACAACGCATAGACTTGCTCATAGGTGTTGAGCTATTCTTTGATTTACTGTGCATAGGGCAAATTAAACTAGGGAAAGGAATACCCACACTACAAAAGACATTGTTAGGTTGGATCATTGCAGGTGGCATAACTAAGTCCCCTCAGTGCTATCATACACGGTTTGAACCTAATCGGGAAGATGAGGCGCATTCGCTTGAAACTTTGGTACAAAGGTTCTGGGACATTGAACGTCATGATACTCCAGTAGTTAATATGACCCATGAAGAGATAAATTGTGAAGAACACTTCTGCAAAAATACTGAACGCCTGGCTTCGGGTAGACTTGTAGTACGCCTACCTTTTCGAGACAAGTCTGATTTACTAGGGTCTTCCTTTGAAATGGCAAAAAGAAGATTTTTAAGTTTAGAGAGGAAATTATCAAAGCTCCCTGAAGTAAGAACAGAATATTCTGAATTTCTCAAGGAATATTTATCCTCGGGACATATGGTTCGAATTGATTTTCAACATTGTGGCTCGAAATTAAACTTCCTACCCCATCACTATGTAATGAAGCCAGACAGTTCCACCACAAAACTTCGTGTTGTATTTGATGCATCGGCACGAACTTCGAGCGGTCTTTCATTAAATAATGTGCTGATGGTTGGACCCTAGCTGCAAGATGACTTATTTGAGTTATTACTTCGCTTTCGCACATTCCGGTTTGTAGTCACAGCAGATATCTCAAAGATGTTCCATCAGGTCATGGTTGACGACAAAGATAGCTATTTCCAATGTATCATTTGGCGCGAATCGCCACAATCTGAGCTTCAAATATTCCGTCTAACTACCGTCACTTATGGTACCGCCCCGGCATCTTACTTAGCAATTCGCAGCTTGCACCAATTAGCAGACGAAGAAGAGAAAAGGTTCCCCATAGGTGCTCAAGTAGTGAGGAAGAATCTATATATGGACGATTTACTTGCTGGATCTGATAGCATCGAGGGTTTACTGAAGATTCGAGATGAGGTTAACCTTCTATTAAGAAGAGGTGGATTTATCCTTCGAAAATGGTGCGCAAATGACGTACGAGCATTGGAAGGAATCCCTGAAGTTGATAAGGAGCAGTGCTTCCGCATTGACGATGATGATGTAATCAAGACATTGGGTCTTATCTGGCAACCGCAGTTAGACGAATTTCGATTTTCGTATAAAGAATCCCCTCAAAAGCTTCCCTCAACAATGCGAACGGTTCTTTCGGATATTGCCCGAATGTACGCTCCCATAGGATTGATAAGTCCAGTGATTCCTAAGGCCAAGATATTTATGCAAGGTTTATGGAAAATCAAATTATCATGTGATGAATCGCTACCTACACATTTGCATGAGCTATGGCGCAAGTTCAGAAGGGATTTTAGTGCGCTATCACAGATAACAACTTCAAGATATATAGCACTCCCCAACAGCAAAATTCAGGTCCATGGCTTCTGCGATGCCAGCTCAGAGGCGTACGGTGCCTGCATCTACATTCGCTCGGAAACGTCAAGTGGAAAAATTATAGTGCGACTGTTATGTGCTAAATCTAAAATAGCACCCTTGAAGACAGTCACTATTCCTCGTTTGGAGCTATGTGCAGCTTTATTATTATCACAGCTTTTGGTTCGAGTAAAGGCATCCTCAACATTCTATAATGCCACAACGTTCTGTTGGACTGACTCATCTGTAGTATTGACGTGGTTGCAGAATGACCCTTCAAGATGGTCTACGTTTGTAGCAAACCGCGTTGCCAAGATTCAAAGATCGTCTGACAATAATAATTGGCGGCACGTCCCTACAGTGCTTAACCCAGCCGATATAGTTAGTCGAGGTGCGAGTCCATTAGAATGATGCAGCTCTAATACCTGGTTTGAAGGTCCAAACTTCTTGTACGACAAAGAAGTGGAATGGCCGACAACATCATTAGAAAAGGAACTGATAGTTCCTGAAGGGCGGCCGATCAAATTCTCACTTATCAGCAATCAAGCTCCAGAAGATCTAATCGCATTATCAAGATACGCCAATAGCTACTCAACTTTGATACGTGTATTTGCTTATGTCTTCCGATTCTTACGGAACGCTCAGTCATCAATGGTAGGGATTGCAGGTCCACTGTCAATCGACGAACTGAAGGCAGCCTCGAGACGAATCATATGGCTAGTTCAACGATCAGAATTCTTTGAAGATTACACCCATCTCAAAGCCAACCGCACTTCATTGCTAAGCTGTCGACTAAAAGGATTATGCCCATTTCTGGACGCTGAAGAGCTCATACGTGTTGGAGGAAGATTGCAGCACGCAAACATCTCCTTTGATGCGCAACATCCAATTCTGCTACCGTCTAAACATTGTCTTACTAGAGCAGTTATAAGAGACTATCACTACCGCTATCTTCACGCCGGACAACAAACGCTATTAGCAATTATTAGAAACAAGTACTCGGCCATGTCAGTTGGATTGTTTTTTAGTTTCTTCTCTATCTGCATTAAACGGGCTATGGCTTTATTTCTTGATTCTCCTAGTTCTCCCTTATTTGGTATAAACAGAAGCTGGACAATGTATCTCCCTTCTTGATCTCTCTTGTATGTGGTTTTGAAATGGATGTCACAAGTTTGTTCATCTTGATTAGGAGTAGAGCTTTCTTGGACTTCCCAAAAGCTTTCAAGCTTTTGATCTAACTCAGCCAATGAAAGGAAAGTTTATACCCTTGTCGTTTCTTTATAGTCCTTAGAAACGCATCCAAAGAGAATCCATCCGAGTTTTGTGTTTTTAGCTACAGGTTGTTTTCCTTTAAATCCGTCTGTAATTATGTTGGCGTAGACGTCAGCTCCTAAGAGCAAATCAATCCGACCTGGCGTGTCGAATGTTGGATCCGCTAATACGATGTCGCCGAATTGATTCATGTCTATTCCCTTTAAATTTGTTTCCGGAAGAAGAGAGTTGAGCTTGGGTAGTATAAAGGCTTCGACAGATAGATAGGAGTTCTGAAAACGTAGTTGTATTTTTACGTTCACCTTGCTAAATGTTTTCGCTGTTTCTGACTCTCCGACCCCTAATATGGTTGCCCTCACCTTTTGTTTCACTAGCTTCAATGTTTGAACTGCTTCTTCAGTTAGTAGCGATACTTGCGATCCAGGATCGATTAGTGCTCTGAATAGGTCTGATTGTCCAAATTGATTCTGTATTCTCACAATGGCCGTTGGCAGTAGTACGTTTGGAACGGCTGTGTTACTTGCGTGAAATGCTAATACATCTTTAGTAGACTGCTCTTGAGCATGTTTATGTACTGCCATGGTCGTATTGAGATTATTGGCTTCGGTTGTCTCTGATTTTGCACCGGAAGGTTCTTCGTTATTCCAATGGAGTAATGTTTGGTGCTTTTTCTTGCAATAAGCACATGATCTTGTTGATTTGCACCTTTCTGCCTTGTTATGGAGCAGGCAATTTTGGCAAAGATTTTTCTTGGAAACATAAGCAGCTCGATCTTTTACATCCTTCTTCCTAAATTCCGCACACTGATAGATGTAATGATCTTTATTGCACAAACTGCATGAGTGTTTCATGGTCATGTGATATAACTTTTTAGAGTGTTTTGTGGCTGTATCAAATCTATGTTGCTTGGAATTCTTGATACAGTCCAACACTTGATGGCGTTTATCTAAAAACTTCTACAGCTCATTTATCGATGGCATTTCTTTTGGGTTGGAGAGACCTTCCTCAAATAATCTCAAGCTTTTTGTGTCCAACTTTCTCATTGATAAGCACACTATTATTGTTGTGTTGATTGAAACAGATATTCATTCGCCGATTTCAAGCACACGCAATTTGTAAACACATTACAACCGTGTATTGCACAAGGAGCGTATTATATTCATATTCGTGGCTGGGTCGCATTGTGATCGTTGTGTTGATTGAAACAGATATTCATTCGCCGATTTCAAGCACACGCAATTTGTAAACACATTACAGCCGTGTATTGCACTAGGAGCGTATTATATTGCATTCGTGGCTGGGATATTTTACCAATCTAAATTTTAGCAATGCCGTCAGAAGCTGAAAAGGAAAAATTAGCTGAAAGGAGCAACAAATTATCGCAAATTAGAATCACTCGTGGTGTAGTGCTAATGCAACAGACGAAACTAAAAACCTATGTGGATACTAAATTAGATTCTGCAAGTATGTTCGAAATCGAAACGCGGTTACAGTTGAATGAAACTTATTTCAATGATTTTGACAAGGTACAAAGGTCAATAGAAATACTAGACGAGTCTGAATTGTTGAATGATAAGCGTGATACATTTACTGAGACATTTTGCTACATCAAAGTAAGAAATCTTCTTTACCTCACTTTGATTTACCAAAATTTTCAGGTAGAGTCACTGATTGGACTGAATTTTACAATATGTTCGAAACTCTAGTGCACAAGGATGATGAACTAAGTGCTGTTGAAAAGTTTCAACATTTGAAAACGTGCTTGTCGGGCTCCGCGCGTCAGGCAATACAATCGCTAGAAGTTACTGCAAAAAACTATCCAGTCGCATTGGAACTTTTAAAGAAGCGATTCGAAAATAAGCGTTTAATCTTTGAGGCGCACATTACGAACATTTTCAAAGCTAGTGCATTGCACAAATCATCAGCTGAAGAACTAAGGAAACTCAATGATGAATTCAACGCTCATCTTCGTGCACTACAATCCATTGCATCAGATGTAGAGATTGCACATGGCCTGTTAATTCATCTAATTTGTCAACGATTGGACAGTGCATCGATTGCTAAATTGGAGGAGGAAGTGCCAGATGATGGTTTACCTACATGGGATGGAATGTCAACATTCCTCTCAAAGCGATGCCAGGCTCTGGAAAATCTAGAAAATGCTATGCAGGCTAAGTCTAAGCAACGACCAGGTAACACTTTCAATTCAAAGGTTAAAAATACATGTCTAACTGCGAATTCAGCAGAACAATCATGTTTATTATGTAAGTGTAATCACAACATTTCAAACTGTTCACAGTTCATAAGCTTGGACCCATACAAGCGGTATTTTGAAGTAAAACGCATGAAGCTCAGCGTAATATGCTTAAAGCCTGGACACACAGTCAAGCGATGTAAGGCGCCCAGATGTCGACATTGTCAAGCCAGTCACCATACTCTACTACATATGTCAAAGTCAAACCTAGAGAGTCAATGCACGCAAACCTCTGCAAAAAGAGGAACTAGCTTACCAATCACAACAGCATCTAGCCCAGCAGGAAATTCTTGTTTAACAAGCTCCACAGGTGAAGTTCAAGGATCCAATAATGGCGATAATGCCTTGCTTGGAACTGCTATTATACAGGTACGTGATAAATTTGGAAATTATATAAATTGTCGTGCAGTTCTTGACTCAGCCTCTCAGAGTCATTTTATAACTAAACGTGTTGTTAAAAGACTTCAGCTAGATGTCACCAAATTAAGCGGATCTGTCGGTGGCATCGGCTCAATAAATACTCCAGTCACACATATAGCCCACATCACAGTTAAATCTCGAATAAATGATTTCGCCGCTACAATTGACGCTTTGGTATTGCCCAAAATAACCGAGTATCAACCTCAACAATTTATCGATGTCAATTCTTGGAAAATCCCACCCAATCTTCCGCTCGCAGATATCAGGTTCAATCAACCACAACGCATAGACTTGCTCATAGGTGTTGAGCTATTCTTTGATTTACTGTGCATAGGGCAAATTAAACTAGGGAAAGGAATACCCACACTACAAAAGACATTGTTAGGTTGGATCATTGCAGGTGGCATAACTAAGTCCCCTCAGTGCTATCATACACGGTTTGAACCTAATCGGGAAGATGAGGCGCATTCGCTTGAAACTTTGGTACAAAGGTTCTGGGACATTGAACGTCATGATACTCCAGTAGTTAATATGACCCATGAAGAGATAAATTGTGAAGAACACTTCTGCAAAAATACTGAACGCCTGGCTTCGGGTAGACTTGTAGTACGCCTACCTTTTCGAGACAAGTCTGATTTACTAGGGTCTTCCTTTGAAATGGCAAAAAGAAGATTTTTAAGTTTAGAGAGGAAATTATCAAAGCTCCCTGAAGTAAGAACAGAATATTCTGAATTTCTCAAGGAATATTTATCCTCGGGACATATGGTTCGAATTGATTTTCAACATTGTGGCTCGAAATTAAACTTCCTACCCCATCACTATGTAATGAAGCCAGACAGTTCCACCACAAAACTTCGTGTTGTATTTGATGCATCGGCACGAACTTCGAGCGGTCTTTCATTAAATAATGTGCTGATGGTTGGACCCAAGCTGCAAGATGACTTATTTGAGTTATTACTTCGCTTTCGCACATTCCGGTTTGTAGTCACAGCAGATATCTCAAAGATGTTCCATCAGGTCATGGTTGACGACAAAGATAGCTATTTCCAATGTATCATTTGGCGCGAATCGCCACAATCTGAGCTTCAAATATTCCGTCTAACTACCGTCACTTATGGTACCGCCCCGGCATCTTACTTAGCAATTCGCAGCTTGCACCAATTAGCAGACGAAGAAGAGAAAAGGTTCCCCATAGGTGCTCAAGTAGTGAGGAAGAATCTATATATGGACGATTTACTTGCTGGATCTGATAGCATCGAGGGTTTACTGAAGATTCGAGATGAGGTTAACCTTCTATTAAGAAGAGGTGGATTTATCCTTCGAAAATGGTGCGCAAATGACGTACGAGCATTGGAAGGAATCCCTGAAGTTGATAAGGAGCAGTGCTTCCGCATTGACGATGATGATGTAATCAAGACATTGGGTCTTATCTGGCAACCGCAGTTAGACGAATTTCGATTTTCGTATAAAGAATCCCCTCAAAAGCTTCCCTCAACAATGCGAACGGTTCTTTCGGATATTGCCCGAATGTACGCTCCCATAGGATTGATAAGTCCAGTGATTCCTAAGGCCAAGATATTTATGCAAGGTTTATGGAAAATCAAATTATCATGTGATGAATCGCTACCTACACATTTGCATGAGCTATGGCGCAAGTTCAGAAGGGATTTTAGTGCGCTATCACAGATAACAACTTCAAGATATATAGCACTCCCCAACAGCAAAATTCAGGTCCATGGCTTCTGCGATGCCAGCTCAGAGGCGTACGGTGCCTGCATCTACATTCGCTCGGAAACGTCAAGTGGAAAAATTATAGTGCGACTGTTATGTGCTAAATCTAAAATAGCACCCTTGAAGACAGTCACTATTCCTCGTTTGGAGCTATGTGCAGCTTTATTATTATCACAGCTTTTGGTTCGAGTAAAGGCATCCTCAACATTCTATAATGCCACAACGTTCTGTTGGACTGACTCATCTGTAGTATTGACGTGGTTGCAGAATGACCCTTCAAGATGGTCTACGTTTGTAGCAAACCGCGTTGCCAAGATTCAAAGATCGTCTGACAATAATAATTGGCGGCACGTCCCTACAGTGCTTAACCCAGCCGATATAGTTAGTCGAGGTGCGAGTCCATTAGAATGATGCAGCTCTAATACCTGGTTTGAAGGTCCAAACTTCTTGTACGACAAAGAAGTGGAATGGCCGACAACATCATTAGAAAAGGAACTGATAGTTCCTGAAGGGCGGCCGATCAAATTCTCACTTATCAGCAATCAAGCTCCAGAAGATCTAATCGCATTATCAAGATACGCCAATAGCTACTCAACTTTGATACGTGTATTTGCTTATGTCTTCCGATTCTTACGGAACGCTCAGTCATCAATGGTAGGGATTGCAGGTCCACTGTCAATCGACGAACTGAAGGCAGCCTCGAGACGAATCATATGGCTAGTTCAACGATCAGAATTCTTTGAAGATTACACCCATCTCAAAGCCAACCGCACTTCATTGCTAAGCTGTCGACTAAAAGGATTATGCCCATTTCTGGACGCTGAAGAGCTCATACGTGTTGGAGGAAGATTGCAGCACGCAAACATCTCCTTTGATGCGCAACATCCAATTCTGCTACCGTCTAAACATTGTCTTACTAGAGCAGTTATAAGAGACTATCACTACCGCTATCTTCACGCCGGACAACAAACGCTATTAGCAATTATTAGAAACAAGTACTCGGCCATGTCAGTTGGATTGTTTTTTAGTTTCTTCTCTATCTGCATTAAACGGGCTATGGCTTTATTTCTTGATTCTCCTAGTTCTCCCTAATTTGGTATAAACAGAAGCTGGACAATGTATCTCCCTTCTTGATCTCTCTTGTATGTGGTTTTGAAATGGATGTCACAAGTTTGTTCATCTTGATTAGGAGTAGAGCTTTCTTGGACTTCCCAAAAGCTTTCAAGCTTTTGATCTAACTCAGCCAATGAAAGGAAAGTTTATACCCTTGTCGTTTCTTTATAGTCCTTAGAAACGCATCCAAAGAGAATCCATCCGAGTTTTGTGTTTTTAGCTACAGGTTGTTTTCCTTTAAATCCGTCTGTAATTATGTTGGCGTAGACGTCAGCTCCTAAGAGCAAATCAATCCGACCTGGCGTGTCGAATGTTGGATCCGCTAATACGATGTCGCCGAATTGATTCATGTCTATTCCCTTTAAATTTGTTTCCGGAAGAAGAGAGTTGAGCTTGGGTAGTATAAAGGCTTCGACAGATAGATAGGAGTTCTGAAAACGTAGTTGTATTTTTACGTTCACCTTGCTAAATGTTTTCGCTGTTTCTGACTCTCCGACCCCTAATATGGTTGCCCTCACCTTTTGTTTCACTAGCTTCAATGTTTGAACTGCTTCTTCAGTTAGTAGCGATACTTGCGATCCAGGATCGATTAGTGCTCTGAATAGGTCTGATTGTCCAAATTGATTCTGTATTCTCACAATGGCCGTTGGCAGTAGTACGTTTGGAACGGCTGTGTTACTTGCGTGAAATGCTAATACATCTTTAGTAGACTGCTCTTGAGCATGTTTATGTACTGCCATGGTCGTATTGAGATTATTGGCTTCGGTTGTCTCTGATTTTGCACCGGAAGGTTCTTCGTTATTCCAATGGAGTAATGTTTGGTGCTTTTTCTTGCAATAAGCACATGATCTTGTTGATTTGCACCTTTCTGCCTTGTTATGGAGCAGGCAATTTTGGCAAAGATTTTTCTTGGAAACATAAGCAGCTCGATCTTTTACATCCTTCTTCCTAAATTCCGCACACTGATAGATGTAATGATCTTTATTGCACAAACTGCATGAGTGTTTCATGGTCATGTGATATAACTTTTTAGAGTGTTTTGTGGCTGTATCAAATCTATGTTGCTTGGAATTCTTGATACAGTCCAACACTTGATGGCGTTTATCTAAAAACTTCTACAGCTCATTTATCGATGGCATTTCTTTTGGGTTGGAGAGACCTTCCTCAAATAATCTCAAGCTTTTTGTGTCCAACTTTCTCATTGATAAGCACACTATTATTGTTGTGTTGATTGAAACAGATATTCATTCGCCGATTTCAAGCACACGCAATTTGTAAACACATTACAACCGTGTATTGCACAAGGAGCGTATTATATTCATATTCGTGGCTGGGTCGCATTGTGATCGTTGTGTTGATTGAAACAGATATTCATTCGCCGATTTCAAGCACACGCAATTTGTAAACACATTACAGCCGTGTATTGCACTAGGAGCGTATTATATTGCATTCGTGGCTGGGATATTTTACCAATCTAAATTTTAGCAATGCCGTCAGAAGCTGAAAAGGAAAAATTAGCTGAAAGGAGCAACAAATTATCGCAAATTAGAATCACTCGTGGTGTAGTGCTAATGCAACAGACGAAACTAAAAACCTATGTGGATACTAAATTAGATTCTGCAAGTATGTTCGAAATCGAAACGCGGTTACAGTTGAATGAAACTTATTTCAATGATTTTGACAAGGTACAAAGGTCAATAGAAATACTAGACGAGTCTGAATTGTTGAATGATAAGCGTGATACATTTACTGAGACATTTTGCTACATCAAAGTAAGAAATCTTCTTTACCTCACTTTGATTTACCAAAATTTTCAGGTAGAGTCACTGATTGGACTGAATTTTACAATATGTTCGAAACTCTAGTGCACAAGGATGATGAACTAAGTGCTGTTGAAAAGTTTCAACATTTGAAAACGTGCTTGTCGGGCTCCGCGCGTCAGGCAATACAATCGCTAGAAGTTACTGCAAAAAACTATCCAGTCGCATTGGAACTTTTAAAGAAGCGATTCGAAAATAAGCGTTTAATCTTTGAGGCGCACATTACGAACATTTTCAAAGCTAGTGCATTGCACAAATCATCAGCTGAAGAACTAAGGAAACTCAATGATGAATTCAACGCTCATCTTCGTGCACTACAATCCATTGCATCAGATGTAGAGATTGCACATGGCCTGTTAATTCATCTAATTTGTCAACGATTGGACAGTGCATCGATTGCTAAATTGGAGGAGGAAGTGCCAGATGATGGTTTACCTACATGGGATGGAATGTCAACATTCCTCTCAAAGCGATGCCAGGCTCTGGAAAATCTAGAAAATGCTATGCAGGCTAAGTCTAAGCAACGACCAGGTAACACTTTCAATTCAAAGGTTAAAAATACATGTCTAACTGCGAATTCAGCAGAACAATCATGTTTATTATGTAAGTGTAATCACAACATTTCAAACTGTTCACAGTTCATAAGCTTGGACCCATACAAGCGGTATTTTGAAGTAAAACGCATGAAGCTCAGCGTAATATGCTTAAAGCCTGGACACACAGTCAAGCGATGTAAGGCGCCCAGATGTCGACATTGTCAAGCCAGTCACCATACTCTACTACATATGTCAAAGTCAAACCTAGAGAGTCAATGCACGCAAACCTCTGCAAAAAGAGGAACTAGCTTACCAATCACAACAGCATCTAGCCCAGCAGGAAATTCTTGTTTAACAAGCTCCACAGGTGAAGTTCAAGGATCCAATAATGGCGATAATGCCTTGCTTGGAACTGCTATTATACAGGTACGTGATAAATTTGGAAATTATATAAATTGTCGTGCAGTTCTTGACTCAGCCTCTCAGAGTCATTTTATAACTAAACGTGTTGTTAAAAGACTTCAGCTAGATGTCACCAAATTAAGCGGATCTGTCGGTGGCATCGGCTCAATAAATACTCCAGTCACACATATAGCCCACATCACAGTTAAATCTCGAATAAATGATTTCGCCGCTACAATTGACGCTTTGGTATTGCCCAAAATAACCGAGTATCAACCTCAACAATTTATCGATGTCAATTCTTGGAAAATCCCACCCAATCTTCCGCTCGCAGATATCAGGTTCAATCAACCACAACGCATAGACTTGCTCATAGGTGTTGAGCTATTCTTTGATTTACTGTGCATAGGGCAAATTAAACTAGGGAAAGGAATACCCACACTACAAAAGACATTGTTAGGTTGGATCATTGCAGGTGGCATAACTAAGTCCCCTCAGTGCTATCATACACGGTTTGAACCTAATCGGGAAGATGAGGCGCATTCGCTTGAAACTTTGGTACAAAGGTTCTGGGACATTGAACGTCATGATACTCCAGTAGTTAATATGACCCATGAAGAGATAAATTGTGAAGAACACTTCTGCAAAAATACTGAACGCCTGGCTTCGGGTAGACTTGTAGTACGCCTACCTTTTCGAGACAAGTCTGATTTACTAGGGTCTTCCTTTGAAATGGCAAAAAGAAGATTTTTAAGTTTAGAGAGGAAATTATCAAAGCTCCCTGAAGTAAGAACAGAATATTCTGAATTTCTCAAGGAATATTTATCCTCGGGACATATGGTTCGAATTGATTTTCAACATTGTGGCTCGAAATTAAACTTCCTACCCCATCACTATGTAATGAAGCCAGACAGTTCCACCACAAAACTTCGTGTTGTATTTGATGCATCGGCACGAACTTCGAGCGGTCTTTCATTAAATAATGTGCTGATGGTTGGACCCAAGCTGCAAGATGACTTATTTGAGTTATTACTTCGCTTTCGCACATTCCGGTTTGTAGTCACAGCAGATATCTCAAAGATGTTCCATCAGGTCATGGTTGACGACAAAGATAGCTATTTCCAATGTATCATTTGGCGCGAATCGCCACAATCTGAGCTTCAAATATTCCGTCTAACTACCGTCACTTATGGTACCGCCCCGGCATCTTACTTAGCAATTCGCAGCTTGCACCAATTAGCAGACGAAGAAGAGAAAAGGTTCCCCATAGGTGCTCAAGTAGTGAGGAAGAATCTATATATGGACGATTTACTTGCTGGATCTGATAGCATCGAGGGTTTACTGAAGATTCGAGATGAGGTTAACCTTCTATTAAGAAGAGGTGGATTTATCCTTCGAAAATGGTGCGCAAATGACGTACGAGCATTGGAAGGAATCCCTGAAGTTGATAAGGAGCAGTGCTTCCGCATTGACGATGATGATGTAATCAAGACATTGGGTCTTATCTGGCAACCGCAGTTAGACGAATTTCGATTTTCGTATAAAGAATCCTCTCAAAAGCTTCCCTCAACAATGCGAACGGTTCTTTCGGATATTGCCCGAATGTACGCTCCCATAGGATTGATAAGTCCAGTGATTCCTAAGGCCAAGATATTTATGCAAGGTTTATGGAAAATCAAATTATCATGTGATGAATCGCTACCTACACATTTGCATGAGCTATGGCGCAAGTTCAGAAGGGATTTTAGTGCGCTATCACAGATAACAACTTCAAGATATATAGCACTCCCCAACAGCAAAATTCAGGTCCATGGCTTCTGCGATGCCAGCTCAGAGGCGTACGGTGCCTGCATCTACATTCGCTCGGAAACGTCAAGTGGAAAAATTATAGTGCGACTGTTATGTGCTAAATCTAAAATAGCACCCTTGAAGACAGTCACTATTCCTCGTTTGGAGCTATGTGCAGCTTTATTATTATCACAGCTTTTGGTTCGAGTAAAGGCATCCTCAACATTCTATAATGCCACAACGTTCTGTTGGACTGACTCATCTGTAGTATTGACGTGGTTGCAGAATGACCCTTCAAGATGGTCTACGTTTGTAGCAAACCGCGTTGCCAAGATTCAAAGATCGTCTGACAATAATAATTGGCGGCACGTCCCTACAGTGCTTAACCCAGCCGATATAGTTAGTCGAGGTGCGAGTCCATTAGAATGATGCAGCTCTAATACCTGGTTTGAAGGTCCAAACTTCTTGTACGACAAAGAAGTGGAATGGCCGACAACATCATTAGAAAAGGAACTGATAGTTCCTGAAGGGCGGCCGATCAAATTCTCACTTATCAGCAATCAAGCTCCAGAAGATCTAATCGCATTATCAAGATACGCCAATAGCTACTCAACTTTGATACGTGTATTTGCTTATGTCTTCCGATTCTTACGGAACGCTCAGTCATCAATGGTAGGGATTGCAGGTCCACTGTCAATCGACGAACTGAAGGCAGCCTCGAGACGAATCATATGGCTAGTTCAACGATCAGAATTCTTTGAAGATTACACCCATCTCAAAGCCAACCGCACTTCATTGCTAAGCTGTCGACTAAAAGGATTATGCCCATTTCTGGACGCTGAAGAGCTCATACGTGTTGGAGGAAGATTGCAGCACGCAAACATCTCCTTTGATGCGCAACATCCAATTCTGCTACCGTCTAAACATTGTCTTACTAGAGCAGTTATAAGAGACTATCACTACCGCTATCTTCACGCCGGACAACAAACGCTATTAGCAATTATTAGAAACAAGTACTCGGCCATGTCAGTTGGATTGTTTTTTAGTTTCTTCTCTATCTGCATTAAACGGGCTATGGCTTTATTTCTTGATTCTCCTAGTTCTCCCTTATTTGGTATAAACAGAAGCTGGACAATGTATCTCCCTTCTTGATCTCTCTTGTATGTGGTTTTGAAATGGATGTCACAAGTTTGTTCATCTTGATTAGGAGTAGAGCTTTCTTGGACTTCCCAAAAGCTTTCAAGCTTTTGATCTAACTCAGCCAATGAAAGGAAAGTTTATACCCTTGTCGTTTCTTTATAGTCCTTAGAAACGCATCCAAAGAGAATCCATCCGAGTTTTGTGTTTTTAGCTACAGGTTGTTTTCCTTTAAATCCGTCTGTAATTATGTTGGCGTAGACGTCAGCTCCTAAGAGCAAATCAATCCGACCTGGCGTGTCGAATGTTGGATCCGCTAATACGATGTCGCCGAATTGATTCATGTCTATTCCCTTTAAATTTGTTTCCGGAAGAAGAGAGTTGAGCTTGGGTAGTATAAAGGCTTCGACAGATAGATAGGAGTTCTGAAAACGTAGTTGTATTTTTACGTTCACCTTGCTAAATGTTTTCGCTGTTTCTGACTCTCCGACCCCTAATATGGTTGCCCTCACCTTTTGTTTCACTAGCTTCAATGTTTGAACTGCTTCTTCAGTTAGTAGCGATACTTGCGATCCAGGATCGATTAGTGCTCTGAATAGGTCTGATTGTCCAAATTGATTCTGTATTCTCACAATGGCCGTTGGCAGTAGTACGTTTGGAACGGCTGTGTTACTTGCGTGAAATGCTAATACATCTTTAGTAGACTGCTCTTGAGCATGTTTATGTACTGCCATGGTCGTATTGAGATTATTGGCTTCGGTTGTCTCTGATTTTGCACCGGAAGGTTCTTCGTTATTCCAATGGAGTAATGTTTGGTGCTTTTTCTTGCAATAAGCACATGATCTTGTTGATTTGCACCTTTCTGCCTTGTTATGGAGCAGGCAATTTTGGCAAAGATTTTTCTTGGAAACATAAGCAGCTCGATCTTTTACATCCTTCTTCCTAAATTCCGCACACTGATAGATGTAATGATCTTTATTGCACAAACTGCATGAGTGTTTCATGGTCATGTGATATAACTTTTTAGAGTGTTTTGTGGCTGTATCAAATCTATGTTGCTTGGAATTCTTGATACAGTCCAACACTTGATGGCGTTTATCTAAAAACTTCTACAGCTCATTTATCGATGGCATTTCTTTTGGGTTGGAGAGACCTTCCTCAAATAATCTCAAGCTTTTTGTGTCCAACTTTCTCATTGATAAGCACACTATTATTGTTGTGTTGATTGAAACAGATATTCATTCGCCGATTTCAAGCACACGCAATTTGTAAACACATTACAACCGTGTATTGCACAAGGAGCGTATTATATTCATATTCGTGGCTGGGTCGCATTGTGATCGTTGTGTTGATTGAAACAGATATTCATTCGCCGATTTCAAGCACACGCAATTTGTAAACACATTACAGCCGTGTATTGCACTAGGAGCGTATTATATTGCATTCGTGGCTGGGATATTTTACCAATCTAAATTTTAGCAATGCCGTCAGAAGCTGAAAAGGAAAAATTAGCTGAAAGGAGCAACAAATTATCGCAAATTAGAATCACTCGTGGTGTAGTGCTAATGCAACAGACGAAACTGAAAACCTATGTGGATACTAAATTAGATTCTGCAAGTATGTTCGAAATCGAAACGCGGTTACAGTTGAATGAAACTTATTTCAATGATTTTGACAAGGTACAAAGGTCAATAGAAATACTAGACGAGTCTGAATTGTTGAATGATAAGCGTGATACATTTACTGAGACATTTTGCTACATCAAAGTAAGAAATCTTCTTTACCTCACTTTGATTTACCAAAATTTTCAGGTAGAGTCACTGATTGGACTGAATTTTACAATATGTTCGAAACTCTAGTGCACAAGGATGATGAACTAAGTGCTGTTGAAAAGTTTCAACATTTGAAAACGTGCTTGTCGGGCTCCGCGCGTCAGGCAATACAATCGCTAGAAGTTACTGCAAAAAACTATCCAGTCGCATTGGAACTTTTAAAGAAGCGATTCGAAAATAAGCGTTTAATCTTTGAGGCGCACATTACGAACATTTTCAAAGCTAGTGCATTGCACAAATCATCAGCTGAAGAACTAAGGAAACTCAATGATGAATTCAACGCTCATCTTCGTGCACTACAATCCATTGCATCAGATGTAGAGATTGCACATGGCCTGTTAATTCATCTAATTTGTCAACGATTGGACAGTGCATCGATTGCTAAATGGGAGGAGGAAGTGCCAGATGATGGTTTACCTACATGCGATGGAATGTCAACATTCCTCTCAAAGCGATGCCAGGCTCTGGAAAATCTAGAAAATGCTATGCAGGCTAAGTCTAAGCAACGACCAGGTAACACTTTCAATTCAAAGGTTAAAAATACATGTCTAACTGCGAATTCAGCAGAACAATCATGTTTATTATGTAAGTGTAATCACAACATTTCAAACTGTTCACAGTTCATAAGCTTGGACCCATACAAGCGGTATTTTGAAGTAAAACGCATGAAGCTCAGCGTAATATGCTTAAAGCCTGGACACACAGTCAAGCGATGTAAGGCGCCCAGATGTCGACATTGTCAAGCCAGTCACCATACTCTACTACATATGTCAAAGTCAAACCTAGAGAGTCAATGCACGCAAACCTCTGCAAAAAGAGGAACTAGCTTACCAATCACAACAGCATCTAGCCCAGCAGGAAATTCTTGTTTAACAAGCTCCACAGGTGAAGTTCAAGGATCCAATAATGGCGATAATGCCTTGCTTGGAACTGCTATTATACAGGTACGTGATAAATTTGGAAATTATATAAATTGTCGTGCAGTTCTTGACTCAGCCTCTCAGAGTCATTTTATAACTGAACGTGTTGTTAAAAGACTTCAGCTAGATGTCACCAAATTAAGCGGATCTGTCGGTGGCATCGGCTCAATAAATACTCCAGTCACACATATAGCCCACATCACAGTTAAATCTCGAATAAATGATTTCGCCGCTACAATTGACGCTTTGGTATTGCCCAAAATAACCGAGTATCAACCTCAACAATTTATCGATGTCAATTCTTGGAAAATCCCACCCAATCTTCCGCTCGCAGATATCAGGTTCAATCAACCACAACGCATAGACTTGCTCATAGGTGTTGAGCTATTCTTTGATTTACTGTGCATAGGGCAAATTAAACTAGGGAAAGGAATACCCACACTACAAAAGACATTGTTAGGTTGGATCATTGCAGGTGGCATAACTAAGTCCCCTCAGTGCTATCATACACGGTTTGAACCTAATCGGGAAGATGAGGCGCATTCGCTTGAAACTTTGGTACAAAGGTTCTGGGACATTGAACGTCATGATACTCCAGTAGTTAATATGACCCATGAAGAGATAAATTGTGAAGAACACTTCTGCAAAAATACTAAACGCCTGGCTTCGGGTAGACTTGTAGTACGCCTACCTTTTCGAGACAAGTCTGATTTACTAGGGTCTTCCTTTGAAATGGCAAAAAGAAGATTTTTAAGTTTAGAGAGGAAATTATCAAAGCTCCCTGAAGTAAGAACAGAATATTCTGAATTTCTCAAGGAATATTTATCCTCGGGACATATGGTTCGAATTGATTTTCAACATTGTGGCTCGAAATTAAACTTCCTACCCCATCACTATGTAATGAAGCCAGACAGTTCCACCACAAAACTTCGTGTTGTATTTGATGCATCGGCACGAACTTCGAGCGGTCTTTCATTAAATAATGTGCTGATGGTTGGACCCAAGCTGCAAGATGACTTATTTGAGTTATTACTTCGCTTTCGCACATTCCGGTTTGTAGTCACAGCAGATATCTCAAAGATGTTCCATCAGGTCATGGTTGACGACAAAGATAGCTATTTCCAATGTATCATTTGGCGCGAATCGCCACAATCTGAGCTTCAAATATTCCGTCTAACTACCGTCACTTATGGTACCGCCCCGGCATCTTACTTAGCAATTCGCAGCTTGCACCAATTAGCAGACGAAGAAGAGAAAAGGTTCCCCATAGGTGCTCAAGTAGTGAGGAAGAATCTATATATGGACGATTTACTTGCTGGATCTGATAGCATCGAGGGTTTACTGAAGATTCGAGATGAGGTTAACCTTCTATTAAGAAGAGGTGGATTTATCCTTCGAAAATGGTGCGCAAATGACGTACGAGCATTGGAAGGAATCCCTGAAGTTGATAAGGAGCAGTGCTTCCGCATTGACGATGATGATGTAATCAAGACATTGGGTCTTATCTGGCAACCGCAGTTAGACGAATTTCGATTTTCGTATAAAGAATCCCCTCAAAAGCTTCCCTCAACAATGCGAACGGTTCTTTCGGATATTGCCCGAATGTACGCTCCCATAGGATTGATAAGTCCAGTGATTCCTAAGGCCAAGATATTTATGCAAGGTTTATGGAAAATCAAATTATCATGTGATGAATCGCTACCTACACATTTGCATGAGCTATGGCGCAAGTTCAGAAGGGATTTTAGTGCGCTATCACAGATAACAACTTCAAGATATATAGCACTCCCCAACAGCAAAATTCAGGTCCATGGCTTCTGCGATGCCAGCTCAGAGGCGTACGGTGCCTGCATCTACATTCGCTCGGAAACGTCAAGTGGAAAAATTATAGTGCGACTGTTATGTGCTAAATCTAAAATAGCACCCTTGAAGACAGTCACTATTCCTCGTTTGGAGCTATGTGCAGCTTTATTATTATCACAGCTTTTGGTTCGAGTAAAGGCATCCTCAACATTCTATAATGCCACAACGTTCTGTTGGACTGACTCATCTGTAGTATTGACGTGGTTGCAGAATGACCCTTCAAGATGGTCTACGTTTGTAGCAAACCGCGTTGCCAAGATTCAAAGATCGTCTGACAATAATAATTGGCGGCACGTCCCTACAGTGCTTAACCCAGCCGATATAGTTAGTCGAGGTGCGAGTCCATTAGAATTATGCAGCTCTAATACCTGGTTTGAAGGTCCAAACTTCTTGTACGACAAAGAAGTGGAATGGCCGACAACATCATTAGAAAAGGAACTGATAGTTCCTGAAGGGCGGCCGATCAAATTCTCACTTATCAGCAATCAAGCTCCAGAAGATCTAATCGCATTATCAAGATACGTCAATAGCTACTCAACTTTGATACGTGTATTTGCTTATGTCTTCCGATTCTTACGGAACGCTCAGTCATCAATGGTAGGGATTGCAGGTCCACTGTCAATCGACGAACTGAAGGCAGCCTCGAGACGAATCATATGGCTAGTTCAACGATCAGAATTCTTTGAAGATTACACCCATCTCAAAGCCAACCGCACTTCATTGCTAAGCTGTCGACTAAAAGGATTATGCCCATTTCTGGACGCTGAAGAGCTCATACGTGTTGGAGGAAGATTGCAGCACGCAAACATCTCCTTTGATGCGCAACATCCAATTCTGCTACCGTCTAAACATTGTCTTACTAGAGCAGTTATAAGAGACTATCACTACCGCTATCTTCACGCCGGACAACAAACGCTATTAGCAATTATTAGAAACAAGTACTGGATAATAAATGGAAGATCTGTGATCCGCAAGGTATTGGATAAATGCATTGTTTGCTGGCGCGCGAAACCAAAGTCCATTCACCAGATCATGGGCATCCTTCCTAGTCATCGTGTTCAACTGGAGCGTCCATTTACTAACACCGGAGTAGATTTCTTTGGGCCATTTACGATTCGATACGGCGTTAGAGGAAGGCAGCGAAGTAAGGCCTATATTTGTCTGTTTGTGTGCCTCGCAGTTAAGGCAGTTCACCTTGAGGTTGTCTCAGATCTCACCACTCAATCATTCTTGATGACATTGAAAAGATTTGTTTCTCGAAGAGGAAAGTGTACGACGATCTACTCGGATAATGCGACAAACTTCGTTGGAGATCGGAATGAAATGATGGATCTTCATAAGTTCTTTAACTCTGAAGATCACAAACATCGATTGGAAGTTCATACCGCCCCGTTCCCCACACTTCGGCGGATTGTGGGAGAGCTCCATAAAACTAGCAAAGCATCATTTGCGGAGAATCATGGGATACACAGCTTTATCATACGAGGAACTGACTACAGTCGCCTGCCAAATAGAAGCGATAATAAATTCACGTCCAATAACACCCCTCTCTCCTGATCTAAATGACTTATCCGCTCTCACTCCTGCTCATTTCTTAATCTTCTCTTCTCTTACAGACATAGTTGAGCCTGATTATAGAGAGAAGAATCTGAGTACGCTCAATCGCTGGGAGCGCCACAAGTATATCCAACAGCATTTTTGGTCCCGGTGGAGTAAGGAATACTTGCAGCTCCTGCAGCAGAGAGTTAAATGGCAGCAGACATCTCAAAATATCAAGGTCGACACAATGGTTTTATTGAAGGATGACAACATTCCATCCATGAAGTGGAAGCTAGGTCGGGTGGTAGAAGTTCATAGAGGTCCCGATGAACTGGTAAGAGTAGTAAGCGTACGAACAGCAAATGGTATATGTTCCAGAGCAATAACAAAGGTATCGCCACTCCCGATCGAAGACGGCAGCGAGTCATACGTTTCATTATATTCCTCGTTGAAAGCGGATACTTTCAAGGTGGCCGGTATGGACGAGAAGCCTGGTAATGTCCAAATTTCTATGGACAAGAATTCTGGTTACGTCTAAATTTTGAAGTACTTAGTTCTAGAACATGATTTTACCAATTGAATTCTTTTTGTAGTAAATTTTTGTATATTCGTACTAGCGTAAATTATATCATTAGTTGAGTTGTAAGTAAGAAGTCACTCTAATCGGTACGCAGCGGCGATAACATTGTATCCGGTATATCAATAAATAATTATTGTAATAATTAATTTTCGATTGTTTCAATTCAAATTCGACCCAAAAACTCTGGAGTCTCGTAACAATATAATAAGGCTTGTTGTTGCGGAGTAAACTTTGTAGCATTATCCCAGTTTTCAGTTTGACGATCATATGTCAGTGGGTTTGAAGGTGCTGATGTTGGTGTCTCCAGAGGATCTTCTTTTGAAGCTAGTTCGCGTTGGTGATCCGTTATTTTCTTTAACGCTTTATCATATATCTTTCTTGTTTTTTCATAAAGATCTCCTGTGATATATGGATGATCCTCAGCAACTTGCTTTTTTAGTGCCCTGTGTAGTTTGCTGAACTCTTCCCAGAAACTCTCTAGCGCCTGACCTTTCTTTTGCAGGTACTCCTTATGTTTACGATCAGCCGAGTCTTTGTCGAAGTTTGTCAGGAGTCGCTCAATTTCCCCAGCTAAATCCTTCTGTGTCGTGATCATTTGATCTGTAGTTGCAGTCATCTTGGGCTTTAAATGGAGATAATGGCTTTTAATCCCTAATGTACTTGCACCGTGCACAGACCTGCTCTTGCAATTTGTTTTTGATTAGAATCAACCTTAAGCTGATTCTATCTTGGTAAACGTTTCGCCTTTGAGAGCGTTTGTATGGCAGATGTACGTTGTAGTAGATTCAACAGGTTTTGAATCTTTTTCGGTATGGTTATTGACTTTCCGCAATAACTTGGTAGTGAACTGTTTCTGCAATGTTCCTTGGCTCGAAGGACCATGTACAATTCTCTTACTTAGCAGAATGAATAATTACCAGAATCAACCTTAAGTTAATTCTATTAAGGTAAGTGTATGACGCCTCGAAGAGAAATTGTATGTTAGAGATCGCGTAGTATTAAATTAACACTCCGTTTTTTTTTAACTCTGAAAAACTTTATTTCATGCAGTTATTTATATACATAAAAATTTGCTGGGCTAGGTAAATAATTGATTGAATTAATTGTTTACGAAAGAAATTAAATTGGTTTGATTGTTTACATTGCTTAATGCAATTGACCCATAACATTTATTGCGCACTTGCTGTGTCAGCAAATTGTGCCGCAGAAATTGTTGCAAAACATAATCGAATTAAATTTCTTTTCATGTCATGAGTCAATTGCATGCAGAAAGAAATGCTTATGCTAGTTAAACAAAATATGTTGAAAAACAAAGAAAAATGTTGAAGTATTTTGAAAGCTTAAGCATATGACGATAAAAAATAATTGTTCACGTGTGAACACCACCAGAGATTCTTCAGCCAGGCAGCTAGCTGTATGCCAACTCCTGATCACTGAAGGTCTCTAGAGTCGTTCCCACCCTCCAGCAGCTTCTCCTTTCCTCTCCACCGGTCAGGATCCCCTTCGGAAAGCGACGTACGGTGTGTGCTGAAGTATCATAAAACTGCAAAACCGATTCAAGTTTCTCACCGAAAGTCTTTGCAGAGGTCGGTCACGGATGCAAGAGACTGAGAGCGCCACAAGAGATGCTTCAGCCAGGCAGCTAGCAGTATGCCAACACCTGATTACTGAAGGTCTCCGGTGGTGCCTTTCCCACCCTCCAACAGCCATTTCCTTCCTCTTCTCGGACGGCGCTATCTATCTGGCCTTTCCGCCGGGCAGAGCCATGCATAAGGTTGATTGTCTGGCTTAAGCCAAGGGGTCATCTCTCAGATGCATGACCCTGTCCAGCCAGATGGCCAGCCATGACAGGCTTCTGTTAGAACTGAATAAAAACTTGGGTGAGGCCACCCGCCATTTCCATGGCTGAAGGTCAGAGGGAAAGATATACAAAAATTTAAAGATTCTCAAAAACATTCAAAAACTTTCAAGACTTGAGGTTTGGCCAAAGTCAACCTAAAGTCGGACTTGCAAAAAAACTTTCAAAAACAAACTTTACTTTACTCAAAAATCTCAACAACAAAAAAATATAGGAAAACCTTAAACACTCTAACGTTACTCTACTAAAATTTTCAACTAACAAACCAGTTAGACTCAAATCCGCATATAACTTCCACTGGATATGAGACTTGAGGTCAATCAAATAGTAGACACCAGATGATTGTCTCACTCTAAGTCTTAGTCCACAGTAAAATTTATACTTAGACCACCGAAGTTTAACTGAGGTGGCCCCACGTTGGGCGCCATTTCTTATGGTACATATTTTGAGTGAGGGGCTTGCACGTGAAGTCCAGACTGCCAGCACGACCTGGCACATCACTCCGTGACAGCGGTCATCAGGTCGGCACGCTAGCACCTCGACTAAGTGGCGGAGAGTGTGGGGTGAGTTCACCAAGACAATCCTGCGCTGTCACGTTGCCATGAAGATAAAGAAATTCGTACCTGTCTTCCTGTAAAGGAGACCAAAAAAAAAAACGAAAATGCATACACCCAGATGCAAAAGGGACCGCATACGTCAGTCACCTCAAGATGATCCTAGAGATCGGTGGCCTGATCCTGTGCCATCCCCGGCCCCCCATGACATCCTGGCTGCTCGGCCAAGATGTCCGTTTACCTGTTTAGAAGAGAAAGAGAAACCTCGGGAGAAGGAAAAAGAAGAGAAACAATCCGGGGAGTCATCTCACTTCATACTGTATTTTTTCTTACTGCTTAACAAAAATGTCTCTTTTTTTCTTAATTTCACCCCCGTAGAATTGAACTCGTTGGTTTTTGTGTAATTTTACTTAAATTCACCCCCGAAGCAGTAGATGGGCTAGTCCTGGTGTCTGGTCACTGACGACATTGAGATCAACCCAATGGGACTTCCTCATAGTTCCTTAGTTATTATGCTTCTGCTTACTAATATGTCGCTCCGCGATTACCGATTCTCGAAAAGGCCTCCTGGGAAACTCATTATTTCAAAAAAATTTATCGAAAAACAAACGCGTTCGAGGCAAAACTCCCGTTGGAGATGATGTTATTCTGGCAGTTCTACCAGCTGTTGCCATGCTTTTTGAGGTAAATAAACTCATCCATCAGTGTTGGTACTGCGACAGTCGGAATACACGTATCTATCAGCGAGTTCCATAGAAATCGGAATCTTGTTCACACCCCGAAGCTAACTACAAGGTTCATGCAGGCGAATCGACCCCGATAAGGCGATAATTAATCACTTATAGAGCCTCCAATGGCTTTATGCAATACGTTTATGGCACGGTCAACACTAATCGAATAACAATTTACGCATTTTTGTTCATTTCACGTGCTTCTGTATGCGTACAGCACTCGGTAAGTCTATAACTAATATTTATAAAGCCTCCAGTGGCTTCTTGAAATATTGAGATTAAACTATGAGCACTAATAAAATAACGATTTATGCTTTTAATTCATTTCAGGTGCTTCTGTAGGCGTGCAGCACTCGGTAAGTCTATAACTAATATTTTTAAAGCCTCCAATGGCTTCTTGAAATATTGAGATTAAACTATGAACACTAATAAAATAACGATCTATGCTTTTAATTCATTTCAGGTGCTTCTGTAGGCGTGCAGCACTTGGTAAGTCTATAACTAAGTATTTATAAAGCCTCCAATGGCTTCTTGAAATGAGGATATTAAACTATATGAAGACTAATAAAATAACGATTTATGCTTTTAATTCATTTCAGGTGCTTCTGTAGGCGTGCAGCACTCGGTAAGTTAATAACTAATATTTATAAGGCCTCCAATGGCTTCTTCAAATATTGTGATTAAACTATGAACATTAATAAAATAACGATTTATGCTTTTAATTCGTTTCAGGTGCTTCTGTAGGCGTGAAGCACTCGGTAAGTCTATAACTAATATATATAAAACCCCCAATGGCTTCTTGAAATATTGAGATTAAACTATGAACAGTAATAAAATAACGATTTATGCTTTTAATTCATTTCAGGTGCTTCTGTAGGCGAGCAGCACTCGGTAAGTCTATAATCTAAAGTTGTCCTTATTCGGCGAAACCAGTTAAAACCAGAATTTTATTTTCATTCCTAAGCCTTAAGGTGCTCTTTTTGGAGGATAGCACTAGGTAAGTTCTTAAACGCTACGGAGGATAGCACTAGGTAAGTTCTTAAACGCTACGGAGACCAATGCCGGTAATATAAATGCAACGTATATAGTATTAAAGAAAATTGTAAAAATGTTTTTATTTGTGTAATGCGAAAGTTCTTATTAAATATGAAAAATATTATGTTTTCTAGTTTTTTCTTTTTTTTTCTTTTCACTGTCCTTTCTCTAGGGTACTCCTCTAGTCGGATAACACCAAGTACATTCATGAACGATACGAATGTAAATGCCGGTAATATAAATGTACCGTATATATAGTATTAAAGAAAACTGTAAGAATGTTTATTTTTTCGTTTTTAATATTAATAAATAAGATTTGCGATTTGGCTATTCTATTTAACCGTACTGGATGACTGTTGCTGGGACCTCCGTTCATTCTAGCTCTCCTTTTACTGAGCATATCACATATGTGATAGTGAGGTTACGCTACGACCTTCTGGGCGATTTTCACTTGATTTTCTCTAGCCAACTATACTATTTATAATTTCGCCAAAATGTTGCCTGTTATTGCTACAATTAATATTAGTATTTATCCTGTGTTTCGTTTTTGTTTCAGGTGCTCCGACCGCACATTGTGGCTACGATGGTCAGCAAAGTTGCGATGGGGGGGGGGGGGAATACTTTCCTCTTTTTCCTTCACTGCATTTAATTTCCCGATTGATTTTCTTCTTGCCGACTTTTTATGCTTTGTTTTGCTTTTCAATTTCTTGTTCTGTTTGCTATTTAATAAAACTAAACTTTTCACTACTTTCTTGTATTTCTTTTGGTCTTCCACACTTTCCTAATTTATATTCAACCTCCTTGCCCATCTACCCTCCAATCGAGAATCCCACAATATGGCTGACCGTCATTTTCCCGGCCCCATCATCGCTCCGATTTTATTCGCTCCCCGTTTCCTCTTCGTTTCACCGCCTGGTGCCAGATGTGCTATTGACAGTCATGGGTGGGTAGGTGCCTGTACTATGGCAATGCTAGGTTTACACCTGCGACCATAACAGGGCAGGGACGTGTGATGCACCTGTGTGACAGATGATCCTGGAAGATGGTCGACTTAGCTAGCCGGTCTTAACACTTAGGCCTTGTCTTGAGGCGTTCGATGTGTGACTCGACCCACGACTATTACAGATTAGGGAAATATTGAAGAAAACAGGCGAATAAAATCCTCATAACAAGGCTAATCCAGAAGGGATTAGAGATGAAACATCTACACATTCAAGGTAGAGATGGGCTAGACTAAGATCACTGTCCTTTATAAAAATTTTGTTCGACCACCGCAGATTGAAGAATTGTGAAGAAGAGATAGAAAAGTCAAATCCTCATATCGAGGTAAAGCCAGAAGGGATTAGAGATGAAACATCTACACATTCAAGGTAGAGATGGGCTAGGTTTAAATTTTCGAAGTCGATTAAAAATGGAATTGCTACGGCAGCTCCGCTATCCGTAGTGCACCATGTGGGAGTGGAAAAAGAGAAATGGAAAAGTGGGCTTACTAACAAAAGGTATACCGATCGCTAGGCTGGCTGGGTCCTAAGCGGTTCATTCGTACCCTGTAATTACCAGTTAAGCTGGCCGCATGCCTTTTTAGGGCCACCTGGAAGAAGACTAGCATCATATATACTTATTTTTGGTCACTATCTGGTCATGGCCTGATATCCTTAGCATGGAAGGCGCCGATGGGTTTTCCTTGGAGGTCTTCGAGTTCATACAAGGAATTCCCTTTTCGAGATCTGATTCGATATTTAAGGAACTTGCGAGTTAGCTTACCACTGATCTGATTTTGAAAACTACTCTGTATGAAGTTCCGCCGATATACTTCCTGACCTCCTTTGAATTCTACAGGTTTTGAGCGCAGGTTATAAACTTTTGTGCCCTGCTTGAATGAATGATTTAAGTTTTCTTGGACCTTGGCCCGAATTAACTGCACTTTGACGGTCTCATTTATTCCTATGGGTTCGCTCAACGTACCTAGAGTCCTCAGTAGTTTATAAGAATTTGCGTATTCCACCATGTGAAATCCAAAAAGTACTTTATACGGAGAGAAACCAGTCGCCTGGTGTGAGCTCCGTAAGGAGCTGGCGACGTAACTCAGATTATCGTCCCATTTATTATGTTCGTTGTTGAGACATGCTCGGATTCCAGCTAATATGGACCTGTTGACCCGCTCGGATTTGCTCCCAGTTACGAGTTGGATTTATCCGTAATAATGACCAGTACCAGTTAGTCGCTCTGTCACTGAACAGGGTGTGCAGGTGCCTGACCAAGAGGTCGAAGTCACCGTACAGGGTGGTATTCGTTAGGGCCTCTACCCGGAAGATGAAGTCTTTCACAGATAAGATGGAATTGTCCCCGTTATACACTAGCCTCCACCCCTTGATAGGGCTTGATAGGTCTTAACGAACGCCTAGCCAATGTTGAGGCGATGATCGCGGGGCTCGTTCAGGCTCTCTAAATCGTTCTTGAAAAGAAGGCCGTCGAGGTGGAGATTTTGGTGGTACTGACCTCCGGTCTTGGCCAGCGGTATTCGGCTGACTATAGTTGGATGCTTGATTAGAATTCTGTGGTAGCTCAAGGCCCAGAAGCAGTGGTTGTGAAATATGTAGTATAGCAGGGGGTGGACGAGTGACATCTATTGGTGGTGCTGTAGGACAGGACGGACGTAGGGATTGAGATTGCAATTCGGCTCGAAAATCATTGAGGCAGCGTGACATCTCGCTTCTGTCTAGGTCGGCGATTTGTACTTGTAGACCTGCTAGATCTAAATAAATTTCCCCTACGCGCTGGGCTTGATCCAGGGATCTCCCCGCTTGAGCGATTTCGTGTGGGCTTGTAGGTAGTGAGGGCAGCGGCGTCGGCTACGAGGTCATCTGCCGTGATGTAGAAAGAAGAGATTCTTGACCGAATTCTCTGGTTATTGGGCGGTTGCCTGTCGGGCCAGTGTATGTAAAGAAGTCAGTCTGACTAAGAAACAACCTACAGTTTGGACAGCTGGACTTTTCTTTAATCCATTTCTGGAGACAATTTTTGTAGAAGATATGCCCACAATAGGTGGACACTTCTCGTGATTTAATCATCCAGTCCGTATCCTGGCAGATTGAACAAATTTCTAATGGCACCGCTTCCGGCGGAGTTCTTGCCAACGCCATTGTGACTGATCGAGGCTCACAAGTGTCGTAAGGATTTACCAAAGTGAACCTAAGAATTATATTCGATTAAGAAGGACGCGTATTGACAAAAATTTTCTTCTACCAAGAAGACTGAGTATCAAACTATTTCAAACAAAAACAAAATTCTTTTCTAAGAGAAATGTGTATCAAACAATTTCAACAATTTCTTCTACAAAGGAAGAATGAATATCTAACAATTTAGAAAAATTTCTTCTGCAAAGATCAGTGAGTATCAAACAATTTCGAAAAATTCCTCCTATAAAGACGAATGTATATCAAACTATTTCAAAAAAATTTTCCTTTTCCAAAGAAGAATGTACCGACGCAATCAAAAATTTTCTTCCCCAAAGAAGAATGAATATCAACAATTCAAAAAAATGTTTCTTCTACAAAGAAGAATATGTATACCAAAGCAATTGAAAAAAAAATTTCTTCTAAAAAGAAGAATGTACCAAAACAAGTGAAAGAAAATTTCTTCTACAAATAAGAATGTCTCTCAGAGCACATTTGCGAATATCACAACAATTGCAAAAAAATTTTCTTCTACTAAGAAGAATGAATATCGAACGATTGCAAAAATTTTCTTCTACAACGGAGAATGAATAACAAACAATGTAGAAAAATTTCTTCTACCAAGAAGTATGAATATCAACCAATTAAAAAAAATTTCTTCCACAAAGAAGGCTGAATATCAGACAATTTCAAAAATTTTCTTCTACAAAGAAGAATGAGTATCAAACAATTTCAGAAAATTCCTCTACAACGAAGTATGAATATCAAAGAATTTAGAAAAATTTTCTTCTACACAGAAGAATGAATATCAAACAATTTAGAAGAATTTCTTCTACACAGAAGAATGTACCAACCTCAAGTTCAACTAGGATAATTGGCTTGTCTCTCTCTCCTCTCCTCCCGAGGCTCTCCTCTCCAATGAATTCCTTACAGGTATACGAAATTTGAGGACCCGAAGAAAAGTCGGTTTCGATGTCAAATACTGAGAACGCCACCAGAGATTCTTCAGCCAGGCAGCTAGCCGTATGCCAACTCCTGATCACGGAAGGTCTCTAGAGTCGTTCCCACCCTCCAGCAGCTTCTCCTTTCCTCTCCACCGGTCAGGATCCCCTTCGGAAAGCGACGTACGGTGTGTGTTGAAGTATCATAAAACTGCAAAACGGATTCAAGTTTCTCACCGAAAGTCTTTGCAGAGGTCGGTCACGGATGCAAGAGACTGAGAGCGCCACCAGATATGCTTCAGCCAGGCAGCTAGCAGTATGCCAACATCTGATTACTGAAGGTCTCCGGTGCCGTTCCCACCTTCCAACAGCCATTTCCTTCCTCTTCTCGGAAGGCGCTAGCTATCTGGCCCTCCCGCGGAGCAGAGCCATGCATAAGGTTGATTGTCTGGCTTAAGCCAAGGGGTCATCTCTCAGATGCATGATCCTGTCCAGCCAGATGGCCAGCCATGACAGGCTTCTGTTAGAACTGAATAAAAACTTGGGTGAGGCCACCCGCCATTTCCATGGCTGAAGGTCAGAGGGAAAGATATACAAAAATTCAAAGATTCTCAAAAACATTCAAAAACTTTCAAGACTTGAGGCTTGACCAAAGTCAAACCTAAAGTCGGACTTGCAAAAAAACTTTCAAAAACAAACTTTACTTTACTCAAATATCTCAAAAACAAAAAAATATAGCAAAACCTTAAAAACTCTAACGTTACTCTACTAAAATTTTCAACTAACAAACCAGTTAGACTCAAATCCGCATATAACTTCTACTGGATATGAGACTTGAGGTCAATCAAATAGCAGACACCAGATGATTGTCTCACTGTAAGTCTCAGTCCACAGTAAAATTTATACTTAGACCACCGAAGTTTAACTGAGGTGGCCCCACGTTTGGCGTCATTTCTTATGGTACATATTTTGAGTGAGGGGCTTGCACGTGAAGTCCAGACTGCCAGCATGACCTGGCGGAACACTCTGTGACAGCGGTCATCAGGTTGGTATGCTAGCACCCCGACTAAGTGGCGGAGAGTGTGGGGTGAGTTCACCAACAAAATTATACGCTGTCACGTTGCCATGAAAATGCATACACCCAGATGCAAAAGGGACCGCATACGTCAGTCACCTAAAGATGATCCTAGGGATCGGTGGCCTGATCCTGTGCCATCCTCGGCCACCCATGACATCCTGGCTGCTCGGTTAAGATGTCCGTTTACCTATTTAGAAGAGAAAGAGAAACCTCGGGAGAAGGAAAACGAAGAGAAACAATCCGGGGAGTCAGCTCACTTCATACTGTATTTTTTCTTACTGCTTAACAAAAATATTTCTTCTTTTCTTAATTTCACCCCCGCAGAATTGAACTCGTTGGATTTTGTGTAATTTTACTTAAATTCACCCCCGAAGCAGTAGATGGGCTAGTCCTGGTGTCTGGTCACTGACGACATTGATATCAACCCAATGGGACTTCCTCATAGTTCCTTACTTATTATGCTTCTGCTTACTAATATGTCGCTCCGCGATTACCGATTCTCGAAAAGGAGAACTTATTATTTCAAAAAAATTTATCGAAAAGCAAACGCGTTCGAGGCAAAACTCCCGTTGGAGATGATGTTATTCTGGCAGTTCTACCAGCTGTTGCCATGCTTTTTGAGGTAAATAAACTCATCCATCAGTGTTGGTACAGCGACAGTCGGAATACACGTATCTATCAGCGAGTTCCATAGAAATCGGAATCTTGTTCACACCCCGAAGCTAACTACAAGGCTCTTGTAGGCGAATCGACCCCGGTAAGGTGATAATTAATCACTTATAGAGCCTCCAATGGCTTTATGCAATACGTTTATGGCACGGTCAACACTAATCGAATAACAATTTACGCATTTTTGTTCATTTCACGTGCTTCTGTATGCGTACAGCACTCAGTAAGTCTATAACTAATATTTATAAAGCCTCCAATGGCTTCTTGCAATGTGGATATTAAACTATGAGGATTAATAAAATAACGATTTATGCTTTTAATTCATTTCAGGTGCTTCTGTAGGCGTGTAGCACTCGGTAAGTCTATAACTAATATTTATAAAGCCTCCAATGGCTTCTTGAAATATTGAGATTAAACTATGAACACTAATAAAATAACGATTTATGCTTTTGGTTCATTTCAGGTGCTTCTGTATGCGTACAGCACTCGGTAAGTTAATAACTAATATTTATAAGGCCTCCAATGGCTTCTTCAAATATTGAGATTAAACTATGAACACTACTAAAATAACGATTTATGCTTTTAATTCATTTCAGGTGCTTCTGTAGGCGTGAAGCACTCGGTAAGTCCATAACTAATATATATAAAACCCCCAATGGCTTCTTGAAATATTGAGATTAAACTATGAACACTAATAAAATAACTTAATTTTGTTGAAGAAAGAATTTTTTGGGATATCTCCGGTATATAGCAAAATCTAAAAAATGTTATAATTTGTTATTTCATCACACAACCCATTAATTTTCGGTGACAAGTTTCAAGTCTTGGTTTGACTCATCAACAGGTCCCAAATAGCGAGATTGGGTGATTTGAAAAACAAATGAAAAATTGAAAAAAGAAGAAAGAAATGAAAAGTTTGAGAAAAATAGAAAAATAATTTTTTTATTTATTAAAAAAATTTAAAAACATTTTAATAAAACTGATTCATTCGAACAGAATCGAACCTATATACGCCACGTAGTGGGCTGAAAAATAAAGAAGAAAAGGAAGAAGAAGAAGAAGAAGCGTTTCGTGTCAGCAGAAAACCTTACACTCATCGGTGCAGCTTGGTTTTCTGCCTGCTGCAGACGCTGAAAATAAATCACACTGATCTCTTCTCATATAAACTCAGAATAAATTCTGGGTGTGAATTATATGAGGAAAAAAATGCTCCTATACAAACTCAGGAGGAAAAATAAAATAAAAAGATTATGATTTATGCTTTTAATTCATTTCAGGTGCTTCTGTAGGCGAGCAGCACTCGGTAAGTCTATAATCTAAAGTTGTCCTTATTCGGCGAAAGCAATTAAAACCAGAATTTTATTTTCAATCCTAAGCCTTAAGGTGCTCTTTTTGGAGGATAGCACTAGGTAAGTTCTTAAACGCTACGGAGGATAGCACTAGGTAAGTTCTTAAACGCTACGGAGACCAATGCCGGTAATATAAATGCAACGTATATAGTATTAAAGAAAATTGTAAAAATGTTTTTATTTGTGTAATGCGAAAGTTCTTATTAAATATGAAAAATATTATGTTTTCTAGTTTTTTCTTTTTTTCTTTTCACTGTCTTTTCTCTAGGTTACTCCTCTAGTTGGATAACACCAAGTATATTCATGAACGATACGAATGTAAATGCCGGTAATATAAATGTACCGTATATAGTATTAAAGAAAACTGTAAGAATGTTTATTTTTTCGTTATTAATATTAATAAATAAGATTTGCGATTTGGCTATGCTATTTAACCGTACTGGATGACTGTTGTTGGGACCTCCGTTCATTCTAGCTCTCCTTTTACTGAGCATATCACATATGTGATAGTGAGGTTAGGCTACGACCTTCTGGGCGATTTTCACTTGATTTTCTCTAGCCAACTATACTATTTGTAATTTCGCCAAAATGTTGCCTGTTATTGCTACAATTAATATTAGTATTTATCCTGTGTTTCGTTTTTGTTTCAGGTGCTCCGACCGCACATTGTGGCTACGATGGGCAGCAAAGTTGCGATGGGGGGGGGGGGGGGGCGGAAGACTTTCCTCTTTTTCCTTCACTGCATTTAATTTCCCGATTGATTTTCTTCTTGCCGACTTTTTATGCTTTGTTTTGTTTTTAAATTTCTTGTTCTGTTTGCTATTTAATAAAACTAAACTTTTCACTATTTTCTTGTATTTCTTTTGGTTTTCCAAACTTTCCTAATTTTCCTTCAACCTCCTTGTCAGCCGATCTACCCTCCAATAGAGAATCCTACAATATGGCTGACCGTCATTTTCCCGGCCCCATCATCGCTCCGATTTTATTCGCTCCCCGTTTCCTCTTCGTTTCACCGCCTGGTGCCAGATGTTCTATTGACAGTCATGGGTGGGTAGGTGCCTGTACTATGGCAATGCTAGGTTTACACCTGCGACCATAACAGGGCAGGGTCGGGTGATGCACCTGTGCGACAGTTGATCCTGGAAGATGGTCGACTTAGCTAGCCGGTCTTAACACTTAGGCCTTGTCTTGAGGCGCTCGATGTGTGACTCGACCCACGACTATTACAGATTAGGGAAATATTGAAGAAAACAGGCGAATAAAATCCTCATAACGAGGCTAATCCAGAAGGGATTAGAGATGAAACATCTACACATTCAAGGTAGAGATGGGCCAGACTAGGATCATTGTCCTTTATAAAAATTTTGTTCGACCACCGCAGATTGAAGAATTGTGAAGAAGAGATAGAAAAGTCAAATCCTCATATCGAGGTAAAGCCAGAAGGGATTAGAGATGAAACATCTACACATTCAAGGTAGAGATGGGCTAGGTTTAAATTTTCGAAGTCGATTAAAAATGGAATTGCTACGGCAGCTCCGCTATCCGTAGTGCACCATGTGGGAGTGGAAAAAGAGAAATGGAAAAGTGGGCTTACTAACAAAAGGTATACCGATCGCTAGGCTGGCTGGGTCCTAAGCGGTTCATTGGTACCCTGTAATTACCAGTTAGGCTGGCCGCATGCCTTTTTAGGGCCACCTGGAAGAAGACTAGCATCATATATACTTATTTTTGGTCACTATCTGGTCATTGCCTGATATCCTTAGCATGGAAGACGCCGATGGGTTTTCCTTGGAGGTCTTCGAGTTCATACAAGGAATTCCCTTTTCGAGATCTGATTCGATATTTAAGGAGCTTGCGACTTAGCTTAGCACTGATCTGATTTTGAAAACTACTCTGTATGAAGTTCCGCCGATATACTTCCTGACCTCCTTTGAATTCTACAGGTTTTGAGCGCAGGTTATAAACTTTTGTGCCCTGCTTGAATGCATGATTTAAATTTTCTTGGACCTTGGCCCGAATTAACTGCACTTTGTCGGTCTCATCTATTACTATGGATTGGCTCAACGTACCTAGAGTCCTCAGTAGTTTATAAGAATTTGCGTATTCCACCATGTGAAATCCAAAAAGTACTTTATACGGAGAGAAACCTGTCTCCTGGTGTGAGCTCCGTAAGGAGCTGGCGATGTAACTCAGATTATCGTCCCATTTATTATGTTCGTTGTTGAGACATGCTCGGAATCCAGCTAATATGGACCTGTTGACCCGCTCGGATTTGCTCCCAGTTACGAGTTGGATTTATGCGTAATAATGACCAGTACCAGTTAGTCGCTCTGTCACTGAACAGGGTGTGCAGGTGCCTGACCAAGAGGTCGAAGTCACCGTACAGGGTGGTATTCGTTAGGGCCTCTACCCGGAAGATGAAGTCTTTCACAGATAAGATGGAATTGTCCCCGTTATACACTAGCCTCCACCCCTTGATAGGGCTTAACGAACGCCTAGCCAATGTTGAGGCGATGATCGAGGGGCTCGTTCAGGCTCTCTAAATGGTTCTTGAAAAGAAGGCCGTCGAGGTGGAGATTTTGGTGGTACTGACCTCCGGTTTTGGTCAGCGGTATTCGGCTGATTATTGTTGGATGCTTGATTAGAATTCTGTGGTAGCTCAAGGCCCAGAAGCAGTGGTTGTGACATGCGTTTTATAGCAAGGGGTGGACGAGTGACATCTATTGGTGGTCCTGTAGGACAGGACGGACGTAGGGATTGAGATTGCAATTCGGCTCGAAAATCATTGAGGCAGCGTGACATCTCGCTTTTGTCTAGGTCGGCGATTTGTACTTGTAGACCTGCTAGATCTAAATAAATTTCCCCTACGCGCTGGGCTTGATCCAGGGATCTCCCCGTTTGAGCGATTTCGCTGCGGGCTTGTAGGTAGTGAGGGCAGCGGCGTCGGTGCCGAGGTCATCTGCCGTGATGTAGAAAGAAGAGATTCTTGACCGAATGCTCTGGTTATTGGGCGGTTGCCTGTCGGGCCAGTGTATGTAAAGAAGTCAGTCTGACTAAGAAACAACCTACAGTTTGGACAGTTGGACTTTTCTTTAATCCATTTCTGGAGACAATTTTTGTGGAAGATATGCCCATAATAGGTGGACACTGCTCGTGATTTAATCATCCAGTCCGTATCCTGGCAGATTGAACAAATTTCTAATGGCACCGCTTCCGGCGGAGTTCTTGCCAACGCCTTTGTGACTGATCGAGGCTCACAAGTGTCGTAAGGATTTACCAAAGTGAACCTAACAATTATATTCGATTAAGAAGGACGCGTATTGACAAAAATTTTCTTCTACCAAGAAGACTGAGTATCAAACTATTTCAAACAAAAACAAAATTCTTTTCTAAGAGAATTGTGTATCAAACAATTTCAACAATTTCTTCTACAAAGGAAGAATGAATATCTAACAATTTAGAAAAATTTCTTCTGCATAGAAGAGTGAGTATCAAACAATTTCGAAAAATTCCTCCTATAAAGACGAATGTATATCACTCTATTTCAAAAAAATTTTCCTTTTCCAAAGAAGAATGTACCGACGCAATCAAAAATTTTCTTCCCCAAAGAAGAATGAATATCAACAATTCAAACAAATTTTTCTTCTACAAAGAAGAATATGTATACCAAAGCAATTGAAAAACAAAAAATTCTTCTACAAAGAAGAATGTACCAAAACAAGTGAAAGAAAAATTCTTCTATAAATAAGAATGTTTCTCAGAGCACATTTGCGAATATCACAACAATTGCAAAAAATTTTTCTTCTACTAAGAAGAATGAATATCAAACGATTGCAAAAATTTTCTTCTACAACGAAGAATGAATATCAAACAATGTAGAAAAATTTCTTCTACCAAGAAGTATGAATATCAACCAATTTAAACAAATTTCTTCTACAAAGAAGGCTGAATATCAGACAATTTCAAAAATTTTCTTCTACAAAGAAGAATGAGTATCAAACAATTTCAGAAAATTCCTCTCCAATGAATTCCTCACAGGTATACGAAATTTGAGGACCCGAAGAAAAGTCGGTTTCGATGTCAAAGACTGAGAACGCCACCAGAGATTCTTCAGCCAGGCAGCTAGCCGTATGCCAACTCCTGATCACTGTAGGTCTCTAGAGTCGTTCCCACCCTCCAGCAGCTTCTCCCTTCCTCTCCACCGGTCAGGATCCCCTTCGGAAAGCGACGTACGGTGTGTGCTGAAGTATCATCAAACTGCAAAACGGATTCAAGTTTCTCACCGAAAATGTTTGCAGAGGTCGGTCACGGATGCAAGAGACTGAGAGCGCCACCAGATATGCTTCAGCCAGGCAGCTAGCAGTATGCCAACTCCTGATTACTGAAGGTCTCCGGTGCCGTTCCCACCCTCCAACAGCCATTTTCTTCCTCTTCTCGTACGGCGCTATCTATCTGGCCCTCCCGTCGGACAGAACCATGCATAAGGTTGACTATCTGGCTTAAGCCAAGGGGTCATCTCTCAGATGCATGATCCTGTCCAGCCAGATGGCCAGCCATGACAGGCCTCTATTAGAACTGAATAAAAGCTTGGGTGAGGCCACCCGCCATTTCCATGGCTGAAGGCCAGAGGGAAAGCTATACAAAAATTCAAAGATTCTCAAAAACATTCAAAAACTTTCAAGACTTGAGGCTTTACCAAAGTCAAACCTAAAGTCGGACTTGCAAAAAAACTTTCAAAAACAAACTTTACTTTACTCAAAAATCTCAAAAACAAAAAAATATAGCAAAACTTTAAAAACTCTAACGTTACTCTACTAAAATTTTCAACTAACAAACCAGTTAGACTCAAATCCGCATATAACTTCCACTTGATATGAGACTTGAGGTCAATCAAATAGCAGACACCAGATGATTGTCTCACTCTAAGTCTCAGTCCCCAGTAAAATTTACACTTAGACCACCGAAGTTTAACTGAGGTGGCCCCACGTTGGGCGCCATTTCTTATGGTACATATTTTGAGTGAGGGGCTCGGACGTGTAGTCCAGACTGCCAGCATGAGCTGGCAGATCACTCCATGACAGCGGTCATCAGATCGGCACGCTAGCACCTCGACTAAGTGGCGGAGAGTGTGGGGTGAGTTCACCAACAAAAACCTGCGCTGTCACGTTGCCATGAACATAAAGAAATTCGTGCCTGTCTTCCTGTAAAGGAGACCAAAAGAAAACGAAAATGCATACACCCAGATCCAAAAGGGACCGTATATGTCAGTCACATAAAAATGATCCTAGGGATCGAATGGCATGATCCTCTGCCATCCCCGTCCTCCCATGACATCCTGGCTGCTCGGTTAAGATGTCCGTTTACCTGTTCAGAAGAGAAATAGAAACCTCCGGAGAAGGAAAGAGTAGAGAAGCAATCCGGGGAGTCAGCTCACTTCATACTGTATTTTTTCTTACTGCTTAACAAAAATGTTTCTTTTTTTCTTAATTTCACCCCCGCAGAATTGAACTCGTTGGTCATACTGTATTTTTTCTTACTGCTTAACAAAAATGTTTCTTTTTTTCTTAATTTCACCCCCGCAGAATTGAACTCGTTGGTTTTTGTGTAATTTTTCTTAAATTCACCCCAGAAGCAGTAGATGGGCTAGTCCTGGTGTCTGGTCACTGACGACATTGAGATCAACCCAATGGGACTTCCTCATAATTCCTTACTTATTATGCTTTTGCTTACTAATAGGTCGCTCCGCGATTACCGATTCTCGAAAAGGCCTTCTGGAGAACTTATTATTTCAAAAAGATTTATCGAAAACAAACGCGTTCGAGGCAAAACTCCCGTTGGGGATGATGCTATTCTGGCAGTTCTACCAGCTGTTACCGTGCGGTGCGAGGTAAATAAACTCATCCATCTGTGTTGGTACTGCGACACTCGGAATACACGTATCTATCAGCGAGTTCCATAGAAATCGGAATCTTGTTCACACCCCGAAGCTAACTACAAGGATCTTGTAGGCGAATCGACCCCGGTAAGGCGATAATTAATCACTTATAGAGCCTCCAATGGCTTTATGCAATACGATTATGGCACGGTCAACACTAATCGAATAAAAATTTACGCGTTTTAGTTCATTTCAGGTACTTCTGTATTCGTACAGCACTCGGTAAGTCTATAACTAATATTTATAAGGCCTCCAATGGCGCCTTGAAATGTGGATATTAAAGTATGAGCACTAATGAAATAGCGATTTATGCTTTTAAAGCATCTCAGGTGCTTCTGTAGGCGTGCAGCACTCGGTAAGTCTATAACTTTTATGGCTTTAAAAAAAAGCATGGACTGCCTTTGACTTTTTCCATTCAAAAAATACCTTGTCACCGATATTGACGATTGAGGGCTTATTTTAACGAGGAAAGGAATACAAAGCTATCTAAAAAGGAATTTTGTTAAATAAATGTCTAGTTTTTAAAGTAGACCAAAAAAACTGCGTAGGAAAGGCACCAGAAATCAGGTCACACACTAAGAATTTTTGTGGCATATTTTTGAAACTAGCAAGTCTTTGAAAGAAATGTCTTACTGTTAGATTCCTCTCACTATTCCGCGTCCAACGAGCTCTCACTTGTCAAAATCGGGGACAAAAAATGTTAATCGAAATTTCGCAAAAAAGCATGGACTGCCTTTGCACTTTTCTCATTCAAAAAATACCTTGTCACCGATCTTGACGATTGAGGGCTTATATTAACGAGGAAAGGAATACAAAGAATCTAAACAGGAATTTTGTTAAATAAATATATAGTTTTTAAAATAGACCAAAAAACTGCATAGGAAAGGCCACCAGAAATCAGGTCACACACTAAGAGTTTTTGTGGCATATTTTTGAAACTAGCAAGTTTTGGGCAGAAATATTTTACTGTTAGATTCCTCTCACTATTCCGCGTCTAAGGAGTGCTCACTCGTCAAAATCGGGGACAAAAAATGTTAATCGAAATTTCGCAAAAAAGCATGGACTGCCTTTGCACTTTTTTCATTCAAAAAATACCTTGTGACCGATCTTGACGATTGAGGGCTTATTTTAACGAGGAAAGGAATATAAAGCGATATAAAAAGGAATTTTGTTAAATAACTGTCTACTTTTTAAAATAGACCAAAAAAACTGCATAGTAAATGTTACGGAATTATTAAAGTGATTCGCTTGGGACGTTAAGTCCCGACTGTCAGCATGAGCTGACAGATCACTGGACGGGCAGCGTTGACTACAGGGCCGCACGCTAGTTCGCTGGTTCGCCTCAACTATTGGCGGAGAGTGTGGGGGGGTTCCACATAATACCTGCCGCTGCCGTCAGCCATAATCAAAAAAATTCGTGCCTACCTAACACAACAAGCCGGCACACACTCGGTCCAGAAGGGACCCTTACGTCACTTACCCGTATACACACGAAGGCGCAGATGTTCTGCCTTCTTTGCCTACTCCATCCTTCCATTTGACTTTGGGGGGCACAATTGTCCAAAGTCCATATTTGACCTGTCTGAAATGTCAGAAGAGCGGACCTATTCGACCATCATTCCGAGGGGGCCCCGGGATAGTGAAGGAGAAGAAATTTAAACTTTACGATTCCATTACGTTATAAATATTTATTAAACGCGGATTGTCATACTAATAACTAGAGACATAGCTATCTTACCTAATGCTGACTGATAATACGGACAGCTCGTATACACGCTCTCTTAAACCAATACTTTTAATAACAAAGTCATACTATTTCATTTATATCTATACAAGTCACATTAGAAATGCTTATTTATTTATATTTTCTTAATTTTGGTCGTTTTTGTTTTCTATTTCTTTCTAGCTAGGTCAACCCGGGGACTATACCACATCTAATCTTCGAGCTCAAATGATTGCATGGCCTGTTAGATATCACAAGCAGATTCAAAAGAACTGCCATAGCCAGCCTGAGTTTTGTCTTTTTATTTTGTTACCAGCGAAATTGAAACGCCCTTACTTACATAGGACATGATACTGGCTCCGACCCCAGTGGGAATGTAATATTTAATGATTTTTCAATATAATGTTCAAATAAATAGCACAATAAAATAATCGAAAGAAAATATACTGATAATTTACTCACGTGTCTTTCAGTCCCTCGAAGGAGCTCCCTGGAGGCGAATATATGACAATTAAAATGCTGCAAATTTAGAAAGTTAGGATATTGTTCATTTGTTATCTTAATAGTCTTGTCGTAAGACCCAATCGTTATTCTTTGCATTAGAGAACTTTGTCAACCCGAAAAATGAGTAGCGGTATCATTCTGGCAGTGTCGCCTAGTGCTAAGATTTCATAACCTGATTACATTACAAAGCTAATGCGAATAATGCCCCGAATTAGGTAAACAATCAAAACAAGTCGGGAGTAGCGGATCAAATTAAAAGCACTATGACTTGTTGACACTTCTCATGTGTTCATGTAAATTCACAATTCTATGCTTGTCTCAACCTTAACGTTTTAACCTCTAAATTCCATACTCTATAAATTGATGTGAAGTTCTGATTCTTTGTTGTACTTTACACAAAAACAAAAAAACTTTCCGGCTCTTAAAATCTCATCTCATGTTATTGACGTTTTTCTTTTTTTCAAGATTTATTACTATAAGTTCAGATTGACCTTGCAGTGTCATGAATTCTTATACTGCTTCGAATTTAATTTTTCTTTACATTCTTCTTTCTCTCCTATCATTGAAATCAAGAACGCTCTAACAACACAAAAGCAAATCTCAAGAGTTGCTGTATTATTACAAAAATACCTTCAAGCCTTTTCTTTTACGTTTTGCCGGGGGTCATCACGACAATTATCATTCAGTTATTTTTGTTTCTTATATACTAGTAGACAAAGATTGTCATGTCCGACAGTAATCTTATAAATCGTTTCTTAAAAAAAACTAAATTCCTAGTGTTCTTTCAAAAATTATTACTATCGATTCCTGTCCTTATCCTACTTGCTAAATTTTTTATCATCATTTCTCTTAACGTTGTCCCCAATATACGTAATAAAAGCAATATTTCAGAAAAAAGAAATTTTAAGTTCCTGCAAAAAACCTTATTACGTTCCTTCTTTTGTCTTTATCTCCTTAACAGCTACTCGATTGTTCCACTATTCTTTTACTGCCACATGCTCTTCAGGAAAATCAATCAGACAGCCTCGTATCGCATTTCCAGAAAAATCCAGAATAATCCACGTTTCCTTTTGTGATATTTAGTTTTCTTCCTCTTCTGGTTGAGTCGAATACTCATGAATTCTCAACCTCTTCTTTCTTTGCGGCACTTTCTCAAACTTTATACTTTCACTTTATGCAATAATATAATTTTCATCTATTTCCCGTAAATCAAAAAAAACTTCTTGTATCTCCCGCTTCAGAGCTCTTCTCCACACAAAAAAAACACTTTTTTGACACCTTCCTCTACTCTGTCACATCGACGTCTCCCAACGAGAACGAGGAACCGCATTTTTCTCGGTCGGGGTGCGTTCAATTGATTAATGCTTGACGCAGCCGGCCTACATGCTTCAGTACGTGTACCATATTGCTATATGCAATATGCTACGACCATAACAGGGCAGAGTGGTCTGGGCCACCCTTGGTTCAGACAACGCTGAAAAATGGTCGACTGAGCTAGCCGGTCTTAAACATAGGCCTCATCGCTGCGAGCGCTCAATGTGTGTCTCGACCCACGACCCAATGCATATTCCGCATCACTCGGACTCTACTTGTCCGAGGACGCATCGAGGAGACATCCCTGAAGTCTCGTCAGTCTTTGACCAGACTTCGCCATTCCTCTCCGTGTGTATGAATCCAAAGCCACATCGACAAGCTGGTAACCCAAAAACCCAGCCGGTCTATGTCTCTCTGCCCTCCTTCACCGAAATGCTGACGAAGCCTTGCGATCAGCAACCTAAAGAACTGATAGCTAACCCCTCTCGGCGCAACATCTCACTCTGACCTCAGACCACGATTGTTCAGGGGTGTGTCTCCAAGCCGTCGTCGAAGTAGTGACATGCTGGCAGCCGAGTACTGGAATGGATTCCAACAGGTATATCACCCACCATTGACGGGGCAATAGGAGAGCTTCGCGATATCCTATAGTTTACCAGTGAAGCTGGCTGGATGCCTTCTTAGGGGTACCAGGACCTAGATTTAGTACTGCTATGTCCGACGGTTGTCGATTAACGAGAGGTTGTAGACGGACGGACAAAAATTAAATCCTCCTAATGAGGCCGATCCGGAAGGGACTATAAAAGGTTATCTACTCATAAGAGGTAGAGGTGTGCTGATGAGATTGAATTCTAACAGGTATATTACCCACCATTGACGGGCCAATAGGAGGGCTACCAGGAATAAACGTCACAATAGATAGACGACGTTTCCAGACTGATGATCACTGCCTGATGTCTTTGGCGTGATAGACTCCTAACCTTCTCCCCTGCAGATCTTCAAGTTCGTATAGGGAGTTTCCTTTCTTGGCTCGAACCCGACATTTGACAAATTTTCGTCCCAGTTTAGCACTAGTCTGCTGTTGGAAGTTGCTTTGGGCAAAATTCCTCCTAAATACCTCTTGACCCACATTGAAATCAACAGGTTTCGCCCTGAGATTGTAGGCTCTTGAACCCTGTTCGAATGAATGTTGTAAGTTTTCCTGCACTCTCGCACGGATCAATCTCATTTTGTCTTCTGCATCTACTCTCAATGGCTCATTAAGAGTTCCAAGGCTCCTCAAGATGGAATAGGAGCTGCCATGTTCAATCATTTGTTGACCGAAGAGTGTTCGATAGGGAGAGAAACACGTAGCTTGATGGAAAGAGCTCCTGAGGGAACTAGCTACAGGCTGAGTTTCTCATCCCATTTTGTGTATTCCTTCCGAATATACGCTCTAATCCCTGACAATAGCGACCGGTTTACTCGCTCTGAGGCGTTTGCTTGCGGCGAGTAAACTGCCGTTCGCAAGTGCTTCACCCCATACTTATCCAGCAATCTGGTGAACTGAGTCGAGCAAAACTGGATTCCATTGTCAGAGACTATGACTTCCGGGACCCCGAAAACGTGGAACACTTCCGTCTCAATGAATTGGCACGCATTGAAGGTAGATGCTTTTCTCATAGGTTTGAGAATTGGAAATTTTGAATAGTGGTCAAGAACTATTAGAATGCAGACGTTTCCTTTCACTGACCGAGGATATGGACCCAGAAAATCGATATACAGCTTTTGCCATGGTCGTTCTGTCATAGACTGGACTTTCATAGGTTCATAGTTTCTGACATCAACTGTCATTCGTGGCCAGTACAGATGTCTTCGCAGACGTTCCAGTGTTTTCCCTATACCTCCGTGTGAAGCTAGTGGCGGATCATGAGCCCTTGAAATGACGTCGGTGATAAGCCCTCGTAGAATCCAAAGCTTCCAAGCTTCTTCTTCCTGAATCGGATCGCCTGTTCTCGGAACAGTCCGAATGTAAACGAGGCCATCCCTGACGCAAAGACCTGGTAGTTGCCAGAAGTCGTTTTAACCTTATGCTCATATTCCAACGAGTTGAAATATGGTGAACTAAGGTCAACCTCCGAGCCAGGATCTTCGTTGGTGGACAGGCTGTCACAATGAATGCATGACAGCGCATCAGGGACGACTTTCAGGCTTCCTTTTCGGTGCTCAATAGTGAAGTCGAAGCCCTGAAGCTTCAAGCTCCACCGAGCAAGTCTACCGCTGAGGTCCTTTTGAGACATCAGCCATTTCAAGCTCGCATGATCAGTCACTATGTTAAACGGCATGAGTTCTATGAAGGTCCGGAACTTCTGTACGCTCAAGATTGCAGCTAGGCATTCCTGCTCTGTGACGGTATAATTTCTTTGTGCTGAATTCAACTTTTTCAAGACGTAGGCTATTGGCTTCTCGTGGCCATCGTCATCTAGTTGGATCAGCACCGCACCAATACCTTGTTGGCTCGCATCGCACTGTATAACGAATGGTTTGGTGAACTCTGGACTCACTAACAACGAAGCAGAGGTAAGTTTTTGTTTGAGAAGATCAAGAGAGGTCTGGGCTTCAGGTGTCCATTTGAACAGACTAGGGGTTTTCAAGGTGTCTGTAATGGAGGCAGTCAAGTCAGCATAGATCGGGATGAACCGTCTATACCATCCCGCCATACCAAGTAGGCGTCGATCAGTCCGAATTCCTCCTTTCCCGACTATGAAACCCAAGTATTTAGTCTCTTCGATGCAACACTTGCTCTTCTCGACGTTGATAGTGAGGCCAGCTTTCCTCAAACAATCCGCTACACGGGATAGTAGCGTGCGATGCGAATCAAAGTCTGGTGACAGAATTACTAAATCGTCTAGATAGACGAGAACGTTCTCACGAAGATCGAAAGGAATGACTTTATCCATGAGGCGGCACATCGTTTGTGGAGCATTGCATAGGCCGAATGGCATCACCGTGTACTGATAGAGAGGATGACCAGGTACTGTAAAAGCCGTCTTCTCTCTGGAATCAGTGTCTAGTGGGATCTGCCAGAATGCATCTTTCAGGTCTACGCTCGTTATGTAGTTTGCCGGAGGAAGTCGACTCAGAAGAGCGTCTATCAGCGGTAGCGGATAGGCACCCTTCTTCGTAACAGAGTTGACCTTCCTGGCGTCAAAACAAAGCCGGACATTTCCAGGCTTCCTTACCAGAACAACTGGAGAGCTCCAAGGACTCTGGCTCTCCTCTATCACACCCAGTGATAGCATTCGTTCTAATTCAGCATCCATCAAACTTTGTACTGCCGGCGAAATCGGATAAAAACGCTGTTTTATCGGAGCTGCGTCATTCGTTTCAATCTTGTGAGAAACCAACGATGTTTTCCCAAGGCCTAAAGAGGCGAAAGAGGGGAAAAGCTGTTTTGTTGCTTCTAAGCGTTGTTGATCAAGACCAGAAAGAATATGGCAGTCGGTGTCAGAGGTAGCTATTACACTTGGATTTACTTCTGCGACTATACCCAGGACATCTGGAGCCAGCCCAAATAGACGCCAGAAGTCTATTCCCAGATATAGTGCCTGTGTGAGCACAGGAACCACGTAATATCGCAGGTTTTGGGTCTTATCACGGAAAGTGACATCCAAGTTCACATGACCATGCACAGTCGTCATGGCACCATTTGCTACTTGGACCTGTGTCCGATACTTCTTCCATTCGACATCTGCTTCTGCAAGCTTCTCTAGAGCTCCATGGCCTAGAATACTGACAGTGGCACCACTATCAAGTAATCCAGTCTCAGTTCGCCCGAGCAGCTTTACTTCGACATACGGTCGAATGTCGTCTGTTATCGACGCGGAAATCTGTGCCAATTTTTTTCCTTTCCAGTCTCATCCGTCGACATTATTCCCGCCAACGAACGGTTGATCGGTTCTTCTTTGGCCTAATAACCAGGTCAGGAAACATTATTTCGTCTAACTCCGCTACTGACGAGAAGATTCGTTCTCTTGCTGCTTTATATTTCTGCAGACGCGTATGATACGGCGTCAGCGGATGTAAAACTGGCTCACGACCACTCGTCATTACAGAGCTTGGTGGCCGTTTTAATATAGAAATGCCATGAGGCCAAACCTCCTGCTCAATAACTTTGTCAACTAAAGGTGCTGTAGGTGTTATCGGAATATCGAAAATTGAAGACTCTTCTAAAGAAGTGTCTAATAATGTCATGGGCTCCCCAGAAGTGGAAATAGGAGCTTGAAGATCTGCGGAGAAGTCTATCAAGTTCTCCGTCTCTGTCAGTAAAATGTTCGTACTATCAGATGTTTTACTGATATCATCAGAATCACTGAATGATATCAGTGGACAAGTCAGGGATTCGTCAAGGTCTGCTAATGGAGCGGACCTTCCTCCTTTTTCAAGGCTTGAACTGGAGTGTTCGTTGCCGTGGTCGCTCGCGACGTTGACGCCGGTCGGATAGAGGTGGTGGTATTCCCGACCCGTCTCAAGTTTTTCTGTCTACAATTGCGACAATCAGGCTTGAAAATGTTCTTGCGTCCGCATCCGTAGCGGAACACAACTTGTTTCTCTTGCCGGCAGTCTTGGTAGAAGTGACCGGGCTGGTCACAGTTCCAGCAGGTTACATTTTTAGGGGTTGAAATGGCAGATAGTAACGCTTCCTCACTGCGTTCAGGTGACGTGTTCAATTCAGCCTCCGTGGATGATATCCATCCACTTCACTGACTCTTTGTATGCGGTAAGCGTTCCAGCTACTTGCCATCGCGATGCGCTGCTGCGTAGCTTAACTACGCGTAACAAGCGATCTCAGCTGTCCTATCGTTTCAGTGGGATGTAAACATATTTTTTCCTGAACCTCCGGTAAGAGATTCGACTTGACAATCTCCAGAAACTCTTGGTCTGGCATAGCGTTCTGTAACTGATCGCGTAGCAACCCTAAATGATGGTGATACATAGCGAACAGTGCACCAGGCTTTTGCTTTCAGGACATCAGTCGAAATCTAATTTTCAGATCGTCCTTGGGCGCTCCTCATTCGATGGATAATCCCGTCTTGATAAATTCCCAAGTTGGAAAAGGGTTATGCCGTAATATCGACCAGTACCAGTCCTTCGCTGGTCCTGTGAATACCGTAAGCATGTTTCTGACTAGGAGATCAAAATCCCCTTCTCGAGCGGAGTGCGGGAGCGCTTCGACTCTAAAAATGAATTCGGCGACGGAGAGTTCTGAGTTATTTCCATTATAGGACAGGTTCCATCTCCTGATAGGACTGCCTGATCCTCGGTGTCCTATGTTTGAAGGGTGACGAATATATGGTGGAGGCTGAGGTGGTACGAAGTTCGGTCTGGGCTGACTAAAAGCTGATGGTAGTCTCTGAAACGATTGTCTCCTCAGATTGGGGAAATCGTTCGATGGTCTTGGATTACCCCTGGACGAAGGAGGTCGTGCAAAGTCCATTGGCGGCATTGCTGCTGCTACCTGTTGTCGAATACTATTGATTAAGTCAGTCCGCAAATCATTGAGGCTCTGTTCGAGACCTTCTCGTATTAGATTTTGCATTTGTAGGCGTAGGCCTGCCATCACCGCCTCCGTAGCTGCTGACGGGGGTCTTTGAGCTATACGCACTGGACTGTCTGGTTGAGGACTCAGGTTTATAAAAGTCCTCGAGTGCAAATCGGGTATTTCTGGTGATAAGGATCGTCGATTCGGTGGTGGTAAGTCGAAGGTAGGCAAGTCAAAGGTCGGCAATGAATCGCGACTAGCCGACTTCGCGGGCTTCACCTTCTTCGGTCTTTTAGGGATGGCACCAGTATATTCAATAAGGTCCTGTTGCGTGATGCGACTTCGACAGTTAGGGCAACTGGAACGTTCGCCTATCCAAGTCCGTATGCATGCCTCATGGAAAACATGTTCACATGTGGTCATGACAGGCTTCCGCTCGGCTGATCAGCTCGTATCTGTACAGATGTACAGATAGTGCATGGTTCAGGCAACATAGTCACACCGTTCGGCCCAGGAGGTGGTGTCCTCATTGTAGCCATTGCAACTTTAGTCGTAAATCAGGAAAAGAAAATTTTCAACCCAAGGAGTTGAAAGAGATGTCAAAAATCCCAAAAATTTCAAAGTGCGGAACTTAACAGGCTCCTCAGGACGAAGATAGCGAAGTATCAAGACAAATTTTCAAAGGTTGGGACGAGATACTACAATTCAAAACAAAAATGTTCCCAACCATTCGAAGAAATTGGAAAAATTTTAAGAAAATCAAAGCTTCGAAAAGTTCGCTGAGTATTCTCGAATCGAGACAATATAAATGCTAGTGACAATAATCCAGGTTCAGAAACGGTAGCAACTCATTGAATAAAATTTCATTTCTAGCAGTTCAGTTCAGTGTTTCAAAAAAACTGTGAAAAATCCACGAGATCAAACGTTCAATATAGGAAAAACATTCTACCAAAATATTTCTCCCTCACTTCCGAAGCCAACTCCCAACACAAGAGATCTTCAGGTCGCTCTGCCTCTCTACAGGTCAGATATACTAGCAAGTGACGTGAGTGTGTGCATTGAAAAATATGTGGAGTTCCCACAGAAATCTGGGAAGAATCAGGTTGGAGAAGCTAGAGACTGAGAATGATACTAGAGATTCTTCAGTCAGGCAGTTAGCAGTATGCCAACTCCTGATTACTGAAGGTCTCCAGCATCACTTCCATCCTCCAACAACTCCTTCCTTCCTATTCACCTGATCTTCATGTCCAGCTAACCTTCCAACTGGGCAAAGTCATGAATCTGGTCAACTAGTTAGCTGGAAGCCAAAAAGTCGTCTCACAGATTCATAACTCTGTCCAGCCAGTTGGCTAACAGAGACATGTCTCCGTGAGAGCTCACACAAAAAAATTTGTGAGGCCACCTACCATTTCCATGGCAGAAGGCCAGCGGGAAAGATCAATTTCAAAAAAATTCAAAAAAATTCAAAACTAGACAACTGTTCAGACCTGAGGCTTGACCGAAGTCAAACCTAAAGTCGAACTTACAATTCAAAACTTCAAACAAATTCCAAAAACTTTCAAACATTACGTTACTTTAATACAAAATCGAGAAACAAATTCCTAAAACTTTCAAAACTTTACTTTACTTTAAGACTTTCAAAAACTCTAACTTTACCTTTCCAAAAAGATTGATTCAAATAACAAAACCAGTCAGACTCAGGTCCGCAAGTAACCCCTACTGGATATGAGACCTGAGGTCAGCCAATTAGCAAAGTGCCAAATGACCATCTCATAATAAGTCTCAGTCCCCAGCAGAAGTCACAAGTAGACCACTGAAGTCCAACTCAGGTGGCCCCACGTTGGGCGTCATTTTTGTTACGGAATTATTAAAGTGATTCGCTTGGACGTTAAGTCCCGACTGTCACCATGAGCTGACAGATCACTGGACGGGCAGCGTTGACTACAGGGCGGCACGCTAGTTCGCCTCAACTATTGGCAGAGAGTGTGGGGGGGGTTCCACAAAATACCTGCCGCTGCCGTCAGCCATAATCAAAAAAATTCGTGCCTACCTAACACAACAAGCCGGCACACACTCGGTCCAGAAGGGACCCTTACGTCACTTACCCGTATACACACGAAGGCGCAGATGTTCTGCCTTCCTTGCCTGCCCCATCCTCCCATTTGACTTTGGGTGGCACAATTGTTCAAAGTACCTATTTGACCTGTCTGAAATGTCAGAAGAGCGGACCTATTCGACCATCATTCCGAGGGGGCTCCGGGATAGTGAAGGAGAAGAAATTTAAACTTTACGATTCCATTACGTTATAAATATTTATTAAACCCGGATTGTCATACTAATAACTAGAGACATAGCTATCTTACCTAATGCTGACTGATAATACGGACAGCTCGTATACACGCTCTCTTAAACCAATACTTTTAATAACAAAGTCATACTATTTCATTTATATCTATACAAGTCACATTAGAAATGCTTATTTATTTATATTTTCTTAATTTTGGTCGTTTTTGTTTTCTATTTCTTTCTAGCTAGGTCAACCCGGGGACTATACCACATCTAATCTTCGAGCTCAAATGATTGCATGGCCTGTTAGATATCACAAGCAGATTCAAAAGAACTGCCATAGCCAGCCTGAGTTTTGTCTTTTTATTTTGTTACCAGCGAAATTGAAACGCCCTTACTTACATAGGACATGATACTGGCTCCGACCCCAGTGGGAATGTAATATTTAATGATTTTTCAATATAATGTTCAAATAAATAGCACAATAAAATAATCGAAAGAAAATATACTGATAATTTACTCACGTGTCTTTCAGTCCCTCGAAGGAGCTCCCTGGAGGCGAATATATGACAATTAAAATGCTGCAAATTTAGAAAGTTAGGATATTGTTCATTTGTTATCTTAATAGTCTTGTCGTAAGACCCAATCGTTATTCTTTGCATTAGAGAACTTTGTCAACCCGAAAAATGAGTAGCGGTATCATTCTGGCAGTGTCGCCTAGTGCTAAGATTTCATAACCTGATTACATTACAAAGCTAATGCGAATAATGCCCCGAATTAGGTAAACAATCAAAACAAGTCGGGAGTAGCGGATCAAATTAAAAGCACTATGACTTGTTGACACTTCTCATGTGTTCATGTAAATTCACAATTCTATGCTTGTCTCAACCTTAACGTTTTAACCTCTAAATTCCATACTCTATAAATTGATGTGAAGTTCTGATTCTTTGTTGTACTTTACACAAAAACAAAAAAACTTTCCGGCTCTTAAAATCTCATCTCATATTATTGACGTTTTTCTTTTTTTCAAGATTTATTACTATAAGTTCAGATTGACCTTGCAGTGTCATGAATTCTTATACTGCTTCGAATTTAATTTTTCTTTACATTCTTCTTTCTCTCCTATCATTGAAATCAAGAACGCTCTAACAACACAAAAGCAAATCTTTTCAAGAGTTGCTGTATTATTACAAAAATACCTTCAAGCCTTTTCTTTTACGTTTTGCCGGTGGTCATCACGACAATTATCATTCAATTATTTTTGTTTCTTATATACTAGTAGACAAAGATTGTCATGTCCGACAGTAATCTTATAAATCGTTTCTTAAAAAAAACTAAATTCCTAGTGTTCTTTCAAAAATTATTACTATCGATTCCTGTCCTTATCCTACTTGCTAAATTTTTTATCATCATTTCTCTTAACGTTGTCCCCAATATACGTAATAAAAGCAATATTTCAGAAAAAAGAAATTTTAAGTTCCTGCAAAAAACCTTATTACGTTCCTTCTTTTGTCTTTATCTCCTTTACAGCTACTCGATTGTTCCACTATTCTTTTACCGCTACATGCTCTTCAGGAAAATCAATCAGACAGCCTCGTATCGCATTTCCAGAAAAATCCAGAATAATCCACGTTTCCTTTTTCTGATATTTAGTTTTCTTCCTCTTCTGGTTGAGTCGAATCCTCATGAATTCTCAACCTCTTATTTCTTTTCGCACTTTCTCAAACTTTATACTTTCACTTTGTGCAATAAATTTTCATCTATTTCCCGTAAATTAAAAAAAACTTCTTGTGTCTCCCGCTTCAGAGCTCTTCTCCACACCAAAAAAAAACTTTTTTGACACCTTCCTCTGCTCTGTCACATCGACGTCTCCCAACGAGAACGAGGAACCGCATTTTTCTCGGTCGGAGTGCGTTCAATTTTTTTAAGCTTGACGCAGCCGGCCTACACGCTTCAGTACGTGTAGCATATTGCTATATGCAATATGCTACGACCATAACATAAAGGCCACCAGAAATCAGGCCACACACTAAGAGTTTTTGTGGCATATTTTTGGAACTAGCAAGTTTTGGACAGAAATATTTTACTGTTAGATTCCTCTCACTGTTCCGCGTCCAACGAGTTCTCACTCGTCAAAATCGGGGACAAAAAATGTTAATCGAAATTTCGCAAAAAAGGATGGACTGCCTTTGCACTTTTTTCATTAAATAAATACGTTGTCACCGATCTTGACGATTGAGGGCTTATTTTAACGAGGAAAGGAATATAAAGCGATATAAAACGGAAGTTTGTTAAATAACTGTCTACTTTTTAAAATAGACCAAAAAAACTGCATAGTAAAGGCCACAAGAAATCAGGCCATTCACTAAGAATTTTTGTGGCATATTTTTGAAACTAGCTGGTCTCGGTCAGAAATATTTTAATGTTAGATTACTCTCGTTATTCCGCGTCCAACGAGTGCTCATTCGTCAAAATCGGGAACAAAAAATTTTAATCGAAATTTCGCAAAAAAGCAAAAAATACCTTGTCACCGGTCTTGACGATTGAGGGCTTATTTTAACGAGGAAAGGAATACAAAGCGATATAAAAAGGAATTTTGCTAAATAAATGTCTAGTTTTTAAAATAGACCAAAAAAAAACTGCATAGGAAAGGCCACCAGAAATCAGGTCACACACTAAGAGTTTTCTAGCATATTTTTGAAACTAGCGAGTTTTGGGCAGAAATATTTTACTGTTAGATTACTCTCACTATTTCGATAAACATATGGCTTTCACTTCATGATCATGTTGGTATTACTGAAGCTTCAGCTGCAAATTATAGGTTGGCTAATAAATGGTTTTCCAATAAGAGCAGTTATTTTAATTAGCCCGCTATTTCGGTAGATGTCACTTTTGGAGCTATCATTTTATGAAATTTGACAAGTAAAATCTACGCCATTAATAAAAGTGGAACAATACACGATTCAACAATGCATTGAAATTATTAAAATTCACTATAAAAATGGTGAAAATGTGACAGAGACGGTTCGTAAAACTCGAACATTTTTGGGTCGTCGTGAAGCACCTTGTCGGACCGCAATACAGAAATTAGTAGAAAAATTCGAGCTGTCGGGACAAGTTAGTGATGTGAAGAATAAAACCCGTGCACGCCGCTCAAGAACAGCCGAGACTATTGCTGCTGTAGCCGAAAGTGTTGAAGAAAACCCAGGTTTGTCCATTCCTCGTCGTTCTTTGGAATTAGGCATTCCACAAACGTCATTACACCGTATTTTGCATAAAGATTTGGGTTTTAAGGCTTATAAAGTTCAGTTAACACAAGAACTCAAGCCGACCGATCATCAACAACGTCGAGTCTTTGCTGATTGGGTCCTTGAAATGCATGAAAATGATCCGGAATTCCATCGAAAACTCATCTTGAGTGATGAGGCCCATTTCCACCTCGATGGCTTCGCCAACAAGCAAAATTGTCGCATCTGGGGCTCGGAAAACCCAAGAGTTATTGTTGAAAAGCCTCTCTATCCTCAACGTGTGACTGTTTGGTGCGGTTTATGGTCCCGCGGGGTCATTGGACCTTACTTTTACGAAAATGAGGCTGGAGCAACAGTTACGGTGAATGGATTGCGCTATCGACAGATGATTAATGATTTTTTATGGCCGGAATTGGATGGTAATGATCTGGACAACGTTTACTTTCAACAAGACGGCGCTACGTGCCATACATGCAACGAAACCATTGATCTTTTACGGGAAAAGTTTACGGACCGTGTTATCTCTCGAAGAGGTGATCACAATTGGCCATCGAGATCTTGTGACTTAACACCTTGCGACTTCTTCCTTTGGGGCCACGTGAAGGAGAAGGTCAACGCCAACAGCCCAGCGTCGATTCAAGACCTCAAAGATGGAATTCGTGAGGCTATCGAGGACATAGGGCAACCACCTTGCGATTTGGTTATGGAAAACTTCATGAATAGGATATGGTCCTGTTGTTATGGTCGTAGCGTATTGCATATAGCAATATGCTACATGAAGACTGAAGCGTGTAAGCCGGCTGCTGTCAGCATAAATCTTGAACGCACCCCGACCGAGAGAAGTGCGTTTCCTCTAGCTCGAGGTGACATGTTGACGACATAAAAGACAAGTAAGAAGAAGGCAATCAATCTGTCTTATTTCTCGAAAGTGCGTGCATGGGAGAAGTGCTAGAAAAATTCGATTATCAAAAATCCTCAACGACATCTGGCCCAAAAAGGTAATAATCTCTATAAATCTTGGTAGTGTCTCATCCAGTAAATAAAAACCCTTAGAAATTTCCAGAAAGTACCGGATAAATTAGAAGGAAAGCCTTCGTTTGTGTACAGGTAAGTGACGTAAGGGTCCCTTCAGGACAGAATGTGTGCCGGCTTTTTGTGTTAGGTAGGCACGAGTTTTTTTTTTTATTATGGCTGACGGCAGCGGCAGGTCTTTTGTGGAACCCCCCACACTCTCCGCCAATAGTTGAGGCGAACTAGCGTGCCGCCCTGCAGTCAACGCTGTCCGTCGAGTGATCTGTCAGCTCATGCTGGCAGTCAGGACTTTACGTCCCAAGCAAATCACTCATCATAGTTACATTACAAAAAATGGGGACTGAGGCTACTTGAGATGTGGACATTTGGCTAGTAGCTAAATCGTCTGACTTGGTAGTCTCATATCTAGTGGAGAATACAAGTGGACCTGAAGTTTGACTGTTTCGTTAATAGAACTTTTTGAGAGTAAAGTAAAGTAACGTAATATTTTTGAAAGTTTTTGAAAGTGTAGATTAAAGTAAAGTTTTTGGAAAGTTTTTTTGAAAGTTGAAGTTCGGCTTTAGGTTTGACCTTGGTCAAGCCTCAAGCCTGAACAATTAGTTGATTTTTTTTTGAAATTGTTGGAATTTTTTTTTTTGATTTTTTTTTAATGATCTTTCCCGCTGGCCTTCTGTCATGGAAATGGTAGGTGGCCTCACAAAATTTTTTTGTGTGAACTCTCACGGAGACATGTCTCTGTTGGCTAACTGGCTGGACAGAGTTATGAATCTGTGAGACGACTTTTTGGCTTCCAGCTAACTAGTTGACCAGATTCATGACTCTGCCCAGTTGGAAGGTCAGCTGGACATGACAGTCAGGTGAAGAGGAAGGAAAGAGTTGTTGGAGGATGGAAGTGATACTGTAGACCTTCAGTAATCAGGAGTTGGTATACTGCTAACTGCCTGGCTGAAGAATCTCTGGTGTCATTTTCAGTCTTTAGCTTCTCCAACCCTACTCTTCCCAGATTTCTGTAAGGAGTCAGACATTTTTCATGCACACATTCACGTCGCTTGCCTTTATAAATTTTCTGACCTGGGAGGAGGGAAAGCGACCTGAAGACCTTTTATGTTGAGAGTTAGCTCCTGGGGGGAGTGAAGGAGAAATTCCATGAGTTGAAAATTTTTTTTGGAAACGTATTAAGCGAACTTTGGAACGAAAATTGTTGCTCGTTCAATATTTCTCGTATCTTGATTAGTAACATTCTGCTAATGTCTTCGAATATTTGATTTTTTGTTTGACATTTTTGATGATCTCTCCGAACTGTTGATAAGACGAACTTTCGATAATAAAAAATTTTTTTGCTGAAGTTTTAGTATCCAGTCTTATTCTTCGAACGTTTGAGAAGAATTTTTTTTTGGAATTGTAGTATATCATCCCGACCTTCGACTTTGGCATAGTATTCCTTTGGGGTATATATTCTTTTTCTCTCGACTTGACTTACGACAAAATTCAGTATGGCTACAGTACGGACACCACCTCCTGTGCCGAACGGTGTGACTATGTTGCCTGAACCATGCACTATATGTACAGATACGAGCTGGTCAGCCGAACAGAAGCCTGTCATGACCATGTGTGGACATGTCTTTCATGAGGCATGTATACAGACCTCGATAGGTGAACATTCTAGTTGCTCTAACTGTAGACGTCGCCTCACGCCACAGAACCTCACTGGTTTCACTGGTGCCTTTCCTAAAAGACCGAAGAAGGTGAAGCCCGCGAAGTCGGCTAGTTGCGATTCATTGCCGACCTTTGACTTGCCTACCTTCGACCTACCACCACCGAATCGACGATCACCAGTAATGCCCGATTTGCACTCAAGGACTTTTGTAAACCCGAGTCCTCGACGAGATAGTTCAGTGCGTACAGCTCAAGACCACACCTCACCCGCTACGGATGCGCTGATGGCAGGCCTACGCCTACAAATGCAAAACCTAATACGATAAGGTCTCGAACAGAGCCTCAATGGTTTGCGGACTGACTTAACGAATAGTATCCGACAACATTTAGCAGCAGCAATGCCGCCAATGGACTTTGCACGACCTCCTTCGTCCAGGGGTAATCCAAGACCATCGAACGATTTCCCCAATCTGAGGAGACAATCGTTTCAGAGACCACCGTCACCTTTTGGTCAGCCTTTTGGTCAGCCTTTTGGTCAGCCTACTGGTCAGCCCAGACCGAACTTTGTCCCACCTCAACCACCTCCACACCCTGCAAATATAGGACAGCGACGATCAGGCAGTCCTATCAGAAGATGGAACCTGACGTATAACGGCAACAACTCAGAGCTCTCTGTGGATGAATTCATTTTTAGAGTCTAAGCGCTCACGCACTCTGCTCTAGAAGGGGATTTTGATCTCCTAGTTAGAAACATGCTTACGTTATTAACAGGACCAGCGAAGGACTGGTACTGGTCGATATTACGGCATAACACTTTTCCAACTTGGGAATTTATCAAAACGGGATTGTCCATCGAATGGGGAGTGCCTAATGGCGATCTAAAAATACGATTACAGCTGATGTCTCGAAAGCAAAAGCCTGGTGAACTATTCGCTATGTATCACCATCATTTATGGTTGCTGCGTGATCAGCTACAGAACGCCATGCCAGACCAATATTTTCTGTAGATTGTCAAGTCGAATTTATTGCCTGGAATTCAGGAGAAAATATGCTTACATCCCACCGATACGATAGGACAGCTGAGATCGCTTGTTACTCGTATCCAAGCTACGGAGATACGAATTGCGACAGCTGGTAGTTGGAACCCTTACCAGAACGAACGGGTGCACGAAGTTGACAACTTTCAGACCTTTCACCCTGAACTGGCAGTAGCAACAGGCAGTGACAACATCCTAGGTGACGTGTCGAGCATTTCGGCCAAACACACTATTGTATGCTGGAATTGTGACCAGTCCGGTCACTTTTACCAAGACTGCAGGCAAGAGAGACAAGTTGTGTTCTGCTATGGATGCGGACGCAAAAACGTTTTCAAGCTTGATTGTCGCTATTGTAGACAGAAAAACTTGAGACGGGTCGGGAATATCACCACCTCTTTCCGACCAGCGTCAACGACATTATAAGACACTTCTTTGGAAGAGTCTTTAATTTTCGATGTCCCGATAACACCTACAGCACCTTTAGCTGACAAAGTTGCTGAGCGGGAGATTTCGCCTCCTGCCATTTCTGTTTTAAAACGGTCACCAAGCTCTGCTATGACGAGTGGGCGTGAGCCTGTTTTACATCCGCTGACGCCGTATCATACGCGTCTGCAGAAATACAATGCAGCAAGAGACCGAATCTTCTCCTCAGTAGCGGAGTTAGGCGAAATAATGTTTCCTGACTTGGATATGAGACCGAAAAGAAAAGATCTACCGTTCGTTGGCGGGAATACTGCCGACGGATGAGACTAGAGAGAAAAAAACTGGCACAGATTTCCGTGTCGATGCCAGACGACATTCGACCGTACGCCGAAGTAAAGCTGCTCGGGCGAACTGAGCCTGGATTACTTGATAGTGGTGCCACTGTCAGTATTCTAGGTCAGGGAGCTCTAGAGAAGCTTGCAGAAGCAGATGTCGAATGGAAGAAGTATCGGACACAGGTCAAAGTAGCAAATGGTGCCATGACGACTGTGCATGGTCATGTGAACTTGGATGTCACTTTCCGTGATAAGACCCAAAACGTACGTTTTTACATGGTTCCTGGGCTCACACGGGCACTATATCTGGGAATAGACTTCCGGCGTCTGTTTGGGTTGGCTCCAGATGTCCTGGGTGTAGTCGCAGAAGTGAATCCAAGTGTAATAGCTACCTCTGACAGCGACTGCCATATTCTTTCTAGTCTTGATCAACAACGCTTAGAAGCCACCAAACAGCTTTTCCCCTCTTTCGCCTCTCTAGGCCTGGGAAAAACATCACTGGTCACTCACAGTACAAAGTTTGATGGATGCTGAATTAGAACGAATGCTATCGCTGGGTGTGATAGAGGAGAGCCAGAGTCCTTCGAGCTCTCCAGTTGTTCTGGTAAGGAAGCCTGGAAATGTCCGGCTTTGTTTTGACGCCAGGAAGGTCAGCTCTGTTACGAAGAAGGATGCTTATCCGCTTCCCCAGATAGACGCACTTCTGAGTCGACCTCCTCCGGCAAACTACATAACTAGCCTGGACCTGAAAGACGCATTCTGGCAGATCCCACTAGACACTGATTCCAGAGAGAAGACCGCTTTTACAGTACCTGGTCATCCTCTTTATCAGTACACAGTGATGCCATTCGGCCTATGCAACGCTCCACAAACGATGTGCCGCCTCATGGATAAAGTCATTCCTTTCGATCTTCGTGAGAACGTTCTCGTCTATCTAGACGATTTATTAATTCTGTCACCAGACTTCAACACTCATCTTACGCAGCTAGCCCGTGTAGCGGATTGTTTGAGGAAAGCTGGCCTCACTATCAACGTCAAGAAGAGCAAGTTTTGTATCAAAGAGACCAAATACTTGGGTTTTATTGTCGGAAAGGGAGGTATGAGAACTGACCCTGACAAAATTTCCGCTATAGTTGACTATCCGTCACCTGAAACTGTTCGGCAGGCCCGACGCCTACTAGGTATGGCGGGATGGTATAGACGGTTCATCCCGAACTATGCTGATTTAACTGCCTCCATTACAGACACCTTGAAAAACCCTAGTCAGTTCAAATGGACACCTGAAGCCCAGACGTCTCTTGATCTTTTAAAGCAAAAACTTACTTCTGTTCCGTTGCTAGTGAGCCCAGACTTCACCAAACCATTCGTTATCCAGTGCGATGCGAGCCAGCAAGATATTGGAGGAGTGCTGCTTCAACTAGATGACGATGGCCACGAGAAGCCAATAGCCTACGTCTCGAAAAAGTTGAACTCAGCACAAAGAAATTATACCATCACAGAGCAGGAATGCCTAGCTGCAATCTTGAGCGTACAAAAGTTCCGGCCCTTCATAGAACTTGTGCCGTTTAACATAGTGACTGATCATGCGAGCTTGAAATGGCTGATGTCTCAAAAGGACCTCAGCGGTAGACTTGCTCGGTGGAGTTTGAAGCTTCAGGGCTTCGACTTCACTATTGAGCACCGAAAAGGAAGCCTGAACGTCATCCCTGATGCGCTGTCACGCAATCATTGTGACCGCCTGACCACATATGAAGATCCTGGCCTGGAAGTTGACCTTGGTTCGCCATATTTCAACTCGTTGGAATATGAGGAACTGAGGCATAATGTTAAAACGACTTCTGGCAAACTGCCAGCTCTTTGTGTCAGGGATGGCTTCGTTTACATTCGGATTGTTCCGAGAGCAGGCGATCCGATTCAGGAAGAAGAAGCTTGGAAATTCCACGAAGGCTTGTCACCGACGTCATTTCAAGGACTCATGATAAGCCACTAGCTTCACACGGAGGTATAGGGAAAACACTGGAACGTCTGCGAAGACATCTGTACTGGCCACGAAAGATAGTTGATGTCAGAAACTACGTAGGCGCCCGTGACGTGTGTAAGGAAACGAAAGCTCTCAATACTATTCTGCGTCCACCTATGAGAGTCCAGTATGTGACAGAACGACCATGGCAGAAGCTGAATGTTGATTTTCTAGGTCCATATCCCAGGTCGGTGAAAGGAAACGCCTGCATCTTAATAGTTCTTGACCACTTTTCAAAATTTCCACTTCTCAAACCTATGAGAAAAGTATCTACACTCAATGTGTGCCAATTCATCGAGACGGAAGTGTTCCACGTGTTCGAAGTCCCGGAAACGATAGTCTCTGACAATGGAGTCCAGTTTTGCTCGACTCAGTTCACCAGATTACTGAATAAGTATGGGGTGAAGCACTTGCGAACAGCAGTTTACTCGCCACAAGCAAATGCCTCAGAGCGAGTAAACCGGTCTCTATTGTCAGGGATTAGGGCCTATATCCGCAAGGAACATACGAAATGGGATGAGAATCTGAGCCAAATAGCTAGTTCCCTCAGGAGCTCTTTCCATCAAGCTACTGGTTTCCCTCCCTATCGAGCACTCTTCGGTCAAAAAATGATTGAACATGGAAGCTCCTATTCCATCTTGAGGAGCCTTGGAACTCCTAATGAGCCATTGAGAGTAGATGCAGAAGACAAAATGAGATTGATCCGTGCGAGAGTGCAGGAAAATTTACAACATGCGTTCGAACAGGGTTCAAGAGCCTACCATCACAGGGCGAAACCTGTCGATTTCAAAGTGGGTCAAGAGGTATTTAGACGGAATTTTGCTCAAAGCAACTTCCAACAGCAGACTAGTGCTAAACTGGGGCGAAAATTTGTCAAGTGTCCGGTCAGAGCCAAGAAAGGAAACGCTTATTATGAGCTTGAAGATCTGCAGGGGAAACTGTTAGAAGTCTATCATGCCAAAGACATCAGGCAGTGATAACCATTCTGGAAACGTCGTCTATCTATTGTCACGTTTATTCCTGGTAGCCCTAAGAAGGCATCCAGCCAGCTTCACTGGTAAACTATAGGATATCGCGAAGCCCTCCTATTGCCCCGTCAATGGTGGGTGATATACCTATTGGAATCCATTCCTGTATAAGGCTGTCAGCATGTCACTACTTCGAGGACGCCTTGGAGACACACCCTTGAACAATCGCCAGTCGGAGATCGGGGTGAGATGTTGCGCCGGGAAAGCTTAGCGATCAGTTCTTTAGGTTGCTGATCGCGGGGCTTCCTCAGCATCTCGGTGAGGGAGGGCAGAGAGGCATCGACCGGCTGGATTTTTTGGGTTACCAGCTTGTCGATGTGGCTTTGGCTTCCCACACGGGGAAGGATGTCGAGGTCTGACCAAAGACTGACGAGACTTCAAGGATGTGTCCTCGATGCGTCATCGGTCAAGTAGAGTCCGAGTGATGAGGAATACGCATTGGGTCGTGGGACACATTGAGCGCCCGCAGCGATGAGGCCTATGTTTAAGACCGGCTAGCTCAGTCGACCATTTTTCAGCGTTGTCTGAACCACGGGTGGCGCAGACCACTCTGCCCTGTTATGGTCATAGCGTATTGCATATAGCAATATGCTACATGAAGACTGAAGCGTGTAAGCCGGCTGCTGTCAGCATAAAACTTGAACGTACCCCGACCGAGAGAAGTGTGTTTCCTCTAGCTCGAGGTGACATGTTGACGGCAGAAAAGACAAGTAAGAAGGAGGCAAGGAGAAGTCCTAGAAAAATTCGATTATCAAAAATTCTCAACGACATCTGGCCCAAAAAGGTAATAATCTCGATAAATCTTGGTAGTGTCTCATCCAATAAATAAAAACCCTTAGAAATTTCCAGAAAGTACCGAATAAATAAGAAGAAAAACAGAAAAAGAAGAAACTGCATTGGTTCTACTTCATAACGAGAACAGGAGAAATAACTTGGTTCTTAATTAGAATTCCATTACTATCAGGAATCTTATGAAGTGATAATTATACAAAATATTTCGTGCACAAGGAAATGAGTGTACTGTTTCGCAAATGCAATGAGAAAAATTTGACTGCGAAATGTACTTTAAGTAGCGAAACTGAGGGCAGTGTAGAAGGAAAAAGGGGTCCCTTGAGACTCTGATTTGTACTATTGTGACATTCGTTGAGCCAGAGCATTGTGAATACCAAAAAAGGTCGTCTAGGCTCACCTAGTCTCTCTCTCTTTCTCCTTTCAGGTCAACTAGGGACACTCTAAACTATCTGCCCTCAGTGTCAAATGGATGGTTGGGGCATGCAGTAAGGCCAAAACATCTGCGCCTTCGTTTGTGTACAGGTAAGTGACGTAAGGGTCCCTGCAGGGCCGAATGTCTGCCGGCTTTTTGTGTTAGGTAGGCACGAGTTTTTTTTTATTATGGCTGACGGCAGCGGCAGGTCTTTTGTGCAACCCCCCCACACTCTCCGCCAATAGTTGAGGCGAACTAGCGTGCCGCCCTGCAGTCAACGCTGTCCGTCGAGTGATCTGTCAGCTCATGCTGGCAGTCGGGACTTTATGTCCCAAGCTAATCACTCATCATAGTTTCATAACACTGTAGGCGTGGTCCTGGTGGTCATTGGCTGATGTTATATTCCATTATGAACGGCATACCTTCCTCTTTATAATGAAATAAAGATCCGATCATTTATCTCAAAAAATGGAATTTTTCTTTGAATATCAAAATAACACCTCTTATTGGAAACCCCTTTATTTATACTAAAGGGTTTTCCAATAAGAGGTGTTATTTTGATATTCGAAGAAAAATGCCATTTTTTTAGATAAATGATCGGATCTTTATTTCATTATAAAGAGGAAGGTATGCCGTTAATAATAGAAAATAACATGAGCCAAATGACCACCACGACCACGCCTACAGGACCATATCCTTTTCATTAAATTTTCTATAACCAAATCGCAAAGTGGCTGCCCTATGTCCTCGATAGCCTCACGAATTCTTCTCCTTCACGTGGCCCCAAAGGAAGAAGTCGCAAGTTGTAACGTCACAAGATCTCGATGGCCAATTGTGATCACCTCTTCGAGAGATAACACGGTCTGGAAACTTTTCCCGTAAAAGATCAATGGTTTCGTTGCTTGTATGGCACGTAGCGCCGTCTTGTTGAAAGTAAACGTTGTCCAGATCAATACCATCCAATACCGGCCATAAAAAATCATTAATCATCTGTCGATAGCGCAATCCATTCACCATAACTGTTGCTCGAGCCTCATTTTCGAAAAAGTAAGGTCCAATGACCCCGCGGGACCATAAACCGCACCAAACAGTCACACGTTGATAGAGAGGCTTTTCAACAATAACTCTTGGGTTTTCCGAGTCCTAGATGCGACAATTTGGCTTGTTGGCGAAGCCATCGGGGTGGAAATGGGCCTCATCACTCAAGATGAGTTTTCGATGGAATTCCGGATCATTTTCATGCATTTCAAGGACCCAATCAGCAAAGACTCGACGTTGTTGATGATCGGTCGGCTTGAGTTCTTGTGTTAACTGAACTTTATAAGCCTTAAAACCCAAATCTTTATGCAAAATACGGTGTAATGACGTTTGTGGAATGCCTAATTCCAAAGAACGACGAGGAATGGACAAACCTGGGTTTTCTTCAACACTTTCGGCTACAGCAGCAATATTCTCGGCTGTTCTTGAGCGGCGTGCACGGGTTTTATTCTTCACATCACTAAGTTGTCTCGACAGCTCGAATTTTTCTACCAATTTCTGTATTGCGGTCCGACAAGGTGCTTCACGACGACCCAAAAATGTTCGAGTTTTACGAACCGGCTCTGCCACATTTTCACCATTTTTATAGTGAATTTTAATAATTTCAATGCATTGTTGAATCGTGTATCGTTCCATTTTAATTAATGGCTTAGTTTCTACTTGTCAAATGTCTAAAACTGACAGCTCCAAAAGTGACATCTACCGAAATTGCGGGCTAATTAAAATAACACCTCTTATTGGAAAACCCTTTAGAAGGCTATCACTCGAACTGGCAAAAATTGTACCTGTAACATTCACGCCCTGTTTAAAGCAGAAGGCTATTACTTGAACCGCCAAATATTGCATGTATAAGATTCGCACCCTGGTTAAAGTAAAAGTCTAACGCTCGAATTTTCAAAAATTGCATCTGTGACATTCGTACCCACCCTGTTTAATTCATAATGCTCTTATTTGTTCTTCTAATAATTTCACCTGTATATTCGCACCCTGTTTTAAATGTAAAGCCATAGCTCACACCATAATAATTGCTTTTGTAAAATTCGCACACAATTTGAAATTCTTGAACTTGAAGCTATAGCTACTTATAAGATAACATTCTATTTATGTGAACATTCTTTAAGGTATAGAATTCCCGCCGGATCTCTAAAATCATATTTTGTAATATTCCTTTACTCGATGTTATAAAATTAATAAATTTGTGATTTCTGTAAAAAAATATACAGCGGTGCGAATTTCCTCCTATAAGGGGAAATTCGCACGATCATTTATTCGACTTTTTTATACTGTTTAGTTACAAAAACTTACGATGCTAAATTCTCCCTTATAGGGTGAAATTTGCTCGGGTGCGAATTTCACTTTTACTAGGCGTGCAAGGGAAATTCGCAGTAGGGGGTGCGAAGTTCCCCCAGTCCGCTGGTCATGAAGGTCGCTTAGGTCCGCAACTCTCTCTCTTTTCAGGTCTAACAGGGATACTGTACAACATCGCCCGCAGTATCGCAGGGTGGTTGGGGCAACGGCGATGGAAGGCTGAACATCTGCGCCTTCCTATTGGATGTAGGTAAGTGACGTAAGGATCCCTTCAGCACCAAATGTGTGCCGGCGTTTTTGTAAGTAGGCACGATGAATTCTTTTTGTGTATGGCTGGTGGCAGCATCAGGTTTTTGTGGAACCTCCCCACACTCTCCGCCAATAGCCGAGGCGAGCTAGCGTGCCGCCCTGCAGTCAACGCTGTCAACCAGTGATCAGTCAGCTCATGCTGGCAGTCTGGACTTCACGTCCAAGTCATTCACTCAACATACTTCACATATCATGATGAGCTCATCAATGAGCTCCTCATGAGCAATCAGATGAATGTACTAATGAAATTTATTCGCGTTTGAATCAAATCCGGGAAAAAACTCATCTATTTACTTATTCACAGATAGTGTGCATGAGAATTGCATCTCTTTCATTTATTTAGAAATGTATGCTGTGCTTCTCTTTTGAGTATTTTACAATTTTACAATATTATATGAGCACTTCGATTAGTACATAATGAGCGTTACGAGGAGCTTATTAATGAGTATATCAATGAGGGTCACGATGAGCTTATTAATGATCATGTCAATGAGTGTCACGATGAGCTTATTAATGAGCGTAGCACTGAGTGTCACGATGAGTTTATTAAGGAGCATGTCAATAAGTGTCATGATGAATTCATAACTGATAATTTGCATTTACGACTGATTTCATATTTTTTTCCGAATTCAAATTATAAGACGTTGAGGCGTAAGGATTTGGGCATAACGTCTTGAGTAGTTACACTATGTTCATTTTGGCTCACTTTTTTAAGCCTCCAGAATTTCGCCACAGATGGCTCCACCGTCGCTAGGTGGTGTGAGTCCATACTATTGTAGGTTTGTGTCTTGGCTGTGTTGGTTTGTGCCTTGGATACACCATTGTGTGTTGGGTGCACCATTACGTCTCGACTGCGCCCTAGCGGGATTAACCGGTACTACCGGGATGTGTCATTTGGTCTTGACTGCACCCTAGCGGCATTAGCCGGTACTACCAGCATGCTCCGGTTTTCTTAGATAGATATGTGGTGCACTAAATGTAGGCTTTTTTATTATGATTTCTCTTGAGCGCCTAAATGTAGGCTTTTGGTTTTTGAACTAATATTAGTAATAATTAAAGTTAATAGTAAGAAATTTTTGTTCATGCCAATGGATTCCAGATGGGGGTATGTGGCGGGGATAATAAAGATAGGGGGGGGGGGGTAATGAAATTTTAATCAGAAATCCTCTACGGGCTCTGGTTTTCGAGATATTAGCGTATTAATAATTCAAGTTATTTTTGCTCATGGAAATGGATTCTTGGCGGTGTGGGGTGGGAGTTTTCATCAGAAATCCGCTACGGGCTCTGGTTTTCGAGATATTAGCGACATCTGTCTGGGCGCAAACGCCATTTCTTGAGTAAGGTACCCTAGCGGCCTTAGTCGGAACTACCAGCATGCCTTGGTTTTGCTGTTTTCTTTTATTAGCGGGAGAGTTCTAGATATTGGCATGATGTCATCATGGTTTTGCTGTTTTCAAATCCTGCACCTAAATAAGTTTTCTTAGCATATTAGCGTTATTCGAATTTCACAACATGATATCAGCATGAACAGGTTCTAGAAGATGTCAGTGAGGGTTCTGGGTGTCAAACATTAAATGTTGCCCCTAGGCTTTTACAGGATTCGAGTACAAGCGCCATTTCTTGAGTAAGGTTACCTAGCGGCATTAGCCGGTACTACCAGCATGCCTTGCTTTTGCTGTTTTCTTTTATTAGCAGAGAAGTTGTAAATATCAGCATGCGCCTAGGATTTTACAGGATTCGAGTACAGATGCCATTTCTTGAGTAAGGTTCCCTAGTGGCATTAGTGAGTACTACAGGCATTTAATGGTAGGTGATATGCTTCCCATCCAATGCCCTGATAAAATTTAGCATATTCCATAATTTTGATTCGCGTGCAAACGCCATTTCTGGAGTAAAGTTCCCTAGTGGCATTAGTTGGTACTACCAATATGCCTTGGTTTTACTGTTTTCTTTTATTAGCGAGGAAGTTGTAGATATCACGTATAACGTCATCTTGGTTCTTGCTGTTTACAGGTGCCGCACGTAAATAAGTTTTATTAGCGCGGAAGTTGTAGATATCAGCATCATTTGAGTTTCACAACATGACATCACCTTCGTTTGTGTTTTCTTAGAAAATTATTATTGTTATTATTGGGTGTAGGGGGTGCGTGTATTGCTCTTTCGAGGGCAAACACCATTTCTTGAGTAAGGTTCCCTAGCGGCATTAGCCGGTACTACATAATGCCATTTCTTGAGTAAGGTTCCCTAGTGGCATTAGTGGGTACTACAGACATTTAATGGTAAGTAATATGTTTCCCATCCAATGCTCGCTACCGTAAAGGATACCGTAAAGGATACCTTTATTGTACTATAAAAGGACGAAACATGCGAAATATTCATAAGTGGAAGTTGTAACTCAGCCGAAAGCACACCGAATCCTGTGGACCTGCTGAGTAGATTAAAGCTATTCACCTGTTATCAGACCTGTTTGAAAAGCTGCTAAGCTGTTATCAGAGCTGTTTGAAAAGCTGTTAAGCTGTTATCAGAGCTGTTTTAAAAGCTGTTAAGCTGTTACCAGAGCTGTTAAGCTGTTACCAGAGCTGTTAAGCTGTTACCAGAGCTGTTAAGCTGTTACCAGAGCTGTTTAAAAGCTGTTAAGCTGTTATCAGAGCTGTTTTAAAAGCTTTTAAGCTGTTATCAAAGCTGTTTGCAAAGCTGTTAAGCTGTTATCAGAGCTGTTTAAAAGCTGTTAAGCTGTTATCAAAAGCTGTATGAAAAGCTGTTAAGCTGTTATCAGAGCTGTTTGGAAAGCTGTTAAGCTGTTATCAGAGCTGTTCAAAAGCTGTTAAGCTGTTATCAAAGCTGTTTGAAAAGCTGTTAAGCTGTTATCAGAGCTGTTTGAAAAGCTGTTAAGCAGTTATCAGAGCTGTTTGAAAAGCTGTTAAGCTGTTATCAGAGCTGTTGGGAAAGCTGTTATCAGAGCTGTTTGGAAAGCTGTTTACCTGTTATCAGAGCTGTTTGAAAAGCCGATATTCAGTTAATATCGAAGATGAATGAAAAGCTATTAAAAGAAATCATCAAGACAAGGTATGCAGTGCGAAGGAAATTTAAAGCTCTAATGGCATCAAAACAGGCTGGAAACACCAGTCACAGCAATGAAATTGTATCTATCCTGGACGAGTTGCGAGAAGCAGATATTATAGTTTAAATACTACTCCATTACCATACTTCTACACAATCTACAGATGAGCGTTGACAAGTTTGGACGTTTCTCTAAGCGGGGATATCTTGGCAAAGCAGGTGAACGTGAACCAACAAGAGCTCAGGGGCCAGCCGGTGAGCAAGGAACTCAAGTTTCATCAAAACACAATTCTTGGATTAATAACAAAGATGTTTTATAATATCTGGAAGAAACATTTAACAATTTAATATAAATTTATAGTTATAATTATAACACTTTATACATGTAGTTATAATGAAAATTACTTTAATAAATAAAACTAAAACTAAAACTATAATACATTTATTATTTACACTAGACTTAGATACTGTCTGCGGTTTCCACTTGTTGATCTGATGAAATAGAGTAATGTCCCCATGGTAGAGTATCCGTCGCTCCGCTCATAATATGACGCTTATTATCATAGGGACTAAATGCAATCTTTTCTTGACTGATAGTGTATACGTTATGGTATGGAGCTCTGATTAGCAGTTAATATTCGCTTGTTATTCAAACATTCGACGTAGTCTTCGAAATTGATATGCCTCTGGACTACATTAGTCTTTACTCCTTTCTCTTTTTTGACAGTTTTACCAGCGTTTATACGCAGACTGTACATTTTTTAGCGCAAGCCTACAAATTCGCTCATGATTTTCCCATTCAGCTCATCCTTCATTAGCCCAGGAATCTTTTTATTCATGAGCGGTTAATTGAATTCATTATCTTCTGGGTAATCACTTGTATCAAATTTGTTTATATTTTCAGCCATAAACTCATATGCATTTTTCTCTTCAAGTTCATATATGAGAGAATCTGTATCAGTATACATGATTTTACATTTATCTCCATACTCACGCTTCATAAAACTGTAGTGAAAATCGTAGACGCATATTTTCGAAATTTCCATAACTGCCATTCCTATATAGAGCGGCTTATTGAATAACATTTTGAGTCGCCTTAATTCCACAGCAACTAAATTCTCATCAAATATCGTTGCACTGTGGAAGTTGGGTGCCGCAATCCGAGCTTTTGCACCATAGCGACCTTCCCACTTCATGCAAAACTTGATATCACTTCTTACCAAAAGCTGCATTAATCATCTTCTTATAGCTATCCTTCTCATGATCGCTTGTAGCCTGCATCCGTTTGTTGGTATTTAAATCAATATATGGTTCAAGCCAAGCTGATTGGTCGAATTGAAGTACCCGGTGCACTTTTTTCAGGATGAGTCCATGTGATAAGCATTGCTTCAAGTTTCGGTAGTGTATAACATATTTAGTTTTTGGATGTAATGTTGTCAAAAGCTTTTCTAATTTTGCTCCAGGTGGTGCTGCATGCTCAGAGCAAAACGGTAAGTCCTCATGCAGATGTTGAGGATAATCCAAGTCGACTTCGAATATGTATCCAGTTGGAGAATCATCAGGAATTTCGGAAACAACAATATTGGGAACATCAACCCAATTGAATCCTCCGGTTGGTAAATGCTGTGACATGGCCCATCCATAAAGGTTATTCACATCATAATACATCAAGTATTTCTCTTTCTCCTCAGGCTTAAAATCATCCATATACTTATTATTAGCTTTACTATATCTGTTCGAACATTGTCTTATACCACCTCGAATGCCTCTCTCTATGAATAGCAGTATATCCACGTCGGTTATCAGCTCTAATTTCACATTAGTGTATTTTAGCATAGCATCCCATGTTAGGCCTGGCATGGTATAATAATGTGCTGGATCTAAATTGTATGTCTTCATGCACACTTCTCGAAAGTTCTCAAACACATCGGCCAATAGGAGAACATCAGTCTTTAGGTATAGATCTGAATATTCACCAAGTGTTTGTATTTCACATATTTGCCAGACCTCTTCAGCATGATTGTAGTCCTCAGGAGATATAGCACTGTCAAACAACAAAAACCATGATGACGTCATACGTGATATCTACAACTTCGCTGCTAATAGAAGAAAAAAACAGCCTAGGTGCAACATTTAATGCTTGAACTCTCTTCTAGAATCTGTTCATGGTGATGTCATGTTGTGAAATTCGAATGATGCTTATATCTACAACTTCCCTGCTAATGAGAATTACGCATCACACCACATTACTAATTGCCAATTAGTTAATTGCCAATTAGCTAATGACCAACCAAGCTGCTAACTGCCAATTAATAATTATATAATTGCCAATTAGCTAATTGTTTGAACAAATGTCGCTAATATGTCAAAAACCAAAGCCCGTAGAGGATTTCCGATGAAAATTTCGTTCCACCTCCCACCCCACACCGCCAAGAATCCATTTCCATGAGCAAAAATAACTTGAAATATTAATACGCTAATATCTCGAAAACCAAAGCCCGTAGAGGATTTCTGATGAAAATTTCATTACCCCCCCCCCCCCTCCCTATCTTTATAATCCCCGCACATACCACCATCTGGAATCCATTGGCATGAACAAAAATTTCCTACTATTAATTTTAATTATCAGTTCAAAACCAAAAGCCTACATTTAGGCGCTCAAGAAAAATCATGATAAAAAGCCTACATTTAGGTGCACCACATATCTATCTAAGAAAACCATAGTACGGGAGCATGCTGGTAGTACACCGGCTAATGCCACTAGGGCGCAGCCAAGAGCAAATAACACATCCCGGTAGTACCGGTTAATCCCGCTAGGGCGCGTCGAGACTCAATGGTGCACCAAAGACACAATGGTGTATCCACGACACAAACCAATACAGCCAAGGCACAAGCCTACATTAGTGTGGACTCAAACCACCTAGCTACGGTAGCGCCATCTTTGGCGAAATCCTGGAGGCTTAAAAAAGTGAGTCAGAATGAACATAGTGTAACTACTGTCTTGTTCAGCATACCGGCGACAATCTTTCCGCGGAAAACAAATCAAAAAATTAATTTAAAAACTTAAATAAATAAATCACAAAAATCCATTCAAATTTTCCTAATAGAAATGTCACCTGACAAGGTGATGACAATAATAAATACTTATTTATTGCTGGTTTAGTAAATAGGGAGCAGTTTCATGCTATTCAATGAGCGCTTCGATGAGATTTAATGAATACTCATCAGGAGGCTCATCGGGATTTAATTTTCTATATGTTTCTTTATGAACTGTAAACACCTTGATACTTTTCAGTCAAATTAGTATTGGTTTACATAAAAACTGCCCCTTGCGGGGCAGGAGACAAGGTAGAACTGTGAGCAATTTCTACTAGGGCAGGGCCTTATAAATTCACCAGTACATGTGGAAAAGTATATGGAGTCCTAACTCCTCGTCATCTGCAAAAGGGTGAAATATTCCGGCGTCAGAGATCGATTTCCGTAAATCCCGAAATACAGAATTTAAAGGGTTGCTGCATAATTTTTGACTTACGATGTTACAATAGATGTGCACCGTGATGGCCCAGAAATTTCTATAAGTGCCAATCGTGAACATTGTGTTAAAGTACCTAATTAGAAGGACGTGATTTATGACAAATTAGTGGTGAAGGTATTACCAATTATCCAATTGGTGTTGGTATTAATGCAGCTGGAGAAATTTTAATTGCTGGCAATCATAATAATTTTAATTTAACCATATTCACACAAGATGGTCAATTAGTTTCGGCGTTGGATCAACAGTAAAACAGGCACAATGTTTTGATGTTGCACTTATGGATGATGGAAGTGTTGTATTGGCTAGCAAGGATTATCGTCTATACATATATCGTTATGTTCAGGAAATTAATAAAAATCTCTCATAGGACAAGACAACCCCTCTAAATTAGATTGCAGCTCTACGATAGTTAGCAAAACATACATATAGTACACATAGTGGAGTATAGGAATGAAACAAAAAGAGCAGGTTACAATCGTTGTGATGCCGTTTGAAGAAATTATAATGAGACCCGAGGTATCAAACTTGTTTGTTTTCAGCACTCTACCGTCGTGCAGCCGCCTCCAGGGAGCTCCTTAGGGGAAAAGGTCCAAATGTGAGTAGTATTTGAGTAATTTTTTTTTTTTCTAAATACCTTTTTATGTGTCATTATATTCTTCACGGGATAACAATCTCCAGTTCCAAAGGAACTATCAATACAATCTATATATACATAATATCATTCTTGGTAAGGCTGAAGTACACCTTGCTTTTGTGTATGTTATCAAAAAACAATTCAGGATTTGAATGACAAGTAATGGTACGAAAAATAAGTGTTGAAATTTTTCTCTTTTTTTTTGCGATTCGAAATAGCACAGTTTAGCTTGAATAAAATTTTAATTTATTAAGAAATAGTATGAACACAGTTCATTTTGAGTAATTTTGAATTGATTGAGAAATAGTCTAAACACAGTTAATTTTGAGTAACTTTTTATTGATTAAGAAATAGTATAAACACAGTTCAGTGAATAATTTTTAATGTAACTAAGCAATCGCACAAATTCGAGATTCGAAACAATCATATAATTTGATGTCCTACCTATATAAGAGGAAAGAAATACATAGGGTTAGTGCTAATCAAAAATTATTAAGTATGTTTTGTAATATCTATCTAGTTTTATTACTACATTATTGGCAAATGAAGTCTTAAATTGGAGGATCTTTACCACCAATTATTAATAACGTATAGGTACACCACAGGAAAGGATATATTTTCAGTCTTCCACTTTTGGGAAGTCGTACATGTTAACAATTGCGAATTTATTAAATGTTTTTTTCTTGAGTTAGTCACACGACATGTAGACAATTTACACCATAAATGGTGAAATAAACCTGTTGATAGACTTCATAATAGTATTAGTCATTAGAGAATAATGCCTAATCTACAATGCATGGTAAAACCACGTCGTCAAAACGACATGGATTTTTTTGTTTGCTTCCCACTCTTGCATTTGAAAATTCTTGCTTGCAAAAATGTTTCTTCTCTTTCATTCATTTGACGACATGAGCACGAGCTTATGTGTAGTAGTTAATCAGCAAAAACGATGTAGTAATACCTCAGGTGTATTCAGCATAATTTAGAACCCTGTAGGGGAATTTAGAACAAAACAGCTGTAAACTGGATTTTGTACTTTCAGACTTGAAAGCAATATTTTATATTATTTGATTTGTGCCAAACAATTTCTTAGTTTACTAAATTTACTATACTATAGTATAAATTATTGATACCAAATAATTCCTTTGATATAATTCTGTAATGAAATCGAGAAACCAATTACATTTATGATAATTGACTGGTCAACAGCTGTTTAATTTGGCAGCTTAAAACTACTTTCACATTTCGTGTATTTATATGCATTCTTCAGCAAACGATATCGTTTTGACGAAGTGGTTTTACCATGCATTGTAGATTAGTCATAAACGTCTTATAAGATTATAACGTAACTATGACGCTGTAAGGGTTTTAATTTCTCCCGTCTCTCTCTCTCCCGGAGCCCTCTCGACATACAGGTTGATTAGGTCCGCTACTCTCTCTTTTTTCAGGTCTAACAGGGATACTGTACAACATCGCCCGCAGTATCGCGGGGTAGTTGGGGCAACGGCGATGGAAGGCTGAACATCTGCGTCTTCCTAATGGATGTAGGTAAGAGATGTAAGGGTCCCTTCAGGACCGAATGTGTGCTGGCGTTTTTGTAAGTAAGCACGATGAATTATTTTTGTTTATGGCTGGTGGCAGCGGCAGGTGTTTGTGAAACCTTCCCACACTCTCCGCCAATAGCCGAGGCGAGCTAGCGTGCCGCTCTGCAGTCAACGCTGCCACCAAGTGATCTGTCAGCTCATGCTGGCAGTCTGGACTTCACGTCCAAGCCAATCACTCAACATACTTCCATAACATATTTCACTTCTGAAAGTCATTTCGTAAACGTTCTTTAACGATAAAAACTGTTTCTTCGCCTGCTTAAGCCAAATCTTAGAAATGTAATATACTTTATCCATTTCAATCACAATTCACAATATTTATTTAAAGGCCGAAACACAATGGTGGCATCGGACATCGGCATCGACATTAAACATTGTGGTCAAATTTATCCACCACATGTTAATTTGCTAGGTTCATCAGTATTATTCATGTGACACATTCACATTGTTAGCAGTGTATCTTTTCTTTCTTTTGACTAGATTGTATATGAGAAAATCCCTTTATCAGACGGATCTGTGATGTAAAAGTTGATCCCGATAATGAGCATCAGCAGAAAACGACAAGCACGTATCTCCTCAGTCCTCTGATAAGCTAACAACTGAACAGCGAATACTAATTTTTTAATGTGTAAAACACTTAAAACACTTAAATCGGCTTTTATGATGTTAAACTGACTACTTCAATTGTAAGATTTAAATCAACTGGATAACATGTAGTTGGACTTCACATTATTGTTAATATGTCTCGGCTATGTGATGGAACTATTTTTAAAAATTTCATGGCTAAATCGTAGCTCATTGAATATAGCAATATGCTACACGAAGAAATACTACAGCATGTGTGCCGGCCTGTGGAAACTGACAGCTGAACCCACCCCAAAAACTCGACGAACGAGCTCTGACAGGTGGACGAGGAAGAAGAAGAAGAGAGTCGACAGCTGGGTGTGTGGAAGAAAAAATCTTGACAGAGTGATTAAGGCTAGAGAATAAAAATTTGTGGGAATTCAGATCACAATTATTTCAAGTAATCGTGTTGGGGATTTATAAAATTTTGAGTGTAAAAGAAGCCTCAGAGCTACACCTATTCCAGTTTGTAAAAATTAACATCGAAATTATCTGGATTAATCGGAATTTATGTCTACGAACTCTTTGGGATGGACAAGAAGTCATAGAGCTACAGAGAGTAACAATTTCAAATCGCTGAAAAAATTTTCACGGCGACAGTACTCCTGCTTAGGAATCCAATAACCTATATAAATCTACCGATGGTGGCCCACACACTTTATAAATGATTTCCGCCAATTTGTCGCTGAGCTCATCTCCTCGTAAACCTGTAGGGTAAGAAGTTGTCCAGAAGATTTCAAGGAGAATCGTACTTTGAGTACTTAAAGAGTCAACCCCGATACGTCAGGGACTCCGGAGGGCTCACGTATAGGTGATCATTTTCCTGTCGCAACATAAACGACTTCGCAGTATATATGCTCTTGAGTATATGGATGCAGTAAATGTTCCCAAAACGCAGTGCAACAAACATCGCAGAGTTATTCAGAACTCTTTGGACATCGATTTCACAACAGATGTTTTCTAGTATAGATTTCGTCGCTCCATAGGTTTTCGATGCACGTGAAAAATCATAGTTTTGCAGCATTATTCTGAAAATTTTTGGTAGTAGTATCAGGAGTATTATAATTTTTGCGAAATAAGTTTCTTTAACAGAGTCCTGACAGGTCATTCTCGGAGGCGCCTCTGCGTGGGACCTGAGTAACAACAAAAAGACCATGTAAGTTGTAGCTTCTTTGCATGATAATTAATTTTTATATTTTTGTACTTATATATTTGTATAATTTCCTAATATTACTGCTCCTCTCTAGTTCCAACTTAATGTATATATGAAAGCTTTGTTACGAATGTATCGTTAACCCTGGGGAAAGTAACATCCAGACCAGTAAGAAAGAGGTTAGGGCAAAATAGAACAAATAAGATAGGAGTTTTGTTTGAATAAGAATTTATTAGTTTCAGAAGCAAGTATATGTATGTACATTTTTCTCGCTGCTATGAACATGAGTTTGATTAGTTTTTTATGAATTTCGATAACATACTTAAACATCTTTCTCATATATGTCATAAGTTTTAATTAGACCATTATTATTAATTCCTACCGTATACGTATCAAGTGAGTTAATTTTTCTTATATAAACTTATTTTTCATCAGAATTTTTATGGATTCCAAGAATGGGCTTGCGAATTTTTCTTATATATAATAATTTTTGATTCCCAATATGTATATACTTACGCAATTTTTCTTTATGATAATTTTTGATTGAAATTTTTATTAGTTTCAACTACTTATATATGTATTTCAGCAAATATTCCTCATTCTTTCTAGAATCAATTAAGAAACGAGATATGAGAAAGGATTATAGAACTGAAAGATAATTAAGAAAAGGAAAATCAATATAAAATGATTAGTTAAGAACAAATCCAGATATGCTCGTCATTTCTTTATAATATGTATTACGGTAGCCTGCCACGCAATAAATTGTTGTAATAAACCCCACAGTTGTGAAAATTAGCAGATGCAGTCCTAACGAGTTTTCATTTCCTCCTCATTCTCCCGGAACCCTCTGCGATGAATGTTGATTAGGTCGGCTACTTCGTTCTTTCAGAGCATCACAAATTCACAAGGGACACTGAAACTAATTTGCTGCCCTCAGTGTCGTATGGGTGGTTGGGGCATGCAGTGAAGGCATAACATCTGCGCCTTCAATAGGGGATGTAAGTAGGTGACGTCAAGGTCCCTTCAGAACTGAATGTGTGCCGGCGTTTTGGTTTTAGGCACGAATTTTTTTTTTTTTTATTATTATGGCAGACGGCAGCGGCAGGTTGTTCGTGGAACCTCCCCACACTCTCCGCCAATAGCCGAGGCGAGCTAGCGTGCCGCCCTGCAGTCAACGTGTCCGTTGAGTGATCTGTCAGCTCATGCTGGCAGTCTGGACTTAACGTCCAAGTCAAATCACTCTTCATGGTTCCATAACACCATTTTGTAATAAAGTTTCGCCTCCTTAAATTCATATCCCGCCGCTTAGATTTAAAGTATTTCCTGTGAAATCTGTAAGTTTTTTAGCTCGTTCCCTTTTCAATGTTAAAATTCCCAGTTGAGAAATGGTATTTTTCTTCAATGAAAATTTTTAAATAAATTTAATAAAAATTCAGCAATATCCTTGAGAGTAGTTGTCAATGCATGAAATATATCAACATATATAGCTTTTACTTCATGATCATGTTGGTATTACTGGAGCTGCAGCTGCAAATTATAATTTGGCTAATATCAGCTACAATTTCATGTGTAGTTTAGGGAAATTATTTTTGCAATTAGCGAAAACGAGTCCAACACACGATTACGCATTGATTGAGCTGATTATAAATAAAATAAAATTAAAAATAAGAATTTTCCGGCTAACTTGATGGTGAATTTTCTTTTTCGATTTTCGAAAAAACTATTATCCAACAAATGTTTAAATTAAGCCAACAATCCACCAACAAACGACCAACAATCGATATATGCAATAAAAAATTTATAAAATAAGTTGACGTGGTAAAAATTAAAAAGTATCAGTTGACCAGCCAACTTGATGGAGCTGCAGTTGATTGTCAATACATGAAATATTTATATGACTTTACTTCATTATCATGTTGGTGTTACTCCAGCTACAAAATTTGAAGTTGGCTAATTTCAGCTACAACTTCATGTGTAGCTAGCGGAACAAATTTACATCCCTGAAAACTCACCGATTTTCTTTAAACTTTGCACACTAGTTCCGCTTCACAAATCACAAATATGAAAACGAAATTTGTCGGAAAGTTATAGTTTCCGAGATATTCGACTTTAAAATTCCCGATATTTGTACTGCACTTCACAACACAATTTGACATTCTCACAATTATTTAGTCTTCTTCTTCTTTTTAGTAACAAGTATACAAGTAGTGTAAACATACCATCCGAACATTCGGGTTACCAGCAATGCGTTTTTTTTATTCATTTCAACACTTCACAACACAATTTGACATTCTCACAATTATTAAGTCTTCTTCTTCTTTTTAGTAGCAAGTATACAAGTAGTGTACACATACCTTCCGAAAATTCGGGTTACCAGCAATGCGTTTTTTTTTATTCATTTCAAATATTTAGTTAGAATGGAATAAAAAAAATTTATTAAAGAAACACACACATGCACAGGCGGGCTGGCAGGGGAACAGACACACACAGGCTGGCGCGTCCGCGTGCACACACACACAGGCTGGCGAGTGCGCGCGCATACACACATACACAGGCAGGCTGGCAGGGGCACACAAACACACGCGCGCTCCGCGCTCGTGTTTGGGTGTGCCCACTGACATATATATAAATGGACTGCTTGATCTCCTGTTTCATATGGCACCAATTTAGATTTCAGAAAGTATGCTCTCACTGTCAATGCTACCAACTGTCGTAAATTGGTGCTATATATAAATTATTTGGGAATTTACTTATATGCATGTCCGTGGCATTTACCGAATTTACCACAAAAGTATTTGGGACTATTTGTATCATCAAATTTTAATTATGAGTCGAAGAAAGTGTTTTTATCAAGGATTTTTACAAGCAATTTCTCGTTCCTAATCGTTACAGTTCAGTGGGAAAGTATGCTCTCACGGAAAGAGACAGGAATATGAAAGTGGTGCCTTTTGCTTTCATGCATTTTTGGTTCAACAAGCAGTCCATTTATATACATGTCAGTGGGTGTGCCCCTGCCAGCCAGCCTGTATGTGTGTGTGTGTTTCTTTAATAAATTTTTTTTATTCCATTCTAACTAAATATTTGTAATGAATAAAAAAAACGCATTGCTGGTAACCCGAATGCTCGGAAGGTATGTTTACACTACTTGTATACTTGTTACTATAAACAAGAAGAAGAAGAAGAAGAAGAAGAAGAAGAAGGAGAAGAAGAAGAAGAAGAAGAAGAAGAAGAAGAAGAAGAAGAAGAAGAAGAATGTCAAATTGTGGTGTGAAGTGCAGTACAAATATCGGCAATTTTAAAGTCGATTATCTCGGAAACTATAACTTTCCGACAAATTTCGTTTTCATATTTGTGATTTGTAAGTGAAACGGAACTAGTGTGCAAAGTTTAAAGAAAATCGGTGAATTTTCGGGAATGTAAACTTAAGCCGAATTTCTTTTTAGATTTTCGAAAAAACTATTAAGCAACAAAGTTTAAATTAAGCCAACAAACACCAACAAAAGTTGACCGGCCAACTTGATGGAGCTAACTTGATTGGCAACAATGGAGCGCCAGCGTTAAAATTAGGATTATGGCTAAAACACAATGTGGGCGACACGACAAAAACGCCGTAGAAAACGTCCGAGATAAGACAATGTGAGCGACAAGCGCTGTCATCCATAATTAAATTTTATCCTGTCATTTGTGTCAAATAACAATGGGGAAAATTTCAACAAATAAATTAAGAAAGATAATTAAAGTAGCTTGTGCAGCGTTTTTGGCATACGAAGAGTTTCTTCTATTTTTTAATATCTTCTAATATCTGCTGATGTTCTTTAATAAATGTCTTTCTAATTAATTAACACTAATTATTGTTTAAATAAATCTATCACCAATAAATTATTATGCTTTACTTTCCAAAAATAATGAATGTTTTTCTAATTAATTAACACTAATTATTATTTAAATAAATTTACCACCAAATAATTATTATCCTCTATTTTTCGCGATACGTTAAACGTCAAACAATACATACGAACGCAGCCCAAAATCTTGGTTTTTTCTAAACGTGCGTTAAAATTTCAATTTTCATTTAATGTCGTTTTCATTTGAACATCCAGGTTCGTTCTGAAGGCAACCCCGTTCAATCGAACGGTTTCAGAGTGCACCTGAAAAAGTTTGCTTGTGCATGCGTACTAACGTCAAAGTACTATGAACTTTTTGCGAAAACTGTTGGTAATTTGTTTGCGGAATATTTGGAGGGTAATGTAATAATAGTAGAGTGGTCTTAACAATAATTGTTGACTTTAAAATTAATTAAATCATATCAAATTAAAACTAGACTTTGTTTGTGTGGGTGAACACATCGTGTACCCGAGTAAATTTTCAGAGTGAAACTGATGCTTTTTGGGTTGCCACCAGAGGCAACCCATGACGTCTTTTTTGCTTCAAACGAACGCTTTGACAGCACTTAGGTTGCCTCCAGAGCGAAACTGGGCACGTTTAGGCGGAGACCAAACCAGTTTGGAAGAATTGGAAGCCTTTGGTCACAAGCATGTAAAATTACCAACCACTTCGGTATGGTTTGTAATTACGCAGAGGAAAAATTAGTAATTTTGATCAGTTTGGTCTCCGCCTAAATGCGCCCACTGATGTTAAAACGAAAACGACATAAGTTCGACGACAACGTCGAACGATGTCGTCAGCATTGTAGATTATACCATACATCGTCATATTATTAGAACCCAAATTTCAGCGTTTTTTTGGCGTTTTTGTCGTCTCGCCCACATTGTGTTTTAGCCTTTAAAGACGTCAGCGTGGGTAATGTAATGCTTTTCATACATACATAAAACGACGAGATGCCGAAGTAGGCGTTGTTAATGTAATCCGGCCATGAGAGTGAGCTCTTACTGCATGCTGTACCCGGCACGTTAAGGCCTTTTAATTTGTCGGTGTTCGGCGACTTCATGGCTTGTATTATATTCCAGGGTTTACGCTTCAAGCAATAAAGAGCTTATACGTCATGTTGACAGTTTAATGAGTCGGTGCCTTTGGCGACTTCAAGGCTTGTATTATATTCTGGGGGTTACGGGTCTGAGCGCTTTTGTTGTGAATTGCATTAACACAGCGTGCTTCGTTCGAATTGCAGTCAGCAGTTTTGTGTTGTAGGGCAGTTACCCGGGGGTTACACCTGCAAGTACAGCTTGCATGCAACTTGCACTGCCATCCTTCTTGCACGTGTAATCCAACTGCCATGCAACTTTCAGCGAACTTGCATGATGAAAAATCATGGCAGCTGGGAGATAGTAATTTGACATTTATACAGTTTTCAAAATAGCGGAAACGAAATGCTTGAGAGAAATTCATAAATTTATACCGGGAAAATGAAATTTTCTGGGATCATTTGCAATACATCATTTACCAACACCTTCATCTTCCTTTTTTCTTGGGTTTTTATCATTGTGATACTTCCTTTATTGCCATAATTTTCCAATATACGCAAGAGTTTACGTCTCAATGCCATTTTTTAAATGAACTTGCATGCAAGCTGATAAGAGTTCAACCGAACTGCCTTCCGCTATCAAGTAAAAATCGTGTACAGCTTGCATGCAAGCCTCCCTTTGCAGGTGTAACCCCGGGTAACCCATGCGTAAGTGGCCTAATGGCAGCAAGTGGTTCGTTGGCAATTATCTATATAATTTGGTCCATACACTTGCATATAATAAGAATGGACTGAGCCATCCTATCTAATTCCTATAGTGAAAAATGGCACAAATTTTGGTTAAAATCTATTTGACTTTTTCAAGCTCAAAATGTACACTGAACTGTAACCAATTTTAGAAACAGTACTGCTGTATTGATTGGAATGCATCGGAATTGACATAGAAATGCAGACAAATATATTATTTATATACGTCTATCTCTTACGAGCTCAAGCATATTTGACATCAAATTTGCAGAGGAACACATTTTTCAGTAATATTAAAAATTAAGTTTTGTGTTAATTAAAACGAGTTTAACTTCCTAAACAATTTTCATTTAATGCAATACTATTTTACAACATCTTTAGTGTTTCAAATCGACAAATATAAATTAATTATAAATCGGTGTGCAATTGTACGAAATAAAGGGTTTTCACAGCCTGTTCAATATTTGTGCCTTTTTTGAAGCAAGAACGCTCAGTCCATGCCATGCTGGCAGTACAGCTTTCACCCGGGGGTTACACCTGCAAGTACAGTTTGCATGCAAGCCTCCCTTCCAACACGATTTTTATCTTGACAGCGGAAGGCAGTTCGGTTGATGTCTTATCAGCTTGCATGCAAGTTCATTTAAAAAATGGCATTGAGACGTAAGCTCTTGTGTATATTGGAAAATTATAACAATAAAGGAAGTATCACAATGATAAAAACCCAAGAAAAAAGGACGATGAAGGTGTTGGTAAATGATGTATTGCAAATGATCCCAGATAATTTCATTTTCCCGGTATAAATTTATGAATTTCTCTCAAGCATTTCGTTTCCGCCATTTTGAAAACTGTATAAATGTCAAATTACTATCTCCCAGCTGCCATGGTTTTTCATCATGCAAGTTCGCTGAAAGTTGCATGGCAGTTGGATTACACTTGCAAGAAGGATGGCAGTGCAAGTTGCATGCAAGCTGTACTTGCAGGTGTAACCCCCGGGTCAGCGAACTTGCATGCTGAAAAATAGCAGTCAGTGGGTCCTTATATAATACATATCAGTGGCTGGTGACTGTGGGATGTGGGCGATGTGGGCTGTGTAATATGCTGTCATGTGACTGCTTTTCATCGCAATTGCATTGTGATCGATTTTTTGGACATTAGGAAGTACTTCGTTTATATTTAAAGAAAAACTTGAAAATGGGGGCCTCTGCTTTGCCTGTAATTATTTTCACGGTACTGTGGGGAATCGTTGGTATTCTACTTCCTTTGATTGCGCCAAAAGGACCGAATCGAGGGTAGACCAAACCAGATTTTATATGAACATTATTAAACTTTTTTCTTTTAAGGATTGTTCAGTGCGTATTGATGTTAACGGCGGCAACCTGTTGGCTATTGTAAGCAGAATGTTTTACTTAAGTATTTTTTTTTTGGCAGATCGTATTTGTCTTAATTGATATTAGCGTTGTGCCGAAGAATACCCATACTGCATATTAATGGAATTAAATTTAATGTCAATTCTTACAGCTGGTTGTGCTGTTACATGGCGCAGATGAATCCTCTCATTGGACCAAAGCTGAAAAAGAATGCAATACTAATAATGGCTAGAGAATGGGGAAATCCTATTCCTGATCTAGACATGGAAATCTAAGCCCATTTAATATAATATTTCAAAACCATATAAATTCCTGTTACATATTATTTTGTTATTTAGAATATTGAGAATAAAAGTACGTACTTCATGCACCTCGAATCCATATTTGTTTATATTCCTGTATTCCAAGTGATTTTCGAAGGCAAGTATGCGAAGCAGAGTCTGACGACCGAACATTTTCTGGTCCATTGCCAGCCCTTTGCCCCGCGCAGGCTGGGTACTCAGGTCAGATGAGTTGAAAAGCTTACTTCACCTGGATCTGTTGCGCTTCATTAAGGATACAGTAAGGTTTCGGTGAGTTTTTGTTTTGTTAGCATGTTAGCGTAGTGATCTGCCTTAACCTCTGTACTTTCATCCCCAAGCGCAGGAACAAAGTACACGAAGACTAATGTGTTAAGGGAAAGCGGAGCTGCGTTTCCGGGATTATGTAGAAATTATTGACTTGGCTATATATTTTTCTGTTTTATCCTTCCATAATAATGTAAAAGAAATTTATCTATAAACATAACTGCATTAACAATTAAATTAGCCATACATACGTAGGTTTTTGTAACGTAAGCTTATGTATTGACTGCCCAAAAGTGTGTATTGTAAGAAGTACTCAATAATGAAATATTGGATTTGTTAGCTCGGTTTCATTAGTGTGTGTGCCTAACATACTCAGAAAAATACAATTAAGATAATCTTAATACATATCTGTTATGTATGCAGATTTGTCTGACCCTTTTTCACTACATGAAGATGAACCTCCCAAGATTTTCTTGTTTGTTTTGTATATAGAATAGAATAGGAAACCGTTTATTAAAGAACTTTAGCTTGCGCTACAACATTAGGTACATCGAGTAAGTAATAGCTAATTGGCGTTATCGATTGAGTACAAAATTGCTTAAAAGAGCGATCAAGCGGGGGTTGCATAGCCTACATCAGTGGGTGATATACCTATCCGATGCATGTGCTTGTTTAGTTTGCAGTGTGCGGCTAGGACGATTTTGCGTGAATTCCTAGGCAGCCTCAAAAGCAGAACTCTTCTTCGGTAAATGTTCTTTAATTAATCTTTTGGCTTGGCTTGCACCTATCATTGAAGTGCATCTCTGGTTCATCCGGTTTTGGATCCAGTTTTGAATGGAAAGTTTTACGGTGTTGTAAGGCATACGCATAATGGTTCCGGTCCTATGAGGGGCATGGATGCTCCTTTTTCTACCAGTACGTCTGCGTTATTATTCCCATCAATTGCTGGGTGTCCTGGCACCCATTGAAGTGTTAGGTGAAAAAATTAGAATTGCATTGTGGAAGAAATAAAGTACTAAAGATAATGACGAGGTAGTCAAACATTAGCAAGCTTAAAGTAAAATATATTATAAGATAAAGCAAAATAACATAAAATAAATTAGAATGTATTTATGTATTTATTATTATTATATTTATTTTATTTTTTTTATTTATTTATTTGTTATTATGTATTTATCTGTGACTAATTTATGTATCTTGAACAAGGGTATATAAATAAACATTTTTTTGATATGATTTGTTAAATCATTGAGGTTAGAACAGGCCGTCATTCCATCGAAATCTGAATTGTAGAAAAGGCTGATTACTAGAATGAGGTTTAAAAATAAATGACTATTTTGCAGCTGCCTGGATCACATAAATGCATACTGACCACAAGCGATATGTAGTTGGCGCCCTGATCCAGCTCAGTCAGTGTTGTCAAAATGGTGAAATTAAGTAGTCGCATGGATTTTATCTGCATTAATTGTGGACGTGAAATTAAGGAATTGTACAAGAAATTTACCCCAGAAGTGATTAAGCTAACGAAATGTGTATGTGCCTTTTGACTAATTTATGGAGGTGGCTGGTAAACTCGTAGCGTCCATGTAAGAGTACATTGGAATACTCGTAATTAATATTGCGTGTTTACTCGTTTACTGGGTGATGGCTATAGGTTTGTTACCATTACCCTCTTCATCTAATTTGTTATTTCGCCAATGCAGTTCCTTTATTGACGATAAACACTGGTGTGTATAACATAAGCTGAGACAAAACCATCTAAAACTAAAAGCAATGATCTGTACTTATGTTGTAATTAAGTGAAGTAGTCACAAATACTTAAAATTCCTCTTGAAGAGATTTAAATTGGACTCAGATAGTCCTATCTTCCAAACTACCATTGTTACATATAAATATTAATTCTACGTCTAGAATCCTTAGTGTACTATAATCAACAAATATACCTTCGTTAACACATTTATGATAGAATTTTGCAATTTAAATAGAATAATAATCGTTTTTCAATCAAAGTGGAATGTTAAACTCCAATTTATTCACCTGGGAAGTGATTTTGCTAGGCTGGTGCCATACATTATAGAAAAGAAGATTTTTAATTGGTAGAAAACCAGTTATTTTTAGAAATGTTAGTTTAGGAGCTACATATGTAGGATAATGTAAGCACGAAATTTTCTGCTATGCAAAAAAATGCAAGCTTTCGGATATTTGGCAATATTTACCTCACGACGTCCGTTTCTGAGCTCAGAATTATAGAAGAATTTGATTTTAACTGATTCCTAAAAGTCGGAATGCACAACAAATGGTAAACTACCAATTGCATTTCTCACATGAAATGGAACTACAATTTTATTTTAAACAAAATCAGAAATACTAAATTACCTGCTGTAAGAACACAGAATAATTAAGTCCTAATAAGTTGTTACCAATACTATTGGTAAAAAAAAGTGTAGTAAAGGAGAGTGGGATGTTCTGGGTCATTCATAGAAAAATAGCAATGCGTTGCGTATTAATAGAATAGAATAGAATAGAAAAACAGTTATTGAAGAACCTCAGCTTACGCTACGTTACAACGTTAGGTACATCGAGTAAGTAATAGATAGTTGGTACAAGCAGTAGAATCAAATTTGTAGTTGTAGATTAAATTAAACTGCGATTTTAGAAAGCTACAGAAGCAAGCTAAAAATTATTACAAGTCCATTTTTCAGAACGAACGATAGGTTAGGAAATAGGACGAGGTACCTCATTGTAATGGCAGACAGATATTGTAACAGATTGCGCTCTTCCGTCTCTTCTCGCTGATACTGTAATACAAACCGATTACACCATCAGTGCAATCTATTTAGATACTTCGTGAAATGCCCCTAATTATGTATGGTAATGGAGCAGTTGAAGTGAGGCTTATAACACCATAGTAAAATATCTTCTATTTAAATTACTTTCATTAATGTAATATTATATTAGTCCAGGAACTTTAGGATTTCTTCGGAAAAAGTCTAAACAAGCTAAACATTAGTATACACAACTCAAAACGGAGATCAAATTACCATTTTTCGGATTTTGGCGAATATCTTCTTTCCTGTCGGTCTAACGGCTATAAGGTAAACTTATGAAATAGAAAGAGTGGGAAAATCTCTACAAAAAAGTTTGAATAAAGTTTATTGATAACACTAACAGTTTTCTGGTAATCTGGCATTGAAACTCCAATATGAAGTTTGTATGGATATTTAATTGCATGTAATGGTCGAAATCGAGGTTCCTCTGCGGTATCTTCTCGTTACTATATTTCTATTAACATTCGGGTATAAATAATAGTATATTCAAGTGTACAAAATTAATGCTCCTGTGATTTTCTTATTCCAACATTATAAAGATGTAAAAGTCTACCGTAAAAATATTAAACTTGTCAAGTCAGGTCTTTTTCTTCCTGAATATTTAGGACTACATAATTAAAAAAATGACGGTTGTTTATGTTAGTAATATCTGGCAGGTTATTATCTTTCGGTTTCTTCCTGCTCTCTCTCGAATTGTTCGAATCTTCCCACGGGACTGATGGGCGATTTAAAGACTGCTTGGAATCATTAGAATCGGTTTCTAGGTCGTCGGTATCGTTTCTTTTTTCTATCGAATCTTCGATTGTGGCAGTATTCAGGAAAAATGTTCCTCGACAATTGCCGCAGACTGCTGATCATTGGAGGCCCAACTTTCGACAACCGCATAATGCGAATGCTTCGGGGCAGGAGGTTGCGATGTTTTCATTGGCTCCAATATACCTTTTTTGAGTATCCATCTTGCGGGTAAACACGTTACAGATGCTGTTTAGCTGCGTCTGCTGTTAGGGGTAATAAGATCAAACTTACAGATATGTTTGTGCGTATAGGTGTCATAAAGCAAGAAACTGTACGCGTTCAGGTCATCTTGTTTAACTGGAGCGCTATACACAGCTAGAAAGATTCGAAATCCATTCGAACAAATTGATTCTCGAGAAGGATCACTCTGGTTGAAAATTTGTGCTACAGCACGTACCTAGGTCTTGACGTTTTGCGAAAAGTTTCAGAGCTGCAGTTTTCCTTTTATGAAAAGAGCAGACGTTGTGTCACATATAGGGTGAAAGCGTGTGGAAGTAGAAGATGATCCCTGACGTGTTCGTGATCGTTAAAACTTCGAGAAGAGTAAAGTATTCACTCGACTTTTCCTTTGCCAGGTTTGAGGAAGAAGATCTCTTCATCAATCGGAGTACGAGCAACTAAAATTACCAAGAGATGAGATCCACGTCTTGCCCAACAATAACCGTTCTAAGTACGTGTTATGGAACTATGTATAGAGTGATTGGTCAGGACGTGAAGTCCAAACTGCCAGCCTGAGCTGACAGATCACTCGGTAACAGCGTTGACACAGGGTGGCATGCTAGCACCTCGGCTATGTGGCGGAGAGTGTGGGGGGGGGGGTCCCAAAAATACCTGCCGCTGTCACCAACCATAATCAAATAAAAGTTCTTCATGCCTACATATAAAAGCCTAGCACTCACTCAGTCCTGAAGAGACCTTTACGTCACTTACCTACATTCTACTGAAGGCGCAGATGGGATGCCTTCCTTGCCAAGCCCCATCCTCCCATTGACTTTGGGTGGCACAATCGTCCAAAGTCCCTTAGTTGACCTGTAAAGAGATTAGAGCGGACCTACACGACCTTCGGATGAGAGGGCTCCGGGATAGTGACAGGAAGAAATAAAAACTTTCAATAACTCATGTTCACGTTATAATATTGAAATTGTTAGAAAATAATTCGTTAAAGATAAAACACGTTTGAAAGAGTTCTAGGCCCTTAGAACCCGGTATACCGCATGTTATATTAATTCAAAATCGCCTTTCTTAAATAATGATTGCAAAAAGGAATTTATAAGTAACGTCTATCTCAGCAGTTCAAATTAAGTCATTATCGCTTTTCTTAAGTAATGATTGCAAAAAAACTTATAAGTAACTTCTGTCTCAACTGTTCAAATTAAGTCATTATCACTTTTCTTAAATAATGATTGAAAAACTTATAAATAACGTCTATCTCAATAGTTCAAATTAAGTCATTATCACTTTTCTTAAATAATGATTGAAAAACTTATAAATAACGTCTATCTCAGCTGTTCAAATTAAGTCATTATCACTCTTCTTAAATAATGATTGAAAAACTTATAAATAACGTCGATCTCAATAGTTCAAATTAAGTCATTATCACTTTTCTTAAATAATGATTGAAAAACTTATAAATAACGTCTATCTCAATAGTTCAAATTAAGTCATTATCACTTTTCTTAAATAATGATTTTCGTTTGTTTTTGTTCATTCGTCATTTTGCTTCTTCTATTAGCGATTGGACTATCACGTACCAATAGAGACAATTTTGACTGGCCAGACAAAAAAAATGATTATTGATTTCTTTCATAGACAGAAGGCATGCCTTGTGTGGGGGGGGGGGGGTGTTAGGCTATATTCAAAGAAGAAACAAAATAATGATAACAATATTGCAAAGGTGTCTTTCACCGGGATCAAGTCCCTATAGAATTAGGGGTTGTCCCCCCTTGCTGGCAACATTTTCTTTTTACTACGGTTTTTTCGTCCTGTAAACTATGCTTACTGGTTGATATACTAAGACACAATCAAATCATATCTACCCCTGTTCCTAAAACTAATGAAACCCCCCTTCATCAAAAATAATTCAAATTTTTCCTGAGCTTCCGCACTTAGACTGGTGGTTCGTCACCGTTACATATTGTAGATCATTATTCAGTAATGCTACCTACATACTGCAAGTGTTTTACGTATAATTTTGTCTTTTATATAGAACAGCTTAAAATATCTCTAACAAAGGTTGACTTTTTAGATTTTCTTAATTAGTGATTACAACTCAAAAAAAATTTAACATAACCTATTCTATATTTCTGCTGATTTACGACGAAGACTGTGTGTATTGATTTTACACCGATAAATTTTTTTTTAGTAAAATGACATAAAAATCTTTCTACAAAATGAAGACATATATAGGTATACACATATCTGGATGGATATTTACTTTTCCATCTTATCCGACGGCCGGAATTCCATGAAAACTAATGCGGTTTGACGTCAGGAACCAAAAGCGCCCCAGATCATAGTGCTGATTCGAGTTTAATCATGCAGGAACATTTATTTTTTTTTTCTTTATGGACGTCTACTTTGCCATTGAACCCTTCAAATAGTAATTGAACATATTCATTGATCTCGGTTCTGGGATTTCTCCTTCTTTACGCTGGACTTGATGTACTAAATGCCGGTACAGAACGATTTGCCATTTCCCTTTTTCCTTTGTTTTTTTTGCGCAGGATGTCCCTTGTGACATTCCTTAATGTTTAATATCCTTTTAGGATCCCCAATGTGGATAAAATGAACCTGTTCCGCCTGACTGGCTGTTTTTAACAGTTTGTGGGGAGACAAATGAGGCCGCTGCTGTAAAGCCAGCTGCATCTGCTCTTAATTTATTTCGTTTATGGTTAATTCTTGGCCTGATGTCTTCGGAAATCTTATAGACTTATTCCTTGGATTCTACACTGCGCGAACGATTTGACAAGACAGAGCTCGTTTTCTTCTTCCTTTCATATTCGTATGTCACTTTTGAACTTAAGGAAGCATTGCTTCGTCGGGGCGCGTTCAGTTTTTAAGCTTGATCGCAGCCGGCTCACACGCGTCAGCATTTTGTGTAGCATATTGCTATATGCAATACGCTACGACCATAACAATGCAGAGTGGTCTACACCACCCGTGGTTCAGACGACGCTGAAGAATGGTCGACTGAGCTAGCCGGTCTTAAACATAGGCCTCATCACTGCGGGCGCTCAATGTGTGTCTCGACCTACGACCCAATGCGATTCCTCACCACTCGGGTTCTACTTGTCCGATGACGCATCGAAGACACATCCCTGAAGGCTCGTTAGTCTTTGATCAGACCTCGACATCCCTCTCCGTGTGGTAAGCCAGAGTTACATCGACAAGATGGTAACCCAAAAAAATCCAGCCGGTCGATGTCTCTCTGCCTTCCCTCACCGAGATGCTGAGGAAGCCTTGCGATCAGTAACCTAAAGAAGTGATCACTAAGCTTTCCCGGCGCAACATCTCACTCTGATCTCCGACGGGCGATTGTTCAAGGGTGTGTCTCCAAGGCGTCGTCGAAGTAGTGACATGCTGGCACTCATCCTAGAATTTGTGGGAATTTATGAGCAAATGAGATTCCTGCGACAGGCTATCTGCCGCAGGGTTACCATGTAGGAAGGGATTAACGTAGTGTAGCATTACTATGCTAGGGAGTAAGGGAAAAAGGGAAGAAATTGTACTATTGTCCAAAAGGTATGTCGGCCGCTAGGCTGGGAATGTCCTAAGCGGCACATTGGCATCCTGTAGTTTGCCAGTGAAGCTGGCTGGATGCCTTATTAGGGCTACCAGGAATAAGTGACAATAGAGAGACGACGTTTCCAACTGATGATCACTGCCGGATGTCTTTGGCGTGATAGACTCCTAACAGTTTTCCCTGCAGATCTTCAAGCTCATAATAAGCGTTTCCTTTCTTGGCCCTAACACGACATTTAACAAATTTCCGTCCCAGTTTAGCACTGGTCTGCTGCTGGAAATTGCTTTGGGCAAAATTCCGTCTAAATACCTCTTGACCAACTGTGAACTCGACAGGTTTCGCCCTGAGATTGTAGGCTTTTGAACCCTGCTCGAATGCGTGTTGTAAATTTTCCAGCACTCTCGCACGGATCAATCTCATTTTATCTTCTGCGTCTACTCTCAATGGCTCATTAAGAGTTCCAAGGCTCCTCAAGATGGAATAGGAGCTGCCATGTTCTATCATTTGCTGACCGAAGAGTGTTCGATAGGGAGAGAAACCAGTAGCTTGATGGAAAGAGCTCCTGAGGGAACTAGCTACATGGCTTAGTTTCTTATCCCATCTCGTGTGTTCCTTCCTAATATATGCTCTAATCCCCGACAATAGAAACCTATTTACTCGCTCTGAGGCGTTTGCTTGCGGCGAGTAAACTGCCGTTCGCATGTGCTTCACCCCATACTTTTCCAGTAATCTGGTGAACTGAGTCGAGCAAAACTGGACTCCATTGTCAGAGACGATCACTTCTGGGACCACGAACACGTGGAACACTTCCGTCTCAATGAAATGGCACACATTGAGTGAAGACGCTTTTCTCATAGGTTTGAGAATCGGAAATTTTGAAAAGTGGTCAAGAACTATTAAGATGCAGACGTTTCCTTTCACTGACCTGGGATATGGACCTAGAAAATCAACATACAGCTTCTGCCATGGTCATTCTGTCACAGACTGGACTCTCATAGGTGGTCGCAGAATAGTATTGGGAGCTTTCGTTTCCTTACACACGTCACAGGCGCCTACGTAATTTCTGACATCAACTGTCATTCGTGGCCAGTACAGATGTCTTCGCAGACGTTCCAGTGTTTTCCCTATACCTCCGTGTGAAGCTAGTGGCGGATCATGAGCTCTCGAAATAACGTCGGAGACAAGCCCTCGTGGAATCCAAAGCTTCCAAGCTTCTTCTTCCTGAATAGGATCGCCTGTTCTCGGAACTGTCCGAATGTAAATGAAGTCATCCCTGACGCAAAGATCTGGTAGTTTGCTAGAAGTCGTTTTAACCTTATGCCTCAGTTCCTCATATTCCAACGAGTTGGAATATGGCGAACTAAGGTCAACTTCCGGGCCAGGATCTTCGTTTGTGTTCAGGCTGTCACAATGAATGCGTGACAGCGCATCAGGGACGACGTTCAGGCTTCCTTTTCTGTGCTCAATAGTGAAGTCGAAGCCCTGAAGCTTCAGACTCCACCGCGCAAGTCTACCGCTGAGGTCCTTTTGAGACATCAGCCATTTCAAGCTCGCATGATCCGTCATTATCTTAAACGGCATGAGTTCTATGAAGGGCCGGAACTTCTGTACGCTCAAGATTGCAGCTAAGCATTCTTACTCTGTGACGGTGTAATTTCTTTGTGCTGAGTTCAACTTTCTCGAGACATAGGCTATTGGCTTCTCGTGGCCATCGTCATCTAGTTGAAGCAGCACTCCTCCAATACCTTGTTGGCTCGCATCGCACTGGATGACGAATGGTTTGGTGAAGTCTGGACTCAGTAGCAACGGAGCAGAAGTAAGTTTTTGTTTAAGTAGATCAAGAGACGTCTGGGCTTCAGGTGTCCATTTGAACTGACTAGGGTTTTTCAAGGTGTCTGTAATGGAGGCAGTCAAATCAGCATAGTTCGGGATGAACCGTCTATACCATCCCGCCATACCTAGTAGGCGTTGGGCTTGCCGAACAGTTTTAGGTGACGGATAGTCAACTATGGTTGAAATTTTGTCAGGGTCAGTTCTCATACCTCCTTTTCGACAATGAATCCCAAGTATTTGGTCTCTTTGATACAAAACTTACTCTTCTCGACGTTGATAGTAAGGCCAGCTTTCCTCAAACAATCTGCCACATGGGCTAGCAGCGTGAGATGAGTATCGAAGTCTGAAGACAGAATTAATAAATCGTCTAGACGAGAACGTTCTCACGAAGATCGAAAGGAATGACTTTATCCATGAGGCGGCACATAGTCTGTGGAGCGTTGCATAGGCCGAATGGCATCACTGTGTACTGATAGAGAGGATAACCAGGTACTGTAAAAGCGGTCTTCTCTCTGGAATCAGTGTCTAGTGGGATCTGCCAGAATGCGTCTTTAAGGTCCAGGCTTGTTATGTAATTTGCCGGAGGAAGTCGACTCAGAAGTGCGTCTATCTGCGGTAGCGGATAGGCATCCTTCTTCGTAACAGAGTTGACCTTCCTGGCGTCAAAACAAAGCCGGACCTTTCCAGGCTTCCTTACCAAAACAACTGGAGAGCTCCAAGGACTCTGGCTCTCCTCTATCACATCCAGTGATAGCATTCGCTCTAATTCAGCATCCATTAAACTTTGCACTGCCGGCGAAATCGGATAAAAACGCTGTTTTATCGGGTCGGCGTCATTCGTTTCAATCTTGTGAGTGACCAGTGATGTTTTCCAAAGGCCTAAAGAGGCGAAAGAGGGGAAAAGCTGTTTTGTGGCTTCTAAGCGTTGGTGATCGAGACTAGAAAGAATGTGGCAGTCGATGTCAGAGGTAACTATTCCACTTGGATTCACTTCTGCGACTATACCCAGGATATCTGGAGCCAACCCAAATAGACGCCAGAAGTCTATTCCCAGATATAGTGCCTGTGTGAGCCCAGGAACCACGTAAAAACGCACATTTTGGGACTTACCACGGAAAGTGACGTCCAAGTTCACATGACCATGAACGGTCGTCATGGCACCATTAGCTACTTGGACCTGTGTCTGATACTTCTTCCATTCGACATCTGCTTCCGCAAGCTTCTCTAGAGCTCCCTGGCCTAGAATACTGACAGTGGCACCACTATCAAGTAATCCATTCTCAGTTCGCCCGAGCAGCTTTACTTCGGCGTACGGTCGAATGTCGTTTGGCATCGACACGGAAATCTGTGCCAGTTTTTTTCTTTCTAGTTTCATTCGTCGACAGTATTCCCACCAATGAACGGTTGATCGTTTTCTTTTCGGTCTCATATCCCGGTCCGGAAACATAATGTCAGCTAACTCCGCCACTGAGGAGAAGATTCGGTCTCTGGCTGCTTTGTATTTCTGCAGACGCCTATGATACGGCGTCAGCGGATGTAAAACTGGCTCACGCCCACTCGTCATATCAGAGCTTGGTGGCCGTTTTAAAACAAAAATGACAGGAGGCCAAATCTCCTGCTCAGTAACTTTGTCAGCTACGCGTGCTATAGGTGTCAACGGGACATCGAAAATCAAAGACTCTTCTAGAGAAGTGTCTAACAAGGTCATGGGCTCCCCAGAAGTGGAAATGGAGACCTCGAAGATCTGCGGAGAAGTCTATTAAGTTCTCCGCCTCTATCGGTGCAATATTCGTACTATCAGGTGTTGTACTGATATCACCAGAATCACTGAATGATATCAGAGGGCATATCAGGGAGTTATCGCTAGTGTCTGGAGGGTTCGTTGCAGTTGCTGCTTGCGACGTTGACGCTGGTCGGAAAGAGATTGTGGTATTCCCGACCCGTCTCTCGTTTTTCTGTCTGCAATACCGGCAATCAGGTTTGAAAACATTCTTGCGTCCGCATCCATAGCAGAACACAACTTGTCTCTCCTGCCTGCAGTCCTGATAAAAATGACCGGACTGGCCACAATTCCAGCATATAATAGGGTGTTTGACTTAGGCTGTTGTCACTGCCTGTTGCTACTGCCAGTTCAGGATCTAAGGTCAGAAGATTGTCAACTTCATGCACTCGTTGGTTCCGGTAAAGGTTCCAACTACCAGCTGTCGCAATTCGTGTCTGCGTAGCTTGGATACGCGTGACTAGCGATCTCAGCTGTCCTATCGTATCCGTGGGATGCAAACAGATTTTTTCCTGAATCTCCGGCAGGCTTTTGCTTTCTGGATATCAGCTGAAATCTCGTTTTCAAATCGTCCTTGGGCGTTCCCCATTCGGTGTACAATCCCATCTTGATAACTTCCCAAGTTGGAAACGGATTTTGACGTAATAGTGACCAATACCAGTCCTTCGCTGGTCCTGTCAGTAGTGTAATCATATTTCTTACTAACAACCCAAAATCCCCTTCTAGAGCGGAGTGCGTAAGCGCTTCGACTCTGAAGATGAATTCGTCAACTGATAGTTCTGCGTTATTCCCATTATAGGTCAGGTTCCATCTCCTGATGGGACTGCCTGATCGTCGGTATCCCACATTTGCAGGAACACGCATAGGTGGTGGGGGTTGAGGTGGTTGAGGTGGTATAAAGTTCGGTCTGGACTGATTTGTAGCCTGACCAAAAGGTTGACCAGAAGGTTGACCAAAAGGTTGACCAAAAGGTGGTGATGGTCTCCTAAATGATTGCCTTGCCCGTGTAGGGAAATCGTTTGACGGCCTCTGATTGCTCCTGGACGAAGGAGGTCGTGTGAAGTCTACTGGCGGCATTGCTGCTGCTACTTGCTGTCTGATACTGTCCCCTAACTCAGACCGCAAAACATTTAAACCCTGATAGAGACCTCTGTTTATTAGGTCTTCCATCTTTATGCTCAAGCCTGCTATCAGCGCATCCGTAGCAGCTGAGGTGTTGTGGTCTTGAGCTGTATGCCCCGGACTGTCTTGTCTAGTACTCGGGTTCACGAAGGTTCTTGAATGCAAATAAGGCATTCCTGGGGACAAGGATCGTCGATTCGAAGGTGGTAAGTCAAAGTTAGGCAAATCAAAGGTTGGCAATGAGTCGCGCCTTGTCGACTTCGCGGGCTTCACCTTCTTCGGTCTCTTTGGGATTGCACCAGAATATTCACTGAAGTCCTGTTGCGTAGTTAGGACAACTAGAATGTTCACCTATCCAATGCTGCAGGCATGCCTGGTGGAAAATATGCTCGCATACAGTCATGACCGGCTTCCGATCGACTGACCAGCTTGCGTCCCGGCAGATAGAACATGGTTCAGACAGCATTGTCATACTGTTTGTCGCAGGAGGTGGTGTCCTCATTGTAGCCATAATGAATTTAGACGTAAGTCAGGTAAAAATTGTCAAATCAGGGTTTAGGATGGTTATCCCAAAAAAATTCAAGAAGTTTGCACGTTTGGAAGAGACACGCTCTTCACAATGTGATGATGGCTAAATACTATTTTAAAGTCGAAGGTTTTGGGCGAGATACTCAAATTCAGACAAAAGTTTTCCCAAACGTTCGAAGAAATTGAAAAAAAAATTTAGAAAAACAAGAATTCGAAAAGTTAATTAAGGCTTCTCAAATCGAGATAGTCTAAAGAATGAATTCCAAAACAAAAAAACCAATGTCGGGAAGCGTTAACAACCTCGTCGAATAAAAATCTTCAAAAAATTCTGAAAATTACGAAGGATCCAAAAAGATCACGAAAACAATTCAAGCGTTTCAAAAAAAATTTTTTAACAAAGATCATACAATTTATCCTTCACTTCCAGGAGCTAACTCTCAACGTAAGGCGACAGGCCGCTCTCCCTCTTCCAAGGTCAGAAACAGGATACAGGCAAGTGACGTGAATAGTGCTTGAAAAGTCTGAGCTCTTGCAGAAATCTGGGAAGAGTAAAGTCGGAGGTATCAGAGACTGAGAATGTCACTAGAGATTCTTCAGCCAGGCAGTTAGCAGTATGCCAACTCCTGATTACTGAAGATCTCCAGCATCAATCCCATCCTCCGAGAACTCTTTCTCCTCTCCTCACCGGATGATCGTATCCAGTCAGTTCGCTAGCCGGGCAGAGTCATGAGTCTGGTCAACTAATTAGCTGGAAGCCAAGAAGCTGTCTCTCAGATTCATAACTCTGTCCAGCCAGTTGGCTGACAGAGACACGTCTCCACAAGAGTTCACACAAAAATTTTGGTGAGGCCACCCACCATTTCCATGGCAGAAGGCCAGCGGGAAAGATCAAATTAAAAAACAATTCCAAAAACTACTGTTCAGACTTGAGGCTTGACCGAAGTTATGGAACTATGTATAGAGTGATTGGTTAGGACGTGAAGTCCAAACTGCCAGCCTGAGCGAACAGATCACTCGGTAACAGTGTTGACACAGGGCGGCATGCTAACACCTCGGATATGTGGCGGAGAATGTGGGGGGGTTCCCAAAAATACCTGCCGCTGTCACCAACCATAATAAAAAAAAAAGTTCTTCATGCCTACATACAAAAGCCTAGCACTCACTCAGTCCTGAAGGGACCTTTACGTCACTTACCTACATTCTACTGAAGGCGCAGATGGCATGCCTTCCTTGCCAAGCCCCATCCTCCCATTGAACAGCTTAAAATATCTCTAACAAAGGTTCCCTGACTTTTTAGATTTTTTTAATTAGTGATTACAACTCAAAAAAAATTTAACATAACCTATTCTATATTTCTGCTTATTTACGACGAAGACTGTGTGTATTGATTTTACACCGATAAAATTTTTTTTAGTAAAATGACATAAAAATCTTTCTACAAAATGAAGACATATATAGGTATACACATATCTGGATGGATATTTACTTTTCCATCTTATCCGACGGCCGGAATTCCATGAAAACTAATGCGGTTTGACGTCAGGAACCAAAAGCGCCCCAGATCATAGTGCTGATTCGAGTTTAATCATGCAGGAACATTTATTTATTTATTTTTTTCTTTATGGACGTCTACTTTGCCATTGAACCCTTCAAATAGTAATTGAACATATTCATTGATCTCGGTTCTGGGATTTCTCCTTCTTTACGCTGGACTTGATGTACTAAATGCCGGTACAGAACGATTTGCCATTTCCCTTTTTCCTTTGTTTTTTTTGCGCAGGATGTCCCTTGTGACATTCCTTAATGTTTAATATCCTTTTAGGATCCCCAATGTGGATAAAATGAACCTGTTCCGCCTGACTGGCTGTTTTTAACAGTTTGTGGGGAGACAAATGAGGCCGCTGCTGTAAAGCCAGCTGCATCTGCTCTTAATTTATTTCGTTTATGGTTAACTCTTGGCCTGATGTCTTCGGAAATCTTATAGACTTATGCCTTGGATTCTATACTGCGCGAACGATTTGACAAGACAGAGGTGGTCTTCTTCTTCCTTTCATATTCGTATGTCACTTTTGAGCCGGCTCACACGCGTCAGCATTTTGTGTACCATATTGCTATATGCAATACGCTACGACCATAACATACGTGAACATTCCAAAGCTGTTTCAATTATTAAAACTTCAGAAAATACACGCATGAGGTCAATGAGAGCCGCTTGCCGGTTTTCCATATATTAAGGAGAGCCACACCATAGTATTTAAGTACAGAAATTGAAATTAGACAGCAAGCAGCTTTCTTTAAGTGTGGATATTATGATTTCATCTCTAATAACTCCAATTCCCGAACCGCTTTTTCAAAAATCATTCACAAATCGCCGAAGTTTAGCTCCAAAACTAAAAATAGTTTTTGACAAATCAATAATCATTTTTTTCCATTGAAATGCTCCATAATGTCGGTAAGGAACATGAAATCAAGTTCCATTTCCTAATTCTGGATAGTTTTTTTTTCTTTTTCTTTTGCAAATGTTATGATAGGATTGTGGAGTGCATAAGGTAAATATTGTTAGTTGACCATAAGGAGAGATCACTGGGCTATTCATCTGTTTCGTAATTTAACCGTAATCCTTCTAAAAAGATCTTTAATTGACGATGAGTCTTGGCATTTGTGTTGTACCTTGAAATAATGGTACTTTTGATTTAATACTAGATATATATACATATACGACTCAAGTTTGATATATTTACATGTATGTACCTTGAAATAATGGTACTTTTGATTTAATACTACACTTTAATTATCGCTTAATACTGTACTTTCAATTATCGCAATCTAATTACAACACTTCCGCACGTTATTACTTTCGCTTGTTAACACTGCAACGTCTAAGACAAGACTCTTCTTCTGGCTATGACAACTGTTATATTTATACCCTAGAAAATCTCCAGATTATTCTCGAGTGTTCTATTTTCCAGAAGCTTCTTGACTGTTCTATTCATTCTATTCCTGAACCTTCCTGTAGATACCATAATCAATTCTCCGAACCTAAAGTCGTTTACTTCTCCATTGCTAGTAGATGTCACCAGTTGTCTCTTTCTATTGCACGTAACAATATATACATATACGACTCAAGTTTGATATATTTACATATATGTACCTTGAAATAATAGTACTTTTGATTTAATATTATATTTATATTTATGTGGCTCTAATTTTTGATATGCTTACCTATATATACCTTTGAGCCAGTGATATACTTGTATATATACGTATGTGCCTTTGCGGGTAAATGAAGAATTACCTATCAGTAATTATAACGTGAACATGAACCGTTAAGAGATTTAATTTCTCCTCTTACTTTCCTGGAGCCCTCTCGTATGAAGGTCGTCTAGTTCCGCCTAGTCTCTCTTTCCAGGTCAACTAGGCACTCTGAAGAATTATGCCCTCAGAGTCAGATGGGAGGATGGGGCAGGCAAAGAAGGCAGAACATCTGCGCCTTCGATGTTATACAGGTAAGTGACGTAAGGGTCCCTTCAGGACCGAATGTGTGCCGCCTTTTGTGTTGATAGGCACGAAATTTTTTTGATTATGGCTGACGGCAGCGGCAAGTGGAACCTCCTCACACTCTCCGCCAATAGCTGAGGCGAACTAGCGTGCCGCCCTGCAGTCAACGCTGCCCGTCGAGTGATCTGTCAGCTCATGCTGACAGTCGGGACCTTACGTCCCAAGCCAATCACTCAACATAGTTACATAACAACACCGAAAATTCGCTTTTGCTTTCACATCAAAAACCGAAAACTTTTTTTTCGGTTAAATAGATGTAACATTTAATTATCATAAAAGCTGTATGATGAGAGTTCATACCAAAAACGTATTTTAATTTTACTTCGAAATCCCCATCCATATTATAATATGTTATGGTCGTAGCGTATTGCATATAGCAATATGCTACATGAAGACTGAAGCGTGTAAGCCGGCTGCTGTCAGCATAAATCTTGAACGCACCCCGATCGAGAGAGGTGCGTTTCCTCTAGCTCGAGGTGACATGTTGACGGCAGAAAGAACAAGTAAGAAGAAAGATTCGATTATCAAAAATCCTCAACGACATCTGGCCCAAAAAGGTAATAATCTTGATAAATCTTGGTAGTGTCTCATCCAATAAATAAAAACCCTTAGAAATTTCCAGAAAGTACCGGATAAATAAGAAGGAAAACAGAAAAAGAAGAAACTGTAGTGGTTCTACTTCATAACGAGAACAGGACAAATAAATTGGTTCTTAATTAGAATTCCATTACTATCAGGAATCTTATGAAGTGATAATTTTACAAAATATTTCGTGCACAAGGAAATGAGTGTACTGTTTCGCAAAAGCAATGAGAAAAATTTGACTGCGAAATGTACTTTAAGTAGAGAAACTGAGGGCAGTGTAGAAGGAAAAAGGGGTCCCTTGAGACTCTGATTTGTACTATTGTGACATTCTTTGAGCCAGAGCATTGTGAATACCAAAAAAGGTCCGTGGACTCGTTTTGTCCAACTGTACAAGAGAAGGCTCCAAAAGACTCATAGAAATGGATGTTCTACACACGTTCTCAAATTATAAAACAACGGAAAAGGGTTGAGCCGACAATTTTTTTTATATATGTCTCTGCGATAACTGTAACGCGGAACTTTACTCCTATAAAAGGTAATGTTTTCGCATTGATCGCGGTAGGTCGAATCAAACAAATAAACTATTTTAGGAATTATCCTTGGGTTGATAACAATCAGAATTCGTAAAATAACAAAGTTTTGTTAGCGCACTTAGGTAATTTATATCCCGTCGCGGAAATCAACTATAATTCGAGTTATGTTTGCTTAGACCCCCGGCGTGGAAATAACAGAAGCAACAAAACTGTAATTCCTAAAAAGGAAAACACCAATTTAGAATGACACCTGAAGTTAACGATTTTGTTCAGGGCAATAATAAGGATTCAAGCTGTCAGTTTCCTGGCGATATGTCGCAAAGCAAATTCATTTCCAAGTAAACTATTGATGAGTGGATGTAAGCTGGAGCTCTAACTTTAACTAAATACAAAGAAAATATTGTATCAAGTTAGATATTTCCAAATTAGGGCTGAAATAATTTCGAAAAGATACGAATACGTGATCTGAAAAAAAAAAACCAACCTACTGACGTAGAAGGAGTGCAGGTGAATGACCTGTTAACTATATAATTATTCCCAATAGAATAAGTTCGATGATAAATAAAAGATGTACTTGATATAGATTTTTGAATAAGAAGAAGATAAAGTAGAGTTGTCATTGACAGAGACTAGAAGTAGCATTCATTCATTTTTGAGAAGAGATTATTTTATGTATAATTATTATTGTATCGTTTTAAAATTAAACGCCGGTGAATTTCTGTTTAATAAAATTTATGTTCAATACGGCCGAGTTTTTATTAATTTAACCAAGTAAATTAACATTCAGAAGTGGGATACTGGAAAAGAGACGCTTCCAACACAACCACGACGGAGTAGCGTTAATAAAAATATATTGGTTATGAGTTCGAGCGAAGGTGAGCAAGAAGAACTGGATAAAACTGTAAGGCAGTACAGCAGTTCAGAGATTAATAAAATTATTGGAGAAGAGTTGATACACAACTTAATGATGGAGAATAGAAACAATTCAAATGGAGAAGACGCAGTGGGGTCCACGGACAGTAGTGTAATTGAGGCGCTTTTGAAACAAAATGCGTTGTTAGTCGAAACATTACGACTTAATACTGCATCCACACTAAACAGTGAAATTAAGTATCAAATCATGCCTGATTTAAATAAATCAATTCGAGCTTTCAGTGGAAAAGAGCCTGAGCATGAAGCAAAGAATTGGTTGAAAACAGTTCAAGGTGTGGCTGAGTTAAACCGATGGCCAGATTCGTTTCGCTTGGAGTGTGTCAGAATACATCTGGAGGGTGCAGCTAAGAACTGGTTCAAGACTAAGGAAATCACAACATGGAATGATTTCGAAGACGAATTCAAAAAAACATTCATTGCTTCAGCGAATGTTTCTGAGAGATGGAAACTTCTACTTGAACGAAAGCAGAAGAGAGGTGAGGATATTATTGATTACTTTTTTGATAAATTGCGAATGTGTAGTGAATTACAATTAGAATTCTTTGATGCGAAAATGCAATTAATTGAAGGTATATTATCCAGGGAGTTGAAAGTATTTTTATTAGCACGAACACATAGTGATTCAAACGAAATGCTTGAAGATATTCGTCACTTTACAAAATCAATTAACCTTAGTAATATAGGTATATTGGAGCCTCGAGGAGTAGCGTCTACGCATACGGATGTCAAAATATGTACCAAATGTAAAAATAGTGGTCACACTGAGAACTTTTGCAATGTTGGTAAAGTCAAAGAGGAGATAAAATGTTACAAATGTGGCCGGATTGGTCATTATAAATCTGAGTGCAAGTCTGCTATTGTGTGCCAAGCCTGGTCATATTAGTCGTCAATGTCCTGAAGCTAGAAATGTGGACAAAGTTGTAAGGCCGAGTAACGAAACAAAACCCGCTTTACTAAATGATAATTTAACTAATAAGAGTTCGTACGATGAGAAATATTATCAAGTAGCAAATGTTAACGGAAAAGAGATTAAGGCTTATATCGATAATGGTAGAAAATGTGTGCTTATTAAAAAATCGGTGGCTGATCAACTTCAAATGTATTTTGAACCAAACAACGATATCATTCGAGGGTTTGGAAACGGTGTGTTAAAATCATTGGGTACAGCTACAGCTAATGTAAAAATAGATCAGGGAGAAGTTAAAGTAAAAATTCACATTGTCTCTGATGAATTCTTGCAAATACCTATGTTGATTGGGCAACCTTTTACTGAGGCAGAACATATTACAATTGTGAAAAGAGGAAGAACTTTGAGGATTTTTGAGGAAAATAACAACATGACTGGAGAAGATGATTGTTTAAAACAATTCAATATTCCAGATTTGCCCAAACCAAAAATACATTTATGGACAAAAACAGCGACAGTCATTCCGTCGAATTATATTGGCTTTATAAACGCTTACACCGATAATTCAATTACTGATGACATATTTATAGAGAGTAGCCACAACCGCGAAGGTTCATTTGTTCCGAGATGTGTTGTAAATGCGAATGACGATGGTTTAGCCGTTCCATTTATAAATATGACAGCAAAAGAGATTAATTTTGCTGTAGGAGAGAAGTTGACAAAGGCAGATATTTGTTTTTGTGAGAATGAACAAAACAAAGTTGAACAAAATAATTTATTTTATTTATTTTATTTTATTTTAACTTCAAGTTCCTCCGATAGACTACAGATTCTAAAAATCCAATTATAATCTACCGGTTAACAGTGATACATTCGTGTACAGCTACATACCAATCGTAAAACTAGAGATATATAATTCAATATTAAGAATATCAAAAATATTAAGATTTGGAAAACATTACTGTAAGTAAGATTAATTCAAGTTATGGTTAATTACCAGATATCAAATTCAATATACAAATCACTGGAAGAAAAGAAAATATAACGTATTAGAGATATACAAGTATCAGTTGACTACAGAAGGAAAGAGTAATATTACTTATAGATACTAGGTACTAGATATAAAATAAATGTTCAAATACAAAAGAAAAAATAAAAAGTAAAAAATTAAAATTAAAACTACTACTAAATAGATATAAAATAAATGTTCAAATACAAAAGAAAAAATAAAAAGTAAAAAATTAAAATTAAAACTACTACTAAATACTAGAGAATTAATTCAGTGTTCAAAATTTACTATGATTTTACTACGGTTGTAGAACTCCAGAGAAAAGGAGAAAAGGGCAATCGTAAGTCTCAGAAAACCAATAAAAAGAAAAAGAAGGAAATGAAATGAAATGAAGTGAAAGGGGCAATGAATAAGATTATCTTGGCTGTATGAACTCATCTATAATAAGCTTTTTGAATGTCAGAGGGCTAATGCCAAACAAGTCAATATCAGAGAATTTATTGTTAAATGACTTTTGAAATCTAAATATAGGAGACTTTTCTATTAAATTAGTCCTATGGGTAGGTAAATAGAACAAGTCTTGTTGTCTTAATGTCCTAAATGGGACACTATAATTGATCCTAGATAACAAATAAGGACAATCAATATTACCATTAACCAGTTTAAATAGAAACATTACATCCAAGTACAGTCTTCTATTCTCAAGGGACGTACGAACGTTCAAACTTGTATACCAAAAATCGCGTGAATCTCCTCTGAACTGCCTCCAACTGATCTGAGTATGTCGAGTAGAAAGGATTCCAAACTTGAGAGGCGTATTCCAAAACACTTTTAACAAGAGTATTGAACAATGTAACGAAAGAAGCAGGAAACGAAAACGATTTACCAGCACGAAATATGAAACCCATTAATCGAAAAGCCCTTGATGTAATATGATTCAAATGGGCCCTAAATAGTAACTTTGAATCGAAAAGCACGCCGAGGTCTTTAACGGAATCCACTCGACCTAAGGGAGCATTGTTGACATTGTAATCGAATAAAAGAGGGGAACTTTTGCGAGAAAACGAGATGAGATTGCACTTCGATATATTGATTTCAAAGTTGTTATCAGTACACCAGCCATGAAGGGCACATAAGTCCTGTTGTAAGCTAAGACAATTACTAATGGATTCTATGTTCGTAAATATTTTAGCATCATCTGCATACATTAAGCAATTGGACTTAATATGTGATGGAAGATCATTAATGTACATTAAGAAGATGAATGGACCTAGTACAGTTCCTTGCGGAACACCTGAAATCTGTTCATAGGGACCAGAAAACAGACCATTGAATGCTACTAAGCAATCTCTATTGAGGAGATAAGATGAGAACCAGTGAATGGTATTTGCATGAAAACCTAACCGCGCCATCTTGGTTAAAGCTATTTTGTGACTAATTTTATCGAAGGCTTTAGAAAAATCCGTATAAACACAGTCAACCTGCTTCCCTTGGTCAAGGGAAGTGGCCACAAAGTCCGCAAATGAAACCAAATTCGTGACAGTGGAACGACCTGGAAAAAAACCATGCTGATTATCTGAAATAAGTGCTTTAGTAAGGGGAAGGAGCTGATTATAAATAACTTTCTCAAATATTAGTGCCAGGCTACTAGAGATGGAAACTGGACGATAATTAGTAATTAATCTAGGATCCCCTGATTTGAAAATAGGTGTAACAAAACAGCGCTTCAATATTGAAGGGAAAATTTTCCGGGCAATAGACAAATTAAACAGATCACATAACGGTCGAGCTAATGAGTGCGAGCACTTTTTATAGATAGCATTAGGGATTCCATCAGGGCCAGGGTTCTTATTTATATCCAGTAGATCTAGGACCTTGAGAACTTCCTCTCTGGAGACAGCGTTCAGTTTAATATTATTTAGAACTCCGTTATCTTCTTTTGACATGTTTAATCCAGCACACTGATCACCCGTTGTATAAACTGATTTAAAATGACGAGAAAACATTTCACATGATTTAGTAGTGGACCGAGACACCTCATCATTATATACCATTTCATTTGGATAAGTGTTGGATTTTTTTAAATTTTTACAGAAAGCCCAGAATGCTTTGGGGTTCTCATCTAATGAATTTTCTGTGGTGTTAATTAGCTTTCTATAACATTCATGCAAAAGTTTCTTCGAAATTCTTCTTAGGTAGGAGAATGTGCTATAGATTTCAGGATTACGTCCTTTTTTGTATAGACGGCGAAATCTATCCTTAGTCTCAACAGCAAGTATTAGAGGGCGAGAGAACCAGTGTGGGTACCGTTTATTTCTGCGCTTTACCTCAGGTATAAAGTAATTGATGCCATCATTTAAAATTTGGTAGAAATCACTGAATGACTGTTCTACGTCCGAGTTACATAAATTGGAGAAATCAACATTCTCTAAATAATTATTCAAGCTGATATAGTCACCACGCCTGAAATCGAAATATTTATTATTATTATTTCGCAAAATTTACTATTTATTTTTATTTACTATTACTAAAACTATTACTAATAATGGGTCTTCGATAATTGAAAATTTTCAAATTGGTGCTGAAATTACCAGAGAAGAGAGAGAGATGTTTTTGAAAGCCATGACAGAGTATAGGGATTGTTTTTCAGTATCAATGGGTGAACTCGGATGCACAACTGATGTGAAATTTAAAATAGACTTAGAGAATGACAGCCCTGTGGTTTATAGGCCATACAGATTGAGCCATAGTGAGAGGGAGTATGTTAGAGAACAGGTGGATAAGATGAAGCAGTTTGGAATTATTACTGACTCAGTATCCAATTATGCAAGTCCTATTTTGATAGTGAAGAAAAAAACGGCGATAAGAGAATTTGTATTGATTATCGAGCCTTGAATAAAGTGACGAAGAAAATGAAATACCCGATTCCAGTGATGTCTGACCAGATTGATCGATTGAGTGACAAGAAGTATTTTTCTATACTAGATCTGAAGTGTGGATACTATCAAATACCTGTCGAAGAGAATTCCCGCCATCTAACAGCATTCGTTACTCCAGACGGCCATTATGAGTTTTTACGAATTCCTTTTGGAGTTTGTAATGGTCTATCAAATTTCCAGAATTTGATAAATAGAGTCCTTGGTCCACTGAGATTTACCATTGCGATGGCATATTTTCATGATATCTTATGCCCATCGATGACAGTCAAAGACGGAATTTTTAATTTGATTGAAATTCTAAAAGTTTTACGAGAAGCGAATTTGAAATTAAATATCAACAAGTGTAAATTTCTTTACAAAAAGGTGGAGTACTTAGGTTACGAGATCGGTGATGGTAGAGTTAAACCCAGTAGCGTTAAAATTGATTGCGTCAAGAAATTCGCTGGATTACAAAATGTACAGCAAGTAAGGCAATTCCTAGGCCTAACAAGCTGTTTTCGACAATTTATTCGGAATTTTGCCGTTATTGCTAAACCTTTAACAACATTAACAAAGATGGAAACACCATGGACATGGACACCAGCTGAAGAGGATTCTTTTATGGAACTTAAAATAAAATTAACGGAAGACCCCAGCTCTATTTGGGGCTATTCATTCCCGTAGTACCAAGTTAGCCAATGTCGGGCCGCCCATTTGGTATGGCTTTCGTAAAGCATGATCAACGGACCATGAATACTCCCAGTTTCATATCTTCATGCAAGATATACTTTTATAAACGGTACTGGTAACTACGTTCGGGCCTAGAACTTATTTGCAACGTCTAAAAGAATTGTACTTGGCCTATACAGGTAATACAATCCTTATGGGCGCTATCAGGTGGACCACGTGAAGGTTAAGATGTGCCCAATTCAGTCTGGAGAGGCTTCGAGATTCACCATTTGGATCTTATAGCTGTCCATGCATACTAACCATATAAGCACTACTAACATACATACCTGATTTCCGTTTTATGTCAACTTATCCATACATCAATTAAGACATCCATTCGCCCCTGGGCAAGGCTATGTCTGTCTTTCTCCTCTCACATCCTATGTCTGAGATTTTATTATTTTGACTTACACTAGTACATAACTTCGATTGCATCGTGGGCCATCTGCCTATAGCCTAAGAGCTAGCCACGGAAATAGGGCAGCAATTTATAGAGCGATTAAAACCACCTAATCAGTCTGCCTTAACACCATTATTAATTGATTCGGGCGCCTGGCAGCTTTTCACTGGTGGGGGTGGGCGTGGTATGGCCGTAAAGGGGTTGAAAAATCAAGTGAAGGTGTTCAATTTATAGAGCTCTGGTTTTTGGTGTGATTGTAGCTAATTATGTTCAAAATTCGAAAATAATATTGCCAGGCGATTTGCTTGGGGGAAAAGTAGTGCCAGGTGACGTTAAAGGTGCGTAGAAAAGTGCCGAAGTCGTCTCATTTATAGAGGGCTGGGACTAAATTTTTTCGTTACATTTAACCCTCAGGGTCGTGTGTGCAAAATGACAGGCGAAAATATTGAGCCAAACACCTTGCCAGGCGCCGACAAAGAGCGAGAAGTGCGCGCACGATAGTTAATCAGAGGCTACAGTTATTTTTTATTATGAACGTTGTATGTCATTCTATTGTTATGGATTAAAGGGAGAACATTTTTTATTCATTATTATTCTTTATTTTTAAGCAGTATTATGTGGTGAACCCATAAGCGATTTCAATAAACCTCATCTGCGATTAATCGATATAAAAAATATCGATCAAAAAATATATTATTATATATATAAATATAGTATATATACCGAGTGGAGTTAATTTTGTTGGGTTTTTGACATTCGCGTTTCCCCATACACTACTGATATAGTTTGCTCTAAGAAGTTGTTGATGCAGCTCTGTTTTACATGGCGGCAAATTCGCTGCATCAACATTTTAGAATCTTCGGCTGAATGGCTTATTGACGTCCTTGAATTCGAAAGTTTTTGTGAAAATTTTGAATCTTGCCTCGTTGACGTCATCGGTTTGTTGGACGCCATAGATTCGGCAGACAAATTTCTCTAATACTGGATATACAGTATCCCTTGCATCCGATGAATGAAGATTACACAGGCTCGAACAAGTTTCTTGAAATTCTAAGCTCTTTTCGAGCAGAGCAAACGGCCTGGTTTTGCCTTTTTTGAAGAACGCCGGATTGTAATCACAGCCCATTAAAGCGTGAAATCCTGGCAATGCGCTGGCCAGTGATTGGCCTAAGTTGTTGTATAGTGAACTAATGTCGATGTACCTTTGATTATTGCCTACACCGGCATCCATCAAAATTCGCACAGAATTTTTTACGCGATGCATTATAATTAGAATTTCGGTGTCGGAGCTTTTAATAACAATATTAGCGTCGAAATCAATGTTGCAAACGTGATAATTTTCGTGTCCGCCTCTTCGTGATTACCACACGACAATTGTTCGTCTATCGATTGTTGAACAGTTTCGTTTACGGACTTGTAGCAATAACAATTAAGGGTTTTCCAATAAGAGGTGTTATTTTGATATTCAAAGAAAAATGCCATTTTTTAAGATAAATGATCGGATCTTTATTTCATTATAAAGAGGAAGGTATGCCGTTAATAATGGAAAATAACATCAGCCAAATGACCACCACGACCACGCCTACAGGACCATATCCTTTTCATGAAATTTTCCATAACTAAATCGCAAAGTGGCTGCCCTATGTCCTCGATAGCCTCACGAATTCCATCTTTGAGGTCTTGAATACACGCTGGGCTGTTGGCGTAGACCTTCTCTTTCACGTGGCCCCAAAGGAAGAAGTCGCAAGGTATTAAGTCACACGGTCCGGAAACTTTTCCCGTAAAAGATCAATGGTTTCGATGGCTTGTAAGGCACGTAGCGCCGTCTTGTTGAAAGTAAACGTTGTCCAGATCAATACCATCCAATTCCGGCATTAAAAATCATTAATCATCTGTCGATAGCGCAGTCCATTCACCGTAACTGTTGCTCCAGCCTAACTTTTGAAAAAGTAAGGTCCAATGACCCCGCGGGACCATAAACCGCACCAACAGATAGAGAGGCTTTTCAACAACAACTCTTGGGTCTTCCGAGCCCCAGATGCGACAATTTGGTGGAAATGGGCCTCATCACTCAAGATGAGTTTTCGATGGAATTCCGGATCATTTTCATGCATTTCAAGGACCCAATCAGCAAAGACTCGACATTGTTGATGATCGGCCGGCTTGAGTTCTTGTGTTAACTAAACTTTATAAGCCTTAAGACCCAAATCTTTATGCAAAATACGGTGTAATGACGTTTGTGGAATGCCTAATTCCAAAGAACGACGAGGAATGGACAAACCTGGGTTTTCTTCAACACTTTCGGCTACAGCAGCAATATTCTCGGGTGTTCTTGAGCGACGTGCACGGGTTTTATTCTTCACATCACTAACTTGTCCCGACAGCTCGAATTTTTCTACTAATTTCTGTATTGCGGTCAGGGGCGGATTTGATCACTTGGCCGCCCTAGGCCTATGGAAGATTGCCCCCCCTACTCCCTGTAAAACACGAATGATCTATATCCAGTGAAGGGACCCCAGGCTAGAATTAGCGGAGTAGGCTGCCTCATAAATCGGAGTAGATTTGAAAAAAATGGTAGTAGAATTAAAAATAACACTTTCCAACGAATTATTTTATTTAAAAAAAAACGAAAAAGTATAAAAATGTAATGAAATACCCACAACTACAAGAAAAAATCGCCGCCCCCTAAATCTGCCGAACTAGGCCCGGGCCTACTCGGCCTATAGGGAAATCCGCCCCTGATTGCGGTCCGACAAGGTGCTTCACGATGACCCAAAAATGTTCGAGTTTTACGAACCGTCTCTGCCACATTTTCACCATTTTTATAGTGAATTTTAATAATTTCAATGCGTTGTTGAATCGTGTATCGTTCCATTTTTATTAATGGCGTAGTTTCTACTTGTCAAATGTCAAAAAATGACAGCCCCAAAAGTGACATCTACCGAAATACCGGGCTAATTAAAATAACACCTCTTATTGGAAAACCCTTTATTAAAATTCACATATACGGTTTTTTGTCCAATAAATGTTGCCACTTCATTGGTCGCCCAGTGTTCGATTAAAAAGCGTACAAGCGCTTATTCGAAGCAGTTATTCCGTAGCTCTTTAGTAAACACGGCAGGCCTCGTATGTTCTGGTCCCGAAATAACGTAGACCTGATTTTGAAGTCCATCTCTTCTTTCGTGTTCATTGTTTTTGATGGACGGGGAAAAGTATTGATCAAAAACAAGATGTTGTTGCTTTGAATCTTGTCACCATTTGGAGAATTTTTTTAGAAATGCTGCCGAATGTTTTTGGAACTTCCTTGATTAAATGAAGCATAAAAAACTCATCTCTTAGGTTCAGAGCGGTTTCACGGATGCTATCGGTTATTTTTAAAGATAGATACGTCGATTCATCTACAGTGACGTGTGCGGGACACACAATGTTCTGATTGTGCATGAAAATGATCTTTAATTGTGTACCAAATCTTTTAGAAATTCTATCCCTCATCCGCTGCGGTCTATATTAATCATCTTCATCCTCGGAGTCCTCTTGGTGTAATTCCCGTAAATTACTCTTAAATTTTTATAAAATTTTATACAATTTAATAAATTTTTATAACTTTTTACTCTTATTATAGAGTATTGATAGTTCTTTTTTATGAACAGTTATAACAGTAGTTTTCATACTTAAATATTCAGAATAATTATCAAGATATCTATCCGTTTCTGTTACCGTGTTTTCATGTACAATTACATGCACGAAATTAAAACAAAAAAAAAAAAAATTGCATGATTTTAATTGGTAAAAAATAAACAATTAACATAGTGAATGTTAATACTGCTTAAAAATAATGAATAATAATGAATAAAAAATGTTCTCCCTTTAATCCATAACAATAGAATGACATACAACGTTCATAATAAAAAATAACTGTAGCCTCTGATTAACTATCGTGCGCGCACTTCTCGCTCTTTGTCGGCTCCTGGCAAGGTGTTTGGCTCAATATTTTCGCCTGTCATTTTGCACACACGACCCTGAGGGTTAAATGTAACGAAAAAATTTAGTCCCAGCCCTCTATAAATGAGACGACTTCAGCACTTTTCTACGCACCTTTAACGTCACCTGGCACTACTTTTCCCCCAAGCAAATCGCCTGGCAATATTATTTTCGAATTTTGAACATAATTAGCTACAATCACACCAAAAACCAGAGCTCTATAAATTGAACACCTTCACTTGATTTTTAAACCCCTTTACGGCCATACCACGCCCACCCCCACCAGTGAAAAGCTGCCAGGCGCCCGAATCAATTAATAATGGTGTTAAGGCAGACTGATTAGGTGGTTTTAATCGCTCTATAAATTGCTGCCCTATTTCCGTGGCTAGCTCTCCGTCTACTAGCATCTACTACAGTACCCACACAGCCAAAAATCTCAATTTCAATTTCACTAAGGTAAATTTACCTCGCCTTGAGAAGTGCCAATTCGCGCCCATAGCACTCAACTAACTATACCACACTACTGTACGCACTCTCTTGGGAGATGCCAAAGCGATCAACAAAACACCAAAAACAAAATAACCAACAAATTTCATCTATCAAGTATGCATGCTTTCCTCTTATACAGCTTACCTTGTTCAGCATTGCGCTTCACAGACTACTTCCCCCCCCCCCCCCCCCCCAGCGACAAACAGACAATAAGATGCACCCAATTGCTTATGCTAGTAGGCAGGCAACAAAGGAAGAAGCGAGATACCACTCTACAGAACTTGAAGCATTATCCGTAGTGTGGGTACTCGAGAAGTTTAGAGTATATCTCATTGGTGTAAAGTTCTTAATCGTTACTGATTGTAATGCACTGAGGAGTTCATTATCCAAAAAAGATCTCATTCCGCGAATTGACAGATGGTGGTTAAGGTTGCAAGAATTTGAATTTACTATAGAGCATCGTGCCGGGAAAAGCTTAAACACGTCGACGCTTTAAGTCGTAACCCATTTTGGCAGCCGGAAGAAACCAAAAGCATTGCAGAATTGGAAGTAAAGTATACAACATTAGACGAGTACGATTAGCTATTTATGATGCAAGAGGATGATCCAAATATTATTAACATTGCTGAAGTATTAGTCAAGAGCCCTGTGACTGTGGAAGATAAACGCATTCATGCTGAATATACGATTGAAGATGGCAGAGTCTATAAAGTGGAGAGTGACAATATTAAATGGTATGTTCCGAAGAAGGCGAGATGGCAAATAGTTACTAAATTGGGTCATATTGCTTTAGATAAAACTTTATCCAAGGTTCGGGAGAAATATTGGTTTCCAAGAATGAGAAACTATATTAAGAACTTCATTGGATCCTGCATCGAATGTCTTTACCATAAGAAGCCAGGTGGTAAGAAGCCAGGGTTTCTCCATTCCATCGATAAAATTGGGATACCATTTCATACTGTTCATGCAGATCATTTGGGACCATTTGTACGAGGCAAAAAGGAAGTCAATACCTGTTAGTAATCATTGATGGTTTTACTAAGTTTTGTATACTCAAACCCGTCCGAAGCGTGGAATCTGAAACTACAGTTAGAATATTCGAAGAAATCATTCACTGATCAAGGAACTTCATTTACTGGGAGACCGTTTAAGAAATTTTGTGAAGAGCGAAGAATTATTCATGTGAAGAATGCAACCGCAACACCTCGAGCTAATGGACAAGTTGAGCGCTTGAATCGAAGTATTACCCCTATGCTAGCGACGCTGTGTTTAAGAATAGATGGAAGTGACTGGGATGAGCAAATTGGTTTTGTTCAGTGGAGTCTGAATAATACAATACATGCTGTTTTACGGAAAACCCCATTTGAGGTACTATTTAATTATGAGCCAAGAAGTCCCAACGCTAATCCAATTGACGACGAGTTCAGAAATGAAAACATAAATCATGATATATTAACAAACAGAAGAAATATTTTGGAGAATATACGAGCTTATCAATCGGAACAACGAAGAAGGTACAATAAGAAACGATGTGCAGCCGATAAATATTTACCGGGAGATATGGTTATGGTCCTTCGAGAACATGTGTCTACTGGGGAGTCCACCAAACTACAAACCAGATATAAGGGACCATACGTAATCACCGAAGTACTTCCAGGAGATCGATATCGAATCTCAGACATTCCTGAGATGAGACGAACTCAACGACGATATGAAGGAATTGCAGCCGTAGACCAATTGAAAAGGGTTGTTTTACCTAATGATGATTTCTCTGAGAGCACCGATAGTGACGCTGATTTACCAAATGATGCCCCAGAAGCTCAATCTGATGTTGATGTTAGCAGGAAGACGACTTCAACTAATAACCAAAGTGTTAGTCTGAAAGATGTCCCTCACGACATGCAAGGTGTTAAGCGAAGCCACAGAGTTAAAATTACTCCGAAATATTTGGAAGAGTATCTACCCTAAATCGAGGACGATTACATGCAGGATAGCCGAATGTTAACTATATAATTATTTCCAATAGAATAAGTTCGATGATAAATAAAAGATGTACTTGATATAGATTTTTGAATAAGAAGAAGATAGAGTAGAGTTGTCATTGACAGAGACTAGAAGTAGCATTCATTCATTTTTGAGAAGAGATTATTTTATGTATAATTATTATTGTATCGTTTTAAAATTAAACGCCGGTGAATTTCTGTTTAATAAAATTTATGTTCAATACGGCCGAGTTTTTATTAATGTAACCAAGTAAATTAACACACCTTAACTCTATTGCTGATCGTTGTGTTGAGTAGTAAGGGCCTTTATCTTAAAATTAATTAATTTAACCAGGATCAATTTGAATACCGAGGATATGTTTTTTTTATATAAAATTTGTGTAACAAGTGACATTATCCTTAGTACCACCCAACAGAAAGTGTTCTTGTGATAGAGCATGCAAGTCGAATTATCCAATTCCAGTTTAACTTTTATCCAGGAGGCGATACTGAAGCGCTTCATCATGTCGAGGATTGTTAATAGTCATAGTTTTATTAATATTGTCTACTCCTAAAGTAATGGTATTTAAGTTATCGTGTTTTCTCTTGTAATACTCCGAAATTATAACGCAAAAATGAGAAGCTGACCGTTGTAATTCTTCCTTCACATCCCGGAGCCCTCGCACATGAATTGAAGGTCGTCTAGGCTCACCTAGTCTCTCTCTCTCTCTCTCTCCTTTCAGGTCAACTAGGGACACTGTAAACAATCTGCCCTCAGTGTCAAATGGGTGGTTGGGGCATGCAGTAAGGCCGAAACATCTGCGCCTTCGTTTGTGTACAGGACCGAATGTGTGCCGGCTTTGGTGTGATAGGCACGAAATTTTTTTTTGATTATGGCTGACGGTAGCGGCAGGTTTTTGTGGAACCCCCCACACTCTCCGCCAATAGCTGAGGCGAACTAGCGTGCCGCCCTGCAGTCAACGCTGCCCGTCGAGTGATCTGTCAGCCCATGCTGACAGTCGGGACTTTACGTCCCAAGCAAATCACTCATCATAGTTCCATAACAAATAATATAATAAATAATAAAATAAAATAATATAATTTTCAATGTAAACACAAAAGTGAGGTTTAGTACGACCGAAAAAATTTTTCGTCCCGAAACATTCCACATGTGGAAACCGAAAAGAAATTGACAGATGCAACCGAAATTTCGTTGTGTTTTTCTTCAAAATCTGAGATAAATATTCTATTTTATTTTTAAAATTATTAGTTTATCCTCTTTCCCATGATTTTTTAATCATTGGAGCAAAAATCTTGTTTTAAAGTGGAATAAATTGAGTTTTTCGGTTTACATTTTTCGATTTTCGGTTTTGATGTGAAAGTGCCTTAAGGCATAGCAAATGCATTGAATAAATAACTAATAAGGAAACGGCATATCGGGTGAAAACCTAAAAACCTAAGCCACTCGGCGAAATGCGTTAGTATGTTGTGTTTGTATTCATTTCCTCATGGCAGTAGTGAAACCGTGAAATTTTGAAGGGGGACATTCTTTTATAATCCAAATTGCTATGTAAAATAAACACATTTTTGGCGCCCCCTTATCTTCAGATAATATTCCTTGGCGTTGCCTATGATAATTTAAGTGAACTTTCAAATAGGTGACCAGCCCTCTTGTCGTTTCTCCCCCCCCCCCGCTCCATGGATTTAACTGTCATTGAATTGCCTACTCACGCACACTGTATTCGCACGAAACCCCGCTTTGCTGCGACGCGATAATGTCGTCGTCAAAAAGTAGAGCAAATTTCCAAAATTTTCGGTGCGCAGTGCGACATTTGAGTTTGACAGTTCGTGTGTTGGTACATTTCACGTACTTTTCTTTTAAAACTGGCATAACTACACATAAGCTCTAATGTAACTTATACTTGTTCCTAAAAAATGTAAAAAAAAATCCGTAGACATCACAAAAAAGCAAAATTCAACTTTCTTGAAATGACGACGTCTGCGGCAAAGGACGACGCCAAGTGGCGTCGACAATTTCGTATCGCATTCATTGTATTTTAGGCTTACGACATTCTTACATTCCTATTGACACAGAGAGGAGAGAGAGAGTATTTATTCTGTTCTTTGTCAACGAGGTAATAACTAGTTAGTTAGTTCTTACCTCGTTGGTTCTTTGTACTGAGCTTTCCTATACATTACACGACATTTCATCGACTAATGGTGGAACGAGGCTCATAATGAGAATTACTTGTATTCTTTGTACCGAACCTTCTCACAAAACGTTTAAAGGCTGCACAATTGCGGTAAAGAAATATAAAATTTTAACGAGACTGAGGTTTACTTACGAAAAATTGATCTGTTTAACCTAAATAGATATCACATTTCGTAAGAGCTATTATCTTGATATTTAATGTTTCCAATTTTAAGAAGTGGTAAAAACAAAACGAAAATACCAATGGAAGTTGATTTAATTGAATATTTGCGCCTTCTATTAATTCGCAGTTCCGTAATGACATTTTATGTGTTCAATTTAAAAACATGGTAAGAGTGAAAAAATTATCAAATGGAAGTTGATTTAATTGAAGATTTGTGCTCTCTATTAATTCGCCGTGCCATTTTTATTCCACTTTAATTTTTAAATTGCACTTTTATGCCCTAGACACACAGCGCTCTTAATGAAAAAATAACTACGACTCATTAGTGTATAATGATTCATTATAAACTGTAGACACACAGCCATTTCTTTAATTAAGTTGTTCTATCAAACTAGCTTTGATAAACTTATCACATTAAAAAAGCAATATGGATCGAATTAACGCAATAAACATTGTTTTTATTAATTTTAATTTTTATTTACTTTTATTTTATTTCATTTAACGATTGAGAAATGAAAAAAAATATATTTTGATGTAATTACTTTGTGCTTTGCATTTCTTTGCACAAATGGTAAATGCATGTGGCAAAATACAATTGCAACTTCGACTGCGCCTGAAACTAAACTTTGCTCAAAATGTAAAGTTGGTGTTGGCTGCGACCAAATTCAGTTCAATCACAGAAGTCGTGATTTCTGGCTTGCTCAAGCAGTTAAAGCTTTAATTTAATTATAAATTCCACCTCAGCGTCGACTTGGACTTAAATTCAAGTCGCAGTCGAAAAATCAGTCATAATTGTAATTCAGGCCTTAAAATTAATTTGTGTACGCCTGTTAGAATTGAATAGAATAGAAAACTCATTTATTTTCAACCCCGGCCACAGCGCTACGTCCTAGAACGTTGGGTATCTCGATATTACAATAGTGTACATTCTTAATATAGTGTAGATTCTTAATTGATAGAAAAATACAGAATAAAATATGTAATTAGCGATTGCAAACAGTAAAAAATTTTAGTAGCTCTGCATAAATTAATACAATGTTTGTTGTCCTGCATCGTGCTTAACACGCTTGGAGGCAATCAAATCTGAACAATTATGCAGGTATGAGTATGTTATGGTTGTATGTTGGAGTGATTGGTCAGGACGTGAAGTCCAAACTGCCAGCCTAAGCTGACAGATCACTCGATGACAGCGATAGCACAGGGCGGCACGCTAGCTAAGGGTGGCGGAGAGTGTGGGGGAGTTCCCGAAATAACCTGCCGCTTGTCATCACCCATAATCAAAAAATTTTCGTGCCTACTTACACCAAGCCTAGCACACACTCGGTCCTGAAGGGACCCTTACGTCACTTACCTGCATTCCATGGAAGGCGCAGATGACATGCCTTCCTTGCCAAGCCCCATCCTCCCATCGACTTTGGGTGGCACAATCGTCCAAAGTCCCTTATTGACCTGGAAACAGAGTAGAGGAGCGGACCTATTCAACCTTCATATTGAGAGGGCTCCAGGAAAGTGAGCGGGAAAAAATAAAACTTAATACGAATTCATTACGTTATAAAGGCCCTTTATTAGATATAAGGTTACGTTCTCTAGCTATTCTACAGCTCAGATTAGTTTCAATTTGATAATTAATAAACGAAAAAAACTATAACTGCTAATGTCAAGAGCTCTCGAGTGCTCGACATACTAGAAACCTTTCCGAAATAACTTATTCCAGCCTAAATTTACAAAAGAAACTATGAATAAAAATCGAGCTCATTACTACTAACGGAATTCATTTCAGGGTCAACAAGACTAAGGTTACTACATGAAATTGTCAACACGAATTATTCCCGAAGCACTAGTTTCACAAAAGAATGAAAAAATCTAGCTCACTAGTATTATGGTAGCTTCGTACACAGGAAATTCTGACTAGGAGTTACATCAGGAAATGCTAAACTAGGGCTCCTTAGAGTTAACTTACATTTTCAACGTCAGCGACTAATTCTATTACTTACCACTGTATCAAATAATCTAATAAAAAATTTCAAATTAAATATCATATGTGTCAAAACTACTATTCTTATTTCAAGTAATCAAATGTATATATTGCAAATCAAATCTGCTATGAGTCAGAACTACTATTATCATTTCAAATAACCAAATAAATACGATTCCAATTAAATCTCAACTGAGTCGAGACTAGCATTATTATCTTAAATAGTCAAATAAATATATTTCAAATTAAAATCTCAGATGAGAAAATCCCGGCTGAACGATTTACAAAATACCTTAATAACAACAAGGTTCCTCCATGAAGGCCTTCTGGAGTGTTCTGGCGGTTCTGAAATTATGAAAAAAGAAAATAAAAAAAAAAAGAATATAAAGTCCGGCCGGGATTTCCTGTACAGGAATGTACTTTAATCCAAATTTTTTCTTGTCTTTTACAACACCTATGTCAACAGCGGCATTACGGGAATATAAATGTAGTTATTAGTTACATTGGCAAAGGCGCCCTAAAAAAAATCAAAAATTTGATAAAAGCTAAGGCTAAATCTCTAGTCCGTTGTTAACTATTCTATTCTATTAAAATTCTAGAGAAAATTACTCTACGTTAAATATCACTGAGTGATCGTATGGACGATATACAGGCATCTTAAAGACAATATTTGATTTTGACGTACTCTACGGCTCCTGAATAATTTATATCTTTCACATATCTGCAAATGTTGTTTCTAGTATACTTCGGACTTTTCTCGTAATTCATCTTGTCATAACTGTTGCAAATCCCCCCTACGCTTCGCAGTTCAAGAATCCAACAAGGCGTGTCAGATTATTATTTCTGATCCAGCGTAACAGGTTTATTGTTGCGAAATTTGAGTCAGCTCATATACCTACGAGGCCATCATCTGAATTACCCGGTGTAATTTCCACCACACAGAACTTTTGAGGAACCAACTACACGGTGAATTGTGTGCTGGCAGCTTTTCACTAATTACGCCGAGAATAAGTTAATAAAAGTATGATACCTGGGGATTGTTGTTCTTATCTGCTTACTATAATTAATTCTTCATCTGGGCCTTTCTGTATGCACTATTTCCTTTCCATCCTTACTTCATCCATCCGAGTTTTCACCTCGTTGTCTACTCTGCTCACTTGTGGATAAAGAAACTGACCACTTGATTATTATTTTATTTTCCGTAAAACGTTTCCTTTTTTTCTTTGAAATCTATAACTTTTTACAATTCAATTTTTCCACAGCTCACATGTCTCATCACCTTCTTCATCCTCCCAAAAAACTCTTCTTCTTCCTTGTCTTCAACGACATGTCACTTGGGCTTGAGTAAAGCACTTCTCCCAGTCAAGGTGCGTTCGCTTTCCGCTATGGACAGCAGCCGACATACACGCTACAGTACGTGTAGCATATTGCTATATGCAATACGCTACGACCATAACAATACAGAGTGGTCTACACCACCTGTGGTTCAGACGACTCTGAAAAATGGTCGACTGAGCTAGCCGGTCTTAAACATAGGCCTCATCACTGCGGGCGCTCAATGTGTGTCACGACCCACGACCCAATGCTTTCCTCATCACTCGAACTCCACCTGTCCGATGACGCATCGAGGACACATCCCCGAGGTCTCGTTAGTCTTTGACCAGACATCGACATCCTTCTCCGTGTGGGAAGCCAAAGTTACATCGACAGGCTGGTAACCCAAAAAATCCGGCCGGTCGATGCCTCTATGCCTTTCCTCACCGAGATGCTGAGGAAGCCCTGCGATCAGCAACCCAAAGAACTGATAGCCAAGCCTTCCCGGCGCAACATCTCGCTCCGTTCCCAGACCGCGATTGTTCAAGGGTGTGCCTCCAAGGCGTCGTTGAAGTGGTGACATGCTGACAGCCGAATATGAGATTGAATTTCAATAGGTATATCACCCACCATTGACGGGGCAATAGGAGGGCTTCGCGATATCCTATAGTTTACCAGTGAAGCTGGCTGGATGCCTTCTTAGGGCTACCAGGAATAGATTTAGTACTACTATGTCCGACGATTAACGAAATGTTGTAGCTGGACCGACAAAAAAAAAATTTTTTTTCTTCTAATGAGGCCGATCCGGAAGGGACTATAAAAGGTTATCTACTCATAAGAGGTAGAGGTGCGCTGAGGAGATTGAATTTCAACAGGTATATCACTCACCATTGACGGGGAAATAGGAGGGCTTCGCGATATCCTATAGTTTACCAGTGAAGCTGGTTGGATGCCTTCTTAGGGCTACCAGGAATAACGACAATAAGTATCGACGACGTTTTCATAATGCTGATCACTGCTTGATGTCTTTAGCGTGATAGACACCTAACAGTTTTCCCCGCAGATCCTCAAGCTCGTATAGGGAATTTCCTTTCTTGGCTCTGACTCGACATTTGACAAATTTCGGTCCCAGTTTTGCACTGGTCTGCTGCTGGAAATTGCTTTGGGCAAAATTCCGTCTAAATACCTCTTGACCAACTTTGAACTCGACAGGTTTCGCCCTGAGATTGTAGGCTCGTGAACCCTGTTCGAATGCGTGTTGTAAGTTTTCCTGCACTCTCGCACGGATCAATCTCATTTTGTCTTCTGCGTCCACTCTCAATGGCTCATTAAGAGTTCCAACGCTTCTCAAGACGGAATAGGAGCTGCCATGTTCAATCATTTGTTGACCGAAGAGTGTTCGATAGGGAGAGAAACCAGTAGCTTGATGTAAAGAGCTCCTAAGGGAACTAGCTACATGGCTTAGTTTCTCATCCCATCTCGTGTGTTCCTTCTTGATATATGCTCTAATCCCCGACAATAGAGACCTATTTACTCGCTCTGAGGCGTTTGCTTGGGGCGAGTGAACTGCCGTTCGCATGTGCTTCACCCCATATTTTTCCAGTAATCTGGTGAACTGAGTCGAGCAAAACTGGACTCCATTGTCCGAGATGATCATTTCCGGGACAACGAACACGTGAAACACTTCTGTCTCAATGAATTGGCATACATTAAGCGTAGACGCTTTTCTCATAGGTTTGAGAAGTGGAAATTTAGAAAAGTGGTCAAGAACTATTAAGATGCAGACGTTTCCTCTTACTGACCGAGGATATGGACCTAGAAAATCAATGTACAGCTTTTGCCATGGTCGTTCTGTCTCAGACTGGACTCTTATAGGTGGTCGTAAAATAGTGTTAGGAGCCTTTGTTTCTTTACACACGTCACAGGCGCCTACATAGTTCCTGACATCAACTGTCTTTCGTGGCCAGTACAGATGTCTTCGCAGACGTTCCAGTGTTTTCCCTATGCCTCCGTGTGAAGCTAGTGGCGGATCATGAGCCCTTGAAATGACGTCGTTGACAAGCCCTCGTGGAATCCAAAGCTTCCAAGCTTCTTCTTCCTGAATAGGATCGCCTGTTCTCGGAGCAGTCCGGATATAAACGAAATCATCCCTGACGCAAAGATCTGGTAGTTTGCCAGAAGTCGTTTTAACCTTATGCCTCAGTTCCTCATATTCCAACGAGTTGAAATATGGCGAACTAAGGTCAACTTCCGGGCCAGGATCTTCATTGGTGTTCAGGCTGTCACAATGAATGCGTGACAGCGTATCAGGGACGACGTTCAGGCTTCCTTTCCTGTGCTCAATAGTGAAGTCGAAGCCCTGAAGCTTCAGACTCCACCGAGCAAGTCTACCACTGAGGTCCTTTTGAGACATCAGCCATTTCAAGCTCGCATGATCAGTCACAATCTTAAACGGCATAAGTTCGATGAAGGGCCGGAACTTCTGCACGCTCAAGAGTGCAGCCAAGCATTCTTGCTCTGTGACGGTGTAATTTCTCTGTGCTGAGTTCAACTTTTTCGAGACGTAGGCTATTGGCTTCTCGTGGCCATCGTCATCTAGTTGAAGCAGCACTCCTCCAATACCTTGTTGGCTCGCATCGTACTGGATAACGAACGGTTTGGTGAAGTCTGGACTCACTAGTAACGGAGCAGAAGTAAGTTTCTTCTTTAAAACATCAAGAGACGTCTGGGCTTCAGGCGTCCATTTGAACTGACTGGGGTTTTTCAAAGTGTCTGTAATGGAGGCAGTCAAATCAGCATAGTGCGGGATGAACCGTATATACCATCCCGCCATACCTAGTAGGCGTCGGGCTTGCCGAACAGTTTTAGGTGACGGATAGTCAACTATGGCTGAAATTTTGTCAGGGTCAGTTCTCATACCTCCCTTTCCTACAATGAATCCCAAGTATTTATTCTCTTTGATACAAAACTTACTCTTCTGGACGTTGATAGTGAGGCCAGCTTTCCTCAAACAATCCGCTACACGGGCTAGCAGCGTGAGATGAGTATCGAAGTCTGAAGACAGAATTAATAAATCGTCTAGATAGACATTCTCACGAAGATCGAAAGGAATGACTTTATCCATGAGGCGGCACATAGTTTGTGGAGCGTTGCATAGGCCGAATGGCATCACCGTGTACTGATAGAGAGGGTGACCAGGTACTGCAAAAGCGGTCTTCTCTCTGGAATCAGCGTCTAGTGGAATCTGCCAGAATGCGTCTTTCAGGTCCAGGCTCGTTATGTAATTTGCCGGAGGAAGTCGACTCAGAAGTGCGTCTATCTGCGGCAGCGGATAGGCGTCCTTCTTCGTAACCGAGTTGACCTTCCTGGCTTCAAAACCAAGCCGGACCTTTCCAGGCTTCCTTACCAGAATAACGGGAGAGCTCCAAGGACTCTGGCTCTCCTCTATCACACCCAGTGATAGCATTCGCTCTAATTCAGCATCCATCAAACTTTGCACTGCCGGCGAGATCGGATAAAAGCGCTGTTTTATCGGGGCGGCGTCATTCGTTTCAATCCTGTGAGTGACCAGTGATGTTTTCCCAAGGCCTAAAGAGGCGAAAGAGGGGAAAAGCTGTTTTGTGGCTTCTAATCGTTGTTGATCGAGACTAGGAAGAAGGTGGCTGTCGGTGTCAGAGGTAGCTATTCCACCTGGATTCACTTCTGCGACTATACCCAGGACATCTGGAGCCAACCCAAATAGACGCCAGAAGTCTATTCCCAGATATAGTGCCTGAGTGAGCCCAGGAACCACGTAAAAACGCAGGTTTTGGGTCTTACCACGGAAAGTGACGTCCAAATTCACATGACCATGAACAGTCGTCATGGCCCCATTAGCTACTTGGACCTGTGTCCGATACTTCTTCCATTCGACATCTGCTTCCGCAAGCTTCTCTAGAGCTCCCTGGCCTAGAATACTGACAGTGGCACCACTATCAAGTATCCATTCTCAGTTCGCCCGAGCAGCTTTACTTCGGCGTACGGTCGAATGTCGTCTGGCATCGACACGGAAATCTGTGCCAGTTTTTTTCTTTCTAGTTTCATTCGTCGACAGTATTCCCGCCAACGAACAGTTGATCGTTTCTTTTTCGGTCTCATATCCAAGTCAGCAAACATGATGTCAGCTAACTCCGCCACCGAGGAGAAGATTCGGTCTCTTGCTGCTCTATATCTCTGCAGACGCGTATGATACGGCGTCAGCGGATGTAAAACTGGCTCACGCCCACTCGCCATATCAGAGCTTGGTGGCCGTTTTAAAACAGAAATGACAGGAGGTCAAATCTCCTGCTCAGTAACCTTGTCAGCTAAAGATGCTGTCGGTGTTATCGGGACATCGAAAATTAAAGACTCTTCCAAAGAAGTGTCTAATAGTTTCGTGGGCTCCCCAGAAGTGAAAATGGGAGCTTGAAGGTCTGCGGAGAAATCTATTAAGTTCTCCGCCTCTGCCAATACAGTAATCGTACAATCCGGAGTTTTTCTGATATCACCAGAGTCACTGAATGATATCAGAGGACATGTTAGGGAGTTATCATGAGTGTCTGCTAATGGAGCGGACTTTCCTCCTTGTTCAGAGCTTGAACTGGAGAGTTCGTTGCAGTTGCTGCTTGCGACGTTGACGCTGGTCGGAAAAAGGTGGTGGTATTCCCGACCCGTCTCTCGTTTTTCTGTCTGCAATAGCGGCAATCAGGCTTGAAGACGTTCTTGCGTCCGCATCCATAGCAGAACACAACTTGTCTCTCTTGTCTACAATCTTGATAAAAATGACCAGACTGGTCACAATTCCAGCATACAATAGAGTGTTTGGTCGAAATACTAGATATATCCCCTAGGCTGTTGTCATTGCCTGTCGCTAATGCCAGTTCAGGGTCTAAAGTTGGAAAATTGTCGACTTCGTGCACCCGTTGGTTCCGGTAAAGGTTCCAACTGCCAGCTGTCGCAATGCGTGTCTGCGTAGCTTGGATACGCGTGACCAGCGATCTCAGCTGTCCTATCGTATCAGTAGGATGCAAGCATATCTTTTCTTGAATCTCTGGCTAGAGATTCGACTTGACAATCTCCAGAAATTCTTGGTCTGGCATAGCATTCTGTAGCTGATCGCGCAGAAACCCCAGATGGTGGTGATACATTGCGAACAGTTCACCAGGCTTTTGTTTTCTAGACATCAGTTGGAATCTAGTCTTCAGATCATCTTTAGGCGTCCCCCATTCGTTATACAATCCCATCTTGATGACGTCCCAAGTTGGAAATGGATTTTGCCTTAGTACTGACCAATACCAGTCCTTCGCTGGTCCTGTCATTAGCATAAGCATATTTCTGACTAGTAATCCAAAATCTCCTTCAAGAGCGGAGTGCGTGAGCGTTTCGACTCTGAAGATGAACTCGTCGACTGAGAGGTCCGAGTTATTCTCGTTATACGTCAGGTTCCATCTCCTGATTGGACTGCCTGATCGTCGGTAACCTACATTAGCAGGAACACTCATAGGTGGTGGAGGGTGTTGAGGTGGTTGAGGTGGTATAAAGTTCGGTCTGGACTGATTTGTAGGCTGACCAAAAGGTTGACAAAAAAGATTGACCAAAAGGTTGACCAAAAGGTGGGGATGGTCTCCTAAATGATTGTCTTCCCCTGTTAGGGAAATCATTTGACGGCCTCTGATTACTTCTGGACGAAGGAGGTCTTGCGAAGTCAACTGGCGGCCTTGCTGCTGCCACTTGCTGTCTGATATCGTTTCCTAACTCAGACCGCAAAACATTTAAACCCTGCTGGAGACCTCGGGTTATTAGGTCTTCCATCTTTATGCTCAAGCCTGCTATCAGCGCATCCGTAGCAGCTGAGGTGTTGTGGTCTTGAGCTGTGCGCGCTGGAATATCACGTCAAGGACTCGGGTTTACAAAAGTCCTTGAATGTAAGTCAGGCATTCCTGGAGACAAGGATCGTCGATTTGAAGGTGGTAAGTCAAAGTTAGGCCAATCAAAGGTTGGCAATGAGTCGCGCCTTGTCGATTTCGCGGGCTTCACCTTCTTCGGTCTCTTTGGGATTGCACCAGAATATTCACTGAAGTCCTGTTGCGTAATGTGACGACGGCAGTTAGGACAACTAGAATGTTCACCTATCCAATGCTGCAAGCATGCCTGGTGGAGAATATGCTCGCATACAGTCATGACCGGCTTCCGATCGACTGACCAGCTTGCGTCCCGGCAGATAGAACATGGTTCAGGCAGCATTGTCATACCGTTTGTCGCTGGAGGTGGTGTCCTCACTGTAGCCATAAAGAATTTAGACGTAAGTCAGGTAAAAATTGTCAAATCAGGGTTTAGGATGGTTATCCCAAAAAAAAAAAATTGTAGAAGTTTGCACGTTTGGAAGAGACACGCTCTTTCCAATGTGATGATGGCTAAATACTATTTTAAAGTCGAAGGCTTTGGGCGAGATACTCAAATTCAGACAAAAGTTTTCCGAAACGTTCGAAGAAATTAAAAAAATTTAGAAAACAAGAATTCGAAAAGTTAATTAAGGCTTCTCAAATCGCGATAGCGTAAAGAATGAATTCCAAGACAAAAACCAATGTCGGGAAGCGTTAACAGCCTCGTCGAATAAAAATAAAAAAAAATTCTGAAAATTACGAAGGATCCAAAAAAGATCACGAGAACAATTCAAGCGTTTCAAAAAAAGATTTCTTTAACAAAGATCATACAATTTCTCCCTCACTTCCCGAAGCTAACTCCCACATAAGAGGTCAGGTCACTCTCTCCCTTCCAAGGTCAAAAACAGGATATAGGCAAGTGACGTGAGTGGTGCATGAAGGATTTGGTTGGGTTCTCACAGAACTCTGGGAAAAGTCAAGTTGGAGGTGTCAAAGGCTGAGAATGCTACTAGAGATTCTTCAGCCAGGCAGTTAGCAGTATGCCAACTCTGATTACTGAAGATCTCCAGCATCACTCCCACCCTCAGAGAACTCTTCCTCTCCTCTTCACCGGATCCTCATGTCCAGATAGTTCGCCAGCTGGGCAGAGTCATGGATCTGGTCAACTAATTAGCTGGAAGCCAAAAAGTCGTCTCACAGACTCATAACTCTGTCCAGCTAGTTGGCCAACAGAACAATTGTCCGCGAGAACACAATCCAAAAAAAATTTGTGAAGCCACCTACCATTTCCATGGCAGAAGGCCAGCGGGAAAGATCAATTTAAAAAAAATCAACAAAATTCAAAAAAATCAACAAAATTAAAAAAATTCAACAACTGTTCAGGCTTGAGGCTTGACCACTGTCAAACCTAAAGCCGGATTTCAACTTCCAAAAAAAACTTTCATTAAATTCAAAAAACGTTAGTTTACTTTAATCCAAAAAATTCAAAATATCAAAGACTTCCAATAAAACTTTCCAAATATTACGTTACTTTACAAAACAAATTTTCAACAAAACCAATTAGACTCAGGTCCACCTATACTTCTACTGGATGTGAGACTTGAGGTCAGTCAACTAGCAGACACCAGATGATCATCTCTCTCAAAGTCTCAGTCCCCAGTAAAATTTATATTTAGACCACCGAAGTCTAACTGAGGTGGCCCCACGTTGGGCGCCATTTTGTTATGGTGGTAACAAATGGACGCGCATAACGTATCATAACTAGAAGAATGGACAACCCTTTCGAACAGAACGTTCACGTGAAGCCGAGTACTGATGTTATCCCATCTCCACTGGATGTGAGACTACCGAGTCAGACAATCAGCTGAAAGCCAGATGTCCATATCTGCAAAGCAATCTCAGTCCCCAGTAAAGAGGTCTAATGTACTCAAGCTGTTAAGGCCCCGCGTTGGGCGCCATTTTGTTATGGTTGTATGTTGGAGTGATTGGTCAGGACGTGAAGTCCAAACTGCCAGCCTAAGCTGACAGATCACTCGATGACAGCGATAGCACAGGGCGGCACGCTAGCACCTCGGCTAAGGGTGGCGGAGAGTGTGGGGGAGTTCCCGAAATAACCTGCCGCTTGTCATCACCCATAATCAAAAAATTTTCGTGCCTACTTACACCAAGCCTAGCACACACTCGGTCCTGAAGGGACCCTTACGTCACTTACCTGCATTCCATGGAAGGCGCAGATGACATGCCTTCCTTGCCAAGCCCCATCCTCCCATCGACTTTGGGTGGCACAATCGTCCAAAGTCCCTTATTGACCTGGAAACAGAGTAGAGGAGCGGACCTATTCAACCTTCATATTGAGAGGGCTCCAGGAAAGTGAGCGGGAAAAAGTAAAACGTAATACGAATTCATTACGTTATAAAGGCCCTTTATTAGATATAAGTTTACGTTCTCTAGCTATTCTACAGCTCAGATTAGTTTCAATTTGATAATTAATAAACGAAAAAAACTATAACTGCTAATGTCAAGAGCTTTCGAGTGCTCGACATACTAGAAACCTTTCCGAAATAACTTATTCCAGCCTAAATTTACAAAAGAAACTATGAATAAAAATCGAGCTCATTACTACTAACGGAATTCATTTCAGGGTCAACAAGACTAAGGTTACTACATGAAATTGTCAACACGAATTATTCCCGAAGCACTAGTTTCACAAAAGAATGAAAAAATCTAGCTCACTAGTATTATGGTAGCTTCGTACACAGGAAATTCTGACTAGGAGTTACATCAGGAAATGCTAAACTAGGGCTCCTTAGAGTTAACTTACATTTTCAACGTCAGCGACTAATTCTATTACTTATCACTGTATCAAATAATCTAATAAAAAATTTCAAATTAAATATCATATGTGTCAAAACTACTATTCTTATTTCAAGTAATCAAATGTATATATTGCAAATCAAATCTGCTATGAGTCAGAACTACTATTATCATTTCAAATAACCAAATAAATACGATTCCAATTAAATCTCAACTGAGTCGAGACTAGCATTATTATCTTAAATAGTCAAATAAATATATTTCAAATTAAAATCTCAGATGAGAAAATCCCGGCTGAACGATTTACAAAATACCTTAATAACAACAAGGTTCCTCCATGAAGGCCTTCTGGAGTGTTCTGGCGGTTCTGAAATTATGAAAAAAGAAAATAAAAAAAAAAAGAATATAAAGTCCGGCCGGGATTTCCTGTACAGGAATGTACTTTAATCCAAATTTTTTCTTGTCTTTTACAACACCTATGTCAACAGCGGCATTACGGGAATATAAATGTAGTTATTAGTTACATTGGCAAAGGCGCCCTAAAAAAAATCAAAAATTTGATAAAAGCTAAGGCTAAATCTCTAGTCCGTTGTTAACTATTCTATTCTATTAAAATTCTAGAGAAAATTACTCTACGTTAAATATCACTGAGTGATCGTATGGACGATATACAGGCATCTTAAAGACAATATTTGATTTTGACGTACTCTACGGCTCCTGAATAATTTATATCTTTCACATATCTGCAAATGTTGTTTCTAGTATACTTCGGACTTTTCTCGTAATTCATCTTGTCATAACTGTTGCAAATCCCCCCTACGCTTCGCAGTTCAAGAATCCAACAAGGCGTGTCAGATTATTATTTCTGATCCAGCGTAACAGGTTTATTGTTGCGAAATTTGAGTCAGCTCATATACCTACGAGGCCATCATCTGAATTACCCGGTGTAATTTCCACCACACAGAACTTTTGAGGAACCAACTACACGGTGAATTGTGTGCTGGCAGCTTTTCACTAATTACGCCGAGAATAAGTTAATAAAAGTATGATACCTGGGGATTGTTGTTCTTATCTGCTTACTATAATTAATTCTTCATCTGGGCCTTTCTGTACGCACTATTTCCTTTCCATCCTTACTTCATCCATCCGAGTTTTCACCTCGTTGTCTACTCTGCTCACTTGTGGATAAAGAAACTGACCACTTGATTATTATTTTATTTTTCGTAAAACGTTTCCTTTTTTTCTTTGAAATCTATAACTTTTTACAATTCAATTTTTCCACAGCTCACATGTCTCATCACCTTCTTCATCCTCCCAAAAAACTCTTCTTCTTCCTTGTCTTCAACGACATGTCACTTGGGCTTGAGTAAAGCACTTCTCCCAGTCAAGGTGCGTTCGCTTTCCGCTATGGACAGCAGCCGACATACACGCTACAGTACGTGTAGCATATTGCTATATGCAATACGCTACGACCATAACAATACAGAGTGGTCTACACCACCTGTGGTTCAGACGACTCTGAAAAATGGTCGACTGAGCTAGCCGGTCTTAAACATAGGCCTCATCACTGCGGGCGCTCAATGTGTGTCACGACCCACGACCCAATGCTTTCCTCATCACTCGAACTCTACCCGTCCGATGACGCATCGAGGACACATCCCCGAGGTCTCGTTAGTCTTTGACCAGACATCGACATCCTTCTCCGTGTGGGAAGCCAAAGTTACATCGACAGGCTGGTAACCCAAAAAATCCGGCCGGTCGATGCCTCTATGCCTTTCCTCACCGAGATGCTGAGGAAGCCCTGCGATCAGCAACCCAAAGAACTGATAGCCAAGCCTTCCCGGCGCAACATCTCGCTCCGTTCCCAGACCGCGATTGTTCAAGGGTGTGCCTCCAAGGCGTCGTTGAAGTGGTGACATGCTGACAGCCGAATATGAGATGGAATTTCAATAGGTATATCACCCACCATTGACGGGGCAATAGGAGGGCTTCGCGATATCCTATAGTTTACCAGTGAAGCTGGCTGGATGCCTTCTTAGGGCTACCAGGAATAACGACAATAAGTATCGACGACGTTTTCATAATGCTGATCACTGCTTGATGTCTTTAGCGTGATAGACACCTAACAGTTTTCCCCGCAGATCCTCAAGCTCGTATAGGGAATTTCCTTTCTTGGCTCTGACTCGACATTTGACAAATTTCGGTCCCAGTTTTGCACTGGTCTGCTGCTGGAAATTGCTTTGGGCAAAATTCCGTCTAAATACCTCTTGACCAACTTTGAACTCGACAGGTTTCGCCCTGAGATTGTAGGCTCGTGAACCCTGTTCGAATGCGTGTTGTAAGTTTTCCTGCACTCTCGCACGGATCAATCTCATTTTGTCTTCTGCGTCCACTCTCAATGGCTCATTAAGAGTTCCAAGGCTCCTCAAGACGGAATAGGAGCTGCCATGTTCAATCGTTTGTTGACCGAAGAGTGTTCGATAGGGAGAGAAACCAGTAGCTTGATGTAAAGAGCTCCTAAGGGAACTAGCTACATGGTTTAGTTTCTCATCCCATCTCGTGTGTTCCTTCTTGATATATGCTCTAATCCCCGACAATAGAGACCTATTTACTCGCTCTGAGGCGTTTGCTTGGGGCGAGTGAACTGCCGTTCGCATGTGCTTCACCCCATATTTTTCCAGTAATCTGGTGAACTGAGTCGAGCAAAACTGGACTCCATTGTCCGAGATGATCATTTCCGGGACAACGAACACGTGAAACACTTCAGTCTCAATGAATTGGCATACATTGAGCGTAGACGCTTTTCTCATAGGTTTGAGAAGTGGAAATTTAGAAAAGTGGTCAAGAACTATTAAGATGCAGACGTTTCCTCTTACTGACCGAGGATATGGACCTAGAAAATCAATGTACAGCTTTTGCCATGGTCGTTCTGTCTCAGACTGGACTCTTATAGGTGGTCGTAAAATAGTGTTAGGAGCCTTTGTTTCTTTACACACGTCACAGGCGCCTACATAGTTCCTGACATCAACTGTCATTCGTGGCCAGTACAGATGTCTTCGCAGACGTTCCAGTGTTTTCCCTATGCCTCCGTGTGAAGCTAGTGGCGGATCATGAGCCCTTGAAATGACGTCGTTGACAAGCCCTCGTGGAATCCAAAGCTTCCAAGCTTCTTCTTCCTGAATAGGATCGCCTGTTCTCGGAGCAGTCCGGATATAAACGAAATCATCCCTGACGCAAAGATCTGGTAGTTTGCCAGAAGTCGTTTTAACCTTATGCCTCAGTTCCTCATATTCCAACGAGTTGAAATATGGCGAACTAAGGTCAACTTCCGGGCCAGGATCTTCATTGGTGTTCAGGCTGTCACAATGAATGCGTGACAGCGCATCAGGGACGACGTTCAGGCTTCCTTTCCTGTGCTCAATAGTGAAGTCGAAGCCCTGAAGCTTCAGACTCCACCGAGCAAGTCTACCACTGAGGTCCTTTTGAGACATCAGCCATTTCAAGCTCGCATGATCAGTCACAATCTTAAACGGCATAAGTTCGATGAAGGGCCGGAACTTCTGCACACTCAAGAGTGCAGCCAAGCATTCTTACTCTGTGACGGTGTAATTTCTCTGTGCTGAGTTCAACTTTTTCGAGACGTGGGCTATTGGCTTCTCGTGGCCATCGTCATCTAGTTGAAGCAGCACTCCTCCAATACCTTGTTGGCTCGCATCGTACTGGATAACGAACGGTTTGGTGAAGTCTGGACTCACTAGTAACGGAGCAGAAGTAAGTTTCTTCTTTAAAACATCAAGAGACGTCTGGGCTTCAGGCGTCCATTTGAACTGACTGGGGTTTTTCAAAGTGTCTGTAATGGAGGCAGTCAAATCAGCATAGTGCGGGATGAACCGTATATACCATCCCGCCATACCTAGTAGGCGTCGGGCTTGCCGAACAGTTTTAGGTGACGGATAGTCAACTATGGCTGAAATTTTGTCAGGGTCAGTTCTCATACCTCCCTTTCCTACAATGAATCCCAAGTATTTATTCTCTTTGATACAAAACTTACTCTTCTCGACGTTGATAGTGAGGCCAGCTTTCCTTACACGGGCTAGCAGCGTGAGATGAGTATCGAAGTCTGAAGACAGAATTAATAAATCGTCTAGATAGACATTCTCACGAAGATCGAAAGGAATGACTTTATCCATGAGGCGGCACATAGTTTGTGGAGCGTTGCATAGGCCGAATGGCATCACCGTGTACTGATAGAGAGGGTGACCAGGTACTGTAAAAGCGGTCTTCTCTCTGGAATCAGCGTCTAGTGGGATCTGCCAGAATGCGTCTTTCAGGTCCAGGCTCGTTATGTAATTTGCCGGAGGAAGTCGACTCAGAAGTGCGTCTATCTGCGGCAGCGGATAGGCGTCCTTCTTCGTAACCGAGTTGACCTTCCTGGCTTCAAAACCAAGCCGGACCTGTCCAGGCTTCCTTACCAGAATAACGGGAGAGCTCCAAGGACTCTGGCTCTCCTCTATCACACCCAGTGATAGCATTCGCTCTAATTCAGCATCCATCAAACTTTGCACTGCCGGCGAGATCGGATAAAAGCGCTGTTTTATCGGGGCGGCGTCATTCGTTTCAATCCTGTGAGTGACCAGTGATGTTTTCCCAAGGCCTAAAGAGGCGAAAGAGGGGAAAAGCTGTTTTGTGGCTTCTAATCGTTGTTGATCGAGACTAGGAAGAAGGTGGCTGTCGGTGTCAGAGGTAGCTATTCCACCTGCATTCACTTCTGCGACTATACCCAGGACATCTGGAGCCAACCCAAATAGACGCCAGAAGTCTATTCTCAGATATAGTGCCTGTGTGAGCCCAGGAACCACGTAAAAACGCACGTTTTGGGTCTTACCACGGAAAGTGACGTTCAAATTCACATGACCATGAACAGTCGTCATGGCCCCATTAGCTACTTGGACCTGTGTCCGATACTTCTTCCATTCGACATCTGCTTCCGCAAGCTTCCCTAGAGCTCCCTGGCCTAGAATACTGACAGTGGCACCACTATCAAGTAATCCATTCTCAGTTCGCCCGAGCAGCTTTACTTCGGCGTAGTCGAATGTCGTCTGGCATCGACACGGAAATCTGTGCCAGTTTTTTTCTTTCTAGTTTCATTCGTCGACAGTATTCCCGCCAACGAACAGTTGATCGTTTCTTTTTCGGTCTCATATCCAAGTCAGCAAACATGATGTCAGCTAACTCCGCCACCGAGGAGAAGATTCGGTCTCTTGCTGCTCTATATCTCTGCAGACGCGTATGATACGGCGTCAGCGGATGTAAAACTGGCTCACGCCCACTCGTCATATCAGAGCTTGGTGGCCGTTTTAAAACAGAAATGACAGGAGGCCAAATCTCCTGCTCAGTAACCTTGTCAGCTAAAGGTGCTGTCGGTGTTATCGGGACATCGAAAATTAAAGACTCTTCCAAAGAAGTGTCTAATAGTTTCGTGGGCTCCCCAGAAGTGGAAATGGGAGCTTGAAGGTCTGCGGAGAAATCTATTAAGTTCTCCGCCTCTGCCAATACAGTAATCGTACAATCCGGAGTTTTTCTGATATCACCAGAGTCACTGAATGATATCAGAGGACATGTTAGGGAGTTATCATGAGTGTCTGCTAATGGAGCGGACTTTCCTCCTTGTTCAGAGCTTGAACTGGAGAGTTCGTTGCAGTTGCTGCTTGCGACGTTGACGCTGGTCGGAAAAAGGTGGTGGTATTCCCGACCCGTCTCTCGTTTTTCTGTCTGCAATAGCGGCAATCAGGCTTGAAGACGTTCTTGCGTCCGCATCCATAGCAGAACACAACTTGTCTCTCTTGTCTACAATCTTGATAAAAATGACCAGACTGGTCACAATTCCAGCATACAATAGAGTGTTTGGTCGAAATACTAGATATATCCCCTAGGCTGTTGTCATTGCCTGTCGCTAATGCCAGTTCAGGGTCTAAAGTTGGAAAATTGTCGACTTCGTGCACCCGTTGGTTCCGGTAAAGGTTCCAACTGCCAGCTGTCGCAATGCGTGTCTGCGTAGCTTGGATACGCGTGACCAGCGATCTCAGCTGTCCTATCGTATCAGTAGGATGCAAGCATATCTTTTCTTGAATCTCTGGCAAGAGATTCGACTTGACAATCTCCAGAAATTCTTGGTCTGGCATAGCATTCTGTAGCTGATCGCGCAGAAACCCCAGATGGTGGTGATACATTGCGAACAGTTCACCAGGCTTTTGTTTTCTAGACATCAGTTGGAATCTAGTCTTCAGATCATCTTTAGGCGTCCCCCATTCGTTATACAATCCCATCTTGATGACGTCCCAAGTTGGAAATGGATTTTGCCTTAGTACTGACCAATACCAGTCCTTCGCTGGTCCTGTCATTAGCATAAGCATATTTCTGACTAGTAATCCAAAATCTCCTTCAAGAGCGGAGTGCGTGAGCGTTTCGACTCTGAAGATGAACTCGTCGACTGAGAGGTCCGAGTTATTCTCGTTATACGTCAGGTTCCATCTCCTGATTGGACTGCCTGATCGTCGGTAACCTACATTGGCAGGAACACTCATAGGTGGTGGAGGGTGTTGAGGTGGTTGAGGTGGTATAAAGTTCGGTCTGGACTGATTTGTAGGCTGACCAAAAGGTTGACAAAAAAGATTGACCAAAAGGTTGACCAAAAGGTGGGGATGGTCTCCTAAATGATTGTCTTCCCCTGTTAGGGAAATCATTTGACGGCCTCTGATTACTTCTGGACGAAGGAGGTCTTGCGAAGTCAACTGGCGGCCTTGCTGCTGCCACTTGCTGTCTGATATCGTTTCCTAACTCAGACCGCAAAACATTTAAACCCTGCTGGAGACCTCGGGTTATTAGGTCTTCCATCTTTATGCTCAAGCCTGCTATCAGCGCATCCGTAGCAGCTGAGGTGTTGTGGTCTTGAGCTGTGCGCGCTGGAATATCACGTCAAGGACTCGGGTTTACAAAAGTCCTTGAATGTAAGTCAGGCATTCCTGGAGACAAGGATCGTCGATTTGAAGGTGGTAAGTCAAAGTTAGGCCAATCAAAGGTTGGCAATGAGTCGCGCCTTGTCGATTTCGCGGGCTTCACCTTCTTCGGTCTCTTTGGGATTGCACCAGAATATTCACTGAAGTCCTGTTGCGTAATGTGACGACGGCAGTTAGGACAACTAGAATGTTCACCTATCCAATGCTGCAAGCATGCCTGGTGGAAAATATGCTCGCATACAGTCATGACCGGCTTCCGATCGACTGACCAGCTTGCGTCCCGGCAGATAGAACATGGTTCAGGCAGCATTGTCATACCGTTTGTCGCTGGAGGTGGTGTCCTCACTGTAGCCATAAAGAATTTAGACGTAAGTCAGGTAAAAATTGTCAAATCAGGGTTTAGGATGGTTATCCCAAAAAAAAATTGTAGAAGTTTGCACGTTTGGAAGAGACACGCTCTTTCGAAGAAATTAAAAAAATTTAGAAAACAAGAATTCGAAAAGTTAATTAAGGCTACTCAAATCGCGATAGCGTAAAGAATGAATTCCAAGACAAAAACCAATGTCGGGAAGCGTTAACAGCCTCGTCGAATAAAAATAAAAAAAAATGCTGAAAATTACGAAGGATCCAAAAAAGATCACGAGAACAATTTAAGCGTTTCAAAAAAAGATTTCTTTAACAAAGATCATACAATTTCTCCCTCACTTCCCGAAGCTAACTCCCACATAAGAGGTCAGGTCACTCTCTCCCTTCCAAGGTCAAAAACAGGATATAGGCAAGTGACGTGAGTGGTGCATGAAGGATTTGGTTGGGTTCTCACAGAACTCTGGGAAAAGTCAAGTTGGAGGTGTCAAAGGCTGAGAATGCTACTAGAGATTCTTCAGCCAGGCAGTTAGCAGTATGCCAACTCTGATTACTGAAGATCTCCAGCATCACTCCCACCCTCAGAGAACTCTTCCTCTCCTCTTCACCGGATCCTCATGTCCAGATAGTTCGCCAGCTGGGCAGAGTCATGGATCTGGTCAACTAATTAGCTGGAAGCCAAAAAGTCGTCTCACAGACTCATAACTCTGTCCAGCTAGTTGGCCAACAGAACAATTGTCCGCGAGAACACAATCCAAAAAAAATTTGTGAAGCCACCTACCATTTCCATGGCAGAAGGCCAGCGGGAAAGATCAATTTAAAAAAAATCAACAAAATTCAAAAAAATCAACAAAATTCAAAAAATTCAACAACTGTTCAGGCTTGAGGCTTGACCACTGTCAAACCTAAAGCCGGATTTCAACTTCCAAAAAAAACTTTCATTAAATTCAAAAAACGTTACTTTACTTTAATCCAAAAAATTCAAAATATCAAAGACTTCCAATAAAACTTTCCAAATATTACGTTACTTTACAAAACAAATTTTCAACAAAACCAATTAGACTCAGGTCCACCTATACTTCTACTGGATGTGAGACTTGAGGTCAGTCAACTAGCAGACACCAGATGATCATCTCTCTCAAAGTCTCAGTCCCCAGTAAAATTTATATTTAGACCACCGAAGTCTAACTGAGGTGGCCCCACGTTGGGCGCCATTTTGTTATGGTGGTAACAAATGGACGCGCATAACGTATCATAACTAGAAGAATGGACAACGATTTCGAACAGAACGTTCACGTGAAGCCGAGTACTGATGTTATCCCATCTCCACTGGATGTGAGACTACCGAGTCAGACAATCAGCTGAAAGCCAGATGTCCATATCTGCAAAGCAATCTCAGTCCCCAGTAAAGAGGTCTAATGTACTCAAGCTGTTAAGGCCCCGCGTTGGGCGCCATTTTGTTATGGTTGTATGTTGGAGTGATTGGTCAGGACGTGAAGTCCAAACTGCCAGCCTAAGCTGACAGATCACTCGATGACAGCGATAGCACAGGGCGGCACGCTAGCACCTCGGCTAAGGGTGGCGGATAGTGTGGGGGAGTTCCCGAAATAACCTGCCGCTTGTCATCACCCATAATCAAAAAATTTTCGTGCCTACTTACACCAAGCTTAGCACACACTCGGTCCTGAAGGGACCCTTACGTCACTTACCTGCATTCCATGGAAGGCGCAGATGACATGCCTTCCTTGCCAAGCCCCATCCTCCCATCGACTTTGGGTGGCACAATCGTCCAAAGTCCCTTATTGACCTGGAAACAGAGTAGAGGAGCGGACCTATTCAACCTTCATATTGAGAGGGCTCCAGGAAAGTGAGCGGGAAAAAGTAAAACTTAATACGAATTCATTACGTTATAAAGGCCCTTTATTAGATATAAGTTTACGTTCTCTAGCTATTCTACAGCTCAGATTTGTTTCAATTTGATAATTAATAAACGAAAAAAACTATAACTGCTAATGTCAAGAGCTCTCGAGTGCTCGACATACTAGAAACCTTTCCGAAATAACTTATTCCAGCCTAAATTTACAAAAGAAACTATGAATAAAAATGGAGCTCATTACTACTAACGGAATTCATTTCAGGGTCAACAAGACTAAGGTTACTACATGAAATTGTCAACACGAATTATTCCCGAAGCACTAGTTTCACAAAAGAATGAAAAAATCTAGCTCACTAGTATTATGGTAGCTTCGTACACAGGAAATTCTGACTAGGAGTTACATCAGGAAATGCTAAACTTGGGCTCCTTAGAGTTAACTTACATTTTCAACGTCAGCGACTAATTCTATTACTTATCACTGTATCAAATAATCTAATAAAAAATTTCAAATTAAATATCATATGTGTCAAAACTACTATTCTTATTTCAAGTAATCAAATGTATATATTGCAAATCAAATCTGCTATGAGTCAGAACTACTATTATCATTTCAAATAACCAAATAAATACGATTCCAATTAAATCTCAACTGAGTCGAGACTAGCATTATTATCTTAAATAGTCAAATAAATATATTTCAAATTAAAATCTCAGATGAGAAAATCCCGGCTGAACGATTTACAAAATACCTTAATAACAACAAGGTTCCTCCATGAAGGCCTTCTGGAGTGTTCTGGCGGTTCTGAAATTATGAAAAAAGAAAATAAAAAAAAAAAGAATATAAAGTCCGGCCGGGATTTCCTGTACAGGAATGTACTTTAATCCAAATTTTTTCTTGTCTTTTACAACACCTATGTCAACAGCGGCATTACGGGAATATAAATGTAGTTATTAGTTACATTGGCAAAGGCGCCCTAAAAAAAATCAAAAATTTGATAAAAGTTAAGGCTAAATCTCTAGTCCGTTGTTAACTATTCTATTCTATTAAAATTCTAGAGAAAATTACTCTACGTTAAATATCACTGAGTGATCGTATGGACGATATACAGGCATCTTAAAGACAATATTTGATTTTGACGTACTCTACGGCTCCTGAATAATTTATATCTTTCACATATCTGCAAATGTTGTTTCTAGTATACTTCGGACTTTTCTCGTAATTCATCTTGTCATAACTGTTGCAAATCCCCCCTACGCTTCGCAGTTCAAGAATCCAACAAGGCGTGTCAGATTATTATTTCTGATCCAGCGTAACAGGTTTATTGTTGCGAAATTTGAGTCAGCTCATATATCTACGATGCCATCATCTGAATTACCCGGTGTAATTTCCACCACACAGAACTTTTGAGGAACCAACTACACGGTGAATTGTGTGCTGGCAGCTTTTCACTAATTACGCCGAGAATAAGTTAATAAAAGTATGATACCTGGGGATTGTTGTTCTTATCTGCTTACTATAATTAATTCTTCATCTGGGCCTTTCTGTACGCACTATTTCCTTTCCATCCTTACTTCATCCATCCGAGTTTTCACCTCGTTGTCTACTCTGCTCACTTGTGGATAAAGAAACTGACCACTTGATTATTATTTTATTTTCCGTAAAACGTTTCCTTTTTTTCTTTGAAATCTATAACTTTTTACAATTCAATTTTTCCACAGCTCACATGTCTCATCACCTTCTTCATCCTCCCAAAAAACTCTTCTTCTTCCTTGTCTTCAACGACATGTCACTTGGGCTTGAGTAAAGCACTTCTCCCAGTCAAGGTGCGTTCGCTTTCCGCTATGGACAGCAGCCGACATACACGCTACAGTACGTGTAGCATATTGCTATATGCAATACGCTACGACCATAACAATACAGAGTGGTCTACACCACCTGTGGTTCAGACGACTCTGAAAAATGGTCGACTGAGCTAGCCGGTCTTAAACATAGGCCTCATCACTGCGGGCGCTCAATGTGTGTCACGACCCACGACCCAATGCTTTCCTCATCACTCGAACTCTACCCGTCCGATGACGCATCGAGGACACATCCCCGAGGTCTCGTTAGTCTTTGACCAGACATCGACATCCTTCTCCGTGTGGGAAGCCAAAGTTACATCGACAGGCTGGTAACCCAAAAAATCCGGCCGGTCGATGCCTCTATGCCTTTCCTCACCGAGATGCTGAGGAAGCCCTGCGATCAGCAACCCAAAGAACTGATAGCCAAGCCTTCCCGGCGCAACATCTCGCTCCGTTCCCAGACCGCGATTGTTCAAGGGTGTGCCTCCAAGGCGTCGTTGAAGTGGTGACATGCTGACAGCCGAATATGAGATGGAATTTCAATAGGTATATCACCCACCATTGACGGGGCAATAGGAGGGCTTCGCGATATCCTATAGTTTACCAGTGAAGCTGGCTGGATGCCTTCTTAGGGCTACCAGGAATAGATTTAGTACTACTATGTCCGACGATTAACGAAATGTTGTAGCTGGACCGACAAAAAAAAAATTTTTTTTCTTCTAATGAGGCCGATCCGGAAGGGACTATAAAAGGTTATCTACTCATAAGAGGTAGAGGTGCGCTGAGGAGATTGAATTTCAACAGGTATATCACTCACCATTGACGGGGCAATAGGAGGGCTTCGCGATATCCTATAGTTTACCAGTGAAGCTGGTTGGATGCCTTCTTAGGGCTACCAGGAATAACGACAATAAGTATCGACGACGTTTTCATAATGCTGATCACTGCTTGATGTCTTTAGCGTGATAGACACCTAACAGTTTTCCCCGCAGATCCTCAAGCTCGTATAGGGAATTTCCTTTCTTGGCTCTGACTCGACATTTGACAAATTTCGGTCCCAGTTTTGCACTGGTCTGCTGCTGGAAATTGCTTTGGGCAAAATTCCGTCTAAATACCTCTTGACCAACTTTGAACTCGACAGGTTTCGCCCTGAGATTGTAGGCTCGTGAACCCTGTTCGAATGCGTGTTGTAAGTTTTCCTGCACTCTCGCACGGATCAATCTCATTTTGTCTTCTGCGTCCACTCTCAATGGCTCATTAAGAGTTCCAAGGCTCCTCAAGACGGAATAGGAGCTGCCATGTTCAATCGTTTGTTGACCGAAGAGTGTTCGATAGGGAGAGAAACCAGTAGCTTGATGTAAAGAGCTCCTAAGGGAACTAGCTACATGGCTTAGTTTCTCATCCCATCTCGTGTGTTCCTTCTTGATATATGCTCTAATCCCCGACAATAGAGACCTATTTACTCGCTCTGAGGCGTTTGCTTGGGGCGAGTGAACTGCCGTTCGCATGTGCTTCACCCCATATTTTTCCAGTAATCTGGTGAACTGAGTCGAGCAAAACTGGACTCCATTGTCCGAGATGATCATTTCCGGGACAACGAACACGTGAAACACTTCAGTCTCAATGAATTGGCATACATTGAGCGTAGACGCTTTTCTCATAGGTTTGAGAAGTGGAAATTTAGAAAAGTGGTCAAGAACTATTAAGATGCAGACGTTTCCTCTTACTGACCGAGGATATGGACCTAGAAAATCAATGTACAGCTTTTGCCATGGTTGTTCTGTCTCAGACTGGACTCTTATAGGTGGTCGTAAAATAGTGTTAGGAGCCTTTGTTTCTTTACACACGTCACAGGCGCCTACATAGTTCCTGACATCAACTGTCATTCGTGGCCAGTACAGATGTCTTCGCAGACGTTCCAGTGTTTTCCCTATGCCTCCGTGTGAAGCTAGTGGCGGATCATGAGCCCTTGAAATGACGTCGTTGACAAGCCCTCGTGGAATCCAAAGCTTCCAAGCTTCTTCTTCCTGAATAGGATCGCCTGTTCTCGGAGCAGTCCGGATATAAACGAAATCATCCCTGACGCAAAGATCTGGTAGTTTGCCAGAAGTCGTTTTAACCTTATGCCTCAGTTCCTCATATTCAAACGAGTTGAAATATGGTGAACTAAGGTCAACTTCCGGGCCAGGATCTTCATTGGTGTTCAGGCTGTCACAATGAATGCGTGACAGCGCATCAGGGACGACGTTCAGGCTTCCTTTCCTGTGCTCAATAGTGAAGTCGAAGCCCTGAAGCTTCAGACTCCACCGAGCAAGTCTACCACTGAGGTCCTTTTGAGACATCAGCCATTTCAAGCTCGCATGATCAGTCACAATCTTAAACGGCATAAGTTCGATGAAGGGCCGGAACTTCTGCACACTCAAGAGTGCAGCCAAGCATTCTTACTCTGTGACGGTGTAATTTCTCTGTGCTGAGTTCAACTTTTTCGAGACGTAGGCTATTGGCTTCTCGTGGCCATCGTCATCTAGTTGAAGCAGCACTCCTCCAATACCTTGTTGGCTCGCATCGTACTGGATAACGAACGGTTTGGTGAAGTCTGGACTCACTAGTAACGGAGCAGAAGTAAGTTTCTTCTTTAAAACATCAAGAGACGTCTGGGCTTCAGGCGTCCATTTGAACTGACTGGGGTTTTTCAAAGTGTCTGTAATGGAGGCAGTCAAATCAGCATAGTGCGGGATGAACCGTATATACCATCCCGCCATACCTAGTAGGCGTCGGGCTTGCCGAACAGTTTTAGGTGACGGATAGTCAACTATGGCTGAAATTTTGTCAGGGTCAGTTCTCATACCTCCCTTTCCTACAATGAATCCCAAGTATTTATTCTCTTTGATACAAAACTTACTCTTCTCGACGTTGATAGTGAGGCCAACTTTCCTCAAACAATCCGCTACACGGGCTAGCAGCGTGAGATGAGTATCGAAGTCTGAAGACAGAATTAATAAATCGTCTAGATAGACATTCTCACGAAGATCGAAAGGAATGACTTTATCCATGAGGCGGCACATAGTTTGTGGAGCGTTGCATAGGCCGAATGGCATCACCGTGTACTGATAGAGAGGGTGACCAGGTACTGTAAAAGCGGTCTTCTCTCTGGAATCAGCGTCTAGTGGGATCTGCCAGAATGCGTCTTTCAGGTCCAGGCTCGTTATGTAATTTGCCGGAGGAAGTCGACTCAGAAGTGCGTCTATCTGCGGCAGCGGATAGGCGTCCTTCTTCGTAACCGAGTTGACCTTCCTGGCTTCAAAACCAAGCCGGACCTGTCCAGGCTTCCTTACCAGAATAACGGGAGAGCTCCAAGGACTCTGGCTCTCCTCTATCACACCCAGTGATAGCATTCGCTCTAATTCAGCATCCATCAAACTTTGCACTGCCGGCGAGATCGGATAAAAGCGCTGTTTTATCGGGGCGGCGTCATTCGTTTCAATCCTGTGAGTGACCAGTGATGTTTTCCCAAGGCCTAAAGAGGCGAAAGAGGGGAAAAGCTGTTTTGTGGCTTCTAATCGTTGTTGATCGAGACTAGGAAGAAGGTGGCTGTCGGTGTCAGAGGTAGCTATTCCACCTGCATTCACTTCTGCGACTATACCCAGGACATCTGGAGCCAACCCAAATAGACGCCAGAAGTCTATTCTCAGATATAGTGCCTGTGTGAGCCCAGGAACCACGTAAAAACGCACGTTTTGGGTCTTACCACGGAAAGTGACGTTCAAATTCACATGACCATGAACAGTCGTCATGGCCCCATTAGCTACTTGGACCTGTGTCCGATACTTCTTCCATTCGACATCTGCTTCCGCAAGCTTCCCTAGAGCTCCCTGGCCTAGAATACTGACAGTGGCACCACTATCAAGTAATCCATTCTCAGTTCGCCCGAGCAGCTTTACTTCGGCGTAGTCGAATGTCGTCTGGCATCGACACGGAAATCTGTGCCAGTTTTTTTCTTTCTAGTTTCATTCGTCGACAGTATTCCCGCCAACGAACAGTTGATCGTTTCTTTTTCGGTCTCATATCCAAGTCAGCAAACATGATGTCAGCTAACTCCGCCACCGAGGAGAAGATTCGGTCTCTTGCTGCTCTATATCTCTGCAGACGCGTATGATACGGCGTCAGCGGATGTAAAACTGGCTCACGCCCACTCGTCATATCAGAGCTTGGTGGCCGTTTTAAAACAGAAATGACAGGAGGCCAAATCTCCTGCTCAGTAACCTTGTCAGCTAAAGGTGCTGTCGGTGTTATCGGGACATCGAAAATTAAAGACTCTTCCAAAGAAGTGTCTAATAGTTTCGTGGGCTCCCCAGAAGTGGAAATGGGAGCTTGAAGGTCTGCGGAGAAATCTATTAAGTTCTCCGCCTCTGCCAATACAGTAATCGTACAATCCGGAGTTTTTCTGATATCACCAGAGTCACTGAATGATATCAGAGGACATGTTAGGGAGTTATCATGAGTGTCTGCTAATGGAGCGGACTTTCCTCCTTGTTCAGAGCTTGAACTGGAGAGTTCGTTGCAGTTGCTGCTTGCGACGTTGACGCTGGTCGGAAAAAGGTGGTGGTATTCCCGACCTGTCTCTCGTTTTTCTGTCTGCAATAGCGGCAATCAGGCTTGAAGACGTTCTTGCGTCCGCATCCATAGCACAACACAACTTGTCTCTCTTGTCTACAATCTTGATAAAAATGACCAGACTGGTCACAATTCCAGCATACAATAGAGTGTTTGGTCGAAATACTAGATATATCCCCTAGGCTGTTGTCATTGCCTGTCGCTAATGCCAGTTCAGGGTCTAAAGTTGGAAAATTGTCGACTTCGTGCACCCGTTGGTTCCGGTAAAGGTTCCAACTGCCAGCTGTCGCAATGCGTGTCTGCGTAGCTTGGATACGCGTGACCAGCGATCTCAGCTGTCCTATCGTATCAGTAGGATGCAAGCATATCTTTTCTTGAATCTCTGGCAAGAGATTCGACTTGACAATCTCCAGAAATTCTTGGTCTGGCATAGCATTCTGTAGCTGATCGCGCAGAAACCCCAGATGGTGGTGATACATTGCGAACAGTTCACCAGGCTTTTGTTTTCTAGACATCAGTTGGAATCTAGTCTTCAGATCATCTTTAGGCGTCCCCCATTCGTTATACAATCCCATCTTGATGACGTCCCAAGTTGGAAATGGATTTTGCCTTAGTACTGACCAATACCAGTCCTTCGCTGGTCCTGTCATTAGCATAAGCATATTTCTGACTAGTAATCCAAAATCTCCTTCAAGAGCGGAGTGCGTGAGCGTTTCGACTCTGAAGATGAACTCGTCGACTGAGAGGTCCGAGTTATTCTCGTTATACGTCAGGTTCCATCTCCTGATTGGACTGCCTGATCGTCGGTAACCTACATTAGCAGGAACACTCATAGGTGGTGGAGGGTGTTGAGGTGGTTGAGGTGGTATAAAGTTCGGTCTGGACTGATTTGTAGGCTGACCAAAAGGTTGACAAAAAAGATTGACCAAAAGGTTGACCAAAAGGTGGGGATGGTCTCCTAAATGATTGTCTTCCCCTGTTAGGGAAATCATTTGACGGCCTCTGATTACTTCTGGACGAAGGAGGTCTTGCGAAGTCAACTGGCGGCCTTGCTGCTGCCACTTGCTGTCTGATATCGTTTCCTAACTCAGACCGCAAAACATTTAAACCCTGCTGGAGACCTCGGGTTATTAGGTCTTCCATCTTTATGCTCAAGCCTGCTATCAGCGCATCCGTAGCAGCTGAGGTGTTGTGGTCTTGAGCTGTGCGCGCTGGAATATCACGTCAAGGACTCGGGTTTACAAAAGTCCTTGAATGTAAGTCAGGCATTCCTGGAGACAAGGATCGTCGATTTGAAGGTGGTAAGTCAAAGTTAGGCCAATCAAAGGTTGGCAATGAGTCGCGCCTTGTCGATTTCGCGGGCTTCACCTTCTTCGGTCTCTTTGGGATTGCACCAGAATATTCACTGAAGTCCTGTTGCGTAATGTGACGACGGCAGTTAGGACAACTAGAATGTTCACCTATCCAATGCTGCTGGCATGCCTGGTGGAAAATATGCTTTGGGCGAGATACTCAAATTCAGACAAAAGTTTTCCGAAACGTTCGAAGAAATTAAAAAAATTTAGAAAACAAGAATTCGAAAAGTTAATTAAGGCTTCTCAAATCGCGATAGCGTAAAGAATGAATTCCAAGACAAAAACCAATGTCGGGAAGCGTTAACAGCCTCGTCGAATAAAAATAAAAAAAAAATTCTGAAAATTACGAAGGATCCAAAAAAGATCACGAGAACAATTCAAGCGTTTCAAAAAAAGATTTCTTTAACAAAGATCATACAATTTCTCCCTCACTTCCCGAAGCTAACTCCCACATAAGAGGTCAGGTCACTCTCTCCCTTCCAAGGTCAAAAACAGGATATAGGCAAGTGACGTGAGTGGTGCATGAAGGATTTGGTTGGGTTCTCACAGTACTCTGGGAAAAGTCAAGTTGGAGGTGTCAAAGGCTGAGAATGCTACTAGAGATTCTTCAGCCAGGCAGTTAGCAGTATGCCAACTCTGATTACTGAAGATCTCCAGCATCACTTCCACCCTCAGAGAACTCTTCCTCTCCTCTTCACCGGATCCTCATGTCCAGATAGTTCGCCAGCTGGGCAGAGTCATGGATCTGGTCAACTAATTAGCTGGAAGCCAAAAAGTCGTCTCACAGACTCATAACTCTGTCCAGCTAGTTGCCCAACAGAACAATTGTCCGCGAGAACACAATCCAAAAAAAATTTGTGAGGCCACCTACCATTTCCATGGCAGAAGGCCAGCGGGAAAGATCAATTTAAAAAAAATCAACAAAATTCAAAAAAATCAACAAAATTCAAAAAATTCAACAACTGTTCAGGCTTGAGGCTTGACCACTGTCAAACCTAAAGCCGGATTTCAACTTCCAAAAAAAACTTTCATTAAATTCAAAAAACGTTACTTTACTTTAATCCAAAAAATTCAAAATATCAAAGACTTCCAATAAAACTTTCAAAATATTACGTTACTTTACAAAACAAATTTTCAACAAAACCAATTAGACTCAGGTCCACCTATACTTCTACTGGATGTGAGACTTGAGGTCAATCAACTAGCAGACACCAGATGATCATCTCTCTCAAAGTCTCAGTCCCCAGTAAAATTTATATTTAGACCACCGAAGTCTAACTGAGGTGGCCCCACGTTGGGCGCCATTTTGTTATGGTGGTAACAAATGGACCCGCATAACGTATCATAACTAGAAGAATGGACAACCCTTTCGAACAGAAGGTTCACGTGAAGCCGAGTACTGATGTTATCCCATCTCCACTGGATGTGAGACTACCGAGTCAGACAATCAGCTGAAAGCCAGATGTCCATATCTGCAAAGCAATCTCAGTCCCCAGTAAAGAGGTCTAATGTACTCAAGCTGTTAAGGCCCCGCGTTGGGCGCCATTTTGTTATGGTTGTATGTTGGAGTGATTGGTCAGGACGTGAAGTCCAAACTGCCAGCCTAAGCTGACAGATCACTCGATGACAGCGATAGCACAGGGCGGCACGCTAGCACCTCGGCTAAGGGTGGCGGAGAGTGTGGGGGAGTTCCCGAAATAACCTGCCGCTTGTCATCACCCATAATCAAAAAATTTTCGTGCCTACTTACACCAAGCCTAGCACACACTCGGTCCTGAAGGGACCCTTACGTCACTTACCTGCATTCCATGGAAGGCGCAGATGGCATGCCTTCCTTGCCAAGCCCCATCCTCCCATCGACTTTGGGTGGCACAATCGTCCAAAGTCCCTTATTGACCTGGAAACAGAGTAGAGGAGCGGACCTATTCAACCTTCATATTGAGAGGGCTCCAGGAAAGTGAGCGGGAAAAAATAAAACTTAATACGAATTCATTACGTTATAAAGGCCCTTTATTAGATATAAGTTTACGTTCTCTAGCTATTCTACAGCTCAGATTAGTTTCAATTTGATAATTAATAAACGAAAAAAACTATAACTGCTAATGTCAAGAGCTCTCGAGTGCTCGACATACTAGAAACCTTTCCGAAATAACTTATTCCAGCCTAAACTTACAAAAGAAACTATGAATAAAAATCGAGCTCATTACTACTAACGGAATTCATTTCAGGGTCAACAAGACTAAGGTTACTACATGAAATTGTCAACACGAATTATTCCCGAAGCACTAGTTTCACAAAAGAATGAAAAAATCTAGCTCACTAGTATTATGGTAGCTTCGTACACAGGAAATTCTGACTAGGAGTTACATCAGGAAATGCTAAACTAGGGCTCCTTAGAGTTAACTTACATTTTCAACGTCAGCGACTAATTCTATTACTTATCACTGTATCAAATAATCTAATAAAAAATTTCAAATTAAATATATGTGTCAAAACTACTATTCTTATTTCAAGTAATCAAATGTATATATTGCAAATCAAATCTGCTATGAGTCAGAACTACTATTATCATTTCAAATAACCAAATGAATACGATTCCAATTAAATCTCAACTGAGTCGAGATTAGCATTATTATCTTAAATAGTCAAATAAATATATTTCAAATTAAAATCTCAGATGAGAAGATCCCAGCTGAACGAATTACAAAATACCTTAATAACAACAGCGTTCCTCCATGAAGGCCTTCTGGAGTGTTCTGGCGGTTCTGAAATTATGAAAAAAGAAAATCCAAAAAAAAGAATATAACCCGAAAAAGTCCGGCCGGGATTTCCTGTACAGGAATGTACTTTAATCCAAATTTTTTCTTGTCTTTTACAACACCTATGTCAACAGCGGCATTACGGGAATATAAATGTAGTTATTAGTTACATTGGCAAAGGCGCCCTAAAAAAAACAAAAATTTGATAAAAGCTAAGGCTAAATCTCTAGTCCGTTGTTAACTATTCTATTCTATTAAAATTCTACTCTACGTTAGATATCACTGAGTGATCGTATGGACGATATACAGGCATCTTAAAGACAATATTTGATTTTGACGTACTCTACGGCTCCTGAATCATTTATATCTTTCACATATCTGCAAATGTTGTTTCTAGTATACTTCGGACTTTTCTCGTAATTCATCTTGTCATAACTGTTGCAAATCCCCCCTACGCTTCGCAGTTCAAGAATCCAACAAGGCGTGTCAGATTATTATTTCTGATCCAGCGTAACAGGTTTATTGTTGCGAAATTTGAGTCAGCTCATATACCTACGAGGCCATCATCTGAATTACCCGGTGTAATTTCCACCACACAGAACTTTTGAGGAACTAACTACACGGTGAATTGTGTGCTGGCAGCTTTTCACTAATTACGCCGAGAATAAGTTAATAAAAGTATGATACCTGGGGATTGTTGTTCTTATCTGCTTACTATAATTAATTCTTCATCTGGGCCTTTCTGTACGAACTATTTCCTTTCCATCCTTACTTCATCCATCCGAGTTTTCACCTCGTTGTCTACTCTGCTCACTTGTGGATAAAGAAACTGACCACTTGATTATTATTTTATTTTCCGTAAAACGTTTCCTTTTTTTCTTTGAAATCTATAACTTTTTACAACACAATTTTTCCACAGCTCAGATGTCTCATCACCTTCTTCATCCTCCCAAAAAACTCTTCTTCTTCCTTGTCTTCAACGACATGTCACTTGGGCTTGAGTAAAGCACTTCTCCCAGTCAAGGTGCGTTCGCTTTCCGCTATGGACAGCAGCCGACATACACGCTACAGTACGTGTAGCATATTGCTATATGCAATACGCTACGACCATAACAAGTATTACATATATATAAACGAAAGTAAAAATTAACAAAAACAGAATAAGGTCCAATATATGATACCTCTGTGCGTGACTAACATAGGGCTTGAGTGTACATTGGAATCTTACCCTAGACACACAAGACGACCTAATAAATTATTTGTACTAACTATTAATTAAAATGCTGTATGTCACATAGTATTGTAATAATATTATTCTGACTGTCATATCATAAGCATGTTCTGAAGTTACACGATGATTTGTCCATGTTTATTTATCGTCATAATTTTTATCGTAATTATGTTTTGAAGAGGCAGAGCGCTGCTATACTTATTGTTGGATGGCTAAAGAGCCGCTGTTATATTATTATTCCTCCGTGTATGCTGGTCATCTTTATGGCTGGGTATTGCCATTTTGCTAAAGCTATGGCAGAATATGCCGCTGTGTGGTATTATATAGAGGCAGAGTATGCCGGTGGTAGAGTATGCCGATATTTTAATATTAGAGGCAGAGTATGCCGCTTTAATCTAAATGGCAGAGTATGCCGCTATTATATCTGTACTAAGGCAGAGTATGCCGCTATTATATAGGGATGGCAGAGTATGCCGATGTTGAGTTTTCAGAGTATGCCGCTAAAATAGTATTGTTACGTGCAATAGAAAGAGACAACTGGTGACATCTACTGGCAATGGAAAAGTAAACGACTTTAGGTTCGGAGAATTGATTATGGTATCTACAGGAAGGTTCAGGAATAGAATGAATAAAATGAATAGAACAGTCAAGAAGCTTCTGGAAAATAGAACACTCGAGAATAATCTGGAGAGTTTCTAGGGTATAAATATAACAGTTGTCATAGCCAGAATAAGAGTCTTGTCTTAGACGTTCCAGTGTTAACAAGTGAAAGTAATAAACGTGCGAAAGTGTTGTAATTAGATTGCGATAATTGAAAGTACAGTATTAGCGATAATTAGAGTTGAGTTGATTAATAGAAAGTTTATGAATTTTGTATGATTAGAGTGAAATAAAGAACTTGTATAATAAGTATTTAATATTGTGTTTTAAATAACGAACCAAAGGCCACGCTCGCAATAACTGGTGTCAGAAGTGAAATAAATTCGCGAAATAAAGTGGTGGCAATTGACTTTAAAATTCAAAGTGTGATTAATTTTGTGAAATTGTGTTAAATTTTGAAAGTTCTGGAAAATAATTTATATTCAACTTAAAGTGAATTACTAAAGTAATGGGGCGAAAATTCGAGGAGCTTCGAACGGAGGATTTGAAAGTGGAGTTAGGGAACCGGTCATTACAAACGACAGGTGCACAGAAAAATTCCAATGAGGAACAAAAGAATGCTTTTAAGGAGCAAAAGAATTCTTTGGAATCCCGGTTAGATGAGCAGAAGAAATCTATGGAAACTCGCTTGGACGAACAAAAGAGTTCTCTGGAGAATTGTCTAGAAACTCGTTTGGAGGATCACAAAAATTTTCTAAAAAGTTCTTTAGAAGAACAAAATTTGAAAATTGAAGGAATTGAGCACGAATTTCAACAAAAGGTTTCGGAAGTTCAACAAAATGTCACCGAGCAACTTGAAAACGTTAAGGCAGATCTTGAAAGAATAAAGCATCGACAGCCTCTAAACGTAGCATCTGAAATATCTGGTTCAGGTAGAATGAAGCCTCCAATATTTGATGGACAAAATTCGTGGCATATCTTCAAGAGACAATTTGAGGCAGCTTCAGAGGTAAATGGAAGGAATAATGAAGATAGAGCTATAGCTCTGGTGTTAGCACTTCGAGGTCCTGCTTCAGAACTCTTACAAACTGTACCGATTGAAAATCAACGTGATTACACTTCATTAGTACAGGCGATAGAATTACGTTACGGAGATGAGCACATGCAGCAAGTATATCGCCTACAGTTGCGCAACAGGATTCAAAAGCATGGCGAATCACTACAACAATTGCAGGCTGATGTGGAAAGATTAGCGCATCTTTCATACTCCAGCGTAAATGCGGATTTCCTTAATGAAGTGGCAACGGAGGTATTTGTGAACGCTATTGCAGATCAAAATTTACAACAAGCGTTAAGGCTAGCAGGAAAGAAATCAACAGCAGAAGCACTAGCCTATGCATTAGCGTATGAATCCGCCAGACAAGCTTCACGGAGTGCAGTACGAGTAAGAGAAATTTCAGTGGAAGAATGTACTTGTAACAGAGTGCAATCATCACAGAGCCCGCCCTCACGTGGTGTCCTTCGATGCTGGAATTGTAATAGATCAGGGCAACTTCAAAGAGACTGCAGAAAACGTCGACGAGTGGAATAACCTGAAGAAGGGAAAGAAGAATGCCAAAGATGTCGAGCCAGGGAACAAGCTATTCGTGGAGAGACTAGATATCGGAAAACTAGTAAAAACCAACTTTGTGGGGCAGAAGTTGGTTGGTGGAATCGGCAGCCCCGAAGTCATCATTCAAGTAGGCCAGTTGCAGAGAAATAATAGCAGTCTTGTTATATATGGAAGTGTAGGAAAATATGACTGCGCAGTCACTATCGATACTGGAGCTGCAAGATCAATTATTAGAACAGATCTTGTTAAGAACAAATGGCTTCATAATACCACCAAATATCTACTAAGAACAGCAACTGGAGCAGCGGCACGGGTGTTTGGAGAAATAACTTTAGATGTTCAACTAGGCGAACTACTATTTCCTCACACTTTCCTGGTTTCAGACATAATGGATGAATGCATTCTTGGAATAGATTTCATGACCACATACAAAATAGATCTGGATGTTGGAGAGCGGACTCTCAAATATGGGAACATAGAAATTCCTATGAAACTAGGAGAAGGAGCAGATCATCCTGTGAAAGTAAGGACGATGGTCTGCGAAAATATAACTCTTTCGCCATGCTCCGAGACACTAATATGGACAAAGCTTACTGATGACATCGGTACCTGCAGATTCTATCTGGTGGAGCCTAACCCCACAAAAGTCACATCGAGCATCATTGTGGGAAAGACTTTAGTGAAGGCAGAAGGTGCAACATTAATACCAGTCAGAGTGCTTAATACATCCGAAAATGAAGTACAACTAAAAGATGGTGCTATAATTGGAAATTGTGAACCCGTTTACGAAATCGTCAATTTGGATAATGGTAATAATGTCAAGGAGACAAAAACTATACCAGTTACTCCCCAACAGGTTCAGAAACTTCTTTCGTCCAGTGCCTTAAGTGAACAACAACACAACGATGCCAAAGAGGTGATCGATGAATTTTCGGAATTATTTGCAATGAATGATGATGACTATGGTAAAACAAATCTTGTCCAGCATCGGATCGATACAGGAGATTCCAGGCCCATTCGACAGACACCACGAAGATTGCCATTAGCCAAACAACCAGAAGTGTCAGACATGATGAACTCCATGAAGAAACAAGGAATAATAGAGGAATCTAACAGCCCTTGGACATCGCCGGTTGTCCTGGTTAGGAAAAAGGATGGCAGCAGCCGATTCTGTGTAGATTACCGCTAACTAAATAACGTGACGAGAAAAGATAGCTATCCATTACCAAGGATTGATGACACGTTGGATACCCTTTCCGGAGCGCAATGGTTTTCCACGCTGGATTTAAAGAGTGGTTACTGGCAAGTGGAAATACATCCCGAGGACCGAGAGAAAACTGCTTTCTCAGTTGGCAGTGGCTTATGGCAATTCAAAGTAATGCCATTTGGGTTATGTAATGCTCCAGCCACATTCGAACGACTAATGGAATGTGTTCTACGTGGTTTAACCTGGAAAACATGTCTTGTCTACTTGGATGACATAATAGTTATCGGAAGGACATTCAAGGAACATAAAAACAACTTACGGGACGTACTTCAAAGACTCAAAGATGCAAAATTGAAGCTCAGTGCGAGTAAATGTGCTCTATTTAAAGATAAAGTTAAATATTTAGGGCACATAGTTTCATCACAAGGAGTAAGAACCGATCCAGAGAAGATAGAAGCCGTCAAAAATTGGCCAGTTCCAAAGGACAAACATCAATTACGGAGTTTTCTTGGTTTAGCTACCTACTACAGGCGATTCGTGAAAGGTTTTGCAGATATAGCAAGAAGCCTACATCAACTTACAGAAAAGGGAAGGCCGTTCATATGGTCGGATAAATGCAACGAAAGTTTTGAAAATTTGAAGCAACAGCTCTGTGAAGCTCCAGTACTTCACTATCCAAAGCTGGGAAAAACATTTATATTAGACACGGATGCCAGCAATGAAGGTATTGGTGCAGTGCTTTCGCAGGAGGGGAATGGTCAGGAAGTTCCAGTAGCTTACTATAGCAAAGCACTTTCAAAGTCAGAGAAAAATTATTGTGCTACAAGAAAAGAGGTACTTGCCATTGTAAGTTCAACAAAACATTTTCATAAATATCTCTACGGGCAGAAATCCACCCTTCGCACCGACCATGCAGCGCTTAAATGTCTTCTGCAGTTTAAGAACCCTGAGGGACAAGTGGCGAGATGGATAGAGCGACTCCAGTCTTATGATTTTGAGATCCAACACCGAAGAGGTCGTATCCATGGAAATGCAGACGCCCTTTCACGACGTCCATGCAAACTTGCATGCAAACATTGCGCCCGGGTGGAAGAAAAAGAAACAACAGCAACTATACAGTTGGTAACCGTGGAACCATCTACAGGTTGGGACAACGAGGACCTGAGAACAACACAACGAGAAGATCCGGACATTTCACCTATTCTCGCTTGGAAAGAAGACATGGAAAGACCAGACTGGAAGGATATTTCGGAACGAAGCGAGAAGCTGAAAAGTTACTGGGCTCAATGGAACTCTCTTCATGTTGAATGTGGTATATTAAAACGCAAATGGGAAGCACCTAACGGCGAATCATTCCGAATGCAGATAGTCGTGCCAGCATCAAACGTCAAAGATGTTCTAGAAGAAATGCACGGTGGAACCTCTGGAGGACATTTGGGAGTGAACAAAACAATTTCCAAAATACGGGAAAGGTTTTATTGGCTACATATGCGAGAAGATGTGGAGGAGTGGTGCCGCAGATGCACTGTCTGTGCTGCTTGCAAAGGTCCGCAACACAGAAGCAGAGGAGAAATGCATAAGTATAATGTCGGAGCCCCCTTTGAAAGGATAGCTGTAGACATCGCTGGACCTTTTCCAGACTCGGATGGCGGTAACCGTTATATTTTAGTTGCCATTGACTATTTCAGTAAATGGCCTGAAGCTTATGCAATCCCTAATCAAGAGGCAGCCACAGTTGCGGAACAAATAATAACGAATTGGGTCAGTAGGTTTCGAGTGCCTCACGAACTTCATTCGGACCAAAGACGGAACTTCGAATCGCGGACTTTCCAGGATATGTGTAAAATGTTGGGAATAAGAAAAACTAGAACAACTCCTCTACATCCACAATCTGATGGCATGGTAGAGCGCTTCAACAGAACATTGATCGAGCATCTAAAGAAAGTAGTTGACTATCATCAACGCGATTGGGATCGACACATTCCTATATTCCTAATGGCTTATAGATCAGCTATTCATAGTACTACCGGACAAACCCCAGCTAAAGTCATATTCGGAAGAGAAATGCGTTTACCTAGCGACCTCAAATTCGGTACCCCCAGAGGTGAACAAAAGTTACCAGAAGACTACGTATCGGAGCTCAAACAACAATTAGCTGATGTGCACGAGGCAACGAGGACGAAATTAGCAACAAATACTGATCGGATGAAGAGCCGCTATGACCTACGTGCTAATTCCGCAGGATTTAATGAAGGTGATCTTGTTTGGCTCTACAATCCGAGACGACGTAAGGGACGTTCTCCAAAATTGCAACCACACTGGGAAGGACCGTATTCAGTAGTAACTAGAATTAATGACGTGGTATACAGGATTCAGCGTGGCACAAGAGGCAAGCATAAAATTGTTCATTTGGACCGCTTGTGTCAATACTACGAGCATCAAGACCGTGGACCACCTGTTGTTCGGGACGAACAAATTTAAGAAGGGTGGAGTGTTACGTGCAATAGAAAGAGACAACTGGTGACATCTACTGGCAATGGAAAAGTAAACGACTTTAGGTTCGGAGAATTGATTATGGTATCTACAGGAAGGTTCAGGAATAGAATGAATAGAATGAATAGAACAGTCAAGAAGCTTCTGGAAAATAGAACACTCGAGAATAATCTGGAGAGTTTCTAGGGTATAAATATAACAGTTGTCATAGCCAGAATAAGAGTCTTGTCTTAGACGTTGCAGTGTTAACAAGCGAAAGTAATAAACGTGCGAAAGTGTTGTAATTAGATTGCGATAATTGAAAGTACAGTATTAGCGATAATTAGAGTTGAGTTGATTAATAGAAAGTTTATGAATTTTGTATGATTAGAGTGAAATAAAGAACTTGTATAATAAGTATTTAATATTGTGTTTTAAATAACGAACCAAAGGCCACGCTCGCAATAGTATGATGGCAGAGTTTGCCGATGTTGAATTTTGAGAAATAAAAAGACACCTTTCGATAGTCAGATTAATTCTAATTTTTATTGAACATTAACTGCTTATTTATATAAAATGATTACAAAGGAATCAATATTTCTTTATAATTCTGAAGGGGGGATTATTGCAGAATTGCAATACTTAAAATTAAAAGTCAAAAATTGTAGTGTCAGCATTTCTGATCACACAATGACCTCAGGTGTGTATATTTTCTCAATGATGAATTATGTTTGCATTGAAAATTCTTTTTGAGGTCGAGCAAACTTTGTTTGTTTTCAATTATTTTTATACCCTAGATGAAATCATAGGGGTATACTAAGTTTGTCATTCCGTTTGTAACACCTCGAAATAATGATGGTAGAGCAAAATTAATTGGACACCCATTCATAATATTAAAAGTTATTTCGATTTTTGCATGTCCGTCCGTCCGTCCGTCCGTCTGTGCGCACGATAACATGAGAACGCGTACACTTAGAAAGCTGAAATTTTGTACACAGACTTTAAAAAAAAAAAGTAAAATTAAGTTCGAAAATGAGCCAAATCGGGCAACTCCTTCGTGGGGTTGCCATATAAAAATTTCGTTTTCCGCTATATATTTGGTCACTGCCTGAGAACGCGTCGACGTAGAGAGCTGAAATTTCGCACATGATGTTTTTACTATATTAGCAAATAAAATGTCAAAAATGGACTAAATCGGGCAACTCTTTCTTGGTGTTGCCATATAAAAATTTCGGTTTTTTACGTATACTTTGAAAACGATCAGTCCAAGACATTTTTATGGTACTAAAAACTTCTGCAGAATACGAAATCCTATAAAATTGGTTATAATCATTTTGTCTGTGCGACAAACTGTTCTAGAAATATATGCGAAAAACAACTTCAAAATCAATACTTGAATAGATCGGTGACCATACGAAATTTAATACGGGCATTCATCTAGGGTATCCTAAGAATTGGTCTTAGACCAATTCTAGCTTTTTTACTTGTTCGATTTGATTTTTGTTTATAATTCTTGACCGTGGTCATGGCTTTACAGTATATGTCATTATGTCTCAATATGGCTCGAAAATCAGATGATAATGATGAAGTACACTAATGAAGTGTTTTCCTCCTTCATTATAGCTATAATGAGGAAAAATGTGCTCGATTTGGCATATAATGTAAATTTGGAGTTCCTCTGTGTATCTGCCTATTTGAAAAATAAGAAGAAGAAATGTAATTTTTTCTAATATAATGTTTTTCTCATTTGAAAATTATTAAATTGACAATAAAATAAATGAAAACAAAGTTTATCGCGTTAATTCGATCCATATTGCCTCTTTAATGTGATAGGTTTATCACAACCAGTTTGACAGAACAACTTAATTAAAGAAATGGCTGTGTGTCTGCATTTTATAATGAAGCATTATAGACTAATGAGTCGTTAGTTATTTCTTCATTAAGAGTGCTGTGTGTCCAAGGTATGTTATTTACCTAGTGTATTCCAAGTAGCAGTATGCTACACTGAGGCAAAATGCAACATGTATGCCGGCCTGCTGTCAAATAGACAGGCCGAACGCACCCAGATCGAAAGAAGTGCGTCTCCTCTGACGTTGGTGTGGCTTGCTGTCAGTGTAAAATGAAGAAATATTTTTGATACACGCAGGCACATGCCGCGACTGAATATTGGGAATTAATTGAGGTTAATTTTATTGATTGTAGTGCAATCTATTTTAATAACAAATGCGGATATTTGTCGTGTGCCGGAAAATATAAATTTTCCTGCTGAAGAAGAAGCAAACCTAACCTATTTGAAAGCGGAAAAAGTGTTTGAGAACTGTCTCAAATTATCGAAAGGAAAATCTAGATATACATCTTGTTTATCAGGATGTAAGAGTTATGTCCTGTCCACTGCTTCCACAACTGCTTTATCCAATTTTGAATCTGGTCAAAATAACAAAGAAGTTGTGGATCCATGCGTTATTGTAGCATATCCTACAGTTTATTACGAGGATAAAACTAGCTTTATTATCTGGACAACAACACCGTGGACTCTACCATCGAACCTATCTATTTGTGTCCATTCTGATATGATTTACATAAAAATAGAGGATATTAAGATTGGAAATAAAAATATTTTGGCAAAGTCCCGATTGGATTATGTATTCAAAGCATCAGATGAGTACAATATCATAGAAAATTTCCATGGAAAATCTCTTATGAATATCAAATACACTTCTCCTTTTCCTTAGTTTCTGGAATACGGAAAGAAAATTAATGCATTTAGTGTTCTTGTTGATGACTATGTTACAGAAGATTCCGGGGCAGGCATTGTTCATCAGGCTCCATACTTCGGAGAAGATGATTATAGAGTTTGTATGGCTGCTGATATCATAACAAAATCATGCGAGATTATTTGCCCGGTTGATGATTCTGGTCGTTTTACTGAAGAAGTAACAGATTTTGCTGGTCAATTTGTAAAGGATGCTGATAAACCCATAATAGCGTTTCTAAAATAGAAAGGTTTACTTGTTTCATCTAGTCAAGTTAAGCATAGCTACCCGTTTTGTTGGCGTTCTGATACTCCACTTATCTACAAAGCAGTTCCATCCTGGTTCATTCGTGTGGAACATATGTCGAAACACTTGCTACATTGTAACTCGCAAACTTATTGGGTCCCAGAGTTTGTCAAAGGAAAACGTTTCGGTAACTGGTTAAGGGAAGTTCGCGATCGGATGGTGATTCGAAATCGTTTCTGGGGTGCACCAATTCCAATATGGAGATCTTCTAAAGGTGATAAATTGGTTTGCGTTGGTAGCATAAAAGAATTGGAGAAATTGTCTGGACAAAAAAATTAACCGATCTATATAGAGAATCAATTGATCAAACTCGAGGATGGTTCTATACAATTTTAGTTACTTCAACACCTCTATTTAATAAACCGCATTTCAAAAATTTAATTGCGAATGGCCGCGTTTTAGCTCTAGAAACGAAAGAAAAATTATCCAGGTCCAATGGAATCTGGAAGAAGGTGTGTGGTCTTTTTTTTTGACGTCTGACAGTTTGATTGTGAAAACTCAGAGTTTTTCTTGGTGCAAATTTTTATAAAAGCGATTGAGAGTAAAAATATTGAAAAAGCCACAAAAGTGAACCGAAAATAATCATCCAATAAAAAACCGTACGAGGAATTACAGAAAAGGGTCCAGAAATAGAAAGGATTATTGCGATAATCAAGGAATTTGATAAGCATCTCCAGAAAAAGTGGTGGTCTCACCCAACCAAGTATGAAATGTGTTTGGCATTTCAATCAAGTATGAACTGTGTTTGGCATTTATTGGCACAAAAATTATCAACAAAGGAAAGAAAAGCAGTGTCTGAAAATAATATATTTGACGGATCAGTGTACATTTTGAATTGAACCAAAAAAAAAAAAAAGGAAAAAGGGGGATAATGGATGTCGTACATCTATCTCCTGCTGAGAATTTACCATCGTATAATGGTAATGCAATCCCACACCAGTCAGAAGTTTCATCATGGAAAAAATCACGAAATCACACCATCTTGCTGTCGTCTTGCGACTGAGGAGCATCTGGAAAAAGAAAAGATAAGGATAACAAAAGTAGAATAGATTGTGCATGTTTTACTTTATACATATAAAATTTCAGAGTAGTTACAATATAGTAGCTTTATATTTAAAGTAAAGCCTATTTAATGATAACATAGAATACCTTACATTTCTATCTGATCAACTCAAACTCTATATCAGAGCTATACTAACACCAATATGGGAGGTTAGCACTCCTTTCAGTTATTTCCGTGTAATTATATCATGCATTGCTATATTGAATTTATTTGTAGACCTGAATAAGGGTGAGTATAAGAGTTTTAGTGTTGAAGTGACCGTTGAGAGAAAGGGCTACCTTGCTATGCACGCCTGTTCGAGGAGAGAGTCCTCATTTAGAATTGAAGAGCTGCCAATGGCTTGTGCTCATGCTAAAGGAAGCTTGTGTACTATTGGTGGTAGTATGTTTCTGATCTATAAAACGAACTAATCGCGACTCGGCATTGTACAGGAAATTCCGGCTAGTTTTATAGTAACGTTATGTGCTTTCCTTCTTTTTCAATTTTATTTTCAGGAACAATGTTGCTCCAGAAGGCCTTCGTGGAGGGACCGTTTCACTCAGGTAAATTATAAACGATCACGACTGGGATTTACCTCCGATCTCTCCTGATGGAGATCTGAATTGTCTGGTATGTTTCTTTTTTGTATCATTAGTACGTAATACGAAATTTTTATATACGACTGTAAACTGCTTAGTCAGGTCTATTTTCTTTATATAAATGTGCGACAAGAAATCAAGACGATCATTGTAGGAATACTACCTTAGAGTAGACCAGTTGTACTTAAGTTTTTCCAGATGACACTCTATCACAGTACAGCTGAACTTTTTTGTTCTTTTTATAGCATAGAATAACATATTTAGGCTTAGTTTTTTTTTACATAATAGTATACTATCATACCACTAAGAGTCCGATTTTAAAATACTCCCGTAGAATAACGTAATCAGGCACTATCCGTGCAAGAGTATAGCGATGGGGCATTAAGTTTTGTTCCTTTAATTGCTGCGTAGGGTAAACGTACAGTTAAGTTTTTTTTAGAAGAGTAAAGTCCGATAATTCTGTAAGCCTTTATTTTGTTGATGAAATAACACATCAAGTAGCTATAAAAGAGCCTACCTGTTGAAATTAGAGGGCTAACGTAGGGTAACTAAGTTTTCTATCTATAAGAAATCGTCAGAATAGAATATTGACTTGGCAAAATAGGATGTTATCTGATAACATGTTGCGGGGGTGATCTTAAGCTCGACTTTACTAACCTAAGAGTATACTTATTGTACGATATGTATGGAGGAAGACTACAGTCTCGTCTAAATAAATGACTAAACTTGTTGATATGATGTAGTAGCATGGAGTCGTAAATCTTTTCATTTTCCCCTCTCACTTTCCTGGAGCCCTCTAACATGAAGGTTGTCTAGGTCCGCTACACCCTCTCTTTTCAGGTCTTACAGGGATACTGTACAATATCGCAGGGTGGTTGGGGCAACGGCGATGGAAGGCAGAACATCAGCGCCTTCCCACTGAATGTGGGTAAGTGATGTAAGGGTCCCTTCAGGACCGAATGTGTGCCGGCGTTTTTGGTTTTAGGCACGATGATATTTTCTGTTATGGCTAGTGGCAGCGGCAGGCTTTTTGGTTAACACCCCCTATAACTCTCCCGCAATAGCCGAGGTGTTAGCGTGCTGCTCTGCAATCAATGCTGTCCACCGAATGATCTGTCAGATAATGCTGACAGCTGGGACTTCACGTCCAAAATAAGTCACTCGCAACATAGTTACATAACAGGCATTAAGTTAATAACTTAATGAATGATGGGCATAAATTGTAAAAATAGTACGATATTTGTACCCTCCATGTAGCCTACAGCATGAAAACAACAAACAAAAGAAGTAACCTAAGCTTTGGCAGACTAAAATAGGTATCACAGCCCTAAATTAATTTTTTTCTATATAAGACAGCTACACAGTCTCAAAAATAAAAAATAAATCGCTTTACCTAAGTAAATCTACTTACGTATACGTCTATTGTAGTTTAGCCTAATAGCTGAGCTTGTTGTGTTACGTCACCAGCTCTAATAACAAGACCAAGTCCAAGATAACCTAATAAGAAGATAGAAAGCCGCCGAACAAAATTGAAAATATTTCGTGTTTTTTAGAATGAAACAAATAATGTCATATACTTTCGTCTTTTGCATTAATTGGATAAAAGAACTTCGCTATACACTATTGTGGTACAACTGAGACATCCTTTTAAAAACACAAGAGAAAACGTAGGATTAATCGAACGACAAACTCTTATTAAATCCCTCAAAATCATATCAAACTATTCATAATATGTACATCGTGTCACACACTACCTCATTTTTTAAAGAAAAAGTTAATTTTTTTTTCTTTCTTTTTTCCTTTTCTTGCCGTGTATATTTTAAATGTAAAATACTGGAAATCTCGCTTGCTTCTTAACTCATTAAAGTTAACTTTGACGAAGTCTTGGATTTGGACAGGCCCAGCCCCAGTGTAATAAGTCAGTAAGTGCAAGCTGTTACACTATCTGTCTGAATTTCATGAAGTGCTGTTACATCAATTGTCTACGAATATATATATTGTTAAAATTATAAATCTTATAACAGTACACGGCGATATTTGGAGTTGATCTGTTTTTTTCTTTATATATATGTATAAAAATTAAAATTTTAAATGAAAATCTTAGAGATTTAGGGCATTTTGTAATGGCCTGCATGTATTTGTTGCAAATAACCAAGTTTTGCTCGGTCGAAGAGCTTGCATTTACGAATAAACAGAGATATCAGAAAGTGTGATACCTCTAATCAGCATATTTGTGAAGCTTCCCAATCTCTATATTCTAAGCTGCAAAAGCCAAAATGCAATTTGATGATTTTGAAGTTAACAGAAAGTTGTTCGCCTGAGGAGGGTTAAAAAGACGATAATATATTCCAATTTACTCAATTCAGCTTCGGATAAATATGGTAAAATTGCTTTCCTAAAATGTATATATATATACATACGTTGAATGGCCTTTAAATGTATTAGTACCTACATATAATAAAACAATTAAAATAAATTAAAAATTTCTTTCTTTTATATTATAGGAAAAGTGCCATGAAGTTGCTGACAAATACATTGAATTTGAGACTGTTATAATATTTATAGATTCAATACTACTCTCCAAATGTGCATACCGACATATACTGTATAATGGAGATTTTAAGGTAAGATTGTTTATATGTTATGTGAGTTACGTTAGAGTAGTGCTGCTGGAATACTTATTTCAGACTCACCTAAACCACCGAGTAGGTGCATTGTGCCCCTGTTATGGAACTTTCTTGAGTGATTGGCTTGGACGTGAAGTCCAGACGGCCAGCATGAGCTGACAGATCACTCGACAGACAGCGTTGACTGCAGGGCGGCACGCTAGCTCGCCTCGGCTCATTGGCGGAGAGTGTGGAGAGTTTCCACGAAAAACCTGCCGCTGCCGTCAGCCATAATCAAAAAAAAAATCGTGCCTATCCAACAAAAAGCCGGCACACATTCAGTCCTGAAGGGACTTTTACGTCACTTACCTAAATCCATCGTCGAAGGCACAGATGATCTGCCTTCTTGCCTGCCCAGCCACCCATCTGACCAGAGGGCCAGATTTTTCAGAGTCAGATGGGTGGCTGGGGTAGGCAAGAAGGCAGATCATCTGTGCCTTCGACGATGGATTTAGGTAAGTGACGTAAAAGTCCCTTCAGGACTGAATGTGTGCCGGCTTTTTGTTGGATAGGCACTAATTTTTTTTGATTATGGCTGACGGCAGCGGCAGGTTTTTCGTGGAACCTCCCCACCCTCTCCGCCAATGAGCCGAGGCGAGCTAATGTGCCACCCTGCAGTCAACGCTGTCCGTCCAGTGATCTGTCAGCTCATGCTGGCAGTCTGGACTTTACGTCCAAGCCAATCACTCAAGAAAGTTCCATAACACCCCATAGATTCGCTGAAATCATCTTCTTTTGTCTACTGCTTCTAAAAGAAATCAAAGAATTTTACCGAACTCAGCTCTCTACAGTTCACCTAACCCCAAAAAGAAGTAGCTCTCTAAGCTTACTCCATTTTCGTGGCCAAACTACATGGCGAACTGATTTGATTTCTTCGAGGTCCATACAGCTCCGACAAATCATTTACGGTGAAGCCCAGCCTCTTAGTATCGTTCCCAATAACCCCCTACTAGCTATAGTATCCTTTTTACTACTCATGAAGAGGATCTTTGATGTCTTTCTATATTTATACTTGCGACCTTTTTGTACACACCATTGATGATATTCACCTTTAATAAGAGTATTGGCCAGCACCTTCACATTGTCGTTTTATTCACAAACTTATATACAGCAATAATGGAATGCATTAATATAATTTCAGATTCACTGGAAATTATCACTAGTGTTATTACTTTTGGAGTCGTTTGCCCTATGGCGGCAAAAGTTGGACCAGCCCTTACTCTCCAAAACAAATGACGATTTTGTCAATGAAAAAGGCTTCTATATTTGCTGCCTACAAAATATTATAGGTGAATGTAGTGTTCTATTTTTTATAAAAACTATTTCTAACCCATGTAAATTTTTTCAGATAATTTAATATTATTTACCCTTTTGGAATTAGTCACGATTTGTTTTAATATTAACAAAAAGAAAAGTGATTCTTTTATTGGACTGAAGGATGCACTATATTTATATAAAGCAATAACTGTAGCCAATTTTTCCAAATTTTTTCTACTACCCATATTAATTTGGAAGGACAATACCACTGAATTGGGTTCCGTTCTTCACTATCTGCTGGTAATGGCATATTATTTATTATCTCTTATACAAGTATATTCAGGTTAGTAAATTTATGGCTTAGTTTAGAATGCAGGCATGATATGAAATTATTTTTTACAGTTGTAACGAAAATATCTGCATTCCGGTCTGTGATTATAATACTGCTCGTTTTTTCAGTTAAACAATATATTGCCAAGAATATCATAACTTACGTAGACAATAATTATTTATAACCGATATACCTAGTCAAATTTTCAAAAATTATGTACTCTTTATGCTATAGCTAATATAAAACTGTAAACTGATGCGTCAATATAGGTATTGTCGGTAAAGTTATCATGACTTTTTTTCCGTTGTATAATAAAAAAAGAGATATAAATTTCATTATTGGCAACTAAAAAGATAAGATTAAGAAAAAGGTAATGAAAATCTCGAAATCATTGCTTGGGTATTTTAATGATATGACGACATCACCGTACAAAAACTGAGCTAAGCGTTGACTAGATATCCTATTCTCATTCCCCTTATATTGCACCTTATTACCTTAGATGTATAGCATTGTTATCTTTAAACTCCAGCCCTTAAGGTAGAGAAAAAGATCGTTCTATTGTCATAAATTATAGGATTGATGACGACTGAAGAGTGCAGAAAACTATACGATTTTTATTAAATACTCAGGATTAATAATTTAATTTATAAGCATGATTTTCCAGTTTTATACATGATTGTACAATATATACTCTTTGTTTTTTAGGTACATGGTACGTGTAAATAATAGGATCGCAAAAGTTAATTAAGATAGTAGTTGCGCTATGGGAGTTCTGCCCCACTTTTTCCATACAAAAGGTGTCCCGTTTTCTAAGCCCCAATTTGCATCTTCTTCTTCCTTTCTATGGGGATATGGCGCTCAATTTCGGGTGTTCTGAACAATTTTTTTTGTACTGCGAGTTTCTATCTCGCTGTAACATAGCATTTGACTCATTCAAACACAAATTCGTGTGTGCATGTGTTAAAGCAATCATTACGCCATGTTATGAAATTAGCAACAAAAACAACTAATGTAGGTAGATATGTTGTCTTAGATAAGTAATGGAAATTAGAAAAAGCCTAATTTTTAGTCTTCAGATGTAATGACTTAACACAGCCGATAAGTAAATTCGCACAGGGTCGAGTAATGTAAACAAAACAAAACACAGTCGATAAACAAATTCGCACAGCCGAATAATGTGAACAAATTTTCATCGCAGCCGAGTAAAGTAAACATTGAGCGATTTATGTTTTTTAAAGTAAGATTCGCAATTTCTTTAGCTGAAAAAAAAACAACAACAAAAACTGATATTAATCTGTAGGGTATGATATCTTAGATGAGTAGTGGAAGTTATTATTAAAAATTTCTTTTACTGAAAAAAAAAAAAAACCATAATAACTATAACGTAATTATGGATTTAAAAAGCCTTGATTATATTAATCGGTAGGTAGGTAGGTCAAAGTGATCATGATATTATATATCCGTATCTAAAAATAGATCACGGTTGCTTAGGATGTTGTGAAAATAATATTTGTAGATCGAACGCAATGCAATGTGATGACACTCATCAGCTGCACAATTTCATGATGACCCATTAATGTAAATATATGTAATCACAGTGACCACGAATTAAAGCGGCACTGTTTTGAAATTGTACACCTGTGGTTAGTGAGTAAAAAATATTACTCAATGGCTCGGTAGTACATTAATTCATTGTTTTAAGTAGAATAAAAACAAAAATAAAAATGAAGAAAAGAAGCGACGAGGCAGAGGTAGGCGAGTAGTAGAGGAGAGTTTTGTTCTGACCACTCGCGCGTACAGAAGTGTCAAATTACTTGTCTTTCGGTAATCACTGATAAGAACCGTATTACTCATTTGTGAACAGTTATGTAGTAATTGTATTAATGAAAGACATAAAAAATAAGTCAAGTGGTTTTGTTTTTTGGTGATCAAAGTGCAAGAGAACATTCTCCAGTGTTGTGGTAGTTACATTGAGCAGTCGCTCAAATTAATCACAACAAGGATGGTAAAAAACATGAAGTAATGGAAAATAAAACCTTATCAGAAAATTGTCGGTGTAGAGGTGTGTGTGTGTTTTAAAAAGTCTTACGTTTTATGAAAACTTCTTTTTTATTTTCAATGCACAGCTGAAGATTGCACGTTATAAAATTTGGCAGCAACATCAACAACGGATGATATGTTGACTAATAAGTAATGGAAATTAGTAAAACCCTAATTTTTGGTCTTCAGGTGTAATGCTTCTAACTTTATTCCTTGCATAAAAGAAATTCGCGCAGCTGAATAATGTAAATAATTTCGCACAGCAGCCGAGTAAAGTAAGCAAATTGAGCGATTTATGTTCTTTAACGTAAGATTTCCTATTTCTTTAGCTGAGAAAAACAGCAACAAAAACTGATATTAATCTGTAGGTTATGATATCTGTTATGGAATTATGTAGAGTGATTCGCTTGGGACGTAAAGCCCGACTGTCAGCATGAGCTGACAGATCACTCGACGGGCAGCGTTGACTGCAGGGCGGCACGCTAGTTCGCCTCAGCTATTGGCGGAGAGTGTGGGGAGGTTCCACAAAAAAGTTGCCGCGTCCGTCAGCCATAATCAAAAAAATTTCGTGCCTATCAACACAAAAGCCGGCACACATTCGGTCCTGAAGGGACCCTTACGTCACTTATCTGTATACCATCGAAGGCGCAGATGTTCTGCCTTCTTTGCCTGCCCCATCCTCCCATCTGACTCTGAGCGGCATAATTCTTCAGAGTCCCTAGTTGACCTGTAAAGAGAGAATAAACGAGCGAACCTAAACGACCTTCATGCTAGAGGGCTCCAGGATAGTGAAGGAAGAATTAAAACTTTCAAAGATTCATGCTCACGTTATAATAGCAAATGTTTCCTTCTTACAAAAATTGCTACTGATTCCTATAACTATTTTTAATTTCAAATCGCCGCAGCATTCATGGCAAGACTCAGTACATGTGCTTAATTTTGCTTTTCACATTAAAACAAATATAGCTAAAATTAATGAACTTCGTAGGATAATAATAGAGTAAGGATAAATATCATTTAAAAAAATGATTCCATATAAAAACATCTCAATCTTGCCCTGCAGGCATATTTCATAAATTTAAGCTTTTAATTTCAGACTAATTTATTGTAAGAAATGTTTCGAAATGTATGTACATAAATGTTTGGATGATGGTGCATTTTGCTACCTATCTACCCTAAACTAAACGAGAGAAATTAAATCTTAAAAATTATTTATATAAATGTGTATGCCAGTTTCATAGTCTCAAAAATATGCCGTGATGTGAGGCGATAATCTAACATATACGTACGATGTCAGACGGAAAATGAATGAGAATATATTATTAACTGTTAAGAGATTCAAAGTAAGTAAAGAAGAAGTAACTTGTGCGCACAAATCCCTAACCTTAGCTTGCTTTGTGTATGTGGGTGTAGAATCACTCTTAAATATTAAAATTCAGATAAGCTTAATTGATTGTAAGATGATATAACCTCGAAGTAAGTATCTAATTTAACAAGTACGTATGTACGTATTGCATGTGAGCATTACTGTATTCAATGATTCAATATAATACATAATATGCATATATAAATGAAGAAGAATCTTTAAAGCTTTTCATTGTTTTCTTGATTTTGAGACAATGAACGCATGTATGTATATTTTCCTTTATAATAATAATTGCAGCCTGCGTACGCAAGTGATAATTTTAATTCCCGAAAATGCTATTCGTATATTTGCTATAAATTACCAAAAAAAAAAAAAAAATCTTAAGCTATAATTAGTTAAAATGATTTTAGCTGCACATTTTACTAATTGATTCTGTGCTTTCGTTGTTTTTCTTTCTTTTTGTTATTCTATTATTAAATTACTTATTAATGATACTTAGCTGTGTTGCCGCTACAATTTACCCCTCTGTAAAGGGATGTTCTGAAGTTTCAACTATTTCGGCGTTTACTTCCTAACATTTTTGTTGCTTGTTCCAGAGATTCTTGGTAGAAGAGATTATTTGAATCTCCAGGTAGAGAATATTTTGTTTCATCTAAATGCCATGTTAGTCCGAGTACTATTTTAAATCCTGATTTTGCTACCGGTTTTATTTATTGCAGCTGTTGCTGGTGAATATACTGTACTAGATGGTGTAGAATCATTGGAGAATTTTGAACAAGTAATCCAGCTCACACATCGACTGGCAACATTTCGAGCAGTCATGAAGCGCCATAAAACAGGCAAACTTAGCCGAGATAGCACTGCCTCTGAATTAATTTTTGGACGTAATCCCAACAAAGCTCTATGAACTACTGAAACCAAGGGCATTAATAAAATCAGGATTTGACATCAATTTAAACAAATTAATTATACCAATGTCATAGAAGTTGAAGTCTTTCTTCTGAAGATCTCGTTGCAGAAAATTCAGTTCACAATTCAAGGATAAAATTTTCTTGGAACTTTCCTGCTCACAATTTACAATACGGACCGATGTGAAATGTTCAATATCCAGACGTAAGTATGTTGAGACTTTTCAAGTATATATTTTGAGCTACAGTCTCGGCTAAGACCGCGAGATGCAGTTCTGTCGGAATCTCGACGTTTTTCTTTCTTTTTGCGGGGTTTCTTTTTTCTAGAAATGAGGAGAATTTAAATTTTTTTCCAGTTAAAATTTCAATAAAAGGATAAAAACTTTTGACTTACGGGCTGCGTTGAATTTTCTCCGATGTTTTCTGTAGATTGGGAATTCAGTAGATTTGGTTTACGCCACTCAGAAAAATCTATTGCAGTTTTAAGTAAAAATTACATTAAAATCAACGAATTTTGCAATGATTTTGAGCTTATGTAAACAAAACGCTGTTATGATGAAATATTGCTTACTGATTTAACAATGCCAGTATATTATTGAACCAAGTAAGATTTTCATCAATTTGTCTTAAATTTGCTTGAAACGAACGACATTAAGTAATCACTGGAACAAGCAAATTATTTCATTAAATCAAATGCCCCGATTTTCTTAACATAATGAAAATGTTTCGTTCTATCCAAGCAAAAATCATCCAGACTTAAGAAAACAAAACTTTAATTCTATGATTTTAGGACCTTGAGAGTATAAGACAGCTCATTTGTTATAACGTATTTTCTGTTATTATTAATGTAAAAAGTTACTTGAAATTTGTATATTTTTTTCATTGTAATAATGATAGCTTTTTCGCTCAATTTTGATTTTTTTTTTAGTTACGAATTAAATTGGTTTCATTTAATGTTTTTTTTTTTATATATATATATTATATATGTTTTTTTTTCTTACATGAACGTGTATGAATTCATTTTAAAAAATAAGGATGATTTGCTTCAAAATTTTCGAGCAATTGCTAAAAAATTTTAAACAATTTCCTAAGTTTTTTCAATTGCCGGTGTTTCGAGAAAAAAATATTGCTCACTATTTCCAGAAGATCCATTGTTTGTATTTATTATGATGAGAAAATGAGATTTACTGTTACAGACACAGAATCTGGGAACATATTTTAATTCAAATACTTTCCCACCCAGATAAGATATTCCATAGCAAAGCAATGTCCATTGCACTTGCAATAAACATTGCATCAGCGAATTACTTGGAAATCTTTAGTTAATACGATACCCTAAGTATCGTACGTGCTTTTATGTCATTTTCAATGGCCATTATAATAATATCATACCGCAAGTGTCGTATGTGCGTGGGCTAGTTTCGACCACCGGCATTATCCGTGATCGAAATTGGTCTTTTGCAATCTTACAGAGTTCAAGTTTTAATTCTATCTTCAAGAAGGAAAGTACCTCCTTTGTCGGGTTCCGTCGGGCTATCAGTTTTGATAGTAATATAGAAATACTTTACTTTTACCATAGTTAATCTTAAATTCATGTTTATCGGAAAGATTATAATAAAATTAATTATTCTTCTTTATTTTGTGTTTTTTTTATTAAACGTGTTCGTGTTGTTTAAAACTGGCGCAGTCGGTAGGATGATGTCAAGTGCTAAGAAGTACGTGTATTTCAATACTTTGTGACATCATTCACTACATTAAAAATATAAAAAGATTTATATTTAATCTGCAACGCGAACAAACCGTGTTTAATAAAACTTTCTAAGCCAAAAGGAAGGATATAAAGTTATACATATATACATATGTACATAAGTGAATTAATCAACAACAGTGAAAAAAAAATCCTAATTTAAAGGAACGAAAAAACAATATTTTTTTAATACAAAAAAAAAAATCCTAATTTAAAGGAACGAAAAAAAAAATTTTTTAATACAAAAAAAAAATCAAATATCCTGTCATAAAACTTGGAGGATATATTTGCTCATAAAAATAGAGCTTACTTGTTATTACACAACTCATGCAAACAACTCCACAACGTAATTAATTTAAACAAAAGGAGAAAAACAAAAATTAAGCATTTACACAAAGGTGAGGCATCAACAAATCTACCACAAATAAAGCATCAAAAGGCCAACTAAGGAGGAAGCTAGTTACACAAGAGGAAAATATTTCAACCACCAGAAGGAAGGACGACTCTTAAGTCTTAACCGAAAATAAAAGTGTGACAGTGTGTTTTTATAGTAAAATTTTGTGTTTTCTACGTGAGTACTATAGTTATATTTAAAATCACTATCATTACCTATTCATTTAAATAAACAAATATTTACTTATATATGTATATTTATAGTATTATATTATAAAATTCCTTTTATCATTTTTTTTTGTTATTTACGAAACTAATAAATGCTAAGCGACCTAGCATCTAGTTTGGAAGCCTTAGCAGAACAGTCCCAAAATTTAGATGATATAATTAGGGAAATAAAATCAGGAATAGCAACCCATCCCACAGATAATAATTTAGAAAACTTAACAGAAAACATGACATCCTTAACGATAGACCCACTAAAATACTTAAACGGGTTACCAGAATTTAATGGAGATTATAAAGAACTCCAAAATTTCATGGATTTGATTGACAAAGTGCACCCATTACTAATTAAATATGACGATTTCTCACAGAATATATTTTTGGATGTAATAAAATCTAAACTCAAAGGAAAAGTTAGGGAAGTGATCGAGATTAATAACCATATTACGAAATGGACAGAAATTAAAACGGTTTTAAATAATAATTTCGGGGATAGGTTAACTATCGAAGAACTATTCGATCAACTAAAGAGTGTAACCTTTAGAACCAATACTGATGTAGACTTCTATAACGATATTAAAAACATACTCAGACGAGTAAATAATAAAACTAAATTAGTTAATAGTAGCGACACAAATACCGTAGAAAAAAATCTGTTAGCTAACATCAATTCAGCGCTCCAAATATTTAAAAATAAATCTCCTGAGCCTATCAGATCAATTCTTTACTGCAGAAATCCCAAATCACTAGAAGAAGCAATGAGTATCCTGTACGAAGCAGGCTATGCATTTTATAATCAAAATAGAAATCCTATAAGAGAAACAAGAAACTCCACTCCTGATAAGAAACCCCCATATAATAATTTTAACAAACAAAACTCTAACAGCAATCGCCGTAATAGCAGCTATAATAATAGAACAGATAATAATTACCGAAACCAGAATCATCGTAATTACCAGAATAATAGCTATCACAATAGCTCAAACAATAGATATCAGCCTCAATACACAAACTACCAAAATAATTATCGACACCCCACTGAAAATAACTCTTCGACAATCTCTCAAAATCAGGTTTCTTACAGAAACTATTCAAACTCAAATCAAAACCCATATATGAACAGACAAAATAATGGATTCTTCAATAATAATCCAACTGTGAATACTTCCCCACAAACAAAACCAGAGCCTATGGATGTGAACCATAGTCAAATTTCCCCAAACACGGAAGGTCAAAATTTTCCAGTGCTTGCCTCCAATATAACATACCCCATATAATAGTCAAATCAAAAACTAAGCCCCTAAGGTTCATTATTGACACCGGAGCTACCCATTCGATAATAAACCCAGGACTCTGTCATCCCAAATGGGAAATACCAACTACGGAATGCATGAAATTGAGAACTCTTAAAAACACTATTGAAATCAAAGAGAAAGTTAGTATACCACTCTTTGAAGAGTTGGGTGACCCATCTCAAAAAATTGATATGCTTGTCTATAACTTTCACAATCAGTTCGATGGTCTGATTGGTAACAATATTCTCTTACCTCTTAAAGCAAACATAAATTATGAAACAAAACATTTAATAATTGGCAATAAAACAGTGCGCTTACACTTTAATGTCGAAACTGATGAAACCAATTTCTGCGCGATAAAAAAGGGTAATTACGAAATCCCTATACCAGTGCAACAAAAGTCAGGCTTAGGATATTTGCAGGAATTACGTTCAAACGACGGATTATTCGTTATTAACGAAGGTATATACAATGTAGAAGAATACAAAATTATAGCAAAAGCAAAATTGCTTGAGGATCTTCCGACAAATTTAAAGTTTACCCCATTACCTATAGAAAAGGTAGACGAATATAACTTTAATATTATAGAGGAAATGGAAAATAAAAACATAATGGAACAATTGAGAATAGATCATTTAAATTCTGAAGAAAGAAGAGAACTAATGACATTGATCAAACAACACTCGAAAGTATTCTACCAAAAGGATTCTGATTTAACTTTTACAAATGCTATAAAGCATGAAATCAGAACTGCCAACAGCATTCCAATTCATAGCAAAACATGCCGCTATCCATATATACATAAGAACGAAGTTCAGAGCCAAATTCAGGAAATGTTGACCAATAATATAATACGCCCAAGTAATTCCCCTTACTCAGCGCCCATTTGGATAGTACCCAAAAAAAAGGACGCCTCAGGCAAAACTAACTGGCGGATAGTCATTGATTACCGTAAACTTAATGAGGTAACCATCGACGACAAATATCCGATTCCTAACATCGACGAAATCTTGGAGAAATTGGGAAGATGCCAATATTTCACAACTCTTGATTTAGCGAAGGGTTTCCACCAAATAGAAATAGCCGAGAAGGATATTTATAAAACTGCATTCAGTGTAGAAAATGGCCACTACGAATTTACACGCATGCCATTTGGACTGAAAACAGCACCAGCCACGTTTCAGAGGCTTATGAATAATGTTCTAAGGGAATACATCAATAAGAATTGTTTGGTATACCTTGACGATATTATTGTCTTTTCGACATCGCTCAAAGAACATATTGATTCCTTAAGGAAGATTTTTCAAAGGTTAAAAGAAGTCAATCTTAAAATTCAATTGGATAAGTGTGAATTCTTAAAAAGAGAAACAGAATTCCTTGGCCATATTGTCACCCAAGATGGCGTCAAACCAAATCCAAAGAAAATAGATTGCGTTAAAAATTTTCCTATCCCAAAAACGGCTAAACAAATTAAGCAATTCCTAGGACTTTCGGGCTACTATAGGAAGTTCATTAAGGACTATTCCAAAATAGCAAAACCCATGACGATATATCTTAAGAAAGATATGAAAGTCGATGCTAATAATCCGGAATACAAAACTAGTTTCGAAACGCTAAAAAGAATGCTAATAAACGAACCCATTCTACGTTATCCCGATCTTGATAAAATATTTACCATTACCACCGATGCTAGCCAATACGCCATAGGTGCAATTCTTTCACAGGAAAACCATCCTGTTTGCTTTGCTAGTCGGACTTTAAATACCCATGAGCAAAACTACAGTACAATCGAAAAAGAACTTCTTGCCATAGTGTGGGCTACGAAATACTTCAGGCCTTACGTATTCGGTAGAAAGTTCATTATAGAGACAGATCACAAGCCACTAGAGTGGTTGTTCGCTATAAAGGAACCAAATTCGAAATTGGTGCGATGGAGACTTAAGCTCTCAGAATTCGACTATGTAATAAGGTATAAGAAGGGAACCAAAAATTCAAATGCGGACGCGTTATCTAGGATAGAAATTCATACAAATGAGGAAGAACTCATTGTGGATATTCCTACAAGCGAATCATGCTTGAATGTATTTAAAACACAAATAGTTTTAAAAAAATCTAATTCTGGATCAATGAGAATTAAAAATACAAATGTCTTCAATAAAAATAGGAAGATAATATATATTAAGAAACTGGACGAACAGACAGCAATTATGCTAATGAAACACCATTTTAACCCTACCCAGCTTAACGCACTACTCGTCGAAGAGGAAGATTATTTCAATACAATAATGAATGCCTATACTAAAGCATTCACAGAAAATAGCAATTTCAAAATCATTAGATGCACAGTATTACTAAACGACGTTGAAAACGAAGAAGAGTTAGTCAAATTAATAGAACAGGAACATCTTAAAAACAATCATCGTGGTATTGATCAAGTTCTTAAAGAACTAAAAGTTCAGATCTATAATCCATATCTAAAGAAACGAGTGACTCAATTTATAAATAATTGCGAAATTTGTAATCTAGAGAAGTATGAAAGAAAACCTCCTAAGCCAACATTTAAAGTAACAGAAACGCCAAATAAACCTGGTGATATCATTCACATCGACGTATTTTACAGCCTACAGAAGCAGCTATTTATGACAATAATTGATAAATTCAATAAATTTGCACAAGCTATTAAAATTATGGGGCGTACTTGGACGGAATTCAGACGAGGAATCCTACAGTACATTTCATCTTTTGGGGACGTAAAAAAGATAGTTGTTGACAACGAACTGGGCTTTAAAGCCTTGCCACTCCGAGAATTTTTAAAGAACCACAACATAGAAATCCACTATACCTCAAACAGCAACCACACATCAAATGCGGATATCGAAAGGTTGCACAACACAATTAATGAGCATATTCGACTCCTTAGACATGAGGAGGAAACTGAAGAAGAAACTGTGGAAGAAAAAGTTTTAAAAATAATAAGATTTTACAATAATACGATACATTCTACTACCAATAGAAAACCTATAGATTTTATTACGGGAAAAGTTAACCAAAACGAATACGAACAAATACGCAATAGAACACTTAAAATTAAAGAAAAAATTATAGATAAATTGAATAAAGACAGAAAGGATATACCATTAGAATCAGGTCCGAACTTTATTAAAGAAATCCGCGGCGGAAAAAATTATCCTAGATTTAGAAAAATAGTTACAGAAGAACTTGATAGGGATCATGTGATAGATGTAGACACTAGACACAAATACTATAAAACCCACGTCCGTAAATCAAAAAGATTTCAGGATAGAAAGAACCCCACCATTAAAGCTAAACATAAAACTAAACAAAGACAAAGAATGAAAAAACTTATTTCAGGTGACAATGACAACGATAACAATAATCCTTCTGTTCAACGTTCTGATCAACCTTCTACAAGTGAACTCACAACGACTGGAGATACAAGACCTGACGAACAATAACGGCTTCGTGACAATCAAATTGGAAGATAGAAAATTAATTAAAAGAAATAATAAAATTATACATATTATTAATATCACCGAGTACGAGGATGCAGTATCTCATATAGAAAATAATATTCAAACCCTTAAGTCTAATTCAAGAACTGGAGGACCAATGCTTAATACAATTATTCATAATTTCAATTTACTAGAAAATAAAGTTAATGGTTTGAAACCTCACATCAAAGCGAAAAGGGGTCTACTGAACATATTGGGAAAAGGACTAAAATTCCTGGCAGGAACTATGGATAGCGACGACGAGCTTGAAATTAAGGGTAAATTAGACGCTATAATCCAAAATAATAAAAATCTGATTCACGAAAATAATAGGCAAATCGAAATAAATAAAGAAATTTCAGAACAAATACAAAACATAACAAGTCATATTAAAACCCAACAAAACTTAATAGAAAAATACTTAACTAACTATACCACCCAGATCAATGCAAGAATCAGAAGTCTGGAAGACGAAATTACATATATGCAATATATTTACCAAATAAACTACGATATCAACCTACTTAAAACCCATATTGACAATACAGAACAAATTATAATGACTAGCAAGTTAGGTATATTAACAAGAAATATCTTGACAAACAAAGAAGTCGAGATGATCGATGACTTAGAAGCATTTAAATATATTCAAACTGTGGTAGCCTTTTATGAAAACCAAATAGTTATAATATTGTTAATCCCACAGTTCTCCAATTTAACATATTCACAGATTCTAATTGAACCATTGCCTAATCTGGAAAATAAGTCTATATATATAGAAAACACTAGATACTTGATAGACCAAAATAATAATGTCTATAATTCCAACGTAAAAAATAATTTAAAGAAAAATTTGATAAAAATTGAAGATGACTGTATTGAAAATTTAATTAACTTGAAAAACGCCAATTGTAACATGCAATTTTACCGGAACGAAGAATTCAAGGAAGTGATAACTGGAATAATTATAACCAAGAATATTGAAAACATATTCATTGATCAGAATTGTAACAAATTTAATGTTAGCATTAAAGGTAACAAACTATTAAAGTATGAAAATTGTAAGTTGAAAATTAAGGGAGACTTATTCGAAAATTTAAGTATTAAAATCTACGATCACGTCGTACTACCAAACTTTGTATCCAAAATTAAAGAAAATAGAACTATTGAAAATTTTAAACTAGAAGATTTGCATACTAAAAATATAGATAATAGGAAAAGAATCGAGGAAATTGTATATGAGAGCCATGGAAAATATGTAACAAGTATTGGTATAGATATAGTGACTATATGTAACATTTTTATAATAGTAACAATTTTGATAATTTTATTTAAGAAAAAGAAAAAATTAAATAATGAAATTAATATTGAATTAACTTCGTCGGAGCCTCAGACAAAGGCGGGGGGTGTTACAGACACGGAATCTGGGAACATATTTTAATTCAAATACTTTCCCACCCAGATAAGATATTCCATAGCAAAGCAATGTCCATTGCACTTGCAATAAACATTGCATCAGCGAATTACTTGGAAATCTTTAGTTAATACGATACCCTAAGTATCGTACGTGCTTTTATGTCATTTTCAATGGCCATTATAATAATATCATACCGCAAGTGTCGTATGTGCGTGGGCTAGCTTCGACCACCGGCATTATCCGTGATCGAAATTGGTCTTTTGCAATCTTACAGAGTTCAAGTTTTAATTCTATCTTCAAGAAGGAAAGTACCTCCTTTGTCGGGTTCCGTCGGGCTATCAGTTTTGATAGTAATATAGAAATACTTTACTTTTACCATAGTTAATCTTAAATTCATGTTTATCGGAAAGATTATAATAAAATTAATTATTCTTCTTTATTTTGTGTTTTTTTTATTAAACGTGTTCGTGTTGTTTAAAACTATTTACTACAATAACACTTTAGTAATGCATGCAAAAAAGGGCTTTGAGGAATGTAGGGAAATATATTAGGAAATCGAATAATTGTGGTATGAAAACACATATGTATAGTAAAAGTCTCTTTATTCAAATTAATTTTTAGATTTGTACATTAGAAAATAATATTTAATTGCACTTCAATCTTATGACCCTATTACTTCGTGGTAAATAATATACATGAATTGGTGGCACTTTAATTTCATCACTAGAAATTAGTTTATAATCTTTGGTATTATTTCCTACGATATAGGCTATTAGGTGTTTATCATATGAAGTAATTGTTACCTCTTCGCATAAAAAGTATATTTTATTGGTTTTGTTAATTATATCAATTATCTGATATAAATTAAATAAATCGGCATTGATTTTTTTTGTAATATAATACTTTGTTTTGTATATTGTTCCACAAATATTTACTGACTTAAATGATATACAGCTATCTGATGCAAACGCTTCATTTATACTTTTTATTAAGTGAAAATTGCAAGTATATTTCACGCATACCCCTTTATCAGTGGTACTCCATTTAAGATTATCGAATGTCAAAATTTCATAAGTAAAAGTTAAAGCCATTTTAATACCTATTGACACTAATGTATTCTTTCTTGAATTAATATTTCGCAAATATGTTTTTAACTGTCTATGTTTAGCTTCAAATGGAAATGTCCAAAAATTTTTTAAAGGCCCCGACATTTCAATGATATTGCAGTAGTGCACTAAAAAATTATGTTTGGGCTTTAATGTGTCATTAAATAATTCAACATATTTTGTATTGTGGTACAGTATTAAGTCATTTAATTTGGCTAATTGCAAAGTATTGAATTCTGACGACAATAATAGATCAACTAGATTCACAAAGTTACAAAAAAATAACCAAACTTTATCATTCTCTGGAACTAAATCTCCACAAATCAAAGAGAAAAAATGGACAAAGCTCCACATTCCCCTAGCAGACATTTTAAATTTTTTTTAAATATATGTTCCTTTTTAATAAGGCCAGGAATATTTCCAATTTCGGATTCACCATAATTGAAACTTTGTACTTTAAAATTAAGCGTTTCCAAATCAAAAAATTTTTGTTCAAAACAGTAAGCAATTACATGTCCCAAATTGTAATGACATATTCCTTCGAATATGTCATGCATTAAGTCTACCGCATAGTTTTCAACTACATGAAATGAATTTATGAAATTTAATACAGAGGCCTCTCTTATTCCGGTTAAGTATGGGTTTGCTATAGAAACATCATCATTATAATTCAACAGCGTTCTAGAAGAATTTTTATTTTCCCTTACCATATACTTAGTTTCGCTTTTATCGCTTTTACAAAATCTACAATACGAATTTGCTGTAAAAGATTTTGCAAAACCAAGTGCACTGTTAAGTCCGAGATTGTCGCCAAGAATTAACCCTAATATAAAATGTACATTATATGCACCTTCGTCTGTGTTAATGTTAATTCCTATTTTCTCTAAATGATTTATTTCTTCTACTAATTTGAATAAGCATTTATTATTTCCAAGGGATTTAACATCCTCTGTGTTTAATACAGCTGCTAAGAAAATTAAGTCTACTTTTGATTTGGATGAAGGTGGTAAGGTTGGAAAGGTATAGTATATCCCCATAAGAGATTTGGAATGAGACCCCAGAGGGTTGTTTATTTCAAAATCATCCAAGTATATAAAAAAAGGTAACACGATTTCATTATTATTGAAAGCTGATCGTTTCTTAGCCCAAAGATTACCATTTACAAAGTGGGATACACTTTCAGAAGACATTAAATTATTGGTGTAAACTAAAGTTGATTTGAAGATACCTGGAATTTCAAAAAGTTTTCTGAACTGGTATCGTAGAGGCATTATAACAATTTGAGTCAAAGTCTCATCTATTTCATTATTTCCCCTGTGAATTACATTCGATATTCTTTTATCTATGCACCAAACTTTTGGCTTATTATACAAATCATTATCATGTAAATATTTTGTAAGCTTATATTCAGTATCAATATTTCTGAATGGCTGATTACAAAATTCTAAAACTTTTTCAAAACTTTTCAGCAGATTAGGATTATCATCCGCTACAGACCTTACTTCGGAATCTATATATATACCAATAGATTTTATCAATTTTCCAATATCACTTTGAATCTCAAAAACGTCTTTTCTTGTAAAGTTTTTTTTACTAAGATATTTGCAAGTAATTTGGAGAGGTAGCTTCATTAAATCATGAGAACTATCATTAAAATTATCATCAGACTTATCAGTGTGAAAGCTCGAACATTTTAATTTTTTTAAACTTTCTTCATTTATAATATTATTTTCTGGTGATGTAGGACTATAAGACTGAATTTCAGAAGTATTTTCTTCACCATTTTTTAATTTTTGTTTCATATGTCTTGCGAAACTTCTGTAGGTTGTGAAAGATTGAGAGCAATTTGCATCCCCACATTTATATATACTATTGGCTGTTAATCTATGCAAATATCGTAAATGTTTACCAAATAATTCAAAGTTTGTAAACAATTTTTTACACAAAAAGCAAACATAATTCATTTTTAAGATTGAGTCAAATATGAAATTAATATGTTTTTACGATCTATTATTCTAATTTTACTTATATCGAGTATTGGCTGTTAATCTATGCAAATATCGTAAATGTTTACCAAATAATTCAAAGTTTTTAAACAATTTTTTACATAAAAAGCAAACATAATTCAATTTTAAGATTGAGTCAAATATAAAATTAATATGTTTTTACGATCTATTATTCTAATTTTACTTATGTCGACTTAAGTCAGATATAAAAGTATGCAGTTTGGAACTTTTAATATCATGTTCTGCAATTATTTCATAGAAATATTTTTGGACAAAGGTCCATATCAATTGACATTCTACGGGATATTTTAAATCAAATACATGGAATAGTTTAAAGCACAGATCTAATGCTTTGATGAAAGAAGTCGTCTTATACAGGATATTGTAAATATATATGTAGTAATCTGTTATATTAAAACTGTCAGCTCCTAAAATAATTATTAAAGGCTGAAGGCTGTTCTTTTCTTTATAACAAATTTCCTTTAGTTTTTTAACTTCGTTATCAAATTCTGATTGTGTCTTTACATGTAACATAAATTTTGCACGTGAATCACTTATAGAGGTCTTCACAAGCTTTCTTTTTTTACAAATATTGTCGTAAATAAATGTCTTTGAAGTCGGTACTAGTACAGAATGTAGTAAAATAAATATATTGCAGCTTTCAAAATCTATGAAATAAAAAAATAACACAGTATTACCTATATTTATATACATATATATATGTATAACAATACACTAAATATTATACGATATACTATACATGTGAACGGTTCATGGTAAGAACAATCTAAGTCAAATTTTTTAAGTTTGGAGAAAAATACTTGGACATTGCTATAAAGAAACAAAATCGGCTTACGCTGTTCTTTCCATGTACCTTTCATATATTAAATCCTACCTCTATCTGTCTCCTTTTTTAGTTGTGCAATTATATCCTTGCTATTTGTATCATTTATTTCTTTATCAAATATGGGAATTATGATATCCTTAAATGGTTCGTATTTATTAAAAAGCAAATGTTCTTTTCCAGGGTATAAAAATGGAAAGTCAAATTCTACCTATAATTGCAGTGATAAGAATTTTCGTAAAAGTTATTTAAAATAAATATTACCAGCAAAGGTCCAAGGGAGTTTTTGAATAGTGGCCACTCGTTTAAAATTTAATCAATAAATTTATCGCTTCTTAAAAAAGTTTTTCTTAAATGTTTGGTTTTTTCCCATTTTTCGCTAACCGTCTCCCATGGCTCTACATTATACTGAAGCCATGTTTTACAGTTTTTAATATCTTCATCTAAATAGAATTTTTTTTTAATAAATTATGTAGTTTTACCAAAATAAAGTCGAATATTACCTGGTAATTCATTTTCTTCTTCACGAGAAATATTATTTTCGAAATTGTAGTTGTCCTTATAACTTTTCACAGATAATCCGTCTGCTCTGAGCTTAGACAAGGCGTTGTGATACCTGTAGTATAAAAGCCCACCAGGTCTTCTTTTAGGTATTTTCATATAATAAGTGTCCTTAAAAGCAAAAAATTAATTTATGCATGCTTTAAATATATTGGACCTAATAGATACTTTTGTTTCAGCTGGGAAGTTCTTGATAATGTCATCAGCTATTCGAGAGAAATAGGCTGGCGATGCCTTAATTTCTTTTTGTATTAAAATTTCTATAATTACGTCACTCAGAATTTTTCTATACTTTGTGTTCAGGCATGAATTTTTATTATAGAATTTATATACTAATTCTCCCTTTGAAGTGCTTTTAATAGCATAAGAAACAACGCACTATAAGATTTTAACAGATTTAGAGATGTATAATATTGAGGGTGTTCTGGTTGAATGTGCTAAAAAATCTCAGTGGGGTGGTTAGTGGATATTTTATAATACATAAGTGAACTCCTTTCACCAACTTAGAATTAAACTTAAAATGATTCGCACCTTAAACTAGAACACCCTGTGTAGTATATTTCATGGAATACTAATTAGACCTTAGAATATAAGGAAGAAGACCTTAGAATATAAGGAACTTAGGCAACGTTAAAAATAATGCATGCGACAAAGAAACTTTTTCTATAAGAATTTACCAACAAGAAAAAACTGCTAATAATTGTCTACATAATTTTGCAATCTAATAGGTAGTTACTTACAACGCTATCAGCTGGGCTTGGAGATGAATTCCCGCCGTAGTGGTTTTGAATCCAATTGTCAATACTAGATGTATTAGATACTGTTGATGATGGTGGCAGCAATTGCTCATATGTACCCTTATGAAGGTATACATTATATATTTCTAGTTATATAGTTATGAATTTGCCTGAACTAACGATTTCTTTCTGCCAAGATTCTAGTTTTTGCTCGAATTTAATTCTTTTACCAAGCTCATTTTCCGAAAATAATAAGTCAATATGACGAATTCTCATTACTTTTAACGCATCAAAGTCTATATCTCGTTCTGTAATTAAAATATTCAAAATTTGAGTTAATAAAAGCAAGAAGGGAAAGAAAACTAAGTAAGGGCTGGATTGCATTTTCTTTTTCAGAAGTGTAATGTTCATATATGCTTTAAGACACAGCTCGTACAATGAACTGCCAAAACCAAGAAAAAGTCCTCAAGCATAGCTATACAAATAACATCTACATCACACCAAGCACATTTAATGCAAAATTAAGTTGCTTTATGGAAATTTTATTTATCGAAGCTTATTTGAGCGAAAAGTAATTAAACGCGCGCGCAATCACGCACAATACATATACACAATATACACAACACAATAATCATAACGAAAAGAACTTTATAAATACATTTCTTACCTCGAAAGCGTTGGTAAAATGCCGAATATCCCCACTTTTCTAAATTATTAAATAAATTTTCGTCGAATATACTTTCTGTAACAGATAGTTGTTCATCCACAACTTCTAATAATACTCCACTTAAATATGCACTTTCTTCCGTATTCATTTCACTTAACCCGTAACATGCGCATTTCACTATGAAAAGGAACTGAAGCTGCCCGATCAACAAACACGACTGCGCTCGAATGCATGAGACGAGGTACAATTTTGGCAAACGGTTCTGCTTTCAACAGCCTACTTCTCTTCAAATAAGGACCAGCTGCATTAAATTATGAATAAATCTCTTTCCTACAAGAAACGTGTATTTTTATTTCAAGGGCACTAAAAATCATTAAATCAATGTAAGTTTTACGTTGAACTGACAGTCTTTTTACTTATAACAAGGTTGCGTTTCACGTTAAACTAGAACAGAATATCATGAAATTACCATACATTAAATCAATGTGGCTTTTTCATTACTTTAACGTTAATTGCTAGAATCAGTGAAGTGATATCACTAAAAGGGTGAATATTATTACATTGATTCAATAAGTGAAATTTCCTTAAATCAATTAACCAGTTTTTAACTTGAAGATTGCTGAAGTTCTTTAAAACAATTAAATTATTATAGCATTTGTGGAAATATCTTAAAATTATTGAAAATTTCATTCAAATTGTGAAATTTGTTATTAAATCAGGGAAAGGGAAAAATTCTTAAATATACAATGGTCAGTTTTTAAGATTAAGAATGTTATTTTTCTGAGTGGTTGCACAAATGCACCTCGCCTTCACTTTTGGCAGGTTTCCACAAGACAGAATTGTCTTCTTCTTCTCTTTTCCACATCAACATGTCATCTTGAGCTTGAGGAAACGCACTTCTCTCGGTCGGGGTGCGTTCAATTTTTATGCTGACATCAGCCGGCTTACACGCTTCAGTATTTCAGTATTTCACTGCGGGCGCTCAATGTGTGTCACGACCTACGACCCAATGCGTATTCCTCATCACTCGTGCTATATTCACGTTGCTCTACTTGACCGATGACGTATCGAAGACAGCTCCCCGAAGTCTCGTCAGTCTTTGACCAGACCTCGCCATCCTTCTCTGTGTGGGAAGCCAAAGTCACATCGACAAGCTGGTAACCTAAAAAATCCAGCCGATCGATGCCTCTCTGCCCTCCCTCACCGAGATGCCGAGGAAGCCTGGCGCAACATCTCACCCTGATCTCCGACTGGCGATTGTTCAAGGGTGTGTCTCCAAGGCGTCGTCGAAGTAGTGACATGCTGACAGCCTTATACAGGAATGGATTCCAACAGGTATATCACCCACCATTGACGGGGCAATAGGAGGGCTTCGCGATATCCTATAGTTTACCAGTGAAGCTGGCTGGATGCCTTCTTAGGGCTACCAGAAATAAACGAGACAGTCGATAGTTGACACTTTGAGACTGGATATCACTGCCTGATATCTTTGGAGTGATAAACGAGACAGTCGATAGTTGACACTTTGAGACTGGATATCACTGCCTGATATCTTTGGAGTGATAGACTCCTAGCAGTTTCCACTGCAGAACGTTTCCTTTCTTGGCTCTGACCCGACACTTGACAAATTTTCGCCCCAGTTTAGCACTCGTCTGCTGTTGGAAGTTGCTTTGGGCAAAATTCCTTCTAAATACCTCTTGACCCACTTTGAAATCGACAGGTTTCGCCCTGCGATTGTAGGCTCTTGAACCCTGTTCGAACGCATGGTGTAAATACTCCTGCACGCTCGTAAGGATTAATCATAGTTTGTCCTCAGCATCTACTCTCAACGGCTTATTAAGAGTTCCAAGGCTCCTCAAGATGGAATAGGAGCGTCCATGTTCAATCATTTGCTGACTGAAAAGTGTTCGATAAGGAGAGAAACCAGTTGCTTGGTGGAAAGAGCTCCTGAGGGAACTAGCTATCTGGCTCAGCTTCTCATCCTATTTTGTGTGTTCCTTCCGAATATACGCTCTAATCCCTGACAATAGGGACCTGTTTACTCGCTCTGAGGTGTTTGCTTGCGGCGAGTAAACTGCCATTCGCAAGTGCTTCACCCCATACTTATCCAGCAATCTGGTAAGCTGAGTCGAGCAAAACTGGACTCCATTGTCAGAGACGATCGTTTCCGGGACTCCGAACACGTGGAACACTTCCGTCTCGATGAATTAGCACACATTGAGTGTAGATGCTTTTCTCATAGGTTTGAGAATTGGGAATTTTGAAAAGTGGTCACGAACTATTAGAATGCAGACGTTTCCTTTCACTGACCGAGGATATGGACCTAGAAAATCGATATACAGCTTTTGCCATGGTCGTTCTGTCACAGACTGGACTTTCATAGGTGGTCTCAGAATAGTATTGGGAGCCTTCGTTTCCTTACACACGTCCCAAGCGAATCACTCTACATAGTTACATAACATATCTTAGATGAGTAGTGGAAGTTATAATTGAAAATTTCTTTTGCTGAAAAGAAACAGCAACAATAACTCTAACGTATATTGTGGATTAAAAAGCTTTGATGACATTAATCAATAGGTGTCAAGAGTGACTATGCTATGATATTCGATATTTGAAAATAGATCACTGTTTCTTACGATGGTAAGAAACATGAAGTAATGGATATTAAAGCCTTATCAGAAAATTTTCGGTGTATGGGGTGTACGTATATTAAAAAGTCTTACTTTTATATGAAAAAAATTGTTTTTTATTTTATTTATTTTTTATAAAAATTGGTTTTGTTCAATAAAATTTCTTATTACAATAATATTTCTTATAGCAAAACAGGACAAGATGGTTCATTTGTGTTCATCTCTGTTAGTTTTCCACAATTGTATTCATCTTCAATGCTGATAATGATTTTACAAATTCGCATTTAAGCTGAATGGGTCATGCTCGCCTGTATAAACAAATCTAATCGAATGAGTCATGCTGTTTATCAACTAATGCCATATCCCTTCACTTCCAGCTTACAAATTCGCATTTAAGCTGAATGCAAGCCTGTGTAAACAAATCCGCGTAGCTGAATAAAGTAAACAAATTTAATCGAATGAGTCATCCACACGTAATTTGAATCACTCCCATTTCCTGTTTACAAATTCGCATTTAAGCTGAATGAATCATGCAAACGCAATTTAATATCATCGCTGTTAACAAATTTTAAAATTCACATACAGTAAAAAACGAGACATTCCTATAAAAGCCCAAGTAAACTCTTAGGAGCCATCAGTCAGTTTTAGTGAGTCTGAGTTATATTTTAAAACATACAAAAGTAAAAATGACAACCGCGCTAGTGGTAGGAAACAACATTTCGAGAGCTGGCTCGAGCAAATTAAAGGATTGAGAACTCCACTTCGAGGTGGAGTAATTTTGTAAAGTGGGAAGAGTTCGGCAAGCTGTTATTGCAAATTTAAAACATATCGATCCGAAGCTATTTATGCAAGACGCTGCCAAATTATTTACGCGCCACATTGAGAATACATTAAAACGTTATTTTAATGTTAAAGTTTCTACGACGTTGTGTGGTGAATTTATAAAGCATACTGCCGACAATGAAATTATAAAAGATATTAAATATTTCCAAACGAGAGCTGCTCCAATTAGTGCAGTTGATGATTTAGAGGAGTGGTTTAAATCAAACATTTTGGACCAAATACACACTCAGCTGGAGGAATTCCAGAAAAAAGACAGCGGCTGGACACTGCACTCTATAATACATCTAGCAATATATATTAATAAATTTGATTCTCTCCGAGCATCTTCGTACATACCCCTAATCAAGGAGATTCCATCGAAGAAAGCTTGCATCAATGTACAAAATAATGATGAACCTTGCTTCGTGTGGGCCACAACATCAGCGCTATACCCTACAAATATTCATTCAGAAAGGACTCGATTCCTTCCGTTTTATGGCTGAGTCCTTGAATAAGCTATCATCATTGCTGCTGATGGGTAAATTAAACATTAGCAGAGCTGCATGGCATATATTATATTATATTTCATATTTAGTTTATTTAGAAAACAACTACACAAATAAAGCTTTCAATTTATAATTATGTGTAGGAACTACGAACATTCGAAAAACGAAACTTAATACTTAATATTTATATATATTTAATTAAAATATTTTTGAATTAATACATATTATGTATGCTAATTAGTAAATAAAGAAATTACATTATTCACTAAAGAATATTGCATGTTTTACTGTTGAAAAAAGCTATATAACAAGGATCGGAAATTACGTCAATTGCTGCTTTTCTTTATGTTATTTGGGAGAGCGTTCCACAGTCTCACAGATTGTACCATAAATTGACGTTCAGTAGTCCGATATTTGAAACTCGGCTGAACTAAATTAAGTGTTCTTGATGATTGAACAAAATTAATTTTACTAAATAAGTAAATGGGCTTCTGGCTATAAATTAAATTCCGGTGAAACAGTAGTATTCTTACTCCCAAATACGACTTAAGTGTACATCTAAAGATGGACTTTATATATGGAAAGACATGGTCATAGCGCTTCAAACCAAATATATAACGATGGTAGAATCGAGTGCATAAAAGATCTCACATCCATACGTTATGAGAGGTACTACAAGTGATTTTACTAGAAACATGCGGGTATTTTGAGGAGTATATACTGCATATTCTGAGAGCTTGCGGAGGGTAGCAAATACTCTGCAAATAACACGGTTAATATAATCACTCCAGCTTAAAGTGTGATTGAAAACTATACCCAAGTTATTAACTAATTTGCTATATCGGATAACCTCATCATTAATCATCAAAGCAGGGAAAAAGATAAATCAAGCTCAACTTTAAATATTACTATTGAGGCGGACTTTGAAGCGTTAAGATTTAGCTTATTCTGCAGTGCCCAAGACTGTATGTGCATAAGATCGGTATTGACACAGTGTACTGTATCATCAATTGATTGGCTTAGAGATAAAAAGTTGAAAGTCGTCATTAATGAACATAGTGAACAGTAATGGCCCTAAAATTGATCCCTGAGGATTTCCTGCAAGAACGGGAAGAAAATGAGAGGCTCTATTTCCACTAACAACTCGCTGCTGGGAAAAATTGAAGTGTGCTACGAGCTTATTAAACCTTAGAGAAGTCCAACAGCAGAAGACTGCCGCCATATTAGAATCAATTGAATTACGAATGTCATCGAATATTTTAATCAAAGCAGTTGTGCAGCTATGCTTAACTCTTAAGTCAGATTGATATTCGGATATCAAGTTATTATTTTCAATATAACATAAGATTTGGTTATGCAGTATTTTCTGGAACACCTTAGAGAAGAATGGAAGAATAGAGATAAAACGGTATGCTGATGAAGGTTTTTTAGGAATTGGTGTTATCTTAGCTAATTTCCATCTTTTGGGAAGGCTGGAGGAAGTTATGATAGAGTTTAAGTTGTATGTAAGATACGGTAGCAGAATAGGTAGAATAGTTTTAAGAAAACTAGGATGTATGCGATCGAGACCCATTGCGTTCAGTCATATGCACAAAGGAAAACGCCTCAGCAGGAATATTACAAATGAATTTAGCATATCTACTATTAAATGCATATTCACTACCCGAACTAGATGTTGAAATAAACCTTTAATTCAATACATTAAGATCAACATTCACGTGAATAGGCTGAGATTTCCCTGTCATCAAACTTGAACCTATAATAAGAGATATTGGAATGTAAGATTTCTTTGTTTACGGCATTACGCAGAGATCGAAAAACATTCCAGCATTCACTGGTGTGAAATCGTTTCCATCTACGGTAAGCAAAGTTACGTTGAGAAATAAGACTTTCAATTCTTCTACTAAACCATTGACAGCAGGGATTAATTATAATTCGAGTTTTTATTGGAACTTATTTATCGAAAAGATATTCAATGAAATATATACCAATCAAACTCAGCAGCTTCCTTTAAAAGGCTATCATGATCAACACAACTGAAATTGTTGTGACCCAGGCACCTATGACCCGAATCACAACAAAACATAACTCCACTATTAATTAAGTACTATATAACAAGAAATAAAAAAAAGGATATCTAGTAATTAAGTTTTAATTTAAATATTTTAATTAATTTTTAATGTATAGTAGTTCTATAATTTTGTAATTATTTATAGTAGGCTACATACTATTTTATTTTAGTATATGAATAATGACTTTCGTTTTTAGAAAGAAAGTTTTCCTCTTAAAAAGAATAAAACTTTCTTTTCCCCAGGGGGGAGGGATGTTGTGACCACGGCACCTATGACCCGAATCACAACCATAAGATTAAACACATCGATATATCGCCCTATGCAATATATCGATGTAATACAAATTTGACCCTGAAAGGAAAAATTTATTTTATTTTAAAAAACTCATTGTACTTCAAATGCATTTAAAAATGCATTCTCGTACTGTAACAAAATGCAATTTAGCATAAATTGCATTTTGTTATCAGCCTTATAGTCCGTTCCCACAGTACAAACTACATACATACATACGGTTTTTCTCAAAAATTCCGCTAAAACTTAATCGCATGTACGATACATACGTACAATTAGTCCCGGTCGGTCGGTCGTATTAAAAATATTATTTTTACAAGACACAGGGCATATCAGATTTCATGGATATGCACTGCGTCTAAACTTTTTGTATTTTCCCACGTACGATTCTTCACGTCGTGGGAAAGTAATAAAAAAAATAAAAAAAGCTTTTTGAAGCTTACGATGAGAGCCTGGGTGCAATATCGCCGAACCTCGGGGAGTTGTTCTTTTACCCGTCACAAGTTAACTTCGAGTTTTGTTTTTTCCTCATACGAGCCAAAAGAATAAATACGGTATAATAAAAAGAAAAATTTGTGTATTACCTAAAAAATTTATGTTGTATTAAAAAAAAAAGGTGAAAAGATTTATAGAAAGGGAGTAGAAAATAATATGCGTATTTAATAGTTAAAAATTAATTAAAAAGTTTATGTGCTTCTTAAAAAATTGTGTACTATTTAGAAAGCGAAACTGAAATAAAACATATAAACATATATCAGTCGCAATCGCGAGTTTCATTTCCTTCCTGCGAATACGCCCTTTTTGTATTTAAATAACTTAATTAAAACCAGGACCCGCTCTCTCCGTAGGAGCACGGAGCGGAACCACACAACAAAATCTCGGTATGAAAAAAATTGATTTGTAGGGGAAACAGGCTCTAAATCGTAAGCAAGAAAAATTAGATCATGTCCAAAAAAACTAGGAACAGAGATTTTATTAAAAAAAATAGCAGCTTCTTTGTTAGCAACGATAAATAAATCAAGCAAGGTAGAGGAAGTAGATGTAAAATGTGTTGGGGTAGTAGTGTTAACGAAATCTAATCCATATGCTGTTATCATATTAGTCAACGCAGTAGCTCTAGTACTGCGTCCAAGTAAATTGGCATTAAAGTCTCCAGAAATAATTATATGTGAGTATAGATGTCCAAATCCATCAAGGACAGCTTCCAAAATGGCAGTATTGGAAACATTCGGCGGATTTTACACAGAGCCAATCAAGCATTTAGCAGAGTTAACCTAAATTTCAACAAATATATACTCAATTTCAGAATTAAGATCAGATTGAGTCACTAAACGAGCATGTAGCGAACTCTTAATAAAAACAGCCACTCCACCTCCCAGTCTTTCAGTACGATAATTACGAAAAGTTGAAAACTGATGGAGGTCTACCAATTCATCACATATGTGCGACTTCAACCATGTCTCCGAGACACTGTTATGGTCGTAGCGAATTGCATATAGCAATATGCTACATGTCATACTGAAGCGTATATGCCCGGCCTGCTGCCGACTACAGCATGAAAACTGAACGCACCCGACCGAGATAAATGCGTTTCCTTAAGCTCGGGGTGACATGTTGACGGTAAAGGTAAGTAAGAAGAAGGCAATCAATCTGTCTCATTTCTCGGACAAAAATAGCGCGTGAAAGAAGTCGAGTGAATAAAACACTGAATACCGAAAATTTTCACCGACATCGTGCCCGAAAAGGTAATAATTTCGATAAATTTTGGTAGTGGCAAATTCAATAAATAAAGTACTTTAGGAATTTCCGAAGGATGCTGGATTAATAAACAAGATATGCAGTGTGCTTAAAGGAAGCTAAAATTCATCCGCTTGTATTGCTTGCTGAGAAAAGTAAATAGATTGAACCAGAACCAGTAAGAGATTCTGCAAAGCCTCTCAATAAAATTTTAGAAAAGGATTTTGAACAATCTTTCAAATTTTAGGCAGCATTGAAAAAGCAGGTTAATTGCTTTGAAACTACCATCAGGACTTATACATAGTGTTGACCAAAGAGATGGAATCTTAGGAATTTGCGGTATTAATGAGAATACAACAAATTTGATTAGTGCTTTTGGAACAGCTGATTTCTCATAGAGGATTAAACTGGTATGAACAGAAATTTTCTAAAATTCTAAGTAGTAATACCGCAACATACATTAGATAATTGAGTACTAATGAATTCCTATTACTTTTAAGATCTTAATAATTTTGTGTTTTTGTCTGATATTAGATTAAATTTAGTAGTTCTAGTTCCACCTCGCTACATACTTGCCATTTTATAGATGAGCGCTCACACATGTGAGGAACTATGACTTCCTCCAGATATATCTTTTCTTTTGCTTTATTTCTAGCGCTTTGGTATTACATTCGCTAATGTTTGAGTGGATTATATGATTCTCATATTAAGAATGACATGAACGAAAACCAAACAAAACAGACTATTGGATATCCAATCGTGTGACGATTACATAAGTTTCTGCGATATTATTTTTGATCAGATGGAGTACATTACATATATATCTGTAGGCAAATGTCATTATTCTGATTATCTTCTTTTGACTTCACATCCCGGAGCCCTCGCACATAGGATGAAGGTCGTCTAGGCTCGCATAGTCTCTCTCTCTCTTTACAGGTCAATAAGGGAGGATGGGGCCGGTGAAGGAAGGTAAAACATCTACGCCTTCCACCAAAATACGGGTAAGTGACGTAAGGGTCCTTTCAGGACCGAGTGGGTGCTGACTGTTCGTTGTAGGCACGAAGAATTTTTTTGTATATGGCAGACGGCAGCGGCAGGTCTTTTTGTGGAACCCCCCCACACTCTCCGCCAATAGTTGAGGCGTACTAGCGTGTCGCCCTGGAGTCAACGCTGTCCGTCGGGTGATCTGTCAGCTCATGCTGGCAGTCGGGACTTTACGTCCCAAGCGAATCACTCATCCTAGTTCCATAACAAAATGGCGCCCAACGCGCGGCCACCTCAGTTAGGCTCCGGTGGTCTACTTATGACTTTTGCTGAGGACTGGGATTGCTTTGTAGATATGGGCATTTGGCTGTTAGCTAAATCGTCTGACTCGGTAATCTCACAATCAGTGGAAATTATATGCGGACTTGAGTCTAACTGTTTTGTTGTCAAAGTAAATTTTTTGTAATGTAAAGTAAAGTTAAAGTTTTTATTAACGTTTTGAAAGTTTTTGATTTTTTTTTAATTAATCTTTCCCGCTGTCCTTCTGCCATGGAAATGGTAGGTGGCCTAACAAAATTTTTTTGTGTGAGCTCTCACGGAGACATGTCTCTGCTGGCCAACTGGCTGGATAGAGTTATGAATCTGTGAGACGACTTTTTGGCTTCCAGCTAACTAGTTGACCAGATTCATGACTCTGCCCGGTTGGAAGAGTTAGCTGGACATGGCAATCAGGTGAGGTGGAAGGAAGGAGTTGTTGGAGGATGGAGGTGATGCTGGAGACCTTCAGTAATCAGGAGTTGGCATACTGCTAACTGTCTGGCTGAAGAATCTCCAGTACCATTTTCAGTCTCTAGTTTCTCCAATCCGACTCTTCCCAGATTTCTGTGGAAACTCCACATTTTTTTCAATGCACACATTCAGTCGCTTGCCTGTATAAATTTTCTGACCTGTGAGGAGGGAGAGCGACCCGAAGACCTTTCATGTGAGTTAGCTCCTGGGGAAGTGAAGGAGAAATTCCATAATTTGAATTTTTGTTTGAATTTTTTTGATGATCCCGCCGAACTGTTGATAAGACGAACTTTCGATAATAAAAATTTTTTTTTTTGCTGAAATTTTAGTATCCAGTATTAATCTTCGAACGTTTGGGAAGAACTTTTTTTTGGAATTGTAGTATATCATCTCGACCTTCGACTTTGCAATAGTATTCCTTTGGGGTATAAATATTTTTGACTTACGACTAAATTCAGTATGGCTACAGTACGGACACCACCTCCTGTGCCGAACGGGGTGATTATGTTGCCTGAACCATGCACTATCTGTACAGATACGAGCTGGTCAGCCGAACAGAAGCCTGTCATGACCATGTGTGGACATGTCTTTCATGAGGCATGTATACAGACCTGGATAGGTGAACATTCTAGTTGCCCTAACTGTAGACGTCGCCTCACGCCACAGGACCTCACTGGTTACACTGGTGACCTTTCCTAAAAGACCGAAGAAGGTGAAGCCCGCGAAGTCGGCTAGTCGCGATTCATTGCCAACCTTCGACTTACCACCACAGAATCGACGATCTCTATCACCAGGAATGCCCGATTTGCACTCGAGGACTTTTGTAAACCCGAGTCCTCGACGAGATAGTTCAGTGCGTACAGCTCAAGACCACACCTCAGCCATTACGGATGCGCTGATGGCAGGCCTACAAATGCAAAACCTAATACGAGAGGGTCTTGAACAGAGCCTCAATGGTTTGCGGACTGACTTAACGAATAGTATCCGATAACAAGTAGCAGCAGCAATGCCACCAATGGACTTTGCACGACCTCCTTCATCCAGGGGTAATCCGAGACCATCGAACGATTTCCCCAATTTGAGGAGACAATCGTTTCAGAGACCACCATCACCTTTTGGTCAGCCTTTTGGTCAGCCTTTTGGTCAGCCTCCTGGTCAGCCTTTTGGTCAACCTTTTGGTCAGCCTACTGGTCAGCCCAGACCGAACTTTGTCCCACCTCAACCACCTCCACATATTCGTCATCCTGCAAATATAGGACAGCGACGATCAGGCAGTCCTATCAGAAGATGGAACCTGACGTATAACGGCAACAACACAGAGCTCTCTGTAGATGAATTCATTTTTAGGGTCGAAGCGCTCACGCACTCCGCTCTGGAAGGGGATTTTGATCTCCTAGTTAGAAATATGCTTACGTTATTAACAGGACCAGCGAAGGACTGGTACTGGTCGATATTACGGCATAAGCCTTTTCCAACGTGGGAACTTATCAAGAGGGGATTGTCCATCGAATGGGGAGTGCCCAAGGATGATCTAAAAATACCATTACAGATGATGTCTCGAAAGCAAAAGCCTGGTGAACTATTCGCTATGTATCACCATCATTTAGGGTTGCTGCGTGATCAGCTACAGAACGTCATGCCAGACCAAGAGTTTCTGGAGATTGTCAAATCGAACTTGTTGCCTAAGATTCAGGAAAAAATATGCCTGCATTCCACCGATACGATAGGACAGCTGAGATCGCTTGTTACTCGTATCCAAGCTACGCAGATACGAATTGCGACAGCTGGTAGTTGGAACCCTTACCGGAACCAACGGGTGCACGAAGTTGACAACTTTCAGACCTTGGACCCTGAACGGGCAGTAGCAACAGACAGTGACAACAGCCTAGGTGACGTGTCGAGCATTTCGCCCAAACACATTATTGTATGCTGGAATTGTGACCAGTCCGGTCACTTTTATCAAGGCTGCAGAGAAGAGGGACAAGTTGTGTTCTGCTATGGATACGGACGCAAAAACGTTTTCAAGCCTGATTGTCGCTACCTCTTTCCGACCGACCAGCGTCAACGTCACAAGCAGCAACTGCAACGAACCCTCCAGTTCAAGCCTCAAACAAGGAGGAAGGTCCGCTCCATTAGCGGACCACAATGACGAATACTTGCAATGTCCCCTGATATCATTCAGTGATTCTGATGATATCTGTAAAACACCTGATATTACAAACACTCCAAGGATAGAGACGAAGAATTTGTTAGACTTCTCCGCAGATCTTCAAGGTCCCATTTACACTTCTTTGGAAGAGTCTTCAATTTTCGATGTCCCGTTGACACCTATAGCACGCGTAGCTGACAAAGTTAATGAGCAGGAGATTTGGCCTCCTGTCATTTCTGTTTTAAAACGGCCACCAAGCTCTGATATGACGGGTGGGCGTGAGCCAGTTTTACATCATGTTTTACATTATGTTTCCGGACCGGGATATGAGCCCGAAAAGAAAACGATCAACCGTTCGTTGGCGGGAATATTGTCGACGAATGAAACTAGAAAGAAAAAACTGGTACAGATTTCCGTGTCGATGCCAGACGACATTCGACCGTACGCCGAAGTAAAGCTGCTCGGGCGAACTGAGACTGGATTACTTGATAGTGGTGCCACTGAACTCTAGGTCAGGGAGCTCTAGAGAAGCTTGCAGGAGCAGATGTCTAATGGAAGAAGTATCGGAAACAGGTCCAAGTAGCAAATGGTGCCATGACGACTGTGCATGGTCATGTCGACTTGGATGTCACTTTCCGTGGTAAGACCCAAAACGTGCGTTTTTACGTGGTTCCTGGGCTCACACAGGCACTATATCTGGGAATAGACTTCTGGCGTCTATTTGGGTTGGCTCCAGATGTCCTGGGTATGGTTGCAGAAGTGAATCCAAGTGTACTAGCTACCTCTGACACCGACTGCCATATTCTTTCTAGTCTCGATCAACAACGCTTGGAAGCCACCAAACAGCTTTTCCCCTCTTTCGCCTCCTTAGGACTGGGAAAAACATCGGTGGTCACTCACAAGATTGAAACGAATGACGCGACCCCGATAAAACAGAGCTTTTATCCGATTTCACCGGCAGTACAAAGTTTGATGGATGCCGTATTAGAGCGAATGCTATAACTGGGTGTGATAGAGGAGAGCCAGAGTCCTTGGAGCTCTCCAGTTGTTCTGGTAAGGAACCCTGGAAAGGTTCGGCTTTGTTTTCACGCCAGGAAGGTCAACTCTGTTACGAAGAAGAACCTGAAAGACGCATTCTGGCAGATCCCACTAGACACTGATTCCAGAGAGAAGACCGCTTTTACAGAGCCAGGTCATCCCCTCTATCAGTACACGGTGATGCCATTCGGCCTATGCAAGGCTCCACAAACGATATGCCGCCTCATGGATAAAGTCATTCCTTACGATCTTCGTGAGAACGTTCTCGTCTATCTAGACAATTTATTAATTCTGGCATCAGACTTTGACTCGCATCTCACGTTACTATCCCGTGTAGCGGATTGTTTGAGGAAAGCTGGCCTCACTATCAACGTCAACAAGAGCAAGTTTTGTATCAAAGAGACCAAATACTTGGGTTTTATTGTCGGAAAGGGAGGTATGAGAACTGACCCTGACAAAATTTCAGCTATAGTTGACTATCCGTCACCTAAAACCGTTCGGTAGGCCCGACGCCTACTAGGTATGGCGGGATGGTATAGACGGTTCATCCCTAACTATGCTGACTTAACTGCCTCCATTACAGACACCTTGAAAAACCCTAGTCAGTTCAAATGGACACCTGAAGCCCAGACGTCTCTTGATCTTTTAAAGCAAAAGCTTACTTCTGCTCCGTTGTTAGTGAGTCCAGACTTCACCAAACCATTCGTTATACAGTGCGATGCGAGCCAACAAGGTATTGGTGGAGTGCTGATTCAATTAGATGACGAGGGCCACGAGAAGCCAATAGCCTACGTCTCGAAAAAGTTGAACTCAGCACAAAAAAATTACACTGTCACAGAGTAAGAATGCTTAGCTGCTATCTTGAGCGTACAGAAGTTCCGGCCCTTCATAGAACTCATGCCGTTTAAGATAGTGACGGATCATGCGAGCTTGAAATGGCTGATGTCTCAAAAGGACCTCAGCGGTAGACTTGCGTGGTGGAGTTTGAAGCTTCAGGGCCTCGACTTCAGTGTTGAGCACAGAAAAGGAAGCCTGAACGTCGTCCCTGATGCGCTGTCGCGCATCCATTGTGACGGCGTGTCAACAAACGAAGATCCTGCCCCGGAAGTTGACCTCCTTATTTCGCCATATTTCAACTCGTTGGAATATGAGGAACTGAGGCATAAGGTTAAAACGACTTCTGGTAAACTACCAGATCTTTGCATCAGGGATGGCCTCGTTTACATTCGGACTGTTCCGAGAACAGGCGATCCGATTCAGGAGGAAGAGCCTTGGAAGCTTTGGATTCCACGAGGGCTTGTCTCCGACGTCATTTCAAGGGCTCATGATCCGCCACTAGCTTCACACGGAGGTAGAGGGAAAACACTGGAACGTCTGCGAAGACATCTGTACTGGCCACGAATGGCAGTTGATGTCAGAAACTACGTAGGCGCCTGTGACGTGTGTAAGGAAACGAAAGCTCCCAATACCATTCTTAGACCACCTATGAAGGTCCAGTCTGTGACAAAACGACCATGGCAAAAGCTGTATATCGATTTTCTGGGTCCGTATCCTCGGTCAGTGAAAGGAAACTTCTGTATTCTGATAGTTCTTGACCACTTTTCAAAATTTCCTATCCTCAAACCGATGAGAAAAGCATCTACACTCAATGTGTGCCAATTCATTGAGACTGAAGTGTTTCACGTGTTCGGAGTCCCGGAAATGATCGTCTCGGACAATGGAGTCCAGTTTTGCTCGACTCAGTTCACCAGATTGCTGAACAAGTATGGGGTGAAGCACTTGCGAACGGCAGTTTACTCGCCACAAGCAAACGCCTCAGAGCGAGTGAACATGTTTCTAATGTCAGGGATTAGAGCGTATATTCGGAAGGAACATACGAAATGGGATGAGAAACGGAGCTAAATAGCTAGTTCCCTCAGGAGCTCTTTCCATCAAGCTACTGGTTTCTCTCCTTATCGAACACTTTTCGGTCAACAAATGATTGGACATGGAAGCTCCTATTCGATCTTGAGGAGCCTTGGAACTCTTAATGAGCCGTTGAGAGTAGATGCTGAGGACAAACTGAGATTGATCCGTGCTAGAGTGCAGGAAAATTTACACCATGCGTTCGAACAGGGTTCACGAGCCTACAATCTCAGGGCGAAACCTGTCGATTTCAAAGTGGGTCAAGAGGTATTTAGAAGAAATTTTGCCCAAAGCAACTTCCAATAGCAGACGAGTGCTAAACTGGGACGTAAATTTGTCAAATATCGGGTTAAAGCCAAGAAAGGAAACTCCCTATACGAGCTTGGAGATCTGCAGGGGAAACTGTTAGGAGTCTATCACGCCAAAGACATCCGGCAGTGATCATCAGTCTGGAAACGTCGTCTATCTATTGTCACGTTTATTCCTGGTAGCCATAAAAAGGCATCCAGCCAGCTTCACTGGTAAACTATAGGATATCGCGAAGCCCTCCTATTGCCCCGTCAATGGTGGGTGATATACCTGTTGGAATTCAATCTCATCAGCACACCTCTACCTCTTATGAGTAGATACCTTTTATAGTCCCTTCCGGATCGGCGTCATTAGGAGGATTTAATTGTTTTTGTCCGTCCGTCTACAACCTCTCGTTAATCGACAACCGTCGGACGTAGCAGTACTAAATCTAGGTCCTGATAGCCCTAAGAAGGCATCCAGCCAGCTGCACTGGTAAACTATAGGATATCTCGAAGCCCTCCCATTGCCCTGTCAATGGTGGGTGATATACCTGTTGGAATCCATTCCCGTATTTGGCTGTCAGCATGTCACTACTTCGGAGGCACACCCTTGAACAATCGCGGTCTGAGGTCAGAGTGAGATCTTGCGCCGGGAAAGCTTAGCTGTTAGTTCTTTAGGTTGCTGATCGCAAGGCTTCCTCAGCATTTCGGTGAGGGAGGGCAAAGAGACATAGACCGGCTGGATTTTTTGGGTTACCAGCTTGTCGATGTGGCTTTGGCTTCACTCACGGAGAGGGATGTCGAAGTGTGGTCGAAGACTGACGAGACTTCAGGGATGTGTCCTCGATGCGTCCTCGGTCAAGTAGAGCAACGGGAATATAGCACGATTGATGAGGAATACGCATTGGGTCGTGGTTCGAAACACACATTGAGCGCCCGCAGCGATGAGGCCTATGTTTAAGACCGGCTAGCTCAGTCGACCATTTTTCAGCGTTGTCTGAACCACGGGTGGCGCAGACCACTCTGCGCTGTTATGGTCGTAGCGTATTGCATATAGCAATATACTACATGAAATACTGAAGCATGTAAGCCGGCTGCTGTCAGCATAAAAATTGAGCGCACCCCGACCGAGAGAAGTGCGTTTCCTCAAGCTCAAGATTACATGTTGATGTGGAAAAGAGAAGAAGAAGACATTTCTGTCTTCTGGATACCTGCCAAAAGTGAAGGAGAGGTGCATTTGTGCAACGTAAACCAAATCGAGTGAATTTCCAATCTACAGAAAACATCGGAGAAAATTCAACGCAGCCCGTAAGTCATGAATAAACAAGATATACAGTGTTCTTAAAGGAAGCTAAAATTCATCCGCTTGTATTGCTTGCTGAGGAAAGTAAATAGATTGAACCAGAACCAGTAAGAGATTCTGCAAAGCCTCTCAATAAAATTTTAGAAAAGGATTTTGAACAATCTTTCAAGTTTTAGGCAGCATCGCCAAAGCAGGTTAATTGCTTTGAAACTACCATCACTTTTGCCCTTGCTTCTCAAATCGGAAAGATTCAGTGGTGTTTAACAGATACCATGGAATAAAGATTTGATCTATAACAAAAGAAAAAAAAGGCTGAAGAAGAGCTAGAGGAAGTCCCATGAATAAACCTGATAAGTCACTGGATCATCTTCATGAATATCGGCAGAATACAATAAAAGAGCAGAACGGTGTTAATAAATCTGTGCGGTTTAAACCAGGACTTATACATAGTGTTGACCAAAGAGATGGAATCTTAGGAATTTGCGGTGTTAATGAGAATACAACAAATTTGATTAGTGCTAAGTAGTAATACCGCAACATACATTAGATTAGATTAGACTTCCTATTACTTTTAAGATCTTAATAATTTTGTGTTTTTGTCTGATATTACAATAAATTTAGTAGTTCTAGTTCCAACTCGCTACATACTTGCCATTTTATAGATGAGCGCTCACACATGTGAGGAACTATGACTTCCTCCAGATATATCTTTTCTTTTGCTTTATTTCTAGCGCTTTGGTATTACATTCGCTAATGTTTGAGTGGATTATATGATCCTCGTATTAAGAATGACATGAACGAAAACCAAACAAAACAGACTATTGGATATCCAATCGTGTGACGATTACATAAGTTTCTGCGATATTATTTTTGATCAGATGGAGTACATTACATATATATATATATCTGTAGGCAAATGTCATTATTCTGATTATCTTCTTTTGACTAAGTGTAAGTACGTTAAACTGCCAGCGCGGAATGCATGACAGCTGGGAGACTTGTATTCGCAAACTTTATGTGAGGAGAAGACCAAAATTTTGTATTAAACGGAACTATTATAACGTAACTATGAGAAGCTGAACTTTTAATTCTTCCTTCACATCCCGGAACCCTCGCACATAGGATGAAGGTCGTCTAGGCTCGCCTAGTCTCTCTCTCTCTTTACAGGTCAATAAGGGACTTTGGATAATTGAGCCCCCCAAAGTCAAATGGGAGGATGGGGCCGGTGAAGGAAGGTAAAACATCTACGCCTTCCACCAAAATACGGGTAAGTGACGTAAGGGTCCTTTCAGGACCGAGTGGGTGCTGACTGTTCGTTGTAGGCACGAAGAATTTTTTTGTATATGGCAGACGGCAGCGGCAGGTCTTTTTGTGGAACCCCCCCACACTCTCCGCCAATAGTTGAGGCGTACTAGCGTGCCGCCCTGGAGTCAACGCTGTCCGTCGGGTGATCTGTCAGCTCATGCTGGCAGTCGGGACTTTACGTCCCAAGCGAATCACTCATCCTAGTTCCATAACAACGCAAATAAGATAATAAATAATAATAAATAAGATGACAAACCTTAAGAACATATCTTTTGTTACACAGAATATTTAACATAATTTTAGTATTATCATAAACCCGGGAGAATTCAGGATTATTTAAGCAAGCATGATAAATAGCAGCAACGAACGCAATCGATATATAGAAATACAAATTGGTTATTGAATTTTAACAGCATAAATAATAAATGGTTTTGAATTTATTTTATTTTTTAGTCTTAATATAGCTTTGATTTGAATTTATACAGGTTGGGCCAAAAGTCACCATTGGGTTTAAAAATTTAATAACTTTTTCGTTTATATATTTTTTTTATTTTTTTTTTTTTAATTATAAAATATACAAAATGGAAATTTTTTTACGCTAAGTATGGAAAATAATGTCACTTAAATGACCGCCGCTATTAGCTTCGCAATGATCGGCTCTTTCTAGAGCATTTTCCATAACATCTTTCAACATTTGTGGCTGTAGCGCTCGAATTTCTGCAGCAATGTTGGCCTTGAGTTCAAGGATTGTCTCGGGCTTGTTCACATATACTCGCTCCTTCAAATAACCCCAAAGAAAATAGTCGGGTGCTGACAAATCTGGCGAACGCGCTGGCCAATTAATTTCCGAATTTCTTGAAATTATTCGCTGTCCAAAAATTTGCCTTAAAAGTGCCATTGTGTCTCGGGCAGTGTGGGCAGTGGCTCCATCCTGCTGAAACCACATCTCAGGTCTGTTTTCAAGAGCAGGACGTAAAAAATTTTCTATCATAAACCGATACCGCTCTCCATTTACGGTTACAGCACTTCCATCTTCATTTTCGAAGAAGTAAGGCCCAATGATATTTTCAGATGTAATGCCACACCATACTGTACACCTAATGGGGTGCAATTGGTGTTGATGAATGGCTCTTGGATTTTCAGAACCCCAGAACCTACAGTTCTGCTTATTAACAAAGCCATTCAGATGAAAATGAGCTTCATCACTCATAATCAGATTTTCAATAAAGTTGATTTCATTTCTGGCCAACTGTTGAAATTTAACTGCAGAATTTAGACGTTGCCGATGATCTGCGGATTTCAATTCTTGCACCAATTGCACCTTATATGGGAATAACAGTAAATCTTTTTTTAAAATGCGCCGTAGTGACGTACGAGACATCCCTAGCTGAGCAGAACGCCTTCTGGTAGATGTTTCTGGTGTTTCGTTAACACTTTGCTCTACACGTTCAATATTTTCCGCAGTGTGAGTTATACGCGGTCTACCGGTTCGAGGCAAATCACTTACGGTGCCATGTTGGTGGTGACGATCAACTAAGCAACGAATCATGGCTTCAGAGGGCGAAATTCTGACGTTAAAATGGCGACGATATGCTCTTTGCGTTAAAATAATTGATCGCTGATTTAAGTAATAACATTCTATTATTCTGGTTCTTTGTTCAGTTGTGAATCTCTCCATTATTTATTCTCCAGATGTGATTTATATAATCTAAAAAAAAAAAAAAAAAAAATATATATATATAAACGAAAAAGTTATTGAATTTTTAAACCCCATGGTGACTTTTGGCCCACCCTGTATTATACCTTAATCTTCTATTTCTTAATATTTTATACCTATTTGAATTTACTTCATTATATGATATGTTGATTTCTTATATGATCTATGAAACTGTTTCTGTCAGATTGCTTTATTTCCAGGTAAATTTAATGAGGTGTGCGCTATGTGAGCTGGTTGTACCTTATTTCTTAAGAGATTATGTCGTCCGGCAATGACACTACACCTCTGCGCAGAGTGAGGGCGCTCCTGAATATACTCAATACGCAGCATAGTGGACTTAACGTTTGTCATCTTATTGCGAGAAGTATTCGCAACAAGATCGATATATTAGAAGAGTTATTTGGGGGGTCAAAAGTACACACATTGCTTGTGTCAGAAACTTGGTTGAATCCAAATGTCAGTTCAAACTATATCTCGATTAGTGGATATAATATTTTCCGTTGCGACCGACTAGGTCGCAGGGGAGGTGTGGCGTGGCAATCTATGTGAAAGAAACACTGAAATCGGAATTAATTTATGTATCGGACCCAGAGGATGTACTCGAGTACGTTTGCGTTGAAATCACGCGGACTATTCTAAATGCCTCTTAGTGGCAGCTTACTGCCCTCCCACTGCTTTTGACGTCGAAATGGCTTAAGGTTTAAAAAATTCCCTAACTGCAATTATATCAAGATGCAACCACGTCGTAGTTGGAGGTGATTTTAATGTCAACATGCTGTGTGATGATCGTCCAACTTGTGACCTGTATATTTCAAACGTTAGACTTAAAAGTTACTAATTCACTTCCAACGTACTTTAAGACCCAACACGCATCAATCAATTAACGCCATCTAGCGCCTTCGACCACGATATCTTGTTCATTACATATGATATTCCTATTGATTCGAATGCATCTAACTCTACTTTTACCTACAGGGATTTCAACCACATAGCCCTTGATAGACTTTTTAATCAGTGCTCAATGATATCGTGGGAGGCTATTTACAACGATTTATGTACGGGTGATAAAGCGGAGCACCTAACTGCTTCTCTACAATACCTTTATGATAAATATATCCCAATTCGAACACGTACCTTGCATCCCTGCGGCTCTCCGTGATTCACGGATGAGATCCGAAGAATGATTGCAAAGAGGGAATTTCTTTATCATAAATTCAAACGTCCCAAATCCAACGATGATCTGAATCGTTATCGGATCATCCGGAATAGAGTAACTGTGGTCAATCGCGCAACCAAGCGTCGGTATTATGGCTCACAACTTAACCCAAATCAACATCCAAGGAAACTATGGAGGAATTTACTGAATTCGGGAATATATGACAGAGATCAGCCCAAGTGCAGCCTGGATCCTGATAATTTAAATAGGTTTTTCACTTCAAACCAAAGTCAAGTTGTTGCCCCAATGCAACAGTTACCTGATATTGTGCCGCTAAATCAAGTCAACACCCATAATACTGAATTTGGTTTTAGGTGCGTAGATGCAGACGAGGTTATATATGCGATTAATAGCATTAAATCTTCAGCCACAGGGCCAGACAATATTTCGCCACGATTCGTAAAAATAATCTTACCGCATATCGTCCACATTCTCGTCCATATATTTAATGCTTGCCACACTATTTCTCACTTTCCTTTGATGTGGAAAAAAGCGAATGTCTTGCCTATCCCTAAGACTCGTCAATCCTCCGAACTGGCTGATTATAGACCCATTAGCTTGCTCTGCTTCTTGGGAAGGTTCTCCAAAAGCTGATGCACGTCCAAATGGCATCTTATCTAAAACAAAACTACCTCTTATCACGTTGGCAGTCAGGCTTTAGAGAGCGTTATAGTTCCGAAACTGCTTTACTTGAAGTAGTATTCGACATAACTGACTCAATTGACAACGACCACGTAGCAATATTGGTTTTTCTGGACTTCAGCAAGGCCTTTGACTCAGTGAATCAGGCTGCTTAGTAAGCTGCAGCGATATTTCGGTTTTTCAAGCACATCAAGGAATTTCATCAAAAGCTTTCTTGGGCATCGCAGTCAAATAGTAAAAGTGAATAATACCACTTCGTCACCACTTTTCCTTAGCAGCGAGATCCCCCAGGGATCAATATTAGGTCCGCTTCTCTTTTGTTGATACATCAATGATGTCCCAATGACGTTACAGGATTCAAAAGTCCACCTTTACGCTGATGGCGTGCAGATATATTTAGACCGACTAATAGGGCTAATCGGGGATTGCGTCTCTCGATTAAGCGACAATTTGTGAAGAATGTCTGACTGTGCGAACCGTAACTACCTAACGCTAAATCCGATCAAGTCAAACTGTATAGAATTTTACAGGAGAAATCTAGATCCTAGTGAATTACCTCCAATAATGATCAACAGTACTATTATACCATACTCAAACTCAGTTAAAAGTTTAGGCATAGAAATAAATCAGCGGCTTACATGCTGCAACCACGTCTCCTCTGTTCTAGGAAAAGTGTATGGATGCCATCGTCAGTTCAGAACGTCGGCTAGTATATTATCGAGTCATATGCGTATGAAATTAGCTAAATCTTTGGTATTACCTCACTTAACTTTTGGCAGTTTAATTTTTTCCAAACTCGATTCTGGTTGCCAAAGAAAGTTAAATGTCGCTTTCAACGATACTAATAGATTTATTCACGGGTTGCGTAAATTTGCTCATATCGATTCTTATGTTGAGTCCTTTGTGGGATGATCACTTGAAGCATACTTGTCACGAAGACGCTTACTATTTCTGTATTCTCTAATCCACATAAAGGAGCCAAGTTACTTACTTGATCGAATACAATTTTTAGGATCGGCCAGGCATCGAAACATTCTTTTGCCAAGCTTCAGAACCTTATCAGCTTATCAGCTCTTACTTTGTGCAGGTGTTCCGATGCTGGAATTCTCTAACGCCCAATATTCAGTGCGCGGGATCTCAGCATGCATTTAAAAGGTTGCGGCGTATGTTTTGCATACACACTGTTTTTAAGAATTTACTGGATATTTTTTCGTTGGAATATGTATAGGGATACACTATTGAGGGACAGCTCTGTGGAAAAATGTCTTTCGGTGTTTTATTTTTGGACTTGTTTTTTCTGGTCATTCGTAGTTGAATTTGGTAGGTGTTTAGACCAGTGTTATAAGTGTAAAATTTGTGGTTAATTTGAAATTTAATTTTATTAGGTGGTGTTTTTATAAGTAATTACAATACTTTTTAAAAATGGCCGAAAGATCCACAGAGTGGAATAGAAAGTGCAGCATATTATCTTGCCAAGGTACTGCGAAAAATTTTCCAAGCCGTAAGTTTTTCAAATTTCCCAAAGTAGGGTCCGATAAATATAATGAATGGTTTCAAGTATGCTCCAGCTCCGCTGGTGAAATACAAGCTAAGAAAAAGCCTTACATTTGTAGCATTCATTTTCAGAGCAAATATTTTGGAAAGCGATTTTTTAAAAAAAAGCAGTTCTATCTTTAAATCTAGAATTTCCTTCTGTTGAAATTTCTCGATCACCATCTCCATACTTCGATAAGTCGAGAGCTAGAAAAACTTATGAGAGGAAATTTATAGAATCGGACTTCACCATAGAAGAATTAAATCAAGCGTCAGCGGCTTTCAATAAAAGACCGAATTTTTCTTCTTCACCAATACCATATGAGCAATATCCCAAGCATTACAAAGAAATAAAATTACTGAAACATCACATAAGAACACTAAAAACGGAAAATAAATCTTTCAAAAATGAAAAAAAATTATTGCGAAGAAAGGTCAAAGTTTTAAATAAGAGGGTGAAAAGGACCAAGAATAAAAACAAGAAAGTGAAGGATTATAAAGAAATATTAACCGAAAATATAGAAAGATTAGAAAATATAAATGAAAATACTAAAGTTTTCTCCAAAATGATATTATTACTGCCAAGAACATATTCAGAGGCTGAAAAGAGAATAGCGCAATGTATTTATTTACGGTCCTCTGCCGGTTATACTTTCCTTCGTGATGTGCTTGGACTCCATATGCCCCACATAGCTTCTATGCATAATTGGACAAAAATTAAAAGTTTATGCCCAGGTGTCAATAAAAATATATTGCATGAAGTAAAAACACAAGTTGATAACCTTTCGGAGAAAGATAAAGAAATTATTATTATGTTTGATGAAATGTCTATTCAAGAAAATTTTGTATATAATATAAGTCGAGACAGAATTGATGGATACGAAGTACATGGAGATGGAGCGAGACATAAAAATTTGGCAAAACATGTACTTGTGTTTATGGTAAGAGGTATCTGCGGAAATTTTAAACATGTCCTTCACTATATAGCCTGCTCATCCTTTTTGACTGGAAATATTTTAAAAGATGAATTAATTAGATGCTTGGAGTTTTGTATCCAACTTGGGCTTAACATTCGAGCAATTACCTGTGATCAGGGTCCCATAAATAGGAAGTTGTTCCGTGAATTGCAAATATCTGAAGATAAGCCCTTTTTTCAACACAATACTAAAGCCATATACGCCTTTTATGACATTCCACATTTATTCAAAACTTTTAGGAACAGATTGCTCATGGGTGAGATTAGTACTTCCGATGGAATAATATGCTGGAGCGTCATTGCATTTATATATAATTCCGAAAAGGGAAAAAGCACAAAAGTGTGCCCAAAACTAACTTATTCTCACATCAGTCCCACCGACTTTCAAAAAATGAGTGTTCGACTTGCTGTGCAGGTCATCAGTCACAGCGTTGAAGCAGGTATTAAAAGTTTTCTAACGCTAAAAAATTTCCTAAAGAATTGGAAGGAAAAGCCGAAGCTACCGCTAAATGTTTCAAGAAAATGAATTGATTATTCGATATTTTAAACGGCAATCCCCCATTGATGAGGGATTCGCAAGACTTTGAATTTCTTTTAAAAATGAAAGACTACATATCTAACATGAAACCCCTTACCTCTAAAAGAAGTGTTTTTTGTTTCAGTGGTTTGTTAATATCAATTGAGTCTACAATAAAAGTATCATTAATCATTATCAATTTTTGAGTTACATACAAATATTTTTTATATCTACGGTCGGAAATTTAACCAAGATCCATTGGAAAATTTGTTTGCACATATAAGAGCAAGAAATGGTAATAAAACTAATCCCAGCCTTTATGAATTAAATCAGTTATTAGCAAAAATTATAACAATTAAATTACTTTTTACTTCAACTTTTTCAAATTGCGAGGATGACAGTGACGAATATTTTAGTTTGGATTGGGATGCAGTCCTTCAAAATTAGGAAAATAGCTTAACTCCGATTAATTCAACAAACATTTTACAGAACATAAGTGAAAACGAAGAAGAGGACTTAGACAGATCTTCCTCGATAGTAGTGCCGCCCGAACTACAGCACGCAGAAATTCCCTTAGACACGAGTGATGGTGCTGTGAAATACTTTTCCGGATATTGCTTTTTTAAATTAATGAAAAAATTGGGCGTCCCTTGTATAAAATGCACAAATGAAATGACCAAAGCAAATACATCTTGTACTGCTGTTCTTTCAGACATATTAATACAAACTAAACAGTATGAAAATTGCAAAGAAGATAAGTTCTTAATAACACCATCAGAGAAATTTTATGAAATATGTAAATTGCAAACGAATATTTTCCGATCCATTTTTGAAGAGGACTCACATATTCAAAATATAAAGTCAGTAATTTCTAAAAAATGTGTTGATGATACAAACAAAAGTTTCGAAGGATGGTTTGATCACAGTGATAATTGCTACGATCATTGGATGAAAATTCTCAACTTTATGAACTTAGTTTTAATTAGAAAAAATTGTACATGGGTTATAGATGTTCATCACTCTAATAAAAAAAAATCGTCCACAAAATAGAAAAAGAAAAATTATATCCATATTAAATGAATAAAAATTTCAATAAAAGCTTAATGCATAACTGAAATCATATCAAATGTTAAATAACTTAAATTTGAACAATTATTTTTTATATAATGAAGTTTTTTTATGCAGAATATCTTGGCTGTATTCATAAACACTTATATAAAATAATATCTAACAAATAAACTATTTGAAAAAAATCATTTTATATATTTTTATGGTATAAGATTAGAAAATCAAATATTTACTCTCAAGGTTAAATTAAATTGAACCTAGTCTTATAATTTTCAAAACTTAAGGTCAAGTTTTTCAATTTAAAAAAATGAATTTTTTCTCTTCACTCCAGGATTTCACAGTAGGTACGGCTTCTGTTTCTATAGTTCTGCCCTACGAGGTTTTTGGTTTGCAGATGCACCAGCATGCTTAACGATACCAATCCAGAGATTGATTGGCAATGTTTCCTTCCCGTCAAGTCCTATATCAGAATACAGTTCACACATCTGAGCCGGAGCTGAATGAACTACCTTCTTCTGTCTTTTCGCGGGAGTACAATCTGCGAAAGTCCAAGAGTGATATACATCAGCACCTCCGCCACTATCCTCATGTCTCCTAATCCTTTCCTTATCTCCTTCCTGCTATGCTGTGCTTTGCATAAAAAGGTATCTCCTTGGCTTAATAATATAGAAGATTTTATAGAGTGTGGTAAAGCCAATTCAACCTTATTCTTTCGATTTCTTCATCGAACTTCTCCAAACATATTCACTAGGCACTCGACATGTCTCTGCTAGTTCTTAGGATGCTGGGTATATGTTGTGTTGGTTGAGATCTCTCTAAAGTTACATATCTAGGATAGCTGAGAAAATGCGCCTCTAGATTTGGTTATACGGAAACTGACATCTTATTTTATAGCATCAGTTTCGACACGTCTCTCGACCAATTGGGATAAGCTCAACAATCACATATATGTATTTTTGCTGCTTGTAATTAATTAATTCATGAATTTTAAAATTGTTTCATGTATAACTAAATTTGTAAGAGCATTATGGGGTTAAGCAGTATCTGTTGGAATAACTCTGTCAGTATTGTCACCTTCTTCATCACTTCTATACCGATCCTCTAAAGTCTTTCCAAACCTAATTAACTTCTGTTATGCAAAAAGGTCTAAAGGAATGAAGATGGTAGCTCGCCAATCTGATGTTAGAAGTGTTCGTGCGCGCTGTCTGAACTGGGAAGCACTATAATATAAAGGCCCCTTTCGTTAATTCAAAACTTGACGAATGCCGAATAAACTTCGATTAGTTTTGGACAGCCTTGCGATCTATGAGCCGGAAGAGGCAGACGCGGCAATTTTTTGAGAGCGCCCTTCGTTTTTCAGTTTTTAGACCAGAGCACATCGGCAGTAGATAGTTTTTTTAGAGAAGTCATAGTTTGGTCGGACTTTATTTTTATTAATAAACGACATCGAGTAATCAAAATAGTTTCGGTTGTTCTGGGTTGTTCTACCATAGCGGGACAGATCAAAAGTTAAAATAAAATAAAATCAGGTGATTTAGTTAATTTCGTGGTTCCATGAAATGTATTCAAATTTGAATGTTATTGACAGTATTGCTTCCTCCCAAATGTTCGCTAATTTCTGTAATGTTTTTTTGCAAGATATTGTTGGTTGTCGGGTGTAATTAATTTTTATTTAAATAAAACTGTGGTTGGATTGCTTATGTAAATATTGAGCCTCCCAATTGGAAAAAAACATGTGGCGCTCATACTAAAATCAATAAAAAATTTAACCCTCCCTTCTCCTACGAACTACCTAACACTAACAGGCCTGTTACGTCTTGAAGGCAACGTAACACATCACATTACCCCACCAAGAAACAGAAGCAACCATCTTTGGCTAGCTCCAGTATTCACATTGTCTACCTACCGAAAATGAAATGCCTGTCTACATTCATAAGCATTGATTTAGCGCCCCACGTACCCGAATAATCTAAAATTCCAATTCTTTAGACCGTTGCCAGTCACAACAACGATTAACACATATAAATTCTAAAGAAAAATGCTCAATTTAATTCCCTAGAAAATAATTTAGGTTTGGCTGGGGCTCGTTATATTTTAAATGGCACAGGCGCGCGGCTCGAGTCAAATCACTCGTCTGGAGCTTACACCGGCACCGTTGCCTAATGTCGGCCACCAATTCCCACATGTCGTCTTGTTATTCCTCCTCTGTTCTATTGCTTGCAACGTTGCAATTAAAAATCCTCTTGAACAAAATTTTATGCAAAGGCCATAGTTATTTGTTCTACCGCAGATTTCTAGACTATTGGTATTGTATATGTATGAATTACAGTATTGCTTTTTTGCTAACAGTGTGCATACAAAACACGCCGCATACGGGTGCTTTTTATGTAAGTTATAAAAGCCTGTTTTGAAAACTATCCTACAAAAAGCAAAGTGTTGTTGTCTGTACTACAAAGCTTTAGGTACTTGACTGTTGACAAAAGCTTTACTTGGCTATGAGTAGTTGGCTGCTGATTGTAACGTAAGTGGGGTCAATTTTTAGTTAGGCCATTCTTTATCTGTATTTAGTTATCTGTGCTTATAACTTAATACTAATACTTTGGTTTTAATCTGAAATGAGACAGAGAAAGAAAAATTAGAAGACGTGCAAGAAAAGATCGTAAACGTTATTGCGGTTTACGGTCAATATACAAAATGGATTCAATACACCTTAATGCAGTGTCATTGCCGTCTTTATGTTCCAGGCCATGACACAAAACGATTTTGCTACTTGCAAAAGTATTAGAGTGGTACGATTTCGTACTTCTCTTAGCATTTGTTCTTATGGAAAAATGCATTACTTTCAACTTCAACCTTCTGCACAATGTAAATAAACCTCCGTACTAAAAGTTTTATTCAGGAATTTTGTTATTTAATTTCTTGTGCATTTACCAGTATATAAATCTAAGTACTTTCTTTAAGAAAATTCTTTATATTTTATTACTCAAAGATAACACTACACATAAAAATGAGAAAATGCGTTCAATTCTGTTGCCTTCATACCACAAATCACACTGGAAAGCAATCAGAGCTTTGAACTTGCCTATTGAGTTATATGAAAAAAATAAGTCTTTCAATGTTTAGCACACAGTAACTTCTTAAGTATAATAAAGACAAAAAGACAATTCCATATCAAATAATTCAGTTTTTTCATTTCAAATATGACTGAAAGTATTTTTTAATCAATGAATCGGCAGAGCTACACATTGGGCTATCCCACACGAGTATATTTGATGCAGTATGCATACCAGTTTTATAGGGGAGAAGTGAGAAGAAGCAAAGAGATATCCCTACACTTTGGAGAGATATCTCTTTGCTCCTCCTCACCTTTTCCCCAGAAAACCTGTTTGCATACTGCATCAGGAATATTCGTGTGGGATGGCGCATTCTCCTCATATTTTCACAAGCTGCGCTTGCTCACTGCGCTGTGAATCGAACGGACGGCAACGGTTTTCTGTGTTTAGCTCTTCATAACTTTTAAATTATAATTCAAAGGTAATTCAAATATTAGCCTATTTTATAGGAAATTTTGTTGGCTTTATGGTTGTATAATTTATACTTTAGGTTTTAATACATTTTCAAAAGAAAATCAGTTTCAAACCAAAGTAGATCTGATTTAAGAACTATTTGCTCCCACTTTGAAATGAGCTTTCATTTCTCTGTGGGAAAACACATAGAGAAATGAAAGTTGGTATGAAGGCAACAGAATTGAACGCATTTTCTCATTTTTATGTGTAGTGTTATGTTTGAGTAATAAAATATAAAGAATTTTCTTAAAGAAAGTACTTAGATTTATATACTGGTAAATGCAGAAGGAATTAAATAACAAAATTCCTGAATAAAACTTTTAGTACGGAGGTTTATTTACATTGTGCAGAAGGTTGAAGTTGAAAGTAATGCATTTTTCCATAAGAACAAATGCTAAAAGAAGTACGAAATCGTACCACTCTAATGCATTCAAAGAATTCGATGTCACGGCCTGGAACATAAAGACGGCAATTGCAGTGTACATAATTTGGTAACTGTAAACGTTAGTGTGGTGTATAGAAGTAGAGAAGCTGTTATAATAACTGTAAACGTTAGTGCGGTTTGTAGTCTAATAATTTTTATATACCTTAATGCGGTGTATAAAAGCGGAAAGGAACTTGGCAGTTTAATGCGCTACCAAGGAAGGCTGGGAAAGGAATGGTGATTGTTAAGGGCGAATGTTATGGAATTATGAAGAGTGACTGGCTTGGACATAAAGTCCAGACTCTCAGCATGAGCTGACAGATCACTCGACGGACAGCGTTAACTGCAGGGCGGCACGCTAGCTCGCCCCGGCTCATTGGCGGAGAGTGTGGGGAGGTTCCACGAAAAACCTGCCGCTGCCGTCAGCCATAATCAAAAAAAATTTCGTGCCTATCGGGCCCTCCCACCTACTCGTATCAAGCCATTGGAGTCTATGAATGGATTGAGTTTAAGCAGTCTACTATTACGAGACAATATTTCATTGTGCATTAGATGATTGTAGTCTTCCTGGAATGCTATTTGTTGTACTAGCCTTAGAATTGTTGCCTCGGCAGTATTCCATTCAACGCTAGTAAGACAATTCAAGCGTCGGTTCTGTGTATTTCGACAATTGTGTATGAATCGTTGAACGGTTGCTATCACTCGAATTAATCGTGATATAGAAGAATACCTTAAAAGAATGTCATCGGTCAACTTAGTAAGGAAGTTGGTTGATATTGATGGTTTTGCTTCTAAGTCCGTGCGTTCTGTGATGTGATTTGACCTTGGCGAGTCCTCTTGCTTCTGGCTCAACCATGTCGGACCATGTCACCACAGGTTATTATTAATTAAACTGGACGTTGAGATACCCCTAGAGGCTAGATCCGCAGGATTGTGACTTGTTGAGATGTGTTGCCAACAGTCGTGTTTTACAATGTCTTGAATTTCTACTACCCGGTTAGCTACATAGGTCTTCCACCGTGACGGATTTTCTCGTATCCACTGTAGCACGATCATTGCATCTGTCCATGCGAATATGGGCACATCGAGTAGTTGCATGTCCTGTATGGTTGTTTTAATCAACCTTGCAAGGAGAACTGCTCCATTTAACTCCAATCTGGGTATTGTGGTAGGTTTAGTGGGCGCTACTCTTGATTTTGCCGTAAGCAAGGTTGATCTTATGCGTCCATCTTGTCCTTCAACTCTCAAATACACAACAGCCGCATAAGCCCTTGATGAGGCATCGCAGAACCCATGCAATTGTATGCGTGCATGGGTATTACATTGAATCCATCTTGGAATTTTTAACAATTGCAGCTGTTGTAGGTCTGTTTTGAATGATTGCCATTGTGTATGAATGGCGGTTGGAACTGGTGTATCCCAAGAACAGCCAGTAATCCACAGCGTTTGCATTAAGATCTTTGCTGTAATGATGATGGGTGCAAGCCAACCAAGAGGATCATACAACGATGCAATTTCAGATAATATTGTTCGCTTACTTGATAACGTTTGTGTATTCCTTTGAGTAACCGTGAATGAAAAATAATCCAGTGCGGGATGCCATCGTATTCCCAATGTTTTAATTGATTCGTTGTCCGCAAATGTTAATGCCCCCTTGACTTCGCGATGATCAATGGGTATATCTTCAAGCAGTTTCGGATCATTGTTGGACCATTTCCTTAAATTGAACCCGCCTGCCTTCATCATATTTAAGAATTCTACTTGAAGTCGTTTAGCATCAGTGATGTTATCGGCTCCAGTTAACAGGTCGTCCACGTAGAAGTCAGTGTATGTGGCCCTTGAGGCTAACGGCCAGTTAGTACTCTCGTCTTATGCTAGCTGCTGAAGTACGCGCACAGCGAGGTACGGAGCAGACGTAGTCCCAAATGTGACTGTCTTGAGTTCATAGTCTAGAAGTTGCATAGTCTTGGGATGTTGCCAAAGGATTCGTTGGTATGTGCGTTGATCTGGGTGCACATAGACCATCCTATACATCTTCTCGATGTCTGCACTCATCACTATTTTGTATTTTCTCCACTTGAGAAGTATTGCGAATAATTTTGGTTGCAACGTAGGCCCCTTTCACATATAATCATTGAGCGATTTTCCATTTGTTGTTCTAGCTGAGGCGTCGAATACTACTCTTAACTTTGTTGTAGTACTTTCCTTAAAAACTGCGTGGTGTGGAATGTAGTAATGTGGTTTAGTGTCCGTAGGAGGAGCTACTTCCTCCATATGACCAAGCTCTATATATTCATTGAGACACTTTCTGTAATCCCTTTCCAACTCAGGGTTTTTTAAAAACTGTCGTTGTAAGGCTAAAAATCGTTTAAGAGCTTGTGGCCTTGATTGTCCTAATATAGGAGCTTCATTGTTTTTGAACGGTAAGCTGACTTGGTATTTTCCGTTTCTCAATCGTTGATATGTCATTCGAAATATTCCTTGACACTCTTCTTCCTCTTGGTTCAGAATAGTTTGTGTTGGGAGTTCCTTTAGCTCCCAAAATCGCTTGAGTTGTTTGTTTAGATCAATATCAGTAATCGTAGTTGTGCAGATTGTTACCTTATCGTCATTTGTGTTGGTAGTAGATCCTAGTAGGACCCAGCCAAAGATCGTGTTCATTGCTACAGGTGCTGTATCTGATCCTCGTCTAATTCCATCTTGAATTATATTTGCATAAACCCTTGCTCCCAGTAGGGCATCTATTTTTCCAGGTTTCCAATAAGTGGGATCAGCCAGCTGTATTCCTTGTAGATGTTGATACTCCTTTCTGGTGATCAATCTTGTCGGTAAACAAGTTGTAATGCCTTTCAAAACTAGAAAGTCTTCTTCAATTGTAGTTCCATCGAATTCGCAGGAACTCAGTTGTAGCCTTGTTTGTTGATGAGCTGTAGCAGAAGGACTAGTGTTTAAGCCCGTTATTGCTACTGATGTTGGAGTGCGAGTAGCACCTAATTTCATGCAGGCTGCCTCAGTTATAAATGAGGATTGAGATCCACTATCTATCAGGCAGCGCAGACATGTAAATTCACCAAACTTACTCTTTACCATTACTAACGCTGTCGATAGTAATGCATGATGATCTTCCCTGGCTACGAACGTTTGGGTAGTGTTTAACCCATCAGCACCGTCGGCTGATTGTAACCTTGTAGGAGAATTGTTAACTTGTTTGCTGTCAACATGGTGTGTTTGATTTTGTGTTGTTTTGGCGTGTTTTGGTACGAACGAGTTATCGTACGAACGGCTCTTGAATTTCTCTGACGTTGTTCTAGGTTGTTCCTTGTCGTGGTTATCGTGCAGTGTGGTGTGATGCCTTTGATTGCATTTATAACATTTGTATTTACTAGTGCATGCATTTACCAGATGATTCCTTGACAAACAATTGAGACAGCGTCCTGAATTCTTAATGATTTTTCGTTTTGCTTCTGTGTTCATTTTATTGTATTTTGCACAAATTTGAACAAAATGATTATCATCACAAGCTGGACATCTGCTCTTACTTGCAGTGTGACAAGTCAACGTTGTTTGTCTTGATTGTGGTTTTGATTGCGGTGCCTTAGTGGCCAATACATCCGCAATGGATTCCAACACACGTGTGTTTAAAAATTTGGTGAATTGTGCTAATGTTGGCAATTCTTGACTTGCCCCTTGGTCTGCTTCCCATAACTTCAGCATCATGAATGGCAACTTCTGAATTAATAAATGGATTAGTATTACATCCCATGCACTTGTGTCAACACTTAAGCTCTTCAATTGCTGTAGACACTCCTCAGTTGTGTCAAGCAATGATCTGATGCCCTTGCTTGATTCCAAATTTTGCTTGGGCTGGTTGACTAGAGTTTTAAGTTGGTGATTTACTAAAATTCTTTTGTTCTCATACCGCTCCTTTAGCTTGTTCCAGGCTGGTGTATAGTCCTGATCTGTTATGGGAGTGTGTCTTAAGACCTTCTCGGCTTCACCAACTAAACATGTTTTTAAATGATGTAATTTTTGCACATCTGTTAGTCTAGTATTTTTATGTACTAATGATACAAAAAGATCATGGAATGATCGCCATTGATCATAATCGCCATTATATGTAGGTAATGCAATCCTAGGCAATGAGGATTCTTGTTGAATAATTGTTGTGGTTGACTGCATTGAAGCAGATGTGTTAGGTTGTGACTCTATAACAGTTGAATACTTCCGTAAGCCTTCCACTAACTCGCTCATATATTCTGTGTACTTGAGCTCTGATTTACTGTAGTTATCTTCTTCCAGAAATGTATTTGATTCATCTGAATCCTGCCCAACCAATGATTCATTGAGTTCTAAATCAATTGCGCTATAATCTTGCCAAATTTTTTAAATCTGAAATTCTGGTTTCGTAGAATCCTTGAGTGCGTTTAGGTATTGCAGTTTTTTTTGCGTTCTCAATGAACTTGTTTAGTCTGTCTCTCAACACCGCTTCCTTATTGAATAATCCTTGTAGCGAAGACATCTTACCGTTATGTATGTATTATGTAACGGTAATGTATGTAGCTGTAGCTTGCTAATGCTACGTGACTTGATGCTTGCTTTATTCGAGTGGACTTAAAAATCTAACAAATGAATTACACGAAATCGAATGCTTCTAATTCCTGGATGGAACCACCAAAATGTTTATGCACGGGTATCTTGGCTCCTGGATGGAACCACCAAAATGTTTATGCACGGGTATCTTGGCTCCTGGATGGAACCACAAAATTGTTTATGCAAGTAGCTTGGTTCCTGTAGGAACACCAAACAATTTAAATTGCAATAATTAGTTCCTGAAACTATAAAACGATATGGGGAAAGGTCACACCATATGCCCGTATACTAGGCTGATGTAAAATTCCCGTATTATTTATTAATACTGCAATTTCGGCACGTGTGTAACGGAACAGTTGCTGTAGAACCGTTCGCAAGCCACATGTGGTGATGCTAAATTGGTGGATTATGTTAGTGTAGCGGTATATTAAAATCAGAACGCATATAATTAGAGATACATTCGATTTAATTTGTAATTCATTTGAAGTTAACTTAAGCACTCTAAATTAAAGCGAGACACTTATCTATGATTAGTCTATGATATTTCAATAATATATTACTAAATCTAGGTTTATAAATTTCAACATGAGCAAAAAACAATTCCGCATATATATTCCAACTTGACTCAACTGAGTAGTGCAGGAATACTGTCTTGAAATATGTTTTAAACAAGATAAATTTAATTTATTTCTAATAAAATATTTATGCAAATACAATTTATGCAAACAAGAGAACAATTCGCAGGTATATTCCAGCTTGACTCTGACTGAGAAGTATAGGAATAACTGTCTTGGATTGTTCTGTACAAGGTAATTTACGTTATTAATGAAAAAACTGTTATCACTGAAATCTAATTTTAATAAAAAATGAAAGAAAATGAAAAATATTTAATTAACCTTCTTAACAAATGTTGTTGTTAACGCACAATAAATTTAACACAATTGTCACTATAATTGTTTCCCTAATTTCACGATTTGCACAAGTGAATAAACTCAAACAAAAAAAAAACTAAACTTGAACACTATACCACGATCTAGACTGCTTGACTTGGAAAAATATAAGAGAGCGATCCATGCAAATGCTCGGCTTTATATAGGGTTTGAACCGCCATTTTTGTGTGTGGAACCCGCAACCATAATGCTAATTACTCAGAATGCCTTGGTTTTCATCAACATAAATTAATTTAATTCGATGCGGAATTTAGTCATCTATATTTCCTCACAAAAAGATCTCCATCATAATTTAATTTAACTGAATGAAAATTAAATATCCAAATTGTGCTATAACATGGCGCAATTAAATTCTTGTCATCCATGTTGAGAAAAATTGTTGTGGAACGTATTTTTCTTCATCTCACTTCCACTTTCTATCTCTTTTCTTCTCATTAGTTATATGAGAAATCATAAATTAGCAAATATCTTTTTACTGATATACTTTAGGACTTTCTAAATACCTCCATTGGATTCCTCATTAAAAAATACCCTAAATTCATGTGCCATATGTTGGCAATACATGAAATTTGACAGTTCCGCGATGTTTATAGTTTTCTTTTCGCGGTTCCGCGGTCGCGAGTTTTCAGTGGTGTTTTTCCTGTGTGTAGTGCTACTTAAGGCAAAGGTAAGTTGTGCTAATTGTATTGTGCTCAGTACTTAGTGTTTGTGTGTGTTTATTTTGTAAGAAAGTTCCCTTATTTATATAATTAGCAATCTTAACCTGTCTTCAGGTGAGATTTTCGTTCATTGTTTTTCCGCGGAAAAACCTCGCGGGAAGTTAATTTTATGTATAAAATCTATTTAATAACTCATGAACTTCGGTTCTATTGAGTTATTATACGTTAAAACCTTGTGAAAACTAGATATTTAACAAGTTACTTTCCCTTGCGAGAACTGTCAAAGGTGAAAATTTGCGCGTAATTTTCCTTGAAATAGTTCGCGGGAAAGTAGTTTGTTATAGCTATTGTGTTCTATGACTCTTTTTCAATGATTAATATAAATTTCGAGTGATAGAAATTGAAATTTATCTAATTATTACATAAATTCCATTTCCCACAGTGTTGTTGTTGTGTTTATATACATCTGTTTACATGTCATATGTATGGGGAAAAATTGGAAATTTTTTGTGCTTTTTTTTTTAAATTCAATTAATATTTCTTGTTCTTTAAATAATTCATGGTTTATTGCATTAATTAATTAATTCATATTTTCTTTTCATTTCAGCTAATCCTCCATGGATGTAGGTACGTAGGTACCAATTCTACGTGGGAGGAAAGTATGCCAGTCGATTTCCCTGGCTGGTACTTAAGTTAAGTACTTTAAGTTGGTTTGACTTTTATTAATTGTTTTTTCTTTCTTTTTAGATTTATTCATCGCTGAACACATACCCCTATGGAAGCATTGTGGGGATTTTACGATCCACCTCATAATAACTTAAGAAAAGAACCTGAACCTATCTATAATTTTGATGATTATGTCAGCATAAGAAGAAGAAAAATGCAATTACTTCATAAAATGGTAAGAGAAGTATTGCTAAAAAGCAAACTAAAATCCAAGTAAAACTACGACAGGAATGCACGAAGTGTAAAATTTCATGTAGCTGACCGAGTTCTTTTAAGAAACCCTACTAAAAAACATAAACTGGCACCCATTTGGAATGGACCGTATGAGATTAAAAAGGTTAACAATGATGTCAATTGCACTTTACAAATTGGATATAAGTTGCGAAGAGTTCATAACAATAGATTAAAAACATTTTAGATTTACGATTACCTCAAAGCCTATATTATCGCGACTATCACTAAATTCGATTATTATCTACAGATTATGCTACTGTGGTTTTTTGCAATAATACCCTGGGTTGCACCCCAGGCAGATGTAATACCTCTAAATTCCACTGGCGTAATGTTCGAACAGATATCACCAGCATACATGTATGTGCACACATGTGTCATATATACGCAGATCCAGATGATGCAAGAAACCGAAGCACTAGGATTTATTGAAAAATGCGAGAAAACAATAGGACATCTGTGTACGCTACAGTTAAAGGATGAAGAAACCGAATCATGCAAAACATGGGAAACCGAGTTACGAAGGCAGGTAAACAAGGTAAAGGATAGGTTAAGAGATATAAATTTCTATTTGCAAGTTAGAAGTAAGCGAGGAATAGTTGATGGAATAGGTAGGGTGAGCAAATTTTTATTCGGTACTATGGATGACAGAGATGCCGAGCAAATATATACCAAATTAAATAACTTAGAAACTCAAGACTCTGAAATTGTGCACTTGATAGAAAAACAAATTAGCCTAGTCAAGTCAAAATTCAATTAAATAAATCAGGCTTTTAAGAACGTTACGGAATACCAACAAAACTTAGAACCGTAAATATTAAAGCAGATATTAATGAAATAGTGATATATATTTTACATCAGCTTCAACAAATATATCAACGGTTAACAAATGAATTATTGGTGATAAATGCCTTACATCAGCATACCTTACACCCTCTGATTTTGACAGCCAACGATATATCACAAATATATAGTGAAATCAGTAAAAGAGGCATGACAAACTTCTTGCTGGACTTCAAAGCTGTCAGTCAAATAATTCAAACTGATTCTATACAGTTAGATAACAAACATTTCATCCGTATCACCCTTCCATTGCCCGAAAATACAGTATATACACTTAATAAAGTATACTTATTGCCAACACCTATCTCACCCAAAAGCTCCGCCATTTTCAAAATTGAGGCAAATTACTTCCTGAACAGCACTCGAAACCAACAGTATTTAGAAATGACAACACTAGACTTTAAAGAACACTGCAAAAGGTCTACTACTACGAGTGATATTATATATATTTGCTATCAAGCCCAACCTAGAACACTTATAGTTAACAAAGCCAATTGCATGGCGAACTTATTCAATAACCCGCTAAGAGGTCCAGCTCCTTGCGAGCACAGAATAATAAATAATACTGTTAATACCCTAACAAAAATGGTCAGGCCAAATTCTTGGCTGTTCGTACTTTTCTCAGAGGCAACCCTTTTAACAAACTGTAGTAATCATTTTGGTCACTTAACCATCAACGGCACTGGAGTCCTCGTTTTAAAAGAACCCTGTACGTATACGTTAGAAAACTATAGAATTCCTTTTGAAAACAGCTTTAGTTATTATCCCCCAATACACCAGCCTGAACTCTACAATGTTCCTAAAGTATCGTTCAAACAAGATCTTTATGACGAGCTACAAGGTAAATTTAATATTAACGAAAATCTAAAGGTAAATACTCATAGAAATCATAACTTCGCCCTCGTTAGTGAGAGTAAAGATTTAGATGATTTGGAAAGAGAAATAAATTCAGTAAAGTCAAGTAGGGAAAGAAAAAGGCATCAAATTCAAACACATGCCAATACAGGAATAACTATAGCGTTAGTCGCTGGATTAATTTTGTGCCTGGCCTTAAAATATCTATTACGGAAAAGAAACCAAACTATTCAAGCAAAGGCAAAGCTCATAATCTCATACCCTACTCCTCGTAAGTATACCTCCCCTCCCTTTAACCCCGATAGCAATTTCCGAAATACCCGCAAAACATCTCCCGGGAAAGGAAGAGCCGAACGCAATTGTGTCACGGAAACTTGATCAAAAACCACCAAAATTACCCTTGAACACACCCCACATGAAGCCATATATATATGAAGTTTAAAGTCAAGTCATGAAGGGCTTGAGACAATGATACGGTCAGAATTAAATATACATGTATGATTACAAGGAAATATTTTTATGGCTTAATTATTTTTATATTACTATTTTTTTTATGTATTAGTATCTTTTTGTGACTTAGCTAATAGAGAGGTAATAATTTTTAATAATAAAAAATTGTAAAGTTTTGAGTTAATGAAAATCAAAAAGTTTTCCGCTGTAGGTACTGTGTAGTTTATTTTAATTTAGATTATGTGTATGTAGTTTCAAAAGATTTTAAAAAAAATTTTATTCTGGGTAATCAACTTATTATTCTTTTGTAAAATATATTGATTGTGTAGTCATAGCCATATCTAAGAAAATCAAAATAAATAATAATTTTAAATTTCTGTTCAACCAAACTGAATATATATATTGAATGTGTCTATATATTACGTAAAAGTACACTTTAATCTGCAACATATCTCAATATTAAAAAAAAAAAAAAAAACAAAAAAAAAATTATTTTTGTTTTATTATTAAATTATGTTTTCTCTATTATTCATAAAATTGATTAATTTATAATAAGTGCATTATATATTTTCGTATATGTGACAAATTCCAAAAAAAACAGAATTTCTATCATTAATTACTGTAGATACACATATTATATATATATTGGATTTGATACCTGTAAAAAAAAAAATATATATATATATATATCTATAACTCTAAAATTTGTACTAACTAATACTTATACTATATAAATTAACTGCCTACATTTGCCTAGAAGCCAACAGCAATTGTACTTATATTATATATATGAACCAGAGCGTAAGCGTAAGTAACTCAAAGCCAAACGAACAGAATAAATATAAAAAAATATATATATATCGTATTAGCGCACTAAAAATAAAACGGGCTCTCTCCTAATCCATGGTTACCACGTCATCTCGACCCCCTCGATGCCGTTTTCATCACGGGGGAGGGATGTTGTGAATATAAATCTTGATGCTGATCCATTGATTTTATCATAGAAACAACCAATTGATCAGCACTTCCTCATTGAGTCATTGCTTTGCGAGTTACTAAGTAAGACCTTGCACAATAAATACAATGCATACAGGTCTTACTTAAGTGTGCCAATAGTAGCCCCATTAAAAGTTGCAATGTATCGCATTTCATAACAAACTGAGAATTATTCGGTTTGTTGTGAAAGTGCGTATAATAAACAACAAGTGGCTACCTGCTTAAAAATATTCTAATATGACGCAACATAGCAATGGCCCAGAAATTAAACGAATAAGTGAGGTGACATGGTGACTGACCGGAGAAAGCTCTGCGAGTTCTTTCTAATATTGCAAAGGGTCAAGTTGCAAAGACTCTCGTCCGTGCGGCTAAGTAAAATATACGCGATCGAAGGGAAGAAGTTTTTTTAAATAAACATTTTTAAATTAAAGAAAAGTTTTTTGTGTGGTGAACTTCCCTAAACGATCCAAATACAACATTTGGCGCAGCCGGTAATGTTTGAATAGTGTGGGCAAGATATTCTACACCCTCAAACCTGCACTTGAATCTGATTGCGGGGCGCTATTCGACCTGCAGAATAACAAAAAAAGAAAAAGAAAGTAGGAAAGTGAAAAAAGAGGAGATCTATTAAAAAAAGCAAAGAAAAGTGTGTGAATAATAGTACCTAACAACTCGCAGCTGAACCGGATGCAGTACAAACATTCCAATTTTTGAAGCAGTATAACTCCCAAGGAATTATAAACAAACAAACAAAAATTTTGTAAGATTTTCATATAATTTATTATTTTTTAATTGTTGATAAATAGCAATTTAAGATGAAAATATATGTAAAAATTTTTTTTTTTTTTTTTTTTTTTTTTTTTTTTTTTTTTTTTTTTTTTCAACGAGCTTTCATATGTCAAATGCGATAAATTGATTAGTTCCTGAATCTGTTGAGAGAATCCGAAAAACGCATTCACGCCCAATTTTCCCAAGAGGTTGTAGCAACACAAAATATATAGGAATTGCTGCCAGTAGTCACACCACTATCGAATGGTAGGTGGGATTAAAAACCTGGATAGAAAGAGGTTTTTTCTCGCTAATTATATAAATTTTGTTTGTTGTTTTTGAATTTGAATTTGGTTTCCTTTTCAAAATTTTCCTAGGGAAAGCTTAGCCTTAGTTTGTTCTTTATAATTACAAATCATCACATAAACTTATACGAAACGCATAACACACCGACTTGAGACTGAAGACAACAATATAATACGCCCAAAAGGGCGCGAAAATAATGGCCATGGCCGACAGGCCACAAAACCGCTTTGCGATCCTGGACATGGAGGAGTTGCCCAGGAAGCATGCACGTAAAAACCATAATCGAGGGACACGGCTGGGAGACCTGCCGTCAATACAAGAAACCTTTGCCGACGCATTCACAGGCCCGGACCCCAAATACGTTACTATTTCATTAGCAGAGCCCAATAAAAAGATCACGGATCTTAATCCGTTCGTGGTCTGCAAAACTATCGAGCATATGGCAACTACTTAGTTTTCCTTCCATCTAAGGCTGATGCAGAGAAGCTAAAGCACTTATCAAAAATTGGAGAGCATGACGTAAAGGTGGAATACCACGGAAAGCTAAACTCTTCCCGAGGTACCGCCTATGCCCCAAACCTTACGAACCTCACTGAAGCAGAGATCCTAGACGGGCTCAGAGAAAAAAATAAAACTGTCACAGGTGTTAAAAAAATGACGCGCCCTGGAAATACCCAGGATGAAAGAGTCCCGACTGGAGCATTACAAATAACTTTTGACCGGTTCTCACCTCCCACCTCAATCGTCTGTTGTCTCGAAAAGTTGCCGGTTCGTCGATGGTATCCAGCCCCCTTAAGGTGTAGGAGATGCTACGAATTCCGACACCACGAGACGAATTGCAGGAATACGCCCAGGTGCCCAACCTGCGCCGATCCTAAAGCACAAGGCGAAAAGGACCACAAATGCGAGAAGATATTTTGCATAGGCTGTCAAAAGAAAGGTGACCACGGTACCCTCGACCGTATTTGCCCTAGCTTTGAAAAGGAAAAAGCTATCGTTAAAATGCAAGTAGACCTTCACTTAACCCGTTATGATGCAAGAAAGAAGTGGTATGCCATGTATGGGGATCTTGCTCCGGTGAACGAAAGCCAGAGCAGAACCCTGCCGGGCATATCGTTCGCGGACGCAGCAAAAAACAGTTCAGATAACTCGCAGACGAAGCAAGAGAATATCTTCATGACCACTAACAGTAACGTACACAACAAAAATACAAACCACCAATCCAAACCAACACTCGCTAACAAACCTTACACCCCCACCGAACAACTAACACAGCAAAATATAAACATTAAATCTAAATATCAGCCCACTAACAAGACTAACAGTACTACCCAAGATATAACACAGCCAAATATTAAAAAAATAATCAAGCCCAGTAAATTTACCGAAAGCATAGCGAAACATGAACCAAAAGCCCTCACAAAAGAGGAACAGAACTCAATCAAAACAACTTCACAAATTCATATACAACAACAAACATTCGCAACATCCCCAAAAATTAATCCAAAAACAGAAATCTTCACACACTTCTCAGAAACTGTCAGGACCAAAACTGAACCGACAGAACTAAACATCGCCTTCACGGCAGGAGCTACAGGCTCTTGCAGTCTAGCAACGCTGGAAGACGCAAACAAACTTTTCTCCCTCTCCCCCAACACCTTCAAATCCATTACTGCACCAAGATTGGATTTCCCCCAAACACCAATCACCTCGCCTCTTACCAAAAGAGGTGAAGATGAATCGACACCCCCGGTGTCGGATACAGACGAAGAAATGAACGGTTTTGAATCAATATCCTCATAAATATAAAAAACAATCAAAAACTAATTTTCAGGTACTCACTTTAGAATTTATGTCACGCAACCTCTCTCAAGCCCAGAATAGAAGTGGAGATTTTACTATCATCCAATGGAACCTCTGCGGCTATTACAATAACTTGGGTAACCTCCAGCTGCTCATCTCCGACCTCTGCCCTGCTATTTTGGCTATTCAGGAAACGCACATCCCTTCCACAAATCCTCCTATCCGAATCCGAAACTACACCCCATATCTTGCCAATACACAGCCAGGACGCAGAGGCGGAGTGGCCGTGTTGGTCAGAAATGACATCCCATCCACACGTATTCCCATCTCCACCACACTGTCAGCTATAGCTGTCAGAGTTCATACTAACCCCTCTATTGACATCCTATCCATCTATGTGGGGATCGAGGACAGGATTAACTCCAGGATCTTAAGCTCTCTAGTGAAGCAAGTGCCGGGTCCGACTTTCCTTTTGGGAGATTTCAATGCGCATCACCCATTTTGGGGATCCCCAAGGAGTGACCCAAGGGGAAACACGATCGCGGAATGGCTGGATGATTCAGATCTCGTTCTCCTCAATGACGGATCTCCCACTATATTCAACACCCGTAACACACTGACTCACATCGACCTCTCCATCGCCTCACAATCACTTGCTGCAGCAACGGACTGGCACACAATTGAGAATCCAAGAGGCAGCGATCACTTCCCAATTGTAATCAGATTGGCAAGGACGCTCCCAAAGAAGGCACACATCCCGAGATACGCAGAACATCGCGCAGACTGGCCCAGATTCCATACAGAGGTTGAAAAATACCTCTTACGCTATCCGTCCAGTCCTAACGTGGACAAAGAAGTAGCACTGCTGGCAAGGTCTATAAGATCAGCGGCCAACAATGCCATCCCTATGACGAAACTGACAATCAAGGTACAACCGCCCTGGCTCACAGCGAGCGTCCGTCAGTACATACATCGCAAGGATGTGGCCTGGAAAAAGTTCAAGAGAATCCCAACCAGTCTGAATGCAATGGAATACAGGAAAGTAAATGCGCAAATGCGGAGGGAAATAAAAAGCGCGAAAAAGCAAGCATGGCAAGAGTTCGCCTCGAACATAAACGCTGACACACCCATGAAAGAGAACTGGCGGAAGGTCAGAGCTATCTGCGGTCACCCCACCAAGGCAGGTATTACAGGTCTTAGGATAGGGAACGACCTTATTCAAGACCCAGCGTTAATAGCTGAGCACATAGCCCAACACTTAGCGCTATACGCAAAGTACGTTGACTGTAGTACTACATACCTAGCAAGTAAGACACAGGACGAGACACTCAGTCGTAGTACTCCAAAACTAGTAGCATCTTCGCCACTAGACATACCCTTCTCCTTGCAGGAGCTCGAGCTCACACTTAACTCTTTCCAAGGATCCACTCCAGGACTAGATAATATTTCCTTTGGAATGCTAAAGCAAGTTCCAGATGCTTGGCGCCAAAGAGCAATAGGGCTATTTAACCATATTCTTAACCAAGGCAGGTTTCCACGAGAATTTAAACTAGCAGAGATCCGCCCGATTCCAAAGGGGAACAATAGAAATCTCCTTCCCACTGAGACCAGACCAATCTCACTTTTAAGAACAACTTCTAAAATTCTAGAGAAACTGATGGCCAACAGACTATCTTGGCTGCTTGAGCAAAAGCTGCTGCCAACGATTACAAGCTACAGGCCGGGCAGAGGTACCCAATCACTCCTGCAGGAACTGGAGCATAATCTAGCATGCGCACTCGTAAGACGTCAGCATACTGTTGTACTATCAATAGATTTGGAGAAAGCGTTTGATAGAACACCGAAGTTCTCCGTCCTACAACAATTGCGGAAGTGGAGCGTTGGCACTAAATTCGTCAAAGCAGTGGACTCATTCCTTTCGAACCGGAGAATCAAAGTGAGAGTAAACGGACACTTTTCGAAAATCCATAACTTAGAAAACGGACTACCCCAAGGTTCTCCACTTTCGGTTCATCTTTTCTCGACCTATATCCATTCACTATCTGTAAAGTTAAATGATATAGCTAACCTCCATTTCCACATATACGCGGACAACGTTATCTGCTACGCTTCTGGTGAAGTTCCGTTGGTAAATCACGTACTCAGCAGAGCTCTCAGAGCAATTTCTGTCTGGGCCGACGCTAACGGAGCCAAAATATCTACCAGTAAATTGGAAGCTCTACATGTCTGTAGGAGACGGAGCTGCAACGAAACACGCTTCTCGGATGAAATAGCTTCTACCCCCCTTTTAAGGGAACTTCGAATACTGGGTCTGACCATTGCGCACAATCTTCTTTGGAACAAGCAAGCAAGTATAGTGGCTGAGGATATCAAAAAGAGGAACAATCTCCTTAGACTGATCTGTAGAAGGAACAACGGCCCACCTCTCAACATAGCTACGCAAATCGCAAAACAGCTAGTTATTGGTAGAATAGACTACTGCTTGACCATCTATGGCCATATGAGCAAAAAAAGCCAAGCCAAAATCCAAACTGCACTAAACGCCACTGCTAGGACAGCTTTAGGTGCGCTTCGAACCACTCCGATTCCAAGCCTGTTAATCGAGGCAGGATTCCCAACCCTCCAACAAAGAAGAGAGGCTCTGAACTGCAATCTAGTCCTTAAGACCATTCACAATCCTAACGCTCCCCTTCGCAAAATTATACTAGATCTCCTCTCCACCAACCGCACCTGCACTAGGGGAACGCTTTCGGGTCTAAACAGGGCGGTAACTTACATCCCCACGTCCCTCAAAGAAATTCCACTTGATCCCAAAGTAACCAACCCGATAACATATCGCCCACCCTGGCTCTTTTCATATAACAAAATACATACGAACGAAAAAGAGTACCAACAACTAGATGACGACAACAAAAAGCGTTTGCACTTAGAATTTAATAACAGGTATAAAATAACTAGTGCTATATACACAGATGCAACTAAAGGGGACCAAGGCGTCGCTATTGCGGTTAATATCTCCAACCAGCTGGACGCAGAACAGAACATCTGCAAGGTATTACCTGCATGGATGGATGTTTTTTCAGCGGAGCTAACGGCTATCTGGGAAGCGTGTAGATGGGCCAATCAGCAGGATAGAAGCACGGCTATCTTCACGGACAGCCTGTCCTCCCTAAAGGCAATAGAGAATACAAAAAACAAAAATCCTCTAGCCGAAAATATACGTCACTCTCTCGCCACAAACAAAATTCTTTTGGCATGGTGCCCAGCTCACGTGGGGATCCGTGGTAATGAAATTGCGGACCAACTGGCTAAACAGGCGGTAGGCTCAAACGAACCAGACATTGTCCCTCCAGCCTATAAAGCTGCAAGGTTCCAAGCAAGGAGGTTGTCTGAAGCAAGACGACTAGTATGTTGGCTTGATTCGGACACCTTCCTGGCAACGCACCACAGAACAATAGAAAAACCGATAATGCCGGATCTTCCGAGGCAAAAAATGATCTCCATGGCCAGGATTAGACTGGGACACTTTCTGGCGGTTAAAAGCCACCTCTTCGAAAGGAGCACATGTCCCACATGCACATACTGCCCAAACTCCTCTCTCACAGCACGTCACATCCTATTACAGTGCGGTGAACTACAAAGACGACTACACGTACTAGGGACCACCAAAAGACCTAGGGACCTCCTTAATTACAACAAGGAGGACTCCGACGTACTCCTCACCGCACTAAGACAATACTTACTGGACAATAACGGAAACACAAGAATATAATACGGAAATAAAATAAATATAAGCAATAATTTTAATAATATTTATTCATTAGGATTCACTAGTCTTAGTTCACTCAAAACGTGAATTTTGTTAGCTTTTATTATATTATTTTTTATAGTTTACACATAATTTAGATTTAAGGCTTAAGTAATGTACTGTTAGATTTATGTCAGATGCGTAAATAGTTTCTAAGCCACAATGAATTCCTAGTTATAAGTCATGAGCAAAAGGCAAATTGTAGAGATATCTCAAAATTTTATGTGAAACAAACTACATTTGCAAAACTATGAACTAAATTAAAGATAGAATACAAGGAATAAAATTGTAAAATTAGCATATAAGAAGTACTAAACTGAAAAGCAGCTACAAATTACCTGTAAGAATAAAAATTTAAATACAACTGAAGTGAGGAGCCCAGATGGCCTTGTAGCCGTGGGTATTGAACATTTATTGTATTAGGCTTAGCTAGAGTTCAAGCAATAAATGTTTTCTTGAAATTGAAATTGAAATTGAATTTTTTTTTTTATACCTAAATTAAAATATATGAGAGAAATTGCATACATGTATATAAAGGAAGTCTTGTAAGCATATATATACGAATATACTGAAGAATGCTTAAATTGCAACGACATAGTACCATGGAAACAAGTTTCTCTTTCCTTTAACTCTTTAACAGTTTGTGTTTGCACTCGGCAAAAGGGTCAACGGTCGCATAGAATCAGCAAGTACTTGCTCTATAAGCGGGCGCTTGCCCCCAAAAACAATAACGCTAATTCTAGCGAATAATTCTTGCATTCAATGTGTCATTGCAAATATTTTTATGAATATGACACCCAGTCAAAGGTGCAAGAGAAGAATGCAAGAATTATTCGACTGATTGTAATTTAAGTAGGTAAGCATTTTACATTTAAGTTATTTTATTATTCGTTTTTTTTTTGTTATCGCCTTGCATAGCTAAGCAACTTATTGCAATTTTAAGTTATTTGTAAATATGTATGTACGTATTGATTTTCGCAATTAGTGATAGGTATGAACATATTAAGAATTGCTTAGTTAAGTGCAATTTTAATATAAATTGAATATGATCTGTAATAAACGATCAGTATTGTTTTTAGTAGCAAACAGTTATCTTTTATTTTGAGTTCACTTAATCCAGCTTCCCTTTCAGATTCTAATTTTGGTGTAGTGGTACAAGAGCCGCTGCACTCTCATCAAAAGCCAAGGTGTAACACCTTGACTTATTAAAAATTCATAGAGAACAAAATAGTTCTTGATCATTGGTGACCCCGACGTGATTCAGGTGAAACACTTGAATCGCAGTTCAACTATATTCAGAGCAATCATCTTGAAACCGTAATGGAAAAGCTAGCGAAGGAGCAGAACGCTGTAGGAACGGAACTGCAAAAGGTTTTGATAAACTACAAAAAGGACGGAGACGACAGAAAAACCAAGGAGTATTACGAAGAAAGATTGAAACGACTGGAATCATTCTGGTCCACCTTCGATTCAAATGACAGTAAAATTAGAGCCCTACCTAAAGTTCCTCTGGAGCATGGATACTTTACAAAGGCGTACTACGAAGAAATACGCGAAATATACGAATCATGCAAGACCCACTTTGAGGAACAATTACAGTCCTTCCAGGAAGACGAAGCCAGCAACGATGATTATAACGCAACTCAATCTGAAGACAAGTCAGCAGAAACTGCATCAAGGCCACTGATTACGTTAACCGAGTCAAATTCACCAGAAGAACAGTCTACTCCGTTGTTGTCTGAAGCCTCAGCAGATATAATAAGAATCATTAGAAGGCAAAGAGGGATTATACAATCTTTACGCCGTCTTATTGATAACACGTACGAGTCAGATGACCATCCCAAACAGTACTACCACATTAGACTCCAGACCTTAAATCAATACTGGGTCAAAATAGAGGAGGATAATCACTCCATTTGGGAGCTGGCAGATGACCCAAGCACAGTAGGCTATAAAATTGAAGAATATATTCAGCTCGAAGAAGAGGTGCAAAAACAGCAAGTGAGTCTCTCTGCTAAAATCGCAAGGTTTGATGCACCACAAGAGGCTGCAACCTCCATAATAGCCAACACGACACTCAAGCTGCCACAAATATCACTTCCCAAGTTTGATGGAGACTCTTTAAAATGGCGTCAGTTCGCAGACCTATTTACTGAAATGGTACACAAACAGCAGATGGCAAATGTTCAGAAAATGTGGTACCTGAAAATGAATTTGGTTGGTGAAGCTGAAAGACTCATTAGACACTTGAGTTTATCTGAAGACAATTACACAGCTGCGTGGAAGATGCTCCATAAAAGATATGAAAATCGCAGACTGCTCGTATCTGCCCTGGTAAACAAACTATTATCACAGCCAAGTCATGCTACTGACGCTGCATCTGCGAACAATATAAAAAATTTACATGACACAACGCAAGAATGTCTCATGGCGCTAGAGAACCTTAAAATCTCAACTGCTGACTGGGGCCCCTTATTATTGCATATCTTGATAAAAAGGCTAGATAGAGCCACTCATACCTTCTATGAACAATCATTGACCAACCCAAGGGAAATACAGTCCATGAAAGAATTCTTGAAATTTCTACAAACAAGATTTCAATCACTGGAAGCCCTGGGTAACAAACTAAGACATACAGAGGACATTCAGAGAAAATCCAACAGCGCCAAATCCTTGTCATCAGTTGTACACACCAACTCATCAATCAGGCACACTGCTTGTGTGGTATGCAAAGGAAATCATCCGTTATTCGCATGCAAGGACTTCTTGAAATTAACACCAGCAGCTAGATTAAGTCTGCTCCGCAAAAACGAATTGTGTGTCAATTGTCTAAGATCAGGATACAATGCCACAAGCTGCAATGCTCGAGGATGCACAAAGTGTAATAAACGGCATAACACCTTAGTGCATTTAACTACACCAGATCATTCATCATCAACACAAGTCAGAGATTCCAATACATTCCAGACACAAGTAACTAGCAGACCATCTATATCGCCAGGGTTGGTGGATCAGGGTTCAACTGTAGCAACCATTACCAATCAGGGTCAAAGAAAATATACACTGCTCAGTACAGCTATAATAAAATTGATTAACAACCAAGGCAAATGTGTGGAAGGTCGAGCTGTATTAGATTCAGGTTCGCAAGTTAACCTAATTACTGACAGATTAGTCAAGAAGTTAAACTTGAATACATCAACTGACTCAATGTGCATACAAGGCATTGGCGACAAGAAACAGCGAACACAGAAAAGAATAAGTGTACAAATGCAATCCGCACTAAATGGCTTCTCTGCGAGATTGGAGGCATTCGTCATTCCACATATAATTTCACCTCAGCCGACGCAACTGATTAACACGTCAAAGTGGTCTATTCCACGCAATATTCAGCTAGCAGACCCTGATTTCAACCAGCCAGAACGTATCGATATCTTACTAGGTGCTGAATTCTACCTCCAGCTACTGTCAATTGGCCAAATAAGATTGAAGAATGATGGACCAATTCTGTAAAATACATTGTTGGGTTGGATAGTTTCAGGAAAGATCAATGTAACAAGACCAGCTACAGCAACATGCAGCATCTGTAGTGAAGACGAGAGCATAGATCAAAGAATTGAAAAATTCTGGAAACTGGAAGAGCCTATGGAAGTCAAGTCCAATCGCACTCCGTTAGAGAAGCGCTGTGAAGATCATTTCACTCAAACAACTAGAAGGAGTTCCGATGGGTGTTACATAGTAAAGCTACCATTCGCTGACGCCCCAAGTAAGCTGGGAGAATCCAAAGACATAGCCATCAGACGATTCTTTGCACTAGAAAAAAGGTTAGCTAAGAATCCCACCTTACGATGTCAATATACAGAGTTTATGAACGAGTATCTAAGGGCAGGACATATGGAACCCATCAACCTTGAGATTATTGAGCCACCATATTATTTCCTGCCTCACCACAGCGTATTGAAACCAGATAGCACGACAACACCACTGAGAGTCGTGTTTGATGCATTTGCAAAGACGTCTTCAAACATATCGCTACGAACTACTATGTGCAGGACCAACCATTCAAGATGAACTCTTTGCCATCCTGCTACGTTTCAGAATGACACGATTTGTATTTACCGCTGATATTCAAAAAATGTATCGGCAGGTAATATTAGATGAAGAAGATAGAAAATACCACATCATAGTTTGGAGAAACCATCCAAATGAGGCTTTCAGATACTATCAACTATGCACAGTTACATATGGAACGACATCAGCTCCATATTTAGCAACAAAGTGCTTGCAAAGGTTGGCCCAAGAACGACACGAAAATTATCCACTTGGATCTCAGGTTTTAAAAACTGACTTTTATGTTGACGATGTTATGACGGGATCCAACAGCATGATGGAAATCCTCGAAATGCAAGAGCAACTTACAAAATTGCTTCGCGAAGGAGGCTTTACTTTGAGAAAATGGTGTGCCAACCATCCTAGACTCCTTCAAAACGTCAAACCAGAAGATCAAGAAGTGCAATTAGATTTCACAGATGAAACTGAAGAGCGGATCAAAACTCTAGGTTTGACATGGCTACCAAAGACCGATAATTTTTGTATAAAGGTCAATGAAGCCAATGAACAAAGAGTGTCAAAGCGAATAGTAGCATCAGACATAGCAAAATTGTTTGATCCTCTCGGAATGATGGCTCCTGTTATAGTCACCGCCAAAATATTTCTGCAAGAATTATGGCAACTTCGACTTGATTGGGATGCGGCCCTACCTCAAGATTCACACACCAAATGGATGAAATTTCGTTACGACCTAAGGCATCTGAAAAACATACAGGTTCCTAGACATGTTTTTGGCCATGAAACATCCAAACAAATGCAGATTCACACTTTTTCTGATGCCTCCGAGAAGGCGTATGGGGCAGCGATCTACCTGCGATCCCTCAACCAAAGGGGATCAATTATAGTGCGCCTATTGTGCGCAAAATCCAGGGTAGCTCCACTAAAGAAGGCAACAATCCCGCGTCTAGAACTATGTGCTGCTAACCTAGCTGCACAGCTTACCAACCGAGTAAAGGAAATTCTAGGATCCAAAGACATACCCACGTACTACTGGACAGATTCCGAGATTGTCCTAGCATGGATAAATGCAGAATCTTCATCCTTTCATACGTTTGTGGCAAACAGGATATCATCCATCCAATCATTATCCATAGTTGAACAATGGCGTCATGTTAGTTCTAAGGAAAATCCAGCTGATGTCCTCTCCAGAGGAATTTCTCCAGAAAAATTGGCAACCTGCAATATCTGGTTCTACGGACCACCATTCTTACATGGAAGTGAATTAATATGGCCTCCATCATATGTAAAAGAGAGGCAAGTTAATCTGGAAAGAAAGGGCATAACTTTATCAGCAACAACAAATGATGAATCCAGGAACAATGTGTTAGAGAAGCCTATTCTTGACATCAATCACGGAAACTCATTCCGTAAGTTGCAGCGCATCATCGCCTATGTATTTCGATTTGTGAATAATACTAGAAGGCTAAATAGTCAAGGGATAAAGAGTCGCACGTTAACGACAGGAGAGTTAGACGAAGCCCTTTATTTCATAATAAAGAATATGCAAGCAGCAGAATTTAAGGAAGACATCAGCCATATTCGTCAATATAATGAAACGAACAAAAACAGTTCACTCAGCACTTTAACTCCATTCCTTGATGAGAAGGGCCTCGTTCGTGTTGGGGGAAGACTAGAAGCGTCCATGCTATCTTATGACGCACGCCATCCGATGCTGCTACCATACGCTCATCAATTCACTAAGCTGTTAATGAATGACATTCACAAAGAAAACTTACATGTGGGTCCGCAAGCATTGCTTAATATCACTAGACAACGCTTTTGGCCTATTAAGGGCAAGTCAATTGCACGATCAATAGTACAGCACTGCACTCGTTGTGTAAGGGCAAAACCGAAAATGTTTACACAACTAATGGGTAACCTCCCAGCTGCCAGAGTTCAACCTGCTCGGCCATTTGTCAACTCTGGAGTTGATTTTTGTGGACCAATAACAATCCATTATCGTTTGAGAGGCAAAAGACCCCACAAGGGATACGTTGCAGTATTCTGCTGTTTCGCTACAAAGGCCGTCCATCTCGAGGTAGTTAGTGACCTAACCACAGATGCCTTCATCGCTGCACTAAAACGCTTCATAGGCAGAAGAGGTCATTGTCTCAATCTTTATTGCGACAACGCAACGAACTTCGTGGGAGCGAAAAATCAACTGCAAGAACTTAATGAAGTCATCTATTCAGATCAGTCAAAAGAAAGAATCTCTACCAGTTGCAGTACAAGAGGCATTGACTTCCATTTTATACCACCAAGGGCCCCTCATTTCGGTGGACTTTGGGAAGCCGCAGTCAAATCTGCTAAACACCTATTACATAGAAGCATTGCATCAACGTCGTTAACCTATGAGGAGTTAGAAACTTACGTCAATGTCCAATGATCCGAATGACTTGACCGCCCTAACACCGGGCCACTTTCTTATTGGAGAGCCTCTAATATCCACAATTGATGCTAGGTCAGAACCGATCAAGACAAATCTACAGAACAGGTGGAAATTGATCACACACCTAAAACAAGAATTCTGGATACGTTGGTCAAGGGAATACCTCAACGAATTGCAATACCGCCTCAAATGGAATCGAATCTGTCACAATGTTAAACCAGGAAGAATAGTGATCTTGAAGGAAGATAATCTACCTGTCATGAAATGGCCTCTAGGTAGAATTTTAAAAACTTACCAAGGCAATGATGGATATATCAGAGTAGCAGACGTAAAGACTGCGACCGGATTTCTTCGGCGACCTATACATAGGCTCTCCTCACTTCCATGCGAAGAAGAGGCATCAGACTGCGAACCAACACCATCTGTATCACACAAGGAAGACAACCAATCCCATGAAGGTCTTAAACGCCAGCACGAATCATCTCAAACGGGGACGAATACAATCAACCAATCGAACGATATTACACCATCGAATCGAGACAGTAGACGCGCTAGAGAAGCTCCAAGGAAGAAAATGCGTCCTTCAATTGGATCTGCACTAATAAGTTTGCTCTTAACTTGCTTGATTCTTCCAATCACTGAAGCAAATCCAATCGAAAACACAAAGTTTCATAATCGCCCGGGTATCCGGTTTGACAAAATGGGAACAACAAGCTTAGTGTCATCTGAATGGGATCTGGTGGTACATTATGATTTGAAATCATATTGGCTTGAGTATGCGGCATTAATCAAGGGTACCACTGCAGTGCAGCATCTCTGTAACCAGATCGACATTAACAGTGGTTGCACTCAGATACTTAAACAATTAGAACACATTAAGGAGGAAATAGGCAGAGACAATGAGCTACTTTCGGCCGATTCATCAGCCCTTAGACAAAAACGGGGAGCACTCAATTTCGTGGGAAATGTAGCTAACTCATTATTCGGAGTTCTCGACAACGAATACGCAGAAAAAATGTCTCAAGTCATTCAGGATATCAAGGAAGATGACAACCACTTACTTTCTCTCCTAAAAAATCAAACCTCCATAGTGGATTCCACTATTAATATAATGAAACGAGATCAGCTAGCTACTCAAGAAAAATTCCACGCAATAAACAATCAATTGAGTCAACTAAGCAACCAGATCGACACTACTGAAAAGGAAGTCTATCAACAAAAGGTACAGCACCTTGTGATGTCATTATCCCTCCAGTTAATGTTGATTATCACAAGTGTACAGAGGATTCAGTCATCTCTCATAGACACGTTAACCGACATCCGTCACGGAAAAATCAGTCCACTGCTGCTTGCACCCCAACAACTAAGAGAAGCAATAGCAATCATAAAAATGAATTTACCATCAACTTTGCGCTTGCCAATGAAACAAAATGAGATCTTACATCTATACCAACTAATGATAGTGCAAGGACGGGTAGTTGACAAGCTCGCAATCTTCCAAATTAAACTACCACTCATAAATGCAGAAGAGTTCGAGTTATTGAAGGTATTTCCAATACCATTCCTGATAAATGGAACACTAATGTGCATAAGGCCGCATTCGACCTACTTAGCTATCAGCTCGCATCGAGCCAACTATTACCCGCTGTCCGATCAAGAAATTTCGTCATGCGTGGCAACTGGATATGAGGAACATTATCCATGCAATCAGTATCATCCAATATACAACAGAGGGTCTCAAATCAGCAAGTGTGAGATCAGTTTCTTAAATGACGCACCTACTCCAAAGGATTGTCAATTAAAGGAAATAAGAGACAACTCAGTATGGATTCAGACTCTCCATAAAAACAAATGGATATATGCACTTACGGAGGCCTTAACAATCAACGCGGTGTGTGAAAATAAGGCCTTTACTACAACATTGCAAGGATCTGGCCTCCTAACCATCCAACCCAATTGCATACTTAAGCATCATTCAGTTACTATCGAAGGGCAACATAAATATCCGAGTAATATAACAACATCATATGAGAAGCTGATTAATGATTTCAACACGTCAGTTTCATGGTCACCGGCCCCAGCCTTGGTAGATTCACCCACTTACCATGCACAATGGAAGGAACTGAGCCTCTTACAGCAACAACTCTCATCTCAAAATCTAGAGCTGCCGAAATTAATACACGAACGGACATCTCACACAACCATCATTGGATATATCAGCATCTGTCTTACAATAATTGTGTTCATATCATTAATTACAAAATTAATATTATCAAAAAGGCAGAAGCAGCAGTCTACAGTGCCAATACCCAAACCTAGGAATCACAAGGAGCCGGACTTTAGCGTCATCATAGATTGAACATTCGTTCAACGTGGGGGAGAATGTTTGCACTCGGCAAAAGGGTCAACGGTCGCATGGAATCAGCAAGTACTTGCTCTATAAGCGGGCGCTTGCCCCCAAAAACAATAACGCTAATTCTAGCGAATAATTCTTGCATTCAATGTGTCATTGCAAATATTTTTATGAATATGACACCCAGTCAAAGGTGCAAGAGAATAATGCAAGAATTATTCGACTGATTGTAATTTAAGTAGGTAAGCATTTTACATTTAAGTTATTTTATTATTCGTTTTTTTTTTGTTATCGCCTTGCATAGCTAAGCAACTTATTGCAATTTTAAGTTATTTGTAAATATGTATGTACGTATTGATTTTCGCAATTAGTGATAGGTATGAACATATTAAGAATTGCTTAGTTAAGTGCAATTTTAATATAAATTGAATATGATCTGTAATAAACGATCAGTATTGTCTTTAGTAGCAAACAGTTATCTTTTATTTTGAGTTCACTTAATCCAGCTTCCCTTTCAGATTCTAATTTTGGTGTAGTGGTACAAGAGCCGCTGCACTCTCATCAAAAGCCAAGGTGTAACACCTTGACTTATTAAAAATTCATAGAGAACAAAATAGTTCTTGATCAGTTTGTTTTTATTTTGTTTCTCTTATTTATTATTCCCATTCTTTCAATAAGCTTCCTTATGTAGGGGAGAGTCTTTAAGAATGGTTTAAGTAAGCACACTTACAAGTGTTACCTGGAAGACAGTGATAGAACTCTTAAATATACGTTAAAATAGGCGTTATACGTAAAAATAAGCAGGAGATTTGGCCTCACGGCATTTCTATATTAAAACGGCCACCAAGCTCTGTTATGACGAGTGGGCGTGAGGTTGTAGTACATCCGCTGACGCCGTATCGTACGCGTCTGCAGAAATATAAAGCAGTAAGAGACCGAATCTTCTCCTCAGTGGCGGAGTTAGCTGAAATCATGTTTTCTGACCTGGATATTAGACCGAAAAAGAAACGATCAACCGTTCGTTGGCGGGAATACTGTCGACGGGTGCGACTGAAAAGAAAGAAACTGGCACAGATTTCCGTGTCGATGCCAGACGACATTCGACCGTATGCCGAAGTAAAGCTGCTGGAGCGAACTGAGACTGGATTACTTGATAGTGGTGCCGCTGTCAGTATTCTAGGCCAGGGAGCTCTAGAGAAGCTTGCAGAAGCAGATGTTGAATGGAACAGGTATCGTACACAGATCCAAGTAGCAAATGGTGCCATGACGACTGTGCATGGTCATGTGGACTTGGATATCACTTTCCGTGGTAAGACCCAAAACGTGCGTTTTTACGTGGTTCCTGGGCTCACACAAGAACTGTATCTAGGAATAGATTTCTGGCGTCTATTTGGGTTGGCTCTAGATGTCCTGGGTATAGCTGCAGAAGTGAATCCGAGTCTAGCAACTACCTCTGACACGAATTGCTATATTCTTTCCAGTCTGGAGCAACAACGCTTGGAAGCCACGAAACAGCCTTTCCCCTCTTTCGCCTCTTTAGGCCTTGGAAAAACATCGTTGGTCGTTCACAAGATTGAAACGAATAACGCCGCCCCGATAAAACAGCGCTTTTATCCGATTTCGCTGGCAGTACAAAGTTTGATGGATGCCGAATTAGAGCGAATGCTATCGCTGGGTGTGATAGAGGAGCGCCAGAGTCCTTGGAGCTCTCCAGTTGTTCTACTGAGGAAGCCTGGAAAGGTTCGGCTTTGTTTTGACGCCAGGAAAGTCAACTCTGTTACAAGAAGGACGCCTATGCGCTGCCGCAGATAGATAGTCGACTTCCTCCGGCAAACTACATTTCGAGCCTGGACCCGAAACACGCTTTCTGGCAGATCCCACTAGACGCTGATTCCAGAGAGAAACCCGCTTTTACTGTACCTGGTCACCCTCTCTATCAGTACACGTTAATGCCATTCGGCCTATGCAACGCTCCACAAACGATGTTCCGCCTCATGGATAAAGTCATTCCTTTTGATCTTCGTGAGAACGTTATCGTCTATCTAGACGATTTATTAATTCTGTCATCAGACCTTGGCTCACATCTCACGTTACTATAGCGTGTAGCGTCAACGGATGGACCAGATACATGTGAATGTTGTGGTGTTGCTAGATGCCTAAAACAAGTTGTGAAGCTATATAAATTCTACCAAACATTGACAAAAAGTAATTACGAGGCATGCCTTAAAAAGTGCGATTTAACTTAGCACTAGAAAATCTCATTTAGTATACTTGGAGAGCTCATAAAGGATCATATGAACTTACACTGTATGCAGATGTTGATTTCAAAAACAGATTCATCAAACACAGGAAATTTTGATTACATACAGCTCTGTACCATAAGATTATAAGAATTAATACTTTTTAATTTTTAATAAATGATATTTTATATATGGCCTTCTTTTTATTCAATGTGGTGGTGGGTGGTGGTGGTGGTGGGTGGTGGTGGTGGTGGGTGGTGGTGGGGGTGGTGGTATTGGTTGTGGTGGTGGGTGCCTGGTCTTGGATGGCGCTTGAAACGGATATTTGACGCGTGGCGTCAGAGGTTTCAATGTGACGCTGACCTCTGACGTCACCTTGACCTATGAGACCAACCGGAAGTGAGGTCAGATAACAGCTTAACAGCTTTTCAAACAGATCTGATAACAGCTTAAAAGCTTTTAAAAAGCTCTGATAACAGCTTAACAGCTTTTCAAACAGCTCTGATAACAGCTTAACAGCTTTTAAAACAGGTCTAATAACAGCTTAACAGCTTATAAATCAGGTCTGATAACAGCTTAACAGCTTTTAAAACAGGTCTGATAACAGCTTAACAGCTTTTCAAACAGCTCTGATAACAGCTTAACAGCTTTTAAACAGCTCTGATAACAGCTTAGCAGCTTTTAAAACAGCTCTGATAACAGTTTAACAGCTTTTCAAACAGGTCTGATAACAGCTTAACAGCTTTTAAAACAGCTCTGATAACAGCTGTTAGGCTCTTTTGCCTATTGTCGTGGCAGGGCAGTCAAGGTTCTTGTACCTTGGCTGTTGATGGTAGTGTATCAGGTGCTTGTACCTGTACACTAAGCTTAAAAATGTTGACTGCTGAAAAGGAATTGGTTAAATAAAATAAAAACACCTAACTCGTGCGATCTTAAAAACACAATAAAATATTTAATTTTTCGCATCTTATTTATATGAGTTACAATTTGTTACGATTGCACCTTTTCACTCATTGTGCAATTTCCACGGAAATCGTACATACGTACATACATACATGCATAATTTTAAAATTCATAATTCACATAATTCGCAGTGTCATCTGACGCCGAATTCTACCCCGTGACCATGAAATTCTTATGATAAACGGCTATGTGGGAAAATATTTTTGCATCGCAAGCTTTTTGTTTGTCGTGGAGAATGATCGCAATGAGTGAAAAGGTGCTATGACGGCAAAATAATATTAAATTAAATTTGATCAAATTTTCTCGAAATACATCGGAATTTTTCCTAAATCTAAACATCCTCCCCCCGTTGAAGCGTTGATTCAACCTTATTAGGCATGGATGGTTATGTTGAAGTCACTGGGTCGACTACGCCGTGGCTGCGGAATTGGCTTGGATCCCTTGGGTTTACAGATGTCGGCTCTGAACTTCCATATCAAGTAGATAGCTGTTAATATTGTTAGTAGGATTGCAATGTATCCCACCGTGAACTGATGTACGTCATGTGCGGGTAGTTTAACAGGAAGTTTACTGGTAGCTAATTGTTGTTTTATGTGATCCCTTATTTCTTGCAGTTCTTGCCAATGGGATTGATATAACGGCATTTGTGGGATCACCGCTGACAATTGTTCCGGATTTGCAACATCGGTGATATTGCTTGTTGCACTATAGGACATTCTTCCAATACTTGGGTAGATGTTGTGCCCTTGTATGGTTATTCGTTCCTGTCTTATGATGCAATCTTTTTCTAGTTTTAAGATTCCCGCTCCTTCTAGCGTAGCCGTTGTTACAATAGAGGCAGTGTTAGTTTAAATATTACATGTCTTGCGGTGGCTCGTGCGGCAGACTTCATTAAGCTATACAGCTGTAGTACATGCTCTGCAGGTAACCTCAGAGTTGGAGGTAAGTGGCCTCTGATTTGAACTAGTTCTTGCTTTAGTTGAGATGGAGTGATCAGTTGCTGGCTAATCCGTCCGTGATGAGTAACAGTCAGGGCGTCTATTATAGAGAATTGAGCTCTTTGAATATTCGAAACTATGAGAACGACTTGAATAGAAACCGATGTGAACAAGCTAGTCAATTCTTCTTGGTATAATTTTTCTGAAGCAAAGTTGGTGAAGTTGGAAAATAAATTCAGTTGTACCTGTACTTCCTTAAATTGTTGATTGATTTGTTCATAGTTCTTCTTCATGATATTCACAGTTGCGTCGATTATTGTCGTTTGATTTTTAATAAGGTTGAGTAGATGCTCTTCATTTGATTTAACGTCTTCAATTGTTTGAGACATTTTCTCAGCGTACTCCGAATCCAGAACACCGAAGAACGCATTTGCAACATTTCCAATAAAATTTACCGCTCCTCGCCTTGTTCGCGTAGATGAAGATGGTGGTAATAACAATTCGTTGCTACTGGCTATTTCGTCTATCAGATGGTCTAGTTGTGTCGTAATAATAGTGCAACTTTTTTCCTTGGTTAATCTTTTACAGAGGTCGTGTAGCATCCGACTTCCATTTAGTACTCCTTCAAATTCACTCCAATAATTAGTCATATCGTAATACACAATCAAATCCCATTCATTTGAGATTATACTGGCTGATCCCAAATTTTCAAAATGTAGACCTGGGCTAGATTTGAAGTGTGTTGTTTCAATTGGAGACCCGAAAATTTCTGGTAGAAACAAACAGGTCAAGAGTATAGTGCTGATTGTATGACCAATCGAGAGTCGTGCCCTCTTTCTTGGGTTTGTATGTATATCAGTTGAACGAGTGTCCTGTGTCGTTGTAAAGCTTGCGCTAGTAGCAACCGGTTGACTGCCTCCAACGTCATTGTTTGGTGTTAATTCAGTTGGTGTAGTTGTCCCTTCATCTTGGCTTGGGAGAGGTGCAAGTTTATGTATAGGCCTGCGCATAATGGTTTTACCCACTCGAACATCCGCCACTCGAGCCAAGCCATCATCTCCCTTTATAACCTTGATGATTCTCCCCAGTGGCCATTTTAATGAGGGCACATTCTCTTCTCTGATGATAACAAGCGAGTCTGGTTGGATATTTTGACTGGGATGCTTCCACTTATGACGTTGTTGTAGTTCATTCAAATATTCTCTAGACCAACGTTTCCAGAATTCGTTTTTTAGATGTGTCACTAATTTCCATCTAGTAAGGAGGTTTGCTCTTTCAGGGGTTGCATATGGATCGATGTTATTGGTGAGTGGTTATCCTATGAGAAAGTGCCCTGGAGTCAATGCTGAGAGATCATTGGGATCGGAGGACATTGGAGTTATTGGTCTTGAATTCAGAATTGCCTCAATCTGAACAATGACCGTCTCTAACTCTTCATATGTCAATGCTGCATTAGCTACTGTTCTTTTCAAAAGATATTTTGCTGACTTCACGGCAGCTTCCTAAAGCCCGCCGAAATGTGGAGCACGTGGGGGAATGAAGTGGAAGTCAATTCCATTGGATTCGCATGCGGTAGCTATTTCTAGTTTTGATTTGAGTGAATAAATAGACTGCTTTAATTCTTGCAGCTCATTTCTAGCGCCAACAAAGTTAGTCGCATTATCGCAGTATATATTGCTACAATGACCTCGCCTTGCCATGAATCGCTTTATGCTCCCAGAAATGCTTGCGTTGACAAATCGCTGACAACTTCTAGATGCGTGGCCTTAGTTGCAAAGCAGCAAAATACGGCAATATACGTTTTTTGTGGACGCTTTCCTCTTGTTTTAAAGTGTGTCCACACAGGTCCGCAAAAATCCACACCTGCGTTTATGAATGGGCGCGCAGGTTGAACTCTATGTGATGGTAAGTTGCCCATCATTTGTGACAACATGTTTGGTTTTGCTCTAGTACACTGTACGCAGTGTTGGACTATTGACCTAGCAATGGTCTTTCCCTTTATGGGCCAGAATTGTTGCCTTGTAATAGAGAGCAAGGTTTGCGGGCCAACGTGGAGGCTTTCATTGTGGATATTTGTCATTAATAGTTTGGTCAACTGATGTGAGTATGGTAGCAAGATGGGATGTTTAGTATCATACGATACGTTTGCTGCCTGCAGTCATCCTCCAACTCGCATGATGCCTCTTTCGTCTAAGAATGGTGTTAAAGTGTTTAGTGGACTATTTCTGGCTAGTTCTTTATGCTCATTTAGTTGCTTGATCTCTTCTTTGAACTGATCTTGCTGTATCACCTTTATAATTATCATAAGTGCTTCCTGGAGCTCTTGTGCAGTGAATAATGTATCCTTCGTTTCATTTTTCCCTTGTCTACGATCTTTAAGCTTATTTACGAAACGAATGATGTATCCTGTGATCCGTTTCAGCTTGCTGAATGAATTTTTATGGTCAATATTCTGGACAAAATGTGTTGAAATTTCATCTGTTATTAGAGGAAGCGCAAGTCGCTTTTTCTCTATGTTACATTCTACCTTCTTGACATATGGTTGTGGCCAAAACGTTTCTATGCTGTATAAAAACAGTGGCCCATAGAGCCACATATTACATGATTTTAACTTTTCTGGAGTTAAACCTCGTGTTAAACAATCAGCAGGATTATCCTCAGAACTGACATGACGCCATTGCTCAGGAATAGATAAGCTCTGAATACTTGATACTCAATTCGCAACAAATGTATGGTATGAAGAGGATGGCGAGTTTAACCACCCAAGCACAATCTCTGAACCTGTCCAATAGTACGTTGGCTCGTTTTTGAAGTTCAGATCGTTCTTAACACGGTTAGTGAGTTCAGCGGCAAGTTTTGCGGCACACAGCTCGAGCCGTGGTAGGGTAATTTGCTTCAACGGTGCTACCTTTGACTTTGCACAAAGAAATCTTACTACGATCTGTTTATCCTTGTTTGTAGATCGGATGTAGACTGCGGCTCCATATGCTCTTTGAGAAGCATCTGCGAATGTGTGAATTTGTACATTTTTTTATGGTTGTTCAGAAAGTAATTGTCTTGGAAATCGTATGTCGTTCAGAGACTGGAGGCCTTCTCGATAATGAGTCCATCTTGTGTGCAACTCCATTGGTAGCGATGCATCCCAATCCATCTTTAATGCCCATAGTTCTTGCAGGAATATTTTGGCTGTGACTACTACTGGAGACATGATACCAAGTGGGTCAAAAATCCGTGCAACATCTGAACAAACTGTTCGTTTGGTTATCTTATTCCTTTCGATCCATGCCGTCTTGACGCTGAATGAATCCGATGTTGGTATCCAGGTTAGACCTAGGATTTTTATTTGTTCCTCATTTCCGTCGTTAAATGTGAGCTGTGGCGCTCTATCGTCTGGGTGGATATCCCTTAATAGACGTGGATGATTTGCGCACCACTTCCTAAGCTTAAATCCACCTTTTGAGAGTAATTCTTTTAGTTGTGTTTGCATTTCCAGTGCTGTAGACAGGTTTTTTGATCCTGACATTACATCATCGACGTAGAAGTCCTTAGTAAGCACTTGTGCTGCTAAGGGATAAGTGGCTGCTTCTTCCTGGGCTAGTCTCTGCAAACACTTCGTAGCTAAATAAGGCGCTGACGTTGTTCCGTATGTCACTGTATTTAACTGATAGCACTTAAGTGAGTGGCTTGGGTCGCGCCTCCAATATATTAGTTGGAGTTGTCTTTCCTTTTCGTCAATCAATATTTGCCGATACATTTTTTCAATATCAGCGGTAAACACAAATCTTGGCTGTCGAAAACGAAGTAATATTGAAAATAGGTTGTCCTGAATAGTAGGGCCGGCAGCCATTATATCATTTAGCGAAAGATTTGATGATGTTTTGCAGGAAGCATCAAACACAACTCTAAGCTTGGTTGTTGTACTCTCTGGTTTGCTGACGCAATGATGTGGGATGAAGTAATACGGAACACCAATTTCCTTAAAATTTATCTCTTGCATATGACCGAGGCGTCTATATTTCTCCATAAAATCAATATATTGGGATCGAAGCTCATTATTTTTGGCGAGCCTTTGTTCTATTGCTAGAAATCTGCGCGATGCAATTTCCTTCGACTCCCCCAACTTAAGTGTGTCGTCTAAAAAGGGCAGTCTAACTATAAAACGGCCCGATTGGTCTCTTCTCACCGTTTGACTAAAATGTTCCTCACATCGTTTCTCTGCGAGTGTAAGGGATTTTTCCTCTTCTGTGGCTTCTTCCAAGTACCAGAATTTTTCTAATTGTTGGTCAATGTCTTGGTCCTTGCTCAATATGCCACATATTTTCTGATTACTGGTCATCTGGTCTATATTTCCTGCTAGTACCCATCCTAGCACGGTATTCTGGAGGGTTGGTAACCCATTGCCGAGTTTAATCTGTCCCACCGAGAGTAGTTGATAGTAATACTCTGCACCAATAAGCAGATCTATGTGGCCAGATTTGTCAAAAACTGGATCCGCCAGCTTAATGTTTTGTGGGATTAGCCATGTTGATGTATCAATACACTGACTTGGCTGTGGTGCCAATATTTCTTTTAGGATGAATGCTTCCAATCTAGTTGAGAATCCATTCACTCGTGATTGCATCAATACATTGACACGATGGTTGGCTTGTTGCCTCACTTGGCCAATGCCTTGCACCTTCATAATATCTGGAACTCCGCTGAGGCCCAATTTTTTGACAATTCTTTCTGTTACGAGATTAACCTGGGATCCGGAGTCAAGAATTGCCCTGCACTCAACATTATCACCCTTATCTGTTGTCAGTTTCACTGTTACTGTGCTTAGAAGGACATAACTTCCATTCAGTTTGGACTTTCCTGCAGTCAATGTGACCGATTGATCACCTTGATGTACCTTGTTACTTAACTGGAGTTGTCCTGAGTGATGTGTGTGAAGCTTTCCGTCAGAACTGTCTTGTATATGCACCAAGGTATTATGTTTCTTTGAGCAATTCGTACATCCTCTAAGTGTGCAGTTGCTTGTTGTATGGCCTGCTCTTAGGCAATTGACACACAACTTGTTGTTCCTCAATACCTTCAAGCGATTGGTGGGTGTTAGCTGCAGAAATTTCTGACATGCGAAAAGCTGATGGTTCTCATTACATAATACGCATTTGGTTCCTACAGCATTTGTTGATACCAATGCGTTAACCCGTCTAGAAAACAGGTTGGGCTTCCGATGGGTCTCAGGCTGCATCTTGCCTTTGCTTCCAAAGGCTTCCAGTGACTGGAACCGTGTTTCCAGGAAGTTTAGAAAATGATGCACTGACTGCTGAGCTCTAGGTTGGTCAAGAGATTGTTCATATAAACTATGGGACATTCTGTCTAATTTGCCTATTAGTATGTGGAGCAATAATGGGTCCCAGTTAATTGTCTTGACTTTAAGGTTCTCAAGTCCTAGAATAGCTTCCTTCGTGGTGTCATGTAGAGACTTAAGCGTTGATGCGTTCTCCGAAAGCAGTTTTGGCTGTGACAACAGTTTGTTTAACAATGCTGTCACTAACAACCTGGTATTGTCATATCTGGCTTTCAACATCTCCCATGCAGTCGTATAATTTTCGTTGGTTAGGCTAAGATGTCGAATTAGTTTTTCGGCTTCTCCTCTCAGGTTGGTTTTGAGGTACCACATTTTCTGGCATGCGCTCATTGGCTGGTTATGTACCATCTGAGCAAACAAATCATAGAATTGGCGCCACTTCAAATAGTCGCCATCGAATATTGGAATTACAATCCTTGGCAATTTCATCGATACATTATTGTTTGGAGTATCGTTCATGTTGGTCATGGAACATTGAGCTAATTTATAGGAAAGCTTGATGATTATAGATTGCACCCTCTCTTCAAAGTTGTAATATTCATCTATATTGTAACCTGCTGATGCCGGTTCTTCAGATAGTTCCCAAATTTCATTGTTGCTTGCCTCAATTTGCGACCAATATCTCTCAATAGTATTTATATTACATTCATAGTACTGTCTGGAATGTGATTGATGTTCATTGGCTTGAATTCCTTGCAGCAGGCGACGCAAGGATTCCAAAATCACCCTTTGTCTTCTGATGATCTTGTTTAGATCATTGTCTGCATTAGCGGAATTTTGACAAGAACTGTAGTCGATAGGTGGTGGAATTCGCTCTCTCCCCTCCGTTGGGTTATCAGAAGAGGCATCTGCATTGTTGTAACTATCATGCTCCTTGCGGCGTGCACCCTTACTAGTGGAAGTTAACAAGGGCTGGGTTGAATGGCCCTCCTTTCTGGTTGTGAATTGAGTTGGTTGGCCTAGAACTTCTTCTTGCACACCATTTTTCTTTGGAGATGATAGAATGGTGTTATCGATGCTGACGTCTAGTTGCTCACTCGCCATATCTAACTGCTCAATACTTGCAGCAGGCGACGCAAGGATTCCAAAATCACCCTTTGTCTTCTGATGATCTTGTTTAGATCATTGTCTGCATTAGCGGAATTTTGACAAGAACTGTAGTCGATAGGTGGTGGAATTCGCTCTCTCCCCTCCGTTGGGTTATCAGAAGAGGCATCTGCATTGTTGTAACTATCATGCTCCTTGCGGCGTGCACCCTTACTAGTGGAAGTTAACAAGGGCTGGGTTGAATGGCCCTCCTTTCTGGTTGTGAATTGAGTTGGTTGGCCTAGAACTTCTTCTTGCACACCATTTTTCTTTGGAGATGATAGAATGGTGTTATCGATGCTGACATCTAGTTGCTCACTCGCCATATCTAACTGCTCAATACTTGCAGCAGGCAAAGCTCTTGGTAAGTCGATTTCTGAATAAGATTGAATCTTTGTTGAGATTTGATCTCGATACTTTTCATAGACTGCTCTAATGCCATTGTAGTAGTCCTTAACGTAGTACAGATGGCTTAGCCCTTCAGGATGATTGATTCGTATGATATTGTCCCTAGATTCAAATTCATCCCAGAGACTGGTTAAACGTCTTAGCCTCTCTTCTAGGTAACGAAGAGTTTTTCTTGATGATGAATCCTCTGTATAGTTCGAGATGACCTGTTCGATGGCTTCTCCGGTCTTATTTTGCGCCTGAGCTAATTCATCCATGGTGCGGCTTCTTGTGGTATGATGATCTTGATCAAGTATGTACTTCACAAGATCACGTCGGGGTCACCAAAATGTTAGGCTCTTTTGCCTATTGTCGTGGCAGGGCAGTCAAGGTTCTTGTACCTTGGCTGTTGATGGTAGTGTATCAGGTGCTTGTACCTGTACACTAAGCTTAAAAATGTTGACTGCTGAAAAGGAATTGGTTAAATAAAATAAAAACACCTAACTCGTGCGATCTTAAAAACACAATAAAATATTTAATTTTTCGCATCTTATTTATATGAGTTACAATTTGTTACGATTGCACCTTTTCACTCATTGAGCAATTCCCACGGAAATCGTACATACGTACATACATACATGCATAATTTTAAAATTCATAATTCACATTATTCGCAGTGTCATCCGACGCCGAATTCTACCCCGTGACCATGAAATTCTTATGATAAACGGCTATGTGGGAAAATATTTTTGCATCGCAAGCTTTTTGTTTGTCGTGGAGAATGATCGCAATGAGTGAAAAGGTGCTATGACGGCAAAATAATATTAAATTAAATTTGATCAAATTTTCTCGAAATACATCGGAATTTTTCCTAAATCTAAACAACAGCTTAACAGCTTTTAAAACAGGTCTAGTAACAGCTTAACAGCTTATAAAACAGCTTTTTCAGCTCATCCACAGATAGAAGGGTAGACCCTAGAGTAGTCAGCGTCAAATTGATGCCACGCGTCAAATATCCGTTTCAAGCGCCATCCAAGACCAGTCACCCACCACCACCCACCACCACATTGAATAAAAAGAAGGCCATATATAAAATATCATTTATTAAAAATTAAAAAGTATTAATTCTTATAATCTTATGGTACAGAGCTGTATGTAATCAAAATTTCCTGTGTTTGATGAATCTGTTTTTGAAATCAACATCTACATACAGTGTAAGTTCACATGATCCTTTATGAGCTCTCCAAGTATACAAAATGAGAATTTCTAGTGCTAAGTTAAATCGCACTTTTTAAGACATGCCTCGTAATTACTTTTTGTCAATGTTTGGTAGAATTTATATAGCTTCACAACTTGTTTTAGGCATCTAGCAACACCACAACATTCACATGTATCTGGTCCATCCGTTGAATCATCTCTTGACCAAGGGCAGCTTATATAGTGTTCACCAAATTTTGACTCGACTTTTTCAATATTTTCATATAATTTTAAAAAGTTATAGCATTCTTGAATTTTTTTCTTATGCTCATCGAGTAAAATGTTATTATATTCTCCTAAAAACTCTTCAATATCCATCTTAACAGTTCAGCATTCGGGAATACACTAACCACTAACCAAACTCTCGTGCAATTTTCCCTTCCCCTTTTAGATTTTGTATAGAACATACCAGATTCTTATAAAATTGTCTGCTACTTAGTAGATTTTGGATTTTGGTTCTCGGCACCGTTTTGGAGATATGAATTTTTTAAAATCACTATATACCCTAACTAATTTTTTAACAGATATTTATATACCGATTTTTTATATAGAACATATGGATTTATATAAGGCTTACCCATTAGGAAATGCATAAAATCTTGGATTTTTCTGTGGAACATACTGTTACAAGATTCTAATAAAATTTTCTTCTGCCTGTTAGATTTTGTATGGAACATACTGTTACCGGATTCTTACCAGATTCTTATAAAATTTTCTTTCGCTTGTTAGATTTTGTATGGAACATACTATTACCAGATTCTTATACAATTTTCTTCTACTTTTTAAATTGTGAACTGAACATGGTACCAGATTCTTATAAAATTTTCTTATGATTATTAGATTTTGTATAGAATATACTGCAATCAAATTCTTATAGCCTTTCATTTTGCTGCTATCTATTTTCAGATATTATATAATGTGCATTCATCTAGAACAAAAATCTATAGCTCGGTTTGGTCACATATGAATTTATATGAAGTTTATAAGGAAATGCAGTTACCAGATTCTTATAAAATTTTCTTCCACCTGTAAGATTATGTATGGAACATACTGTTACCAGAAATCTTCTTCTTTACAGTTTACTCACAGCTAATTATAATCTCCCATACACCTGGCACTACTCATTATCCAAGTGAACCCAAGAGCAGACACTTTCGGTTTCAAAGGTTAATTGATATTTTGCTCTTTACCCAAACAGATCACTGTTCCTTGGCAAGCTAATTACGCAATAATTTCAACATGAGCTCTAAGGACACTACAAACCTTCTAAAGCCTACGGATGAAAGGAGTAAAGAATATTCATATAAGGCTCAGTCTACATCTATGAAATCGATGCTTTCCAGAAATAAACAAGAAAGTTTTTTATCCAAAAACGAGTCGACTGCCCCCTACCAACAGGTCGAAAAATCAGGATATTCCAACAAAGATCGCAAAAAGTAAAGATGGAGAGATGTTATTTGTGAAAGTGGTGCACCGGCATAAGGAATATTCATTATAAGGATCAATCTATATCTATGAAATCTTGGCCTTGTTGAACTAAAGAAAAAAGACTTAAGCTATAATACAATTAAAACAAATTATTTCAATAAATGGCATTATAACTATGATACAATTTTTATTTACAATACATATTTTAGACTAGGCTAGACTTAATATATTTTCTGTGGCACACATCGCTTAATAGTGATAATTGAAGCAAGAATGATTATTGCTCACACCGTGTGTCGCTTTCAGCCATATTTGTTGTTTGCAGATGAAGTGAACCTACTTTCCTTATGTAATCCATTGGTATCACTTTTGATATATATCATGAAGCTTTCTTAATCATATTATGTAATTTGTTCAGACTTGGTAAGATTTAAAGATGAATAAATAATACTTCCATATCCTACTAGAATTATATCATTCCAAATACCCACTCTCAACATCGGGGTCTACACTGTTGAACTTGAAGCATTATCAACTTTTTTCGACCTTTCTGATACTCATACAACACTATTTCGAGGAGATAAATACCAAATACCATCCATCAAAACTTTTAACGTAATACCTAGCTCACAGTACCTACTCTCGATCCCTCACCACGACCATCACTATGAACTTGAAGAATTATCAAATATCCAGCGAGATTGCTGATTAGGATTTTACTGCTTATTCATAGCTCCCATACAACTTCCACTACTCACCTCAGACAACATATCATACCACATTAATATTATAACACAGCGTTCTTCTATCAAAGCTTTTAATTTGACCCACTCTCAACTTAATGTTAAGTAAACAATGCACCTGCCCCAATAGTACGAAGATAAAAATATCATATTCTTATCAGCTTCATGTGAACTATTTTTTAGATATAAATATCAATCAAATCTCATAACAGCGTAACTGCTTGATTTATAAAAAAAAGCCTGCTACCTTCATATGCTCACCACAAGATGAAATTAACAAGTTCTTATCTAGCCACCGAGTCAACTTAAAGAAAACATTGCTGCTGGAGGCTAAAAAGTTTAAACCTTAAGATTTAAAGGTATACAAATAACACTATCCTCTTCCACACTCTTCACTGAAGGTTTCATACCTACTAGATTAATATTATGTCAAAAACCATCCATCAAAACTTGCAATTTAAATCAGTTTGTTTATTTAATTCGAATGTATTTGTTTAGGCAAGAAGTTATATTATATTTCAAGCTCATTACACCTGGTCACCGAAAATTTTACTATTTTATATTACTCATCTAAGTCGGCATATCATCCTACATTAATATGATAGCTCGTTAATGCGTTTAATTAACCCATTCTCAAGCTAATGATAATATGTAACTTTTTCAGATGTGGCTACTCAAACCACTTTCAGGCTAGGCTAAGAAGTTCCTCTAGAAAGATTTCGTGTGGAACCATGGTCATGTCATTACACCTTATCACCAAAAATTTGAAGAAAAGTCTTTTACTATACCCAAACAACTTCCATTACTCATCTAAGACAAGATATCATACTACATTGATATCATAACACCACCTTCTTTCATCAAAACATTTAATTAAACCCACTCTCAACCTAATGGTAAGAAAATAATCTGATCACCCCAATAGTATGAAGATAAAATTATGATATTCGTATCAGCTTCATGTGAACTATGATATCGGGGATCAATCAAATCTCATAACATTGTGACTGATTGTGAAATTTTATTGAAAATAAAAAACAATTCTTCATAAAATGTAAGACTTTTCAATACAAACTCCTAGATATAAAAAAAACATTAATCACTCAATTTGTCTGCTTTACTCGGCTATATTTGTTTACGCAAGATATCAAATTACCAGCCACCTGGCAACCTTTCCTAATGCTTTAATTTCCATTACATCTAATGATTTCATGTGTCTTACCATCCCAAGCAGCCGTGATCTATTTTTAGATATCGAATATCATAGCATGATCACTCTTGTTTATAAAGACACCTACAGACCACAACTTACGTTATAGTTGTTGTTGTTTCTTTCAGCAAAAGGCATTTTCAATTATAACTTCCACTACTCATCTACAACATCACATCCTACAGATTAATATCAGTTGTTGTTGTTGTTTTCAGCTAAAGAAATTTGGAATCTTTCGTAAATCGCTCAATTTGTATACTTTACTCGTCTGCTGTGTGAATTTGTTTACATTATTCGACTGCGAATTTGTTTACTTTACTGGACTATGCGAATTTGTTTATGCAAGGCATCAAATTAGAAGCATTACAAATTAGGCATTTACAAATTTCCATTACTTATCTAAGTGAACATATCTACCTACATTCGCCCCGACCAGCTTCGCCTGATCTATTTTTAGATATATGATTATATGGTGCAATCTTGTTTATAAAAGACACCTACAGATAAATATAATCAAATCTTTAATCCATAACTTAGGTTATAGTTGTTGTTGTTTTTCCGTTTTTCAGCTACTAATATTAATTACACCTGAGGAGGTAAGATCGCTTATATATCGAACCATAGCCCGTAGAGAATTTCTGATGAAAATTTTACCCCCCTAGTACTAATACTATTGGCATGAACAAAAAAAAATATCATAGGGTTAACTTGAATTATTACTACTACTATTAATTATACCCGAAAAAGTAAGATCGCTAATATCTCGAAACCCATAGCGACTTTTCAATACACACACACACACACACCTACATCGAAAATTTAATTTCTATTACTTCATATTTCTTAACATCCCAAGCAACCGGGATCAATTTTTAGATATTGAATACATAGCATGATCACTCTTGTTTATAATATTTACAGCTACGATCTCCGAGATGACAAATAAGTGAACTCCAGAAATAAAATCGAAATCCTATGCCATTTCCCTATGCTGGAGAGTGCTGAAAGTGATCTCGTATCCCCAAAGCTCGAGATGAAAAATAAACGAACTCCAGAAACAAAATCGGAATCCTATGCTATTTCCCTATGCTGGAGAGTGCTGAAAGTAATCTCATATCCCCAAGCCCGAGATGAACAACGTATGTAGTACCGACTAATGCCGCTAGGGGACCTTGCTCAAGAAATGGTGCTTGCACTCGAAAGAGCAACTGTGACTTTTCAATACACGCGCCCCCAGGACCCAATAATAATAATAATTTGCTAAGAAAACATCAAACCAAGGTGATATCATGTTGTGAAATTCGAATGATACTGATATCTGCAACAGCACTTGAAAACAACAAAACCAAGATGACGTCATGCTGATATCTAGAACTTCCCTGCTAATAAAAGAAAACAGCAAAACCAAGGCATGCTAGTAGTTCCGTCTAATGCCTCTAGGTAACCTTACTCAAGAAATGGCAAGCCCGTAGAGGATTTCTGATGAGAATTTCGTCCCCACTCCCAAACTACACCACCTAGAATCTATTTCCATGAGCAAAAATAACTTGAATTATTAATACGCTAATATCTCGAAAATCATAGCCCGTAGAGGATTTCTGATAAAAATTTCGTTCCCCCTCTAACCCCCGCCCCTATAACACCTTCCAGAATCTATTGGCATGAACAAAACTATCCTAGGTAGCTTGAATTATTAATAATATTAACTATATCTGAAAAGGTAAAATCGCTAATATCTCGAAAACCAGAGCCCGTAGAGGATTTCTGATGAAAATTTCGTCCCCCCTAGTACCACCACCCCAACCATCTAGAATCCATTGGCATGAACAAAAATTTCCTAGCATTAACTTTACACTGAAAAAATTTACATGGTAAAATTTGCTAAACCTTTAAGAGCACTTTTTTATAGGAGGTGTAGCAATAAATTGTTAATTTTCACAATAGCAATGGCAAAATTTGAAATGTGTGTTGCAATAAAAGATATGTTCATCGCAAAATTTCCAAACATTTTTGGAGATGCTTTTATGGTCATATAAGCATAGAAAATATAGCAAATATGATAATATTTTCCAAATATGGCAACATATGTGGGAGATTTTGAAAGTGCAATTAATAGTAGAAATTGTTATCCTAAAAAAGTATAGGGCTTTCTAGAAAACAAATAGAATTTTTGTTACACGGAAGCTATTTTTTCAAATTAATAATAAAATCTATTAAGTATGAGTCCCAAAAAAATTAAAAATAAAAAAAAGTGTGATTTAAGTAACTAACTTCAGAATTTTCACTGAAATACAATATAATACAATATAACCAGCCATATTTTATGGCACTTCATCATAAAGAGCATATTCGAAGTTACAATCTATATAGTCGAAGTTACAATCTATATGGCAACACATAACACTTAAATGTAATATACACGCGCAATAGGTAAAGTGTATGTGCATTAAAATAACAGAATATCAAGCCACCACTGCTTGTTACTGTCATTGTCGGCATTTTAACTACAAAGTAGCAGTAATAAATATCCATTCATATTCTATGGCACTTTATCATAAAGCGCATATTCAAAGTTGCAATTTACATGGTCGAAGTTGCAATCTAAATGGGAACATATAACACTTAAATGGAATACATGCGCAAATAGATCAGTGTATGTGCATTAAAATAATATAATATCAGGCCACCACTGCTTTTTATTGTCATTGTCGTTATTTGGGAATTTGTCTCATTCCGAAGTTAACGTTTAATCAATCGGAGTAGTGTGTAATAAGTTTTGATAAAATGTGCTTTGTTAAAAAAATTCTTCAATCCTGGGATTTCATGGGGTTAATTTGCTTATTTGAAGGTAAGTTAAATATAATTAGATTCTATAAATCCAACAGATTCCAGTTATAAATATTATAGGAATATTTGTGAACGAAATCATCATAAATAGGAAAGTGTGCGTTGAGCATTGTCTGATTTTTTCTCGACTTTTTTCTTAATCGAATTTTCCTTACATTTTAAGGAAGATGATTAAATTGTGTTCAATATCAGACAATATCAGTGATATCAAATAATGATAGAAACTGAATTTACAGAAAGTGTTTCTTAAAAATTTAGCATCAATTGCGCAAACAAATTTGAGAAAACTGTTTTACTGAAAGGTAATCTATTGTAATTTGTGATAATTTGTGTACCTTTCGGAATTTGTTCGTTTACATTTTCGGTGTTTATGGGTGGTAATAATACGAAATATGTAAGAAAAAATGCTTTCCTTCCATGATATAATATAAAACTCAATGGCACACGAGCTATTCTTATAGGAGGTTTTACTATATTTTTTATATAAAAAAGGTATATAAATATGATTAGTGCAAAATATTTATATGATCTCCGATTATATTTTCGGTGCCCTTTTGGTCCGGTGCAGTACACTTAACTATACCTACATGCAGATGTGAAATGAATTGTTTTAAAAAGTGCTTTCAAACAAGTGGGAAAGATTTAGAAAATTGGAAATAAGTAATCAAGTTGACATAAATTTTCTTGCAAGAAGTCAAAGTAGAACTTGCCAAACCTTTGGGCGAACTGTTGTGACGTTTTGTTCAAACAATTATCATGAAATTTTGAAAACCTTATCTCAATTTCCCTAGCGTTTTTCACGTGTAAGCTCTTTTTCAAACACTTCCAATCGTAATCACTAGATAGTACAAAAGACTATTTGGCTACGGACAAAAAGAATAGATTTAATATATCATCGTATTTAATATTTTCCTTTGTTCACTGTATTTCATTAATTTTTCAGTCATTAATCGTGTAAGCAAATTTGAGAAACTGAAGTTTTCTTACTTATTCTTCACACATATAAATTTGTATACTTAATTTTTAAGGAAAGTTCATCTATTGTAATTTCGGAATAGTTGTCCTTCAATTTTCGATTTTAAATATAATTCAAATAATTTTATAATCATCATATTAAATGCTTTATGTGTTCATTCTTCTAAGCTCATGAAATAGATCAGGAAGTCTTTGAAAATTTAACTTACGACTTGGTGAAAGAAATTATCCCGAAGGCTGGACCAAGGGAGAAATTTTGGAGAAAATATAAAACAGTATATACGAATAAAGAGAGAGTATACGATAGCTCAACGTCATTCTTAGGCACAACTGTGTCGGATTCAATTCAAACATACCAGATCGAAAATGATCAAAACGACTTCATTATAAAAAAGATACATTACTCAAAATAAGGTTTTTTAAACTAATAATATTATATAGTTTCTCGAAAATTCAAATGCCACTGTATTGCCGCTTATGACAGATGACTTATTACTTGTAAAGGAAGACAAAGTTGAGAGCTATTTATGTTGTGCAAATGGAGTAATTGTCAAACATTATTTTGAGAAAAATTGTAATTTGGATAACACATATCGAAATCTATTGGCAAACTTAATAATCCAAAAAGAGTTTGAAACTCGGAGGGAAAATTTTAAAATCAGCACTGAGCGCTTTTTAGAACTCACAAATCAAATTATTGCCATTTTTAATAATGAACATTCTCAAACGTACTTCATACCATACAATAAAATTACGAAGAAACTGGCATGTGGAAAGTTATGGGAATGCTACAATAGGCTGAAGAAGCGTTTACGGCAAAACAGTACTGAGAAAGCTTCTGTATCTTCCACACAAGCACAGAAAATATAAATGAGGAAAAATTAGCATTTTTAAAGACATTTCGTGAGCCTTGGGAAAAATATCAAGAATATTGGAAAGAAACATCTGCATACAGATTTGAAATTCTCAAAAATAAGGAGATTACACAATAACTCAGTACTTCGACGAATATCCAGTGCTGAAAGAATCACGTGGGTGCACACTTTTGTTGCAGGATTTCGATATTCTTTATGGCGACCATTCAAATAAATTATTCGTAAAATGGCCTGAAATTAACAGTAAAATTATAAATTATTGTAAGAAATTAAAAAACAAAGGTGTAGCACAGATACTACAAAAGCCTACATGCGATATAACAGGATTTTTTTTACTTCCTTATATTCTTGGGATTAACTACACTACAAGTGAAGACAAAAAGAAGAGAATAAAATTCTCGGATGTACAAATATCTTATTCATTCATTTTGCACGTCACGGTAATATAATAATTAAATAAATTCAAAACTATCTCTAATTCTACTATTTTAGGATTCATCTAAAATTGCAGAAACGATTTCTTTTTGCCGTGAAAAACTTAGGAAAAATAAGGATACATTTCAACCTAGTTCGATATTCATTGGAGCTGACATTTCTCAGATTATCAACACATGTCACCATTGATGGACACTTGTACACTTTCGATAACCCACTATCTGCAATAGATGCTTGCTTTAAATATTTTATGGCTCTGCATGCAGCATACCCTCGTCCTTGCGAAGCAATTTGGATTTTTTTTCAGCACTACATATATGGTATTAGAACTAAATGGGATCGTAATTTCACAGCCGTAAGTTCGTTTATCACCGAAATTTCTTAAATAATATTATATTATAAGTAAATAAAAAGAGATTACTCTTTTGGACTTTTTACCGGGTTAAACTTAATTTTCTTCAAGAAAGAATTTTTTGGGATATCTCCGGTATATAGCAAAAGCTAAAAAATGTTCTAATTTGTTATTTCATCACACAATCCATTAATTTTTGGTGACAAGTTTCAAGTCTTGGTTTGACTCATCAACAGGTCCCAAATAGCGAAATTGGGTGATTAGAAAAACAAATGAAAAAATGAAAAAAGAAGAAAGAAATGAAAAGTTTAAGAAAAATAGAAAAAAACAATTTTTTTATTTATTAAAAAAATTTTAAAAATTTTTAAAGAAACAGATTCATTCGAAGCGAATCGAACCTGTATACGCCACGCAGTGGGCTGAAAAATGAAGAAGAAAAAGGAAGAAGAAGAAGCGTTTCGTGTCAGCAGAAAACCTTCCACTCATCGGTGCAGCTTGGTTTTCTGCCTGCTGCAGACGCTTGAAAATAGATCAAACCGATCTCTTCTCATATAAACTCAGAATAAATTCTGGGTGTGAATTATATGAGGAAAAACACTCCTATACAAGCCCAGGAGGAAAATAAATAAAAAGAGATTACTCTTTTGGACTTTTTACCGGGTTAAACTTAATTTTCTTCAAGAAAGAATTTTTTGGGATATCTCCGGTATATAGCAAAAGCTAAAAAATGTTCTAATTTGTTATTTCATCACACAATCCATTAATTTTTGGTGACAAGTTTCAAGTCTTGGTTTGACTCATCAACAGGTCCCAAATAGCGAAATTGGGTGATTAGAAAAACAAATGAAAAAATGAAAAAAGAAGAAAGAAATGAAAAGTTTAAGAAAAATAGAAAAAAACAATTTTTTTATTTATTAAAAAAATTTTAAAAAATTTTAAAGAAACAGATTCATTCGAAGCGAATCGAACCTGTATACGCCACGCAGTGGGCTGAAAAATGAAGAAGAAAAAGGAAGAAGAAGAAGCGTTTCGTGTCAGCAGAAAACCTTCCACTCATCGGTGCAGCTTGGTTTTCTGCCTGCTGCAGACGCTTGAAAATAGATCAAACCGATCTCTTCTCATATAAACTCAGAATAAATTCTGGGTGTGAATTATATGAGGAAAAAACACTCCTATACAAGCCCAGGAGGAAAATAAATAAAAAGAGATTACTCTTTTGGACTTTTTACCGGGTTAAACTTAATTTTCTTCAAGAAAGAATTTTTTGGGATATCTCCGGTATATAGCAAAAGCTAAAAAATGTTCTAATTTGTTATTTCATCACACAATCCATTAATTTTTGGTGACAAGTTTCAAGTCTTGGTTTGACTCATCAACAGGTCCCAAATAGCGAATTTGGGTGATTAGAAAAACAAATGAAAAAATGAAAAAAGAAGAAAGAAATGAAAAGTTTAAGAAAAATAGAAAAAAACAATTTTTTTATTTATTAAAAAAATTTTAAAAAATTTTAAAGAAACAGATTCATTCGAAGCGAATCGAACCTGTATACGCCACGCAGTGGGCTGAAAAATGAAGAAGAAAAAGGAAGAAGAAGAAGCGTTTCGTGTCAGCAGAAAACCTTCCACTCATCGGTGCAGCTTGGTTTTCTGCCTGCTGCAGACGCTTGAAAATAGATCAAACCGATCTCTTCTCATACAAACTCAGAATAAATTCTGGGTGTGAATTATATGAGGAAAAAACACTCCTATACAAGCCCAGGAGGAAAATAAATAAAAAGAGATTACTCTTTTGGACTTTTTACCGGGTTAAACTTAATTTTCTTCAAGAAAGAATTTTTTGGGATATCTCCGGTATATAGCAAAAGCTAAAAAATGTTCTAATTTGTTATTTCATCACACAATCCATTAATTTTTGTTGACAAGTTTCAAGTCTTGGTTTGACTCATCAACAGGTCCCAAATAGCGAAATTGGGTGATTAGAAAAACAAATGAAAAAATGAAAAAAGAAGAAAGAAATGAAAAGTTTAAGAAAAATAGAAAAAAACAATTTTTTTATTTATTAAAAAAATTTTAAAAATTTTTAAAGAAACAGATTCATTCGAAGCGAATCGAACCTGTATACGCCACGCAGTGGGCTGAAAAATGAAGAAGAAAAAGGAAGAAGAAGAAGCGTTTCGTGTCAGCAGAAAACCTTCCACTCATCGGTGCAGCTTGGTTTTCTGCCTACTGCAGACGCTTGAAAATAGATCAAACCGATCTCTTCTCATACAAACTCAGAATAAATTCTGGGTGTGAATTATATGAGGAAAAAACACTCCTATACAAGCCCAGGAGGAAAATAAATAAAAAGAGATTACTCTTTTGGACTTTTTACCGGGTTAAACTTAATTTTCTTCAAGAAAGAATTTTTTGGGATATCTCCGGTATATAGCAAAAGCTAAAAAATGTTCTAATTTGTTATTTCATCACACAATCCATTAATTTTTGGTGACAAGTTTTAAGTCTTGGTTTGACTCATCAACAGGTCCCAAATAGCGAAATTGGGTGATTAGAAAAACAAATGAAAAAATGAAAAAAGAAGAAAGAAATGAAAAGTTTAAGAAAAATAGAAAAAAACAATTTTTTTATTTATTAAAAAAATTTTAAAAAATTTCTTTTTTCATTTTTTCATTTGTTTTTCTAATCACCCAATTTCGCTATTTGGGACCTGTTGATGAGTCAAACCAAGACTTGAAACTTGTCACCAAAAATTAATGGATTGTGTGATGAAATAACAAATTAGAACATTTTTTAGCTTTTGCTATATACCGGAGATATCCCAAAAAATTCTTTCTTGAAGAAAATTATATTATAAGTATATCAAAAATGTTTTCATAATACATAATCGCATTTTCTCGTCATTTAAAAAATATGTACAAATGGATTGTGTTCTTTGCAAAGAACATTTTAACTCTTTAGTATCATATACAAAACATTTAAAATTATTTCATCGTTTCGAAGATGTGTGGAAATGTCAAAAATGTGAAAAAGAACGATGCTTTAGTTCATTTCATTCTTTTAAATGCCACATAAAAAGACATTTTGATGAAACCCGCATTGATTATGTAAACATACTCGATCCACAAAATAAAAAGGAAATTAACTCATTTCGTTTTAAAATTCAAAAGGAAAATAACTCATTATGTTCTTCAATTCAAAATGAAGATTGTGCTCTTGCTTTCAAGCACTTAGATGAACAAAATATCATTAGTCTATTAGAAAAGCAAAATATCCATTTGATATGTAATCTTTACGAGAATATAAACTTATGTAGAAAAGACGTACAAAAGGTTTTAGACATATTTTCAAAATATTTTCAGGGTGAATTAATTACTGAAATTAAGTATACCTTGATGAAAAGGTTGAAAGAATTAGGTGAAAATGAAAATAATTTAGAAATCTTTTCCCACATATTTGAGCGTTTACAAAATCCTCTGACGGATGTTATGTCAGAACATAAAAGGCGGGCATTACTTTTGAAAAGAAATTTTTACAAACCCCCTTCCGCAGTTACCATTGGAGAAAGAATAGACTCTTCCAAAACTAATGATGGTTTCATTATATTAAAATCAGTAGAAGTAAAGGAACAGTTTATTTCTATTACATATACGTTGAAAACTTTCTTAGAATTGCCTGGTGTTTTTGATTCCGTACAGTCTTATCACGAATTTTTACTAGATCAAAATAATACTTTACATGTTCGGTCTAATATTATTCAGACTGACTTTTGGAAAAACAAAATTAAAACTTTTTCTTCTGATGACTTCGTATTGCCGATAATTTTATATTTTGATGATTTCGAAATTAATAATGCTTTGGGATCGCGAGCAGGTTTTCAGAAATTAGGTGCAGTGTATATGCTATTACCTTCACTTCATTCTTCGTATCGTTCAAAATTGGAAAACATTTTTTTATTGTTATTATACAACAGTTTAGATCAAAAGTCGTTTGGAAATAATGTATTCCAACCTATTGTCGATGAACTTTTAGAGTTAGAATCACGTGGATTTATTGTTTCAAACCTAAAAGTTTTTGTAGTTCTAGCTCTTTGCATCGGCGACAACCTGGCTTTAAACACAATACTTGGGTTTACAGAGAGTTTCTCTGCAAATTATTTTTGCAGAATTTGTTTGTGTCCAAAGAATATCACCAAAATTAGTATTAAAGAGGATACTACAAAACTAAGAAACATGGATAATTATTCCGTAGGTATTAAAGATTGTGATATTAAGAAAACTGGAATTTCATCTCCTAGTATTTGGGATAAGCTTAGGCAGTTTAAAGCTGTTGAGAATTTTAGTGTGGATATTATGCACGATATCTATGAAGGAGTATGTAATTTTGAAATTGGACTAATGTTGAACCAGTTTATTAATATAAACAAACTCTTTTCTATAGAAGTTCTTAATAACAGAATACGATTTTTTAACTACGGTAATAATGAAGGTATCAATATACCTCAAGAAATCACAAGCGAATATATAAAGCAAAAAAGACTTAAACTATCTGCCTCAGAGTGCTTGCAACTTTCAAAATACCTGGGGCTTATTATTGGAGATTTAATTCCAGAAGATGATCCATTTTGGAATTTATTCCTACTTTTGATTGACGTTATTGAAATATTATTACTTGATATTATCGATGACCATATTATTTCAAATTTAAAATATTTAATTTCTCTCCATCACCAAATATACATTGATATTTACAATTTACCACTAAAACCAAAACACCACATGCTTACTCATTACCCCTCGATAATGGGAGCAGTAGGTCCGCTTAAACATATTTGGTCAATGAGATGCGAAGGAAAACACAAAACATTTAAAAAAATATCAAATTCAACTACCTCAAGAAGGAAGACTTAGAGAAAGACTTAGCTTTTCTAATAGATTAATAAATAAAATTGGCTTAAGCAATCATTTAAAGTATGGTAAAAAAGAATTTAAATTTGAAAGTTCACATACTACAATTATTGAAAATATTAAATTAAATATTAATATACAATTCTTTAAATGGGTTCAAGTGTTTGATATTAAGTTAAAGGCGGGAGTTGTTCTAGAGTATGATAAAAACAACGAAATACACTTTTCAATAATCAAATATATATATATTGAAAATGAATTGATGATAACATGTATTTGCCAAGAAACAGATATATTATTTTTTGACAGACATTTATATGCACATAGAATTGAACTAAAAATGTCTCTAAAATTTATTAAGATTACGACGTATAGCAAAGCTAGGTCACTACATAAAGTTCAGGGCAAGATATATGTGATTTAATATCTTTATATTTTATAAAAATTATGTTCGTTAATCGGAGTATTAGTTTCAAAGATACTACTGTAAAAAAACCTATAAAATATGAAAAAAAAGACTTATAAGCTAGGTATGATATACTTAAGTAAATTTGATTAATTTGAAAATGTTATTTATTTATTTCAGAGTTTTATCACTATGTTAATGAAGTATGTTATGTTTAAAAAACTCTAAGATATTAAATCGAAGGTAATAAAAGTCCAATTACGTTGTTTTCATACAAATAATCATAATCCCAAGTTCTCCGCAATCATGTATTTAAAACCAGGCTATTGCATAAAATTCTATTACCGTGTTTACTAAAATATGAGTAAGTCAGAACATGGTATATTATGTAATTGATATTTAACAAGTAAATAAAATTATAGGATACTTGCATAAACTGCATTGCAATGGTTCTATCATAGAGAACATTTCAACTCAGTTGATAGATTCCCTAGATGTGAAGTATCTTGAAATGTACTCTATGTTGCGACTTAGGTATACCGTATTCATAGCTGGTTTTCTCAACGAAGTATTGGTAATTTACCTTTTAACTACAGGATAAGGTCCTAAATGCTATTGCCACAGTACAAAAAGGTATAGGATATATTCATGTAAAGTCATTGCATCGATTCTATTGTATATTGTAAATTATGCTATGTTTGTAGCTGGTTTGCTGAACGAAGTATTGGCAATACACCTTTTAACTATAGCATAAGTCCTAAGTGATATTGCCACAGCAACAACAATTATAGGATATCTTCATATTTAGTCATTGCATCAATTCTATCGTATATTGTAAATTATGCTATGTCTATAGCTGGTTTATTTACCACGTTATTGGTGAATACACTATTTAACTATAGGATGAAGCTCTACATGTTATTGTCATAGTTGCTATTTACATAACCAAAAATAACTCATTATAGCTATGGCTCCGGCTCCTATAAACTATCGCTGTTACGAGAAGGGTCATAATTATAGGAACGTGGATATATAAAATACAGGCTATTTTCCCAAAAAAATTTCAGTGTAATTATTACTAATATTAGTTCAAACCAAAAGCCTACATTTAGGCGCACCACATATCTATCCAAGAAAACCGTAGTACCGGAACATACTGGTAGTACCGGCTAATGTCGCTAGGGCGCAGTCAAGACCAAATCCATCAATAAAGCTTCCCACCCCCTTCACAAATATGTATATAGAATTGAAAGTGATTTCGTACCCCCAAAACTCGAGATGAAAAAGTTGATATCAACTTAGAGGCTACGAGTCTGAGATGAAAAATAAGCGAACTCCAGAAACAAAATCGAAATCCTATGCTATTTCCCTATGCTGGAGAGCACTTAAAGTGGTCTCGTATCCCCAAAGTGGTCTCGTATCCCCAAGATTCGAGATGAAAAATAGGCGCACTTCAGAAACAAAATCGAAATCCTATGCTATTTCCCTATGCTGGAGAGTGCTTAAAGTGGGCTCGTATCCCCAACATCCAAGACATAAACCAGTACGTCCAAGGCACAAACCCACATTTAGTATGGATTTACACCACCTAGCGACGGTGGCGCCATCTGTGGCGAAATCCTAGAGGCTCAAAAAAGTGAGCCAGAACATACATAGATAGAACAACTACTCAACAGAAAACGCACTAGCGGATGTCGAAACAATTTTGAAAATAAAAGTCATCTACGAAAATATTAGAAAGACAGCAAACAAAATCTTGGAGATTATTAAAACTCAGAGAAAAACAACGATGGCTTTTGACATAAAAACAGCTACACCGCTCATACAAACCTATGATGGAAAGCAGGATGAAACTGATGCTTTTATCGAGTCTATGGAATTACTAGACGAGCTAAGAGCGAATGAGCATAAACCAATTATGATCAAATTCATCAAGACACGTATAACGGGAAAAGCCAAGTACGTAATATCAGAAGGCACAAATACAGTATTGTTGCGAGCGTGGCCTTTAAGGTTCGTTATTTAAAACACAATATTAAATACTTATTATACAAGTTCTTTATTTCACTCTAATCATACAAAATTCATAAACTTTCTATTAATCAACTCAACTCTAATTATCGCTAATACTGTACTTTCAATTATCGCAATCTAATTACAACACTTTCGCACGTTTATTACTTTCACTTGTTAACACTGCAACGTCTAAGATAAGACTCTTTTTCTCTGGCGGTGACATCTGTTATATTTATACCCCAGAAACTCTCCAGATTATTCTAGAGTGTTCTATTCCAGAACCTTCTTGACTTTTCTATTCATTCTATTCCTGAACCTTCCCGAACATTCCGTCATCGATTCTCCGAACCTGAGGTTGTTTACTATTCATTTGCCAATAGATGTCACCAGTTGTCTCTTTCTATTGCACGTAACACTGCCCCCTTCTTAAATTTGTTCGTCCCGAACAACAGGTGGTCCACGGTCTTGATGCTCGTAGTATTGAGACAAGCGGTCCAAATGAACAATTTTATGCTTGCCTCTTGTGCCACGCTGAATCCTGTATACCACGTCATTAATTCTAGTTACTACTGAATACGGTCCTTCCCAGTGTTGTTGCAATTTTGGAGAACGTCCCTTACGTCGTCTTGGATTGTAGAGCCAAACAAGATCACCTTCATTAAATCCTGCGGAATTAGCACGCAGGTCATAGCGGGTCTTCATTCGATCAGTATTTGTTGCTAATTTCGTCCTCGTGGCCTCGTGCACATCAGCTAATTGTTGTTTGAGCTCCGATACGTAGTCTTCTGATAACTTTTGTTCACCTCTGGGGGTACGGAATTTGAGGTCGCTAGGTAAACGCATCTCTCTTCCGAATATGACTTTAGCTGGGGTTTGTCCGGTAGTACTATGAATGGCTGATCTATAAGCCATTAGGAATATAGGAATGTGTCGATCCCAATCGCGTTGATGATAGTCAACTACTTTCTTTAGATGCTCGATCAATGTTCTGTTGAAGCGCTCTGCCATGCCATCAGATTGTGGGTGTAGAGGAGTTGTTCTAGTTTTTCTTATTCCCAACATTTTACACATATCCTGGAAAGTCCGCGATTCGAAGTTCCGTCCTTGGTCCGAATGAAGTTCGTGAGGCACACCAAACCTACTGACCCAATTCGTTATTATTTATTCCGCAACTGTGGTTGCCTCTTGATTAGGGATTGCATAAGCTTCAGGCTATTTACTGAAATAGTCAATGGCAACTCAAATATAACGGTTACCGCCATCCATTTCAGGAAAAGGTCCAGCGATGTCTACAGCTATCCTCTCAAAGGGGGCTCCGACGTTATACTTATGCATTTCTCCTCTGCTTCTGTGTTGCGGCCCTTTGCAAGCAGCACAGACAGTACATCTGCGGCACCACTCCTCCACATCTTCTCGCATATGTAGCCAATAAAACCTTTCTCGTATTTTGGAAATGGTTTTGTTCACTCCCAAATGTCCTCCAGAGGTTCCACCGTGCATTTCTTCTAGAACATCTTTGACGTTTGATGCTGGCACGACTATCTGCATTCGGAAATATTCGCCGTTAGGTGCTTCCCATTTGCGTTTTAATATACCACATTCAACATGAAGAGAGTTCCATTGAGCCCAGTAACTCTTCAGCTTCTCACTCCGTTCCGAAATATCCTTCCAGTCTGGTCTTTCCATATCTTCTTTCCAAGCGAGAATAGGTGAAATGTCCGGATCTTCTCGTTGTGCTGTTCTCAGGTCCTCGTTGTCCCAACCTGTAGATGGTTCCACGGTTACCAACTGTATAGTTGCTGTTCTTTCTTTTTCTTCCACCCGGCCGCAATGTTTGCATTCAAGTTTGCATGGACGTTGTACAAAGGCTTCTGCATTTCCATGGATAAGTCCTTTCCTATGTTGCATCTCTAAGCCACAAGGTTGGAGTCTAGTCGCTCTAAGAATAGCTTGCTCTCTAGTTCGCCAACTTGGACATTCTTCTCTTCCTTTCTTTTCTGTTGATCCCACTTCTGACACCAGTTGTTGCGAGCGTGGCTCTTGCGGTTCGTTATTTAAAACACAATATTAAATACTTATTATACAAGTTCTTTATTTCACTCTAATCATACAAAATTCATAAACTTTCTATTAATCAACTCAACTCTAATTATCGCTAATACTGTACTTTCAATTATCGCAATCTAATTACAACACTTTCGCACGTTTATTACTTTCACTTGTTAACACTGCAACGTCTAAGACAAGACTCTTTTTCTCTGGCGGTGACATCTGTTATATTTATACCCCAGAAACTCTCCAGATTATTCTAGAGTGTTCTATTCCAGAACCTTCTTGACTTTTCTATTCATTCTATTCCTGAACCTTCCCGAACATTCCGTCATCGATTCTCCGAACCTGAGGTTGTTTACTATTCATTTGCCAATAGATGTCACCAGTTGTCTCTTTCTATTGCACGTAACAGTATTAATAATCAAGGCCAAGTTAAAAGAAAAATTTTCGGCAACATTATCGTCAGATGCCATCCTGGCACAACTACGATCATGCCAGCAAGGCAGCAAAAAACTCACAGATTTTTCCAACCAAATAGAAAATTTATCAGGCCAACTAACGAGAGCCTTTATAACAGAGAAAGTAGCAACTGGAGAAGCAGCCAAAAAATGGGCTGAAAAATTTTCAATACAGTCATTTACGAATAATGTTGCAAATGCGGAAACAGCAATTATATTAAAGGCCAGTAACCTTGCAACACTTTCAGAGGTAACTGCGAAGGCAATATCAGTAGATAAACCACAGCCAAGTAATGTCCTACATTATAATACCAATCCATCAAGAAAGTTTCATTATAATAACAACCAAAGCTTTAACAATCAAAATAACTATATCAGGAACAGGGAGTGTTGGCCCAAACAACAATACGATAGAAACATGGCAAATAATAATAGACATGCACAACCACGAAATCAATATAATCACCGTAATAAAAGATATATTGGTAATGTTCCATCAAATAGTAATATACGTTACCAAAACAACACAAGAACAAACAATACTTATAATCAAAGGAGAAATGTAAACTACTTCCAATCGGGGGAATACCAAGCGCCCCAACCAGAGGAAGAAACAACACGGTTGGGGGCTGCGCCAAGTTCAAGCCAAGCATACATTGCCTAAACCGCTCCTTATCAAATTTTATTAAAGCGTATGTCGACATGTGCGGGTCAGTATGTACCTTGATTGTAGACACAGGGGCAGATATATCCATATTCAAGAGGGGAAAAATTAGCAAAGAACAACCTTACTATCCTAAAAACACTTGCATTTGTCACGTTACCTGGCAACGCTAAATAATACAAAGAACAAGTTCACCTTGATTACGAAAATATTATTGGGAATTGTAGTAGGCCTCGACGATGATGATTTGTTTTGTTTTTCCGTCCGTGACACCGTAGATGTTGAATTGTTTTTCCGTGCCAATATTAAACGTATTAAACGCTGTTGTATTGTTAATAAATAAATTTAATCATTTTTTAATCATTTTCGTTTTCTTTAAGATACTTTTCACATCATATCCATTCGATCTTGACAATTCAGAAGTGGGATCTGAACGTGAAAAGAAGGGAGCGAAGAAATTGCTTAATTGGTTTTGTTATAACAAAACGAAAAGTGAGCGTAGTTTATTAAACCCGAAAAAGAAGTTGTAAAGTACAAGTATGGCTCAAGTACGAATCGACAAGCTGTTAGTACGTGACTTGAAAGAGAAGTTGACGGAACTAGATGCTCCTACAACGGGGACAAAGGCAGAGCTAGTTTTTCGTTTAATGGAAAAATTGGGCAGTGAAACAGTCACAGTTGAAGAAGGAGATGAATCGGATAGTTTAGCCAATTTGGACCAGTTGAAAGCGGATATGACCAAATTGACCAGTTTGGTTACGACACTAGCGCAACAGATATCGATAATGCAGAATTCGAATACAAGGATACCAACGCAAGTGAGTTCTCCTTTGTTAGAGGAGAATTACGTAACCACAAGCGGATCTTCAATGCCTACCAGCTCAAACCGAGAGGGGGCTATAAGGTCAACGAATCCTACCTCATCAAGCACCAACACTGGTATTGCAACGATGCCACCATCAAATTTTGTTACGGAAGATCTCTCAAACTCGACTTCGGAAGAAATCACTGAGCCACGAAACCACATTACAACCCTGTTACCTGTTCACAACTCATTTTCGTCGGCATCAGTTCATAATATTCGTGATATCGTTGAAATTTTGCCGGAATTCAATCCGACCGACGAATTTTCGTTAAATTCGAAACAATTTATTGCCCGCATAGCTCAACTATTCGAAGCATACGCTTGGGACCAGAGGGCTCTTATATTTGCAGTCCAGTCTAAGCTAAAGGGGCCTGCAAAGATTTGGGTCGACAGTATACCAATAGTATTTACCCAATGGGACTCATTTGTAGAGGAGTTCATGCAGAATTTTCCAATGCCCGAAACCGAAGCAGATATTCACATAGCAATGATGAATACTTCCCGACAGCCAAATGAAACATGGAACGGTTTGTGTACAGAATGCAAGCGAAGGGTGTAAGAGGTGGCTTGTCAGAAGCATCCACTATTAAGTATATACGCAGAGGGTTAAAGCATACGAAGTTGCAATGCGCTATAGCAATTAGTGAGTTCCGATCAACGAACGAAATGCTCATCGCCATTCGACGATATTTCGAGAATGCTGGAAGAAGAGAAGACCTCCGAGAAGTACGCGTATCTAATACACCAAATCAGACATGGAAATCTAGAGGTAACTTTACAACTCAAGTCGCAGAAAGACTAGCGAATAGACCACCGCATCGTGCAGAGACGGGTCGGAAATGCTACAACTGTTTTGAGCAAGGACATTTATCAATCCATTGTCCAAGACCCCAACGGCGAATGCGATGCGAGAAATGCTTCAAGTCTGGACACGACGAAAAACAATGCCCGACCAGAAAGTTACCGAATGCAATCACTGACAAGAATATTCGGCACATTGAAGGAAATCATGAAACAAAGGGAACAATCACGAAGTCAATAAAAATAAACGGAATTGAAACGAATGCACTAATTGATAGTGGCAGCGATTGTTCGCTGATCCAAAGGTCATATGCATCGTCATTGGGATTAGCGCTACAACCGTCCGATAAATACTTGAAGGGATTTGGAGGAACTATATTGACATCAACAACGAAACTACCTTGCACCATTTCAATTGATGACAAAGAACTGAGAGCGGAGCTACTCATCATCGATGACCACTTGATCCCGGAACCAGTCTTAGTTGGAATTGACATACTAGGGAATCGTGAACTGCGCGTAATCATCGAAGCAGGTCAGTGCCGTTTAGAAACCATAAATATCAAGAAAGTTAACGTTGGCTCGAATCTTTGTGAAGAGGAAAAGGCAGAGCTGTATGAAATTCTCCAAGAATATACGGGGTGTTTCGCAGAAAATTTATCGCAGTTAGGCAAATGTAATATTAGTCAGATGAATATCAAATTAAATTCAAATAAGCCTGTTAACCGAGCTCCGTATAGAATACCATTCGCTAAAAGAGAAAGAATTAGAAAAACCGTAAGTGAATTGGAACAACCTAACATAATTCAAAAGAGCCAATCACCATATGCGTCTCCAATAGTCCTCGTAAGCAAATCAAATGGAGAAGATCGCTTATGTATTGATTATCGAGCGCTTAATGCTGTTACGATTAAGGAACCATTTCCGATGCCGATCGTGGAGGATCAACTGGCACTGTTAGCCGGAAACACAAGATTCTCAACCCTTGACCTGATGGCAGGTTATCACCAGATACCGATTGAAGAAAATTCACGACAGTTCACCGCCTTTGTTACGAATGATGCACATTACGAATTCAACTGCATGCCTTTTGGGATGGTTAATGCCCCCGGTACCTTCCAGAGAACGATGAACGAATTGGCCGAACGAATGGGCTTAGGAGAAATCGTTTTATATTTAGATGACATCATAATACCGAGTAAAGATATACCTGAAGGTTTGTCTAAGCTACGCCGATTTTTAGCAATAATTAGCCAAACTGGACTGACATTACGACCACACAAATGTACGTTCCTGGCGGAACAAATCTCATTTCTTGGACATCGCATCGATGCAGAAGGAATTCTACCTGGAGATCGTAAGACTGATGCTATACGAAATTTTCCCGTGCCGACCGATATACATACAGTGCGCCAATTCTTAGGGTTGACTGGATTTTTCCGCAAGTTTGTACGAGATTACGCCCAGATATCTCGCCCGTTGACAACCCTACTTAAAACAAGGGAACGCACACCGTTCGTTTGGAAGGAAGAACAACAGATGTCTTACGATAAGCTCAAGAATATCGTATGTAGCGAACCCGTTCTTACACTTTATCACCCGAAACGTGCTCACGAGGTGCACACAGATGCCAGTACAGCAGGTTTAGCGGGAATACTCATGCAGGAGCAGCAGGGACAGATCAACGTTTGGAAACCCGTAGCTTACTATAGCCGTCATTGTATTGATGCCGAGAAACACTACCATAGCTATGAACTAGAGGTACTAGCCATGGTGGAGACTCTACAGCGATTCCGCGTGTATTTGCTGGGTAAGCATTTCCGACTTGTTACAGATTACGCTGCTATCAGTTCGACAAAACATACGAAACCATTAATACCTCGAATAGCACGTTGGCTTTTGAGATTGCAGGAGTATGATTGCGAGATAGTGCATCGAGCTACGTCAAGATTGCTACATGTAGATGCACTCAGCAGAGCTCCCACTGAGCCACCTCAAGAAGCCGACATAGTCACAGCAAATATTATGTATGTGGAAATTGATACGGATGATTGGTTAGTCACGATGCAACGACAAGATTCGAAGCTATTACGAATAATGAGGTCACTTAAGGGAGAAATTAACGACGAGCAAGCGAAACAATTCAATCGAGAATATTCACTAGAGAATAACCGGCTATATAGAAAAATCGAGGCACAGCTAAAGTTCGTGGTACCATCCGGCGTTCGGTGGAGAATTGCAAAATCATGTCACGACGATGTAGGCCACTTTCGGTTAGAGAAGACCATTAAACGAATACAACAGCACTTTTGGTTTCCTCGAATAAGGAAGTATGTTAAGGATTATATCGCTGCCTGCGTGAATTGCTGTTATAACAAACATGTGGGTGGAAAAACCGAGGCAGTAATGTATTTTGATAAAGTGACACCTATACCGTTTCGGTTACTGCACCTTGATCACCTTGGACCATTTCCACGAAGCCGACATGGATACACACATATACTAGCAATCTCCGATGGGTTTACTAAGTATCTTGTAGTAAAGCCGGTTCGCAGTACGAAAACTCAACCCGTTCTCGGCGCTATCAGTGACCTTACGATGTATTTTGGACTTCCGACTCAAGTAATAACCGATCGGGGTACGGCATTTACGTCAAAGTCGTTTGCAGAGTTTTGCGACAACAACGGAATAAAACATGTGAACACTGCCGTTCGAACACCTCGCGCTAATGGACAAGTAGAGCGAGCCAATCAACTTATACTAAATTTCTTACGAACTACAGTGGAAGACAAGTCCAGGTGGGACGAGTGCCTACGAGAGCTACAATGGTCAATCAACACTCAACAAAACGCAACTACCGGATTGACCCCAAACGAGCTTATCTTCGACTTCAACCTCCGTGATCTTACTAGAAATCGAATGCTACAAGCTCTGCAGAACGAACCATTAGAGAACTCAGCAATTCTGCTCATGAGCGATAAACGAGAGCAAGCTGCTCGGAAAATCGCCGTAGAGAGGGAGAAATGGAAAACCCGCTTCGATGCTCGTCACAAAACACCAACAGTTTATCAAGAAGGAGACCTCGTCGTTGTGGAGGCCGTACCGACCGCTAGTGGAGAATCCCATAAACTTGAACCACGTTACCAGGGGCCCTACGTAATCTTAAGAAGCCTGGGGAAGGATCGTTACGTTATAGAAGATATCGAAGGTGCACCCCGGAAACAACGAAAATTCCATTCAGTCTTTTCGGCAGATAGGCTGAAACCTTGGTGTGGACTATACCCGGATTTAGACGCAACAAGAGAAGAAAGATTTTCCGACAACGAAGATGACGTCAAGGACAACGAATACTACGTACCTGAAGGGGCAGAGACTGTCCCATGTCAGGAACGGCTGAGCTGTCACGTTACCTGGCAACGCTAAATAATAAAAAGAACAAGTTCACCTTGATTACGAAAATATTATTGGGAATTGTAGTAGGCCTCGACGATGATGATTTGTTTTGTTTTTCCGTCCGTGACACCATAGATGTTGAATTCTTTTTCCGTGCCGATATTAAACGTATTAAATGCTGTCGTATTGTTAATAAATAAATTTAATCATTTTTTAACCATTTTCGTTTTCTTTAAGATACTTTTCACATCATATCCATTCGATCTTGACACATTATTCAAGGGGTTACGGATACTAAGAGGCAATCAATTGGGGCAACATACACAAAATTACGTTTCAATGACCAATGCATGGTCGAACACTTATTTCAAATAGTAGAGGATGACTTTTCCCTCGGAGCTGACGCAATTCTAGGACTAGATTTCCTAGCTAAATTCAAGACCATTATCGACTATGATACGTGGACCCTTACAATACACACACTCAACAGCTCAGCAGAAATCCCAATACTAAACGGTTCATCCGAAAACTCTATTATCATACCACCTCGATGTGAAATAATAAGAAAATTCAATGTCAAAGATCAAGAAAGTGCCCGAGATATAGTGATCACTGGTCAAGAAATCCACCCAGGTATATTCATTGCAGGAGCAATAACTTCACAAAACTATCCACTAGTCAGGATCCTAAACACTACAAATAAAACAACAACACTAGAACATTTCGATATAAAAACACAACCACTCTCAAACTTTAACACTATTAATACAGACACAATAAAATCAAAAAGAACAGAACAAGTTAGTTCCAAATTAAACCTAAACAGCTTTCTCAACTAATCAAGGTCACTACCAATATACCCGACTCCCTTTCGGACTTAACATAAGCCCAAACAGTTTCCAACGGATGATGATCATCGCTATGACCGGTTTAACACCGGAAATAGCTTTTCTATATATTGACGATATCATAGTAGTCGGGTGTTCACAGTCACACCACATTAAAAATTTGCAAACAGAATTTAACAGATTACGAGAACGTAACCTAAAATTGAATCCTGAGAAATGCAAATTTTTCCAAACAGAAGTCACCTATCTTGGACACCGAATATCATCACAAGGCATAAGCCCAGACAATTCAAAATACGAGGTAGTTAAAAATTACCCTATCCCAAAAAACGCCGACGAAGTCAGACGATTCGTGGCGTTTTGTAATTACTATCACCGTTTCATCCCCAACTTCGCACAAATAGCACTGCCATTAAACAAACTGCTCCGGAAAAATACAAGATTTGAATGCGCAGAAACCCAACAAAAATCTTTCGATACCCTTAAATCAAGCCTAATATCCCCAATAATACTTCAGCACCCTAATTTCAAAACCCAATTCATTATTTCTACGGACGCCTCAAATGCCGCATGTGGAGCAATATTGTCACAAAACATCGACGGAACAGAACACCCAATCGCATACGCTAGCAAAACATTTACCGCCGGAGAAAATAATAAGTCAGTAATCGAAAAGGAACTCGCGGCAATACATTGGGCAATTATCCATTTTAAGCCTTATGTTTATGGCAGAAAATTCATAATAAGGACAGATCATTGACCCTTAACATATCTCTTCGGAATGAAAAATCCGTCATCTAAACTCACACGAATGAGGTTAGATTTAGAGGAATTTGATTTCGAAGTCAAATACGTAAAAGGAAAAGAAAATAACGGACCCGACGCGTTATCAAGAATACAACTTGACATTGACGATTTGAAGGAAATCAATGTCCGACGCGTCCAAACCCGGGCGATGACAAACCAAAAAGAACCAAACATAATGTCCGAGGAAATGAAAAATACTCCTATAACCCCGCAGCCTGATCAACTGCGCGTTTGGGAAGTATCATCCCCAACAAAGATAGTCAAATTGCCTGAACTAAAGGTAAAAATTACGAACTGTAGGAATAAAGAAACACAAATAGAAATTAATATAGTGCACAAGTGCAATTATATAAGCGGTATATAAATGTAAAAAAATCCAACCAGTAGAGCCAGCACTAGAGCAGGTACTCGAAATATTGGATAATGATATCTACAAACAATTTCAGACCAAGACTCTGAAACTTTCTGCAGAAAGTGAAATATTTAAAACAATTAATTTAACCGCATTTAAAATCCTAGGAAACAAGATATTAAAGAATCTAAACATTAAGATTTTCAAACTGCAACAGTTCATATCAGAAACAACGAAGATAAATAAAATCTTACACGATTATCACTCCACACCTACAGGAGGTCATCTGGGTCAATCAAGGCTGTATAAAAAACTGAAGGAAATTTACAAATGGAAAAAAATGAGGAAAACAATAGCAAAATATGTAAATAGATGCGAGCTCTGTGCGAAAAATAAGCAATAGAAACAGAATAAAGAGTATATGGAAATAACCACAACACCAACGAAAGTTTTCGACATTGTATTCATCGACACAGTCGATCCATTTACAAAAACTAACAACGATAACAGATACGCAGTAACAATACAATGCGATCTAAGCAAATATATAGTAATAATACCCACACTCAGAGAAAAATCATTGGTTAAAACATCGAAAATAAATTGTTCGCTAACAATTTTGCAATTTTAGTTAAATTAAACAACGTTTCCTTTGATATTAACTATTCCACAATAGTTAAATCACCCAAGTTAAACTTGTCGAAAGAATATTTTGCAATAACAATGAAAATAGTAAAAAACTTAATAAGTTACATGAGAAATTGTTGCATAACAATGGAAAATAGTAATTTTAACCATGAATTTGTATAAAATCACCAATGAATTGTAATCAAACCATCATAATAGTTATTTATCCTAGAATTCTTGTTTGGATTTACTATTTGGTAGTTTTTATAGATAAATAGTCGTCTATTGACCGTTATGCATTGCATTATTCTAGTGGCATCGCTTGACCAGGGTGAACGTGCAGTGATTGTGAGTGAGTTTCTCCTTAGTATTTTCGGTGAATTTTTAATATTTTTGCAATGGCAAATGAGCCAAATTTGTTAATTATTCCCAATTTAAATGACAGTAATTTAAGTGGAGTTGTAGACGATAATGGAATTTTAGTGCTGGATGTGAATGAAGTAATTCAAACTCCGACTGAACGTGATTCCGAACTGAAAGAATTGTTGAAAAGTTGGGGTTTTGAAGAAATTTTCCTGGATTTCATGTGTAAATATTGTTTTGTCTTTTTTTAAATATAAAATTTGTAGGCTTATGCAATTAAGGAAAAAAACTTTTTATTTTATGAGTTATCTCTGTTAATATTGCGCCTTTACCATATGTATTTCATTTCTAACAATGTGAAAAAAGTGTGCTAAGTAATTTGTAAACTGTTTTTTAGTTAAAAAGGGGCGGATAAATAGCTATGCACATATATTTTCATTTAAAACTTTTATTATTTTATATGCTATGATACAGAATCCGTTTGAAAACTATGCAATTATGCGATGTACCAACTTAAATGGATCTTGTTAATTATACCTACATACATATTACTTTTCGTATTAAGTGATGCAAACAGAGTTATTCAGGCGTAAAAATATACTCTGTACTAGAAGTGCACTTTATCGAGCTTTTGTCATTAATTTCAGTTCATAATATTACAATTAGTGACCTTAAAGATATAACAGAGTCGGACTTGACGGAAATATTTCACAATTATAAAATTGGAAGCAAAATAGAATTTCGTAAGAAACTTCTCGCTTGGAGGATTGAAAAGGTAAATATTATTATAAATAAATACATGTTATATAATAATATGTAAAATAATTTTTTCTATAGGGGTTTAACGCCCCGCAGTCATGTGATACAGCGTCCACTAACACAGAATTTCATTCATATGTCAAATATTGGTTGGAACAACAGAGTTGCTCTGGAATATCATCTTCTTCGGTTGAAAATCGTAGCTCTTGTGCAAGCATTGATGATTTTGTAAGTGTAGTTTTCAGCAATATAGTATAATATTAAAAATTTGTTTTATATAATATATACAGGACTTAATTAAAACAGTCAAAAATTTTCCTGGAGGAGAGTACGTCTTGTGCCACCAAAGAGAAAATAAGCGACTTGATGATGCAGCTAGAAAAATATTAGTAGATGCAATAGTTACATGGTATATTCAAAATGGCTTAAAGATTACTCGAACAATTTTTGAAAAAGTGTCCGCCGAAATTGAGAAAGTTTTTAAGGATAATAAGGTAAAAGTTTTATGTAATTTTATACTTTCGGAATGATAATACGTTTTCTATATTCAAAAATAGTGTATTTATTATAATCGAAGTGGACCAAAGCAAAATCCTTCCGGACGTTTGTACGACAAGTACTATAACAATACTAAACGATTATCAAAGTTAGGACTTGGTTGCACGCGCAAGACTTCAACCCCCTTGACATCTCCTCCGCCACCCGTTCTTTCTTCCACAGACGCTGAAAATCCAGCTGTTGATGAAGGTAAAATGTTTAAATGTTAGTATATTTCAAAAATTTAAGTCACATATTTTTACAGACATTGAAAATATCATTTCGTGGCTCAGAATAAATAATTCTCCTTGGGAAGAAGTTCGAAATAACTGGAAGAAGGCATACAATGCACGGAGACAATTCATATTGACTGAAAGTGGTACTTCGGTTTTTCAGCAGTGGCCTCTATTTAAGCATTCTGAAGGGTTCAATTTAGTAATTATCTATATATATATTTTAAAATGTATTTGTTTGTACATATAACACATATATTTGCAGATAGATCTAGACTTTGCTACCCTTTTTAAAGGAAAAGGATATGGGCTTTTCCGGAAATGGGAACATTTCAAATCAAAAATAATTCCTATTTTCAATCAGAAAATTAAGGATAAACAAAATATAGCCCTTTTACTACAGCTCAATTCAATCGGTGCAGATAATGGTAAGTGATTCATTTTGATATTACATAATTTACTCTAATACACAAAAACCTATGTTTACTAGATACGTGCGATGTAATAGTTGGGTTACTTCTACATGCTCTCATGCCACCGAATATTAAACACTATGAAAGAAAAGACGGCGGGAAACGAATTATTTTGAAATCAACTATAAAGGATTCACAAAATTGCTTCCTTATTCATGCGGTGACTTCAAGTGACATCGAAAATAAAATTTCAAATCTGAAAGAATTTTTACGAACCAGAGATGAGCAGTTGCAACCATTAATAATCGCAGTGGGTAAAGATATTTCTAAGTGTGAAGAATTTTTCGTCCTTTATGACAATATAAAATATAAATTTAATAACTTTTATCAACGTTAGATGCTTGTTTTAAATGCTTTCATATTTTGAATTTAAAATATCCCAAATCGTGTGAAAATATTTGGATTTTTGTACAAAAGTACTTCTATGATATTCATTTACCTGAAGACAATCTCTGTTCTAGTATCTTTTGTCTATTGAGCGAACTTACATAAAAATATTACAAATACACGACTTCCATTAATTTGCTTTCATGTTATTCAATGCTTTTATATTCTGTACCTAAAATACACTGTACAAACATGATTAATAATCATATTATCAATTCAAATAAATAGAGCTGTATGCATATAACTAACAAATTAGTGAAACACATAGAAACTTTAAAATGCCTCGATGCTTCCGATGTATTAGTACATTGTCCTCAAATTCTGATAAAACTTTTCCACTAGAGGATCTTATTGTGCATTTAAAATATTTTCATTGCCTTAGTCCAACTGATGATTTTAAGTGTACAGAATGCTTACATACTTTTCAGTCCTTGAGGGCTTATAAAAAGCATTTAAAAAACAGTGTTTCATGCAATAACGTCAAAGCTCAGCAAGAAGATATTTCAAGGCAAAATGTTATAAATGAAGAAAAGGTTAACGACTGCGTACCTTATGACGTCTTAAAAGAGAAAGTAAAAAGTGAAGATATCACTTCTGTTTTAAATCATTTAGAGTGTACTTTTTTAAATTTCACAAGTAAATTATATAGTAAGTCGAATTTAACAAGAAATGATGTTGATAGTATTATTAGTGACATACAAAATGAATTATTGCAACCTTTAGCAAATGAATTAAGGAAATTTTCCTCAACAGATGATATCTATGGTGCGGAATCTGATATATCAAAAATTCTAAATTTTGTTGAAAATCCTTTTAAGAATTTTGATACTTTTCATAAATTTATCAAAACTATGAAGGAGAAGAACTGTTATGTTGAGCCAAAACTATTTGAAATAAATAATGAAATAGGTCCAGTTATTATCAACTATACACCTCTATTAGATCACAAAATTAGCAAGGGCACAATCATGCCTTTGAAATTTCAATTTAAACGATTTTTCGAGCTTCCCGGTGTTTTAGATAAAACATTAGAGAACATGAAAGATCTTACTAGTTCCACAAATATAAAAAATATAATTAACGGAGAGTTATGGAAAAGTCAAGTAGAAAATATGAATAATGAAGTTATTATCCCATACATTCTCTACTTTGATGATTTTGAAATAAACAACGCCTTAGGTTCACACGCTGGTGCACAATCTCTTGCAGCGTTTTATTATACTTTCCCTACTCTTCCCCAGTATTGTCTCTCGTCTTTGGAAAATATTTTCCTAGCCTTATTATTTAAATCAAGCGATAAGTGCTACGGGAATGATTTGTCATTAAATGCATTAGTTGAAGAAATTAAAACCCTTGAGAAGGATGGTCTTTACATAGAAACGGGTAAGAGTAGTACTCATGTCTTTTTTGTTTTAAATTTAGTCGTTGGTGATAACCTAGGCTTAAATACGATCTTGGGATACTCGAAAGGTTTCAAAGCTAACTTTCCTTGCAGGATTTGTAAATGCAATCAGTCTGAAATACGGTCGGGCTGCGAAGAAGTTCTTTATAAGTATAGAGATAAAGAAAATTATGAAATAGATATCAATTCCGAAAATAATCCGGCTAAAAGATTAAAATTAAATGGAATAAGAGAATATTCCATATTCAATTCTATCGATTCTTTTCACGTAGTTGAGAATTTTACCGGAGACATAATGCATGACATTTTCGAAGGAGTGTGTCATTATGACGTTTGTCAAATCCTATATCATTTAATTGAGACCAATAAAATATTATCGTTGGAAACATTAAATAACCGTAAACAATTATTTAGCTACGGTGAAACAGAAATTGGAAATGTATCTCTTCCTATAAAACTACAACATTTATTGTCATTGCGTCTCCATATGTCTGCAAGAGAAATGTGGACCTTTTGCCATTTTTTACCCCTTATATTAGGAGATCTTATTCCCTCGCATAACAAGTATTGGAAACTATTAAAACTTTTAGTGGAAATTTTAGATTTAATATTAATGACCGAATTCGATGAAGATCGTCTGTGTCAATTAACATTTAAAATTAAGCAACATAATTCCCATTACATTAAACTTTTTGGAAATACTCTCAAGCCCAAATTTCACTTTCTCCTACATTATCCTACAATTATAAAGAAAAGCGGTCCTTTAAGATTTATTTGGAGTTTTCGATTTGAATCAAAGCACCGTGAACTTAAAATTTGCACAAATAATACCAATTCTCGCAAAAACGTGTCTTATACTGCCGCTACCAAATGCCTATTAAAATTTAGTCACCGAATAATGAACAACAACGGATTACAGGAAGCATACGTAGCACCTAAGATTACTTGTGCTCAGGTATTAGACAAAAAACCTTATTTCCTGAAACTATGTAATACTCAAAAGAGTACACAGATTTCTTCTTTGACTACTTTTCCGAATATCGTTTTTAATGGAACTTTTTACAAATCTGATTTCTTTCTCCTCTCTAAGTCTTTGCACCTTTACCAAATTGATTTTGCAATCAATGAAGGAAGTGTTTTTGTAATATGCGTGGAGCACAAACTTGGTAGTTTTTCCGGTCATTTTCAATCATTCCATGTTGTTGAAAAAACAGATAACTACTTTATTTTTGACATAAAAACATTTTATTCTGCACCGATTCATACTTACATTTCTCCAAATGGAAACACTTATGTAAGACCCAAATATTTCTGATAGTATTAACGATAAAAGATAAGGTAAAGCTTAGTTATATACATAATTAATATTAAGAAATTTTAATGTTATTAAAGTTTAAAATTTAAAATTTAAATTTTTAAATTTGTGAACTTGAAAAAGAAATAAATGCTTTATAATTAAATTTATTTTTTATTTATTTAAAAAACAAAACTTCCGAACACTTATCTTACTTTGCAGGTATTTTTCAATACGTACAATACATGCTGTGCTGTTGAAAAACATTTTCTTATACTAAAAAAATATTGTGAAAATCAACAATTACATTGTTGATTAACAGTCGGACTGTTGATAAACATGTCTATGGTTAACCAACTGTAAGATTGTTGATTAAACATGCGTTATCGGATATTCTACAATTATATAGTTACTCAACAGGTATTTTGTAAATTGACAAATATACTGGTTGCTTAACCATTTTTTTCTTCCTCTAACAATTACCTTGGTTAACTTTACTATTGCTCTTCAACTATTTTCTATAGGTTAATATTACTATATTCCTTGATAGGCTCATTTTCATAAGGTAATTTTGGTTGATTTTACCAAGTTTTTTCTTTGAGTGCACAAAGGACAAAGAAGCAAATTCAGTAGCAAAATCAATAGTGAATGGGTTCATACTAACATACGGACCTATGAACAAAATTAAAACTGATCTGGGAACTGAATACAAAAACCAAGTCCTTGCGGAAGTATGTAACATTCTAAAAATAAAACAACTATACGCAACCGCTGCACATCCCGAAACCATAGGAGCACTGGAAAGAAACCACAAGTGCTTAAATGAATACCTTAGATGTTTTGTAAATGACGATAAAAATGACTGGGACACATGGATTCCATATTACGCATTCTGCTACAATACCACAACCAAACACAGTACATGGTTACACACCATTTGAACTCATATTTGCCAAAAGTATAAACCTACCCTCAGAACTAACAATTAATAGGCCAGACCCTGTATATAATTATGACTTGTATAGTAAGGAGATGAAATACAGACTACAACAAGCTATAAGCAAAGCAAAACAATACCTCCAGGCATCTAAAGTACTAAGGAAATAGGTAAATGATACTAATTGCAAACCAATATCAATTAAAATAGGCGACAAGGTACTAATGACAGTACAGAATAGACGAAAACTAGATCCTCTATACAGCGGACCATATATAGTTAAATCGATAGATAACGTAAATTGCATTATCGAAGATATAAATAAAAATAAGATCAAAATACATAAGAATAGACTAAGAAATATAGAAAATTAAAGGCAGAAATAAAAACATTATATTAATTTAGATTACACACCGGTATAGATAATTAAGTACAATTAATAAAAGAGCCATAACGATAAAAAAAAAGAAAACTATCGTAATAAATATATGTAAGCCTAACAATAAGCACAATTAGGAATAAGTAACCATTGTAATCAACTATATAAGCATATCGTATAAACTAAATGAGTAAACATAAGCGATAAGAAGCCATAATGGCACCAACAATTAAGATCTAACATATCCAAACTGTAAATATAAACAAACAAACAAAAAAAAAACATTTTTGTAAACACAAATTTTTTTTCCCGAAGGGGGAAAGGTGTAGTATGCATCTATTTCAATGAATCGATTGATTGCAATAATTTAATATACAATTATTGCGGTCAATCGATTCACAACAATTTCGAAACCAATATGCATTACAATGCATAAACAAGCTAAAAAAAAATAAGATTTCGACACCAAGTACACTCGGAACTGTGTCAACCAAATTTATAATAAAGAAAACAAAAAAAAAAACTTGACATGCATTTGCCGCGGCGATTAATGATTGAGTCACTGACCAAGCATTTTTGTCGTTGCGATAGATGTATGTTATCATCAGTTCCAGGTGTATGAGGTTATTTTTATATGTAAGCATATAGTATGGTAAGCATAGGTTAACGTAGGTAAGAACAATGTATAAATAACCTGGGGAATTTTAATAAAGAACATTAGTCAGCTGTACTAGCAACAACAAGAATAGTCCGCGTTTTTTACTTTCTAATTTGGAGTGAAAGCTGATAAGCTGCTCCGTCTTCTATTACCGTACTTATCTCGGAGTTAGAGCTTTGAATAGCCGCTCCAGTGGAGTGAAAGCCTCACGGCTGCTCCTAGGTCAATTTCTCTTCAAGATCAATATCGCTACCTAGAACCTTTTTAAAATTTACCAAATCGTAAGTTTATCACAATATCATTTCCAACATTTCTTTTATTTGTTCATTTATGACTGCCCGATGCGTTTCTGGGAGTCTATACATTTTTTGATTTATGGGGGGTTGATTTTGTACTATGGGTATAGTATGTTTTATTGTATTTGTGCACGTTAGTTTGTCTCCCTTTAGGTAGAAAAGGTCATTGTACTTATAGCAAAGTTCGAGAATTGAATTTTCTTCTTCTTTATTTAAATTTCTATCCAACAGTAATTCTTTACGTAAAGCCATTAGCCTATCTTGACTGTAATTTGAAATGTGGTTTACGTTTCTGGAATGTGGATAGGAGTTGAATTTTTTTGTTTCTTTTTTGAAATTACTGGGGATTTTGCAATGTGCATGAAGGGAAGGTGGAGCACCTTCTTTCTGATAACTTTGGGAATTTATTCCGTCCAAAGGTAACTGGAGAGATTTTGTATTGAATATACTTTTGTCTTGTGCACGTGGGTAAGGCAGATCACCTTCTTTCTGAGAACTTTGGGAATTTATTTCGTCCAAAGATGAATAGAGGGACCTAATGTTATAATAATTAACTAGAACTAGAGTAAGTTTTAATTTTCTTATAGTATATACAGGTTCTGTGTTTGCGTTCAGAGCAGATAACGGTATGAAATTTCTATGAGGACTAACTAGGCAATTTGCGACAAATACTCCTTCTTGAATCTCCTGAGACAAACAAAGCATTTCGTGGTCTATTTGTAAAGGTATGCTCAGTATGATTTGAGATCGAGGAGGTATTCTATGAGATCGCTGAAGTTCTACTTCATATTGCCTACCTTCTCTTCATTCAAGGTGTTTGAAATTTCTTCCGTTGGAAATAAAGAATTTTTGTTTTTGGGTGCCCGTGAAACGGTAGTAGATTCAGATTCCTCCACTATTTTATCCTTTGGTATATCCTCTCCATCTTCTATGGATGTTTCGAGAGGTACCGGGATACTGCTGCTTAATAAAAAGTTGCCTTGGCAGTTGCCCAATGTTTTCCCTTCTCCAAATGGAGTTTACAAAGTGACCTTTTGTCCTTTTTCTATCCGCTCCGGCGAATCTAGTGCTTCCTGTTTTATAAGGCTTACTTCAGCTCCAGTGTCTACTATCAGCCGAACGGTTGTGTTTTTGCTTATGTCCAATGGTAAATTCACCACTGGAACATTTTCTCTGATTTGTTACTTTGTGTTTTGGGAAGACCCTGAAGTAATTTGCACAGTTCTATTTAATGTCGAGCCGGGGACTTTTCGGTCGACAGAGTGCCGTTTCCCGAATGCGTGGCTTCCCATCGTTGTTTCTGTTGGCAAGTGGACACCGTATGGCTTCTTCGTCCACAAAAATTGCACATATTCTGTATGTGATTCATTCTTTGTGCTTGATTTGCAGAGCCCCACCGAGCATGATTACTGTTTGCATGTTCGGGTGGTGCCTTAGCATTTTGCTTGCAATGTTGGGCATCATGGCCCTTTATTCTGCAGTTTACACAGAAAGGAGTGTTTTTCCTTTTTAAACATTCATCATACGTGTGTCCCTTGAAGTTGCAGTAGCTGCAGGTGATTTTATTCAAAAGTATGGGAGGTATATTAAACTCCGTTTTTATGTTGGGTTTAGTTATCTCCTTTGTGTAAGGGTAGGAAGACAAATTTACACTCTCAGGTGTAGGGTAACCATAATTGTTGGAGAAGTGCGAATTATTGGATCTTAAAAGTGGTCCATTTGAGAATAGTTTGTTGGGGGATGATTGTAATTTGTGGATGGCGCTACGAAGAAGAGACCTTGTTGTAGTCTTTCCATGTCTAGTGCCCTTTGAATGAGTTGGTCTACTGAATCTTCATTCAAGGTAAGTAAATATGCACTTAGGTGCGGATTAGTGGCACCACTCTTCACTGAAGCCATTGCAAAATCCTCTATTTGTCGTTTCACCACGTTGAAATTTTCAGCGCCATATTTGTTCTGTGCTGCTTCGTTACATTGTAACAATAGGCCTTTTAGCCTAGTGTTGAAGGAGTTAAAATACTCGTGCGGATATTGCCGACAAGTAATTAGTCTGTTTATCATCTCATGGTATGTCTCACGAGGTAAGTAATTTTTCAACCTCTTCAAATGTTATGAGTGAGCTTGAGGCGATTTCCTCTCAGCCTAGTGGGGAAAAATTGCATAAAAGCTACTTTTTCTTCTGCTTCTAGACATTGCTGTACTTGCTTACAACAGCCTATAAAGGTTTGTAACTCCGTGAGGATGAGGGGGCTAAATTCCCCAGAAAATAAGGGCACCATTTGCGCTGTTAGCTTAACCACCTTTTCGTAGTTTACTGGCATCTTGTTTATTTTGTTTGGCTGCTCTACCTGGAAAATATCTGGCGTGCCTGGTTCTGAATTAGGCGTGATTAAGTCTGTTATTAAGTAGTTTAAGCTATTGTTTCTTACGAGAAAGTTAACTATGCCTTCTGAAACGTTTGCCTGAACGATGCTCGCGATACAAGTTTATGGATGGTCTGCTTGGAGGCGGATTTTGTTCCGCAATCGGGCTACCTGGAGGGCTTGTGCCTTCGAATGACAAGGAATTAATTGCTGTTTCAAAATCGGAACATGAAGGGCTTCGCTCTGGTGTGGGCATGAGCCGAACGGTAATTGAGTTTCTTCCGTAAGGAAAGAGAATTGGAGACTAGGTAGTTTAACTCTTTTTTTGTTTTTTTTTTTTTTTTTGAAGAATGTTTTTTGAAATTTGTTATTTCTTGTTACTTACATTATTTTCTTGAACTTACATTTACGTAGCTCAGTTTCGATGGAAATATCCTCTTTTTTTTTTTTTTTGCTTCAATTGTAGACTGGTATTAATTCAGTCTTCTGGTATCCTCAATTATAGGGTGTCGAAATTGTGGTACAAACCCGTTTTCACTCTTACTTCCTCGGGTATCCGCGTTGATCTCTTCCAGTAAATTCTTATGCACTCGTGTAGGTTCGGGGATCAAGGTTTTTCAAGTATTTGTATTGAATAAACTTCCTTGATCCTACCGGCTGCGCCAAAATTGTTAAGTATTTTCTCATATACCAAATGAGTTACTCCTAGAGTGTCTCATAAAAATATTCCTGGGGAGGTCTTCAGTCGTTGATTGGTCTGTATAGACTTTCACAGTAGTTTAGTCTTGGAGTAACTTGAATAAGCTTAGCTCCCTTTGTTTGTACGATGGAGTAGCTTGACTAAGCTTAGCTCCCTTTGTATGTATGATGATGGAGTAGCTTGAATAAGCTTAGCTCCCTTTGTATGTATGATGATGGAGTAGCTTGAATAAGCTTAGCTCCCTTTATTAATAAAAACACTGGCTTCTGTAGACTTCACTTCTTAAGATACGACTTTAGACTCACTTTTTTCTAAAAAATATAAGTATATTTATACAAATTGTTCACTTACATTTCTTAATTTCTATTTCCTGATGGCACTCGCTGCTTCATGTATGTACATATGTGCATCAATTTCCGTATTTTAACATCTTCTTCCGCAAAGTTCTTTTCGCTTTGCTATTGTTTTATTTCCGCAAAGCTCTTTGCTTTGCCATTGCTACATATATATATACACATGAATGTCAATTATGATAAAGCGGTTGCCGCCTGTTATTATGACATCATTAATGTGAACCATTCATGTTCTACCGCTGGTGCAAGGTTATCATTTTGCAACGTGAGAACTCTTGCGCGCAGAGGTATTACGCTTGATTTACCTTCAACTGATTAAGCAAGTGACGTAGGTCAGTAATGAATAGTTTTTAGCATGTAGGTATGTTTGTATCTACCTGTCTACATTTCTTTATTGCTAGGAATTGTAATTCCGCATGACGCAAGCATGACATATGTATGTATGTACATCTGTGCAATGTTATGTACGATATGTGTCTCGTTTATGGAGAATGATATGCATCTCGTTTATGGAGAATGATATGCATCTCGTTTATGGAGAATGATATACATCTCGTTTATGGAGGATGATATGCATGTAACATACCACATGCACGAAAGGCTTTGAAACTTGTAATAAATTAAATATTGATTTGCCGTATGCGAATATATTGTTTTAATAACAGTATGCACAAACAGCAAATTGTAATGTCAAAAGATTTTTTTTTTATCTGCCGTATGTGCATTAGAAATCTATATTAATATCAATCAGATCAGAATTTCTTCAGTCTGTTCTTGAACTTTGAAATGTAAACATCTCAGCTGTTACGATGTCTTCACCACTTTTTTACATTTATTTAATACAAATCATTTGAATTAAGTTAATTTTTCCAGGTTACAAAACGATATAGTTCCTTCCGAATCTACGATTCCTTCATCACCTGAAAATCCTTTCGGTAATTTTCTAATACATACGTTAATGCCTGCATCAACGTTTTAGTTCTACTGTTAAATTATTGCAACTGGTGATGACTCAGAAGTAGATCCCGATTTTGTACCGAGTTCAGTAGATCCCCTTTCATCTGTAAACACTTCTTTACAGAGATGTACATACCTTCAGTTATGAATACACCTGTTGAGGTAGCAATGGAATTTGAATTTGAATATATCATAATTTGTTTACAAACAGAAAGCGAAATCAAGCGGAATTCAAGTAGGAAGAGAAAACGTTAGCCGGAAAAGTGGAAAGCTAATGTAAGGAAAAGAATGCGAGAGGAGGGCCAGAAATATACCAATATAAAAGGAAAAATTATATCAGCTCGCAATTTACGCGAACCTTGTCCCGTTACTTGCTTTTATTTATGTACAAAGCTCTTTCCAGAAGAAGATAGAAGAAAGATTAATTCTGTATTTTGGGAGTTAAGTGATAATGAAAAGAATACCTTTTATTCCAAATTTGTGAGACATTGCAAGGAGAAGAGTTGAAAACTCAAAAAGAAAGAATAATACGTTTAATTACTTTTTAGAAACAGATAACCGGATTTTTCAAGTTTCCCGAAAATTCTTCTTAAATACTCTTTCAATTGATGAAAAACGTATTTATTATTATTTTAAAAATTTACATAATAAAGAAACTGGAATACCGCTACCTCGTAAAAAACAGAAAAATGTTAAAAGGGTAACGGATCCTGAGAAGATTAAAGAAGTGTATGATCATATTTTAAGTTTCCCTGTAGTTGATTCCCACTATTGTAGAGCTTCAAAAGGAAAAAAGTATTTAGAAGCAACATTATCTTTACAAAAAATGTATAATTTATATAAGGAGAAGTGTGCACAACCCATTTCATTAGAAGTGTATAGGAACATCTTCAACGAAAAGTTTAATATTGAGTTTCATAAACCCAAAAAGGACCAGTGCGATAAGTGTTTTTTGTATAAAAATCAGGTTAAGAATCAGGCATTTGCTTGTAATCCTGAAATTCAAGCTTCATACGATTCACGCAAACAAGAATTAAAATTACTTAAGTGTGAAAGAGATCACAACAGGCAAAATATTGATAACAAGCATGTAGTTTATGTGCTGATCTTCAATCTGTATTTCCTCTTCATTTTACTATAAACGTAAAATTAATACTTTCAATTTTACGGCAACAGCAATATTTAGCGATAAATCTAAAATTACTTTTTGCACAATATGGGACGAGTGCAACAGCGGGCGAGCTAGAAATAATATAGCAAGTGCATTAATAAAAATCCTTCGACGTTTATTAAAAGATTATCCTTTTGTAGAATATATAACAATTTGGAGTGATTCCTGTGTCCCCCAAATTAAAAACAGTATGATGAGCACATCACTTTTACAATTTTTACATGATTACCCTCAAATTAAAGAAATAGTGCAAAAATTTTCAGAACCGGGTCATTCGCTTGTTCAAGAAGTTGATTGTGTACATGGCACAATTGATAGATATTTAAAAAATGTCGAGATTCCAAGTGTTATATCATTAATTCGTTTCTTATTGTCGATGAATAGCGCAAAAACGAAGCTGTGCATAATTCAAATTACCTCTTCAGACTTCTTTTTGTATTCAAATAAATCATCCAAATTAGACTTTTCAAAAGTTCTTTATAATAAAATTAAATTCATTTGTTACAATAACACCGATCTATTTGGTCTTAAATTTAAAACGTCAGCAAAAGACATTGAATACAAACATATAAATGTAGTTCAAAAACCAACTAAAAGCAAATTATGTACTCCTAAAAATTTGTATGATTGCCATACTATTCATATAAATGGACAAACCTGGGTTTTCTTCAACACTTTCGGCTACAGCAGCAATATTCTCGGCTGTTCTTGAGCACGGGTTTTATTCTTCACATCACTAACTTGTCCCGACTGCTCGAACTTTTCTACCAATTTCTGTATTGCGGTCCGACAAGACAAGGTGCTTCACGACGACCCAAAAATGTTCGAGTTTTACGAACCGTCTCTGCCACATTTTCACCATTTTTATAGTGAATTTTAATAATTTCAATGCGTTGTTGAATCGTGTATCGTTCCATTTTTATTAATGGCGTAGTTTCTACTTGTCAAATGTCAAAAAATGACAGCTCCAAAAGTGACATCTACCAAAATAGCGGGCTAATTAAAATAACACCTCTTATTGGAAAACCCTTTACCTACAAAAATATGTCTTAAGCATAAAGTGAATGACATAAAAGCCTTTTACCTTTCCTTCCTGTTGTTGATAAGGAATATTACCAAAAAATGTTAAAAATATAAATATTTATGTTATTATAATATTATATGGCAGACTGAAGAGGCTATTTTGTTTGTTTTCGTTTTCTATTAAAAAGATCTTTATTTGTGTTAAAAATGGATATTATATTTTAAAAAATAAATAAAAATGAGTTCTTTACTATATTTTGTTCCTGTTTGTTTTGCTGTATGTGTGTGAAACAAAAATCAAATTGTGAAGAAGTGACGTATACGGCAAACTGAGCACTGATTCTCCACCCCCCCCCCCCCCTCCCCCAAAATCTTACTGGGTAAGAATATTGGTGTAAAAAATATATTTATATTTATAAAAAACATATCAAGGTATTTTTATAAGTGAGAATAAAAAAAATTTTTCGAGTGGTTTTTCGACAATTATCTTCTAAACTTAAAAGTGTGTTTTTCTCAAAACTATAGTTTGGCGTTTACGCCAAACCAATTTTCGGGTGACGAAATGTCTTAACGAATACTTAAGATGTTTCGTAAATGATAACTAACAGAGATGAATACATGGATACCATAGTATATATTATATTATATTATGTAGCAAAATGCTACACTACTCCAAACAGCGTTCAAAACTACACACCATTCGAACTAGTCTTCACAAAAAGAGTAAACCTCCCTTCTGACCTCACAGTTGCTAATCCTGAAGCCATCTATAACTACTACCTATATAGCAAAGAAGTTAAAGCTAGGTCACAAAAACCACTAAGTAAAGCAAAGCAATACCTAGAACATTCAAAAGAAATATGAAAACAAAACAGTTATATTATCTGCAAACCCCTATTAATACAAATAGGTGATCAAGTATTAATTACAGCACAAAGTAGAGAAAAATCATACCTCTTATACAAAGGACCATATAAAGTAAACGATATTGACACTGTTAATTGTATCATAGAAGACAGGAATAAGGTTAGGTCTAAGATACATAAAAATAGACTAAGAAGAAAAATCATTATACAACATAAATTTACATAGAGAGAGAGAAAATGAAATCATTAAAACAACATTAATAAAATATTATAAAAAAAACAAAAAAATGAATGTTCAAGTACAATGAAGAAAGATTGTAAATCATAAACAAAAAATATTAACGTTCATTTGTAGAAATTTTAATGAAACTAATGACTTAAGAATAGATATATACAAAGAAAGTATTAATGTACTACACTGAGCGAAGTAATTATAGGGACACATAGAAAATGTTGCTTACATGGCTTACATATTTTTATTTAATTAATTCCTTTTTATTAATTATTTATATATTATTAAAAAAAATCATATTTTTATGCGAAATATTTATAAGAACACTTCATGTTTTAGCATTTAACAAATTAAAAAAATGTAATTAATAATTGGTTATTCCTCCTTTATTCTCCTCGTTATTCTTTTCGCAGATGTGGGCGCCTGAAACTTTTACAACTGGAGGGATTCTCTTCACCTAGCCCAGTTTATATGAATGAGAGCTTAACACCATACAATAATTCTCTTCTTCACTAGAAATGGGTACCTATGCATTAGAGTGAGAGCAGAGGAGAACCTAATTAGAATCACCAGTATGCAGCAGCTTCATGATATTACTTCATACCGTCCACCGAACTGAAGCTGATCTAATAGGCAATCATTGTAGCTGATAGAATTTCAATGCTTAGTAGTAAAGTAAGTTTCATGTTCTTGTTAGTGCAGCTATTAATTAATATTACATTCATTCTTCATAGTAAAGTAAGTCATTTATTTTCACTAGTTCTGCAATTATCTTGTCGCGATTTTGATTTAACTAAACTTAGTTCTTTACCTTCTTATTCCTGCTGTGTAGTTTTTCCCTTCTTTCGCTCGTCTTGTTTATGTGTGATAATAATGAGTTTAGTTGGTATTGCATTGATGGTGGCCTTGGGGAGTATGGATGTGAGGAGTTTGTCAGGTCTGGACAGGGTGAGAACAGTGCTGAATATCTTGTGTAAACAATCAGGTGGTTTGAAGGTTTGTATGCTCAATGCACGAAGCATCAGAAATAAGATTGATGACCTCTGTGAGATTTTCTCTACTTCAGATATCCATGCAATCTTAATTAGCGAAACATGGCTAAATAATAGTATACCATCATCACTCCTAGCTATCCCAGGATATAAACTTTTCCGCAATGATCGCAAACCTAGAATCGGGGGAGGTGTGGCAACTTATGTAAGGGATTATTTTAAGTGTACACAAATTTTTAGCTCGGGTAATCCTGGAATGGAATTCTTATGCTTAGAGGTTGCAACTCTAAGCCATAAATGTGTGCTGCCAGCCGTTTACTGCCCGCCGGACATTTTCAGCCCTGACAGTGTGATTGAATTTGAAAATTGCATATCGGATATTACCCACCGTTATTCTAACGTCATAGTAGGTGGTGATTTCAATGTAAATATCCTCCGCCATAACCATTTAAGCAACCAGTTTTTGTTTTCTATGCAATCTGTTTATCTCAATGTGATCAATTCTTGCCCCACCTATTTTAACACGAACAATCCTTCGTTGCTTGATCTGATAATGACCTCAGATCTGTCAAAAGTACTACTGCACAACCAAATCAGTCCTACTAGTACAATGGACCATGATATCCTTTTTCTCAGCTATGACCTAGATTAATTCCCTGGTATTTCAAATAGCAGCTATTCTTATTATGATTATAATAACATAAATGTAGAAGCCCTTACTGAAGAATGTGTTTATTTACCTTGGAGCTCCATAACCGACTCTATATCTATAGATTCTCAAGTTGAAAATATCACAACTCTAGTTAAATACTTATTTGATAAATATGTCCCACTTAAAACACGACGTAAGCGATCCTCTGGTTGCCCATGGTTTACTAGAGAGGTTAAAGTGCTCATAGCAGAGCGTGAATACTTATACCACATATATAGGCGGCTTAAAACAAATTCAGCTTTATTAGCTTATCGTATTGCATGTAACAAGACAACTGCAGCAATTAGAAGAGCTAAATATGTTTATCACAGCTCAAAGCTTAATCCTAATCTCCCTACTAAAACCCTATGGAGAAATTTGCGGAAGGTCTGTGTTTATGGGGAAGATAAAGTTCAATGTGATATAACCCCCAAAGCCTCAATTCCTTTTTCACTGCGCTCAACAATCCCTCCATTGAAGCACTACATGGTCAGTCCAGCAGAAACAGTAATAGCGTGGCTTTACCTCCAGTCGCATCGGATTTTGGTGACTTTTCCTTTCGTCCTGTTTTCCCTGATGAACTGGTTTCTGCTATTTTTTCCATAAAATCTGAAGCAATTAGCCCGGATAATCTACATCCCCGCTTTATTAAGCTGCTGCTGCCACTTATAACAAAATACATCTTGCATATAGTGAACACTAATGTCTTTTTCTTTTCCCCGAAGCTGGAGGATTGCCTCGGTCTTGTCACTACCGAAGAAGTCGTCTCCAAAAATTCCAAGCGATTATCGCCCTATCAGTGTCTTATGCTTTCTAGCTAAAGTGTTGGAAAAGCTAATGTACCTGCAAATTGTTGATTATGTCGAGAATAATCGGCTACTATCGCCATACCAATCAGGTTTCCGTTCAAATCATAGCTGTGAGGCAGCGGTACTGAAAGTATCCACAGATATTAGAGCTGCCCTCGATGAGGGCAACTTCACAGCTCTAGTATTACTTGACTTTTCGAAGGCTTTTGAATGTGTTGACCACAAGTTTCTACTGTCCAAACTAACTCGAGAGTTCAATTTCAGTACATCTGCAATATCATTGGCCAATAACTTTCTCCATGACCGCTATCAGTATGTCAAAGCTGGGCTAACGGTATCGAGTTTGCTGCCCACTCTACGTGGTGTGCCCCAAGGCTCAGTTCTCGGCCCATTATTGTTCAGTCTCTACATCAACGAACTTCCCAAAGTAGTACATGATGTTACTGTACACTTGTACACTGATGATGTGCAAGTGTACCTAAGCAGACCTATGGGACTCTCAGAGGATTGTATTGAGCGTATCAATCGCGATATTATCAGAATTGCCGAATGGTCATCACGTAATGGGCTGTTGCTCAACGCTGAAAAATCAAAATCTATTGCGTTCTATAGTGGTATCTATGATATAGATGATATCCCTCCACTGTTTTTAAACGATGTCGCTATTCCTTATTTAAGAAAAGCGGTAAATCTGGGTATTGTTCTGAATCAGGACATGAGCTGCTGCGATTATGTAAGCTCGGTAAAATTATGCTGGGTTGAGAAGATTGTGGCTTTGCGCAAAAATTTTATCTACAAACATCAGAATGAAACTAGTTAAAGCGTTAATTTTACCCCACTTTACTTTTGGAAGTATGATATATCCTAATTTGGATAGCAGCTGTCTCCGAAGAGTCGAAGTTGCATTTAATGATTGCATCCGTTTTATTTTTGGTCTAAGAAGGTATGATCATATCTCAGCATATAAAAATCTGCTTCTTTGGTGCTCTCTATCCGCATATCTAAAGCATAGAGCTCTGTTTTTCCTATACAACTTACTTCACAATGGCAAACCAGAATACCTTCGAGAGCTTTTCCGAACTGTTATGGTCGTAGCGTATTGCATATAGCAATATGCTACACGTACTGTAGCGTGTATATCGGCTGCTGTCCACAGCGGAAAGCGAACGCACCCGACCGAGAGAATTGCATTTCCTCACGTTCAGGCGCCATGTCGACGTGACAGCTAAAAAGAAGAAGAAGGTCGGTGACAAGTTTTTCCGGGACTGTGTGATAGACTGAATGGATCAGCGAATTTTGTTTCTAAAATAAAAATAAAAACAAAGGGACTTTGGACGATTGTGCCACCCAAAGTCAATGGGAGGATGGGGCTTGGCAAGGAAGGCATGTCATCTGCGCCTTCCATGGAATGCAGGTAAGTGACGTAAGGGTCCCCTCAGGACCGAGTGTGTGCTAGGCTTGGTGTAAGTAGGCACGAAAATTTTTTGATTATGGGTGATGACAAGCGGCAGGTTATTTCGGGAACGCCCCCACACTCTCCGCCACCCTTAGCCGAGGTGCTAGCGTGCCGCCCTGTGCTATCGCTGTCATCGAGTGATCTGTCAGCTCATGCTGACAGTTTGGACTACACGTCCTGACCAATCACTCTCAACCTACTTCCATAACAAAATGGCGCCCAACGTGGGGCCACCTCAATTAGACTTCGGTGGTCTAAGTATAAATTTTACTGGGGACTGGCACTCTGAGCGATATGATCATCTGGTATCTGCTAGTTTATTGACGTCAAGTCTCATATCCAGTGGAAGTTATATGTGGACCTGGATCTAATTGGTTTTTGTTGAGAATTTTTGTAGAGTAAAGTTTTTGAAAGTTTTTGAGATTTTGAATTTATGAATGATTAAAGTAACGTAATATTTTGAAAGTTTTGTTTTTGAATTGAAGCTCGACTCTAGGGTTGACTTTGGTCAAGCCTCGAGTCCGAACAATTGTTTAGCTTTTTGAATTTTGGAAGTTTTTTTGGATTTTTTTTTAATGATCTTTCCCGCTGGCGTTCTGCCATGGAAATGGTAGGTGGCTTCACAAAATTTTTTTGGATTGTGTTCTCGCGGACAATTGTTCTGTTGGCCAACTGGCTGGACAGAGTTATGAGTCTGTGAGACGACTTTTTGGCTTCCAGCTAATTAGTTGACCAGATTCATGACTCTGCCCAGCTGGCGAACTATCTGGACATGAGGATCCGGTGAAGAGGAGAGGAAGAGTTCTCTGAGGGTGGGAGTGATGCTGGAGATTTTCAGTAATCAGGAGTTGGCATACTGCTAACTGCCTGGCTGAAGAATCTCTAGTAGCATTCTCAGCCTTTGACACCTCCAACTTGACTTTTCCCAGAGTTCTGTGAGAACCCAACCAAATCTTTCATGCACCACTCACGTCACTTGCCTATATCCTGCTTTTGACCTAGGAAGAGAGAGAGCGACCTGACCTCTTATGTGAGAGTTAGCTTCGGGAAGTGAGGGAGAAATTGTATGATCTTTGTTAAAGAATTTTTTTTTTTGAAACGCTTGAATTGCTTTTTGGATCCTTCGTACTTTTCAGAGTTTTTTTTTTTTAAGATTTTTATTCGACGAGGCTGTTAACGCTTCCCGACATTGGTTTTTTCTTGGAATTCATTCTTTACACTATCTCGATTTGAGAAGCCTTAATTAACTTTTCGAATCCTTGTTTTTCGAAATTTTTTTTCAATTTCTTCGAACGTTTGGGAGAACTTTTGTCTGAATTTGAGTATCTCGCCCAAAGCCTTCGACTTTAAAATAGTATTTAGCCATCATCAGTGAAGAGCGTGTCTCTTCCAAACGTGCAAACTTCTAGAATTTTTTTGGGATAACCATCCTAAACCCTGGTTTGACAATTTTTACCTGACTTACGTCTAAATTCACTATGGCTGCAGTGAGGACACCACCTCCAGCGACAAACGGTATGACAATGCTGCCTGAACCATGTTCTATCTGCCGGGACGCTAGCTGGTCAGTCGATCGGAAGCCGGTCAGGACTGTATGCGAGCATATTTTCCACCAGGCATGCCTGCAGCATTGCATAGGTGAACATTCTAGTTGTCCTAACTGCCGACGTCATATTACGCAACAGGACTTCAGTGAATATTCTGGTGCAATCCCAAAGAGACCGAAGAAGGTGAAGCCCGCGAAATCGACAAGGCGCGACTCATTGCCAAACCGTAACTTTGACCTGCCACCCTCTAATCGACGATCGTTGTCTCCAGGAATGCCTGACTTACATTCAAGGACTTTTGTAAACCCGAGTCCTCGACGTGATAGTCCAGCGCGCACAGCTCAAGACCACAACACCTCAGCTGCTACGGATGCGCTGATAGCAGGCTTGAGCATAAAGATGGAAGACCTAATAAATCGAGGCCTCCAGCAGGGTTTAAATGTTTTGCGGTCTGAGTTAGGAGACGATATCAGACAACAAGTAGCAGCAGCAATGCCGCCAGAAGCAATCAGAGGCCGTCAAATGATTTCCCTAATAGGGGAAGACCATCTTTTAGGAGACCATCACCACCTTTTGGTCAATCTTTTGGTCCACCTTTTGGCCAACCTATAAATCAGCCCAGACCGAATCTTATACCACCTCAACTACCTCAACCTCCACCACCTATGCGTGCTCCTGCTAATGTAGGATACCGACGATCAGGCAGTCCAATAAGGAGATGGAACCTGACCTATAATGGGAATAACTCGGAACTCTCAGTCGACGAGTTCATCTTCAGAGTCGAAGCGCTCACGCACTCCGCTCTTGAAGGGGATTTTGGGTTATTGGTCAGGAATATGTTAACGCTACTGACAGGACCAGCTAAGGACTGGTATTGATCGGTACTACGTCAAAATCCATTTCCAACTTGGGACGTCATTAAGACGGGATTGTATACCGAATGGGGAACGCCGAAGGATGATTTGAAAACTAGATTTCAACTGAAGTCAAGAAAACAAAAGCCTGGTGAACTGTTCCCAATGTATCACCACCATCTGGGGTTGCTGCGCGATCAGTTACAGAACGCTATGCCGGACCAAGAATTTCTGGAGATTATCAAATCGAATCTCTTGCCGGAGATTCAAGAAAAAATCTGTCTGCATCCTACTGATACGATAGGACAGCTGAGATCGCTGGTCACGCGTATCCAAGCTACACAGACACGTATTGCGACAGCTGGAAGCTGGAACCTTTACCGGAACCAACGAGTGCATGAAGTTGATAATTTTCCGACATTAGAACCTGAACTGGCATTAGCGACAGGAAATGACAACAGCCTAGGTGATATATCTAGTTTTTCGACCAAACACTCTATTGTATGCTGGAACTGTGACCAGTCCGGTCAATGTTATCAAGATTGTAGACAAGAACGACAAGTTGTGTTCTGTTATGGATGTGGACGGAAGAACACCTTCAAGCCAGATTGCATTCAATGTCAACAGAAAAACTTCAGACGGGTCGGGAATACCACCACCTCTTTCCGACCAACGTTGACATCACGAGTAACTAATGCAACGAACCCTCCAGTTCAAGCTGTGAACAAGGAGGAAGGTCCGCTCCATTAGTAGACACTAACGATAACTCCCTGATATGTCCTCTGATATCATTCAGTGACTCTGATGATATCAGAAATACACCTGATTGTACGATTACGTCATTGATAGAGGCGGAGAACTGAGAACTGAGAAATGAGACCGAAAAGAAAACGATCAACCGTTCGTTGGCGGGAATACTGTCGACGAATGAAACAAGAAAAAAAAAACTGGCACAGATTTCCGTGTCGATGCCAGACGACATTCGACCGTACGCCGAAGTAAAGCTGCTCGGGCGAACTGAGAATGGATTACTTGATAGTGGTGCCACTGTCAGTATTCTAGGCCAGGGAGCTCTCGAGAAGCTTGCGGAAGCAGATGTCGAATGGAAGAAGTATCGGACACAGGTCCAAGTAGCTAATGGTGCCATGACGACTGTTCATGGTCATGTGAACTTGGACGTCACTTCCCGTGGTAAGACCCAAAACGTGCGTTTTTACGTGGTTCCTGGGCTCACACAGGCACTATATCTGGGAATAGACTTCTGGCGTCTATTTGGGTTGGCTCCAGATGTCCTGGCTAATAGTCGCAGAAGTGAATTCAAGTGGAATAGCTACCTCTGACACCGACTGCCACATCCTTTCTAGTTTCGATCAGCAACGCTTAGAAGCCACAAAACAGCTTTTCCCCTCTTTCGCCTCGTTAGGCCTTGGGAAAACATCACTGGTCACTCACAAAATTGAAACGAATGACGCCGCCCCGATAAAACAGCGCCTTTATCCGATCTCGCCGGCAGTGCAAAGTTTGATGGATGCTGAATTGGAGCGAATGCTATCACTGGGTGTGATAGAGGAGAGCCAGAGTCCTTGGAGCTCTCCAGTTTTTCTGGTAAGGAAGCCGGGAAAGGTCCGGCTCTGTTTTGACGCCGCTACCGCAGACAGACGCACTTCTTAGTCGACTTCCTCCGGCAAATTACATAACGAGCCTGGACCTGAAACACGCATTCTGGCAGATCCCACTGAACGCTGATTCCAGATTTCACAGTACCTGGTCATCCTCTCTATCAGTACACGGTGATGCCATTCGGCCTATGCAACGCTCCACAAACTATGTGTCGCCTCATGGATAAAGTCATTCCTTTTGATCTTCGTGAGAACGTTCTCGTCTATCTAGACGATTTATTAACTGTCTTCAGACTTCAATGCTCATCTCACGCTGCTAGCCCGTGTAGCGGATTGTTTGAGGAAAGCTGGCCTTACTATCAACGTCGAGAAGAGTAAGTTTTGTATCAAGGAGACTAAATACTTGGGATTCATTGTAGGAAAGGGAGGTATGAGAACTGACTCTGACAAAATTTCCGTCACCTAAAACTGTTTGGCAGGCCCGACGCCTACTAGGTATGGCGGGATTGTATAGACGGTTCATCCCAAACTATGCTGATTTGACTGCCTCCATTACAGACACCTTGAAAAACCCGAGTCAGTTCAAATGGACACCTGAAGCCCAGACGTCTCTTGATCTTTTAAAGAAGAAACTTACTTCTGCTCCGTTGCTAGTGAGTCCAGACTTCACCAAACCGTTCGTTATCCAGTGCGATGCGAGCCAACAAGGTATTGGAGGAGTGCTGCATCAACTAGATGACGATGGCCACGAGAAGCCAATAGCCTACGTCTCGAAAAAGTTGAACTCAGCACAAAGAAATTACACCGTCACAGAGCAAGAATGCTTAGCTGCAATCTTGAGCGTACAGAAATTCCGGGCCTTCATAGAACTTATGCCGTTTAAGATAGTGACTGATCATGCGAGCTTGAAATGGCTGATGTCTCAAAAGGACCTCAGCGGTAGACTTGCACGGTGGAGTCTGAAGCTTCAGGGCTTCGACTTCATTATTGAGCACAGAAAAGGAAGCCTGAACGTCGTCCCTGATGCGCTGTCACGCATTCATTGTGACAGCAAACACAAACGAAGATCCTGGTCCGGAAGTTGACCTTAGTTCGCCATATTTCAACTCGTTGGAATATGAGGAACTGAGGCATAAGGTTAAAACGACTTCTGGCAAACTACCAGATCTTAGCGTCAGGGATGATTTTGTTTATATCCGGACTGTTCCGATAACAGGCGATCCTATTCAGGAGGAAGAAGCTTGGAAGCTTTGGATTCCACGAGGGCTTGTCAACGACGTCATTTCAAGGGCTCATGATCCGCCACTAGCTTCACACGGAGGTATAGGGAAAACACTGGAACGTCTGCGAAGACATCTGTACTGGCCACGAATGACAGTTGATGTCAGAAACTACGTAGGCGCCTGTGACGTGTGTAAGGAAACAAAGGCTCCTAATACTATTTTGCGACCACCTATAAGAGTCCAGTCTGAGACAGAACGACCATGGCAAATGCTGTACATTGATTTTCGAGGTCCATATCCTCGGTCAGTAAAAGGAAACGTCTGCATCTTAATAGTTCTTGACCACTTTTCTAAATTTCCACTTCTCAAACCTATGAGAAAAGCGTCTACGCTCAATGTATGCCAATTCATTGAGACTGAAGTGTTTCACGTGTTCGGAGTCCCGGAAATGATCGTCTCGGACAATGGAGTCCAGTTTTGCTCGACTCAGTTCACCAGATTACTGGATAAGTATGGGGTGAAACACTTGCGAACGGCAGTTTACTCGCCGCAAGCAAACGCCTCAGAGCGAGTAAATAGGTCTCTATTATCGGGGATTAGAGCATATATTAAGAAGGAACACACGAGATGGGATGAGAAACTAAGCCATGTAGCTAGTTCCCTCAGGAGCTCTTTCCATCAAGCTACTGGTTTCTCTCCCTATCGAACACTCTTCGGTCAATAAATGATTGAACATGGCAGCTCCTATTCCATCTTGAGGAGCCTTGGAACTCTTAATGAGCCATTGAGAGTAGACGCAGAAGACAAAATGAGATTGATCCGTGCGAGAGTGCAGGAAAACTTACAACACGCATTCGAACAGAGTTCACGAGCCTACAATCTCAGGGCGAAACCTGTCGAGTTCAAAGTTGGTTAAGAAGTATTTAGACGGAATTTTGCCCAAAGCAATTTTCAGCAGCAGACCAGTGCAAAACTGGGACCGAAATTTGTCAAAGTTCGAGTCAGAGCCAAGAAAGGAAATTCTCTATACGAGCTTGAAGATATGCGGGGAAAACTGTTAGGTGTCTATCACGCCAAAGACATCAAGCAGTGACCATCATTGTGAAAATATCGTCTATACCTATTGTCGTTTATTCCTGGTAGCCCTAATAAGGCATCCAACCAGCTTCACTGGCCAACTAAAGGATGCCAATGTGCCGCTTAGGACATTCCCAGCCTAGCGGCCGACATACCTTTTGGACAGTAGTGCAATTTTTCCCCTTTTTCCCCTACGCACTAGCATAGTAATGCTACTCTATATTAATCCCCTCCTACATGGTAACCCTGCGGCACATAGCCTGTCGCAGGTATCCCACCTGAATATATGTCTCTGAAAATTTTAGGATGAGTCAGCATGTCACTACTTCGACAACGCCTTGGAGACACACCCCTGAACAATCGCCAGTCGGAGATCAGAGTGAGATGTTGAGCCGGGAAAGCTTAGTGATCAGTTCTTTAGGTTACTGATCGCAAGGCTTCCTCAGCATCTCGGTGAGGGAAGGCAGAGAGACATCGACAGGCCGGATTTTTTGGGTTACCGGTCTGTCGATGTAACTTTGGCTTCCTACACGGAGAAGGATGTCGATGTCTGGTCCAAGACTAACGAGACCTCGGGGATGTGTCCTCGATGCGTCATCGATCAAGTAGAGCCCGAGTGATGAGGAATATGCAGTGGGTCTTGGTTCGAGACACACATTGAGCGCCCGCAGTGATGAGGCCTATGTTTAAGACCGGCTAGCTCAGTCGACCATTTTTCAGCGTTGTCTGAACCATGGGTGGCGCAGACCACTCTGCCCTGTTATGGTCGTAGCGTATTGCATATAGCAATATGCTACACGTACTGTAGCGTGTATATCGGCTGCTGTCCACAGCGGAAAGCGAACGCACCCGACCGAGAGAATTGCATTTCCTCGCGTTCAGGCGCCATGTCGACGTGACAGATTAAAAGAAGAAGAAGGTCGGTGACAAGTTTTTCCGGGACTGTGTGATAGACTGAATGGATCGGCGAATTTTGTTTCTAAAATAAAAATAAAAACAAAGGGACTTGGACGATTGTGCCACCCAAAGTCAATGGGAGGATGGGGCTTGGCAAGGAAGGCATGAAATCTGCGCCTTCCATGGAATGCAGGTAAGTGACGTAAGGGTCCCTTCAGGACCGAGTGCTAGGCTTGGTGTAAGTAAGCACGAAAATTTTTTGATTATGGGTGATGACAAGCGGCAGGTTATTTCGGGAACGCCCCCACACTCTCCGCCACCCTTAGCCGAGGTGCTAGCGTGCCGCCCTGTGCTATCGCTGTCATCGAGTGATCTGTCAGCTCATGCTGACAGTTTGGACTTCACGTCCTGACCAATCACTCTCAACATAAGTACTTCCATAACAGAACGTCGATATCTCCACGCAATCTAAATATTACAATTCCAAGATTTAGGAGACTTATAATGGAGGGTTCTTTTCTAGCACTCAGTGTGTTGGCACCATCAATGCTTTTAAAAAACTCATTAGGGTTCACATATTATGAATACAAACTTTATGATTTATTACACTTTCTCTACACAGCAGAAAAAAGACTGTTCTTTCTTTTCTCTTCTTTTTCTTTCTTTACTTTTACTTAGCTAATCAGAGATTAATTATTGTATTTTACATATTTTCTTTTTAATTTGAATTTTCTCAGTTTTAGTTGTTATGTTGATGTAGATATGCTAAGAAATATTGGTTGTATTGGTTTAATACAGTTTTCTTATTATTTATTTTTTATAGTATATTTGCTTTTTATAGTTTACTTTCTATTTTTGTAGTTTAATTCTTTTTTATATATATATTTTTTTTCTTTCTCTTTTGTTGTTGAACTGCTTTCTATAATATAATACACTAGCACCTTTCTAGTTAAGTACAGCCAAAAGATTTGTAATCTTGTGTACATTTTTTCCAAAATAAAATTATTATTATCATTACCTGCTGTAATCGATTTGGCATCGAGTTAAATAGTTTTTGAATAATCTTCTGATCGATCCCTGCTCATTCATCTTCAATTTGTTTTTTTAATTCTTTAACAGTGTTAAATTGCCTTCCTTCTTTGTATACCGCTCTGCTCAAAATCACCCAAACATTCTCAATCGGATTGAGATCCGGGCTACATGCTGGCCATTGTAAGACAGGCATTTTCTTCTCTTTTAAATACTTCTTTGTTTTCTTGGCTGCATGTATAGCGGCATTATCATGTTGAAATATTGAATGTTTCCCAAAAACGTTACAATTTTCACTAAACATATGTAACGTCATCCAATAATTCTACGTACTTCTCAGCATTCATTTTTGTAGATATAAAAAAATACCAGTCTTGGATTAATAGCTGATTCCAGCCCAAATCATCACAGTCCTTCCCCCAAAGTTTGGGCTTAATCGCGTTTGTTGATTTTTCCTTTTATCGTGCCAGTAATGCTGCTATCCATCAGGACCATCAAGGTTGAACTTCTTTTCATCACTAAAAATGATGTTTGCCCATTCTTCGTCCCAAAATTGGTATTTTTCGGCAAAGTCCAACCTATCCTTCTTATGCCTTTCTGTAACTTTTGGTTTGGGAATCCTTTTCTCCATTCCAAGTTGTCATTACTTTTCAAAATTTGCTGAACTCGTCGAACACTAATTGGCAACTCCATTTCATGGCAGATTTTTGATGCGCTCTTTCCACTTTTGGATACTTCATTAAAAAAATGTATCGTTTAGTTTTAGGTGATATTCGCGATTTTGGCCCTCGTTTCTTGTTTTTAACAAGTTTATCTTTTGGTTTTAAGAAATGGTGAACTGCAGCTTTCGACCTTCCAATTTTTCCAGATATTTCACGAATACTTAGGCCACATTCCTTATAAGCAAGCACTTCGCCTTGTTCTTCATGGGTTAATAGTTTTCCACGCGGCATTGTGACGTACTACAAATTATAAAATGTATCAAATCTCTATAAAATCAACATTCAAATATACCTTATATACTTAAACAAAAAATCGAAAATCAAGTGTCGATAAATTATTTTAAAAAAATTTCAAGTTCCCTGTCCCTAAAATTATTATCATTTACACTTTGATGAGTAATCCAAAATATTGTGCCCGATTCTGAGAAAAATAAAATCAAACTGTAATAAGAGGAATTCTTTGAGGCGTTGTTGCAACATTTATAAATAAATTTCTAGATTTAAGAAATTGCTAATCAGTAGAAGTATTTAAGATGTCCCTATAATTATTTCGCTCAGTGTATAAACTGTAAGTAAATTTTGATAACCTAAATGTTCACTATTACATAATTTAATCCATTTATTCTATAATTTAAAAAAAAATGTTTCTTTTCTTATTGTGAAAGCACGAAGGCCTCATGATCGTTTTTAAAATCAATTTTTTTTTCCTTTAAGGTGGAGAGTGTGATATACCTACCTACGTATATACCTACAGAATCACCTACTTACATACCTAACTACATACTCACCTGCATTCAAAACATTACGATATAATGACATACTTATTTGCCAAGCACAATAAGTAATCATAACATTAAAATACTCCCGATGTACAATAAACACTTGTCGTACATAAAGAAATATGAGACACAGCAAATTACGCTGTACACTACATGAGTAGGTCACCCTTACTCAATACGCGGAATGAATCATAGTAAACAAACGAAATCAATTAACGTGACCCACTAAAGTGGCGCACAAGAAACAAGCAGTGACGAAATATCAATCACTGATCGCGATTAAGCATGAGGGCTTCGATGTAGAACTATTAAGAAATAATCATTTCAATTTAAGTAATCGTAAGCTAATCTCTAATTGTATAAATAAGCTAAGAAAATATAATAAAGACACAGTAGAACAGTTGAACCGTTGAATATATCATTTACACAGTTCAAGATATCAGTTCTACAGTGGAAGTCAAAAGTATTCAGACGTCTTTCATTTATTGGAGTTATGCTTAATTTAGCTACTCCCAACTAACTTTAGGAGTTATGCTTGTTTAGCTGCTCCTCTCCTTCGTCTTGGAGTTATGCTTATTAACTAATCCGCATCATCCTAAGACAGCTAGAACAACTTACAAACGCCACTTGGCGACCATGAATTAAATCATTTTCCACCACGTTTAAACCAATTTTCACTACACAATATCCATCATGATCAGCCTCAAGGAACAACGTAAAGCAGTCTCATTACAATATACAATTTGTAGAAATAATTTTTATTTTTTGTATAAACTTTACAATAATAATACTTGATATAATAATATAATATACATAAATAGTAATTTTAAATTGCAATAAATAGTAGCTTATAGCTTTATATCACACTACACATACTTTCTAAATTTTTGTTCTTACCTTCAAACCTTAAGAATATATCTTCCAACGTTGTTTCATTTATAGAGTAATCTTTCAGAATATTTTTGTTTTCCGTGAAAAGTGTCTCAACCTTGCTGAGCACTTCCGACCAAACTATATTTTTCTCATGTACGAAATAAGTAACTATGCCCTAAAATAATGAAAAATATCATAAAAAAAAACTTTGTTGGCTAAAGAATTTTAGTTACCGCATGCTGCTCTTTAAATTCACAAGTAAACACCCTTTGTATTATGGCGCTAAGCGCTGAAGGAATTTCTTCTATGTAATCTGTATCTAAACGGAATGAAAGGGTAAAACCAGATCCATATTTTACCTTAAGAGCAGGAATAAATCCCAAGCACTCGAATTGACCATTTGCCATGATCGCTAAGCGATTGCAAAGATGTTCACATTCATCCATACTATGAGAGAAAAAATTTAATGATTTAAGTGATTTAGTGTTTTAGCTTTTTCACCTGTGTGATGTAAGTACAATTGTTTTATTTTCTTTTTGAAAATCTTGAATACATTTCCACATGAAACGTCGTGATATTGGATCAACTCCTGTTGTTGGTTCATCCAAAAATAGTACCGCAGGGCTGCCAATCTGTAAGGTGATATATATGTAAATGTAATAGGCAAAAGTGTTAAGTAGTTGGATTTTTTTTTTGTGTCTTCCATTTTTTTTTTGTGTCTTCCATTTTTTTTCTTTGCAGCCTCAGCAAAATTGGTTTTTTTGTATTGATTTCGGTATGCAGCCTGACATGCCCGTTAAGAGTTGAATTTAATGCTTTATATCTGTTGAGGGTAGCAGCCGACTTGAGTAGACATTGGAATAAATACTGAACGAAAAATTCCAGCTGCGGTTGGTAAAAATACTTTTAATTACCACCCTTAGCGTTTGTTATTTTTTAAGCTGTACAACCGCTGGACAGACTGTTGTATGGTAGTCCACAGACGATACAACTGTTGGACCGATTTCTTCCGTCGCATATACAACAGCAGTTTGCCTGTACGCACATCTAACATCCAACCAAGCTTGCGATCGTGAATGGTTCGTATAATTGGCCCACACACCATACAACGATTGTACGCCAACATGAATTGGTACAACAGTTGGACCGACAGTTGTATCGTGTGTGGGCCGCATTAAGCTCAGTAAAATTATTTGTTTTAAAAGTTTGCTTCTGAAACCTTTGGTAAGAGTATTCTTTGCTCTTTGCGGCTCTGTTTATACACACATAAAAGTTATTTTTAAAAGACGAAGGACAATAGGCGAAATATTTGCATCAAAAATTCAATTTTCGACTTTGATGCTCATAATTCGAATGGTTTCATCCAATTCTTCATAGAAAACTTTTCAGACTCACTCTTATTATTCTACTATTTGCTTAGCATGTTGAATAAGGAAGGTGCGTGTGCATGAAAGAATGAAATTGAATGTCAGATTTCAGTAGGAATTTTTAAACAGGCTAAACCAAAGATCTAGACAAGGCAAGTGGTGTGTGATTTTTTTCACTATGATATCTTCTACTCCGAAAGACAGATGCTTGGATTTTATTCTTCAATTTTTCCAGGTAGACAAATTCATTTGTAATTTTTGATTTGAAATCATCTGGGTCGTATAAACCTGAAATTTTAACGTTGGGTTTTTCTGACAAAGAATTTTACAGGCACACAGCTTGGACTTCAATTTACTCTTCTACGATCCAACCCAGATGACTTAAACACGAAAATTACAAAATGTATTTATTTGCATGGGAGAAAAAAAATGATTGTCGCCATTCTTCGAATAGAAAAATCGCAAACTCCCTGACTGGTGTAACGTCTCGGCCGAGCTAACAGCAATCTGGGAGACAGCTAGGTGTGCAGTCAATCAGGAGGGCACCACGACGATCTTCTCGGATAGCCTGTCAGCGATCAAAGCCATACAAAACTTAAACAACAAAAACGCCCTGGCGGCCAACGTCAGAGCCACGTTGCAAAATGGCAGAATTTGAATCGCCTGGTGCCCTGGCCATGTAGGCATACCGGGAAATGAAAAACCAGATTGCCTGGCTAAACGCACAGCTACGAGCGAGGAGTCCACTATTTTTCCTCCAGCACTCAAGGCAGTGATCTAGCACACAAAACAGATCCGCGAATCCTGCAGGCAACAAGCATGGAGCAATTCCAACAATTTCCTGGCGAGCCACCATAAGAGCATCAATCGCCCGAACATGCTAGATCTTCCGAGGCGAACCATGATTAAAATGGCTAGAATCAGACTGGGTCATTTCATGGGCACCAAAAATTACCTTTTCAGAATGCAGCAGTGTCCAACGTGCAACTTCTGCGTCAATCCGCCGCTCACAGTCAAACACATCTTCTACGAGTGCGGGGAACTACTCAGACAACTACACGAAAGAGGAATACCGACAGGACCAATGGATTTTCTCAAATATACGAGAGAAGACACGAACGTACTTTTCCCTAAACTCAAACACTACCTAAGGACAAACGGACTAACCACTAGACTATAACGTATATACGAAAAAAAAACCGAATACAAAGTCAAGGAATTCCAAAAGCTACGTACTGTATCTGTATTAGAATTATGTTTGAAATTACAAGTATAATTTACGTACTGTATCTGAATTAGAATTATGTTTGAAATTACAAGTATAATTAGAGATCAGCGCAGCAATAGAATCATGAATTGTATATTTGGATAGAACTGTGCTAAGAATTAAGCAGCAAGAATTACCACCAATTGCCAATTGTATTTACAGTATATAACCCAAACTCATCATTAGGATTGCTAATACTGAAACACAACTAGAAGTAACCGTTAAAATTAGAATTGTAGATCATAGAAAATATGTAGTAGAATCTCAACTAGAATTAAAATCACCTAAATAAATATCTGGCAGAGCCCGGATAGCCTCGACGTCGTGGGCCAAAACTTTATTGTACTAGGCTTAAGTTAAGCTTAACGTTATGCAATAAAGCAATATTAAATTAAATTAAATTAAATTAATTAAAGACATCATACACAGCGTATTTTGTCTCTTTTAGTTCTAGTTTGATTTCATCTCTAATTGCTGAATACCTGAATACACAGCGTATTTTGTCTCTTTTAGTTCTAGTTTGATTTCATCTCTAATTGCTGAATACCTGAATTTTCTATAGTTTTTATGCTTTTACGATCATGCATCGGATGTAGTTAACCTTGCTTCTCCTCTTATCTGAAGGCATGTTATTTCTGTTATAATCTTTTGACAAAGATATAATTACTAAGAATTAAGTATATCACTACAATGTCAGCACACCAAACCTATGTCACTCACAACTATTTCAAGTTAGCAAAGGGTTGAAATTTATAAAAAGTTCAGAAAGTCACAAAAATCACTGGCTTTCTATAGTTGTTATTGTATGGAGTGGAAAAATGCATATTTGCAATCTACAACTAAAGGAACCATTAAAGGAATTTCAAATTTAGAAAAATTCTGTATTTTTGAAAAAAAAAAAATGATCTATTTTATATCGACCGATTCTGGTTGTTAAACTAGTAGAATCTTGCCAGTTAGTCTATGGAAAGCTACCCTCCCTTTAAGGGTCTGAAAAATATTTATACAATTTTTAATTTTTGGGGGAAAAGGGTTACTACTCTCAAATACAGATTTATATATTTTCCTCCGCCCCTCCAATTATTTCACTGCTATCATATTGCCTTTTAGGCGAAGTGCTAGAGGTGTTTAGGGGCTAAACTCCCTGAACAAAATAAAATAAAAAAATCACGATTTTCCTTCAACATACACCTACCTTTAAATGTTTTTATTCCCACCCACAGGCACCTAATTTATATCGCCAACATTTACGTCATACATCTTTCCGATGTACTCCGACCCGATAGAAATGTTATAACATTAACTTTTTCAAGACCTTTTCTCTCAGCTTAGAAGAAAAATTTGAAAGAACAGAAAATTCATTGAAATTTCATAAAAAATAATATAGCGATAAATTATAATAAATATATATGTAGCTGCAATAGTATACACCCGCACAGCTCGCATGACGTAATAATCCCATGATTCAGTCAAAAGCATGGGAAAAGGAACAATATAAACAATATAACATATAGATATGGTATGCACATGCATGCTTGCTTTCGTTTATTATGTGCTCCTACATTAGATCGTGCAGGTCCTTAGATTTATTGAGACTTGATATCTATATAGAAATGTTATCTATGGTAAAAGGATAAATCTCTTCACTAATTAAATGTGAAAATTTCCATTTTCGATGGCAACAAAATTGGATAATTTATTATCACTGAATACTGAAATGCAACGCTCAGCTAATTAGTTTGCTAATACGTTAAGAGTTTTTCTTAGTTAATTTCTGATTTTCAATAAGTTTTACATTTTTCATAATAATTATAATGTATATATGTATGTAAAAATTATATTTACCATTGCAATAGCAGTGCTAAGTTTTCGTTTAGTTCCTCCAGAATAGTTTTGAATGGAAACATCTTTATACTTTATCAAATCCAATCTGGTTAGCCATTGCATGACTTCATAATGAACATTTCGAATTCGTATACCTCGTAATAGTGCCATATATTTTAAAATTTCATATGCTGTCATAAAATCATTAAGTGCATCAACTTGAGGGCAGTACCCAAATGAGAATTTGTACTGTAATAAATATTTCATGTTCACAATAGCTGTTTAGTTGTTTGGGACTATTATTTTACCAAATTTTCATTTTCAAAAATATTCACTCCATCAATATAAACTTCTCCGTCTGAAATTTTTTCATTGGCTGTAATCATTTCAAAAGTAGACGTCTTTCCTGCTCCATTAACTCCTAACAATCCAAAACATTCTCCTTTTTTTACTGCAAAGTGTGGGCCTCGCACTGCATGAATTTTCCCATAGTTTCTGTGTAAATTCCGCACAATCAATGGGTAATCTGATTTTTGCAATCCTGTAAATTGTGAATGTACACAAAATAAATTAATATGTGATTTCAGTATATATAAATTAATATTGAAAAAACTAATAGTCAAGGAACGGGCATAAGACTGATTAAAATGAGGAAATCTTCCCCACATAACTATTAATAAGTGATACTTGGAAAAGGGCGAAATAATCTAACAAGCTCTTCTGAATATATATTTTTCTCTTTTATATCTTAAATTTCTCTTTCCCATTAGAACTCGCCTTCAGCTTCGTTTATTCCAGTTATATAAAACGTTACGTTTCAAAAATACTTCACAAATTTTTATTCCAATTCTACTATAAATATCGCTTATTAATAGCAACTTTCTATTACTATAATTCCATTAACTTTCTCTTATTTTCATTTGATTGTATAAATCAAGGCTCTGCCTTAGTTGCCAACAATCATAGGTAGCACAAGAACTAGGTATCCCATGGTATACCACAGCAGAGTATACAGTGTTGCAGTCGTTGCTTTAACGACAATTTTGTATACATTTGGTCTCAACACAGTAGATACGAGAAAATATGAATCACTCGACATATCTATCATTAGTCATGATGTAGTGAATGTACCGTAGCCATAAAAAGCATACTCTGCTCTGGTATTGCATGTGATATCTAGCTGACATATGCAAAGTTGCTCTTGTCCTTTTTCTCATTTTTTTCTTTTTAATGCAATGCTTACCATTTTTAACTATGTCTTGAACTTTCTGCTTTTCAATGCACACATCGTTTTCATCATCCACAGAAGGTATTAATTTTGAATTTGTCCTGAAGCACTTTGATGTAAATATATTACAAAGCGCATGTCTCCTGTTTACATTATCCCATACAAAAATAAGAAATATCTGCAAGAATTAAAAATATACAATTTACTATTATAATTATACAGTTAAATACATTTTTTAAATATTATTAAGCCAAGCTCAGGGGATACCCTATCCATTGGGACAGAAAAATCCGTTCTGTTTTTGAAAGAGAAATATGTTTGCTTGAACTGAAATAAGTTTAAACTTTCTGTGATATTTAATTTGCAACCAATAGAGTAATTCAGTATAAAAATATACATTATACATATTAATTTACAATCTGTTGAAAGGAAAACATTAAAACATTATGAATTTTCAAAACGTTCTGGAGAACCGATACTATCATTAAGTAATTGATATATAAGGGAAATCTCAGTATATTTTTCTACATTTTAATTAACGAAGGCAGGGATAATAACTTATGCCTGTCTTCATATGAAGCCAATGGGTCATTCCAAAAAATATAAAATTAGACGAAGCGAATAAACTTTTAGTGTACAGCTGACCGCCATCATCTGTCTACGCCTTCATATGTGTAATAGTAGTATGTTTTACTCGATTTTCTTCTTCCACCATTATAAAAAAAAATTGAATTTCGAAATAATTTCGCTCAAAGATGGGCGAGGTATGTTGCAAGACATCTTTTCCTGTATCTCCTGAGCTAGGCCTAAAATGTTGGATTCTTCTGAAAGTTTAGGGATGTTTTGTGGTTACAAAACAGTTTGCTAATATGGCTACTTTAGAAGATTTTTGCCTCTTAAAGAACATAATTTTTCGAAGGGAAAAATTTTTTGAAATTATATTAGTTCTTATTTATCTATAAATTTTTTTGAAACCAAGTTATTATAAATGAAAGCCAGTAGTAATATAAATAAAATAAGACCAAAATGGCGGATGAGTAACCGAAACGAGCTTAATTACAGTCAAAAAAGCGTTGCAAGTATTTTTTCAAAAAATTTAAAATCACCTGTAATTTCAAAAATAACACGAAATCAAAAAAAAAATTAATATAAAATTTTCGATTGAATATGACCTCATCTTTAAAGAATTTCAGTATTGTGTACTGGAACATCCTGCACATATATGTGCAAATCAAAACTTTGATACTGATGATGTATCTATCTTTTGCAGTCGAATATGTCTACCATTCGCAAAATGAGGTGTAACTGAAAGTGAAGTATAGTCACAATTTGATTTGAATCTATGCATTGAATTGAAAGACCAACATATTGAGCAGCTGTTGTTAATATGAGCAATTGACTGTGTCAAAACGGCTTAATTGTTAGACATGGGATCATAAAAAAAAAATTTGTCTAATTTTGGGATATACTGTGTACAGACACTTATATTAAAATCAAATTATTAATGTGTACAAAACTTAAATTTGTTTTTCCTGCTCGGCAGGTTAAATACATCAATTTTCATTTGCAGAGCTTTGATCTTCATATATTCCTCTACGTTTTTAAACATAATTTTTATTTTGTGCATATTTGTGTAGCAAAATGACAAATGTCATGAACATTTAACTCCTTTAGGCAATTATACGTCTGTCAAAGGAAAATTAAACCTAAGAGTCATGCAATTCCCTTGATCAACGCTTTACAAAATCCTAAGTTGAATTTGTCTGGCTGACAATGCCATCCATACACAGCCGAAAATTTATCTTCGACGCAAGCTGTATATCGAGTTCAAAATATAGAAGTTAGCAAGATCATTAGGTCAATCAGAAGAGTATTATTAATTATTTTTAATATATTAAGATCATCGGTTTACAAAATGGATAATATGTATTCCTCAATATGGCTACTCTAAAAATAATGTTTTAAGTCCTACCAGACTGATAACAACTTATCCACGTTAACAATGCTTTTGTAAAACGAAGGGAATCAATCTGTTATCAAATAATATCGAAAGCTTTCCAGAAATCAGTGAAACCACATTTTGACGCTCCATTGATCTCATGACTGCGACAGGATAACTCTTATTTAGTACATGTTGCGTTCGTGGACATTCATGAAGAATCTATACTGAAAAGGCCAAGGAGTATATTGGAAAGCTTAGAATCATAATATATGTATATAAGTCCCCTAATTAATTAAATAAAAGCAAGATTGTCTTCGCTTGGGTTGTTGCAAGTTTTTTAAGAAGATCGCAGACACACCATCGGGGCCAAAAGACGGATTGTTACCAAGGTAAGGTGTAGAACTAACGGAATCTAAATCGGAAAACATCTCCTTGGTATTGCCATATAAAAATTTAGGTTTTTACATATACTGTTAAAACGATCAGTCCTAACTAAAAACTTCTTCAGAATACGAAATTCTTCTATTTCGTGATCAAAGACCAAACCTTTATTAAACTTTTCGTGGTAAGACTTAGATTTTGTGAAAATCAGTTCCCTTGGCAACATATAGTTTGAACTCTAAGAAAGTAATTAAATGCGCGAGGAACCGTCACAATGCAGCAAAAGAAATTAAAAAATAATATTAAGACTCCAAATAGAACTATGTCATTATCTGAGTTTGAAACAAGATTAGGTTTGTTAGAGGGCTACATGGTTCATTTTAATGAAATTCAAGCCCGTTTAGAAGTAGTGGACCCCGATGAGATAAATGAGGACAAGCGGCAACCGCATGAAGAGACGTACATCCTGATAAAGAGTAAATTGCTTACACTAATATCGCAAAAGCGGCCGAGAGTCTCCGTCCCAGAAGCTTCGTTTGCTACTCTCATTAGCAAACGTGGTAGTTTACCAAAAATCCAAATCAAAAACTTCTCGGGTAATTTTCACGATTGGTCTGATTTTTACGCGACTTTCAAGAAAATTAGCTTATCTTCGTGGCGCCTTAGACAAGTTATTGGTAATATTCGTTTAAGCGAAGACGGCTTTAATATTGCAATTGAACTCCTCAAGTTTCGTTATGAGAATAAGAGACTAATTTTTCAAGGTCATATAAGAGGCTTGTTTAATCTTAATTCTGTTGAAAAAGGTTCAGCTTTTCAGCTGCGACGCATTTAACTCCCAATCAGAGCTTTAAAGAGCATTGCTACAGCCGAACAAATCGCAGATGAATTACTACTCCAACTTTTTGGAACCAAGATTGGCGCGGTCACTAGAGGAAAATGGTAAGAAGATGTTCCGCTTAATGTACACCCCTCGTGGGATGAATTCTCAGCATTCTTAGACAAAAGATGCCAAACTTTAGAAAATACCGAACATAGTCCATCCAATTCAGCAAAACAGTCGATGTTGATAGGACCTTCCCTGCAAAATCGAAATAAAAATCATTCACAATCGCGCAAGTCATCTTTCGTTGCTTCATATAATTGTAAAATGTGACGCCTTTATTGCATTAGCTCCTATAGATAGATACACGGAAGCTAAAGGTTTAAATCTATGCATAAATTGTCTGAAATCGGGTCATTCTCTTAATAACTGCAAGTCCAATCGTTGCCGATACTGTATCAGAAGACATCATACATTGCTCCATACGCATGCGAGCATCAACGCCAGCACCTCAACGGTGCTGAACGCTGCCACTGCCCTTAGTACCGTTTCGCCTGTCGATATTGTTGCTTCGACTAGTAGTTATGCCGACCTTTCGTCAAATGCTATTGTGTTGACATCTCAATTAAATTCATCATGGAAGAACACAAACTCTAGCGATGTTTTATTGGCTACAGCAATGGTCGGCATTCAAAACAGTGCGGGTGAATTCACTTCCTATAGAGCATTATTGGATTCTTGGTCCTCTCTTCACTTTGTATTCGAACGCATCGTTCAAAATCTTCGCTTAAAGAAATCAAGAGCTTACATTGATGTAACCGGCATTGGGTTTGCCACTACATCCGTCAACTATAAGACTCAATTAGTCCTCCGTTCACGAAACAATATTTTAACATATTTTTTATTTTTATCTTTTTTTATTGCTTATTTATTAGTATCTCTTTTATTTTTGTTTTTAGTATTTTATTATTATTATTATGACTCAAATATTCCACAGAATGCAAAGGTAGTCGCATCTACAGATACAATCAACGAAGAAGACGATATAACACCTGAATTTAAAGCTGATGATTCATTAGAAGTTGTGAGATTGATCCGCCGGCAAAAGGCAATAATAGAAACATTATGTCGCTTTATTAAGGGCCTGGAGAATTTAGGTCAAGTTGAGTATCCCCGGTGTTTCTACGAATTGAAGGTGCAGTCCATAAACAAATACTGGACCCAGCTAGAAGAATACAACCAACGGATAAATGAATTAATCGAAGATCCCACTGAGATGGGATACGATGCTACTGAATACATTAAGATAGAAAAAAGGGTGCAATACTACCTTATTCTTATTTCATCCAAATTAGATGAACAGCTACAGGCACCAATCACACACGCTTCCATTCCTTAGAAGCTCTGGGAAACAAAGTCAAAATATCCGAAGGAATTGGCAAGAGTCAAGAAATGTCTAGATCATCATCATTGACTTCAGTCTTCGAATCTAACCTGAAGTGTGTAACTTGCCATGAGAATCATCCACTGTTCAGATGCCTACAATTTTTGAAGATGACACCAAGTGATCGGCGGACTATACTAAAAAGTTACAATTTGTGCTTTAACTGCTTACGAAGAGGACATAGCACATCAACATGTTCTGTAAGAGAATGCACAAAGTGCAATCACAATACTCTAGTGCATAGTGAGTTATCAGCAAGAAAATTGGATACGTCATCAAGGGCAATATCCGCCCCATCGAAAGAAGGAGGGTCCAGCTTGATCTCAGCTGCCTGCCAGCATGAATTCTGAACAACACCCATTGACATTGGCCACATCTATCAAATCCACTCAAGGAAATTACATAATTCTCAGCACAGCACTAGTTATACTCAGAAGCAACCAGGGAAAGGAAATAGAGTGTAGAGCCATTCTCGACTCCGGGTCCCAACTTAACCTAATAAGCGAACGAGCAGTCAGGAAGCTCGGTATTACTCCATCGCACGCATCCATGCATATTCAAGGCATTGGACAAGCAAGCCAGAAAGCTCAAAAAAGAGTTAACGTTCAGCTTAATTCAAGAATAAATGGCTTTTCAACAAGGGTAGAAGCATTTGTTTTAAACAACATCATTTCTCCACATCCGAGCCAACCACTGAATATATCAAACTGGTCCATACCAAAAAATATACAACTGGCTGATCCCGCCTTCTACAAACCTGATCAAATTTATCTTCTATTAGGAACTGAATTTTTCATGCAGTTACTATCCATCGGGCAGATTAAGCTAGGAGAAGATCTACCCGCTCTTCAAAACACTGTACTCGGAGGGGTTGTGACTGGAAGGCTAAGTCAGACCGCAGAGTCCAGAGCAACTTGCGGTGTGTGTACTGATGAGATGGATATAGACTGCTTATTAGAAAAATGTTGGCAAATTGAAGATGTAGATGAATCTCAAGCCACCACTACAACATTGGCAGAAAGACAATGTAAAAAGCTTTTCCATCAAACAGTAAAAACAAATTCAGAAGGAAGATTCATTGTTGGGCTTCCATTTTTAGAAGATCCAAAAACTTTAGGCGAGTCGAAAGAGATTGCCTTACGAAGGTTCTACGCCTTAGAACGAAAACTCAACAAAAACAGTGACCTGCGACATCAGTATACCACATTTATGAACGAATTTATAGATTTGGGTCACATGGAAGAAGTTAATGTGAAATATGTACCAACGCCTAATTACTTCCTTCCTCATCATTGTGTGTTGAAACCTGATAGCAGCACAACAAAATTAAGGGTCGTTTTCGACGCCTCAGCGAAGACCTCCACAAACATATCACTGAACGACTTTCTCCACAAGGGCCCGACAATCCAAGATGACCTGTTCTCAATACTGCTGCGTTTCCGTCTGCCTCGTTTTGTGTTCACGGTAGATATAGAGAAAATGTACAGGCAAGTTGTTCTCCAGAAAGAGGACAGAAAATATCATCTTGTATGATGGCGAAGTGACCCACACCAGGAATTAAAGTGCTACCTATTACGCAATGTTACATATGGAACATCATCTGCGCCATACCTAGCAACCAAATGTTCTACAGCGCTTAGCCCAGAGAGAGCTTACTAAGTACCCTGTTGGAGCTCAGGTACTCCTGCGGGATTTCTATTTAGATGACGTGATGACAGGAGCAGATAGTCTTGCCATAGCTCGAGACATGCAAACGCAGTTAACCGGAATTTTGAAGGAACCTGGATTTAAACTACGCAAGTGGTGTGCCAACCACTCTCAACTATTGCATGGCATACCACCAGCTGATCAAGAAGTAAAACTAGATTTTTCAGATGGGCTTAGTATGGTTACCAAAAACCGATTAATTTCAAACAAAACTTACAGTAAATGAAGGATTGAAATCAACAAAAGGAACAGTGGCATCAGAAATCGCTCAAATCTTTGACCCTCTGGGAATCATGGCTCCAGTTGTTATTAGGGCAAAAATTTTCAATTTTCTTGCAAGAACTATGGGAGCTCAAGCTTCATTGGGATGCTTCACTCACGGAAGAACTATACACGAAGTGGATGAATTTCCGGAGAAATCTCTCAGCACTAAATGGCATTCGCATTCCAAGACATATGTTTGCAGGAAACACTCCACGAGTAATCCAAATCCACGCATTTTCAGATGCGTCAGAGAAGGCATTTGGAACTGTAATATACATTAGATCAATAAATAATGAAGGAAGAGTGATTGTGCGTCTCCTCTGCGCTAAGTCAAGGGTTGCTCCCAAGAAAAAACTAACAGTGCCCAGACTTGAGTTATGCGCTGCCAAACTAGGAGCAGAACTTCTCCAACGAGTAAAAACATCTTCCAAAGTAGAACAAGTAGCAAGCTATCTTTGGTGTGACTCAAAGATCGTATTAAATTGGATTAATTCTACCTCTACCTCCTACCAGACCTTTGTAGGTAATAGAATAGCTGCTATTCAAACATTAACCCTTCCCCAACAATGGAGACATGTCAAATCGGAAGAAAATCCAGCAGATGTCCTCTCAAGAGACCTATCCCCCGAAAAATTAAGTTCCTGCAATCTTTGATTCTACGGACCACTTTTCCTACATGGTAGCGAAGATATATGGCTTCCACCCTACACAAAGTTATCTGATTGCGATTTGGAAAGAAAACGAACAGCACTTGCTGCAACTGCAACCCAAATTGAAGACAAGAATACGCATTTCATCAATAATATTGACCATAGAAATTCCTTTGAAAGACTTAAGCGAGTACCTGGGTATGTGCTAAGATTTGTTTCAAGGTCCAGACAGAAACACACGATAATTTCGCCAATGCTGACTGCTTTAGAGCTAGATGAAGCTTTATTCAATATAATCAAGCTAATGCAACAAGATGAATTTCAAGAAGACATACGTCATCTCCTACGGTATAAAGAGGTATCTAAGCAAAGTCCACTAGCTACGCTGGCACTACTTTTGGACAAAAGAGGGATTGTACGAGTTGGAGGTCGACTTCAAGACTCTGGACTTTCATATGACTCGTAACATCCAATGCTGCTACCGCACTCACATGAGCTAACCAAACTTATTATGTCAGAGAGTCACAAAAGAAACTATCACATAGGACCGCAAGGGCTTCTATCAGCAATTCGCCAACGTTTTTGGCCTTTAAAAGGAAAGGGAATTGCGCGTTCAATAGTTCAACATTGCATTCAATGTAACAAAAACATGCCCAAAATGATGACACAATGATGGGCAATTTGCCAGCAGCCAGGGTTCAACCGGCACTGCCTTTTATCAGCAGTGGAGTTGATTTTTGTCGACCCATCTGGATTCATATGCGGTAATATTCTGCTGCTTCGCAACCAAGGCTGTTCACCTCGAGGTTGTAAGTGACCTTAGTACGGAGGCATTCATCGGATCTTTAAAACGTTTCATAGGTAGACGAGGACATTGTCGCAATCTATACTGCGATAACGCCACCAACTTTGTGGGAGCAAGAAACCAGCTAGCAAAACTCTCTGAAGCAATCCATTCTGATCAAGGACAACAAAAAATTACGACCATGTGCAGTCAGAAAGGAATTGACTTCCATTTTATTCCTCCACGCTCTCCACACTTTGGCGGGTTCATTAACATATAAAGAACTTGAAACCGCCCTGGTTGATGTGGAGGCAATTCTAAATTCTCGCCCTATAACGCCACTATCTTCAGATATCAATGATCTTAGTGCTCTAACACCTGGGCACTTACTGATAGGTGGACCGCTGACAGCCCCAATTGATTCACAAGCAAAACCTATAAAGACTAAATTGCTGAGATGGGAGTTAGTTTATGATATAAAACAGCAATTTTGGAAACGAAATGAGCTACAGTATCCATTTAAGTGGAAACAACAATCGCCCAATGCTAAGCCAGGAATGCTTGTCATTTTGAAAGAAGATAATACACCAGTGCAGCAGTGGCCCTTAGCCAGAATTGTAGAAGTTCATAAAGGAAAGGATGGTTATGTTCGGGTGGCAGATGTAAGAAGGTCCACAGGAGTCCTTCACAGACCAATACATAAATTGGCTTCATTATCTATGGAGGAAGGCCCAGACAAAGAAAGAGCATTTGAAGAGGATTGCACAGCATCTAACGACGAAACCCTTAGACAAAGTTAGAACAAACGGCAAAACGAAGACCAAGCCAGTTCTAAACCATCACCTACAGTAGCAACAAAAAGAAAAAAACTTCTCTGGGAACAACGCTACTTACGTTATTACTAACTGCCTTCATGAGCCCGTGTGCTAAAGGTGACCTCATCGAAATTCGCAATTCGAGCCTCAATTAGGCATACATTTCGAGGACCTTGGAGCGACAAACTTAATAACGTCAGACTGGAAAATAATTGTTCATTACAACTTACAACCATATTGGATAGAACTAGACATTTTGGAAAGTGGAACAAAGGCACTTCAAATACTTCGTGACCAATTGACTCCCATCTTCAAAATGAGATTAAAATTGGAAACGAATTGCTTTCACCCTATTCAAGTCCTAATCGCCAGAAGCGAGGAGCACTCAATATAGTAGGGAACGTACCCAATGTTCTTTTCGCAGTGCTTGATCAACAATATGCGGAAGAGATGTCTAAAACAATCCAATCATCAACGAAAATGAAGACCACCTACTGACTTTACTAAGAAATCAGATTTCAGTCGTTGATTCAACTATAAACCTCATAAGGAAGGACCAAGCGGCAATCAAACAAAAATTCGATTCCTTGGACAACTACATCCTTCAGATAACGAATCGTCTCAATGAGCAAGGGGATACTGTACGAGTACGACAACAATTTATGTCGTTAGCACTGCAGATGAGCATAGTCACCACCAACTTGCAGCATATTCAAGCTTTAATAACTGATGTCATCTCTGACACAAATCACGGAAAAATAAATCCACTGTTGGTAACACCCAGCCAGCTGCGACAAGCTGCCGGAGTAATAAGAAATAACTTATTATCGACCCTTAAACTACCGATTCATCAAGACAATATTTTAGAACTATACAAACTGATGAATATAAAGGGTGGAATCACTCAAGGCAATGTCATATTCCAAATTAAAATCCCCTAGTCAATTGGGAAACGTTTAATTTATTGAAGGTCTATCCCATCCCTGTGTGGATCAACAATTCATTCGTCACTGTACAGACTCACTCCCCATTTTTGATGACTTCGCAACGCCGTGATCGTTTTTATCCGATCACAGAGTTAGAACTGACCACATATACCACGATAGAAGGGAAGGTACATCTTTGCAATCAACTACATCCGATTTACCATCAAGGTGCGACCATGTGTGCATGTGAAATGGATTTTTTAAACAATAATCCAAGGTCCGAACACTGCAAGTTGACCGAGACACTGGAGCAGCCCATTTGGTTACAAATGTCTGACGCCAATCAATGGATGTTCGATACAAGTAATAATACGCCAATAAATATCGTGTGTGACAACCAGATGTTCTCTAAGATACTACAGGGAACAGGACTAATAAAAATTCAGCCTGAGTGCACCATAAAAGAAAAATTGATCACAATTCATGGGCATAATCAATCTACAACCTATGTGAAACCATCATGTACTATCCTGGGATTATCAGTGGAGCGCCTAAATACAACGAAGTCCCCAACACACGCCGAGTACGATAGGGAATATCAACCTCAACTGAAGGAACTATTGGAGTTACACGAGCGTGTCACATCTCTAAACCTCGATAGGCTACCCAAACAGATCCAGGAGAACACCATACATCAAATATCAGTCAGTTATATAGCACTCTTCGCAGTCCTACTCATCGTCATATATCTGGCCTGGAAATGTAGAGCTGAAGCCTGCAAGTGCTGCATGAAGAATCCACGGCCTATACCTCAGCAAGGCAGCATATTAACCAGATCAATCATATTTGAACCACGGTTCAAACGTGGGGAGGATGTCAAATATCATTTATTTGGACATAGAATAAGTAATTAGATCATGTTATTTTAAGTCACTTAATTTCTCAATGTTACATCATTGCATACATTACGAGGTGATTGTACTCAGAGAAGCATCAAGTTTCCCAGTTCCTTCATCGAATAAATCGAGCAAATATGCATGTTTGCATTTTTTGTGCACTTTTAACATTCTTAACATACTCGCAATTGCAATATGTTTTCTCTCGTATTTCTACATTCCTATTTTGCAATGTAATCGTTGTATGAGTTCATTGTTTCATCGAACTCAATAAATGATATTGTTAGAGTAAGTAATAAATTAATATAAATGTAATGACTTAATAAATTAAAAATATAGTTAATTTTTAACCATCGGCATAATCAGTGATTTTGTTTTTGTACCGCGACAAATAAACTTAATTTGCCGCCTTGATGTTCACTGCAATAGGTAGGTATACCTTGCAGGTAAGTAAATTGGAAGTCCAGGTTCAAATACCTGTACTTTGTTGGAAGTAAGCCCAGGTTCAAATACCTGTACTTGTAGTAAGTGTGCAACGGTACAAAACCTAATCACAACGCTTGAAATTATAAATGCCGTAGCAGATTCACTTGGGTATAATTAAAAGTCGTTCTTAACTTGTAGAACAATACTACTATAATTATTGATATTTCTTCCGTTTATATATACAAAAAATCGTTCATTCAATGTTATTGCCTTTAGAAAAAACAAAATTGATTCGCTTGCATTCGCTTGCATAAAATTCTTTTCCGTGCAATGACTTACGTTAACCTTAAAGCAACTTGAGTTTAATATAGCTAATGTCGCATTAAATTTACAATAAAATTTGACCTATATTATTTGCTATGAATAAAAATTTAAATCGTATTACGAAATAATTTGGATATGGAATTTTGTTTATGTCGAGCTTGTTAGGGTTCAATGAAATTGTATTAAGAAATAACATAAACAAAATTCCATAACCAATGCAAAGTTCATTAGAGTTCAACATTCTTCCCCGCGTTGAATGCCCAATTCAACTATGATGCTAGTTGCGTCCGCAGCTTGAATTGATTCAATGATGTTGACCTGGGTGTGGGTATTGGTGCGCTGGGTTCCTTGCCTGGGCACCATCGGTGGGCTTGATGTTTCCATGTAAGATATCCTAGAATAGCGATAATAAATAACAATCCAAGATATCCGATGACGAATTGATGAGCATCATGGGTCTGTAAAGGCTGCTGTTCTTCCTTCTTCAATTGCTTCGAAATATAGTCCTGGTTGCGATTGGAACGGACTTACTTCTACGTCTGGATTGCTCAAGACTGGCATTATCAAACAGCTTAGGAATAGTACACTTGAGAGGGAGCTTGTATACCAGCGTTTTTTAGACGTAGACGGACCTTGATCTTGCTCTCTGGAAGTTGATTTTTCTTCGTTAGTTGTTTCACTGGTTTGATTCTGATTTGTCTTGTGTTTGGTAAGTCGTTCCTTCTTGGATGCATCGGTTTTTCCCTTTTCCGAGTTCATTTCGGCGTCGCTGGACCATTCAGTGATTCTTGATCTTGTACGATTGGTAATGGAGCAAGTTTATGTATTGGTCTCCACAGTATTCCAGATGTAGTCTTGACGTCGGCTAAACGAATAAATCCATCTTTTCCCTTGATTGTTTGAATGATGCGGCCCAAGGGCCATTTTAGCACATGCAAATTATCTTCCTTGATTAAGACCATCATTCCAGCCTGAGCATTGTCACATCGTTGCTTCCATTTATAACGATGTTGTAATTCGTGTAAATATTCCTTGGACCAACGTTCCCAAAATTGATTTTTTAAGTGAGACACCGATTTCCAACGTTGAAGTAAGCTGGTCTGCAATGATTGAGCCTGTGGATCGACGGTGCTAGTAAATGGTTCGCCGATTAAAAAATGCCCAGGAGTGAGAGCAGTAAGATCGTTCGAGTCGGCTGAGAGTGGAGTTAGTGGCCTGGAATTTAGTATTGCTTCAATTTCAACTATTACTGCCTCTAGTTCTTCATAGGTGAGAGAAACCGATGCTAAGCTCCGCAAGTGTTTAGCGGACTTCACAGCCGCCTCCCATAGTCCACCGAAGTGCGGTGCTCTTGGGGGTATAAAATGAAAATCAACACCTTTCGTGCTGCAAAATGTAGATATTTTATTGTGTGAATTATCTGAGCAAATTGTATCCTTCAGTTCTATCACTTGGTTTCTTGCTCCTACAAAATTCGTGGCGTTATCACAGTACAAATTCCGGCAGTTGCTTCGTCTACTTATGAACCGTTTGAGGGCTCCAATGAAGGCGTCTGTGGTTAGATCGCTTACTACTTCAAGTGTGTTGCTTTAGTAGCAAAACAAGAGAAGACGGCAATATACGATTTGTGAGGTCGTTTGCCTCTAACCTTGAAGTGTGTCCAGAACGGCCCGCAAAAATCAACTCCCGAATTGATGAAGGGTCGCGCTGGCTGCACTCGATGTGGTGGCAGATTTCCCATAAATTGGGATAACATCTTTGGTTTCGATCTAGCACAACGAAGACAGTTTTGCACAATGGATCGTGCAGTTGTCTTTCCCTTTATGGGCCAGAATCGTTGACGAGTTATTGACAGCAACGTTTGAGCACCAACATGTAGATTCGTAATGTGTAGATGAGTCATTAATAATCTTGTAATGTCATGAGAATATGGAAGTAGCATTGGATGCTTTGCATCATATGGTAAATTGGATGCCTCCAGTCTTCCTCCGACACGAATGATTCCTCTTTCATCGATAAATGGACTGAGGCTGCTCAGGGCGCTATTGCTGTTGACATGATTGATCCGTTGTAATTGATTCAAGTCTTCACTGAATTCCTGAGCTTGTGTTTCCTTGATAATGACTGTTAGAGCGTCTTCTAGTTCTGCCACAGTTAGCTCGATCTTCCCTTTTATACTTGTGTGCTGACGAATATTTGCAATAAATCTCAACACATAGGCAACGACTCTTTGTAATCGTTTGAATGAGTTATGATGGTTGATTGTGTGGACGAAATGCGTTGGGTCTTCGGTGGTTGCTAAGATTATTTTCGACTGTTTTCTCTCCAAATCAATATCAGTTATTGTGTTTTTTGTGGCCCATACGTCTTCAGAGCCATGTAAAAATATTGGTCCGTAGAACCATCAGTTACAATTTGACAACCTCTCCAGTGGAACTCCCCGAAAGACTAGATCGGCAGGGTTCTCCTTTGATGGGACGTGCCTCCATTGATTAATGGCTGTTAATTCTTGAATAGCTGACACACGATTTGCCACAAATGTATGATATGACGAGGACTCGGAATTCAGCCATGCAAGCATAATCTCGGAGTCTGTCCAAAAAAAGCATGGTTGATCATGCCAGTTTAAATCGGTTGTAATTCGTTGTACTAGTTGGGCAGCGAGTTTTGCAGCACATAGTTCCAGGCGAGGTTACGTTGTAGTTTTGTTAGGAGCCACCTTTGATTTAGCACATAATAATTGTACTGCTATTGTACCATCCTGTCTCCTGGATCGTACATATACTGCAGTTCCATATGCCTTTTCTGAAGCGTCCGAGAAGGCGTGCAATTGTGTAGATTGTGGTATTCTTCCAGAGAATATATGCCTTGGTATCTTAATATCATTTAATATCATTCAATCCTTCACGAAATTTTAGCCATGCAGACTGAAGCTCGGTTGGCAGAGATGTATCCCAATCGAGTTTTATTCTCCATAGCCTTTGAAGGAAGATCTTTGCCGTTACTATGACTGGACTCATTACGCCGAGTGGATCAAATAAATGTGCTGTGTCTGACAGGACTGTGCGTTTGGTCACCTTGGTTCCTTCTGGCCATACAGTTTTGATACGAAATTCACCTGCTTTTGGTAGCCACATTAGTCCTAGGGTTTTTATTTGTCCCTCTTCTTCATCATACAGTTCTAGTTGAAGACCGACATCGTCTCTATGGATGTTTTGAAGTAGTTTGGTGTGGTTGGCACACAATTTTCGTAAATTTAAACCTGCTGATTTCAGAAGCTTTGTCAGTTGTTCCTGCATTTTGAGAGCTTTCACTAAACTATTGGATCCCGTCATTATGTCGTCTACATAGAAGTCGCGTTTGAGTATCCTTGACCCAAGTCGAAATTGATCAGCTCCTTGCAATGATAGCTGTTGTAAGCATTTAATTGTCAAATATGGTGCTGAGAAGTAGTTCCGTATGTGACAGTCTTAAGTTGGTACGATATAATTGCTTCATTAGGATTATCTCTCCATAGAATCATTTGATATTTTCTGTCGTTTTCGTGCATTAAGACCTGACGGTACATCTTCTCTACGTCCGCCGTAAAGACGAATCGTGGCATTTGAAACCCCAGAAGTATGGAAAAAAGATCATCTTGGAGCCTCGGGCCAGTACTTAGTAGCTCATTCAGGGCGATATTTGATGAGCTTTTGGTTGAACCATCAAAAACTACTCTAAGCTGTGTTGTAGTGCTGTCGGGTTTTATCACACAGTGATGTGGTAAATAATAGTACGGCTTGGTGATGTTGTATGGATTGACCTCTTCCATATGTTCAAGTTGTAAGTATTCCTTCATAAAGGCCACGTATTGTTCCTTGATTTCTGGATTTTTACTGAACTTTCGTTCCAAGGAGAGAAATCGTTGTAAAGCAATGTCCCTGGATTCACCTAATTTACTTGGATGGTGTAAAAACGGTAGTTTTACAACAAAGCGGCCTGACAAGTCCCTTTGTGTGGTCTGACTAAAATGAGATTCGCATTTAACTTCAGCGGCAGTTAGACTTGCCGGATGCGACTCAATTTCTTTGAGCTTCCAAAACCTTTCAATTTTATCGTCAAGGGTGAGGTCTCCTTCATTACAGATGCCACATGTTGCTTGAGGTTGGTTGGTGCCTTGTATCCTTCAAGCGAAAACCGAACCAAAAACAGTGTTTTCAGAGTGGGTAAATCGTCTCCAAGCTATTTTTGGTAATATAAAGGCTTCTACTCTGGTTGAGAATTCGGTCAATCGTGATTGCAATACTAAATTGACTCGATAGTTAGATTGCTGCTTGCCTTTACCGATGCCTTGGATGCTCATAGAATCTGGTGTTCCTTTTAAACCCAATTTTTTGACTAATCGTTCCGTTATAAAATTTAGCTGTGAACCAGAATCTAAAATTGCCTTGCATTCTACATTATTGCCTTCATTATTTCTTAACTTATGATGACAGTGCTTAGCAGCACGTAACCTCTTTGATTCTGAGCTGTTTGTGCTGCTAGGATTGTTGAGTTAATACACTCTGCGTTATTATTGGTTGGTCCAGACATGTCTGCAGTGCGTTTCTCAGCGATTGATTGCCGTAGTTGTAATTGATCCGTTGATGATATTATCCTTCCAGGAGTGTGAGATGATTTACTGGACTCTTCAATATGAACTAGTGTATTATGCTTTTTGGAGCATTTCAAGCAATTTCGCATAGAGCACTTGATTACTGAGTGTCCGTCTTTCATGCAGTTGATGCATAAGTGGTTCCTTTTCAAGATTTGGTATCTTGCAGCTGGCGCATGTGACAGAAATTATTTACACAGATATAGTGGATGTTTCTGTTTGCACACAACACATTGTCTCCCGTTAATTGTCGATACGAAAGAAGACGATTTTGAAGAGTGACTGGATCGTTCTTGAATCGCGTGACGCTTATCTCTTCCTAATGCTTCTAGAGCTTGGAAGCGGCTCTCTAAGAACATTAAAAAATGCTTAATCGTTGGCAGTTCTCTTGGTGATTCCAATGATTGCTCGTACAATGTGTGTGTATTTTTGTCCAATTTCTTTATGAGTATGTGAATGAGCAATGGATCCCATGATTCAATGGAGATCCCAAGGTTTTTTAAGGCAAGAATGCACTCATTTGTGTTGTCATGCAGAGCCTTGATTGCTGCAGCCCCTTCGGTTTGAATGGTTGGTTGTGCTAGAAATTTGTTGATTAATGCTGTCGCCAATAGTCGTTTGTTACTATATCGATTTTTTAATATGTTCCATGCCGTTTCATAATTTCCATCTGATATTGACAAATGGTGTATTAACGCTTTTGCTTCACCAGTTAAGTTGGAAACCAGGTAAAACATCTTTTGTGCGTTGCTGATGGGATAATTATGAATCAGTTGGGTGTATAAGTCATGGAATTGTGTCCACCTTAGGTAGTTGCAACTAGCAAAGCTCGGTGGCATAGACATGGATTCGGATAGAGCTTGTCTCGATGTAACGTCACTAGCTGTAATAACAAGACGAAGACGAAGACTTGGATCCGGACAGGCCCTCAATGTCACGAATGTAATGGACCAATGTGCTCATTGCTGATCTTTGCTTCTTAACTAATTTCACGACATCTTGGTTTTCATCTGTAATGGTGAGATTGAAAACAGTATTATCTCGGTCATCTTCTGAGAGCTTTGATGTATTTGGGGCTGATAATTTTAAATTAGCCTCCTTCAATTTTTCCTTAAGGTCGTTGTAGACCCCTTCAATTTCTTTATAGTAATTTTTAAAGTATAGATGATCACTATTACTATGCTTAACCTTGATTAACCTTTCGTTATTGTTCGTGAACTTGATCCATAGTGACTCCAATTGATCTGATACCTTATTCAAATATTCTAGATTCCCGCGGATCACACGCTGAGGGGTCTCAGCGTTGAACGCCTGCAACAGGTCTTCTATTTTTCTTCCTATCTCGGATTGTTCAGAAGCTAATATCTCCATGATGAGCACCTTATCGTCTTTAGAATCGTAGATATGGTATATACTGATCTCGTGGCGATCACGTCGGGGTCACCAAAATGTTTTTGTACCGCGACAAATAAACTTAATTTGCCGCCTTGATGTTCACTGCAATAGGTAGGTATACCTTGCAGGTAAGTAAATTGGAAGTCCAGGTTCAAATACCTGTACTTTGTTGAAAGTAAGCCCAGGTTCAAATACCTGTACTTGTAGTAAGTGTGCAACGGTACAAAACCTATGCACAACGCTTGAAATTATAAATGCCGTAGCAGATTCACTTGGGTATAATTAAAAGTCGTTCTTAACTTGTAGAACAATACTACTATAATTATTGATATTTCTTCCGTTTATATATACAAAAAATCGTTCATTCAAGTTATTGCCTTTAGAAAAAACATAATTGATTCGCTTGCATAAAATTCTTTTCCGTGCAATGACTTACGTTAATAATATATATATATATATAATATAGCTAATGTCGCATTAAATTTACAATAAAATTTGACCTATATTATTTGCTATGAATAAAAATTTAAATCGTATTGCGAAATAATTTGGATATGGAATTTTGTTTATGTCGAGCTTGTTAGGGTTCAATGAAATTGTATTAAGAAATAATATAAACAAAATTCCATAACCAATGTAAAGTTCATTAGAGTTCAACAGATTTATTTCAGTTACCTACTAATCAACTTGTTTTCAGATAATTTGGTGTAGTGGTTTAGAGCCGCTGGGTGAACAATGCGCCTTGACTTGGCCTTCGTTCGGGGGACCTTGAAAAAAGTTCCAAACCTCTGCTTCAATCAATTAAGAGCCGCTGCATCCCCATCAAAGGCCAAGGTGTAACACCTTGACTTAAATCAGTGAGAAGAACAAAATAGTTGTTAACAGTACTATTAATTCAAGCAGTTGGAGAATCCCTAGCAATATAGTCCTAGCAGATCCACATTTCCATACTCCAGGCCCTGTTGATTTGCTAATTGGAGCTAATTTATTCTTCGAAGTATTAGCAGTTGGACAAATTGGTCTTGGTCTCCAGCTCCCCACTCTACAAAAGACTCTGTTAGGCTGGGTCATAGCAGGGGGAAACGGTATAGCTGCATCTGGCTGTTTGGTTTCTTTAAACAAAACTGAAGACAATGAGGAAGATCTTGTAGAGTTAGACTGCCATCATGTCTATCGAAAGCTGGAAGTGAGTATCACAAGCACTTCTTAGATAATTCCGACGAGATAGCAGTGGGAGATTTTGAGTTCGATTGCCCTTTTCAAAGAGTTCTGAACTTCTTGGAAACTCATAGGATACAGCTAAGAGAAGATCCTTTGGGTTGGAAAATAAACTTATAAAGAATCCTAGGCTTAAAGAAGCATACACAAATTTCTTGATGGAATACCTTAAATTACGACATATGGAAAAAAATTGCTTTTTCTTCACTTTCCAGAAGGCATTATGTTTTGCTTCATCACTGAAGCCCGAAAGTAGCAGCACAAAGGTCCGAGTAGTCCTTGTGTAAAACTTCATCAGGCTATTCTCTTAACAATGTCTTAATACCAGGACCGGTCGTTCAAGATGATTTGTATACTATCCTGTTTCGTTTTCGGTCTTACAAATACGCCATAGCAGCCGATATCTTCAAGATATACAGGCAGATCCGAGTTCCCTCATCCGACGCAAGTTGGCAGTATGCACTGCATAGCGTAATTCACCCCAAGATCCTCTCGATTTATACCAACTGTAACTTATGTAACGAGTCCTGCATCTTTTTTAACCACTGAATGTCTTAATCATCTTGCACGCGAAGAACAAATCAAGTATCCCATAGGTGCTGCGGTACTTAAACGTGACTTCTATGTCGACGACATGCATAGCGGAGCAGATAGCTTAGTCGAAACCAAGCAAATTCAATGTGAAATTATTGAACTACTTAAATCTGGAGGTTTTACATTGACTAAGTGGTGCTCCAATGAGTCAGAGCTTCTTTCGTCTTTTGACAGCTCAGATTTGGAACAGTATCTAGAAATTTCTGGTAACAACATATAAAAACATTAGGAATGATATGGCAGCCTCAGGCGGATGATTTTCGATACAATTATCAAGATCACAGAGTTTCAGTACTGGCGACCAAACGAAGTATTCTGTCAGCAATCAGCCGCTTATTCGATCCATTAGATCTATTATGCCCGATTATAGTTAAGGCGAAAATTATTTTGTAAAAATTATGGAACATGAAGCTAGCTTGGGACAAATCGCTTTCCCAAGATTTACAATCTGAATGGATCGCCCTTTATGATCAACTTAAGGTCATCAGCAACTTAAGGATCCCTCGGTACATATTTTCATCAGGGGCTAAAATTGAAATACATAGCTTTGCAGATGCTAGCATGGTTGCTTATGGAACTTGCGTGTACATTCGCTGTATAGCTTACGGATGCATTTCCTGCAACTTGCTTACTGTGAAATCGAAAGTCGCCCCTTTGAAGACCATTTCTACACCAAGGTTAGAGCTCTGTGCTGCTGAACTTATATCTCGCGTCTACAACGCCTTTGCATCACGCATTAAGAAAGTATACTGTTGGTCAGATTCAACTATCGTCCTTGTTTAGATATCATCACCGCCTTCAAAATGGGGCATCAGCAACCGAGTTACAAAAATCCAGGAATTGACTAAGAACTACGAATGGAAACATATTGCATCGGCCAATAATGCGGCAGATCTCGTTAGTAGAGGAGCTTATCCTTCAGACATCCTGACATCTGAAATGTGGTTCAAGGGGCCTAGCTATTTTCAACTTCCCACATCTATGGCCTGAAAGCAGAGTTTCTGTTGACCCGAATCCTCCTGAAGCTAGGAAAACAGCATTAGCTCTCAACGCCTTGAAAGTAGAAAATTTAATTGAATCATCCAAGTTTTCAACCTCTCACCTAAAATTAATCAACACATTTGCTTATATATTTCGATTCTACAAAAACGCGAAAATAAAATCTGAACAGGCATTTGAGCGCTCGCGCGGTTCGCTCACCGTCGAAGAATTTGATCTCGAGCTCCGCGTAGTCATTCGTTTACTTCAAAAAAGACATTTATTCGAAGAATACGCTAAATTAATCGCTGGAACACAGGTGAGTTCGTGTAGCGCGCCTATGAACTTGGATCCGTTTATGGTTAGTGATGGTTTAATACGCATTGGTGGCCGGCTTCACAATTCCGATCTCGATTACGGTGCTAAACACCCAATAATACTACATAAGTCTAATTTTACTAAGGCCTTAATAACAGACTATCATTTCAGAAACCTTCACTGGCACTCAAACTTTGCTGGGCATTATTCGCACTCGTTTCTGGCCGATGTCTGGGAAAACCTTGGTAAAGAAAACCATTCGAAATTGTGTTCGCTGCTTCCGCCTACGACCGAAAGTCATCAAATAATGGGTCAACTTCCACCTGCTCAAGTGCAGTCAAGCCCAGTCTTCTGCCACACAGGCATCGACCTCTGTGGGCCTTTTTACATCAAAAACACGGTCCGGAATCGAACTCCCACAAAGACCTACATTTGTGTGTTCATCTGCTTAGCTGTGGAGGCTGTACATCTGGAAGTAGCACATAACTTGACGACGGAATCTTTCATATCGGTTCTCAGGAAATTCATAGTCAGGCGACCACATGTATCTGTCATCTATTCTGGTAACGCAACGAACTTTGTTGGTGTAGATCGTGAGCTAAAGGAGCTTAGAAATCTCTTCATTTCGAAACAACATTGTAAGCTACTTCATGAAATATGTCGCGCAGATGGAATTGAGTGGAAATTCATTCCACTTCGTTTTCCTCATTTCGGCGGCCTCTGAAAGGCAGCAATCAAACAGGCTAAGTATCACATGTGTAGAATCCTTGGTTCGGAAGCATACTCACTAGATAAACTTCAGACGGTGACATGTCAAGTAGAGGCAATATTAAACTCACATTCACTTACTCCTAAATACGAGAACACTCAAGATTTGCGGATACTAACCCCTGAGCATTTCCTAACTGGTGGACACATGGCAACTATTCCTGAACCTGATTTTTCTATGGTTAATGTCAACCTAGAGCGCTGGCAAAATTTACAGGCAAGGCTATGTGTTTTTTGGACTAGATGGCAGAGATTATCTGCAATCTTCAATCTCGTAACAAATGGCAAACTCCTAACACTGATCTGAAGGTGGGAGCACTTGTACTACTTAAGGATGACAACCTACCTCCTCTCAAATGGCCTTTGGATCGCATAGTGGAGATTATACAAGAGAAAAATGGCCACGTTCGCGTAGTGATGATCAGAACCATGGTTAGACTCGTCAAAAGGCAATCACCAAGGTTTGCCTACTTCGGATAGATGAGAAAGAGCCTTCAATATCTCTTGGAAGCCGCACTTCCAGGTGGCCGGATAATATTAAGTTTAAGTAATTCATTTTACAATTCATTTCTATTAATTGAAAATCAGTATAGTTGACAATGTCGTAAAACTTTCTATGTTTAGTTTAACTCTTATCAGCAAAATCTATTGTTCAGTTTTTTTGTTTTTGGCCTTGTGAGTAGCAGCTTCGTGCTTGTGATTTTTATAAATTTTCTATGAAGCATTATTATTAGCTCTGTAGCAGTCTAGTACTCAGCAACTTTGAAGTAAAGAAAAGAAAATTTATTAGTCCCAAAGTTTTCGGTTCTTTTATTGCATTTTTTTTTGTTCTCAACTTCGTTTGGACTTTCGCTGCATTTTTCGGGTATCAACATCAGCATCATTATTATCGCAGCTGTACGATAATAAAAATTTCAAAAACGCTAGAAATTTAACACCGTTCTAGAAATATATGCTTTTATACGAGCATTCATCTCAGGGTATCATTATAAGAATTGGTCTTATACCATTGACATACATATCTTTGAAAAGTATTAAAAATAGTTTTATAATTAATTAATTAAAATCATCAAGTTTTGTATGATTAAATGAAAATCATTACTTACCTCGGATATTACAAACACAACAACTGCATATAAAAAGAAAACAGTAGTATCTAAAGTTTCCGTTTGTATTCCTGTTAAATTAATGTGCGGTGTTTGTTGTGTCTTGTGCCTCCTTAAGATATCATTTCTTCTTGTAATAAAAAAATTTTCGCTAATTAATCGCAATTGATGATTAAGCGAAAAATCTGGCAATATAGACATTATACTGATGACAGTTCCATATCGATCCATAGCAGACAGGTTTGCAGATGTTATTAGCGGTGTTATGCCTATAACAGGATAATATAGTAGCATTGGTGTATTCGACTTACTTAATTATAGTTACTTGAAATGCTCGCCATTAAAAGTAAATAGGCTGAAAGCGTTGACATCGATTTAAAACTGCTGGCTAGTATATACAATAGTGGTAAATAGGAAATGCCATAAAACAGGAACGTAGTTATTAACCAAACTGAAAAACAAAACAAAAAATTAATATTTTAAACGTATTTTTTTATTTGTTCGAAATTTACCTAGCTCGTCGGTATTGTATATTTCCTTGTTTGTGATATAGGTTTGAATCAAAAATATAAAAACACACATAATACTATGAACAAGAACATCAAAAATTGTAAATGACAGCCAGTAAACTATTCTGGGAGCAAACTGTAATTTCTTAAATTCAGATTTTTCTTCTTTGAAAGGCAAAGTTATATAGAATATCATATACACCAGTAAACCTGAAATACAGATATGTAATTATACTTTGGATTAATATGATGTAGAAAATGCTTACGTTTATGAAGGCATTAAAATGAATTATATAACTAGTAAACGAATATGAATGTTCTATAGAAACTGTTCCATTCAATGTAATTAACATTTTCCCTAACTAAATGATTATGTGAAACTTAGTATATTAATCTGCAAATCATATAGGAGAATGAAAAAGTGGGAGTAGACATCACCTAAAGCAAAAACATCTAATAGCTTATAAAATATGAAATAGGGCTTACTATTAGTGTCTGTAAATTAACTGTTTTCGAAGTTCCCTAACTTCGCCTTCTACAACTATAAAAATAAAATAAATAATCACTCATGCTTATATATAGACCTAGTATAAAATTATAAATTAATTATATAAATTGATAATAAAAAATAAACTATTACTACTAAAACACAAATAATTTCTTCCGAGTTTCATTTATATAAGTCGATTCTATTCTGAATATAATTTTTTTCTTCAGATAACCAATACAATTTAGTCCCACAGTTGATTTTTTCATCTCCATTAAATTCTTAAATCTATGTATCTTAAATTAATGGCTGATGGTGGGGCATGGGTATACTAAACACAATATATATGAATTTCTTTTTCTTGATAAACAAAATTCAAAAATGTAGAATTTTTGTCAACACTCGATTTACGGACATTGATTATAAATTTTTTTTTACTGAAATCCGCCATTTTAACTGGTATAATACAATGCAATTTTTTTATAAATTATTACTGTTGTCCTCAATACATTTTTTTCATGTAAACTGTATCTTGGATGTACACTTTCGACAATACTTGTTATATTTAATGCAAATATAGTTAGACCTATTTTTCTCATAACCCAATTTGCCAAGATTTTCGCAAATTTGGATATCATTTCTCGGAAATTTTCACCGTTGAAGTGTAAACAACTAGTTCCAACTTGTTTGCTTATGTATTTATTGCTAAACAGCCTTCATTTGCTTGTTCTTTTTAGGGTTCCGTACCTAAAGCGTAAAAACGGGAACCCTATTACTAAGGCTACGATGTCTGTCCGTCTGTCACCGGGCTGTATCTCATGAACCGTAATAGGTAGATCGTTGAAATTTTCAATGTGTATTTCTATTGCCACTAAACAGACAATAAATATGGAATAAAATCAAAAATTAAAGAGGGCTTCCATACAAGAAACGTGATTTGTTTTTTTCCTCGTTTTATTCTTATTCATTATTATTATCATAAGTAGGCATTTTTATACCCTAGATGAAATCATAGGGGTATACTAAGTTTGTCATTCCGTTTGTAACACCTCGAAATAATGATGGTAGAGAAAAATGGATTGGACACCCATTCATAATATTAAAAGTTATTTCGATTTTTGCATGTCCGTCCGTCTGTGCGCACGATAACTCGAGAACGCGTATACTTAGAGAGCTGAAATTTTGTACACAGACTTTAAAAAAAAAAAGTAAAATTAAGTTCGAAAATGAGCCAAATCGGGCAACTCCTTCGTGGGGTTGCCATATAAAAATTTCGTTTTTCGCTATATATTTGGACACTGCCTGAGAACGCGTCGACGTAGAGAGCTGAAATTTCGCACATGATGATTTTACTACATTAGCAAATGAAATGTCAAAAATGGACTAAATCGGGCAACTCCTTCTTGGTGTTGCCATATAAAAATTTCGGTTTTTTACGTATACTTTGAAAACGATTAGTCCAAGACATTTTTATGGTACTAAAAACTTCTGCAGAATACGAAATCCTATAAAATTGGTTATAATCATTTTGTCTGTGCGACAAACCTTCTAGAAATATATGCGAAAAACCATTTCAAAATCAATACTTGAATAGATCGGTGACCATACGAAATTTAATACGGGCATTCATGACAGCATTATTATTATTTTTTTAAATGACGCCTACTCCCATTTTAAAAAATAAATAAAAAGTACATAGTGTTAAATTTTGTACGATGGCACGGAACGCTTCGTGCGCGAGTCCGACACCCGCACTTGGCCGGTTTTTTTTCTTATCCGTGGTTATTTCATTTTGATCTATATAAATTAACCCGACGGATTTTCGTAAAAATAGGTATACAGCATCTATAAATAATAAAATATAGGTGTTCCATTGGAAACTAGTAGAAGTATATATTTGCTGCATTATATCATTAAAAAACAATATGTAATGTAAATCTAGTGTTAATCTTATTGATCGTACGGGAAACAGTGACAAAAATATCTGCAGTTGCATGTTACTTTATACATTTTTCTGTATCAAATTCATATGTAAAAATTGGAAATAGCACATGATTGGATTAAAGCCTGCATTGTTTAAAGCTTGCGTCATTTAATTTTAGTTAAAAACTTACCAACTGGCATTATAATATTGAAGTATTCCAGTCGAGTTGGGCTGATCTCAGTTACTCTAGAAGGACAAAAATGAAGTAACGTGAAATGTAATACCTACAATTTTATTATTAATGATTAGAAATTACATACTTATTCAATTTGAAGTATTAAATTATTTAACATACATAAATATATAAGCATGTCGGAGTATATTATAAAACGTAGCATCAACATTTCGTGAAAAATCCATAAAAATTATTATGTAATACACGCTCCATAAAACGTTTCTGAAGAAAATTGTCTCAACTGTATTTAAGCCTTTATGCTGACATTTTAAGATTTTGCGATCAGTGCCGCCGTAGTGGCGGCATTTCATCAGTTTTGTTCTCAAAATCGGTGCTGCAGTTATGGGGCATGATTTTGTTTTGGGTACACAGCTGATATCTTATAATCGAGCCGTATATATGAACGAAAGCGACACTAATAGTTCAATAATTGCTCCGAAGATACGGTGTTTGTATAATATCCATATATTTATAAATCACTTATGGAATAATAACTAAAAAAAATTAAGTTTGGTCCGATTAGCTGGTAATCCCAACAGAAAAATATGCCGATCGCTGAATTTTATAGAAGAAAAGATGGCAAGAATAAAAAAGATGCATGCAAAGCACGACTTAAATTTACTTAAAATCTTCCCCGTTAGAGATAATAAAATTACTGAAAATAAATAAAATTAAATATTTGACATAAAGCATATAATGTTTTAGAAATTGTGTACAGTGCATTTGAAGACGAAAGTAAATTTTCAGTTCCGACGACTTAAATTGATTGAAATCAACCTAGTGTATCGCATTAGCAGTTACAGCGATTTATCACAGGACATTAGGTCTGTCTAATGAAAACCCCGGGTAAATCTAGGGCTACACCGGGCTAGACTACCTTGTTTTTTGAAAAACCTAGGGCTACCCCGAGCTTACACTAAATTTTTTTTGGGGTAATGGTTTGACATTTGTCATTTGAAAACTGTCACTGATTGGGGCATATAAATTACTTCTTGAGCAAAAATAAAAAAATTAGAAAAAAAGAAATAGATAAATAACTAGAGCACATTATATTTTTCTTCACCCATTTTATAAAAAACTTTTTGCAATAAATTATACTCAAAATATTGTAGGTAATTTAAACCTTTCTGGTACTAAGTAATACTAAAAAAAATCTGGTATCCGATTTTGGAATTGAATAGCCGGGATTGAAATCTATGAAGACCTTAGGGAATGTTAGTTATATAATATCATTATCCAAAAGAAGATTAACGCTAAACATACAAATAAATAAGATGATGTGTAGAACCTACAATTTTTCCTATTACTAAAGTTTCATACAGATATCATCAATAAAATTCCAATGGAATCTTCGTAATAATAACTGAAAACTTATAATTCTTTGTCTAATCGTACACTGAATTAATATGTAGGTCCGATGTATCATGTAATTTACTTTTTTTTTTATAATATGTAGTAGATTTGATAACTGGAACTTTCGAACATCGTAAAGAATATAATTACAAACGTATAGTCAACTAATGTTGCGGTTATGATTGAATTTTTCAATTATTTTCTGCTTTTATGATTAAAATGTGAGTGCTCGGAGGAGTTAATAATATTCTAATAAGGTCTTGTTCAGCACTGTTTTTGAATATTTAATTATTATAAGTTCATTAATTCATATAGATGACACGTATCACAAACTTCACAAAGCAGTATTCAAACAAAAGTAACTAAATGAACATATTATCACAAGACTCTAGTAAATAAATATACAGCAATTGACCTTTTTAAGAAACTCACCTCTTAGAAGGGACATTTATTGCCTTTATTTCACCTTTGCTGTTCGATAAGTATTTAAAAATAACATTGTCCACCAGGCTTAGCATTATAACAGAGCTATGTATTATATTTCCAGAATGAAGAATTTTAATAACAGGATCGCCTTCATTATCAACAACCTCTAAAGCTCCCATTACGTATTCATAAAAATATGTTAGATTGCCATTTTGAATTTTTAAAAGTTCTATGAAAAAAAAAACATAACTAAAATATTACGATTCCTAATATGTATTTGCACTTACCATCTTCTAAATTATTACTTTCATTAATGAAAGAATATTTTAAGTTTGCTTTCTCTATTTCAGCCAACACGACATTTTTTAACACCTCCATATTAGAGGGAATTTTCAAATACAAGTGTGTGCACGGTAGATACTCCACATTTAATTTAAGTGGCTGTGAATCAACAGTATCAAATTGTACACTTACTATCGACATCGAAAGTATGGAGCTTAACAACGGTATACAAAACTATGTAATAAAGAAGAATATATAAAAACTGTTTTGCTCAAATTCAATTTTATATACAGGGTGATCCGGGAACTATGGGCCAAACTAAAACAGATGAAAGTAGAGCTTATTTGGGATCGAAAACGTCATTACACATTTTCCATTTGACGCTTTGCTTTCAAGATTTTCCCATCTTTCTTACTTTTCGCAAAAAACGTGATTGTTTGATCATTGTTTTTTTTGTTTTTGTTATTTATTTGAATTTTATAACTTTTTCAAAAGTGGACACTTGGCGCATTCTAGTAATAAATAAAAAATTTCCCAGAAGCTATTATTTCCAAAGTAATTCGAGTTTAAATTGAAGCATAATGATAGTGTTAAACAAACTTTGAATTACTTCAAAGGTGAATTACATAGTAAACACACGATGGTTGATACCATTAGAAAAGGTACAAGTTGAGGTAGTTTTTAGAGGTACCTGACAAAAAAGTTTTTATGACAAAATTCCATGTAATTCACCTTTGAAGTAATTCAAGTAATGACGTATTCGATCCCAAATAAGATCTACTTTCATCTGTTTTAGTTTGGCCCACAGTTCCCGGAACACCCTGTATACTATAAAATATGTTTACCATAAAAAGTGCAAAGATCCATTCCTTTTTTATAAAAATTGCTTTTTTGTAAAATACTGCCAATCCTTGATTAGCTAAAATTTGTGGATTTTTCGTCGGATTGTTACGATTATCTTCAAGCTGTTTGTATGGAATTGTAATCCGATCATATTTATTTTGAACTGAATCATGTTCATCATATGATTCACAGCTGAAAGTTTTAAATTAGGAAATATTTGAAAAATAATAAATTGTCTACTACTTTAAAAAGACATCTTCCAGAGACGTATTTGTAATGCTTATTGAAGATATTCCCAATTCTGCAACTAAATTTTCTAATTCAACCAGTACTTTTAGATAGTAATCTTGATATTTATATGGTAACGAAATGCACACTGTCGGATATACCAGACTCTGTAAAAAAAAAAAAAAACAAAAATAAAACCAAAATATTTAATTTTTAATGCATTTTAAATATTACACTAACCTTTATTTTCGCTGTGGGTATTAATTCTTTTATAATACTCAGCGTTTTCGTTTGATTAAAGTTTTCCGATGTCAACAGTTTCAATATATATCCCGAACCGTATAAACGTTTCAATTCCAAAATTGATCCAGAGCATAACAATTTTCCTGTTGATAATATAGCCACGGTATCACCTAATATTTCAGCTTCTTCCATATGATGGGTTGTAATTACGATTGCTTGAGTTTTTCTTAATTCCAGTAATATATTCCATAATTCTCTGCGCGATTCTGGATCCAATCCAGACGAAGGTTCGTCTAATATGATGACTCTACATAAACAAACAAAATCTTTAATTTGTTTGCCATATATTTATAATAGCTGTGTTCTTTTGTGTCCGCAGAACAGAGCAGAACAAAAATACACAAAAGAACGCGTCATACATTTTCATAGAAAGATTTAAATGAAGCGAACAGTACAAATGGTTCGCTTCAATCGACAGAACAATTTGTTCTCTCCAGTATATGGGAGTTCTAGAAGAAGGTACACAAAAGAACCCAGCTAATATTTGTCACCTTGTATTTCCGGAAATTGCTAATCCCAAAGACAATCGTCTTTTCATACCACCTGATAATTTCTTTCCTGGCACATTTGCTTTTTCTTGTAAATGAAGTTTTTCCAATAAATCTGTAGTTATTTTTTCCGCTTCTTGCTTGTCTAAACCTCTCAACTAATCCAAATAGTCTATTATAAGTTTTTAATAATAAAATAACGTAGAAGAAGCTTACACGAGCAAAAAAATGCAAATGTTCTGAGCAAGATAAGTATTGCATAAATACATTATGTTGGGGGCAGAATCCAATTAAATGGCGGTAAACTGACACTTCTCTCAAATTGCATACTCTTATTTCTCCTGCTGATCTCTCAACACAACCTGAAAATAAAAAAATAAAATAAAAAACAGGTTACACACAGGCATATTTTAAAGGTATTATGATTTTTACTATTCAGGTTAAAGTTCTTCTAAAGTTAAATTAGTTGAATTCCAGTGCAAAACAAAAGGTATAATCATTTTAATGATAATACCGAAAATATTCCGTAAGCATTGTGTTGCAAAATACCAAAGAATTTGTGCGAAAAATATGTAGGTGCAAAGGTTCTTTGATTAAATCAATTTAGAGCTATTTTCTTATATAATTCACTACATGGAATTACAAGCGTGTTTCGTACGCAAAGTCAATAATAATGATGATAGTGATTATTATAACAGTTGCATTGAGTACGAAGTAATGACATGCTGAAACAGATTACAGTTTAGTACGCGGCGCGACATTGCGGCAAATTGAACGGCAATAAGAGGGCAGCAGGGTAGATACAGCGCTCTTATATTGGTACTACATATTTTCATGAGAAGTTGGCTACCCAAATATAATTTTTTTTTAGTACCAGTGAAAGTGAGCAGCAAATTTAGGATTAGAAATGACTACTCGGCAAAAAATGTCGCCGCGCTGTCGCACATGTTCTCTAACATTTTGCCGCGCACTAAAGTTTAGGATTAGGCCTGAAACACAATTGAATCTTTTCAGCCAACTTTATCGCCAGCTGCTAAAACTGACTGAAAAAGCCGAATTGAACACAACTGGCGTTTTTGACATTTGCAACTCTAACTTGTTTATGTTGAGAACTTTTATTAAGGAACAACAGTGAATGCATCCGATTTACCAAAATTACGATAAATTCGTGCTTTTTTGGATAGTTTCGAGATGTACCAAATATATGTAAAAATATTACTGAGGTTTTTTTATGTCCCACAGGAACTGCTTATCTTTTACTCACTATATAAGTTTTCTTCCATTTTAATATTTTTGGTAGCTGTTTACTTCTTAAATGTGTCAGCAGAAGCCATTCTCATCTGATAATCGACATTCGCACAGTTTGCAACATTAAAAATTCCAAGTTGGCGGCCATTGGGCTGTCAATAAAGTTAAAGCTCCAATTCTACATTGATTTACATTGTGAAGAAATCTCAAGCTGGCTGAAAAGCTGAATTGTGTTTCAGGCCTTAGAAATGACTACGCGGCAAAAATTTTCACCGCGCTATCACGCCGCACAGTGGGATAAGGGCGGCCAAAACTCATTTTTTTGTATATCAAGTTTTTTAAGAAATGAATACAAATTTTAGATAATGACCTCCAAGGCTATTTTAATCACACAAAAAAAGTAATATTTTTTATTCCGATGTTGTACTTTTAGTACGGTGAATATGAACTAATTTTGTAAGCATATGAAAAGGTAAATAATCATACATGTTGAAGCATCCATAAATTCAATAATGTATGCGCAATGTATATGATAATTTGAAGATTTACAGATACATTTATACTTATCTATGTGCCTGAGTTTGAGAGAACAAAATATTTGTGGTTTTAATTTTTGACACGTTAAGGTAAAAGTCTTAAAAATTTGTTGAAATATCACCAGGAACCATATTTCAAAGTATATATTGTTTAAGCTAAATTGTCCTAAATGATTAGACACACACAAGAATATAGCTTGAGTCTTTGTCTCTAGGATGCATAAATTTCAGCTGCTCCGGTTTGCTCCTTTTCTAAATAATAGCAGTTTAAGGTTTCTCTAAGAAAATGTTAGGACTTTTCATGCAGGTATATGGGAATATAATTTTATGATTTTTTTGTCTAATTTTTCTAGAGAATCCTAATGAATTAATAGCAAGAAGGAGAATATTGACACACAATATAGATAAGACAATATAAAAATATTTTAGGGACTTGCGATGAGTCATCCGAATTAGGAATGAACCGGATTATATATAGATACCTTGTTATGTAGACTATACATATACTCGTATGTATACAAATTCTGTAGAAGGTAGAAACTTTAAAAATAGCTGTTTCTGGATAGAAGGTTTACGCAATACATGTAGGTAGCATAGGTACGTAAATAAAAACCATGGCTTTAAGTACTTTGACTTAATTCAAAGTTATATTTCAAAGCAAGCGTAACTAAGAAAATTTTGTTTTTAAAATGGGGCAATTTTCTGTGCAGCGTAAAAAACTTTGTGGTTGGTTGTGGAGTGGTGATGGCTCACTTAATTCTGTTATGAATAAAATTAGTGACGAATATAGGTATAATGAGGAACAATTAAAAATTATAAAAGAGAACATCTCAAAAAAAATTCTTAGCTATTACAGTATACTGTGGAACAAAATTTCAAGATCAAAAATCAAGTTTGTGAATAAAAAAAAAACTTAATTATAAATTTGAATAGACAAACAAATATAGAAAGTGAATCAATCATGTAGAGGACGCAGCTTATCAAGTGGAAAAATTTTGCAAGTGGTAGTGGAGGTGCGTTAGATCAACAAGAACTAGATCGGAGAAGTTCTAGTGAAGACAGTAGTGTTTTTATAATATGTTTAGTTCCTCTGCAGATGAATTCAAATATATCGGAAGAAGTTATCTGGAAAAAATGATCGCCCAAACTCAACTAGGTTTTGCCGACCAATTAAAGTATATGAAAGAAACAGCAGAGCAAACTTTGAATGAGTTCAGATATTACAGTCAAGAAATAAATAGTTTAAATAGTACTACTATTAACATACAAGGAATTTCTTGCATCGTAAAATATAATATGCAGTGCACAATGGTAGATGGAAAGACGTGCAATGTTTTATCTGGACAGAAGTCAAGTGCTTCCTGTAATGTGTGTGGTGCAAGACCGACAGAAATGAATAAGCTTCATGTAATTAAATCGAAACAATGTAATACAGAAGTTTATCAGTATGGACTATCCACTTTGCATTGCTGGAAACGTTTTATGGAATGTATTCTTCATATATCATATAATTTGAACTTTAACAAAACTGTAGCTAGAGATGCAAATAAAGTTTTGAAAGCTGAGAAAAAGAAAAAGGTTCAAAATTACCTGAAAGTTTATTAAACGTGTTACTACATCGAGCTTATGTTAAGCTGGTTCTGATAGTCCAAAAAATTAATCCTCCTTATATATATTGTTAAGGGAATTCAAAAATAGGAAACTTTGGAATATTGAATTAAGACGATTAATATTTTATTATATAAAACTAACTAAATTTATCCATTCTTAGAACAAGATTCTCTCTTAAGTTTATAAATTTTTTTAATTTTTTTTTAATTGTCTTAATTTGTTTTATATTTTTTTTTATTTTTTTTTATGTTTTTTTATTTTTTTTGTATTTTTTTTTATTCTTTTTCAGGAACGTATCGTCACAATTTTAATTTTTTTTATTTAGCAAAGCCCAGATTTTCTTAGTGACAAAATAAAAAAAAATTAAAATATCTTCACTATTACAGAAGTTACAAGGTTTTGACCGCAAAACTTGCTTTTCATCCCACTGTGCCGACGTGGGCAGGAACGGACTACTATGTGAATGGGGAGTTCCAAAGGACGACCTGAAAGTCAGAGTCCAAACTTAGCAAACTTACTTCCTGACATACAAAATAAAATCTGCTTGCACCCTGCTCATACCATGGGTCAACTGCGAATGTTGCTGACACAGGTTCAAGCTACGCAGCTGCGGATTGAAACTGCTAGTGCTCTGAACACCTACCATACTCCTCGTATTAGCGAGATTGAGGACCAGTCTCAAATGTTTGTAACTGACACCCTTATTGCAGAGGTAGCAGCTATCTAAGACCGACAAACAGTGACTTGTTAGAATTGTGACCAGCCAGGACACTATTATCAGGTTTGTCTACAAGAACGACAACAGGTATTCTGTTACGGATGTGGACGTAAAAACGTATTTAAGCCAAACTGTAAACCATGTCTGCAGAAAGACTTGAAGCGGGTCGGGAATCACAGCACATCTTCTCGACCAGGTAGTACATCCAGGCTGGCCACAGCGCCAACAACTCCAGACCAATCGGGTAGCAGGGAAACCAATCCGCTCAATTAATAGTCCCTATCGAACAGACGTTAGACTGTCCGCTAATATCACTCAGTGATTCTGGCGATAGTAACAATCCTTTAGACTGTCTCATTGTCAATGGTAATTCACTGATAGAGACAGAGAATCTAATTGACTTCTCTACAGATTTTTAAGCTCCCGTTTCCACCTGTAGGGAGCCCACGACACTACTAGACACTTCCTCGGAAGAGTCTTTAATATTCGACGTTCCGATAGCACTTTTTCGCTGGAAATGTTACTGAGCAGGAGATTCGGCCTCCTGTCGTTTCTGTATTAAAACGACCACCAAACTCTGTTATGACGAGCGGGCGTGAGCCTGTTTTATACCCGCTGATGCCTTACCATACGCGTCTGCAAAATTACAATGCAGTACGAGAACGTATTTTCTCCTCAGTAACGGAGCTAGCAACAATTATGTATCCGGACCTGGACCTTGGAAAGAGAAAGAAACGATCGACCGTTCGTTGGCGGGAATACTGTCGACGAATGAAACAGGGAAGAAAGAAACTGGCACACATTTTCGTGTCGATGCCAGACGACATTCGACCGTATGGCGAAGTAAGACTGCTCGGGCGGTCCGAGACTGGGTTATTTGATAGTGGTGCCACTGTCAGTATCCTAGGCTAAGGAGCCCTAGAGAAGCTTGGAGAAGCAGAGGTTGAATGGAAGAGGTATCGGACACAGGTACAAGTAGCTAATGGTGCCATGACGACTGTTCATGGTCATGTGGACGTGGACATCACTTTCCGTAGTAAGATCCATAACGTGCGTCTTTACGTGGTTCCTGGGCTCACACAGGCACTATATCTAGGAATAGACTTCTGGCGTCTATTTGGGTTGGCTCCAGATGTCCTGGGTATAGTTGCAGAAGTGACTCCAAGTCTAATAGCTACCCCTGACACCGACTGTCATGTTCTTCCTGCTATAGATCAAATGTCTAGAAGCAACTAAACAGCTCTTTCATTCTTTCGCATCTTTAGTCTTGGGAAAAACATCTTTGGTCACTCACAGGATCGAGACGAATGACGCAACTTCGATAAAGCAACGTTTTTATTCGATATCACCGGCAGTACAGAATTTGATGGATGCTGAACTAAGACGAATGCTATCGCTGGGTGTGATAGAGGAGAGTCAGAGTCCTTGGAGCTTTCCAGTGGTACTAGTGAGGAAGCCTGGAAAGTTCCGGCTTTGTTTTGACGCCAGGAAAGTCAACTCTGTTACTAAGAAGGGCGCCTATCCGCTGCCGCAGATAGATGCGCTTCTGAGTCGACTTCCTCCGGAAAACTACATCACAAGCCTGGACCTCAAAGACGCTTTCTGGCAGATCCAACTAGACACTGAGTCCAGAGAGAAGACCGCGTTGACAGTACCTGGTCATCCTCTCTATCAGTACACCGTGATGCCATTCGGCCTCTGTAATGCTCCACAAACTATGTGCCGCCTCATAGATAAGGTCATTCCTTTCGATCTTCGTGAGAATGTCCTCGTCTATTTAGACGATTTATTAATTTGACTCTCATCTCATGCTGCTAGCCCGTGTAGCGGAAAGCTGGCCTCACTATCAACGTTGAGAAGAGTAAGTTTTGCATTAAGGAGACTAAATACTTGGGTTTTATTGTCGGAAAAGGAGGAATCAGAACTGACCCAGATGAGATTTCAGTCATAGTTGACTATCCGTCACGCTGAAGAATCCTAGTCAATTCCAATGGACACCCGAAGCCCAGACGTCTCTGGAGTCGTGGAAGCAAAAACTTACCTCTGTTCCGTTGTTAGTGAGCCCGGATTCACCAAACCGTTCGTTGTACAGTGTGATGCGAGCCAACAAGGTATTGGTGGAGTGCTGATGCAACTAGATGACGATGGCCACGAGAAGCTAATAACGTACGTCTCGAAAAAGTTGAACTCAGCACAACGCAATTATACCGTCACAGAGTAGGAATGCTTAGCAGCTTTATTAAGTGTGCAAAAGTTCCAGCCCTTCGTAGAACTTATGCCGTTTAAGATAGTGACCGATCGATCATGCGAGCTTGAAATGGCTGATGTCTCAAAAGGACCTCAGCGGTAGACTTGCTCGGTGGAGTTTGAAACTTCCAAGGTTTCGACTTCACCATTGAGCACCCAAAAGGAAGCCTGAACGTCGTTTCCGATGCGCTGTCACGAATTTATTGCGACAGCTTGTTAACAACCGAAGATCCTGGCCCGGAAGTTGACCTTAGTTCTCCATATTTCAACTCGTTGGAATATGAAGAGCTGAGGCATAAGGTTAAAACAGCTTCTGGCAAACTACCAGATCTTTGCGTCAGGGATGGCTTCGTTTATATTTGGACTGGTCCAAGAACAGGCGATCCGATTCAGGAAGAAGAAGTTTGGAAGCTTTGGATTCCACGAGGGCTTGTCTCCGACGTTATTTCAAGAGCGCATGATCCGCCACTAGCTTCTCACGGAGGTATAGGGAAAACACTGGAACGATTAAGGAGACACCTGTACTGGCCACGAATGACAGTTGATGTCAGAAACTACGTAGGCGCCTGTGACGTGTGTAAAGAAACCAAGGCCCCCAATACTATTCTTAGACCACCTATGGGAGTCCAATCTGCATATTGATAACTCTTGATCACTTTTCTAAGTTTCCGATTCTCAAACCTATGAGAAAGGCATCTGCTCTCAATGTGTGTCAGTTCATCGAGACTGGAATATTTCATGTGCTCCGAGTTCCGGAAGCGCCAGATTACTGGATAGGTATGGGGTGAAACACTTGCGAACGGCAGTTTACTCGCTGCAAGCAAACGCCTCAGAGCGAGTGAACAGGTCTCTATTGTCAGGGATTAGGGCATACATCCGGAAGGAACATACCAAGTGGGATGAGAAGTTAAGGCATATAGCTAGCTCCTTTAGGAGCTCTTTCCACCAAACAACTGGCTTCTCTCCCTACCGAACATTCTTCGGTCAACAGATGATTAATCATGCGAGCTCCTATTCCATTCTTAGGAGCCTCGGAACTCTTAATGAGCCTCTGAGAGTGTATGCTGAAGACAAATTGAGATTGATCCGTGCGAGAGTGCAGGAGATTCGCATTCGAACAGGGTTCAAAGGCTTATAATCTCAGAGCGAAACCTGTTAATTTCAAAGTGGGTCAAGAAGTATTCAGACGGAATTTTGCCCAAAGCAATTAGTAAAGTGTAAAGTGTCGAATTAAGTCAACGAAAGGAAACTCCTTGTATGAGCTTGAAGATCTGCAGGGTAGAAGGTTAGGAGTCTATCACGTTCAGGACATCAGGCCGTGACATCCATATTCTCGGACATGTCATCTATCTATTGTAACGTTTATTCCTGGTAGCCCTAATAAGGCATCCAGCCAGCTTAACTGGTAAATGTAACGATTTTGAAAAAATTTGAAAAAAAAAAAAAATATTTTCCTCCCATTCCTCTAACTTAAAGACGACAAGCAAATTCCGAAATTGGCCACCCTGTAGAGGGAGAAGAGTATGGAGATATTTCCATCAATAGTCCTCTTGTATCCTTCGAACTGATTCAGGAAAAGGTAGTCAATAATTTAAAGAAAGCACGGAAACGGCATCAAAGTCATTATAATTTACGCTGCAAGGTGAGAAAATACACAGTAGGTCAGGAAATCTATAGGAAGAATTTTGCACAGGTGATGCTAGTAAGAGTTACAATGCCAAACTCGAAAGGAAGTTCTGAAATGCCGCATACGCCGAATAGTAGGCTCTGCTTGTAATGAAGTAGAAGACCGAAGTGGTAAAATTATTGGAATCTTCCATGCAAAGGACCTTAAACCTTTGTTATGGTCGCACGTATAAACATAGCAATGAGACATATTGTCACCCCACTGACGCCTGGAACCGAGTACTGGTCCGTGGAACAAAGTGTGCCATGGAGGAATGAGGGATTGGATCAAGGCGAGATGCCGGAAGAGGTGACAGGCGGCCATCTTGAGGACACTTTTTACTTTTGGGACTGAAGAGAGGTAGACAGAAAAAGCCGAAGAAGAAAAACTAGTAAAAGAGCGTGGAAAAATCGAAGTAGATTTTTTTTCTATTTTTTTTTTTTTGTCAACTGCAACTAGAAACGATACACGAGAAGAGTGAAGATTCGGAAATTAGCAGAAAGATACCCAAGAAAAATTTAAACATACAGCGAGGAGGAAAAATTAAGATAAGTATATGTGTGAAACCTATTATTTTTAGGGTTAGCTTTAGCGAACCAAGTTGGTCAAGCCGTGGAAAGACCAGGACATCAAGGGAGTAAAACGTGGTTCGGCCACAGTATTCTCCAAAATATTCCGGAGCTCATCCAATCGGGGACATCCTTCAGAGAAGCGGCGGTAACTTGAAATAGCGACTTAGTTATTCTCGTGACTACAGTCTGGTATCCAAAAGAACCAATATATCGAAAACCATGCAAATTATCTAGAGATGGCATTCTATTATCAAAAAAAGACATTAGAAATCATATAATCTTGGTCAAGTGGCGGTATTATATCACTAAGAACTATAAGGAAAATCGTACAAGTACTAACCGCGTGTCTATATTACTTCATCGCGAAACAAAGAAATATATGTAAAGTAATTTAAACATTTGGCGCACCTTGCCGGTAAAGACGTGACAACTGACAAATGACACATGTGGAATGACTGAAATCAAGTGTGAGAAGAACGCTGAACTAAATTAAACAAGATCGCATAAAATAAAATTAAAATCAATTTAAGTGAATAAAATTAAAACAAGTAAAAAAGCTAGAATTGGTCTAAGACCAATTCTTAGGATACCCTAGATGAATGCCCGTATTAAATTTCGTATGGTCACCAATCTATTCAAGTATTGATTTTGAAGTTGTTTTTCGCATATATTTCTAGAACGGTTTGTCGCACAGACAAAATGATTATAACCAATTTTATAGGATTTCGTATTCTGCAGAAGTTTTTAGTACCATAAAAATGTCTTGGACTGATCGTTTTCAAAGTATACGTAAAAAACCGAAATTTTTATATGGCAACACCAAGAAAGAGTTGCCCGATTTAGTCCATTTTTGACATTTTATTTCCTAATGTAGTAAAAACATCATGTGCGAAATTTCAGCTCTCTACGTCGACGCGTTCTCAGGCAGTGACCAAATATATAGCGGAAAACGAAATTTTTATATGGCAACCCCACGAAGGAGTTGCCCGATTTGGCTCATTTTCGAACTTAATTTTACTTTTTTTTTTTTAAAGTCTGTGTACAAAATTTCAGCTCTCTACGTGTTCGCGTTCTCAAGTTATCGTGCGCACAGACGGACGGACGGACGGACAGACGGACGGACGGACGGACATGCAAAAATCGAAATAACTTTTAATATTATGAATGGGTGTCCAATCCATTTTGCTCTACCATCATTATTTCGAGGTGTTACAAACGGAATGACAAACTTAGTATACCCCTATGATTTCATCTAGGGTATAAAAAGGGAATTAGCAAACTAAAAAATAGACTTTAATTGTCGTTTTTGTATTTATAGGTAGGGATATTTGTAAGTAGTTCTTTGTGGTTAATAAAAATCTGTATTTATAGAGCAATACGTTGGAGTTTTCTTTATTTCTAATTCCTGAAGAGGAAATAAAACACGGATCTTAAATATATATACATATAAAAAGAACCATACCCCTCGCTAACCAAGTGCCTAAGGGTTTTCCAATAAGAGGTGTTATTTTAATTAGCCCGCTATTTCGGTAGATGTCACTTTTGGAGATGTCATTTTTTGACATTTGGCAAGTAAAAACTACGCCATTAATAAAAATGGAACGATACACGATTCAACAACGCATTGAAATTATTAAAATTCACTATAAAAATGGTGAAAATATGGCAGAGACGGTTCGTAAAACTCGAACATTTTTGGGTCGTCGTGAAGCACCTTGTCGGACCGCATTACAGAAATTGGTAGAAAAATTCGAGCTGTCGGGGCAAGGTAGTGATGTGAAGAATAAAACCCGTGCACGTCGCTCAAGAACAGCCGAGAATATTGCTGCTGTAGCCGAAAGTGTTGAAGAAAGCCCAGGTTTGTCCATTCCTCGTCGTTCTTTGGAATTAGGCATTCCACAAACGTCATTACACCGTATTTCGCATAAAGATTTGGGTCTTAAGGCTTATAAAGTTCAGTTAACACAAGAACTCAAGCCAGCCGATCATCAACAACGTCTAGTCTTTGCTGATTGGGTCCTTGAAATGCATGAAAATGATCCGGAATTCAATCGAAAACTCATCTTGAGTGATGAGGCCCATTTCCACCTCGATGGCTTCGTCAACAAGCAAAATTGTCGCATCTGGGGCTCGGAAAACCCAAGAGTTATTGTTGAAAAGCCTCTCTATCCTCAACGTGTGACTGTTTGGTGCGGTTTATGGTCCCGCGGGGTCATTGGACCTTACTTTTTCGGAAATGAGGCTGGAGCAACAGTTACGGTGAATGGATTGCGCTATCGACAGATGATTAATGATTTTTTATGGCCGGAATTGGATGGTATTGATCTGGACAACGTTTACTTTCAACAAGACGGCGCTACGTGCCATACAAGCAACGAAACCATTGATCTTTTACGGGAAAAGTTTCCGGACCGTGTTATCTCTCGAAGAGGTGATCACAATTGGCCACCGAGATCTTGTGACTTAACACCTTGCGACTTCTTCCTTTGGGGCCACGTGAAAGAGAAGGTCTACGCCGACAGCCCAGCGTCGATTCAAGACCTCAAAGATGGAATTCGTGAGGCTATCGAGGACATTCATGAAAAGGATATGGTCCTGTAGGCGTGGTCGTGGTGGTCATTTGTCTGATGTTATTTTCCATTATTAACGGCATACCTTCCTCTTTATAATGAAATAAAGATCCGACCATTTATCTCAAAAAATGGCGTTTTTCTTTGAATACAAAATAACACCTCTTATTGGAAAACCCTTTATTATATTATTGAAGAAAATTTTTATATTGGAACCTATACAATTTAATGAAATTTAATAACCTAGTGAACATATTATATTATCATAAACAATATTAATATCACCTCAATTTAAGGGTCGAAGGACTATCGCACGTGTCCTAACGCGTATCGGGTATCATACAATGCTCTGGTCTACGTGACTAAGGTGTATTATCAAATAAAAACATAGACAGTAATCAGCGACAATAGACGCGAAGTTCGGTAAACGGCCTAGGTTTTCTAAAACATTCCGGAGCTCATACGCTCGAGGCCTTCCGTCCGTGGCAAGGCCGTCAAATAAAGGCATTTTATCATCGAAGTGTGAACATAGTGCCTCACGGTCAATAATAAATCTCAGTGACTAAATTTTAACGAACGATAAACATAATCAGTGGCAGTGGAAGCGAAGGGTGGCGAACCTGCCCCCGCGGTATACGAATAATACTAAACTCACATTTAGGGACTTCCGATAAAGGAGCGGCAGTAAAATAAAGGTTCCCTTCGGTATCCCAGTGCTAAATCATATTAACAGAGGATCCTCAAAATCTACGCATTTAGTGAGAAATATTGGAATTTATATTTAAAATATACAAAGCTATTCTCTACTTGTTTTCGTAGTACCGTAGATTTTATATATATACATATAGTAGATAAATTGGTTAGGATATACTTTCATGGAATTTATTTTAAAAGCATATGAGATTACTATCTAATCGCCTGGAAAATAGATCGTATGACTTATATTTGGAACATACATATAGTAGATAAGTTGGTTAGAATATACTATCATGGAATTTATTTTAAAAGCATAAGAGATTACTATCTAATCGCCTGGAATATAGATCGTATAACTTATATTTGGAACATACATATAGTAGATAAGTTGGTTAGAATATACATCATGGAATTTATTTTAAAAGCATACGAGATTACTATCTAATCGCCTGGAATATAGATTGTATAACTTATATTTGAAACATACATATAGTAGATAAGTTGGTTAGAATATACTATCATGGAATTTATTTTAAAAGCATGCGGATTATTATCTAGTCGCCTGGAATATAGATCATATAACTTATATTTGAAACATACATATAGTAGATAAGTTGGTTAGGATATACTTTCATGGAATTTATTTTAAAAGCATACGAGATTATTATCTAATCGCCTGAAATATAGGTCGTGTATAGTTCATGGTTAGGTCTGAGAAGCACTGAAGCAGCAAATCAGTAGACTAGCAATCCAGGTATAGGAAAATAGGCATAAATAATAATAATAAATTTTGGGGTAGCGAACTCTGAGGCGTAATACTGCGTATCCCCTTCCAGAAGCTTCTAGGGGCGATTAGGAAGAAGGGAATACCCTCTCCCACTTATATTATTATTATTATCAATACTGATCCATACCTACATGCAAAGGAAGTACAATTGCATAACAGCAAAAAAAAAATGGAAAAAACCCAAAGTTGCTAAAAAGGGAGGACGTCCACGGAGCCGCCTATCAGCATTGGCAAGACAGAACCACATGTGATCAATACAGCTTCGGGGGTGAAATTAAGCAAAAAAAAAAAAGGGAAAAACGTTTGTAAATAAATTAAATTTATCGGAAAATAAAAAGAATTGATATGGAATACTAAAGACAGTGCAGTCTCTCTTTTCTCTCTCCCGGAGTTCTCTCCGCTTTATTTACAGGTCTAAGGGGTATCGTCAACAAGTGCCGGGCGGTGGGGAAAGGCACCTGAGGATCATCACCATTTGATCCTCCTCATCCTTCCCAAGGTAAGTGATGTACAGTCCTTTTGGACTCAGTGTGTAGGCTAGGTATATAGATATATATATATATCTTGTCCTTCTTCCTTTGGCACGAAAAGTTTTGTTCATGGCACATGGTAGTGTAGGTTTCTTCAGTTTACCCACGACATACTCTCTGCTATTATCCGAGGTGCTAGCGTGCCAACCTACCAGCATAGCTACCATGGAGTGAACTGTCAGCTTCGGGCCGATAGACAAGACTGCTAGTATTATGGCTATCACTCGATAAAAGAGCCATAACAAATGGCGCCCAACGCGGGGCCTCCACGGTTTTAAACCACAGTAGTTGGAAGGTATCTTCTACTGGGGACGGAGATTTCGAATAATTCTCTGATCATTAGCTGCCAGCTAGTAATCAGACTAGAAGTCTCACATCCAGTGGCGGGTGCCTGAAGACTAGCTGTTTTGCGTTTCAATTTAATTTTTTTAGATCTTCAATTAAAATTTGTATTCGCGCGGTGCAAATTTCAAGTTAAAAATTTTTTTCTTCGCGCACACGTCAAGGTCAAGTCTTCGAGTTTTTTTTAGAAAAAGAAAAGCCTTTTGATTTTTGTGATCTTTCTCTCTGGCCTTCAGCCAAGGAAATGGTAAGGGGGTCCCAGGAGTTTCCTCGAAGTTTTATTTCCGGATTTCATGGATGCTGGCTTCTTTTGGGCATTGGGCTGTACAGGCAATGAATTCATGAGTTTGACTTCTTGGCTGATAGCTAATTAGTCGACTGGACTCTCGACTTTGCCCGGCTTGATGGCTAAATTAGTGGGACAATCTGAGGAGGGCAAGGGAAGAGTTATCAGGGACTGGGAGTGTGGCCTGAGATCTTCAGTGATCAGGAGCTGGCACATTGCTAACTGACTGACTGAAGAGCCTCACGCGATCCTCTCAGTCTCTGGTATCTCGGCCCTGCCTTTCCAACGATTTTCCGTGAAAAACTAGAATAATTTAAACCTTTTGTTGTCTTTCTACATACACACTGTACATCGCTTGCCGGAAGAGATTCTGGTCTTGGGAGAGAGGTTTCGGAGAGGGAGAAGGAGAGAGGGTTATTACTACGATTGAATTTTATTACTACGTTATATTGTGATACTGCGTTACATTTAGAATTGTTTTCTGCAAGCACTAAAGTACTTAGCGACATCTGACATTTTTTGATCGCATAAGCCTTCGAGGTTTCGACGGCAGTAATTTAACTTTTCGATACATTTTACATCTCTTTAGAGTTTAACTGCTACAGTATATTTGAAATTTGTTATCTGCGTATAGTATTTGAGCTTTTATGGCTGTATTACGATTGCTTACGGCAATCATTGAATTGTGTTAGAATTGCATAAGCGATCGAGTTCGAGCGGCATTAACTTGACCTTTCGAGTTCTTTATATTTCTCATCCTATCTTATTACTACGTTATTGGATTTTATAGACACGTTCTAATTGGATTTTTAGTTTCAATTGCATATAGCACTAAAGGTTATTGGTGCTACGTTCGTCACTGTGAAATTTGAATTTTGGTAAAATAGCATAGGCATTCGAGCCTTAGACTGCATTAAATTCTGCTCGTGATACGTTTGCATATTCGGTCACGATGTTCGTTGGTAGGTCTGGTGCAGAGGCCGCCTTGACGTTGCCTCCACATTGCCAAGAAGAAGACTGGTCCGTGGCCACCAAACCATTAGTCACCATCTGTGGACATATCTTCCATAGAAAATGTCTTCAAAGATGGAGTACAGATCAGTCAACCTGTCCAAATTGCAGGAAACCACTGCACATTAACGACTGTGCGTCATACACTGGCACTATCCCCCGCAGATACCCTACTCGCAAAAATCCCGAAACGGGATACTCGACCCCCAACCTTATCACCCAATCCCGACTTACAGCATGGAAGTCCCATAGGACAGTCCACCATCGATATGAACGTACAGGCAGACAGCCCAGTACCACAAGCATCGGAGGAACAATTGGTCGCTACGCAAGCACTGATGGCCGGTCTGAGAATCCAATTGGCCGATCTAGTACGCGACGAGGTAGCCAAAGGGATGGCTCGGTTACGTAGTGAACATAAATAGATCAACTTCACAGAGAGGTGACCAGATACCAAATTTACCTAGACCTCAACCTGTATATGGACCTCGACAAAATCAAAATGAGAGCCACAACCACGAATCTGGGCCGCACCCTCGTCATGGCCTCCCGCCCAGTAACGACGAGCCAAGGTTTAGAAACCACGAGCCGTATGCACCACGAACTCACCAGCAGTGGCGAGGGCAGCACAGTCAGACCTACCTTCCACGGTCTGTTAGCCCCATGAAACGATGGAATTTAACGTATAATGGTAACAATTCACGATTATCAGTAGAGGAATTCATTTTCCGCGCCGAAACACTTACTGCGTCCACTCTGTATGAGGATTACGAGATGCTAGTGAGGAATGTGAACACTCTGTTTGGAGAAAAGGTACAAAATTGGTACTGGACGCTTTTAAGAAACCCAAATCCACCTTGGGATCATTTGAAGTGGGCACTAGTGACCGATTGGGGCGAGCCGCCCGATGATGTAAACATTCGAAGGCAGATGCTAGCCCGTCATCAAAAGCCCAACGAGCCCTTTTCTACCTACTACCAAGCGCTGATAGAATTAAAGAGCTGATTGCAGATCCCGATGCCTGATTCTGAATTCGTAGAAACCGTGGGTGCAAACTTAGTCCCATCCATACAACAGCAAATTTGTCTTCATCGTACTATGACCAATTAAGAGCCTTGGCCACACAAATCCAGTTCACGCGGTCTCGCATTCAGACATCAACGCCGCAAATGCAATATAGAAATCGACTAGCAGAGGTCAATTTCCCTGAATATTCGGAGCTGGATGAAGACGTACAATCAGCGGATGTCTCTGAAGAGGCAGTGCTTAGGGACATCCCCGTAATGAGAACAGACAGGTGCTGGAATTGTATTTGTCCTGGTCATAGATACCAAGACTGTGCAGAAATACCGAAAGATTTTTTTTTGCTATGGATGCGGGAAAAAGGGTATCATCAAACCTAGATGTGAGAACTGTAGGCAGAAAAACTCGCAGCGGGTCGAGAACAGCAACAACAGTTCTCGACCGAGATTTATTCCTCGTCTACCGGCGGTGCCTATGACGAGGACAACGCAAGCCCATCAACCTTCACCAAACCAATCATCTTAACCGTCGAGCCCCAACTGATTTTTTTTGAGCAATCAGTCTCAATCTCCCCTGTACCGGCGTCGAATAATCAAAGCCTGGTAGATCTGTTAATATTCCCGTATTCGTCAGAGTCCCACAACCACTTCCAGCTCGAGAGATGAGCAGTCAGCTGTAACTCCCGACACGTCCGTAAGCCCACAGGCACCCCTAGTCCCTATTAAATTCACTTCCACCTGTTCTAGCAGAGAGGAATCTTGGACTCCACCAGTTAGACTATTAAGGCCGCCATTAAACTCTGATCTGACAAGCAGCAATGAGCCGATCTTATTTCCATGTAAACTATACCATCAAAGATGGGAGGCTTACAAAGCTGCCAGAAAACAGATTTTCTCTTCTGAAATTGAACCTGTACCAGAAAACCCCAACTCGATGTCAATTATTACCAGACCGAAACAATCCACACTCAGGTCACGTGTTTTGGAAGAAGATCAAACTGAATAGAAAGAGATTGTCCACCATCAATATTTCAAATCCAAGCGACATCAGGCCTTATGCTGAAGTTCACCTACTCGGGCGAAGTATATCAGGATTACTCGATAGTGGAGCCACTGTGAGTATCCTGGGGAAGGGAGCTCTCGAGCTGCTGATGAACGCCCAGGTCCGATGAATACGATATCATACAGAGATAGAGGTAGCGAATGGTGCCAAGACAAAGGTACTTGGTCATGTGAACACAGACATAACCTTCCGTGGAGAGACGAAGAAACTGCCTGTATATGTAGTTCCTATCTCTCCCAAGAACTGTACTTGGGAATCGACTTCTGGAATCTTTTTGGGTTGGCCCCGCATGTCCTGGGTACAGTTGCGGAAGTACAAGTCAGTTCAGTTCCTGCCGTTGATCCGAGTATTCATTCTTTAACATCAGAAGAAAATAGACTCCTGGAAGCTGCTAAACTCCTGTTCCCTTCCTTTGCAACCCTAGGTCTGGGGAAAACAAAATTGCTGAACCACACGATCAATGTAGGCAGCGCTGATCCGGTGAAGCAACGCTTCTACCCTATATCCCCTGCAGAACAGGGCCTGATGGACGTTGAACTGCACCGAATGTTCGCTTGGTGTGATAGAGGAGAGCCAGAGCCCTTGGAGTTCTCCAGTCGTGTTAGTGCGGAAGCCAGGAAAGGTTAGGCTATGCTTTGATGCAATGAAGGTGAACGCAGTGACCAAAAAGGACGCTTATCCGCTGCTGCAGATAGATGGAATCCTGAGTCGCCTTCCACCAGCTAAATTCATTAGCAGCCGTGACTTAAAGGACGCTTTTTGGCAGATTCCACTAGATAAAGACTCGCGCGAGAAGACTGCTTTCACAGGGCCTGGTCATCATCTCTACCAATACACGGTGATGCCATTCGGTCTGTGCAATGCCCCTCAAACCATGTGCCGATTAATGGATAAAGTCATTCCATTTGATCTAAGAGATAACGTTTTAGTGTATTTGGATGACTTATTGATTTTGTGACAAGACTTCGAAACCCATCTAGTATTATTAACGAGGGTGGCGGACTGTTTGAAGAAAGCCAGCCTCACCATTAACGTCGAGAAAAGTAAGTTCTGTTTAAAAGAAACGAAATACCTAGGGTTTATCATCGGAAACGGTGGTGTAAAAACAGATCCGGATAAAATCGCAGCGATAGTTGATTATCCGCCTCCTAAAAATGTTCGGCAGGTCCGACGTCTATTGGGAATGGCGGGGTGGTACCGGCGTTTTATCTCTAACTACGCGGATCTGACTGCTCCTATCACTGACGCGCTGAAAAATTCTAAAAGGTTCGAGTGGACTATAACAGCTCAAAACTCTTTTCAGCAGCTAAAGCAGAAACTTACTTCGGCTCCGTTACTGGTGAGTCCGGATTTCAGCAGACTGTTCGTCATTCAGTGTGACGCAAGCCAGCAAGGCATTGGTAGAGTGCTGTTGCAAGTGGACGAAGAAGGTCACGAACGACCTATTGCTTACATATCGAAAAAACTAAACTCAACGCAACTACACCGTGACAGAACAAAGTATTTGGCAGCGCTACTCAGTGTGCAGAAATTCCGACCATACATAGAGTTAACACCGTTCAAGATCGTGACGGATCATGCCAGTTTACATGGCTGATGTCTCAAAAGGACCTCAGCGGGAGGCTGGCCAGGTGGAGTCTGAAGCTTCAGAGTTTCGACTTCATAATAGAACCCGGAAGGGAAGCCTTAATGTTGTCTCGAACCCATTGTCTCGTATTCATTGTGAGGGAGAAGAAACGACTGGTCGAAGTGCAGATAGCCACCTACCTCCAACTAGGGAAACCCTGTACACAATAGACAGTCGACGAGTTAGCAACAAGTTCCCGCAATTCGTGCACTGACAATAGGCTAACAGGCGTCAAAAATGCGGGACAGTTCCTTTTTGAGTCCGACTATCCATCAAGTGACATCGCCAGTAACTACGCGGTTATAAATTAGAGGAGAAACCCTAATCTTACAAGCGGGCCGTAATTAGTGCCTGCAGTGATTAATTTAAAGCAAATAAAGAAAACCACATAGTTGAAAATATAGTTTCCAAAAAGGGAAATGCTTCGGACGCGAAGAGGACGAAGAGAAATTAAGAAACAGTGTGACGCACAAGGCACGCTGCTAATTTCACAAAAGTAAGAAGAATTTCTTAGAAAGCGGAAGAAAAACTTCCAGTAATAGGGAAAAGAACACTCCAATTGGTAGAAGGCAGGTCAAAAGAAGAAAAGGGTAAGGACTTTCAATTTGGGGTGATTTCGCAATTGTGACAATAACCTAACTAATTATAGCTTATATGTCGGGGGGCGCATGTGCAGTCCTAGTCAGGCGCGCCTCCGACACCCATACGGTGTAGAGCTGTTTAGAGACACAGACAAATAAGAATACCTGGAAGAAGAAAGGAAAAGAGAAAATTTTTGGCAAATTGCACCTTCATAGTTGGTTGAGCGATTCATGGAAAGCAACCAGAGCTCCGAGCCAAGTTATCGAACCTGTAAGCCACAAGCCGCAACTCAACGCACCAGTACAAGGCCTTCAGGCTGTTAAATTTCAACGATAACCTCAGTTAAATTTTAGTATTTAAGGAACAGAAATAACAACCGAATTTATTAAATTAGTTGCAGCACACCAGAGCACCCGTCACAAATGCGCATTTGGGATTGCGGTGAGTACTATGATTGCGTCATTGTTGTATTAATATGAATAATTATGTATATGTATATATATATAAATGTATTGAAATAGATTGCATGCTGCCGTAATTTCGCAGGTTTTGATAAGACAAATAACTTAAGGTCGAGATTTTGTGTTCCTAAAACACGTAGTTATCATATTCGGATAGTTAAGTAATTAAGCGAATTATAATGAGTTAATGAATTAAATACGTATACACCATAATTTTTAATAAAGATAAGTAGCTTAAGGCCGAGATTATGCGTTCCAAAAATTTTCGTAATTATCATATTTGAATATTTAAGCAATTAAGAGAAGTGAATTGAATTAGTGGATTAATTACGCGTTCACCATAATTTTCCAAAGTGAGCACTTACGTAGATATGTACCCATATTATTACGTTGAGTTGGGCTATGTGGCTCCATAGAGCTATAAGAGGTAGTCGGTTGATCCTAGAAGGAAGCGAACCAAGTCGGCTGTAGATTTTATATATTTTTTTTTTCATTTTTTTTTATTTGAATTTTGTTGAATAAAATTTTGTGACGAATTAAATGCTTAGCTTAAGAACAACCAAGAATGGAACCTGTCAGTGAATATAAATATATCTACTAGTATACCCAATTTAAAGGACTTTAGCCTTCAGCCATTTCCAGGTGGTCCATGATCTGGACCCTCAGTCCACGAAACTTTGATTTATTCCAACTAATATAGAGCCGGACTCCGGTGCATCCAGGATTGAATCTCTCCGCCAACAGTAAGGTACAAGGGGAGTTCCTTTGTTGCAGCCGTACCTCTGTATCCATAGTATGGAGTAAGAGAATGTTCGTTGTTGTGTGTCCACATCCATCTTTTTCGCGAGCGAGACGTCACAATGTTGAGACTTCGACGTCCTTGGGTAGTGCAGTGTTCGCTTAGAAGGCCGCCGAGTGATCTGTAGAAGATTGAGAGGTGCGGAGTTATAATAGGCGGTGTGGTACGGAGGTCGTGTCATGCTCTCATTCTTCTCGTGTACGGAGTCCTAAGAAGGTGCCTGGATCTTCCACCCGCGCCCACCCAACGAGTCCTAGCCGGAACTAATGACGGAGGTTCAGGGAGATCCGGATACCCCATATGCATGTTCATGTAGTAATAATACTAGTAATAAAAATCTAGTGGTCTCAATGCGGTGCTAGTGTAGTTGATGTGAGCCAGCTGGTATATCGGCTAAGCAAGCACGGTACTTGTTAGCTGAGGGACTGTATCCCAGTGGGACCTGGCGCCCAATACATCTTAAAATTTAGTAAAGTTAGAGTTACTGGAACTCATCCGAAGCCCTTGCGATATAACCTCCGACTTATGATCACAGGTGGTCACTTGTCACAGGATGGCCCCCACCCCAAGTGTTACATAAACTACAAGGTGCCAATGTGCCGCTTAGGACGCTCCCAGCCTAGCGGTCGGCACACCTTTTGGACAATAGACACGTAATCTCAATCCCCCGCCTGACAATGCGTCAGAGCCCCTCCTACATGGTACCCTACGGCAGATAGGTTGCCGTAGGAATTCCACTTGTATAACGTCTTTATGAATTTAAGGAAGAAAATCAGCCTTGTCACTACCTCGACGACGCCTTGAGGGCACATCCCTGAACAAGCGTCGGTCGGAGATCAGAGTGAGATGTCAAGGCTAGGAAAGCTTTGCGATCAGTTGGTTAGGTTACTGACCGCAGAGTTCTCTCGGCATCTCGGTGAAGGGAGGCAAAGGGGGCTGACTGGCTGGAGTTTTGGGTTACCAACTTGTCAGTGCACCTCTGATTCCCGACACGGAGAATGATTTCGAGGTCTGATCAAAGACTAGCAGGACTTCAGGGAGGTGCCTTCGATTCGTCACCTCTCGAGCATACCAGACTGTCTTTGACAACCCGTCACATCCGTCTGGCTTGAGTGATGGAAATGCTTTCATGAGTCGTTGGTCGAGTCACACATTGGGCGCCCGTAGCGATGAGACCTATATTTTAAGACCGGCTAGCTCAGTCTACCATTTTTCAGAGTCATCTGGACCACAGGTGGTCTAGACTATCCTGCCCTGTTATGCTCGTAGCGTACTGCAAGCAGCAGTATGCTACCCGACGGCTAGAAGCAGCACACAGCGTGGGCCACACGACGAATGTGTTGTCGACGAGACTCGACGATACGTCTCAAGTCTGGCTGAGACGAGTGCCCGAGAGTTTGAAAAGTATCGAAAGAAAAGAAAAATCAGTAAATCTTTAAAGCAACCGAGACGGAACGTAAAAGTGACCTGAAAAGAAAAACCCAGAAAAGGAGGATGGCGGGAATAAATTGAGAGGCAGCTGAAAACATGTCCAGTGGATAAGGACTTACTGGCAAATTATCCGAGAAACTTAAAGAAACTCACAGCTTGTCTTTTGGAGTCTTAATCGGCAATGCATTATATACCTAACCTCGTAAATATTCAGCATGGCTTTTAAGTTTCAGAAATCAATACATCATTGAACTAATTGAACGATTTAAGTATAATTTTCCTGGCACCTTATACAATTTTTATATATATCAAATAGTATATTTTTGACATCAATGGATTTATTATAATCGAGATAGCGGTACGAAAACCAAAAGCGAAATCGATTTAGACGAATTCTTTAGTGGTCTCTAGAAAAATTTATTCGCTGGAGCCTAGGCAGTTGGTACGTGAAATGCGCAGTAGCTTATCGTTTGGGCAATAGTAGAGATCTATCCATTTAATCGCTTGAAAGTTTTTATTCAAATGTTCAGAACAGAAGTCCTGTAACTGGCCTTCAGGCGTAGTATTTTAACAGAATGTATATTCAGCAGATATTGGTAGGAAGCTTTTAAGGAAAATGCCAGAAGATTATATACTACCTACCTCACTAGAACTAAAATTTGATGAAGTTTCATATTACTTCCCGTGTAAAGTATCTCCAGGGGAATTTTAGCTAAATGTTTAATTACAGTGAACTTACATTCAGCTCCAGAAGGCCTTCTCGAGACACGGAAATACGGTGAGTGAAAAAGAAAAAGTTTCTTTTTTTTTTTTATTTATTTTACTCGTATATTGATATCTCCTTGGGCATACTATTATTCCTGGTGTAATTGAATTTACACATGTATCAGATAGTTTACAGAAATATTTGGGCAGTGAGAATATTTGAGACAGATTGTCGTGTATAGTAATCACTTTATTTGTATACACTGCATTAGTTTGTATGGTTAGTTATAGCAGTACACGTTATGTAATTTCATGTGCCGCGCACACTCCTCATGGTTCATAGAAGGTTCAATGTAATGATTAAAATTATGATTTATAACGAAATGAATACCTGAGCGTTTATTCTTTCTCCGTCACTCTCCTGATGCCCTCTCACTTTGAAGGTTGAATAGGTCCGCTGCTCTACTATTTACAGGTCAACAAGGAACACTGAACAAAATGACTGCTGCCCTCAGTGTCATAGGGTGGATATGGGGCAATGCAGCTGAAGGCAGAACATCTGCGCCTTCACTAAGGTAAGTGGTGTGTGATGGTCCCTTCAGGACCGAGTGTGCTTTTTTTTTTGCTTGAAGGTACGAATTTTTTTGTATATGGCTGGTGGCACATCGGCAGGTTTTCGTGGAACCTCCCCACACTCTCCGCCAATAGTCGAGGCGAGCTAGTGTGCCACTCTGCACTCAACGCTGTCCACCGAGTGATCTGTCAGCTCATGCTGGCAGTCTGGACTTCACATCCAAGTACATCACTCGACATATTACCACGACAAACTCCCTGGGTACCTAGACGCAGTGGCAACGACTAAGAGCACGACTAAGAGCATTTTCGGTGGGAGCAACTGCAGTATTTTTAACCATATATCTTGTTGCCCCGCTCTCTATATTGATTCTACTACTCGGCTGTACTGAGCTTTCACTACAGCGGCAACAGATACTAACGCAACCAATTTAGCTTGTCACACTTCTTGTACTCTCTGTATTCTAAGGTGTCGCCTTGAAATGACATATGCCCTCAAATGTCAGTATTTTAATTGTTGTTGTGAAATAATTGTCGAGTGAGGTCTTCTTCATCCTACCGGCCCCCACTGCAACTACAAAATTACTATCAGAGCCAGCTTAAGACAAGCTCGCTGTGGAAACCATACATGCTTTTCAACACTTAGTCGCTGTTAGTATTAGTATTTTATACTAAACATACACCAAACACCACATAAAATGCCTTGAAATGCAACATAAAACAACAAATTTAAGTATTATGTAGATGTGTTTTAAAACATGCTTAGAAACGTGTACAACAAAATGCTCAGCCATATTATTAACAGCAATGCATATATGCAATTAATAGGTTCGTACATGCTAAAGTTAGACTTTGAGGAGTTAACGTGAAATATAGGTAGGCTTCTCAAATTGTGCCTACTATTACGGAAAGCGATTTTGTTAAGTATCAACGAAAAATCAACATTCATGTTTAATAGTTGATGCAAAAAAGTTATATCGGCAACCATTTGAAGTTTTTCAAGCGAGTGCATTTTTAAAAGTTTAAGCGATCCTCATAGTGTTGAAGAATTAATGAATTATTGCAGGGTAAGTGCCTGAGGCAGACTCGATACCAGTCAATGTGTGTACCGTAAAGTGGAGACCGGACCTGGCTAGCGTATTCAAGAAGTGGTCTCACAAAGCAGGTGTATTAACGCAATGTTATGGTGGGATTCGATTTGATACCATGTGGGAGATAAAATTCAATTTTTGGTCGTATTTGACAAATTACAGACAGAATAAAGTTCTCCTCCGTCAGTGAGCAGAAAATATTTTTGCGGAATTTCAAAAATTTTGGTGAGCTACAACTAAACAAAATTTTCCCTGCTTTTGTCTCTGAAAGTAAAATAAGTGCGTTTGAGAGTCTAACCACATATAACCATCGGATTCTGCGTAAGGCGTTGGTGATGAAGTCAAACAAATTGGTTCACTCTGCCTTCACCCGTAATGGGCTGGTACATGTACGTTTGAAACGAGATGACGTCCCAATTATGATCAACGACATAAGCTCCCTCGATCAACTTATTTGGATGCGGAAACTAGGGAGGCTCAACGCCGGGATAACTTTACTGGTTTGGACAGGATAAGGGTTTTGTTCAATATTATGTGCAATCGTTCTCGAGGACTCAATGTTTGTGTATTCAATGCAAGAAGTCTGCGTAATAAAATTGATGATTTCAAGTATATTTTTTCAGGCTCTGCTTTGCATGTCATAATGGTTCGTGAAACATGGCTGAATGAATCAATCCCCTCCTTTCTTGTCTCGATTCCCGGTTACAATCTTTTTCGAAATGACCGTAAAGATCGTGTGGGTGGAGGTGTAGCGATTTTTGTAAAGGATGGTTTGAAGTCGAGGTTGGTTTTTTCATCGAAGGGTGGGGTGATCGAATTTGTCGGCATTGAAATAGCTTCGGGGAATTCTAAATGTATTTGATTAAGTGTGTACTGTCCGCCTAATGGCTTCAGATCAGACTCTGTGCAGGAATTGGAAGGTATATTGTCTGACATATCGCATACTTATTCTAATGTTATAGTGACTGGCGACTTCAATGTAAACATTCGTCGGCAGGATCCTTCAGCCGACCAATTTCTACATTTTCTCACTACCTTGCACTTAAATGTTATTAATTCCTACCCCACATATTTCAACTCCGCAAATCCATCACTACTTGATTTGATCCTTACTTCTGATGTTACCAAAGTACATTCTCAAGATCAGCTCTGCCCATTTAGTAATTTGGATCACGATATTCTATTTTTTTCTTATGACGTCCCGCTAAACCCTGAATCACCTCACAGCTTTTCTTTTCTTGACTATAAAAATGTCAACGTCAACGCGTTATCCGAAGAGTGTGTCCTTTTACCTTGGCACTCTATATTTGACTGTTCATCTGTCGATGATCAAAACTCTGCTTTTACTTCATTGATCAACTACTTATATCAAAAATTTGTGCCGTTACGAACTAAGACCAAGCAAGTTAATGGATGTCCTTGGTATACATGTGAAGTTTACTCTATTATAGCAGAACGTGAATTTCTTTATCGCCGCTATATACGTACAAAAACTGTTCATGACCGTTGTCTATTCCGAGCAGCTCGCAACATCGCCACAACTGCAATACGTAGAGCTAGACGCCGCTACTTTAGCTAAAAATTTAATTGCCATCTCCCTGCGAAAACACTGTGGCATAACCTACGGCAAGAGGGGTTTTTGGTAAGGACAAAACAAGCTATGAACTTGACCCGGATGTGCTCAATGCTTTCTTCACGTCTCCTATTAACATACAGCGGGGACCTATGGATGAAATGCGTGATAATTCAAATCTAACAACTTCCAATAGTGCAAGAGGTAATGATTCATCTTTTTCCTTCCACGGAATTGACCGCCGCGAATTAATTGAAGCAGTTTTTTCTATCAAGTCTTGTGCTATCGGTCCAGATAACATGTGTCCGCGGTTTGTTAAGTTGCTGCTCCCTTTCATTGATACCTACATCCTCCATATCGTAAACACGTGTCTTATGACTTCGTCTTTTCCCAGCGTTTGGAAAACTGCAACTGTCTTGCCAATACCCAAAAAATCGTTTGCTCAGTCTTCTTCTGATTTCAGACCTAATATAAGCAGTCGCTCTTATCCGGGACTTTCTGACTGATCGAAGACAAGTGGTAAAAGTGGATTCTAATACTTCCAGTTCCCTCCCTCTTCTGTCTGGCGTTCCTCAGGGCTCAATACTGGGCCCTTTGTTATTTAGTTTATTTATAAATGATCTCCCTGAAGCCGTTCGGGATGTTAGCGTGCACATGTATGCTGACGATGTACAGGTCTACCTAAGCAGACCTGTTGGTTTGCTTGAGGACTGTATTGCTCGCATTAATGACGATCTAGAGAGAATCAATATCTGGTCCAGAGCTAATGGCCTAAAGCTAAACCCTGACAAGTCCCAGTGTATTGTATTCCATAATGGCACTTTTGACCCGAATGATTTACCTATTGTGGTCTTGGATGGTACAATCTTGGATTTGGTGCCTAAAGTTAAAAATCTAGGCATTATTTTGAACCAACATATGAAATGTTGCGACAATACAAAATTAATTATCGGTATGGTTTATTCTGTACTTCGTAGGCTCTGGCTCTCTGCTAACTCATTATCGCTTGAGATCCGCTCAAAAGTGGTTAAAACCTTAATTCTACCATACTTTACCTTTGAAAGTTTGATATACCCTAGACTCGATAGCGTCTGTCTTCGCAAGATGGAAGTTGCCTTTAACGATTGTATCCGCTTCATTTATGGACTTCGTAGGTTCGACCATGTTTCACCTTACCGTACAAAATTACTAGATTGTTCAATACGAGATTATCTTAAGCAGAGAGGACTGATTCACTGTTATAGTTTATTACGTGCAAACAAACCGCATCATTTGCGTGAATTTTTCCAGTATACAGCTTCGGAACGCAATCGAAATGTGATAATACCTCGTTTTCACAAATTAGTTATGGAGGCCTCTTATCCTGTCCAATTATCCTGTCTCTGCAATAGTCTTCCCTCTAGTAATCAAAACGCGCGATCTGTCGGTGCATTTAAAGATCTAATCAGGATCCAGACTTTTAATTAATCCACCCTATTTTCCTATTCTCTTATTCTCTTGTTCTCAGGGCGTACCTCACTTTCAGATTTTTTACAATTTTTATAATTTTATCTTTCCTATAATTTTATAATTTTCAATTTTCAATTATTTTCAGTTATGCTTAAAATTTTCTTGTATTTCGTGTACTTTGGCAATAATTTCTTAATTTTCTTTTTATTTAATCTTTAATCTTTAGTTTCTTCTTAGTTTCTTTCTGTTTGTTTTTTTGTTTTAGCAGTAGGTACCTATACTTTTTCTGTTTATTTTATGTTTATTTGCAAATTTTTGCTTAATTTCAGTAGGTTTTTATTTTTGATTTTTAATTTTTAATTATCAACTTTTAATTTAATTTTTTAATTTAATTTTAGTTTTTGTATAGTTAGGATATTTTTATTTAGTTTTATAAAATGTACCCAAAAGTTTTCCAAAAGTTTTTGTGCTAAAACGATTGTGAAATCTTGTGTACTTTTCATGAATAATAATAAATAATAATAAAATAATACATACGGTGAGTCGAGGAATCCGAAAACCCATGATAATAAATGATTGGTTTCTGATTCCTATGGAAAATCTTAACCCCACATTGGTCGATATTGAGTACCAAATATTTGCGCCAATCGCAAAATTTGTGTTCACAATTGTTAACAGATTTAATCTGAGCGAACGTCGCCTGCATAAAGACTGCCTCACAGCAGAAACAATAGATAGAATAAAGAACAACGGTCTCAAGTCTTGAGGTACGTCAGACAGCGCCCTCAAGACTCTAGAGATGGAATGGTGGAAATGTTGGAGGAAACCCATACTTTTCCAATTTAAACAGTACCACGGAATGAAATAACTTGTCGAACGCTCTACTAAAGTCTGTTTAAATACAATCTCTCTGGTAGCCTTTTGAAAAACCGTCAATGGTACTCCAGACAAATTCCAACAAGTTAGTGGCTGTTGACCTGCCCGAAATAAACCGATGCTGGTTTGAGGAGAATTCTTACAGGAAATTGGCAGCTGAGAGTAAATGATAGATTTGAATTTGGGCACATATGGCCTATAGTTAGAAATTTCTACTATCGATTGATATTTGGAAAGTAAATCCCTTCTCAACGGAGCTGCCAGCGAGGGGCAGCATGACTTAAAAAAAGGCTGGAGGGATCCCTTCAGAATCCGTTGTGAAGTCAATTGGAAGCCCATTAAGATGATCAAATCTTCTTCTTGTTATGGTCGTAGCGTATTGCATAGTGCAATATGCTATACTGAGCTAAGTACACGTCTACGCGACCCGTAGCATCATGAGGTGTGCGCGGACTGTGTCCTATATGGATGGAGAGAGATACGCGCCGAACGGACCCAAAAGGAAAAGAGGAGAAGAAGAAGAGTTTTTTGAGAAGAGGGTTGTCAAGTGTGAAAACAGTTAAAAAGGCAAAGTTTTTTTTTAAAAGAATCGGAAATAATCCAGGCATACAAGTGGTGCTACCAAGTAAATCAACGTTTGTATTTTAAATCGAACCACTTAGAAAGTTGATTAGTGGCGTTATTTTTGAAGAATTCATCCCATCTAGAAAGTTGTGCCGTGCACTAAGGAAATGTTAACTGGAGATAAGAGTGCACAGTAAACCCATTTAAGAAGCAGTCCTCCACACAATCGTGGGTAGCTTAACGTACCCCATTATAACCGATAAAGGAAGAAATATACGCTGCTGAAAAATAGACCCGCATTGGGCCGCATATTTAGGAGTCTCGAATGCTGCTGCTAGAGCTATCTCAGTTTATCCACCAAAGAAGAATTAGAAATTATCCGGCGAGCTCAAAATACGCGATTGGTTAGGCAAATGCTGCATATTGGTGATGAGAGAAGTGTCTAACAAATCGTCTGTGGTGCCTGACTGACAGCCTACGCACAAGCGAAGCACCTTGTCATCAGAAAATTCTGGTTAACCCAATAATATCTGAGAAGCTACCATGTTCAACGTTAATTGGTCGACGAAAGAGAGATGATTAATAATGATATTTCGAATCAATTTTTTTGAATTATTCAAGTTACAGAAGATCATTTAGTTAAGAATTATAATAATATCTCGAATCAATCTTTTTGAATTATTTATGGCAGATTAGAATGTATAGTCCGAACAAAATGTTGAGGTACTTAAGCCACATCTCTTACATTAATAAATAAGATTTATAATGTTATGAAAGGCTAATGATTTTTCTTTCTCCTCTCATTATCCTGGAGCCCTCTTAGGGCGGAGGTCGAATAGGTCCGCTCCCCCTCTAAGGTTTCAGGTCGTCAATAGGGACACTGAAAACTATCTGCCCTCAGCGTCGATGGGTGGTTGGGGCGAGAAGAGAAGGTCAAACATCAGCGCCTTCCCAATAGATGTAGGTAAGTGGTGTAAAGGTCCCTTAAGGACTGAATGTGTGCTACGGCCTTTTGTATAGACAGATACGAATTTATTTTGTATATGGCTGGTGGCAGCGGCAGGTTTTTGTGGAACCTCCCCACACTCTTCGCCAATAGCCGAGGCGAGCTAGCGTACCGCCCTGCAGTCAACGCTGTCCACCGAGTGATCTGTCAGCTCATGCTGACAGTCTGGACTTCACGTCCAAGTCAAATCACTCTCAACATACTTCCATAACATTGTACAATTGAAGGCTGTGGATTAACATTGTATTTTTTTTCGATTTTTACTTTTACGCCCCACCCCTTATCAGTTAAACCATCAGCGCCGGGACCAAGTCTTTGCTTATATTTACTTTTCATTCATGGGGAACATATCGATATCAGATGCATGTGTATGTATATATTATTGTGTTTTTTTTTAATTATTGAAAATTTCATCAATTATTTTGAGCTTTGGAATTTTTTACCTTTTGAAGAAAGTGTAATGTATACATTTCCCAATTTTCTAGTAAAGTAACATATTCGTATTCGTCGAAATAGTAATAAAATCAATTAAATATGTTGAGGAGTTAAAAATAAACCCAATTGACATTAGATGTGTTCCATTGGGCTGTGTAAAGTACTCGCGAGCACTTTCCGAATGGAACGCAACTTTGTGTTGTCGAGAGTAAAACATAACCTCCAATTTCAGACATTTCTGTTATATCAAATTTCTTATGAAAATATTTAGGATTATTAACTATATTACCCAAATTAATTTCATTAAAGGTTACTAAAAGTAAAATTATGAAAAACTGGACTTATATCCGAGCTACTTTCCTCGAGTAGTATGTACCTACTGCCTAGAAAATTTAAGGATAAAAACTCGTTTCTGTTCGATATTTATTATATTCAAAGTTCTTACCGTATTTACTTTCATAACGATAATATATAAATTTGAATAATTCCCCTGTTCGAGATGAGTTAAATAATTTTCTTCGTTTCTTTATAAACATTTTCTCTCAAATTTCATCTATCTGACATTCCAATAACCACTTAGCATCGAAATTCACCTAGCGGAAAATTCTTGCGAAACTACTCAGCTCATCTACTCGCGGACAAGAGCATGAATAGTTGCGAGTAGGTAGAAGTACTTGGAAATACTTTACACAGCCCAATGGAACACAGCTATTACATCCTTTTGGAGATAAAATATTGTCGATGACATAACGTGTTTCGCTTGACATCAATTGAAAACAATTTCTTAACACGAAACTATCTTACCTGTAATCATGTTCAGTGTAGTGGTTTTTCCAGCGCCATTGTGCCCTAACAATACAGTGATTTTGTTGCATCCAATGTCCATATTGAGGTCATCAACAATAATTTTTTCTTTATCTAAATAAATTAATTTAATAATAAAAATATATGTGCTTATAATCAGAAGTTAATACTCCAGCCATTGTTCATAGTTTTTGTTAAATTTCTGATTCTAACGGCTACTTCTGGATGTAATGGATCCTCTCCATTGCAGTATGCTTTAATCTTTTTGTAAAAAGAGGGCTAAAAAAATTGATTGATTTTCTTTATAGATACAAGAAATAATATGTCATGAAATTATTTACTTGGAATATAAAGTAAAAAGGTTTTCTAATTCCTCCTTTCCCAGGAAATAAATGAGATAAATACCAATATACACCGGAATATGCAAAACATTGTACTATTAGGAGGACATATATTTCTATCATTTTATATGACAGTTCAGTAATGTTCGAAGTTAAACTTTTAAGCTCAAAATTTCGATCTGAAAATAAGTTTATAAATTAATTTGTAATATTAACCATAAATACGAGAGTATACATACGTTTATTTGTAAATTTTTGCAAAATGGTCATTCCTTCTAAAAAGGTGTCTGCACTAAATAAATAGGCCAATGGACGCAAAATATCTAATTCAAAAGTAAACAAGGCTGTGGGCATCAGGAGTAAAATAAGACCTCCAACTTTTGCATAAAAAACTAGAAAAAAATTATTAGGAATTTAATATTTTTTCAGTTAAATGATTTGGCAGAAAAATGGTAGATATTTTAAAAGATTAAAACAATTACGAGTAAATTTTCAATATATAAATAAAATAATTTAATTTCAGGAGCAATACGTACAAAAGATAATGTAATTTACAGTCTGGGTCAGTTAGCTTTTAATTAATATTAAATAAAAATACCTTGGATGCAAATAAGCGAAAAAGTCTTGTGTTTCGAGTTGAAACATAACCGATAACTACACATTCAAATTACAATAAATCTGAATGGAAGAAATGTTGAAAATCAAATTTGGATGCAGGATATAAAAAAAAAATTTGTCAGCAATTTTACTTAAAATGTTGTAGTAACTTTTAGTATTCGCAAAGTAATTCACAAAATAGCAAAGTTCTTGCAATTTCGAAGTAAATCAAAATTGTGTCTTGTAACATTCAAATTGTGTTTAGGCACATCAGGGGCCGGATTCTGTAGCGCGGAGAATTTGGTAATTTGGGAGATGAGAATTGCGTTTTCTTAGAATTTTTAATTCCCTAATTCTCCATTCCCAATTCACTAACATGGTTGGAGAATTAGGGAAAACGTAAGAAATGTGAAAAAGTGCGAATCGCCTGGGACGATTAAGGGTATCAATTTTTGTTGTAGAGGGTTGGACTTTTTTTCATATGTGAGGTACATCTGTCTATTACCTTCCACTGTCGAAATAAATTTAAATTTCTTTTTTGTTGGGTTAGTTTTTGAGGGATGTAGGAGGGTAGGTTTTCTCGAGTTTTTCCGAGATAACGAGAGAATGGAGAGTAGAAGGAGAATGTATGTGGTAACAAAAAAAATGGGAGCTCAGCGCGAACAAGATAGGTTTAGGAAAAGGGGCGGGGAGAGTGCGGGGTAGAAATGGGAGCTGATTAAGGGAAATTAAAAAAAATAAGACAATATCAAGAGCTGCAATATTCGCAGGGGTAAGCTCAGGATCTCTAAGCCCAATAAAAAAAAAGTAAGAATTCACTTTGGTAATTAGGCATGCATGGGTATTATAGGCTATATTTTATTTCGATTAACGGTAATTTGAAGATTTGAGCGGCCTCGGCGGTAAATTTTGCTATCGCAATATTCACGGGCGCCTAACTCTATGTGGGATGGCTGTAGAGTATTAGAATTTTTTTGATAGATTAAGGGTTTAGAGTACAAAAATATGGGTGAACAATTTATGGGGCAGGGTGTTTTGGGGGTTGGGCATCGTACCACCCCTCATAGGGTGTTGCTCAAACTACGTCATTAAAGAGGGAGGAGAGGGTAATCGAGTGGTGTAGTTTGTCTTTGATCGTTTTAACGTGATAGCTGACTTTTGACCGCCGAAAAACTATTTTTTTACACTACGGTCATATACACCCCAGTTTCCATATTTTGCATATATTTCTTCCGTTCTTTGTTTCACATCCATTAGTACTAAATTGTGAACATTTTTGTCATGGGAAGTAAATTTCCAGGACTTACCAGTTCTTCGCAATGATGAAATGAAATGTGTCAATTTTTGTACCAAAACCGGCCAATTTTTCACCTTAAAAAGGACTGCTACATTTCTTTTACAGTTATTTCCAAAACGGTTTATTGGATTCAAAAATTATTTACATATTTAATTAGGGGACAAAATGTAGATGCGATTTCATCCTACACAGAAGCTTTACCTTGTATATTTAAAAATTTTACAGCATCTCTTCTGTACTGGACGACGACCAAATTGATCATTTTCGCATGATTTATAATTTTTAGCGGGTACTTTGAGAGACAAAATCCTTGTTCCTCTGTTAGTATTGCATGGATTTCCATAATTTGTTCTTTACAATATAGCCAGGACACGCAGTGAATATATAACTAAATTTGAAATTCCTAGGTATTTAGATACCTTCACAAAACGCAACAAAAGCAGACAATACAATTTTTCCACTTACTTTTCCACTTGCAAAACACCGGAGAATTAACAAGTGGAATGGAGAATTTCCCTTAATCAGCTCCCATTTCTACCCCGCACTCTCTCCGCCCCTTTACCTAAACCTATCTTGTTCGCGCTGAGTTCACATTTTTTTTTATACCACATACATTCTCCTTCTACTCTCCATTCTCTCGTTATCCCGGAAAAACTCGAGAAAACCTACCCTCCTACATCCCTCAAAAACTAACCCAACAAAAAAGAAATTTAAATTTATTTCGACAGTTGAAGGTAATACGCAGATGTACCTCACATATGAAAAAAAGTCCAACCCTCTACAACAAAAATTGATACCCTTAATCGTCCCAGGCGATTCGCACTTTTTCACATTTCTTACGTTTTCCCTAATTCTCCAACCATGTTAGTGAATTGGGAATGGAGAATTAGGGAATTAAAAATTCTAAGAAAACGCAATTCTCATCTCCCAAATTCCCAAATTCTCCGCGCTACAGAATCCGGCCACAGGAGTTTGCTATTCATGGTGGAATTTTTATATTTTTTATTTTGATGAAGAGCACTGAAATTAAATGGGCTTTGTATATCTGTAATTTTCAGTTGGAAGTTGGAATTGGTATTGTGATTTAAAATATGAAAGTTTTAATTTAAATTTGAATAAAATGTAAACAACGAGCATGTAAAAATTCCTAAAAAACATTCGTCAATTCGTACAATCAATCTTAGGCCTAATTAGGGTGAAATCGTTCAGATCGGAATGGCTTTTCTTTAAAAAAATCTTTTGAAATCTTTTTGAAATTTTTAAAAACTGTTCTGAGATTGCTCTGATTCCATTGAATTTTGACTAAAGCATGAGCAAAAATCATGTGCACAGTTTGCGACGAAATTTTAATTGGTAACCTTTGATATCAATGAAACTTTGAAAATTTAGTAAAACTTTGTTTAATTTTCCGGAGAAAAAGCGTTCTGAATATTGGAAGAAACATATTTTTCTTATTGAATTCTTTTCACAGGAGGTCAACGGGAAGTGACTCAAGGAAAATTCTTCGGAAGACAATTGACTACACAACAAGCTCGATTCTAACGGTCCCATCACCATCGCTATAGCACGGCGTAGAGAGATAGAAGAGATCAGCTGCTGTTCTTGTACTCCAGAGCTCAGTATAGTATTATAGTATGCGCCGTACTATTTGAAGCAACTGCCTACTGATGAAGCAAACCTCTGTTTGGGTCAAATCTACTGCAGTTCTGAGAATATGACCCAGTACGCTCTACATACCACGAACTCAATCGGACTGTCATGGGGACAGTTCCTCTTAATCAAAACAAAATTATTTTAGAAAATCTTTCTAATCTTTACCAATCTAGGAGAACGAACGTTCTGATTCTATCGAACCAGATATTTTATCAACATTCAATTACAGAGGCTAGAGGAGTAACAGCAAGCTAGACCTTTTCTGGATAAAGAAGAATTTTTAGAACTTTTATTTTTAACTATTCTAAATCAAATTAATAAATACAAGAAGAAAAAACAACCGCCTCGTCCGGGGTTTGAAACCGGGACCTTCCGCTTGCCGGGCGACTGCTCTTACCACTGAGCTAACGAGACAGATGATTTTCCCTCTTGCATTTGTCAATTTGTCACTAGCCTACTAAGCCACGATTTGCTTTCAGCTGGCATTAACCAGTAACGATGAAAGCGCACAAATAAATTGTAAATTCAATCTTCAATCGAACAGTCAATGATGGATAAAGAAGAATTTTAAGAACTTTTATTTTTAACGATTCTAAATCAAATTAATAAATACAAGAAGAAAAAACAACCGCCTCGTCCGGGACGAGATTTGTTATGGATGTATGTTGAGTGATGAATGGTCAGGACGTGAGGTCCAAACTGCCAGCATGAGCTGACAGAACACTCGATGACAGCGTTATTACAGGGCAGCACGCTAGCACCTCGGCTAAGGGTGGCGGAGAGTGTGGGGGAGTTCCCAAAATAACCTGCCGCTTGTCACCAACCATAATCAAAAAAAGATTTTCGTGCACGAGATTTCCAAACATACAAAAACATTTTTTTATATAAATTTTCTATTGGGTCGCCACGCTCATCAAGTCGAGCATGGGACTAGTTGAAGCTTAGTGAAATGCATTCACAAATGTGTTGGAGCCTCCCGGATTTATGTATTGTGTTTGTTTAAGCTTTAACCTCAGAGAAATTGCGTAGTCATAGGTTTTAATTAAGAGATTTGGCCATTGAATTGAAGTCAGCTTGGAAACTATTAGAATAAGATTTTCTTTCAATTATTTTTTGGTACAAATATTGACTGTAGATACTTTGGTTATTAATCTTTCGAAATGCGGAACACGTTCGTTTGTTTGTTGAGATGAGACCCACTGGATAATATATTCCTCATCCTTGTTTATCAGAATTCATGAAATTACTTCAGAGAAGTATTGTTTTATGTTCATTCATTCACAAGATTATAGGCAAAATAGTACGTTGAGATATTTAGGATTTTTTTTCTATTTGGTTGTAAAGAAAAATTAAAACACGACTTAATACTGTAGTAAAAGGGGAATTCCGCAAAGATCAAAAATGTCTCGTCCCGAATTTTTATCATGAATTGAACGTTAAGTCCAAGAGATGTTAATAGAAGATAACGATGAACTGAATTATAACGTAAAAATGAAGTGCTGAGAGCTTTTATTTCTTCCTTTCACATCCCGGAGCCCTCTCATCCGTTCGCTCGTTTGCTCTCTTTACAGGTCAATTAAGGGACTTTGGACGATTGTGCCACCCAAAGTCAATGGAAGGATGGGGCTTGGCCAAGAAGGCATGTCATCTGCGCCTTCATGGAAATGCAGGTAAGTGACGTAAAGGTCCCTTCAGGACTGAGTGAGTGCAAGGCTTTCGTAGGTAGGCACGAAAATCTTTTTTTTTTATATATAGTTGGTGACAAGCGGCAGGTTATTTTGGGAACTCCCCCACACTCTCCGCCACCCTTAGCCGAGATGCTAGCGTGCCGCCCTGTACTAACGCTGTCATCGAGTGATCTGTCAGCTCATGCTGGCAGTTTGGACTTCACGTCCTGACCATTCATCACTCAACATACTTCCATAACACTAACAAGAACTTATGTATGTACTTGGCGGTATTACGTGCATAATTAGATACTTACAAGGTACTTAAAAGCTGAGTTGTACTTGAAATTTTTTTAGTACCAGCACAGGGACTTGTGCTTAAAAGATTTCAAGTCCAGGTCCTGGTACTTGTACTTGGAATAAATATGGGCAGTTTTGTGTATGGAACTTGAGGACTCTTTCTTTTATATAATGATGAAATCATAGGGTATACTAAGTTTGTCATTCCGTTTGTAACGCACAGAAATCATGCTAGATGAAAAAAATGGGTTGGACACCTAAGAACGTGTTCACTTAGGAAGTTGAAATTTTGCATACGGGCTTTTTTTTTTAAAAAAGTAAATTTAAGTTTGAAAATGGGACAAACCGGTTAATTCCTTCGAAGGGTTGCCATACAAAAATTTCGTTTTTTACTATATATTTGGACAGTGCCTGACAACGCGTTGACGTAGAAAGCTGAAATTTTGCACAGATTTTCTAAAAAAAAAATGCAAATTTGAGTTCGAAAATGGAACAAATCGAGCAACTCATTCGTAGGGTTGCCATACAAAAATTTTGTTTTTAACTATATATTTGAACAGGGCCTGAGAACGCGTCGACACGTAGAGAGCTGAAAACTTGTACACTATGTTTTGTAATGCATATATAATCATGCATCATTAAAGCATGTAATTGCATATAAATCATATGCACATCTCCCTAAAAAAATAAGAAACCAAGATTGCAGCTAAAATTTGCATACTTTTCAAAAGGTGAAATTCGGTTCAATTAACTCCTCGAGTAAACAAAAATGAAAACATAATTTACATAAAGGGTTTTCCAATAAGAGGTGTTATTTTAATTAGCCCGCTATTTCGGTAGATGTCACTTTTGGAGCTGTCATTTTTTGACATTTGACAAGTAGAAACTACGCCATTAATAAAAATGGAACGATACACGATTCAACAACGCATTGAAATTATTAAAATTCACTATAAAAATGGTGAAAATATGGCAGGGACGGTTCGTAAAACTCGAACATTTTTGAGTCGTCGTGAAGCACCTTGTCGGACCGCAATACAGAAATTGGTAGAAAAATTCGAGCTGTCGGGACAAGTTAGTGATGTGAAGAGTAAAACCCGTGCACGTCGCTCAAGAACAGCCGAGAATATTGCTGCTGTAGCCGAAAGTGTTGAAGAAAACCCATTCCATTCCTCGTCGTTCTTTGGAATTATGCATTCCACAAACGTCATTACACCGTATTTTGCATAAAGATTTGGGTCTTAAGGGTTATAAAGTTCAGTTAACACAAGAACTCAAGCCGGCCGTTCATCAACAACGTCGAGTTTTTGCTGATTGGGTCCTTGATATGCATGAAAATGATCCGGAATTCAATCGAAAACTCATCTTGAGTGATGAGGCCCATTTCCACCTGGATTGCTTCGTCAACAAGCAAAATTGTCGCATCTGGGGCTCGGAAAACCCAAGAGTTATTGTTGAAAAGCCTCTCTATCCTCAACGTGTGACTGTTTGGTGCGGTTTATGGTCCCGCGGTGTCATTGGACCTTACTTTTTCGAAAATGAGGCTGGAGCAACAGTTACGGTGAATAGATTGCGCTATCGACAGATGATTAATGATTTTTTATGGCCGGAATTGGATGGTATTGATCTGGACAACATTTACTTTCAAAAAGACGGCGCTACGTGCCATACAAGCAACGAAACCATTGATCTTTTACGGGAAAAGTTTCCGGAGCGTGTTATCTCTCGAAGAGGTGATCACAATTGGCCACCGAGATCTTGTGACTTAACACCTTGCGACTTCTTCCTTTGGGGCCACGTGAAAGAGAAGGTCTACGCCAACAGCCCAGCGTCGATTCAAGACCCCAAAGATGGAATACAGATTCGTATGTAATCATTTTTGTGTGATTCATTCATACCTGGTTATGAATGAGGTAAAAGACAAGCGCATTAATTACAACGTGAGCAGAAAGTATAATATGTATGTACAGTGCACCAGGTTGCACGACAGCAAACAAAGAACATATTACTCACGTGAGGTCACTGCTCTTTCATTATTATACACATGATAAGGTAGGCAAATAATATCGATTGTAGGTAGCATTATTAATGTAGACTGGTTACTTACCAATAATTAATGATTATAAATAAGGTAGCATTAAGGAATAAGGTAAGAATGAAGAATTGACCATAGACGAGTAAACAGTTAGTTCTTATTCTTCAGAACGCAGATAAGTTGCCAGCTGTTCTAACCTTTGTGGATGTAGAGGCTTCTCACCCAGACATCTATCGCATAAAAATACGGAGGCAATTAGCCAAGTATTTTGTTCAAAGATATTGAAGCCACCCAGCCAAATATCAAGTGAAGATTGAGGCACTCAGCCAGAGCCGTAGGTAATTATGAATTTTTAGCCTTTTATGAATATTGCGGCCACACGCCATATATTCGGCACATTAATTGTATTAATCTCATCATGAACAAAATCGTGGCTATCGGCGAATACGCCAATCCATTGGCGACAAACGTAACAGTTTTTATGGTCAAACGTAACAGTTTTTATGGTAATAGTAAATAAAGCTTCAAAAATGGACTAAATCGGGTAAGCCTTCTTGGCTTCATCTACGGTATCATAAGAATTGTTCTTAGACCAATTCTAGCTTTTTTACTTGTTTTTAATTTAAAATCATAAAAATTTTATTTTATTTTTCAAATAAACACTACTCCAATGATTTAAAAAAATTGAGATCGCTTCGAATGTATGGAATATGTGTGTCACTTGAGTTCAATAGGGATTAAAGAGAAGAATGCACTTTCCCCCAATTCCCTAAATACATTATGTACATCTATTTTCACAATAATTTAACTGTCCGACTAAACTTAAATTAACAAATAGGGAGTGCTGTTGAGTGCGTGGAGTCAACTTAGACGGTCGTTGCCCCGTAGTGTGTTTCTGCTCAGTGCAATGAGTTTTTTTTTTATCATTGTTGTGCCAATAAATTTGTTGTTAAACCTAAATAATCTACTTAATATCTAAATAAAACATTCAACCCGGCGCGCATTAATTAAATAAAATCAACAAAAACTGAATTAATTATACTCAGCCAACAGCATAGTACGGTAAAGTTCTCTTTTTTTCATCTGTTCGTCCTTGATCAGTGCAAGTGCATTTGCACTTGTTACTGATTTGTACTACGGGGGCGCTAAGCTGTCGCTATTGAACGGCAGTCTGAGTATTGAAAGCTGCAAATAGGCATAACACTATTGTTGTTTTTTTCTTACCCTGCTGTGTCGGTTGCTGCCGCTGGTGGCGCCCGTTAATTTGTGTTGTTGTGTGTCGTTCTTTCTTTGCTTTGAGCATTCAGAATTTGCCCCTGAATTTCTGCAACATTCGCAGATTTAGAGCTAATCAAATCCAAAAATCCGGCAATACTGGCAATAAGCGAAACCAAGGTCATTTCTGATGCTGATATTAGTCAGTATCTCGTCCCTGGTTGCAGTTTAGTGGATCATTTTTCACAACATAGAAGGATCGCACTATATATACGGAATGATCTTGCCTTTATCGTCTGGATTCGGCTCAAACTCCACAGGCACATCATTTACTTCAGTTTCCTTTATCGCAGTCCAAATACGTCATGACGTTTTTATCCGTTTTCGACAATATTTCTAACAATATTGATCATTTGCTTTCTGTCACCCCCTCTTCTGAAACCATATTACCTGGTGGTTTCAACGTCCACAACATACCGTGGCTCAGACATTCTTCTACAATAAGTACTGCGGGGCGTTTCGTTGAACTCTTCTGTGAGTCTTTAAATTGCAACAACTAGTGGATGCACCAACGAGAGTACCTGATGTGTTTCAATCATCTCAAACCGACAAATATTGAATCTCAGTCGGTTCCTTCCTTGGTAATTCAGACCACTGATCACGGCTCAATGTACGACCTCCAACCTGTGCCGCCCTACCTCTCCACCTACAAGTAGGCTTCTCTGGCACTATAAAAATGCTGATTGGGAGAGTCAATCAGTACCTCAGGGAAATGGGTTGGTCCGTTTTGTTTCGGTAGATGTCGATAAATGTACTTTGATGTGCAACGAAGCTTTAAGAGCTAAGGAGTCTGCTTTTCGCGCTTATCAAATACATCCAAGTGTACAGGACTACACGGAACACTTGCAATTCCACTATCTAAAGAGAAAAATTTCTTTTTGACCAGAATATTAGTCAAACAATCTTGGCAAACCACAAACGTAGCAAAGGTTTCTGGTCTCTCGTCAAAACCATCAGCAATATCTTCACCAGTTTCTCTATACCTTCACTACTTAACAATGGTGAAGTGGTTGTTGACTCTCTGAATAAGGCCAATATTTTGGCTGCTAGATTCGCTCCAAATTTTCGTCTCCCACCCACTTCAAAGATACATATTTTCCATCTCCCGTGTGGATGTGTACAGAGCCAATACACATCCGTGCGAGATGTGTTCAACGTTCTTAAGGGAAGCCGCAGGACCTGATGGTTTCTCGCCCCTGTTAATTAAAAACTGCGCCTCATCCTCGGCTGAACCTCTGCGCAAAGAATTCTACTTGTCTTATTCGACAGGAATCTTTCCAACTGCTTGGGAACTAGCCCATGTTCAGCCTATTCCTAAAAAAGGAGAGGGTAGCGATCCTTCTAATTATCGACCAATTGCAATCACTTCGATTCTTTCAAAAGTTTTTGAATCTATCATTAACTCCAAATTAATGACGTATAATTACAAATAACAAGCATCAATTGACATTAGAACATCGTCTTCTTTTTCAGATCTGAACGTTTTTGTCTGGGGATACCTAAAACCAAATATATATCACGAAGTGGTAAAGGAGAACATTGTCATAGTTTGCGTACAGTAATGTGGGAAATCCAAGACGAGCATGTACCTATGTATCAGAGAAAATCTAGATAATTTCAAGAATATATAAAACTACTCCGTAATTTTAACACGAATATTAACCGATGATTGTAATTAAGTTTTGGGTAAAAATATAAGTTGTGTTCTTTTGTGTCCGCAGAACAGGGCAGAACAGAAGATACACAAAAGAACGCCTAATACATTTTCATAGAAGATTTATAAATGAAGCAACAGTACAAATAGTTCGCTTCAATCGACAGAACAAATTGTTCTCTCCAATATATGGGAGTTCTAGAACAAGGTACACAAAAGAAAACAGCTATAATAATTAATAAGGAGATTTTCACAATCTCTACTGAATAACTTGTTTAAGGCTGTCCTCGAATTTTGTTGAAACTAATTTTAAAGATAAGGAATTGTATATAGCATTTTAGATTGCAATTAATTAAATTAATTAAATAACTTACCTGAAAAAAACAATACTGATATAAGAAAACTGTAGCACATCGCAGAATTTATAAAAAGAATAAATAAAAGAAAAACGTAGCACAGCGTAATGGAACCAAATCCATTCCAAATGCAGCCCACTAGCAGTGATGACAGCATAAAGAAAAATAAAATCCAAAACCTTGTAAAGTAAAAGGTGATGCCGTTCATATAATTATAGGGGGTCGTGAGGGCTAAGAACTCCTGAAAATAAAACGTAGATAATTAGAAAATGATAAAATAATATGTATACATTCGAAAGTAGTTTATTTATATTGAAATAGAAGAGAAATAAAAGGAACAAGCATGTGATCTTAATTTTAACCTACACTGCTCAAAAGTGTATAAGCAAAATGTGGTTTTTCGGTTGGCAATTCCTGGAATTTGGTTTGATTTTGGTTCTGTTTTTTGTTTTTAGTTGATATATCTATTGCTCATACAACAATAAAAAAAAATCTGGAATAACGGTAAAAACAGGTATTATATAATTATAATGGGACAAAAACCAATTTTTACAATTCAAAGATTTTTTTTTTAATTTAATTAATTAGTAGTTATTTTTTTAAATTAATTTTTTTTTTTAATAACTAGTATTGCCTCCTCTTGCAGTTATGACAGATTGGCATCTTCTTGGCATGGAGCTAATCAAGGTATCAAGTCTGTCTTGCGGAATTTGTCTCCAGTGATCTTGAAGGAGATTACACAGTTGTACTCGCGTTGTTACTGATGCTAAATGTGGCAGAATGCTTCGTTGAAGTGCATCCCATGCGTGTTCAATAGGATTTAAATCCGGGGATTGTGCTGGCCAGGGTAAAACATTAATTTCTCTTGCATCCAACCATTCTGTTGTGATTCTTGCTGTGTGTGGCCTGGCATTGTCATGCATAAAGATGAATTCTGAACCGATCTGTGATGATAATGGAAGCACAACAGGTTCCAGTACCTCATTGATGTAAGAGACTGCCGATAGGTTGCCTTCTGGAAAAACGAGATCAGTTCTTCTACCAATCATAATTCCTGCCCATACCATAACAGTGCCTCCACTGTAATTGTGCACTTCTTGCACAACTCTGAGCCTTTCTGCGTTACCAGGTCGTCTCCATATTCTTGTTCTCCTCGTATCTGGATGAAAACCGAATCGTAACTCATCAGTGAACAAAACTCTAGACCATTGATCTTCTGTCCAATTTCTATGATTTTCACTCCAATCTTTTCGATGCCCGCGATTTTCACGTCGTATCGGTGGACATCTCAAAGGACGGCGAGCGTGGAGACCGTGTTCGTGTAGTCTATTCCTGATGGTTTGATCACTAACGAAAATGTTTTCAGCTGTGCACAAGCGTGACTGTAATTGTCGGGCAGTTAAAGTTAAAGCCGTCGGCGGGTTTGCAGTCGAATATAACGGTTCTGCGATGGAGTTGTTAACCTTACTCGACCTGGACGCTGCACGTACGGACTCCCAGTCACACATTGCCGTCGCCATAACCTGCATATAACGGAACAATTCACATTAAAATAACGGACAACATCTGTTTGGCTTCTTTCACTTCGAAGCATTCCTATGGCTTCGTCAATTTCACTGTGAGTTAAATGACGACGTGTATTCCTGTATTCCATACTTCTACACTCAATTTAATTAATTTACACAATTTTAAAGTCACACCTTAATAAACTGAACTGATTAAAGTCTGAAACAACAATAACAGAAATAGGCTAAAAACAACTTTTCCAATAAAATAATAACTGTTTTTACCGTTATTCCAGAATTTTTTTTATTGTTGTATGCGCAATAGATGTATCTACTAAAAACAAGAAACAGAACCAAAATCAAACCAAATTCCAGGAATTGCCAACCGAAAAACCACATTTTGCTTATACACTTTTGAGCAGTGTATATAGTAAAGAATGTCGTATGATAGTATGCATAATTAGAAGCACTTAATAGAAAATGTATTTAATTCAAATAAAATTATTAAGATTTCTATCATAGCTCAGTTGGAAAATCCGTAGCTTCTATCATCGTTGCATCTGCGGGTTTGAGCCTTAGAAGGAGCAAAATTTTTCCTCAAAATGCATAGATAAAACTCGATTAGCAGCTACAAGCAGTCTTGAACAAAACAAACAACAAGCAAGTTAATATTTAATAGCATGCTTTTTATGTTAGTATGGACGGGCAAAAGCATGAAGGAAGCAGTTATATCAGAACTCTTGAACGCACTTGCGGTCAGTTTTACTTTTAACATGTCATAATTGAAGGGGCTGAGAGCTGAGAAATCTCACGCACAAAAAAATTTCCTGAAATCAGTAATTTTCCGAAGATAAATTAAAAATTTGAACCATAAATTTGTTGGTGTTGATCACTGACATGTATAAAATGTAATGCTTCATTTTCTATTTCATATGGGACCAATTTTGTTGGCAGAGGTGCGACAATTATCTTAATTTCAAGCCTCATTTTTACTTTCAAAAAATTCTTTATATGTATGTATATTCAAAATAATTACTTTTTGGAAACAGGCAGAGATGCAGCTGAAAGAGGTTCTTTTATTCTGGTGATCTAGCAAGTTAACTTTTCTCACAGTGGTTTTCCGAACTAAGTATGTATCAACTAACTTTTACTGTTGTATATTGAACAACATTAAAAACCATATAATAAGAGAATCTGAATATAGTTGCTATATGACCTATTATGGGATAGTGCCGAATATTGCAATAAAATAGAAATAATGAAAAAATAGTATGTTAAATAAATAAGTAAATTTTAATGTAAAAAATTTTATTAATATTACATACCTTTATTCCGTCTTGCTTTTCTTCAACAATTGGTACCAAAAATGTACTCAACAGTAGAATGTGGAAAAAAAACGAAAACATCACTCCAAATGTAATCACTCTGGAATTGTCTATGCTTTCGATACCAACGAAAGGAATTGGTGCAACCTCCACCTTGTTATTAATTTATAAAATAAAACTGTCAGTATTATATTGAAAATACAAAGTTTTAATAATTTATGAAATGCAATCAACTTTTGATTCTTAACAAGTAAATCCTTCATATTGGACAAATTTTTAGTTTTAACATATTTTGCTTTCAGTACATCAAATTGTAGTGCAAAATATTAACTGGCTAAGGGTTAGCGCCAATTGAAAAAAAAAAAAGAATCGTTTAGGAGTAGACTTTAGGAATTTCTTTTGCTGGATAGTGAGACTAAGATTTCAGAAGAGATGCAAATTGAACAAATATTTATCAAAGTTATTTCGAGCAATCACGATCCTACAAATCTTGCAAACAGTTTCACGTCCGAAAAGCTCAAAATCATTTTATATATTCTGATTTTAGACTTTGTTGGGCAAAATACAAGGTATTGTATTCAACAATATAAGGACGACTGTACACTTTCTGGACCTTTGCTCATATGTTTTTCTTGTAGCGCCGATACCTCAAGAATATTTAATGCTTTCGCTCAAGAGTTATGGTTGTCTAAACTAAAAACTTCGGGTTTTCTTACCTCTTTTTAACTTCAACCTCTATTATTTTTGCAAAAAGATCGTTAACATAACTTTTTTTTATAAAAACTGTAAACTGCGCTATATGCTATCTGTAGCCGTTAAAGAGTTATTAGCTCTCAACTTATTCTCAAACCTATTTTCAAACCTATTCTCAACGATAATTTGTACCCTTAGTGACTGAAAAAACGTCATTTAAAAAAAATATTGTCTAACTTCGGTGTGACCTGAATACGTAATGAGCTAATAACTGTTTAACGGCTACAGTTAGCACATACGGTGAAATAGGTAAAGTTAAAGAGGAGAGTCTGCAGTTTACAGTTTTTAACGACCATTTTGCAAAAATAATAGAGGTGTAAAAAATAAAAGTAAGAAAATACGAAATTTTTAGTTTAGATAACCATATGTAACTCTTTATGGGAGAGAGGTACAAGACTGGTTGAGCAGTCGATGGAAAGGCCATAAAGTTCTCCATACAATGACCTCTTAACTGTGACCGTACGCCCTGTAGTTTTTAAGATATAGGGTAATTTGTGAGAAAAACACTAGCTTGTTGTCTTAATTACCCTGTTGTAACTCCTAAACGGTTGATATGCCTCCCCCGCCATACAATTTTTAGTTTGTCTAGGTGAGTAATATCACCTCCTGATCTATTGACCTCTTAGGGGGAAACACCCTGTATAGTGGAAAGCGAAACTTTCACATGGCAACCCCACGAAGGAGTTGCCCGATTTGTCTCATTTACGAACTTAATTTTACTTTTTTTTTTTCAAAGTCCGCGTACAAAATTTCAGCTAAGTACACACGTTCTCCAGTTATCGTGCGCATGAATGGACCGAAAGACGGACATGCAAAAATCAAAATAACTTTTAATATTATGTCCAATCCATTTGCTCTACCATCATTATTTCGTGCGTTACAAACGGAATGACAAACTTGTATACTCTATAGATTTCATCTAAGGTATAAAAACACCATAAAAAATGTTTTACTAGAATTTTAAATAAGACAAAAACATTCTGAGCCTGACAAATAAATTGCTGTAAAAATTACAAAAATTGATGTCGGAGTAAGGTGACAATTTGTCAATTCGAATATCTTGGAGATACATTCGGATTTTTAATCCGAAAGAAGAAGAAAAAAATTGTAATGAACAGTGTGTCAACTCACTCTGATAACAAGTTATAATTCGGGCGGCAGCTAATTTTTCGACTTAATCAATAAAATTAATTACCATGTGAAGAAAAAAAAATTGGAATAAACAGTTTGTCAACTCACTCTGATAACGAGTTATAATTCACGCGAAAGCTAATTTTTCGACTTAATAATAAAATTAATTACCATGTGATGTACTACAAGTCGAATATATATTGTCTAATAGCAGTCATTATATATTTTTGAGAATGCGAACAACTTGTTTAAAAGAACTTTAAATTTCGAATTGAATCTCTCTCAAAAACGCACTTATGGATTAAATTCTCACTCCAAAAAATGTTTAGACTCCCATATCACTCCTGAACAAAGCTCCACACCCAATTTTAATCTCATATAAACGAAGTAATAGGGAGTCAGTTTTTGAAAAGGTTCACTATTTTCTAAAAATTGTTACGTTCGAGTTTGCATTTGATCAATTCACATCTGAAATGTAATGTATAAATTTCATAATCATACCAATATTTGCGGATGATCTTTTGTACTTGTAACCAAATTGATATAACATTTATCAATTATTCTTTGTAAAATAAAAAATCCGCTATCAATATAACTGTCATAGTCTGTAAAACAATCAATTAATTTAATTATGTTGCAAATTTTAATTTCAATTATACCTTTTATTCCAACGACATCCTCATCATTCAAATATACTTTCGACGTCGAAATTTTGTTATATGACGCACTTATGTTATAAATGATACCATCAACAGGATTTGGATCACTTTCTGAAATCTCAAAATAAATCGCAAGGCTTCGGGACCCTTTCTTTTCCTCAAGGGCTAAAAAAGTTTCATTTACAGAATCATACGATATTAACCCTAAAAAAATAATCTCATATATACATGTTTCAATATATTCTATTAAGGTTAAATTAAAATACTTTCAGACGACAGGGACAATTCCAACCGCACATTTTCCATAAGATCATCAAGAAATTTATTGGATGGCGTGTAGAAAATAAAATCATCATCTTCACCAGTAAAATATGATTTTAATAATTCCTGCAAATATTAAAGGAGAAGAAGTCCTCAAAATATATTGATAAAAGCAAATAATATGAAAATAATATGGAAAGTTATTATATAATGTATGTAATCGTTCTATCGACAACCTCACTGAGAATTTACTGCTATCGAATGTGCGCTCGATCTCGATGTAAACGACAGTCGTCATTAAACCTTGATTGCAGTAAGTTTAGTTTCAGTTTTATTGTCTAGTACTCTAAAAAAATAATTCTGACCCACCAAGAGTAAGTATTTAAGATATTTTAAGACTATTACAGTTATATTACAACACAGGTCAAATTTTACAGATTATAATTCTACTTTCCACAATGTCAAAAACTTATAATAACAATATTATTACAGCTTAATATACAGTAAACATTCTCTCAACGTTTCTATGTATTCTTTACATTAAAGATCTGAAGGTCTTCAAAGTTGGAATCGCCACCATGATTTTATAGAAAAGATTGTATTTTTTGTGTTAATACTGGTATTTCCTCCATGGTGGTCCATAGAGCGGAAGATGATAGTGGGGGGGGGGGGGGGGGTGTTACTGTTCCAAGTAACCTCGTTTTCAGTCCCTCACCTCCTCTTGACAACACAACTAGTTTACTTGGGCTAGTACGAAATCGAGTTCCACTCATTTAAACTTTTTTAACGAAGTGGAACCTGATAAATAATCAAATGTATGTGTGTAGGTCATGTATAATATCATCTGGTTTCAAATGAAAAATTAAATATTGAAATTTGAATTTGTGTAACCTATAATGATACTTTCTTCTGAATACGATTAAACCTATATTAAATAATACAGACAGGGAATACTTGTACTGATTGCATGGTTACTCCCAATAACAATAATTGATTGCTATGATATTTTTCTGTGAGGGCGATCTAAAAGTTTTCATTTTTCTCCCATGTTCCCTCATTTGGACTCTATTTGCTCAGGAAGGCTAAATGTGGCGTTCAATGATTGTATTAGATTTATCTACGGACTTAGACGTTATGATCACATTTCCTCTTACAGAAACAATTTATTGGGGTGTTCCATCACTGAGTTCCTTCATCGTCGATTACTCATATCTCTTCACAAAATTATTTACTCTGGTAAACCGGCGTACCTTTTCACCCAACTTAGATTTTCAAATTCTCTGCGTCATAATAATTTAATAATTCCTAGATTTCAATATTCAGTTCAAGAAGACTCTTACTTCGTCCGTGCTATTCGCTCATGGATTCACTTACCAGCGCACTGGTTCGGCGGTCGGATTTAAGGCACTCCTAATGTCCCTTAATGATTAACATATATCTTAATTGGTTGATTTAATCTGATTCATTTGGGTTAGTTATGGGTTCGGGTCTTTCAATACGTTGATTAATTTATATTATATCTTATCTTATAGGCTGTAAATTTGTAAATTTAATATGTAATCTGCATTTTCTGATTTTCTGAAACTTTCTTTCTCTTACAATTATAAATTATGTTTCTCTGCTCAAATAATAGAATAATCCACATTTTATGTACTACAAAAGAATTTATATTGTCTGATTCTTGTGTACAATTTATGTAAATAAAATTGAATTGAATTGAATTGAGTTCTCCTGGAGCCCTCTTAGCATGAAGGTTGACTAGGTCCGCTCTCGTCTTTTCTATGCACAGATCATAACAGGGACATTGAAAATTATATGCCCTCAGTGTCGATTGGGTGGTTGGGGCGAGCAGAGAAGGCAAAACATCTGCGCCTTCTATAAAGGTAAGGGTAGGTGGTGTAATGGTCCCTTCAGGACCAGGTGTGTGCTTGGGTTTTTGGCTTGTCAGGCACGATTTTTTTTTGTATGTAGCTGGGGGCACAGCGGCAGGTTTTCGTGGAACCTCCCCACACTCTCCACCAATAGCCGAGGCGAGCTATCGTGCCGCCCTGCAGTAAACGCTTTCCACCGAGTGATCTGTCAGCTCATGCTGGCAGTCTGGACTTCACGTCCAAAGTACATCACTCTTCATACTACCATAACAAATTCATCGAGGTTTCGGTGCAGAAATGGATCGATGATGCATGCCTAAGGTACAATACGGCTTCGATGCGGTGTTGCATCTATTTTTCGCTGGGAATCAACCTATACAATACGCCAAACAACTAAAATACCTAGGAGTAATCTTCACACAAAGCCTCACTTTTAACCACCATATTAAATACAAATTACACAAAGCCAGCTACGTATTCACCTCATTCTCCAGATTAATAAAACCCACAAAATCTATTCAAAACAGGACCAAAGTCATCTGTTATAAGCAACTGATAAGACCTATAATTGCGTATGCATATCCCATTCAATTTTCGAAAGAAAATGCATAAGATTTGCAACAAATCACAAAAGAACGGAGGCAAGCAACTTCAAACACATCAAAAACCAGGAGCTTTACAAACGAACCGACACAAAAAGTATATAGACACCTTCCTAATCTCAACCGGCATAAAATTTCTGGATAGACTCACGACAATAAACAATCCCCTAATAGAGGATTACTCGGACTACCTGGGGCCGGATTCACTAACTCGGAGAATTGTGGAGTTGTGGAGATGAGAGCTCTTTTGCCACTTAACTCTCCACTCGGAATTCTATAATTCGTGGAATTTGTATTGAGATTTACCAAACTCTCTATTGCACTCGGCAAAACACTCGGTTGTGTTAGTTATGGAGAAGTAAGAAAAATATTTCTCAACTGACAGTATTGTCTGCTTTTATTGTCCTTTGTGAAGGTACCAATGTACCTAGGATTTTGAAATTGAATTATGGATTCACTGCATATCCTGGCTATGTTTACAAAAACAAATTTTGAACATCCTTGCAATACTTACAGAGAAATAAAAAAAAAATATAAAAAAAAAATGCTTTAAATATGCAAGTTAAAGCTTGTATGTAGGATGAAATCGCATCTACATTTTGTCCCCTAATTAGATATGTAATTAGTTTTTGAGTCCGGTAAATAGTTTTGGAGATAACTGCAAAAGAAGTGAAACAGTCTTTCTTAAGATGAAAAAATTACCGTTTTTTGGTACAAAAATGGGACATATTTTCAACTCATCATTATGAAGAACTGGTAAGTCGTGGAAATTCACTTTCCATGAGAAAAATGTTCACAACAGAGTACTAATGGATGTGAAACAAAGAACGGAAAAAAATATATGCAAAATATAGGGACTGGGGTGTATATGACCCACGTGCAAAATTCCGTCTTTCGGCGGTAATAAGCCAGTTATGAAGTTCAAATGATAAAAAAAACTACACCACTCGATTACCGGCTTCTCCCTCTTTAATTTGATACCAAACATAACGTATTTTGGACAACCCCCATCCCCAAAAGACCCTCCCTCAGAAATTGTTCACCTATATTATTGTACTCTAGACCCTAAATCCATAGAAAAAAAAACCTAATGCTCTACGACAGAGAGTTAGCCGTCTTTCAATATTTCGATACTTCTCACATTTTCTTTAACTCCCCAAGTATGTTAGAGAATCTCGAGTTAGGGAGTTTTAATCGGAGAAAACGAAAATTCTCATCTCTGAAACTCCCAAACTCTCCGAGTTACAGAATCCGGCCCCTGGATGACAACAGCGTTGAAATTTCCAAGTATAAGGCACATGTTCTAAAATGGCTTCATGCCAAAAACCTATTTTATGACGCTGAGAAAAAGCTTATCTTTTACCACAAGGCAATTAGGGGAAACAGACTCATGTATAATCCTGATAAATTAACTTATAACTCTGAGTAATGACTCGTAAAACTCTTTTCTCTTTTCAGCAAAATGATAACAATAAACTCTTCTCTTCTAGATAGTAATAGCAGTAGTATTAAGTTTAGAGCAACTCACTGTATCCTAGTTTTTTTAAGTGTCTCTTTTCTAGGTAATATATAAAACAACAAAATTCTAACTTATAAGCTGGTAAAGACTCCTTAGGTAGTCTATAGCATATAATTAGTAAATAATTCTATTTTAACTTTCTCTCCGAGTGAGTTCTATTGTCAAAACTAGGATATGACTGTTAAATGTGCTTTTAGTTTGTGAACAGGTTTACTCAATTTAACAAAAGTACGGAATTAATTCTTTTCAAAACTATTTATCTTTGAAGTTCATTTTGTGCAGTTTTATAGTGCCACTAGTGTATGTTAAAACCTTCATATTAATTAAAAAACAGAAATGACGTGTTCGTGTGCTTGCAAATATAAATCGGATTATAAACTAGGTAGATAGGGTGTCAGGCAAATGCACTATCTAAATTATCTTTTTTGTTAATAGAAGCAGATTTATGTAAATTAAATACATATGTGAATTATTTCAAAATAAAGTAGAAAAAAAAATATTTTTTACCGCAGATGCTCCGCACAAAAAGTTTACTTTTTTAAAATTGATACAAACATGGGCTACCAACACAAACAGAATTCATAACGCAAAATCTGGCTTATCGTCATTCCTGTTTGTTATATATTCTAAGCTCAGCGCACATATTTCTTACCCTCATGTTTGTGTGAATTATACATGCATGTACAATTTATATTGTAACAACAATAACGAATACCGCCAAAATAAATTGTTATACTGATCGAAATCCGAATTCTCGGCAGTAAATATGTATACATATATAAAGTCAAAAACGATCAAATATCTGAAGTAAGTGATATCGAATGAAGAAATATAGAACGCACATTTTCTTTATTTCGTCTCATTTTGAATTGTTTAAACAATTTCTTAAAAGGATTAAATTTCCCTCAAATATACATAATTCCTTATTACTTTAATACATTTTACTTAGACTTGTAAGTTTAGGTGGGTTAATAAATGTATCCAAAGCTGTAAGTTGAGATTATTTTAATAAATTTTGCTTCGATTCTATCGAGTAGTGTCAATAACTCTACGCTAGAGGATATAAGAGCGAATTTAAATGTAAACAAACTGAGCGAAACTGTATCGGCTTGTTATATTTGAAATTAATTATATGAATTTTGTATATATTAGCCTTGTTAAGGCCGCTACACACGCTCAAGCAAATCTCGCGAATTATGCATGTTCCAGTCGTTTAATTTACATGAGCTGCGTAGCGGATGGCTAAAATTGAGCTGAGAGAATGAGTGAAATCGGCCGAACTATTGCTATGGAATTGAACTAGACAAAATCAGATGTTAACTTTTGCCTCCACTCGCAATGAATTTTGTTCATATTTTAATTCATTCCTATACCAAAGTAGTCAGGTTTGCTTGTACCACTGACATATAATAAGAATGGACTGAGCGTTCTTGCTTCACAAATGACACAAATATTGAACAGGCTTTGAAAATCCTAAATTGCGTACAACTGTACACCGATTCATAATTGAATATTATTTGTCGATTAGAAACACTAAAGATGTTGAAAAATAGTATTACATTACATAAAAATTATTTAGGAAATTAAAATTGTTTTAATTAACACAAAAGTTAATTTTTAATGTTACTGAAAAATGTGCTCCTCTGCAGATTTGATGTCAAACTTTCTTGAGCTTGTAAGAGATAGACGTATATAAGTAATATATTTGTATCGATTTTTATGTCAATTCCAATTAATAAAGCCGTACTGTTTCCAAAATTGGTTACAGTTCACTGTACATTTTGAGCTTGAAAGAGACAAAAAGATTTTAGCCAAAATTTGTGTCATTTTTGACTATAGGAATTAGATAGGATGGATCAGTCCATTCTTATTATGTCAGTGATTCCAATTAATACAGTCGTACAGTTTCTAAAAATTGGTTACAGTTCAGTGTACATTTTGAGCTTGAAAGAGGCAAAAAGGTTTAGCCCAAATTTCTGCCATTTTTGACTATAGGAATTAGATAGGATGGCTCTATTATATGTCAGTGGCTTGTTATAATGTGATGCTGTCGCTAAATCTGTAAAAAGTTAAAATGTATGAAAGTACTCAAGCGCAGGTACAATGTGTCGCTAAAGGTGTTGCTTACGCTGGTCGCGTTGCTTAAAGTTGAAAATATTTCAACTTGAGACGCGCAGCACCTTGACAGCTGCAGTTAAGGCAATTTATTTTTGCAGAACATTGAAATTGTAACTGAAAATTGTGAGTATTAATAACTAGTTAATTTACTTATTTACAATTTTTACAATTTAATGATTTCATTGAATAATGGAACGAAAATTCAACACATGTCATCATTAGAACAGCATAAGCAACAGGCACTGCGTCCGCGTCAGCATCAGCAATATCATTCGCGACCGCTTCTCGCGACAGCGTTATATTGTAACTCAAGCTATAGTTTCGTCAAATTTCATTTATAGGCTGAACTACAATAGAAGTAAATAACTTTACGAAATTAAACGAGACTGAAGTTTACTTATGAAAAATTGATATTTTTAGCCTAAATATATATTATTATTTAATGTTTTCAATTTTAAAAAGTGGTAAAAATTAAAAATTAACAAATGGAAGTTGATGTAATTGAACATAATGCCTTCTATTAATTCGCAGTGCCCTAATGACATTTTCTGTGTTACATTTTTAAAATTGGTAAAAGTGTAAAAATTAACAAATGGAAGTTGATTTAATTGAAGATTTGTGCTACCATTTTTATTCCATTTTAATTTTTACATTGCACTTTTAATCATCTAGTAATAATTTAATTGTTTGGACACTTCGCGTTCTTACGGAATGAGCGATTCTTAGCGAACTATACTTACGGAAAATTGGATATTTAAACTTAATGAAAGTTCCCCTCAGTTAAAGGGCGCGTTCGCTTTACGTAAGTAAATGTACTTACGTATGCTTGTATTGTAGTTTAGCCTTATGGCAGGCTTCAGTCTCAACTGAAGCTGCGACTTGCGCTACACACGCTCATGCAAATCATTACGACTGGACCAAACATGGCACAGTGGTATGATTTGCTTGAGCGTGTGTAGCGGCCTAGATTTGTGTCGATTCAAGTTACATGCATAGTAAAAAAATAATGTAACATAAAGATATCGCACAGCCCATGCTACTCCTTGCTAAAGTTGGGCGATGAAAATTATGTTCTGGTTTTATTAGTAGAACCCAGATGCCCCTATTTAAAAATATACCAACGCCACTGAACACTTTCCTTTCTCATCTCTTTGCAAGTCCATGTATCGAGAATACTTCCCAAGCCATGAAACAGTAATCTATGTGTCGTGTATCTCTAAAATGTTCTATATTGATACATATGGAAAAGTGCCATACATTGACTTTATATTTGCTATAGAGCCTAAACTACAGGAAAATAGTCTTTTAGTAATTTCCACCTTGGTTCCTTACCTTTCCAAAGGCTACTCTTAGTATATACCTTACTTAAAATATTTTGGATTAAAACGTAACCTTACCATTTTACGCTCAATAGTCTTTCTGCTGAGTAATAATTACATGTGTGTCTGTGCAGCCCGAGTCCGAATCTGTATGTAGCTACAGTCGACATCAGCCCGCTACATGCCATGACGGTACAGCGGCGTATACAATGAATACTCAGCTGAGAGTTTTTTTTTTCAGGAATCGTAGTCATTTGGTTCAGGTAAATATTTTTAAATAATTATGTTAGCAAAGGTATAAAATCAAAATTTTATTTCAGTTCGGAAGATAAGAAAGCATGCCTAAGATTATCAGCAGATAATTTTTCTGTATGACTAGTAGTTTTAGACGCAAGAGCTGTTCAAATCAAACTTTTGTCAATCTTCTATAAGAACACTCCACTGGTGTGGTAGTGAGGAGTCTATTTCATAGCTTGTGAAGTATTCTCGAGGGTTTTGGCACACAGCTTTTAGCATGCAGCGGAGTTTAGGTGCAAGAAGGTGTATATGAAAGGCAGAATGTAGATGGGTGGTGGTGATTAGAATGTGTATATATACTTTCGTCTTTTGCACGAATGGGGAAAAGAACTTGGCTATGCGTTATTGTAGTATGACTGAGACAATGAGTTAAAAACCAAAATTGAGAGAACGAAGGATTACCCGAATGATAAAATCATATTGAATACCTTCAAAACCTTTCAAACTATTCATACCTCAATTTTTTAAGAAAAAGATAAATTTCGCCTTGGCGATGGTGCTGAAAGGAGATGTAAAATTTCTCTCAAATAAAATTCTCTTTTTTCCCAAAAATATCAGAGAATCCAGCATGAGTATCTCCAACTTCATCTCTTCAGACTAAAACGAATGTAAATAGAAGCACGTACTGTTCAAACAGCATAGGAATTACACCAACAAACATTGCTTATGATATAAAAAACATTGGATAATTCTCACAATATTTCAGCAAAAACCGGTTTTCCCAAAACCCTGGGAAATTTTTTTGAAAGATGAGATTGTTAAATTAACTATGGTTCCACGCCACAACGAAAATGGATCAAAGTTTCGAGGGAAAAATTTAATGTGATGTAGTTACTTTAAATTCTACGAAGATTTAATTTTTCGAAAAAGGTTTGTCTTTATTTATAACAGTAAATTTCCCGCGGATTTTAGACACACGAATATGGGAAAGGATGAAAGAAAATGGGAATCAAATGCGATTTGGATCATTGCAGAAATTTGAGGAGGGAGACTGAAAACTTAAAAATATTCAAATTTCCTTCAGATCCCTTAAATTTTAATATTTGGGTATTTGGTAACTAATTTTAATACCATACAATTACTTTTGTGACCCGATTTTCAATATCTATGCGACGATTGAAGGTCTTATTCAAAACCTGATTATGCATATTGTCTACCTAATCCTATAATTCTAATTTCCGACAAATTTTCTCTTGTACGAATGCTCATTTGAAATATAAATACATATACATATGTATAATATACCTACTTCATTCACCTATACTTCATACATATTGAAGTCATTAACTTAATGTATAATACTAATATTAGTTTCTACTGCAATGAGTCAAAACCCTCGAGAGTACTTCACAAGCCATGAAACAGACTCCCTCCGTACCACATGCGAGGCCTAACGGAGTCCCTACATTCTAAAATATTTGCAGTGTTCTTATGTAAAACTGACAAAAGTTTGATTTGAATAGCTCCTCCGCCCTAAACTACTATTCATACAGAAAAATGGTGTTCTGATAATCTTAAGCTTGCTTTCTTATCTTCCAAACCGTAAAAAAATGTTCATACCTTTCCTAACAAAATTATTTAAAAAAATTAATCTTAACCAAATGACTACGATTTCTCAAACAAATTCTCAGCTGAGTAATCATTCTAATGTCGCTGTGCCGTCATGGCATGCCGTGGGCTGGTGATATCGAATGTAGCTGCCTACAGATTCGGACTCTGGCTGCACATACACACATACAAATATCACTGAGCTGAGAGGTATTGAGCGTTAAATGGTAAGGTTACTTTGTAATCAAAACTGTTTTATTATTTTGTTTAGTTTTGTTTAGCACTTTTCTATAACTATCAATATAGAACATTTTAGGAAACGGACTTCGAACGCACACATAGATTTCTGTTTCATGGCTTGGAGTATTCTGAGGATTTTGAATGAGTTCGTTCGTTGCTCCTTTGTTAGTTTTCTTATAAAATTTGATTCTGTGCCGACTATCTATTACTTACTCGATGTACCTAACGTTGTAACGTAGCGTAAGCTGAGGTTCTTCAATAAATACTTTTCTATTCTATTCTCTTATATCACCCACGAAAATCATATCTGACTTAAACAATGCATGGCTGTAACCGGGCCGTTAATGCCTTTGAATGTGTCGGTGACTTCGGCGACTTCATGCAAAACCCTCGAGAATACTTCCCAAGCCATGAAACAGAAACCTATATGTGTGCGTTCGGAGTCCGTTCTCTAAAATGTTCTATATTGATGCTTATGGAAAAGTACCAAACATTGATTTTATAAATGCTATAGCGCCCAAACTACTATCCAGTCTTCTAGTAATTTACAGCTTGGTTCCTTATCTTCCCAAAGGCTGCACTTACTACATACCTTCCTTAACAAAACAATACAATAGTTTTGATTACAAAGTAACCTTACCATTTTACGCTCAATCTCTCAGCTGAGTGATTATTGCATGTGTGTATGTGCAGCCGGAAACCGAATCTGTAGGCAGCTACATTCGATATCATCAGCCCACGTCATGCCAGCGACATTACAATGATTACTAAGCTGAGATTTTTTTGTTTGAGAAATCGTAATCATTTGGCTAAGATAAATATTTTTAAATAATTTTGTTAGGAAAGGTATGAAAATTTTATTACAATTCGGAAAATAAGAAAGCAAGCTTAAGATTATCACAACACCATTTTTGGGCGTGAATAGTAGTTTAGGGCGGAGGAGCTATTCAAATCAAACTTTTGTCAGTTTTACATAAGAACACTGCATATATTTTAGAATGTAAGGACTACGTTGGGCCTTGCATGTGGTAGGGAGGCAGTCTCTTTCATGGCTTGTGAAGTATTCTCGAGGGTTTTGCTTCATGGCGAATAGTTCCACCTAATTTTTAGTGAAATTGATGTTTACCAATTTGAATATTGGCTGTACATTGAGAGATGTCTCCTAAGGGTGCGAATAATAAAAACAACAAGAAAGCATCAACTCAGGATATAGTCACTCGTACTTCAACAAGACGTCGCACAGTGCCAAATATTAATGCTGACATCCAATCTTCCTACTCGAAGGGAAATAACTCGACATTAGGCGCTCTTAAAGCAAAAAATCAACAGAATCCTGGACAAAAGGATTCACGGGACGTATCAAAAGAATCAAATAAATCAATTGGCTCAACCCAGGGATTGGATGATAAGATCTTGAGTACCATCACTGGAACCAAATCTTGTTCAAATAAGTCGATCGATTCAGTGACTCCTACTGGTGAAAAAATTTACATCTGCATCAACTGCAATTCGGGAACTGACCCGCCGAAAATATCAGCTGATGAGTCCGAAGTAACCTGGATAGATTGCTCAGGATGCAAAGGCTGGTCTCACTTAGCCTGTGCTAACATCACGACAGCCGATTTCGTCTCTTGCTACTCGCAAAAAAGAATAAAATGGGTATGTTCGCCATGCATCAAATACCTTAATTGTCAATTCATATCCAATAAAATACAAATCTCATCCAACTCTAAACAAAACCCACGAAGTAAAGGGAAAGCATTAGTTTCTCGGAGTCAACCTACGGTTATCAAAGCAGTGGAAACTATTGAGGCTCCCTCAAACTCAAGTACAAACCTCACCATCAGCGTTCAAACGAAATCACCGAAACAAACGCCAAAGGCTGCTTTTCATGACCAGGATGGTTTGATCGTGTATGGAAAACATCATCTGTTAGACGACTTGCATAAAAAAATCCTTGATCTCAACGAAAGAATCAGTTAGCACTATCGCCAACATCAATAGTGCAACTCGAAATCTCGACAAAAAAAGGACTCTGATTGTCAGCAATTTGCCAAGTGCACTGCTGACGGGTGAAGCCAGGGAAACGCTTCTTCCCGACCTTTGCAATAGTTTAGGTCTAGATCATTTATTAGATTTTATACTGAAGAAGATTGCAAAAAATTTTTTCAAGCTTACATTAAGAAGCTGAGCACGGCTCCCCTCACACTTAACAAAATAGTATCTAATTGTCCCGATTCAAGAATCTACATTAACGAGGATCAAAACCCTACAGAATTAGAACTATTGTACAAGGCACTTGTACTTAAAAGGAACGGGAAGGTGATCAGTGTCTCCACCAGAAATAGAATAATCTATGTGACTTTTAAGTCACAAGAGAACGCGGTGAACGTCATTTTATCTCGCTTTTCTCTAGAACTGGCCTCACATCTGTACGCCTCCACATCGCTCTCCAATCACACAAACAACTATGGATAGGACTCATGCAGTACTGTCCACACAAGATGAGTTAACATCAGCTCTCTCATCTACTGCGTTTAATGTGCTGTCTTTCAAAGCACGGTCTACACCCAAAAATCTTCAATCAATTAGACACTTGGCTGATGATTATAATATAGGAGCATTAATGTTATGTGAAACTTGGACGAAGACTCATTAAATTTTGCAAAATTTAATAGATGACATAAAAACCAGCACTTGCATTTTTTTTTGCAAAATTTAACAACAGCTGCTCACAATAGTCGCCTCAACCAACCTGTCAGTAAATATTTCTTCCGATGCATCACCTGCTTCCAGCACGTGAAGCACTCTCAAATTTTCTTCCCCCAACAAGCTCAATATCATCTCCCTCAATGCTAGATCAACCCTCAAGAACCTTGCTGAGATAAGGCACATTGCTCGGCTCGGCAGGGCCAGCGCCCTACTTGCCTGCGAAACTTGGACCAAGCCATTTCACACTTCTAAAATGCTTGAAATACCAGGCTATAAATTGCACAGACTCGATCGCACAGAAAATAGAGGTGGTGGCACTGCCATTTATTTGTCTAACACACTGTTATCCGGAGTTGTTTTCCAAGAAATCACCAATAGCTGGGAGTTGCTTGCTGTCAAAACATGGAGTTCAGACAGCATAAATGACCCTACTGTCCTGATGGTGCTATACAGACGTGTGGCCTCCTTCACTGATCATGATCTGTCCAGTCTTGGTAATGCCCTGAGCCTTATTGCCAGTCAATTCTCCAGGGTGATCATTGCGGGAGACCTCAACATCGATATTAATGCTGATTCCCATCTTGGCAGCGGTCTTAGAGAACTCCTTGATGAGTTGGGACTCGTCCTGGCTAATCATTCTCCCACGCGCCATGGTACCTTCTCCGCCACCACTCTAGATCTCATAATCACATCCCCTCTTTCCGCACCTTTGCTTTCCGGTCAATGTCCTGGTGTCTCTGACCACGACATTCTTTTTGCAACCTTCAACAAATCTGCCCCCCTCCCCCGTACTATACGTACTTACCGTAACCTTTCCGCTATACAGTCAGACGCTCTACAGGCTCATCTTGACAATAGGGACTGGTCCTTCATCCACAATGCAGCTGACCCCGAGGATGCAGCACAGCAATTCATGTGCACTGTCAAGTCTATTTTCCACAACAATGTCCCCCTCAAAACCATTCGGACCTGGGGCGCTAGTGACAAGATACTCAGTAGACCTGATGTGTCCTTGTTGTGTCAGGTCCGAGACATTGCCTACACACATTGGAAAAGATACAAGAACTCCGATAATCTCAAAGCCTTTAGACTTGCACGCAGGGCTGCTGAACATCTTATTCGGAAACTAATCAGGGATAACACCTTGAATAATTTTAGTGATGGTGTTAACTGGCGCAAGGTTCGGAATATGGGGCTAGGATCCAAAGCCAGATCTCAGACAAGTATTGACCCTGAAGATTTCGCTAATCACCTCTGCCTTGCGCAGTCTACCGCACCACCTCCGATTCCTCCGGTCCTCGTCAACTACAGCTTTAACCCCCCATCCCATGTCTCCAGTACTCCTAGCCAACCTACTATGGACAGCCCCTTTCGCCCGGCTGATGGCTTCTCTTTCCGCAACGTCAGTGAGGCTGAAGTATTGGATGCTTTTCAACGCATTAAATCTAATGCTGTAGGACATGATGGGATTCCAATTAAATTCCTCAGAATCATTCTCCCTTTCATTTTGCCCTTAGTCACACATCTTTTTAACAGATTTATCACCTGTTCTCTCTTCCCCAAATGCTGGAAAACCGGCATCATCTCTCCCATTCCAAAAGTCACATCCCCTGCATGTCCCGGTGACTGGCGTCCCATCTCTATCCTCCCCTCTATCTCGAAAGTCTTTGAAGCCCTTGTCTCTGATCAGATCGGTGAACACATTGAAGACAGTCGACTGCTATCAATGTTTCAGTCCGGCTTTAGGCATAGGCACTCCATGACTTCTGCCCTTGTCAAGGTAACTTCTGACATTCGCAAACTATGTGATGAAGGCAAGCACGTAGTACATGTACTGCTTGACTTCAGTAGGGCTTTCGACTCTGTTCCTCATAATCTACTCACGGCCAAACTTGTGAACACTTTTGGTCTTGGGCCTGCTGCAGGTAGGCTTATACACAGTTATCTGACCAGCAGGACACTAATCGTCAATAGTGATAACAGATTCTCCTCACCCAGGGATATTACCTCAGGTGTCCCGCAGGGGGCGGTTCTTGCTCCACTCTTGTTCACCATCTATATCAATGACGTCACGGAAGTACTGGGTGGTCATAAATTCCATCTCTACGCGGATGATCTGCAAATTTATGGTGCGGCCAGTGTTGATGAGCTTCCGTCCCTGATTGGGGCGCTCAATGCAACGCTCGACAGCATCTCTGAATGGTGTCATTCTAATGGTCTAACCCTCAACCCCGTGAAAACGCAAGCAATCAGATACTCCATCCGCGACAACCCTTCCAGCACTAATGACACGCTCCCTAACCTGCTTATACAAAATCTCATCATCCCTCTCTCTGACAGACACGTTAAAAACCTTGGTCTTCTCATGGACCCCCATCTCACATGGCGACCACAGATCAGCAGGTTTTGCTCCCGTATATACTTTGGCCTGCGCTCTTTGTACGCGGTGTCACATCATCTTGATCAGACCATCAGACAATCCCTTATTGTGTCCCTCATTATGCCTCATTTCTATTATGCTGATGTGGTCATGTACCCTCTGCATGCCTCGGATATAACTAAATTAAATAGGGCTTTGAAAGCATGCGTAAGGTACATTTTTCGTCTTAAACGGCACTCGCACATCTCCGCTCTGGTCCAGTTGTTTATGCCTGAACCCCTGGATAAACTCTTGGAACTCAGAGTGCTATGCTTCATACACAATGCTAGATGGTGCTCACTACCAGCCTACATTAACCAATCGCTCTCATGGAGCAACCTTAACGATCGCAGAATTGTCCTGCATAGAACCCGTACTCGATTTGGGTCCAATGACCTCTTTGGGCAAGGAGCCTGTCTTTGGAACTCTCTCCCTGACCATGTTAGAAGAGCTGGCACATCCAATGAATTTAAACAGCTGGCGCTGGCCCTGGGTCACCTCATGCGTGCTTAGTGCACGGCAAAGCTATCTCACCATCACACATCAAATCATTTATGTATAAAAAAAATGGACTGTTATTTTTGAGTAGTATTTTTATTTATTTATTTACTATTTAGTTTTAAGTTAAAGCCATCTACTGTTGCTTAACTTTTCTTTATATTTTATGTCATTCTTCTGCGAAAAATGGAAAAGTATGGAGTAAAAAACACAGAACTGGAATGGTTTCGAAGTTTCCTATGTGAAAGAAGCCAGAGAACAAAGGTTGGTCAGGCTATATCACCAGCGGAAAATGTGGATTTGGGAGTACCCCAAGGATCCGTTTTGGGAACACTTCTCTTCTCAATGTATATAAACGATATAGGCACAGCGATTAAGCATTCAAAGTTAGCCTTGTTTGCGGATGATACGCTAGTTTATATAGCGGGCAATAATATCAGTGAAATTCAAGTTAAGTTACAAGAAGATCTGGATAGTTTAAGTTACTGGTTAAAAGCAAACAAACTAAAACTTAATACCGGGAAAACAAAAGCAATGTTGATAAATGGGGAGGAGGAGCTCAGACTGAATATGGACGGAATAATGATAGAAGTGTTAAAGGAATTCAAATACCTGGGGGTTGTGATTGACGATAGGCTAAAGTTCACAGCACACGGCAATATTATGAGTGCAAAAATTTCAAAAAAAAAAAAACTTTATGAGGAGAGTCAGAAGAAATGTTTCAACATATACAGCAATTATTATATATAATACAATTGTCAAGCCACATTTTGAATACTGTTCAACTGTTTTATTCTTAAGTAATCAACAAATAATAAACAATCTTCAGAAGTTACAAAATAAAGCAATGCGAACTATACTAAGATGTGATAGATATACTCCCATAAGATGCATGATAGATACTCTTCAGTGGCTCAATGTGAAACAGAGAATAATGATGAATGTTTTTATCTTCATCTATAAAATTAAGTTTAACATGGTGCCTAATTACTTAACTGTGCACGTCAACTATACCAGAGATGATCAACCGTATGTGTTAAGGTCAGCGGATGATTTTAGATAGCCATGTTTCCTAAGTGCAGCGACGCAAAATAGCATAGTATTTAGAGGATTCCAAAAGTTTAGTGAGTTGCCATTAAGATTAAAAACCGAAACGAACTTTAGGGTTTTTAAAACTGAAATTGTTAAATATGTCAAGGAAAAATTCTAAATCTACACTAGCAATTAATTAAATATTATAGATTTATGTAAATAGCAATGAATATGCTAATAAATATTATTATTATTATTATTATTATTTTATTTCATTTGTTGTTATTGTTATTTGCCTTTCTGTTATACTTTCTGTGCCTTAGGCTTTCTATTGTTGGACTGTGTCTGACTATATTACTTTAATTGCTTTCTACCGCAATGAGTCTGTTCATTGCTCCTTTTTTAGTTTTCTAATTACTTAGTATGTATCCGATTATACCAACTAGCTATTACTTACTCGATGTACCTAACGTTGTAACGTAGCGTAAGCTGAGGTTCTTTAATAAAGTATTTTTCTATTCTATTCTATTCTATTCTACTGTTCGCATGGTCAATAGTCTGCATTGATGAACTGTACTATTGTGTGGTATTGAGTATATTGGATACTTTCACTCTGCTTACCACGGGCCGTCTTTTTCATTCGTAGCTTACTCTTATATATTCCATTATATTTCTTTCAAATCTACATTCCCGAACTAGATCGAGCTATTTTAGGTTCAGGCTGCATTGACGCATTGAGGATTGGGTAATTTAACCACTAATCTAACCACTACTCAGGGCTAATCTAATCTAATCTTAATCTTAGTCCTAGTTAATGACATAATGTAACTAATGTCGATTTCGATGAGACTTTGGTGCAACACCAGTATTGCATTTTTTCCAGCAGTGCAACACTCAAAATGTTCGATGGGACAATTTTTATAGCAGAAGTGCAACACAAGCTTTGCACTCACTTCCCCTACTTTGCACCGGATATTTTCTTGGTGTTACAAAGGCATATTGAGGTCGAATTGTCATCTGCTCTGTCAAAGTGTACTGTCGCGATTATTTGTGAAATTTAGGAGTTAAATGAATTAAATTTTTTTATTTGGTTAATTGGCTTTAAGTTAAAAAAAATTTGTTTCTATATATCAATAAACAACATTTATTACGTTTGACCGTTCCGTGTATATAATCCGTGTGTCAACAAATACAAGGAATATGACAGAAATATGTTCGATGGACTTCAGTTCTCCCAGTTCTCCGCTGCCAGAAAAAGTGCAAAACTGAAATGGTCCCATCGAAATCGACATAAATGTGGTCAAATGCAGTGGAACTGCTGTAATTAAGTTCTAGAAGATAAGACTATATATGACTGTTAATTCACTAAACACACTAATCTATGTTATTTTGAACTAATTCTCTTTAATTTAATATTGTTTATTTTGCTATTGATTGTTTCAATCATTTATTTATGTAAACTGATTACTAGACTATGTATCATCGTGGAGCCCAGCGTTATACGTTGCTTAAACATAAACATAAACATCCATTTATTTGAGCACCCATGCCAAAGGCACGCAGAGCGCTGGGCACATCATAGCAAGTTACATTAGTAGATACACATTACAGCAAAAAGAAACATAAACAAGTAAGAGCAGTGGAGGCTTAGAGCGTCCATAGTAACTAATTCATTAAGAATAAACAATATTAGAAATTACAGCAAAATATAATATTTGTAGTGTGATTTATAGTTTGATATAACAAGATTACAATACAATGCTTTAAGCAGGGGTTTTGAAATAAATATACCTTGATTTGATTTGATATTATATACCAGGGGTTGCGAAACAATACAAGTAATGCATTTTTTCTTATTTCAGGATACAGTAAAGAAAAAGTGAAAATCGAGAGCGATATGTGCAGTGGCGTTGTTAATGCCTGAGAAGGGGTCACACAGGTTCTGCTACCAGATCCCAGAAAGAAATTTTCTGGGTACAACCCAAGCATGGTCATGCGACATCTTTATGTTATATTATTTTTGATAGTACTGTTCTACCAATCACAGATATAAAATTTTACTTATTTCTGCGCTATAGTTTTTACTTTACACATTGCCCACACAACAATAAAATGTTTATCTCACGCCCAGGTTTTTTTTCGTTTGTTCTACGGCCAATAAATATGTATTATGCATTTCTTTTTACTAATATTAATATGCTAGCCTGCCTTGTCATGTCAAATAGCGCCATTTTTATGTTCATACTGATTAAACACGTAAACAAAAATCCACTTAAATACAGGAAAAAGCGCACCCACATAAGACATAAATCTCATACTTACTTCACTCTTGAAATCGTACACAATTTGTGGAATTATATTAACGTTATATGTTGCGCTCATATAAACAGATAAGATTGCGAGAAATCCAACTAATTGTAAAGTTATTATTTTCCATCCGGATGCTGCATATTTGTAATTTTTCCAAAGGAACACACGGAATACAGACGACATCGCGATATTTTTGCTTTTTACAGGAATGCAAATTTAAACGGAAATTTTTATTTGTACCACATTTTGTTTTTTATGAAAAAGTAGGAAACTTGTTTTAATGTTTACATTTACAAAACACCATAGCATCGAAGTAGCTCACCACTGACTGTTTCCACAATTCCACTTCCATTCAATTTTCAATCATCCAATATTCCAACAATTTGTAGATGAGATGTAGCCGTAGCCGAGCCGGTAAGCCCTACCATTGCCACGTTTACATGCAGGGTTGAACCTGAGACAACATACAACTAGATGTGCAAAACTCTATATAAACCCGGAACACTTTTTGAAAGTTCTTTAACTTTTTATTCAAGCAAAGAAAGCTATCATTGCGAAGAATTATGTGGCATAATACAGCAAGAGAGAGATAGAATGCGCAGAGCTTTCTATTAGGGGGCCATTAGCTCGTTTTAGTTGGACCACGTTTTTGTGAGGTTTTGCATATCTAGATGTAAGTTGTCTCAGGTTGAACCATGGTTCATCACATGTGCTGCTATGCCATTCAGCTCTGACTGATCTGTCGACTGCGACTTGATTTTAAGCTGAAGTCGACGCGGAGGTGAAATTTGTAATTAAATTAAAGCTTCAACTGCTTGAACAAACCAGAAATCTCGACTTCTGTGATTGAACTGAAGTTGCTCGCAGCCAACTCCAACTTTGCACTTTGAGCAAAGTTTAGTTTCAGTCGCAGTCACAGTCGAAGTCGAAGTTGCAATTGTATCTTACCACATGCATTTACCATTTGGGCAAAATCGCAGTCGACAGATCAGTTGTAATTGTAATTCACGCTTTAAGTTTACATACAGGTTTGAACCATGTATTGATAGTATAATCTACGAGTGTATAGTTTACACAAGCGAAGTTACTGTCCCAAGTAACTTCGATTTCAGTCCCTCACCTCCTCTTGACATACCAATCAGTTTACTTGCGCCAGTACGAAAACGAGTGCCACTCACTTCAACTTTTTAGCAAAGTGGAACCTGAGAAATAGTCAAATTGAGTGTATTTTCTGCAATTGGTACATTTTTTTATTTAAGTATATATAGTATATATGACACTAAAGGAGAGGCCCATCATCAACAATTTTCGTGCCAATCTCAAAGATGTGTAAGTTAATACGCACACTATAAAAAATTCGCATTGCAGCCGGATGAAAAGAAAAGGTTATGCAAGGGATTTTGGCGCGAGTTTTGAAAGTATGAGGCAAAATTGTATACCAGCAGCAGCATAGTGAGCGCTAGCAATATAAAACAACTTTTTGATATCTCTGGTTTCCCAGTAAACCTATTTCCATCTTCGGTTGCCAAATAACTTGCCTTAAAATTTCATTTTTAGTAAATCTATATCAAGAAAATATATTAAAAATTAACTACTTTTATCACAATTACAAACATTAACCAATATTCTAATTCCCAGTTTATTATTAAAAAAGAAACAAATACCTTATTGCTAAATTTCCATATAAAAGAATGTAAATATTTTTCTATTTAATCCTCTTCAAATTTTTACCTTACCTACGGCTTTTGCGCTAGGGTAAATTCTTTGAGGAGAGAACTAAATTTTTTAATTGATTTTGACGCAAGATGGCTCAAAAGAAGCGGAAGGATTCAAGGATCGGAAATATAAAATATTTTCCAAAAGGACTCTCATGGTTTCCGAAAGAATCGCAAAACGGTGATAGTAGGATCGTCTTCTGCCATTTTGTCGGGAAAACGTGGATCCTTTTCGAAAATTTCTTCAGATAGATATATTTTAGTTTGAAGGTTCTGCGTCATAAGAATCCTGCTCTGTTTAGTTCAGTCACAAAATATTTTTTTTGCAAAAGATAGACAAGATAGATACCTACATAAAGATTAAAAAAAAATTAGCTAAATTTTTTAATTGATTTTGACGGGAGATGGCTCAAAAGAAGCGGAAGGATTCAAGGATCACAAATATAAAATACTTTCCAAAAGGACTCTCATGGTTTCCGAAAGAATCACAAAACGGTGATAGTATAACTAACTAAAAGTTCAAGGATCGTTTTCTGCCATTTTGTCGGGAAAACGTGGATCCTTTTCGAAAATTTCTTCAGATAGATATATTTTAGTTTGAAGATCCTGCGTCATAAGAATCCTGCTATGTTTAGTACAGTTACAAAATAATTTTTTTTTTCAAAAGATAGACAAGGAGGGTGATTCTGATCTTTTGTCGTACTTGAATGTCAAAACATACGACTAAATGAAATGAACTTTTCTACTGATTTTTTCGTGTTTTTATTCAGGTCAGCAACCGTTGCATGACGTAGAGTGAACTGAAAATGTCACTTCACATTACAAATTCAAAATAATATTTCGAATTTAAGCACTTTTAATGCTCTAATTAGGTGTAGAATTTTTATTTACCAGTGTGAAATTTTTGTCACAACCTCTAGGGGCAGTTGACTAATTTGTCGTATATTTAGTCGTGTTGTTTGACGTTTGTTCACCGAAAGTTCATTATAGCTCATTTTGTGGTAGATAATAGTAAAGACACAAAATGAACTGTGTTGAAACAAAAAGTACGACTAAATATGTCAAAATTGACGACTAAATAGCACGACAAAAGATCAGAATCACCCTCAAGATAGATACCTACATAAAGATTTAAAAAAATTAGCTAAATTTTTTAATTGGTTTTTCCGGGAGATGGCTCAAAAGAAGCGGAAGGATTCAAGGATCACAAATATAAAATACTTTCCAAAAGGACTCTCATGGTTTCCGAAAGAATCGCAAAACGGCGATAGTATAACTAACTAAAAGTTCAAGGATCGTCTTCTGCCATTTTGTCGGAAAAACGTGGATCCTTTTCGAAAATTCGGTTCTGCGGATGCTGCGCTTCTCTCTTGGGGCGCGCACAGGTCTCCCTCACCCAAGTCTCCTACTTGGTTCCCTCCTAGAAGGGTAAATTGCATTACCGAACATAAACAAAAGTGACACCTAAGGTACATGTAGACAGAGATGTAACCATATCTTAGAAAGTGAGAAAAATCATCACGTTCGCCACGCAAAAATAGCATATATACATACATATACACGTAATGGCCTCTTCTTTAGTTTCTTATACCGATTTCCATTGATCAAGTTTTCTAGCAGAAGTGTTACACTTTTCTTACAGTGTTACACCGAAATTGTTCCATTGACCTGCACTACTAGAAAAACTGTACGTCAAATGAGTCTGGTGCTTCACCGGAAAAATCGGCGGTGTTACACCGAAAAACGCACACATCTACATGAGAAATGTCACAACTGAATGTCATTGAGCATTACATATCAATCTACAACTATTAATCTACCAAATTCATCCGCAATCACACAAAATCTTTTAAGTAACAATTTTCATAATTTTTACGTTATTCGTGATGTTATTTTTTCCAGAAAATTTCAGTCTGACAAATTACACGGATATGAGCTACTACCACATTCTCATCGCGTCAAAAGTTGTTCCATTGAACTCGTTTTTTACTGATTGACTTGCACTTTTCATAAAATATCAATGGAAATCGATATTATAGAGTATAATATGGCACTGACATATAATTAGAATGGACTGAGCGTTCTTACGAGTAAAGCCTAGTACCACAGTATATTTATACAGTAGCCCAGCTTAGAACAAACTACTGAAAAGTGAATTTTAGAATTTTAATTACAAAAAAAAAAACCTCAAAATTTCTCCCATAAGAGGGAACTATTAAGTATGATACAGATGTAAATGAACGAACAGTAGCTAGTTGCACAATGGTTGGGAGAAGTATTAGTTTTATGTAAGTACACATCTCAGCACCAGCCTGCAAATGTATTGTTCCATTACCAAACAGCTGTTTGATTGCAAAGTGGTGTTCGTTCCATGGACAGTGTAACAGGCAAAATGGCTGTAAGAACTTAGAATGTATAGCAAACAGTGTTGGTAGTCCATCTTTACATGTATTTACATGCCTTCCCTATTCTAAGCAACTTGTCAATTTGCAAAAAGTAAACAAAGGTTTTGAGCGCAGCATCTGCGGTAAAATATGTTCTTTTTCTACTTTATTTTGAAACAATTCACATAATTAATTTATATAAATCTCTGCTTCTATTAACAAAAAAGATAATTTAGATAGTGCAGTTGCCTCAAACAGGATTCCCTAGTTTATAATCCAATTTACGAGTTCGGCCTTTCCTAAGTGCTGGAAAACGGGGCTTGTCACACCGATCCCTAAGGTTGCAATGCCAGCTTCTCCTTCCGATTGGAGGCCGATCTCGATAATGCCGGCAATCTCCTAAGTTTTCGAAATATTGGCCAGGGATCAAATCATAGAACATCTAAACCAAGAAGTGGTACTCACAGATCACCAGTCGGGCTTCAGACGAAACCATTCCACAAGCACTGCACTAGTAAAAGTGGTAACAGACATTCGGACGCTGTGTGACGAGGGGAAAAAAGTAATCCACATACTGCTGGACTTGAAGAAAGCCTTTGACACGGTTCCACATGCTCTGTTCATCCACAAACTTAAAACCAAATTTGGTTTCTCTAATTCAGCAGGAGAGTTAGTAGCTAGCTACTTAAGTGAAAGAGCGCAAATCGTACAGAGTGATGGTCGTAGCTCCGTTTCACGAAATGGCATGAGAAGTGGAAGAAATTGTTTTTAGCGTCTTTTTTTTCTTGCAGAAATAGTTTTGATTGTCATTTTGTCCCTTTTTCTCTAGCACAAGTTTGTGCATGCTGTAAGTTTTGTTTCTTCCACTTAAGATTTGCATAGGAACCTTTGCATTAGAAATTTACTATTGTGTTAGTTAAAACTGTTGAAAGAGAAAGTATAGTCTCTTTATAGAAGCATCCTACTTGCTTGACAGTTTTGACAGAGCTGGGCTACTGTATGATATATACTGTGCTAGTACTAAGGTCCGCGCTAAGCTAAAAGATATTGGCGAAAATTTATCCTGAATTTTAGCGAGAGCGGTACTAAGATCAACGCGTTAAATTTGCCTTTGGGTTTTGATTAGAGATCGCACCAGCAGTAAGTCTCCAAAAAATTTAGCTTGAATTTATCCGCCCCTTAGAATATATAAGCATACAGGAATGGCTGAATCGTGTATAATTCGTGTAAATGAGCATAATTTGTCAAGAGCAGGACATTATACGTAGGAGTAAGTGAGATGAAGGAAGGAAAATTTGTCATAGCTGAGCGAGAAGTTGTCAAATGTGCTTTTGTTTTGTGAGCAGATTTAGTCAATTTAAAATTCTTTTGTGAAATTAAACAAAAATGACGGATCAATTCTTTTCAAAACTATTATTCTTTAAAGTTTATTTAGTGCAAAGTTTTATAGTGCCACTAGAACATGTTAAAACCTTCATATTAATTAAAAAATAGAAATGAAGTGTTCGGTCAGTGCTTGCAAATATAAATCGGATTATAAACTAGGGAAATGGTGTTTCACCCAAGTGCACTATCTAGGCTGTATTCACGTCGGCGACTGCAGTCAACTACAGTCAAATTAACTCTGCCTGGAGAATGGTGAGTTAACGTCAAAAAGGTAAATGACGGAATGGACTCCAGACGAGACATTAGCGCTTCGATTGTTAATTATTCGTTTAAGCTTCCTCGTAATCTACAAACAAACAAATTCCAAAATTAAAATCTTTTATGATATATGTTACATTTTTAGATCTTATCTAATTCATCAATCACCGCAAAATTTTTATCGCGCATTTCCATTTTGAAAAACTTTCTTATTTCCCGCGCGAATTTACTTACTTCCGCCTCAGGAGCACGAAGTTAAATGATGCCTGATTTTCATGTCGACTCATTTAGTCGCGGCTTTTTCTTAACAGCCAATCATCGCTGAGCAGCTACAGCGAGCAAGCAATGTGATTTTCATGGAGACTTATCTTTTTTAACTGTTAATTGAGCTATCAAAACGGTCTAAATAAGAGTGATTTCAAAATGAAACCACCCTCGAAATTGCTAAAATATAAGTGCAAGCAAAAAATAAAATATTAACGATAATAAGAACACTGCAACTAACATTGCTGCTATCAGTTTTACACAAAAAGTACAATCCAAAAAGATTTTGGTTACGAAATATTTACAGAAGAAGAGAAAGCCATGGAGCATATAGAACGCTTGTACAGGAATTAAAAGAGAAAAATCCTAATGAGAGAAGAAATGAAAATTTTTTCAATTACTTTCGGATGACTCCTAAGGATTTTGAAGAGTTGCTAGCGCTTGTGAGTCCTCACAAACAGAATGTGGTTATGTAAAGGGCGCTTACACCATCAGTTTTGCCGTGGTTTTAAAAACCACGTTTTAGTCGAGATAAGAACCTAAAACGTGGTCAAGAAAAAAGCCCCACACACCATCCAACTTGACCACGTCTTGCCGTCATCTTGTAGTGTCCATTTACAGCAACAACATGTGACCAAACATTGTGATTATTTCATGAAAATCGGTTTTCACAGAAGCGCGGGAGCATTTTATGAGAGTAAAACGTGAAAACTCCGCCACTTCTCATTTATCTACGAAAACGAAATATTTTCCATTCTGTTTCGTTGCATGCAATTTGCGCTTTCACATTTTATTTTATATCTTTATTCATAAAAATTTTAAAGAGTTTGATTTTTTTTTATTATTTTTTTCTTTCTTTCTTCCTTTTCTTGCCGTGTACATTTAAATGTACAACAGTCAGAAATCTCGCCTACTTCTTAGCTTATTATTAAGTTAACTTTGATTATGAACGAGCAAAACAGTAAAACCACGGCAAAACTGATGGTGTATGGCCTTGCCCACGTCTTGCCCACGTTTTGAGAAAGATATTTTCTGGCATGACCTGAATTCTGGTTTTAGTAGATATCCGAACCTCAAAACGTGGGGTTCGCCATACACCATCAGTTTTGCCGTGGTTTTACAGTAAAACCACGGCCAAACTGATGGTGTATGGCCTGCTTAAAGCATCCCACCGGAAGAAAGATTGGTTGTAACCGTGAGGTAAGAATAATAATAATTGTTAAAGTTTTGTAGTACATATTATAATTGTAGATATTTAGCTTCCGGAGATATGATGACATCTCTTGGATTCATTTTTTATATGGTTAACTCGACAATTTCAAATATAATAAGGGAGACAACTACAGCAATTTGGAATGTTCTGTCCAAGAAAGTATTTCCCGTATACACGAACAGTGGCTGAAAATATCCGCAAAATTTTTTGATGTGACTAGTTTTCCTAATTATATAGGTGCTTTGAACGGAAAGCACGTTATAATAAAGGTCTCTATATAGTTTTTATAAATAAATGAAATGTGCAGTAAATGAGTCCCAAACAGGCGTTTGAGAATTGCGGGTCGAACAACTTAACTACAAGAATTCTCACAGCATTGTACAGGGTGGGCCAAAAGTCGCCATGGGGTTTAAAAATTTAATAACTTTTTCGTTTATATATTTTTTTTATTTTTTTTTTTTAGATTCTAAAATATACAAAATGGAAATTTTTTTACGCTAAGTATGGAAAATAATGTCACTTAAATGACCGAAGTTATTAGCTTCGCAATGATGGGCTCTTTTTAGTGCGTTTTCCATAACATCTTTCAACATTTGTGGCTGTAGCGCTCGAATTTCTGCAACAATGTTGGCCTTGAGTTCAAGGATTGTCTCGGGCTTGTTCACATATACTCGCTCCTTCAAATAACCCCAAAGAAAATAGTCGGGTGCTGACAAATCTGAAATTATTCGCTGTCCAAAAATTTGCTTTAAAAGTGCCATTGTGTCTCGGGCAGTGGCTCCATTCTGCTGAAACCACATCTCAGGTTTGTTTTCAAGAGCAGGACGTAAAAAATTTTCTATCATAAACCGATACCGCTATCCATTTACGGTTACAGCACTTCCATCTTCATTTTCGAAGAAGTAAGGCCCAATGATATTTTCAGATGTAATGCCACACCATACTGTACACCTAATGGGGTGCAATTGGCGTTGATGAATGGCTCTTGGATTTTCAGAACCCCAGAACCTACAGTTCTGCTTATTAACAAAGCCATTTAGATTGTCGTGTCCCAAAAGCACTTAACAATAAAACAATTAAAAACACTCGAATTACTCATATAAAAATATTTATTCCACGCGGAACTGACCTAACTTAATACATCATTCACAAAAAGCTAACCCGAACCGAACGGTAACTTGACACCTTAAAACAAAAGTTAAATAGCGACTGAACACTTTACGGCACTCGCCAGACCAGTCATTGGTCTTTTATGCACCAATATTCGGAAGTAAACCTTACTAACAACGCGGATGTAAACAAACGACAACAACCTTGTCGTTTGTTCTACCGGTTGCAGCACCTGAGTCGCTTAGTTGTAAACAATCGCTTTACATAATAATTACCATGCGAGGTAAATTATTATCGTAATCGTCGATTGCTCCACTAAGCGCTCATCGCCGCCAGCTGTTGGGCTAATCAGCAAAACAACCGACAGTTGCAGAACAATACCATGCGAGGTTATTGTTTAGCAATTGCTGATTATTTCGCCGTAATGCCCTTGGCTGTTGGAAGAATCTTCCGTATATTGGGCCATCACATCCCTCCCCCCTTGGAAAAACTAGTTTCCGCAGGGAACTAGATCTGGAGAGTGCAACAGTCTTAATTAAAAACATTTTTTAATCTTCGTTCGGTTCAGATTACGCTTTTCTTTTACATTTTACATTGATTCCTATTTGAATTTTGTTATCTTTCTTATACTTATTACATTTCCTTCTTTTCTGCCTAACATTTTCTACAAACATTATCTTTTCTTTTTCCATTGTCACAAAAAAAAAATTTTTCTATATATTACTTCTTACACTTGTTTTTCATTTTACATTATTTTATTATACTCTTTGGTAGTACATTTTCATTCCTTTCTACTTTAATTTTCTTATTTTCTTATCTCTACTACAATTTTCGATTTTACATACAGATGTGAACACATGAACATTTCATTTCATTTTTTATTTTCTTCTCATACTTAATTTCTTTCTTATTAGCTTTTTACCACTTCCTTTTGACTACTTTATAATATATCCGTTTCTTTTATCTTTTGCTTTTGCAGTCTCAATCATCGGCAAATTTTTATATACTTATTTATCCAATAAACTTAACACTTATTTCTTTCCAAACAATTTTCTTTCTACTTATTCATTTCTTTCCTTTACAAATTTCACTTTAACCTCTTTCTTTTTATTTCCTTATTTCTCTGTTTTGATGTCTTCTATCACTTCTTTCTGATTACATTGGTTTTATTTTCACTAATAATTTTTAGCTCATCTGTTGCTTAACAAAATTTTCCCTCTTTACAATATATTTTCTATTCGATTCCTAATCTTCTAAAATCTATTGACGTTTATAATGCTCTATTTTCACAAAGACAAGTATAACATTATAATCCTAATACTCCTGTGATTGCTCCTGGCTGCTTCGTGATGAGTGTAGTTCGTTGCGTGCGGTCTTGACTTCAGGCTACTAAAAGCTAGACCATATCCGGGGGATAAACTAAGTCCTCTTTTTCTTTGTGGGGCTGCTTTCTACGGGATTGTTAAAATGTATTTCCAATAGCGGGATTTTGGGTAGAACGGATTATCAACTTACGCTTGAGCTGTTTTGCTTATACGAATGCTCATTCTACGAATGGTCATTGTTTCCTTTAGCCGTACTGGAGGCTTCTCCTTTTTTGTGCTCATTCTCATTGACCTCTGAATCTCTAACTTGTTAGATACTTTTTGTACTATTTCTAAATGTACGATGGAGTTCTCCCGATTATACCAAGAGTCCATCCATACATGAAGAGAATAGGCTTCCTGTCTCTATATGGATCTGGTAATGTACTTTTTACAACTACATAGCATTCTACATGTTTCCCAAATCTTTTGATTTATTCAGTTATATGTTTAGAATTTGATGCCATACGTATATAACTTTACTTTAATCTTGATTTATTTGAGTATAGTAAAATCTTGCCGTTACTTTTAACCCCTTCCATTTAACTAGATGATCTTGGGTACTTAACTTCTTTGAATCCCTCAGATATCTCACTGTCGGTGTAACTGAGCAAGGATGAGTATACCATGCTTTTCTCGCAGTAATTAGAGGTGAGATCTAACTTCTGACTCCTCCCGAAGTTCTATTGCTTTTAAACTTCATCGGTCCCTTCCTGCTTTTGAAATCAACCTTCAGAATTCGGCCAATATATGCAAATAAGAAAGTCGTCGACGGTGAAAGATTCACTTTTCTCAAGTGCTCATCATTATTTTTCCACCCACACTATTGGTCTGATGCTTGCTCCACGTAGAATATACAGGGATAAATTGATGTCATGATGCAACTGCTACTTCTGCTTCCGCTTCGTCGAGGTTGTTTTACACAGTTTATAAAAATTTCTTATCGATTTCCCTGTGTTTCCCTTATTCTATATTTTTAAGCCATAAACATTTACTACATATATTTATTTTTTGTATTTACACTTTCATACATATGTATATTCTTCTAACCTAATCTTGCTTATAACTTTGCCAATGATTTACAGATTTTTTGCTTCTACTTTTTTTTTCAAATAATATTTTTCATTTTTTTTTAATTTCTCTTTCGTTTTAAGCTATTATTTCTTTTCTTTTCAATCTTTCCTTAACACCCTTCTTAACTTTTTTTTTTCTTTACAAAACCTCTTTGTTTATATATCAACATTTTAACATATTCTATTCCTTTATTTTCATTACTCTTTCGTTTTTTTTTTATCTTTCTTGCGCCTGCTTTTTAGCTTTCCATTTCTAACTTTAAACACTTATTAATTAGCTTCATACGTGTCTTATTCTTCTAAATTTTTCTTTTTTAACTTTCTCTTTCTTTTACATCTCTTATTTATTTTATTTTTTTTAAACTTCTGTTCACTTTAAGTCTCCTGTTTCTTTTTTTTAATTCTCATTATTTGCGTAATTAAATAACTCTCTTTTTCTAATCTCTTAATACATATTTTCTTAAACACATTTCCTTACCTTTACGTCTCCAAATTTACCTTACATTGGACCCACTGGGTTTCCTTCATACTTCATTTTCATCTGTTGCCGGCCATAGACTATTGAACTCCGCTCATCGAATTTCTTCTGAAATTAGAGGGAATTTGTTGGACATCTCTTTGGTTACGTCCCCCGATTCCCGGGTCATAACCGTTACTTACCTTGTAAGGGGTTATCGAACTTGCAGTAAAAGTCGCATTTTCAACATGAATGAAGTTCCGTTCCCCTACTTTCCTTCTGCCTTGATGTACTTTTGTCCTCTTCGGCATACTATTATGTCGTTGAAATTTAGACTTACCTTCTTGCAGACTCCACTGGGATTTCCGTAGCTGAGAATAGAAATTCCTAGTACCCTTATATCGCCATGCAGCTCGTTCAGAATACTTTCGAGGTCCGTGTTGTTCATACGAGGAGTTCATAGCTTTAACAGGATAGGCCCTTGCATTGGCAACTCTTACTAATGCACATCCAACCTCCAGCTCATTTCCGCTGTGGCCATAATATTCAGCTCGCCTCCTCCTCTCCTCCCTAAGTTCTTCGACTCTTACCTCGTGAAGTCTCGCACTGTCGTGAGCTGTCTCTACCCTGCCCATGTTAGATTTCCATTCGTCATCTTTGTTATTAACACCTTGCCTGATGATTTTTTCCATGCTCATTTCAACCTCCTCTACTCTGGCTTGTAAAGGATTTCCTTGATTGTAACACTGGAAAGTATTGTTTACAGCTTGTCCATTAGCTGCGACGTTTCCACCACCGGCACTATCTTTCTTTGCTTCAGCGCCTTGTATCCATAATTTCTTATTCACGCAGTCGATAACAGCTCTGTCCCTCAGGAAATCCATTCCAAGTATACCGTCGGCTGGAATTGAATCAGTTTCACCAATGGCATGAAATTGACAAGACTGCCGACTGTTATCTATATGCAAGTTCGCCTGACATGTACCTATGGAACTCCTAGCGAACCCAAAGAGTCCTCCAATTCTTATTTTCTCATGCGTCTGTATTGGCGTATTTCTTTTTATACTATTAACCTTAATTATATTACATGAGGACCCAGTATCTACTAAAAGCCTTAATTCACCCTCTAAAGCTATGTCCGATGGAACTGTGATGATAAATTTACTCTGAGCTTCTAACTTTTCCCTTTCTTTCTCTGCTAAATACTTCTTTACGCAGATATCCGTATAATGGTCTCGTGTTTGGCAGAATTGGCAATAAAGCCCCTCCCTTCCTGAATGGAATTCATCCCGTATGCCAGCTGCACAGTTTGCCACTCTGACGTGATGAATTCGGCAATTGGATACCTCGTGCCCATATTCCTCACATCCCGTACAGAAAGGTAATTGTTGGCACTCTCTGACAAAGTGTCCAGGCTGACCGCACTTGAAGCAATGCTTGGGTCTATATTCATATGCTTTCCTAGGCATTCTTCTGTATGATTCTGTATAAGTTGGCTGTTGTAGAGTAGAGAAAGGTTTTTGGGGAGGTGCGGGTTCATCTCCGTTGAAATTATCACTTCTGCATCCTTCCTGTGAAAAAATCCTATTGCCTCCGAGCTGAAGTCTTCTCGCATCCCTTTCGTAAAATTCCGCCTCTTCTCTCAACGCCTCCAATGAGCCGAATTTTCGCCCTGTTAAGTGCATCATGATAGCCGGATCTCTTATTCCAACTTTAAATGTGGCAATCGCATCCGCTTCCAACTCTGCCAATAATCCCCCATCTTTACCTGGATATTTAGCTGAAACTGCTGCTTTAATTTGATTCAACAAATCCTTCAATCTGTCCGCATATTCCCTAATGTCGTCTCCGGGTCTTTGTCTGCACGCTATCATTTCGGTTCTTAATTCGCTGTAGGACTTTTTAGGCAAATAAGCAGTTTTAATGGTCTGCTGCAATGCCGCAAAATCTTTTGGCTCCTCTGAACTCACCAGATAGTATGCATCGTCCATCAACCGATATCTTACACATTTCATGAAGATATCTTGTTCTTCGGCCTTAAGACGATCGTAAAGATCTTTGCAGCAGTTTAGGAAGCGGCGCACTTGCTTTGCTAACTTCAGTGATCTTTCTCCCGAGAACATGGGAATATATTTGGACACCATATCCATAACTTTTTCATATGTGTCTGCCATCATATATACAGTTATCGGTTTCTTATCTGTTTTTGTTTAACTCGTTACAGTAATTTGCCTTCAAAATTATAACCCTCAACATTCAAAACTATTATATAATTAACACACTCAATTACAATTCAGCTATACTGCGTACATACATATAAACATGCTCAATATTATTCATAATTTCTTCTTCTGATGTTCATAACAACAAACATAAAAAACCATATTTTACTTGAACCCAAGATTATTCCCGTTAATCAAATTACTCTAGTAGTTACTGGAAGCAGTTATTACAACTTATTCAAAACGCGAGAAATTACAGAAAAGCGTGTGTGATAAACGCTCTAACCGACCTGCGTCGTTGAAAACTTATCTAACCGATATTTATCACAATTTACAAATTACTCTCGAACTCCATTTCATGCTAAAATTGACATCTGTTACCTGAAAGATCGTCGTTAATTATTGTGTATAATGATGAAGACGCGGACATAGCTTTTTATCTAAAAATGGTGAATGGTGTTCATTCGGGATGCGGGAGTAGCTTGTAAAAGCACAACTCCTCGATCTCGTCAATATATGTTGGAGTAGCTAAAATTAGCTTTGCTCCCAGTGTGTGTGTATTTGGAGTAGCTAATATAGCTTTGCTCCCAGTGTGCGTGTTTTTGGAGTAGCTAAATTAGCTTTGCTCCCAGTGTGTGTATTTGGAGTAGCTAAATTAGCTTTGCTCCCAGTGTATGTTTGTGTTGAGTAGCTGATAAAGATCAACTCTTCAAATGATGTAATTGTAATTTGTAAATTAATTTCACCAAAAAACAAAAAACCTAAAAACCACAAAACAAGACTTAATTTAACCTGAAAAGAAAAGAAAATTTATGACAGAGCAGCTGAAAAGCGTTAACTCCCACAATAACAAAAATTAATTTGAAAAAATACAATACCTAAAAACCGCTAAAAAAAAAAAAATTTATTATCCAAAAAGATAATTATATTAAAGTACACCAAAAATCACCATACCTCACTTAAACTTTTACCGGCTGCGCCAAATGTCGTGTCCCAAAAGCACTTAACAATAAAACAATTAAAAACACTCGAATTACTCATATAAAAATATTTATTCCACGCGGAACTGACCTAACTTAATACATCATTCACAAAAAGCTAACCCGAACCGAACGGTAACTTGACACCTTAAAACAAAAGTTAAATAGCGACTGAACACTTTACGGCACTCGCCAGACCAGTCATTGGTCTTTTATGCACCAATATTCGGAAGTAAACTTTACTAACAACGCGGATGTAAACAAACGACAACAACCTTGTCGTTTGTTCTACCGGTTGCAGCACCTGAGTCGCTTAGTTGTAAACAATCGCTTTACATAATAATTACCATGCGAGGTAAATTATAATCGTAATCGTCGATTGCTCCACTAAGCGCTCATCGCCGCCAGCTGTTGGGCTAATCAGCAAAACAACCGACAGTTGCAGAACAATACCATGCGAGGTTATTGTTTAGCAATTGCTGATTATTTCGCCGTAATGCCCTTGGCTGTTGGAAGAATCTTCCGTATATTGGGCCATCACAAGATGAAAATGAGCTTCATCACTCATAATCAGATTTTCAATAAAGTTGATTTCATTTCTGTCCAACTGTTGAAATTTAACTGCAAAATTTAGACGTTGCCGATGATCTGCGGGTTTCAATTCTTGCACCAATTGCACCTTATATGGGAATAACAGTAAATGTTTTTTTAAAATGCGCCGTAGTGACGTACGAGACATCCCTAGCTGAGCAGAACGCCTTCTGGTAGATGTTTCTGGTGTTTCGTTAACACTTTGCTCTACACGTTCAATATTTTCCGCAGTGTGAATTATACGCGGTCTACCGGTTCGAGGCAAATCACTTACGGTGCCATGTTGGTTGGTGACGATCAACTAAGCAACGAATCATGGCTTCAGAGGGCGAAATTCTGACGTTAGAATGGCGACGATATGCTCTTTGCGTTAAAATAATTGATCGCTGATTTAAGTAATAAAATTCTATTATTCTGGTTCTTTGTTCAGTTGTGAATCTCTCCATTATTTATTCTCCAGTTGTTATTTATATAATCTAAAAAAAAAAAAATAAAAAAAATATATAAACGAAAAAGTTATTAAATTTTTAAACCCCATGGTGACTTTTGGCCCACCCTGTACTTATGGCTATTTGTGATGCTCAATATAGATTCACAATGGTCGATATCGGAGCAGCTGGACGGCATTCAGATGGAGGAGTTTTAAGAACTGTAGCTTTGGGAAAGAGTTTCTTAATTTTTAACCTGTGCGAAACATTCCGGCTGAAAAATTGTTGCCGAATTCAATACAAAGCTCACCACACGTTTTAGTGGCTGATGAAGCATTTCCGCTCATGTCAAATATAATGCGCCCATTTCCAGGTCGTAATACTGCAGCAAGGATGTCTGACGATAAAGTTGTTTTTAATTATCGCCTATCAAGAGCAAGAATATTGATTGAAAACGCCTTCGGTATCCTCACGGCAAGGTGGCTCATTTTTACATGTCCAATTAATGCCTTTATCCAACAGTTGTAGCCATAACAAAAGCAACTGTTTGCCTTCACAACTGGATGATAAACCGTTCAGACAAATATATTCCGGCTTCGTTTTTCGATTTGTACCTTGGAGATGGAACACTTGTTATGGGACGTAGCTCTAATGCTCCAGCTAAAACAGGTGTGCAAGACCGAGAGACTCAAGAATTACTTCATGAATGAAGGAACTGTAAATTGGCAATATAAAAATATTCTGTAGAGCATATGTATTAATTTTTACAAACAAAGATTAAGATTTATATATGGCGTTTTTTAAACTTATCGTGAAGTCATATTTAACGCGCTCCCTCTCGGTTAAGTCCATAACACGCAATGGTTCTGCTAGTGAAAGACAATACATATCGATGCAATTCATTTCAACTTTTTTAACGAATGTGTTGCACAGTTTTTCCAATTTTTGGACTGCCTCCAATACAACACGTTTGCTGTGATTTGATGTTGCTTTTTTCTGCGAGTTGCCGGGCAAAAACTTCTTGCCAGATGGCAGTGAAGTATCCTCGCTTTCTAAATTTTCCGCGGAGCATGGAGATGTTATGGTCGTAGCGTATTGCATATAGCAATATGCTACATGACATACCGGCTGGCTGCTGTCCATAGTAGAAAACTTGAACGCACCCCGACCGAGAGAAATGCATTTTCTCAAGCTGGAGAAGACATGCGGATGCGAAGGAGAAGAAGAAGACTGATGACATCTGTCTTTTTGGTAAATCGTTCAGCGTACTGATCGGTCCAGGAAAATTTCATCGGCTCATTTTCACGTCATCGAAGTTTGGAAAATAATTATTCACGGGATGCGCTATATGTACATCCATCCACAAATTATTGGTGGTATTATCCTTGTAAATTTATATTGCAAAATTTTTGGGAACTTGCTGTGGTAAACAGGGACAGGCAATACAAAAACATCGTGTTCGTTAATTCTAACTGAAATATCTTTGAGTTCGAGAGGCAAAACATCGGTCCATTAAATTTACCCGGAGTAAACGTTGCAAATAATACACCTACGACAGCAAAAGAAAATTTGCCACGGTATTTTTCACAAATAAATCGAGAACCTGGAAAATCTGTAAGTTTTCAATCACAATTTCGACTATCATCGATACCATTATCAACAGGATTTTATAATCGAATGGCCCTATCACCAAAATTTAGTAATAGTATAAGTAAAACTGATTCGCAGTTTTTTGCCTGAAAATTTAAGCAAATTTGAGGCTAGTAGTGCCAAAAGCAACAAGAACACCAGCAGGATCCTAAAATCATCAAACAAGATCGGTAATTGATAGCAGTAGTATACATAAAGCAGACGAAGCTGTCAGTTCTAGTGGCGTTGGAATATCTGTTGCCCGTGTTGAAGTCTCTTGGATAGAGCCCGCAGTACCATTAACTAACGTAGCTTTAAGACAGGGCTTGGACGAATGGGGACGCATGTCCTCCTTCCTTTTTTTATAACACGTTACAATTTTGCAGAAGAACAACTCTAGGAGGCCTCTTCGAGATTGTCAACAATGAGTAAAATACAACTTTGGTGAGTACCCCAGTTTTTATCTATTCGTCCAAGCATATAAACGTAGATTAAAATGTTATTCGAAACTTAAAAGAACATGTTATTCTCCACAAATCTATATGTGGGGTGGAACAGGTAGATGTGCAATTGCTCCTATCTGCAACACGCACCCAAATATACACATATTTTTTAGCTTACAGAGAATTAATACACACATACCTGATTCCAGAAATTTATCGATTTATTAAACATAAAGTAGAGTATTAATTGGATTATTGGATTTAGTTGATTAGATTAGGTTGGTTATGAGAAAAGTTAATTGATGTTATTATCTTATTATGTATACATAAGTACATACAAGTTTAGTTATTTAAGCCATATGAGAAAATTTATAATTCGGTTTTTTTTATGGTCTTATTTTATGGATATATATGAACATACACATATATAACTAGGTTGTCAATTTGTGTTGACCGTATTGATTTTTTTGGAAGCTAGACTCTTATTTAGAATTGAGAGCATCTTGTGGCCCAGTAAACTGAACTGCTATTTATTAATACTTTATAAATGTGTGAGAAAAATTAGCGAATAATTTCTAACTTGAACTGACGGAAAACCTTGTAGGAATTTCTTTTCCGTTTGCCTAAATTCTTGTTTTTTTGCTTGATTTCTATTTCAACAGTTGTTAATTGGAGAACTTTAAGAGAGATCATTTCTCACTTTTGTGCTTTGTGCAGGTTTTTTGTGGAACCTCCCCACACTCTCCGCCAATGAGCCGAGGCGAGCTGGCGTGCCGCCCTGCAGTTAACGCTGTCCGTCGAGTGATCTGTCAGCTCATGCTGACAGTCTGGACTTTACGTCCAAGCCAGTCACTCTTCATAATTCCATAACAGAGAAAATACTGGTCCAAAACAATCGTCCGTTCCATCATAATCCTCTTTAATGAAGTTGCTTTCCGTTTCTCTGAAATACGATTAAAACTATTATTGGTTGATTCCAAATACGAAATAGCTTTCAAATGTCAAAAATATTAAAAATATGGCATATTACCTTTCTCCAATTGCAAATTTCTTGAGAAATGAAAAGTCCCGCGAATACTTCCGTTTTTTGGATGCACTTCCACTTGGAAGTTTGCCCTCTTAAATTTTTATAATACCTTCCTTGACATGTTTTTGCTGGAAAACAATATTTGTTATTTATTTATATAGTTATTTATAGTAAGCCGTTTCTTATCATCAACACCAAAATTCTCCGCAATATTGCTCCATGTTGCCTGCCGAAGCGTATTATTTTTATAATTTGCGTTGAATACGTCGTACAGAATTATATTTTTTTCCACGAGATCAATCAGATCATCTTCTACAAATTAAAAATTATAATTCGTATTAAATATTTTCTAAAAGAGTTATAAAAAGTTAATATTACCAAAACCCATTGTGTTTGACATTTCAAAAAGGCGTTTGACATTTCAAAAAGGCGCGACTTATTAGCCATGACTAAGGACCTCATCCAAATCACGGCTCACAACACGCGGCGCATTAAAAACGTCTTCTGATTGGCTAGGGAAGGCAAGCCGTGGCTTGTGAGCCGACATGAAAATCAGGCATGACCCAAGTCGACTGCAGTCAAATTGACTTGACGACGTGAACGCAATTTGGTGTATACGAACACTCCCTAAAATTCCCCGTCCGCCTACACAAACAATTAAAAGAGCCGTGTCGTAACCCTCGGAATATAATACAAGCCATGAAGTCGCCGAAGACACCGACACATTAAAAGACCTTAACGGGCCTGGAGTGCATTCCAAAACATAGCTACAGTTGACTTCAATCGTTCCTAAACCCAGTAGTCAACTAAATTATGTCAGCTGAGTTGACTTTTGAGCGTTCCGAATCATTTGAAGTTGACTAAAGTAGTCAACTATCCCCATTGAATAAATAACTAATAAGGAAGCGGGGTTTCGTGCAAATACAGTGTACGTGAGTAGGCAATTCAATGAGAGTCAAACCCATGGAGCGGGGGGAGAAATGACAAGAGGGCTGGTCACTTATTTGAAAATTCTGGTGAAAGTCACTTAAATTATCATAGGCAACGCACAGGAATATTGTCTGAAGATAAGGGGGCGCCAAAAATTTGTGTATTTTACATAGCAATTTGGATTATAAAACATGTCCCCCTTCAAAATTTCACGGTTTCACTACTGCAATGACGAAACGAATACAAACACAGCACACTAATACATTTCGCTGAGTGGCTTAGGTTTTAACCCGATATGCCGTTTCCTTATTAGTTATTTATTCAATGACTATCCCTGACTGTGCTCTAGACTGCTAGTTATCTAATATATAAACCGTTACGTGAGCTGTCAATTGAAATATTTTGTGTGGCGTGCTTTTACAAAAGTTTTCCGAAATTTATTTATTTATTTAATTTTCTCTGGCTCATTTCGGATTAACACACAGTAATAAAATATTAGTTTTAAGTATCAGTAAAATTATACAATTAGCATAAATGACAGTAGCTTACTCAGATCGTTTCCAAACCTCAAACAGCTTTAGTTAACTGCAGACAACTTGACATAGCTCTGACATAGCTACAACTATAGCTGCAGTTGTGTTTTGGAACGCACTCCTGGTACAGCATGCAGTACGACCTCACTCTCACTGCTTTTTGTATACTCGTTATGGAGGAAAAACTAAAATTTCATCTTAAACAAGTCCTAAAGCCCAGAACTGTCGCTCTCACAGCAAAATGAAGTTTAAACAAATTGCAGCCAAATATGTTTTCTTTCTAATAGTTTTTTTTTTTTTAAAAAAAATAGCATGTAGAACAAATTTATAGAAATTATAGCCTTTGAACAAAATACAAACAACTTTTATATGAAAAACTGCTGTAGTAAGACAAGGCAAGAAGACTGTGGATGTCGTCTGCTGACTGGTCCGTTGCTCTCTTTTTTTCGACTTTGTTCATGGCTTGTATATTCCGGGGGTTACGGCCGTGTCCATGTACACTTCTGAATACGACCCACTGACATATAATAAGAATGGACTGAGCGTTTTTGCTTAAAAAATGGCACAAATATTGAACAGGCTGTGAAAACCCTTTATTTCGTACAATTGCACACCGATTTATAATTAGTTATTATTTGTCGATTGGAAACACTAAAGATGTTGAAAACTAGTATTGCATTAAACGAAAATTGTTTAGGAAGTTAAACTCGTTTTAATTAACACAAAACTTAATTTTTAATATTACTGCAAAATGTATTCCTCTGCAGATTTGATGTCAAATAAGCTTGGCTGTGTGGGAAGATCGTTGATGAAGAGCTTTTTGGTCCCGAGTTCTTGTTGTTTCGCCGTGACCGCCATCGTCTGTCTCTGGATGCTCCTGTTGGAGGTGCAGTACTTTGTGCTGTTCGTCGCGATCTTCCTTGTTTCTTGGTTGACTTTGTTGATTCCGGTGATCTGGAGTTTATTTGTGTGGCTCTCAAGCTTTCACACAAAACCGTATTTATTGCTACAGTTTATATCCCTCCATGCCCATCTGTCGATATGTTATGGCCCAATATAAGGAAGATTCTTCTTCCAGCAGCCAAGGGCGCATTCTAGCGAAATAATCAGCAATTGCTAAACAATAACCTCGCATGGTATTGTTCTGCGACTGTCGGTTATTTTGCTGATTAGTCCAACAGCTGGCTGCGATGAGCGCTTAGTGGAGCAATCGACGATTACAATAATAATTAACCTCGCATGGTAATTATTATGTAAGGCGATTGTTTACTACTAAGCGACTCAGGTGCTGCAACCGGTAGAACAAACGACAAGGTTGTTGTCGTTTGTTTACATCCGCATTGTGAGCAAAGAAAGCTTACTTCCGAGTATAGGTTCATAAAAGACCAATGACTGGTCTGTCGAGTGCCTGTAGTATTTTTTAGCCGTCAAGTGTTCAGTTCAGAGTCGCGTGCCTCCAAGTTCGTCTTAAGTTACCATAAGGTAAAGTAATTCGTAAGATCTCGCGGTGTCATACATATCGGTATATATGTATAAATATTGTCAAGAATAAAGATAGGTCAGTTGATTCAAAGTGAATAAAGTTTTGTAATTGTTTTCACTGGTAATTATTGGTTTTATTTATTTAATTGCTCGAGGGGCACGACAATTTGGCGCAGCCGGTTTAAAAAGGTATTGAATTTTTAAAATTTTTATATATTGGGAGTTAAGCTTTTTTTAGCTGCTCCATTTTTTCTTAAACTACGTTAATTAAATTGGTGCAAAGCCTCATTTGGCTTCGCCATTTATTTAACATTTTTTTCAGCTACTCCATTTTTATTTATCGACTGTTATTATTAGAACATTTCAGAGTGAAATTTGGTTGTGCGGCGACATAGGAAACGAAAAAGTTTTGTTATAGTTGTGATTTGTGTAATTAGGTATTCCAAATGTTAGGTTGTTGGAAGGGGTTAAATTTTCGCTGCTTATTGATAGTATGCTCTTAAGAGGAAATTGTGTCTTGTATAGACATACAGTTTTAAAGATAAAGAAACGATAGTAAAAGAGTAAGAAAAGTAGAAATTGTTTTATTTCAAGGTAAATTTTTTGTGAGAGGCGTATGATAGATAAATTTCATGAATATTATAAGGAAGTTATAATTTTAAGACGTTTCATTTGAACAGTGTTTGTTCTTCTTCTAAATGTATTGTGTATTGTGTTACTCATATTAAAATCTTCTTTAACTCTTCTACTAAACTCGCGTACTGCTTGGCAGATAAATCCCTTCACATATTTTAAAGGGTAAACTTCAGTTTTGTCACTTACTTTAATTGTCGTATTAATATTACGTTTTCTCGACTGTCTCTAAAAAATTCTCAATGTAGCGTATTTTATTCTAATCGTGGGCATTTATGTTTTGTGATGTAATGATTTTCCGTTAATCAAATGTGTTAAAGTTTCCTCGCGTTTGCAATAATAGATAAAGATAGGGTTCAAGAAACATCTATGTCAGTGGGGAGGTCTAATGTATTGACCAGGGAGCAACTATTGCAATTCCAGTCACAGGAGCAGGAACTGGAAAGTAAACCAAAAGAATTAAAGCAGTGCCAAAGAAAGCTTCAGTATTATGAGAGAGACTGCCAATATATCACAGATCATTTAACAGGAGAATTGAAAAAACGTGTGGCGAGTGGAGATCTCAAGAATATTCTACAGGATATTCTACAGGTTGTGGATCTTTTGGTGACTATAACCTTCGACATTATTCAAAAAGAAGAAGGGACAATAGAAAAGGCACTAAAGGATAGCCGCGAGGAAATTAAAGCTCTGGTCAAGAAGGTAGATACCTTAAACGTTCAATTGAAGGAAGCAGAGCAGACTGCGGCCGAACTCGAACGGGAATTGCCGATAGAATTGCAGGAACGTCAGTCGACCACCAAGGGCAATAGCAACCAAGGAAACAGCAGAAAGTGGTCACCAAGAAGATTAGTATTTTGGGACCATCAGTCGGAGCCAAAACAAAATTCGATCGCACGCGGCAGTGTAATTAGCGTAAAGGAAAATAAGGAAATAAGACATAAGGAAACTGGAAAATCAAACGAAGATCACATAAAAATGGTGGATATACACGATAAAGTGATGGATATGGTCGTCAAGTACGTACCCATGTTTTCCGGAGATCGATCTCCAAAACTGGTGAAAGAGGTGTACAGATTCTTAAGCTGCGGCAAGGATTTGTACGACCGACTGAAGCCTGAGGAGCAGAACATTTTTATGAAATGTGTGAAGTATCGGTTGACAGATGATGCTTACTATCTGGTAAGTTCAGAGGAACCAAAAGATTTTGAAGCTCTGCAACTGATAATTAAAACAGCTTATATGCCGAAGAAGTCATTTAGTGAATTGCGAACGGAGATGGTGGCCTGCAGACAAAGACCAGGTGAAGACATCCGAGAATTTGCGGACCGATTGAAGGAACTGTTGAGCCAGATCAAGACAGCCGTATCAGCAAAGTACCCGGACAAAGACGGAGGACTAATAGCGGAGTTAGAATCTGATGCAGTGGTAACCTTCAAGGGTGGTGTGCTTAATCATGCCACTCAGGTACATCTGACGGGAAGGAAGTTCGAGTCTCTGGAGGCAGTGCGTGAGGAAGCGACTTACTTCGAGAAGGATGCAAAACGTCTTCAACTTCGGCCATCAGGAGTAGGGGAAATGTTTAAGAGTAACAGCGGAATCCCTCAGAATACATGGGAGCCCAGGTTGGCCAAGAAAGAGCCAGGGAGGCCATCTCAGTCAAATGTAAGAGAATACCGAGGAAGTCCTCTCAGAAGCAGTCAGCCCAGGTCTATCAAATGCTTCAGTTGTGGATAGATGGGGCATATTTCTCGGGAATGCCAGCAATATAGGCACGAAGCATCCAACGGCCGAATACATCAAGTCAGAGTCGCAGATATAATAGAAGAAGCTTGTGGAAAATTCCATTCACGACAGGAGGGGCTTTACTGCCAATTCTGCCGCACATGGGATCACTATACGGAGAACTGTCTTAGAAAATATTTAGCAGAGAAGGCCAGTGAAAAATTAAATTCTCGGAATAAGTTCATTATAACAGTTCCATCGAACATAGCAGTAGAAGGTAAGTTAAGACTTTTACTAGATACCGGATCCACCTGTAGCATTATTAAGGTTAATAGGATAAAAAGGAATACGCCCATACAAACACATCACAAAATTAGAATTGGAGGACTGTTCGGATCCGCTAGAAGTTCAATAGGAACTTGTGAGGCGAAGTTGCAGATAGACAACAGTCAACATGTCTGCAAATTTAACGCCATTAGTGATATCGACTCAATTCCAGCCGATGGTATACTTGGAATGGATTTCCTCAGTGGCAGAGCTATTACCGACTGCGTAAATATGAAGTTGCTGATACAAGAAGCAAGCAAAAGCATGGAAGAAAATGCTTCTTGTGAAAATATCGCAGCTTGCGGAAAAGTGGAACCCACAGCTTGGCAGAGAAGCAGTAAAGGAAATCTGTTCCAGGCCAGGATAGAAGAGGAAAAAATAAACATGGCAGGAAAAATATTACCTACATTACAGGACCCATTTCTGGTGCCCTGCCGGGAGAAGATCTATATCACACCTCACGAAAGTTCGGAGCTTAACAAGCCTTTAACCGAAGAATCTGCCGAAGGGTTGAACAGTCACCGTAGTTATAGCAAACAGAACGGAAATAGTCTAAAGGACAGACTTGCATTTGTAAGAAGCGCTAATGCAAGAGCCTGTCCTGTAAAACCACAAAATTCCTCTAATAAAAGATCTGAATGGAGCTATGAAGGTAGGACCAGTTTCTTTTCACCCCAAAAGCAAGCTCACGGGCTTTGGCGAAGAGGAAAGATTAAATTTCAAGAATATAGGAATAAATCGGTTAGAACAGAATTCAAGAAGAAATTATGGCATCGAAACTGCAGTCGTGCAGGACATTGGAATTCTACTGCAACTTTCATGGCACCTAAGGAGGTAAGTGTTGGTAAATGTTCGGGAAACGTAACGCTAGGTCGGGGTTCTTCTCAGCAGAAGCCTTCAAATTCTGGAAGAATTTGGAGGGGGCGGATTTTTTAAAAATCAAAATTTCCATTATACAACTTTACAGACTTACAGACCGAGAAGGGATATGAAAGGAGATACCATGGTAGTCAAGGGCCTGTTTTTACTGGAGAGCGAACCACGACAACAAGCAAGGTAAACTTACAGAGGAAAGGTAAGAAAATGTTTTTAAATATATATATATATATATATATAAATGAAAATCACAAAAATGAGAGTAACTGAATAATGAAAAGGTGAAGATTTAAAAAAAAAATTAAAAAAAAGGAAAATATGGGAATATAAATAACCCAATATGTGTAGTCGATATTAAAAAGAGAGAATGAAATTAAAAAAAAAAATAGATATATTACTTTGGAAGAAATATAAGGAAAAAGTTAGAAGAATATCAAATATACTATGGCAATAAATGTTTAAAGTTAAAAATCGGAAACTAAATGGTAGGAAAGAAAGATAAACACAAAATAGTACTGGAAATAAATATAGGAAAAGTTTATTGGTAAAATTTGATATGTATAAGCAAAGAAGAAGAATAGCCACTGTAATAGTATAATTTAGAGGTTAATAAAGATGAACTACAAGTAGAAATTTATAAAAACTGTGTAGTGTTAGCGTTAAGAGCTTGATGGAGGTAGACATAAACTGCAGATAAATATGGCAACTGAGATGTGGAAGGTTCAGGTATGAAGAAGAGCGCAACATTATCAAGCATGCAGTTGAATTAGGAAAATGAGAGGAAAAACAATGGCTATGTGGGGACTTTTGGACTATTTATTTAACTTGCATATATGTGGATGTAAATTTGGAAGTTGGGCCAGTAAAATCAGAAGAATATATAATTGGAAAGCTAAAAAAAAAAAAAGTTGAATCTTACGCTCATGGTAAATAATATTCTTTAGGTACGGAAGGACTCTCGATATAATTGAGAGAACTCCGTCGTACCTATAAGAAAATGAAGAAAAGAGAATTAATATTGGTATAAACAATATCATCAATCGTTCCAGCCATCTACCCTCATGGCAATTAACTTTTGTCATGTTTGTGATAAGGAAATTAAAGAAGCGCCTATAACAAGGAATGCTCACACGTTCTATTATGATCAAATTTTAAAATCTATAAATTGGGTCAAAGGTTTTCAGGAATGCACTGTAGATGGAAATATTCTATCCAAATAAATTAAAATGATGGCCTTTCATCAAATGCCAGCAGTATTGGTAATTGATAATAAGTTACCAAAGGAGACAAGAGCTGAAAGTTCAATAAGCGCAGTACAAGATCGATTGCAATAAGATTTTTAGAGTATCGAAGGAGACTCAGAAAAGCAAACTAAAGCCAACAGCAACAGGTTAGTCCCACTACAGCAAAATTTTCCAAGGCAGAGCAGCTGCACGTCAAAGCAGAAGTTGGACGCGACGTTACTGATAGGATACGGCCTTTACAGCTAGCCAAAACCATACTTTCCGCCATCATTAACAAGCAATTGGAGCGACTACAGTAAAGTTAAGATTATTAATTGTGTTAAAGAGCAGCAAGGTAGAACTATATTAAACCAAGTAATAAATTTGTAATTAATAAATAAAAAGGAAGATAAATAGACATAGTATGTATCGTTATAGAGAATACTATTTGTGAACTAGCTAGTACACTGAACATTAAAAATTAAGGTACTTATATAACTCATATATGCAATCTCACAGTTTATAACATAAAGAAATGAAATGGATAAGAATTTATGGAAATACTTTTGTCCTAAAGCTAAATAGAAATTAAAATTGGAAGATAACTGTTTAAGAACTAACGATAAAATGAAATGTTTAAAAAAGTGAATATGTAAAGTAAGATATATACAAAAAAGAAAAAAAATTTATCAGGAAATAATAAAACAATATATATTGTAAAGAAGAAAAAGGGAGAAAGCATTTTTAAGGTGCATGAAGATTATTAATTAAAACTTATAGTAAGAAAAAAAATATTAGAATGATTGTAAAATGTACTTTTTCGTTGTTATTGCATTTTTGTTATTTTGTGATTAGATAAACAATAAGTAAGGTTATATATTATAATATTAATGCATGCGAATTAATTAAACATTTTTTTTTGTTAATCATGAAATTTTAATTAAAAAACAAATGTTGGAATAACTTGGAAGACATTATAAATATGTTGTAAAAAGGTAATAAGAAAGAAATTTAATGTGAGAAGCAAATAGGAAGAAATGAAATATAGAGAAGATACATATGTATAAAATTTGTAATGGGAATGGATTTAAACAAAGATAATGGTAACAGAAAATATGAAATGTTAGAAAGAGAAGAAAAAATGTAAAGCGAAGAAAAATAAGAAAATTTAAGTAGTAAGTATGGAAAAGAATCTGAACAAGAATCTGAACTGAACGCGAACCAAAATATTTTCAATTTTAAGATTGTTGCACTCTTCAGATCTAGTTTCCTGCGGAAACTAGTTTTTCCAAGAGGGGAGGGATGTTATGGCCCAATATAAGGAAGATTCTTCTTCCAGCAGCCAAGGGCGCATTCTAGTGAAATAATCAGCAATTGCTAAACAATAACCTCGCATGGTATTGTTCTGCGACTGTCGGTTATTTTGCTGATTAGCCCAACAGCTGGCTGCGATGAGCGCTTAGTGGAGCAATCGACGATTACAATAATAATTAACCTCGCATGGTAATTATTATGTAAGGCGATTGTTTACTACTAAGCGACTCAGGTGCTGCAACCGGTAGAACAAACGACAGGGTTGTTGTCGTTTGTTTACATCCGCATTGTGAGTATAGGTTCATAAAAGACCAATGACTGGTCTGTCGAGTGCCTGTAGTATTTTTTAGCCGTCAAGTGTTCAGTTCAGAGTCGCTTGCCTCCAAGTTCGTCTTAAGTTACCATAAGGTAAAGTAATTCGTAAGATCTCGCGGTGTCATACATATCGGTATATATGTATAAATATTGTCAAGAATAAAGATAGGTCAGTTGATTCAAAGTGAACAAAGTTTTGTAATTGTTTTCACTGGTAATTATTGGTTTTATTTATTTAATTGCTCGAGGGGCACGACAGATATATTTGATTTGTTGGCTTCATGTATAGATAGGCTTACTGAAGTGCTGCTGCCTGCCGATGAGTTGTTGCTTTATGGTGATTTTAACTTACCTAATGTGAGTTGGGTACACTCTCCGGACGATGAGGGCTTGCTACCCTCTTTTATAGCGACTCCTCAACATGCCATATCTTTTATTGACAACATCATTTCTTCTGGCTTAATGCAGTCTAGCGGTGTGACTAATGACTCTGGAAAATCTCTTGGCTTGGTATTTTCGTCCGATCCCAATGGTACTCTCGTTAAGCGTTGTTTAACTCCTATGGTTTCTGAAACAAGTCATCATCCGGCACTACATACAGTTTTGTTTTTTGATCCTGTAACTTCATTATCTAATGCTTCTGGTAACTACGAGTATTGTTATAACTTTAAAAAAGCTGATTTTAATAAAATTAATGAATGACTATCCGCCTGCGACTGGACCAGTGTTCTGGGTGAACGTGACATTGATGAAGCTGTGAGCTCGTTTTAGGACATCCTATTTCTTTGTTTTACTCACTGTGTACCACTTGTAAGTTCGAAACGTACTTCGCATTGTCAACCATGGATCAATGGCTCTTTGAAGTATCTTAAAAATTTGAAGAATAAAGCTTGGAGGAGGTTCTGTTCCTCAAGGAGCGATGCTTATTCTAATTTGCGTGCTCAGTACATATCGTACCTGAATGATTCTTATAATGATTATATACATAGAATGAGGTCGGCCTTGCGTACGGAACCTAAGCAATTTTGGAAGTTTGTGAACTCTAAGCGCAACTGTGATGGATACCCTTCATCGTTGCGACTTGGAAACATATATAGTGTTGATCCCTTGGAGACTTCCAATCTTTTTGGTGACTTCTTTAAAACTGTCTTCTGTGATAACCACGATAATAACGATTTTATCCATTTGACGAAGCTTCCGACGACTTCTCTTCAACCTAAGGACCTGTTGTTCGATAAAGCGTCTGTCTTCAAGTACATTTCAAGCATAGCTGATAGTTTTTCTAGTGGTCCGGATGGCGTTCCTTCCACGTTCATAAAAAATTGTGCTACGTCCATAGTTTCTGTTTTGTGTTATTTATTTAATTTATCTTTAACCTGTGGTGTTTTTCCTAAACAGTGGAAGCTTTCTTTGATTATTCCTTTTCACAAGAAGGGTAATAAGTGTGACATTTCTAACTACAGACCCGTCGCTAAGTTATGTTGTATTGGTAAGATATTTGAAGCCATGGTTTGCGATGTTTTGTCATTCCACTGCAAGCCTTTCCTGCGCTCTTTTCAGCATGGTTTTATGAAGGGTAAATCTACTACGACTAATTTGTTAGAGTTTACTAATTTCTGCATTTCTGCAATTGAAAGCGGAAAGCAAGATTGCATATTCACAGATTTTAGTAAAGCTTTTGACCGAATCAATCTTAAAATCTTGATTCATAAGCTGACTCTTCTTGGTTTTCCTTCTGTTTTTGTCAATTGGCTTCATTCTTATTTATCGGATCGTACGCAGCGAGTTATATTTCGCGAAGCTCTTTCTGACATACTAGATAATCCTTCTGGTGTTCCTCAAGGCAGCCATCTCGGACCACTCCTTTTTATTATTTTCATTAATGACGTATCTCTGATTTTGACTAATTCAAGAATACTTTGCTATGCTGACGATGCCAAAATCTTCCGCATTGTTTCTAATGAAAACGAGTGTGGAATTCTAAATTTGGACTTAGACACCTTTCATAATTGGTGTGCTACTAACTGTCTTCCTCTCAACATCAACAAATGTACTGCTATGTCCTTTTCTCGTAAAAGGAGTCCATTGAACTTCAGTTATGCTTTAGATGGATGCTTATTATCTAGACTTGACAAAACCAAGGACTTGGGTGTCTTCCTTAATACACGCCTTTCCTTCGAGGATCATTTTAATACAATCGTTGCCAGGGCTAATGCTACTCTGGGGTTTGTAAAGAGATGGCCAAAGGAGTTTAATGATGCATACATAACGAAGGTCCTTTACTGCACATTCGTTAGACCTATTTTGGAGTATGCCAGTCCGGTCTGGTCTCCGTTTTATGCTGTATACATAAATCGTATTGAGACTGTGCAGCGGAGATTCGTTCGTTTCGCTCTGCGTGGACTTCATTAGCATAACCCTATTATTTTACCTCCATATGTTGATAGGCTTAAACTCTTTCCATTGGATTCTCTCGAAAATAGGCGAAAAGCTTCCAGAGTTGTTTTTGCGTTTCAGTGTATACAGGGAGCGATAAATTCTCCTGAGCTCTTAAATACTTTCAATATATCTATTCCTGCGCGCTCCTTGAGGAACCACGACTTCCTCGTCGTTCCTCATCATAGTACGAACTATGGTTTTCACGAGCCGATTTCATCAATGTCTCGTCTCTTTAACAACCAGTTTGATTGCATTGACTTTCATCTTTCAAAAAGTGAATTAAGAGATCAGCTTAGTTAAGGTTACTTTTCATTTTATTAATATTGTTTGTACACTGTTGGTCAATATCATTGTTTACATATGTATAATTATTTTTTTTTTATTTTTTTTTTTAATTTTTCTTTTGTAAACTTAGTAATCAGATTTTTGATGAAGTTCTAAATAAATAAATAAATAAATAAGAGATAGACGTATATAAATAATATATTTGTCTGCATTTCTATGTCAATTCCGATGCATTCCAATCAATACAGCAGTACTGTTTCTAAAATTGGTTACAGTTCAGTGTACATTTTGAGCTTGAAAGAGTCAAATAGACTTTAGCCAAAATTTGTGCCATTTTTCACTATAGGAATTAGATAGGATGGCTCAGTCCATTTTTATTATATGTCAGTGGTACGACCAGAACGACATTTTCTGATTCAAATCGATTAAAGTCGACTGCAATCGCCGACGTGAACACAGCCCTAAAGGCTTAAACATAATTGCGACGACCGACGACTATTGCAGTAATAGGAACAATTTTCTCCAGGACCGTTCTATGGAGCGTGTATTACATAGGAATCTGCAGTTTTCGTTGTCGCCGACCACGTTTCTGAATTAATTCAATTACGGCGCCAATTGAGGCCGACGGGCGACGACTATTGCAGTCATAGGAACAATTTTCTCTAGGAACGTTTTATGGAGCGTATATTGATAGGAATTCGTCGGTCGCTTTATCATCGCAATTGTGTTTAAGCCTTAAATTATCTTTTTTGTTAATAGAAACAAAGATTTATATAAATTAAATATGTGAATTATTTCAAAATAAAGTCGAAAAAGAACATTTTTTACCACAGATGCTCCGCTCAAAGCCTTTGTTTACTGTTTGCAAATTGACAAGTTGCTTAGAATAGGGATGGCGTGTAAATCCATGTAAAACAAAATCTGGTTTATTACCATTCCTGTTTGCTATATACTATATTTCCATGAGCCAGAATTGAGTTAGGATTGAGTTAGCGTTAAGTTTGGCTGGCTGAGTTAACTCAATGCTGTTTCCATGAACGGCTTGAATTGAGTTGGCATATAATATATTTCATACAAAGTTTCTGGATTTGGCTTGAATAAGCCACCCATCCACACTACTCTAACTAATACTTACGCAAAACCCAACTCAACCCGACTGGTTTCGTGGAGTTAATATGGATTGAACGAAACTCAACTCAATTCTCGTTTCCATGAGCGCTAATTCGGATTCAATTCGGATTGAACTCTGCATGGAAACTGTTATGGTCATAGCATCTTGCATATAGCAAAATGCTACACGTGCTGAAGCGTGTAGGCCGGCTGTGTCAAACAGAAAAAAATGAACGCACCCGAACGAGAGAAATGAATTTCCTCACGCTCAGGTGCCATGTTGACATGACTGACAAGGCAGAAGAAGACCATCGTCACTGTTGTGTCAGATCTTCTCGAGAGGACGTCGAAAAAATTAGAAACGTATCTTTTCTCTAAACATCGAGCACAAAATACATCCTGTAAGTAATTTTAAGAGATTTTTCATTTATGGTAATAATTTTCTTTCAATTAGTGAAGGTATTTGACACGACCCCGCCGAAATTCAAAAAGTAAGGCATCTGAATTCCGGCCGCAGCAAAGTCACCGCTATACAATCAGACTGTAAGTCTGCATCATTGACATCTCACATTAGCCGCAGGAGGAGGATAATAATCCTCAGCTTACAATAGCACTCGTTGGGAGGAAATAAAAATCACTGGGCTCTATTTACAGCCGAAGGCAGCAGGAGGAATTTCCCTGTTTTTTTTTGAACATCGAAGCCAAAACAGCTGGAGTTTTATACGCATTTCCCCCATGGAATTATCTTCTGAACTTCGAAAAGGGATCTATGGCACGAGACAAGTAGGCTCTTGATAGGAAGTTTCAATTACTTTAAAATAACTATTTTAATTTTAAGAAGTGCACTCGAAGTGCCAAAAGAAGAATTTTAGCTTCCCTATATCGGTTGTAAACAGCAGGGATGTTTAGTGTTAGTTTCTTTAGGTAATTTGTGAGTATTTTCGAAAACGGCAAGAAAATGATAGATTTTGAAGGTGAGGAAAACAACAGGTTTCGTCTACAATAGCATATGAAATAGAAAATTAGTGACGACAAGCAAACATAATTATACGCATCGCATCAAGTAGACTTCATGACCTTGTGTGGGTTTTTGTTTGGTCTCATGATCGTTGTGACGTGCTCCTCATTATTTCGTACATATTGTTACGGTTTTGGTTACGGTACTTCGGTATTGTGAAAACCTTCACTGTTCTGCCTTAACGGTCTTCCTTCGCTAACGTCTTCGCCTGGCCGAGCGGGCACCAGGGCAATGAGGTTAGGTTCGCTCGTGCTCGCAATGAAATTAAAATACTGTGTGTTACCTTTGAGTGTTTCCCGCCCAACACGGGACTTCAGGAGTGGGGCCCGTTGGAGTGGAACTCAGATTTCTGCTATGAGCCTTTTCGGGATGCTGTAGTATGCCCCAAAACAAATGAGGGGAGCGCCTTATCCGTGCGATCTGCTTGCCTTGAGTTTTTCTTTCTTCGTCCAGCTAGATTACGTTCTTCTTTCTTAAGTAAAACAACACTGCTTTCCGATTCAATTCTATTTTTGGTTTTATTTTATTTTCGACTTTTTCTTTGATCAATTTAAACAAAACTACTATTCTCACAAACTTTTCGGTTCTTTTCACAAATTTTTATCTTTTCTTTTTAACAAAATCGCAAATGGCTACTTCTTCGTTCTATCTTGGCTTACTCTCGTCTTCTTAATTTCACAAAACTCAAAAAAATTCTAGATCTTTCTTTTCAATCGCTACTCTATCGGTCTCGTCTGTCTTTCTATCTCCCGCCTAAATTAATTTTTCCGAACCCTGCTTCTACGTTTATTCTTAGTCTCAACTAACCTTATCTAGCGACATCTCTTAACAATTTCTCCTTTAGTACAGTACGGCTAGGAAACTTATTGCAATTTTAAATTAACTTTACTTTAAGATTTAATTTTACGAGATTTAAATTAATTTTGACATGATTTGGCTGAGAACTATTTGAACTGACTTTAGCATTACCTTTTAACACATTTTAACTAGTTTTGACATGATTTGACTAAGCACTAGTTGACCTTCCTTATCGGTTCTTACTTCTCCATATTTGCCAACTGGGTTTGTTTGAGAATTTACTGGGTGGCGGTTCGTTTATTGATTTCGTCGATCTATACTTGCCGATTTAATTTAGTTTTTAAGATTTTATAAGTGTCAATTTATTTACTGATTTTTACTCCACTCATCTATACTTGCAAACCTGGTGTAATTTTAAGATTTAATACGTGTAACTTCATTTACAGATTTTTATTTCATTTATCTATACTTGCAAACCTGGTGTAATTCTAAGATTTAACACGTGTAAATTCATTTAATGATTCTTATTTCATTCATCTATACTTGCAAACCTGGTGTAATTCTAAGTTTTATTTATTCCGGACTGGAATCGAACCTACACTTTTAGAATCGGTCAATGATGGAGAATTGAAGAATTTTAAGAATTTTTATTTTTAACGATTCCAAATCAAATTATAAATACAAGAAGAAAAAACAACCGTCTCATCCCGGTTTCAAACCCCGGATGAGACGGTTGTTTTTTCTTCTTGTATTTATAATTTGATTTGGAATCGTTAAAAATAAAAATTCTTAAAATTCTTCAATTCTCCATCATTGACCGATTCTAAAAGTGTAGGTTCGATTCCAGTCCGGAATAAATAAAAATTGAATTTACAATTTATTTGTGCGCTTTCATCGTTACTGGTTAATGCCAGCTGAAAGCAACGTGGCTTAGTAGGCTAATTACAAATTGATAGATGCAAGAGGGAAAATGATCTGTCTCGTTAGCTCAGTGGTAAGAGCAGTCGCCCGGCAAGCGGAAGGTCCCGGTTTCAAACCCCGGATGAGACGGTTGTTTTTTCTTCTTGTATTTATAATTTGATTTGGAATCGTTAAAAATAAAAATTCTTAAAATTCTTCAATTCTCCATCATTGACCGATTCTAAAAGTGTAGGTTCGATTCCAGTCCGGAATAAATAAAAATTGAATTTACAATTTATTTGTGCGCTTTCATCGTTACTGGTTAATGCCAGCTGAAAGCAACGTGGCTTAGTAGGCTAATTACAAATTGATAGATGCAAGAGGGAAAATGATCTGTCTCGTTAGCTCAGTGGTAAGAGCAGTCGCCCGGCAAGCGGAAGGTCCCGGTTTCAAACCCCGGATGAGACGGTTGTTTTTTCTTCTTGTATTTATAATTTGATTTGGAATCGTTAAAAATAAAAATTCTTAAAATTCTTCAATTCTCCGTAATTCTAAGATTTAATACATGTAAATTCATTTAATGATTCTTATTTCATTCATCTATACTTGCAAAAATGGTGTAATTCTAAGATTTAATACGTGTAAATTCATTTAATGATTCTTATTTCATTCATCTCTACTTGCAAAAATGGTGTAATTCTAAGATTTAATACGTGTAAATTCATTTACAGATTTTTATTTCCTTTGCCTATAAATGCAGATATGGTGAAATTTTATGATATAGTACGTGTCAATGCACTTACTGATTTTTATTTCATTTATCTATACTTGCAAATCTGGTGCAATCTTAAAATTTACTCCGTGTAATTTCATTTACTGATTTTTATTTCATTCGTCTATATTTGCAAATCTGGTTCAATTTCCAAGGTCCGATGAGCTTGAACTTACTACTTGGTTTTAACTTTTCCCTGCTTCAATTCTATTTGATCCTAAAATTCCATCGCATTTCGAAGTTTTTGGGCAGCATTGTACTAATGAGCTTGGGTTGACGTTGGGTTGAGCCCTCACTTGAGTTTGAGGTTCCTACGCTTCCCGCTGTCTAACTCTGACAAATCAGCTGATCGAACTGTCAAGTCTGACTCAGTGTTTTGTGCAATACACCACTAAAAGTATTTCCAGGATGAGAAATTCAACTTCTTCATCGCGTATAATTAGTCTAAGTGATCAAATTTATTGTCCTGAGTTATCAGGAAATGATTGGTCACAAAATTTAGTATGCATTGCTGTTGCGAAGAAGCTCATCTCTGGAATAATAAAATTTCCGGAAGAATCAGAATCGGATTCGGAGATTTCTCTAGCTGTTCTCCCGAAAGTTGTCATCTTCTATGCTGCTTGTGCTGATTCTATTTTACGAATATTTCGTAGTGATCCAGGGAATAGTGATACTGTTGAGCAACTCAGAGGACATTCAAGCTATGTAAATGATGTTTCCTGGGAGGCGGAATGTGAGTTTTTTGGCATCCGTTAGTGATTTTGTTACACTACCCCTCCCCCCCCCCCTTACAAGCTTGTAGCTCCGTCCAAGCTAACTCATCTCTTGTTGGAGTTAGTAGGCTTGACACTAGTACATACCACGGATTACCGAAATAATGAAGAGAGGATAGGGAAATTAAAACCTTCAACGAAGGCTAACTCAGAAGGAGTTAGTGAGAAATTATCTGCTCATTTAAGGCAGAGGCAGGTTAAACAAGGATCGTGTCCTTATAAAAATTTTACTCAGCCACCACGGATTGTAGAAAGAATGAAGAAGAGATAGGAAAATTAAAACCTTCAACGAAGGCTAACTCAGAAGGAGTTAGTGAGAAATTATCTGCTCATTTAAGGCAGAGGCAGGTTAAACAAGGATCGTGTCCTTATAAAAATGTTACTCAGCCACCACGTGGAAAGAATGAAGAAGAGATAGGACTAAGGCTTTCTCCGGCTTGATCTGTGCATGGCGACTCAGAGACAAATCTCCGAAGTCACGCCGATCCTTGGTCAGAGCTCGATATCGGTCTCGGTATCGAAAATCAAAGGTGCACTCACAGCCCAGCAACCCAAAAAATCTGGTCTACCAGTACACCTCCGGCCCCCAACACCAAGACCACTCGGAGAAGCCTCTGCAACCAGTAACCTAACCAACTGATTGCAGGACCTCTCCGTACGGGCATCTCCCTCTGACCGCAGATCGACATTCGTTTGAGGGTGTGCGCCAAGGTCCCCAGCAGGGGTTAAAATTTCGAAGACAGTCTTTACTGTGGAATTCCTACGACAGCGTGGCCTACGTAGGGTACCATGTGGGAGGGTTTTTGCCTCATTGTCAAGCAAGGGAGTGTGAAAAAGTGGACTAATTTATAAGAGGTATTCCGGCCGCTAGGTTGGGTAGGTCCTAAGCGGCACATTGGTATCCTGTAGTTACCAGTTAAGCTGGCTGGATGCCTTCTTAGGGCTACCAGGACGCGTTAGTGGTTATATGGAAAGGTCGTTTCTTTCACGGTATGGTGCCAGTCTGTCGACGTGAACGGTTCGCATCTTTCCACCTTGACACTTTTTTATTTTGAACACCACTTCGGTTACAGCGTCCGTGATCTTGTACGGCCCATCCCAGTCGCACTGCAGTTTTGGGCACCGCCCAATCATGAGTCTTGGGAAATATAACCACACAAGTTGACCTACTTGGAAACTGGGCTTCTTTGACCGCAAGTCGTAGTATGTCTTCATACGCCGACTAGCGGTGTTCAAGATGGCACGATTACTCTCATGAATCGCATTCAGTGTCGTAGTCAGATCGTCAAGGTAATCGCTAATCGACATAACTTCAGTAGGTGGGCTTCCTAAGACCATCTCCAGTGGCAAACGAAGTTCTCGCCCAAAAAGGAGTTTAGCCGGTGTCTGTTTAGTGCTATCTTGCACACTCGCGCGATATGATAACAGTAGGTACGGAATATACTGGTCCCATTCTCGTTGGTGCGAATTCAAAAATTTCGCTAGGTAGTCAAGAATTGTTCGGTTAAATCTTTCGACTAAACCGTCTGACTGTGGGTGTAGGGCTGTTGTGCGCGTTTTCTCGACCCCGAACTTTTGCATTACTTCCTGGAAGACGGCGCTCTCAAAATTTCTGCCTTGGTCTGAATGGAGCTGCAGTGGGGCCCCATGTCGGCTGAATACGGCTGAGATGAGTGCATCCGATACGGTCTCGGCTGTCTGGTCTGGTACTGGAATTGCTTCGGGCCACTTAGTGAAGTAGTCCATACAGACTACTAGGTAGCGGTTTCCTTTATTGGTCTTTGGAAGTGGTCCCAGTATGTCTGCAGCAACTCTTTCGAAAGGTGCGCCAATGTTACATACTTGTAGAGGAGCTCTCCGTCTTGGTCGCGGTCCTTTCCGTGCTTGACATTGTATGCATCCGGCACACCAATCCTTTACATCAGTACTACTACCAATCCAATAATATTTCTGCCGAAGTTTACCTAATGTCTTATCAACGCCGAAGTGTCCGCCACTTAGAGAGTCATGTACCTGCTGGAGAACAAGTTTTCGAAGGGATTTCGGAACCAGAATTTGTTTCGTAGTTTCTGATCCTTGACTGATTATTCGAACTGCGATGTTATTTTCTAGTCTCAGAAGAGACCACATTGACCAATACGATTTAATTTCAGGGCTCTGGTCTTTGATGCTGTCTTTATCGGGGCGCTGACCCGTAGTCAACCAACTGCGGATACATCGTAAGGTGGGGTCGTCCTCCTGTTTTTGAACTATATCTTCTTGCGTGGTGACTAGGCGAATTATGATTGTGTCTTTCTCTTCGAGCCGTTGACAATATTGACAATCAGTTGTTGAACAAGGCCGGCGAGACATTGCATCTGCATTACTGTGACTTTTACCTGGACGGTGCACGATTTCAAAATCATAGGCCTGCATGCGTTCTATCCATCTGGCAACTTGTCCCTCGGGACACCTAAAGTTCATCAACCATCTCAAAGATGCATGGTCTGTTCGAATTGTGAACTTTTTCCCCAGTAAGTAGGGCTGAAAATGTGAGCAGGCTTTGACTATCGCAACCAGTTCTTTCCTGGTGACACAGTAGTTTCGCTCCGGGCGACTGAATGTCTTGCTGTGGTATTCCACCACGTGTTCCATCCCGTCTTTAACTTGCGAGAGAATAGCTCCCCTAGCGTGTTGACTGGCATCTGTGTCCAGGATAAAAGGTAAATTTTCGTCAGGCTGAGTAAGTATAGGCGCGGTGGTTAATCTGTCCTTCAACTCTTCGAACGCTTCTTGACAGGCATCCGACCAGAGGAACTTTCGACCTTTCTCCGTAAGCTCTGTTAATGGTTTCGCGATAGCCGAGAAATTTTTAACGAATCGCCGATAATAAGCACACAGCCCGAGAAATGACTGTATATCCCTTCATGTTTGTGGTCGCGGCCAATTCCTGACAGCATTAGTTTTGTCGGGATCTGTCGACAAGCCGGAGTCACTGATGACGTGTCCTAGGAACTTCACCTCTCTCTGACACAACTGACATTTCTTCGGCGATACTTTTAGATTAGCTACTCTTAATCGGGCTAAGACAAGGCGGAGATTTTCTACCATTTGTTCAAACGTGGGGCCATGCACGATAACATCGTCCAAATATACTAGGTACGCCTGAGGTGGAATTCCTTGGAGGACGATTTCCATAAGCCTCTGAAAAGTTGCAGGGGCATTGGTCAGCCCAAATGGCATAACTGAAAACTCCCACAATCCACTGCCTGTAGTGAACGCGGTCTTCTCGCGGTCTTCTTCTTCCACTTCTACTTGCCAGTAGCCCGACTGTAGATCTAATGTCGAAAACCAAGTCGAACCGGCGAGTGCATCAAGAGTCAGATCGATACGTGGCAGCGGATATGAATCCTTTTTGGTGACCTCGTTTAGTCGCCTGTAGTCGACGCAAAATCTAGTCGAGCCATCCCTTTTCTTCACCAGCACGACTGGAGAAGTCCAAGGGCTACTTGATGGATTGATAACGCCTTGGGTTTTCATCTCGTTTACTAGATTTTCCGCTTCCTGACGCTTGGCCAATGGAAGCCGCCTGGGAGGCTGTTTAATCGGTTTGTTGCTGCCTACATCGATCTGATGCCACATAATCGTGGTTCGACCGAGGTCGTTTTTTGTTCGCGCAAAGATATCCTGATGTTCTACGAGTAGCTTTTCCAATGTTATCCTCTGCTGATTATTCAGGTGTACCGTTGTGGGTTCCAGCAATAGGTGTAATTCAGGCGGTAGATGATTGAAGTTCGCTGTTCCTTCCTCCGAAGAACTGACAATGTCTGCAGCTACTTCCACATCTGCGAGGGAGGTGTTAGCCTTTAGTTCGATTGGGTGATCTGTTACGTTTGTCACACGAACTATCAGACTTCCATCATTGGACTGGCCGATTGCTGGTTCCATCCACAGGGTAGGTGGGACATTCTTTGGAGATATCAAAACAGTTTTTTGTTCACCCACTGACGGGTGATAAAGGGTTACCAGGCAGGATGACTCAGCTGGTATTGTACAGTCCTGTATTGTTCTAACAAAATTATCAGTGCTCTCCTCTTCAATTATCGGAACGAGTTCATGAGCTATCCTAATAGTGTGCTTGGCTAAGTCGATTGAGCATTTGTTGCCTGCAAGAAAATCCATCCCGATGATGCAGTCATCGAAGACATCAGCTACGTAGAAGGTGTGGGTTGTGGTAAAATTTTTTATAGCTACTGGCAGATCAATAACGCCGTCCACTAAGCTGGTTCCTCCAGTGACATTTCGAATCCGTGTGGCAGACAATTCTTTCAATTTTTCCTTGGATTTTGATGGTACTACAAATTGTACCTTGGCTTACTGTTATAACTGGCGGGGATGGTAGCCTCGAAACTAGGGACTCCGTTGGGCCTTGTTGTTTCACGTCGTTCAGCACTATTTGTGTAGAGGTAATGTTCGGGGTGTTGGTTAGAGGGTTGTGGTGTAGTGCATTAGTGACGGGTGTGCATGTGGTTAAGGTGTGTGTGGGTGGAGGATGGTTCGTTAAAGGCTTAATGGGAATTGGACGGTAGTTTAGTGGGTTAGTGAGAAAGGAGGAGTGAGTTAGTGGGTTAGTGGGAAGGTAGGGGTTGGTTAATGTGTTAGTGGGAAGGTAGGAGTTGGTTAATGTGTTAGTAGTAAAGGAGGGATGAGTTAGTCTGTTAGTGGGAAAGTAGGAGTTGTTTAATAGGTTAGTAGTAAAGGTGGGATGAGTTAATGTGTTAGTGGGAAGTGAGGTGTGGGTGGTTTGAGTGTGTGCAGTGTTGGTGTGATGTGTGTTAAGGTGAGTGGTTATTGTGCTAGGTGTAAGGTTGGTGAGCGGGTAAGGCTTAGGTACGTGTGTAAGATTGGAGATTGGTGTAGGATTGGTTACAATATGACCGAGGATGTGCTGGCGCGCGGGACGTGGAGCGTTGGTGAAGTATGCTGGTCTCTGCTCCCTGAGATCAGCTGACTGCTGTTTAAATTTTCGCTGAGACTAAATGTGGTAATATCTGGGCTCGTTTCTCTGTTTCCTGGGAGCAGCTGTATCGGGATTTGTTTCGAATTCGATTGCTCTGCGCTTCGTGATACTTGTACCATTTCCGGTGGTCCTACTATATTCTCTCCCGGCTCATTTTGTACCAGACGGATATTAATCGCTCGATTAGTAGGATGCCCTTCAATCAGGTCGAATTCTACACGATTTCCAGGAATTAATTCGGCTTCTGGGTTCACGATCGGCTTCTGAAAATTTGTGAAATGGAAAAAAACATCCCCTTGGGTCTCATCACGCACAATGAACCCGAACCTTCTTCGAACGTCACATCGGCGGATAGTCCCCGTCGCATTTCGAGCTATGATCTCTGCTTTGTTATAGATAGTAGCGGATATAGGAGCTGTTTGGTTTATTTGAGCTAGCTGCGGCTCCTTCACGCTAGCTCGCTTGCGTTTCCCGGCGCCATCCGGGCTGAATTGCTTCCCATTCGTCCCCTTCTAAAGTCTGGCGGTTCCCTTGGTGGAGGTCTACTAGCACTTGATGCCACGGCTACCCTGATGTTTCGTCTCGCAGCCCGAGTCGCTCGATAATTAGCTTCAATTCTAAAAGCTGTTTCGACAGCATCTTGTAGAGTAGGTGGATTGAAGTCTCTCACTCTCTCTTGGACGTCTAAGTTAAAAATTCCATCTAGGAAATGCTCCAATGCTATTTGATCCCTTGCATCCTCTGGACAATATGCAAACTTGAGCCTAGTCAGTCGTAGAAGATCTGTGGCGTACTCTGAAAAGCTTTCTCCATTCTTCTGAACTCTGGTGCTCAGCTGGACGTGACTCACGGACTGTTTATACTCCGCGCCAAATTGTATTGCAAGTGCGTTCCTTGTTTTAGAGTATGACCTAATAGCCTCTTGACCTAACGTTTCGTAAAAGCCCAAAGCCATACCGCGTAGAGAGGCAGCTAAATAAAGAGCCTTCGTTCCGTCATCCCAACCGTTTGCTTCTGCGATCGCTTCGAAGTGTACTTCGTAGTGATTCCAAGGAGCTTTTCCATCGTACTCTGTGGGTGAAAGCATTGGTTTCCTTATGTGCTTGTCGTTTGCTATTTGCTGTGGCCGATGAGAGGTCGACGAAGAGGACTCACTAGACCGTTGTGCCCCTACAGGGTTGGAACAAATACCTGCAGGTCCATTTGCTTCCACTGGATGTTGCTCGTTGTGATCGGTTCTTTCTCTCGGAAATTTCGAGGAAGACGGCGTGGACTGATCATTAGGGGGAGGAGTGCCAACTGCTTTGTCGGCGGACTTTAAATTTGGAGCACCCTCCGTATCGTCCATTACCCTATTCACGAAGGCGGTTCCGCTCAGGACCGACAAATCGGCCATCTGCCTCTGTAATGTGCCCAGCTCCTCTCGGAAAGACGAATGCTGTCCTTTCAGGATTTTTACCTCATTGCTGACCTCCGCCATCGTATTCGATTGCGCATTGAATTGCTCGCAAAGCTCTTCGAGCTTCCGCAGGATCTTGTCGAGCTGTTCTTCTTCCATCCTGCTCGATTGCTTCCGATTTGAGTTGAGGTCAAGAGTTATTATGAAAAAATGTGAAATTGTGCAAATAAAATTTTTCCGAAGTACGTAGTGTAAAGCCCAAGGCAGAAACAGTCGTAATGTTCCCAGCCCTTTCGTTAAAAATTCGATCAGACTTGAGCTCTCGCACTAAAGTTTTTCGATGCCCGTTGTTAATAAAATTTCAAACTAGAAATAATTGAAATATTTCTAATCCGTCCGTTAAGAAGTCAATCAAGATCTTTGAAGGGATTCTATTCCACTGTGTACAGAAAGAAATAATACTGGAGACCTCTTTCGTACGGCTTCAGACGGAAGGACAAAATACCGAGGAACACTTGTCGTCGACCCGAAAATATTAGAGAGGTCTAATATTTATCTTAGGCTCCACGAACCGCGCACTAGCAAATATACGTCTCTCGAAAGTACTTTGCGTTATATTAACCTTTGACTAACATGTATAAAATTATAGAAGCTGTCTTATGCTTTGAAAGCCGTCAGCAGGCAGATTTGAAATTGCAGAAGGTATCTGGTGTTATATAAAACGTTGACCGGCTGATACAATAAGAGGAATTATTTTGTTTTCATACCTTGCCGGCGGTGAGACAGAGAAAGTGTTGAAGTTATTTTTTATTGTAATTTTCTCCGTAGCAAATAATAGCTAGCAAATATCAAGTTGCATTTAAAAAAAAAAAAATGTGTCCTTTGTCGCTACCAAAAATGTATCACTTACTTTGCGTTGCAGCACTCGCTCGCTACCGATTATCAACAATTTCTTCTCGAATTTTAATTTATAGGAGTTCTACTTAATTAATTCGACGAATTTACGGACATTTGGGACGTTGCGATTCCGTCCAATAAAGAATATCGACGTCAAAATAAGATTTAGCATTCACCTCGTTTATTTTCAATCATTGGCGATCACGTATCAAATTCCCTCGAGAATATTTTGTGTCTCGTAAGTCGTGAACGTGCAGTAAAGGAAATCTATCGAAGGCAAGAGAGACCCGAAAATTATCTCTTGCACCTCCAATCGTTGACTCTCCAATAAAGGCCCTTTAAAAAAAAATATTTGGTTACCTCACAACTCATTAACACTAAGAACCGAAAAGTTATCAAATATCTGAACCCTTTTCGCCAGCCTTTGAATTTGTTGATAATACACCGTGAGAAGTCTCGAGAATATTTAGTAGTGATAAACGGCCAGAGAATGAATGAAATACCAAGTATTTCCCACCAAGCTTCAAATCAGATGCCTGCCAACTATAGAAAATCTTTCGGCTTATCAAGTATAGAAAATATTTTCGTTCAAACTCCAAAATTGATTATCACGTATAGAGAAAATTTTAACTCTGATTTCCAAATATAGAAAATGTTTTCCGGTGAAACAATAAATTTCAAGTATCTGTTCTAGCTTTAAAGTTGCTTTCCAAATATAAACAGGTTCATCGCAAATAAGCGAATCAGCCTTATGTTGTTCATTTGCAGCTCCGCACTTCAAAATGTAAAGACTCCTCAAAATTATCGGGTATTTCCGAAGTTGACGACACCAAATATACGAAAAGGTATCAGACTTCGGATGATTTTAAATTTATTTTGTTAGTTCTCAATCGTTCCCTAGACAGTGTAAAAACTTTCCCGAAATTGTTTAGTATTTCCGAAGTTGACGACCCAAATATAGAAAAATTTACCAGATCTGAGACGAGTTTAAATTTATTTTGATTAATTTCAGTTGTACCCTACAAAATGCAAAATTTTCAGAAATTATTTAGTATTTCCGAAGTCGACGACCCAAATATAGAAAAATTTACCAGATCTGAGACGAGTTTAAATTTATTTTGATTATTTTCAGTTATTCACTACAAAATATAAAAATCTTTCAGAGATTATTTGTTTGTGGGAAGTCGTCGACCCCAAGGATAGAAAAGTCTTCCAAATCGGAGACGATCTTAAGTCTCTTTTAACTATGTTCAGTTGTTCACTTCAAATGAAACGCTTTTTCAGAAATTATATAGTTTTTCGAAGTCGTCGACCCCAAATATGGACTAGTTAGAATCCAAAACTGCTCTACGCTTTAAGTCGTTTACGGTTAAGTACGACAGTCTCAAAGGTATTATGTACTTCGTAACTCGCTGACACCCTAATGTAAAGGAATGTCTAATTACTTTGTACTCTATTTATAGTTCACCTTGAAATATAGAAAGTTTCTAAACTTATCCTGAGTTCAGGAATGGTCGACGCAAAATATAGGAGATCTGTTACCTACTTGTGGCTTTAGAAGCCGTCAGTAGCAAGTACCGGAGATAGAGCAACCAAGCAAATATGGCAAATATAGACAACTATAATAAATATAGGCAAATATCGTAAATGCAGCAAACATAGACAAGTACAGTAAATATGCAAATATAGTAATTGTAGCAAATATGTCAAATATAGGCAACTACCATAAATATGGCAAGTATTTTGAACAAAATAGTAAATGTAGTAAATATAGACAAATATAGTAAATAAGGCAAGTATTTTGAATAAAATAGTAAATATAGCAAATATAGACAAATATAGCAACTTTGGTAAATTTACCGCTATAGAAATCGTTAGAAATCTTCTTTGTCACATACCTCTTTGTTAACAATTTTATTCAGCATTTTGTTCCTTGTCCCTTGTTAATTATCCGATATTGAGACTATAGGCATTTTTGTCTTTTATTAACCGTTGACCCCCTCATTTGGAGAAACTAGCACTTATTATCCGATAAAGCGAGATTGGCAATTTAAAATTATGTCGCGCTTCACAACTTTCAGTTGGCAAATATGGAGAAGTTTACAAATGTTGGCAAATCTGAAATATTTATGATACACTTTGATTTACGACCATTTCAAACAAAAAAAAAAGAAAAATTTTATGTAATTTTACGCTAACTAACGCTACTAATTACTAACTATTGCCGCAAACTGTAGTTGAAATGGCGGTCCAATGACGTCACCTTTGGTGCACAATCGTGCGATAGAATAGCACTCAGTGCTAGATGGTTAGTGTTTCTGCAGCGAGAAATAAATCTGGAACTTTCCAGAATGCCAACGACTTCCTCGAGGACTTAGTGGGGTCCCTTTTACGGGATTGGTGCGTACCCCACACTTGGCACCAAATTGTTACGGTTTTGGTTACGGTACTTCGGTATTGTGAAAACCTCCATTGTTCTGCCTTAACGGTCTTCCTTAGCTAACGTCTTCGCCTGGCCGAGCGGGCACCAGGGCAATGAGGTTAGGTTCGCTCGTGCTCGCAATGAAATTAAAATACTGTGTGTTACCTTTGAGTGTTTCCCGCCCAACACGGGACTTCAGGAATGGGGCCCGTTGGAGTGGAACTCAGATTTCTGCTATGAGCCTTTTCGGGATGCTGTAGTATGCCCCAAAACAAATGAGGGGAGCGCCTTATCCGTGCGATCTGCTTGCCTTGCGTTTTTCTTTCTTCGTCCAGCTAGATTACGTTCTTCTTTCTTAAGTAAAACAACACTTCTTTCCGATTCAATTCTATTTTTGGTTTTATTTTCTTTTCGACTTTTTCTTTGATCAATTTAAACAAAACTACTATTCTCATAAACTTTTCGGTTCTTTTCACAAATTTTTATCTTTTCTTTTTAACAAAATCGCAAATGGCTACTTCTTCGTTCTATCTTGGCTTACTCTCGTCTTCTTAATTTCACAAAACTCAAAAAAATTCTAGATCTTTCTTTTCAATCGCTACTCTATTGGTCTCGTCTGTCTTTCTATCTCCCGCCTAAATTAATTTTTCCGAACCCTGCTTCTACGTTTATTCTTAGTCTCAACTAACCTTATCTAGCGACATCTCTTAACAATTTCTCCTTTAGTACAGTACGGCTAGGAAACTTATTGCAATTTTAAATTAACTTTACTTTAAGATTTAATTTTACGAGATTTACATTATTTGGCTGAGAACTATTTGAACTGACTTTAGCATTACCTTTTAACACATTTTAACTAGTTTTGACATGATATGACTAAGCACTAGTTGACCTTCCTTATCGGTTCTTACTTCTCCATATTTGCCAACTGGGTTTGTTTGAGAATTTACTGGGTGGCGGTTCGTTTATTGATTTCGTCGATCTATACTTGCCGATTTAATTTAGTTTTTAAGATTTTATAAGTGTCAATTTATTTACTGATTTTTACTCCACTCATCTATACTTGCAAACCTGGTGTAATTTTAAGATTTAATACGTGTAACTTCATTTACAGATTTTTATTTCATTTATCTATACTTGCAAACCTGGTGTAATTCTAAGATTTAACACGTGTAAATTCATTTAATGATTCTTATTTCATTCATCTCTACTTGCAAAAATGGTGTAATTCTAAGATTTAATACGTGTAAATTCATTTACAGATTTTTATTTCCTTTGCCTATAAATGCAGATCTGGTGCAATTTTATGATTTAGTACGTGTCAATGCACTTACTGATTTTTATTTCATTTATCTATACTTGCAAATCTGGTGCAATCTTAAAATTTACTCCGTGTAATTTCATTTACTGATTTTTATTTCATTCGTCTATATTTACAAATCTGGTTCAATTTCCAAGGTCCGATGAGCTTGAACTTACTACTTGGTTTTAACTTTTCCCTGCTTCAATTCTATTTTATCCTAAAATTCCATCGCATTTCGAAGTTTTTGGGCAGCATTGTACTAATGAGCTTGGGTTGACGTTGGGTTGAGCCCTCACTTGAGTTTGAGGTTCCTACGCTTCCCGCTGTCTAACTCTGACAAATCAGCTGATCGAACTGTCAAGTCTGACTCAGTGTTTTGTGCAATACACCACTAAAAGTATTTCCAGGATGAGAAATTCATCTTCTTCATCGCGTATAATTAGTCTAAGTGATCAAATTTATTGTCCTGAGTTATCAGGAAATGATTGGTCACAAAATTTAGTATGCATTGCTGTTGCGAAGAAGCTCATCTCTGGAATAATAAAATTTCCGGAAGAATCAGAATCGGATTCGGAGATTTCTCTAGCTGTTCTCCCGAAAGTTGTCATCTTCTATGCTGCTTGTGCTGATTCTATTTTACGAATATTTCGTAGTGATCCAGGGAATAGTGATACTGTTGAGCAACTCAGAGGACATTCAAGCTATGTAAATGATGTTGCCTGGGAGGCGGAAGGTGAGTTTTTTGGCATCCTTTAGTGATTTTGTTACAATATATATATACGTTATACATATGACCAGTTAACCATTTAGGAGAAATTCACATTTCGTGAATAAACTCAAACAATCAGGTGAGCTGCGTTTATGTCGAGAACAAAATGATAGCGATTCAATTATGCTTATGGTCTGAAATTTACAGTTTTCATTTTTTTTCACAAGTTTAGTGCCAAAATCAGAACATTTGGTTTAATTTCCTTAGCATTAGTTGGAATTTTGAATTTTATAAAGTTACAAATTTATTTCAAGTGCCTTTAGTTGTAAGCATTGCCAAGGTACGAGAGCCGTTAGGTAATTGTTATTTTACTCAGATTTAGCCTCGTTGTGAGAAGACCTACCGAACGTAAAACGAACCTAAATTTTAACTTAAATTTTTACTAGGTGGCGGATGTTGAAGCTTCATCATGCCGTGGAATTTCACCGTGAGTATTATTGAAATATTACATATTGTCTTTTAGTATGTTCATGCTTCGGTTTCGATAATTAAATGCTCGGTAGTAGTCTCTTACATTAACATAACAACAAGAAAAATTTTTTCATTTATAACAAATTACCAAGGTATTTAATTTAATATTAATAATTGTTTTTAATTATATATAAAACATACGAAAAGTCGTATGTTTAAACAAAAAGAAAAAAAAAAATTTCTATATAGAGGGAAAAGAAAATAGTGCCCTAATGATGAAGAGATTCCTTTCCGGTACCTCTACATATACATAATCTTAGTTTGATAAAATATTCACGTACTTATATAACTAGTTTAGCGAAATCTCTATCTGTGCCTATTACTTTGAAGTAATGAAATTGTTGTGTACTTACGTGTACGTCTTTATCTACTTAATACTATACTACTGTACTTTTACATAGTTTCATAAGCTAATGGTATGCTTATCGGTACACCTTTTTTTCCTGTACTCACTTTAAATCAAGTTTTGTAATTATAACGTGAAAATGAATTCTTAGAGGCTTTAATTTCTTCCTTCACTATCCCGGAGCCCTTTCATGTGAAGTTCGAGTGGGTCCGCTCTAATCTCGTTGCAGGTCAATAAGGGACTTTGGACGATTGTGCCACCCAAAGTCAATGGGAGGATGGGGCTTGGCAAGGAAGGCATGCCATCTGCGCCTTCCATGGAATGCAGGTAAGTGACGTAAGGGTCCATTCAGGACCGAGTGTGTGCTAGGCTTGGTGTAAGTAGGCACGAAAATTTTTTGATTATGGGTGATGACAAGCGGCAGGTTATTTCGGGAACTCCCCCACACTCTCCGCCACCCTTAGCCGAGGTGCTAGCGTGCCGCCCTGTGCTATCGCTGTCATCGAGTGAGCTGTCAGATTAGGCTGGCATTTTGGACTTCACGTCCTGACCAATCACTCCAACATACAACCATAACAAAATGGCGCCCAACGGGGGGCCTTAACTTCTTGAGTACATCAGACCTCTTTACTGGGGACTGAGATTGCTTTGCAGATATGGACATCTGGCTTTCAGCTAATTGTCTGACTCGGTAGTCTCACATCCAGTGGAGATGGGATAACATCAGTACTCGGCTTCACGTGAACCTTCTGTTCGAAAGGGTTGTCCATTCTTCTAGTTATGATACGTTGTGCGCGTCCATTTGTTACCACCATAACAAAATGGCGCCCAACATGGGGCCACCTCAGTTAGACTTCGGTGGTCTAAATATAAATTTTACTGGGGACTGAGACTTTGAGAGAGATGATCATCTGGTGTCTGCTAGTTGATTGACCTCAAGTCTCACATCCAGTAGAAGTTATAGGTGGACCTGAGTCTAATAGGTTTTGTTGAAAATTTTTTTTGTAAAGTAACGTAATATTTTGAAAGTTTTATGGGAAGTCTTTGATATTTTGAATTTTTTGGATTAAAGTAAAGTAACGTTTTTTGAATTTAATGAAAGTTTTTTTGGAAGTTGAAATGCGGCTTTAGGTTTGACTTCGGTCAAGCCTCAAGCCTGAACAGTTGTTGAATTTTTTGAATTTTGTTGATTTTTTTAAATTGATCTTTCCCGCTGGCCTTCTGCCATGGAAATGGTAGGTGGCCTCACAAATTTTTTTGGATTGTGTTCTCGCGGACAATTGTTCTGTTGGCCAACTAGCTGGACAGAGTTATGAGTCTGTGAGACGACTTTTTGGCCTCCAGCTAATTAGTTGACCAGATCCATGACTCTGCCCAGCTGGCGAACTATCTGGACATGAGGATCCGGTGAATAGGAGAGGAAGAGTTCTCTGAGGGTGGGAGTGATGCTGGAGATCTTCAGTAATCAGGAGTTGGCATACTGCTAACTGCCTGGCTGAAGAATCTCTAGTAGCATTCTCAGCCTTTGACAACTCCAACTTGACTTTTTCCAGAGTTCTGTGAGAACCCAACCAAATCTTTCATGCACCACTCACGTCACTTGCCTATATCCTATTTCTGACCTTGGAAGGGAGATTGCGACCTGACCTCTTATGTGGAAGTTAGCTTCGGGAAGTGAGAGAGAAATTGTATGATCTTTGTTAAAGAAATCTTTTTTGAAACGCTTGAATTGTTCTCGTGATCTTTTTTGGATCCTTCGTAATTTTCAGATTTTTTTTTAGATTTTTATTCGACGAGGCTGTTAACGCTTCCCGACATTGGTTTTTGTCTTGGAATTCATTCTTTACACTATCTCGATTTGAGAAGCCTTAATTAACTTTTCGAATCCTTGTTTTCTAAATTTTTTTAATTTCTTCGAACGTTTGGGAAAACTTTTGTCTGAATTTGAGTATCTCGCCCAAAGCCTTCGACTTTAAAATAGTATTTAGCCATCATCACATTGGAAAGAGCGTGTCTCTTCCAAACGTGCAAACTTCTAGAATTTTTTTTTTTGGATAACCATCCTAAACCCTGATTTGACAATTTTTACCTGACTTACGTCTAAATTCTTTATGGCTACAGTGAGGACACCACCTCCAGCGACAAACGGTATGACAATGCTGCCTGAACCATGTTCTATCTGCCGGGACGCAAGCTGGTCAATCGATCGGAAGCCGGTCATGACTGTATGCGAGCATATTTTCCACCAGGCATGCCTGCAGCATTGGATAGGTGAACATTCTAGTTGTCCTATACTGCCGACGTCACGTTACGCAACAGGACTTCAGTGAATATTCTGGTGCAATCCCAAAGAGACCGAAGAAGGTGAAGCCCGCGAAATCGACAAGGCGCGACTCATTGCCAACCTTTGATTTGCCTAACTTTGACTTACCACCCTCAAATCGACGATCCTTGTCTCCAGGAATGCCTGACTTACATTCAAGGACTTTTGTAAACCCGAGTCCTCGACGTGATACTCCAGCGCGCACAGCTCAAGACCACAACACCTCAGCTGCTACGCATGCGCTGATAGCAGGCTTGAGCATAAAGATGGAAGACCTAATAAACCGAGGTCTCCAGCAGGGTTTAAATGTTTCGCGGTCTGAGTTAGGAAACGATATCAGACAACAAGTAGCAGCAGCAATGCCGCCAGCAGACTCCACACGACCTCCTTCGCCCAGAAGCAATCAGAGGCCGTCAAACGATTTTCCTACACGGGGAAGGCAATCATTTAGGAGACCATCCCCACCTTTTGGTCAACCTTTTGGTCAACCTTTTGGTCAGCCTACAAATCAGTCCAGACCGAACTTTATACCACCTCAACCACCTCAACCCCCTCCACCACTATGCGTGTTCCTGCTAATGTAGGATACCGACGATCAGGCAGTCCAATAAGGCGATGGAACCTGACCTATAATGGGAATAACGCAGAACTATCAGTTGACGAATTCATCTTCAGAGTCGAAGCGCTTACGCACTCCGCTCTAGAAGGGGATTTTGGGGTGTTAGTCAGAAATATGCTTACGCTACTGACAGGACCAGCGAAGGACTGGTATTGGTCGGTACTACGCCAAAATCCGTTTCCAACTTGGGACGTCATTAAGATGGGATTGTATAACGAATGGGGGACGCCTAAAGATGATCCGAAGACTAGATTCCAACTGATGTCTAGAAAACAAAAGCCTGGTGGACTGTTCGCAATGTATCACCACCATCTGGGGTTGCTGCGCGATCAGCTACAGAATGCTATGCCAGACCAAGAATTTCTGGAGATTGTCAAGTCGAATCTCTTGCCAGAGATTCAAGAAAAGATATGCTTGCATCCTACTGATACGATAGGACAGCTGAGATCGCAGGTCACGCGCATCCATGCTACGCAGACGTGCATTGCGACAGCTGGCAGTTGGAACCTTTACCGGAACCAACGGGTGCACGAAGTCGACAATTTTTCAACTTTAGCCCCTGAACTGGCATTAGCGACAGGCAATGACAACAGCCTAGGGGATATATCTAGTATTTCGATCAAACACTCTATTGTATGCTGGAATTGTGACCAGTCTGGTCATTTTTATCAAGATTGTAGACAAGAGAGACAAGTTGTGTTCTGCTATGGATCCGGACGCAAGAACGTCTTCAAGCCTGATTGCCGCTATTGCAGACAGAAAAACGAGAGACGGGTCGGGAATACCACCACCTTTTTCCGACCAGCGTCAACGTCGCAAGCAGCAACTGCAACGAACTCTCCAGTTCAAGCTCTGAACAAGGAGGAAAGTCCGCTCCATTAGCAGACACTCATGATAACTCCCTAACATGTCCTCTGATATCATTCAGTGACTCTGGTGATATCAGAAAAACTCCGGATTGTACGATTACTGCATTGGCAGAGGCGGAGAACTTGATAGATTTCTCCGCAGACCTTCAAGCTCCCATTTCCACTTCTGGGGAGCCCACGAAACTATTAGACACTTCTTTGGAAGAGTCTTTAATTTTCGATGTCCCGATAACACCGACAGCACCTTTAGCTGACAAGGTTACTGAGCAGGAGATTTGGCCTCCTGTCATTTCTGTTTTAAAACGGCCACCAAGCTCTGATATGACGAGTGGGCGTGAGCCAGTTTTACATCCGCTGACGCCGTATCATACGCGTCTGCAGAGATATAGAGCAGCAAGAGACCGAATCTTCACCTCGGTGGCGGAGTTAGCTGACATCATGTTTGCTGACTTGGATATGAGACCGAAAAAGAAACGATCAACTGTTCGTTGGCGGGAATACTGTCGACGAATGAAACTAGAAAGAAAAAAACTGGCACAGATTTCCGTGTCGATGCCAGACGACATTCGACCGTACGCCGAAGTAAAGCTGCTCGGGCGAACTGAGAATGGATTACTTGATAGTGGTGCCACTGTCAATATTCTAGGCCAGGGAGCTCTAGAGAAGCTTGCGGAAGCAGATGTCGAATGGAAGAAGTATCAGACACAGGTCCAAGTAGCTAATGGGGCCATGACGACTGTTCATGGTCATGTGAACTTGGACGTCACTTTCCGTGGTAAGACCCATAACGTGCGTTTTTACGTGGTTCCTGGGCTCACACAGGCACTATATCTGGGAATAGACTTCTGGCGTCTATTTGGGTTGGCTCCAGATGTCCTGGGTATAGTCGCAGAAGTGAATCCAAGTGGAATAGCTACCTCTGACACCGACTGCCACGTCCTTTCTAGTTTCGATCTGCAGCGCTTAGAAGCCACAAAACAGCTTTTCCCCTCTTTCGCCTCTTTAGGCCTTGGGAAAACATCATTGGTCACTCACAAGATTGAAACGAATGACGCCGCCCCGATAAAACAGCGCTTTTATCCGATCTCGCCGGCAGTGCAAAGTTTGATGGATGCTGAATTAGAGCGAATGCTATCACTGGGTGTGATAGAGGAGAGCCAGAGTCCTTGGAGCTCTCCCGTTGTTCTGGTAAGGAAGCCTGGAAAGGTCCGGCTTTGTTTTGACGCCAGGAGGGTCAACTCTGTTACGAAGAAGGATGCCTATCCGCTACCGCAGATAGACGCACTTCTTAGTCGACTTCCTCCGGCAAATTACATAACGAGCCTGGACCTGAAAGACGCATTCTGGCAGATCCCACTAGACGCTGATTCCAGAGAGAAGACCGCTTTCACAGTACCTGGTCATCCTCTCTATCAGTACACGGTGATGCCATTCGGCCTATGCAACGCTCCACAAACTATGTGTCGCCTCATGGATAAAGTCATTCCTTTCGATCTTCGTGAGAACGTTCTCGTCTATCTAGATGATTTATTAATTCTGTCTTCAGACGTCGGTACTCATCTCACGCTGCTAGCCCGTCTAGCGGATTGTTTGAGGAAAGCTGGCCTTACTATCAACGTCGAGAAGAGTAAGTTTTGTATCAAGGAGACTAAATACTTGGGATTCATTGTCGGAAAAGGAGGTATGAAAACTGACCCTGACAAAATTTCAGCCATAGTTGACTACCCGTCACCTAAAACTGTTCGGCAAGCCCGACGCCTACTAGGTATGGCGGGATGGTATAGACGGTTCATCCCGAACTATGCTGATTTGACTGCCTCCATTACAGACACTTTGAAAAACCCGAGTCAGTTCAAATGGATACCTGAAGCCCAGACGTCTCTCGATCTTTTAAAGAAGAAACTTACTTCTGCTCCGTTAGTGAGTCCAGACTTCACCAAACCGTTCGTTATCCAGTGCGATGCGAGCCAACAAGGTATTGGAGGAGTGCTGCTTCAACTAGATGACGATGGCCACGAGAAGCCAATAGCCTACGTCTCGAAAAAGTTGAACTCAGCACAGAGAAATTACACCGTCACAGAGCAAGAATGCTTGGCTGCACTCTTGAGCGTGCAGAAGTTCCGGCCCTTCATCGAACTTATGCCGTTTAAGATAGTGACTGATCATGCGAGCTTGAAATGGCTGATGTCTCAAAAGGACCTCAGTGGTAGACTTGCTCGGTGGAGTCTGAAGCTTCAGGGCTTCGACTTCACTATTGAGCACAGGAAAGGAAGCCTGAACGTCGTCCCTGATGCGCTGTCACGCATTCATTGTGACAGCCTGAACACCAATGAAGATCTTGGCCCGGAAGTTGACCTTAGTTCGCCATATTTCAACTCGTTGGAATATGAGGAACTGAGGCATAAGGTTAAAACGACTTCTGGCAAACTACCAGATCTGTGCGTCAGGGATGATTTCGTTTATATCCGGACTGCTCCGAGAACAGGCGATCCTATTCAGGAAGAAGAAGCTTGGAAGCTTTGGATTCCACGAGGGCTTGTCAACGACGTCATTTCAAGGGCTCATGATCCGCCACTAGCTTCACACGGAGGCATAGGGAAAACACTGGAACGTCTGCGAAGACATCTGTACTGGCCACGAATGACAGTTGATGTCAGGAACTATGTAGGCGCCTGTGACGTGTGTAAAGAAACAAAGGCTCCTAATACTATTTTACGACCACCTATAAGAGTCCAGTCTGAGACAGAACGACCATGGCAAAAGCTGTACATTGATTTTCTAGGTCCATATCCTCGGTCAGTAAGAGGAAACGTCTGCATCTTAATAGTTCTTGACCACTTTTCTAAATTTCCACTTCTCAAACCTATGAGAAAAGCGTTTACGCTCAATGTATGCCAATTCATTGAGACTGAAGTGTTTCACGTGTTCGGAGTCCCGGAAATGATCATCTCGGACAATGGAGTCCAGTTTTGCTCGACTCAGTTCACCAGATTACTGGAAAAATGTAGGGTGAAGCACATGCGAACGGCAGTTCACTCGCCCCAAGCAAACGCCTCAGAGCGAGTAAATAGGTCTCTATTGTCGGGGATTAGAGCATATATCAAGAAGGAACACACGAGATGGGATGAGAAACTAAGCCATGTAGCTAGTTCCCTCAGGAGCTCTTTACATCAAGCTACTGGTTTCTCTCCCTATCGAACACTCTTCGGTCAACAAATGATTGAACATGGCAGCTCCTATTCCGTCTTGAGAAGCGTTGGAACTCTTAATGAGCCATTGAGAGTGGACGCAGAAGACAAAATGAGATTGATCCGTGCGAGAGTGCAGGAAAACTTACAACACGCATTCGAACAGGGTTCACGAGCCTACAATCTCAGGGCGAAACCTGTCGAGTTCAAAGTTGGTCAAGAGGTATTTAGACGGAATTTTGCCCAAAGCAATTTCCAGCAGCAGACTAGTGCAAAACTGGGACCGAAATTTGTCAAATGTCGAGTCAGAGCCAAGAAAGGAAATTCCCTATACGAGCTTGAGGATCTGCGGGGAAAACTGTTAGGTGTCTATCACGCTAAAGACATCAAGCAGTGATCATCATTATGAAAACGTCGTCGATACTTATTGTCGTTATTCTTGGTAGCCCTAAGAAGGCATCCAACCAGCTTCACTGGTAAACTATGGGATATCGCGAAGCCCTCCTATTGCCCCGTCAATGGTGGGTGATATACCTGTTGAAATTCAATCTCCTCAGCGCACCTCTACCTCTTATGAGTAGATAACCTTTTATAGTCCCTTCCGGATCGGCCTCATTAGGAGAAAAAAATTTTTTGTCGGTCCAGCTACAACATTTCGTTAATCGTCGGACATAGTAGTACTAAATCTATTCCTGGTAGCCCTACGAAGGCATCCAGCCAGCTTCACTGGTAAACTATAGGATATCGCGAAGCCCTCCTATTGCCCCATCAATGGTGGGTGATATACCTGTTTAAATTCGATCTCCTCAGCGCACCTCTACCTCTTATGAGTAGATAACCTTTTATAGTCCCTTCCGGATCGGCCTCATTAGGAGAAAAAAAATTTTTTGTCGGTCCAGCTACAACATTTCGTTAATCGTCGGACATAGTAGTACTAAATCTATTCCTGGTAGCCCTAAGGAGGCATCCAGCCAGCTTCACTGGTAAACTATAGGATATCGCGAAGCCCTCCTATTGCCCCGTCAATGGTGGGTGATATACCTGTTGAAATTCAATCTCATATTCGGCTGTCAGCATGTCACCACTTCAACGACGCCTTGGAGGCACACCCTTGAACAATCGCGGTCTGGGATCGGAGCGAAATGGTGCTCCGGGAAGGCTTGGCTATCAGTTCTTTGGGTTGCTGATCGCAGGGCTTCCTCAGCATCTCGGTGAGGAAAGGCATAGAGGCATCGACCGGTCGGATTTTTTGGGTTACCGGCCTGTCGATGTAACTTTGGCTTCCCACACGGAGAAGGATGTCGATGTCTGGTCCAAGACTAACGAGACCTCGGGGATGTGTCCTCGATGCGTCATCGATCAAGTAGAGCCCGAGTGATGACGAATACGCATTGGGTCGTGGGTCGAGACACACATTGAGCGCCCGCAGCGATGAGGCTTATGTTTAAGACCGGCTAGCTCAGACGACCATTTTTCAGCGTTGTCTGAACCATGGGTGGCGCAGACCACTCTGCCCTGTTATGGTCATAGCATCTTGCATATAGCAAAATGCTACACGTGCTGAAGCGTGTAGGCCGGCTGTGTCAAACAGAAAAAAAAATGAACGCACCCGAACGAGAGAAATGAATTTCCTCACGCTCAGGTGCCATGACTGACAAGGCAGAAGAAGACCATCGTCACTGTTGTGTCAGATCTTCTCGAGAGGACGTCGAAAAAATTAGAAACGTATCTTTTCTCTAAACATCGAGCACAAAATACATCCTGTAAGTAATTTTAAGAGATTTTTCATTTATGGTAATAATTTCTTTCAATTAGTGAAGGTATTTGACACGACCCCGCCGAAATTCAAAAAGTAAGGCATCTGAATTCCGGCCGCAGCAAAGTCACCGCTATACAATCAGACTGTAAGTCTGCATCATTGACATCTCACATTAGTCGCAGGAGGAGGATAATAATCCTCAGCTTACAATAGCACTCGTTGCGAGGAAATAAAAATCACTGGGCTCTAGTTACAGCCGAAGGCAGCAGGAGGAATTTCCCTCTTTTTCTTTTTGAACATCGAAGCCAAAACAGCTGAAGTTTTATACGCATTTCCCCCATGGAATTATCTTCTGAACTTCGAAAAGGAATCTATGGCACGAGACAAGTAGGCTCTTGATAGGAAGTTTCAATTACTTTAAAATAACTATTTTAATTTTAAGAAGTGCACTCGAAGTGCCAAAAGAAGAATTTTAGCTTCCCTATATCGGTTGTAAACAGCAGGGATGTTTAGTGTTAGTTTCTTTAGGTAATTTGTGAGTATTTTCGAAAACGGCAAGAAAATGATAGATTTTGAAGGTGAGGAAAACAACAGGTTTCGTCTACAATAGCATATGAAATAGAAAATTAGTGACGACAAGCAAACATAATTATACGCATCGCATCAAGTAGACTTCATGACCTTGTGTGGGTTTTTGTTTGGTCTCATGATCGTTGTGACGTGCTCCTCATTATTTCATACATATATATATACGTTATACATATGACCAGTTAACCATTTAGGAGAAATTCACATTTCGTGAATAAACTCAAACAATCAGGTGAGCTGCGTTTATGTCGAGAACGAAATGATAGCGATTCAATTATGCTTATGGTCTGAAATTTACAGTTTTCATTTTTTTTCACGAGTTTAGTGCCAAAATCAGAACATTTGGTTTAATTTCCTTAGCATTAGTTGGAATTTTGAATTTTATAAAGTTACAAATTTATTTCAAGTGCCTTTAGTTGTAAGCATTGCCAAGGTACGAGAGCCGTTAGGTAATTGTTATTTTACTCAGATAGAGCCTCGTTGTGAGAAGACCTACCGAACGTAAAACGAACCTAAATTTTAACTTAAATTTTTACTAGGTGGCGGATGTTGAAGCTTCATCATGCCGTGGAATTTCACCGTGAGTATTATTGAAATATTACATATTGTCTTTTAGTATGTTCATGCTTCGGTTTCGATAATTAAATGCTCGGTAGTAGTCTCTTACATTAACATAACAACAAGAAAAATTTTTTCATTTATAACAAATTACCAAGGTATTTAATTTAATATTAATAATTGTTTTTAATTATATATAAAACATACGAAAAGTCGTATGTTTAAACAAAAAGAAAAAAAAAATTTCTATATAGAGGGAAAAGAAAATAGTGCCCTAATGATGAAGAGATTCCTTTCCGGTACCTCTACATATACATAATCTTAGTTTGATAAAATATTCACGTACTTATATAACTAGTTTAGCGAAATCTCTATCTGTGCCTATTACTTTGAAGTAATGAAATTGTTGTGTACTTACGTGTACGTCTTTATCTACTTAATACTATACTACTGTACTTTTACATAGTTTCATAAGCTAATGGTATGCTTATCGGTACACCTTTTTTTTCCTGTACTCACTTTAAATCAAGTTTTGTAATTATAACGTGAAAATGAATTCTTAGAGGCTTTAATTTCTTCCTTCACTATCCCGGAGCCCTTTCATGTGAAGTTCGAGTGGGTCCGCTCTAATCTCGTTGCAGGTCAATAAGGGACTTTGGACGATTGTGCCACCCAAAGTCAATGGGAGGTTGGGGCTTGGCAAGGAAGGCATGCCATCTGCGCCTTCCATGGAATGCAGGTAAGTGACGTAAGGGTCCCTTCAGGACCGAGTGTGTGCTAGGCTTGGTGTAAGTAGGCACGAAAATTTTTTGATTATGGGTGATGACAAGCGGCAGGTTATTTCGGGAACTCCCCCACACTCTCCGCCACCCTTAGCCGAGGTGCTAGCGTGCCGCCCTGTGCTATCGCTGTCATCGAGTGAGCTGTCAGCTTAGGCTGGCAGTTTGGACTTCACGTCCTGACCAATCACTCCAACATACAACCATAACAAAACATAGTAATATTCTAAGATCCGCCCGGGCCTTCTTTAGCGCGCTAAAAATATTTATTTTCAGAGTTCTGATATTTAATAAGTTTATTGCAACGAGGTTGTTCGAACCAAATCGATTCGAATATATTTTTATAAACAAACAACTTCTGAAAAGAAAGCATGCTGAAAACAAAGCATCAAATTTTTAGTAAACTTATTTCTCATTTGATTACTCTTAATAAAAAAAAAACAGGGAAACAACCCAACAAAGCTATATATTTGTCTTTTACATAACACATTTCACGAATACAATACAAAATTATAGCCTCAACGAGCAGATTAAATTAAAATTATTTCCATTTGTTTAAACCAGTTAGATTCGTGCTAAAAACCATTCCTGAAAAAGTAACATATTACAAAAATGTCATGCTAAAATTGAGTTCTTGAAAGAAAATAAATTCAATCTAATTAAAATTTTCCCAAAAATAGGTACGACATCTAACAAAAGCATGTGTTGTCATGTAGCATACAATGCATGGCACAAATACAATCAGATCAAGCCGATCAATTTGCAACTCTATCATTATCATCATTACAAGTACCATCCAACGGGAGTTTCTTCGCAACGTGATAGAAAAAATATTTTTTGAAAATATAATTCAATTTAACACAGCAGCATGGTTGCTCTAAATTTCTTGTTGCTATGCATTTTTGTTCATTGCTATGAAAATTTTATCGTTAGTACCGTAAGATCACAGCTGCACTGCAAATTCTTGCAATCATGCGCCTCTGCTACTCCATCAGTGGTGTCGTGTGCAAGCAAGGGCTATAAAAACGACAAGCTGACTGATCTCGATCTCTTTTTGCACTTGGCATCGCTTGGGATAGGTTGGCTAGGTAGGGACTAATATTTTATATCGGGTACGACTGTGTAGAGCTTTTATTAACAAATCACTTTATTTTGGGCATTGACCGAAGTAGTCACTTTTACATACACTTTATTTCGGGTCTTTACTGAAATAAAGAATCTTACTTCGGGTTTTGACTGAAGTTAAGACAAGACTTTAATTCGGGTATTGACTGATTTAAAGTATATTGTATCTCGGGTCTTGACTGAGATTAAAATTACTAATATTAACACTTTATTCCTGGTCTAGACGGGAATAAAGAATTGTCCTAATAAAATATTAGAACAAAGGGTCTTAACATTAGCTTAAATCCAACCACCTCAAGTAACTTGTAACATTTTATTATTTATTTATATATCTATTTTATAATAAATTTACTCATATATATATATATATATATCTACATACTACATAATTCGTGTGCATATTTATCAAATATATCAATTCAACTTACTCTATATTTATTTTATAAATATATTGCTTTTTTAGCGATCTTATATTGCAATCTTTTGGCAGTGTTTTCTCTGACCCAAAACTTATATATTGAGTTTTATCTCAATACAACTATTCTTGGAAATTATGCATTACAAATCTGTGTCAATAAGTGTGTTTTCTAGTGTGTGTGGATCTCTGACCTAATTCCTTATATACATAATCTTATCTTACTATAATTAGTGGGCAAAATTAAGAAATAAGTGTCAGTTTATTGAACGTCTTTGCGCTTGTACTGCCACTGTCAGATTTCCTTTTTCTTTTATATTCATTCACTGAAGTACGTCACAGACTATCAGCTGTTTGATCAGCTGTGATATGTCAAAATTTTAATGGGCATACCTTGTTTCTTCTATATACCTTGGTCAAACCCATACTTTGGTTTGGTTGGTTTTGGGCTTGGTGCACTGACGCAGGAAACCCGTGAAATAACCGTAGGGGCACGAAGCAAATATTACTCACAAACTTTTTACCACTGAACTTTTCTTAATTATTAACTTTTTTACGTTCACGTTTGCAAATTAACTAAATACTTTTGAATATATGAAAATAAAAGCGATTGAAATTGCTCATAGGTTGTGCAATTGTGTACAAGTGTACAAATTTATTTTATGTACAAACAATATCAGTCATTGTATTAGAATTGGGTACGCGATATTTTCTCATTTGCATCTCCTTTAGTTCTTACTTCGTTGGTACGGATGAATTAGATTTCTTTTCGTGGCCGTATTTTCAATATCATTGTTAATTTTTTTTATTGTATACATTATGCATAATATTTTAATATTTTTAATATTTCAAAATAATTTTAACTACCTGTTTTTCGAAATATTATCACCGCGCGCTGTATTTCCGTAAAAAAATTGCAAAATTCTTCTTGTTTTAATAAAAAGTTATGGTAAACTCCAAGGTAAATAGAAGACCAGTATTTATTCCCATTGCGAACCCCGTTCCGCCATATTGTCTGAATTTTTCTTTTCCTTTTTTATTAGTGGACGAAAACGTCACAGCACATCAGGTGCTTTGTGTCAAAATTCGCTTTATCTGTTTACCGTGGTTTTATTGAAATTATGCCGAGTTATTTTAAGTCATTTGTGAATTAAAGACCAAGTAAATGTTTCTTGAAATTATGAAGTGCTCTGTGCCTAATTGTAAGAACTTTTTCAAAAAAGACTCCGCAAAGCAAGACGTAAAATTTCATGCATTTCCCAAAGACGCAAAAATGCCAAAGAACTGTTGCTGTTGTTAGTGCAATTTGTATGGCGAAGCATCTAAGGCCGTTTGCACATCGAAAAACGAAAACGAAAACACTAAACCGAAAAACATAAATTTTGTCCTAAACTAACAGAAATTTGCCGCAATACATGTAATAAAATATTGGATATTTCTTCTAATTACAGTCTCAATAAAAAAATATCCATATTAATAGCTTTATTTCAATTAAAATACATTTTTATGTTTATTCGTACGAGAAACAAATTTTCGTTCCGAACTGTCAAGTTATGTTTTCGTTCCATACTAAGTTCCACACACGAACGAATATTCTTTTCGGTCTTACATAACCTCATTTCGGTTTATTTACATTTGATAAAAATCAAGCGCAACTTTTATTCGTTCGTTTTTGATATGTAAGCATAAACGAATTTTCTGTGTGGAACTATTTATTCGTTCGTTTTCGTTTTTCGATGTGTAAGCGGCCTTAGCTTCTGCAATGTTTACACCGGATCTACGGAGGCTTTTTTTTTTATGCCTTAACAGCAATTTAATCTGCCAAGAGTCCAGTGTGGACCACCTCGACGCTGCCGAAATCTGCGTCAAGGCAGTTCTGGCAACGCAGATATGTAGGCAGTAGAACGGATTTTTTGTGGGCAGTAAAATGACATTTGTGAAAAAAATATGGCAGACGTGAGGCTAAAAAAGTGCGATATTGTGAAATTAATAAATTTTTATCAATATCAAACTTGTCTATTAAAAATAAAAATGGGTTAACCCACGACATATGGCGACAAATGACAATGAGCTGCCTTGGCAGAATTTGCCCACTCTTAATTCAACCCATTATCATCGCTGGATTACATTAACAACGCCGACGCCGGCGTGGTCGTCGTCGTCGTCAAACGCCGGGCAAGTTACATTTACACTGGTCGGCACCGCCATACATTAATTTCTCATACGTTTAACAATTGAGTTATTTGCTTGTAATCTCTGCCGGTGTCGTGGCCCAATATCCAGTTGGCGGAATTGTGTCATCACGACTCAAGCTGGTAGCAAGTGTACGGGTAATTAAATCATTTGCAATAGCCACGCATTTTACTTCGCACAGTGAAATGCCTGGCGATTGCGAATTGTTTACTTAAAAACTGTCGCATCCACTGCTGTTTGTAATTAGGCATTGAGTCATGGTTAAGTAATCCACTTTGCATAGTGGAATACTCAGCTGGGCTTACTGTTGTTTACATACGGTATTGGGGTTTCCAGCTGACGGCAGTGATTGACGTAATACTTTGTGATTATAATTGCAAGGTATTGCGCTGGTCACTGGGTCAAAGTCGCTTCCGCCTAGTTGTATAGTGAGGAGCACGGCTGGTTCGGTGGATCAGGTTGCTCAGTTTTTGGAGTAAAATTGAGATAGTTTGTCGGATAAGCTCAAAGTGTGTTCTTGTTTAACTTAGTTTAATCACATAAAGTTTTTATATGTGGATAATGTGTGCATTTTTACTGGGGACACGACACCGGTTTGCAATAAAATTTTAAATAATAATAAAAAAGATATTATTTTCCTTCAAGTCCACATTTTGTAATATAAAATCATTTATTTTCAAAAGTTCAAATATCATTTAATTTTTTCATGTTTTCACATAATAGATTTAGATCTTGCATATTGTCAGCAATGGAGCGCCAGCGTTAAAATTAGGATTAGAGATGGGTCGACGACCACAACGACGACGACGCCGGCGTGAGTAATGTAATGCATTTAATACATGCAGTACTGTCTGTAAATATTTTTGACATAAAACGACGACCACGCCGGCGTCGGCGTTGTTAATGTAATCCGGCCATCAGAGTGTCATTTGTAATCACCGTCTTGCCAGAAAAATAAGTTTGTGTAGACCCGGCGTTAGTGCGCGGCGCGACAACGCGGCAAAATGTTAGAGAACATGTGTTTCCTATTGTGCATCACGCATTGAACGCGGCGCGACAGCGCGGCGAAAATTTTTCCCGCGTAGTCATTTCTAAGGACTGAAACACAATTCAACTTTTCAGCCAGCTTGAGATTTCTTCACAATGGGCGTGTATCTTTTTCCCGCTCCGTAGATCGAACAGTGCTCCGCAGTGCTCTGAGTATTATGGTAGTTTTTTTTATGATTTGTGAAATATCTATTGATAATACAAAATTTGTTATAAAAATAAATGAATAATAATAATAAAGTTATAAAAATAAATAAGGGGTGAAGGAAATATGGAATTTAAAAAAGTATTGTTGCGAGCGTGGCCTTTCGGTTCGTTATTTAAAACACAATATTAAATATTTAATATACAAGTTCTTTATTTAACTCTAATCTTAACAATTCACAAACTTTCAATTAATCAACTACACTTTAATTATCGCTTAATACTGTACTTTCAATTGTCGCAATCTAATTACAACACTTCCGCACGTTATTACTTTCGCTTGTTAATACTGCAATGTCTAAGACAAGACTCTTTTTCTGGCTATGACAACTGTTATATTTATACCCTAGAAACTCTCCAGATTATTCTCGAGTGTTCTATTTTCCAGAAGCTTCTTGACTGTTCTATTCATTCTATTCATTCTATTCCTGAACCTTCCTGTAGATACCATAATCAATTCTCCGAACCTAAAGTCGTTTACTTCTCCATTGCCAGTAGATGTCACCAGTTGTTCTTTCTATTGCACGTAACACTGCCCTCTTCTTAAATTTGTTCGTCCCGAACAACGGGTGGTCCGCGGTCTTGATGCTCGTAGTATTGACACAAGCGGTCCAAATGAACAATTTTATGCTTGCCTCTATTGCCAAGCTGAATCCTGTATACCACGTCATTAATTCTAGTTACTACTGAATACGGTCCTTCCCAGTGTTGTTGCAATTTTGGAGAACGTCCCTTACGTCGGTTCGGGTTGTACAGCCAAACAAGATCACCTTTATTGAATCCTGCTGAATTCGCACGTAAGTCATAGCGGGTCCTCATCCGATTGGCATTTACTGCTAATTTTGTCCTCGTGGCTTCTTGTACATCAGCTCTCCTTTCCAATGGGGCTCTGATATTACACTTATACATTTCCTTTCTGCTGCTATGTGACGGCCCTTTGTAAGAAGCACATACAGTGCATCTGCGACACCACTTCTCCACATCCTCCCGCATATGTAGCCAATAAAACTTTTCTCTTTCTCTCTCTTTGACCTTTGATGCCGGCGGCAAGACTATATGCATTCGGAATGATTTACCGTTAGGTGCCATGAAGAGAATTCCATTGAGCCCAGTTCGATATCTTTGCAATTCCACTCTCCTCTCTTCATCTAGGGATTCCACTCGTCGGCGTTTTCTGCAGTCCCTTTGTAGGTGTCCCGGTCTATTACAATTCCAGCATTGCAGAATACCACGTGTAGGAGTGCTCTGTGATGGCTGCATTCTATTACAAGTATATTCGTTCACCGAAATTTCACTCATTCGTACTGCACTCCGTGAAGCTTGTCTGGCGGATTCATACACTAATGCATAGGCTAGTGCTTCTGCTGTTGATTTCTTCCCTGCTATCCTTAATGCATGTTGTAAGTTTTGATCTACAATAGCGTTCACAAATGCTTCCGTCGCCACTTCATTGAGAAAATCCGCATTCACGCTGGAGAATGAAAGATGAGCTAATCTTTCCACATCAGCCTGCAATTGTTGTAGTGATTCGCCATGCTTTTGAATCCTGTTGCGTAACTGTAGGCGATATACTTGCTGCATGTGCTCATCTCCGTAACGTAATTCTATCGCCTGTACTAATGAAGAGTAATCACGTTGATTTTCAATTGGTACAGTTTGTAAGAGTTCTGACGCAGGAGCTCGAAGTGCTAACACCAAAGCTATAGCTTTGTCTTCATCATTCCATCCATTTACCTCTGAAGCTGCCTCGAATTGTCTCTTGAAGATATGCCATGAATTTTGTCCATCAAATATTGGAGGTTTCATTCTACCTGCGCCAGATATTTCAGCTTCTACGTTTAGAGGCTGACAATGCCTTATTCTTTCCAGATCTGCTTTAAAGTTATCAAGCTGTGCCGTGACATTTTGTTGTACTCCCGACACTTGTTGTCGAACTTCCAACACTTCCTGCTGGATTTCTTCAATTTTCACATTTTGTTCGTCTAATGAACATTTCAGAAAGATCTTCTGTTCCTCCAAACAAGTTTCTAGACAATTCTGCAGAGAATTCTTTTGTTCAACAAAAGCATTCTTTTGTTCGTCCATAGATTTCTTCCGCTCATCTAACCGGGATTCCAGAGAATTCTTTTGTTCCTCAAAAGCATTCTTTTGCTCATCTAAACGGGATTCCAGAGAATTCTTTTGTTCCTCATTGGAATTCTTCTGTTCATCAAAACGGGCTTCCATAGATTTCTTTTGGTCCTCTAGAGAATTCTTTTGTTCGTCAAAACGGGCTTCCATTTTGCTCATTAAACCACTCAAAAGCTGTTCCATTTTCATTGTAGGCTCTCTTCAACTTCGGTTTCTTCCAAGTTCTCTTCGAAAACAAATGTTTCAGGATTCTTTCCTTCCTCTATCAAAGCTTGTCTGAGTCGCTCGACCAGCACTTACTTTGCACCTGTCGTTTGTAAAGACAGGTTCCCTAACTCCTCTTTCAAATCCTGCGTTCGAAGCTCCTCGAATTTTCGCCCCATTACTTTAGTAATTCACTTAAAGTTGAATATAAATTATTTTCCAGAACTTTCGAAATTTAACACAATTTCACAAAATTAATCACAGTTTGAATTTTTAAGTCAATTGCCACCACTTTATTTCGCGAATTTATTTCACTTCTGACACCAGTTGTTGCGTACGTGGCCTTTCGGTTCGTTATTTAAAACACAATATTTAATATACAAGTTCTTTATTTAACTCTAATCTTAACAATTCACAAACTTTCAATTAATCAACTACACTTAAATTATCGCTTAATACTGTACTTTCAATTATCGCAATCTAATTACAACACTTCCGCACGTTATTACTTTCGCTTGTTAACACTGCAACGTCTAAGACAAGACTCTTTTTCTGGCTATGACAACTGTTATATTTATACCCTAGAAACTCTCCAGATTATTCTCGAGTGTTCTATTTTCCAGAAGCTTCTTGACTGTTCTATTCATTCTATTCATTCTATTCCTGAACCTTCCTGTAGATACCATAATCAATTCTCCGAACCTAAAGTCGTTTACTTCTCCATTGCCAGTAGATGTCACCAGTTGTTTCTTTCTATTGCACGTAACAGTATTCACATTTTCAATAAGAATTGTTTGCGCTCTATTGGTATTACTGACGGATTGCTCCAAGTGCTCCGAGGATTATCTACGATTATTTAGAGCACTCTGAGCAATAATAAAGATACACCTTAAGAGCGCTTAGAGAGTACTCTTAGGGTCGTAAACACCAACGAGGATAATCCTATTTCTTGTGTAAAGATTATTTCTATCCGAGAATAATCCTGCTTGCTTTGGTCGTAAACACCAACTTGTGTAAAACAATGAGTTTTTTGCATATGTGGCATTACTTTCGGATATTTTCGGTATGTAGAAATAAAGGAGTATTATGTTTTAAAATAAGAAATGTTGAATAAGCAATATAATGAACAAAATTAATTTAATTTTCAGTTTTGTTTTTTACATAATATTAAAAAAAAATTTAGTAGAGAAATAATTTAAGATCAGTGCAACTAACCGAAATATCATTGCCACGAAAACGCGTTATTTTTGTCGTCTGCTGTAATTGTCACTTAAATTCAAATTTTGCTCATCCGTCATATATTCGGAATAATCCTCGAATAGAAATTTTACCCCCGGAAAATCTCGGATAAAATATTACACCGGTGTAATACGATGTATTAAATCCCGAGTTATCTTGGTTGGTGTTTGTGCATTACACGTGAATATGGATTATTCTGGTTGGTGTTTACGGCCCTTAAAGTAAATAAAGATACAAGAAATCGGTGATCGAGCGGTCGGGGTGCTCTGAGCAGAATAAAGATACACGCCCAATGTAAATCAATATAGAATTGGAGCTTTAACTTTATTGACAGCTTCAAGCTGGCTTGACCGCCAACTTCAGGGTATTTTTAATGTTGCAAACTGTGCGAATTTCGATTATCAGATGAGAATGGCTTCTGCTGACACATTTAAAAAGTAAACAGCTACCAAAAATATTAAAATTGAAGAAAACTTATATAGTGAGTAAAAGATAAGCAGTTCCTGCGGACATAAAAAATCTCAGTATTATTTTTACATTTAATTGGTACATCTCGAAACTATCCAAAAAAGCATGAATTTATAGTAATTTTGATAAATCGGATGCATTCACTGTTGTTCCTTAATAAAAGTTCTCAACATAAACAAGTTAGAGTTGCAAATATCAAAAACGCCAGTTGTGTTCAATTCGGCTTTTTCAGTCAGTTTTAGCAGTGATATTTCAAAATAATTTTCCACACTACAATTTGAAGCAATACAACTGCATTGGCCACGGGTTTTCGTATATAGATAAGCCGGTGTCGCTCAACCCAATATCAGCCGCTCATGAAAACAAGGTAATTTGCCTGTGGTGAATTTTACATTGATGTTCCATGATACTTTATTCTATCCAAGAAGCTCCAACACAATTGTACTCGCCACGGGAAATCGATTAAAAGCAAAACCCTTGAGAATACGTCCCAAGCCATAAAACAGAGATCTATATGTGTGCGTTCGGAGTCCGTTCTCTAAAATGTTCTATATTAATGCTTATGGAAAAGTGTCAAACATTGACTTTAAATATGCTATAGAGCCTAAACTATTATCCATACAGGAAAATAGCCTTCTACTAACTTACAGCTTGGTTCCTTACCTTCCCAAAGGCTACACTTACTATATACCTTACTTAACCAAATAATAAAGTAGTTTTGATTACAAAGTAACCTTAAGGCTTAAACACAATTGCGACGACAGAGCGATAGAACGACAGACGACAACGAATATCTCGCTGCGAAACAGGCATTCGAAAAATTGGGAACACAATTGCAACGACATGCGATGAGCGACGATTGTGAAAGAAGAAGATATTGAAATTTTATTTGTTAAATGTTTCGAAAGAAATGCAATGAACCAAAGTGTGGAAAAAAACTGAATATGCGGAAATTAAGTAAATTAAATGCTTTAAAATATCCATCCAACCCTTGTCTTTTTTGTCCACTTGTCTTGCCTATCTTGTAAACTATAAATTATTTTATGGATTTCGCATTTCCTCTATCTATTTTTCCTCAAAGCTCATTATTTTAAAATTACCGCGGCGTGCTACCACCTAAAAAAGACAAAAGTGAATGTCACAACCATTTCATTCGATTAATTTTGTTGGTAGGACTGCAGCGACGACGGCAAAATTAAGGCTTAAACACAATTCCGACGACAGACGACAAACGACGACGATATATCGCTGTCAAACTTCTAAAAACACAGCATCTTATGCGAATGCACCAAATTGCGACGACCGACGTTGAGCGATCGACGACATTATCGCCGGAATTGATCAGTTTCTAATTTTACCGTCGTCGCTGCAGTCCTACCAACAAAATTAATCGAATGAAATGGTTGTGGCATTCACTTTTTTTCTTTTTTAGGTGGTAGCACGCCGCGGTAATTTTAAAATAATGGGCTTTGAGGAAAAATTGATCGAGGAAATGCGAAATACATAAAATAATTTATAATTTACAAGACAGGCAAGACAAGTGGACAAAAAAGACGTGGGTTGGATGGATATTTTAAAGAGTTTAATTTACTTAATTTTCTCATTTTCAGTTTTTTTCCACACTTTGGTTCATTGCATTTTTTTCAATATAATATAAAATATTCTTGATAAAAATCTCTTTTTAAAACGCTCGAAACATTTAACAAATGAAATTTCAACATCTTCTTCTTCCACAATCGTCGCTCATCGCCTGTCGTTGCAATTGTGTTCCCAATTTTTCGAATGCCTGTTTCGCAGCGAAATTTTCGCTGTCGTCTGTCGTTCTGTCGCTCTGTCGTCGGAATTGTGTTTAAGCCTTTAGAAACTGATCAATCCCGGCGATAATGTCGTCGATCGCTCAACGTCGGTCGTCGCAATTTGGTGCATTCGCATAAGATGCTGTGTTTTTAGAAGTTTGACAGCGATATGTCGTCGTCGTTTGTCGTCTGTAAGGAATTGTGTTTAAGCCTTTAAGCGGGAGTTAGGCGTGAATTACAATTACGACTTCGACTTCGGCTTCGACTTTGCTCAAATGGTAAAAACATGTCGCAAGATACAATTGCAACTTCGACTTCGACTGCGACTCCGACTGAAATTAAACTTCGCTCAAAGTGCAAAGTTGGTGTTCGCTGCGGCCAACTTCAGTTCAATCGCAGAAGTCGGGCTTCTGGTTTGTTCAAGGAGTTGAAGATTTAATTTAATTACAAATTTCACCTTAGCGTTGACTTCGACTTAAAATCAAGTCGCAGTCGACAGATCAGTCGTAATTGTATTTCACGCTTTACCATTTTACGCTCAATACCTCTCAGCTGAGTGATAGTTGCATTTGTGTATGTGCAGCCGAGTCCGAATATGTAGGCAGCCCACTGACTTATAACAATGGACTGAGCGATTTGCTATTTCATGTGGCACAAAAAATATTGTGTTTCTATATATCACCGTTAGAGCACTCTTTAAAACAATTATGTAAAAAACATGTAAAACTCAACCAATCAGATGAAATTTTACACACGTAAATCGAATTTAATTAAAAAAATATATTTTCTTATGCTCAAGTGATATTTTAATCGCTTATAAGGAATTAAACTCATTCCGACTTTAATTTTCAAAAGTTATTCTTAACTGAATCCTGCTTATGGACAAGAGAGACGGAGCATGGTAAACACCAAGGTATATGGAAGAAACAAGGTATGCCCATTAAAATTTTGACATATCACAGCTGATCAAACAGCTGATAGTCTGTGACGTACTTCAGTGAATGAATAAAAAAGAAAAAGGAAATCTGACAGTGGCAGTACAAGCGCAAAGAATTTTGACACATTACAGCTGATGCCCTGTGACGTACTTCAGTGAATGAAGAAAAGGGAAAAAGAGTTTTAACAAAAATGGCGGAACGTGGTTCGAGTCGGGAATACCTTGTCTTCTATATACCTTGGGTAAACACTATCTTTACCTTATTCCTTCTGCGGTGATTGCATCTGTAGCCAACCTAAAAACATCAAATGGCATAAACAAATGTTCCAGAATGCAATATTTTGTGTTGGCAGCTCTAACTCTGCCATAGGGCGAAAGAGAGAACTATAAAACTTGTGCCATGCCTTCCTATAGGAAAATGAAAATATGCTCCGTCCATTGTTATAAGTCAGTGAGGCAGCCACATTCGATATCATCAGCCCACGGCATGCCATGACGGCACAGCGACATTACAATGATTACTCAGCTGAGAATTTTTGTTTGAGGAATCGTAGTCATTTGGTTAAGTTAAATTTTTTTCAATAATTTTGTTAGAAAAGGTATGAAAATTTTATTACTGTTCGGAAGATAACAAAGCAAGTTTAAGATTATCAGAACACCATTTTTTCGTATGAATTGTGGTTTATGACGGAGGAGCTATTCAAATCAAACTTTTGTCAGTTTTACATAAGAACACTGCAAATATTTTAGAATGTAAGGACTTTAGAATGTTGGGCCTCGCATGTGGTAGGGAGGGAGTCTGTTTCATGGCTTGTGAAGTATTCTCGAGGGTTTTGGTAAAAGCCTATAAGAAATCTCAAATACATATAAACTGGCAACGGTTTCTTAATAAACCTAACTAACACTGTTAAAATGGCCAAGGGATGGGATTAATCAGCTGTTCAAGAAAATAAACAAACCAAACAGTTGTCAAATATAGTTGCTGTATCGCGTTTTTTATATATTAATTGCTAATAAATCTTATTAATTAAAAATTGTTAATTTTATAAGATAGGTTGCAATGACAATTAGTGAAAATTTAAAGCCCGAAAGAGTGCCTAGTTTGTGAAATGAAACTCGGAAAGTTTAAATTTTATAAATGATAAAAATTTGTGCATTTACCTTACGTCTATTATATGTGATATTTACACCTTTAATATATATCTAGCGGATAGAGGTAAACCTATTGGTTGCTTTTAAAATTAAAGAGCAATCTTAGTTTTACTTTTCCTCGCAAATTTGTTCAACATAGGTGCTGCAAGACTTATTTTATAATTTGTTGAATGTGATTAATTAATTAACAATGGATACTTCTGTGATAAAAAGGTTGCAAGTAATGCAGTAATGAAGTTTAGAGAAAAATAAGTCGGAAAAAGTGATGAAATTGGGGAAGTTTTATATTTTATATGTAGTCATGGAGTAAATCTGTTGGTTGCTTATAAATTAGAGAACAATCGCAAATTTGCCTTTACTCGAAGATTTTATCAACAGGAGTATGATTTAATGCCTACTTTAGACAATAATTTGAAGAAAATATTATAAATTTTACTTGATGTTTACATCATATCATATAGGGATATATGTAGGTATGTACTTATGTGGTGTCTGCATTCTGCAAATCTTAAGAATTTCCGTTAAGAGAAGAATAAATTTGGCGGCAAATTAGTTGTCAAACAACTTTGAAGTAGCAGGTATTGTAAATTTTTAAGAATTTAAATAACAATAATTAATAATTTTCTTTAAGTGAAGTTTCGAAAAACATGGAAACTAAGAAGTGTGCTGTAGGATGCAGCAGCGCGAAACACTTATTTAGTGTACCGGGAGATAATATTTGGTAAGAATACACATACTCTTTATGTATGCTTTTAGTAAAATATTATGTAAAAAGCAATTAAATTTCTTTTTAAAACGCATTATGTTTAAAATTAAGAAAAATATATACCTAATTATAATATCGATGGATGCTTCGATTAAAAATTTTGATACAGCTTTTTGTTTTAAACTCTTTAGATATCTGTCTGTTCTAGCTTAAGGTAAACATATATGCTGGCGTAATCGTTTGCCACAGTTATGTGTTTAACCATGCTTTATTAAGTTTATATTCGACTTAATCATCTTCTTTCTAATATTATATTTTAGCTTTATACACATATGAATTGTTTTAAGCTCTGGAATTTTGTCGACTCATACAGCACATAGGTTTGCTTAAGTCTATGTAAATTAAATATGGACTTTATTGCTTTGTTTAATAATATAGCATCTAGTTCACTAAGCTATTGTTACATTGTGACCAGTTAATTATATTGCAAATAATTATTGGTAGCAGAGATGTATTGCAGATTAAGATTCTCGTCTGGCGATTAAAAAACTCCCTTCGCGTGATTCTTTTAAGTGGTGTCACTCTTTTCTTCACATATGTATGTGGGTTGTTGTTTCCAAGTCAGTTTATCATCCATTATCATTCCAAGATATTTTATTGAGTCAACCCTTCAGATATTTTATTGAGTCAACCCTTTAATGAATTCTCCTTCCACTTGCAGAACAGTGTCCAACTTTTGCTTGCATCTCTGTTGAAAAATCATGTAGCTTGTTTTCGATGTATTTTTTTGTAAGTTTATTTCCATATAGCCATCTTTTGTATCGTATTATTACCCTCTGTAAACTATCGCCATCTTTCCACTGTACAGCACCAGCGTATCGTCAGCATATATATAATATTCCGCAACCAACCCAGCTTTCATTAAATTTTGGATGTATAGAGAGCAGAGGAGCGGCCCTAAAATTGCGGGAATCCAGTACTCATCATTTCATTATCACTATAACTGTTTTCCACTTTTGTACAACGCTGTCTTCCTTGCAGATGATTTCTTAGAAACTGGTTTGCATTTCCTTTAATTCTCAATTCGCTTAATTTTTCTATTAATACGTTATGATCTACAGTTTCAAGCGCCTTCTTCTAATACTCTAATAACATTATATATATATATAATAACAAGCATGGCTGAATATAAGGACTGCGCCACCTATCACACAGGAAAGGAGTGGAAGTATGTGAAAAACACTTCAGGAAGGAGATGTTAGGACCCAGCGGGGGACGTCTGGTACCATGGGCAATGCCAAATCCACCTCACGAGGTATAATTTAAAGTATATTTCTTAGATTCTTTTAGTTATTTCTTTTTCATTTTGTTTTTAATTTATATTTTATTATTTTTTTCACAATTTCAATATACAAAAGAAGTTGTCAATTTTTCACATTTTGTTATATTAGACTTTAGATTTTCAGAAAAAACCATCAGACTTGCAGCTTAGTAGGATTGTAGACTTAGATTTAGGTTATTGTACGGGTATAGGTAAGGAAGAGCTTTTTACTGAGCTCCAAGCTTCTCCTATCGCTCTTCCTAAATGCAGTAATTTTTGTGAAGACAACAGTCAGAAAAAATTGAATTTGGCAACTTCATCCACTTCGAAGGATATGCCACAATTCCAGTCAAGTGTACGCTTAGATAGCATAATAGACAGTAGCTATTTATTAGATGAAAGTGTAGTTATGGGTATTCACCCTATTGAAAACAACAGTAGTCCAATGAAAGTAACCCGCAATTATTTGGAAGAAAACGATTTTCTAAATGTAGTAAGTTCGGGATCTTTTTCCACTCCAAGGACAATCCCAAGTCTGCGACTCAGTATAGGCTCAGATAGAATAATAGATGATGTAGATATGGACGAGCTTGCGACCGAAACTCCGACTTTGAACACAGCTCCTCCGGAAATAAACAATGATTCTGTGGAAGATTCCCGCAATTATTTGCAAGAAAATTCTTTTGCCAATATAGTAAGTACGGGAACTCCCTCTACTTCAAGAAAAGCATCCCAAACTCTGAAATCTCTATCCCATGCCACACCCCGAAAAGAGAAATTAAGGAAAGAAATAGCTGGATTGAAGAATGAGGCCGTGAAAACAAATAATTTGATAAATCGTCTCCAGAAGGAAAAGAAATCCTAAGAGCACTTCATTAAACGTTGTAACGAGGTTCTTCCCAAAGAATTAGCTGAAATTGTAGAAGCTAATATTACGAATAAGGGTAAAACGAAGCAGGCCTGTCGTTACAGTAATGAAATGAAAGATACTTCTTTAATGTTTAACTTTTTGTCGCCAAATACATATAAATATTTCAGTGAGAATATTAGTACTCTACCCTCAAGTAGTACGCTAAAGCGGTTTACTAGAAAGTGGCCTTCATCTCCTGGGAACATGGCGTTCAATTTAAAAGCTATGCGACTTAAGTTTAATCAGGTATCGGATTTCTCCAAGTATTGGTAATTTGCATCGATGAAATGGGTTGAAAAAGCTATTTGTGTTATAATCGAAGCAAAGGAGAAATAGTAGGATTGGAAGATAACGGACGTGTTTAGACCGATAAATTCGCTCGGAGTGCGTTTGTTATTATGGTTCGTGGACTTTGTGAGAACTGGAAGTTTCCATTAGAATATATCTTCGTAAATTCGTCATGTCCACCATTAGAAGCCAAAAGATTGATTATTGAAGCAGTAAGAGGGTTGAGAGAAATTGGCTTTCATCCCATGGCTTTAGTTAGCGATATGTTTCCAATTTTCAGGTTTTATCAAAATTGCTAGATATTAGCCCTGAAAAAACCACCTTCACGGTTGACGGACAAGATATGTTTTATTTCTTTGACACTCCTCATTTAGTGAAGCTAGTTAAAAATAATTTTTCGAAATATGATGTTGTTTTTGATGAAGAGAAACGTGCTTCATTCAAGGATGTCAAACAATTTTATAAAATGGATAGTGAAAATGAGTTTAGGCTTGCACCAAAATTGACTGGCGCTCATATACATATATCCAAACAACTTTCAGAAAATGAGTGTGAAAAATTCTGCTCAAGTACTAAGCCATTCAGTTGCAGCTGGAGTATATACACTTGTTGCCGGAAAAAAACTCTCTGCAACTGCTTTGGATACGGGAGAATTTATCAAGAGGATGGATTACCTTTTTGATATGTTCAACTCATCCAAACATTCTGAAGCGAAAGAAATGAGAAGACCGTTTATCGGAAGTGAGCAGCAAATTGCGTTTTTGAATAAAGCTCGAGATTTTATAGGTGACATTAAGTTCTTAGATAAAGATGACAAAAATGTCACAAATTCTATTAACTGTCTCAAGGGTTCGTTGATAAATATTAAAATTCTTTCCAGTTTATGGGATTGCCATCAAAAGGTAGGATTTACACAGGGGGCAATAATCGCCATCCTACTCCCTTGCAATTTTCTGTAGCCTTTAAGAAATTGTGAGGAATCAAGTTTTTAGAAATTTCTAAAACAGGCAACTGTGAGTACGAAGAAGATTCTCAAGGAATCCCTTTGCTATCCGCGTCATTACATCTGCCTGATACACCTTGGATCTTAGCAACGTCTCCCATGTCTCCGTGTCCTGCAGTTCTCCCTACAGATTACAAAGTACTGGACTATGCAGAAGAGAACGCGATAACTTATGTTGCAGGATATCTTTTCAAGAAATGTAAGGAATGACATGTGTGTCCCACAGATTTCACAGCGGAAGGTAATACAAGTGGCCACGTTTTCTTTAAGTTTAAACAGTACGATAACGCCCAACTAGTAATTCCACCAAAAGAGTTTGTAGATTACATAAAACGGTTGGAAGAAAGTTTAAACTCGTCGTTTCAACAATGTTTATACAGAAGGTATTTCGATTCTTCTATTTTTGATATTCTGTCAAATGTAGAACAAGATAAATGTTGCGATCAATTCGACAGCATAAAACTCTTGTGGTTGTTTATTCGGTTAAGAATTTATTATAAAATTAAATTTTTAAATAGACAGCTAAGAAATCCGGACAAGAGACATAAATTGATTTCGGTTAGAAATTTATAAAATATTAGTTCATATTTAAATGATGTATAGGCTTTGATTGAATTCAGTTAGAAATTTATAAAATAGTAGCTCATATTTAAGTTAGGTATATGTAGGCTTTGAATCAATCAATCTGGGACTTCTAGTATATATTCAAATGTATAGGTAATTAGCTGCAAGTCACAAATGTCGAGAAATAGTATTATGCATTCATTTTGTGGCATAAATTTTTGGTGGCTTAGTGGTGGTGCGCTGCACTTACTAACCAACCAATTTATTTTTCTTTATGTGAGGCCAGAGTTCTAATTATAAGGTGAGGGGATCCAGCGGAAAATGGAAGCATTTCGGATGCATTCCGAAAGCATTTTATGAAAGGTATGGACGTAATACGCTCGCGTACCCAGTTCATTTCCTTTAAAGCATTGATATCTCACGACGGGAAGGTATATAAGGTCGCTTGTACAACTTGTCTCTGCATGACCTGTAAAGTGAAAGGAAGCCTTCTTTTTTAGTTCATTGGAAGGTGGGATCAAGCATTCCTTATCAATTCTTTGGAAGGTGAAAAGAAGCGTTACTTTTAAATTCTTTGGAAGGTGAAGAGAGTAATCCTTTTAAATTCAGTGGAAGCATTCATTTTGCCATTTCATTACGCATGAATTTTCCGGAAGTTTGCAAAAAACCGTCCAATTTATACTCTTAAGGTGTTTTCACTGAAAGGTAAAGGGAGGAACTTTTCCTGCTATCTTAGAAAAGGGTAGTAAATAAGCACATCTTCGATTATTCGAATCTGGTACTTAAATGAAAATAATCCATATCTTCTAAAATAATGCACAAATCAAAATATTTTCCATCTGCACTCACTATTACTTCATTCATTGTTCTTAGAAGAACAATGAAAATATAGCCGCACAAATTTCTATCTCTTTTGGATAACAACACGAATGAATATATCTATTCATTACCTCTGCCTTCTCTAAACATTCTCTGAAAGATACATAATTCCCCTGACACACGATGATATACACTCGAGACTAGACACGACGTAAAATCCAGTTTCTGTATCGAGTGTGTATCAACCCATGGTACATGGAGTTTATACACGGTTGATACACGTTCTTGAAGTAGCAAAGAAAATTCATCATTTGCATATGATCTATACGCACACAAGCTAAGTACATGCGTCCATATGTAGTAAAACACTCATGTATCATCCGAGTTTAAACCCTCTGTACCTCATATTCTATATTTTTTACTAGATACAAGGAATTGTTTCTAAATTGAGTTATTTAACTTTTTCAGTTTGCATTTTTAGGAATCGAAATTTGGTGTGCCCCTCACATTAGGCTGAAATACACTTGCAAAGTACAGCAAGGCAAAACGGTAGTATAGGCAGTATTAGAGGATATGAGGAATTGATTCATTCTGCGTGTGGCTGGATACCATTGAAATCATTGAAATCATATTGAAATAATTGAAATCATATTGCACCAATACCAGATTCAAATTATATTAATCGCATTCTGCATTCCAAAAGTCCGTAATCTGTATCTTCGGTGGTTATGATGAGACATGTCCACCCCCCCCCCCCCCCCCCCCTTAGCATATATGTATGCTTGTGCTACCGCCTTGTCGTAGAAAGGGGCTTAATGCACGTTTAATTAAATAATAAAATATAATATATGTGCAAACTAAGAGTACCGCAGTGTTTACAAAGACACCCTTATTATGGATCAGATATCCGCTCAACATTTATGCCAGAAGGCTTATCGCATGCGAAAGAAGAGCATTTGTTCGAATTAGCCTATGATGGCTTTTTGAAAAATAGACATATGGAGTGTACTTTAACATCATTCTGGTTGCAAATGAAACATGTGCATTCACTTTTAACAGAGAAAGTCCCGAAATACATCTTGCCTTTCCAACCTCATATCTATGTGAAGTTTTAGTGGGAGCAGTTTCCGTGGTGGAAAACAGCTGCCACAGTCAGGGCTTGTTATAATCTCACTTGCAAGTATTGTTGAAGTAGTTTCGATGTGCTATCATAGTGTAGTGGGTGCGATTGTGAAAACAGCTAGAGCAGGTGAATAACTCCAGTGCAGGTAGGTTCTTATTGAAGGTTAGTGCTACCCTACCGGTGATGAGTTGTTGACGAGAGGTCTGTGGAAGATGTCTGGATAGGGTCCAGTACCACAGTTGAAACGGTTGTGTTGAGGGGCCGTTTAGCAACCTGGTTTTTGATGCTGATCAACAGTGGAAGCAACGTGACCTCATCATAATACGGATGCGTGACGGATACAGTCTGTTACTGTATACGGTATATTTACAGGCAGTACGCTGGTGTACCAACCGCTTGAATAAATGCCAAAATTATAAATGGCTAAGAAGACGTCTTGGGAATACCTATAAGAAAGTTTATTTGACGGCATAGGCATATGACCCATGAATAGAGATATGGAAGTATAGTCTGGACTCAAGGTTATCCCAATGATAACCTGAGCGGGACCAAATGTTGAATCCCTATGCGTCGGGAGTGCACCAGATAGATGAGAATCCGGGCTGACCACCGATCTTCTATTAGGAACTTAACCGAGTCGACCCAGTGTCGCTACGGTTACTTCGGCGACGGTAGTCGTAACGACTTTCTATTTAACGTGTCTGCGGGCTTCGCTGCTTAACGTCCTCAAGTATAGCATGAACTAAATTCCAGGTACCTCTGAAACAAAGATTATCTTTCCTAAAAGGATCATTAATTAAAAAATGCTTCCCGTGTTAATCTTCTGATTTCTTCATTGCGCACAGAAAAAGGCTAAGTAAAAAAACTGAGAAACTTGTTCTCTGACTGACATCTGAACAATAATTGATTTTTTTACATTTTATTTCCAGCCTACCTAGCTATGGCTCTCTACGTTCAGCAAAGTATCGCTAGCAGTGAATTTTATAATGAACCTAACACGGTTTACACGGTGATTTGTCCAGAGTTTGGAAATGACAGTAATTACTCAGACGTGTCGCCACATATACTCCCCTGCCAGCAAAACCTTGGGTTTTAGCGCTATCTAAATCGCTGTGGTAGTCTTGTGGCTCTTCCAGCTCGAGTGGTTCGTGGTGGCATAATTGTTGTGCCCTCAGGCATGAATCTAATGCGACGCATCGGTACGCCCGACGAAGATGCCGACTCGGCGTGTAATGATGTTGGCACATTGAAGTCTTCCAACACTGGCCGGAAACGTTCCTCAATGTGCGCCTGGTGTACCGGAGAACTTTCAGTCGCTGTCTGAACAGATTCGGTCGGCAAATTATTTTGTGTTGCACTGGAGCTTGATGAGCGAACAAGGCTTTCGTCAGCCATTTCATGAGTTGCAAAGTAGGGTTTTAGTCGATCGATAGAGGTGTTAACTTCCCTGTTTTTGATTTTGAGGATGAAGAAATGTTTTGAACGTTTGATAATTTTGGACCTTCGTATGGTGGTTGAAGTGCTGACCGTACAGTGTCTGTTCTTAGGAAAACATGTGAGCATTTAGCTAGGTCTTTAAATACAAAAGTAGATTGCCGAGAGTGATTTGTTGGCGGAATGGGTCTGATTTCAGAGAAAAGGTTACGTAGTGACACAACAAATTGATTTTGAGGCTGATACCTGCCATTTAGTAGAAAATCGCCCGGAATGCGTAAGCTTTCTCCATACACGAGTTCCGCAGGGGTAGCGAGAAATTCCTCCCTAAAAGCAATTCGCAAACCTAATAACACGAAGGGTAAGGTTTTTGTCCAGGACTTCTCTTGGTATGACATCAGGCAAGCTTTAAAAGTCCAGTTCCATCTCTCCAGGAATCCGTTAGCCTGAGGGTGATAGGCTGTGGTGCGATTGCGACGAAAACCTAATTTTTTGGAAAGTTCGGAAAATAAGGAGGATTCAAATTGTGCACCTTGATCTGTAATTATTGTCCTGGGGACACCAAAGCGAGCTATCCAGACTTGACAGAGTGCGGTTGCGACTGTCTCGGCGCTAATGTCTGGCCATCGAGTAAACCTGTCGATAATTGTAAGGCAATATCTGAAATTTTGTGACGGAGGCATTGGACCTACAATGTCTATATGTATGGTTTCGAAACGCCCCGAGCATTCGCTAAATGTGCCCAGAGTATTTTTGCAGTGTCTAGATACTTTACTCCTTTGACAAGCTAAGCAGGACCGTGTCCAGGAATTGGTATCCTTGTTACTGGACGGCCAGAAGTACCTAGACGTGACCATTTTGTTGGTTGTACGAATGCTAGGGTGATACAAATTGTGCACGGTTCTGAACACTTGGGTTCTGAAAGACGTGGAAATGAACGGTCGTACTTTTGTTTCCGAAACTTCGCAATATAATTCTGCATTCGAGCCAAAAATCGGGAATTTTTCGAATTTATATCGAGAATTTTGAAGAAGGTGTTGAAATTCAGTATCCTGTAATTGTGCCTCGGCTATAGCCTCAAAATTGATTGTACTTTGAAGTTGAATTTCGTCGACTCTTGACAAAGCATCAGCCACTATGCTTTCTTTACCCGGCACATGCCTGATATCGGTAGTGAATTGACCCACATAATCCAAATGCCGTAATTGACGTGGAGAAGCCTTCTCCGGATTTTGCAGAAATGCATATTGTAAAGGCTTATGCAGGCGCGTATCCACACCTGTAGCCTGGCGGGGGGTCACAACTAAAATGTTCGAGTGGTTGGGGAGGGGGGGGGGGGTTGAAAAAGTAGGAAGAAGTCCCTTTAAAATTTTTATGAATATGGACATAAAATGTGAAAACGCTGATTACATGCAAATAAACGGAAATGGCAAACGATTCATTTTCATAAATAAATGAGAAGGAGCGGACTTTTCAGGTTTTACTCTCATAATATGCTCCCGCGTTTTTGTGAAAACCGATTTTTGCTGAAATATTGTGAGAAATATCCAATGTTTTTTATAGTAGGACCAATGTTTGTTAGTATAATTCCTATGATATTTGAACAGCACGTGCTTCTGTTTACATTCGTTTTGCTCTGATGAAGTGATTAAATGGGATAAACTAATGCTGGATTCTCTGATATTTTCGGGAAAAATGAAAATTTTATTTGACAGAAATTTTACATCTCCTTTCAGCATCTGGGCCAAAGCGCAGTTTATCTTTTTTTAAAAGAGTGAAGTACTGTGACCGGGAGTACATTATTATGAATAATTTGATAGGATTTTGAGGGATTTAATAAGATTTTGTCGTTCGGATAATCCTAGGTTCTCTCATTTTTATACTCTACATGAAATTTAAGGGTATACAAAGTTTGTCATTCAATTTGTAACACCTCGAAATAATGATGGTAGAACAAAATGGATTGAACACCCACGCATAATATTAAAAGTTATTTTGATTTTTGAATGTCCGTCCGTCCGTCTGTCTGTGCGCACGATAACTCAAGAACGCGTATACTTAGAGAGCTGAAATTTTGTACACGAACTTAAAAAAAAAGTAAAATTAAGTTCGAAAATAAGACAAATCGGGCAAGTCCTTCGTGGGGTTGCCATACAAAAATTTCGTTTTCCACTATATATTTGGATTGGACACGGTATTTTCATTGTACTAGCAAATAAAACTTCAAAAATGGACTAAATCGGGCAACCCCTGTTAGGTGTTGCCATAAAAAAATTTAGAGTTTTTTCGTATACTGTGAAAACGATTATTCCAAGACATTTTTATTGTACTAAAAACTTCAGAATACGAAATTCTATAAAATTGGTTATAATCATTTTTTCTGTCCGACAAACCGTTCTAGAAATATATGCGAAAAACCACTTCAAAAATCAAACTTGCCCAGAAGGGGCATCATATAGGGTATCAATTCTAACTGTTTTACTTGTTTGTTTTTAACTCGTTGTCTCAGCTCAGTCGCACTACAATAATGCATAGCGAAGCTCTTTCCCCCATTCATGCAAAGACATAAGTACATAAGTATATGACATTACTTGTTTCCTTCTAGAAAACACGAAAAATTTCCAATCTTCTTCGCCTCTGTCTTAACTTATCATTAACTAAGCTTTGCCGCAGATTATCTCTGTGACACAGCAGCGCTAAAGTTACAAATTTAGAGAAGTGCGCTATATCACCAGCATTAAACGCTGGCGTCAGCTAATCATTGTGCCCGTACCATACAAAAACGCCCTGTGAAACTTTTACAACGAGCTCTACAGTCCAGCGCGATTTGCTGCAATTCACCACGTAAGTGAGGTGGCACTCTTTGGGGAGGGGGGGGGGGTCATGACCCCCCGTGACCCGCCCCCCTCCCCCCGTATACGCGCCTGGGCTTATAGTCCGTGTAAAGTGTGAAGATACGGCCTTCCAGTAAATACATGAAGTATTTGATACCTTTATATGCTGCTAGCAATTCCCTGTCATAGGTGCTGTATTTTTGTTGAGCGTTGTTCAGTTTGACAGAGTAAATCCGAGAGGTTGCCAGCTATTTTCAACTTTTTGCTGTATTGCAGCACCAATGGCAGTATCTGAAGCGTCTACCCATAGTGATAGTTCGGCCGTAGCGACGGGAAAGGCGAGAAGGGCCGTTTGGGCTAATTGAGCTTTGGCTAGTTCGAAGTATTTTATTGCTTCGCTGGACCAGTCAATGCGCTTAGCACCATCCTTTTTAGAACCGGACAGATATATGTTCAAATTAGCATGGTGTGCTGCAGCGTGTGGCAAGAAGCGTCGGTAGAAGTTTAACATACCCAGAAAGCGTCGTAATTGCTTTACGGTTTCTGGAATTTTAAATTTTGAAATTGTTTCTACGCGATCTGGGGCTGGTTTGATGCCTTTCGGGGTAATTAAATGACCTAAAAATTTGACCTGCGATCGCAAGAAGACACATTTTTCGACGTTCAAAATCAGTCCGTACTCCTGGAGGCGTTTGAAAACCTGCTCGATGTGCAAATAGTGTTCGGCTTTAGATTTAGAAGCGATCAGGAAATCATACAGATATACGAAACAGAATGTGAACTCTTGTAAGACCAAGTGAATAAATCTTTGAAAAGATTGCGCGGCGTTACACAGACCAAATGTCATGCGCGTGAACTCAAAAAGTCCAAAAGGTGTGCATGTTGCCGTTTTTGGGATGTCTTCAGGCTCGATAGGAATTTGGTGGTATGCTTTTACTAAGTCAAGAGTTGTAAAGTGTGAGCAATTTTCTAACTGGTAGGCGAAGTCATGAATTAATGGTACTGGGTAACGATCTGGTACAGTGCTCGAATTAAGCCTTCTGTAGTCCCCGCATGGTCTCCATTCACCGTTTTTCTTTTGTACCAGATGTAGCGGTGAGGACCAAGGACTGTTTGAAGGTCAACAAATTGCCTGATTCAAAAACTCGAATTCCTTTTTGGCTGCTGACAATTTTTCAGCTGAAAGGCAACGAACTTTGAAAGAGATGGGGGCGCCTTTGGTGGTTATTCGGTGGGTAACCATGTGCGCTACCTGTTTAATGAATCCAGCTTCGACGGTGATGGCACGGATTTTTTTAAAAGATCCTGGACTCTTGGATCGATTACAGGACTAATGAGTACTGATAGACTAGAATTTTGGCATTTAATACGCTGAGCGGATGCTTCTATAGAAGTAAGCGGATCAATAGGAGACTTCTTTTTAATGTCAACTAAGAGACCATAGTGGAATAGAAAATCTACGCCTAGTATGGGTCTAGGAATATCTGCTACAACGAACTGCCAGGGAAAAGATCGTCTTAAGCCCAAGTCCAACGTTAGAATTTTCTGCCGAACGTGCTGATAGGAGAGGAATTTGCCGCTACCAACTGCAAACTAGAAATTGGACAACTCTGAAAAGGTGCTTTTGGAATGACAGAAACGTCTGCCCTTGTATCAATCAGGAAACTTCTCTTCGAAGACCTGTCGAAAATGTACAAACGACTTTTTTGAATGCCGGCTCCACCCGTCGTGAATGGCGGAGGGCATATTAGTTTGGGACGTTATTACAGGCAATGACACCTTGCGGTGTTGAATTTGGAGTGCTTCCTTTAAATTTGCAAGGAGCAATGCATATTCGAGCTCTGGTACCGAACTTGCGGTGGTACCAGCAAAAATTTAGGTTTGCATTATCTGAAGAATGTCGAGAAGAAGATCGCTGTTTAGACCCACTTCTTGAAGTGCTTTGCGTATTGGGATTGCGTCGTGAAAGGGACTTCTCGAACATGCTGGTGAGAGAATTTAATTTCCTTTCCATTTCGGCTAAAGTTATATGAGCACTGTCTGCTGAAGAAGCTATGGAGAATATCTCTGATTTAGGGCTCACCTCAGCTATTTTGTCCGCAATCGTTGAAGCCAAAGTGACTTCAGGATCTCCTCGCTGAGCTGGCCGTTGCTAAGGGACCGCATCTCACGAAGTAGCTGTGACGGCTGTGTGTCACCTAGTGTAAGTTCTTTAAGAAACTGTTTTAGCTTCTGATTAGTACTTTCAGAGAGCCTGGAAATCAACGTCTCTTTAATCGTATTGTATCTTTCCCTTGCTGGTGGTGTATGAAGAATATCACTCACCCTGCGAACGACGTCCTCGTGGAGAGCCCCAATGACGTGGTGGAACTTAGTCTTGTCCTGACTAATACCAGCCAAGTCTAACTGAGCCTCCAGCTGGAGGAGCCACAGATCAGGATCATTCCTCCAGAAGGGAGTTGTCTTTACGGACACTGCGCCCAACACAGCTGGTCGCGTTGTGTCTGCTGGCAAGGAAGTACTAGGCTCGGTCAGACCACTGCTGTTAGCAGAGTCCATGCTGACGTTTGAGTCTTCAGTCGGCTCGGTCATTTCCACACGCAGGTCGAGAAAAGTAAAATGTTATCAAACAACGGAGTGTGAAGAAAATTTAAGAATTGATGTATAAATGCAGTAAGACATCAATTAATCAAAATAAGTCAACGGAGTGCAAGAAAAATTAGTTGAATCGCCAACGTTTACAAAACGTCGTAATCAAATTGACTGTAGAGTGATTAAACCAGACAAAGAAATTACGCACTTATATGCTTATATCCTTATTAATAAAAGGCTGTATATGTTACAGAACTGAAAAACAAAATTTATTTTTTTTTTTAAATGTATAATGTTAAAAAGAAAAATAAGCACCGAATGTGCAACAATGTAAAATATATTTGTGTAGAAACAAGTTAAAAAATACTCTAAACTATCTAACCTTTTTGAACTTCTTTCTTGATGAAGGCCGTGGCCTTGTCGGGGTCACCAATTTAGTGGGAGCAGTTTCCGTGGTGGAAAACAGCCGCCACAGTCAGGGCTTGTTATAATCTCACTTGCAGGTATTGTTGCAGTAGTTTCGATGTCCTATCATAGTGTAGTGGTTGCGATTGTGAAAACAGCTACAGCAGGTGAATAACTCCAGTGCAGGTAGGTTCTTATTGAAGGTTAGTGCTACCCTACCGGTGATGAGTTGTTGACGAGAGGTCTGTGGAAGATGTCTGGATAGGATCCAGTACCACAGTTGAAACGGTTGTGTTGAGGGGCCGTTTAGCAACCTGGTTTTTGATGCTGATCAACAGTGGAAGCAACGTGACCTCATCATAATACGGATGCGTGACGGATACAGTCTGTTACTGTATACGGTATATTTACAGGCAGTACGCTGGTGTACCAACCGCTTGAATAAATACCAAAATTATAAATGGCTAAAAAGACGTCTTGGGAATACCTATAAGAAAGTTTATTTGACGGCATAGGCATATGACCCATGACTAGAGGTCAGGTCGAGATATGGAAGTATAGTCTGGACTCAAGGTTATCCCAATGATAACCTGAGCGGGACCAAATGTTGAATCCCTATGCGTCGGGAGTGCACCAGATAGATGAGAATCCGGGCTGACCACAGATCTTCTATTAGGAACTTAACCGAGTCGACCCAGTGTCGCTACGGTTACTTCGGCGACGGTAGTCGTAACGACTTTCTATTTAACGTGTCTGCGGGCTTCGCTGCTTAACGTCCTCAAGTATAGAATGAACTAAATTCCAGGTTCCTCTGAAACAAAGATTATCTTTCCTAAAAGGATCATTAATTAAAAAATGCTTCCCGTGTTAATCTTCTGATTTCTTTATTGCGCACAGAAAAAGGCTAAGTAAAAAGCTGAGAAACTTGTTCTCTGACTGACATCTGAACAATAATTGATTTTTTTACATTCTTATTTTTTTACATTTTATTTCCAGCCTACCTAGCTATGGCTCTCTACGTTCAGCAAAGTATCGCTAGCGGTGAATTTTGTAATGTGTAACGCCGGGTGTAATAGTGCTCGGGTAGCGTAGGAGTAGTCCAGGGTCAGGTTCCTCGACGTTTATCTTTTAACAATACATTCGGATTCTTTCAATAATTCTTTTATTTAATCCCACTTATTGGTAACATTTAGCACTAACACTTATTTCACTAAATCTGTGTTCTTTTTTATTTCAATAGTAAATTAATATATAGTTTCACTATATTATTATACTTATTATTAACTAATTCAATACAATGCCTGTCTATTTCAACAACCTTGTGCTTATTCTAAAAATGTAATTCGATATGCTTTGTTCAATAACGTCGGTTCACTTATCACTAATACACATATTCCAATGGTTCAAACCAAGTCCGATATACAGGCGTGTTAAGGTGACGAAGTCTGGTACCTTAGTGTTATCACATGTATGGGGGGTTTCTGACCTAGACCAATACGGAAACGTACGCACGTCTTAGGTAGAAGCAACACGGGGACGGATAGGCAGTGAAATAGTGTGCGAATATTCTGACCTAGACCAATACGAGAATCGTACGCACGTCTTAGGCAGAAACAGCACGGGGATATAAAGGCGGTGAAATAGTGTGCGAATATTCTGACCTAGACCAATACGAAAATCGTACGCACGTCTTAGACAGAAACAGCACGGGGATATAAGGGCGGTGAAATAGTGTGCGAATATTCTGACCTAGACCAATACGAAAATCGTACGCACGTCTTAGACAGAAACAGCACGGGGATATAAGGGCGGTGAAATAGTGTGCGAATATTCTGACCTAGACCAATACGAAAATCGTACGCACGTCTTAGGCAGAAACAGCACAGATAATCGGAAGCTGTTGACAGTCTGGCTGCTGGGAGGCAACTGACTGATTGCTGCGGTACTGGCTCAGTATATATTCCTTTCTGGTCCGGTTCTATCTGTCCGGATGGACACGGCTGGTACTGATGCTGGACAGATCTATTTTACTGATCTTCAACTGGTACTACTGGTACGGGAGTTTGGGCTTGCTCAAGCGCTGGAACTGGTCTGGTACTGGTGGTCTGCTCTGCTCGAGCTCTCGATCAAGACTGATTTCTGGCAGCAGCGGCCCCCTTTTTATATGCGCGGTCAGCAGTGTTGCAGTGCGCAATCGGCCTGGCGGCGCTGACTTGGTCGACTGGCTTCTTCGATCAGCATCGTATAGGCACATGATACTCTGTCATGCCCTGATCTCGTGATCGACTCTGGTATTTCTGTGGGGAAAGTTGTATTATTAATCTGTTCTACACCAATAATATAGAATCTGGCATGTTTATTTCTCTATTTGTAAGAAATAAATCATGTACAATGATAGAAGTTTATATTATTGTAGGAAGGTAGAAGGGAATGGGAAGGTAATATATGTGATCAGCATGTGACTTCGTTACAAATGAACCTAACTCGGTTTACACGGTGATTTGTCCAGAGTTTGGAAATGACAGTAATTACTCAGACGTGTCGCTACAAAGTTACTTTTTCAGTATTTGTAAATATTAATTATGATAATCTTCCGTCTCAACATAAACAATTGCGTCCTACTCATTGATTACAATGAATGTTATTTATAATATAACATTCATTTATTTTATTTATATTTTAATATGAATGAATTTCCATTATGTACTAAAAGAGGAAAAAAGAAAATATATTTTTATTGTTATTAATGTATATGCATTTTTCTTTATACGAGGGGTGCTCAGTGTAACGAAAATTATTGAAGGGGTACACAGATGTCGCAAGTTTGGGAATCACAGCACTATATGAATACCCGAATGTAATTTCGTATGGCCAGTGCAAGTTTGATCGTATATATTTCTAGAACGGCTCGTCGGACGGTAAAAATGATTTCATAGGATTTCATATTCTGCAGAACTCTTCAGTACAATAAAAACGTCTAAGATTTATCGTTTTCACAGTATACGTGAAAAACCTAAATTTTTATATAACAACACCAAAAAGGGATTGCCCGACTTAGCTTATTTTTGAAATTGTATTTATTATTTATTGTATTTAGAATTTATTGAAAACATTTTACTTAATATTAAAGATGCCTTTGTTAAATTAAATTGCCCTTGTTGTTTTTGGGTTTATACTATACAGCATGCAGAAGACCATTAACACAAAGTTATAACAGTCCACTTAGGGTTTGACAAATAAGTTTCAGATTGTTTACCGCGTTCGAGGAAAGGAAAGGAACGAAAAGTTACTACAACAAAAGTAAATAAAGCTCGTAACAAGATGATTTATTATAATACAACTATGATCAAGATTGTGTTTGTAACACTACCAAAATCTAAGCCGACTTGTAGCATCGCGAATGAACTTATATCGACATGGGAAACCTAAACTTGTCCCTTAAAATGAGATCTTATAATTGAGGATAGTGTTCGTTATTTTGATTTTATACAGCCAGCTTATTGAGAATGATAATTTTTTAAGAGAATCAACCAGTATCGACCTTAGATCAAACTGTAGTCGCGTAAAGCGTAAAGATAAGGAATGAGAGTGAAAACTTCATTGTAACCCTGTATATTGTGATATTTATATTTAAAACAAACCGAATTACACCTGGTTTTTTTAGTGCACCCATGTGTGCATAATAAAAAGAATTGGATGGAGTTTTGTTGTGTAAAATTTATAAAATCTGCAGCCCAATCCAAAAAAGTTTTCTGGTTCTTAACCTTCATTTCAAATCTGAAAATCCGAGAAAAATGATTTTTGAGTAAACTTTTTTGAAATGATATGCTTTTAAAAAAAAAAAGAGATACAAACCTGTAACCTAACCCAGGGATTATTAAACATTTCCTCAGATATTTCTTGTATTTATTTAGCCTCTTCGGCAGCTGTTTTAGATGCAATCCAAACGTAAACATTCCAGATTGAGACCCATCATTCGTTTCAAACGGTACATATAGGATATAGCTATAAATACCCGCATAATTAAAAAATAAAAAATGTTCAACTAAAGTTTACCAAAAAGCTGAATTAAGTAATGTCGCACCATAGCGAACCTGTATGTCTTGTGCACAACGGTCAACCATTTGGACCATTTGGAGAATTGAAGAATTTTTATTTTTAACGATTCCAAATCAAATTATAAATACAAGAAGAAAAAACAACCGTCTCATCCGGGGTTTGAAACCGGGACCTTCCGCTTGCCGGGCGACTGCTCTTACCACTGAGCTAACGAGACAGATGATTTTCCCTCTTGCATTTATCAATTTGTAATTAGCCTACTAAGCCACGTTGCTTTCAGCTGGCATTAACCAGTAACGATGAAAGCGCACAAAATAAATTGTAAATTCAATTTTTTTATTTATTCCGGACTGGAATCGAACCTACACTTTTAGAATCGGTCAATGATGGAGAATTGAAGAATTTTAAGAATTTTTATTTTTAACGATTCCAAATCAAATTATAAATACAACCATTTGTTCGAAGATGAAAGAATTCTACAGGTGCTTTTCTATCAGAATTTTTTAATGTCTACTTCCTCTTTCCTATTTGCTGAGGGATTCTGATCACTTCCAGTTCTTCTCCGAACATAGCCTTAAATTTCCTTTGTAAGGTAAATGTGAACGTTAGCCAACCCATATTACCAGCAACTCTTCATTGTCAGAAATAAACAACACATTGTTTTTTATCTTCTGGTGGAGGTGAATCATCATGTTGCTGTAAGTTATCATCATCTTCCTCAATTGGAATACATTATCGACAGAGGAAAACATAACATTCGGCTATATAGAAGTGATCAAGTTCTTCTTTAGCTAGACGAACGAATTTATTCTCCTCAAGAACAAATGCTTCCATCTCCTCGAAAACACAATTCCATTCTTCTTCCAATTGTTCAGCTTCAGTCAACGACATGGGTCTTCGCAGCATAAACAATGCAGCCAAATCTGTTCGAGCCCCTTGCTATTTTGTCCATTTTGTTAGATCGACACAGTTTTCGATACCAATGCAGCTGTTCGAGTAAAGTCCACTGCCATTATTTCATCCTAACCAATGAATTTACTGTTGAAAATTTGCGTTTCAGTTCCTTCTTAAACTCTTGAATAATTCCCGTGAAAGTTTAACAGCAGTTGCTCGGACTACATAGACGAATTGAGTTCTTTCCAAACCAAACAAATAAATCTGGGAAACAATCAACAATATAGACGTACTTGCTATTAAGGAGGCTATTGACCAATTTTTTTTTGGTTATTTCCACCTATGCTAATTCTAGGCAGCCCACTCCAAGTGGAACTTGATATTGGGGTGGTAGAACAGGAGTAAAATCATCGGAAATATGTTGTTTGACTTCCTCTTTTGATGCAACTTGTGAATCTGCACCGAGCGACTTCCAGAATTCTGTACTTTCGTCATCTGAAACGGCAAATAATAATTTAAGTTTTGGATACATAGAAGTATGAAGTTATCAACATAAAAGTCTACACTAATAGATACCGAGGAATGCAACTCCAAACCTATCATCTATCTAGAATATGCCTCAATAATCATAGTGGACAAAACTCTTCAAATGTGTGTGTTTGAAAATTCAAGCCTGTCTAGAAGGAGAGTGTTAGAAGACCGAACAGTTCCTGTGCGTTTGTCCGACCTTTGCCAGGTACAGGTACAGGTGTGCTGTAGTGAGAAAGAAAGGTAAGTAGGTAAAGGGCTTTCCAATAAGAGGTGTTATTTTGATATTCAAAGAAAAATGCTATTTTTTGAGATAAATGATCGGATCTTTATTTAATTATAAAGAGGAAGGTATGCCGTTAATAATGGAAAATAACATCAGCCAAATGACCACCACGACCCCGCCTACAGGACCATATCCTTTTCATGAAATTTTCCATAACCAAATCGCAAAGTGGCTGTCCATTGTCTTCGATAGCCTCACGAATTCCATCTTTGAGGTCTTGAATCGACGCTGGGCTGTTGGCGTAGACCTTCTCTTTCACGTGGCCCTAAAGGAAGAAGTCGCAAGGTGTTAAGTCACAAGATCTCGGCGGCCAATTGTGATCACCTCTTCGAGAGATAACACGGTCCGGAAACTTTTCCCGTAAAAGATCAATGGTTTCGGTGCTTGTATGGCACGTAGCGCCGTCTTGTTGAAAGTAAACGTTTACCAGATCAATACCATCCAATTCCGGCCATAAAAAATCATTAATCATCTGTCGATAGCGCAATCCATTCACCGTAACTGTTGCTCCAGCCTCATTTTCGAAAAAGTAAGGGCCAATGACCCCGCGGGACCACAAACTGCACCAAATAGTCACACGTTGAGGATAGAGAGGCTTTTCAACAATAACTTTCCGAGCCCCAGATGCGACAATTTTGCTTGTTGACGAAGCCATCGGGTGGAAATGGGCCTCATCACTCAAGATGAGTTTTCGATGGAATTCCGGATCATTTTCATGCATTTCAAGGACCCAATCAGCAAAGACTCGACGTTGTTGATGATCGGCCGGCTTGAGTCCTTATGTTAACTGAACTTTATAAGCCTTAAGACCCAAATCTTTATGCAAAATACGGTGTAATGACGTTTGTGGAATGCCTAATTCCAAAGAACGACGAGGAATGGACAAACCTGGGTTTTCTTCAACACTTTCGGCTACAGCAGTAATATTCTTGGCTGTTTTGAGCGACGTGCACGGGTTTTATTCTTCACATCACTAACTTGTCCCGACAGCTCGAATTTTTCTACCAATTTCTATATTGCGGTCCGACAAGGTGCTTCACGACGACCCAAAAATGTTCGAGTTTTACGAACCGTCTCTGCCACATTTTCACCATATTTATAGTGAATTTTAATAATTTCAATGCATTGTTGAATCGTGTATCGTTCCATTTTTATTAATGGCGTAGTTTTTACTTGTCAAATGTCAAAAAATGACAGCTCCAAAAGTGACATCTACCGAAATAGCGGGCTAATTAAAATAACACCTCTTATTGGAAAACCCTTTACTTGGAACAAGAGTTTTGTATATAGATGATAGAAGAAATGTTGGGATGTTATCTCACGTGGAGGATATTCACCAAAATCATCAAGGTTAATTACTTCCACATTTATCATCGAAAGGCACAACTCTACATATATGCAAACATCTTTATCAAAGTTCATGTAAGACGCATCCGTAACTGATTAATTTACCAACGTCTTGCAAATCATACAATCCGAAAACTTCGATATTATGTCCTATTCTAGCAAGGAAACGAAATTTAAAAATCTATCAAACTCAATGATATTCCTTGTTGTGTTGAATGCTGCATATTAAGGCGCAAATAGGATACAACAAACGGCAAGTCCTACTGTATGTACATAATTTGTTGTTCCAAAATCAAAAGTGACCGATTTTATTAAAAAAAATCAGTCGATTGCCTATTAATAGATATTTGTCATCTTATGCTTGCCGTACATCCACAATCTAATGAAATGCTGGAAAGAGCAGTTCAAGGAACTTGCATTACTTCACCTTATGGACACCAATGCACGTTAAAGAGTACCTCGTCGGCATATTGGCACTTTTTGTGGCGCTCTGCGCTGTGGTGGTTTCTAACGATTCCTAGCCTGTGCACTCCTATTACAAACTCCAAGCTCCAAAGTTTAATTTTTAACTTCAAAATTTATCTTATTAAAAATTGATCTTTGTTTTAACTAAGGCTTACTTTAGTATCTAGTATTTAGTAATACTCATTTGAACTTCGAATCTTTTACTTCACATACATGTGATGATTCACATTATAACATAGTATCACTGTATAATCATTCATTCTCACTGCTGATCTTGTATGTTATTTTCTTTTAAGCTTTGAATAATACTTTCATGTTTCTGTTACTGTCATTATTATCTTTATTATTGTGTTTATTTTATTGCATTTTATTGCATTATTACATTATTGCATTATCTTGTCTATGGCTTTATAACTTAATGTATAATTCTAATATTAGTTTCTACTGCAATGAGTCTGTTCGTTGCTCCTTTGTTAGTCTTCTTAAAACTTGATTCTACTGCTTGTGCCAACTAGCTATTACTTACTCGATGTACCTAACGTTGTAACGTAGCGTAAGCTGAGGTTCTTCAATAAATATTTTTCTATTCTATTCTATTCTATTCTAAGATTTAATAGAACCCTTTTAGTGTTATAAGAAAATTATCATCAACCTATTGATTGAAATTGCCTTGCAATTATACAGATGTCCGCTTTATTTTTATTGATCTTCTTTGCCAAATATCGTGCCTTCGATTTAAGCGTATTCATGGAACACTTCCATCCCACATAGAAATTATCACTCCAATATCTAACAAAAACATAACGCGGATCTAATGAATCGAAATGGCCAGCAGAAGCAAACCTAAAATCTAAACCGAGCTGTCATAAGCTGTCAGAGCTGCAAAAAAAAATTTCAAACAAACAATTGATGCTATCACCTTTTAGCGCATCAAGGTTAAGGCGAAGAGCTTTTGGACATTTTATTCATCTTTGTCACTCAGTTTTTTTTTACTCATGCTCCTTACAGGCGTCTGTGAATAAAGAAATTAAGAACACATGTATAATTTTCAAAACCCCAAAAATTTCCGCTTATAGAGCTGGAAATACTTTCTCTAAAGTGCCAAACACAATTCCGACGTTTCGATCCGATTCGATCCAACCCATATCGATCTAACGGATTGCATGAGCACAATTGATCCGTTCGGTTTCAAACACTTAGCTTTAAAATTTTGCGAAATATCGTCTTTCTATGAAAACATTTTTTTTTTTTCATATAATTCATGTCTTTTTTTTATTTCCCCAACAAAAACCTTTTCATGCATCTTTGAGTATAAACCAATCTTTACAGATGATTTTTCTAGGTTATGTTGTTATGGTCGTAGCGTATTGCATATAGCAATATGCTACATGAAATACTGCAGCGTGTAGGCCGGCTGCGTCAATCAAAACAAAAAAGAAACAAAAATGAACGCACCCCGACCGAGAGTGATGCGCTTCCTCAAGTCGACATGACATGTTGGTAAAGAGGAAGATTGAATCCATTACTCTCGATTCAGTGAAGCAAGTGACAGCTGGAGTAAAAGTGACACTGCGAAAAAGAATATTATCTGAAAAATTTTCTAACATCACTCCCATAAGGGCAAGAAAAGAAATCAAATAGGAAATTAGTCCCCAAACCTTGAGAAATCATCGCGGCTGCTGGTGGGCAAAAGAAAAGAAAACTCGGACCTGGCACGTGGCAACAAAAAGGGCCTGCTAAAGGACACTATCGTAGTATTCAGCCCAAAAGCGCTTCATCACCAACAGGAAATCCTCGAACCCCATATCGGCATGTGCATTATAAGTATAACTGGCCACAGTTACAAGGCAAGATCTATTTTTGTTACATAGTTATTAGTATCTCGATTTGTCCAAACCGGCGATTGCCTAATGACAATCCTGTAGTCCAGTAAGCAATTTAGGTTACCACTAGCCGCTGGAATATTAATTCAACGTTTTCAAGAGATAAAGCCTTGCCATTGGGATTGCAGAAGTAAAGAAAATCTTAAAGAAAAAGCATCAGCTACACGAACCAGTTCATTTGACTATAACTTTAAAGTACGCGTTCGTACGATGTATATATGTACGTAACAAATAGTTTCCTCTGTGATAGCTAGCGGTGCACCTACCGGTAAAATAGAAACAAAAACCAAAATAATTAAACTATGTAAATTAATATTTCTCATATTGTGTGTGTTAAATCACCTTCGTAGTTATAAGAGAAAAAAAGTGCAAATGTTCATTTCATTTCCTTTGTTCAGCATCAAAGATTCTGACATTCTCCAGCTCATTAATATAGTCCGACGTTCAAAGCAATTCAACTTAGGTAGGAAACTTTGAAATGCTATACCATAATATGAATACTGTTTACCTTTGGACATTACATTCGTTCACATATATGCATATAAAAGCTGAACCTTTTTCACGGAAAATTATGGAAATGTAAAAAGGCAGTAGGATCGTCTTTTTTTCTCACAGTACAAATAAATATATCACATGTATATATTTTTGGTTACGAAGTCTTCAGAATAAGAACTCTTTTCCCCATTGCTTTGCAGTATTATCTTCATTAAAGTTTGAACTTGTTTTGTGAGATATTCCATAACATTGAATAATAATAATAGAAAGAAAGAAAAGGATAAAGATAACTAGGTAGATCAGGCACATTTTATTTTATATATATATAAATCTTAGGTTAGGTACCATATAGTAGACCTATATTTAAGGCAAGGCCTATGTGAAGATAACGGAAAATAGTCCAATTTTAACGGACCAAGTCAGATTCTGTATCGGAGCTGTACCAGCACTGTCATAGGAGGTGGGCTTCCTTCCATTACTTTCAAATACTTGCCTCATGCCTTGTTATGTTGGATATATGATGTCGACATATGATGAGCACATGGTATACAAGGTGCACGATACCTTCCATTGAATTCGTTTGGGATAACATATTTTTTTTTCTAAATTATTTTGCAATAACAGTATATTAAATTAACTCTAAATTAACTCAAATTATCTTGAATTAGCAATATTCGTTCTAAACACGTAAGCTTAGCATCCACTCATGTTTATGGTGGTAGTTTCTCTTCTTACATCACTTTCACCTGATATCCTGATTGTAAATGTACCAAGAGTACGCAAGTGGGGTAGCTGTACAAACAGTAAGGAAAAGAATGGGAAGGGCATTGATGATATTCAGAGTAAATCGCGTTGAACGTTCGCGAGTCAAAGCTGGAACTGCGAACTTTTAGTGGTAGTAACCTTAAGAGTACCTTATTTTTCTTCTCGATTTTGGTACGCCTAATAAGGTGATTCCATATACGGCATAACTTTGTTCCATTCATACAGGTAAATGCAGTCTGCTGGAGCGCTTCATCAGGTTGAAGAAGAAACAAACAATGGTAAATGTAAGTACTTATCAGTCAATAAAACATTGCTATATTGTAGATTAAGAACGGGCGAAAAGAAAAATGAATGTCACTGGGATTCATTTACGATCCTTTTATTAACTATTATTGAAAATTATCGTGAGTAATACATACATATCGTTTTCATAATAATCTTTCGGTCTATCTATATATGAACTGAACAAAAGTTTTCGTCTAAAAATAAATTTCATTATATACTTAAAAGGGCATGCCATTATAGAGCCTGCAACATTTTAAACAAACGTGCCGCATTTGATCACTTAAAAAGGTTCCGTTAGAGTAACATTAAGTTAAGCTTTCGGTTTTTCCAAGCCGTAGTATTCATGAAGTAGTATCTGTCCGTAAAATAAGTTAATGTACCGCTCAAGAATCGGTTGACGGCTCTACGGTTGACGGGCTTCCGCCTACTTGCTCTTGGTCATAGTAGGATGGTCGAACCATTAGCAAATCCTCGAAAATTGGCAAATACTACAGGAGGAGAGAAGGAATATAGATTAGGAACCATACATGTGAGCGTTTAATTATTAATTTATGGAATTTCCACACTAATTTAGTCCACGCACTATAACGATACTTTTATTATTAATGTCTCATAGAATTTCATAGAGTTTCATTCCTTTTGTCATTACTACTTCGTAGGATTTTCATGGAATTTCAACTAGTGTAGCGTATATACTAAATGTAGTTCTCCTATCTCGGAAGGTTTCTGGAATTATCATACGACATTGTTAATTAAATGTACTAACTGTGTTCTTAATATTACTACTTCGTAGGACCTCATAGAATTTCAATCCTGATGTAGTCTTTATACTATAAGAATACTCCTGTTACTATCTTGTTAGATCGCTAAAGTTAACCCCCCTACATTGTTCAATAAACCTTTATAACGAATTGAAAATGTGCTAACTTTTCTTTTTTCTTCCTTCACATCCTGGAGCCCTCCCGAATAAGATGAAGGTCGTCTAGGTTCGCCTAGTCTTTCGCTCTCTTTCACAGGTCAGCCAAGGGACTTTGGAAACAGTGCCACCCAAAGTTGATGGGAGGATGGGGCCTGGCAGGAAGGCATGCCATCTGCGCCTTCATGAGAAATAGGTAAGTGACATCAAAGTCCCTTCAGGACTGAGTGGGTGCTCTTTTGTGTATGTAGGCATGAAGAATTTTTTTGATTATGGGTGGTGACAGCGGCAGGTATTTTCGGGAACCTCCCCACACTCTCCGCCACTCTTAGCCGAGGTGCTAGCATGCCGCCCTGTGTTATCGCTGTCATCGAGTGATCTGTCAGCTCATGCTGGCAGTTTGGACTTCACGTCCTAACCAATCACTCTCCACATACTTCCATAACAATGTCATCCGTAAAAGTTGAAATTTGCTCAACTTCTCCGTTTCAATTCGATCCATTTCGGTGTAATGTGTCCAATTGCACGTATGTCTCATATAAACAAATTTGACATTAGTACGAATCGGATCGAAACGGTGGAATTGTGTTTCCTGTTATAGTCGTAGCGTATTGCATATAGCAATATGCTACATGACATACTGAAGCGTGTATGCCGGCCGGCTGCTGTCCATAGCGGAAAACTTGAACGCACCCCGACCGAGAGAGATGCGTTCCGTCGAGCTCGGTGTGAGATGCGATAAGATAAGGAAGAAGAAGAACACTAAGTTTCCGTGTCACATTGCCATAGGTTGGCTACAAGAAAAATTTCCGTGTCAAATCGCCATATGTTGACTACAAAAAAGTTTCCGTGTCCATCTGGTAAAATATACATCCTGTAAGATCTGGTAAAATATACATCCTGTAAGTATAATTAAAATATCTTTCATTCCTCACACTAAATTATCGCAATTCATAGAATTATTTTTCATCTGCCTCCGTACGGCAGTCGAGTGCTGCAGTGCGGTATCAATTTGTATCCATTGGAAAGGAAACCCGTAGGAATGTTAAAGAAGCATTCTAAATTGCATATAGCTTCCATAATCTTAAATGTCTATCAAGAGGTCTTGTTATACCATAAAATGACCAAGTAAAATTCGAGAGGGAGAAATAAAAAAAAAAAAAATAAATTAACACCGCAGGTCGGAAACGGGAACACTAAGGCCATTAGTCCCCCCCCCCAAATAAAGACACCAGTATAATGCGTAAAAATTTAAATTTTGCTGCCAAGGTAGCAAAGTAATTTGCAAAACACGCGTTTAAGCAGGAAGTGCATCTTCGCATATACCTACATCTATAAAACAGTGTTAAATACAAATGCATTCAGCGACATGACCTGCATATCCATACGAAAATTGGTATAACATAGTATACCTTGGCGGGAAATGCTCCAAAGGGGCTCGGAAAGAGTTAAAAAGATACAGTTTAAAACAACAAAATCAAAGAGTCTATCGCAATAATGAAATAGTTACGAGTACTAGTATTGTTTTGCTGTACATCGAAACAGAAGCTTTATACATAGCTTGTAGTTGTAGCGCTTTAGTACGCATTTCACCTTCTTTCTTTAGTAAAACGTTAACCTGTTCGGAGATTGTCTGTCCATTGTACGAAAACAAAGTTCGTTCATGTGTCACGTAGGGGTGTTTTGCAACTAATAGTGCCGCCGGCCAACTTTACTCTAATTCGAAAGAAAATTGTGGTCGAGCCTATCGAGAGAGCAAGTCGAAGCCTTTGACTTTAATTTCATTCTTTTAATAGATACCGGATGCTGAAACGCTTCATCATGCCGTGGAGCTTAACCGTGAGTGTTCTTTATCTATATTATACATTTTTTTGGCATACGTACGAGCTTTGAGCTTCTTGAGAGACTGGGATATGTAGAAACTTTGATTTAATGATATTTGTCATGTACATATAAATATTGATTTCATTATAGACCTACATGTATATACATAGCTTTAATTTAATGATATACTCGCCTAGATACATTTTCGTGCCTTTGAATTAATGATATTTTCGATTTACTATGATAGTTAGACGTATATATGGCTTGGATTTATTGATATTTTTTTATATATTTATATATTTTCAATTTAACACTATACTTGCCTATATATAACTAATTTAATAATATACTTGCATATATATAGTTATAATTTCATGGTAAGTATATATGTATGTACATTGGAATCATGACCTTTTTGATCTAATGCTTTCTATACATCTAGCTATAGTTAATTTAATGATATCGTTGCATATACATATTTACCTTGAAATGATGAGATTGTTTTTATTTGACAATCTCTGTACATATATATGTAGGATTCTGATTTAATGCTTATTATACATCTAGCTATAGTTAATGTAATGATATCTTTGCATATACTTACCTTGAAATGATAAGATTTTTTTTTGGGTCTATTACTCTGCACTTATAACGTAAATATGTTTTAATTCTTCCTTGACTATCCGAGGGCTCTCTCACATAGGATGAATGTCATCTAGGCTCGCCTAGTCTCTCTCTCTCTCTTTTTCAGGTCAAATAGGGACTCTGAATAATTATGCCACTCAGAGTCAGATGGGGGGAAGGGGCCGGCAAAGAAGGCAAAATATCTGCGCCTTCCACAAGATATGCAGGTAAGTGACGTAAGGGTCCCTTCAGGACTGAATGTGTGCCGGCTTTTGTTGGATAGGCGCAAATTTCAGCTCATGCTGACAGTCTGGACTTTACGTCCAAGCCAGTCACTCATTATAGTTCCATAACAAAAATGGCGCCCAACGTGGGGCCACTTCAGTTAGACTTCGGTGGTCTAAGTGTAAATTGTACTGGGGACTGGGACTTAGAGTGAGATGGTCATTTGGCACTTTGCTGATTGACTGACCTCAGGTCTCATATCCAGTGGAAGTTACATGCGGACCTGAGTCTAATTGTTTGGGTATTTGAAAATTTTTCTGTAGAGTAACGCTAAAGTTTTAAAGTTTTTGGAAGTCTGAAAGTAAAGTAAAGTTTTTTTTGAAAGTTTAGATATTTTGATTTTTGAAAGTTGAGTAAAGTAAAGTAACGTAACGCTTTAGATTCTTGAAAGTTTTTGAATTTTGTTTGAATGATATTTCCCGCTGGTCTTCTGCCATGGAAATGGTAGGTGGCCTCACAATATGTTTTTTTTGTGTGAGCTCTCGCGGAGACATGTCTCTGTTGGTCAACTGGCTGGAGACGACTGTTTGGCTTCCAGCTAATTATTTGACCGGATTCATGACTCTGCCCGGTTGGGGGGTTAGCTAGACATGACAATCAGGTGAAGGGGAAGGAAAGAGAGGTTGGAGGATGGAAGTGATGCTGGAGACCTTCAGTAATCAGGAGTTGGCATACTGCTAACTGCCTGGCTGAAGAGTCTCTAGTATCGTTTTCAGTCTCTAGCTTCTCCAACCCGACTTTTCCCAGATTTCTGTGGGAACTCCACAATTTTTCATGCACACATTCACGTCGCTTACTTGTACAAATTTTCTGACCTGAAAGGAGGGAGGACGACCTGGGGACTTTTATGTTGAGAGGTAGCTCCGGGAAGTGAAGGAGAAATCATATTTTGATCGTAAATTTTTGAAACGCTGAATCGAACGGTTAGGAAGGATTTTTTTGTATTTATATTGTATCGAGTCGAGAGGACTTTGCTAACTTTCCGAATTTTTGATTTTTGTTGCACTTTATTGAAAACTTCTTCGAATGTTTGGGAAGAAATTTTCCTGAATTTTAGTATATCGTCCCGAACTCCAACTTAAATTAGTGCTTCGTCATCCTCACATAGTGAAGAGCCTGTTATCTCTTTCAAGCTTTCAAATTTCTTGAAATTTTAAATTTTAATCTCGAATTACGTCTGAACTTATTATGGCTACAGTACAAACACCACCTCCTGCGACAAACAGAGTGACAATGTTGCCTGAGCCATGCACTATCTGCAGAGATACGAGCTGGTCAGTCGAACGGCAGCCTGTCATGACCGTGTGTGGACATGTTTTCCATTAGGCATGTATGTATACAGACTTGAATAGGCGAACATTCCAGTTGCCCTAACTGTCGACGCCGCCTCATACCACAGGACCTCACTGATTACACTGGTGCCATCCCAAAAAGACCGAAAAAGTTGAAGCCCGCGAAGTCTACCAGGAATGATTCATTGCCGACTTTTGACTTACCTACCTTCAACTTACCACCAACGAATCGGCGATCACTCTCACCGGGAATACCCGATTTGCACTCAAGGACTTTTATAAACCCCAACTCACAACAAGACAGTCCAGTGCGTACCGCTCAAAGACACACGTCAGCAGCTACGGATGCGTTGATGGTAGGCTTGCGCATACAAATGCAAGATCTAGTACGTGAAGGTCGCGAACAGAACCTCAATGTCTTTCCATGTCCAGGGGTAATCCAAGACCATCGAACGATTTCCCCAATCTGAGGAGACAATCGTTTCAGAGACCATCATCAGCTTTTGGTCAGTCTTTTGATCAGCCTCCTGGTCAGCCTTCTGGTCAGCCTTTTGGTCAGCCTTTTGGTCAGCCTTTTGGTCAGCCTTTTGGTCAGCCTACTGGTCAGCCCAGACCGAACTTTGTCCCACCTCAACCACCTCCACCTATTCGTCACCCTGCAAATATAGTACAGCGACGATTAGGCAGTCCTATCAGAAGATGGCACCTGACATATAACGACAATAACTCCGAGCTCTCTGTCGAGGAATTCGTTTTTAGAGTCGAAGCGCTTACGCACTCCGCTCTAGAAGGAGATTTTGACCTTCTTGTCAGAAACATGCTCACGTTACTGACAGGACCAGTGAAGGACTGGTACTGGTCGATATTAAGGCATAACTCTTTTCCAACTTGGGAATTTATCAAAACGGGATTGTCCATCGAATGGGGAGTGCCTAAGGACGATCTAAAGATCCGCTTACAGCTGATGTCTAGAAAGCAAAAGCCTCTTAAACTGTTCGCCATGTACCACCATCATTTAGGGTTGCTGCGTGATCAGTTGCAGAACGCCATGCCAGACCAAGAGTTCCTGGAGATTGTCAAGTCGAATTTATTGCCTGAGATTCAGGAGAAAATATGCTTACATCCCACCGGTACGATAGGACAGCTAAGATCGCTTGTTACTCGTATTCAAGCCACGCAGACACGAATTGCGACAGCTGGGAGTTGGAACCCTTACCGGAACCAACGAGTACACGAAATCGACGATTTCCAGACCTTGAACTCTGAATTGTCAATAACACCAGGCAGTGACCACAGTTTAGGTGACGTGTCATGAATTGCAGCCAAAAACCCTATAGTATGTTGGAACTGTGATCAGCAGGGTCACTTCTATCAAGACTGCCGGCAGGAGAGACAAGTTGTCTTCTGCTATAGATGCGGACGCAAGAAAATTTTCAAGCCCGATTGCAGCTATTGTCGACAGAAAAACCTGAGACGGCTCGGGAATACCACCACCTCTTTCCAACCAGCGTCAACGTCGCGAGCGACAACTGCAACGAACACTCCAGTTCAAGCCTTGAACAAGGAGGAAGGTCCTCTCCATTAGCAGACCTTGACGAACCCCTGAATTGTCCACTGATATCATTCACTGATTCTGATGATATCAGTAAAATACCTGATAGTACGCACATTTCATTGATAGCGACGGAGAACCTGATAGATTTCTCCGTGGATCTTCAAGCTCCCATTTCCACTTCTGGGGAGCCCATGGCATTATTAGACACTTCTTTGGAAGAGGGTTTAATTTTCGATGTCCTGATAAGACCGACAGCACTTTTAGCTGACAAGGGTGCTGAGCAGGAGATTTGGCTTCGTGGCATTTCTATATTAAAATGGCCACCAAGCTCTGTTATGACGAGTGAGTGTGAGTCTGTTGTACATTCGCTGACGTCGTATCATATGCGCTTCACCTACTTTTCTTCGAAAACTTTTCTTCGAAAATACATTTCTTCGAAAAACTTTTCTTCGAAACGACATTTCTTCGAAAATACATTTCTTCGAAAAACTTTTCTTCGAAACGACATTTCTTCGAAAACATATTTCTTCGCCGCGAAGAAATATGTTTTCGAAGAAATGTCGTTTCGAAGAAAATTTATTTTCAAAACCATGTAACGGTTTCTTCTAAAAAACCCATTTTAAATTTCATGTAACCATTGATTGTAGCAAAGTGCAAAGTAAAACAAATACTAAAATAATCTTTCGATTTCAATAATGGAAAAATAACAGAAACCGATACCCAGGCCCCCAGGCTTCGGCTATGAATGAATGAGTGAATGAGTGCAGTACAAAATTCAGTACGCCAGCTGCAGTTGTGCTTACAATTTCAGCGTGCATCCTTGAAACCGTGTTCTGTTTTCGGGACAAAAGTACTTTTACGTAACATATATACGCCTCGACCTGATGTAGGGAAGCACTAAATTTTTTCTTAGAAACTTACTGGAAATTTTTTCCTTAGAATTATGCATTATTGGAGACCGACAACGGGTGCTTGGACCACTAACAAATTTTTATGAGCGTAGATGAGAAATAAGCATTCATTTCTTAGAAATTTACAGAAAATGTTTCGGCAGAATTTTTAATCACTTTGGTGGCCGACTGGACTTCTTTTCAGATACAATACTTTCAGTGTGCCGTTGTCTCAATCATAGTAAACATTGCAAAAATTTCAAATTTAGAAAACAGCGGAAAATCTTAAAAAAAAAATATTTAATCGTTATCTTAAAGTTGTTACTTTTTGCTGTTATTTTATAAATCATTTTTGATCTTGTCTTATAATGACTTCGCAAAGTATGGAATTTTTAAATAGTTCAAAAGGTAAACCTAGGCTTCTAATTGAAGGATATATGTATTACAAAGATAAGAAACACAATAATACTGTTTATTGGAAATGTGTAGATTTCCAAAAATTCAACTGCAGAGAAAGGGTTCACACTAATCACAGCTCCATTCCAAAAATTTTAGGCGCCCATAATCACGCTTCAGATGCTGCAAAAATAGTAGCCCAAAATGTGGTTGATTCGGTCAAAACTGAGGCAATCATAAATGTAGGCATCAAACCTCATCCACTTGTGTCATCTGCGTATGCAGACGTGCCTGATTCCGTTGCTTGCAAACTACCAAGACTTGCACTATGAAGCAAACAGTGCGTCGAGTAAGATCTAAAGAAATTGGTTTCTTAAGATCAGACCCAAAGTCTTGTTCTGAAATGGAAATCGGCGATGATTTTAAAGTCACTACAAAAGGTGAGATGTTTTTGCTTTTTGATAGTGGTAAAGTTCCAAATCGAATTCTGATTTTCTCCACAAAGAAAAATCTTCACTTAATGTCCCAATACGGAAATTGGTTCTCCGATGGAACATTCAAAGTGTGTCCAGTGCTATTTGCACAATTTTATACCATACACATTATAATTAATAATGTAACTATTTCGATTGTAATGGCACTCTTACCTAATAAATCCCAATTGACTTACATTCAATTATTTTCCATGTTGAAAGAACTTGAACCAAACCTAAATCCTACGAGTGTTTTGACGGATCTCGAACTAGCTGCAATTAATGCATACCAACATGTTTTTTCGGGGGTCGCTATTCGACTTTGCAACTTCCATTTCAAACAATGCATTTATAGGCATTTGCAAAGCACAGGACTTAAGACAAATTACGACAAAGATCCAGAATTTGCTCGTAAAATAAAATGCTTAGCAGCCCTAGCTTATGTTAAGGAAAACGACGTCGAAGAGTCTTTTCTTTTATTACAAGAAAACGTACCACAAATACTCGAAGAATTTATGGAATACTTTTGCAAAGAATTTATTGGTTATTTTGATTTGTTAGGAAAGAAAAAACAAGGTAGATTTCCTGTAAGTCAATGGAATCTTTACAATTGTTTGGACCTGCCAAAGACAAATAACCACATTGAAGGTTGGCACCGAGGGCTTAATGAATTGATAGGTCAATATCATGCATCTATATGGAAATTTATAGAATTTTTAAAAATTGAGCAAGGCAAGAATGAAGTTATCCTACAACAAATATTTTCAGGTACAGAGCCAGGATCTTCCACAAAAAATATATATATTAGTATGTGGGAAAGAATCCGTCGCATTGTTGCACAATACAATGATTTTGATAGAAAACAATATCTGGAAAGTATTGCTGATAATATAATTATTTAAAGTTCGTATTATTTTGATTTAACTTTATTTTATGATTACCTAAACTTTTCTTCTGAAATGAATTTATTTTTTTATCTTATCTTAAATTAAAAGAAAAAAACCGTATTATTTTGATTTAACTTTATTTTATGATTACCTAAACTTTTCTTCTGAAATGAATTTATTTTTTTATCTTATCTTAAATTAAAAGAAAAAAACCGTATTATTTTGATTTAACTTTATTTTATGATTACCTACACTTTTCTTCTGAAATGAATTTATTTTTTTATCTTATCTTAAATTAAAAGAAAAAAACAAAAAAAAAACAAAAAATAAACAAGAAAAAAACAAAACAAAACAAAAAAAAAATAAAAAACAAAAGAAAACAAAAAAAAAACAAAAAAAACTTAAAAAAACAAAAAAAATAAGTAAAAAAATGGGGCCAGAATTTCACTACGTCCTCGTCGTTGGCCTCGGATAGCGCTAAAAGTGAAAGTGAACAATTTGCTATCAAATAAACGAAATTCTCGAAGAAATGTTTCGCAGAAGAGTATTTTGAAGAAAAGTATTTTCGAAGAAAAGTTTTTCGAAGAAATGTCGTTTCGAAGAAAAGTTGTTTCGAAGAAAAGTTTTTCGAAGAAATGTATTTTCGAAGAAAAGTTTTCGAAGAAAAATAAGGATACCCACATGAATTTAGGGTATTTTTTAATGAGGAATCCGAAGAGATAGCAAGTGGAAGTGAGATGAAGAAAAATACGTTCCACAACAATTTTTCTCAACATGGATGACAAGAATTTAATTGCGCCATGTTATAGCACAATTTGGATATTTAATTTTCATTCAGTTAAATTAAATTATGATGGAGATTTTTTTGTGTGGAAATATAGATGACTAAATTCCGCATCGAATTAAATTAATTTATGTTGATGAAAACCAAGGCATTCTGAGTAATTAGCATTATGGTTGCGGGTTCCACACACAAAAATGGCGGTTCAAACCCTATATAAAGCCGAGCATTTGCATGGATCGCTCTCTTATATTTTTCCAAGTCAAGCAGTCTAGATCGTGGTATAGTGTTCAAGTTTAGTTTTTTTTTTTTTTTGAGTTTATTCACTTGTGCAAATCGTGAAATTAGCTTACAATCTACCTATGGTAAGCATAAGCTCTCATGCGATTTTTGGTGAAGGGAAACAATTATAGTGACAATTGTGTTAAATTTATTGTGCGTTAACAACAACATTTGTTAAGAAGGTTAATTAAATATTTTTCATTTTCTTTCATTTTTTATTAAAATTAGATTTCAGTGATAACAGTTTTTTCATTAATAACGTAAATTACCTTGTACAGAACAATCCAAGACAGTTATTCCTATACTTCTCAGTCAGAGTCAAGCTGGAATATACCTGCGAATTGTTCTCTTGTTTGCATAAATTGTAATTGCATAAATATTTTATTAGAAATAAATTAAATTTATCTTGTTTAAAACATATTTCAAGACAGTATTCCTACACTACTCAGTTGAGTCAAGTTGGAATATATATGCGGAATTGTTTTTTGCTCATGTTGAAATTTATAAACCTAGATTTAGTAATATATTATTGAAATATCATAGACTAATCATAGATAAGTGTCTCGCTTTAATTTAGAGTGCTTAAGTTAACTTCAAATGAATTACAAATTAAATCGAATGTATCTCTAATTATATGCGTTCTGATTTTAATATACCGCTACACTAACATAATCCACCAATTTAGCATCACCTCATGTGGCTTGTGAACGGTTCTACAGCAACTGTTCCGTTACACACGTGACGAAATTGCAGTATTAATAAATAATACGGGAATTTTACATCAGCCTAGTATACGGGCATATGGTGTGACCTTTCCCCATATCGTTTTATAGTTTCAGGAACTAATTATTGCAATTTAAATTGTTTGGTGTTCCTACAGGAACCAAGCTACTTGCATAAACAATTTTGTGGTTCCATCCAGGAGCCAAGATACCCGTGCATAAACATTTTGGTGGTTCCATCCAGGAGCCAAGATACCCGTGCATAAATAGTATGTTTTCCTCCTACATGAGGTGAGTGATTACGAACATGTACTGCTTCGCCGAGCTATTGATCCCATTCTGTTATGTTATCATCCACAATATTCTTCAGGTAGTCAATTAAAGGTCCATGTGTTCTTTCCAGAGCACCATTTGCCTGTGGGTGGTAAGCTGTTGTTTGTAATTTTTTGACTTCAAATAGTTTGCATAGTTGTTTGAAAAGGGCGCTAGTGAAGTTTGCGCCTTGGTCTGTGACTACTGCTTTAGGTATCTTATATTTCATCATTAGCTTGTAAAAACCGTTAGCTACTGTGATTGCCTCGCCATTTTTTAAAGGTTTGCAATCAAACACCCTGGTTGTGTCATCCAAGAGTGTAAGGATATATTTATTACCATTGCGGGTTTCTGGCAGAGGTCCGACTATATCTAAATATACTTTATCAAATGGCTTTTCGGCAACACTACTAATTACCATAGGCATTTTGATGTTCTTTCCATGTTTGTCTTTGCTGCATGGAACACACTTCCTAATATGCTCATGGATGTCTTTTAGCATACCTTTCCATTTGTAATTTCTCCTTATGCGTTTGTATGTCTTATAGATTCCTAAGTGCCCTCCGAGGGGTGAGTTATGGTAATCTCGTAGAATGACATTAATGTCATTCCGGTTACTCAGAACTGTTATTCTTTCATCGTTGTTGGACTCCTCTGAACTAACTGAGCTAGTATCGGGATCCTTCTCGTCTGGCTTTCCGTTCTCCTTGGGTTTTGGGCTCCCATTTTCCAATTCCTTGAGGTCTTCCTCATTTACTTTTCTTTGTACCCTGGTTAAAACATGACAGGATGCGTGACAAAAATTCGTTTGAGCTTCAGAATCCATCTCGTGGTGAACTTGTGCTGTTGTGGTTACCTGAATTCCACGCTCTTTATTCATATTGTCACTGTTGTTGTTAGGGGGAATTCTGCTGAGTGTGTCAGCGTTTTTATTAAATTTTCCTGGTTTGTACTCTATACTGTAGTCGTATTCCGAAAGCTTATGATGAAATCGAAGAAAACGTGAGGAGGGGTCTTTACTATTGAAAATGCCTTTTAAGGGTTTATGGTCTGTGTAGATAGTGAACCTGCGGCCGTATAAATAACATCGGAAATTCCGTGTGGCCCACACTATTGCCAATAATTCTTTTTCGGTGGCAGAGAGTTCCGTTCTGCTTTATTTAAGGTTCTGCTTGCGTAAGCAATGGATTGCTCTTCACCGATCTTCCCCTGAGCTAACACCGCACCCAATGCTTCTCCGCTGGCATCTGTCGTTAATATGAAGGGTTTGTCGAAGTCGGGATATATTAGTAAAGGCGGTGAGGTAAGCAATTCCTTGAGTTTGTTGAACGCCTCTTCACATTGGTCTGACCACTTGTATTTAGTATTTTTCCGCAGAAGTTTGTTGAGGGGCTCGGAAATTTTAGAAAAACTAGGGATGAATTTCCTATAATAATTTGCTAAACCAAGAAAAGACTGAACTTGTCGCACAGTTTTCGGCTGTGGAAAGTTTTGGACGCAAACTACCTTTGAAGGGTCTGGTAAAGCCCCTTTACTAGAACACTTGTGTCCTAAGTATACCACCTCTTTTCGTAAGAAATGACATTTTTCAATTTTCAGCTTTAAATTATTCCTTCGCAATCTTTCAAATACATCTCTTAACTTCTCGTTATGATCCGATAAGTTCTTTTCATATATGACAATATCGTCTAAATATACAAAACATCTGAATCCTTGAAGTCCGGTTAAGACGTGATTCATTAAGCGTTTGAATGTTGCTGGAGCATTTTTTAGCCCAAAAGGCATTCTTTTGAACTCAAAATGTCCATGTGGAGTACTAAAAGCTGTCTTGGATTGATCTCTTTCGTCAACTAGCACTTGATGGTACTAGCACTTGATGGTACTAGCACTTGATGGTACTAGCACTTGATGGTAACCACTGGCCAGATCTAATGTTGTGAAATATCTTGAGTGGCCTAGTTGATCGAATATGTCCTCATTCCTTGGTAAGGGAAAGGCATCTCCTATAGTAATATCATTTAATTTTCGGAAGTCAACAACGACTCGCCACTGTTTTTCTCCATTCGGACCATCCCGTTTAGGTACTACTAGAAGAGGTGAGTTCCACGGACTGATACTCGGTGTAATAATATCATTTTTAAGCATTTCCTCCACTTGCTCCTGGATAACATATCTCTGTCTCTCAGGTAACCTATACATTTTCTGATTTACTGGCGCATGATCTTGCTTAATATGTATTTCATGCTTTACAGAATTTGTGTATGATAGCTTATCTTCTGGTAATAAAAAAATTTCGTTATACTCATGACATAACCCCCGCAATGCCTTCTGTTTCTCTTTATTGAGACTTTCATCCAACACGATTTCCTTATCCAGTATCTTGTTCCGTCTAGTCTTGTCGGCTATGTAGTATATGCCGTTCTTACTTCCTACATTTTATTTATCCTTAGATGTATTATTGATTTCATTCCAATTTGTAATGTGATAATCTTCAATCGGCTGTAATTCTAATTCAACATGGTCTAGCGTTTCATCATTGTTACTGGAATTAAGTATTATAGTTGTGATTTCCTTTTTTACTGCCTTTGTTAAACAGTTTGCTACAAATATACCAGGTCTTATCTCCTTTGACATGCATACAAATCACCATTACTTTCCACTGGAATTCTCACAATTTTTTCTGAGCGGGCAGGAATGTGGGTTTTTCTCTTAACCTTCCCATTTTCTACTCCATTCAGTTGGCGTTGCCTATTATCGCTTCGATTATAGCAACGTTCAGATTCCAGCTTACCAAGTTCCCATTTTGGAAAATGGACCGACTTTTTGTTTTTCAACGTTTCGAAGGGACTATTTTCTATGTTCAACCCCTTCTTTTCAATGTGAGAGTTTAGTGGTATCGCGAAGTTTGTATGTCTTTATTATTTCTACGGTATTATTTACTTCTGAGATTGGGAACTCTAAGGTTTTCTGTGGACCCTTAATATTACATGCTTTTGACAAGAAATTGTAGCCTAGTATTCCATCGCAAGGTACATTCTCGTTGTCCTTTACTACATGAAATTCACATGTTTGTGGGGTTTTAAGTAGAAAATTCCCCTTGCATGTTCCTACTGTTTGACCTTCTCCAAAAGCGCCGTTAAGGTTTGTTTTATTACCTTGATTAATCTTAATATTATTTTGTAATACCGACTTTTTTATTAAACTAACGTTAGCTCCCGTGTCGACTAAGAGCTCGACCGTGGAAGTAGCTGCTATATCCAACGGTAATTTAACTGAGCACTTAGCGGCTTGGGAGGGCTGACACCGGTTTTCATTGGTGGTCTCCAGGCTTCCGCGGTGAATCGCAAGCCTACATCTAGTTTTCCGAGTAATTGTTTGTTTTTTGAGCACTTTGTGGTCTCTTGCTGTCCCACTCTTGCTTAGCTCGACAGTTGGTCATAGTATGTCCCTTTCTTTGACAAAATTCACATCGTTGGAGTGGCCTTGTAAAAAATGCTGCATGCGAGACTGGCCTTCCATTAGTTTGCAACGAATTAATTTGAGGTTTTTGGTTAGTGGTTCTCTTTCTGCAATTCTGGGCGACATGTCCATAACTTTGACAGTTATTGCAGAACCCTGCTTTTTTCTGCTGGAAACATTCAGAGAAAGTGTGGTTTGCCTTATTGCAGAAACTACATTTTATGGGAGGCGGATTCCGCCTATCGTTTTCTTGACGATTATGTGCCGTATATCTTCGTCCACTGTAAGAATTATTCTCCTGAGAAGGTACTTGGTAATAATTTGGATTTTGTTGGATCCCCATTAAATTATTCGTAACTGGATATCCGTTTCCCATTGATGGGATCATTAATTGAATGCCCAAAGGGTTATGGTACATCGACATTGCTTGCCTTTCTATCTCCTCAAGTTTTTCCGCCTTCTCGATTACGACAGACAGGTCCTGACTTGTATCTTGCATAAGATGGATTTTATGATTAGGGTTGATTATCCCTGTTTTAAACACGTATATGGCCGTTTCCATAAGCTCGGTTCCTACTGCTTTAGCAGCATCACCCTTATGACGCTCAGAAATTTTTGAGACACAGTTTTTATATAAAACTTTCACTCTGTGTGCAAAATCTGTCAACGTCTCTCCAGGCATCTGGTATAGCACACGGAGTTCATTTACCAAGGTCACGTAGCTCTTTGTGTTAACCAGTTTGCTATGAATTTTGGTCTCTAATTCGCTGAAATTTTTAAATTGTGTCCCCTCTAACGAGGTGGCTGCTCTACCTCTAAAGCGTGTGGGTAGGAGGGTTAAAAAAATTGGAATTTCTTCGACAGATAAGCAATTTATTACATGTTTACAACAGTTTATAAATATGCTTACTTCTGACTCTAGGTTTATTCCTATGTCACCCGTCAAAATGGGAATACTATTGGAAATCAGTTGGTTAACTTTTGCTATGTCAACTTGTACGGTTGCCATATTGTCTTCTTGTAATAATCGCGGACAAGATTTTGATCGACGTCTGAATTCTTTTCCTGACCTTAGCATAGACGCTTCCCCGCTCTCTGCCGGGTTGCTGTTTGTACTGGGGTCAGTGCTATCTGCATTTAAATTTGGGCTTGTGTTCTCAAAGGAAAAAGAATTAATTTTTTTCCAAAATCTCTTTTGAGCTTTACTCAACACGTAAAATGGATAGGCAGGATTGGCAGATTTTGGCGTTGAATTTGCTGTCGGATTATCCGTTGTCTGTGACATTAATTCGGAAAGTTCACTATCTGAACACAATTCAATTTTATCTCACTTGTACACCACTAAAATAAAGTGCAATTTTGACCATGATATACACCTATGCGTGTATTTCGCATTATTGGACTAAAACTGAGGGAACTAAATGTTTGGTTTCGTTATATAAAACTGAATTTGTATGTTTTTCAATTTTTCCTCCCCGCACCATATTATATCATGACTAAATAAAACTGAAATTCTTTACAAGTGTGGCGCTCACTGAATTTAGCGTTGTAAGAAGTGATATCAGATTCGCAGATTTATCTCCATTTGGCAGATTTATCTTCATTTGGCAGATTTTAGATATGATAAAAGATTTACAAGTTTCTTCCGAAAAAAAAAATTTCCAACTAATTGTTAATATACTTTTACTGTATTCGCCTTCGTAAAGTTCTTTTCTCTTTTCTTTTTTTTTTCAATATAAGTTCAAAAATAAGGTAGAGGTTGAAACCTTCAGAAGAATGCTCTTGTTTAAGATATATTGATGTTAAAATTAACCAAAAGTTTTTTAACTTAAAAGTTCCAAGTTTAATCATAAAAAAAGAACGTAATAAGGTATTCACAGCAAAATTATGATGAGTAATATTTGATAATGGAATATAAATATATCATATTTTGTCTTTCATAAGTTTGCCTTAGTTACTACCAAAATTATTCCAAGGCAAATATTTTAGAGAAGCTTATTTTAACGTATATTTAAGATTTCTATCACTGTCTTCCAGGTAACACTTGTAAGTGTGCTTACTTAAACCATTCTTAAAGATTCTCCCCTACATAAGGAAGCTTATTGAAAGAATGGGAATAATAAATAAGAGAAACAAAATAAAATCAAACTGTTAAAGAGTTAAAGGAAAGAGAAACTTGTTTAGATGGTACTATGTCGTTTCAATTTAAGCATTCTTCAGTATATTCGTATATATATGCTTACAAGACTTCCTTTATATACATGTATGCAATTTCTCTCATATATTTTAATTTAGGTATAAAAAAAAAAAAAAATTACATATATTTTCATCTTAAATTGCTATTTATCAACAATTAAAAAATAATAAATTATATGAAAATCTTACAAAATTTTTGTTTGTTTGTTTATAATTCCTTGGGAGTTATACTGCTTCAAAAATTGGAATGTTTGTACTGCATCCGGTTCAGCTGCGAGTTGTTAGGTACTATTATTCACACACTTTTCTTTGCTTTTTTTAATAGATCTCCTCTTTTTTTCACTTTCCTACTTCTTTTTTTTTTTTTTTGTTATTCTGCAGGTCGAATAGCGCCCCGCAACAGACTCAAGTGCAGGTTTGAGGGTGTAGAATATCTTGCCCACACTATTCAAACACTACCGGCTGCGCCAAATGTTGTATTTGGATCGTTTAGGGAAGTTCACCACACAAAAAACTTTTCTTTAATTTAAAAATGTTTATTTAAAAAAACTTCTTCCCTTCGATCGCGTATATTTTACTTAGCCGCACGGACGAGAGTCTTTGCAACTTGACCCTTTGCAATATTAGAAAGAACTCGCAGAGCTTTCTCCGGTCAGTCACCATGTCACCTCACTTATTCGTTTAATTTCTGGGCCATTGCTATGTTGCGTCATATTAGAATATTTTTAAGCAGGTAGCCACTTGTTGTTTATTATACGCACTTTCACAACAAACCGAATAATTCTCAGTTTGTTATGAAATGCGATACATTGCAACTTTTAATGGGGCTACTGTTGGCACACTTAAGTAAGACCTGTATGCATTGTATTTATTGTGCAAGGTCTTACTTAGTAACTCGTAAAGCAATGACTCAATGAGGAAGTGCTGATCAATTGGTTGTTTCGTTCTATGATAAAATCAATTGATCAGCATCAAGATTTATTATTCACAACATTGCGACGAATAGGTTGTCCTTATGGTTTTGAAAACATCAGTTAAGAATTTGAATTTGTTAGTATGTTCTTTTTCTGCTTCACCCTTTCACCTCATACTTAGTCATGGGCCGAGTCGAGCAAATGTCAGGACGAGGAGAGGAAGATTAACGTTAAGTATCACAGGTTAGGATTCTTGTCTGGATTTTTGGGAGTAGTATTCTCCAATCCAAGCCTGAGTCTTATCATGTGAACAAAACCCCAAAAAGGAAAAATTGAATATATTTTTTTTGTTAAATCTGATTTCTTATATATCCCACACTGACGACATGTTATATCCCTTACCTTTTCCTTATTCCTTATTTCATTAACAACGTTGTAGGGTTAGTTCTTCTGCGGGAGAAAACAGATGAGTATTTCGCTCTCGTCTGGTTGCAAGTGGCTGATGTTCATTTGGCCTGCGGCGGTATTCTGATCTGTGTCTTTCATGGTGGGATCACCGTACTTCGAAACATTCCTGGAGGGGAAGGACTTCTCATGTTCATTTCTGCTGCGAACGCTTCGTATTTGAGATTTTGTAAGTTTAATCATATTAGTGTTTGATATTGAGAGTATATTCGTGTTTGATAAATTTAAATTCGCGTATATTTTTGTTGTTGATAAAGGTGGTTTCTTTGGCGAGAAATAAATTTTTGTAGTTGGAAGCCTTGGTGCATATGCTGTTTCTTCTGTAATAAAAGAGCTGTCTTTCTATCCATCGTCGTTTTTATCTATTTGATGCATATGCGGTTTCTGTAATAGAACTGTCATTGTATCCATTATTTGTTCGTTGTATTTGTATTCGGTGCATATGTGGTTTTTTCGCGGAAAGGAAAGCTGTCATTGTATCCACTTAAATTGTGTTTTTGTATATATGATATTATTCGAAAGCTTGGTAACTTCGGTGATTGATTTCAAAGTTAATTACTTTTAATCAATCCTTTATATTTTATTGTAGTAATCCTATTTTATTAATATAATGACAACATTTGGATTTTAATATAATACATATTGGCTTAAGAGCTGATATAATAATATTTAATCAATTATTATTTTTTTTTTCATAATTTATTATGGCCCCGACTAAGGGAAAACAAACCCAAAAGGGAACTAGTAAATCGGCTGAGCGTGGCACTCATGCTGATAATAATGAAAATTCCGAGGAGGTTTTGGAAAATACAGAGTCTCAGGAGATTAAAAATAATATTGCAACAATTTCAGTTGTTGATTCTGACAGTCATATAAAAACAGGCCAAGTTTCATTTCCGATTGTATCTGTGTCACAGGAAGGGATACTTTAACAAATTACAAAAATGCAATTAGATTTATATCAGCTTCATGACAAACAAATCACTCCATCCATATTATCTAGATCCAAATCTTACAATTCTCGTTCGTCAGCACCACCACCTAACCCGCGCAATGATTCTAATGATGAATTTTTATGTAGGGCTCCTGTAAGAGCTGTGAACTGCTTCACGACTCCAGCTCAACATCCTTCTTTGGTTCAGCACTGGAATATTCGTTTCCCAGCAAACAATGACCAGTTGTCGGCTGAAAAATTTATCAATCGTATTGAACTTCTTGCTTTGGACTCAGACATTCCGTATGAGGAAGTCTGTAGTAATATTTTGTATATTTTGGAATGGTATTGGTCAATATTCAGAAGAGCTTGTCGTCGACCAACTTGGAATGACTTTCGCACTGGCATTTTGACTCAATTCTGCAGTCTTAGTAATTACTTTAGTGTTATCAAGTCAATGTTGAAGCTCAAACAGGGTTTCGATCCATTCGACGAATATTTAAATAAAATGACATCATTTCATAATCGTTTGAAGGAGCCGATTAAAGAATCTGATTATGTGAATATAATAATTCAGAATCTGAATTCGCGTCTAGATCCTCTTACTGTAGGTCATAATGTTGCTTCTGTATATGATTTTCGCAAAATGTGTATCAAGGCAGAACAATGTTATATGGGCAACAGACCTGATCGTAGACCCGTGGCTCCCTTACGAGTACATGAGTTAGATGTGAATCATGAGGTTGCTCAGTCATATCTTAATATTCCAGTTACGTTTGCTTTCTTCACTTCCTTCTGGTGTTCATTGTGATGCCCAGGTGGAAGAAGTACAAGTTCGAAATAAATTTATTCCACGTAAACTTGTTGGAATTGTCAACTACAGGTTCATGCATTTTATGAATGCCCTGCTGAATTTAGAAATCTGTTTTGCTATAGATGTGGAAAGCCTGGTGTGGTTACGCCAAAGTGTTCTAATTGCTGTTCGGAAAACCAGTTAAGGGATGCAAGGTCTTTCGAGGCAACTAATCCGCACTACATTGTACTACTTCGGATACCTCACCAAATGGCTCAAACAGATGTGACTTAGTATTGCCTATACCTGATTCTAATGTTATTTAACGATTTCTGATGAAATTTTTGTCCCCCCCTAATCGGAAAATACCCCCTAAAATGACACCATTCGAATCTATTGATATTAAAATATTCGTAAAATCGCTAATATTTCAAAAACCATTGCCCGTAGAGGATTTCTGATGAACTTTTTGTTCCCCCTAATCGGAACACACCCCCTGAAATGACATCTTTAGAATCTATTGACATGGAAAAAATTGCGTAAAATCGCTAATATCTCGAAAACCCCCTGAATTTGTGAAAAAAAATTTCATTAATAGATAGAAGAATTATATGAATGTAAGAGGTAAAATATTTTCAAATAATATACATGACATTAATAAATAAATACCTAAAATTAGATATTTGGCAGATGAAAAGAGACGGTTGACCAGGACAGTTGTTTCATCCATATTGAGTAATACTTACTTCAGATAACAAACCTTATGTGAATGTTTCACTACAGGGAACAGATATGATAGGCCTACTGGATAGTGGTGCTAACATTAGTTGTCTGGGGAAGAATGTTCAACCAATCCTGAGCCAACATAAAAATATTCAGCTTTAGTCCTTACACACATCGGTTCAGACTGCTGATGGCTCTGCCTTGCAAATTATCGTTTATGTCAAAATTCCTATTAAATATAATGAAATTGATAAATTATTTACTTTGTACGTCATTCCCAGTTTAAGTGAAGAACTCTACTTGGGTGTTGACTTCTGGAGAGAATTGAATTTCAAATTACTCCTCACGTAATAAGTGAGATAAATATAACACCTTCAACATAAGTCGTGGACAGTAATCTTCATCAACTAGCTCCAACACAATCGGCTTAGCTCAACGCAGTTAAAGCTAAACTTCCGTCATTTGATGTATTAGGTTTGGGTAAAACTCATCTGGATGAACACTTGATTGATACTAAGGATGCAGTCCCAATCAAACAACGGTCATTACCAGTGTCCCCAGCTATACAGAAGTTAATGTACGATGAACTTGACCGAATGTTAGAAATGGGAGTTATTGAGGAGTCTAATAGTCCTTAGAATTCTCCAGTTGTCCTCGTACGAAAACCTAGAAAAGTACGCTTATGTATTGATTCTAGAAAAGTAAATACTGCAACAGTAAAGGATGCATATACGCTCCCTCACATTGATGGTCTTATTGGTAGCTTACAGGATACTAGATATATTTCTATTTGGGACTTGAAAGATGCTTTTTGGCAAATTCCGCTAGAAAAAAATCTCGTGAAAAGACTGCTTTCACGGCGCCTGGCCGTCCTCTTTACCAATTTAAGGTAATGCCTTTTGGGAAATGCAATGCGCCTCAGCGTATGTGTAGACTTATGGACAAGGTAATTCCGGGTAACTTGAGAGAAAATGTATTTGTGTATCTTGACGATTTATTGATTGTCGCACCAGATTTTGAAACACATTTGCGAGTTTTGGAACAAGTCAGCGAATGTCTTCGACGTTCAGGACTGTATATTAGTTTAAATAAAAGTGGATTTTGTGTTCGGGAGGTAAAGCACTTGGGTTTCATTGGTATCAGCGTTTCATTTCTAATTATGCAATTGTGGCTACTCCAATTACTGACTGCCTTAAGAACAAGAAATTTTTATAGACCACAGAAGCTCAAGACGCTTTTGAAAAATTAAAACATTTAATGACAATAGCCCCAGTTCTGGTCACTCCGGCTTTTGAGAGCCCATTTTATATTCAGTGTGATGATAGTAGACAAGGCGTTGGGATTGTTTTGTTTCAAAAAGACAAGGATAATAATGAACATCCTATTGCTTATATGTCTAAGAAAATCAACAAAACACAGCGCAATTATAGCATCAATGAGTTGGAATGTTATGCTGCAGTCTTGAGTGTAAAGAACTTCAGAGCATATTGTTGCAAGCGTGGCCTTTGGTTCGTTATTTAAAACACAATATTAAATATTTAATATACAAGTTCTTTATTTCACTCTTTTCTTATACAATTCACAAACCTTCAATTAATCAACTACACTTTAATTATCGCTTAATACTGTACTTTCAATTATCGCAATATAATTACAACACTTTCGCACGTTTATTACTTTCGCTTGCTAACACTGCAACGTCTAAGACAAGACTCTTTTCTTGGCGGTGACAACTATTATATTTATACCCTAGAAACTCTCCAGATTAGTCTGGAGTGTTCTATTCGAGAATTCTCTTAACAATTCTATTCAATTTATTCTTGAACCTTCCCGAAGATTCTATCATCGATTCTCCGAACCTGAAGTTGTTTACTCTCCATTGCCAGTGTCACCAGTTTGCTCTTTCTATTGCACGTAACACTGCCCCCTTCTTAAATTTGTTCGTCCCGAACAACAGGTGGTCCACAGTCTTGATGCTCGTAGTACTGACACAAGCGATCCAAATGAACAATTTTACGCTTGCCTCTTGTGCCTCGCTGAATCCTGTATACCACGTCATTAATTCTAGTTACTACCGAATACGGTCCCTCCCATTGTTGTTGTAGTTTTGGAGAACGTCCCTTATGTCGTTTCGGATTGTACAGCCAAACAAGATCATCTTCGTTAAATCCTGCCGAATTAGCACGTAAGTCATAGTCGATCAGTATTTGCTGCTAATTTCGTTCTCGTGGCCTCGTGCACATCAGCTAATTATTGTTTGCGCTCCGATGCGTAGTCTTCTGGTAACTTTTCTTCACCTCTGGGGGTACCAAATTTGAGGTCGCTAGGTAAACGCATCTCCCTTCCGAATATGACCTTAGCTGGGGTTTGTCCGGTAGTGTTATGAATGGCTGATCTATAAGACATTAGGAATATAGGAATATGCCGATCCCAATCGCGTTGATGATAGTCAACTACTTTCTTAAGATGCTCGATTAATGTTCTGTTGAAGCGCTCTACCATACCATCAGATTGTGGGTGTAGAGGAGTTGTTCTGGATTTTCTTATTCCCAACATTTTACACATCTCCTGGAAAGTTGGAAAGTCTGCGATTCGCATTCCGTCCTTGGTCCGAATGAAGTTCGTGAGGCACACCAAACCTACTGACCCAATTCGTTATTATTTGTTCCGCAACTGTGGTTGCCTCTTGATTAGGGATTGCATAAGCTTCAGGCCATTTACTGAAATAGTCAATGGCAACTAATATATAACGGTTACCGCCATCCGTTTCAGGAAAAGGTCCAGCGATGTCTACAGCTATCCTTTCAAAGGGGGCTCCGACATTATACTTATGGATTTCTCCTCTGCTTCTGTGTTGCGGCCCTTTGCAAGCAGCACAGACAGTGCATCTGCGGTACCACTCCTCCACATCTTCTCCCATATGTAGCCAATAAAATCTTTCCCGTATTTTGGAAATTGTTGTGTTCACTCCCAAATGTCCTCCAGAGGTTCCACCGTGCATTTCTTCTAGAACACCTTTGACGTTTGATGATGGCATGACTATCTGCATTCGGAATGATTCGCCGTTAGGTGCTTCCCATTTGCGTTTTAATATACCACATTTAACATGAAGAGAGTTCCATTGAGCCCAGTAACTTTTCAGCTTCTCGCACCGTTCCGAAATATCCTTCCAGTCTGGTCTTTCCATGTCTTCTTTCCAAGCGAGAATAAGTGAAATGTCCGGATCTTCTCGTTGTGCTGTTTTCAGGCCCTCGTTGTCCCAACCTGTAGATGGTTCCACGGATACCAACTGTATAGTTGCTGTTGTTTCTTTTTCTTCCACCCGGGCGCAATGCTTGCATTCAAGTTTGCATGGACGTCGTGAAAGGGCGTCTGCATTTCCATGGACACGTCCTCTTCGGTGTTGAATTTCAAAATCATAAGACTGGAGTCGCTCTATCCATCTCGCCACTTGTCCCGCAGGGTTCTTAAACTGAAGAAACCATTTGAGTGCCGCATGGTCGGTGCGAAGGATGAATTTCTGTCCGTAGAGACATTTATGAAAATGTTTTGTTGAACTTACAATGGCAAGTAGCTCTTTTCTTGTAGCACAATAATTTTTCTCTGACTTTGAAAGTGCTTTGCTATAGTAAGCTACTGGAACTTCTTGACCATTCTCCTCCTGCGAAAGCACTGCACCAATACCTTCATTGCTGGCATCCGTGTCTAATATCAATATTTTTCCCAGCTTTGGATAGTGAAGTACTGGAGCTTCACAGAGCTGTTGCTTCAAATTTTCAAAACTTTCGTTGCATTTATCCGACCATATGAACGGCCTTCCCTTTTCTGTAAGTTGATGTAGGCTTCTTGCTATATCTGCAAAATCTTTCTCGAATCGCCTGTAGTAGGTAGCTAAACCAAGAAAACTCCGTAATTGATGTTTGTCCTTTGGAACCGGCCAATTTTTGACGGCTTCTATATTCTCTGGTTCGGTTCTTCCTACTTGTGATGAAACTATGTGCCCTAAATATTTAACTTCATTTCTGAATAGAGCACATTTACTCGCACTGAGCTTCAATTTTGCATCTTTGAGTCTTTGAAGTACATCCCGTAAGTTGTTTTTATGTTCCTTGAATGTCCTTCCGATTACTATTATGTCATCCAAGTAGACAAGACATGTTTTCCAGGTTAAACCGCGTAGAACACATTACATTAGTCGTTCGAATGTGGCTGGAGCATTACATAACCCGAATGGCATTACTTTGAATTGCCACAAGCCACTGCCAACTGAGAAAGCAGTTTTCTCTCGGTGCTCGGAATGTATTTCCACTTGCCAGTAACCACTCTTTAAATCCAGCGTGGAAAACCATTGCGGTCCGGAAAGGGTATCCAACGTGTCATCAATCCTTGGTAATGGATAGCTATCTTTTCTCGTCACGTTATTTAGTTGGCGGTAGTCTACACAGAATCGGGTGCTGCCATTCTTTTTCCTAACCAGAACAACCGGCGATGTCCAAGGACCGTTAGATTCCTCTACTATTCCTTGTTTCTTCATGGAGTTCATCATGTCTGACACTTCTGGTTGTTTGGCTAATGGCAATCTTCGTGGTGTCTCTCGAATTGGACAAGATTTGTTTTACCATAGTCATCATCATGTGTTGTTGTTCACTTAAGGCACTGGACGAAAGAAGTTTCTGAACCTGTTGGGGACTAGCTGGTATAGTTTTTGTCTCTTCGACATTATTACCATTATCCAAATTGACGATTTGCAAACGGGTTCACAATTTCCAATTATAGCACCGTCTTTTAGTTGTACTTCATTTTCGGATGTGTTAAGCACTCTGCCTGGTATTAATGTTGCACCTTCTGCATTCACTAAAGTCTTGCCAACAATGACGCTCGATGTAACTTTTGTGGGGTTAGGCTCCACCAGATAGAATCGGCAGGTCCCGATGTCATCAGTAAGCTCTGTCCATACTAGTGTCTCGGAGCATGGCGAAAGAGTAATATTTTCGCAGACCATCGTCCTTATTTTCGCAGGATGATCTGCTCCCTCTCCTAGTTTCATAGGAATTTCTATGTTCCCATAATTGAGAATCCGCTCTCCGATATCCAGATTTATTTTGCATGTGGTCATGAAGTCTATTCCAAGAATGCATTCATCCATTATGTCTGAAACCAGGAAAGTGTGAGGAAATAGTAGTTCGCCTAGTTGAACATCTAAAGTTATTTCTCCAAACACCCGAGCTGCTGCTCCAGTTGCTGTTCTTAGTAGATATTTGGTTGTGTTGTGAAGCCATTTGTTCTAAACAAGATCTGCTCTAATAATTGATCTTGAAGCTCCAGTATCGATAGTGACTGCGCAGTCATTTTTTCCTACACTTCCATATATGACAAGACTGCTATTATTTCTCTGTAACTGGCCTACTAGAATGATGACTTCGGGGCCGCCGATGTCGTGTCCCAAAAGCAATCGAATTAATTAATTATAATAAAACTTCAGAAAAACAACGCTCGAATCTCTTGAACCTATGTACTTTATTATTTCACGTCAAACAAACTGACCTATCTTAATAATTTAAAAGTACTCCGAAACGAACTGTAACCTAACACTCTAAAAACCAAAGTTAAATCGCGACTGAACAATTAACGGCACTCGCCAGACCAGTCATTGGTCTTTTATGCCCCGATATTCGGAAGTACTTTCTTTGCTCACAACGCGGATGTAAACAAATGACAACAACCTTGCCGTTTGTTCTACCGGCTGCAGCACCTGAGTCGCTTAGTGGTAAACAATCGCTTTACATAATAATTACCATGCGAGGTTAATTATTATTGTAATCGTCGATTGCTCCACTAAGCGCTCATCGCAGCCAGCTGTTGGGCTAATCAGCGAAATAACCGACAGTTGCAGAACAATACCATGCGAGGTTACTGTTTAGCAATTGCTAATTATTTCACTAAAATGCACCCTTGGCTGCTGGAAGAATCTTCCTTATATTGGGCCACAACATCCCTCCCCCCTTGGAAAAACTAGTTTCCGTAGGGAACTAGATCTGGAGAGTACAATCTATCTTAAACTAAAAACGTGAGATCATTTTAAACCGCGTTCGGTTCAGTTTCTTTTACATTACATCATTACATAGTTATTAAATTTTCTTATTCTTTTATTTTTTTTTTTTTATTTTTTTTTCCTCCTCTCCACCACTCTCTCCATCTCTCTAGTCTGACTATTCATTTATCTATGAACTAATTGGACATCTTCACAGGCAGCCAAGGGCTGGTATCAGTGAAGAGCACTTCTCCTATTCAATTGTTTTTGAGTCAGTAATAATCTCTGTTACATAGTAATCAGTTTGTACATCATACTATTGCAACATTTTCTTGTGCAAAATTCTTAATTAGTTTCTTGAACTTGTGCACTTGCTCTGTGTTTTTTATTTCCTCTGACAGCTGTATGTTTTAAACTCTTTAGTTTTCTATCAGTTCTAGCGTAAGGCAGGCGTATATTTTGTCGTGATCGTGTGTCATAGTTATGTGTTTCACCATGTTCTATTAAGCTTATGTTCGACTTTATAATCTTATTTCTTATCTTATATATCATTTTAGCTTTCTCCACGTAAATTAGTTGTTTTAAGCTCAGTAAATGTATTGATTTATACAACAGGTGCGTTGGCGTGAGTCTATGCAAATTAAATATGGACTTTATTGCTTTATTTAATACTCTATGCATGCAGGTTAGTATGTTATTGCTACATTGCGACCAGTTAATTATATTGTAAGTAATTATTGGTAGTATAAATGCATTGTAAATTAATATTCTCGTCTGCTGATTAAAAAAGTCTCTTCTCCTCATTATTCCTATAAGTGGTGCCACTTTTTTCCTGACATAAGTTGTGTGCCGTTTCCAAGTCAGTTTATCATCCATTATCATTCCCAGATATTTTATTGAGTCGACTTCCTTAATGGATTCTCACTCCACTTGCAATCCGATGTCCAGTTTTATTTTGCCTCTCTGTTTAAAAACCATGAAGCTTGTTTTTGATGTATTTATTGTGAGTTTATTCCCATATAGCCATCTTGTGAAACGTATCAGGTCCTCATTTATGTCCCTCTGTAAGCCATCACCATCCTTCCCACTGTACAGGAGCAGGGTATCATCAGCATATACGTAGTATTCCGCAGCCAATCCCGCTTCCATTAAGTTTTGGATGTACAAAGAGTAGAGGAGCGGACCCAGAATTGATCCCTGCGGGACTCCAGTACTCATCACTTCATTGTTACTATAGTTGTTTCCCACTTTCGTACAACACTCTCTTGCTTGCAAATAATTACTTAATAACTGGTTTGCCTTACCTCTAATTCCCAATTCTGCTAGCTTTTCTATTAATATAGTATGATCAACAGTATCAAACGCCTTCTTCAAATCTACAAATACTCCAACAACATAATTGCCAGCGTCGAGCTCTTTATTGATGTACTCCATTACATCAGTCATTATAGCCGTTGTACTGCTTTGCTTTTGGAATCCATATTGCTTTTTATCAAATCCACCATTACTTTGGATAAATGCTGTAATCTGATTGAAGTATTCTCTCATATATTTTACTGAGTACATTGAGGAGCGCTATGGGACGATAGTTGTTCGGATCTCTTCTATCTCCTTCCTTGAAGATTGGCACTATGCATGTAGCTTTCAAACAAGCTGGAAATTCCTCCTTTTCGATACAATTGTTTATTAATTTCGTTAAGGGTTCAATAATTATATCATTGATGTTCTTCACGTCTTTTACTCTTATGCCGTCTAATCCCGGTGCTGTATCCTCTCTCAACTGAGATAGTACTCCTTCTACAGCAGCATTATTCACCGGCCTGATAAAAACACAGTTTGACCTTGTAACATTTTTCGTTGGTTCACAAGGAGAGCTACACTTGTCTTCCAGCTTCTTTAATAGTGAGGGGCCCACATTCACAAAGTGGTTGTTCATATAACAGGCAATTTGGTGTTTGTCTTGAAAATTATTATCCCCGACTTGTAATTCTTCTATACTGCTTTTACTGTTATTAGAATTACTATTTCTTATTGTCTCATTGATTGTTTTCCACAACTTTTTTGAGTCGCTTCCCGCTTTTTTCATTCTCTGTTCCACATAACTCATTTTTGCTCTTCTTATACTCCAGGTGATGTCGTTCCTAATCCTTTTATAGTTTTGTATTAGTTGTGCATTATTTGAACCCCCTTTTATTTTCCTATATAATTTGTTTCTTTGTTTTATTTTGTTTATTATCTCTAGTGTGATCCAGTTATTTTCTCGAGTTCTGACGAGTTTGGTATCTGTTGCTTCTAGTTTCGCTTTTTGTATTATTTCGATAAGCTTATCAAAGTTTAAATTATCGCAATCATCAATTGCTGATCTTACCTTTGTTCTTAATGTTTCAGTATCTATTCTTACTATTTTCCTTTTGGACATTTTGGGTCTCCTCACTAAGGCCTTCCTAATCGTTGTTATAATGATGCGATGATCCAGTTGAGGCCAGTCTTTGAGTGCCAATCCAAAGTCGTATCTTTCCACATTAAGAGTAGTTACCACGTGATCGATTATTGAGCAACTATGTTCCGAAATTCTGGTAGCATACCTCATGTCTATGTTGTTTAACACTGTTGCATTATTAGCTGATAGCGTTTCCAAGTATTTCCTAGTATCTTCATTATCATTAAGCAAGTTTATATTAGAGTCCGATATTACCATACAATTTTTATATTTACTTAATATAGAATCTAACGCTTCTAGAAATTGTTCTCCGTTTGCATTAGGCGGTTTGTAGTATACGATGATCGTTAGTTTCGGAATTGTATCTTCGATCATTATAGGTATTACATTAAATTGCTCATATATCAGTTCCGTGGTTTGCTCAGTTACAAATTTTATGTTATTTCTTATATAAATCGCTGTTCCTCCCCCCCTCGTAGTAGATTTACGACAGCTGAATACTGGAGTAAATCCTTGCAGGTTGTAGAAATGCATTTCGTCTTGTTTAATCCAAGTTTCCACTAGTATTACGATGTCTACGTGTCCAACTTCCTTTATCATTAGCTCAACTTCTTCTAACTTATTTCTTAAGCTTCTTGTGTTGGCGTATAGTACCTTTAGATCCATATTTTAACTTTCTGTTTTTTAGCGCTTTCCTTTAGTTACCTACCATCTCCAAGCTATAATCAATTGTATCTGTTATATCTGAGTAGTAGTCTATTCTCTCTCTCAGTCTGCTAATCATATCCAGGTATTTACCGCAGCTACGGCTGAGCGCGCTATGATTTATCTCCTTGTGTTGTTTCCAGTTGATACAATTTATACATTTATGTGTTAGAGGAACAACTTTGCGAGTGATGTTCACCTGCGCATTTCGCACAACTGATCTTATTTGTGCAGTTGTTTGCTATATGTCCATACATCTGACAGTTGAAGCATCTTATAACTTTTATTTCTTCCTGTACATAGTGAGCCCTATATCCCACGTGGATGTATCGATTCGCGAGTTTGGAAAACGTTTTCCCTGGCACCTCCACAATAAGTGTCCATCTTTTTTCTCCCTTTATCGTATATTCTCTTCTGTGTACAATTCTAAATGCGTCCTCCTCGTTGATGAAATGGTTTAGTCCTATTAGGGAAAGTTTCAACTCCTCATCCTTATAATCCTTATCCAGGTGTGATATGCGAATTATTGGAAGCCTTTTTTTTGTCGCTTTTACTTCGTAGTTCCCCTTAATTATCAGTTTTTCCGCCTCACGTAAAATTTTTTTTTGCACCTCTTGGCTCGGGGTTTTTACGAGAACCCCCCCGTTACCAATATTTAGAATATTCCTGATAGGAGCTTTTATTTTGACATTATCTATCGCCTCCTTCAATTGTCTTCTTGTGACTTCGTGCGTTTGTTGTGTCTTTGGCTTGATAACAATGTTGTACGATCCGTCCTCCGGCTTTTTTAAGGACAGATCAGCCTTACTAGTGATTAGTTGCGGCGTAGCCTTCACTATCTCCGCATAGGATTTTAGGTGCAATTCTTTCCCCTTTTTTAATTCTTCTATCACCCTGTCTCCATTAACGTTTACAGACTTTAGTTCACTTATCATTAATTTGACATCTTTTCCTTGCTCAGAGATTTTTATTTTGTTCTCCCTCACTTCTCTCAAGACCTCCTCCAATTTGTCAGAGACTACCCCTCTGTATTCCAGGCACTCATCACACATAAATAATATATTTTTTTTCATTTGTATCATTTTAGCATCATATTCTGATAAGTTTGCACATTTCAGACAGAATATTTTGCCACATCCTCCCTTGCATCCAATAACCTGGCTATTTCTTATTGCCTGTTGACAGCTGGAACAGTCAGTAGGCATGTTTCTTTGTTATTTATCCTGTGCGTATGTACCTTATTTTCTTGTATATATGTATACAGTTCGAAATATGTTCTGTTTAGAAAGTAGTATCTCCGAAGTCGCATGCGGACTACTCTTGCTTACTGCTTAAGTTAGATCCTTCTAAAATAGGAGTCAATTATGCGGCTTCGTAGTTCCTATTGAGCCTATTTATTTAATTCTATTTAATTTACAAATGGTGTTAAAAACCTTATTTAATATACTATACCGATAAATAAAAAACAAATTAAAATAAAAACAAAATAAAATATAAAAGTAATAACAAAAACCACTTATCGCTATACGACTCCGTTATCCAAACAAAGAATTTCAATCAGACGTTTGATGAAAATCTAGAAGTTCACTTTCTATATATGAATTGGGAAAAAATCGTAAAACTTCATATGCCACGATTAAACGATGATCCAATAAATGAATTGATCCGATTAGAATCCCCACAATCACAATTAATACTTTAAACAATTAAAATTTTACACAAAGCTCAGAATTAACCACTTGACAGCTTGACACTTCTTCTTGTATATTCTTCTATAGTTCACTTCCTACATTGTCTTTTTTTTCTTACTTTCTTTAATACTATATATTTTCTTTTATATTTACTTTCTTTCTTATTTTCTTCACATATTTAATTTCTTTCTTATTTGCTTCTCACATTAAATTTCTTTTTTATTACCTTCTTACAACATATTTATATTGTCTTCCAAATTATTTTAACATTTGTTTTTTTTTAATTAAAATTTCATCATTAACAAAACAAAAATTCGTAATTAATTCACATGCATTAATAATATATAACCTTACTTATTGTTTATCTAATCACAAAAATGCAACAACAACAAAAAAGTACATTTTACAATCATTCGAATATTTTTTGTCTTAACAGAATTTTTAATTAATAGTCTTCATGCACTTTTTTTTCTGTACAATATATATTCTTTTATTAAACATTTCATTTCATCGTTAGTTCTCAAACAGTTATCTTCCAATTTTAATTTCTATTTAGCTTTAGGACAAGAGTATTTCTATAATATTCTTATCCATTTCATTTCTTTATGTTATAAACTGTGAGATTGCATATATGAGTTATATAAGTACCTTAATTTTTAATGTTCAGTGTAGTAACTAGTTCACAAATAGTATTCTCTATAACGATACATAATATGTCTATTTATCTTCCTTTTTATTTATTACTTACAAATTTATTACTTGGCTTAATATAGTTCTACCTTGCTGCTTTTTAACAAAATTAATAACCTTAAATTTACTGTAGTCGGTCCAATTGCTTGTTAATGATGGCGGAAAGTATGGTTTTGTCTCGCTGTAAAAGCCGTATTCTATCAGTAACGTCGTGTATGACTTTCGCTTTTACGTGTAGCTGCCCTGCCTTGGGAGTTTGGAAAATTTGCCTAAGTTGGTGTTAACCTGAGTTTGCTGTTCTAAGTCTGCTTCTACAGAAATCTTTATTGCATGCGATTTTGTACTACGGTTATTCAACTTCTAGCTATTGTTGTAGCATTTCCTGCATAATGTTTACATCTTGTACTGATCGATTATTGAATTCTGACGTTCAAGATCTTTTTCCAATTATCAATCGAAATTTATATCTGATTGAATGTTGATTTATTGGAATGCTGATTTATTTGGATAGAACATTTTCTTCTACACTGCTTTTCTGGAAACATTTATACCAGTTTACAGATTTTAAGATGTGATCATAATAGAACGTATGGTCATTCCTTTTGACAGGCGCTTCTTTAATTTCGATGCCCTAAACAAAGGTTATCTTATTGCCATGAGATTTCTTGATTTTCTTATAGGTACGACGGAGTTCTCTCAATTATATCGAGAGTCCATCTGTACCTAAAAAATATTATGTACCGTGAGCATAAAAATCTCAATTAGAGATTCTGAAGGTTTTTTTTTCTAGCTTTCCAATTATATATTCTTCTAATTTTACTGACTTAACTAAAAAATTTACATCCACATATAGCAAGTTAAATCAATAGTCCAGTCCTCCGCATAGCCATTGCTTCTCCTCTCATTTCCCTATTTGTACTGGATATCTGCAATTTATGTCTACCTCCATCTAGTTCTTAATTTTTATAATTTTCTACTTATATTTCATCCTTATTAACCTCTAAAATATATTATTACAGTGGCTATTATTCTTCTTTGCTTAAAAATATCAAATTTTAACATTATATAATATTTTTCCTATATTTATTTCCAGTACTATTTTTTGTTTATCTTTCTTTCGTACTATTCCGATAACTTTAAACATTTAACTGTCATGGTACATTTAATATCCTTGTAACTTTTTTTTGTATTTCTTCTCAAGTAATATATCTCATTTTTTTCTCTCAATCTCTCTCTCTTACTGAATATCTACTACACATATTGGGTTTTTCCCATTCCCATTTTTTCCTTTTTTTTTCAAACTTTTTTTAATCTTCATTTTTTCATTATTCAGTTACTACCCTTTTTGTGATTCTCGTATATATATATTTCAAGACATTTTCTTACCTTTACCTCTGTAAATTTACATTGCTTGTTGTCTTGGTTCGCTCTCCAGTAAGAACTTGACTACCATCATATCTCCTTTCATACCCCTTCTCGGCCTGTAAGTCTGCAAAGCTCTGAAATTTAAATTTATATTTTAAACAATCGGCCCCTCCAAACTCTTTCAGAATTTAAAGGCCCCTGCTGAAAACCTCGACCTAGCATTACGTTTCCTGGACACTTACCAATACTTACCTCATTTCGTGTCATGAAGCTTGCAGTGGAATTCCAATATTGCGTAAGGCTGCAGTTTCGATCCCATAATTGCTTCTTAAACTCTGATCTAACCGATTTATTCCTATATCGTTGAGATTTAAGCTTACCTCTTCGACAAAGCCCCTGAATTTGCTTTTTTTGTGAAGTGAAATTTTTCCTACCTTCATAACTCCATACAGGTCTCTCGGAATACTTACGTGGTTCTGGTTCATTCGCAGAATTTGGTGCTTTTACCGGACAGGCTCTTGCATTAGCTATTCTTACAAATGCAAGTCTATCCTTCAGACTAATTTCGCTGTGTCCATGATATTTATGATGCCTTCTCCTCTTGTCTTTAAATCTTTCGTTTCTAACAAGCCCCACATTTTCGTGATCAGTAGTCAAGGTTTTCTCCCATGTTGGCTTCAGAAATAGGTTATCCAATGTAGGTATACTTTTCACTTCATATCGTGAAGTATTATCAACAGTATGTGCCAGTTTCTCCCATTTGGAGTATTGGTCATTAACGCCTAATGTGTTGTTTTCTGTTGTGTTGATTTTAATATCCCCTATTCGGGTATGAAACGGAGTTACTTGACTGCTATCTTGCCAAGCTGTGTGTACTATTTGTACGCACGATGCGAAATTTCCAGAAGAATCATTGGTTGCGCTGCATTGGCTGGCATCTTGTATCAACAGCTTCATATTTATACAGTCGATTATAGTTCGATCCCTCAGGAAATCCATTCCAAGTATCCCGTCGGTATCACCAATGGCATTAAATTGACAAGCCCGCTGATTGTTTTCTATCTGCAAGTTCGCCTGACAAGTGCCTATGGACCTCCTAGCGAACCCAAAGAGTCCTCCAATGTTTATTTTCTGTTGTGTCTGTACGGGCGTATTTCCTTTAATTCTATTGATCTTAATTAAGCTACAGGTGGACCCAGTGTCAATTAAAAGTCTAAACTTACCTTCTAACGCTATGTCCGATGGCACTGTGATGACAAACTTACTCTTGGAATTCACTTCTTCACTCTCCCTCTGGTCTAAATACTTTTTCAGACAGTTTGCCGTATAGTGATCCTGTGTTCGACAGAATTGGCAATAAAGTCCCTCCCGTCCTGAACGGAATTCATCTTTGATGCCAGTGTCCATATTCCTGACATTCAGTACAGAAGAGTACTTGCTGGCACTCTCTCGCAAAGTGTCCACGCTGTCCGCATTGAAAACACTCAATAGATCTGGGAGGTGTTCTCCTTGTCGAAGATGCTTGGTATCTTCCTGATGACACTGGCCCTGTTCTGGGTAAGAATGGTGTCGAACTCTGTCTGGGCTCGCGTCTGATAAAATCCCCCGTTGGTTATCTGTTTGGTGCACTTACTTTGTTTGGCTTTCGGTCTTCTTGCCATACTCCCGATTCTCTCAATTGAAGTCTTTTTGCATCTTTTTCGAAATAACTGGCTTCCTCTCTCACTTCTTTTAGTGACTCAAACTTTCGCCCTGTAAGGTGCACCTGCGTGGGTCTGCTCAACACACCAGCTTTAAAGGAAGTTACAGCATCGGCCTCCAACTCGGCTAGTAATCCCTTCTCCCCTCCCGGGTATTTGGCCGAGACAGCCTCCTTAATCTGATCGCGCAGTTCTTTCATTCGGTCCGCAAACTCCCTGATGTCCTCTCCAGGTCTCTGTCTACATGCCAGCATTTCAGTGCGCAATTTACTGAAAGATTTATTCGGCAAATATGCAGTTTTTATCGCTTGCTGCAAAGACTTGAAGTCCTTCGGCTCCTGAGAACTTATCAGGTAATAGGCGTCATCTGCCAGGCGATATTTTATGCATGTGAAAAAAATCCCCTGCTCCTTTTGCGTTAGTCGGTCGTACAAGTCCTTACTGCAGCTAAGGAATCTGTAAACTTCTTTTACAAGTTTTGGCGATCTTTCCTCCGAGAACATTGGTACATATTTAGCTACCATGTCCATGATCTTTTCATATGCATCTCCCATTTTGTACACTTTTACTGATTTCTTATATTTTTATAACTTTCGAATCTACGTCGATCTGGTAATTTCGTTTACTTCGAAATTCCCTTTTTCACTAATAACGTTTATACATTTCGAAAAATTTGTACAACGCGCTATAGAAAAGATTTTTCGTAAAACTTAAATCTTTATTAAAGGTGCTAATCGAATACTGTGAGAGCTAGTCTCGGACGTGGTAGGGAGTGCCGGTTTATAAATGACAACTCAGTCGATTTAACAATTCAAATATAAAATTTTATTAATAAATACTTCAATGCTTATAACTATATCACAATTCGTTTACTAAAAAAATTCAGAACTAAAGTAACCTACAAACTATTATAAAATTCAATACAAAATTCAACAATAAATCCAAACAAAGTAAAAAATTTAGCAATAATTGTGACGATCGCGTAGTCCGCCTCCTTTAATTCGTCTTATTCTAGAAAAAGGAAGAAGAAGAATTAATCGTCTATGAGAAAAGTATTCCTATATAAATTAAAGAGTGCTATTTTTAGGCACACGGGCAGCAAATGCTACTATAAAAAAGAAGAAGATTGCAGATTATTCTCTGCGGCAGAAAAAAAATTTGTTGAGATAATAAATCGAAATTGTTGGTACAACAAATTTAGGTTTTTGTTGAGCCATCAAAAGCTTTAGATGCGCCAATATATACTTTTGCCAAATTTCTCCCTGAAATGTTCACTAAGCATATCATTTGTTGTTTCAACAAATCGGTAAAAAGTGTCGGTTACAAATGTATTGCTGATTTAACATTTCAGGAAATGTTGGTTTAATGGCTTATAATCATAACAAATCATTCGTTGACACAACATTTCTATTGTTAGCTTCAAGAAAACTCTGGATATTAGTGAAAAACAAAAGCGCAAACATGCATAAAGGCAATATATTCGATTGATACCACCCTACATCATTTTCTATTTTTGCTGTATTCCTGTGCATATGTACTGTATAGTTAACAGATGCTTGTTTCTAATTCTTCTTAAAATTTCAGTCATTTCTTGAAGTATGCACAGTCGGCAATAAAAATCATCGTACCATATACTTTTCTCCTGTTTCTTGTAAACTAAAAAACAATGTATCATACTTTATTTTACTTCTTTGAGCATTTAAAGACATCAGTAATAAACTAATATTAGTGTTAAAATTTGAATTAAACTTTAAATATAATTTAATCTATTATTTTAGTTCAATAAAAACTTCTTTTTTAATATCATGATTTTTGTCACCAACTGTATATATAATATGTACAAAACATTTGTTAATACAGCAATTCATTTGTTGGCTTAGAACGAGTCACATGATCCATATACATATATAATGAAATACAAATGATTTGTTAATATAACAATTCATTTGTTGGCTTAGAATGAGTCACATGATCTATATATCTAATGAAATACAACTGATTTGTTAATACAGCAATTCATTTGTTGTAGAATAAGTCACATGACCTATATACTTAATGAAATACAATTGATTTGTTAATACAACAATTCATTTGTTGGCTTAGAATGAGTCACATGATCTATATACCTAATGAAATACAAATGATTTGTCCCATCAACAAATCTTTTGTTAGATGTGAATGCGACACCAATTTTTGTCTTGTGATCTGCGCACTTGTACAGTTGATTAATATTATCGGTTGAGAGCAGTTGGCTTTTGATATCGTGAGTTTAATGGTTATACAGGTAATTTAAAAAACTGTATCAGTGAAAATATCTAAAAGTTAAATTGGAAAGTGGTGTATAGGTAGTAAAAGTGAAAATGTGTGATCAACAGGTACTCGAGAGTGATTTTCCAATTATTTTTGTGGAAGAAGCTGTGAACGTATTACATGATATATACTGTGGTATTACTAAAAGCTTGGAATTTGGAAGAACTTTTACCAGTTTTCGAAAGTAAGTTCATATATACATAAGTACATAAATTGGACAAAATTCCTATAATAGAGCCTATTAGCTAACTGTTATGTTTTACTTTCCGTTATTGTGTGTTGCAATTATATACATATATTTTGATGTTCTGTAATCAGTATTGAAAGTTCCTGTTTCTGGGCGTAATTCCTATAAGACCCGGTTCTTTATTTTATTTTAGCGGTTATATAAATTATTATTTTCTAAAACAATTCGGAGACGTTGGATTAAGGGTTCTTTCTCATTAGTTTAGTATGTTTTGTTATTTTCAGCTTTAAACTAGTTATTTTGAGTGGAAAGTCTTTATTGGCGAAAAAAATATATAGTTAAGCTTTCGAATTATTCTAAACAAATATATTAGCTTTATAATCGTTAAAGTGAAATAAAAAAACAAATCAGTGTTCTATGAGAATAACGCCCAGAAACTTTAGATTATATAGCAAAAAGGATAGCCTATAAAGAAGAAAAACACATTTTTTATGTAGTATAATCACATCGAGGTGTTTGTTTAGTCACAGAATTCGTAAACTATGATATTTTCTGTGCGGGCACATAATTTAGTGATTTCAACTTTTCTAAGTATTGAAGAAATTCAATAGAAGAGATCCCATTATATCACATTACACATTACATTAATTTTGAAATTTATAATTTTATAACTTTTTGCATTTTTAAGAATTTTCCTAGTGCCCCATTTATTTTCTTATATTATTCCTGGTGTTGCCTTTGTATGGCTGTTATAATCTAGAGTCTCAATGAAAATTTGATTGTACACAAACAAACCGGCATTGGAAAATGTAAAATTTTTTTATCACGGCTGTTTATTTTTATAACTCTGTCACTTTTATTTTATTTAAAACTCTATACGCTTATCGTGCGTATACGAATTGTACACAATATAGCCTATCCTTTTTGCTGTATAATCTAAGCCAGAAACAGGCACTTGCAATACTGTTCACAAAACAATCAAGGTATATAATTGCAGTACACTATAGCGGGAAATAATATATAATAGTCAGTTCATAAGTTTTATAAGAATCCGCGATTAAATCCTGTACGGAATAAGTACAATCATTTTCAATGCAATGATGGTAGTTTTATCTACTGAATATGTATGGGAATTCTTTAAGATGACAAAGAGTTATGAGTTTAAGACAACTAGAAAAATTATAATTGGTATAAACAGGGTGTTTCGAAACTCGACCCACAAGCCGAGAGTAAAAACAACCGTACTCTTACGGGGAGCTTCTGTAATGGTTTAGGAGTTACAGGTACAATGTGATTATGCAACACGTTTTTCAAAATACAACCTGCATCTAGAAAACTACGAACTACTACAATGCACAAAGAAATCTTCTCCCTTTTTCAACAAAATTACTGATCTTTTTACTTGGTTCTGCTTCAGTATTGATTTTTTTTAACGCACCTTTTGAAATACCATACATAATGCATAGTATTCTTATAAGTGTAACTTTCTTTAAAAAAACATTTTTTTTTAAATCCACATATTTTATCGTTAATAAAATTGAAAACAGAAGCTTGCCCTAAAGAATTTCAGATTACGTTTGAAGTTCTCAAACTGTTAAACGACGACGATATTAAAGTTCTTCTCCCAGATGAAAAACTAGCTAAAAGAATTCTTTTCAGAACTTCTTTAAAAAAATGGCAGAGAGAAAAGTCAAGTAATTATTTTCGTAACATATGTAGTGCCATTTAATAATTATAGGGCTTCGGAGAGTATCAAAACCTACAGTCTTGTTGTAGCGGCACATCACACAAATATTGATCAGTGGTTAAATGATTCAGCCGCAACCAGCACACCAAAGAGCTCACATATATCTGTTAAATATCAGCCTACCGTAAGAATTTTTGTTGGCACAGATTAACAGCAATATATCTGATACAATTTTTCCAGGATTCTATTGATTTGGAATCCGTTTTAAGAAATACCCTGAAAGGTCAACAAATCTTGGAATATGCGCAATCCAAAATAAACGAAACATTATCAAAAACATGGAGGATAACTTTATGCGAGGCCATATGTGAATACTTTGTGGAAAGAAAGCAACACTTGAAAGCCAATAATTTTGAAACTATTAGTGTTTCCATTACCAAGTTGTTCCCAGTTGAAGTAAAGGTAGGCAAATATAAACCGAACGCCTTCGATTTTTTAATTTTGTTTCATATTAGGAAACGTATTTTATTCCTCGTGTGGTAAAGGAAGGTAAAACTGTCTCAGGGCCACGAGGTTGCCTAGTGGATAAGTATAATAATATTGCACGAAACTTAAGATATGCAGGTCTACTGTCATCTCGGTATACACAGAGACAAAAAAGAAGCAGAGAGGATAGTCCTCAAGCAGAGGAAGCATCAATAATAGGTACCTTAAAACTTGTATACATTTTTAGATACATTTTAACAACATATGTACATTTTCTTTTATTTATTGATATAGATTTAGAAGAACAAGAGGAACTTAAGCTGTGGCTTCGAGTAAACCGAAATCCCTTGTTTCAAAGTGGAAAGCCTCTTTTCCAATAAGACGAAATTATAATCAGTCCGAAAGTATTTTTGATGTGTGGCCTATACTACGACATTCCTTAGGGTATACACTGGTAAGAACGAATTTATTGCTTACTGTAAAACTTCTTTTTACGCATTTAATCCTGAACAGAACCACAGCGATTTCTCAAACTTATATCGAGGGAAGGAATCACTTCTATTTTCACGATGGGGACGTTTTCAGGAACATATTAAGCCAATATATGAAGCCGAGATCAAGGATAAACAAAATAAAGAGCTTCTTTTGTCTTTAACAAAATGTGAAAATGTTTTTTTGTTTTTTTTTGTATGTCAATGATTTTACATTTTTCCGCAGATAGTAATAATTGCATCCTAATATACATTTTAAACGCGATTCTTGTGCCTACTATAAGACTACGAATAAAAAAAGAAAAATCAGGTACATCTGCATCTTCTATGTGGAAACCGAGCATAAAAGATGCGCAGGATTCATTCGTCATTCACGTTGCTCAAGAAAGCGATGTGCAACAAACAATAAATCGTCTAAGGGACAGGTATTTTTCATTGGGACTTACATTTCAACCAATTTTGGTAACTGGATCGTCATTGCTTAATATAAAAAATACTTTAATTTATTTTAATGATGTGACATACAAGCCTTAGAGCTTCTTAAAAGCCTTAGATATTTTATTTAAACTATTTCATGTGCCTTCTGATAAAAAATCATCAACCCTGTCACATCTCTTATCACGTCTTAAGAATAACTAATGTAAGAAATTAAAGTAAAAATGTTCTTTTGTTATGTTTGTCATGAAAACTTTGCTAATCCAATCACGTTGCTAAAACACCTTAAATATGTTCATGGACTTAAAAGCTATTCAGATTATAGATGTGCTCAACCCAATTGCCCTCAATCATTTGCTTCTCTATCTGCATTCAAGAAACATTTAAATAACAGGCATGTATCGGACTTAACTCGTGAAAATGTACAGGATGAGTTTAGAATAAAGAAAGGAAACAGCAAAGAACATTGTTTACAAGACGAAAATGTTTATACTATTGAGCCTAATATTCATCTTAATGAGCCTTCCTCACAAGTAAATAATGAAAATATAGATTACGATTACGAAAAAAAAAAAATATATGCAGTCTATTCTAATGTTTTGTTGTAAATTAGATAGTAAAGCTTATATGCCAAGAAAAGAAGCCATTGACATATTAGGAGATATACAAACCCTACTTTTTGAACCTATATTTAAAACTTTAAAGGAAGTAGTACGATGTACAGCAAATGAAAAGGACAGTACTGAAATTCTAAAATACTTTGACTTATTTGAAGCCACTTCAGAACAATTTTGCAGTGAGTATAAACTCATAAAGTCTTTACAGGAATTAAATTGCTTCAATGAACCTGTATCATTTGAAATTGAATCAGTGACAGAACCATTTCACAAATCTGGCATATCAAAAATAAAAGAAAGAGCATTTACAGGAGTAATTGTACCCCTTACAGACAAATTTAAGAAATTTTTTCAGTTGCCAAACGTTCTAAAGTCTTCCTTGAAATTAATGGATGATTTATTAAATTCCTCTACGCACACATCTCTTTCAAATTTTGTACAAGGAAAGCTTTTTATATCCAAATCGAAATATTTTATCGGTAGTAAGGTTATACCATATTTTCTATACTTCGATGAATACGAGGTAAATAATCCGCTCGGTTCGCATACAAGTGAGCATACCATTGCTGCATTTTACATATCTTTTCCAGTTATTCCAACAGAGTACAGATCTTTGTTAGAAAATATATTACCAGCAATGTTTATTAAAAGCAAAGACTTGAAAAGATTTGGAAATGAGATGTGCTTAAAAGTGTTAATCAAAGATTTAATTGATCTTCAAGAAAATGGGGTTACGTTGTCAATTGAAGGTGAAGATAGTCAAGTCTATTTTATTCTCGGACTAGTGATAGGCGATAACTTAGGAATGAACTCCGTTTTGGGATTTTCCAAATCATTTTCTAGTAGTCATTTCTGTAGGCTATGCAAACGAAATAAAAACCAAACTATGAAAGACTGTGTGGAATATGAAAACGACTTACGTACGAAAGAAAATTATTTCAACGATTTAATATCGAACGATAGCAAAAAAAGCGGCGTGTTAGAGTCATGTGTGTTTAATAAAATTCCTTTATTTGATGTGACTAGTAATTACAGCGCAGACATAATGCACGATGTATTTGAAAGGGTTTGTAGATATGACCTTAAACACATTCTGACTTATTTGATTGAGGAAACGAAATTCTTTTCCTTGGAGGCACTTAACGCCAGAAAGCAAAACTTTGACTATGGGGAGATAGAAATCGGAAATATTTCGAAACCTATATCTTATACTCATATAGCTAATAACCAATTTAAAATGACAGCCAGCGAAATGTACTGTTTTATAACCTTCCTGCCACTCATTGTTGGTGATCTTGTACCAGAAGATGACGATATTTGGTGTTTCTTTATACTGCTATTAAAAATTATAGATATTATTTTACTCCCAACTTTTAATGACAATAATTTAAAACTGCTTCAAAATCTTATTAATGAGCACAATCGCTTATTTGTTTCTCACTTCAATGAAACATTAAAACCGAAATTTCATTTTCTCGTGCACTACCCTACTATAATAAGAAACTGTGGACCTCTGAAGCATCTTTGGTGTATGCGTCATGAGTCTAAACATAAAGAGTTTAAAATGTACTCAAATTCTATTACCTCAAGGAAAAATTTACCACTCTCAATTGCTATAAAGTCACAACTGAAATTCGCATACCGATTAATTAAGAATGAAGGTTTTGAAAGTAGAATTGCTTATAAATGTCAAAATTCCAGCAACGGAAGTTTTTTTCAGGAAATTTTCCGCAAAAGTTTTGTAGGGACATTTGATTTCAACCAATTCGAATTAACAGATTGTCTTACACTAAATGGAATAAAGTATAAAACTGAATATTTTCTTGTTTTGTTCTGCGAGGACGTAGAACCACAAATCTTTAAAATAAAAAAAATATTGGTATACAAAAAAAAACTCATTTATGTAGTTTGCTGTGCAATTAGTATAATAGGTTATAACAGCCATTACGAAGCATATGAAATAACTAAAGATGAACATATGCTTACAGTAAAATCGCTTCACATATCTACTACATCTCCTACTCTTTCATATACTTTATCTTGTGGAAAAACACTTGTTAAAATTAAGCACCTCATGAATGCCTAATGTTTTTTTTAGCAATTTTTTCTTATAACTGACCCATAATATAATAAATGTCTTAATTTTATTTTTAACTTTCAAATATGCAAATTGAATAAATATTATTTCGAACGTTTATGTACAACGCATATAAATCGTTTCAAAAATTAGAATACAGACTTAAATTTATAAGAGATAATTCTAAGTTGCTAAGGGGGATAGTCATTCATCCGAAAATCCTCCGCGTTTTTTCGCAATTGTCTTATTGATATTGGGCATCTGCGCACTTTGTTTGCTTATAAATTACTTTTAAAACAATTTCATATCTGTTCTGGATTAACTCAAATAAATATTTGAGGAAGGACTAAGTTAGAGACTACTATTACTAAGAATAATTACGAACTAAGATAACTGCGAACGAGAAAATAGCGCTAGGTTTTGAAGATGAATGACTATTACCACCGCAAACTGAATCATAATTCATAAAAATATTTGCCTAATATCTAATTATTAGCGAATCTGGTGCTTCATGAATTTCTATCAAAAACCATTTCTTATACACAAAATGCAATTTTAAAGGGCTTGGCTAGAAATTAGTTTATTTTTCTCTTCAATGTGAGGTTAAATTAGTTTGTTTTCAAATTTTTTTTCGTATATTCTTATTCCATTCTTGTTATGCATATAGTTATATTTTTAGTTAGTTAGTTTTCATACATAGTTACATATATTATGTATAAATATCCTATATAAGTACTATATATTCATATCCCGCTTTTGAAAAAAAAAAATGTTTATAATTTTTGCTGCTTAATTTGTTGTCACAATAACATTTCGCAATATTTTAAAGTTAATGGTCATTGAATAATTGCATACATTCATCTATTTATAACCATGTCACACAATATTTTCCTTTTGATGTACGAGCATATTAGATATCATTACATTACATATTGTTCTGAGCAGAATTTTCATTGAATTTAAATGTAATATTCATACAAATTTGTATAAGTTCACTGAACCTAATAACGTGTGTAATAATATACACCTATTTATGTATGTAATTTTTTATAATAGATACTTTTAATAAAGTTTTGAATTGTCATTTTGATTTTGGTTTTTCTTCTGAAGGCAATACAATTATTTTATAGAGTAACAGATTTCTGCAAGTCTGCAACAAAAGATTTGTTAATGCAACAATTCTGTACCGCAGAGGTTTTGTTAAAACAACCAATCTTTTGATGGTTCAATAAGTAATATGTTGATTAAAATTGTTATTGTGACAAATGTTTCTATTGATACAACAAATGCAATTGATGAATCAACAGATAAAATTCGTTGTACCAAAAAAAAAATATGTTGAGCCAACTAATTAAAAACATTGGGATAACAAATATTTTGTTTTCCTAACTAAAGATAATTTTTGGTAGAACATTTTAAAATTGTCATATCAACATAATATAATTGTCACCTTAACAATTTGTGATATGTTATGCTGACATAAGTTTTGTTGGCTGAAATATGACCAAAGCTTTTGTTGGCATAACATGCAGGTTTTGATGAAGCAACAATTCTTTTTTTTTTGTGTAGGTGTGGGCAGGAGATTGCAGATTATTCTCTGCGGCAGAATTATTCTTCTGCTTAGGTGTGGGACGGAAATTGGAAATAATAGGAATTTCGGATTATTCTCTGAAGTATAGAATTATTCTTCTATTTTGGAGGTTGGGAATAATATTCTTGTTAACGGATTATTCTCCGAATCAGATGAGCTCTGAACCAAGAATGATTTTCTGCTGCGGCTCTTCGGCTTTATATAGCCGCCGCATCCAGTTATGAGTTCTCGCCTTTCGGTGTTGCCCTAGCGACGTTTATTGAATTTGAAGAATGAGGCGAAAACAAACGATTTGACGTAATGTCACGATGTGACATTACAAAATGTAAGTATACAGGAGGTAAGTTTATGATATTTTTATAGAATTTTGTTATAAATGATAATAATTTTGTATGTTTTAGGCGTTGAATCTTTTTATTGGAGTGTTTAGAAGTCACTAGGCCAAAGGAAAGGAATTCCCAACAATCAGATAAGTGGTTTTTCTTTTAATATATTTTAGTCTTGTATTCTTTGTGTTTTCTTTTCTTATCTGTTTAGGAGATATTGTTTTGGACTGCAGCGAGGGATCAAGGTGTTATTGATGATTTGACTGGGAGATTCTACGAGGGATTATATACTTGTAGGTGTGGCCTAAACAAATACTAATACTCATATATAACGTTAAAGATTCAAAACTGTAACATAATTACTACACTCAGTTACTCTGAATTCAGCTATTATGCTCACAAACATGCTTTCTCCAAATTTTTATTCTTCTTTACGCGACGTTGAAAAAATTGCTAATTCTCATGTAGCTAACACACATCTATTACAATTTTCTTAAAAATATCGCACCTTACAAAATTATGTTATTTTAACTTTAACACTTTTTACCTGAAAGAAAGAAGCATTATCCTAAACTCAATCAATTACTTTAGGCTGAAAAGTAAATGGAGCAGCTAAAAAAGCAGAACTCCCACAATTAACAAAAAAAAATGGAGCAGCTAAAAACAAGCATTACTCCCATAAAAATAAAAAAAATTGGAGCAGCTAAAAAGCATAACTCCCAAATATAAAAATAAATCAATTGTAAAAATCACAATACTTCTTTTAACCGGCTGCGCCAAAATGTCGTGTCCCAAAAGCAATCGAATTAATTAATTATAATAAAACTTCAGAAAAACAACGCTCGAATCTCTTGAACCTATGTACTTTATTATTTCACGTCAAACAAACTGACCTATCTTAATAATTTAAAAGTACTCCGAACCGAACTGTAACCTAACACTCTAAAAACCAAAGTTAAATCGCGACTGAACAATTAACGGCACTCGCCAGACCAGTCATTGGTCTTTTATGCCCCGATATTCGGAAGTACTTTCTTTGCTCACAACGCGGATGTAAACAAATGACAACAAGCTTGCCGTTTGTTCTACCGGCTGCAGCACCTTAATCTGTTAGTAGTAAACAATCGCTTTACATAATAATTACCATGCGAGGTTAATTATTATTGTAATCGTCGATTGCTCCACTAAGCGCTCATCGCAGCCAGCTGTTGGGCTAATCAGCGAAATAGCCGACAGTTGCAGAACAATACCATGCGAGGTTACTGTTTAGCAATTGCTAATTATTTCACTAAAATGCGCCCTTGGCTGCTGGAAGAATCTTCCTTATATTGGGCCACAACACCTATTCCACCAACCAACTTCTGACCCACAAATTTGGTTTTTACTAGTTTTCCGACTGCTCAACAGGAGAGCTGATGCGACTAGTCGCGGCTTGATATCTAGTCTCTCCACGAATAGCTTGTTCCATGGCTCGACATCTTTGGCATTCTTCTTTCCCTTCTTCTTCAGGTGATTCCAATCGTCGACGTTTTCTGCAGTCTCTTTGAAGGTGCCCTGTTCTATTACAATTCCAACATCGAAGAACACCACGTGAAGGCGTGCTCTGTGATGATTGCACTTTGTTACAAGTACATTCTTCCACTGAAATTTCTCTTACTCGTACTGCACTCCGTGAAGCTTGTCTGGCGGATTCATACGCTAATGCATAAGCTAGTGCTTCTGCTGTTGATTTCTTTCCTGCTTGTCTTAACGATTGTTGTAAATTTTGATCTGCAATAGTGTTCACAAATGCCTTCGTCGCCACTTCATTGAGAAAATCCGCATTCACACTGGAGTATGAAAGATGCGCTAATTTTTCTACATCTGCCTGCGGTTGTTGTAGAGATTCGCCATGTTTTTGAATCCTGTTGCGCAACTGTAGGCGATATACTTGCTGCATGTGTTCATCTTCGTAACGTAATTCTATCGCCTGTACTAATGAAGTGTAATCCCGTTGCTTTTCAATCGGTACAGTTTGTAAGAGTTCTGACGCAGGACCGCGAAGTGCTAACACCAGAGCTATAGCTCTGACTTCATTATTCCATCCATTTACCTCTGAAGCTGCCTCCAATTGTCTCTTGAAGATATGCCACGAATTTTGTCCATCAAATATTGAAGGCTTCATTCTACCTGCACCGGATATTTCAGCTGCTACGTTTAGAGGCTGGCGATGCTTTAATCTTTCCAGATCTGCTTTAACGTTTTCAAGTTGCTCGGTGACATTTTGTTAAACTTCCGAAACCTTTTGTTGAAATTCGTGCTCAATTCCTTCAATTTTCAAATTTTGTTCTTCTAAAGAACTTTTTAGAAAATTTTTCTGATCCTCTAAACGAGTTTCTAGACAATTCTCCAGAGAACTCTTTTGTTCGTCCAAGCGGGTTTCCATAGATTTCTTCTGCTCATCTAACCGGGATTCCAAAGAATTCTTTTGATCCTCAAAAGCATTCTTTTGTTGCTCAAAAGCATCTTTTTGCTCGTCCAGATGGGTTTTCATAGATCTCTATTGCTCATCTAAATGGTATTCCAGAGAATTCTTTTGTTGCTCGAGAGAATTCTTTTGTTCCTCGAAAGAATTCTTTTGTTCATCGAGAGAATTCTTTTGTTCCTCAAAAGCATTCTTTTGATCATCAAAACGGGCTTCCATTTTGCTCATTAAAGTACTCAAATCTGTTCCATTTTCATCGCAGGCTCTTCTTCAGCTTCGGTTTCTTCCAAGTTCTCTTCAAAAATAAATGTTTCAGGTTCCTTTCCTTCCTCTATCAAAGCTTGTCTGAGTCGCTCGGCTAGCACGTTCTTTGCACCTGTCGTTTGTAATGACCGGCTCCCTAGCTCTACTTTCAAATCCGGTATTCGAAGCTCCTCGACTTTGCGCCCCATTACTTTAGTAATTCACTTATAGTTGAATATAAATTATTTTCCAGAACTACCAAAATTTAACACAATTTCACAAAACTGATCACACTTTGAATTTTTAAGTAAATTGCCACAACTTTATTTCGCGAATTTATTTTTCTTCTGACACCAGTTGTTGCGAGCGTGGCCTTTGGTTCGTTATTTAACACACAATATTGAATATTTAATATACAAGTTCTTTATTTCACTCTAATCTTATACAATTCACAAACCTTCAATTAATCAACTACACTTTAATTATCGCTTAATACTGTACTTTCAATTATCGCAATCTAATTACAACACGTTTATTACTTTCGCTTGTTAACACTGCAACGTCTAAGACAAGACTCTTTTCTTGGCGGTGACAACTGTTATATTTATACCCTAGAAACTCTCCAGATTAGTCTGGAGTGTTCTATTCGAGAATCCTCTTAACTATTCTATTCAATCTATTCTTGAACCTTCCCGAAGATTCTATCATCGATTCTCCGAACCTGAAGTTGTTTACTCTCCATTACCAGTAGATGTCACCAGTTTGCTCTTTCTATTGCACGTAACAATATGTAGAGGGTCAAACATTTAACATCATCACAGATCATTCTAGTTTAAAATGGCTTATGAATCAAAGTGACTTGAGCGGACGTTTAGCTAGATGGAGCTTGAAGTTACAAGGTTTTCAGTTTAGTATTGAACATCGTAAGGGTACACAAAATGTGGTACCAGATGCTTTGTCCCGTATAAATTGTATCAATCAGCATGCCTTAATATTGGAAGTGGATTTGAATTCTTCGGCTTTTCAATCTCCAGCTTATAAAGTCTCATGTATCTCATATAATAAGGATCAAATACCTGATTTACAAGTATCAGAAGGCTATATTTATCATCGTACTTCTCCTCGATTGGGTGATCCTGTTCAGGAAGATCTTACTTGGAAATTGTGGACTCTTGTTGAACAAACTGAGGCCTTGATTGAAAACGCGCATCAATCTCCTCAGGCATCTCACGGTGGTATTGGTAAAACTTTCCGATTGAAGACTAAACACTACTAAATACTTTTGGCCCGGAATGGCTTCACAGGTAAAATCAGTTATTTCCTAATGTGTCATCTGTAAGGAGACCAAAGCTACTAATCAAGTTTTGCGGCCTCCTGTGGAAGCTTCTTTGCGCGTCTCTGGACCTTTTCAATCTTTATACATTGATTTTTTAGGTCCATATTCTCGGACTAAAACTGGTAATATTGCTATTTTTGTAGTACTGGATTCTTTTAGTAAATTCGTTTTTCTTCGCACTGTTAAGGCTGAAATGGCTACTGCTGCCATCGAATTCTTGGAACATGAAATTTTTCATACTTTTGGAGTACCTGAAACAATTTTCTCCGACAATAGTCGACAGTTCATCTCCAAAGAATTCTCCAAATTATTAACCGACTATGGTGTCAGACTTGTACGAACAGCAATATATTCTCCTCACCCTAATGCTTCGGAACGAGTTAATAAATCCGTATTAGCTGCTATTAGAGCTAATCTTCAAGACGATTACCGTGAATGGGATCACAATTTATCTAGTATTGCTTGTACTCTTCGTAGTACTCTTCATGAGTCTATAGGAATGGATCCTTTTCGTGCACTCTTCGGGTGTCACACGATCTTACACGGATCAACCTATCCTATTCTTAAGACATTTGAGGTTTTGCAAGATGGAGACATTATGGTGGTACCTAGTGTTGATCGGTTGTCATTAATTCGCGACCGTATTAGACACAACCTGTCCTTGGCTCATTCTCGACACGAGAATACTTACAATACTCGATGTAAGACAGTAAATTTCATTCCTGGTCAGGAAGTCTTTCGTCGTAATTTTCCTGTGAGCAATATGATTGCTTATTTTAATGCTAAATTGGCAAAGAAAGTTTCCAGAGGCCGTATACGGAAAACGTATCGGTGCGAGTCTGTATGAGGTTGAGGATATGCAAGGAAATCTCATAGCTGTTGTATTCCTAGAAAGCCTGTGAAAAGGGGCAATAATTTTAAATTAAATTAATTTAATTTTTTTTCATAAGCTAATCATACCTAAACCATGACTAGCTTATCTACCAAAACGAGCAAAGAAAATTGCATCAGCATTTCAACAAAATGTTCCCAGTATAAATATAAAATTTAAAAAATAAAATAAAAAACAAATCGTACCTTCAGTACGATTTGTCGTGAAAAATACACTATGTACGTACATACGTATGTACACATTGGGAACAAATGATTTCGCGATAAGAAATGCGCGCCACGAACTTACATTATATGTATACGTGCGCCGCAATTTCAATCGACGGGACGGGGGCTGATGTTTATAAAAACATCAAATTACATTTTGTCAAGCCACCGTCCATCGGTAAATATACTGGACTTGTTTAATCAAGTCCAGAATAAATGAAAAGTTTTCTCAGGGTAGAAATGCAACTATGCATTTTCTACCCTGAACGACAGTTCTTAATCACGACAAAAGTGATCAAGAAGGCAGTCGAGTTTCAAACGAAAAGCGAGTTGTGATAAAAGATTTGTACTCGGCGGGTGCAAAGAAACTAAGGTCGACTTTTTGGTTGGTTAAAAAATTGAAATATCTAACAAAAAAAGTAAGAAAGTGCGTAAAAGAAAGTGCGTAAAAGAAAGTTGAAGCTAAAGCCAACTTGTGAAATAAGAAATTTGTAAAAAGGGGAACGAAAGTCGGAATTAATCAAGTGGTTGCAAACGAAAGTTGAATATAACGCTTGGGGTCGGACAGCTTTAACTGACTCTGTTTGTAAAACACGCAGCGACCCCTTCATCAAAGCACCCAAGTGCCATCATGGGAAAAGAGCGGTCTTCATCCCAGCCCAGGAAAAATATAGAAGGCCACATCAGAAGTCTAGCCCAGTTCACAAGCCAAGGAAGGAAGCACAACAACAATCTTTAATCTGCGATCCAGAGTTGAAAGGAACTCCGAAGTAGGCAACGCGTCCCCCCTTTCAGCTTTTATCAGGGGAACTTAAGAAGGCCAAAGACCCCCTCCGGCAGCAAAAGAACTTCAAGCGACAAAACCAGCGATACTGAATTGAGAGGGACCTCGAAGAAGGCAATAAGCCCCCTCTCAATTTGAACCAAGGGAAATAAGACGGCAGGAGCCCCCTAGCTGCAAACTCGATGCACTGTTGTAAATGAGTGAGGAAAGCTCCCACCAAGAAAAGCCGCCGGAAATCTCACCACTTCAATCGACTCCACAACTATCTTCCTCGCAGGGCGACGCACAGGAAGTTCCGCCCGGTACGAAGAAGGCAACGCGGGAGCAACATCCGCAACAGAGGGTGATAATCAAACACCCCCAACAAAATCTATAACCAAAGGAGTCACCCTTAGGATCGGGACAATCCTGACAGGTCCCCAACAAGTAAGACATAACTTAAATTTAGAATTGTACTTAAAGAATTTAGAAAAGAAAGTGCGAAATTCCTCCGAACTCTCTGTAACTCAGTGCGACTCAGTAGAGAAACAAATCGAAAAGTCCAGAAAAGAAAGGTTGGAAACAATCGAAAAAATTTAAATTAACACAGAGAAGTTGAAAAAGAGCTTAAAGGAGTTTGGAGAATTTTCGCACCCTCTCGGGGTAGACATTATCCAAAATAACAGTGTTAATTTAAGAGAAAGTGCCATCGAAGACAGGGTCAGTAATTCCACCGCGAGTGAAATCCTCTTAAATTGGCTGGGCGACTCCCTTCTTGAAACCAGAATAGAAGAATACAGCTCCCCATTAGTGCCAAATTCTAGTTCGAAAATCGCCAATACAAATATGGCAGATTACGCAAAAATCGCCAAGCTAGCTGCCCAAGTAATTCCCATCTTCTCGAGTGAACAGCATTCAAAATTGAGCCTTGAGCTCCAAACATTCCTAGGATGCTGTAGGCAGGTAATACAGTGAATTTCAGTAGACGAATTAAGAGCCTTCCTGCAAATATTCCCCACCAGATTTCGAGGCGAGGCTTATCAGCTTTTTGCCTCAAATATGCCAACTACTTTTAAAGAGGTAGAAGAACGACTCAATCGCACATACCTGCCTAGAAAAACTTACCAGGAACTGGTAAATAAATTAATTACCACTAGGCAGTATTCCTTGGAAAATCTCACAGCCTTCGCGGCACGAGTAAAACAAATGCTGGCACTCTGTAATGAAGCAGCAGAGTCCAAATACGGTGCCACGGGAGTATCAGCTGTAAAAACTCAGTTAGAAGATTTCGCGAAAAACGCACTAAAAACAGGAGTCAATAACCCATGTGTCAGTACCTGTTGACAATGGCAGACGGTACTGTAGATGATCTTATACAAAAGGCACTTGATATGGAGCGTCTCCAGCAAAGTGCTCTATTCCTGCAACCTCCAGGGCAAATTCAAACTCATATAATGCAGAACACAATGACAAATTCGGACAGAGCGACGATACCTAATTACGTACAATGTAGTCAAATTAGTTCACCTATAAACCAAAGCGTGTATAATCCTGGTATCATACCAGTTTCACAGGAATACCGGCAAAACAATATGCCCACTAATTCACACAGTCACATGCAGCAGCCGTAGTTCATACAGGCAAACATATCAACATACATCAAATAGGAGCCAAGATCTCCAAATAAAACTTTTAATGTGCAAAATAAAAATAATTATTTAAATAAAATAAATTGTAGTTTTTGTAACTTAAGAGGGCACACCTACGCCGATTGCCTCAAACGAAAAAATACATCGTACTGAGTGAACTGCAAGATTGATAATCATGACATACGTGACTGCCGCAGAAACAATAACAATGTTAAACGACAACACAATAGTGGACCGCCAAATCAACGTCCACGAGAGCCCCAAGAGTATATAATGTACGCAAAAAATGTGAGTTCTGTGGCCGTTCTGGACATGTATTAAGCGCATGTCAACAAAAGCGTACATGGGAGGCCCGGAGTCAGGGAAACGACGTACAGTCGACCCAACTATAAATCGACTATAAATTACCCAAACGGGGTCCCCTTAGAAGCCCGATTCCAGTGTCGCTACAGTAAAACTTCCTCTAGACATAGGCCAGAATGGCCAAACTAAACTAGTAGTAGACACAGGCGCTGAGGTTAGTATAATAAAGAAAAGGTCAATAAAAGACACCAAAACCATTAACCACAATGAGGCATGCACACTTCAGACCCCATTTGGTACCGGAAAGACACTGGGAAATTGCCAGGGGAACTTGGTTTACAAAAACAAAATTCCCTGCAAGTTTCAAGTCGTAAAGAACTTGCTTGGCCTTCCCGATGATGGACTTCTAGGAAATGATTTCCTAGGGACCAACTGTAACGTTGAGGGTCCTAATAAGGCACTAAGCTTTTCTCGCACGGAAATTAATCCTGATGAATTTGCTTTGCCATTAGAGTTTTAAACGGATTAGCTACATTCTAAAAAAGCAGTCGAAGTAAGAACACTTGCAGAAGGAGTAGAGTTTAAACAGGCTGAACTATCCACCTGTAGTGTCTTTAAGGCTTTTCAAACGATAAAAGCTGGCTGCCAAGCTCCAAAAGAGCTCAAGGAATGTGAAATGAGCTGTCTGGGCGAACAATAGACCGACGAAATCAGGCAGCAATTGGTTACATTTAAGGAATCAATCTGCATATCTGCGCACCCTCAAATTGTTGCCCCAGTCCCGTTACAAACTCAAGAAGAAATGCTCTGTTTATTATGTAGTCAAACACAGTTTAAAATTACAACTTTACCCAATAAACGACTACACCATAGACCCATTAACGCACACAAAGGACCACAAAACTACGCACATTCCTATATTGAACACAAAAGAAATATCCAAGTTAAAAACAGACGGACAGGAGTGTCGAAAGCCTGCCAAAAAGGTGCATATAGCTCCTCCGTCCAAAATCCCGAGGCATAAATCATTTTTAAATAAACAACGTCCATATAAAAACGGTAGCGAGTCTCTAAAGCCTATACTAAAGGTGCATATTACTCCACCGTCGTCTAACATAAAAAATTCTACATGGTCAAAAAACAATATCATCGACGCGCATGAGTATATCACACAACCTAAGGCAATGACCACACGGGTGTATCAAACTCAGCCGCCGGCAAGGCAAGAAGAAAATACCCTGTCACATGCTAATCACAATACAATAAAGCCTCAAAGGCAGTTAAATAAAGCCAATTCACCTAAAGGAAGCAAATTTCAAAGAAAAAGTAGGTCAAACCAAGGTTCAGCCGACAAAATGGCAATATTACAGCATGTACGCTATTTATACCCTGAGTATGAGATTCCGGACGACCCAAACTAATACCCGCGTATTACCAGGCTTGATCAAGAACTCAGCCTAGACCCTAATCTAACCGCGGAAGAAAAAAATGCGATACCGGGACACTGCGAAGAGTATAACGATATCTTCTACCTCAAAGGTGACAAGCTCACTTATACAAATGCCATAACGCATTACATTCCATTGGTGCAAGATCAAGCACCTATTAATCAAAAAATGCACCGCTTACCTGAAACACAGCTGAAAGTAATTAATGAGCAGCTAAAGGAAATTCTAGACATCGGAATAGTCCAGTCTGGTAAAAGCCCTTGGAATTCACCTCTACTAGTTTTCCCCCAGAAAGCGGGACCTGGCGGAAAAAAGAGGTGGCGCGTCGTTGTCGACTTTCGTAAATTAAGCGAAAAGACAATTGGAGACGCATTCCCGCTACCCTAAATCGAGGATATTCTTGACCAACTAGGTCATGCAAGGAATTTTACCACCCTCGATTTGGCCAACGGCTATCACCAAGTTCTTGTCGACAAAAACGGATCGACATAAAACTGCTTTCAGCACAAGTTATGGACACTACGAGTTCAAGCGTATGCCATTCGGACTCAAAGGAGCCCCAGCCACATTTCAACGCCTAATGAATTTCATTCTGACAGGCCTGCAAGGTCGTGAATGTTTCGTTTATCTAGATGACATTGTCATCTATGGTAAAAATTTAAACGACCACAACGAAAAGTTGAGAAAAGTCTTCGACAAGTTGAGAGAGAACAACTTGCAACTGCAACCAGAAAGTGCCAGTTTCTAAGAAGAGAAGTTGTTTACCTAGGACATAAATGTTCTAGCGAAGGTGCACTACCAGACCCAAGTAAGATGGCCATTTCCCGTTCCAAGAACAGTAAGGCAAGTTCAATCATTTTTAGGACGTGCCAATTACTACAGGAAATTCATTCCAGACTTCTACAAAATTGTACGTCCAATCACGAATATATTCCGAAAGGATGTAAAATTCACTTGGACTGAGAAATGCCAAGAAGCATTTCAAAGCATAAAAAATGCTTTAATTTCCTCACCACTACTAATATATCCGGATTTTTCGAAATCATTTAACCTCACTACGGACGCAAGTAACTAGGCTCTAGGAGCTGTTCTTTCTCAAGGAGAAGTCGGATAGGACCAGCCCAGGAAGTTAATCCCCTAAATTACAGATATCCGGATTTTTCGAAATCATTTAAATTCATTACCGACGCAAGTATCGAGGCTCTAGGAGCTGTACTTTCTCAAGGAGAAGTCGGAAAGGACCAGCCTAATGCCTATGCAAGCCGCACATTAAACAAAGCCGAAAGAAACTACTCTACTATAGAGAAAGAGTTATTGGCTATTGTCTAGCCTACAAAGAATTTCAGGTGCTATCTTCAAGTTAGGAAATTCACGGTCTATACAGTCCATAAACGTCTCAAAGGTGTCTTCAATGTGAAAGGCCCTATTTCACGTTTGATGAGATTGCATCATAAACTATCCGAATTCGATTATAACATCGAATATAAACCAGGGAAATACAACACTAATGCAGATGCACTAAGTCGCATCTTTCAAGCATTAAAAGAATACAGTTTAGGCAATACCTTAACGGTATAAGCCCTAGTCCACCACACGATGGACTCAGATGTGGAGGAGGATAATCCCCCAAATTACAGAAGAAATAAAAGCAAATCCGCTCATTGTTTCGTCGTGACTCGAGCTCAGAAGCAAAAGGCTCAAGAGACTGTAAATAGCTCCAGTGTGGAGACAGAAGAGCACACGAAAACGGACTAAAACGAAATTTAACTCACGGAGGCAAATATTCACACCCCAGCATCACTTGATCAAAAATCAAGTACAGGTAAGACACCCGAAGTTTTTACAAGCCCCACGGAGATCCAAACAATCTTAAAAGATTATCACGATTCTCCATTTGGTGGCCATCAAGGTATCATAAAAACTTACAACGTATAAGACACAAGTATTGATGGAGGCACATGCTTGGCGACATTAAAAAATGCCCAAAGTACCAGACGATGAAAGCATCCCCACAATATAAAATGCCAATGGTTATCACGAACAACGCAGAACAACCCTTCGACAAAGTTTACCTCGATATTCTAGGTCCATTAGAAGAGACCACATCAGGTAACAAATACATCTTGACCTTCCAAGATAAATTAACAAAATTTTTCGACAGGTATGCAATACCTAATGCAGAAGCAGTCACAGTAGCGCAAGTTTTCTTTGATGCCATGGTACGAAAAAACTTATTGGCAAGTAAACAGCACTCAAACGGTTACTACGATAAGACATTATGGCCCCTAACTTCCCATGTAAGAGACAAGATCCTCATCAAGAATAACAGCAGAAAACATAAGCTTTCTCAAATCTGGGTAGGACCTTATCAGGTAATCGCAATACCAAATGATGTGAATACCACAATCAAAATTGGTAAATGTAGCGTAACGGTACACAATAACCGTTTAAAACCATATTTCGAGTAAGAACATGTTGTACAAAGATGAGCTAGGTTGACCTAACTTCCTACTTTATTAGTCTCCAGTAAACCCCATTTCAACATCGCCCTCAGGAACATTTGCGGTGGAGCCACTCCACTGCCCAGTAGAATACGGCACGAAATAAGTAAAACCATACTTAAAAGACTATATTCTTCCTCCGAATTGTCTACATAAATGGCGCTGCAATTCATCGTATTTGCCCTCCTCATTCAATACACGACAGGAGAAATCGCTGACAACCCCTATATAATGACCCACCTAAATGACTCGAGTATATTTTTCAAGAACCTAGGAAACCTCATGGTATATCATGACACCTGGAATGTCCTCACCGAGATAGGTTTGGATGAATTAGATACCCAGATAAGGCTAGCAGAATATGCAGAGCACTTAGTGCATAAACTCGCATAAATATAACAGACCCAGAGATATGTGTACCATACAACAGCAGCACATACACCCTATAATAGACAGTGTCCAGAATCGAACGAGAACCATCAAAGAATTGGTTCCAGGAAAACGTAAAAATAGGTCATTGTTCAACGGCAGTGCAATGCACTACCTATTTGGCACCATGGACAATAATAACGAGAAAGAAATCTACAGCAGGTTAGAAGAACTGGAATCGAATGCAAAAGGCCTAGCTGAGCTAGAAAAACAACAGATTAGTGTTGTCAAAACCATCTTGGAAGCGATTCAAAACCCGTTGGCTTTGTTAATGTATAGACAATAAAAAATAGCACATCAAATAAACGATCTGCACATTGCGACCGAGGAGATACTTAGAAGGCAGCTTATACAAGGGATTCTATCGAGCTTATTGCTCAAAATTATCGAAGTCGAAAACTGACAACAAGCCCTTCTTGACATCATAATAGCCGCTAAAAGCCATTATATTCACCCGCTCCTCGTGTCTCCGCAAAATCTGTTAGAAATATATCGGCGAACAACCTCCAATTGTCCAAATGACCAAAATTGTCTGTCTGTCCTATATCAGACAGCATGAGCTCAGTCACTCCTCATTCAGAACAAATTGGTGGTGAGAATAACTCCCCCAATTTTTAACCTTCCAAAAATTAAGCTACAGCAAATTCGATGCTATCGTGTACCCAAGTCAGCAAATTATTTCCTAATCCCTGATCCTGGATATTCTTACGTGGCAAATAGCGCTCAGGCGCACGAATTTTTACTCCTGAAAAATGAGGACATGAAGAAACTTAAACAGATCACCAATAATATGGAGGAAACAACGTATGTAGGTCGACTTAATTCGCCTATAGTCAAAGCGGCAACATCCAACGAATGTACAGTAAAATTATTATATAATCCTTTTAACAAGGTGCCCAATTGCAGGGTTAGAGTGCAAGCTCCCCAAAAGGACATGTCGATTAAATTAAACAAGCCAAATGCGTGGCTATTTTCGTTTATCACCTCCACGGTAGTACATATCACGCGCACAGATCACCTCGTGATCTCAAAAGTGGAAGGACAGGGGATACTGGAGATGATACAACCATGTCTGTTTCAAATTGCCGAAAAGGTGCTCAAATATGAAAGTCAAAGTAGACATCCTCTTAAAATAATTCAACCTAAACAATTTCCAGAATCTAATCTGGCCATAGTGATAGTTGTGGCAGCCAAGTATATCTACCTAGTTGGTATCAAGATGAGACAACAGAGGAATCTACCATAAGGTAACCCCGAACTTTCAACAGAGGGAATTCCTTTAGAAGAGCGAGCTCACGACCCTCCACCCACTTTAAAGTGAGCTCGATCGCTTTTTAGAACCAAATCAGTTCAAATAGTTTAAAGTTTAGACACAGACACTGTCAACATGAGCCACGGGATAACTTGAATTATCCACATGGAAAGTAGTCCTGGTAAGGCATTGAAAAAAAGATTGTATAGAATCATGGTTTAACAAACGAAAAAAAAAATATGTATAAACAGCATGAATGACAGGCAGCGAAGCCTAAATAGGATATAGCTACATACGTATATATATATATAAAAGAAAAATAATGACATTAGAATTAAAGATAAATAGGTAAAAGGATAGAAATAAAACGAAATATACATAAACACAGTCTGTCAAGATCACCCGATCCAAGCAGAAGGTATAGAAGGCGCAAGCAAAACATCTTTTTTACATACAGTTTAAAGTACATACAAAAAAACACTGAATTTCATTAGCAAACGGCAAGATAGTTGTGAGCCATCGATAAATAGTCTTGAAACAAGAATTATAGTAGAGGCGGTGAGTGTGAAAACATAATTAACTTTCACTAACGTCAAAGCAAAAGAGACTTTCAAACCACGTGGCTGGTGTCGAAGCACGCGACACTGCAATCAAGGTTTCAAAAGCTACAAGATTGAGTAGTTTCCGAAAATTTTCTTGAGAGGATGTCGAACATAGAATCCGAAAATTAAGAACGCGTCAATTTTGCAACAGGTGGCGCTAGAAAATTCAAGACACAACATAGCAGATGTCAGCTACCGACCGACAGGTGGCAACAGACAATAATTTAAACACAAAAGCCGAATAAGCTGCGATCGAAGCAATAGGAAAAGGAATAAGCAACACCACATCAAATTAATTAATTTAACATACTAACACACTAAAATAGCATAATACTACTTAAGGTAAATAAAATTACATTAGGTAGACAGAAATAGCATAAATTAGAAATAAATAAACACTTAAGAAAATAAAATATTATACATTTACAACTTTTCCACACAAACGGACAAGACATATTTCAAGACTGAGGACAATTAAAATATACGCCCCAGGTGGGCGCAAATAACATGGCTACGGCCGACGGGCCGCAAAATCGCTACAGCCTCCTTGACATGGAGCCCATGCGGAGGAAGATAGCGAAAAAAAACAACAACAAGAGAGGCACAAGGCTTAACGACTTACCGTCCATTCAGGACACATTTAACGACGCTTTCTCGGGACCGGACCCGAAATACGTAACAGTGTCTCTGGCCGATCCAAAGAAAGACATAACCAAATTAAATCCTTTTGTTGTATGCAAATGCATAGAACATGCAGCCCCAGCAGTAAGATCTTGCAAAGCTTTAAGAGAAGGCAGCCATCTAGTATTTCTTCCTTCGAAGGCTGAAGCAGAAAAAATGAAAAAAAATTTAAATTCAAGAATACGATGTAAAGGTAGAGTACCACGGGAAATTAAATTCCTCCAGTGGGACTGCCTTCGCGCCGAACCTCAAAAACCTCTCAGAAGAGGAAATCCTAGAAGGCTTGAGAGAGAAAAACAAAACCGTGATAGAGGTTAAGAAAATGACCCGTCCAGGGAAGTCCCAGGATGACAGGGTACCTACGGGAGCACTCAAGCTTACCTTTGATCGCTTTGCCCCACCCTCGTCCATAGTCTGTTGTTTTGAAAGCTTGCCTGTTCGAAGGTGGTACCCAGCACCGCTAAGATGCAGGAGATGCCTGGAGTTCAGGCATCATGAGTCGAATTGCACAAACACCCCAAAATGTGATACCTGCGGCAAGTCAAAGGCCAAAGAAGATGAAAACCACGTGTGTGACAGCATATTCTGCATTGGATGCAACCAGGCGAGAGATCATTCAACACTGGACAGACAATGTCCAAGCTTTGAGAGGGAGAAAGCCATAGTGAAGATCCAGGTTGATCAACACATAACACGGTATGAGGCTAGAAGGAAATGGTACGCCATGTATGGGAACCTCGCTCCGGTACAGAACAGCCAGAGCAAGACTATACCTGGCTTCTCCTTTGCGACCGTCCTCAAGGACAATACTTATACACAAAACACAACAGTTACCAAAATTGAAAATCAAGGACAAAGCCACCCACGGGATGAAACCACCCCACTTACGATAAAAAGAACAGAAACCAAACCAAGCAAAACACAAGAAATAGCACATAATACAAACAAAAGCAAACCAACTACCATAACAGCAGAAGCAGAACGAATCACCACACGGGCGATCGTTCACAAAACAGGTAACAATACACCAACAAAGAAAACCGTAACAGAACAAGCAAACATGTCAGAACAAACACTCGTGGCAAAACAGAAAAAAACAGATACAATTTAAAACAGAGAACGTCGCGGTCGAAACAGGCCCGGCAGTTGAAGAATTTCAAATCCTCACAGGAAACAATCACACCTTTGGGGCAGCAAGCCTCGAAGACGCGAATGCGCTCCTGTCGTTGACTCCAGGATCTTTTAAGGAGTTAGTTACACAAAAGATTATACACACACAGAATACCAAAAACAATAACCGGAACTTTTTTACCAGTGTCGGATGACGAAGACATAACGGACAATACAATACATTAGGGCAATCACTTCCCAGTGCCAATAACGGCATCCAATCGAACAAAATATGTGCAGAAGTTCGCGGAACCACTACAGAGACCTTCTTATACTCCAGTGGAACATATGCGGCTTCTACAACAATTTGGGCAGCCTGCAGCTGCTCTTGTCTAAGTACTCTCCAGCCATCCTAGCCATACAAGAGACACACATCTCTTCAACTGCATCACCTATATCTATAAAGAACTACACGACATATTCGGCCAACATACACTCCAACCGAAGGGGCAGGGTTGCTGTGCTGGTCAAAAAGGACATACCCTCCACCCAAATTCCAGTAAGTACTTCCATCGCAGCAGTAGCGGTGAAAATACACATCAAACCTGAGTTCAACGTCGTCTCTATTTACGTTGGAGCGGAGGACAGAGTCGACAGCATGACTCTAAACTCCCTAGTGGAGCAAACCGGCGATCAAACTTTTCTTCTGGGAGACTTCAATGCGCATCACCCTTTATGGGGATCGCCACGGAGTGACCCACGGGGAAACAAGATTGCGGACTGGCTGGACGGTTCTGAACTCGTACTCTTAAATGATGGCTCCCCCACCATTTTAAATACAAGAAACACGCTTACGCACATAGACCTATCCATTGCCCCCGCTCCTCTCGCCCCTCTAACTGACTGGTGCGTAACTTCTAACCCAAAGGGCAGTGATCACCTACCTATCATCATCAGGCTTGACAGAACTCTTCCAGGAAGGGCACAAATTCCCAGATATATAGAACGTAGGGCTGACTGAGGAAAATTTCAAGATAAGGTGGAGGAGTACCTCCAGCTTCATCCTGCCAGCTTAATGGTGGACGAAGAAGCGGCATTTCTGGCGAAAGCCATACGCTTCGCGGCAAATAATAGTATTCCAATGAGCAGTAAAGCCAAAAAAGCCCAGCCCCCATGGCTAACGTCGCACGTTCTACAATTCGTGGAACGCAAAGACTCGGCCTGGAAGAAATTCAAGAAATTCCCAAATAGCATCAACGCAGTCAGTTACCGTAAAGCAAACGCCCTCATGAAGAGAGAGATAAAAATAGCCAAGAGACAATCGTGGCAAGATTTCGCTGCAAGCATTAACGCACAAACGTGTATGGGGGAAAATTGGCGAAAGGTCAGAGCCATTTGTGGCAGACCCACTAAAGCAGGCATCACAGGCCTTAGAATAGGAGAAAAAATGGTTCAGGACCCGGCGTTGATAGCCGAACACCTGGCCGAACATTTGAGACAGTACTCTAGTGACGACAATCAATCTGTCGCCTATATAAGACTAAAAGCATTGTGCTATGGAGTCGGCCCTGGAACTGCTCCTGCCCCCCAGCACTGTTCACTTCAGCAACCCTTCTCACTCAAGGAATTTAATAACACCCTTAATGCCTTCGGCGGCACGACACCCGGGCTTGATAACATAACCTTTAGCATGATCAAGAAGGCCCCAAGAGCCTGGCAAAACAGAGCGGTCAGACTATATAACCTAGTCCTCAGTCTAGGTAAGTTTCCACGCGAATGGAAACTTGCTGAAATCAGACCAATACCAAAGGTTGCAAATAGGGCTCCAACCCCCTCTGAGGTAAGACCAATATCACTATTGAGCACAACATCTAAGATCCTGGAGAAATTGCTGGCAAGCAGATTATCCTGGTTTCTGGAGAAAAGGCTGCTGCCAACGGTCAGTAGTTACAGACCAGGCAGGGGGACACAGTCTCTCTTGCAGGAGCTGGAGCACAACCTGGCATGTGCACTTGGCAGACGCCAGCACTCGGTTGTTCTTTCAATAGATCTAGAGAAGGCATTCGATAGAATACCAAGGCGTTCCGTTCTTCTACAACTGAAAAAGTGGAGTATAGGTAAGCGGTTCGTTGAAACGGTGGATTCCTTCCTCTCCAATAGGAGAATAAAAACAAGAGTTGAAGGACATTTTTCCAAAGTCAAACAACTACAAAATGGCCTTCCACAAGGTTCCCCACTCTCGGTCCACCTCTTCAACACGTATATACACTCCCTTGCGGAGAAACTGCAACAGATAACTGACCTGTACTACCACATATATGCAGATAATATAATTTGCTACGCCTCTGGTGAGCCTCCATTTGTTAACCACGTGCTCAACAAAGCCATTCGAGCCATCTCGTCTTGGGCCGACACAAATGGAGCCAAAATCGCTACGGGTAAACTGGAAGCACTGCATATCTGTAGAAGACGAAGCTGCAGACAAACGGTATTCAATAGTGATATGGCATCGGTAACATTGCTTAGGGAGCTCAAAATTCTTGGATTGATCCTTTCACACAACCTAAACTGGAATAAGCAGGCTTCCGCTGTGGCGGAGTCAATAAGGAGCAGGAATAATCTCCTCAAGGTAATATGCAGGAGAAACTCTGGACCTCCCCTTGACACTGCCACGAGGATAGCCAAGCAAATGGTCATGGGTAGGATAGATTACTGTCTCACAATGTACGGTCAGCTGAACAAAAAAAGTCTCAGAAAGATCCAGACAGCGCTTAATGCAACAGCAAGAATCTCCCTTGGTGCCCTCTGCACCACGCCTATCGCCAGCCTTCTAGTAGAGGCAGGTTTCCCTACCTTCTCCCAAAGAAGACAGGAACTTGCTGGAAACCTCGCCTTCAAAACGGTACACAACAATAAATCTCCACTACATCTCTTAGCCTTGGATATTCTTCATACTAATAGAACGGACACCAGGCGGATCCGCTCCGGACTGTACCGAGCGATCGCCAGTATACCTACAGCTCTCAGGCAAGCCCCTTTTTGTCCAGACGAAATAAACCCTGTGGAAAGCGTTCCGCCCTGGAAAGTACCGATGAAATGCATCATCACAAATGAAAACGAATACAAACAACTTAACAACGAAAACAAAATACAACTGCATACAGAGACAAAAATACGACTAAATACTGACAGAACAATCTACACGGACGCATCTAAAACAGAAGACGGCGTAGGGATTGCCATGATCACTCTCCACTCTTCAGATGGTATTAACTTAGGCAAAAAACTGCCAGCATGGACTGATGTTTTCACGGCAGAGCTCACGGCCGTATGGGAGGCTGCCAGATGGGCATCCAAACAGCAGAGCTCAGCTGTCATCTTCTCGGATAGCCTGTCGGCCCTCAAAGCCACAGCAAATCAAAAAAATATAAACCCGCTGGCAGTCAACTTAAGGAATATGCTGGCAACAAGAAAAATAACACTCGCCTGGTGCCCTGCTCATGTGGAAATTCAAGGCAATGAAAAAGCTGATCAGCTAGCAAAGAGAACACTAACGGAAAGTGGAGATGTGATCGCACCTCCAGCATATAAAGCCGTCAGGAGAGAAGCCAGGAAAAATATGGAGGCCACAAAGCTTTCTGAATGGCAGCAAGCAAACACCTTTCCAGCCAGCCATCATAAGGTAGTGACCAAGCCTGACATGCCGGACATGCCAAGAAAACAAATGATTGGGATGGCGAGACTTCGGCTGGGACACTTCCTAGCCGTTAAAAAATATCTGTTCCTGAGATAGCCACGCCCCTCATGCTACTTCTGCCCAGACACACCTTTTACGGCAGAGCATGTCTTCACACAATGCGAGGAACTACAAAGACAATTACACGGGCAAGGCATACGGAAAACTCCGACTGAACTCCTCAACTATAGGAAGGAGGACACAGACGCACTATTCCTCGCATTGAGGACTTACTTAACGAACTGTAACGCGGAGACCAGACTCTAACGGACAAACATTTTATATGAATTGAATTTTTTTTTTTCTTTTTTTCTTTTTTTCCTTTGATTTATGTATTCTCAACTAACCCATTAACAACCCTAGCTAGTAAGCCTATAATAAGTAAATATGAATTATATTACGAAATACACTTAAACCTCTCACGATTAACAGCTATAAAAGTATTATATATATATATAAAAAAAAAAATAACTAAAGAACTACAAAATGAATTACCTTAGCTTATATAGGGAAATACAAAAATGTATATATGGTATATGTATATAGGAGGTATACATATATTCTACGCAATAGGAGTATGTATATTACTAGGAGAATAAAACAAACTTCCAATCAAAACAATACTAAAGTTGCCCAGATGGACAAGTTGCCGTGGGCCAAATACATTAGTTTACAATAGGCTTACGCTCTTAGCGCTAAGAAAGGTATCCTAATGTTATAAATAAATAAATAAATAAATAAATATACATAAAAGCAAAATCAAAGAATGGAATTAAAAATAAAAAGATTATATGAAGTTTAAAGTAATAGAAATACCTAGTAACTAACAGTATAAGAAGCTGAATAGACAGTTGAAAAATCAGTCAAATCCAAAATTGCACAAAGCAGCACAAGTAAAATACATTAGAATTAAAGATAGATTAATAAAAATAAAGTAAGGTACTAAAACTAGAGAAAACATGTCTTAAAAGTAGAAATAGATAATAAATAAATAATTACATAATAAAATTTTAGGATGCTTACCAGGCTACTATTAGGAAAATAAATAAGCCTTAAATAGGTTAAAATAAAAATTAAATACAATAAGTAAAAAACGAGTTTTCAAACAAAACTGAGGCCAAGCCGCATGAAAAAGTAGAAAAATAACTTTTCTTCACACACAGAAGTTCACTCAGATTATTTTATTGGGACATTTCTCTTCATGAATCAAATCACTTATTACCTCTTATTGATCATACCGTAGAAATAATAAAGACAAGAAGAATCATGTCGTACATCAAAAGTGAAACGCTTTTTCATTCAACTGAGATTGTGCGATGCCTCCACATAAGCTCCTAATTTTATACTTCTCCGAAAATTTATTTTATTTTGCATACCTTTGGGCTTTTATTTTTTAATCAAGATGGAGAATCTATAAACGGCGGCGAGTGCGACTGCGTAGGCCTGCGCCTGCCTATTGCAACCATGCCCACATAATCATGTCGGTAGGTCGACCTACTATCGATCGATTTTGATGTAAATTTTTCTACTACTTCGCTTGAAATTTATGAGTTTTTCATTTGAATTTTGAACTTTTAAACGTTTAAAATATGGCAACGAGAAAACTTTGGGGTGTAAAGTGTGTAGTCGAATCGTGTGGTGAAAAAAAAACGGGATAATGTGAATTTGAAATATTTTAAGTTTCCTTCCAAAAATACTAACGAATTCGATAAATGGATTAGAGTGTGCAATCTTACCAATAATTTACCTAGTGCTAAAGATGTGTATGTCTGTTCCCGTCATTTTGCCGCTAACGATATTAAAAAAAGGTATTGTTCCCTCACTAAATATTGACTATGATCCGCATTCGTTAGATTTTCCGGAAAGCCATATACCTGTTCGGTTTGAGGGGAAAACTTATGAACGACGTTCTATTCCACAGAATGAATGCATGCTTGAAGACCTTCCTTTTTTGGAGCCTTTGAATTGATACCAGAGACAAAATGTAGTTCTTGTTTAAAGTCAGAGAAGTCTGTTAGTTTCTATCGATCTAAATATGCTGCTCTTGCAAGAAGCTAAAGAAAAAGCAAAAAGAAAAGTTCGCTAAAAAATAGAATAAGTAAGTTTAGATTAAAAACCCTATTAATAAGAAATAAAATCACGCGCCAAAATAAACAACATATACATATACAAAGTAGAAAAAAAATAATTCAACAAGGATGTGTTGTAAAATTACGTCCAAACATGTTACGCCAAACAGCTGGCAAAAGATGAAAGTTTCGTATGCAACCCAAGTTTTCAGTCATACATGCAGTGCCGCAATAAAAACAGCGAATGAGTTAAAAGCTTTTGCCCCGAGACTGCTCCATTTGCAGAATCTACTGCAATATTTTTCAAGAAAAACAACAACTTGTTTGAATGATTTAATAGTAAAGCTCCTTTTAATCGGAATATGTACAAATGCGGCCTAAGGAAAGACAATGAAGTTAGAAAATACTTAGACGAAATGATACAATATTTCGAAAATATAAAATTTAAGGGTGACAGACAAACCTATTGGATTAAAGGTATAATTCAAAGTATAAGGTCCACATTATTATTATCGGAAAATATATTTGCAGAGTATCCAAATAATCCATTTCTTTTGACATATAAATTAAATCAAGACCCAATCGAAAACTTTTTCTCTTTAGTTCGAAGTAGAGGTGGATTTAATAGGAATCCATCTTTGTATAGTGTTAATCACATTTTTGCCAAAATAATATCATATAAGTTGTTATCTCCGTCTAGTGATACAAACTGTGAAGAGGATAGTGAAGACTTTTTAATAGATAATGAAATGCTTACTAGTTCCATGGTAGATGATATCAATTCCAAAATCACTGAAAGAAATTCTGAAATCTCTGAAACATGCGAGGATATTTCAGAGGCAGATGACAACTTTGGCAACATCGAATATGTTGTATTTGATGAGGATATTTTGTTTGAAGATCCCTCTTCGAGGTACTTTGTAGGTTTCCTAATCCATAAAATTTCCCCTAAACTAAATTACAAGGAATGTGAATCAATAGTTCAAAAATCCGGAGAACTAATAACGTTTCAAAAAGATTCAGATGCATTCTTGTTTTATAAAAATTACTCTAATAAGAGCGATTTCGGAAAACTACACGTTCCTTCGGACTACTTTTTGGCTGTATGTAAACTTCTTTTAAATATATTTAAAACACAAATCGGTCAAAATCCCCACCAAAGAAATATAAAATTAAAACTTTTGAATTTATGTGTTTCTGAAACTAGTAATTTGCCAGCTTTTTCCATCTGGTTTTCAGCTGAAAACACTTGTTCTCAACATCAAATGAAGATGTTGCCTTGGCGGAACCTAAAATCAAGGGATATGTCCTGCTTGGTACTGCACTAGTTGAGCTTATAGACGAAAATGGAAGAGTAGTGGAATGTCGAGCTATTCTTGACTCCGGCCACAAGTAAACCTGATCACGGAGAAAGTAGTCAAGAAACTCGGGAAGGCGACGTACCCTCCTTCCTTAGGAATTCAAGGCATTGGTAAAGGTCAGCAGCAGAGCAAAAGAAGAATCAACATCCAGCTAAACTCAAGGGTCAATGGGTTCTCAACAACACTAGAGGCATTTGTGCTCGACCGTATCATATCTTATCAGCCAAGCCAGTTACTGGATGTGTCGAGATGGAACATACCACACAACATCCAATTAGCTGATCCTGGGTTCAATCGACCAGACAGAATTGATCTACTTATTGGAGCAGAGTTCTTCTTTCAATTATTGGCCATAGGACAAATAAAGCTGGGTCCAAATTTACCCACGCTGCAAAATACCATATTGGGCTGCATTGTAGCAGGAAGGACGAATCAAACCTACTCCCCAATTGCTGCTTGCGGCATATGTTCAGAAGAAGAAGACCTCAATAAGACAGTCGACAGTCGTTTTTTAATCAGACAGTGAAAAGAAATGCAGAGGGTCGATTTATGGTTAGACTACCATTCCAAGAAAAACCCAGTAGATTGGGAGAATCTAGTGATATTGCAATACGTCGCCTTCTAGCCATAGAACGAAGACTTGCGAGAAATCCCGAAATACAGTCGCAGTACATCGAATTTATGAAGGAGTATTTACATTTAAACCACATGAGTGAGGTGAACCCTGCTGAATTTGCAAGGCCCAATTACTTCCTGCCGCATCACTACATCTTAAAACCCAACAGCACGACGACCAAACTAAGGGTAGTCTTTGATGCCTCTGCCAAGATATCATCGAACGTGTCATTAAACGACCTGCTAACCAACGGTCCCACCATTCAGGATGACCTGTTCACCATCCTATTAAGATTTCGCTTACCACGATACGTGTTCACGGCAGATATTGAGAAGATGTACCGGCAAGTCTTGGTGTCGGAAGAAGATCGGAAATACCAATTAGTGCTTTGGAGAGAAAGTCCTAAGGAACCAATCAGATCCTATCAGCTGAACACCGTTACTTATGGTACGACTTCCGCGACATACTTAGCAACCAAATGTCTACAACGTCTCTCGGAATGGAGCAGTGGCTCGAGGAGCAACGATATTAAGGCGCGATTTTTATATGGATGACTTAATGACGGGATGCGTTAGACTTCATGAAGCATTAGAAGCGCAAGGTCAATTAAACGCTCTGCTTCAAACAGCAGGCTTTAAGCTGAGAAAATGGTGCGCCAATCACAAGGAACTTTTGAAAACCATCCCTTCCGAAGATCGCGCAATCCAACTGGATCTTTTCGACAATAGTGATGAGAAGATCAATACATTAGGACTGAGTTGGGCACCTCAAATGGACGAGTTACGAGTTAAAGGCCATTGGCTGGAGAGCGACAAGGTAACCAAAAGAATAGTACTGTCTGATATTGCGCATTTATTTGACCCGCTGGGCTTTATGAGTCCCGTAGTTGTAATGGCAAAAATCTTCCTACAACAATTGTGGCAAATAAAGCTAGATTGGGACGCAGCTCTTCCAATGGAGCTGCATACGAAATGGCTGCAATTTCGGAATAACCTCAAGGCCCTTGATGTTATAAGAATCCCGAGACACATGTTCAAGGGTGAACTAGCAAAATCCATACAATTACATGCCTTTGCGGACGCCTCAGAGAAGGCTTACGGAGCCGCAGTCTATTTACGATCGATCGGTAGTGGTGGGGTAATACGAGTCAATCTCCTGTACGCCAAATCCAGAGTCGCACCATTAAAGACACTTACTGTCCCCAGACTTGAGTTATGTGCAGCAAAACTAATGGCTGAACTGGTTCACCGGGTTCTTCGAGATCTGCAGTTACCGGAAGTAAAAACTTTTTATTGGACCGATTCAGAAATCGTACTTGCATGGATTTATTCGGTAGTAGCCTCGTACCATACCTTTGTAGCCAACAGAATTGCGACAATACAAGAATTAACCACACAAGAGCAATGGAGACATGTAGGGTCTAGGCACAACCCAGCGGATATCGTGTCGAGAGGAGTCCCACCAGAAAAGCTAGCGGCCAACTCATTATGGTTTTACGGTCCACTATTTCTACATGGCGCAGAAGACGAATGGCCAGCACCCTACAAACGCACGCAGACGAGCTTAGAGAAAAAGGAAATCAAGGCGATAGTGGCAACAGTTAGTGATACTCCACATTTTATGGATTTGATAGATCATCAAAATACATTCGTTAGATGGCAGAGGATAATCGCATATATTCGGAGATTCATCTCAAACACTCGCAAGAGAGAGAAAAATCGATGCCTAAATCGCAAACCCACCACTATAGAATTAGATGAGGCGCTTACTGTAATGATAAAAAAGGCACAAGACGAAGAATTTCCAACTGAGCAAAGGGAACTAGCACATTCAGGCCACATTAGCACCAGCAGCCCATTAAGTAGCCTTAGCCCATTTTCAGATGAAGCGGGATTGTTACGCGTTGGAGGAAGACTGGAGGCCGCGAATTTGTCATATGATGCTAAGCATCCGATTTTATTACCATACGCTCATAACGTCACGCGTCTACTGATGACCAATCTTCATGTTAACCACCTTCATGTCGCGCCACAAGCACTGCTAGCTATAACCCGCCAAAGATTTTGGCCCATTAAGGGCAAAAGTATAGCACGAGCCATAGTTCAGAGGTGCGTGCGATGCGCGTGGGCTAAGCCGAAAATGCTATCACAATTATGGGAAACCTTCCTGAACATCGAGTACAGCCAGCGCGACCGTTTATAAATTCCGGAGTGGATTTTTTTGGACCCTGTTGGACGCACTACAAACTTCGAGGAAAACGACCACAAAAATCTTATGTTGCTGTGTTCTGCTGCTTTGCGACAAAGGCTATTCATTTTGAGATAGTAACAGATTTAACTACAGAAGCTTTCATAGGAGCGCTTAAACGCTTCATAGGTAGAAGAGGTAATTGTCGTAACTTATACTGTGACAATGCTACAAATTTCGTCGGTGCCAAAAACAAGCTCCAGGAATTGAGCACCAGCATATATGATCAAAAATCACAAGAGCAGATACAGGGTTTTTGCAGTACTAGGGCTATTGAGTTTCATTTCATACCGCCCAGAGCGCCACACTTTGGAGGCTTATGGGAAGCTGCTGTTAAATCAGCCAAGCATCTACTGCGACCAAACCTCGAAACCGCCAACTTAACCTACGAAGAATTAGAAACGCTAATGGTTGAGACTGAAGCAATTTTAAATTCACGTCCTTTAACACCAATGTCATCCTACCTAGATGACTTTGCGGCACTTACACCAGGTCACTTTCTGATTGGAGAACCGACGACGGCAATCACCGACCCCCAAGCACGGCCGCTAAACATAGGACTGCACCAGAGGTGGAAACTGGTAAACCATTTGAAAAACCAGTTCTGGTATAGATGGTCCAGAGAGTACCTCAGCGAACTACAGCATCGCTATAAGTGGAAGCAACAATGTACAAACGCACAACCCGGAATGATGGTGATAGTGAAGGAAGACAATCTCCCTCCTGCAGCATGGCATTTAGGAAGAATTGAAAGGGTCATCAAGGGTGAAGATGGTTTGGTACGAGTTGCGGATATCAAAACATCCAAGGGAGTTATAAGAAGACCTATACATAAGTTGGCTCCCTTACCTCTAGAGTCTGAGACAGACTGCGCAGAATCTACAGCAACAAAAAGATTGAGAGAAGATGATATATCGACGACAGCCCCAAGTAAGCGCAACAATCAAACGAATTCGGACGCGTCAACTGCAATTAAAAGACCGTTGCGTGGTGGTACAGCTATGTGTCTGACCCTACTTATATGTTTAATCTTGCCAATCATGGGACAAATTCAGATCAAACCATTCGATACGCCGCCAGGATTATATTTTGAAAATTTGGGGAATACTCAACTGGTGTCAAATGAGTGGAACTTGGTGATCTACTACAATACTAGCACATTATGGGCCGAGTTAAATACTATTAGCCGAGGTGTAGAAAGGCTCCAAGAAGGTTGTAACTTGATGAAGGAATGGGATCAGTGTGGCCCCATCATGGAACAATTTAAAGCCGCATTGGAGGAAATCACAAGTAACAATGAGTTACTCTTACACCAGAGTAGGCCACGAACTAAGAGAGGTGCTATGAATATTGTGGGTAACATAGCTAATGCATTATTCGGAGTGTTGGATTCTGAATATGCTAACCACATGTCACAAATCATAGAGGACCTGAAGGAAAATTATATGCACCTTATGGCGCTGATGAAGAATCATACATCTATCTTAGATTCAACAGTCAACCTCGTACCACGATCACAAGAGGCTACGGTGGCTCAACTAAGGCACTTCGACAAGTACCTCAATCAATCTATTGCTAATTGCATAACATTAACACCGAGTTGAATCAACAAAGAGCAACACAATCGTTTATGGCATTGGCACTGCAATTGACGCTAGTTCTAAACATATACCAGAGGATTCAATCTAACTTGTTAGATGTGATTATAGATACCCATCATGGCAAAATAAATCCACAGTTATTAAGCCAAAAACAACTATCGGAACAACTCACATTAATACAAGAAAATATCCCTACTACTCTTCGATTACCGTCACTTCCAGACAACCTGTTAAAGATATACAGCTTGATGAGTGTCGAAAGTCGAATAAGCGTGGATCAGATGGTATTTCGTATAAAACTCCCGCTGCTTTCGCACGAAGAATTCGAACTACTACATATAATACCAATCCTATTTGTGGCAAACAACGAGCTCATGATGATAGGATCAATAGAAAAATTCCTAATCATTAGTCTACATCGGGATCAGTACTATCCCTTATCCGAGAATGATTTCAGGGGCTGCGTTACGTACGACGGGGCATTCATTTGTAAACAACAACACCCCATTTACAATAAGGGAGCAAACACTAGCTCCTGTGAACTCAGTGTTCTCAGTCATGGACCATTCGAGATCGCTTGTTCCGCCACCGCTATTAGTAAGACACCACGGTGGATTCAACTGTTAACTGTCAACAAATGGATATATGTGAGACCTACTCCTGCCACAATCAACGTCATTTGTAAGGGTAATGTCGAACAGAAGACCATAGAGGGATCTGGAATTATAACATTACAGTCCAATTGTGTAATAAGGGACGAACACACCACTATTCATGGACACAATGTCTTTTCAAATAATTTAAAGGGTGGGTTTACGCCACTAAAGAAACTTATCGACTTCATCCATTTGAACACTACACCTCCTCCAATAACTTACCAACCAACACCAGTAAAAAATATAAGTAAAGACATCGAAGATCTACGAGAGAGAATCAAGAATCTCAACATAAATGCTACGCTGCCACCCCATACCACCAGTCATGACGTTCATCAATATACAGTTGCATATACTGGACTAATCATCATCATCATAGCCGGAGGCTACTGGTTAATCAAGCTAATCAAAAGCAATTCTGCTAAAGGTTGTCAAACCCAACAAGAAATACCTGTACCTAAGAAGAGAACACTATTCACCAATCAGACAGAATGTAACCCATTAGCCAGAGCGGTATCGCAACCAACATTTGAAATTTTTGTATAGGTTTAAGTAACAATCTAAGCTAGTTCAGTTTGAATCATTTGATACATGTATACATGAAAACAGTACATCCATAGATCATAAGATTATTGTTTTGAGCCAGAGCTCAAGGCGGGAGGAATGTATAAAACTGCAAATTGCATTTTAAAATCCCGAATTTCTTTAGTTTAAAATTTATTTTTATTCGCAATTGCATTACTCAAGTTACGCCACATAATTTTCTCACCGATCGCCAGACGCAACATGATCCCAGGTAAATTATCAAAACTTTGCCTGAGTAGCAAGCTTGCTAGAATTTGCTGGGAAAGTTGTGTGGTGTGAATTGAGTCAGCACTTTTTATGAAGTACAGGTGCTTAGATTATAACTTGTAGGTATATATAAGTGACATTAAATTTAATAAAATTTGTCATTCGTTTTTGGACAATAGCTGCGTTTTTATTTAAAATATTTGTTAGTCGCTATTGCTGCCGGTACAAGAACCGAGTAGCCCGGGACATTAATAATTAATTTACTTTCAGATTTATGAGTTTCGTGTAATCGGTGAAACACCGAATGCACAGCAACAAGGTTGAGGTGAATCACTTCAGCCTACCAATTTTAACAGGCAAACAAAAGAGTTTGCTTTAACAGATTTATTAAATAAAACAATAATTGCAAAAGTGTGATGGCCCATTTTTTATAATAATTAATTTTGGCGTTCTTCGTCAGAAAGTTGCTATGAATTTTTATTGAATCCAGAATTTCAAGGATGGTACAATGCCAATATAATTAAAGTTTTTTTGTTGATCTTTCTGGCCGATTCATCGCTCAGAAGAAAATACAAGAAGAAAAAGGAGCTAAAATAGAGAAAAATATGAATATTATGAAGAAATTTTGGCATGAACAATTGTAATGAGCTGGCTTCTTATAAGAGAAGACTGGTAGGCAGAAGTGCCGATTTATGATAAAACTCAGGCTATTACGCCGACTAAACTTTTGGGTATTACGCCGATAAAATATATAGGCTATTACGCTGATTTAACTTTTGGCTATTACGCCGATAAAATATATAAACTATTACGCCGACTTATGAATAAATAACACTCCTGCTTAAGGTTCAGTTAATTATTGTTTTATTCAATCAATTACGCTAAATTTATACATAAATTTTACTTACGCTAGCAATTATAACTATCGATCATACAAATCCAATCATGAGAAACGCGTCAACAATGAAAATCGGTCAGTCATTACACTTTATGCAATATTCATACATAACATGAATCACGCTCTTGAATTTTATTTCATTCATTGTAACCTGACTCATGCTTTCTTTATTTTATTTTCTTTAAGTCATTCATTGTGAGAGACGATTTTCGTTCTTGACCCATATCTTCCTTTGTTGATATGTTTCCCATGATTATGCCGTTATGTCGCTTAATTACATATTAGCATGTCGTAAGCATGCTTGTGACTCAATTTGTATTTAGTGATTTATCTTGGATTAAGATATAAAGGATTCTCCAATAAGAGTTGTTATTTTGATAATCCAAAAAAATGCCATTTTTGATCTTTATTTCATTATAAAGAGGAAGGTATGCCATTAATAATGGAAAATAACATCAGCCAAATGACCACCACGACCACGCCTACAGGACCATATCCTTTTCATGAATTTTTCCATAACCAAATCGCAAAGTGGCTGCCCTATGTCCTCGATAGCCTCACGAATTCCATCTTTGAGGTTGGCGTAGACCTTCTCTTTCACGTGGCCCCAAAGGAAGAAGTCGCAAGGTGTTAAGTCACAAGATCTCGGTGACCAATTGTGATCACCTCTTCGAGAGATAACACGGTCCGGAAACTTTTCCCGTAAAAGATCAATGGTTTCGTTGCTTGTATGGCACGTAGCGCCGTCTTGTTGAAAGTAAACGTTGTCCAGATCAATACCATCCAATTCCGGCCATAAAAAATCATTAATCATCTGTCGATAGCGCAATCCATTCACCGTAACTGTTGCTCCAGCCTCATTTTCGAAAAAGTAAGGTCCAATGACCCCGCGGGACCATAAACTACACCAAACAGTCACACGTTGAGGCAGGCGCGTATCCAGACCTGTAGCCTGGGGGGGTCACAACAAAAATGTTCGAATAGGTTGGGGGGGGGGTGGGTGGGGGGTTGAAAAAGTAGGAAGAAGTCTCTTTTAAATTTTTTTATCATATATATACGAGTATATACGAGTAATAGGCGCAAAAAAAATATAAAAGCATTTCATTCCTTTTTTCAAACAATAAAATAAATATGTATTCCAAAATTACTTACCATCCTGTGATAGGTACGATAGATGACTTTTCGTTCGACACTATATAAAATCACAAAAAAATTCAAAAATATTCGTACGTGTTTCAAATATGAAGAGCTATGAGCGAATGGCTATTATTGCCACTATTAGTACTCATAAGAAACTCAAAGAAACACCCCCACCGCAGGCAAAGATTGAAGAACAAAATATAGGACATAGAAGATATTTTTGGTTGTTTTCCATTTAAATGTACACGGCTAGAAAAGGACAGAAAGAAGAAGAAAAAATAACAAAAAGAAATCGAGCTCTCTTTAAAATTTTTATGAATATGGACATAAAATGTGAAAACGCTGATTACATGCAAATAAACGGAAATGGCAAATGATTCATTTTCATAAATAAATGAGAAGGGGCGGACTTTTCAGGTTTTACTCTCATAAAATGCTCCCGCGTTTTTGTGAAAACCGATCTTTGCTGAAATATTGTGAGAAATATCCAATGTTTTTTATAGTATAACCAATGTTTGTTAGTATAATTCCTATGATATTTGAACAGCACGTGCTTCTGTTTACATTCGTTTTCCTCTGATGAAGTGATTAAATGGGAGAAACTAATGCTGGATTCTCTGATATTTTCAGGAAAAATGAAAATTTAATTTGACAGAAATTTTACATCTCCTTTCAGCATCTGGGCCAAAGCGCAGTTTATTTTTTTATTAATAAAGTGAAGTACTGTGACCGGGAGTACATTATTATGAATAATTTGATAGGATTTTGAGGGATTTAATAAGATTTTGTCGTTCGGATAATTCTAGGTTCTCTCGTTTTTATACTCTACATGAAATCTAAGGGTATACTAAGTTTGTCATTCAATTTGTAACACCTCGAAATAATGATGGTAGAACAAAATGGATTGAACACCCACGCATAATATTAAAAGTTATTTTGATTTTTGAATGTCCGTCCGTCCGTCTGTCTGTGCGCACGATAACTCAAGAACGCGTATACTTAGAGAGCTGAAATTTTGTACACGAACTTAAAAAAAAAGTAAAATTAAGTTCGAAAATAAGACAAACCGGGCAAGTCCTTCGTGGGGTTGCCATACAAAAATTTCGTTTTCCACTATATATTTGGATTGGACACGGTGTTTTCATTGTACTAGCAAATAAAACTTCAAAAATGGACTAAATCGGGCAACCCCTTTTAGGTGTTGCCATAAAAAAATTTAGAGTTTTTTCGTATACTGTGAAAACGATTAGTCCAAGACATTTATATTGTACTAAAAACTTCAGAATACGAAATTCTATAAAATTGGTTATAATCATTTTTTTCGAAAAACCACTTCAAAAATCAAACTTACCCAGAAGGGGAATCATCTAGGGTATCAATTCTAACTGTTTTACTTGTTTGTTTTTAACTCGTTGTCTCAGCTCAGTCGCACTACAATAATGCATAGCGAAGCTCTTTCCCCCATTCATGCAAAGACATAAGTACATAAGTATATGACATTACTTGTTTCCTTCTAGAAAACACGAAAAATTTCCAATCTTCTTCGCCTCTGTTTTAACTTATCATTAACTAAGCTTTGCGGCAGATTATCTCTGTAACACAGCAGCGCTAAAGTTATAAATTTAGAGAAGTGCGCTATATCACCAGCATTAAACGCTGGCGTCAGCTAAACATTGTGCCGTACCATACAAAAATCGCCCTGTGAAACTTTTACAACGTGCTCTACAGTCCAGCGCGATTTGCTTCTATTCACCGCGTAGGTGAGGTGGCACTCTTTGGGGGGGGGGGGGGTCATGACCCCCGTGACCCCCCCCCCCTGTATACGCGCCTGCGTTGAGGATAGAGAGGCATTTCAACAATAACTCTTGGGTTTTCCGAGCCCCAGATGCGACAATTTTGCTTGTTGACGAAGCCATCGAGGTGGAAATGGGCCGCATCACTCAAGATGAGTTTTCGATGGAATTCCGGATCATTTTCATGCATTTCAAGGACCCAATTTGCAAAGACTCGACGTTGTTGATGATCGGCCGGCTTGAGTTCTTGTGTTCACTGAACTTTATAAGCCTTAAGACCCAAATCTTTATGCAAAATACGGTGTAATGACGTTTGTGGAATGCCTAATTCCAAAGAACGACGAGGAATGGACAAACCTGGGTTTTCTTCAACACTTTCGGCTACAGCAGCAATATTCTCCGCTGTTCTTGAGCGACATGCACGAGTTTTATTCTTCACACCACTAACTTGTCCCGACAGCTCGAATTTTTCTACCAATTTCTGTATTGCGGTCCGACAATGTGCTTCACGACGACCCAAAAATGTTCGAGTTTTACGAACCGCCTCTGCCACATTTTCACCATTTTTATAGTGAATTTTAATAATTTCAATGCGTTGCGTTGTCGAATCGTATATCGTTCCATTTTTATTAATGTCTTGTCAAATGTCAAAAAATGACAGCTCCAAAAGTGACATCTACCGAAATAGCGGGCTAATTAAAATAACACCTCTTATTGGAAAACCCTTTATAAGATATATTATATTATTCTAAGTTAAAATAAAACGAAATACGGTAATGATAGTAGCTATAAGGTAAGAAATTGTTGAATTTTTATTTCCTTAAATTAAAACAAAGAGAAAAATATAACTCAAATAAAATATACATATACATAAATATATAAATAACCTGTGGAAAGAAAAATAAAATAAATGAAAACTAATTAGAAAAAATAAGACCACAGAGAAAAATGTAAAAATGTTATCAATAATTTCAATATCCACGCAGGAGGAATTAATATTAGCGCGAAGCTCATGAAGAAGAATTAAAAGAGAAAGTTGTTTTTATATAATGAAGGATATTCTAAGTTTGTTTTGTAGTAAATTAAGGATTAAATTTTTCATACAACGAAGCAGTTTTCTAATGTGAAAGAAAAAAAAAGGAAAACGAACCCAATAATTTTTTGATGTAAATATTTTATTAGAGCTGTGATACAGTAAATTTTGTTTTTGTTTGAACAACGATAAGACGTTTGATTTCTTTGTTTGCAATTTGGTAATCACAGAGAATGGTTGAGTAGAGGATTTTTCAAGTATTTCTTAAATAAAAATATAATTATAATGTGATGAAAGAGGAGTTTTCGTGAGGTGTGATGTAGTGGTGGTGGCGTGAGATGTTCCTTCCTTTCTCTCCTTTATATATCCAATGTGTATGGCGGTTGGTTTTGAGTTTATTGTTGTTGTTGTGAGATAATGGACTTCGATAGTAAAACAGTAAATTCAAAAAGTAACTGACAACCGATACCGAGAGTGTATCACGTACCCACATCAAGGGCGAGCTAACTAACACGAACCCCACACAGGCTAATCCGATACACTCAAAGTTTTGTTAAATTAATATTATTTCTGGTAAAGTTCAAGATTTCAGCTAATAGATGGCAGCATGGTGGAGATTATAATTTTCGTATTGCCTTTAGATTTCAGATGTTATTTGAAGGCCTGAATTCTGCCTTAGAGTTGAGGTCGAGCTTCTTGGTGACGGACTTCTAAGCGAAATCAGGTAGAGACACGCAATGGCTTCTGCTTTAGTTTCTTACTCGTAGGTTATTATCTACGTGTAAGAAACTAAAGCAGAGGCCATTGCGTGTATATATATGTCATTTTTGCGTGGCGAGCGTGATGTTTGCCTCACTTTCTAACATATGTTTACATCTCTATCTAACTATACCCTAGGTGTCACTTTTATTTTTGTTCGGTAAAGATATTTTCCTTAGCACAAATGCCGTAGATAAGGTAACAATTGGAAGGGGATTAAATACAAAAATATTTATTTATTTATTTATTTATTTATGTGGAAATTTAGCAATACTGTATTTGTTTCTTTTTTAATAATAAACTGGGAATTAGAATACTGGTTATTGTTCGTAAGTGTGATAAAAATACTTAATTTTTAATATATTTTCGTGATATAGATTTACCAAAAATGAAATTTTAAGGCAAGTTATTTGGCAACCACAGGTGGAAATAGGCCTACTTTTCTTATCATCCGCCTGCAATCACTGACATATATACTGTTATGGTCATAGCGTATTGCATATAGCATCCTGGCAAAAAAAGGTAATATTTTCGCATTCACATCGCTAGGAAAAATCAAATAAATCAAATACCCTAGGAATTTCCGAGTGGTGAAAGACAGGATAAAATTAATCTGACAAGATCGATAAATTTTCACTAGGTTTCGCTTGAAATCGTGGTAGTATAATTGAACGGTTGAACAGCAGTCTTGGTGGATATTCAAGATCATATACGACTGCTTTTTAAAACCTGCAATTGAAAGAAATCAGGATCGTCCAAATTCATCCCGACAATACCGAAGAACTACATGGGGGAAACCTCATACGGATTCAATTTCCCGGTCTCATTCTAAGAGATTTAATAGAAACGAAGAGTTTGCGGCAGAAAATCTAAGACTATTCAACGAACTAGGCATACAAAACTCTGTGGACATCATCCGATCATTGTTGAGCAAGTGACACATGGCAAAATACGAGTAATTTGCATATCTTACTAGAATTTATTCCCTACGGAGAACTATTTACCCAAATCTGTAAATCCTCGTATGAGCTCATTCGTCTATACATAGCAGAAAGATCCCTTGCCAGTGACTTCCTCTTTGCATAACGTCGGAGTCACCTGGTGATATGTTAAACTAGGGACTCTGAAGAATTATGCCCCTCAGAGTCAGATGAGATGATGGGGCAGGCAAAGAAGGCAGACCATCTGCGCCTTCGATGGGATACAGGTAAGTGACGTAAGGCTCCCTTCAGGACGGGACTTTACGTCCCAAGCGAATCACTCTTCATAGATCCATAACAAAAATGCCGCCCAACGTGGAGCCACCTCAGTTGGACTTCAGTGGTCTAATTGTGACTTTTGTTGGGGACTGAGACTTGTTGTGAGATGGTCATTTGGCACTTTGCTAATTGGCTGACCTCAGGTCTCATATCCAGTAGAGGTTACTTGCGGACCTGAGTCTGACTGGTTTTTTTATTTGAATCAATCTTTTTGGTAAAGTAAAGTTAGAGTTTTTGAAAGTCTGAAAGTAAAGTAAAGTTTTGGAAGTTTTTGCTATCTTGTTTCTCGATTTTGTATTAAAGTAACGTAATGTTTGAAAGTTTTTGGAATTTGTTTGAAGTTGAAGTTCGGCTTTAGGTTTGACCTTGGCCTTCTGTCATGGAAATGGTAGGTGGCCTCACAAAATTTGTTATGTGAGCTCTCACGGAGACATGTCTCTGTTGGCCAACTGGCTGGACAGAGCAATGAATCTGTGAGACGACTTTTTGGCTTCCAGCTAACTAGTTGTCCAAATTCATCACTCTGCCCGGTTGGATGGTTAGCTGGACATGACAATCAGGTGAGGAGGAAGGAAGGTTGTTGGAGGATGGAAGTGATGCTGGAGACCTTCAGTAATCAGGAATTGGCATACTGCTAACTGCCTGGCTGAAGAATCTCTAGTACCATTTTCAGTCTCTAGCTTCTCCAACCCGACTCTTCCCAGATTTCTGTGGGAACTCCACATTTTTTTTTCTTTCAATGCACATATTCACGTCGCTTGCCTGTATAAGTTTTCTGACCTGTGAGGAGGGAGAGCAACCTGAAGACCTTTTACGGTGAGAGTTAGCTCCTGGGGGAGTGAAGGAGAAATTCCATGAGTTGAAAATATTTTTTTGGAAACGTATTAAGCGAACTTTGGAACAAAAATTGCTGCTCGATCAATATTTCTCGTAGCTTGATTAGTAACATTCTGCTAATGCCTTCGAATATTTGATTTTTTGTTTGAAATTTTTGATGATTTCTCCGAACTGTTGATAAGACGAACTTTCGATAATAAAAAAATGTTTTGCTGAAATTTTAGTATCCAGTCTTAATCTTCGAACGTTTGGCATAGTACTCCTTTGGGGTATAAATTTTTTTCTCTCGACTTGACTTACGACTGAATTCAGTATGGCTACTGTACGGATACCACCTCCTGTGACGAACGGTGTGACTATGTTACCTGAACCATGCACTATCTGTGCAGATACGAGCTGGTCAGCCGAACAGAAGCCTATCATGATCATGTGTGGACATGTCTTTCATGAGGCATGTATACAGACCTGGATAGGTGAACATTCTAGTTGCCCTAACTGTAGACGTCGCCTCACGCCACAGAACCTCACTGGTTACACTGGTGCCTTTCCTAAAAGACCGAAGAAGGCGAAGCCCGCGAAGTCGGCTAGTCGCGATTCATTGCCGACCTTCGACTTACCACCACCGAATCGACGATCTCTATCACCAGGAATGCCCTATTTGTACTCAAGGACTTTTGTAAACCCGAGTCCTCGACGAGATAGTTCAGTACGTACAGCTCAAGACCACACCTCAGCCGCTACGGATGCGCTGATGGCAGGCCTACGCCTACAAATGCAAAACCTAATGCGAGAAGGACTGACTTAAGGAATAGTATCCGACAACAAGTAGCAGCAGCTATGCCGCCAATGGACTTTGCATGACCTCCTTCGTCCAGGGGTAATCCAAGACCATCGAACGATTTCCCCAATCTGAGGAGACAATCGTTTCAGAGACCACCATCACCTTTTGGTCAGCCTTTTGGTCAGCCTTTTGGTCAGCCTTTTGGTCAGCCTACTGGTCAGCCCAGACCGAACTTTGTCCCACCTCAACCACCTCCACATATTCGTCACCCTGCAAATATAGGATAGCGACGATCAGGCAGTCCTATCAGAAGATGGAAGCTGACGTATAACGGCAATAACTCAGAGCTCTCTGTGGATGAATTCATTTTTAGAGTCGAAGCGCTCACGCACTCCGCTCTAGAAGGGAATTTTGATCTCCTAGTTAGAAACATGCTTACGTTATTAACAGGACCAGCGAAGGACCGGTACTGGTCGATATTACGGCATAACCCTTTTCCAACTTGGGAATTTATCAAAACGGGATTGTCCATCGAATGGGGAGTGCCCAAGGATGATCTAAAAATACGATTACAGCTTATGTCTCGAAAGCAAAAGACTGGTGAACTATTCGCTATGTATCACCATCATTTAGGTTTGCTGTGTGATCAGCTACAGAACGCCATGCCAGACCAAGAGTTTCTGGAGATTGTCAAATCGAACTTATTGCCTGAGATTCAGGAAAAAATATGCCTGCATCCCACCGATACGATAGGATAGCTGAGATCGCTTGTTACTCGTATCCAAGCTACGCAGATACGAATTGCGACAGCTGGTGGTTGGAACCCTTACCGGAACCAACGGGTGCACGAAGTGGACAACTTTCAGACCTTGGACCCTGAACTGGCAGTAGCAACAGGCAAACACACTATTGTATGCTGGAATTGTAACCAGTCCGGTCACTTTTATCAAGACTGCAGGCAAGAGAGACAAGTTGTGTTCTGCTATGGATGCAGACGCAAAAACGTTTTCAAGTCTGATTGTCGCTATTGTAGACAGAAAAACTTGAGACGGCTCGGGAATACCACCACCTCTTTCCGACCAGCGTCAACGTCACAAGCAGCAACTGCAAAGAACCCTCCAGTTCAAGCCTCGAACAAGGAGGAAGGTCTGCTCCATTAGCAGACCACAATGACGAATCCTTGCAATGTCCCCTGATATCATTCAGTGATTCTGATGATATCAGTAAAACACCTGATAGTACGAACACTCCACGGATAGAGACGGAGAACTTGATAGACTTCTCCGCAGATCTTCAAGCTCCCATTTCCACTTCTGGGGAGCCCATGACATTATTAGACACTTCTTTGGAAGATTCTTCAATTTTCGATGTCCCGATAACACCTACAGCACCTTTAGCTGACAAAGTTATTGATCAGGAGGTTTGGCCTCATGGCATTTCTATATTAAAACGGCCACCAAGCTCTGTTATAACGATTGGGCGGAGCCTGTTTTACATCCGGTGACGCCGTATCATACGCGTCTGCAGAAATACAATGCAGCAAGAGACCGAATGTTCTCCTCAGTGGCGGAGTTAGCCGAAATAATGTTTCCTGACTTGGATATGAGACCGAAAAATAAAAGGACACCGTTCGTTAGCGGGAATACTACCGACGGATGAGACTAGAGAGAAAAAAACTGGCACAGATTTCCGTGTCGATGCCAGACGACATTCGACCGTACGCCGAAGTAAAGCTGCTCGGGCGAACTGAGCCTGGACTACTTGATAGTGGTGCCACTGTCAGTATTCTAGATCAGGGAGCTCTAGAGAAGCTTGCAGAAGCAGATGTCGAATGGAAGAAGTATCGGACACAGGTCCAAGTAGCAAATGGTGCCATGACGACTGTGCATGGTCATGTGAACTTGGATGTCACTTTCCGTGATAAGACCCAAAACGTACGTTTTTACGTGGTTCCTGGGCTCACACAGGCACTATATCTGGGAATAGACTTCTGGCGTCTATTTGGGTTGGCTCCAGATGTCCTGGGTATAGTCGCAGAAATGAATCCAAGTGTAATAGCTACCTCTGACACCGACTGCCATATTCTTTCTAGTCGCGATCAACAATGCTTGGAAGCCACAAAACAGCTTTTCCCCTCTTTCGCCTCTCTAGGCCTAGGAAAAACATCATTGGTCACTCATAAGATTGAAACGAATGACGCAGCTCCGATAAAACAGCGCTTTTATCCGATATCGCCGGCAGTACAAAGTTTGAAGGATGTTGAATTAGAACGAATGCTATCGCTGGGTGTGATAGAGGAGAGCCAGAGTCCTTGGTGCTCTCCAGTTGTTCTGGTAAGGAAGCCTGGAAAGGTCCGGCTATGTTTTGACACCAGGAAGGTCAACTCTGTTACGAAGAAGGATGCCTATCCGCTTCCGCAGATAGACGCACTTCTGAGTCGACTTCTTCCGGCAAACTACATAACGAGCCTGGACCTGAAAGACGCATTCTGGCAGATCCCACTAGACACTGATTCCAGATAGAAGACCACTTTTACAGTACCTGGTCATCCTCTCTATCAGTACACAGTGATGCCAGTCGGCCTATGCAACGCTCCACAAACGATGTGCCGCCTCATGGATAAAGTCATTTCTTTCGATCTTCGTGAGAACGTTCTCGTCTATCAAGACGATGTATTAATTCTGTCATCAGACTTCGACACTCATCTTACGCTGCTAGCCCATGTAGCGGATTGTTTGAGGAAGGCTGGCCTCCCTATCAACGTTGAGAAGAGCAAGTTTTGCATCAAGGAGACCAAATACTTTGGTTTTATTGTCGGAAAAGGAGGTATGAGAACTGACCCTGACAAAATTTCAGCTATAGTTGACTATCCGTCACCCAAAACTGTTCGGCAGGCCCGACGCCCACTAGGTATGGCGGGATGGTATAGACGGTTCATCCCGAACTATGCTGACTTAACTGCCTCCATTACAGACACTTTGAAAAACCCTAGTCAGTTCAAATGGACACCTGAAGCCCAGACGTCTCTTGATCTTTTAAAGAAGAAACTTACTTCTGCTCCGTTGCTAGTGAGCCCAGACTTCACCAAACCATTCGTTATCCAGTGCGATGCGAGCCAGCAAGGTATTGGAGGAGTGCTGCTTTAACTAGATGACGATGGCCACGAGAAGCCAATAGCCTATGTCTCGAAAAAGTTGAACTCAGCATAAATAAATTACACCGTCACAAAGCAAGAATGCTTAGCTGCAATCTTGAGCGTACAGAAGTTCCGTCCCTTCATAGAACTCATGCCGTTTAAGATAGTGACGGATCATACGAGCCTGAAATGGCTGATGTCTCAAAAGGAACTCAGCGGTAGACTTGCTCGGTGGAGTTTAAGGCTTCAGGGTTTCGACTTCACTATCGAGCACCGAAAAGGAAGCCTGAACGTCGTCCCTGATGCGCTGTCACGCATTCATTGTGACTGCCTGACCACAAATGAAGATCCTGGCCCGGAGGTTGACCTTAGTTCGCCATATTTCAACTCGTTGGAATATGAGGAACTGAGGCATAAGGTTAAAACGACTTCTGGCAAACTACCAGATCTTTGTGTCAGGGATGGCTTCATTTACATTCGGACTGTTCCGAGAACAGGCGATCCGATTCAGGAAGAAGAAGCTTGGAAGCTTTGGATTCCACGAGGGCTTGCCACCGACGTCATTTCAAGGGATCATGATCCGCCACTAGCTTCACACGGACGTATAGGGAAAACACTGGAACGTCTGCGAAGACATCTGTACTGGCCACGAATGACAGTTGATGTCAGAAAGTACGTAGGCGCCTGTGACGTGTGTAAGGAAACGAAGGCTCCCAATACTATTCTGAGACCACCTATGAAAGTCCAGTCTGTGACAGAATGACCATGGCAAAAGCTGTATATCGATTTTCTAGGTCCATATCCCCGGTCAGTGAAAGGAAACGTCTGAATTCTGATAATTCTTGACCACTTTTCAAAATTTCCAATTCTCAAACCTATGAGAAAAGCATCTACACTCAATGTGTGCCAATTCATTGAGACGGAAGTGTTCCACGTGTTCGGAGTCCCGGAAACGATAGTCTCTGACAATGGAGTCCAGTTTTGCTCGACTCAGTTCACCAGATTACTGGATAAGTATGGGGTGAAGCACTTGCGAACGGCAGTTTACTCGCCACAAGCAAACGCCTCAGAGCGAGTAAAGCGGTCTCTATTGTCAGGGATTAGGGCTTATATCCGGAAGGAGCATACGAAATGGGATGAGAAACTAAGCCAAGTAGCTAGTTCCCTCAGGAGCTCTTTCCACCAATATACTGGTTTCTCATCTTATCGAACACTTTTCGGTCAACAAATGATTGAACATGGCAGCTCCTATTCCATCTTGAGGAGCCATGGAACTCTTAATGAGCCGTTGAAAGTAGATGCTGAGGACAAATTGAGATTGATCCGTGCGAGAGTGCAGGAAAATTACACCATGCGTTCGAACAGGGTTCACGAGCCTATAATCTCAGGGTGAAGCCTGTTGATTTCAAAGTTGGTCAAGAGGTATTTAGAAGGAATTTTGCACACAGCAACTTCCAACAGCAGACGAGTGCTAAACTGGGGCGAAAATTTGTCAAGTGTCGGGTCAGAGCCAAGAAAGGGAACGCTTATTATGAGCTTGAAGATCTGCAGGGAAACTGTTAGGAGTCTATCACGCCAAAGACATCAGGCAGTGATCATCAGTCTAGAAACGTCGTCTATCTATTGTCACGTCTATTTCTGGTAGCCCTAAGAAGGCATCCAGCCAGCTTCACTGGTAAACTATAGGATATCGTAAAGCCCTCCTATTGCCCCGTCAATGGTGGGTGATATACCTGTTGGACTCCATTCCTGTATAAGGCTGTCAGCATGTCACTACTTCGACGACGCCTTGGAGACACACCCTTGAACAATCGCCAGTCGGAGATCAGGGTGAGGTGTTGCGCCGGGAAAGCTTAGCGATCAGTTCTTTTGGTTGCTGATCGCGGGGCTTCCTCAGCATCTCGGTTAGGGAGGGCAGAGAGACATCGATCAGCTGGATTTTTTGGGTTACCACCTTGTCGATTTGAATTTGGCTTCCCACACGGAGCGGGATGTCGAGGTCTGATCAAAGACTGGCGAGACTTCAGGGATGTGTCCTCGATGCGTCATCGGTCAAGCAGAGTCCGAGTGATGAGGAATACGCATTGGGTCGTGGGTCGAGACACACATTGAGCGCCCGTAGCGATGAGGCCTATGTTTAAGACCGGCTAGCTCAGTCGACCATTTTTCAGCGTTGTCTGAACCATGGGTGGCGCAGACCACTCTGCCCTGTTATGGTCGTAGCGTATTGCATATAGCAATATGCTACACGTACTCAAGCTGCAAATGACAGACTGGTGATGGCAAGGAAGAAGAAGACCACTTTTCCTGTCGTATTGCTCGAACAAGTACGTGTGTGAAAGACATTCAGGAGAAACTTTTTGATCATGGAAAATCTGCGAAGACGTCCTGCCAAAAAAGGTAAAATTTTCGTATTCACATCGCTAGGACAAATCAAATAAATCAAATACCCTATGAATTTCCGAGTGGTGAAAGACAGGATAAAATTAATCTGACAAGATCGATAAATTTTCACTAGGTTTCGCTTGAAATCGTGATAGTATAATTGAACGGATGAACAGGAGTCTTGGTGGATATTCAAGATCATATACGACTGCTTTTTAAAACCTGCAATTGAAAGAAATCAGGATCGTCCAAATTCATCCCGACAATACCGAAAAACTGCATGGGGGAAACCTCATACGGATTCAATTTCCCGGCCTCATTCTAAGAGATTTAATAGAAACGAAGAGTTTGCGGCAGAAGATGTGAGAGCAGAAGGAGCTTTCGTTTTAGGGAAATCTAAGGCTATTCAACGAACTAGGCATACAAAACTCTGTGGACATCATCCGATCATTGTTGAGCAAGTGACACATGGCAAAATACGAGTAATTTACATATCTTACTAGAATTTATTCCCCACGGAGAACTACTTACCCAAATCTGTAAATACTCGTATGAGCTCATTCGTCTATGCATAGCAGAAAATTCCCTTGCCAGTGACTTCCTCTTTGCACAACGTCGGAGTCACCTGGTGAGATGTTAAACTAGGGACTCTGCAGAATTATGCCCCTCAGAGTCAGATGGGAGGATGGGGCAGGCATAGAAGGCAGACCATCTGCGCCTTCGATGGGATACAGGTAAGTGACGTAAGGGTTCCTTCAGGACCGAATGTGTGCCGGCTTTGGTGTGATAGGCGCGAAATTTTTTTTTGATTATGGCCGACGGCAGCGGCACGTTTTTGTGGAACCCCCCCCCCCCCCACACTCGCCGGAAATAGCTGAGGCGAACTAGCGTGCCGCCCTGCAGTCAACGCTGCCCGTCGAGTGATCTGTCAGCTCATGCTGACAATCGAGACTTTACGTCCCAAGCGATTCACTCTTCATAACAATACAATGGACTGCTGACGCTACAAAAATTGCTTACATTATTTGACATTATTATGGGATCACTTTTCTATAGTTGTCTCTTTTTGGTTTAACTACTTTTTTTCGCTGAACTATAAATAATAAGTTCTATACAAAATCCACCATAGTCCAGTTTCAGTTCAGTGGTTTTCCAAATGAATATATAGAATAGAAATAGATGGCTATACTGTATTTCTAATCCTTTCTCTGTTCCCCATACCTACTTTTAGGGATAGGCAGACAAAAATTGCTTAATTTTATTTCCTTAAAAATCGAGTTTAAGGAATTCTTGAAGTTATAGGAGATAAATTTCCAAGCATAGAAATAATTTCGAATGGTTCTGTAATTTGCTGAACTTTTAATATGAATATTAAAGCGAAAGTAAAACTTGAAATTAAGATAATTGTCACACCCTGCCAACAAAAGTTGACCCAGGCAGTCCATGTTATATATGTGTGTCAATGCCTGCAATGCGAATTTTTTATAGTGTGTGTACTGTGTATGAACTTAAACATCTTTGAGATTGGCACGAAAATTGTTGATGATGGGCCTCTCCTTTAGTTTCTTACTCGCAGGTTATTACCATCGGTTCGTTCAGCCCATTGAATAAATAACTAATAAGGAAACGGCATATCGGGTGAAAACCTAAGCCACTCGACGAAATGTATTAATGTGCTGTATTTGTGTTCGTTTCGTCATGGCAGTAGTGAAACCGTGAAATTTTTTTAAGGGGGACATTTTTTATAATCCAAATTGCTATGTAAAATAAACAAATTTTTGGCGCCCCCTTATCTTCAGATAATATTCCTTGGCGTTTCCTATGATAATTTAAGTTAAGTTTGTCATTCCGTTTGTAACACCTCGAAATAATGATGGTAGAGCAAAATGGATTGGACACCCATTCATAATATTAAAAGTTATTTTGATTTTTGCATGTCCGTCCGTCCGTCCGTCCGCCCGTCCGTCTGTCCGTCCGCCTGTGCGCACAATAACTCGAAAACGCGTATACTTAGAGAGCTGAAATTCTGTGCACGGACTTTAAAAAAAAAAGTAAAATTAAGTTCGAAAATGAGACAAATCGGGCAACTCCTTCGTGGGGTTGCCATATAAAAGTTTCGTTTTCAGCTATATACACTGCCTGAGAACCCGTTGACGTAGAGAGCTGAAATTTCGTACATGATGTTTTTACTACATTAGCAAATAAAATGTCAAAAATGGACTAAATCGGACAACTGCTTCTTGGTGTTGCCATATAAAAATTTAGGTTTTTTACGTATACTTTGAAAACGATCAGTCCAAGACATTTTTATTGTACTAAAAACTTCTGCAGAATACGAAATCCTATAAAATTGGTTATAATCATTTTTTCTGTGCGACAAACCGTTCTAGAAATATATGCGAAAAACAACTTCAAAATCAATACTTGAATAGATCGGTGACCATACGAAATTTAATACGTGCATTCATCTAGGGTATCATAAGAATTGGTCTTAGACCAATTCTAGCTTTTTCACTTGTTTATTTGCAAAATGTTCACTTGAAATTACACTGACAGCTTTCAAAAGTGATGTTTCGGATCGAAGTGCACACCAACCGTTCAGTTGATAATTCGGTGTGCGGTGGGTATGTGTATCCCTATTTTTTCAAGTCATGTGACATGCACATCACAACGCTTCCAAGCATATCGGTCTGTGACACCTGATCGTACGGCATGATACAAAGTTTAACATGTTATGGTAGTATGTTGGGAGTGAATGGACAGGACGTGAAGTCCAAACTGCCAGCCTAAGCTGACAGATCCTCGATGACAGCGATAGCACAGGGCGGCATGCTAGCACCTCGGCTAAGGGTGGCGGAGAGTGTGGGGAGATTCCCGAAAATGCTATTTGTATATTTGCGATGATTTACCAAAAAAAAGTCTTAAGCTATATTTATTTAAAATGATCTTTGCTGCACATTTAATAATTGGTTCCGTGCTTTTGTGCTTTTTTTTTACTTTATTATTCTATTATTAAATTACTTGCTAATGGTACTTAGCTGTATTACCGCTGCCATTTACCCTTCTGTAAAGAGATGTTCTGAAGTTTCATCACTATTTCGGCGTTTACTTCCTAACATTTTTGGTTGCTTGTTCTAGAGATTCTTGGTAGAAGAGATTATTTGATTCTCCAGGTAGAGATTCTTTTGTTTTATCTACATGCTATGTCCGAGTACTATTTTAAATGCTGATTTTGCTCCCAGTTTTATTTGTTGCAGCTGTTGCTGGTGAATATACTGTACTAAATGGTGTAGAATCATGGACGAATCTTGAACAAGCAATCCAGTTCGCACTACGGCTGCCAACTCTTCGAGCGGTAGAAACTTATACATGAATCGTCATAAAACAGGCATCCATGAGTTCAACAGGGTTTTGCTGTCGAGATATTTTGGAACATGTCGCTGGAAGTGTACGAGAAATTTTCTCATGAGGGATGGATTTCAACCGATGCCGTTGAAATTTTACGATCGGGTTGTCTTCAACTTTTCACGTCCTTTCACTTTCACGTTTTTGACAAGACAAAAACGATTGTCTTCTTCTTACTTGTCTTCAACGACATGTCACTTGAGCTTGAGTAAAGCACTACTCCCAGTCAAGGTGCGTTCGCTTTCCGCTATGGACAGCAGCCGACATACACGCTACAGTACGTGTAGCATATTGCTATATACAATACGCTACGACCATAACAGGGCAGAGTGGTCTGCGCCACCCATGATTCAGACAACGCTGAAAAATGGTCGACTGAGCTAGCCGCTCTTAAACATAGGCCTCATCACTGCGGGCGCTCAATGTGTGTCTCGACCCACGACCCGATGCTTTCCTCATCGTCAGACTCCACTTCTGATGACGCATCGAGGACACATCCCTGAAGTCTCGTCAGTCGTTGATCAGACTTCGACGTCCTTCTCCGTGTGGGAAGCCAAAGGTACATCGACAGGCTGGTAACCCAAAAAATCCGGCCGGTCGATGCCTCTATGCCTTTCCTCACCGAGATGCTGAGGAAGCCCTGCGATCAGCAACCCAAAGAACTGACAGCCAAGCCTTCCCGGCACAACATCTCGCTCCGATCCCAGACCGCGATTGTTCAAGGGTGTGTCTCCAAGGCGTCGTTGAAGTGGTGACATGCTGACAGCCGAATATGAGATTGAATTTCAACAGGTATATCACCCACCATTGACGGGGCAATAGGAGGGCTTCGCGATATCCTATAGTTTACCAGTGAAGCTGGTTGGATGCCTTCTTAGGGCTACCAAGAATAACGACAATAAGTATCGACGACGTTTTCACAATGATGGTCACTGCTTGATGTCTTTGGCGTGATAGACACCTAACAGTTTTCCCCGCAGATCCTCAAGCTCGTATAGGGAATTTCCTTTCTTGGCTCTGACTCGACATTTGACAAATTTCGGTCCCAGTTTTACACTGGTCTGCTGCTGGTAATTGCTTTGGACAAAATTCCGTCTAAATACCTCTTGACCAACTTTGAACTCGACAGGTTTCGCCCTGAGATTGTAGGCTCGTGAACCCTGCTCGAATGCGTGTTGTAAGTTTTCCTGCACTCTCGCACGGATCAATCTCATTTTGTCTTCTGCGTCCACTCTCAATGGCTCATTAAGAGTTCCAAGGCTCCTCAAGATGGGATAGGAGCTGCCATGTTCAATCATTTGTTGACCAAAGAGTGTTCGATAGGGAGAGCAACCAGTAGCTTGATGTAAAGAGCTCCTGAGGGAACTAGCTACATGGCTTAGTTTCTCATCCCATCTCGTGTGTTCCTTGTTGATATATGCTCTAATCCCCGACAATAGAGACCTATTTACTCGCTCTGAGGCGTTTGCTTGGGGCGAGTGAACTGCCGTTCGCATGTGCTTCACCCCATATTTTTCCAGTAATCTGGTGAACTGAGTCGAGCAAAACTGGACTCCATTGTCCGAGACGATCATTTCCGGGACTCCGAACACGTGAAACACTTCAGTCTCAATGAATTGGCATACATTGAGCGTAGACGCTTTTCTCATAGGTTTGAGAAGTGGGAATTTAGAAAAGTGGTCAAGAACTATTAAGATGCAGACGTTTCCTCTTACTGACCGAGGATATGGACCTAGGAAATCAATGTACAGCTTTTGCCATGGTCGTTCTGTGTCAGACTGGACTCTTATAGGTGGTCGTAAAATAGTATTAGGAGCCTTTGTTTCTTTACACACGTCACAGGCGCCTACGTAGTTTCTGACATCAACTGTCATTCGTGGCCAGTACAGATGTCTTCGCAGACGTTCCAGTGTTTTCCCTATGCCTCCGTGTGAAGCTAGTGGCGGATCATGAGCCCTTGAAATGACGTCGTTGACAAGCCCTCGTGGAATCCAAAGCTTCCAAGCTTCTTCTTCCTGAATAGGATCGCCTGTTCTCGGAGCAGTCCGGATATAAACGAAATCATCCCTGACGCAAAGATCTGGTAGTTTGCCAGAAGTCGTTTTAACCTTATGCCTCAGTTCCTCATATTCCAACGAGTTGAAATATGGCGAACTAAGGTCAACTTCCGGGCCAGGATCTTCATTGGTGTTCAGGCTGTCACAATGAATGCGTGACAGCGCATCAGGGATGACGTTCAGGCTTCCTTTCCTGTGCTCAATAGTGAAGTCGAAGCCCTGAAGCTTCAGACTCCATCGAGCAAGTCTACCACTGAGGTCCTTTTGAGACATCAGCCATTTCAAGCTCGCATGATCAGTCACTATCTTAAACTTCATAAGTTCGATGAAGGGCCGGAACTTCTGCACGCTCAAGAGTGCAGCCAAGCATTCTTGCTCGGTGACGGTGTAATTTCTCTGTGCTGAGTTCAACTTTTTCGAGACGTAGGCTATTGGCCTCTCGTGGCCATCGTCATCTAGTTGAAGCAGCACTCCTCCAATACCTTGTTGGCTCGCATCGCACTGGATAACGAACGGTTTGGTGAAGTCTGGACTCACTAGCAACGGAGCAGAAGTAAGTTTCTTCTTTAAAAGATCAAGAGACGTCTGGGCTTCAGGTATCCATTTGTAATGGAGGCAGTCAAATCAGCATAGTTCGGGATGAACCGTCTATACCATCCCGCCATACCTAGTAGGCGTCGGGCTTGCCGAACAATTTTAGGTGACGGATAGTCAACTATGGCTGAAATTTTGTCAGGGTCAGTTTTCATACCTCCTTTTCCGACAATGAATCCCAAGTATTTAGTCTCTTTGATACAAAACTTACTCTTCTCGACGTTGATAGTAAGGCCAGCTTTCCTCAAACAATCCGCTACACGGGCTAGCAGCGTGAGGTGTGTATCGAAGTCTGAAGACAGAATTAATAAATCGTCTAGATAGACGAGAACGTTCTCACGAAGATCGAAAGGAATGACTTTATCCATGAGGCGACACATAGTTTGTGGAGCATTGCATAGGCCGAATGGCATCACTGTGTACTGATAGAGAGGATGACCAGGCACTGTGAAAGCGGTCTTCTCTCTGGAATCAGCGTCTAGTGGGATCTGCCAGAATGCGTCTTTCAGGTCCAGGCTCGTTATGTAGTTTGCCGGAGGAAGTCGACTCTGAAGTGCGTCTATCTGCGGTCGCGGATAGGCATCCTTCTTCGTAACAGAGTTGACCTTCCTGGCGTCAAAACAAAGCCGGACCTTTCCAGGCTTCCTTACCAGAACAACTGAAGAGCTCCAAGGACTCTGGCTCTCCTCTATCACACCCAGCGATAGCATTCGCTCTAATTCGGCGTTCATCAAACTTTCCACTGCCGGCGAAATCGGATAAAAGCGCTGTTTTATCGGGGCAGCGTCATTCGTTTCAATCTTGTGAGTGACCAATGATGTTTTCCCAAGGCCTAAAGAGGCGAAAGAGGGGAAAAGCTGTTTTGTGGCTTCTAAGCGTCGCTGATCGAAACTAGAAAGGATGTGGCAGTCGGTGTCAGAGGTAGCTATTCCACTTGAATTCACTTCTGCGACTATACCCAGGACATCTGGAGCCAACCCAAATAGACGCCAGAAGTCTATTCCCAGATATAGTGCCTGTGTGAGCCCAGGAACCACGTAAAAACGCACGTTTTGGGTCTTACCACGGAAAGTGACGTCCAAGCTCACATGACCATGAACAGTCGTCATGGCCCCATTAGCTACTTGGACCTGTGTCTGATACTTCTTCCATTCGACATCTGCTTCCGCAAGCTTCTCTAGAGCTCCCTGGCCTAGAATACTGACAGTGGCACCACTATCAAGTAATCCATTCTCAGTTCGCCCGAGCAGCTTTACTTCGGAGTACGGTCGAATGTCGTCTGGCCTCGACACGGAAATCTGTGCCAGTTTTCTTCTTTCTTGTTTCATTCGTCGACAGTATTCCCACCAACGAACAGTTGATCGTTGCTTTTTCGGTCTCATATCCAAGTCAGGAAACATTATGTCAGCTAACTCCGCCACCGAGGAGAAAATTCGGTCTCTTGCTGCTCTATATCTCTGCAGACGCGTATGATACGGCGTCAGCGGATGTAAAACTGGCTCACGCCCACTCGTCATATCAGAGCTTGGTGGCCGTTTTAAAACAGAAATGACAGGAGGCCAAATCTCCTCCTCAGTAACCTTGTCAGCTAAAGGTGCTGTCGGTGTTATCGGGACATCGAAAATTAAAGACTTTTCCAAAGAAGTGTCTAATAGTTTCGTGGGCTCCCCAGAAGTGGAAATGGGAGCTTGAAGGTCTGCGGAGAAATCTATTAAGTTCTCCGCCTCTGCCAATGAAGTAATCGTACAATCCGGAGTTTTTCTGATATCACCAGAGTCACTGAATGATATCAGAGGACATGTTAGGGAGTTATCATGAGTGTCTGCTAATGGAGCGGGCTTTCCTCCTTGTTCAGAGCTTGAACTGGAGAGTTCTTTGCAGTTGCTGCTTGCGACGTTGACGCTGGTCGGAAAAAGGTGGTGGTATTCCCGAGCCGTCTCTCGTTTTTCTGTCTGCAATAGCGGCAATCAGGCTTGAAGACGTTCTTGCGTCCGCATCCATAGCAGAACACAACTTGTCTCTCTTGTCTACAATCTTGATAAAAATGACCAGACTGGTCACAATTCCAGCATACAATAGAGTGTTTGGTCGAAATATTAGATATATCCCCTAGGCTGTTGTCATTGCCTGTCGCTAATGCCAGTTCAGAGTCTAAAGTTACAAAATTGTCGACTTCGTGCACCCGTTGGTTCCGGTAAAGGTTCCAACTGCCAGCTGTCGCAATGCGTGTCTGTGTAGCTTGGATACGCGGACCAGCGATCTCAGCTGTCCTATCGTATCAGTAGGATGCAAGCATATCTTTTCTTGAATCTCTGGTAAGAGATTCGACTTGACAATCTCCAGAAATTCTTGGTCTGGCATAGCATTCTGTAGCTGATCGCGCAGCAACCCCAGATGGTGGTGATACATTGCGAACAGTTCACCAGGCTTTTGTTTTCTAGACATCAGTTGGAATCTAGTCTTCAGATCATCTTTAGGCGTTCCCCATTCGGTATACAATCCCATCTTAATGACGTCCCAAGTTGGAAATGGATTTTGACGTAGTACCGACCAATACCAGTCCTTCGCTGGTCCCGTCAGTAGCGTAAGCATATTTCTTACTAGCAACCCAAAATCCCCTTCTAGAGCGGAGTGCGTAAGCGCTTCGACTCTGAAGATGAATTCGTCAACTGATAGTTCTGCGTTATTCCCATTATAGGTCAGGTTCCATCTCCTTATTGGACTGCCTGATCGTCGGTATCCTACATTAGCAGGAACACGCATAGGTGGTGGAAGGGGTTGAGGTGGTTGTGTTCGGTCTGGACTGATTTGTAGGCTGACCAAAAGGTTGACCAAAAGGTTGACCAAAAGGTTGACCAAAAGGTTGACCAGAGGGTTGACCAGAAGGTGGTGATGGTCTCCTAAATGATTGCCTTCCCCGTGTAGGAAAGTCGTTTGACGGCCTCTGATTGCTTCTGGACGAAGTCTGCTGGCAGTATTGCTGCTGCTACTTGTTGTCTGATATCGTTTCCTAACTCAGACCGCAAAACATTTAAACCCTGCTGGAGACCTCGGTTTATTAGGTCTTCCATCTGTATGCTCAAGCCTGCTATCAGCGCATCCGTAGCAGCTGAGGTGTTGTGGTCTTGATCTGTGCGCGCTGGAATATCACGTCGAGGACTCGGGTTTACAAAAGTCCTTGAATGTAAGTCAGGCATTCCTGGAGACAAGGATCGTCGATTCGAAGGTGGTAAGTCAAAGTTAGGCAAATCAAAGGTTGGCAATGAGTCGCGCCTTGTCGATTTCGCGGGCTTCACCTTCTTCGGTCTCTTTGGGATTGCACCAGAATATTCACTGAAGTCCTGTTGCGTAATGTGACGTCGGCAGTTAGGACAACTAGAATGTTCACCTATCCAATGCTGCAGGCATGCCTGGTGGAAAATATGCTCGCATACAGTCATGACCGGATTCCGATCGACTGACCAGCTTGCGTCCCGGCAGATAGAACATGGTTCAGGCAGCATTGTCATACCGTTTGTCGCATGGAGGTGGTGTTCTCACTATAGCCGTAATGAATTTAGACGTAAGTCAGGTAAAAATTGTCAAATCCGGGTTTAGGATAGTGATCCAAAAAAAATTCTCGAAGTTTGCACGTTTGGAAGAGACACGCTCTTCACAATGGGATGATGGCTAAATACTATTTTAAAGTCGAAGGCTTTGGCGAGATACTCAAATTCAGACAAAAGTTTTCCCAAACGTTCGAAGAAATTGAAAAAAAATTTAGAAAAACAAGGATTCGAAAAGTTAATTAAGGCTTCTCAAATCGAGACAGTGTAAAGAATGAATTTCAAGACAAAAACCAATGTCGGGAAGCGTTAACAGCCTCGTCGAATAAAAATCTTCAAAAAAAAATCTGAAAATTACGAAGGATCCAAAAAGATCACGAAAACAATTCAAGCGTTTCAAAAAAAATTCTCTAACCAAGATCATACAATTTCTCCCTCACTTCCCGAAGCTAACCCTCACATAAGAGGTCAGGTCGCTCTCTCACTTCCAAGGTCAAAAACAGGATACAGGCAAGTGACGTGAGTGGTGCATGAAAGATTTGGTTGGGTTCTCACAGAACTCTGGGAAAAGTCAAGTTGGAGATATCAAAGACTGAGAATGCTACTAGAGATTCTTCAGCCAGGCAGTTAGCAGTATGCCAACTCCTGATTACTGAAGATCTCCAGCATCACTCCCACCCTCAGAGAACTCTTCCTATCCTCTTCACCGGATCCTCATGTCCAGATAGTTCGCCAGCTGGGCAGAGTCATGGATCTGGTCAACTAATTAGCTGAAAGCCAAAAAGTCGTCTCACAGACTCATAACTCTGTCCAGCCAGTTGGCCAACAGAACAATTGTCCGCGAGAACACAATCCAAAAAAAATTTGTGAGGCCACCTACCATTTCCATGGCAGAAGGCCAGCGGGAAAGATCAATTTCAACAAATTAAAAAAAAATTCAAAAACTAGACACCTGTACAGACTCGAGGCTTGACCAAAGTCAAACCTAGAGTCGAACTTCAATTCAAAAACTTTACTTTACTCTACAAGAAAACTTTCAAACGTTACTTTACTTCAATCGTTACAAAATCAATCAAAAAACAAAATCTCAAAACTTTAAAAACTTTACGTTACTCTACAGAAAATCAGCTAATAACAAACAATTAAACCCAGGTCCGCATATAACCTCCACTGATTATGCGATTACCGAGTCAGGCTATTTAGCTAACGGCCAAATGCTCATATCTCGAAGCAATCACAATCCTCAGCAAATGTTAACATTTAGACCACCGAAGTCTAATTGAGGTGGCCCCCCGTTGGGCGCCATTTTGTTATGGTAGTATGTTGGGAGTGAATGGACAGGACGTGAAGTCCAAACTGCCAGCCTAAGCTGACAGATCACTCGATGACAGCGATAGCACAGGGCGGCATGCTAGCACCTCGGCTAAGGGTGGCGGAGAGTGTGGGGAGATTCCCGAAAATGCTATTTGTATATTTGCTATGATTTACCAAAAAAAAATCTTAAGCTATATTTATTTAAAATGATCTTTGCTGCACATTTAATAATTGGTTCCGTGCTTTTGTGCTTTTTTTTTACTTTATTATTCTATTATTAAATTACTTGCTAATGGTACTTAGCTGTATTACCGATGCCATTTACCCTTCTGTAAAGAGACGTTCTGAAGTTTCATCACTATTTCGGCGTTTACTTCCTAACATTTTTGGTTGCTTGTTCTAGAGATTCTTGGTAGAAGAGATTATTTGATTCTCCAGGTAGAGATTCTTTTGTTTTATCTACATGCTATGTCCGAGTACTATTTTAAATGCTGATTTTGTCCCAGTTTTATTTGTTGCAGCTGTTGCTGGTGAATATACTGTACTAAATGGTGTAGAATCATGGACGAATCTTGAACAAGCAATCCAGTTCGCACTACGGCTGCCAGCTCTTCGAGCGGTAGAAACTTATACATGAATCGTCATAAAACAGGCATCCATGAGTTCAACAGGGTTTTGCTGTCGAGATATTTTGGAACATGTCGCTGGAAGTGTACGAGAAATTTTCTCATGAGGGATGGATTTCCACCGATGCCGTTGAAATTTTACGATCTGGTTGTCTTCAACTTTTCACGTCCTTTCACTTTCACGTTTTTGACAAGACAAAAACGATTGTCTTCTTCTTACTTGTCTTCAACGACATGTCACTTGAGCTTGAGTAAAGCACTACTCCCAGTCAAGGTGCGTTCGCTTTCCGCTATGGACAGCAGCCGACATACACGCTACAGTACGTGTAGCATATTGCTATATACAATACGCTACGACCATAACAAACAAGTATAGCCTATTATTGTTCATTTCGCGGATAAATTTTGTATGAAAATTTAGCCGTGAAATTTAGTTGCAAAATATTTAGCCAAATCGCTGAAGAAAGTGGTATTGTGTTTTATCAGCTAAAAGTTTGTTTAGTTTTGACAAGTAGATGGCAGTAATTTCCACAAACATATAGGTATGTAATGTAGCATGAGATTTATCCGCTCAATACCTTTTTTCCCTTAGAATATAGAGCAAACAGGAATGTGATAAGCCAGATTTTGCGTAATGAATTCCTGGTTGTGTTGGTAGTCCATTTTTACATGTATTTACACGCCATCCCTATTCTAAGCAACTTGTCAATTTCTTAGAATATAGAGCAAACAGGAATGGTGATAAGCCAGATTTTGCGTAATGAATTCCTGGTTGGGTTGGTAGTCCATTTTTACATGTATTTACACGCCATCCCTATTCTAAGCAAGTTGTCAATTTGCAAAAAGTAAACAAAGGTCTTGAGAGGAGCATCTGTGGTAAAAAATGTTCTTTTTCTGCTTTATTTTGAAACAATTCACATAATTAATTAATATAAAACTTGGCTTCTATTAACAAAAAAGATAATTTAGATAGTGCAGTTGCCTCAAACGGGATTCCCTAGTTTATAATCCAATTTATATTTGCAAGCACTGACCGAGCACTTCATTTCTGATTTTTTAATTGATATGAAGATTTTAACAGGCACCAGTCGCACTATCAAACTTTGCACAAAATAAACTTCAAACATGAATAGTTTTGAAAAGAATTACTTCCGTACTTTTGTTAAATTTCGCAAAAGAATTTTAAATTGCATAAACCTGTTCACAAAACAAAATCACATTTGACAATTCTGCACCCAGCTTTATCAAATCTTCCTCCCAGCATCTCACTTACTCCTATTTATAACCTCCTGCTCTTGACAAATTACGCTCTCGTACACGAATTTTACACGATTCAACCACTCCTGTTTGCTCTATATTCTAAGTTTTTTCCGCGCTAAACTTTTGACGTTTGAAGTTGAATGAAATTGGAATACAAGAGTGATAGTGTTTTTTTATTATTTTTTTCTGACAAAAAATTCCATCTTCATTTAGGCAATTCTTTTGAGAATAAATATAATTTTTCTTACTATTTCGAGATTGGGTAATTGCAATAGCAATCTAAAAACTGATTGTTAAAAGCAGCCACCTATAGTTCAAAACAATGAACAATTTTAGCCGTAAAAAAGGTCCTTGTTCGATTGCTGCTAAATATTTATCCGCTAAATGAACACAATACCGGGCTTATTATAGGGCCAAGGAATTAGGTCAAGGAAGTTATGCACTTATTTCTTGAGGAATAATTGACATTTGGTCAAGAACTTTTTGACAATTGTTTGTAGATATCACTGAGTAGATATCTCAAAATAAATATAAAAATAATAAACAAAATAAAGAAATGGATAATTCTCAATTGTATATAATTTGCAAATTGTGGAATAAATTATATCGGAAAATCTTGTGCAAAATCGCCGTTCCTTCGTTCAATTTTTCAATTATTCCACCAACGTCGGTACTTATTTCTTGAAGAAATTTTGACTTAAATGGATTTTTCGACAAGAACGACATTTTTTTGTCAATCGAGAAGTAGAGTTTTTCTGTTCGAATTTCTTGTCTCTAGCATACTATTTCAAGAAATCGGCAAAGAAAAAAAATCCTTGAAAAATCATGACTATTTTTTACATGGTTTTTGTATATGATACAAAGATTAACAAGGTATGGCCGGAAAATCTGTCAATTGGGTGCTTGGCGACCAACGAGGTAATAACTAAAGGAGATGCAATCATATGTACGATCCGTGTACATGAGCGTACCCAAAATTGCCCTGCATTTGTGTATGTTTCACTCCGCCATTTTTGGTCTTCGCTGTCAAATCCATACTTAGGTTTGGATGGTTTTGGGCTTGGTGCATTGGCGCAGGAAAACCCGTGAAATAATGGTAGGGGCCACGAAGCAAATATTACTCACAAACTTTATACCACTGAACTTTTCTTCAAAATTATTAACTTTTTTACGTTCACGTTTGCAAATTCAGTAAAGACTTTTGAGTATATGAAAATAAAAGCGATTAAAATTGCGCATAGGTTGTACAATTGTGTACAGGGGTACAAATTTTACGGCGCTTATGTACAAACAATATCAGTGTCATTGTATTAGAATTGGGTACGCGATATTTTCTCATTTGCATCTCCTTTAGTTCTTACCTCGTTGTTGGCGACAAATGTCAGAAATTTGTTCGTCTCAATTTCAATCGTCCTTTAAAAGTTTTCTATTTTTAAATTTCTTTGCTTTCCCACTAGCACATAATTACTTTTCTCGAAGTGATTTAAACGAAGAAACTAATATTTTGTTAAATATTTTAATATATTCAAAACGTATTTCAATCAATAAAATACGAAAAACTCGAAACAAATTCGCTGGAAATGACAGTAGGCACCTCATGACGTAACAACACAAAAAATTTCTTCTCGAATCGGCCATACTTGTTATCTTTGTATCTTGCTGAGAATACTTAGAATATAGAGCAAACAGGAATGGTGAAAGCCAGATTTTGCGTAATGAATTCCTGGTTGGGTTGGTAGTCCATTTTTACATGTATTTACACGCCATCCCTATTCTAAACAACTTGTCAATTTGCAAAAAGTAAAAAAGGTTTTGTGTGGAGCATCTGTGGTAAAAATGTTCTTTTTCTACTTTATTCTGAAACAATTCACATAATTAATTTATATAAATCTTTGCTTCTGTTAACAAAAAAGATAATTTAGGTAGTGCAGTTGCCTCAAACAGGATTCCCTAGTTTATAATCCAATTGACATTTGCAAGCACTGACCGAACACTTCATTTCTGCTTTTTTAATTGATATGAAGATTTTTACAGGCACTAGTGCCACTATCAAATTTTGCACTAAATAAAGTTCAAAGATAAATAGTTTTGAAAAGAATTGATTCGGTATTTTTGTTAAATTTCACAAAAGAGCTTTAAGTCGACCAAATTTGCTCACAAAACAAAAGCACATTTGACAATTAATCTAAGCTTTGACAATTTCTTCATCCAGCATCTCACTTACTCCTATGTATAGTTACCTGCTCTTGACAAATTACGCTCCTGTATACGAATTTTACACGATTCAACCATTCCTGTTCTAAGTTGGAATATAAAGCAAACGGAATGGTTGAATCGCGTAAAATTCGTGTGCATTGGCGTAATTTGTCAAGAGCAGGAGACTATACGTAGGAGTAAGTGAGATGCTGGATGGAGAAATTGTCAAAACTGTAGATTAATTGTCAAATGAGCAAAATCGTGGGGGGAACGTCGGGGAAATAAAACGTTTGACAATACTTTCACAGTCGCTTGTGTAATTGTTTATTAATAGTAAGCTTCATCGGTTCAGCTTTGTCAGAGTATATTATAAAGTATTAGGCTTATATTATAGATTTTGTATAGAAAGTGTTGCAGTAAATGCAGAGCAACTATTCTTATTTAACTCTGCCTTACTTTTCATTACTTAAAGTGCGGGTATAATTTGTTACAAGTTGTACTACAGGTATGGGAGATCACTCTGCAGTTGTTGCTCAAGAAACGCAACCTCAAGCTCGCCCTCAAAATCCACTGGTAAGTCGAATTCTTATTTAAAATATTTCCCAGATTACGACTACTTACAAGCACCACATCCCACATTTGAAAATAAAGTAAGTTCAATAAGTTAGCAACCCACAAAGATGAAGTTATTACATTCCCAACAATTACTAAAATAGAATGACATTTAAAGTATGTAAATGATTACATATGTATGCAAAACAATAATATAATTTGTATGTCCATTAATATGTACCTACTGTATTTACTAATTCTAACAATTCATGTTCCAGGCTAACTATCAGTTTTCTTCTGATGAGCTTAGGGTTCTGCGTGAATGCAATACGGAGTCATTCTTTCGGAGATCTCTGCCCATTGGGACATCTCTTGGGCTAGCTGCATATTTTGGTGTAAAGCAAGGATATTTAACTGTAAATAAAATTTGGTTTTCAACGACAACTGATTAAGAATTTGGTTTAAATTTTTTAGCCGAATTCAAAATATGGAGCTGTACCCAAGGTAGTAGTGAGTGTTATCATTGGATACTTTCTTGGAAAATTTAGTTATCAGAGAGCATGTGTTCAAAAATTGATGCAATTGCCCAACTCTAAGTTAGCTGAAATGCTTAGACAACGAAAGCGCGGCGGTATTTATGAGTCGTACAATAAAAAAAACTACATAACATATTTAGATAATTAATGGCATAATATGTTTTAGCTTTACATCTGATCAGAGTATTGGAACTGGATTTGGCATGTCTCCATTCACAAAAAGTCCAGATGTTTACAGTGATGTTGACATGAAAATGGAAAAAGGAAATTCACTTGATTTGGATTTTGAACGTCCATCGCAAAGTGGCTTAGAAGATTATCTCAGGCCATCCCTTGATAGTAAGCTTGTTGTCTTATATTATTTTATAAAATAATTAATTTATGTTAAGGCTCCTCTCAACCTTTGGATAGCAATACATCCTCAGAAGAGTTAAAGGCATCAGTTACTTACGAAGAGCTGCGAAAGAAAAATCGCGAAGAGTACCGTAAGAAATCCCAGAATGCATTCATCAAACCTCTACCTCCTGGCGGACCTTCAGTAATTCGTTCAGAGGAGAAACCAGTAGTAGAAGAAAATGATGTACCAAAACAAAAAAACCGATATGGAGATGTTTGGTCATCTTAACTAAGTTCGACGCGGTAGAAAACATTATTTCGGAATGAAATATAGAAATCAATTGTGTTGCGAATTTTGTTAAAGTTTTGCTTTAATGAATTATGTCAGTTCAAGATAAAATTGTTTGTCGTACATAATATACTTTGTAATCAGAGAATATAGCTTTTGATTAGAGGCTTGCATTTCTAGGGAAGTAGAGTAACAGGATAAAAAAATACAAATTTCTATATTGTCGTTTCATGTTGCATTACTTACCACGTTAATCAAACACATTCAAAAGAAAAAAAATTTGGTTATGTGCCAATTTCTATTGCATAAAATATTTTGGAAAATTTCACGTAATTTTAGAAAGAAATTTTAAGAAAAGGTGACGGAAATCGTTAATTCGGGGAGTAAAGTCTTAGGACAGCGATATATGATTAGGGTTTTCCCGACCGGCTGACCGTCGTTATGATTACACGACATACGGGACGGTTATTCTAGATTATTTTGTGAATACAATTCATTGAGATTGTTTCAGTCATTTTAAGGGGTATAATAGTTATGGCAAATGTTAGTGATATTGGACTTGTAATTATTTTACTTTTAATTAAGATGAAGAAGAAAGGAAAAAACAAATACAACATAGATTTTCAGTGCGTCTGTTAACTTGTTTGATTAGTGATATGCGTGATATTTCAATCGAACGGAGCAACATCATTGCAGTAGAGCGGACTACTGTAAGAAATACATAAATTCTCAGAAGGTGCAGTTCCTTGGAAATATCGTTTCATTAATTAAAAACTGTTCAAGCTGACAAGCTAATTATGAACATAAAATATAAAATATGCCTATCCTGATTTGGTTTTTCTTCATTCTTGCATTCCGGGAAGATTTTTTCATATATTTCCTCCCAAGTCCTATCTATTTCCCTTCTCATATAGCTTTCACTACTCACGTGCCATATAAATCGTCTTTTCTTGACACAAAAAATTCTGCGTCAAGCATTTTACAACACTAAAAAATAAAAATTGAATTTACAATTTATTTGTGCGCTTTCATCGTTACTGGTTAATGCCAGCTGAAAGCAAACGTGGCTTAGTAGGTTAGTTACAAATTAATAAATGCAAGACATTGACTTATAACAATGGACTGAGCGATTTGCTATTTCATGAGGCACAAAAAATATTGTGCTTCTGTATATCACCGTTAGAGCACCCTTTTAAATGTTTACTACATAAAAATATGTAAAACTCAGCCAATCAGATGAAATTTTACACCCGTAAATCGAATTAAATTAAAAGAAATTATTTTCTTTTGTCCAAGAGATATTTTAATCGCTTATAAGCATATAAGAAATTAAACTAATCTCGACTTCAATTTTCAAAAGTTATTCTTAACTGAATCCTGCGTATGGGCAAGAGAGACGGCGCATGGTAAACACTAGATTTACCTTATTCTTCCTGCTGTGATTGCATCTGCAGCCAACATAAAAACATCAAGTGTATTACGAAAACGTTCAGTAAGAAATATTTTGTGTTGGTTGCTCCAACTCTTCCATAGGGCGAAAGAGAGAACTGTAAAACTTGTGCCATTCTTTCCTATAGGAAAATGGCAATACGCTCCGTCCATTGTTATAAGTCAGTGAGGCAAGAGGGAAAATCATGTCTCGTTAGCTCATAGTTAAGAGCAGTCGCCCGGCTAACGGAAGGTCCCGGTTTCAAGCCCCGGACACAGTATATATCATACAGTAGAATAGCTTAGAACTAACTACTGAAAAGTGAATTTTAGAATTTCAATTAAAAAAACATAACCTTAAAATTTCTCCCACAAGAGGGAACTATTAAGTATGATACGGACATAAATGGGCGAACAGTAGCTAGCTGCACGACCGTTGACGGATTTATTAGTTTTATGTATGTGCACATATCGGCAATCGGCGACAAATGTATTGTTCCATTACTAAACAGCTGTTTGACGGTAAAGTGGTGTCATTTTGCCTCTTTCCCTCTAGTAAAAGTTTAAGAATGCCATCAGTTCTCTTTCTTCCACTTTAGATTTACATAGGAATCCATGTATTAAAAATTGACTAGTGTGTTAGTTAAAACTGTTGAAAGAGAAAGTATAGTCTCTTTATAGAAGCATCCTACTCACTTGACAGTTTTGACAGAGCTGGGCTACTGTATGATATATACTGTGCCCCGGACGAGGCGGCTGTCTTTTCTCTTGTATTTATGAATTTGATTTAGAAAAAAAACTAAATTTTTTTGAAATATCGTATACGTGGACCTCAAAAAAACTATAAAATGTAAGCAGCGGCGACAGAATAATTCGTGGAAAAAGGACAAATAGGTTTATTTAAAATGTTTAGCTCTTAAGAAAATATCCGTTCGTATTACTATTATATTTTAATTATTTTACTGCCGTTATTGAGACAGGGTACATGTAAGCGACAAAGACTGATCGTGAGATGTTTGCACTCTGAATACACAAATTGCTGTTTATGACAGTACCTGTCGTAAACAGAATTCTAGGAAGGATTAGAAAAGTATCATAAAAATGATAATTGAAAGAAACTGGAAAGGAGTGCAGGTATCTTGGCGGCAGTCTAACGCTGGTAATGAACCAAACAAGATTCATGTGAATAAAGCTAAGTTTATACATGTGAATAAAGCTAAGTTTATACCTAGTTGCATTTATTTTTTTTATTTAAAAAAACTGTTCCTTATAAAAATTATTTGATTAAATGTACACATCACGTGCAAAAACTTTCGTTGCTTCTGTACTACTGCACAGCACTAAATTTCAATAAACCGTCCGGAAAAACGTAAACGTATTGTTATGGTCGTAGCGTATTGCATTTAGCAATATGCTACACTGAGAAATACTGTAGCATGTATGCCGGCCTGTGGAAACCGACAACTGAACACACCCCAAACTCGACGAAAAAGCTTGGTGTGGCATGCTGGTTGTGACAAGGAAGAAGAAGACAACCCAGACGAGAACATTTTAGGGGAGGAAGCAGTTTGGCTTAGACGTACTTGCACAACATTTGCTCGGCGATAGTTCTTTATATGATTACAGATTTTAATTGTGTGCGTGTTTATTAGGTGAACATATGTCAAACTTTTCTTAAAAATTAAAATGGACGGGAAAAAGATCGCGATTGTAAGTTTGTTTTCAGTTGCAGCTACATATTTGTACCTTGCCACTATCTTGAAGAAAGAAAAATTAAAAAAAAATAAGAAAAGCAGAAAATGCTGGGTCAAAAGTTGGAGGCTTAATAAGGAACAAGACGGAAGCTTCCAATTTCTCACAAGAGAATTAAGTTGCGAAGACGATGGCTTTAAAAACTATTTGCGGATGAATGAAGAATGTTTTTATAAAATACTTGGATTTATAGAAAAAGATGTTAGGAAGGAAGATACAATGATGAGAAAAGCTATTCCAGTCGCAGAAAAATTGGCAGCTACTCTTAGATTTCTCGCAACGGGAGAATCTTTCCGCAGTCTAAATTTCCAAACAAGACTATCATCTTCATTTCTGGAAGGCGCCGTAATTGATGTTTGCGCATCTATTTATGAAAATATGCAAAGTACATATCTTAAGGTAGGGTAAACGCACCAATTTGTGTGCATTTAAGGACAAAATGTTTTTAGTAAAATTTACTTAATACCTTATTTAAGCTTTGTAGTACAATAATAAGCTGTATATTTTAGAATATACTTGATGCCTTATTTAAGTTTTTGGAGTACCATAATAAGCTGTAAATTTTAGTTTAAATTAAGAATTTAAAACATTTATAATGTCTGCATAATGTTTTAGTTGTTTTGTTTGAATTTACTATGTAACTCTACGATTTTCCCAACGCTTTTCGTGTCTGGCACGGACACGGTACAGAGAATTATCTGTACCGTGGGTACGGGTACTGAAATAAAAACATGTTTCTGTTTAAATAAATGTTTTGAAATGAATTTTTTCATTATTCCTGATTTGAAAAGCCATTAAAAAGTTAAAAGTTGTGATAAAATTCACATAATAACACAACATTTTTCAGATTAAAACTAATTCAAAAATTGAAAACACAAAAATCGGTTGGTAGTAGCATATGTTATGCTGGGAGAAAGTGCGATGAAATTATCCCGTTTTCGTTGAAAAATTCGCTTAGCTCCAAGTGGAACTTGTGGCCGTCAACAAAAATGAACACATATTTTTGAATTTGTTTAGCGTCATTCCATAGAAAATCTACCAAAAATCACAGAAATTGACATGACCATCATCAATCTAATCTTGATAAATTTGAAAACTGACTGAATTCCCCTCGTCTAAAATTTCGTTTCCTCTGATTCAGTGACACCACATGGGGTAGGTTTTCGCCGTGCGCGGTTACACGCATATACCCTTGCGACGTATGCTAGACTTCTCCGACTGCTTTGCATGTTCGCCTACCAACAATTGTTATTTAAGTGGACTTGACCGCCAATCGGTTATAACTTGGATTTTGTTTGGAAAATAATGTTAAAATAGATGAAATATATACGAACGGTTTTTCTAAATGTGCTAATTTTTTTAAAACATTGCAAAAGTGAACAGTGAACAGTAGACAATGGTATAATACTGAATTCTAGAAAATTGTGTTGATTAGCTATGTATCCAAAATAAACTTGATACACATATTAATTACCATTTTAATTGTATTCTAAGTTAATTACGCTTTTCACTTTATTCCATAGGATAGTCAGACGGATAATCCATTTCGATTCGTACAATTTTATCGATGTATGTAATTAAAAAAAAAAAAGTTATTCAAAACTGTTATGGGTATATAGCTTGAATTTAAAAAAGAAAACTAATTCAGAAAAAAATATACATGAAGAATTTGCCGGAAGCAATGTGGAATTCTGTGATGCATTTTTGGAGGAAATATTTGAAACAGAAACGGAGAAACACCATAATTTACGGCATCAGAAATACAATACAATTTTTTCTAACTACATATTTATCTCGGTAAATTCCTTATCGATGATTATTGACCGAACAGGAAAAGCATTGCAAAAGCTTGTTAATTGAACAATAAGCTGTTCATTGGCGTAAATTTTCTAACCAGTATTTCTCTATCAAACTGTCTCGAATGCGCGCTTTAGGTCTAAGAACACTGCTAGTATAACCTCTTCATCATGCACACATTGTTTCCATTCCAATGTTACCCATGCTAAAGCTGTCTCGCAGGAATGTGCCTTACGAAGCCCCGATTGCTGTTCCACAAGTAGGTTATTCTTCTCTCTTCTCCATGTACTCCTCCAAATTTATTTGTACTACTTTTTCTATTCCCTTCTCATATATCGGAAGCATATTAACTGGCCTGAACTCGCCACATTTTTTAGTACCAGCAACTTTTCTAATTGGAACTATAACAGATTCTCTCCATTCCTCTGGAAATTTACCATCGCCAAAAGATCGATTTATTATATCCGTTATCCGTTATTATTTTCCCCACACTGAGTGGTGCATCCGTTATCATCTTCGGAAATATTAAATTGTAGTCCTTTTTATTTTTTAAATACGCCAATAATGTCGGCAAGATTGACTTGCTTGAAAAGAAATGTAGTTGCAGTTGGGATGATATTGTCAATGTATGGCTGAAGTGGTATAGAATTTACAATATCATGGAGACTGTTTACAAAATACTCACTGAATTTTTTTGCTATTATTTCTTCATCCCTGGCGTTCCCATCCATAAACTCAACTTCAGTTATTACTTACCGTTCTTGTTTAAGTACGAGTGATTTTATTAATTGCCACATCGACTTCTGATGATGCGTTTTATCCACCTTGTACTTTATATCATTGCTTTTGCTACTTTTTATTTTTGATTTCTATATATTTCTGGCCCTAGTATACTCCTGCCATGCATTCTCGAACTGCACCCATTTAGCTCGTTGATACAACATTACTTTCCCTTGTTTTAATATTTCAAGCTTATCAGAATATCAATTCCTTAATCCATTATTCATAATTTTCATTTTGACTGTATTATTTCGGCACCAATCTAACATTATATTTTGTAATACTTCGGCTTTGTTATTATTAAGTTGCACTTGCGACTCCAATATCAGCCCTACTTCATATTGATATCTATTTCTATCGTATTTAAGCACATCCATGCTCTTTTCGCCATAAGATGGAACAAATTTCTCAATACACTCCACAAGAATAGGCTCGTGATCACTAATTTTATAATTCGAATTTACTTTAGCCCTCATCATTTCATTATTCGTTATTACGGATCTAATTCAATAATAGCATTTACTTTTCCTTCAATATTTGAACTCTTGAATATTTTTACACATTTGGGAACTTTAACAAACTCATTTTCTTTCTAAAAAATTGTTTCTTCAAGAAACCCAATTTCGAAAAATTTCTTTTTACCTACTAAAAATGATTATAGTGTACCCAAAGCTTGCCGTAAGACCGTAACTTTAAAGAGTCATTGCATGAAATGTTAACGAGCAAGATAGTGACGCTAGCTGGTCAAATCATTGAGTTTTCACAAATGTGCACCGTTTACTCTCCACAGAGGGCCGACCTCCAAACCAAGAACATGGTGAAGGAAGAGTTCCTTACCTTACGAGGACGTAGTACTTCAAGCAGTTGAAAAAGACCCAAGTGCTTCGGTACGTGCAATCCAGGAAAGCACAGGAGTGCCTAAAAGTATAGGTCACCGAATTTTACAAAAACATGAGCTCCAGAATTACGGAAGCAGTTGAATTTGTCAACAATGGAAGATTTGCCCGTCTGATAACCCGGCTGTTTGAACATCTTTTGTAAATAACAAATCTTAGCATCCAAATAATTGGTGTTTAATTTTAAACTTAAGAAACATTTGTCCTAAATTCAACAAAAAGTTGGGATCTCCAACTTGAAAGCGTCATTATCTGTCTCACTCACACTTCATGTAATGACTCTCCGTCTTACTCAAACTAGAATCCTAAAGTTACGGTCTTACGGCAAGCTTAGGGTACACTATAATCATTTTTAGTAGGTTAAAAGAAATTTTTGGAAACTGAGTTTCTTGAAGAAAAATTTTATTTCCGTAATCTAAGAAATATTGTAGCAAGTATTATACCATTTTATAATCCTTATTAAATGCGTCAACTTTTAAAGTTATTTGCCAAACTGGCGTAGTACATTTTTTTTCAGTACAGTCATTTAAAGTTCAATGAATTATTAATTTTATATTCTTGGTTCGGCAAAATGTGACATTTTCTTCCAAGCTGGAGCAGTTGGCTTAGAATTTAAAGCAACAGGTTACATAAGCACTATGCGGGATTACATAAGAAAAATAAAATTGAAAAAAAGTAAAGATTTGTAGCAACAGGAGCTAAAAAACCATCACTGGGTACACATTTTCTCGAAAACAAAAGAAATGTCTATAATTTGAAAAATACATGACTTAGATTTTTTTTAATATTTTTCTGGTAACTGTTATGATTTGGTCTATCACCCGATTCCGGGCTGACGTCGACTTAAGAGACACCCTGTATATATATTATGGACGACCAAACTAAAATCGTATTTTGTTTTAATACAAAAATTAATTTTATTTCACATGCTTTCACATTAATTTTATTTTATAAAATGCCAGAATCATCGTATTCAATAATGTCATCAAAATCAAAACTAGTTGGTGTGAATGATAGTCGACTTATTGGTGGTGTTACTGGCATATGGACATCCCGTAAGTTACAGGAATCGTCTGATGTAATAGATGTATTACCTACAGCCAACTCTTTTCTTGCCTTGTCAGTTCTTATCGCCTCCCATACTAGGGGTAATATATCTGCTTTCAGTTTCAGAAATATGTCATCGCCCTCGATTTGTTGAATTTCTGTTGTGAAAAAATTGCAGAACATCTCTCTTATTGTAGGCTCTCGTTCCGCAAAATTTCTTGCCAAGTTTAATGCAGAAGTTGCTCCTTCCATCAAGTCACGGAAATCTGTTTTCTGAAAGTATTACATAAATTAGTATGCGTATTAATATTTATAGAACAACCTAACCTAATTTAAATTAATAATTATATAACTAAATAAATTAATGGATTACTTTTATGATGTACAGATTTGAAAATATCCTACAAAAATTCCAAAAATGTGAACTTGCCTATATATGAGCAAGTAGCGATTAAAATTTAGGCTACCTCTGTTGCATGTTCACTCCTCAAGGTCTAACTTTAGCATGCATGAACCTATTAATCGCATGTGCATTGCTGCTAATAATATAACTGATCATTTTGTTGTTGACGTTTCTAAGCATGTTTTAAAAAAAGGTCTACATAATACTTAGTTTTTTATTTCTATGTCTCATTGCATGTCATTTCATCCGGTGTTTGCTTTAAGTTTAGTTTAACATACTATTCTAACATCGACTAAGTGATAAAAAGCAAGTATTGTTGACGCTTTATTAATGAAATGTTTCACTAGAGTGAGCTTATGGTAAGCTAGTTGTGATAGTCCTAAAATGCTTCTCAGTTTCCAGATACACCCTCGGATTGGAAAGCAATTGCACAAAATTTTGAAGCAAAGTGGCAGTTTCCACATTGTCTCGGAGCTCTGGATGGAAAACATATTGCATTTAGAGCAGCGAAAAGGGATGTTTCTAAGTACTACAACTATAAGGGATTCAACAGCATCGTTTTATTAGCTTTGGCGGACGCAGATTGCAGGTTAATATTTGTTGACATCGGTTGCAACGGTCGAGTAAGCGATGGTGGTGTTCTAGGTCGTTCAGAATTTAAAAATGTCATAAGTAACGCAGAAAATACTTTTCCTGCAGATGAAGTTGTGGGAAACAACAGATTGCTCCCTTTTGTAATAATTGCTGATGACGCGTTTCCTCTTCAAAGGCATATAATGAAGCCTTTTCCATACAGATCAACTGAAGTCAGAAAAAAGGCTTTCAATGTACGATTAAGTCATGCCAGACAAACAGTAGAGCGAACTTTTGGCATACTTTGTAACAGATTCCGAATTCTGCTGACAACAATTAATTTAAATGCTGCTAAAACTAAAATTATTGTACAGTGTTGTTGTGTTCTGCACAATTTCCTATTAGAGCACAGTCCTTCTTATAGAGTGGCACAAACAAACGATACACAATCACAACAAAAGGCAAAAAATACACCAGATCAAATATCCAAGCAAACTGCAGGGAGTATAAGGGATGCTTTTGCTGAATATTTCATTAAGGAAGGCAAATAAATGTGGCAAGATGACTTAATAATATGAACTCACCTTAGACGAGGCAACCTTTCCCGCGGAAATATTGTGCGAAGAATTTGCATCGCTTGAACTGTCTAATGTATTCTAAAAAAAAAACGTATTATTTTATGTTTGAATAAAAACTTTTATTGTATATACTAGAGTTATATTTGAAGTCCCGGCATCTCCCTCCATTGATGCATCCAAGAATTTCAAGTCGTCGTAGCACCATAACTTTGGATTATAAACCTGGTCGGTACCAATACCACTCTTTTTGGAACATACTATAGATTTTTTTTCTCGAAAATACTGCCCACGCAAAATCTTTATTTTAGTCTTTATATCTCCTATCGTTACATTCTTCTTAATGCTCCTTAAATTCTCGCAAATTGTTTGATAACTTTTTTCTCTTATTAACCTGTTTATATAGTGCGGATTTATATTGTCATACAGACAACTATTTTGTTCCAACAGTGCTATTAATAAACTGGTTTGCGGTTTTGTCCAGTTTGTCTTGTTTGCCATTCCAATTGCACGAATTAGACTTAAATAAATAAAAATCATAAATGCAAAGTTCTAACCGGGCTAGAACTGTCATTTGAACTTGAAGTCAACAAAATTAGATTTCAAAATGGCCGGCTTGCGGTAGTATTGGTATGCTGCCCGTACTCCCGATCGAAACTTGGCATTTCGGCATTTTTCCTCCCCCCGAATACTTCTCGCCCGTAAAAAGTGCCAATATCCTCCCCTGTGTGGGCTAGGGCAAAATCTTCTCAAGTGGAAACATCAAGGAGTTGATAAAAGAAGAATTCCGTAGTCATCGGCGAGCAAATAAATCTTGAAGAAAATTTTCCGCATTACCTTAAAGATATATTCGAAAGTACTTCAGGTTGAGTCTGTGAAGCTTAACCAACTGCTTGCAGACGACATAGTTCCTGAATTAAATGCAATATTACATTAAGAACCGATGGATAAGTTGCGGAATGTCACATAATTTAAGTGGGTGCCTTAAAGATCGCATCGATGAATTGGTCGCTGATCGACCGGATACTGCGCTACTATCGTCCGTAGAGGTTGCTCTAAACGTAGAAACACTTACCATTAGTGATTATCCTGGAAGCCTGGGCGTCCTGACGGACAATTCTCCTAATACTTATACAACAGAATATGGTTAGAAGGTCACTTATCAACAATTAAGTACGGTGAATCCTTCCGGAAATATTATTAAAGATTTGTCCAATTTTCCGCCATGTTGTATGTGTATACTGAAAGCAAGGGGTCTCTGAAAGTAATACAAATTGAAGTGGCGTAAATACAGAGAAACTACAGGAAAGGAGTAATATTTCTGGATGATTAACCACTTTTATTCAGTCAGTATTTATACAGCATATACTTGTGTAGAAAATTTTTCCTATATAAATAAGATTTCTTATAGGATAAGCATAAGTATCCTCAGCCTGTAAGTAAGACTTTAAGGTTTACTTCTTCTTTAACGATTGAAACAAAACCAAAAGGTTACGCTTAAAAGTAATTAGAAGTTCGTATAATTGATTTCGTAGAAAAATGATGGTGAACTTTTGAGAATATTGCTGGAATGGATAGTTATTCTCCCAAAATGTCGTTATTTATTATACTGTTGTGAAAGTTTTAAATGTCGTAAATATTTTGCATTTAAATATAAAGCAAGTAAACAGGGGCTTAGCAGGACATCCTCGGAGGCGCCTCTGCGGGGGATCCCATCAACATTAAAACATGTGAGTTGTTGCTTTTTTGTGATTATATAATTATAAATTTTTCATATATACCGGGTGATAGTAATCTAAGATAGCAAGTTTTGTACCATTTTAGAATCCTTTTAAAGTTACGTGCCAGACTGGCGTAGTACATTTTTTTTTTCAGTACAGTCAGTTAAAGTTCAACGAATTATTAATTTTATATTGTTGGTTCGGCAAAATGTGATATTTTCTTCCAAGCTGGAGCAGTTGGCTTAGAACTTAAAACAACAGGTTACATAAGCACTATTCGGGATTACATAAGAAAAATAAAATTGAAACAAAAAGTAAAGATTTGTAGCAACAGGAGCTAAAAAACCATCACAAGGTGTACATTTTCTCGAAAACAAAAGAAATGCCTATAATTTGAAAAATACATGACTTGATTTTTTTTTATATTTTTCTGGTAACTGTTACGATTTGGTCTATCACCCGGTTCCGGCTTGACGTCGACTTACGGGACACCCTGTATATATAGATTTTTTTGTGAAAAAAAAAAAATTTAAAAATTGGAACCTACATTTAATCACCCCTTCTGGGTTAGATTGCCCTAGGGTGCTGTAAATTACTACTTAACGCGTCCTTTGATGATTGAATTCTTTTATATTTGCCATACTTATTTGTAAATTACTAATTAACTTGTCCTTTGAATTGAATTCCTTTACATTTGCCACACTTATTTTAATTTTCTAATTAACTTATCCTTTTGATGATTGAATCTTTTTTTTGCAATTATTGGGTAAGCTAAACTAGAAGTGTAGTAGGTTTAGAGTGGGAACTGAATAAGTTTTTAATTGTTAAGACGGTGATCTTATCTGAAGGAAGAAAGAAAAGGGAAGATATAGAACATAACGAACGGAACAGTTGTATTCGTGGTGCAGCCCAATTCCATAGGAATGGGACTTTTGCTCATGTGTAGAATTTTTTTATATATAGTCCACTGTAATAAGAAAAGAAAAAAAAAGGAAAAAAATCAAGCCAGTGTGAATTTGTAAAGCTTCTTCCTTCCCTTGTGTTTTAAATACGACGACCTATCGATATTCATCACAGTAGGATATTTTTCGGTTATAGTCCATTTCAGCTTTTTGAACTCTTCATAGTTGCATATATATAATGAAACGTAGCAAATGGTAGGACAGATTAATAAAGTCTTGTTATAACGTGAACATGAATTATTGAAAATTTTTCTTTTCTCCTTCACTGTTCCGGAGCCCTCTCGCATGAAGGTCGCCTAGGTCCGCCTAGTCTCTCTACAGGTCTAAAGGGATTCTTAAAATATTTGCCCTCAGAGTCAGTTGGGTGGTTGGGGGTGCAATGAAGGCATACCATCTGCGCCTTCAATTTAGATGTGGGTAGGTGACGTAAAGGTCCCTTCAGGACTGAATGTGTGCCGGCGTTTTTGGTTAAAGGCACGATTTTTTTTTGATTATGGAAGACGGCAGCAGCAGGTTTTTCGTGGAACCTCTCCACACTCTCCGCTAATAGCCGAGGCGAGCTAGCGTGCCACCCTGCAGTCAACGCTGTCCGTCGAGTGATCTGTCAGCTCATGCTGGCAGTCCGGACTTCATGTCCAAGCCAATCACTCAACATAATACCATAACAGTATCCCGCGTCACGGAGTATGCATGCAATGTTTTGCATTGCATTCGGCATAGCTTGGATCACTCATCGTCAAACCGTGTAACGAACTGCTCTGTTCGTTACCATAAATCATGGTCCAGGATATCATGTTTTCATAAATTCTATCTTTCACACCACACATTTTTTCAACGTTTCAAAGTTGAGAAATTTCTAGTCGCAATCATTATTCGCAGGGCATTACATTTTTTTTCTTTTCAGTTTCCTTCTTTCCCTTTTGAAATCCATTCAGGGGGAATATGCCGAGAGTTCCAAGAAATATGTACCTAATAAATGATAGTACATAAGAGGGCGCATTTTCATGACCGAATAAAAGGCACATATTCGGGGATTCGCTGAAGTGATTGAGATTGAGAAAGTGGTCTTATGGTCGTAGCGTTCTGCAGGCAGCAGTATGCTACCCGACGACTAACAGCAGCACACAGCGTGGGCCACACGGCGAATGTGCTGTTGACGAGACTCTACCAGACATTTCAAGTCTGACTGGGACGAGTGCCCGACACGAAAACGGAAAGAAAGAAGAAGCAGAGTGTTTGACATGAGAGGTGGTAAAAAAGTGAAGAAGGGATCAAGTGAAAAAGAGATCCAAAGAAAACCAGCTGAAAAAAAAGTGTGTCATTTAAAGAGTACATGCATCAGTTTTTGATGCATTGAAGTGTTCGTCCTATATTAATCTTAAAAGATTGGCTGGCAAATCTTGATTATAAAAAAGATACAACCGGAAGAAGTCGTCAGCGTTCATCTCGGCAGAGGGGGGCAGGGGGGATGATCGCAAAAAGATCCTGAAAGCATCAGAAACTTGGAACGATTATACCAAGATCAACGAGAAGATGATAATGCAACTGCTCAAAAAGGAAAATATCAAGCTTCCTAATTCACCTGCAACAATCTTACATCAGAAAGCGGTATACATGTACGGAATCCAGATTTGGGGAGAATCAAGGTAACTCCATAGGTACTCATCACGACTGCTGGAAGTCTCAGCTGATTAGTCGGACAAAAATCGTCTTCCTTAAGCGTCATAACTTACCCAGTTCCACCAATTAGAATGAAATTAGATGTTTTGTGTCAAGCTGTGGAGAGGTGAACAGTTCCGAGAATATTACTAGTGGCAATATTATTACAGAGTTCCATTAGATTATTAGAAGTTTCTGAACCTTTAGTTCTTTTGGCGTAGTTAGGATTACAAATTGATATTGAATTGAAAGTTTTTTTTGAAGTAGGCACCGCTAAGTCTAAATTAACTGTGCCAGGAACAATATTAGTGGTAAAAGTATAATAGTATTTCTGTAGCTTCCTAGAAGCTTAATAATCCTTAGGTTTAATTATGAACGTAATTTGAGACTGAATTGACATAATTTTTATTGGGCATTTAAGTAAACTGTGCCGAGCGTAAAATGAATGGCCACAGCACCTCATTAACTTCATAGCATTTTATAGGGATCACAGGGCCATTCACTCAGGATTTTTAGTTCCTTAAGTCCGGTTACATATTGACAGATACTAAAGTCAACTCCTAAATTTGGATAGCTTTAGCGTAATGATTTAAAAGTAAAATGAGAAACCACTTGCACAATGTTTCTTGTAAAACAAGAGAAGGATAACGGGAGTGTGAGTTTAGACTAAAATATACCAATATGATAATGTAGCCAATTAGTAACTACTTGCAAAAATAAGGGTACAGCAGAGACCAGGAAATTAAAACAGATTAATGTTTTTCTCAAACAGCTTATGTTGTGACTCAGGTGCCCAATGCCCTGAATCACAACCATAAGGTGAATACATCAATATATTGCCCTATGCAATATATTGATGTATTGCAGAAATGACCCTGAAAATCAAAATTAATTTCATTTAAAATTTCAATATAAATTCAAAATGCATTTAGAAATGCATTCCCATATTATAACAAAATGCAATTTAGCATAAATTGCATTTTGTTATCAAACACACATTCCACTCACACGGTATGCATACTTACCTACATAGTGTCTTCTTGCTTTTTTCCCGTATGTACACTGTACATACGTACATTACTTACTTAATCCAATCTAATTGTATGTACATACATACAATTATCACAATTATTCGCGCCCTCTTAAAATTAATATTTCAAGACGGGCGCAAAAGTGCATATCGGTTTACAGTGTGCATAGATGCATATGGCTTGCATCAACACTTTTGTACATTTTCTCACGTACGATTTGTAACGTCGTGAGAAAGCAATAAAAAAATAAAAAAGCTTTTTTCAAGATATCATGGGTACCTGGGTGCAATTTCCCCGAACCTCGGGGAGTTAGTTTTTTAATCCCGTCGAGTAATAACGTGTAAAAAAGAAATCGGTAATAAATAATTACCATCGAAGAAAACTATTATTGAAGTGTAAAGATAATATATCACATAAATTTTTACCTGAGTGTAAATAAAAAATAGATTAATAAAAATAATATTAGATAAAATAGAACGAAAAAAAAACGAAAGTGTTTCTTTTCTGGTTATTTTTCATTTATCAAAAATAGGCGACTGCTCTCTCCTTTCGGAGCACGGAGTGGCTGAAATCACAACACTTAAAGTAATGCAGACCTCAGAAACGAATGCCTCCGCCTCCAGAGAGCTCCATCTAGGAACCGAATACCATGTAAGTACATTTTCTTTTGTTCTAATTTCCTGCATTATGTGATATCCGTTCAATAACCGACGGATTCTGTAGATTTCATTATTATATTTTTGTATATTTTGAAATAATTATTAACGAACACCCCTGAAAATTTTCTAATAGTTCGTACAGAGCATGAATTTTAATCGATATGGCTTATTACTTCACCGCAATTTTTCTCGACGTCTCACGCTAGAGTTGTATATGTCAATTAATCAAGTATAAAGAAAAAGGGGAAGCAAATCAGTTGCTCATAATACTTCTCTCAAACCTTTACGCGTTCGATTAATGTTCTCTTGTTTCATTTATATGGATTGTAGTATTCAGGCCTAAGTAATAAATTAATACTTTCAGTAAATTAAAACTCTAAGCTGCCTTTAAAATAAAAACTTACTGATTCTTTATTAATTGCGGCATATTTATACACAAATCAATTATACATAATCAATGCCAGCTAATTCAATAATTTATCTACCTATTAAGATAGGTTCATTGCCTTCAGCGATCGACAATTCACCGCAGTGAGCATGCTGACCCAGCAGTAATTCTCAGGTCATTTAATCGTGCAAAACAAAACTGCACATCGTCACGTGAAATATAATTACTCCAGGCGTGAATATCGCTCAAATTGCATACAACGCGAAAAAGTGAAAATTTTCATGATTCACGTTGGTAAATGATGATCGCTGGTTCAATGATCTTGTAAACAATGCCAGTTTGAAAGGCTTATGTTAGACTTAATGATTTATGATGAAATTGAACTTACTTAATTCTAATTTAATAACTAAAATCTGGGTCATAACATACATGACATAACATACTCCCCCCCTGTCGATGTTTACACTGAAATCTGTGGTTGTACCTCGTCTCGGGCTGGGTTTAGGTGGCTTAGATGTATTGCAATAGATCCCAACAACAGTGATGATGACAACCAGGGCCAGTGTTAGATATCCTACCGTATAGTGATGGACGTGGTGTGCGTGAAGTTTGTTTGGGAGGTCTCTTATATCTTGCGTTTGAATTTCCTTTTGAAGGGCCTTTAATTCGGCTAATTGAGCGTGGTAGACTATGGCATTGTGCTTAATCATTGGAAGCTGATTGACGCTTATTGGATTGGAAATGTTTCCAACGCGTGTGTAGGACAATTTGCTTGTACTTGATATACATGATGCCCTTGGATTGTCAAAAATTCTTGCCGGATGACGCAATTTGCTTGAAGTTTGAGGAGACCAGTGCTTTCTATTGAGGTTTGAGACACATTGTTTCCACATACGATATTGACTGTAGCCTTCTCCTTGAATGCGTAGATCTATTGGTTTGGGTGGAACAGCTGTATCCACATCGGAGCACTGTAAGTTCTTCTGTGATCGCATGTTGGTGAGATTCCCATGTGATGAAACAGCTCAATTTCGTACAAACTAATATTTGCTCCCTTCTTTGTATAAGTAGATCGTTTCATCAGTTTGTAGACTGGGTGCTTGTTGTTGCTTAGTCAACAGGTAATATTGACCGCGATGTAAATTAATTGCTAGGAACTCTGAAGCAGGATTAATTGCGACAAGTGTTCTGTTGATCAATGCGGATGTAGAGCGCATCACCACACACACTCACACTCCATTGCCAATTAAATTAAATTAAATTAATCAGACAAGACACCCATAAGGTGATTCACTGCATTCTTTTGTACATGCAGAAAGAATAAAACAAAAAAAAGAACATTGATCAGGCAGAACAGCCCTAAGGTGATTCACAGCATTTTTTGTATATGCAGAATGCCATACAAAACGTGAAAATAAAATAAAAGTCATGTCCACCTGTTTATGGATAAGCGAAGTGCATTATGCACATATGAGTGTTATGTATCAATGAATATACGACGGCAAAGCTTTACGCTATGCTTATGCTTTGCAATAGGAAAAGCAAAACCAACAGCATATGGTACGACAGAGTAAACGATCAATGAAAAGCATTACATTGTAGCTTTCTTTGTTTACTTCTACCTGGCTGAAACTTTGGGTAATGCCCGCTGTGCATTATATGCATGCACAGCAATTCTGATCAATATTGAATATAGCATTGGCCGAAGGTGTGTGATTGGTTGAAATGATCGAAATAAGTAATGTCAGCAATTTTTATAATATATAAATTCAGTGTAATTATATGAAATAAATCAGAGTTTATATTTAACTCTACCGGTGCGCTCCTTTTAATTTAGATCCTAACTGCGAGCCCGCTTAGCTCCGACATGGCTGCACCTCAAGGTAATTAGCTCTCCAGCTCTACCTTATTTTTATGTGGCTATCCTAATAGAGAGCTCTATAGATCCCACTTGGAATAACCGCTTGGCTAACAGAGAGCTTCATCGTTCCTACCTGCCGAGCACACTGTCTTACAGCGCTTTAAGAAGCACTAAGACAGTATAGCAGAAATTTTTAACGTTTCTTTTTTATGACCAGATTTGAGTAAAGAAGGAACAGGTTTTCTACATGGCGACCGTGCGGCCCCCGAACCAGCGAGTAAAATTCTGATAGATGTCATGAGTAAATGGAAACAATTAAAAGATTCCATTAAAGAAGCTCTAGCAGCAGTCCCCAACTGTGGACCTCGACCAATTAGCATCGAAGAATATAGAAGACGGAATAATCTACTGCCACGGCAAAAACAACACGAAGTGGAAATACCAGCGCCAGCCAAACGTAGAAATAGAGCTGGACAAGAAGCAAAGATCAGAGCCGAGCTTAAAGAATTCAACCAGTTATTAGTAATTTTGTCAGGAGACCAAAAAAGAATCTTTCAAAAGAAAGTCGAAGAAATAAAAATTAGGGGGAATAATTATAAGAAAAATAAGAATAAAAATAAAAAAAGGGTAATAGTAATAATAAAAAAAATATATAGTAATAGTTTTTCAAAAAAAATATACATTATATATAAAAATAGTACACAGTTACTAAACATTTTGTTATTTATACATCTTTTTGTGTTTTGCAAATTTTTTTTCTCACTAATAAAAATCACTTCATAAATTTTTCTTTTCGATTTTGGTTCTCCATTGATTTTAAAATGGGCAAAAAGGCTTCAAAGCAAGCCGCTGAAGAAGTTATATTAAATAACAATGCGGGTTCTACGAGCAACAATATAGCAAAGTAACAGAAATCTGTCAGATCTAGAATTGATCCTGGTTGTATTGGGAATCGTTGTCATATTTGGATTGATAATATGGAAATCAAAACAATCACTCTGTTATATCTTGGTAGTACTCACAGCTTTCTATCCTCTTTCTTTCAGCGTGGCTGGTATTCCTTATTCTGTTTTGGGGGCTTTTTTCTTAATTAAACACGACACTTGATATACATTTTTTTCCACTTTATTCTTTAAACTATTTTTTTTTTTTTAAGCATTCCTGTATTTTACAAAATAACATAAACTTTCCTTTCCCTATTTTATATTAATTTGCCCGGTTCACCACAAAAACTTCCGCTTCTTTTTTTATATATTAAAATAACAGAACTTTGTTTAATTACTTTTTTTTATTAAGTTGTGTTTCTTATACCGCGCCTGACCTCAAGAACCAACACCAGCCGTATTTCTTTTTTTTTTTCTCGACACCCAGTTAAAAATCGACTCCTCTCGTTTAAAAATCCGACTGCAACTTCCGCGCTACCGCCACGTAGGAAACTTTAAATTCAACTCGCTACTTTTCTCCGCCGAACCGTCGATTGACAGATTTTCAAACCAACTCGGCTCTTGATCACTTTTGTCGCGATCAAGAGCCTTCGTTCAGGGTAGAAAATGCATAGTTGCATTTTCACCCTGAGAGAATTTGCATTTATTCTGGACTTGATTAAACAAGTCCAGAATATTTTTCGTTGGACGGTGACTTGACATTTGATGCTTTTATAAACATCAGCCACCGTCACGACGATTAAAATTGCCGCGCGCGTATACATACAATGTATTTTCGTGGCGCGCATTTCTTATCGCGAAAGCTTTTTTTTGTGATATGTATGTACGTTCGTACATACATATTATAATTTTCACGACAAATCGTACTGAAGGTACGATTTGTCTTTTGCTTTATTTTTTTAAAGTAATTATTTCTGCTGGCAAATTTTGCTGAAGGCAAAATTTACCATGGGAATAATTTTGTTTTAATTTATGGAATGTGAAGAAAATTGCTGACGCAATTTTCTTCACTGATTGAATTGATAAGCTAACCATGTTTTAGGCATGGTTAGCTTATGTGAAAATTTATTGTATGAAATTTATAGAATTTATTTATTTTATATATTTTATAAATTTACTTTTAGGCCTGTTTCAGATACATAACAATCCTTCCCCCTGAGAAAAAGAGAATTATTCTTTGAAGAGGAATAATTCTCAGGGGAGGTTGTTGTGGTTTCTATTTTGACGGCTCGGGTTGTGGTCGGTTTTGGTTTCGGCTAGGCTTTACATTTTATATTCATTCTTATATTCTTCCTCTGCTAATTTTCAAAAAGGAATTTTTTATAACCTATGTAAGGCTTACTTATCTTCCTATAGTAGTACTAGTTTTTGTTAATATCTTTTATATTTATTTAGTTTGTTTCTATTATTTTTGTTTTTAGTAGCCTGGTAATACGTAGGTAAAGTTTATGTTTGTCATACCTACATATTTCTTACTAATTAGATCTTTACACAATTTTTTTTTTTTTTTTTTTTAAATTACTTCTACTGTTTTTAGTAGGTAGTGTGTGCTGTTTTATATTAATACTTTAATTCTGACATTTTCTTTCCTATCTATTTATATTTATTTCTTTGATCTCTCTTATATTGTTATGTAATTGTAATTTCTTTTTTCTTTTAGTTTTATTATTTTTTTTTTATTTTATTTATCTAAGGCGTTTTAATTTACATATTTTATACATTTTTCTCCTTTTATTATTTTATTTCTAATTCCATATAATATATTTTTTATTTTAATTCTATTTTTTTTTTTTATTTTTACTTTTATTGTTACTCTACCTATTTTATTTATTTATTTATTTCTACGATTTTCTTTATTTCATTTGCATTTAATTCTAATATAAAGTGTTTTTTTTTTGTTACATTTAGTTTTTTGGTTTCTTCTACATATTTTACCAGGTCTACTATTTTCTATAAATTTACTTTGATTAAGTGGCTCATGTTGACAGTATCAGTGTTCCTTTGGCCCGCCTTAAACCAATTGAACAGACTTAGTTCTAGGAAGTGATCGAGCTCGCTTTAAACTGGGTTGGGGCGCAGGGGTTCGTTCTTCTAAAGGAATTCCCTCTGATGAAATTTCGGGGTTACCTTGTGGTTGATTTCTCTGTTGTCTCATCTTGATGACAACAGGGTTAAGATATTTTACTGCCACCACAATCATTATGGCCAGAACAAGTAGGCTCGTAAATGATACAGAGGTGGTGGACAGGATATGGGAGTTTCTATTTGATACTTTCTCTTGGTATTTGTTGATTTTACTTTGGATTTCTTCCAGCGAATGCGTGTCCTGGTAGACTGATTTATGAGTATCGTCTCCAGTTAAAATTTCCGTTGAGACTTGCGTTTGGTTTTGAGATTCTGGTAAAATGTCAGCCAGACTCAAATTAAATAAGGAATGATTAAATTGGGGAAATTGTTTGGGTTGAATTATTTTCAGCGGGCGTTTACTTTGACCTTCGTATTTGAGCACCTTGTCACTTATTTGCACTTGACATGGTTGCGTTATCTCTAATATCCCTTGCCCTTCCAGTTTCGAGATCACAAAGTGATCGGGACATGTGAAGTGTAGCACCGTGGAGGTGAGAAATGAAAATAGCCACGCATTTGGCTTGTTTAGTTTAATTAACATGTCCTTTTGGGGAGCTTGTACTCTGGTGCTGCATTTGGGCACTTCATTTAAAGGATTATATAGTAATTTAATGGCACATTCGTTGGACGTTGCCGCTTTGATTATAGGCGTGTTCAGCCGACCTACATACGTGTTTTCTTCCAAATTACTTGTTATTTTCTTGAAAATTTTCATGTCCTCGCTTTTTAATAAGAGAAATTCCTGAGTTTTTTCGCTATTGGCTATGTATGAATAACCAGGGTCTGGAATTAATGAGTAAGTTGCTGACTTGGGTACAGGATAGCATTGAATCTGTTGTAGCCTCATTTTTGGCAGATTAAAAATTGGGAGAGTAATTCTCACCACCAATTTACTCTGCATAAGGAGTGACTGAGCTCCTGCTGTTTGGTATAGAACAGATAGACAATTTTGGTCATTCGGGCAATTCGAAGTCGTCTTGCGATATATTTGTAACAAGTTTTGTGGGGATAGGAGCAGTGGATGAATGTGATTTGTTCTACTAGCCATTATTATATCCAGAAGGGCTTGTTGTCGATATTCGACTTCGATGATTTGGAGTAATAAGCTTGATATAATCTCTTGTCTCAGTTGCCTCCTAGTTAGGTCATCGGCCACATGGTGGAGATCGTTTATCTGGTGTGCTATTTTTTGTTGACGATCCATTAGCAAAGCCAGCGGTTTTTGAATCTTTTCCAAGGTAGTTTTTACAACACTAATTTGTTGTTTCTCTAGCTCGGCTAGGGCTTGTGTATTTGATTCAAGTTCTTCTAACCTGCTGTAAATTTCTTTCTCGTTATTGCTGTCCATAGTTCCAAACAAATAGTGCATGGCACCACCTATTCCGTCAAATAAAGATCTGACCTTGCGTTTTCCTGGTACTAGTTCCCTTATAGTTTCCGTGCGCTTTCGTACGCTGTCTATTATAGCGTGTATGTGTAGTTGCTGCACGTTACACAGGTCTTCTGGGTTTGTTAAATTTATGCAGAGTTTATGCATATTCTGCTAGCTTTATCTGTGCATCTAGTTCGTCCAGATCTATCTCGGTGAGGACATTCCAGGTGTCATGATATACCTTGAGGCTTCCTAGGTCCTCGAAAAATATGCCCGAGCCATTTAGTTGGGTCCTTATATAGGGTTTGTCAGCGATCTCTCCTGTTGTGTATTGGATGAGGAGGGCAAATACGATGAATTTTAGCGCCATTTCTGTGGACAATTCGGAGGAAGAAAACGATTCTTTAAGTATATTTGTACTTGCATTGTGCCGTTTTAAACTGGGCAGTGGAGTGACTCCACCGCAAATGTTTCTGGGGAGGTATTGAAATGACGTTTAATGGACATTGAAGTAGGAATTTCAAGTCAACCTGGTTCATTTTTGTACAACCTGCTTTTATTCGAAATATGGTTTTAAACGATTATTATGTACCGTCACCATTCGCTTACCAATCTTGATTGTGGTATTCATATCACTTGGTATTGCTATTACCTGATAAGGTCCTACCCAGATTTGAGAAAGCTTATGTTTTCTGCTTTCATTCTTGATGAGGACCTTGTCTCCTACATGGAAAGTTAGGGGCCGTACTGTCTTATCGTAGTACCCCTTTGAGCGCTGTTTACTTGCCAATAAGTTCTTTCGTGCCGTGGCATATGATTTTTGGAGCTTATACTTCAGTATATGATAATAGCTCTCATGATTGTAAACGGGTTCGGGATCCCGTTTTAAATTTGATGGGACATCCGCTGTGAAGCCGTATAGGCAGTCCATTGGGGTAAGTTTAGTACCCTCGTGTACACTATTATTATACACGAATGCAGCGGTTCGTAGGAATTGGTCCCATGTTTTGGGATTTTCGTCTACGATTGTTCGCAGGTATTCAATCAGCGGTCTGTGGGCACGCTCTAGTGCTCCGTTAGACTGCGGGTGGTATGCTGAAGTCTGTAACTTCTTTACCTTTAGAAGCTTACATACTCTTTTGAATAATTCACTCAGGAAATTTGTTCCCTGATCGGTGAGTATTCTTTTGGGTATGCGATAGCGCGTAACGATTTCATCAAAGAAAACCTGCGCTACTGTGACTGCTTCTGCATTAGGTATGGCATACCAGTCGACAAATTTTGTTAAATTATCTTGGAAGGTCAAGATATATTTGTTTCCTGATGTGGTCTCTTCTAATGGACCTACAATATCGAGGTAAACTTTGTCGAACGGTTGTTCTGCGATGTCCGTGATAACCATTGGCATTTTATATTGTGGAGAAGCTTTCATCGTCTGGCACTTTGGGCATTTTTTTATGTATTTCTTGCGTCTTATGCGTTTGTAAGTTTTTATGACACCTTGATGGCCACCAAATGGAGAATCGTGATAATCTTTTAAGATTGTTCGGATTTCCGTAGGGCTCGTTATAACTTCGGGTGTCTTGTCAGTACTTACTTTTTGCTCAAGCGATGCTGGGTTTAGTTTTTCCGCCTCCGTATGTTGAATTTCGTTTTGGTCCGCATTCGTGTGCTCTTCTGTCTCCACACTGGAGCTATCTAATGTCTCTTGAGCCTTTTGCTTCTGAGCTCGAGTCACGACGAAACAATGAGCGGATTTCTTTTTCTTTTTATTATTTGTGGAATCGTCTTCCTCCACATCTGAGTCCATCGTGTGGTGGACTAGGGCTTTTATCGTTAAGGTATTGCCTAAACTGTCTTCCTTTAATGCTTGAGGGATGCGACTTAGTGCATCGGCATTAGTGTTGTACTTCCCTGGTTTATATTCGATGTTGTAATCGAATTCGGATAATTTGTGGTGAAATCTCACCAAACGGGAAGTAGGGTCTTTCACATTGAAGACACCTTTGAGAGGTTTATGGTCAGTGTAGACCGTGAATTTCCGGCCTTGAAGATAGCACCTGAAATTCTTGGTAGCCCAGACAATAGCCAATAACTCTTTCTCTATAGTAGAGTAATTTCTTTCGGCTTTGTTTAATGTGCGGCTTGCATAGGCAATGGGCTGGTCCTTTCCGACTTCTCCTTGAGAAAGAACAGCTCCTAGAGCCTCGTTACTTGCGTCAGTAGTAAGATTAAATGATTTTGAAAAATCAGGGTAAATTAAAAGTGGTGGAGAAATTAAAGCACTTTTTATGCTCTGAAATGCTTCTTGGCATTTCTCTGTCCAAGTGAATTTTACATCCTTTCGGAGTAAATTCGTAATTGGACGTACAATTTTGGAGAAGTCTGGAATGAATTTCCTGTAGTAATTGGCAAGTCCTAAAAATGACTGAACTTGCCTTACTGTTCTTGGAACAGGAAATGTTTGGACGCAGGCCGTCTTACTTGGGTCTGGTAGGGCTCCTTCGCTAGAACATTTATGTCCTAGGTAAACAACTTCTCTTCTTAGAAACTGGCACTTCTCTGGCTGCAGTTTCAAGTTGTTCTCTCTCAACTTATTGAAGACTTTCCTCAACTTTTCGTTGTGGTCATTTAAATTTTTTCCATAGATGACAATGTCATCTAGGTAGACAAAACATTCGAGGCCTTGTAGGCCTGTTAAGACGAAATTCATTAGGCGTTGAAATGTGGCGGGGGCTCCTTTGAGCCCGAATGGCATACGCTTGAACTCGTAGTGCCCATAGCTTGTGCTGAAAGCAGTTTTATGTCGATCTTTTTTGTCGACAAGAACTTGGTGATAGCCGTTGGCCAAATCGAGTGTGGTGAAATACCTTGCGTGACCTAGTTGGTCGAGAATATCCTCGATTCGGGGTAGCGGGAATGCATCTCCAATTGTCTTTTCGTTTAATTTACGAAAATCGACAACGACGCGCCACCTTTTTTCACCGTCAGGTCCCGCTTTCTTGGGGACAACTAGTAGAGGTGAATTCCAAGGGCTTTTACTAGACTGAACTATCCCGCTGTCTAGCATTTCTTTTAGCTGCTCGTTAATTACTTTCCGCTGTGTTTCAGGTAAGCGGTACATTTTTTTATTGATTGGTGCTTGGAATATTATGCGTTATCGCATTTGTATAGGTGAGTTTGTCACCTTTGAGGAAGAAGATATCGTTATACTCTTCGCAGAGTTCTGATATCGAAATTTTTTCTTCCGCGGTTAAATTAGGGTCTAGGCTGAGTTCTTGCTCTAGCCTAGAAATACGCGGGTATTGTTTTGGGTCGTCCGGAGTCTCATTATCCGGGTATAGATATCGTACATGTTGTAAAATTGCTGATTTTTCAGCTGAACCTTGGTTTGACTTACTATTCCTTGTAAATTTGTGTCCTGAAATTGGATTGAATTTAGTTAATTCCTTATGAGGCTTTATTTTGTTGTATTTAGCATGTAACAGGGTACTTGCTTCCTGCTTTGTTGACGGCTGAGTTTGGTACACCTGTGTGGTCTTTGCCTTAGGTTGTGTGATATACTCATGCGCGCCGATGCTAGTATTTTTTGGCCATGTAGGATTTTTTATGCTAGAAGACGGTGGAGTAATATGCACCTTTAATATAGGCTTTAGCGACTCGCTCCCGTTCTTATATGGCCGTTGTTTGTTTAATAGTGATTTATGCCTCGGGATTTTGGACGGAAGAGTTATATGCACCTTTTTGGCAGGCTTTAGACACTCAGTTCCGTCTCTTGTGTTGTTTGGTATTGCCTCTTTATTTGGTATTGGAATGTGCGTATGGTTGTGGTTTTTTGTGTGTATTAATGGGACTATGGTGTAGTCGTTTATGCGATATAGCTGTAACTTTAAGCTATGTATGACTACTTGATGACTGTTAGCGTTGAGAATACTAACCAGCACTAATTCTTCTCCAGATGACAGCAAACTGTTTGCCAAGAAGACTCCATCGCTTATCTCTTGGGATAAACAGAGCATTTCTTCTTGAGTTTGTAACGGCACTGGGGCCAGAATTTGAGAGCGCGCAGGTATGCAGATTGGTTCCTTAAAGGTAACCAATTGCTGCCTGCCTTCATCGGTCTCTTGTTCGCCCAGACAGCTTTTTTCACATTCCTTGGGCCCTTTTGGAGCTTGACAGCCAGCTTTTCTCGTTTGAGAAGCCTTGAAGACACTGCAGGTGGATAGTTCAGCCTGTTTAGACTCTACCTCTTCTGCAAGTGTTCTTACTTCGACTGCTTTTTCAGAATGTAGCTTGTCCGTGTCAAACTCTAATGGCAAAGCAAATTCGTCTGGATTAGTTTCCGTGCGAGGAAACCTTAGTGCCTTATTAGGACCCTCAACGTTGCAGTTTTTTGCTAGGAAATCATTTCCTAGAAGTCCATCATCGGAAAGGCCAGGCAAGTTCTTTACGACTTGAAACTTGCAGGGAATTTTGTTTTTGAAAACGAAGTTTCCCTGGCAATTTCCCAGCGTCTTTCCCGTACCAAATGGGGTCTGAAGTGTACATGCCTCATTGTGGTTAATTTCTTTGACCTTTTCTTTATTATACTTACCTCAGCGCCTGTGTCTACTACTAGTTTAGTTTGGCCGTTCAGGCCTATGTCTAAAGGAAGTTTTACTGTAGCGACACTGGAATCGGGCTGCTGAGGAGACCCTATTTTATTAGATGGGAGATTTATAGTCGAGCCGGGGAGTTTTGGGTCGACTGTACGTCGTTTCCCTGACTCCGGGCTTCCATTTACGTTTTTGTTGGCAGTTATTTACTGCATGTCCAGAACGACCACAAAATTCGCACTTTTTACGCACGTTATAGACTCTGGAATTGTTATTGGGATTCTGCGGCTCTCTAGGGCGTTGATTCGATGGTCCACCATTGTTGCTTGATCTTTGAATATGGTTGTTGTTCCTCTTGCAGTCACGTATATCGTGGTTGTATATTTTGCAGTTCACACAGTACGGAGTATTTTTACGTTTGAGGCAATCTGCGTATGTGTGGCCTCTTAAATTACAAAAACTACAAGTAATTTTATTTAAATAATTATTTTTATTTTTTACATTATAATTTTTATCTGGCGATCTTGGTTCCTGTTTAATATATGCTGTGCCGGCCTGTGTGAACTGTGACGTTGGTAGGTGACTGCTTGGGTTTGGCAGGGTCTGAGGAACTTGAGCGAATGGCATTATGCCGGGAGTAAATACGCTGTGATTAGCGGATGAGTTAAGTTGGTTAAAATGTGCGTTATTTGGTGTTGTTGCACTTATTGAATGGGGTATCGGATTTTGCATCACATTTGGCTGAAATTGCCCTGAAGGTTGCAGGAATAGAGCACTTTGCTGGAGACGTTCCATGTCGAGTGCTCTTTGTACGAGGTCATCCACCGTGCCGTCTGTCATGGTCAGAAGGTATTGGCACATATATGGGTTATTTACGCCTGTTTTCAGTGCGTTTTTCGCGAAATCTTCCAACTGCGTTTTAACAGCTGGTGCTGCTGTGGCTCCGTATTTGGATTCTGCTGCTTCATTGCAGAGTGCCAGCATTTGTTTTACTCGTGCCGTGAAGGCTGTGAGATTCTCTAAAGGATACTGCCTTGTAGTGATTAATTTATTTACCAGTTCCTGGTAAGTTTCTCTAGGCAGGTATGTGCGATTTAGCCGTTCTTCTACTTCTTTGAAAGTAGTGGGCATATTTGAGGCAAAAAGCTGGTAAGCTTCGCCTCGAAGTCTGGTGGGAAAGATTTGTAAAAATGCTGTTAGTTCATCCACCGAGATGCACTGGATTACCTGCCTGCAGCATCCTAGGAAAGTTTGGAGCTCAAGGCTCAATTTTGGGTGCTGTTCTCCTGAGAATAGGGGAACGAGCTGGGCAGTTAGCTTGGCGATTTTCGCGTAATCTGCCATGTTTATATTGGGGATTCTGAAGCTAAAGTTTGACACTTTTGGGGAGCTAGTTTCTTCTAGACTGGTCTCCAGAAGGGAGTCGCCCAGCCAATTCAAAAGGACCTCACTCACGGTGGAATCACTGACACTGTCTTCAATGGCACCTTCTCTTAATTCTACACTATTATTTGTAATTTCTGTTTCGAGAGAGTGCGAGAGTTCTCCAAACTGCTTTAAGCTTTCTTTAAATTTTTCCGTACTTTCTTTGAATTGCGCGATTTGCTCAAGCCGCCGTTCACGGGACTTTTTGAGCTGTTTATCGATAGAATCGCACTGTATAATAGAAAGTTCGGAGGAGTCTCGCACTTTCCCCTCTGGATATTTTAAATAATTTTCTAAATTTAAAGTAGAAGGTCTTACTTGTTGGGGACCTGTAAGGATTGTCCCACTCCTGAGTGTTACCCCTTTTTTTGTTGAATTTGTTGGGGGTGTTTGAGTAGCACCCTCTGTTGCGGATGTTGCTCCCGCGTTGCCTCCTTCGTACCGGGACGGATCTTCCTGTGCGTCGCCCGGCGAGGAAGATTGTTGAGGAGTTGATGGAAGTTGGATTTCCGGCGGTATTTCTTGGTGGGAGCTTTCCTCGCTCATGGACCACCGTGTGTGAAATTTGCAGCTAGGGGGGCTTCTGCCGTCTTAATTCCCTTGGTTCAAATTGAGAGGGGGGCTTATGGCCTTCTTCGAGGTCCCTCTCAATTCAGGATCGCTGGTTTTTGTGATTGAAGTTCTTTTGCTGCCGGGGGGGCCCGTGGCCTACTTAAATTCCCCTGGATAAAAGCTGAAAGGGGGGCGCGTTGCCTACTTCGAAGTCCCTTTCAGCTCCGGATCGCAGATAGCGGATGGTTTCCAAACTTCCTTCCTTCAAGTGTAAATTTCGAAATTTTGAGTTGTGGACTTTTTATCCTGGGCTGGGATGAAGCCCGCTATTGTCCCACGTTGGCACTTTGTGCTTTGATGAGGGGGTGGCTGCGTGTTTTTCAAACAGAGGCAGTTAAAGCTGTCCGACCCCGAGCGTTGGGAGCCTACAAGATCGAAATACTCCTGAAGCCAGACTCAACTTCAGGCGAAGGGTAGGGTGTCTTGCCCAGTATTCGATCTCGTCCTAAACTCCTTTTAGATTCGTAGGATAGAGGGTTTTCGAGCGCTTATACTTTTTTGTTTTTCAAAGTAGGCTTCCTCTATCCTACCGGCTGCGCCAATTGTTATATCTTGGTAGTACTCACAGCTTTCTATCCTCTTTCTTTCAGCGTGGCTGGTATTCCTTATTCTGTTTTGGGGGCTTTTTTCTTAATTAAACACGACACTTGATATACATTTTTTTCCACTTTATTCTTTAAACTATTTTTTTTTTTTTTAAGCATTCCTGTATTTTACAAAATAACATAAACTTTCCTTTCCCTATTTTATATTAATTTGCCCGGTTCACCACAAAAACTTCCGCTTCTTTTTTTATATATTAAAATAACAGAACTTTGTTTAATTACTTTTTTTTTATTAAGTTGTGTTTCTTATACCGCGCCTGACCTCAAGAACCAACACCAGCCGTATTTCTTTTTTTTTTTTTCTCGACACCCAGTTAAAAATCGACTCCTCTCGTTTAAAAATCCGACTGCAACTTCCGCGCTACCGCCACGTAGGAAACTTTAAATTCAACTCGCTACTTTTCTCCGCCGAACCGTCGATTGACAGATTTTCAAACCAACTCGGCTCTTGATCACTTTTGTCGCGATCAAGAGCCTTCGTTCAGGGTAGAAAATGCATAGTTGCATTTTCACCCTGAGAGAATTTGCATTTATTCTGGACTTGATTAAACAAGTCCAGAATATTTTTCGTTGGACGGTGACTTGACATTTGATGCTTTTATAAACATCAGCCACCGTCACGACGATTAAAATTGCCGCGCGCGTATACATACAATGTATTTTCGTGGCGCGCATTTCTTATCGCGAAAGCTTTTTTTTGTGATATGTATGTACGTTCGTACATACATATTATAATTTTCACGACAAATCGTACTGAAGGTACGATTTGTCTTTTGCTTTATTTTTTTAAAGTAATTATTTCTGCTGGCAAATTTTGCTGAAGGCAAAATTTACCATGGGAATAATTTTGTTTTAATTTATGGAATGTGAAGAAAATTGCTGACGCAATTTTCTTCACTGATTGAATTGATAAGCTAACCATGTTTTAGGCATGGTTAGCTTATGTGAAAATTTATTGTATGAAATTTATAGAATTTATTTATTTTATATATTTTATAAATTTACTTTTAGGCCTGTTTCAGATACATAACAACTCCAAAGACACATATGAAAGCAAATAACTGCAAACAACGTATAAAACTCAAAGATTTAAATAATGAGCATTAGAGAATTAGTGTCTCAAATAAAAAATATCATCGAGAATTTCAAGAAAACTCCAAACAGGAAATATACTTCGTCACACATTCGGACAAAAACAACCGAAGTAGAAGAGATAAAAGATTGCTTTATTACCAAATATAAAGAATTGTTAAACATAAGCAAAGATCTAGCCGTCAAAGAGAAAGAAGGTTTTGACCAGCTATACAAGACTGCGACTGAAATTTCGCGAAAAAAAGCTAGCGATACTCTAGACGAAATCATGGAAAAATTTGATATATCTACGGCGATAAAAGTCATACCGGAATTCACCGGAGAGTATAAAAATTTAGATAATTTGCTAAATCTAGTACAATTTCTGCATGACGATCTAGCGGAAGAAACACAAAAGAAGAAATTGATTAACTTTGTTTTAAAAACACGTCTATCATCCATAGTACGGAACAAGTTATGTACTCTTGCAGTTCCTACTGACTTCACGACATTACAAAAGAATTTACGTGAAATATTTAAAACAACAAAAAAAACGCCGCTTAGTATACACTCAGAATTATCACAAGTGATACAATCCAATAAAAACGTCAACGATTTTGCAACAAAAATCGAAAGTCTAGTTGCTCAACTAAACACCTTACAAGTAACTGAGCAAGGTGAAACCAATAGGCCACTGATCGTAAAACTGAATGGTTAATTAGCTTTGAATGCATTTAAAAATGGTTTGAATGAACCACTCAAAACAACAGGCCCAAGATTCTAGTTGAAGCAATACAAATCGCATCGGAAATAGAAGTACCGAACAAAGAGGCAAATGCATTTTATTATAATACATACAATGCCAAAAGAAATTTCAGCAAACAAATCTATGTTCGCAATAAATATCATCAGGATACAACTAGGAGTAACCACCAAAAGGGTGTAACGAAGTTACAAATTTAAAACCAAATTAAATTATTTTTGCCCGCCACTGGGTTATTTAATTAAAACTCGAACTTAAGTTCAAGTAACCACGCCACTGAGGCATGCAAACAAGCTGCCATAGTCATAGGCTGCATGATCAGCATGCCAGCACATGTGCTGGCCAAGCACAAGAAAAGCTTTTTTAAAAGAGCTTGCAAGCTCTTTTATACTTACGCCAGTAGAAGCATCAGGCACTCAGCCACTGAGAAGCTCTGACCCTCGGCTATATAAAGCGCGCCATTCGCTCACAGAAATCAGTCTGATCAGCGAGCTCAACCGAGCAAGTTACTAGGGTACTAGTGGTGAGCGAAATTCCCGCACTAGCAAACCTGACACGTCGAGTGAAATAATCCCCGTGTCGTTCCTAAAATCCTGCGTTGTGGTACGTCGTGTGAGAAATCCCCGTACCATATCAATCTGTTTTCCTACGTTGAGGTTTGCGAGAAATATCCCGCCTTGACATTGCACTGGTACGTCGTGTGAGAAATCCCCGTACCATATCAATCCGTATTCCTACGTTGAGGTTTGCGAGTAATATCCCCCCTTGACATTGCACTGGTACGTCGTGTGAGAAATCCCCGTACCATATCAATCCGTATTCCCGCGTTGAGGTTTGCGAGAAATATCCCGCCTCGACATTGCACTGGTACGTCGTGTGAAAAATCCCCCTACCACATTAGTCTGTATTCCTACGTTGAGGTTTGCGAGAAATATCCCGCCTTGACATTTCGCTGGTACGTCGTGTGAGAAATCCCCGTACCATATCAATCCGTATTCCCGCGTTGAGGTTTGCGAGAAATATCCCGCCTCAACATTGCACTGGTACGTCGTGTGAGAAATCCCCGTACCATATTAGTCTGTATTCCTGCGTTGAGGTTTGCGAGAAATATCCCGCCTTGACATTTCGCTGGTACGTCGTGTGAGAAATCCCCGTACCATATCAATCCGTATTCCTGCGTTGAGGTTTGCGAGTAATATCCCGCCTCGACATTGCACTGGTACGTCGTGTGAGAAATCCCCGTACCATATTAGTCTGTATTCCTACGTTGAGGTTTGCGAGAAATATCCCGCCTTGACATTGCACTGGTACGTCGTGTGAAGAATCCCCGTATCCGACAACCAAGCCTTTAGAAATACTGCCCGTCTCCCTCTCAGGTCTTAGTGGTAACATAGTATTAAACGTAGACTAGTATAGGGTACATATCATAGACCTTAAGGAATTAGAATATGATTAGCATTGTAAGTGATAGGCTATTCGTTCAATAAAGAATTTAGTATTATATGGTAACTAAAGGATTTTCATTTTTAAGAAACCCTGATCCGGCGAGCTATCCGCAACAATCCCATAGAAAATCCGTTACAAAATGGCGCCCGAGAAGGGACCTGCGAGATAGCCCCAACTGGTCACACAGACAGTTTCGAGTGTAAGCACTCCCTGTGTAGACTAACTAGTTTAACTATAGGTAGATTAGAATAGGACAGCTCTATTTAGAGTGACCTGCGAGATAGCCCCGACTTGTCATACAGACAGTTTTCGAGTGTAAGCACTCCCTGTGTAGACTAATTATATTAACCAGTAGTAGTTTAGAATAGAACAAAAATATTGAGAGTGAACTTTGTTGCACCCGTGAAATATTGTGTGACATTCACTCAGCAGACTAAATAAGAGAACAAGTATTCATATAGGCAAACAATCATATAAAATGCCTATCACAACCGCAACGACAGTATACCTGCTACGAAAGGAGGAACTCATCCCAGAGCTAGAAGCTCGTGGTTTAGATACCCAAGGTACCGTAGAAGAGCTGAGAAAGCGCCTCAGCGACGCTATTAAAGAGACACGAACATTTCAGTCCTCCGAAGAACGGAATATAAGTCCTTCTTACTCTGGGGCAGGAGCAGACAGTGTAGATGCCCATACTCAGACCACATCGAAAGAGCCTACTCAAGATTTCAATACTCAAACGGATTTCGAGATGAGCATTCCGCCTCATACTGGTCCGCCCAAGCTCATAACGACGAGTAAAGAACTCCGCCTCTCCGATGCTGATATTATGGACAAAGTTCGTAAATGGGCAGTGAAATTTGACCAAGGTCAAGACCCCCTCGCCTTCCTCGAACGAATGGAGGAGCTGGCTGATTGCTACGAGATACCCATAAACCTACTTTTCAAAACGCTTCCAGAGCTACTAACTAAGAATGCCTTAGCTTGGTACAGAAGCAACCGAGAGAGATGGTCAGAATGGACAGAGTTCGTTGAAGAATTTAAAGCATTCTTCCTGCCACCTCGTTTTCACGATAGACTAGCCGAGAACATCTGAAGCCGTGTCCAAAAGGCTGGAGAAAAGGCAAAAGATTTTGTTATAGCCATCAGAAATTAGAGAGGGTGTATGAAAATTTACGACCAGAGTACAAGCTGTACATCCGCAGAAGAGATTTCTCTGATCTAGTGGAACTCTGCCAGCTCACAGAAGAGTTCGAACAGATCAAACTAGAGGAACTTAAAGGCCAGAAATCCTCCACTAGCCGTACAACTTGCTCTCCTCGTGTCTTACCGATTAGACAGACATACTCTCGAGAAGATTGTTGTTGGCGATGTGGAGAGAGAGGACACCGTTCACGGGAATGTCGCAATCCCCGCCGATTATTCTGCTCATGCTGCGGCCGAGAAGATACTCTATCTCGAGACTGCAAGTGTCCAAAAGAGACCAGAAGACCGGGAAACGCCACCGGAGTGCCAGTAACACCGGAAGACCTGGCACCCCAACCCAAACACTAGAGAGCCCCAACACCAGTCCAAAATCTACCAGCAGCAGTAGCGAATCACGATACTTTCTCAACATAGAGATTTTAGGAAAACCTCTCTTCGCTTTAACAGATACCGGCTCAGGGAAATCTTTTATAGGAGATGAACTGAATAGCTGGATAGAGAGTCTCAAAATCCCCAGCCATAAGTGCAACGTGAAAACATCAGTTGCCAATGGATGTGAAGTACCGATCACTACCTACTATAAACTCGACATTCGATGGAGAGAAAACGTCATGTCACATGCATTCTACTACATGCCCGGTCTCGATGAAATCGTCATTATTGGTGTCGATCTATTACAAAGATACCACATTAAACTACACCTATTAGGGAAAGAAATGTTCCCGAATGAGGAATATCTCAGTTATGGTACCGAGAGCAGTAGCCTAGCTATAGACACTCCCAAGGGACTATCATCAGAGGAAGAGCAAGTTATTTCTAAATTTCTCACCGAACAGCTCTCCCGATTTGATAGTATTCCAGGGTTAACACAAATAACCGAACACCGAATCCGTATGAAACACGACCGTCCGATCGTAGCCCTGCAATGCAAGAAATAATCAATAAAGAGATTGATGAGCTGCTCGAGAACGACCGAATTGAACCGTCTACTAATCCCTATATTTCTCCCATTGTGCTCGTAAGAAAGAAACAGGGAGGATGGAGGCTGTGCATTGACTATCGTCAATTAAATGAGCACTCCATTAAGGACGCAAACCCACTACCACAGATTCGTGCCATTCTCGATAAATTGAGAGGTGCGCATTATATCTCTTCCATTGATCTTAAGCAAGAGTATTGGCAAATTCCACTCGCGACTGATAGCCGACAATACACCGCATTCACCGTGCCTGGTCGCAGTCTGTTTCAACGGAAAGTAATGCCATTCGGACACCATTCAGCCCCCGCCACTTTCCAAAGGGCATTAGATCAAGTCATTGGACCAGAAATGGAACCTTTCGCTTTCGCCTATCTTGATGATATAGTGATTATTGGCCGAACTCTTCACGAACATCTAGAAAAATTGAAGATTGTTTTCGACCGATTCCTACAAGCGAACCTAAAAATAAATCCGGAGAAGTGTGAATTCCTGCGTGAGAGCATAAAATATTTAGGCCATGTCATCTGTCGCGAAGGTATACAGACAGACCCCGATAAGGTAAGAGCTATCCGAGAGCTAAATCCTCCCAGAAGTCCGAGAGAACTACGCCGTTTTATAGGTATTGCCTCTTGGTACAGACGATTCGTCCCCGAATTCTCCACAACTACCGCACCCCTCACTAAATTGCTGCGGAAAAATTCGAAGTGGAAGTGGGAGGAAACTCAGGAGCAAGCATTCTATGAGCTTAAGAGAAAGCTCACCGAAGCGCCCGTACTCACATGCCACGACTTCACACAACCATTTGTGCTGCAAACCGACGCTAGCCAAGATGGGCTGGGCGCTGTACTCTACCAGGAAATAGAAGGCAGAGAAGGTGTCATAGCTTATGCTAGCCGCACGATGAATGAAACCGAAAAGAGATACTCTGTAACAGAGAAAGAATGTCTCGCCATCTTATGGAGTATCAGGAAAATGAGACCTTACCTGGAAGGGTATCATTTTACTATCATAACCGATCATCAGTCACTTAAATGGCTCAACTCGATAGAGAGTCCGTCTGGCAGATTAGCTCGCTGGGCTCTTGAGTTACAGCAGTATGACTATGAAATCCGTTACCGTAAAGGAAAGCTGAACGTCGTCGCTGATGCTCTCTCCCGACAGCCCGATGTAGCCATGTGTACCATAACCCCCGAGACTCCGAAATGTACATGGTACGAGCGGAAGCTTCACTCTGTACAAGAAAACTCCGCCGCACACCCCGTCTTCCGGCTCCAAGATGGGAATCTATACCGGCACATATATAGTGTATCTAACCCCACTAACGACGACGTCACCACACCATGGAAACTTTGCGTACCCGGCCCTCTCCGACAGAGAGTCCTAAAAGAGAACCATGACGATATTACCGCAGGGCATGGCGGAATATCTAAAACAACCTGCCGAATTGCTAAAAATTATTATTGGCCCGGCATGTTCCGAGATATAGCTAAGTATGTCCGCTCGTGTGACTCATGTCTCCGACACAAAGCTCTCCAGCAGAAAACGGCAGGAGAAATGTACATGACTGAGACATCCGAGCCATGGGAAATCGTCAGCGCCGATTTTATTGGCCCACTGCCGCGATCAAGCAAAGGGAACACCGTAATTTTGGTACTACAAGATAAATTCACGAAATGGGCAGAGTTCGTACCACTGCGAGATGCCACCACCCCAGCGTTAATCCGAGCGGTCAAAGAGCGGATCTTCTCCCGCTTTGGGTGCCCCCGAACATTCATCTCGGATAACGGCCGACAATTTGTCCGCTCTCAGTTCCGAAATTTCCTAAAAGAACTTGGCACTCATCATCGATTAACCCCCCCCCATATACCCCCCAGGCCAACCCGACCGAACGAACCAATCGTGTTCTAAAAGGTATGATATCCCAATATGTAGATAGAGACCAGCGAAATTGGGACCAATATATACCAGAGTTAATGTTGGCTTACAACACGAACCAGAGTGATACTACTGGTTACTCTCCCGCTTTCCTGAATTTTGGAAGAGAGCCGAGGTTACCCAAATCATTGTATCAGGAAGTCGGCGGGCCGACTCAGCACCAATACACTTCCCCCCACGAAAGATCGCAAAAACTTGCGGAGGCCTTCGAAATGGTTAGAATTAATTTAGGGAAAGCATTTGCAAAGCAAAAACACCACTACAACCTGAGACGGAGACCCTGGTGCCCCAACCTGGGAGACTCGGCTTTACGAAAAGAGCAACGACTATCCTCCGTAATAAAACATTACTCCGCTAAGTTAGGAGCCAAATACGAAGGCCCCTATACCGTCACCAAGATTGTCTCCCCCGTAATTGTTGAGCTCACAGACGAAAGAGGCCGCATGACTGGAAAGGCACATGTCAAAGACCTCAAGTTATACCACCACCGAGACGACCCCACGATCCTATAAAAGGTCAAGCAGTCCCGACCAGAGGCTCATTTCAAGTCCAAACAGATCAGAGGTCAGTCGAAGCTCTAGCCACAAAACGAGCGACCCAACCATCCGCAAGGCAACACGGCCAGCCAAGATAACCACAGTAGCCGCCATCCGAACACTGCCCCGGGTTCCATCCACCAATACCGAGGGAAAGAAGAGGGTAAGGTTTGCCCCCATAATACGCCCCGCGCCCGGTCCGTCCGAGAAGATACTAGCCGAGAAGGAAGTCCTGAAGCAGAAAACAGCCCCACCCATGCCGACAACCATCCAGACACAGAAGTCGATGCCATCTCTAGAGGCTACGCCAGATGGGATCCCTAGGGATCCAAGAATACTGACGCAACCGGTGGCAACACCACCAGTACCAGGCCAGACACCCATCCACAATCCGAAGTCGACTCCAACCCTTGAGATGACTACTGTCCCAGAGGATGTCTCGAAACAAACAGGCACCCCGACAATCACGACAAACCATACGCCCAGCTGCAGCCAGCAACCGATGCCGTCCCGAGATACTATACCGGGGACAGTAACCAACGAGAAGGAACACCAACCGAGGAAGACGACCATACTCATCAGCCAGGAAGAAGCTCCCGCTCCTCCGATGCCGAGGAAGATGACCCAGCGTATACACCCCCCGACGAAGCTTATCCCGTCCCTAGATGTGACATCACCGAGGACTACGAAGAAGACAGATGTCCAAACCAAGTCACTCACGTTCATCAGCCGACCAGAAACTTCCGTTTCCCCGACGCTGAAGGGAACTACGAAGAATACGCTGCCTACAACGAAGTTCATGCAGTCCGCAGTAACCAAGAGGGTACCACAAAGAACCGACCTGCCCGGACACACACTCAAGACGTCCCGTCCGGTGGATCACCCCAACATCCACACTAGGAGGGACGTGTACCCCCCGTCCCTGATCAGACCCGCTACCACCAAGCAGCCGAGAAGCCGAGACGAAACACCACCAACCGTCATCCCAGTACAAAACCACCCCGAGAAGGTTTTTGCAGCAGCCCGACGCCGACTACAGATACTCCAACCCAAAGGTCGTGAGTGTAAGCTGACAACCCTGTTTGGAACCGTTCGAGCTCGACGTCCTACGACCGGGACATGGATTCTCCGATGGCGAGGACTGGTACGAGACGCCTAGGTCCATAAACCAGACCCAAGAAAACGCCGAAGATCCCGAAGGATGACGAGTAAGCGTTGACCATTGAGAGGAAGAAGACTAAGCGTTGAATTCATTGTATTTTTTTTGTTTCTAATAAGTGTTGAATTTTTTGTAGTTTTAAGAGTAAACAAACCTGTGAACTTTTTTTTTTATTTAAGTTTGTTTAAATTCGTTCAGTGCCTAGGAAGTAAAAGACAAGTGTCTGAATTCCTTAGAGAATATGCCTCATAGAGATTTTTTTTGTTTTGCCGTCAGTAGAAATACAAGAAGTTACAGCTTTCCTCTCTTTCTAGTCGTTGTATTCTGAGGTACTACCATTAAAAATAGAACTTATCCTGCCCAAACGCCAGAGTCTGTCAAACTGAACTGCTGGGTCGAATTGGTGCTGCTTTATCCATAAAGTTCGACCGTTAGAGATCTTCTACTTCCAGGTTATGAGTCTAGAACTTCCGATTCTTTTCATTTCGAAGAAAGAGGGGGATGTAACGAAGTTACAAATTTAAAACCAAATTAAATTATTTTTGCCCGCCACTGGGTTATTTAATTAAAACTTGAACTTAAGTTCAAGTAACCACGCCACTGAGGCATGCAAACAAGCTGCCATATTCATAGGCTGCTTGATCAGCACGCCAGCACATGTGCTGGCCAAGCACAAGAAAAGCTTTTTTAAAAGAGCTTGCAAGCTCTTTTATACTTACGCCAGTAGAAGCATCAGGCACTCAGCCACTGAGAAGCTCTGACCCTCGGCTATATAAAGCGCGCCATTCGCTCACAGAAATCAGTCTGATCAGCGAGCTCAACCAAGCAAGTTGGACAGACTATTTTACTAGGGTACTAGTGGTGAGCGAAATTCCCGCACTAGCAAACCTGACACGTCGAGTGAAATAATCCCCGTGTCGTTCCTAAAATCCTGCGTTGTGGTACGTCGTGTGAGAAATCCCCGTACCATATCAATCTGTTTTCCTACGTTGAGGTTTGCGAGAAATATCCCGCCTTGACATTGCACTGGTACGTCGTGTGAGAAATCCCCGTACCATATCAATCCGTATTCCCGCTTTGAGGTTTGCGAGACATATTACGCCTCGACATTTCACTGGTACGTCGTGTGAGAAATCCCCGTACCATATCAATCCGTATTCCCGCGTTGAGGTTTGCGAGAAATATATCGCCTCAACATTGCACTGGTATGTCGTGTGAGAAATCCCCGTACCATATTAGTCTGTATTCCTGCGTTGAGGTTTGCGAGAAATATCCCGCCTTGACATTTCGCTGGTACGTCGTGTGAGAAATCCCCGTACCATATCAATCCGTATTCCCGCGTTGAGGTTTGCGAGTAATATCCCGCCTCGACATTGCACTGGTACGTCGTGTGAGAAATCCCCGTACCATATTAGTCTGTATTCCTACGTTGAGGTTTGCGAGAAATATCCCGCCTTGACATTGCACTGGTACGTCGTATGAAGAATTCCCGTATCCGACAACCAAGCCTTTAGAAATACTGCCCGTCTCCCTATCAGGTCTTAGTAGTAACATAATATTAAACATAGACTAGTATAGGGTACATATCATAGACCTTAAGGAATTAGAATATGATTAGCATTGTAAGTGATAGGCTATTCGTTCAATAAAGAATTTATTATTATATGGCAACTAAAGGATTTTCATTTTTAAGAAACCCTGATCCGGCGAGCTATCCGCAACAATCCCATAGAAAATCCGTTACAAGGGTTACCAAAAAAATGCAAAAGATCCTAGGAAATCGTATCAGTATCACAGATCACAAAATGGTAATAGACAATCAACAAATTCCAATGAGCATAGAAGGTCAATGCACAGAAGAATAAATATAACTCAGTCGGGAAACGAGCAAAACCCCGAAGTGGATTGCTCGGGGGAAATAAATTAAATAAGCAAATAAAAATTTATAAACTTAATAACCATTTAACAAATTACATAACATTATGTACAAACGTATCAATCGGCAAGAAAACATTCCTAATAGATACAGGAGCCGATATTTCCATATTAAAAATAGGTGCATTGAAAGAAACAGAAAGAATTCTAAAGCATAAAAAATGCAAAATAACAAGTATCACCCAATCAGAATCGTATTCCCTAGGCACATTGTCAGCCTTAATAAGAATAGAAGACCAAGAAATTCCACAAGAATTTCATATCGTTGATGAAAGCTTTCCAATTCTAACCAATGGAATTTTAGGAAGAGATTTTCTAGTAAACAATTTATACAAAATTGATTACGACAATTTCACTATTTCAATCTTCTTTGAAGATGTCAATTACATATTGCCCATGTATACACAATTACCTGATTCAAAGCTAATAAGAATCCCACCCAGAACTGAACTAATACAAGCAATAAATGCTAACATTAAAGAAGATAGCGTAGTTCTAAATGAACAAATACAGGAAGGAATTTTCATAGCAAAATCCATAATCCCTGCCAAAGGCATCGCGCATATAAAAATTCTGAACACATTAGATAGAATAGAGAAATAACATTACATAATTTTGAACCAAAATTAAAACCACTCCAAAATTATCATATTGTTGCAAAATCACTAAAATTGAGGCTGTTGAAAAATTTCATCACACGCAAAAATTCCAATTTATTGCCAACCACGAAGTTATCATAAAAACCCTTGAAAATAATAACTAAATTCTCATCTCCGCTAGGAAAATTCCAAAACTTCACCGCTATGCAACGAACGAAATCCCAATCATCACAATGACATGCACCTGCGTACATGCAACGTTTTATTCACGTTAAATTGAAAACAAATTTTTGTCTTTGTTTCGATTTAAATACGTAACGGTCATTCTGATCACCAGATCTCATGCCCAGCCGGCTTTTGTATGAACAAGAAAACCCGTTAGACCACTTTAAATGTCGAGTTCGTCGTCACACAGCCTCAGTTCAAGTGCGAATATTCAACAAACTAAATTGGAATCGCCTAAAATCCTAACTCGCCGCCAACACCAGGCAAAGCAATCGAGCGCGAGGTGAAGGAGCTGTGGGAGTTGGAAAAGCAGCTCGACAAGCTAAGGACAGCCGCCCAAATCAAAAAGCTAGGCAGGCGACTCAGCTATTTGCAGTTGGAGGAATCGGAGGTGATCGAGTTGACTGATTCACCACCACAGTCACAGAATCGTCGCGAAACGGAGGTAGTACCAGGACCATCCGGTCTAGAAAATCCTTAGAATATAGAGCAAACAAGAATGGTGATAAGCCAGATTTTGCGTAATGAATTTCTGGTTGGGTTGGTAGTCCATTTTTACATGTATTTACACGCCATCCCTATTCTAAGCAACTTGTCAATTTGCAAAAAGTAAACAAAGGTTTTGAGTTTAGCATCTGTGGTAAAAAATGTTCTTTTTTGCTTTATTTTGAAACAATTCACATAATTAATTAATATAAATCTTTGCTTCTATTAACAAAAAAGATAATTTAGGTAGTGCAGTTGCCTCAAACGGGATTCCCTAGTTTATAATCCAATTTATATTTGCAAGCACTGACCGAACACTTCATTTCTGCTTTTTTAATTGATATGAAGATTTTAACAGGCACTAGTGGCACTATAAAACTTTGCACAAAATAAACTTCAAACATAAATAGTTTTGAAAAGAATTACTTCCGTACTTTTGTTGAATTTCGCAAAAGAATTTTAGATTGCATTAACCTGTTCACAAAACAAAAGCACATTTGACAATTATGCAATAGCTTCTCATTCCAGCCTCTCACTTATTCCTATGTATAGTCTCCTGCTCTTGACAAATTACGCTCATGTAGTACACGAATTTTACACGATTCAACCATTCCTGTTTGCTCTATATTCTAAGAGAAAATCCAGCCAAGACGCCCAGTCGTCGAGAAACGGAGGCAGTACCAGGACCATCCGATTTAGAAAATTCAGCCAAGACGCCAGCTCCTAAGGTCAAGATCTTACAGGACATTGTGTTGATACCTGCATTAGAGCAAAGCAATGATATCCACATCACCGTAACAGACCACAACACAGGCAGCGTCGAAAACATCGCCGTGTCTTGGGAAGCTCTCCTCAAATCAAAGAAACGGAAGCAAAGATTTACTACGCGAGACGGTACCCGATATAATGTAAGATTGATGAAAGATGGCAACATCAAACTTCTAAAATAAACAACAAAAATTACATAATCCTAGAAGGAATATTTCTTTTTCAATATAACCTTGTTCACCTTCCTTTGATTAGCAATTAGGGTTTTTCTAAGGTTTATCTCAGAACTGCGTTGAGGTTAAAAGTTTAAAAGTTTTCATGCACATACATTTCCATTAACACACTCATTATTGGGGTGAATGTTTGGCCCAGCAGTGAAAATTCACTGATCGAACGGATAATCAAATTCACCAGGGGTTTCCCATCAGAATCCACGATGTTAGTATCAATAACAAATTTAAATTCAAATTCAAAATTTATTTATTACAAGCCCCGGCATGAGCGCCACGCAAATAAGCATTGGGTATAGCGAACAGAGTATTAAGACAAGGTATATTAAGATAATTACACAGTTGAATATAGCTAGAACTTAAACAGTAAAACAGTAGTTTGTTGAGTATTAAGACAAGTAATAATGAAGAAAATATACAGTTGAGTATGACTAGAGCTTAAAAAGTATAACAATGGTTAGTTGTGAGTAGCGAATTGAAGGGTAAATAGCATCTTCTTAAGTAAATAGCATTATATATGTTAACATTTAATGCAGATGAATTAAGTGCTAATACTAAAATTAAATCTATCAATTTATTAGTTCATTTTTATCTATGAAAGCCTATTTACTTATGTGTTTATTGGGATCACATTGGTTACAAACTGGTGCATTGCTCAAGTTATTGGATTCACCGCCCGCTTTTAAATCCAATCAGGGCTATTTTAATATTTACACTAAACTGAGTGTGAGTTCAGAACGGGTGATAGTGTTTGTGGTTAGTAAGATTAAAAATAGTAATGGAAAATAAAGAGTAATGGAAGACCAATAGGCCAAGCAATGCAGAATTGAACAGAGTTTAGATCTGGTGGATTTACAATAACTATAACTATAAGGTACATATACATATTGTAATGACTAACGCCCCATCATGGGTATCTGTGCTGTCATTTACATATAAAACATATAAAACATATAGAACTGATAGAATATCTACTGACAAGCTGCAATTGTTTTTGCCATAACTTGCGTCAAGTAATTATTGTGTCCCAGGAATTTACGTGGAAAACTTGATAACATTTATTAGCTTTGTTTCGCGAAAATCTTGAATTGCACTCATGTGTCTATCGATAGTTAAGTTGATTATTTTAGGCCAAACATTTCTTGATATTTTAGTTAGTTTTATTTCGCGAAAATTTGAAATTGCGCACACGTGTTTACTAATAGTTAAGGATCACTTTATGCTTAGTATTTCTTGTTGTGAAAAAAAAAAGGAAATGTTTTGACAAATATTGCGTATTGAGCCAGTGAGCATTTATAGGGCTGTCATTTTCTAGTTAGTTTTACTTTTTATTGTAAAAGAAAAAGAAAAGAAAAGGTTATTCCGACATTCCTAATTATAACGTAAATATGAATTTGTGAACACTTTTATTTCTCCTTTCACTTTCCTGGATCCCTCGCATAAAGGTCGTCTAGGTCCACTAGTCTCTCTTTACAGGTCTACAAGGGACTCTGAAAATATCTGCCCTCAGAGTAAATTGGGTGGTTTTGGCGTGCAAAGACGGCATACCATCTGCGCCTTCGATTTGGATGTAGGTAGGTGTGCCGGCGTTTTGGTTTTAGGTACGATTTGTTTTTGATTATGGCAGGCGGCAGGAAGGCCTAGTCCAGCGTGATTATTTTTGGTAAAAGTGGTAGTGGCACGGGAAGAGAATATTTGCAGCCAATCATCCATTACCAATGTGCAGTGCGGACGGAGTTCCGAAGATTATTTTCTTTCTCACCTAATATCTGCCGGTGGCTTCCACAATTCTACATGCATGCCAACGTAACAATAGGAATAGAGTTTGCCTGCAGAGACCTAAGTTGTTGGATGGGAAAACACCGTGGAGTCTCAGCTTTAAATATATTCAATTCAAATCAAATCAGCATTTATTATTAAGCCCCTGCACAAAGCAACGTATAACGCTGAGTACTACGGCATTAGATAGTTAATAAGATAGCGTAATTATAAAAGTAGCAAAATAAACAATAAACATTAGTAGCAGAAATAATATAGATTCTAGATTGCTAGATTGCCGAGATGGCGAAAAGAGATGTAAACTTATTAAACATAAAATTACACAAATGCATGTTGATAGAAATAAAAATGTACTGCAGCAGCCCTTATAGAAATAGGAAATATTTTAGAAAATTGAGTTCTATACACACAAGTAAAACCAATTTCAATCGCGCTGAATATACCAGATTGCGCAGGGAGGCTGAGTATTTGATCAGGGCTAGGACAAGGGAGATTGCCAGGCGGAACTTTGAAAATGGTGTGAACTGGGTGAAAGTCAGAGAGCTCGGCCTGGGTTCCAAAGCTGGGTGCAATGCGGACATTGATCCCGACGAGTTTAATGACTTTCTCTCTCATCCACCGACTGTGCCGCCTCAGTCTCCTCGGCGCAATGCTAATGTTGATACTCACCCCCCCTTTTTATCCAACAATAGACCGGCGGAAGATATTTATGCGGCCAATGAAGTGATCGACTCGGGTGTCCCTCCTGACTCGGCCTTCTTGCTATCCAACTGCACAGAAAGTGAGGTAATGGCTGCCTTTGTGCGCATCAAATCTAATGCGGTGGGGACTGATGGGGTTCCGGTTAGATTCTTAAAAATCATTCTCCCATACATCGTAAAACAGCTCACCGACCTCTTCAACAAACTAATTACCTGTTCTCACTTTCCTGACTGCTGGAAAATAGGTCTCATCACTCCGATACCAAAGATCACAACACCCAGGGCTCTGTCAGACTGGAGACCCATCACAATCTTGCCAGCTATCTCCAAGGCTTTCGAGTCTATCATTAACGAACAGATCAGTCAACACCTCGAAGCTAATAAATTGCTGTCCGAATTTCAATCCGGATACCGAAACAAACATTCCACCACGACTGCACTTTCCAAGGTGGTATCTGACATACGCGAGCTCTGTGATGATGGCAGCAACGTAGTTCACGTTCTCCTAGACATGAATAGAGCATTCGACTCTGTCCCGCACTCTATACTGGTCAATAAGCTTGCTAGATTATTTGACTTCTCCTCGTCAGCATGCTCCATGATTGCCAGTTATCTGTCAAATCGTTATCACATTGTTGATGCAAATGGTAAGAGATCACGGCCAGTGCTCCGGCGTCCCACAGGGAGCGGTTATGGCTCCCCTTCTCTTCTCCATGTTTATAAACGATGTGGCTCATATTTTGGCCGGGTCGCCCTCTGTGGCCGGCCACCACTTCCACTTATATGCAGATGATCTGCAAATCTATGATGCGTCTTCGGTCAGCAATCTTCCAGCTCTAATTGCGTCTCTCAACAGTAAACTTGGTAATGTGTCGCGATGGTGTGCGGATAATATGCTCAACATCAATCCACTCAAATCACAAGCGATGGTATACTCTTCATGTACCCCCCGCTGATCTTGCGTGGCTCAGTCATTCCAATCTTAATGGGTCATGTCAAAAACTTGGGCCTGCTGGTGGACACTCATCTCAAGTGGGGACCTCAAGTGAAAATGATATGTGCCAGGGTCTATGGTGGACTTCGCTCACTGTATGCGGTGGCGCTCAAACTGCCACCTGGCATACGAATGAGGCTAATAAAGGCGCTTATAATTCCGCATTTTCTATATGCTGACATTGTTATGTGCCCTCTACAGAGCGGCGAAATGGACAAACCCATGCGTGCTCTCAAGGCTTGTGTCCGATTTGTGTATGGCCTCCGTCGCTCTGAACACATTTCATCATTCGTGAGCCTTTTCCTTCCGTGCACGCTTCCCAATCTGTACAAAGTGCGTGTGCTCACCTTTATCATGCGTTCAAAGCTCAAGTTGCTCCCAGAGTACGTCAACGTCAAATTAAGTTGGAATAGGGTATGCACCTCTCGTATCACGCAGTCCCGAACTGCGACTCATTACGGATCCAACAGTGTATACGGACAGGGGGCTTCGTCCTGGAATGCCCTGCCTACTCTTGTTAGGGAATCGACAAACCTGGGTAATTTCAAGATTGGTGTTCTGAACCATGTGATGTCCACACAATAGTCAGCTAAGTGAGAATCTAGTGCAACTACAATTCAACTGACACTATCGTGATATGTAAATAATGTTGTTCACGGGTGTTTATTTGTTTATTTAGTCCAAATGCTATGATCTGTGGTAAACTGCTATGTGATAATTCCTTAGGATACTACTATACGATATACTCGCAACCCATTAGTCATATTTGATTCATGGGATAGTTTTTAATGTCTGGCCTTAGCTGGCAATAAGCCATATTTACAGGCCATCGTCAGTATTGTCGCAGCTAAGCATATACATATTACAACATAATAACATAGTACCATATGTGCAATAAGCTACTCCAAGTACCTGCAGGTGGAGCATGCCAACCTGAAATGTATCTACGATTAGGGACTGGTTCAATCTTACTCTGCCAGTAACCCTTGGTTGAACGCACCTCAACGCTGTTGACGGACGTGTCCCATGTCATTGCCGGAATATGTGATATCTCATGTACATACCTGCTACGCAACTTCAACAGATAACATGCAAATAAACGAAATAATAATCTAATAATGTACCTGTCTGTATTCGGACTTAAACCAAACTAAGCATCCCATCTCATTTAACTTGTGTAATAATTGGCATTAACGATAACATCATCCTCGCTAGTCTTTAATTTGTAACACTAGTCATAGTACAAAGTAGGGCCATATGCCAGCCTCACCTCAGTAGCTGAGGGCCTAACTATATTCACTATTGTAAGACTCATCTGTATACATATACCATTGTATGTCTCTAGCAACCTTGCATTATATCATAGTAACATTAGTCCATTATAACCAGCCACTATGTGCAATCTTAGTATCTAATCACTGAACAATGTACCTAATAGCCCTTAAAAAACTATGAAAACTATATATACTATTATAAAAGTAAATCGCTTTACTCATTAGCTCTTAACAAACCATGTAAACTATATATACTATTAAACATGTAAATCGCTTTACCCAACGTCATTGACGTGGCGCTCATGCCGGGGTATGTAATAAATAAACTTTGAATTTGAATTTGACACCATATGCCTGCAACAACTTTGTATTATAGTCTATGATAGAACTATCAGTAATCTGATGGAACAGTGTGGTTTACATTGCAATCATACAATGGACTACTTTAATGCTTTCTGGTTTGGAGCTCTGCTGCCATTGGAAAGATTAAGAGAAAATTTAAGGGTGTAAAAAAAACTTATTTTCCAACGAAGAATATATAATAGCCAATACTATGAATTTTATGGTGATTATTTTATGAGTTCTTTTCTTTCGAATTGCTGTCTTTTGTCAAAAATATTAAACCAACTAAAATAAGAGAAGTCCCCATAAGTGATAAAAGTGTTATATGTTCCTTAAATACAAGAGCTCCAAGTAGAAACTGAAAGACAGAAAATAATTGAAATTTTCGCTCATTTTAACTATTCATACTTCATACCGATAGAAAATAATTAGTTGCAGCGCTTGTAACAGTGGCAGTCAAAGTTCCACTTGTGGAATGTACAGCCTTAACAAAAAATGTCCAGACCAAGGCGTTGCAAAGAACCATTAAAGCGAAACAAATTACTCGAATGATCCAAATATTCTACAATTATTATCAAAGGAAATTATAGAAAGAATGATTTTATTTTACGAACTTCTAGACCAAACAGGATTTGTTCATCTCCTGTTAATTTTCCGAAAAAACTACCTCCCGATGCACACAAACCGGCTGTAACAGCATAATAGCTTTTCTTAGATGACATTATTAATGTTGGAAAATATTTAATTTTTTAATTATTGTTTTAAGTAAGAACAGATGTTTTAAATCAAATAGATAAATGTTTATGTTTATGATTATCATATGTCAAAGGAGTGCTTTGACAGTTAAGCCCGGTATTGTGTTCATTTTTAGCGGATAAATATTTAGCAGCAATCGAACAGGGACCTTTTTTACGGCTAAAATTGTTCATTATTTTGAATATAGGTGGCTGCTTTTGTCAACCAGCTGTCGTGCATTTGTGATATTATTTCGTGTTCTTTTAGATAGCTAATGCAATTACCCAATCTCGTAATAGTAAGGAAAATTATATTTATACCTACTATTTTAATTTCTCCTACGAAAATTTGTCTAAATGAAGACGGAATTTTTTGTCAGATAAAAATAATAAAAATACACTGGCACTCTTGTATTCCAATTTCATTCAACTTCAAACGTCAAAATTTTAGCGCGGAAAAAGGTATTGAGCGGATAAATCTGATGCTAAGGGCCTGTCCGGATCCATGTCTTCGTCTTCGTCTTCGTCTTGTTATTACAGCTAGTGACGTAACATCGAGACAAGCTCTATCCGTATCCATGTCTATGCCACCGAGCTTTGCTACTTTGTATAACAGTTTTGACATCTTGTTAGCTTGATCACCGAGTCAAGGTTCGAGTTGACTTATTTAAATAGACAACGTATTGTGAGGTTATGTTTGTTTGCTGTCTGTGAAATCAAGCTGAGCAAATGAACGAATTCGGACAGGTTAGCTTCATCTTCATCTAACTATTATAATAGCTGAGCTTATTGTGTTACGTCACTAGCTGTAATAATAAGATGAAGACGAAGACGAAGACTTGGATCCGGACAGGCCCTAAATATATGTTTGTTGAAATTACTGCCATCTACTTGTCAAAACTAAACAAACTTTTCGCTGATAAAGCACAATACCACTTTCTTCAGCGATTTGGCTAAATATTTCGCAACTAAATTTCACCGCTAAATTTCCATACAAAATTTATCCGCGAAATGAACACAATACCAGGCTTTAAGCCTGAAATAGAATGAGTGATGCCACTTTGCTTTGCTACAATTGTAGCAAAATGATACTTTATTTCATGTCATTGCAAAAATGCTACTTTGATACTTTTATTCTATTATTCTGTCTAAAATGATACTTTTACATAAATTCAGACAACTGAGTTTATTAGATACTCAAGTGGAGGAAGTTCGAAATAAATTTTCTAAAAAAATATCGGAGTTTGGAGAATGTCAGGATTATGCTGGTGTAAAGCAGAAAAAATCCTTGACATATATAGCTCCAACGAGCTGCCTATCTTTAAAGGAAGTTGTTGACTGAATTTTGGTGCAATATTATTTCTTATATCATCTTCGTTAGAAGACGAAATCCATTAAGTAAAATATACATATTTTTACTTTTTGTCACAAATCTGTCAAGTTGTAACTACTATTAACAGAGTATCAAGGAGAAAAATTTAGGTTACATAATTATGCAAAACACTTGAGACAAATTACAAGTTAATTTTGTTTTTCATTAAACCTGACTTAATAAATAACTCAGATTGCCTGAATGACATTGACCTACAACATCAAGAGAATTATTTGCCGCTTAATAACATATACATCAGTGCAAATGCTGATTTATTTATTGCAGAAAAGGGTTTAGATTCAGTTTTGACAACTGTAAGGTCACATAACTTTTCGTTGTATGTTGAATTGTGTAGTCAAATAAGAAAACGCTTCGATTTCAAAAGCGACATTTTAAAACACTTGTGTTGTCTAGATCCCGATAGAGCATGCAAATGTAACGATTCAATTTTGCCATTATTGAAAGCATTTCTGAATCTTTATAAACATTTTGATGTAGAAAAAATTAGTACACAATGGCGAATCTTAAAGGTGCAATCGAAAATTTTTTGGCTTACTTATCTTTCGACTTTTTAAAAACTCATTGGGGCAATAATTATATTTTTAGAACTTTATGATTTCGTAATGAACTTAATGTGTCTAACACACAGTTCTGCTGCCACTGAACGAGTCTTCTCAGATCTCCAACTAACTAAAACATAGAGTTTTCCAATAAGAGGTGTTATTTTAATTAGCCCGCTATTTCGGTAGATGTCACTTTTGGAGCTGTCATTGGAATCAATTCTCCATAATTTTGGCGAATCTGGGATCATCGCATTAGATATCTCGAAGGCCTTCGATAGAGTCTGGCATCCTGCTCTGTTAGCCAAACTTCTGGCGAGTTATATTGAACGGAGTGGAGTTACTTCTGGCCGTTGTATAATCCATGCCGGTGTACCGCAAGGCTCTATTTTCTCTCCTACTCTCTTCTTCATTTTTATCAATGATCTACTAGCTCTCACTTTCAATCCTATTCATAGTTTTGCAGACGACGCTACCCTTGATTTCGTGTACTCGTTCGACTGTATAGCTGATTCCCGTGCGAATATTATATCTGACAAACGAAGCCACATGTTCAGTTCACTAAACTATGACCTCACACAAATACTCGCTTGGGGCAGAGCGAATCAGGTCTTGTTTAATGCTTCCAAAACACAATGTTGTCTGTTAACATTTAACCGTACTCCAACACCCGCTCAACCCATTTCCGCGATGCATAAGATATCTCGAACTCACCATCTCCTTAAGCCCGGTATTGTGTTCATTTAGCGGATAAATATTTAGCAGCAATCGAACAGGGACCTTTTTTACGGCTAAAATAGTTCATTGTTTTGAACTATAGGTGGCAGCTTTTGACAATCAGCTGTCGTGCATTTGTGATATTATTTCTTGTTCTTTTAGATTGCTATTGCCCAATCTCGAAATAGTAAGGAAAATTATATTTATACTTACTATTTTAATTTCTTCTCAAAAGAATTGTCTAAATGAAGACGGAATTTTTTGTCAGAAAAAATAATATAAATGCACTGACACTCTTGTATTCCAATTTCATTCAACATCAAACGTCAAATATATGTTTGTGGAAATTACTGCCATCTACTTGTCAAAACTAAACAAACTTTTAGTTGATAAAACACAATACCACTTTCTTCAGCGATTTGGCTAAATATTTCGCAACTAAATTTCACCGCTAAATTTCCATACAAAATTTATCCGCGAAATGAACACAATACCAGGCTTAAGGCATTGAAATATCCTACAATCTTAGTTGGTCCGATCGCATTATTGGTATTGCCAAAAACGCGATTAAATTTCGGGCTTCCTGCAAAGTTGCAAGAAGTATTTTACTCCATCAGACTTGGCGCAAATCGACAAGTCTGATATCAGGTGTATATTAGAATATAATTCCCATATTTGAGCAGGGGCTGGACGCACTGCATTTTCCGCGTTAGACAAAGTCCAAAATAATGCCTTCCGGCTTATTAACGATGACATATCAATAGCAGCTATTGATTCCCTAGAGCACTGACGTAATGTCAGATGTCTGTCTCTCTTTTATCGCTACTTCTATGGTCATTGTTCCGACGAAATTTCTAGCCTAATCCCTTGTAGAAATCTTCTCATGCTCACCACACGAGCTGTAACCCGAGCTCACACCCTCGAAGTCAAATTCGTCCGTACCGTGAAATTCCGTGCATCATTATAAGCAGAACAGTACGAATGTGGAACAGTTTGCCATCATATATTCCCCCCCCCCCCGCCAACTATGAGTCACAAACATTCAAACGTAATGCGCACCGTCACCTAAATATAAGTCATATAGATTTGACATAAAGACCATTGAATGCATAATGTTTGCAAAAGGGCAAGTAGAAAGTCAAAAAGAAAAATGCTTTGTCTGCATACCGTAATTACATAAAGCAACTTAAAATCGCGTTTAATATTCATAAATATCGAGATAAAATATTTAATATACATATATATATATATGTACTACCTTATTTATTACGTGCTGTAAAATGGAATGAATTTATTAAGAGGAAAAAAATCAATATATGTATATATTTTCTAATTCTGCGACTTATTCAGTTTTATTTTCTAAGAATTGTCTTAATTTTTTTTTTATTGTTAACGGAAAGATTTTTTACATTTTTTTAAAAATAAAATGTTAGTATTAAATATACTTCTTTTTCTTTAAGATTGCTACTTTTTGCTTCTTTTTCCCTCGAGTCTTGGTACTTTTATTCCTACCCCTTGTGACAACAATATGACACGAAATTGTTGCCGCCAGTTGGCGTCCACGGTAGTCGCAGACATTTTGCAATTAATGCGACATTGTCGTTGTCAGTTAAGTTTTGTTTTGCTGTTTTGTGCTGTTACGGAACTTTTTGTACATTTTTTAAGAACAAATATAAGTTGCATTAAAGCTTATAATCAGTTATGACAGATTTAAAAGATAAGTACGTGAAATGTGCACCAACACACGAGCTGTCAAACACAAATGTCGCATTGCGTTGCGTAACGACAATTTTAGAAAATATCGGTACTTTTTGACGACGACATTATCGCGTCGCATTATTTGCTATGCACAGATTACATATATACAGCACTGACATATAAACAATGGACTACTGACGCTACAAAATTGCTTACATTAATTGACATTATTATGGGATCACTTTTCTATGGTTGTCTCTTTTTGGTTTATCGCGTGGATTCCACTGAACTTGAAATAATCAGTTCTATACGAAATCCACCATAGTCCAGTTTCAGTTCAGTGGCTTTATAAATGAATATATAGAATAGAAATAGATGGCAATACAGTGTTTGTAATCCTTTCTCGGTCCCCCTACTTTTAGCGACGGGCAGACAAGAATTGCGTAAACTTATTTCTTTAATACTCAAGTTTAAGAAATATTTGGTGTTGTAGAAGATAAGCTTCCAAGAATAGAAATAATTTCGAATGCATCTGTAATTTGCTGAACTTTTAATATGAATATTAAAACGAACGTAAAACGTGAAATTAAGAAAACTGTCACACCCTGCCAACTAAAGTTGACCCATATGAAATAGAAAATCAGGCAGTCCATGTTATATATGTCAGTGATATACAGATATCCAGCTTGGAGCACTGACATATATACATTGGACTGCTGATGCTACAAAATTGCTTACATTATTTGACATTATTAAGGGATCACTTTTCTATGGTTGTCTCTTTTTGGTTTATCGACTGGATTCCACTAAACTTGAAATAATAAGTTCTATACGAAATCCACCATAGTCCAGTTTCAGTTCAGTGGTTTTCCAAATGAATATATAGAATAGAAAATGATGGCAATACAATATTTGTAATCCTTTCTCTGTCCCCCATACCTACTTTTAGGGACAGGCAGACAAAAGTTACGTAAATTTATTTCTTTAAAAATCAAGTTTAAAAAATATTTGGTGTTGTAGAAGATAAGCTTCCAAGAATAGAAATAATTTCGAATGCATCTGTAATTTGCTGAACTTTTAATATGAATATTAAAACGAAAGTAAAACTTGAAATTAAGATAATTGTTACACCCTGTCAACAAAAGTTGACCCATATGAAATAGAAAATCAGGCAGTCCATGTTATATATGTCAGTGGCTTCGACTGCGACTACGACTGAAATTAAACTTTGCTCAAAGTGCATAGTTGGTGTTCGCTGCGGCCAACTTCAGTTCAATCGCAGATGTCGGGGACTCGGGGCTTCTGGTTTGTTCAAGGAGCTGAAGCTTTAATTTAATTACAAATTTCACCTCAGCGTCGACTTCGACTTAAAATCAAGTCGCAGTCGACAAATCAGCCATAATTGTATTTCTCGCTGACTTCAATTTTGAATTACCCCTGTATGTCACCACTAATATCCCTCGGATTATTTACGGGCTATTTTTTTTCATATTCCATCGCCGGGAAAAAGAGATAGTCATATTATTGTCAAATAATTTTGACAAATGCAAACATCTGCCATTAAAAAAGTGGAAAAATGCATTTTCTACAGATATCAACGATTCATTGAAAGAAAAGCCATTCAAAAAGTTTATAGAGTGCTTAAAAAGAAATATCCGGGTCCAAAAAGAACAAAAATTAATCCCGGATTATTAAAAAAACATTCGTGGTGTAAAAAAGATGTCAATTCTGAAGTTAAAACCGACTATTTTAAGGCGAAATTGAAAAGAAAAGAAGTACAGAATAGAATAGAAATATATTTGGAGTATGTCAGAGAACAAGCTGCACGAACGAAATTATTGGGTATTGTAATATACAACTCAATATTTCCTAAGCTAAATATAACATCTTTCAGAGTAATTGTACCTGATGATGAAAAAATTTTTAATATACGCCATAGCACAGTATACATACAGTAGACCAGCTTAGAACAAACTACTGAAAAGTGAATTTTAAAATTTTAATTACAAAAAAAAAACCTCAAAATTTCTCCCATAAAGCCTGGATAAATTTTGTATGGAAATTTAGCGGTGAAATTGAGTTGCGAAATATTTAGCCAAATCGCTGAAGAAAGTGGTATTGTGTTTTATCAGCTAAAAGTTTGTTTAGTTTTGACAAGTAGATGGCAGTAATTTCCACAAACATATATTTAGGGCCTGTCCGGATCCAAGTCTTCGTCTTCGTCTTGTTATTACAGCTAGTGACGTAACACAACAAGCTCAACTATTATTATAGTTAGACGAAGACGAAGCTAACCTGTCCGAATTCATTCGTTTGCTCAGCTTGATTTCACAGACAGCAAACAAACATAACCTCACAATACGTTGTCTATTTAAATAAGTCAACTCGAACCTTGACTCGGTGGTCAAGCTAACCAAATGTCAAAACTGTTATACAAACTAGCAAAGCTCGGTGGCATAGACATGGATTCGAATAGAGCTTGTCTCGATGTTACGTCACTAGCTGTAATAACAAGCCGAAGACGAAGACGAAGACTTGGATCCGGACAGGCCCTTAGAATCAGATTTATCCGCTCAATACTTTTTCCACGCTAAAATTTTGACGTTTGAAGTTGAAAGAAATTGGAATACAAGAGTGTCAGTGTATTTTTATTATTTTTTTCTGATAAAAAAATTCCGTCTCCATTTAGACAATTCTTTTGAGAAGAAATTAAAATAGTAAGTATAAATATAATTTTCTAAAAGAACAAGAAATAATATCACAAATGCGCGACAGCTGATTGTCAAAAGCAGCCACCTATAGTTCAAAACAATGAACAATTTTAGCCGTAAAAAAGGTCCCTGTTCGATTACTGCTAAAGCCCGGTATTGTGTTCATTTAGCGGATAAATATTTAGCAGCAATCGAACAGGGACCTTTTTTACGGCTAAAATTGTTCATTATTTTGAACTATAGGTTTTTTGTTAATCAGCTGTCGTGCATTTGTGATATTATTTCGTGTTCTTTTAGATTGCTCGTAATAGTAAGGAAAATTATATTTATACCTACTATTTTAATTTCTTCTCAGAAAATTTGTCTAAATGAAGACGGAATTTTTTGTCAGATAAAAATAATAAAAATACACTGGCACTCTTGTATTCCAATTTCATTCAACTTCAAACGTCAAAATTTTAGCGCGGAAAAAGGTATTGAGCGGATAAATCTGATGCTAAATATATGTTTGTTGAAATTACTGCCATCTACTTGTCAAAACTAAACAAACTTTTCGCTGATAAAGCACAATACCACTTTCTCCTTTCTCCTGTCCTTTGAAGAAGCAAACACATGTTCGAGTTTGCGTGCCGGCCTTGGAGTCATGTCACATTTGACTCCTGGTGTTAGCTCTGCTAGCCCCTAGCTCATATGAGGGGCAGCTGTAGGCCTCCTAACACAATGTAATTATTTTCAGTATACGAATCTCTGAATTGTCATTTTGAAATTGTGTGTTGCATTTGTTTTGACAAAATCGTTACAGATTTTAAATGTTTTTATTTTTTAATTTAATATATAGTATTTTTTACAGACGATAACAGCAATTTTCAAGCATTCTATATAGAAGTGCCAGCAATTGATCTCAATCGAGACATTTGTTTTTTACAAGGTGAAAAATGTGAATTGAGTGATATGGAGCGATAATACGGAAACTTCATTGGATATTTCTTAAATTCAAGCGCGCAGAAATCCAATAATCACAGTCATCACATTTTCACAACTTTCAAAAACGTTATTATTTTCCTCAAAATATGTAGGTACTCTATTTCCTCACGGTAATGCTCTAATAAATTTAAAACTGCAAAAATTGCCAGTTGGGGACATTTTGAATGACAGATTATAACACAAATTAATTCGAACACGGAGCTTAGCACTTGAAGAAATTGACACTTCGGTGCAGGGTTAGAGTAACCCCAGTTGTCCCTGGTGCTATGCTTCGGTAGCAAAAACGAAAACACGGATTATATTCCGGGGGTTACGCATGGACAGTGTAATATATACAAAATGGCTGTAATAATGTTTGTGACAATTTGAGAGTAGAACCAAGCCGAATGGCATGGGAAGTGGAACAAACTGTTATTAGCTTATTTCCTTGTCATTTTGCCCTTTTTCCTCTAGTACAAGTTTGTGCATGCCTTAAGTTCTCTTTGTTCCACTTTAGATTTAGATAGGAGTCTTAAAAAATGTCTAGTGTGTTAGGCAAAAATGTTGAGAGAGAAAGTGCAGTCACATTATAGAAGCATCCTATTCATGTGACAGTTTTGACAGAGCTGTTCTACTGTATGGATATAAAGCCATGAAGTCGCCGAAGGCACGGACACATTAAAAGGCCTTAACGTGCCGGGTACAGCATGCAGTTAGTTCTCACTCTCACTGCTTTTTGTATACTCGTCATGGAAGAAAAACTAAAATTTCATCTTAAACAGGTCCAAAAGCTCAAAACTGTCGCTCCCACAGCAAAATGAAGTTAAAAGAAATTGCAGCCAAATATGTTTTCTTTCTAATAGTTTAAAAAAAGATAGCATGTAGAAAAAATTACGGAATTTATAGCGTTTGAACAAAATACAAGCAACTTATATATGAAAAACTACTTCAGTAAGACAAGGCAAGAAGACTGTGGATGTCGCCTGCTGACCGGCCCGCTGCTCTCTTTTTTCGACTTGGTTCATGGCTTGTATCTTGCGGGGGTTACGACTGTGGCCATAGTTTGGTTATGCATTTGTTCTTAATATTTATTTTATAAGATATTCTAATATATCAAATCCTTCTAGGTTGAGATTACAGCAGCAATGAAACGTTTCGATCTAAAATTAAACTTTGTACCATATAAAATTGCTATACAAAAATTGGCAGGCATTCACTTTTGGGTGGAAAAGTCGTTTTTTTGGATCACGAAAAAGCTGAACTGAAATGAATGTCAAATTAAATCAGCATTTATTCAAAAAACCCCTGCTTAAAGCAACGTACAACGTTGGGTACTAAGACAATATACAGCTTAAAATAGATACGATTAACATACTCAGCAAAATAAACAATAAACAATAAATATTTAAAACAATGATATTGTTACTTGCAATAGAAAGAGCAAACTGGTGACATCTACTGGCAGTGGAGAGTAAACAACTTCAGGTTCGGAGAATCGATGATAGAATCTTCGTGAAGGTTCAAGAATAGATTGAATAGAATAGTTAAGAGGATTCTCGAATAGAACACTCCAGACTAATCTGGAGAGTTTCTAGGGTAAAAATATAACAGTTGTCACCGCCAAGAAAAGAGTCTTGTTTTAGACGTTGCAGTGTTAACAAGCGAAAGTAATAAACGTGCGAAAGTGTTGTAATTATATTGTGTTAATTGAAAGTAGAGTATTAAGCAATAATTAAAGTTGAGCTGATTATTGAAAGTTTGTGAATTGTATAAGATTAGAGTGAAATAAAGAACTTGCATATTAAAAATTTAATATTGTATTTTAAATAACGGACCAAAAGCCACGCTCGCAACAACTGGTGTCAGAAGTGAAATAAATTCGCGAAATATGTATAGTGGTGGCAATTGACTTAAAAATTCAAAGTGTGATCAGTTTTGTGAAATTGTGTTAAATTTTGGTAGTTCTGGAAAATAATTTATATTCAGTTATAAGTGAATTAATAAAGTAATGGGGCGCAAAGTCGAGGAGCTTCGAATACCGGATTTGAAAGTAGAGCTAGGGAGCCGGTCATTACAAACGACAGGTGCAAAGAAAGTGCTAGTCGAGCGACTCAGACAAGCTTTGATAGAGGAAGGAAAGGATCCGGAAACATTTGTTTTTGAAGAGAACTTGGAAGAAACCGAAGCTGAAGAAGAGCCTGCGATGAAAATGGAACAGCTTTTGAGTACTTTAATGAGCAAAATGGAAGCCCGTTTTGATGAACAGAAGAATTCCAATGAGGAACAAAAGAATTCTCTCGAGGAACAAAAGAAATTTATAGAAACCCGTCTGGACGAGCAAAAGAATGCTTTTGAAGAACAAAAGAATTCTTTGAAATCCCGGTTAGATGAGCAGAAGAAATCTTTGGAAACCCGCTTGGACGAACAAAAGAGTTCTCTGGAGAATGGTCTAGAAACTCGTCTAGAGGATCAGAAAAATTTTCTAAAAAGTTCTTTAGAAGAACAAAATTTGAAAATTGAAGGAATTGAGCACGAATTTCAACAAAAGGTTTCGGAAGTTTAACAAAATGTCACCGAGCAACTTGAAAACGTTACAGCAGATCTGGAAAGATTAAAGCATCGTCAGCCTCTAAACGTGGCAGCTGAAATATCTAGTGCAGGTAGAATGAAGCCTCCAATATTTGATGGACAAAATTCGTGGCATATCTTCAAGAGACAATTTGAGGCAGCTTCAGAGGTAAACGGATGGGGTAATGAAGACAGAGCTATAGCTCTGGTGTTAGCACTTCGAGGTCCTGCGTCAGAACTCTTACAAACTGTACCGATTGAAAAGCAACGGGATTACACTTCATTAGTACAGGCGATAGAATTACGTTACGGAGATGAACACATGCAGCAAGTATATCGCCTACAGTTGCGCAACAGGATTCAAAAATATGGCCAATCACTACAACAACTGCAGGCAGATGTAGAAAGATTAGCGCATCTTTCATACTCCAGCGTGAATGCGGATTTTCTCAATGAAGTGGCGACGGAGGCATTTGTGAATGGTATTGCAGATCAAAATTTACAACAATCGTTAAGACTAACAGGAAAGAAATCAACAGCAGAAGCACTAGCCTATGCATTAGCATATGAATCCGCCAGACAAGCTTCATGGAGTGCAGTACGAGTAAGAGAAATTTCAGTGGAAGAATGTACTTGTAACAGAGTGCAATCATCACAGAGCACGCCTTCACGCGGTGTCCTTCGATGCTGGAATTGGAATAGAACAGGGCACCTTCAAAGAGGCTGCAGAAAACGTCGACGATTGGAATCACCTGGGAACAAGCTATTCGTGGAGAGACTAGATATCAAGCAGCGACTAGTCGCATCAGCTCTCCTGTTGAGCAGTCGGAAAACTAGTAAAAACCAACTTTGTGGGGCAGAAGTTGGTTGGTGGAATCGACAGCCCTGAAGTCATCATTCAAGTAGGTCAGTTACAGAGAAATAATAGCAGTCTTGTTATATATGGAAATGTAGGTAAAATCGACTGCGCAGTCACTATCGATACTGGAGCTTCAAGATCAATTATTAGAGCAGATCTTGTTAAGAAAAAATGGCTGCACAACACCACCAAATATCTACTAAGAACAGCAACTGGAGCAGCAGCACAGGTGTTTGGAGAAATAGCTTTAGATGTTCAACTAGGTGAGCTACTCTTTCCTCACACATTCCTGATTTCAGAGATAATGGATGAATGCGTCCGTGGAATAGACTTCATGACCACATACAAAATCTGGATGTCGGAGAGCGGATTCTCAAATATGGGAACATAGAAATTCCTATGAAACTAGGAGAAGGAGCAGATCATCCTGCGAAAGTAAGGACGATGGTCTGCGAAAATATTACTCTTTCGCCATGCTCCGAGACACTAGTATCTATCTGGTGGAGCCTAACCCCACAAAAGTTGCAGCGAGCATCATTGTTGGCACGACTTTAGTGAAGGCAGAAAGTGCAAGATTAATACCAGTCAGAGTGCTTAACACATCCGAAAATGAAGTACAACTAAAAGAAGGTGCTATAATTGGAAATTGTGAACCCGTTTATCAAATCGTCAATTTGGATAATGGTAATAATGTCAAGGAGACAAAAACTATACCAGCTACTCCCCAACAGGTTCAGAAACTTCTTTCGTCCAGTGCCTTAAGTGAACAACAACACAACGATACCAAAGAGGTGATCGATGAATTTTCGGAATTATTTGCAATGAATGATGATGACTATGGTAAAACAAATCTTGTCCAGCATCGGATCGATACAGGAGATTCCAAGCCCATTCGACAGACACCACGAAGATTGCCATTAGCCAAACAACCAGAAGTGTCAGACATGATGAACTCCATGAAGAAACAAGGAATAATAGAGGAATCTAACAGCCCTTGGACATCGCCGGTTGTTCTGGTTAGAAAAAAGGATGGCAGCACCCGATTCTGTGTAAACTACCGCCAACTAAATAACGTGGCGAGAAAAGATAGCTATCCATTACCAAGGATTGATGACACGTTGGATACCCTTTCCGGAGCACAATGGTTTTCCACGCTGGATTTAAAGAGTGGTTACTGGCAAGTGGAAATACATCCCGAGGACCGACAGAAAACTTCTTTCTCAGTTGGCAGTGGCTTGTGGCAATTCAAAGTAATGCCATTCGGGTTATGTAATGCTCCAGCCACATTCGAACGACTAATGGTATGTGTTCTACGCGGTTTAACCTGGAAAACATGTCTTGTCTACTTGAATGACATAATAGTAATCGGAAGGACATTCAAGGAACATAAAAACAACTTACGGGACGTACTTCAAAGACTCAAAGATGCAAAATTGAAGCTCAGTGCGAGTAAATGTGCTCTATTCAAAAATGAAGTTAAATATTTAGGGCACATAGTTTCATCACAAGGAGTAAGAAGCGATCCAGAGAAGATAGAAGCCGTCAAAAATTGGCCAGTTCCAAAGGACAAACATCAATTACGGAGTTTTCTTGGTTTAGCTACCTACCACAGGCGATTCGTGAAAGGTTTTGCAGATATAGCAAGAAGTCTACATCAACTTACAGAAAAGGGAAGGCCGTTCATATGGTCGGATAAATGCAACGAAAGTTTTGAAAATTTGAAGCAACAGCTCTGTGAAGCTCCAGTACTTCACTATCCAAAGCTGGGAAAACATTTATATTAGACACGGATGCCAGCAATGAAAGTATTGGTGCAGTGCTTTCGCAGGAGGAGAATGGTCAAGAAGTTCCAGTAGCTTACTATAGCAAAGCACTTTCAAAATCAGAGAAAAATTATTGTGCTACAAGCAAAGAGCTACTTGCCATTGTAAGTTCAACAAAACATTTTCATAAATATCTCTACTGGCAGAAATTCATCCTTCGCACCGACCATGCAGCACTCAAATGGCTTCTGCAGTTTAAGAACCCTGAGGGACAAGTGGCGAGATGGATAGAGCGACTCCAGTCTTATGATTTTGAAATCCAACACCGAAGAGGTCGTATCCATGGAAATGCAGACGCCCTTTCACGACGTCCATGTAAACTTGAATGCAAACATTGCGCCCGGGTGGAAGAAAAAGAAACAACTGCAACTATACAGTAGGTAACAGTGGAACCATCTACAGGTTGGGACAACGAGGGCCTGAGAACAGCACAACGAGAAGATCCGGACATTTCACCTATTCTCGCTTGGAAAGAAGACATGGAAAACCAGACTGGAAGGATATTTCTGAACGGAACGAGAAGCTCAAAAGTTACTGGGCTTAATGGAACTCTCTTCATGTTGAATGTGGTATATTAAAACGCAAATGGGAAGCACCTAACGGCGAATCATTCCGAATGCAGATAGTCGTGCCATCATCAAACGTCAAAGATGTTCTAGAAGAAATGCACGGTGGAACCTCTGGAGGACATTTGGGAGTGAACAAAACAATTTCCAAAATACGGGAAAGGTTTTATTGGCTACATATGCGAGAAGACGTGGAGGAGTGGTGCCGCAGATGCATGTGTCTGTACTGCTTGCAAAGGGCCGCAACACAGAAGCAGAGGAGAAATGCATAAGTATAATGTCGGAGCCCCCTTTGAAAGGATAGCTGTAGACATCGCTGGACCTTTTCCTGAAACGGATGGCGGTAACCGTTATATATTAGTTGCCATTGACTATTTCAGTAAATGGACTGAAGCTTATGCAATCCCTAATCAAGAGGCAACCACAGTTGCGGAACAAATAATAACGAATTGGGTCAGTAGGTTTGGTGTGCCTCACGAACTTCATTCGGACCAAGGACGGAACTTCGAATCGCGAACTTTCCAGGAGATGTGTAAAATGTTGGGAATAAGAAAAACCAGAACAACTCCTCTACAACCACAATCTGATGGCATGGTAGAGCGATTCAACAGAACATTAATCGAGCATCTTAAGAAAGTAGTTGACTATCATCAACGCGTTTGGGATCGGCATATTCCTATATTCCTAATGGCTTATAGATCAGCCATTCATAACACTACCGGACAAACCCCAGCTAAGGTCATATTCGGAAGGGAGATGCGTTTACCTAGCGACCTCAAATTTGGTACCCCCAGAGGTGAAGAAAAGTTACCACAAGACTACGTATCGGAGCTCAAACAACAATTAGCTGATGTGCACGAGGCCACGAGAACGAAATTAGCAGCAAATACTGATCGGATGAAGACCCGCTATGACTTACGTGCTAATTCCGCAGGATTTATCGAAGGTAATCTTTTTTGGCTGTACAATCCGAAGCGACATAAGGGACGTTCTCCAAAACTACAACAACAATGGGAGGGACCGTATTCGGTAGTAACTAGAATTAATGGCGTGGTATACAGGATTCAGCGTGGCACAAGAGGCAAGCGTAAAATTGTTCATTTGGGCCGCTTGTGTCAGTACTATGAGCATCAAGACCGTGGACCACCTGTTGTTCGGGACGAGCAAATTTAAGAAGGGGGCAGTGTTACGTGCAATAGAAAGAGCAAACTGGTGACATCTACTGGCAATGGAGAGTAAACAACTTCAGGTTCGGAGAATCGATGATAGAATCTTCGTGAAGGTTCAAGAATAGATTGAATAGAATAGTTAAGAGGATTCTCGAATAGAACAATCCAGACTAATCTGGAGAGTTTCTAGGGTAAAAATATAACAGTTGTCACCGCCAAGAAAAGAGTCTTGTCTTAGACGTTGCAGTGTTAACAAGCGAACGTAATAAACGTGCGAAAGTGTTGTAATTATATTGCGATAATTGAAAGTACAGTATTAAGCGATAATTAAAGTTGAGTTGATTAATTGAAAGTTTGTGAATTGTTTAAGTTTAGAGTGAAATAAAGAACTTGCATATTAAAAATTTAATATTGTGTTTTAAATAACGAACCAAAAGCCACGCTCGCAACAATATATTAAACAGAAGGAGGCAAATTGCCATGAAACAGATCAAAAATAGCTCAAAAAGTTCATAGTACCTAATTTCATAGTTTAATTATTTATTGTAGAAATATTTATAGAAGTATTTACTTTCGCTTCAGTAACAACCTTTAACTTGAATGTTGAAAAAATTCAAGATGTGTCGTGGTTGGATGCTGAGACAATGTTTGCTTGGGCTAAAAAAAGTTGCTTTTACTTCCATAACAGACAGGGTGTGGAAATTTATTGTGTTAAACTTTTATATCGTGCAAATAAGTTAGAATTTTTGTGTATCACTTTGCTAGCAGCTGGAAGCCCTGAAGGCTATTTATCTTGGTTCGATGTTTCTATTGGTTGGTCATTATTATTCAAAATTTTTTGGAATTTGGATAATGCGACAAATTCCAAGAAATGGTGTGATATGGTGCACCAATAATTGCATTAGCAGTAGATTCAAAAGGCATGAACTTGATAACTGGGGGAATAGAAGTTAAAGTTTGATACATAAGCTGTGTTCCTTTGTTTCCGCAGAACAAAGGATACACAAAAGAACGTCTCATACATTTTCATAGAAGATTTACACGAAGCGAACAGCACAAATTGTTCGCTTCAATCGACAGAACATGTTCTCCAGTATATGGGAGTCCTAGAACAAGATACACAAAAGAACACAGCTATAGAAAACTTAACGGACCAACAATACAATATAGTAGAAAAATGCCTGCCAATAAAACTGATATTTCACAAAGAGGTGTACTGGCAATTTCAATGGGCAATGTATGTGAAATGTACTTAAATGAGACGACATACTAACAACAGAAAACAGGCGAATTTATACACTCAATAAGGTTTTGCCCGTTTGAACATGTTTTGTCTATCCAGAACACGGTTACACATAAGGTTTGGTGCCGGGTTCAGGTGAACCTAATTACGATGCTCTTGAGGCCAATCCTATGCAAACGAAGAAACAACGTCCCAGTTGGAGAATATTCCAGCCGACCTTATTGCTTTCGATCCTAATGAAATCGCTGGGGTTGTTTTTGAAACATTTCAAAACAAGCTTGAAATGAAGATAAGCTTATACCTTTATATTTTTTTTTGTTTTTGTTTTTTATTTTTATGAATTCTTTAATAATATATTACATTTCATTTATTGAGACTGCAAAATCCAATGTACTTCAGATTACTAAAAACAAAAGCATAGTTAACAAATTAACTTGGCCGACTTTAAAGTATGTCTGGGTACTTAGACTAAGGGTGAAATTGCTGTTATACAATTTGAATAGTGGTGTACTTTTGTACTTTTGCGGTTTGATATTACAATATCACAAAATTTTTTCGAATACACTTGCTCCGGGTGTATACTAATCTTAGCCTGTACTGGCCTTAACCTACTAACTTAAGAACTAGATAACAATTAATTTTTTTATTATTATTAAAAACGTCACAAGAACCCAATTTTTCTTGGACTTGTAAGTACATACAAATAAAAACTTGAAATGAAGTAAAAAAAAACAAGCTCTTTATATTTACTTAACAGAGGTTTTTCAAGCTTGGTTCAATTGGTGATTTAGTTTATCAACTAAGGTGCGAGAGGTTGGCTAAACGGGATCTTGAATAGATTGTTGCCATCATTTAGGAACTGGTCCAGTTGTGTGCCGCTGTTGGGATCATTGATCTTAGTGTATCCATGGCTGATGTTACCTTTAAGGATATCCGCATAAGTCTTAGAGGAATTTACAATGGGTGCTACTTGGTTTTTAACAGAATCGATTCTGTAATTAGCTTTTTCTCTGATCTTGGCTTTTAGATCGGCTTTTTTGCTTTGTACTTTTGAAATTCCAGGCAGAGCGTATAGCTAGTAGGATGCTCGATTAACTGGCAATTTGTGCATTTAGGAGATGGCCTATTAGGTTTCACTTTCGAGATGTAGACAGAGTCATGTTTGTCTCCACAAAAGACACATCTGGGATGATAGGCGCAGAAATCGCCGATGAGACCAATTCTCTGACACCTAATGCATCTTCCAATTTTCTTTTGTGCCGTCTTTTTTTCCCAACAGATTCTGGTTAGAAGAATATCCCTAATTATAGTTAGTTTTTTGATGTCCTTCTCAGTTTCGGTTAGGACGGTGGATATGTTAAGGAGGATTTCCGACTTTCTAGAGCTAGGAGTCGAAACGCGAACAATGTTTGTGGTTTAATAACAGGAATTTGGTCTTTTATATCCCGAAGGACATCAGCGACAGGCGTATCGCCGCCCAGACCTTTGATTAATATTGAGGGGTTTCTCGACTCTTTGGGAGTAAATGAAAAGGCTTCTATTGCAGATTCTCTGAAGGTTTCGACCAGATTTCTGTGCAGTGAGACATTGTTTACGACAATTGTTGTCTTTAACTACTCTAGCGAATTTGATGTAAAAATCAGTGGCGTCAATTCGGTTAGCTTTGGCTTTTATAATCTGGGTAAGTAACTTTGTGTTTACACCAAGAATAAAAATATGCGGACAGAAATTTATTTTGTTAGTATGCTTATTTTACATGGTTGGGCTCCTTCCAGTAATACTATGTTGGCTCCTACTTATATAACTCTTGTTAGATCTATAATTAGTGTTAGTCTGAGTATCACCTTTTGCTTCCGTTCTTATTTCCTGGACATAAGCTAGTATGGCATATCGATTTGCGATTTAGACAGCCGGGGATCTGCTCAGGTGTTGTTCCTGCACTTATTTCTTCTGCGGGCAGTATGGGTAGTTACGTCTACGGGCTTCCGGAGATAACTTTTAATGAAAGATTCTGTACTATTAGCCGGAGCTGTATTTCCTGGACCGGAGTCTGGATTATGATTTGATGAGAATGTAAATGTTAATTTTGAGTCCCCTGGGGGGAGTTTTGCATCATTTGACTGTTACTGTGGGATACAGCGGTATCGGTAGATCTACGTGTGTGGCTATCGTTGCCGCTAGATATGGCGGTACTTTTATCTGGCAGGTTGTTGGTGTAGTAATCCTCAAAGTCGCGTAGAGAAAATTAATTTTCTCTTTCTAAAGAGATCCGGTGGCGATAAGGTTTAAGGAATTGAGTGATATACGTATATACGGTATATATAGATATGTATGCATATCTGAGAATGGAACGTTGCCTGATAATAAAATGCATTTATGCTTAATTGCCTTTTATTATAACAAGTAAAAAAGCTAGAATTGGTCTAGGACCAATTTTTATCATACCCTAGATGAATGTCCTTATGAAATGACGTATTGTCACCCTTCTGTGCAAGTTTGATTTTTGAAGTGGTTTTTCGCATATATTTTTAGAACGGTTTGTCGGACAGAAAAAATCATTATAACCAATTTTATAGGATTTCGTATTCTGAAGAAATTTTTAGTGCAATAAAAATGTCTTGGACTGATCGTTTTCAAAGTATACGTAAAAAACCTAAATTTTTATATGGCAACACCAAGAAGGAGTTGCCCGATTTAGTTCATTTTTGAAATTTTATTTGCTAGTATAATGAAAACACCATGTACCAAATTTCAGCTCTCTACGTCGACGTGTTCTCAGGCAGTGTCCAAATATATAGCGGAAAACGAAATTTTTGTATGGCAACCCCACGAAGGAGGTGCCCGATTTATTTCATTTTCGAACTTAATTATACTTTTTTTAAAGCCCGTATACAAAATTTCAGCTCTCTAAGTATACGCGTTCTCGACTTATCGTGCGCACAGACGGACGGACATGCAAAAAACAAAATAACTTTTAATTTTATGTTTGGGTGTCCAATCCATTTTGCTCTACCATCATTATTTCGAGGTGTTACAAACGGAATGACAAACTTAGTATACCCCTATAGATTTCATCTAGGGTATAATAAGGGAGTATAAATTTTGAATGTAACTTTAAGTTTGAATGAAATGATTTAATTTTCTGTTTTCACGGTTACATCTGTGATACATGAATATATTGTATAGGATTAATGAACTGACCTTATTGTTGTGATTCGGGGCATTGGACACTTGAGTCGCAACAGTATAGATGAACTAAGCAAGCAAATGTTTACATCGTTTATAATTATGGATCTTCTGTATCTGTGTAGGATGAGGTTCATCACATTACAGAAGTTGTCATCCGGGTGCTCTGATGGTCTATATTATATTTTTGTTGTCTAAATAAATTTCCGCAATAATAGTATTATACTGAGTATACTGGTCACACTTAAATGATATTTCAATTTTTTATTAATCAGAATGACTGTGCCTCTTTGTCCTAGTTCGTTATATACAAGCTAGACGTGTTTTGTTTTGTTTTGTCTATCCTATCATTTTATTATAGTTAATATATTATTTTGAAATAATGTTTTATATTTGACTAAATAAGCTGAATACCGCAATAATTATTATCTTCTCACAGTTTGATGAGGTCTACAACGAATTTCCCGATGAAATTAGAATTCATGCAAACAGAAATACTCTACCGCGAATCTCTGTTAATTGCCAATGCTAATATTTCTACGCTACAATTAAAGCATAAATGATATATTGTATTCAATTGAAATTAGCTAATTAATGTGAAAGAAACTTATCCAGTTTAGTTTGAATAAGTAAAAAAGCTAGAATTGGTCTAACGAAAGACAAATTCTTATGATAATCCAGATGAATGTTCGTTTATGATTTCGTATGGTCACCCATCTGCGCAAATTTGATTTTTGAAATGGTTTTTGAATATAACTCTAGAACGGTTCGTCCAACAGCAAAAATGATTATAAGAAATTTTATAGAATTTTATATTCTGAAGAACTTTTCAGTACATTAAAACCGTATAGGGCTGATTTCTGAAGCTCTAGACCTTTTTGCACGTAATATACCTGAAAATTTCGTGACTGACGTACGCTAGAAATATTTTATGTTCTATGCTGAATGGTAAAAGCCACCAACCGGAACTATTCAGGAGAACTTGCAAGGACTTACCTTACCATCAATTTTTTTCTGAAAATGCTTTTAGGAACAAGTAAAAAAGCTAGAATTGGTTTAAGACCAATTCTTATGATACATTAGATCAGTGGTTTCCAAACTTTAAGTTATTGCGCCCCCCTTTAAAATAATCTAGTCTTGGCGCCTCCCCCGCCCCTTATTTCAGAAAATAATACAGACATATTTTTAAGTGGAAAAAAATATATTAATACAAAATGAAAAAAGAACGTAATTGATAGAATAATAACAAAGTTTTATTATATGTATTCATTTGTTTATTTTTAAATTAATTTGTTTTTAATGTGATGGATGTGCTTGTTTATTAGCACAAAGTTTATCAAATCTAGGTGTCATTGAAGAGAGTGCAACTCGTAGCTCTTTTTCAATTATTAAACGGGCCCGATATTTGGATTTCATTGCAGCTAATGCAGAAAATCCCGTTTCACATAAATATGATGTTACAAATGGCAGAAGTACTTTTATTGCTTTACTTGACAAAGTGTGGTATTCTTCACTTCGATTTAACCAAAACTGAACTAGGGTTTCATTCTGAAATTTTTGTTTCAATAAAGTATCGCATGATAACTCTATCAATTTTTCAGTAGTTGACAATTCAAATTCATCATCTTGTTCATCGACAAATGGATTCTGTATCCACGTGAACTTTGTAAAGTCAAGATCTTCGAAATAATGCGAAAAGTGTATTAGCAAACCATCCAAGTGTTCAGTAAATATATTTTTGTTTGTTTCAATATTAACTCTGGAACAGAAATCATTTAAAAGTGGAAACATGTCGAACTTATTTTTTTTTTTAAATTTGATTTCCATAGCTCCAATTTTTTTATGAATGCTTTCACTTTGTCTTTTTGAATCAGTGAATGCATTTGCGGTCCTTGCATTGATTTATTTAAAATACTCAATTTCCCAAAAATTTCAACCAAATAGGCAAGTTTAACAATAAAGTTATCATCCCTAAAATAATGTGCCTCTTCATTATGATTTTCATCAAGAAAAATCGCAATTTCGTATAGGTATATTTAGCTTCCATATCTTCACACAGTTTTGCAAACAACCTAACTTTTAAAGGACTGTTTTTTATATAGTTTACAACTTTCGTAACCTTTGTAAAAATGTTGTTAAGTTCCTCGCTCATATTTTTTGACACAAGAGCTGCTCTGTGAAGCATGCAGTGAGTCCAGATAACTTCAGGAGCTTTCTTTTTAACTAATGCTTGAAGACCTGCCTTATGTCCTGACATTGACTGTGCTCCATCAGTACATAGTCCAATGCAATTATTCCAGTTTATGTCCTTTTCATAAAAAAAAAGTGTCAATTATATTAAAAATTTCATTAGATGTGGCTTTTCCAATAATGGGGTTACAAAATAATATATCTTCCATTATATTGATTTCGGAAACATATCGAACATATGCAATTAAATGAGCATCTTTTGCTACATCAGTTGCCTCATCTACTTGTATGGCAAATTTCGAAGTACGCAGCCGAGAAATTAACTGATCGCAAAGATCTTCAGATATATCATCGATTCTTCTGCCAACTGTATTATCAGCAAGCGGTATCTGTTGCAACTGTTTCGCATATGATTCGCCGAACATTATTTTAACCATATCAATAGCTGCTGGCAAAACTAGAGTTTCTCCTATTGTGTGTGGTTTTTTACTTTTCGCGATTCTATAAGAAACGTGGTATGACGCTAATAATGCATTTGAAGGAACCGAAACAATTTTTTTGAACATGTGCTTTTGATTATTGAATTCATCTAATTTTCTTTGAAAAAATTCTTTAGGCTTACCAACATATTCAGAATGTATAGTTTTAAGGTGCCGTTCTACTTTGCCTGGTCTCATACTATCTGCTGCCAAAGCTTTTGTACAAAACAAACACATTGGTTTTTCCAAACCATTAACAATAGCACTTGTGAATCCTAATGATAAATAGGATGAATCATATTTTCTTGTCTTGGGAGTTCTATCTCCTTGTTCCCTGTTGCTTGTATTTCCACCTTCATTATTAGAGGATCTTCTCTTGTAACCAGCCAAAAATTTATCCATTCTCCTAAAAATATTAGAATTAAGTTTATATTAAAAAAAATACAATTTCTAAAGTACTTACGATTTTTATCAGTAAGTAATCACGCCAAAAAAAAAAAAAAAAGCACAATCGCACACCGCTGAAACACTTACACTTTAGCTCTACGAGTGACGTGTGAATTTGTGGTTATTCTTTTGATGGCTACTGAGACTAGAAGTTATAACGGTCAATCCATAACCTGTGCACTTTCAAACTGCAATCCTGTTGTGTTATGTAAACAACGGATTTCCATGGGTACCTATCTTATATTTATATAATATACTATATTACATATACATATATACAGTGAATAAATTCTGCCGAAAAATTTTCTGTAAATTTCTAAGAAAAAAAATTGTGGTCTTCCCTTCATCAGGTCGAAGCAACGTTGATTTTAAATTGGAGGGAGGCATTGCTGGCTTACCCTTCTCTGTTTTCTTTTCTGAATTTTTGCAAGCCAAAACAAATTACCCCCGTCAGCTCGCCCGCGACAACTCTATTGCTTGAAAAATTTTGAGAATGGAGAATTTACTTTTGATATGCCTAGTCTGTATGTGATATGTTTCTTTGCTATTATATATAAAGCTTAACAAATATAATGTTAGCTACAAAAGTTTATTTATATCTATATATTTTTATTTATGTTATTTTAGGAAAATACATTTCTGATAACCTTTCGCGCCTCCTTCGCGCCTCCTTCGCGCCGCCCTTTGCACTAATCCGCGCCTCCCCCCAGTTTGGAAATCTCTGCATTAGATGAATACTCGTATATAATTTCGTATGGTCACCCTTCTGTGCAAGTTTGATTTTTGAAGTGGTGAAAAATTTCAGCTCTCTAAGTACACGCGTTCTCGAGTTATCGTGAGGATAAACAGACCGACGGACAGATGGAAATGCAAAAATCAAAATAACTTTTAGTTTTATGCATGGGTGTCTAATCCATTTTGCTCTACCATTATTATTTCTAGGTGCTACAAACGGAATAACAAACTTTGTATACCCTATGATTTCATCTAGGGTATAAAAAGGCTCATCGAAAGTAGAATTTCGATGGCACGTACTGTGTTAGCAGTCAAGCGGTTAATACGTGCCTTAACATTACTCTGTTGCCTTAGAATATTAAATTACTTTTCAGTAATCTACGAGTGTTAACATCCAGCCGATTGAATACTGAATTTAGTCAATTGCTAAACTTTCTTTTTGTATACAAATTTATACATATAAGCTAATCTTGCTTAGAACTTCTCGACAGTAAATATAAAACTTTTCCACAGAACAACTTGGGAAAAACAATAGATCTACATAAGTTACTTTCCAAGTCGTTATAAAAGAAAACAAACGGCAAACCTTATCTTCAATATGATTTCTCATTAAAATACAATATGTATAGTATGCATATCTAGATACCGGACATTAAATTCTACACGTTGAAGACTGAAACTATCGTCTTCACCGAAAAGGTTTTTCAGTAGATTTTTCGCAATATGTGCAACTGCATGCAAACCGCTTCCAGGAGATTAAATCGCATATTCAAGCCATCGACTCACGAAATTTTGCTATATGGTTGCGAGTCATGGAAGGTTACCCAATTCGTAACACGCCGATTGCATGTTACGTAACTATAGTGAGTGATGGACATCGGACGTAAAGTCCAGACTGTCAGCAGGAGCTGACAGATCACTTGACGGACAGCGTTCACTGCAGGGCGGCAAGCTAGCTCGCTTCGGCTCATTGGCGGAGAGTGTGGGGAGGTTCCACGAAAAACCTGCCGCTGCCGTCAGCCATAATCAAAAAAAATTCGTGCCTACTAAACAAAAGCCAGCACACATTCGATCCTGAAGGGACACTTACGTCACCTACCTATATACAATCGAAGGCGCAGATGTTTTGCCTTCTTTGCCGGTCCCATCCTCCCATCTGACTCTGAGGGGCATATTTATTCAGAGTCCCTAATTGACCTGTAGAGAGAGAAAGACTAGGCGAGCCTAGACGACCATCATACGAGAGGGCTCCAGGAAAGTAAGAGGAGAAATTAAAACTCTTAACGGTTCATGTTCACGTTATAATTACTGATAGGTAGTACTTCATTGACCAGCAAAGCCACATACGTATATGTACAAGTATATCACTAGTTCAAAGGTATATACCGGTAAGCGTATAAGAAATTAGAGCCACATAAATATAAATATAATATTAAATCAGAAGTACTATTATTTCAAGGTACATACATGTAAATATATCAAAAACTTGAGCGATATATATATATATATAGTATTAAATCAAAAGTACCATTATTTCAAGGTACATACATGTAAATATATCAAAAACTTGATACATATATATACATATATAGTATTAAATCGAAATTATATAGATACATGAAAAATTTTACTAAAACAAAATATCTACATATGCAAGTCGCTCCAGAAGCCAAAGTGTATACGTATGTCAAAAAAAGATGTGCAATGTATATCAAGAATACTCACGGTTAAAAAATCCACGGCATGATGAAGCGCTTCAGCATCCGGCATCTAGTTAAAAGAATGAAATTAAAATTCATTGGCTTCGACTTGCTGTCTCAGTATGCGCTATCACAATTTTTCTTATGAGTCCGAGTAAAACTGGCCGGCGGCACTCGTATTTACGCAACACCCCTACATGACACGTGAACGCATTAATTCAAATTACAAAGTCCAAACATTCGCATCGCACGGAATGAACAATCAATCAGACGACGTACATTACTTCAAAAACTGTCATAACTACTACTACTAAACTGCTATTGTTTGTTACTTATTGTTAGCGAGAATATGTTGCGCGCCCGTCCTTGTCTTCTTAACACGCTTATTATATATATTTAATTATAACCTTAAGGCTACCACTACCAAAAAAATATACAGGTAAGTATAAACTTATGTATGGTTTGAAAAAAATGCTTGTTAGCCTGCAGTGAAAACGATTTAAGTAAAAATTATAGAAACATTTTGACATAGTTAGAAAAAACAAGACCAATTCTTATGATACCCTAGATGAATGCCCGTATTAAATTTCGTATGGTCACCGATCTATTCAAGTATTGATTTTGAAGTTGTTTTTCGCATATATTTCTAGAACAGTTTGTCGCACAGAAAAAATGGTAATAACCAATTTTATAGGATTTCGTATTCTGCAGAAGTGTTTATTACAATAAAATGGTCTTGGACTGATCGTTTTCAAAGTATACGTAATAACCGAAATTTTTATATGGCAACACCAAGAAGGAGTTGCCCGATTTAGTCCATTTTTGACATTTTATTTGCTAATGTTGTAAAAACATCATGTACGAAATTTCAGCTCTCTATGTCGATGCGTTCTCAGGCAGTGTCCAAAATATAGCGGAAAATGAAATTTTTATATGGCAACCCCACGAAGGAGTTGCCCGATTTGTCTCATTTTCGAAGTTAATTTTACTGTATTTTTTTTAAAGTCCGTGTACAAAATTTCAGCTCTTTAAGTATACGCGTTCTCGAGTTATCGTGCGCACGGACGGACGGACGGACATGCAAAAATCGAAATAACTTTTAATATTATGAATGGGTGTCCAATCCATTTTGCTCTACCATCATTATTTCGAGGTGTTACAAACGGAATGACAAACTTAGTATACCCCTATGATTTCATCTAGGGTATAAAAATACAAAAAGAAGAAAGAACTCGTTCTATCTTGAATACTGGGACTGCACCGAAATCAAGTTTCATCGAAAACACTCTACTTAAATCCTAGCACTTCTCTGATTAAGGTCTTTCATTTAGAACCAAGAATTCTTTGAATATTAGTGTACAGCATGGGCTGATTCTGAGCAAGGATCTTCCCATTTGGTATGCTTCTCTGGAACCAAGTGAATTATTTGTACATGAATGGCCTGCTGTTTTCCTTATTTCGGGGGTATTGAGCACAGACGATATTCCACCTCATCTCCAGGCATTCGCATGTATTCTCCTTCGATATCGGAACTGTGTATTAAAATGTGGAATACAATTCTAATAATCTTCCTTCAATTTATCTTTCTGTTTAGAAAGTAAAATGGTTTTTATTTTAAGTTTTAAATGTATCCAGTTGAATAAATTTACATAAATATTAAACTTTATATTTTTTACTTTTTAAGAAACGCGTCATGCGAATCGATTAACAGAGAAAATGGGGAATCTATGGTGCCGGATAGTTATACTTGTTAGTATGTCTACCGTGGTATCGGTATTGGAAACAATATGGCGGGGATGTGTATGCGACAGCGTCACTAGTGAATTTTTCATTTTTGTCATTATGTCCTTAATAAAAATTTGATAAGTTATAATACAGTGCATTAATAATTTTATACTAATCTTGTCCATGAATGAAAAAAGCAATGGTCATCATCGTCAATTTCATGTTAATGCTTTCCTTGTCACACCCCATCATGACTAGATGACAAAATCAATTTTTTTTATCTTCAAGGAAACTGAGGATCTAATAAAAGTACTGGTAAAGGATGCCACTTATGAGATAGCGAAACGATCATGGTTAAAATTGAAAAAAGATTACTTGTCTGGAGTAATTCACTTGACTTTGTGGAATTAAAGGAAACTGCAAAAGAATTATGGTCTTTGGAGGGTTTTGTTGACTTGCTACGATACAGAAAAGAGGATTATTAAAGCATTTGCAAAATTGGAACAGGTAAAGCAATAGTTAATTACTTATGTGCATGAAAAATTTCTATATTAAATTTAAAATTTCAGGAGTTAGTGATGAAGACTTACAACTCCAGAGGGAATTTTTCAATAACAGGAACAAAATCTAATTATGTCTACGATAGTTCAAATGAGCCCACGTTTGCTTTAAATGGATGCGCACGTTTAACTTACAGTCGCTTGCGATCGCACACTCACAGTCACAAGCGACCCACAACTCTCGTGTAAGAGCGTACTTCAGTTTACAGTCACTTGTGATTGCACTCTCCCAATCGCAAGCAACCGACAACTCTCGTTTAACAGCGCACGTTTAATTTACAGTCGCTTGCGTTCGCACACTTACAGTCGCAAGCGACGCACAACTCGCGTGTAAAAGCGTACTTCAGTTTACAGTCATTTGAGATCGCACTTTCGCAGTCGCAAGCGACCGACAACTCTCTTGCAACAGCGTACATTTAATTTACAGTCGCGAGCGATCAATAACTCTCGTATGAGAGCGTATGTTTAGCTTAGAGTCGCTTGCGAACGCACACTTGCAGTCATAAATCAATTGTAGGAAACCACACTAAGCGCAATTGCGTCGTAAATAGCGTAAATTTCCCTCTGGGAGCCCCGGTATGGAAGGAGAAAACTGTCAACACATTTTTCTTCTAAATGATTTCTCTATTTACTATAAGTTTACCACAGAATTAATTGTTTCATGCTATATTAAACTATACCAAAGCATAAAATCGAATGAAAATGTTATAACATACATCAAGGAGTTTTTTCGTTGTTTATATTTAATTTCATTTATTGCAAAGGAAAAAAATTATTTCAATATATACATACATATCAGTTTATAGATATTAATAGTTTTAAAATGTTCACCTCCTGCGGCAACAATAATTAAATATTATACTTGAAATCAAAGTTTAAATAAAAAATATATATATTTATTGTGGAGCACTTGATTGGAAAATATATTAAAATTACTCCAGCATGTTGTATCTATATATGTATGTATAAAAGAAAGAAAAGAAAATTAAACCGAGTTTATAGTATTTAACTGCCATTGTATATAATTTACATAAACCAAAAGTGACTATTGTAGGAGAGTCTACAGTTTCCCAAAACCTAACGAAATTAAATTACCAAATCAAAGTCATATTTCAATGAATTAAATATTATTTAACTTCTGTTAAAATCAGATTTTCCTTAATTTTAGCGGAAATAAATTTTAATTCAATTAATCTTTATCTTTCTTTGCTTAGAAGTTATGAACTCATAAAATTTAAGAAAATATTATAATGGAGAAATTTCTCATCATTATCATTGGAATGATGATGTTTTTCTGCTTCATTTTAATGAAAATATTTCCCTTGCTTCTATAATCGATTACATAGTACACAGGCTCGAAATCAGGCACGATTTCATTAATTTTATAATAGTCTCTCATTTTTAGAGAACTTTTTTTCTCTAAGTGTAGTTGTGGTGAGGTCCTCAATTCTTGTGATGGGCAATTTTGGCATAACGAAAATTCGTCCAAGATAAACCTTTTTTTTTTCCAGATTGGGAATTGGCTTGTAAAGCAATCAAACATTGGACGCTTTCACATATTGTGTCCACTTTTTTTTCTAAAATTTTCAGGATGTCTTTTATCTCTTGAAAATCTGGGGTCGACACATCAGTTTTTTCATTTCCAGAGATGGTTGAAGAAAGTTTAATAGTTTTGAATTGAGGCTGATCTGAGTTTTCATTCAAGTGGTGCTTTGACTTCCACTTATCTTTGTTTTTCCTTTTGTTTGAAATATTTTCATCGGTGTTCTTTTTATGAATATTGATATCCTGTACAACAGTACTAGAAAAACTTACCTCTTTTTCTCTACATTTGCCGAGAAAATTCACTCTCGCTTGCTGCATTGGATTCGTTTTGAGACGAATGGAAATTTATATTAATTTTTGGGGTTGGAGATTCTGCTTCTAAGAAATTGCTACACGAAGCAGTTATTCGATCGAATTTTTCATTGAAATCTGCAGCTTGGATTTTAGAGTCTGCCGGGTGCTGACGTCTCCATAAGCGTTTTCCCAAGTCCCCTCTGTTATGTAAAAGTGGTTTCCGTTAAGTGCTGATCAGTTATTGCAAAATATATAATCCAGAAAAGTAATTGTGAGGCAATTGAATTCTTTAGGGTATCGACCTATAAGGTATCGATTATTTACTTTCGCAATAGCTGATCAACTTTAAATTTCTAAAAATACGCTAATTCCGCTGATCCTACAATATGAAGCAACAAATGCAAGTAGGTCAGTGCGAAAGCTTGAAGAAAGGTTTTTGAAAGAACTGAGGGCGAGTGATTGAATACGGGCGATTGAAGACGGACGAAAGAAGATACATCGGGCAATTGATAAAACGGAGAGGATTTAGTTTGAGATAGTAACGAGAATAGATAAAATAAGTGCATAAAGTTATAGAAAATATTAATGAATATAACAAATAAGTGAACAAAGTTGTAAAAGATAATAAATAAATGGAAAATACATGTATGAAAATAGTGAATAGAATAAAATAAGCGAACAAAATCAACTGATAAATACATGTATCATAAATTGATAAATACATTTATATAAAATTAAAGCCTTTTCGGGGGTTTTTTCTAAAACCATTCCCATCCTAAAAGAAATATACCTACCTCTACACCTCTTTCGGAGTCGCTGTTTGTAAACTTTGAATAAAACGGGGCGGAGAGCTGGTGAGACTGAATCCAGAAGAGGCAGACACATCTAGACGTGAAGTTGGGAGCTGTTGAGGGAAAGGGGGAAAGATTGATGAGCAAAGAGAACAGAGCAGGGGAGCTCAGAAGGTGGCAAGGTAGATCAAAGCACGCTCCTTGATCTGTGCCGTGGAGTGTGTTCTCCTCAGCGGCAGTAAGTCGTTTTATGTTAAATACTGTTAGTTGAATGACTTATGCTGACTAATCAACATTAAAACATCACAGAAGAACAGCATTACCTTATACAGCTTAGGAACCAATTATAACATATAACGAACGAAATTCCCGAATCGAGAAGACATCAGGATATTTTGAAAATATCTCGGGAACCATTCCATGTGGCACCTTAGGATATATCTTGAAACCTTCAGAAGATCATTTTAAACGTTAAAATAGTAATCCTGTCCGAAAATACGATGCACTTTCCTTAAAAGAACAAACTTTCCTTAAAAGAACAAACTTTCCTTAAAAGAACAAACTTTCCTTAAAAGAACAGACAATTAACCACTTATAACAAATCACGAACGAAATTCCCGAATCGAGAAAAGGTCAGGATCGTTTGAAAATATATCGGGAACCACTCCATATGGCACCTTAGGAAATATCCTGAAACCTTCAGAAGATCCTTTTAAACGTTAAAAGGGTAATCCTATCCAAAAATACGGTGGACTTTCCTTAAAAGAATAAACTTTCCTTAAAACATCAAACAATTAACCACTTATAACATATCAGGATCGAAATTCCCGAATCGAAAAAAGGTCAGGATATTTTGAAAATATCTCGGCAACCACTCCATGTGGCACCTTAGAATATATCTTGAAACCTTCAGAAGATCCTTTTAAACGTTAAAATAGTAATCTTGTCCAAAAATACGGTGGACTTTCCTTAAGAGAACAAACTTTCCTTAGAGGAACAAACAATTAACCAATTATAACATATCACGAACGAAATTCCCGAATCGAGAAAAGGTCAGGATATTTTGAAAATATCTCGGGAACCACTCCATGTGGCACCTTGGGATAGTAGTTACGATATGCCGGTTCTGCGACACCCCTCTAGCTTCCAGGATTTCACCACAGATGACGCCACCGTCGCTACGAATTTGAGTCCATATTAAATGTGGGTTTGTGTCTTGAATGTATTGGTTTATGCCTTGGATGCACCATTGTGCCTTGGATGGTTTATGTCTTGGATGCACCATTGAGTCTTGACTGGCTTATGTCTTGGATACACCATTGAGCTTTGACTGGCTTATGTCTTGGATGTATCATTTGGTCTTGACTGCGCCCTAGCGGCATTAGCCGGTACTACCTGCATGCTCCTCATGCCAATAGATTCTAGATGAGGGGTATGTGGGGGGGATAATAAATGAAATTTTCATCAGAAATCCTCTACGGGCTTTGGTTTTTGCGATATTAGCGTATTAATAATTCAAGTTATTTTAGCTCATGGAAATGGATTCTTGGCGGTGTGGGTGGGAGGGGGAACGAAATTTTCATCAGAAATCCCTTACGGGCTTTGGTTTTCGAGATATTAGCGACATTTTTTCAAACAATTAGCTAATTGCCAATTATATAATTACTAATTGGAAATTAGCAGCTTGGTTGGTCATTAGCTAATTGGCAATTAGTAATGTGGTGTGATCCGTAATTCTCATTAGCAGGAAAGTTGTAGATATCAGCATCATTCGAATTTCACAACATGACATCACCATGAACAGATTCTAGAAGATGTCAGTGAGAGTTCTGGGTGTCAAACATTAAATGTTGCGCCTAGGCTGTTTTTTTTTCTTCTATTAGCGAGTAAGTTGTAGATATCACGTATGACGTCATCATGGTTTTTGTTGTTTTCAAATGCTGCACCTAAATAAGTGTTCTTAGCGGAGAAGTTGTAGATATCAGCAACATTCGAATTTCACAACATGACATCAACTTGGATTGATGTGTTCGCAGCAAATTAATATTATTGGATGTAAGGGGGCGCTTATATTGAAAAGTCACAGTTGCTCTTTCGAGTGCAAACACCATTTCTTGAGTAAGGTTTCCTTCATATGTTTTTCACCTCGAGGGAAAGTAAGGTTCCCTAGCGGCATTAGCAGGTACTACCACCCTGTTTTCTTGCTTGACGATTTATTAGTGGGGAAGTTGTAGATATCAGAATGTGTCCTCCTGGTTTTGCTGTCTTCAAGCGCTGCGCCTAAATAAGTTTTCTTAGCGGGGAAGTTGTAGATATCATTCGAATTTCACAACATGATATCACCTTGGCTTGAGGTTTTCTTAGCAAATTATTATTATTATTGGGTCTTGGGGGGTGCGTACATTGAAAAGTCACAGTTGCTCTTTCGAGTGCAAACACAAATTCACGAGCAAGGTCCTCTGGTGGCATTAGCCGGTACTACATATGTTGTTCATCTCGCGCTTGGGGATACGAGATTACTTTGGGGATACGAGATCACTTTTAGCACTCTCCGGCATAGGGAAATAGCACATAGGATTTCGATTTTGTTTCTGGAGTTAGCCTATTTTTGAGCTCGAGTTTTGGGGATACGAGATCTCTTTAGGGATACGAGATTACTTTCAGCACTCTCCAGCATAGGGAAATAGCATAGGTTTTCGATTTTGTTTCTAGAGTTCAATTATTTTTCATCTCGGAGATCGTAGCTCTAAATATTTGTGAAGGGGTGGGAAGCTTTATTGGTGGAGGTTGCTGGTTAAGTTTTATCTGGTCTTGGAGGCTACAATTTGACCTTGAGGTGCCCCCTCATGTGTCTGGGTACTGGAGGTTGGCTGAGAGCTTTAGTGGCAATATCTGATACTATGACTAGGATTGTCTGGGGTGTGTTGGATTGGGCTACGTTACCTGTACCAAGCCTTGGGTAGAATGTGTGCGGCTTATGTGTATTAAGTAATGATGTGAAATACCCTAAGCGAATTTATATCGGGGCTGTATACTTGTCAGCTTGAGTTTGGTTTCAGTTGTTTACTTTGGTATGAGTGGCTGTGGTATGTTGGGCTGGGCTACTTGGTGGCTGAGGAAACGTTACCTAAGGCGTGGGTGGATGTGTGGAGCTGTGTATTTATGTGGATAAGAAATGTTGCGAAATTCCTTAAGTGAATTAGTGTAATTAGTATTAGTAATAATTCAAGTTAACTCTAGAATATTTTTGTTCATGCCAATAGATTTTAGAAGGTGTCAGTGGAGATCTTAGTTCTAGCGGTGGACAAAAATTTCATTAGAAATCGTCCACAGGCTATGGGTTTCGAGATATTAGCCATCTTGCCTTTTCAGGTATAATTAATATTAGTAGCTTACAAACATAAAAAACAACAACAGCGACTATAACCTAAGTTGTGGATTAAAGATTTGATGATATTAATCTGTAGGTGTCCTTTATAAACAAGATTATACCATGTGATCATATATCTAAAAATACATCAGGCGAAGCTGATTGGGGTGAATGTAGGTAGATGTTGACTTAGATAAGTAATGGAGATTAGTAAATGCCTGATTTTACTGTTCAGGTGCAATGCTTCTAATTTGATTCCTTGCATAAACAAATTCGCACAGTCCAGTAAAGTAAACAAATTCGAATAATGTAAACAAAATTCGCACAGCAGCCGAGTAAAGTAAACAAATTGAGCGATTTATGTAAGATTCCCAATTTCTTTAGCTGAAAACAACAACAACTGATATGAATCTGTAGGATATGATGTCATAGAATAGTGGAAGTTATAATTGAAAATTTCTTTTGCTGAAAAAAAAATACAACAACAACTATAACGTAAGTTGTGGATTAAAAATCTTTTAAAAACAAGAGTGATCATGCTATGATATTCGATATCTAAAAATAGATCACGGCTGCTTGGGATGTTAAGAAATATGAAGTAATGGAAATTAAAGCCGTATCAGAAAATTTTCGATGTAGGTGTGTGTGTGTGTATTGAAAAGCCTTAGGTTTTATGAAGCATTGTTTTTTTTATGAAATTTCTTTTTTGATATCAATGTAGGATGATACTAATAGAGTATGATATGTTGATTTAGATGAGTAGTGAAATTTGTATGGATACAGTAAGAGACTTTTCACCAAATTTTTAGTGGTAATGTGTGCCTGAAAGTGGTTTGAGCAGCCACATCTGAAAAAATCACATATTATGATTAAGAAAGCTTCATGATATAGATCAAAAGTGATACCTATGGATTACATAAGGAAAGTAGGTTCACTTAATCTGCAAACAAAAAATTTGCTTGAAAGCGACACCCGATGTGAGCAATAATCATTCTTGCTTCAATTATCACTCTTAAGCGACGTGTGCCGGAGAAAATATATTAAGTATAGTCTAAAATATGCATTGTAAATAAAAATTGTATTATGGTTATAATGCCATTTATTGAAATAATTTGTTTTAATTACATTATAGCTTAAATCGAAAGTTTTTTTCTTTAGTTCAGGAAAACCAAGATTTCAAAAATATAGACTGATCCTTATAAAGAATATTCCTTATGCCTTTAGACCATGATGGCTTTAGAAGATTCGTTGTGCACCATTTTCATAAATAATATCTCTCCGTCTTTACTTTTTGCGATCTTTGTTGGAATATCCTGATTTTTCGAGCTGTTGGTAGGGGACAGCCGAATCGTTTTTAGATGAAAAACTTTCTTCTTTATTTCTAGAAAGCATCGATTTCATAGATGCAGACTGAGCCTTATATGAATATTCTTTACGACTTTCGTCCGTAAGCTTTAGAAGGTTTGTAGTATCCTTAATTAGCTTGCCAACAGCGGTCTGTTTGGGTAAAGAGCAAAACATCAACTGAAAAAACAAGTTATGAAACTATTATTTATATGTATTTGACACGTGGTCTTGGAGGCAGCAATTTGTCCTTGACCTCTGACGTCACCTTAACCTTAACCGAAAGTGTCTGCTCTTGGGTAACCTTTTGAAACCAATAGTGTCGAGTCTTAGAGGCTACAATTTGACCATGATTCAGCTTCGATAAGAATATGGTAATTTTATCTTCTTAATATTAGTGTGGTGGGCCTAACGAACTTGATCTTTGATTCTAGCATTGTCTGCTCTTGGGCAACCTTTTGATATCGGATGTATATGGTCTTGGTACTAGATTCCATCTAGTCAGCAACATCACTGGGGGATTCCTCTCTGGTTGATTGTGAGAATTCTGTTTGAATATCAGACCTGTTTGAAAAGCTGTTATCAGAGCTGTTTAAAAGCTGTTAAGCTGTTATCAGACCTGTTTGAAAGCTGTTAAGCTGTTATCAAAGCTGTTCGAAAAGCTGTTAACCTGTTATCAGAGCTGTTTGAAAAGCTGTTAAGCTGTTATCATAGCTGTTTGAAAAGCTGTTAAGCTGTTATCAGACCTATTCGAAAAGCTGTTAAGCTGTTCTCAGAGCTGTTCGAAAAGCTGTTAAGCTGTTATCAGACCTGTTTTGAAAAAGTTAAATAGAACCCCCTGCGGCGTAGTTGATTATGGGAGGTCAAGGTAAAGCCCACGTGTCAACGTGCATTCTGGGTAAAAAAGGCTCAAACACCCGATTAAGAGCCCTCTGTAGTAGGTAAATGTTATTAAAGAATACCTTCAGGAGCTCTGGACTTAGTAGGGAAATTGAATAAAAAGAATAACATATACACATAAAATATCATTATTGATTTTTTATAAATTAAAAAATATTAACATTTAATTCTTAGTGTATCATTCTATTTTTGGGTTTCCTTATTTCAATATATCTAGAACTATAACAAATTCTTTATTTTCCAATAAAGTATATCTTAGACTTAAGACTTGGGCTATAATACAATTAAAACAAATTATTTCAATAAATGGAATTATAACATATGTAATACATTTTTATATTTAGAATACACTAGACTTAGATCATATACTTTCTGCGGGTGCTCCTTGTTGCTCTGATGGAATTAAGTAATGTTTCCCAATGGTAGAGTATCCGTTGTGCTATTAACGTTTAATTCTATGGTTGGGCTTCCTTAATTCAATATTAATTTTTTGTTTCTCACATTCAGGAATATGTGATGCTAATTCTTTAGCAGAATAAAAATAGAACAAACATCTATCGCATATATAAAATCTAGCGTTATGTTTTGAAGTTTGTTTCCATGCAAGCCGTGAAAGATTGTTAATCCAGCAGAAATGAAACCTGTTACTTTCATCGTCATCATCATCATCATCACCATCATCATCATCATCATCATCATCATCATCATCATCATCATCATCATCATCATCATCATCATCATCATCATCATCATCATCATCATCATCATCATCATCATCATCAGCATCATCATCATCATCATCATCATCATCATCATCATCATCATCATCATCATCATCATCATCATCATCATCATCATCATCATCATCATCATCATCATCATCATCATCATCATCATCATCATCATCATCATCATCATCATCATCATCATCATCATCATCATCATCATCATCATCATCATCATCATCATCATCATCATCATCATCATCATCATCATCATCATCATCATCATCATCATCATCATCATCATCATCATCATCATCATCATCATCATCATCATCATCATCATCATCATCATCATCATCATCATCATCATCATCATCATCATCATCATCATCATCATCATCATCATCATCATCATCATCATCATCATCATCATCATCATCATCATCATCATCATCATCATCATCATCATCATCATCATCATCATCATCATCATCATCATCATCATCATCATCATCATCATCATCATCATCATCATCATCATCATCATCATCATCATCATCATCATCATCATCATCATCATCATCATCATCATCATCATCATCATCATCCTGCTGATAGTTATTTTGTATCATTAATAGATTAACATGCCGGCTTCATCTTGTGTTTCGTTGGTCTAACTAGAACAGCGGTGAAGGAACACTCTTTCTTTAGGATGAATACGTTTATTGATATATTGTTCTGATCTTCAAATTGTTTAATCTGTTTAAGCGTCATAGGAAATGTTATTCCAGTTAAATTTAGCACAGTAGAATAATGTGCGTATGATGATGTCCTAGAGGAGTTAATATTTCCAGGGTATAGTGCTGATGTTACGGCCCAAGCGAAGCATGCTTTATCAATATTTTTTACATTAATAATTTAAAGCAATCTAATTCGGTAGAGATATATTCGAAGATCCTCGGTGCTGTTCAAATTTGTTGATATGTACTGCTAAGTATATAATGGAGGCCAATGTCCAGCCACTATCTTTTTCTCGAAACTCATCCAGCTGAGTGAGTATTGAATCCAAATTGTTAACTTTATACCACTCATTTAAATTATCAATTACATTGATTGGACCAGTTATTGCTTGTAAATATTTAATATCGTTTATAACCTCATTGTCACCGATATCCTTAACAAAATCACCACACAACTTTGTATTAACTTTAATATTGAGATGGCTTTTAAAGTATTCTTAATACGGCGTATAAATAAATCTCAAGCATCCTGTATAAATAGTGTTACAGTTAGGGTTACGGTACTTCGGTATTGTGAAGACCTCCACTGTTCTGCCTTAACGGTCTTCCTTCGCTAACGTCTTCGCCTGGCCGAGCGGGCACCAGGGCAATGAGGTTAGGTTCGCTCGTACTCGCAATGAAATTAAAATACTGTGTGTTACCTTTGAGTGTTTCCCGCCCAACACGGGACTTCAGGAATGGGGCCCGTTGGAGTGGAACTCGGGTTTCTGCTATGAGCCTTTTCGGGATGCTGTAGTATGCCCCAAAACAAATGAGGGGAACACCTTATCCGTGCGATCTGCTTGCCTTGCGTTTTTCTTTCTTCGTCCAGCTAAATTACGTTCTTCTTTCTTAAGTAAAACAACACTTCTTTCCGATTCAATTCTATTTTTGGTTTTATTTTCTTTTCGACTTTTTCTTTGATTAATTTAAACAAAACTACTATTCTCACAAACTTTTCGGTTCTTTTCACAAATTTTTATCTTTTTTTTAACAAAATCGCAAATGGCTACTTCTTCGTTCTCTCTTGGCTTACTCTCGTCTGCTTAATTTCACAAAAACTTCAAAAAATTCTGGATCTTTCTTTCAATCGCTACTCTATCGGTCTCGTCTGTCTTCCTATCTCCCGCCTAAATTAATTTTTCCGAACCCTGCTTCTACGTTTATTCTTAGTCTCAACTAACCTTATCTAGCGACATCTCTTAACAAAATCTCCTTTAGTACAGTACGGCTAGGAAACTTATTGTAATTTTAAATTAACTTTACTTTAAGATCTAATTTTACGAGATTTAAATTAATTTTGACATGATTTGACTAAGCACTAGTTGACCTTCCTTATCGGTTCTTACTTCTTCATATTTGCCAACTGGGTTTGTTTGAGAATTTACTGGGTGGCGGTTCGTTTATTGATTTTGTCGATCTATACTTGCCGATTTAATTTAGTTTTTAAGATTTTATAAGTGTCAATTTATTTACTGATTTTTACTCCACTCATCTATACTTGCAAACCTGGTGTAATTCTAAGATTTAATACGTGTAACTTCATTTACAGATTTTTAATTCATTTATCAATACTTGCAAACCTGGTGTAATTCTAAGATTTAATACGTGTAAATTCATTTAATGATTCTTATTTCATTCATCTATACTTGCAAACCTGGTGTAATTCTAAGATTTAATACGTGTAAATTCATTTACAGATTTTTATTTCCTTTGCCTATAAATGCAGATTTGGTGTAATTTTATGATTTAGTACGTGTCAATGCACTCACTGATTTTCATTTCATTTATCTATACTTGCAAATTTGGTGTAATGATGAGCTTGAACTTACTACTTGGTTTTAACTTTTCCCTGCTTCAATTCTATTTTATCCTAAAATTCCATCGCATTTCGAAGTTTTTGGGCAGCATTGTACTAATGAGCTTGGGTTGACGTTGGGTTGAGCCCTCACTTGAGTTTGAGGTTCCTACGCTTCCCGCTGTCTAACTCTGACAAATCAGCTGATCGAACTGTCAAGTCTGACTCAGTGTTTTGTGCAATACACCAATAAAAGTATTTCCAGGATGAGAAATTCAACTTCTTCATCGCGTATAATTAGTCTAAGTGATCAAATTTATTGTCCTGAATTATTAGGAAATGATTGGTCACAAAATTTAGTATGCATTGCTGTTGCGAAGAAGCTCATCTTTGGAATAATAAAATTTCCGGAAGAATCAGAATCGGATTCGGAGATTTCTCTAGCTGTTCTCCCGAAAGTTGTCATCTTCTATGCTGCTTGTGCTGATTCTATTTTACGAATATTTCGTAGTGATCCAGGGAATAGTGATACTGTTGAGCAACTCAGAGGACATTCAAGCTATGTAAATGATGTTGCCTGGGAGGCGGAAGGTGAGTTTTTTGGCATCCGTTAGTGATTTTGTTACACTATCCCCCCCTTACAAGCTTGTAGCTCCGTCCAAGCTAACTCATCTCTTGTTGGAGTTAGTAGGCTTGACACTAGTACATACCACGGATTACCGAAATAATGAAGAGAAGATAGGGAAATTAAAACCTTCAACGAAGGCTAACTCAGAAGGAGTTAGTGAGAAATTATCTGCTCATTTAAGGCAGAGGCAGGTTAAACAAGGATCGTGTCCTTATAAAAATGTTACTCAGCCACCACGGATTGTAGAAAGAATGAAGAAAAGATAGGAAAATTAAAACCTTCAACGAAGGCTAACTCAGAAGGAGTTAGTGAGAAATTATCTGCTCATTTAAGGCAGAGGCAGGTTAAACAAGGATCGTGTCCTTATAAAAATGTTACTCAGCCACCACGTGGAAAGAATGAAGAAGAGATAGGAAAATTAAAACCTTCAACGAAGGCTAACTCAGAAGGAGTTAGTGAGAAATTATCTGCTCATTTAAGGCAGAGGCAGGTTAAACAAGGATCGTGTCCTTATAAAAATGTTACTCAGCCACCAGTGGAAAGAATGAAGAAGAGATAGGACTAAGGCTTTCTCCGGCTTGATCTGTGCATGGCGACTCAGAGACACATCTCCGAAGTCACGCCGATCCTTGGTCAGAGCTCGATATCGGTCTCGGTATCGAAAATCAAAGGTGCACTCACAGCCCAGCAATCCAAAAAATCTCCCTCTGACCGCAGATCGACATTCGTTTGAGGGTGTGCGCCAAGGTCCCCAGCAGGGGTTAAAATTTCGAAGACAGTCTTTACTGTGGAATTCCTACGACAGCGCGGCCTACGTAGGGTACCATGTGGGAGGGGTTTTGACTCATTGTCAAGCAAGGGAGTGTGAAAAAGTGGACTAATTTATAAGAGGTATACCGGCCGCTAGGTTGGGTAGGTCCTAAGCGGCACATTGGTATCCTGTAGTTACCAGTTAAGCTGGCTGGATGCCTTCTTAGGGCTACCAGGACGCGTTAGTGGTTATATGGAAAGGTCGTTTCTTTCACGGTATGGTGCCAGTCTGCCGACGTGAAAGGTTCGCATCTTTCCACCTTGACACTTTTTTATTTTGAACACCACTTCGGTTACAGCGTCCGTGATCTTGTACGGCCCATCCCAGTCGCACTGCAGTTTTGGGCACCGCCCAATCATGCGTCTTGGGAAATATAACCACACAAGTTGACCTACTTGGAAACTGGACTCCTTTGACCGCAAGTCATAGTATGTCTTCATACGCCGACTAGCGGTGTTCAAGATGGCACGATTACTCTCATGAATCGCATTCAGTGTCGTAGTCAGATCGTCAAGGTAATCGCTAATCGACTTAACTTCAGTAGGTGGGCTTCCTAAGACCATCTCCAGTGGCAAACGAAGTTCTCGCCCAAAAAGGAGTTTAGCCGGTGTCTGTTTAGTGCTATCTTGCACACTCGCGACTTAAATTCTTCTTTTTAAATATTAATAAAAAAAAATTAAAATAAAAGAAATCACTTCTTCTTTTCAATAAATCTTTATTAATACAAAATTGAGTTTTTTACAAGTATTCTACTTCGCGATTTAGGGTTCTGACTTCAGCCAGACGACCGTTGGTTTACAACTAACTAATTATATCTTTTCTTAATAAAATCTAACTGTCTCTACGAAACTCTTTATCATCACTTTTCGTGAGAAAGAATTTCGTCTGAAAATATAAAAGCGAAATGTGAGATTTTTGTTTGTTCACGACTTGACTTGAAAAACAAAAATCTCATATTGCAATTCCGTACTTCGCTTCAATATTTTCCCAAGCTAATTTTTTTGTTGAGTCAGGATTAATTCCTGATGTAACTCCTCCATCCTTAAATTTTGGATTCTCCTGAATCCTTTGTTTTATCTTTACATTTATCGGTTTTTTCATGCAATAAAAATATAATGCCAAAATACATACAATTGCAATTATTAAAGTAAATGATCCTATACCATAGTAGTAAATATGTTTAGTGAATTTTAGTTCGACAATTTCTTTCAAATTTTTCTCTTGATTAAAAACAATTTCTTCAAATGATAATTCGGTACTATTTCTGGAGTTATTTTCGATTTTCGGTATTACAAACTTTTGGATAAATACATTTTGTCGATTGCTAAACTCTTTGTTATTAATTCTTATTGTACAATTGAAAAAATTTATCAAATAGCTACCTTTTAATGTTATCTTCCTTTCATCACAGCTACTATTTAGAAATCCTGACTCTAAATTATTAATTATTATAGTATTTTCTATCTCTATAATTTCATCTTTAAACTTATTGATAAATTTACAATTTCCATTTAAAACACAATTTTTACTTAGTTTTAATTCTTTCGTAGATTTTCCTTCTTCAAAAGTATAACTTTGGTTATTGATAATGACAATTATTTCTATTTCTGAATCCACTTGTCTATTTTCTGAATTTGCAATCGGTACTAACAATTTCTTATCTAATGTTATGTTATTTTTAGGAATTTTAATGGCGAATATTATTGATCCATTCATATACTTAGCTACACCTAAACGAATATTTGATAGCTTCTGAAAATTGATCTCGTAGGAATTGATTTCTTCGTCAGTGAGAATGTTTGGGTGTAATAGCCCTAGACGTGCTGATGCTATGTTGTCCTGGATATGATCTACCTCTTTTTCGACAATATCTAATTTGAATATTTGTTCTAAAGCTTGACTTTCTGCATACAGCTTAAAGTCGTTGGAATTTAGTTCATTCAATTTTTGTAAAATTTTTACTCTATCATTGTCTATTATGTTTTTTAGCATCATGAATGTCTTGTTAAAGTTGTCATTAATTTTAATTTGTTGGTTCATATTTTGGATCAAATTGTGATTATTTGAATCAATAATATTTAAATGTTCTTCAATATTTTGCCTATCTTCATCATCCATTGTACCATACAACCATTTAGCTATAGTTCCACCAAAATTAATCAGTCCTCTCTTTTGCCTATACGGTATTAGAGTTTTGATTTTGTTTTTAATTCTTTTTATGCGATTATCTAGCAACGCTTGGTATTTACTTGAGTTAAGAGTATTAAATGTAATTTCTAAATTATTGGTTATACTTAACAATTCTTCTGGATAGATTTTGTGGAGTATAATATCAAATTTATTTACTACTTCTACAGTACCTAGTTTAACCTCTGCGTATCCGGAATTTGATTCAATTTTCTCAATTATCATGGTTTGTTGTGTTGCTGTTGGTAGCATCAGAAGTATTATGGCCATGATTATCGCTTTGGTCTGTAAATTTAAATGGGCGTTTAATGTTATTTTCGTGTACATTGGACAGATTATATTTTCTAAACTTTGGCTGCTCCTTATGTCTGACGGATTTGTAATTTTTAATGAACCCGGTTTCTCTATGTTCCTCATAATCTTCTCTACTTTTATTTCTTTTGCTAATTACCTTTTCCTTAAAATTTACTAGCCTGTCATAAATAATTTTGAGATCGATTTCCTTATTTTGAACTGATATTGGTGTCGTTTTGATTGTGAAATGATAAGACCTATTGTATATTTCTATTGCCTTAAGGAGTTGCACTCTGATAGGTTGATTTCCTTCTAAATTTAGTGCTCTTATTTTTTCTGTTATCGTTCCATTAAGCCTTTCAATATCTGCATTGCCAGTATGATTGTTAGGTTTCGTGACGTGATATTCTATATTTTCTATGTTACAAAAATCTTTTATGTATTGTGAATTGAATTCATTATCGAACACTAACTTTTTCATTTTACCTCTTATTGATATCATTTGCCTAACCTTTTCTAGTATGGTTATGTGATTTCTATCCTCTAAATGTAGACTAATGGCGTGTTTAGAAAATTTATCTATGAAGTTTAAAAAGTTATGTTTGCTATTGGTATATATATCCATATGAACAATTTCGTTTATTGTTTTGGGTGTTTCGGTTACCTGAAATTTCTTTTTGATGAGCTTCCTATCGTATTTTGCCCCTGAACAAATATCGCAACTATTTAAAATCTCATGGATTTTAGTTTTGAGTTTGGGATTATAAATTTTATATTTTAAGTCTTCATAACTAGCTACTATGCCTGAATGACCAGATTCTTTTTTATGAAAGAGCGATATTTGCCTCTTTAATTCCTCGTCGTTTTCTATATCTTTTGCAAAATAACTACATTTCACAAATTTTACGATGTCTCTGTTTGGAAATAGCTCTATTAATTTCTTTTGCAACTTATTGTACTCGTGATCATTCAACTGAGAATAAATGCCAATTTTTCCTTTATCTATATACCTCCTAAGAACATCTGTTTCCGCTTCTAAGTCTTTCTTATCTACGAAGATTCTTCTATAGTTGAAGATTTGTTCAAATTCCTTTTCTTTATTTTCTACTAAGATAATTTGTGTTCTAAACCTATTAACTATAGTTTCTAACAAGGGTATATGATCGTTCAAATCTTCCTCCTGAGAATGGACAGTTTGTACTTCCATTGAATGTAGTGGACTGGTGCTCAAAGTTTCAGTATCAGTGCCTTCGACATTTTCTTCTGATGAATTACTATCTAGATTTTCAGTATTACCTATATTTCGAAGATCTTCCCCTATGCTTTCATTTTCTTTGGGTTTGTTTGTCTCGAATAAGTTAATTTCGTTCGTTTCTGCGTTAATTCGACTTAAAAAGTCGGCAATCTTATTCTCCTTTCCTTTTATGTAGTCTATCTTAATATCGTACTCGCCTAACTGTATTAGCCATCTTTGTAGTCGGGGGTTAATGTCTTTACCTGTATGCTTTGCTTGCAGCCACTTAATTGGTTGGTGGTCTGTTTGCAGATCGAATTCCCTACCAAATAGGTATGGTCGAAAATATTTCGTTCCCCACACTATTGCCAGTAACTCTTTCTCGATAGTTGAATAATTTTTCTCATGATCGTTTAGAGTTCTAGAGGCGTAGCAAATGGGATGACTATCTTGAGTAAGGACGGCTCCGATTGCTAAGTTACTAGCATCCGTTATTAATTTAAATTTTTTATTGAGATCGGGGTATCTTAATATGGGATAATTAATGATAATTTCCTTGAGTTTGTCAAACGCTGTGATATAGCTAGGGTCATTAAGATTAATTTTTGCATCCTTCTTAAGGAATTTTACCAAAGGTTGTGCAATTTTTGCATAATCTCTTACGAACTTTCTGTAATAGCCTGTTATACCTAAAAATGACTTTATTTGTTTCTGGGTGGCTGGAAGCTTTAGATTTTGAATTACTTCTATTTTATTAGGGTTTGGTTTTATTCCGCCCGGTGTCAATATATGACCCAGGTATTCGGTCTCTTTACTTAAAAAGTTACACTTATCAATTTGTATTTTAAGTCCTGCTGATCTTAATTTATCAAAGATTTTTCGAATACTTGTTAAATGTTCTTCCAGTGAAGTACTGAATATTAGTATATCATCTAGATATACAACACAAAGTTTATTTATATATTCCCTCAATACTGAGTTCATCAATCTTTGGAAGGTGGACGGAGCATTCTTCAATCCAAATGGCATCCTTAGATACTCATAGTGTCCAAATGGAGTTGAAAATGCCGTCTTCTTTCTGTCAGATTCCTTCATTAAAATCTGATGAAAGCCCTTTGCTAAGTCAAGCGTCGTGAAATATTGTGCTCTTCCAAGTTTGTCTAAGATACCCTCAATATTAGGAATTGGGAATTTATCGCTTATGGTAACTTCGTTTAATTTTCTATAATCGATAACAATCCTCCATTTTTCTCGCCTGAGTTATCTGTCTTTTTAGGGACAATCCATAATGGACTATAATACGGGGAGTTACTTTCCTTAATAATCTTTTGTTCGAGCATCTCATGAATTTGACGCTCTATTTCTTTTTCGTGTATCTGAGGATACCTATATATTTTACAATAAATTGGTCTGTCGGTAATAGTAACTATTTTATGTGTAATTTCATGAGTTGAAGTCAATTCATTGCCTTCTTTAAAAAATAGATCTTCATTTTGATTGAGCAATTTAATCATCTTGTCTTTCTCTTCATAATTTAAATGGTCTAGTTTTAGTTTTTGTATAAAATTATGTGAAATCCCTTCTAAGGTGTGCATTTCGCTAATTATGAAAGGATATTCGTTATCTTCAAATAAGATTTTATTATTATTTATCTCAATATATCTATATTCTAGGTTTATTTTGGCTTTAAAGGGTACCAAGAAATTTTGACCCATAATAATTGCATCGTAATTTCTACCCACTAAATTAATGATTTTCCAAGTTATGGTACCTATGAATTTAAATTCTTTAGGCATTGTAGTAACTATTTTACTCGTAATCTTATTTGTTCCATTAATGGTAGAATAATAGACCGGCTCAATTAAATTTTCTTCAGAAAATTCTGTTAGGACGTTTGGTCTTATCACGCTGGTAGCTGAACCAGTGTCTATTAAACATCTAATCTTTTGGGTTCCTAGTGTTATAACTATTACTGGGATTCTGAGTTCCGAGGCTCGTTTTGAAAATTTACATCTTCGTAGAAATTTCCTATTTCCATCGGTTCAGCCAGATTGTTACTTCTAACTTGCACTGAATTGTTTGATTGTCTAGACTGGTAAGGGTTAGGGTTGTTCTGGTTTGAGTTGTAGTTATTTCTATAATTATTTCTATATAGTCCAGAACTATTATTATGATTATTACTTGGATTAAAATTTTGGTTATATCTGGGGTTATTATTTACACCGTTTGCATTATAGTTCCTATTAGAAACATTATTATTACCACTAGAGCTATTTCTATTGAAATTGTTAATACCGTTGAAACTATTTCTGTTTGAGTAATTATTACCATTAAAATTATTTCTGTTGGAATAATTGTTATTATTGAAATTATGTGTATTTCTATAACTATTGTTGCTAGATATTTTATGAAGGTTTGTTTTATTCTTCCTACTATTTGGATCTACCGCATTTTCATCGTCAAGCAACTTTAACTTATCAAATTTATTATATATTTCGATTATTGAACCATTTTCAGGAATATTACCTCTAATAAAATTATGTATTTTATTTCTAACAATATCAGCTAAATGTCTATCATTATTGGATGGATGATATGTAGTTGGTTTATCATCATCAAATTCGTACAACTCATTCAGGTTATAATTTATTTCTCTTATACTATTAAACAATTCCCTTAGGGTACTCACTTTTAAAATTCTACCTTCATTAAGAAGTTCTACGTAATCCTTCCTTGGTCGAAAATGTAACTTAAGTTCACTTTTTACCTCGTTCCAATTATTCACTGCGTTTGCTCCTAAGCGTTGTATACATTTCTTAGCTTCACCTTGTATTTTATCGTTGATTATGATACTGATGCAATAATTATAGAGTCCTTGGTTGTTTCTGCATAATTGGGTTGTCCGTTCCACAGAGTTTATGAATTCTTGAACAGTGAATTCATCTCTTCCGTTGAATATCCTTAGCCTATTGATGTAATTTAAAAATTGCTCTGATGTTAGGGAGAATTCGTTGTTTTGTTCTTGATTATTGTTTTGTTGTTGTACAGGCCGATGTGCTGCTAACTGTTCAACTCTTGCCTGCAGGTCCTGTATTTGCGCTTCCTGTATTGGCGGATTTATTATCAGCTGCTCAACTCTCGCTTGTAAAGCCTGGATTTGTGCTTCCTGTTGTTCGATTATATCCCTAATTTGAGGATTAACTTGCTCCATTTCGTTATTTGTTATTCTACGGCTCAAATCGAAACGTTCTTGCCTATTTCTACTCATAGAGGTTTCACAGTGGTTAAAACTTTAATTTTTTCGTTTGGATAAGAGATTAAAATCACTAAAAAATTTTTACACAATTCTTGGAAATTTTCTTTCAAAAAAAAAAATGTTGTTTAATTCACTGATAATTCGAACGATTCAATCGCTAAATTTTTTCACACTTTTTGAAAACTATTTTCTTCCACAAACTTTACTTAATTCACTGATAATCCAATCAATTGATTCATTGATTTTATTTGAGGCACGAAACTTGTTTCTCCGTGTTTACAATTTCGATTAAACACTACGTTTTCCGTTTCGATAAGTCTCAGAAAAAAAAAATATTCGTAAATTCGAATCACTAGATTGCCAACCTTTTGGTAGCAATCCTACCGACTGAGCCACTTAAATTCTTCTTTTTAAATATTAATAAAAAAAAATTAAAATAAAAGAAATCACTTCTTCTTTTCAATAAATCTTTATTAATACAAAATTGAGTTTTTTACAAGTATTCTACTTCGCGATTTTGGGTTCTGACTTCAGCCAGACGACCGTTGGTTTACAACTAACTAATTATATCTTTTCTTAATAAAATCTAACTGTCTCTACGAAACTCTTTATCATCACTTTTCGTGAGAAAGAATTTCGTCTGAAAATATAAAAGCGAAATGTGAGATTTTTGTTTGTTCACGACTTGACTTGAAAAACAAAAATCTCATATTGCAATTCCGTACTTCGCTTCAATATTTTCCCAAGCTAATTTTTTTGTTGAGTCAGGATTAATTCCTGATGTAACTCGCGCGATATGATATCAGTAGGTACGGAACATACTGGTCCCATTCTCTTTGGTGCGAATTCAAAAATTTCGCTAGGTAGTCAAGAATTGTTCGGTTAAATCTTTCGACTAAACCGTCTGACTGTGGGTGTAGGGCTGTTGTGCGCGTTTTCTCGACCCCGAACTTTTGCATTACTTCCTGGAAGACGGCGCTCTCAAAATTTCTGCCTTGGTCTGAATGGAGCTGCAGTGGGGCCCCATGTCGACTGAATACGGCTGGGATGAGTGCATCCGATACGGTCTCGGCTGTCTGGTCTGGTACTGGAATTGCTTCGGGCCACTTAGTGAAGTAGTCCATACAGACTACTAGGTAGCGGTTTCCTTTATTGGTCTTTGGAAGCGGTCCCAGTATGTCTACAGCAACTCTTTCGAAAGGTGGGCCAATGTTACATACTTGTAGAGGAGCTCTCCGTCTTGGCCGCGGTCCTTTCCGTGCTTGACATTGTATGCATCCGGCACACCAATCCTTTACATCAGTGCTACTACCAATCCAATAATATTTCTGCCGAAGTTTACCTAATGTCTTATCAACGCCGAAGTGTCCGCCACTTAGAGAGTCATGTACCTGCTGGAGAACAAGTTTTCGAAGGGATTTCGGAACCAGAATTTGTTTCGTAGTTTCTGATCCTTGACTGATTATTCGAACTGCGATGTTATTTTCTAGTTTCAGAAGAGACCACATTGACCAATACGATTTAATTTCAGGGCTCCGGTCTTTGATGCTGTCTTTATCTGGGCGCTGACCCGTAGTCAACCACCTGCGGATACATCGTAAGGTGGGGTCGTCCTCCTGTTTTTGAACTATATCTTCTTGCGTGGTGACTAGGCGAATTATGATTCTGTCTTTCTCTTCGAGCCGTTGACAGTATTGACAATCAGTTGTTGAACAAGGCCGGCGAGACATTGCATCTGCATTACTGTGACTTTTACCTGGCCGGTGCACGATTTCAAAATCATAGGCCTGCATGTGTTCTATCCATCTGGCTACTTGTCCCTCGGGACACCTAAAGTTCATCAACCATCTCAAAGATGCATGGTCTGTTCGAATTGTGAACTTTTTCCCCAGTAGTAGGGCTGAAAATGTGAGCAGGCTTTGACTATCGCAACCAGTTCTTTCCTGGTGACACAGTAGTTTCGCTCCGGGCGACTGAATGTCTTGCTGTGGTATTCCACCACGTGTTCCATCCCGTCTTTAACTTGCGAGAGAATAGCTCCCCAAGCGTGTTGACTGGCATCTGTGTCCAGGATAAAAGGTAAATTTTCGTCAGGCTGAGTAAGTATAGGCGCGGTGGTTAATCGGTCCTTCAACTCTTCGAACGCTTTTTGACAGGCATCCGACCAGAGGAACTTTCGACCTTTCTCCGTAAGCTCTGTTAATGGTTTCGTGATAGCCGAGAAATTTTTAACGAATCGCCGATAATAAGCACACAGCCCGAGAAATGACTGTATATCCCTTCGTGTTTGTGGTCGCGGCCAATTCCTGACAGCATTAGTTTTGTCGGGATCTGTCGACAAGCCGGAGTCACTGATGACGTGTCCTAGGAACTTCACCTCTCTCTGACACAACTGACATTTCTTCGGTGATACTTTTAGATTAGCTACTCTTAATCGGGCTAAGACAAGGCGGAGATTTTCTACCATTTGTTCAAACGTGGGGCCATGCACGATAACATCGTCCAAATATACTAGGCACGCCTGAGGTGGAATTCCTTGGAGGACGATTTCCATAAGCCTCTGAAAAGTTGCAGGGGCATTGGTTAGCCCAAATGGCATAACTGAAAAATCACAATCCACTGCCTGTAGTGAACGCGGTCTTCTCGCGGTCTTCTTCTTCCACTTCTACTTGCCAGTAGCCCGACTGTAGATCTAATGTCGAAAACCAAGTCGAACCGGCGAATGCATCAAGAGTCAGATCGATACGTGGCAGCGGATATGAATCCTTTTTGGTGACCTCGTTTAGTCGCCTGTAGTCGACGCAAAATCTAGTCGAGCCATCCCTTTTCTTCACCAGCACGACTGGAGAAGTCCAAGGGCTACTTGATGGATTGATAACGCCTTGGGTTTTCATCTCGCTTACTAGATTTTCCGCTTCCTGACGCTTGGCCAATGGAAGCCGCCTGGGAGGCTGTTTAATCGGTTTGTTGCTGCCTACATCGATCTGATGCCGCATAATCGTGGTTCGACCGAGGTCGTTTTTTGTTCGCGCAAAGATATCCTGATGTTCTACGAGTAGCTTTTCCAATGTTATCCTCTGCTGATTATTCAGGTGTACGGTTGTGGGTTCCAGCAATAGGTGTAATTCAGGCGGTAGATGATTGAAGTTCGCTGTTCCTTCCTCCGAAGAACTGACAATGTCTGCAGCTACTTCCACATCTGCGAGAGAGGTGTTAGCCTTTAGTTCGATTGGGTGATCTGTTACGTTTGTCACACGAACTATCAGACTTCCATCATTGGACTGGCCGATTGCTGGTTCCATCCACAGGGTAGGTGGGACATTCTTTGGAGATATCAATACAGTTTTTTGTTCACCCACTGACGGGTGGTAAAGGGTTACGAGGCAGGATGACCCAGCTGGTATTGTACAGTCCTGTATTGTTCTAACAAAATTATCAGTGCTCTCCTCTTCAATTATCGGAACGAGTTCATGAGCTATCCTAATAGTGTGCTTGGCTAACTCGATTGAGCATTTGTTGCCTGCAAGAAAATCCATCCCGATGATGCAGTCATCGAAGACATCAGTTACGTAGAAGATGTGGGTTGTGGTAAAATTTTTTATAGCTACTGGCAGATCAATAACGCCGTCCACTAAGCTGGTTCCTCCAGTGACATTTCGAATCCGTGTTAAAGATGGGTTGAGACTACAAGGGTATTGCAAACGGTCCAGTATTCTTCTGTGGAGAATAGAATGCGTCGCTCCTGTATCCACGATCATGTGGCAGACAATTCTTTCAATTTTTCCTTGGATTTTGATGGTACTACAAATTGTACCTTGGCTTACTGTTATAACTGGCGGGGCTGGTAGCCTCGAAACTAGGGACTCCGTTGGGCCTTGTTTTTTCACGTCGTTCAGCACTATTTGTGTAGAGGTAATGTTCGGGGTGTTGGTTAGAGGGTTGTGGTGTAGTGCATTAGTGACGGGTGTGCATGTGGTTAAGGTGTGTGTGGGTGGAGGATGGTTCGTTAAAGGCTTAATGGGAATTGGACGGTAGTTTAGTGGGTTAGTGGGAAGGTAGGGGTTGGTTAATGTGTTAGTGAGAAGGTAGGAGTTGGTTAATGTGTTAGTAGTAAAGGAGGGATGAGTTAGTCTGTTAGTGGGAAAGTAGGAGTTGGTTAATGTGTTAGTAGAAAATGAGGGAGGAGTTAGTCTGTTAGTGGGAAAGTAGGAGTTGGTTAATGTGTTAGTAGTAAAGGAGCCATGAGTTAGTGTGTTAGTGGGAAAGTAGGAGTTGTTTAATGCGTTAGTAGTAAAGGAGGGATGAGTTAATGTGTTAGTGGGAAGTGAGGTATGGGTGGTTTGAGTGTGTGCAGTGTTGGTGTGATGTGTGTTAAGGTGAGTGGTTATTGTGTTAGGTGTAAGGTTGGGAGCGGGTAAGGCTTAGGTACGTGTGTAAGATTGGGGATTGGTGTAGGATTGGTTACAATATGACCGAGGATGTGCTGGCGCGCGGGACGTGGAGCGTTGGTGAAGTATGCTGGTCTCTGCTCCCTGAGATCAGCTGACTGGTGTTTAAATTTTCGCTGAGACTAGATGTGGTAATATGTGGGCTCGTTTCTCTGTTTCCTGGGAGCAGCTGTATCGGGGTTTGTTTCGAATTCGATTGCTCTGCGCTTCGTGATACTTGTACCATTTCCGGTGGCCCTACTATATTCTCTCCCGGCTCATTTTGTACCAGACGGATATTAATCGCTCGATTAGTAGGATGCCCTTCCATCAGGTCGAATTTTACACGATTTCCAGGAATTAATTCAGCTTCTGGGTTCACAATCGGCTTCTGAAAATTTGTGAAATGGAAAAAAACATCCCCTTGGGTCTCATCACGCACAATGAACCCGAACCTATGATCTCGGCTTTGTTATAGATAGTAGCGGATATAGAAGCTGTTTGGTTTATTTGAGCTAGCTGCGGCTCCTTCACGCTAGCTCGCTTGCGTTTCCCGGCGCCATCCGGGCTGAATTGCTTCCCATTCGTCCCCTTCTAAAGTCTGGCGGTTCCCTTGGTGGAGGTCTACTATCACTTGATGCCACGGCTACCCTGATGTTTCGTCTCGCAGCCCGAGTCGCTCGATGATTAGCTTCAATTCTAAAAGCTGCTTCGACAGCATCTTGTAGAGTAGGTGGATTGAAGTCTCTCACTCTCTCTTGGACGTCTAGGTTAAAAATTCCATCTAGGAAATGCTCCAATGCTATTTGATCCCTTGCATCCTCTGGACAATATGCAAACTTGAGCCTAGTCAGTCGTAGAAGATCTGTGGCGTACTCTGAAAAGCTTTCTCCATTCTTCTGAACTCTGGTGCTCAGCTGGACGTGACTCACGGACTGTTTATACTCCGCGCCAAATTGTATTGCAAGTGCGTTCCTTGTTTTAGAGTATGATCTCCTAGCCTCTTGACCTAACGTTTCGTAAAAGCCCAAAGCCATACCGCGTAGAGAGGCAGCTAAATAAAGAGCCTTCGTTCCGTCATCCCAACCGTTTGCTTCCGCGATCGCTTCGAAGTGTACTTCGTAGTGATTCCAAGGAGCTTTTCCATCGTACTCTGTGGGTGAAAGCATTGGTTTCCTTATGTGCTTGTCGTTTGTTATGTGCTGTGGCCGATGAGAGGTCGACGAAGAGGACTCACTAGACCGTTGTGCCCCTACAGGGTTGGAACAAATACCTGCAGGTCCATTTGTTTCCACTGGATGTTGCTCGTTGTGATCGGGTCTTTCTTTCGGAAATTTCGAGGAAGACGGCGTGGACTGATCATTAGGGGGAGGAGTGCCAACTGCTTTGTCGGCGGACTTTAAATTTGGAGCACCCTCCGTATCGTCCATTACCCTATTCACGAAGGGGGTTCCGCTCAGGACCGACAAATCGGCCATCTGCCTCTGTAATGTGCCCAGCTCCTCTCGGAAAGACGAATGCTGTCCTTTCAGGATTTTTACCTAATTGCTGACCTCCGCCATCGTATTCGATTGCGCATTGAATTGCTCGCTAAGCTCTTCGAGCTTCCGCAGGATCTTGTCGAGCTGTTCTTCTTCCATCCTGCTCGATTGCTTCCGATTTGAGTTGAGGTCAAGAGTTATTATGAAAAAAATGTGAAATTGCGCAAATAAAATTTTTCCGAAGTACGTAGTGTAAAGCCCAAGGCAGAAACAGTCGTAATGTTCCCAGCCCTTTCGTTAAAAATTCGATCAAACTTGAGCTCTCGCCCTAAAGTTTTTCGATGCCCGTTGTTAATAAAATTTCAAACTAGAAATAATTGAAATATTTCTAATCCGTCCGTTAAGAAGTCAATCAAGATCTTTGAAGGGATTCTATTCCACTGTGTACAGAAAGAAATAATACTGGAGACCTCTTTCGTACGGCTTCAGACGGAAGGACAAAATACCGAGGAACACTTGTCGTCGACCCGAAAATATTAGAGAAGTCTAATATTTATCTTAGGCTCCACGAACCGCGCACTAGCAAATATACGTCTCTCGAAAGTACTTTGCGTTATATTAACCTTTGACTAAAATTATAGAAGCTGTCTTATGCTTTGAAAGCCGTCAGCAAGCGGATTTGAAATTGCAGAAGGTATTTGGTGTTATATAAAACGTTGACCGGCTGATACAATAAGAGGAATTATTTTGTTTTCATACCTTGCCGGCGGTGAAACAGAGAAAGTGTTGAAGTTATTTTTTATTGTATTTTTCTCCGTAGCAAATAATAGCTAGCAAATATCAAGTTGCATTTAAAAAAAAAAAAAAAAATGTGTCCTTTGTCGCTACCAAAAATGTATCACTTACTTTGCGTTGCAGCACTCGCTCGCTACCGATTATCAACAATTTCTTCTCGAATTTTAATTTATAGGAGTTCTACTTAATTAATTCGACGAATTTACGGACATTTGGGACGTTCCGATTCCGTCCAATAAAGAATATCGACGTCAAAATAAGATTTAGCATTCACCTCGTTTATTTTCAATCATTGGCGATCACGTATCAAATTCCCTCGAGAATATTTTGTGTCTCGTAAGTCGTGAACGTGCAGTAAAGGAAATCTATCGAAGGCAAGAGAGACCCGAAAATTATCTCTTGCACCTCCAATCGTTGACTCTCCAATAAAGGCCCTTTTAAAAAAAAATATTTGGTTACCTCACAACTCATTAACACTAAGAACCGAAAAGTTATCAAATATCTGAACCCTTTTCGCCAGCCTTTGAATTTGTTGATAATACACCGTGAGAAGTCTCGAGAATATTTAGTAGTGATAAACGGCCAGAGAATGAATGAAATACCTAGTATTTCCCACCAAGCTTCAAATCAGATGCCTGCCAACTATAGAAAATCTTTCGGCTTATCAAGTATAGAAAATATTTTCGTTCAAACTCCAAAATTGATTATCACATATAGAGAAAATTTTAACTCTGATTTCCAAATATAGAAAATGTTTTCCGGTGAAACAATAAATTTCAAGTATCTGTTCTAGCTTTAAAGTTGCTTTCCAAATATAAACAGGTTCATCGCAAATAAGCGAATCAGCCTTATGTTGTTCATTTGCAGCTCCGCACTTCAAAATGTAAAGACTCCTCAAAATTATCGGGTATTTCCGAAGTTGACGACACCAAATATACGAAAGGGTATCAGACTTAGGATGATTTTAAATTTATTTTGCTAGTTCTCAATCGTTCCCTAGACAATGTAAAAACTTTCCCGAAATTGTTTAGTATTTCCGAAGTTGACGACCCAAATATAGAAAAATTTACCAGATCTGAGACGAGTTTAAATTTATTTTGATTAATTTCAGTTGTACCCTACAAAATACAAAATTTTCAGAAATTATTTAGTATTTCCGAAGTCGACGACCCAAATATAGAAAAATTTACCAGATCCGAGACGAGTTTAATTTTATTTTGATTATTTTCAGTTATTCACTACAAAATATAAAAATCTTTCAGAGATTATTTGTTTGTGGGAAGTCGTCGACCCCAAGGATAGAAAAATCTTCCAAATCGGAGACGATCTTAAGTCTCTTTTAACTATTTTCAGTTGTTCACTTCAAATGAAACGCTTTTTCAGAAATTATATAGTTTTTCGAAATCGTCGACCCCAAATATGGACTAGTTAGAATCCAGAACTGCTCTACGCCTTAAGTCGTTTACGGTTAGGTAAGGCAGTCTTAAAAGTACTCTGTACTTCGTAATTCGCTGATACCCTATTGTAAAGGAATGTCTAATTACTTTGTACTCTATTTATTGTTCACCTTGAAATATAGAAAGTTTCTAAACTTATCCTGAGTTCAGGAATGGTCGACGCAAAATATAGGAGATCTGTTACCTACTTGTGGCTTTAGAAGCCGTAAGTAGCAAGTATCGGAGATAGAGCAACCAAGCAAATATGGCAAATATAGACAACTATAATAAATATAAGCAAATATCGTAAACGCAGCAAACATAGACAAGTACAGTAAATATGCAAATATAGTAATTGTAGCAAATATGTCAAATATAGGCAACTACCATAAATATGGCAAGTATTTTGAATAAAATAGTAAATGTAGTAAATATAGACAAATATAGTAAATTAGGCAAGTATTTTGAATGAAATAGTAAAGGTAGGAAATATGTCAAATATAGGCAAATATAGCAACTTTGGCAAATTTACCGCTATAGAAATCGTTAGAAATCTTCTTTGTCACATACCTCTTTGTTAACAATTTTATTCAGCATTTTGTTCCTTGTCCCTTGTTAATTATCCGATATTGAGACTATAGGCAATTTTTGTCTTTTATTAATCGTTGACCCCCTCATTTGGAGAAGCTAGCACTTATTCTGTGCCCGATAAAGCGAGATTGGCAATTTAAAATTATGTCGCGCTTCACAACTTTCAGTTGGCAAATATGGAGAAGTTTACAAATGTTGGCAAATCTGAAATATTTACAATACACTTTGATTTACGACCATTTCAAACAAAAGAAAAATTTTATGTAATGTTACGCTAACTAACGCTACTAATTAATAACTATTACCGCAAACTGTAGTTAAAATGGCGGTCCAATGACGTCACCTTTGGTGCATAATCGTGCGACAGAATAGCACTCAGTGGTAGATGGTTAGTGTTTCTGCAGCGAGAAATAAATCTGGAACTTTCCAGAATGCCAAAGACTTCCTCGAGGAGTTAGTGGGGTCCCTTTTACGGGATTGGTGCGTACCCCACACTTGACACCAAATTGTTACAGTTAGGGTTACGGTACTTCGGTATTGTGAAGACCTCCACTGTTCTGCCTTAACGGTCTTCCTTCGCTAACGTCTTCGCCTGGCCGAGCGGGCACCAGGGCAATGAGGTTAGGTTCGCTCGTGCTCGCAATGAAATTAAAATACTGTGTGTTACCTTTGAGTGTTTCCCGCCCAACACGGGACTTCAGGAATGGGGCCCGTTGGAGTGGAACTCGGGTTTCTGCTATGAGCCTTTTCGGGATGCTGTAGTATGCCCCAAAACAAATGAGGGGAACACCTTATCCGTGCGATCTGCTTGCCTTGCGTTTTTCTTTCTTCGTCCAGCTAAATTACGTTCTTCTTTCTTAAGTAAAACAACACTTCTTTCCGATTCAATTCTATTTTTGGTTTTATTTTCTTTTCAACTTTTTCTTTGATTAATTTAAACAAAACTACTATTCTCACAAACTTTTCGGTTCTTTTCACAAATTTTTATCTTTTTTTTAACAAAATCGCAAATGGCTACTTCTTCGTTCTCTCTTGGCTTACTCTCGTCTGCTTAATTTCACAAAAACTTCAAAAAATTCTGGATCTTTCTTTCAATCGCTACTCTATCGGTCTCGTCTGTCTTTCTATCTCCCGCCTAAATTAATTTTTCCGAACCCTGCTTCTACGTTTATTCTTAGTCTCAACTAACCTTATCTAGCGACATCTCTTAACAAAATCTCCTTTAGTACAGTACGGCTAGGAAACTTATTGTAATTTTAAATTAACTTTACTTAAGATCTAATTTTACGAGATTTAAATTATTTTTGACATGATTTGACTAAGCACTAGTTGACCTTCCTTATCGGTTCTTACTTCTCCATATTTGCCAACTGGGTTTGTTTGAGAATTTACTGGGTGGCGGTTCGTTTATTGATTTTGTCGATCTATACTTGCCGATTTAATTTAGTTTTTAAGATTTTATAAGTGTCAATTTATTTACTGACTTTTACTCCACTCATCTATACTTGCAAACCTGGTGTAATTCTAAGATTTAATACGTGTAACTTCATTTACAGATTTTTATTTCATTTATCTATACTTGCAAACCTGGTGTAATTCTAAGATTTAATACGTGTAAATTCATTTAATGATTCTTATTTCATTCATCTATACTTGCAAACCTGGTGTAATTCTAAGATTTAATACGTGTATATTCATTTACAGATTTTTATTTCCTTTGCCTATAAATAATTTTATGATTTAGTACGTGTCAATGCACTCACTGATTTTGATTTCATTTATCTATACTTGCAAACGTGGTGTAATTTTAAAATTTACTCCGTGTAATTTCATTTACTGATTTTTATTTCATTCGTCTATATTTGCAAATCTGGTTCAATTTCCAAGGTCCGATGAGCTTGAACTTACTACTTGGTTTTAACTTTTCCCTGCTTCAATTCTATTTTATCCTAAAATTCCATCGCATTTCGAAGTTTTTGGGCAGCATTGTACTAATGAGCTTGGGTTGACGTTGGGTTGAGCCCTCACTTGAGTTTGAGGTTCCTACGCTTCCCGCTATCTAACTCTGACAAATCAGCTGATCGAACTGTCAAGTCTGACTCAGTGTTTTGTGCAATACACCAATAAAAGTATTTCCAGGATGAGAAATTCAACTTCTTCATCGCGTATAATTAGTCTAAGTGATCAAATTTATTGTCCTGAATTATCAGGAAATGATTGGTCACAAAATTTAGTATGCATTGCTGTTGCGAAGAAGCTCATCTTTGGAATAATAAAATTTCCGGAAGAATCAGAATCGGATTCGGAGATTTCTCTAGCTGTTCTCCCGAAAGTTGTCATCTTCTATGCTGCTTGTGCTGATTCTATTTTACGAATATTTCGTAGTGATCCAGGGAATAGTGATACTGTTGAGCAACTCAGAGGACATTCAAGCTATGTAAATGATGTTGCCTGGGAGGCGGAAGGTGAGCTTTTTGGCATCCGTTAGTGATTTTGTTACAATAGCTTAGGATCTGCAGATGGTTTATATTTACAATAATTCCAGTTCTAGTTCTGTCTGTGAATACTAATTTTATTTCCTCCCACTTTACAAAATCCCTTTTTCTTACACGCTGAGTAATTTCTCCACCTTGACTGGTGGCTTTCAATAATACTGTCGGCGATTTAGTCTGTCCAATACAGCTCTCCATATGCTATTTTGTACTACTCTTTTTACTACTTTCATTTATTAGCGCGCTTGACATTTTTATTTGACCTATCGCTGTGGCTCACCAAAATTGACTGATGCCTCCTATCATCTTACATTAGTATCTACTACCACCCTCTTTCACCAAGCCTTAAATTCAACCCACTCTCAACCTAATGCTTTCATGTTTTTTACCACCCCAATAACCTTCATGTGGTCTAATTTTAGACATCGTATTTCATAACATGCTGCAATGATCACGATTTCCACTGCCCATGCGGAATTTCACAAAATTTCTTATCCACATAAATACACAGCTCCACACATCCACCCACGCCTTAGGTAACGTTTCCTCAGCCACCAAGTATGCCAGCCCAACATACCTTAGCCACTCATACTAAAGTAAACAACTGAAACCAAACTCAAGCTGACAAGTATACAGCCCCGATATAAATTCGCTTAGGGTATTTCACATCATTACTTAATACACATAAGCCGCACACATTCTACCCAAGGCTGGTACAGGTAACGTAGCCCAATCCAATACACCCCAGACAATCCTAGTCATAGTATCAGATATTGCCACTAAAGCTCTCAGCCAACCTCCAGTACCCAGACATAGGAGGGGGCACCTCAAGGTCAAATTGTAGCCTCCAAGACCAGATAAACCTTAACCAGCAACCTCCACCAATAAAGTTTCCCACCACCTTCACAAATATTTAGAGCTACGATCTCCGAGATGAAAAATAATTGAACTCTAGAAACAAAATCGAAAACCTATGCTATTTCCCTATGCTGGAGGGTGCTGAAAGTGATCTCGTATCCCCAAAGAGATCTCGTATCCCCATAACTCGAGATGAAAAATAGGCTAACTCCAGAAACAAAATCGAAGTCCTATGTGCTATTTCCCTATGCCGGAGAGTGCTAAAAGTGATCTCGTATCCCCAAAGTAATCTCGTATCCCCAAGCGCGAGATGAACAATATATGTAGTACCGGCTAATGCCACCAAAGGACCTTGCTCAAGAAATTGTGTTTGCACTCGAAAGAGCAACTGTGACTTTTCAATGTACGCAGCCCCCAAGACCCAATAATAATAATAATTTGGTAAGAAAACATCAAGCCAAGGTGATGTCATGTTGTGAAATTCGAATGTTGCAGATATCTACAACTTCCCCGCTAAGAACACTTATTTAGGTGCAGCATTTGAAAACAACAAAAACCATGATGACGTCATACGTGATATCTACAACTCCCCGCTAATAGAAGAAAAAAAACAGCCTAGGCGCAACATTTAATGTTTGACACCCAGAACTCTCACTGACATCTTCTAGAATCTGTGATGTCATGTTGTGAAATTCGAATGATGCTGATATCTACAACTACCCTGCTAATGAAAATTACGGATCACACCACATTACTAATTGCCAATTAGCTAACGACGAACCAAGCTGCTATTTGCCAATTAGCTAATTACCAATTAGTAATTATATAATTGGCAATTAGCTAATTGTTTGAACAAATGTCGCTAATATCTCGAAAACCAAAGCCCGTAGAGGATTTCTGATGAAAATTTCGTTCCCCCTCCCACCCACACCGCCAACAATCCATTTCCATGAGCCCGTAGAGGTTTTTTGATGAAAATTTCATTACCCCCCCTGCCTATCTTTATTATCCCCCCACATACCCCTCATCTAGAATCCATTGGCTTGAATAAAAATTTCTTACAATTAACTTTAATTATTAATAATATTAATTCAAAACCAGGCGCAGCACTAGAAAACAACAAAAGCCTACATTTGGGCGCACCACGCATCCAAAAAAACCGTAGCATGCTGCTATGTGTGGGCACAGAAAACCGTAGCATGCTGCTACGTGTGTGCAAAAGTGAAGCAAAAAACTTCCCAAAACCGTAGCATGCTGCCACGTGTGGGACAAAAGTGAAGCAACAAGCTTTGCCCATCCAAGAGAACCGTATCCAAGAAAGCCGTAGTACCGGAGCATGCTGGTAGTATCGGCTAATGCCGTTAGGCTGCTGTCAAGACCAAATGACACAGCCACACACATCCAAGAAAACCGTAGTACCGGAGCATGCTGGTAGTACCGGCTAATGCCGCTAGAGCGCAGTCAAGACCAAATGACACATCCAAGACATAAGCCAGTCAAAGCTCAATGGTGTATCCAAGACATAAGCCAGTCAAGACTCAATGGTGCATCCAAGACATAAACCGTCCAAGGAACAATGGTGCATCCAAGACATAAACCAATACAGCCAATAGACAAACCCACATTTAGTATGGACTCAAACCACCTAGCGACGGTGGCGCCATCTGTGGTGAACTCCTGGAAGCTAAAAGGGTGTCGCAGAACCGGCATATCGTAACTACTTAGTATATATCTTGAAACCTTCAGAAGATCCTTTTAAACATTAAAATAGTAATCCTGTCCAAAAATAAGGTGGACTTTCCTTAAAAGAACAAACTTTCCTTAAAACAACAAACAATTAACCACTTATAACATATCACGAACGAAATTCCCGAATCGAGAAAAGGTCAGGATATTTTGAAAATATCTTGGGAATCACTCCATGTGGCACCTTAGGATATATCTTGAAACCTTCAGAAGATCCTTTCAAACGTTAAAATAGTAATCCTGTCCAAAAATACGGTGGACTTTCTTTAAAAGGACAAACTTTCCTTAAAACAACAAACAATTAACCACTTATAACATATCACGAACGAAATTCCCGAATCGAGAAAAGGTCAGGATATTTTGAAAACATCTCGGGAACCACTCCATGTGGCACCTTAGGATATATCTTGAAACCTTCAGAAGATCCTTTTAAGCGGTAAAATAGTAACCCTGTCCATAAGTACGGTGGACTTTCCTTAAAAGAACAATCAATTAACCACTGATAACATATCACGAACGAAATTCCCGAATCGAGAAAAGGTCAGGATAGTTTGAAAATATCTCGGTAACCACTCCATGTGGCACCTTAGGATATATCTTGAAACCTTCGGAAGATCCTTTTAAGCGGTAAAATAGTAACCCTGTCCATAAGTACGGTGGACTTTCCTTAAAAGAACAATCAATTAACCACTGATAACATATCACGAACGAAATTCCCGAATCAAGAAAAGGTCAGGATATTTTGAAAATATCTCGGGAACCACTCTATGTGGCACCTTAGGATATATCTTGAAACCTTCAGAAGATCCTTTTAAACGTTAAAATAGTAATTCTGTCAAAAAATACGGTGGACTTTCCTTAAAAAGCTAGCAATTAACCAATTATGAACAACACGAACGATAATCTGAAAACATGGCAAAACGTGCATTAAGTGCACCGAATTGGGAATCTATGAAACAAAAACACTCAATTATTAAAGTATCAATCTTTATTATGTTTTAAAGCACACTTATAACAATTATATATACGTAAATAAATATTAAAATATTTTCATTATGCCGTTTTTGAACCATTTTCGTCATTCCATTCTTTCCTGATAAGTTGACGTTTAAGATTTTCTGATTTGGACCATTTCCCACGTCATTCCATTTTTTCCTGATAAGTTGACGTCTTTCCCTTCATATACTTCGTTGTAGTTGCATAATATTTTTGTCGCCGACTCCGTAATAAATATTTGAAATAGTTTTACAGAAACTGTAAATATATAAATTGTTATAAATCAGTCTAAAAGAGGTCATTCAAATTATCCCTTTATTGGCAAATAGGATTCTGAAAATAACAGAAGAAAATTGTTTTACAAGTTTTACCAATCTATCAAATTTGCAAATCCATCCGGATAAATATCAGCAGCAGCCAAACGTAACAAAATTAAATTGTATTTAACTAAAATCACTTATTTCAGATTAGACAGAACAGGATAAGTATCAATCTCAACTTTAATTTGATATATTTGAGAAAATAAGTCCAGACAGAAAAAATAATAAAAAGAACTTGAATAATCCCTACTATATATATGGCTAGTTGTTAAATACACATATTAGAATACGAATTTGTTCGTATTCTCTAAGCCAAAGCCCACACAGGGGAGGATATTGGCACATTTTACGGGTCAGAAGTATTCGGGGGTAGGAAAAAGTCCATGCTACCAAGTTTCGATCGGGAGTACGGGCAGCGTACCAATACTATATCAAGTCGGCCATTTTGAAATTGCGAAATTTCTAAAGTTTCTCATCGGCCTAAGTCAGTTGAAGATACACATATGTACTATATTTCCATGAGCCAGAATTGGGTTAGGATTGAGTTAGCGTTAAGTTTTGCTGGCTGAGTTAACTCGATGCTGTTTCCATGAACGGCTTGAATTGAAGTGACATAAAATATATGTATCATACAAAGTTTCTGGATTTGTATTGAATAAGCCACCCATCCGCACTACTCTAACTAATACTTACACAAAACCCAACTCAATCCGACTGGTTTCGTGGAGTTAATATGGATTGAACGAAACTCAACTCAATTCTCGTTTCCATGAGCGCTAATTCGGATCCAATTCGGATTGAACTCTGCATGGAAACATAGTATCTCAATAATCAGAATACGGATTTTCTCGTATGCTCTAGATTAGGTGTCGATCTGTTTCTATGAAACAATGCAGATAGTGGGAAAGATGAAGGCCTTAATGGAGAAACGTTCTTCTTGTATGTCCTACTGGCTGGTGTAATAGTCTGGCTTTTAGTACGTGGACAACAAATTCCAAGGAAAACAATCGAAAATGGAACTACAAATAACAGTATTGTAGATTACAAGTAGCTTCCGAGAGCTCTTCGTAAGTACAAAATTTACAGTAATATCTACATCTGCATTACACAAATTTTCTTTCAGATAAATCGCCCCCAAATGCGAAAACAACTTAAACTTCGAAAGTCGACGACAGAAAAATGTGAAGCGCACTGTAGGCTCCGATTATTAGAACGTATTTTAAGACTGCATTTTTTATATTTAAATTGATTTAAAAAGTGTCTCCTGATTTAAAGTAAGTCGAATTTTGACTGGCATTACCGCATATGCCCTCCGAGGCTTTCATCAGGGACAAGTTTGTGAATTTAATGTGTTTTTGGTGATATTATTTATAAAAGTGATTTTCAGTTCATTTTCTTCAAACGTTCAAATTTATGTTATTAATCATTCAAAATTTAACGATCACCATATGTCCATTTCGTGAAAGATTTTGTTTTTTTAAATATGTACATATCTACAATAAAGTTGGTCATTTTGAATCTTTATTGGATTCCATTTTTATTGAAGCAAGAAAGAAAGCCCTAAGAATTATACGATTGATTTTTTTTGATACTGGTCGTCATCATAATTTTTAGCTTCCTTTAATCGCTCGAGGGACTTAGGACGGAAACGGTTGTTCTCCATCGGACGGCTGTAGAGATATTTATTTGCGATTTGAGGTGATAATAAAGGGTTTTCCAATAAGAGGTGTTATTTTAATTAGCCCGCTATTTCAGTAGATGTCACCTCTGGAGCTGTTATTTTTTGACATTTGACAAGTAGAAACTACGCCATTAATAAAAATAGAACGATACACGATTCAACAACGCATTGAAATTATTAAAATTCACTATAAAAATGGTGAAAATGGGGCAGAGACGGTTCGTAAAACTCGAACATTTTTGGGTCGTCGTGAAGCACCTTGTTGGACCGCAATACAGAAATTGGTAGAAAAATTCGAGCTGTCGGGACAAGTTAGTGATGTGAAGAATAAAACCCGTGCACGTCGCTCAAGAACAGCCGAGATTATTGCTGCTGTAGCCGAAAGTATTGAAGAAAACCCAGGTTTGTCCATTCCTCGTCGTTCTTTGGAATTAGGCATTCCTCAAACGTCATTATACCGTATTTTGCATAAAGATTTGGGTCTTAAGGCTTATAAAGTTCAGTTAATACAAGAACTCAAGCCGGCCGATCATCAACAACGTCGAGTCTTTGCTGACTGGGTCCTTGAAATGCATGAAAATGATCCGGAATTCCATCGAAAACTCATTTTGAGTGATGAGGCCCATTTCCACCTCGATGGCTTCGTCAACAAGCAAAATCGTCGCATCTGGGGCTCGGAAAACCCAAGAGTTATTGTTGAAAACCCTCCCTATCCTCAACGTGTGACTGTTTGGTGTAGTTTATGGTCCCGCGGGGTCATTGGACCTTACTTTTTCGAAAATGAGGCTGGAGCAACAGTTACGGTGAATGGATTGCACTATCGACAGATGATTAATGATTTTTTATGGCCGGAATTGGATGGTATTGATCTGGACAACGTTTACTTTCAACAAGACGGCGCTACGTGCCATACAAGCAACGAAACCATTGATCTTTTACGGGAAAAGTTTCCGGACCGTGTTATCTCTCGAAGAGGTGATCACAATTGGCCACCGAGATCTTGTGACTTAACACCTTGCGACTTCTTCCTTTGGGACCACGTGAAAGAGAAGGTCTACGCCGACAGCCCAGCGTCGATTCAAGACCTCAAAGATGGAATTCGTGAGGCTATCGAGGACATTCATGAAAAGGATATGGTCCTGTAGGCGTGGTCGTGGTGGTCATTTGTCTGATGTTATTTTCCATTATTAACGGCATACCTTCCTCTTTATAATGAAATAAAGATCCGACCATTTATCTCAAAAAATGGCATTTTTCTTTGAATATCAAAATAACACCTCTTATTGGAAAACCCTGTATAATAATTTAATAATCATTACGTGTTGTGAATTTATGATACAGTTATTGTTTATATCAAAAACTGTGACTTAATTGAACACGCACACAATTAATTTCGGTAATCATATAAAGAACTACGTGAAGAACATTGTTGTTTGGCACGTCTAAGCCAAATTTCTTCCTTCCCTAAAAAGTTCTCGTCTGGGTCGGCCCCTATATGAATGCCCGTATGAAATTTCGTATTGTCACCCTTCTATGCAAGTTTGATTTTTGAAGTGTTTTTTCTAATATATCTCTAGAACGGTTTGTCGGACAGAAAAAATGATTATAATCAATTTTATAGGATTTCGTATTCTGAATAAGTTTTTAGTACAATAAAAATGTCTTGGACTGGTCGTTTTCACAGTAAACGTAAAAAACCTAAATTTTTATATGGCAACACCAGGAAGATGTTGTCCGATTTTCCATTTTGGAAATTTTATTTGCTAGTATAATGTGTATAATGAAAACACCATGTACCAGATTTCAGTTCTCTATCTCGATGCGTTCTCAGGCAGTGTCCAAATATATAGAGGGAAACGAAAGTTTTGAATGGCAACCCCACGAAGGAGTTGCCCGATTTGTATCATTTTCGAACTCTTTAAGTATACGCGTTCTCGGACGGACAGACGGAAAGACATGCAAAAATCAAAATAAATTTTAATATTATGTGTGGGTGTCCAATCCATTTTTTCGAGGTGTTACAAACGGAATGACAAACTTAGTATACCCTATAGATTTCATCTAGGGTATAAAAAGTTTCGGAAAATGAAGTAAAATATGAAATAATAAAGAAAATCATTCCTCAATTGTAATTCTACAGGTATAGCATATGTATGAAAACTTGACGCAATTTAGTCTTAAATCGGAGCAAATTTGTTGCGGTCTTCCTTTCGTAAAGCCATGATGATTAGAAATGATTGTTTTACAGTGGAAATACAAAAATTCTCACGCAATAGCTTCAAACAGTTTCGGGATACACGACAACTTAGCAATTGGTCGATAATTAGTGACAAATTTATTTTTTCGAGACTATAAATGATCAGTCAGGGATTTTCTCCAACCGAAAGGACATATTGACCATAAACATGAATGGAACAGAGAGAGGGCTTCAATACAATAGAGGAATTTCATCAGGTCACGTAAAGTAATTTCAATCGAGATTTCAACAGTTTTTTTTTTTATCAATAAATAAATGAGGAATACCAGCTTTTGAAAGCGACGTCAAACAATTGGAAAAAGAAGCATCAATTTGACCGTTCTGCGAAAGAAAAGCTTTACTAAAAAATTCAACACAAAAGTTAGATATGACTAGATGAATCAATATAAGCAAAGGAAAGAGGACGGCCCTTAGATTTACTTGTTGTGGAGCTAAGTGGAGTGATTGAATTGGACGCGAAGCCTACACTGCCAACATGAGCTGACAGATCATTCGGAGGACAGCGTTGAGTGCAGGGCGGCACGCTAGCTCGCCTCGGCTATTGGCGGAAAGTGTGGGGAGGTTCCACGAAAACCTGCCGCTGGGCCACCTGCCATATTCAAAAAAATGTCGTGCCTACAAACCAAAGGCCGTTGAAGACATTCGGTCCTGAAGGGACCCTTAAATCACTTACCTACATCCATTGTGAAGGCGCAGATGTTTGGCCTTCTCTGCTCGCCTTAACCACCCAATCGACACTGAGGGCAGAAAGTTTTCAGTGTCCATATGATGACCTGTGAAGAGAGGAGTAGTGAACCTAGTCGACCCTCATGTCAAGGGCAGAGGACTCCGGGAGAGTCAGAGGAGAAAATTAAGAAAACCTAAAAATTCATTATTCCCAAAAACATTTAATCCACTATATTAGTCCTTAGTGTCTTTAGCACCACACATACTGTATTGATTGGCTAGCTTTTAATGTATTAAGTGCAAAGCGTAATGTTACTAACAAGAATTTAACCGATAGTATCCAATTAAGCCCTAAGGAATTATTACGAAAACTAAGCTATATGGAATGATTTGTCTTATGTAATCAATCCTTAATGGATTGAAGACCAAAACTTAACTGATCTAACACTATTAATTGAGAATACAGTCCACGATCCAGGTTCTTCAAAGATGTCTTATTACGTATCAGGATACCCAATTATTCGTTTCGGGATTGAAAACAAAACTTACGTTAAAGAAATTCACTAATAATGTTGAATCAATCCTTACGGGATTGGAACAATAATTTAACTATCCCAACTTATTTATCTTAGGTAATCAATCCTTAAGGGATTGGTGAGCAAGTTATTTAAGCTAACACTATTCATTAAGGATACAGCCCGCGATCCAAGTTCATGGAGTTGTTTTAATTTGTTTAAAAAATGTATGTTTGTGATACGAGTTTATACAAATGAAATCTTTGATAGAATAAAACGATGAATAAGCGATGTATTTATTGATAACTAATGAGGAAGTGGCCGGGAGTGAGGACGGAAATGTCATTTGGATCATTGCTTAGTATTGTTATGGGTGTTATGGGTCTGGAATTGATGACAAAGGAGAGTGCTTAGTTCTTTATTTGTTAGTAGAGACTGTCCAGTCACGCGACGGATGTGGTGTTTTGCTAGTTTGACTGCGCTCTCCCACAAACCTCAAAAGTGTGGAGACCTGGTTGGTATGAATTTCCAAGTGATGCCTTCGTCCTGAGAAGTTTATTGTAGAGTTTGGATATGGGGCTGAGAATGAAATAAGGCCCGTAACTCTTTGAGATCCTTGCGGGTGCCAACAAAGTTCGTTGCATTGTCGGAGAAGATTGTAGAGACCTTTCCTCGTCGTGATATAAATCTCTTCAAGGCACCTAAGAAAGCCTCCGTGGTAAGGTTTGAGGCTAACTCCAAATGCACGGCCTTCGTCGCAAAGCAAATAAATATACAACCATAGGTCTTTGTGGGTGGACGACCCCTGATGAGGCTAGTAACGAAGAGTGGTCCAAAAAAATCGACGCCAGAGTGCGCAAACGGACAATTTTCCCATTAGTTGTTTCAGATCGAAAGCATCGAATACATTCATGTTGTGTTGCTTTAGCTGTTTGTTTTGCTCCAATGGGCCAAAGCCTTGTTCTCATGATTCCTACGAGCGTTTGGGAATTGGCATGTAAATGTTTTCGATTTTAATGAGTAAAGAGCGCTTTGTAAATACGTGAGACTTTGGAAGAAGTATTGGATGCATGCTATCAAACTGCAGCCTGGAGTTTTGTAATCTTCCTCCTACTCGTATTAGATTATAATAGTCGAGAAATGGATTGAGACCTTTTAATCAAATGCCTTTGTTTAAATAATTTCCTTTCGATAATTGTAAGTATGTTTCAGCAAATTCAGTTCTCGGAAATAGGCGTAGTATCCAAATCAGGTATGCATCCAGCTTGCCTTTAATTAGTGGGCCAACTGTTCTTGGCTTAGTATGATTTATACGCGCGTTAGTATAAAATCGATGAATATATGCAAAAACTCTAAGCAGTCTTGAGTACGAATCGTGATACTTGCATGATGTGACGACGTGCAACGGGTTTGTGTCGATGAGAGCACATTTGATCTTTCTTGGAATGGGCCAATTAGCCAGAGGTTCAAGGAGAAAGTTTGGACCGGCGAACCAAAATATGATTGAACACGATGTTGAAGTGCGACTCCTCCATTGATGAGATCTGCTGGGTTCATGTTAGTAGGTACGTGTTTCCATTAATAAGAGGAGCTCAAATTTTGAATTTTTGTTATCCTAATTGCTACGAACGAATTCAAATCGCAGGGTGATGATGAGATCCAGGATAAAACGATTGAAGAGTCTGACCAGCAGATAACATTTTGTATGCATATGTCGATAGAAGAGGGAATTCTCTGAATCAGTTCAGCAAAGAGTAAAGCAGCGCACAATTCCAATCGTGGAATGGAAATTGTCTTCACTGGAGCTACGCGAGATTTTGTAGTAATTAATCTACTAGATATTATTTGGTTGTTGTTAGAGCACTTCAAGTAAATGCACGCTCCATAGCCACTTGAACTCGCATCCGCAAATCCAAGAAGCTCCATGCTTTCATAATGCGTAATAATATGTCCAGGAATTCTTATGTTTTCGATCAAATGGAGCTGTTTGCAGAAGTTCAGCCATTTGGTGTGAAGCTCTATGTTAAAATTTATTCATTAACCTGACCTGCTTGTTATGTTTGATCAAATGAAAACTTTTATATTTTATAGTGAAAATTGCTTAGGGCTACAGAAAATCCCCTAATTAACGTTTCTCCAATTATATTCATTAGAGATGGTTTTAAAAAAAATTATTCAAGTATTTGCGACAAAAAAAAAATCCCGTCTATATATTTGTCATTTTGTTTATGCTTTTGGTTTTTAGTTGTATTCCTTTTTTAAAGATCTTTTTTTTTTATAGGAAGTCATAATTTCACTTACTGATATTACTTACAGGTTCGTTTTCTTGCAATGGTGCTCCATCGAAGAGGTGTCTTAGATGTCAGCTTGCGGCTATGAAAGAAAAGAAAGCGGTCTACGATTCTGTATGCTCACTAGGATATCTTAAGTTTTGTTGAAATTCATGAACTTGCATGTTGCGTCATTATTCCTCTTTTCACATGACCAACATCTAGATCTATACCTCAATTCGGAAAATACAATAAACTTTAAGAGGCTGTTCAGTCCACCGATGCATTCACGTTCCCTCGACGCTTCCACTTCTATATTTGCATCCTCCTACAAAACAAAAGCCACAAAGTATTCATTTCCAAAATAAATAATCAAAACAGAATACTTATCTAAAAATTCACAAGTATCCTATTCCATATTGAAAGTTTGCCACTGGAAGTTCCACCACAATTCAGCATCAACCTTTATGCTGTGATTAAAATGTTTAAGTCGGCAGGCTGTTGTCTTCTCGATACACTTTACTTAAACAATATAAAAACAAAAAAAAATCATTAAATAAATGGATCAAAACACAGATAACCACAAAACCATTGCAGTACACGTACCTCTGCATGTTTACATATTTACAATGTTATCAAGTGACATTACTCTAGTCAGCTGGTTTCGCCTTCACCTCAGTCAGAACACATGCAAATGATATAAACGTCGCTAGGGCAACACCGAAAGGCGAGAACTCATAACTGGATGCGGCGGCTATATAAAGCCGACGAGCCGCAGCAGAAAATCATTCTTGGTTCAGAGCTCATCTGATTCGGAGAATAATCCGATTAACAAGAATATTATTCCCAACATCCAAAATAGAAGAATAATTCTATACTTCAGAGAATAATCTGAAATTCCTATTATTTCCAATTTTCCGTACCACACCTAAGCAGAAGAATAATTCTGCCGCAGAGAATAATCTGCAATCTTCTGCCCACACCTAAGCAGAAGAATAATTCTGCCGCAGAGAATAATCTGCAATCTCCTGCCCACACCTAAGCAGAAGAATAATTCTGCCGCAGAGAATAATCTGCAATCTTCTTCTTTATAATAGCATTTTGCTGCCAACACCTAAGCAGAAGATTAATTCTGCCGCAGAGAATAATCTGCAATCCTCTTCTTTTTTATAGTAGCATTTGCTGCCTGTGTACCTAAAAATAGCACTCTTAAATTTATATAAGCATATTCTTCTCATAAATGATTAATTCTTCTTCTTCCTTTTTCTAGAATACGACGAATTAGGAAACGGAGTACGCGATCATTGAATTTCAGACTGAATTTTTAATTTGTTTTGTTTTATTTGAATTTATTGTTAAATTTTATATTGAATTTTTATAATAGTTTATAGGTTAGTTATTTTTGTTGAATTTTCTTTTTTTTGAATGAATTTGTGATATAGTTTTAAGCATTCATTTTGAATAAAAATTTTATATTTGAATTTGAAAAACTGAGTTGTCCTTTACGAACCGGCACTCCCTCCCACGTCCGAGATTATCTCTCACATTGGTCCTTCAAGGCCGGATAACTCAGTCAGTCAAATATAAAATTGAAATATTGCTTAATATCACATAATTCAAGCTTCTCGATTAGAAATGCCGAAAGATGGCGAATCCATTCATCTGATGTTGGTGACGAAACCATTGACTCTGTGTCAGAGTTGGTACAGTCCCAAAAAGAAGTCAAAGATTTAATGGAAGAATTATTTAAAAGGCATCAAAGAGAAGGAAAAAAGAAAACTGTCAAATCGACAGAAAAACGCCTACAAACGTTCACCGAGTACTGGAAAGAATTCCAAACTCGACATAGGTCTATACAAAGGAGAGTGACAACACAAGATCTCCAACTAGAATATTTCACCAAAGAGATATTTAGCGAAGTACAGGAATATTACATTGAGAAAGCAGCAAGCATGGAAGAAGACATAGACAGATTAACACCAACACCATCTGTCAGCAATCCACCTTACACACAGACAAATTCTGCTAGCACAATGTCATGCAATAGCGAAAGACTTCCTAGAATCAAGCTGCCGACATTCAATGGTGAATATTCTACATGGATCTCATTTCATGATTTATTTAAATGAGTAATACGCAACAACAATAATTTAAGAGACGTTGACAAATTCTATTTCTTAAAAACAAATCTAGTAGGAGAAGCTGAAAAATTGCTCAGGCATTATGAAGTATGCGACGCAAATTATAAACCAGCTTGGCAGCTATTAAAGGAACGCTACTCAAACAAGCGGATCCTAGTCAACGTACAATTAAAAAAATTATTGTCTCTCCCAACCATAAATCATGACACCGCCGACAATATTAAAAGGTTATTAGATAACATAACCAAAGCGTTATTAGCACTACAAAACTTAGGAATAGAAACTAAGAACTGGGATCCTATAATTATTTATCTGACTGTACAAAACTTACACTCAGACACACACCAACTATGGGAGCAGAGCCTACACAGTAGTACAGAATTACCCGAATTAAACACATTAACAAAATTCTTAGAGTCTCGATTCCGGACTCTGGAAATGATAGGAAATAAAACCACGTCGTTAAATACGACACAGAGAAAACCATTCTCACATAACCCAACGTATGGACTCTTAAACAGGAGTAAGAGTTCAACACAAAATCACCTACCGAATAATAAAACAAATTGCAGCCATTGCAAAAGGGAACACATAATTTTCCACTGCCCTATATTCAGAACTCTGACCATCCAACAACGGCATGAAGTTGTTGCAAACAAACACTTATGCAAAAATTGCTTATCACCCAACCATTCAACCTCAAATTGCACCAGCAGTAAAAGGTGTTATCATTGCAAGAAAAATCATAACACATTGCTCCATTACGAAAAAAACCATTTGGTTACAAAGTCACCCATTCAACACACCCAGAGTTCCAATATTGAAGCGAAGCAATTATCACCCACCGATAGAAATAATGAACAACAAGTTCAAAACTTTCTAACCTCAAATCTGAAAAGAGCCCTTCTTTCTACAGCCCTTATTAATATCATAGCACCATCCGGAATCGCAATGACATTCCGAGCGTTAATAGATTCTGGGTCACAAGTATCTATTATGACAGAAAGAACCCTGAAGCGACTACAGCTAAAAGGAACTCCGACCACCCATCAACTAATTGGATTGGGCACGACACCCACCAATACGGCAGTAAAACAGGCTACTGTTATTATTAACTCTTTATGCACCAAATTTAAAATAGAGAGCAACATGCTCATTATCAAGAAAATCCCGGAATTACTGCTAGCCCAAACTATTGAAGTGGCAAACTGGAGACATATCAACAATCTCACTTTAGCAGACCCCACCTTCTCAACTCCAGGGGAAATTGACGTTCTTCTTGGAGCTGACATCTATGCAGCCATTATTAAAAATGGTATAAAGCGCGGATCTGGCAACTCTCCCACGGCGCAAAATACAGAATTGGCCTGGATTCTGATCGGAGCTATACCAGAAGCTAACAGCACAATGACAACTATGCTAACCACCTACACTAATGTGAATACTGAAGCGGACAATCAATTAAGAAAATTCTGGGAACTTGAAGAATGTATCACCCGACCAACATTATCACACGAAGATCAAATGTGTGAAACATTCTACAAAGACACAACCAGACGTCTACCCTCTGGTAAATACGAGGTTCATTTACCATTCAAGAGTCAAGATAGACCACAGCTTGGGCAATCTAGGAATATGGCGGTCAAAAAATTCCTACAACTAGAGAAAAAATTGTCCAATAATCCAACTATACATAAGCTATATAAGGATTGTATAGATGAGTACATCCATTTTGGCCACATGAAGCCTATCCCACCTACATTGTCAGAAAATGAATCATACGACAACATATCCTTTTACTATTTACCACACCACGCTGTGCTAAAAGAGAGTACAACTACAAAACTTCGAATAGTTTTTAATGCCTCAGCTCGTACTTCAAATGGCAAATCACTAAACGAGCAATTACTAGTTGGACCCACAATCCAACCAACGCTCTGGACCACCTTGTTGAGATGGCGTCTGTACAAATTCGCATTTACAGCGGACATCGAGAAAATGTACAGAATGATTCAAATGACACCTCAACACCAAAATTTCCAACGAATAATTTGGAGAGACAGTCCAAAGGAAGAATTAAAGGAATTTTTTCTGGCTACCGTCACATTTGGAACTACACCAGCACCATACCTAGCTATCAAAACGTTACATCAGCTAGCAAAGGATGAAGAGAGCAATTATCCCCTCGCAGCAAAGAGCATCTTGCGAGACTTCTACGTGGACGATTTGGTCTCAGGAGCACACAGTCTGAGCGAAGCTCGACAATTACAAAGCGAGCTTATTGAAGCCACAGGAACATTCAACTTGCGGAAATGGACAGCCAATCACCATGATCTTTTAAAGAATATACCAATGGACCACCGAGAGTTAAAAACGAATCTAGAATTCTCTGAACACGAGTCCATAAAAACTCTCGGCATTCATTGGTATCCAACCACAGACTGTTTCTCATTCAAGGTTAATATTCCCGAGCCGAAAAACTCATATACAGAACGAATAATATTATTGGAAGTCTCATCTCTTTTCGATCCATTGGGATGGCTGGCCCCATGCATAATCAATGCGAAACTCCTAATTCAGAAACTTTGGCTCTCAAAATGCGACTGGGATGACGTAGTACCCATAGAACTCTCAAAAGAATGGAATCATTTTAAAGAACAACTACATGCGATACAACACATTCAGATTCCACGTTGGCTAGGCTATCAGCCTAATTCAACAAAAATGGAGCTCCATGGTTTTTGTGATGCATCCAACAATGCATACTCTGCAGTCCTATATCTGAAAATTCATTCAGACGAAAGCTCCAGAGTACAAATTTAAATAGCAAAAACCAAGGTTGCTCCCATCAAACAAGTTTCAATTCCACGCTTAGAACTGTGTGATGCTGTCCTGCTTTCACGACTGATCAAACAAGTCACTAACAACTTGGAGTTAGAAAAGGTCAAACTGATAGCTTGGACAGACTCCAATATAGTTTTGGCTTGGCTTCGGAAACATCTCTCCACCTGGAAAACGTTCGTGGCCAATCGTATCTCCGAGATTCACGAAAACATTCCACAAGCTGTTTGGAAACATGTGTCATCCAAAAATAATTCAGTGGACATAGCATCAAGAGGCATTCTGCCAAACATCCTAGCCACGACTTTAATGTGGTGGAATGGCCCCGATTGGATACACCAAGATGAGGATCTCTGGCCGCAACAATTACAAGGTATACATACTCAACTAGAGCATAAATAACCGAAAGTTCTCACTATTACTATTGATGAACAAATGGTTTTACTACACAAGTATTCTTCATTCCAGAAAACTATAAGAATAACTGCATATTGTATTAGATTTATAAACAGCATGCGCAAAATACAGTCCACTACTCAACATCTTTCAACCTCTGAGTTGAAAAGAGCAGAACATTGCATAATTAAACTTCTCCAAAAGATCTCCTTTCCCACTGAAATCTCCCAGTTACAGAAAAATTTACCCCTTCCTAAAAAGAGTCGAATTCTGTCTCTCAATCCCATACTCGACTCTGACAATATCTTACGAGTTGGAGGTCGTCTCACAGAGTCTCAGTTAAGTTACGACCAACAACATCCCATAATTCTCCCCAATAACCATCACATAACCAATATTCTTATAGACCATATACACCATTACACATTACATGGAGGCACACAAGTCATATTGAGTACTATAAGAAATCAGTATTGGTTAATAAATGCCCGCAATACGATTAGACATCGTATCCATAAATGTGTTGACTGTTTTCGATTCAATGCGAAACCTAGCTCTCAGTTAATGAGTTCACTGCCCGCAGCAAGGGTCAATATATCTCTACCCTTTCAACACGCTGGGGTAGACTACACAGGTCCGTTTGATATGAAAACATCAACACTAAGAGGAGCGAAATTAACGAAAGCCTATATTTGTCTGTTCGTTTGCTTGGCCACTAAGGCCATACATATAGAACTTGTCTCTGATATGACTACACCAGCCTTTCTAGCCGCTCTTAAAAGATTTGTTGCAAGGAGAGGCCTTTGCTCACACATCTACTCAGATCAGGGAACAAATTTTTTAGGAGCGAATAGAGTTTTACAATCAAACTTACAAAAATCCATCAGAAGAATCGAGGTCGAATTGGCCAGCCAATTTGCTAACCAAGGCATAACTTGGCATTTCAACCCTCCTGCACCACACTTTGGTGGCTTATGGGAAGCCGGTGTAAAATCCACCAAACGCCATCTACACAAAACCATCAAAGATGCAAAACTCACCTATGAAGAGTTGTACACAATGTTGGTTCAAATTGAGGCATGTTTGAATGCCAGACCTCTCTCTCCTCTATCTAATGATCCAACAGACTATAATATTCTCACTCCTGGACACTTCCTGACAGGTCGTCACAATCTCACCGTATTAGAACCTCCCCCACTTAACCCACAACATCCTCTCAAGAGATGGCAGCACATCCAATCTCTCTCCCACAATTTTTGGAAACAATGGTCAAGAGATTACTTACACACATTGCACCAACGACATAAATGGAAGATAGAAAAGGAAAACTTACAAATAGGAACTCTCGTTCTAATAAAAGATGGTCATACTCCCATCGGAAAATGGCCATTAGGTAGAATTATTGATATTCACACGGGTCACAACAATCTAGTGAGAGCAGTCTCAATTAAAACCCCGAAAAATATTCTCACCCGTCCAATTTCAAAAATTTGTCCTCTCCCTTTCACCAAATCATCCTAATAAATATCAAAATATCCCCACCAAAATCGATTGCTCTCTGGCATTACCAAATTTCAAAACACCCGTTATATTCAAATATAAACGAATCCGGAATCCGCCAAAAGTCACTTCAAATTTGAAAGTTGACAAGTGCGCGTAGTGGTTTTTATTCCTTTTGAATTCGTTTATATTTTCTCAGTTTTTTCATTTTTTCATTTGTTTTATTTTCGACCATGGATGAGCTGTTGGAAATTTTCAACTCAGAATCTTTGGATTCTGTGGATACATGCCTATCACCAACTCCACCAGAATTACTGGCTCCCTTCAAGCCAATCAGGCCTATCAGCCCTCTGCCACCAACACCGAAAAGGACACGCAGACCCCGATCGGCGATCGTGCGACCACCACCCGTACATTCCTTGCTATTAAGCGAAAGGCAAGGCCATTTGAGGCAAGGCTGGCATCGCCTAAAATTAAGGAATTATTGTTGAAGGAACCAGGAAACAGTGGCAGCCTCAATTTTAAACCAAAGCCTAGAGAATACCGGCCAGAGGTTCGGACACAAACTCGACCAAGGCAGAACGAATCCCAGGCCAAGGGAATACTGCCCAAGAGCTCAAGTTCCAACAACATTACGAGCTGAAAAAAAGAAACCTGTACCAACTGCAAGATTACCAAGTCTGCCAGGAGATCTTGATCAAGCAACGCCTACCGTAGATACGTCAATCAATCCTGTTGCATCACCAAGTAGCAACACATCACCTCCAAAGGGGAACGCGAGTTAGAAAATTACATTTATCTTCGGATAAAAAATAAAAAAAAATAAAACAACAACCAATTTATTAATTGAGATATATATATATATTTTATTTATTTATTCACTTTCAACTTCACAAACAAAAATTGGCACAGTGTCTCACTGGAGTGAGAGCTTTTTTAGTAATTCTTAACTACGATGTTAACGACATAAAACTTCCGACAGAACTCAACTTATTTCATTCTAATTGTTCTTCACAGCTTTTTCTTTACGAAAAAGTGTGAGAACGTTTATTTGCTAGTTAAGCAAATTTAGCTTTTTTTGATAAACATTGTGAGAACTTATGAAGTTTATCCGAATGGGTAAACTTATTGTTCCCACAGATTTGCGACGGAAGAAGGTGTTACGTTACTTGCGACTTTATGGCTTTATATATTTTTGCTTTAGATCTTCTAGGTTAAAATGTTGTGATGAATACAACGGATTTGTGTATTCATCACTTTTATTGTGGGAAAGTGTATCTTGTAACGTAACTCCTCCGTCCTTAGTTTTAAGATTCTCCTGAATCTTATATACAATTTTTAGTTTTAATTTCTTTTGTTTTTTACAGTATATGAAAATAAAAATCACTATTCCGAGTATAATAATAGTAGTAATACTTCCTAGGCCGTAATTAATAACCTTGTGATACTTCAGTTCTGTAATTTCGTTTGTATTACTTTCTTGGTTCAAAATTATTTCTTCGAATGTTAGTTTATTTTGTGCTTGGATTGATTTCTCTACTTGTGGTATTACATATCTTTCTTTATATATGTATATATTGTTACTGTACCTTATGTTGTCGATTTCTAGTGTACAATTATTATAGCTTATAAAGTAATTCCCATTGAGAGTGAGTTTCCTCTCGTCACAAGTACTACTAAAATTTTTATTTTTAAAATTCTTTAGAATTAACATGTTATTATCTAATTCGATAATTTCTTCCTGTAGATTTATTTTAAGTTTACAGTTTTTATGGAAGATACAATTTTTGCTTGGCTTTAATTCCCGAATTGATTTGTTATCTTCAAACGTATAAGTGTGATTGTTGATTTTTACAAAATATTCCAAGTCTGAGTCTAATTCTTTATGTTCACTATTTGTAATAGGTATTATTAATTTCCTATTAGTCTTGATTGACTCTACTGGTAACTTAATTGCAAGTAAAATATTATTATTATTAAACCTAGCAATGCCTGATCGTATATTCAAAAGCATTTTAAAATCAATGTTATATTCTGTTATTTCTTCATTTGTCAGGATATTTGGTTGGAATATATGTACCTCTTCTTGCCAAGGCAATATTTTCTTGTATGTGGTCTACCGTTTCTTGTATAGCTTTAATTTTTAGCATTTGTTCACTAAATGAACTGTATGTTACTAGTTGTTGATTTGTCTTACTAAGTTCGTTAAATTTCTTCTGTATTTTTACTCTGTCAGATTCAATTATTTCTTTTATTTGCACAAATGTTTTATTGAAACTATCATTAATTTTGATTTGCTGATTTAAGTTAGATATAATATTATGATTGTTTTCGTCAGTAATTGAAAGATGGTTTTCGATGTCTTGTCGGTCTTCGTCATCCATAGTTCCATATAACCACTTCATTAGCTTGCCTAAACCGTTAATAAGACCACGTCTAATCCTATGGGGTATAATTGTCTTTATTTTATTCCTAGTTTTATTTCTTTCTTTTTGTAACCACTCTCTATGGTTTCCTAAATCTAATAAACCTATGTTTGACTCTAATTTATCAACTATTCTAAGGATCTCGTTCGGGTCAATTATATGTAAGATGGTGTCGTACTTCGCGACTATTTCTTCTTCATCTATCAAGATCTCTGCGTAACCTACGTCGGAGTCTATTTTCTCAATTGTCATCTTTTGGCTGCTTAATGGTACCATTATCAGTATCCAGAGTAGTATTAGTTTTACCTGAAAATTTCAATGGCCGTTTAATATTGTTTTCATGCACCCCTTTTAATTTTAGTTTCCTAAACTTTGGTTGTTCTTTATGTCTTAAGCTAGCGTAGTTTTTAATGAAACCTATATCACGATTTTCTAGATAATCTTCCCTAACTTTGTTTCTTTTCTCAATGGTAATTTTCTTTTTGCTTTCGATACGGTCCTTTATAATTTTCCTATCAGCTTTTCCGTTCTGTACTTCAAATGGTGTAGCTTTAATAGTGGAATGGTAGGTATTGTTATAATACTCAATTGCCTTTAATATTTGTTGTTTTATTGGAACCTTTTCTTCTAAATTGAGAACTCTAATTTTCTCGGTTATTGTGTTGTTCAATCTTTCTACGTCTGAATTCCCCGTATGGCTGTTGGGTTTTACAAAGTGGGTTTTAATTCCTTCTTCTTTGCAGAAATTTTTTATGTTTGTGTTGTTAAATTCATTGTCGCCAATTAACTTTTTCATTTTGCCTTTAATAGAAATAAATTGCCTTATCTTTTCAACCAGAGTAAGACTATTTCTATCTTCTAAATGGAAACATACAGCATGCTTTGAAAATTTATCGATAAAATTAATGAATGACTGTTTGCTGTTTACGTAAGTGTCGACATGAATTATTTCATTAATGTCTTCTGGCGTCTCAGTAAACTCAAATTTTTTCTTAATGGGGTTTCTATCGTATTTTGCTGCTGTGCATATATCGCAATTGTTCACTACTTTGTGAATTAAGATTTTAAGATTTGGGAAATATACTTTATTTTTCATTCCTGCATAATTAGCTACCATACCTGAATGGCCTGCTTCTATTTTATGATACAATGATATTTGCTTTATAGCTTGTTCTTCATTTTCTAAATCCTTTGCCAGGAAGCTACATCTAATAAACTTAGTTTTAGAGTTGCTTGAAAAAAGTTCGATCAATTTTTGTTGAACTTTGTTGTATTCGGAGTCTTCTAGTCCTGAGTAAATCCCTATTTTACCTTTGCTGATGTGTCTCCTAAATATGTCTGCTAAACTATCGGGGATGTCTTTTCTCTCGATGTAAATTCTATGATGACCATGTATTTTTTCAAATTCCTTGTCTTTTTCCTCCAAAATAATTATCTGGGTTTTAAAACGGTTGACTACAGTTTCGAGGATTGGTATGTGATCGCTTAGATCTTCCTCTTGAGAGTGGACTGTCTGCATATCTAGAGATTCGTTGTTAATTTCTTGGCATTCTTTCGCTGGGATTTTGTCATAAATTTTTATATCGTCTACAGCATTTATTTCGTTAGTATCTTTGTTAATTCTACTAAGGAAATCCGCTATTTTATTTTCCTTACCTTTAATGTAATCAATCTTAATGTCGTATTCCCCTAATTGTACTAACCATCTTTGTAGTCTAGGGTTTATATCTTTCCCGGTGTACTTCACTTGTAGCCACTTGATTGGTTGGTGGTCTGTATGCAAGTCGAATTCCTTCCCGAAAAGGTACGGCCTGAAGTATTTCGTCCCCCATACTACTGCTAACAACTCTTTTTCGATGGTCGAGTAGTTTTTCTCGGGGTCGTTCAGGGTTCTCGATGCGTAACAGATGGGATGTTCATCCTGTGTAAGGACGGCTCCTAATGCATGATTGCTAGCATCGGTTATTAGTTTAAATTTCTTGTCGTAATCGGGATATTTTAAGATTGGGTAATTCGTAATTAGCTCCTTGAGTTTCTCAAAGGCGGCTATGAAATTCGGATCGTTCGAATTTATTTTTGCTCCCTTCTTTAGGTATTTCGTAATTGGGTGTGCAATTTTTGCGTAATCTCTCATAAATTTGCGATAATACCCAGTGATACCCAGGAATGATTTTATCTGTTTCCTAGTAGTGGGTAATTTTAAATCCCTGATAACTCTAATTTTATCTGGGTTCGGCTTGACGCCATCAGAAGTTAAGACATGGCCTAGATATTCGGTCTCATTGCAAAGGAAGTTGCATTTGTTGACTTGTATCTTAAGTCCAGACTTTTTTAGTTCATTGAAAATTTTTCTGAGATTACTTAAATGTTCGACAAGAGATGTACTGAATATCAAAATATCGTCTAAATAGACGACACATATTTTATTAATATGTTCTCTTAGCACAGAGTTCATGAGTCTCTGGAATGTTGACGGCGCATTTTTCAACCCGAATGGCATCCGAACATACTCGTGATGGCCAAAGGGGGTGGAGAATGCGGTCTTTTTAGAATCTTCGGGTTTCATCAGAATTTGGTGAAAGCCTTTCGCTAGATATACAGTTGAAAAATATTGTGATCTACCTAATTTGTCTAGTATTGCTTCAATGTTTGGTATTGGGAATTTGTCGGTTATAGTTACTGCGTTTAATTTACGATAATCTATCACTATTCTCCATTTCTGACTGCCGGAATTATCCCTTTTCTTGGGGACAATCACTGACTTATAACAATGGACTGAGTTATTTGCTATTTCATGTGGCACAAAAAATATTGTGTTTCTGTATATCACCGTTAGAGCACCCTTTAAAACGATTACATAAAAAACATGTAAAACTCAACCAATCAGATGAAATTTTACACCCGAAAATCGAATTAAATTAAAAAAATGTATTTTCTTGTGTCCAAGTGATATTTTAATCGTTTATAAGGAATTAAACTCATTCCGACTTTAATTTTCAAAATTTATTCTTAACTGAATCCTGCTTATGGGCAAGAGAGACGGAGCATGGTAAACACTATCTTTACCTTATTCCTTCTGAGGTGATTGCATCTGTAGCCAACATAAAAACATCAAATGGCATAAGCAAATGTTCCAGAATGCAATATTTTGTGTTGGTAGCTCCAACTCTGCCATAGGGCGAAAGAGAGAACTGTAGGACTTGTGCCATTCTTTCCTATAGGAAAATGGCAATACGCTCAGTCCATTGTTATAAGTCAGTGGGGACAATCCATAAGGGACTGTTATATGGCGAATTGCTTTCTTTTATAATACCCTGCTTTAACATATCGCTTATTTGTCCTTCGATTTCGTGGGTTCGGGGATACCTATAGATCTTAGAAAAGATAGGGTTATTTGTAGTTGTTACAATTTCGTGGTCTATATGAGATGTTGCCGATAATGTATCACCGTCTTTGTAGAAAAGGTCTTCGTATTCTCTAAACAATTTTACTATAGACTCTCTTTCTTCGTTATTTAGATGGTCAAGTTTTAAGCTATCTTTGATCGATTTGTCGCTTGATTCTAAGCTATGTATGCAATTTTCGTCATATGGATATTTTGTGTCAATAAACATAATTTTATTGCCTTTAACTTCTATATATTTGTTTTGCAGATTAATTTTTACGTTAAGAGCCATAAGTAAATTTTGGCCTATAATAGCTTCATAATTCCTATTAGATAAATCTATAACCTTCCAAGATATAGTACCATAAGTTTTAAATTCTTTTGGTAAAGGCGTTACTACTTTATTCGTAACTTCATTGACACCATTTATTGTTGTATAGTATAACGGATTTTCTAATGGTTCTTCCGGAAAATTACAAAATGTGTTAGGTCTTATTAAACTTGTCGTTGAGCCAGTATCCACTAAAGTTTTTATTTTCTGATTACCGATTGTCAGGAATATTAAAGGTAAACTAGTATCAAATGGTTTTTTATAGGAGTTTATCGTTTCAATTTCCATTGGTTCTGGAACGTCATTAAAATTATTTTGTCTTCTGTAACGTTCTGACCGTCTCGAGTCGTCGTTTGGAATAATCGGTCTCTGGAATTGTCTAGGATTGTTATGAAAGTTTGTTTGTCTACGAAACTGTCCTGAATTATTATTATTTGCATTCCTTTGAAAATTTTCGTAATGCCTGGCATTAGTATTATAATTATAATTGTTTTTGTTCACATTAAAAGAAGAACTTTTATTCACTGGTTTTTTGAAATTTTTGTCGTTATAAAATTTGTTTAGGTTTTTTATCTTCCTATGATTAATATCTATTGTCCTATCATCGTCTAGTAACTTTAATCTAGCATATTTATTATAAATTTGGATCATACTTGAATTTTCTTCTATATGAGCTCTTATGTTCCCATCAATTTTCTCAATCAATATTTCTACTAGTTCCCTATCTACATTCTCTGGTCTATATATTTCTGGTCTACGTTCATCGAACTCATATAGCTCGTTTATAAGATAATTGGTATTTTTAAATTCATCAAATAATTCACGTAAATTACTTACTTTAACATATCTACAATGGTTGAACAGTTCTGCATAGCTTCTATTGGACTGAAAGCACTGTTTCAGTTTCTCCTTTACGTTGCTCCATGTCAAATCATCACCTAATTGACGGATACACCTTTCTGCTTTCCCTTGAATTTTTACCGTGAATACTATCTGCATTGCCATCTGACGTAGAGCTTCATTTCTTCCACATAGAGATGTTGTACTTTCGACAGATTTTATGAAGGACGTTAAACTATGATCCCCGCTACCATCAAAAGCCCTCAGTCGTCGAAATTGGTTGAGAACTCCTTCGGCGCTTAGATTCAGTGGATTCTGATTATGATCGTCATGTTGCCTTCGTTCTGCTTCCTGTCTAAAATTAATAAGTTGTAACTCCTGTTGTTGTACAACTTGCTGTAATTGTGCAATTTGTTGTTGAAGTTGTTCCATTTCGAATTCTTCAAAATCCTGATGCAATTCTCGATTTAAATCGAAAAATCTGTTCCTGTTGTTTATCATCCACAAGAAAAACTCAGAATGTCGTTTCTTCGCACTTTCTCACAAAATATTTTAAATATTTGCTTTTTTTTTCACTTTGTATCTTTTTCCGATACGTTTTTCATGCACAAAAATTCTTTCACAACTCAGGTTTTTGTTTTTGGAAATATTCGTGTACACACATATATATATATATATCAATTAAAAAAAATTTGGTTCGATCACTGGATCCCTTTTTCTTTTGAAAGGAATCCTACCGACTGCGCCAGTTAGAAAATTACATTTATCTTCGGATAAAAAATAAAAAAAAATAAAACAACAACCAATTTATTAATTGAGATATATATATATATTTTATTTATTTATTCACTTCACAAACAAAAATTGGCACAGTGTCTCACTGGAGTGAGAGCTTTTTTAGTAATTCTTAACTACGATGTTAACGACATAAAACTTCCGACAGAACTCAACTTATTTCATTCTAATTGTTCTTCACAGCTTTTTCTTTACGAAAAAGTGTGAGAACGTTTATTTGCTAGTTAAGCAAATTTAGCTTTTTTTGATAAACATTGTGAGAACTTATGAAGTTTATCCGAATGGGTAAACTTATTGTTCCCACAGATTTGCGACGGAAGAAGGTGTTACGTTACTTGCGACTTTATGGCTTTATATATTTTTGCTTTAGATCTTCTAGGTTAAAATGTTGTGATGAATACAACGGATTTGTGTATTCATCACTTTTATTGTGGGAAAGTGTATCTTGTAACGTAACTCGCGCGTATTCTCGGGAAGGAATTCCAAGATTCTTCGTCAAAAGAGCAATCTACTAAAATCAGCGACCGACCACTAAAGAACGTCTTTAAAGCCAGAGCTCAAATCGTGGATCTCTCTCCAACCCAAGTTCAAAGGCAATCACTTATTAATGTGGAGACTGAAAAACGCAATCTAGGAATTCCGAACGACCTAGCAGGGAAAATAGTTTCTACTCCCATCATATTTAAATTATTAGAAACAACTGAAGTACCTTGGGACAGAGTCAGGAGCACAACAAGCTTTTTTAAGTGGAGTTTCCCTGGAGATGTCACTCTGAAAATGAAGAAGAAAGGAGAAAAAATACACATCTTTCACCAGAAAAAATGTAAGTTTATTACTAAAAACATTAAAATTTCCTTTTTTTGTGTTATGTTTACATAAACAAGTTTCGAATATGAAGGAGGTTAGCTTCACTGTCCTTCGTATACTGCTTGCTACAAGTTTCTTCTTTGAGGCGGGAGGATGTTCAGTCCACCGATGCATTCACGTTCCCTCGACGCTTCCACTTCTATATTTGCATCCTCCTACAAAACAAAAGCCACAAAGTATTCATTTTCAAAATAAATAATCAAAACAGAATACTTATCTAAAAATTCACAAGTATCCTATTCCATATTGAAAGTTTGCCACTGGAAGTTCCACCACAATTCAGCATCAACCTTTATGCTGTGATTAAAATGTTTAAGTCGGCAGGCTGTTGTCTTCTCGATACACTTTACTTAAACAATATAAAAACAAAAAAAAAACATTAAATAAATGGATCAAAACACAGATAACCACAAAACCATTGCAGTACACGTACCTCTGCATGTTTACATATTTACAATGTCATCAAGTGACATTACTCTAGTCAGCTGGCTTCGCCTTCGCCTCAGTCAGAACACATGCAAATGATATAAACGTCGCTAGGGCAACACCGAAAAGCGAGAACTCATAACTGGATGCGGCGGCTATATAAAGCCGACGAGCCGCAGCAGAAAATCATTCTTGGTTCAGAGCTCATCTGATTCGGAGAATAATCCGATTAACAAGAATATTATTCCCAACATCCAAAATAGAAGAATAATTCTATACTTCAGAGAATAATCTGAAATTCCTATTATTTCCAATTTTCCGTCCCACACCTAAGCAGAAGAATAATTCTGCCGCAGAGAATAATCTGCAATCTCCTGCCCACACCTAAGCAGAAGATTAATTCTGCCGCAGAGAATAATCTGCAATCTCCTGCCCAAATCTAAGCAGAAGAATAACTCTGCCGCAGAGAATAATCTGCAATCTTCTTCTTTTTTATACTAGCATCTTGTTGCCCACGTATAAGCAGAAGAATAATTCTGCCGCAGAGAATAATCTGCAATCTTCTTCTTTATAATAGCATTTTACTGCCCACACCTAAGCAGAGGATTATTTCTGCCGCAGAGAATAATCTGCAATCTTCTTCTTGTTTATAGTAGCATGTGCTGCCCGTGTACCTAAAAATAGCACTCTTAAATTTATATAAGCATATTCTTCTCATAAATGATTAATTCTTCTTCTTCCTTTTTCTAGAATACGACGAATTAGGAAACGGAGTACGCGATCATTGAATTTCAGACTGAATTTTTAATTTGTTTTGTTTTATTTGAATTTATTGTTAAATTTTATATTGAATTTTTATAATAGTTTATAGGTTAGTTATTTTTGTTGAATTTTCTTTTTTTTGAATGAATTTGTGATATAGTTTTAAGCATTCGTTTTGAATAAAAATTTTATAATTGAATTTGAAAAACTGAGTTGTCCTTTACAAACCGGCACTCCCTCCCACGTCCGAGATTAGCTCTCACAGGCAATATTTATTATAATTTACACAAAACGACTTAGCTTAATTTAATTACGCGTGGTGTCTTCTTTTTTCCTTATTCCTTGTTTGGGTAGGATTCGGTAGGATTCGAACTATGACAATGCTCAGCAGTAGTCCCAATATTTGTGGGCTTCAGTATATGGCCTCCCCTAGAGAATATTTGCAGTTATATACACAGCAATCAGTATTCGCTGACGAGGTGAGAGGTTCGATGCTAAGATATATGTAGCTTGAAGGTTTTATTACGCTATTCTGATGCGGTTTATGTATGTTTCCAAGAATACTTTCTAGAGCCACTGGATCACTAGAGCCTGAGATTATAACAGCACTGTCGTCGCGCTCCAATCCACTAATTTGTGCGTAGGTATAAACCTTTTTTTTTGTAGAATTTTACTTTGGATTCAGTCTCGCGTTTTTAACATCACCAAACTGGAACTCAGGAACTTTTCTTTTGACCGCCTCGTGACAATATTTCTATCCTTTCCGACCACGTTCGACAGTCTTTTCGCACCACAAAAAGACATAAAAAAAGTCCCTTCCTTTCTATTCTCGCTCGGAAAAAACTCTTCTTCTCCTTTTTGTTCGTCGGTGCGCAGCGCGACTTTCTTCGCCGTTCATGTGGCTATGGGCCAGCCGTATGCGAGCAACTCATCTCAGTGCATAATGCAGTATGCTACGACCATAACAGGGCAGAGTGGTCTAAACCACCTGTGGTTTAGACAACGCTGACAAATGGTCGACTGATGTAGTCGGTCTTAAAACATAGGCCTCATCGCTGCGGGCACCCAATGTGTGGCTCGACCCATGACCCATTAAAGCATTTATCATTACTCAGGCTAGGCGACTACTACGGATTGTCCAAGACTGTCTGATGTACTCGACAGATGACGGCTCGAAGGCACATTCATGTAGTCCCGCCAGTCCTTGATCAGACATCGATATCGTCCTCCGTGTCAGAAGCCAGAGGTGCCTTGACAGACTAGTAACCTAAAAAATCCAGTCGGCCAGTACCCCTCTGCCTTCCTTCACCGAGATGAGCCGAGGGAACCCCGCGGTCAGTAACCCAACCAACTGATCGCAGAGTTTCCCCTGCTCTAATAACTCACTCTAATTACAGACCGATGCTCGTTCAAGGGTGTGTCTCCGAGGCGTCGTTGGAGTACCGGTCTTCTTCCTTAAATTTGCAGGCATTAAACAAGAGGAATTCCTACGGCAAACTATATGCCGTAGCGTTACCACATAGGATGGGTTCTGAAACGTTATCCGACTAGGGATTGGGAAAAAAATCTGTATTGTCCAAAAAGGTATGCCGGCCCCTAGCCGGGGAATATCCTAAGCTGCGCATTGGCATCCTGTAGTTTGCCAGTGAACCTGGCTGGATGCCTTATTAGGGCTAACAGAATTGATAGTCAGATGACGTGTCCGAGAATATGGGTATCACGGCCTGATGTCTTTGACGTTATATACTCCTAACGTTCTTCCCTGCAGATCTTCAAGCTCGTATAAGGACTTTCCTTTCTTTGATTTGACCCGATACTTTTAAAATTTACGTCCTAGATTAGCACTAGTCTGCTGTTGGCAAATGCTTTGGGAAAAATTCCGTGTGAATACTTCTTGAACCACTTTGAAATTAATAGGCTTCGCTCTGAGATTGTAAGTTTTTGAACCCTGTTCAAAGACATGGTTTAAGTTCTCCTGCACTCTCGCACGGATCAATCTCAATTTATCCTCAGCATCTACTCTCAGAGGCTCATTAAGAGTTCCAAGGCTCCTTAAGATGGAATAGGAGCTTGCATGGTCAATCATCTGTTGACCGAAGAGAGTTCTGTAGGGAGAGAAACCAGTTGCTTGATGGAAAGAGCTCCTGAGGGAGCCAGCTATCTGGCTTAGCTTCTCATCCCACTTAGTATGTTTCTTCCGAATAAATGCCCTAATCACTGACAATACAGACCTGTTCAGTTGCTCTGAGGTGTTTGCTTACGGGGAGTAAACTGCCGTTCGCAAGTGTTTCACCCCATACTTGTCCAGTAATCTGGCGAACTGAGCCGAGCAAAACTGGACTCCATTGTTAGACTCTATCCTTTCCGGAGCTCCGAACACATGAAATATTTCAGTCTCGATGAACTGACACACATTGAGAGTATACGCCTTTCTCATCTTGAGAATCGGGAATTTGGAAAACTGATCAAGAACTATCAATATGCAGATATTTCCTCTCACTGACCGAGGATATGGACCTAGAAAATCAATGTAAAGCTTTTGCCATGGTCTTTATGTCATAGACTGGACTCCCATAGGTGGTCTAAGAAAAGTATTGGAAGCCTTGGTTTCTTTACAAAAGTCACATGCGTCTACGGAGTTTCTGACATAAACTGTCATTCGTGGCCAGTACAAGTGTCTCCTTAAACGTTTCAGTGTTTTCCCTATACCTTCCTGAGAAGCTAGTGGCGGATCATGCGTTCTTGAAACAACGGCGGAAGCAAGCCCGCGTGGAATCCAAAATTGCCAAGCTTCTTCCTCTTGAATCAGATCGCCTGTTCTCGGAAGAGTCCGAATATATACGAAGCCATCTCTGACGCAAAGATCTTAGCAAGCAAATTGTAGATATCAGGATGACGTCACATTGATTTTGCTGGTCGGTACTAGCAGCATGCCTTGGTTTTGCTGTTTTCTTTTATTAGCTAGGAAGTTGCAGATATCAGCATGACGCCATGATACCATCTTGGCTCTGCTGTTTTCTTGCTTGAAAATTTCTTAGCTGGAGAAGTTGTAGATGTCTTCGTGACGTCACCTGGGTTTTGCTGTTTTCTTACTTGAAGATTTCTTAGCAAGGAAATTGTAGAAATCAGCATCACGTCACCTTGAATTTTGCTGTTTTGAAATCGCCTTGGCTTTTTTGTTGTTTTCTGATATGACCTAGGTTTTGAGTTTGAGTTTGGTGTTAGTTGTATACTTTAGTATGAGCGCCTGGGGATATGTTGGGCTGGGCTACTTGGTGGCTCAGGTAACGTTACCAAGGAGTGGGTGGATGTGTGCAGCTGTGTATTTATGTAGATAATAAATGTGAAATTCCCTAAGCAAATTAGTGTGATTATTATCAGTAATAATTCAAGTTAACCCTAGGATATTTTTGTTCACACCAATTGTATTATTACTAGGGGTACAATTTTCATCAGAAATCCTCTACGGGCTATGGTTCGAGATATTAACGATCAGGTGAAATTAATATTAGTGGCTGAAAGAACAAAAACAACAACATTGATTAAAGATTTGATAATATTAATCTGTAGGTGTCTTTTATAAACATGTGATTATATATCTAAAAATTTAACAGGCGAAGCTGGTTGGGGTGAATATAGGTAGATGTGTTGACTTAGATAAGTAGTGGAATTTAGTAAATGCCTAATTTTGCTCTTCAGGTGTAATGCTTCCAATTTGATTCCTTGCATAAACAAATTCGCACAGTCCAGTAAAGTAAACAAATTCTCAGTCGAATAATGTAAACAAATTGGCACAGCAGCCGAGTAAAGTAATTAAATTCGCACAGCAGCCGAGTAAAGTAAACAAATTGAGCGATTTATGAAAGATTCCTAATTTCTTTAGGTGAAAACAAAAACAACAACAACTGATATTAATATGTAGGATATGATGTCTTAGACGAGTAGTGGAAGTTATAATTGAAAATTTCTTTTGCTGAAAAAAAACAGCAACAACTGTAACGTAAGTTATCGATTAAAAATCTTTTATAAACAAGAGTGATCATGCTATGATATTCGATATCTAAAAATAGATCACTGTTGCTTGAGATGCTAAGAAACATGAAGTAATGGAAATTAAAGCAAATTTTCAATGTATGGCTGTGTGTATTGAAAAGTCTTAGGTTTTATGAAAGATTGTTTTTTATTTTCAATAAAATTTCTTTTTGGGTGAGTTAAATTTAAAGCTTTGATGGGCTATGACATTAACGTATGATGATGTATATGTTGACTCAGATGAGTAGTGGAAGTTGTATGGGTACAGTAAAAGACTTCATCAAATTTTTGGTGATAAGGTGTAATGGCATGATCAGTGTTACCACACGAAATCTTTCGATAGTACCTTGTTAGCGTAGCCTGAAAGTAGTTTGAGTAGAAAATTTCAAATCTTACATAAATATAGCTGTATAGAGTAATTAACTGAAAATTTGTCTTCAGTAAGCATAAGAAATTATACTACATATACACTGCTACCTTCTGATAATTATAATAATCAAAAAATCTTGCAAATATTGTTGCCACGTATTCTAAAATTCTCTAGTCAAAATATAATGGGTAGTATTCCTGTAGCCAAACTTTGTCCTAAGTGACAATTTGTTACGATCGCAGCCAAAATGGGAATACTGGACATGATTTAGATTATTGTAGTACGTAGCAGGATCATTCATGTTTACGAGACGTTCCTGTAAAGCCCAAACAAACCCCGATGAGCTATCAGTCAGTTTTATTGAACCATAGTCAATAGTGTATATACATATAAAAAAAATTAGAAATGTTGCGAGGATTTTCTTACATACCTCTACCAAAGGAGATTGCTTCAAAGAAAGCTTGCATAAAGGTTAAAAATAATGATGAAGCATGCTTTGCGTGGGCCATAACATCAACACTATACCCTGCAAATATTAATACTGATAAGACCTCATCATATCCACATTATTTTACTGTACTAAATTTAACTGGAATAATATTTCCTATGACGTTTAAACAAATTATGCAATTTGAAGACTAGAACGATTTATCATTAAACGTATTCATCCTAACGAAAGAGCGTTCCTTCACCACTGTTCTAGTTAGACCTACGAAAAACAAAATGTCACGACATGTGAATCTATTAAGAGGAGCCAGTACCAAGATTTGCAAGTTTCATACATTTTTCAATGCGAATTTCTAGCAAACTATTTGTAGCAGAGTAATGATTTATGTATATCGTAAATTACAGGTAATGAAGAAGTCTAGTAAATAACGTCGAGAAAAATAAAAAAATGCATTGGAATGGAGATATAAGCTCGGAAACTTGTAAAAAATGGTAAAAATTGATTTTTTTCAAATCAAATTCCTCTTAGTAGGTATTCTCATTTCTTTATATTGTGATTATTTTAGAGAGACAAAGCCTAGATCTAGCAAATAACGTCGAGTTTTTTCATTTTTAGTGGCACATTTTTTAATATTTCCACTCTAATAGTACTTGTATTTTCTGTTGTTATTTCACCGACGAGAAATTGCAATATTTCGTTGAAAGTTTTAGAAATATAAAGCAAAATAGCATATTTAACAACTATGTGCAAAATAAAATTTAGAAGAGTTAGTTTTCTTTAAAAATTTTCAGTAGTTACACTATGGGGATTCTGGCGCACTTTTTCCATACAAAAAGTGTCCGGAAATTTCAAACTATTTTGATGGATCACTGTGGGTTCTGTGGATGGGGAGGGGAGGGGAAGTGGCTGAGGTCGGTTTTGTACTGAAAAGTTGACATCATCTTGCAGTTTTCTGAGCAATTTTGAGGTGGTTCTGAGGCTGCTTTTGTACTGAAAATTAACATTATACTGTGACAGTACCAAACAAAAATTGCAAGGTAGATTCCAACTATTTTGCTGGCTCTAGACCGGCTTCTGGGCCACTGAGGGAGATTCCGTCTAGTGGTATACGTCACAGGGCCTGCCAGGGGGAATTCCTTTACTACCGTCTGGCTGAAGCTCTAAACATTTGTGAAGGGGTGCGTAGCTTTATTGGTGGAGGTTTCTATTTAAGTTGATCTGGTCTTGGAGGCTACAATTTGACCTTGAGATGCCCCTCCTGTGTCTGGCTACTGGAGATTTGCTGAGAGCTTTAGTGGGAATATCCGATACTATGACTAGGACTGTCTGGGGCGTGTTGGATTGGGCTACGTTACCTGTACCAAGGCTTGGGTGGAATGTGTGTGGCTTAAGTAATGATGTGAAATGCCCTAAGCGAGTTTATATCGGGGCTGTATACTTGTCAGCTTGATTTTGTTGTTAGTTGTTTACTTTAGTATGAGTGCCTGTGGTGTGTTGGGCTGGGCTACTTGGTGGCTGAGCAAACGTTACCTAAGGCGTGGATGCATGTGTGCAACTGTGTATTTATGGGGATAAGAAATGTTATGAAATTCGCTAGTTAATCCTAAGTAGTTACACTATGTTCATTCTGGATCACTTTTTCCATACAAAAAGTGCAAGGTAGAAACCAACTATTTTGGTGGCTCTGGACGGGGGTCTGGGCCACTGAGGGGGATTCCGTCTAGTGGTATACGTCACAGGGCATGCCTGGAGAATTCCTTTCCTATCGTCTGGCTGACCAGGTGATGACGTCATCTGGTTGGCTGATCCCCGTCAGCTGATTAAGCTCTGTCATAGCTGATTTTTTAAATAAAATAATGTTGGCTTTTGCTGGAATCGAACCGAGAACGCTTGGTTTTGTAAAATCCGATGCGCTCTACCATGAGACCATGGAGGTGTTGTATGAATATTCTTTAAAGTTGCTATATATGGGTAGAGTTCTATACCAGAGGTGGGGGATTAACCGGTACTACCGGGATGTGTCATTTGGTCTTGACTGCACCCTAGTAAGTATAGGGTCAGTTTGGCCAGACAGATGTGACGTCACCGACCCTGAGGTCATTGACCTTTGACCCTTGACCTTTGACTTTAAACCTTTGACCTTTGACCTATGACCCTGATGTCATTGACCTTCACACACACACACACACACACACACACACACATGCACACGATACAATTTGAGGTATTACGCCACAGCTCACAAGTCCTTGCTCATGACATTGGCGTCTCAAGCTCTATCTTCGCTGAAATAAAAAATTGGCTTTGTGTTGGAATCGAACCGAGAACGCCTGGTGTGAAAATCAACAAAAAAAAGAAACCCCAAGACTTATATCATTGAAAAATTGTGCCAATGGACTCTGGATGGCGGGTATGTGGAGGGGGATAATAAAGACAGGGAGGGGGGGGTAATGAAATTTTCATCAGAAATCCTCTACGGCCTCTGGTTTTCGAGATATTAGCGTATTAATAATTCAATGCTCATGGAAATGAATTCTTGCCGGTGTGGGGTGGGAGGGGGAACGAAATTTTCGTCACAAATCCTCTACGGGCTCTGGTTTTCGAGACAAACAATTAGCTAAGGGGTTTGTCATGCTTGAAGTTTTCTTAGCTGAGCAGATAACGAATTTCGCAACATGGCATCATCACCTCGGTTTTTGTTGTTTTGCTGAACGGAAGTTGCAGATATCGATCATCACAAGATTCGTAAACAAATTTTCACATCCTGTTGTAAACAAATTTAAGCACATTTATTCTTATCATGTAATTTGATACCACACTTCCTGTAAGCCGCCCAATTCCAAGAATTTTACTGATCGACACGTTTCATTGGAATTCGTAAACAAATTTTCACATCCTGCTGTAAACAAATTTAAGCAATATCAGCACATTTATTCTTTTCATGTAATTTGATACCACACTTCCTGTAGGCAGCCAAAAAAATTTTATTGTTCCAAGAATTTTATCAATCGAAACGTTTCATTGGAATGTAAACAAATTTTTCTTGTATGTAAACAATCTCATTTGCAAATTCGACCAGCAGAATAAAGTAATCAAATTAATTAGAATGATTTTTTTATCGTGTAATTCGATATCATCTCCGCCTGTAAGCAAATTCGTTGGAATTCATCCTGTGCAATTTTAGCAGCAGGATCATTCATGTTTACAAACTATAAAAGCGCAAGGAAACTCTTGAGGAGCACCAGTCAGTTTTAGTGAGTCTCCGTGATAGTACATAAAAATAAAATAAAAATGACAACCGCGCTAGTAAATAAAAGTTTTTCAGTAATTGAAAACTTGCGAAAAGATGTGATGGAGTGTTTAAAAAATTCAATGAATAAAGACTATATTGTTCAAAAGTGTAATAGAAACATGCATAAATTTCAAGTTGCATTACGGAAGTGCAATAAGAGTGCTAGGAAACGACATTTCGAGAGCTGTCTCGAGCAAATGAAAGCATTGAGAGCACTATTGAGAACTCCCCGTCGAGGTGGAGGAATTACTCGCATAAGAAGAAGTGATTTTGTAAAGTTTGAGGAAATAAAGACAGCGTTCGCAGAGAGAATTCGACAAGGTGTTATTGCAAATTTAAAGCATATCGATCCGAAGCTATTTATGCAAGACGCTGCCAAATTATTTACGCGTCGTGTTAAAAATACCTTAAAACATTATTTTAATATTAAAGTTTCTACAACGTTTTGCGGTGAATTTGTTAAAGAAACTGGTGACAATGAAATGATAAAAGACGTTAAATATTTCCAATCGAGAACTGCTCCAATTAGTGAAGATGACAATTTAAAGGAGTGGTTTAAATCAAACATTTCGGATCCAATACACACTCAGCTGGAAGATTTCCAGGAAAAAGACAGTGGCTGGGCACTGCACTCAATAATACATCTAGCAGTACACATAAACAAGTTTGAGCAGCTTCGAGGATCTTCGTATATACCCCTACCAAAGGAAATTGCATCAAAGAAAGCTTGCATCAATGTGCAAAATAATGATGAAGCATGCTTCGCATGGGCCGTAACATCAGCGCTATATCCTGGAAATATTAACACCAATAGGATCTCATCGTATCCACATTACTCTACAGTACTTAATTTAACTGGGATAACATTTCCCATGACACTTAGGCAAATTACACAATTTGAAGACCAGAACAATTTATCAGTAAACGTGTTCATCCTGGAGAAAGAGCATTTCCTCACCACAGTTCCAGTTAGACTTACGAAACACAGAATCGAGTGACATGTAAATGTCTTAATGCTACAAGATGACTATGACCAGGCTGATAATCATATGGATGATGATGATGATGCCAGCAGATATCATTTCTGCTGGATTAAAGATCTTTCCCGACTCATATCGAAACAAACTTCGAAAAATCATGCTAAAAGGCATATATGCGACAGATGTTTGCTCTACTTTTACTCTGAAGAAAAATTAGCATCACACACTCCCGAATGCGAGAAGCAAAATGATTGCAGGATTATGTTTCCATCAGAGGAAAAGAAATGGCTGGAATTTAAGAATTATAACCATAAGAATCCAGTCCTGTTTTGTGTGTATGCCGATCTTGAGTCAATATTGAAGCCGATTAAGGGAAACGATCAAAATACACAGCGAATCCAGGAACATGAAGTTCATAGTATAGGCTTCTATTTCCACTGCAAATATGGCTAAGCTCTCATATTACAGAGCATATCGAGGCAAGGACTGGTTTGCATTAGAATTGCAAAAGATTGCATCCATAGCTGTACAGGAAAAGCTGAACATCAGGCCAATGCAGCCCCTGACTAAAGAGGAACGACGTTCACATATGGAAAATATTTGCTGCCATATATGTGAAAAAACGTTTGCAGCTGATGAGGAACGAGTTCGGGATCATTGCCACTTAACAGGAAAATATTGAGGACCAGCGCATAATGCATGCAATCTCATGTATCAAGATTGCTCCATAGTTCCAGTCATTTTTCACAATTTATCCGGATATGATGCCCACTTCATTATTAGGGATATAGCTACATCTTTCCCAGGAAAAGTTGATCTCTTGCCAATAAACAAGGAAAGATATATCTCGTTCACCAAGCACATGGACGGCAGCCACATAAAATTCAGATTCATCGATTCCTTCCGTTTTATGTCAGAATCTTTAGATAAGCTATCATCATTGCTGCCGATGGATAAATTAAACACTACAAGATCGGTATGGCAGGGATTGGATGATGACACTATCAAACTTCTTACACGCAAGGGTGTCTTCCCATATGATTTTATTGATGACTGGGATAAATTGGATTTCCGAAACTTGCCAACACAGGAAGCGTTCTACAATAAACTGACTGACAGTGCTATATCTTCTGAGGACTACAATCATGCTGAAAAGGTCTGGCAAAAATTTGAAATACAAACACTTGGTGAATATTCAGATCTATACCTTAAGACTGATGTTCTACTATTGGCCGATGTGTTTGAGAACTTTCGAGAAGTGTGCATGAAGACATACAATTTAGATCCAGCACATTATTACACCATGCCAGGCTTAACATGGGATGCTATGCTAAAATACACTAATGTCAAATTAGAGCTGATAACCGACGTGGATATACTGCTATTCATAGAGAGAGGCATTCGAGGTGGTATAAGTCAATGTTCGAACAGATATAGTAAAGCCAATAATAAATATATGAGGAGAAAGAGAAATACTTGATGTATTATGATGTGAATAACCTTTATGGATGGGCCATGTCACAGCATTTACCAACCGGAGGATTCAAATGGGTTGATGTTCCCAATATTGTCGTTTCCGAAATTCCTGATGATTCTCCAACTGGATACATATTCGAAGTCGACTTGGATTATCCTCAACATCTACATGATAAGCATAAGGACTTACCGTTTTGTTCTGAGCATGCAGCACCACCTGGAGCAAAATTAGAAAAGCTTTTGACAACATTACATCCAAAAACTAAATATGTTATACACTACCGAAATTTGAAGCAATGCTTATCACATGGACTCATCTTGAAAAAAGTGCACCGGGTTCTTCAATTCGACCAATCAGCTTGGCTTAAACCATATATTGACTTAAATACTACCAAACGGATGCAGGCTACAAGCAATCATGAGAAGGACAGCTATAAAAAGATGAATAATGCAGCTTTTGGTAAGACCATGGAAAATGTGCGCAAGTATAGCGATATCAAGCTTTGCGTCAAGTGGGAAGGTCGCTATGGTGCAAAAGCTCGGATTGCGGCACCCAACTTCCACAGCGCAACGATATTTGATGAGAATTTAGTTGCTGTGGAATTAAGGCGACTCAAAATCTTATTCAATAAGCCTCTCTATATTGGAATGGCAATTATGGAAATTTCAAAGATATGCCTCTACGATTTCCATTACAGTTTTATGCAGCGTCAATTTGGAGATAAATGTAAAGTCATGTATACAGATTCTCTAATATATGAACTTGAAGAGAAAAATGCATATGAGTTCATGGCTGAAAATATAAACAAATTTGATTCAAGTGATTACCCAGAAGATAACCAGTTCGATTTACCGCTCATGAATAAAAAGATTCCTGGTCTAATGAAGGATGAGCTTAATGGGAAAATCATGAGCGAATTTGTAGGCTTGCGCTCGAAAATGTACAGTCTGCGTATAAACGATGGTAAAACTGTAAAGAAAGCAAAAGGAGTAAAGACTAATGTAGTCCAGATGCATATCAATTTCGAAGACTACGTCGAATGTTTGAATAACAAGCGAGTATTAACTGCTAATCAGAGCTCCATACGATCACATAACCATAATGTCTACACGATCAACCAAAAGAAGATTGCATTGAGTCCATATGATAACAAGCGGTATATTATGAGTGGGACAACGGATACTCTACCATGGGGACATTACTCTATTCAAACAGAACAGCAAGGAGCAGACGCAGAAAGCATATAATCTAAGGCTAGTCTAAGATATGTATTGTAAACAAAAATTGTATTATAGCTAAAATACCATTTAATGAAATAGTTTGTTTTAATTGTAGGTATTATGGTATAAGATATACATTATTGTAAAATAAAGAAAGTGTTATTACAGTTATAAGGAAACCGATTAAAGCAATTGAATGATACACTACGAATTAAATGTTAATATTTTTCAATTAATAATAAATCAATAATGATATTTTATATATGGTATTCTTTTTATTCAATTTCCCTACTAAGTCCAGAGCTCCCGAATAATATTTGCCCACTACAGCGAGCTCCTAATCGGGCGGTTGAGCGTTTTACCCAGAATGTTAGGACGGCTTGAGAAAAAAACATTTACACGTGGGCTCGACCTTGACCCCCGGCACCACCTTTGAAACCGGAAGGGCGTCTGACCGTTGACCTTCATCCGGAAGTGTATTAAAGTGTATAAACAAGCACATCACAGGAAAGTCCGATTTGGCTGATGATGAGGATTCCGTCTGTCGATCAGACCAGTTTGTTATCTGGCCCATTAAAAAGCTGTTAAGCTGTTATCAGACCTGTTCGAAAAGCTGTTAAGCTTAACAGCTTTTAAAACAGGTCTGATAACAGCTTAACAGCTTTTAAACAGCTCTGATAACAGCTTAACAGCTTTTCAAACAGCTCTGATAACAGCTTAACAGCTTTTAAAACAGGTCTGATAACAGCTTAACAGCTTTTTAAACAGCTCTGATAACAGCTTAACAGCTTTTAAAACAGGTCTGATAACAGCTTAACAGCTTTAAAACAGGTCTGATAACAGCTTAGCAGCTTTAAAACAGGTCTGATAACAGCTTAACAGCTTTTAAAACAGGTCTGGTAACAGCTTAACAGCTTATAAAACAGCTCTGATAACAGCTTAACAGCTTTTAAAACAGGTCTGGTAACAGCTTAACAGCTTATAAAACAGCTCTGATAACAGCTTAACAGCTTTTAAAACAGGTCTGGTAACAGCTTAACAGCTTATAAAACAGCTTTTTCAGCTCATCCACAGATAGAAGGGTAGACCTTAGATTAGTCAGCGTCAAATTGATGCCACGCGTCAAATATCCGTTTCAAGCGCCATCCAAGACCAGGCACCCACCACCGCAACCAATACCACCACCCCCACCACCACCGGCACCACCACCTCCACCCACCACCCACCACCACCACCACTCACCACCACCACCCACCGCCACCACCACCCGTTGTAGTGGTCACACATTATTCGGGAGTTCCGGACTTAGTATGGGAAATTGAATAAAAAGAAGGCCATATATAAAATATCATTTATTAAAAATTAAAAAGTATTAATTCTTATAATCTTATGGTACAGAGCTGTATGTAATCAAAATTTCCTGTGTTTCATGAATCTGTTGTTGAAATCAACATCTGCATACAGTGTAAGTTTACATGATTCTTTATGAGCTCTCCAAGTATACAAAATGGGAATTTCTAGTGCTAAGTTAAATCGCACTTTTTAAGGCATGCCCCGTAATTACTTTTTGTCAATGTTTGGTAGAATTTACATAGCTTCACAACATGAAAGGAGTAAATAATATTCATATAAGGCTCAGACTACATCTATGAAATCGATGCTTTCCAGAAATAAAGAAGAAAGTTTTTCATCCTAAAACGAGTCGACTGTTCCCTACCAACAGGTCGAAAAATCAGGATATTCGAACAAAGATCGCAAAAAGTAAAGATGGAGAGATGTTATTTGTGAAAGTGGTGCACCACGAACCTTTTAACGCCACATTGGTGTAAAGGCATAAGGAATATTCATTATAAGGATCAATCTATATCTATGAAATCTTGGCCTTGCTGAACTAAAGAAAAAAGACTTTAGACTTAAGCTATAATACAATTAAAACAAATTATTTCAATAAATGGCATTATAACCATGATAAAATTTTTTTTACAATACATATTTTAGACTAGGCTAGACTTAATATATTTTCTGCGGCACACATCCCTTAATAGTGATAATTGAAGCAAGAATGATTATTACTCACACCGTGTGTCGCTTTCAGCCATATTTGTTGTTTGCAGATGAAGTGAACCTACTTTCCTTATGTAATCCATTGGTATCACTTTTGATATATATCACGGAGCTTTCTTAATCATATTATGTAATTTTTTCAGTCTTGGTAAGATTTAAAGATGAATAAATAATACTTCCATATCCTACTAGAATTATATCATTCCAAATACCCACTTTCAACATCGGGGTCTACACTATTGAACTTGAAGCATTATCAACTTTTTTTCAATCTTTCTGATACTCATACAACACTATTTCGAGGAGATAAATACAAAATACCATCCATCAAAACTTTTAACGTAATACATAGCTTACAGTACCTACTCTCAACCCCCCACCACGAGCATCACTATGAATTTTGAGAATTATCAAATATCCAGAGAGATTGCTGATTAGGATTTTACTGCTTATTCATAGCTCCCATACAACTTCCACTACTCACCTCAGACAACATATCATACCACATTAATATTATAACACAGCGTTCTTCTATCAAAGCTTTTAATTTGACCCACTCTCAACTTAATGTTAAGTAAACAATGCACCTGCCCCAATAGTATGAAGATAAAAATATCATATTCTTATCATCTTCATGTGAACTATTTTTTAGATATAGATATCAATCAAATCTCATAACAGCGTAACTGTTTGATTTATAAAAAAACCCTGCTACCTTCATATGCTCACCACAAGATGAAATTAACAAGTTCTTATCTAGCCTTCCATAAGATAATTTCAAGCTATTATACCCGCCTAAAATATGAACACAGATTTATGTTAGAGCGACACAGATGTTTTGACAGAGTCAGCTGGTTGAAAAGTATGGTATTCACTAAAGCTATCTACTATATTATGCACACCCACCACCCATAAAATATACATCGAGCACCACTAAGCTTAACCCAATCTCAACCGCCACGATCTTGGCAAAAGGTAATATCAAATTACCTGCTAAGTCATGCCATTACACCTGACAGCCAAAAATTTTCTTTTACTGCCCCCATACAATTTCCATTACTTAATATCATAGCACTATCTTCTATTATCAATGCTTTTAATTTAACCCACTCTCAACCTAACTTAAGATTTAAAGGTAAACACATAATACTATCCTCTTCCACGCTCTTCACTAAAGCTTTCATATCCTACTAGATTAATATACACCACAATTAATATATACACAACTTACAGTACCCACGCTCAACCTCCACCACGGTCTTCACTATAGGCTTGAAGAATTATCAGTTTTTTGTTCGTTCATACAACACCATTCGGATGATGCTTTAGAGAGATAAATATGAAGCGATATTGCTGATAACTTCCACTACTCATCTAAGACAACATATCATAATACCACCTTCTTTCATCAAAACTTTTAGTTAAACCCACGCTCAACGTAATGATTAGAAAATATGTGCTCAATCTGATAGTATGAAGATAAAATTATCATATTCTTATCAGCTTAATGTGAACTATGATATCATGGTTAATAACTCTGCCAGCTCCCTATGCTCACCAGCCCTAGACACAAAAACAAACATAAATCAATTTGTTTATTTTATTCGAATGTATTTGTTTAACTATGCAAGAAGTTATATTATATTTCAAGCTCATTACACCTGGTTACCGAAAATTTATATTACTCATCTAAGTCGGCATATCATTCTACATTAATATGATAGCTCGTTAATGCTTTTAATTAACCCACTCTCAAGCTAATGATAATATGCAAATTTTCAGATGTGGCTGCTCAATCACTTTCAGGCTAGGCTAACATGGTACTCTAGAAAGATTTCGTGTTGCAACACTGGTCATGCCATTACCCCTTATCACCATAAATTTGATGAAAAGTCTTTTACTATACCCATACAATTTTCACTACTCATCTAAGTCAACCTATCATACTATATTAGTATCACCTCACATTGATATCATAGGTAATCAAAACTTTAAATTTAACCTGCCCAAAAAAGAAATTTTATTGAAATTAAAAAACAATTTTTCATATAAGCTAAGAATTTTCAATACATACACATACAAACACCTACATCGAAAATTTTCTGATAAGGCTTTAATTTCTATTACTTCATGTTTCTTAACATCCGAAGCAGCCGTGATCTATTTTCAGATATCGAATATCATAGCATGTTCTCTCTTGTTTATAAAAGATTTTTAATCCACAACTTACGTTATAGTTGTTGTTGTTTTTTTTTTTAGCAAAAGAAATATTCAATTATAACTTCCACTACTCATCTAAGACATCATATCCTACAGATTAATATCAGTTGTTGTTGTTTTCAACTAAAGAAATTAGGAATCTGTCATAAATCACTCAATTTGTTTACTTTACTCGGCCGCTGTGCGAATTTGTTTACATTATTCGACTGCGAATTTGTTTACTTTACTGTACTGTACGAATTTGTTTATGCAAGGAATCAAATTAGAAGCATTACACCTGAAGAGTAAAATTAAGCATTTACTAATTTCCATTACATATCTAAGTCAACATATCTACCTACATTCACCCCAACCAGCTTCACCTGATCTATTTTTAGATATATGGTTACATGGTGCAATCATGTTTATAAAAGGCACCTACAGATTAATATCATCAAATCTTTAATCCACAACTTAGGTTATAGTTGTTGTTGTTTTTTGTTGTTTTCTGTTTGTTTTTGAGCTACTAATATTAATTATACCTGAGAAGGTAAGATAGCTAATATCTCGAACCATAGCCCGTAGAGGATTTCTGATGAAAATTTTTACCCCATAGTACTAATACTATTGGCATGGACAAAAAATATCCTAGGGTTAACTTGAATTATTACTACTACTAATTATACCTCAAAAGGTAAGATCACTAATATCTCGAAACCCATAACCCGTGGAGGATTTCTGATTTAAATTTTGTCAACCTCCAGGACAAAGATCTCCACTGACACCTTCTAGCATCTATTGGCATGAACAAAAATATTCAAGAGTTAACTTGAATTATTAATAATACTAATCACACTAATTCACTTAGGGAATTTCACAACATTTCTTATCCACATAAATACACAGTTGCACACATGCATCCACGCCTTAGGTAACGTTTGCTCAGCCACCAAGTAGCCCAGCCCAACACACCACAGGCACTCATACTAAAGTAAACAACTAACAACAAACTCAAGCTGACAAGTATACAGCCCCGATATAAACTCGCTTAGGGCATTTCACATCATTACTTAAGCCACACACACACACACACACACACACACACATTCCATCCAAGCCTTGGTACAGGTAACATAGCCCAATCCAACACGCCCCAGACAGTCCTAGTCATTGTATCAGATATTCCCACTAAAGCTCTCAGAAAATCTCTAGTAGGCAGACACAGGAGGGGCATCTCAAGGTCAAATTGTAGCCTCCAAGACCAGATCAACTTAACCAGCAACCTGCACCAATAAAGCTTCCCACCCCTTCACAAATGTTTAGAGCTTCAGCCACAGTGACCCATCAAAATAGTTTGAAATTTCCGGACACTTTTTATATGGAAAAAGTGAGCCAGACTCAGCCACCAAGTAGCCCAGCCCAACACACCACATGCACTCATACTAAAGTAAACAACTAACAACAAACTCAAGCTGACAAGTATACATCCCCGATATCAGATATTGTCACTAAAGCTCTCAGACAACCTCCAGCACCCAGACACAGGAAAGGTCAAAGGTCAAATTGTAGCCTCCAAGACCAGATCAAACAAAAAGTTGGCGTCATCTCCTGGTCAACCATACGGTAGGAAAGGAATTCTCCAGGCATACCCTGTGACGTATACCACTAGACGGAATCCCCCTCAGTGGCCCAGAACCCAGTCCAGAGCCAGCAAAATAGTTTGAAATTTCCGGACACTTTTTGTATGGAAAAAGTGGTCTGGTACCCGCATAGCGTAACTACTGGTAATCACTTGTATCAAATTTGTTTATATTTTCAGCCATGAACTCATATGCATTTTTCTCTTCAAGTTCATATATTAGAGAATCTGTATCTGTATACATGACTTTACATTTATCTCCAAATTGACGCTGCATAAAACTGTAATGGAAATCGTAGAGGCATATCTTTGAAATTTCCATAATTGCCATTCCAATATAGAGAGGCTTATTGAATAAGATTTTGAGTCGCCTTAATTCCACAGCAACTAAATTCTCATCAAATATCGTTGCGCTGTGGAAGTTGGGTGCCGCAATCCGAGCTTTTGCACCATAGCGACCTTCCCACTTGACGCAAAGCTTGATATCGCTATACTTGCGCACATTTTCCATGGTCTTACCAAAAGCTGCATTATTCATCTTTTTATAGCTGTCCTTCTCATGATTGCTTGTAGCCTGCATCCGTTTGGTAGTATTTAAGTCAATATATGGTTTAAGCCAAGCTGATTGGTCGAATTGAAGAACCCGGTGCACTTTTTTCAAGATGAGTCCATGTGATAAGCATTGCTTCAAATTTCGGTAGTGTATAACATATTTAGTTTTTGGATGTAATGTTGTCAAAAGCTTTTCTAATTTTGCTCCAGGTGGTGCTGCATGCTCAGAACAAAACGGTAAGTCCTTATGCTTATCATGTAGATGTTGAGGATAATCCAAGTCGACTTCGAATATGTATCCAGTTGGAGAATCATCAGGAATTTCGGAAACGACAATATTGGGAACATCAACCCATTTGAATCCTCCGGTTGGTAAATGCTGTGACATTGCCCATCCATAAAGGTTATTCACATCATAATACATCAAGTATTTCTCTTTCTCCTCAGGCTTAAAATCATCCATATATTTATTATTGGCTTTACTATATCTGTTCGAACATTGACTTATACCACCTCGAATGCCTCTCTCTATGAATAGCAGTATATCCACATCGGTTATCAGCTCTAATTTGACATTAGTGTATTTTAGCATAGCATCCCATGTTAAGCCTGGCATGGTGTAATAATGTGCTGGATCTAAATTGTATGTCTTCATGCACACTTCTCGAAAGTTCTCAAACATATCGGCCAATAGTAGAACATCAGTCTTAAGGTATAGATCTGAATATTCACCAAGTGTTTGTATTTCAAATTTTTGCCAGACCTTTTCAGCATGATTGTAGTCCTCAGAAGATATAGCACTGTCAGTCAGTTTATTGTAGAACGCTTCCTGTGTTGGCAAGTTTCGGAAATCCAATTTATCCCAGTCATCAATAAAATCATATGGGAAGACACCCTTGCGTGTAAGAAGTTTGATAGTGTCATCATCCAATCCCTGCCATACCTATCTTGTAGTGTTTAATTTATCCATCGGCAGCAATGATGATAGCTTATCTAAAGATTCTGACATAAAACGGAAGGAATCGATGAATCTGAATTTTATGTGGCTGCCGTCCATGTGCTTGGTGAACGAGATATATCAGCGTCTTGCATAAATAGCTTCGGATCGATATGCTTTAAATTTGCAATAACACCTTGTCGAATTCTCTCTGCGAACGCTGTCTTTATTTCCTCCCACTTTACAAAATCACTTCTTCTTATGCGAGTAATTCCTCCACCTCGACGGGGAGTTCTCAATAGTGCTCTCAATGCTTTAATTTGCTCGAGACAGCTCTCGAAATGTCGTTTCCTAGCACTCTTATTGCACTTCCGTAATGCAACTTGAAATTTATGCATGTTTCTATTACACTTTTGAACAATATAGTCTTTATTCATTGAATTTTTTAAACACTCCATCACATCTTTTCGCAAGTTTTCAATTACTGAAAAACTTTTATTTACTAGCGCGGTTGTCATTTTTATTTTATTTTTATGTACTATCACGGAGACTCACTAAAACTGACTGGTGCTCCTCAAGAGTTTCCTTGCGCTTTTATAGCAACGGTTTGTAAACATGAATGATCCTGCTGCTAAAATTGCACAGGATGAATTCCAACGAATTTGCTTACAGGCTGAGATGATATCGAATTACACGATAAAAAAATCATTCAAATTAATTTGATTACTTTATTCTGCTGGTCGAATTTGCAAATGAGATTGTTTACATACAAGAAAAATTTTTTACATTCCAATGAAACGTTTCGATTGGTAAAATTCTTGGAACAATAAAATTTTTTTGGCTGCCTACAGGAAGTGTGGTATCAAATTACATGAAAAGAATAAATGTGCTGATATTGCTTAAATTTGTTTACAGCAGGATGTGAAAATTTGTTTACGAATTCCAATGAAACGTGTCGATCAGTAAAATTCTTGGAATTGGGCGGCTTACAGGAAGTGTGGTATCAAATTACATGATAAGAATAAATGTGCTTAAATTTGTTTACAACAGGATGTGAAAATTTGTTTACGAATCTTGTGATGATCGATATCTGCAACTTCCGTTCAGCAAAACAACAAAAACCGAGGTGATGATGCCATGTTGCGAAATTCGTTATCTGCTCAGCTAAGAAAACTTCAAGCATGACAAACCCCTTAGCTAATTGTTTGTCTCGAAAACCAGAGCCCGTAGAGGATTTGTGACGAAAATTTCGTTCCCCCTCCCACCCCACACCGGCAAGAATTCATTTCCATGAGCATTGAATTATTAATACGCTAATATCTCGAAAACCAGAGGCCGTAGAGGATTTCTGATGAAAATTTCATTACCCCCCCTCCCTGTCTTTATTATCCCCCTCCACATACCCGCCATCCAGAGTCCATTGGCACAATTTTTCAATGATATAAGTCTTGGGGTTTCTTTTTTTTGTTGATTTTCACACCAGGCGTTCTCGGTTCGATTCCAACACAAAGCCAATTTTTTATTTCAGCGAAGATAGAGCTTGAGACGCCAATGTCATGAGCAAGGACTTGTGAGCTGTGGCGTAATACCTCAAATTGTATCGTGTGCATGTGTGTGTGTGTGTGTGTGTGTGTGTGTGTGTGAAGGTCAATGACATCAGGGTCATAGGTCAAAGGTCAAAGGTTTAAGGTCAAAGGTCAAGGGTCAAAGGTCAATGACCTCAGGGTCGGTGACGTCACATCTGTCTGGCCAAACTGACCCTATACTTACTAGGGTGCAGTCAAGACCAAATGACACATCCCGGTAGTACCGGTTAATCCCCCACCTCTGGTATAGAACTCTACCCATATATAGCAACTTTAAAGAATATTCATACAACACCTCCATGGTCTCATGGTAGAGCGCATCGGATTTTACAAAACCAAGCGTTCTCGGTTCGATTCCAGCAAAAGCCAACATTATTTTATTTAAAAAATCAGCTATGACAGAGCTTAATCAGCTGACGGGGATCAGCCAACCAGATGACGTCATCACCTGGTCAGCCAGACGATAGGAAAGGAATTCTCCAGGCATGCCCTGTGACGTATACCACTAGACGGAATCCCCCTCAGTGGCCCAGACCCCCGTCCAGAGCCACCAAAATAGTTGGTTTCTACCTTGCACTTTTTGTATGGAAAAAGTGATCCAGAATGAACATAGTGTAACTACTTAGGATTAACTAGCGAATTTCATAACATTTCTTATCCCCATAAATACACAGTTGCACACATGCATCCACGCCTTAGGTAACGTTTGCTCAGCCACCAAGTAGCCCAGCCCAACACACCACAGGCACTCATACTAAAGTAAACAACTAACAATAAAATCAAGCTGACAAGTATACAGCCCCGATATAAACTCGCTTAGGGCATTTCACATCATTACTTAAGCCACACACATTCCACCCAAGCCTTGGTACAGGTAACGTAGCCCAATCCAACACGCCCCAGACAGTCCTAGTCATAGTATCGGATATTCCCACTAAAGCTCTCAGCAAATCTCCAGTAGCCAGACACAGGAGGGGCATCTCAAGGTCAAATTGTAGCCTCCAAGACCAGATCAACTTAAATAGAAACCTCCACCAATAAAGCTACGCACCCCTTCACAAATGTTTAGAGCTTCAGCCAGACGGTAGGAAAGGAATTCCCCCTGGCAGGCCCTGTGACGTATACCACTAGACGGAATCTCCCTCAGTGGCCCAGAAGCCGGTCTAGAGCCAGCAAAATAGTTGGAATCTACCTTGCAATTTTTGTTTGGTACTGTCACAGTATAATGTTAATTTTCAGTACAAAAGCAGCCTCAGAACCACCTCAAAATTGCTCAGAAAACTGCAAGATGATGTCAACTTTTCAGTACAAAACCGACCTCAGCCACTTCCCCTCCCCTCCCCATCCACAGAACCCACAGTGATCCATCAAAATAGTTTGAAATTTCCGGACACTTTTTGTATGGAAAAAGTGCGCCAGAATCCCCATAGTGTAACTACTGAAAATTTTTAAAGAAAACTAACTCTTCTAAATTTTATTTTGCACATAGTTGTTAAATATGCTATTTTGCTTTATATTTCTAAAACTTTCAACGAAATATTGCAATTTCTCGTCGGTGAAATAACAACAGAAAATACAAGTACTATTAGAGTGGAAATATTAAAAAATGTGCCACTAAAAATGAAAAAACTCGACGTTATTTGCTAGATCTAGGCTTTGTCTCTCTAAAATAATCACAATATAAAGAAATGAGAATACCTACTAAGAGGAATTTGATTTGAAAAAAATCAATTTTTACCATTTTTTACAAGTTTCCGAGCTTATATCTCCATTCCAATGCATTTTTTTATTTTTCTCGACGTTATTTACTAGACTTCTTCATTACCTGTAATTTACGATATAAATCATTACTCTGCTACAAATAGTTTGCTAGAAATTCGCATTGAAAAATGTATGAAACTTGCAAATCTTGGTACTGACTCCTCTTAATAGATTCACATGTCGTGACATTTTGTTTTTCGTAGGTCTAACTAGAACAGTGGTGAAGGAACGCTCTTTCGTTAGGATGAATACGTTTAATGATAAATCGTTCTAGTCTTCAAATTGCATAATTTGTTTAAACGTCATAGGAAATATTATTCCAGTTAAATTTAGTACAGTAAAATAATGTGGATATGATGAGGTCTTATCAGTATTAATATTTGCAGGGTATAGTGTTGATGTTATGGCCCACGCAAAGCATGCTTCATCATTATTTTTAACCTTTATGCAAGCTTTCTTTGAAGCAATCTCCTTTGGTAGAGGTATGTAAGAAAATCCTCGCAACATTTCTAATTTTTTTTATATGTATATACACTATTGACTATGGTTCAATAAAACTGACTGATAGCTCATCGGGGTTTGTTTGGGCTTTACAGGAACGTCTCGTAAACATGAATGATCCTGCTACGTACTACAATAATCTAAATCATGTCCAGTATTCCCATTTTGGCTGCGATCGTAACAAATTGTCACTTAGGACAAAGTTTGGCTACAGGAATACTACCCATTATATTTTGACTAGAGAATTTTAGAATACGTGGCAACAATATTTGCAAGATTTTTTGATTATTATAATTATCAGAAGGTAGCAGTGTATATGTAGTATAATTTCTTATGCTTACTGAAGACAAATTTTCAGTTAATTACTCTATACAGCTATATTTATGTAAGATTTGAAATTTTCTACTCAAACTACTTTCAGGCTACGCTAACAAGGTACTATCGAAAGATTTCGTGTGGTAACACTGATCATGCCATTACACCTTATCACCAAAAATTTGATGAAGTCTTTTACTGTACCCATACAACTTCCACTACTCATCTGAGTCAACATATACATCATCATACGTTAATGTCATAGCCCATCAAAGCTTTAAATTTAACTCACCCAAAAAGAAATTTTATTGAAAATAAAAAACAATCTTTCATAAAACCTAAGACTTTTCAATACACACAGCCATACATTGAAAATTTGCTTTAATTTCCATTACTTCATGTTTCTTAGCATCTCAAGCAACAGTGATCTATTTTTAGATATCGAATATCATAGCATGATCACTCTTGTTTATAAAAGATTTTTAATCGATAACTTACGTTACAGTTGTTGCTGTTTTTTTTCAGCAAAAGAAATTTTCAATTATAACTTCCACTACTCGTCTAAGACATCATATCCTACATATTAATATCAGTTGTTGTTGTTTTTGTTTTCACCTAAAGAAATTAGGAATCTTTCATAAATCGCTCAATTTGTTTACTTTACTCGGCTGCTGTGCGAATTTAATTACTTTACTCGGCTGCTGTGCCAATTTGTTTACATTATTCGACTGAGAATTTGTTTACTTTACTGGACTGTGCGAATTTGTTTATGCAAGGAATCAAATTGGAAGCATTACACCTGAAGAGCAAAATTAGGCATTTACTAAATTCCACTACTTATCTAAGTCAACACATCTACCTATATTCACCCCAACCAGCTTCGCCTGTTAAATTTTTAGATATATAATCACATGTTTATAAAAGACACCTACAGATTAATATTATCAAATCTTTAATCAATGTTGTTGTTTTTGTTCTTTCAGCCACTAATATTAATTTCACCTGATCGTTAATATCTCGAACCATAGCCCGTAGAGGATTTCTGATGAAAATTGTACCCCTAGTAATAATACAATTGGTGTGAACAAAAATATCCTAGGGTTAACTTGAATTATTACTGATAATAATCACACTAATTTGCTTAGGGAATTTCACATTTATTATCTACATAAATACACAGCTGCACACATCCACCCACTCCTTGGTAACGTTACCTGAGCCACCAAGTAGCCCAGCCCAACATATCCCCAGGCGCTCATACTAAAGTATACAACTAACACCAAACTCAAACTCAAAACCTAGGTCATATCAGAAAACAACAAAAAAGCCAAGGCGATTTCAAAACAGCAAAATTCAAGGTGACGTGATGCTGATTTCTACAATTTCCTTGCTAAGAAATCTTCAAGTAAGAAAACAGCAAAACCCAGGTGACGTCACGAAGACATCTACAACTTCTCCAGCTAAGAAATTTTCAAGCAAGAAAACAGCAGAGCCAAGATGGTATCATGGCGTCATGCTGATATCTGCAACTTCCTAGCTAATAAAAGAAAACAGCAAAACCAAGGCATGCTGCTAGTACCGACCAGCAAAATCAATGTGACGTCATCCTGATATCTACAATTTGCTTGCTAAGATCTTTGCGTCAGAGATGGCTTCGTATATATTCGGACTCTTCCGAGAACAGGCGATCTGATTCAAGAGGAAGAAGCTTGGCAATTTTGGATTCCACGCGGGCTTGCTTCCGCCGTTGTTTCAAGAACGCATGATCCGCCACTAGCTTCTCAGGAAGGTATAGGGAAAACACTGAAACGTTTAAGGAGACACTTGTACTGGCCACGAATGACAGTTTATGTCAGAAACTCCGTAGACGCATGTGACTTTTGTAAAGAAACCAAGGCTTCCAATACTTTTCTTAGACCACCTATGGGAGTCCAGTCTATGACATAAAGACCATGGCAAAAGCTTTACATTGATTTTCTAGGTCCATATCCTCGGTCAGTGAGAGGAAATATCTGCATATTGATAGTTCTTGATCAGTTTTCCAAATTCCCGATTCTCAAGATGAGAAAGGCGTATACTCTCAATGTGTGTCAGTTCATCGAGACTGAAATATTTCATGTGTTCGGAGCTCCGGAAAGGATAGAGTCTAACAATGGAGTCCAGTTTTGCTCGGCTCAGTTCGCCAGATTACTGGACAAGTATGGGGTGAAACACTTGCGAACGGCAGTTTACTCCCCGTAAGCAAGCACCTCAGAGCAACTGAACAGGTCTGTATTGTCAGTGATTAGGGCATTTATTCGGAAGAAACATACTAAGTGGGATGAGAAGCTAAGCCAGATAGCTGGCTCCCTCAGGAGCTCTTTCCATCAAGCAACTGGTTTCTCTCCCTACAGAACTCTCTTCGGTCAACAGATGATTGACCATGCAAGCTCCTATTCCATCTTAAGGAGCCTTGGAACTCTTAATGAGCCTCTGAGAGTAGATGCTGAGGATAAATTGAGATTGATCCGTGCGAGAGTGCAGGAGAACTTAAACCATGTCTTTGAACAGGGTTCAAAAACTTACAATCTCAGAGCGAAGCCTATTAATTTCAAAGTGGTTCAAGAAGTATTCACACGGAATTTTTCCCAAAGCATTTGCCAACAGCAGACTAGTGCTAATCTAGGACGTAAATTTTAAAAGTATCGGGTCAAATCAAAGAAAGGAAAGTCCTTATACGAGCTTGAAGATCTGCAGGGAAGAACGTTAGGAGTATATAACGTCAAAGACATCAGGCCGTGATACCCATATTCTCGGACACGTCATCTGACTATCAATTCTGTTAGCCCTAATAAGGCATCCAGCCAGGTTCACTGGCAAACTACAGGATGCCAATGCGCAGCTTAGGATATTCCCCGGCTAGGGGCCGGCATACCTTTTTGGACAATACAGATTTTTTTCCCAATCCCTAGTCGGATAACGTTTCAGAACCCATCCTATGTGGTAACGCTACGGCATATAGTTTGCCGTAGGAATTCCTCTTGTTTAATGCCTGCAAATTTAAGGAAGAAGACCGGTACTCCAACGACGCCTCGGAGACACACCCTTGAACGAGCATCGGTCTGTAATTAGAGTGAGTTATTAGAGCAGGGGAAACTCTGCGATCAGTTGGTTGGGTTACTGACCGCGGGGTTCCCTCGGCTCATCTCGGTGAAGGAAGGCAGAGGGGTACTGGCCGACTGGATTTTTTAGGTTACTAGTCTGTCAAGGCACCTCTGGCTTCTGACACGGAGGACGATATCGATGTCTGATCAAGGACTGGCGGGACTACATGAATGTGCCTTCGAGCCGTCATCTGTCGAGTACATCAGATAGTCTTGGACAATCCGTAGTAGTCGCCTAGCCTGAGTAATGATAAATGCTTTAATGGGTCATGGGTCGAGCCACACATTGGGTGCCCGCAGCGATGAGGCCTATGTTTTAAGACCGACTACATCAGTCGACCATTTGTCAGCGTTGTCTAAACCACAGGTGGTTTAGACCACTCTGCCCTGTTATGGTCGTAGCATACTGCATTATGCACTGAGATGAGTTGCTCGCATACGGCTGGCCCATAGCCACATGAACGGCGAAGAAAGTCGCGCTGCGCACCGACGAACAAAAAGGAGAAGAAGAGTTTTTTCCGAGCGAGAATAGAAAGGAAGGGACTTTTTTTATGTCTTTTTGTGGTGCGAAAAGACTGTCGAACGTGGTCGGAAAGGATAGAAATATTGTCACGAGGCGGTCAAAAGAAAAGTTCCTGAGTTCCAGTTTGGTGATGTTAAAAACGCGAGACTGAATCCAAAGTAAAATTCTACAAAAAAAAAGGTTTATACCTACGCACAAATTAGTGGATTGGAGCGCGACGACAGTGCTGTTATAATCTCAGGCTCTAGTGATCCAGTGGCTCTAGAAAGTATTCTTGGAAACATACATAAACCGCATCAGAATAGCGTAATAAAACCTTCAAGCTACATATATCTTAGCATCGAACCTCTCACCTCGTCAGCGAATACTGATTGCTGTGTATATAACTGCAAATATTCTCTAGGGGAGGCCATATACTGAAGCCCACAAATATTGGGACTACTGCTGAGCATTGTCATAGTTCGAATCCTACCGAATCCTACCCAAACAAGGAATAAGGAAAAAAGAAGACACCACGCGTAATTAAATTAAGCTAAGTCGTTTTGTGTAAATTATAATAAATATTGCCTGTGAGAGCTAATCTCGGACGTGGGAGGGAGTGCCGGTTTGTAAAGGACAACTCAGTTTTTCAAATTCAATTATAAAATTTTTATTCAAAACGAATGCTTAAAACTATATCACAAATTCATTCAAAAAAAAGAAAATTCAACAAAAATAACTAACCTATAAACTATTATAAAAATTCAATATAAAATTTAACAATAAATTCAAATAAAACAAAACAAATTAAAAATTCAGTCTGAAATTCAATGATCGCGTACTCCGTTTCCTAATTCGTCGTATTCTAGAAAAAGGAAGAAGAAGAATTAATCATTTATGAGAAGAATATGCTTATATAAATTTAAGAGTGCTATTTTTAGGTACACGGGCAGCACATGCTACTATAAACAAGAAGAAGATTGCAGATTATTCTCTGCGGCAGAATTAATCCTCTGCTTAGGTGTGGGCAGTAAAATGCTATTATAAAGAAGAAGATTGCAGATTATTCTCTGCGGCAGAATTATTCTTCTGCTTATACGTGGGCAACAAGATGCTAGTATAAAAAAGAAGAAGATTGCAGATTATTCTCTGCGGCAGAGTTATTCTTCTGCTTAGATTTGGGCAGGAGATTGCAGATTATTCTCTGCGGCAGAATTAATCTTCTGCTTAGGTGTGGGCAGGAGATTGCAGATTATTCTCTGCGGCAGAATTATTCTTCTGCTTAGGTGTGGGACGGAAAATTGGAAATAATAGGAATTTCAGATTATTCTCTGAAGTATAGAATTATTCTTCTATTTTGGATGTTGGGAATAATATTCTTGTTAATCGGATTATTCTCCGAATCAGATGAGCTCTGAACCAAGAATGATTTTCTGCTGCGGCTCGTCGGCTTTATATAGCCGCCGCATCCAGTTATGAGTTCTCGCTTTTCGGTGTTGCCCTAGCGACGTTTATATCATTTGCATGTGTTCTGACTGAGGCGAAGGCGAAGCCAGCTGACTAGAGTAATGTCACTTGATGACATTGTAAATATGTAAACATGCAGAGGTACGTGTACTGCAATGGTTTTGTGGTTATCTGTGTTTTGATCCATTTATTTAATGTTTTTTTTTGTTTTTATATTGTTTAAGTAAAGTGTATCGAGAAGACAACAGCCTGCCGACTTAAACATTTTAATCACAGCATAAAGGTTGATGCTGAATTGTGGTGGAACTTCCAGTGGCAAACTTTCAATATGGAATAGGATACTTGTGAATTTTTAGATAAGTATTCTGTTTTGATTATTTATTTTGAAAATGAATACTTTGTGGCTTTTGTTTTGTAGGAGGATGCAAATATAGAAGTGGAAGCGTCGAGGGAACGTGAATGCATCGGTGGACTGAACATCCTCCCGCCTCAAAGAAGAAACTTGTAGCAAGCAGTATACGAAGGACAGTGAAGCTAACCTCCTTCATATTCGAAACTTGTTTATGTAAACATAACACAAAAAAAGGAAATTTTAATGTTTTTAGTAATAAACTTACATTTTTTCTGGTGAAAGATGTGTATTTTTTCTCCTTTCTTCTTCATTTTCAGAGTGACATCTCCAGGGAAACTCCACTTAAAAAAGCTTGTTGTGCTCCTGACTCTGTCCCAAGGTACTTCAGTTGTTTCTAATAATTTAAATATGATGGGAGTAGAAACTATTTTCCCTGCTAGGTCGTTCGGAATTCCTAGATTGCGTTTTTCAGTCTCCACATTAATAAGTGATTGCCTTTGAACTTGGGTTGGAGAGAGATCCACGATTTGAGCTCTGGCTTTAAAGACGTTCTTTAGTGGTCGGTCGCTGATTTTAGTAGATTGCTCTTTTGACGAAGAATCTTGGAATTCCTTCCCGAGAATACGCGCGAGTTACGTTACAAGATACACTTTCCCACAATAAAAGTGATGAATACACAAATCCGTTGTATTCATCACAACATTTTAACCTAGAAGATCTAAAGCAAAAATATATAAAGCCATAAAGTCGCAAGTAACGTAACACCTTCTTCCGTCGCAAATCTGTGGGAACAATAAGTTTACCCATTCGGATAAACTTCATAAGTTCTCACAATGTTTATCAAAAAAAGCTAAATTTGCTTAACTAGCAAATAAACGTTCTCACACTTTTTCGTAAAGAAAAAGCTGTGAAGAACAATTAGAATGAAATAAGTTGAGTTCTGTCGGAAGTTTTATGTCGTTAACATCGTAGTTAAGAATTACTAAAAAAGCTCTCACTCCAGTGAGACACTGTGCCAATTTTTGTTTGTGAAGTGAATAAATAAATAAAATATATATATATATCTCAATTAATAAATTGGTTGTTGTTTTATTTTTTTTTATTTTTTATCCGAAGATAAATGTAATTTTCTAACTGGCGCAGTCGGTAGGATTCCTTTCAAAAGAAAAAGGGATCCAGTGATCGAACCAAATTTTTTTTAATTGATATATATATATATATGTGTGTACACGAATATTTCCAAAAACAAAAACCTGAGTTGTGAAAGAATTTTTGTGCATGAAAAACGTATCGGAAAAAGATACAAAGTGAAAAAAAAAGCAAATATTTAAAATATTTTGTGAGAAAGTGCGAAGAAACGACATTCTGAGTTTTTCTTGTGGATGATAAACAACAGGAACAGATTTTTCGATTTAAATCGAGAATTGCATCAGGATTTTGAAGAATTCGAAATGGAACAACTTCAACAACAAATTGCACAATTACAGCAAGTTGTACAACAACAGGAGTTACAACTTATTAATTTTAGACAGGAAGCAGAACGAAGGCAACATGACGATCATAATCAGAATCCACTGAATCTAAGCGCCGAAGGAGTTCTCAACCAATTTCGACGACTGAGGGCTTTTGATGGTAGCGGGGATCATAGTTTAACGTCCTTCATAAAATCTGTCGAAAGTACAACATCTCTATGTGGAAGAAATGAAGCTCTACGTCAGATGGCAATGCAGATAGTATTCACGGTAAAAATTCAAGGGAAAGCAGAAAGGTGTATCCGTCAATTAGGTGATGATTTGACATGGAGCAACGTAAAGGAGAAACTGAAACAGTGCTTTCAGTCCAATAGAAGCTATGCAGAACTGTTCAACCATTGTAGATATGTTAAAGTAAGTAATTTACGTGAATTATTTGATGAATTTAAAAATACCAATTATCTTATAAACGAGCTATATGAGTTCGATGAACGTAGACCAGAAATATATAGACCAGAGAATGTAGATAGGGAACTAGTAGAAATATTGATTGAGAAAATTGATGGGAACATAAGAGCTCATATAGAAGAAAATTCAAGTATGATCCAAATTTATAATAAATATGCTAGATTAAAGTTACTAGACGATGATAGGACAATAGATATTAATCATAGGAAGATAAAAAACCTAAACAAATTTTATAACGACAAAAATTTCAAAAAACCAGTGAATAAAAGTTCTTCTTTTAATGTGAACAAAAACAATTATAATTATAATACTAATGCCAGGCATTACGAAAATTTTCAAAGGAATGCAAATAATAATAATTCAGGACAGTTTCGTAGACAAACAAACTTTCATAACAATCCTAGACAATTCCAGAGACCGATTATTCCAAACGACGACTCGAGACGGTCAGAACGTTACAGAAGACAAAATAATTTTAATGACGTTCCAGAACCAATGGAAATTGAAACGATAAACTCCTATAAAAAACCATTTGATACTAGTTTACCTTTAATATTCCTGACAATCGGTAATCAGAAAATAAAAACTTTAGTGGATACTGGCTCAACGACAAGTTTAATAAGACCTAACACATTTTGTAATTTTCCGGAAGAACCATTAGAAAATCCGTTATACTATACAACAATAAATGGTGTCAATGAAGTTACGAATAAAGTAGTAACGCCTTTACCAAAAGAATTTAAAACTTATGGTACTATATCTTGGAAGGTTATAGATTTATCTAATAGGAATTATGAAGCTATTATAGGCCAAAATTTACTTATGGCTCTTAACGTAAAAATTAATCTGCAAAACAAATATATAGAAGTTAAAGGCAATAAAATTATGTTTATTGACACAAAATATCCATATGACGAAAATTGCATACATAGCTTAGAATCGAGCGACAAATCGATCAAAGATAGCTTAAAACTTGACCATCTAAATAACGAAGAAAGAGAGTCTATAGTAAAATTGTTTAGAGAATACGAAGACCTTTTCTACAAAGACGGTGATACATTATCGGCAACATCTCATATAGACCACGAAATTGTAACAACTACAAATAACCCTATCTTTTCTAAGATCTATAGGTATCCCCGAACCCACGAAATCGAAGGACAAATAAGCGATATGTTAAAGCAGGGTATTATAAAAGAAAGCAATTCGCCATATAACAGTCCCTTATGGATTGTCCCCAAGAAAAGGGATAATTCCGGCAGTCAGAAATGGAGAATAGTGATAGATTATCGTAAATTAAACGCAGTAACTATAACCGACAAATTCCCAATACCAAACATTGAAGCAATACTAGACAAATTAGGTAGATCACAATATTTTTCAACTGTATATCTAGCGAAAGGCTTTCACCAAATTCTGATGAAACCCGAAGATTCTAAAAAGACCGCATTCTCCACCCCCTTTGGCCATCACGAGTATGTTCGGATGCCATTCGGGTTGAAAAATGCGCCGTCAACATTCCAGAGACTCATGAACTCTGTGCTAAGAGAACATATTAATAAAATATGTGTCGTCTATTTAGACGATATTTTGATATTCAGTACATCTCTTGTCGAACATTTAAGTAATCTCAGAAAAATTTTCAATGAACTAAAAAAGTCTGGACTTAAGATACAAGTCAACAAATGCAACTTCCTTTGCAATGAGACCGAATATCTAGGCCATGTCTTAACTTCTGATGGCGTCAAGCCGAACCCAGATAAAATTAGAGTTATCAGGGATTTAAAATTACCCACTACTAGGAAACAGATAAAATCATTCCTGGGTATCACTGGGTATTATCGCAAATTTATGAGAGATTACGCAAAAATTGCACACCCAATTACGAAATACCTAAAGAAGGGAGCAAAAATAAATTCGAACGATCCGAATTTCATAGCCGCCTTTGAGAAACTCAAGGAGCTAATTACGAATTACCCAATCTTAAAATATCCCGATTACGACAAGAAATTTAAACTAATAACCGATGCTAGCAATCATGCATTAGGAGCCGTCCTTACACAGGATGAACATCCCATCTGTTACGCATCGAGAACCCTGAACGACCCCGAGAAAAACTACTCGACCATCGAAAAAGAGTTGTTAGCAGTAGTATGGGGGACGAAATACTTCAGGCCGTACCTTTTCGGGAAGGAATTCGACTTGCATACAGACCACCAACCAATCAAGTGGCTACAAGTGAAGTACACCGGGAAAGATATAAACCCTAGACTACAAAGATGGTTAGTACAATTAGGGGAATACGACATTAAGATTGATTACATTAAAGGTAAGGAAAATAAAATAGCGGATTTCCTTAGTAGAATTAACAAAGATACTAACGAAATAAATGCTGTAGACGATATAAAAATTTATGACAAAATCCCAGCGAAAGAATGCCAAGAAATTAACAACGAATCTCTAGATATGCAGACAGTCCACTCTCAAGAGGAAGATCTAAGCGATCACATACCAATCCTCGAAACTGTAGTCAACCGTTTTAAAACCCAGATAATTATTTTGGAGGAAAAAGACAAGGAATTTGAAAAAATACATGGTCATCATAGAATTTACATCGAGAGAAAAGACATCCCCGATAGTTTAGCAGACATATTTAGGAGACACATCAGCAAAGGTAAAATAGGGATTTACTCAGGACTAGAAGACTCCGAATACAACAAAGTTCAACAAAAATTGATCGAACTTTTTTCAAGCAACTCTAAAACTAAGTTTATTAGATGTAGCTTCCTGGCAAAGGATTTAGAAAATGAAGAACAAGCTATAAAGCAAATATCATTGTATCATAAAATAGAAGCAGGCCATTCAGGTATGGTAGCTAATTATGCAGGAATGAAAAATAAAGTATATTTCCCAAATCTTAAAATCTTAATTCACAAAGTAGTGAACAATTGCGATATATGCACAGCAGCAAAATACGATAGAAACCCCATTAAGAAAAAATTTGAGTTTACTGAGACGCCAGAAGACATTAATGAAATAATTCATGTCGACACTTACGTAAACAGCAAACAGTCATTCATTAATTTTATCGATAAATTTTCAAAGCATGCTGTATGTTTCCATTTAGAAGATAGAAATAGTCTTACTCTGGTTGAAAAGATAAGGCAATTTATTTCTATTAAAGGCAAAATGAAAAAGTTAATTGGCGACAATGAATTTAACAACACAAACATAAAAAATTTCTGCAAAGAAGAAGGAATTAAAACCCACTTTGTAAAACCCAACAGCCATACGGGGAATTCAGACGTAGAAAGATTGAACAACACAATAACCGAGAAAATTAGAGTTCTCAATTTAGAAGAAAAGGTTCCAATAAAACAACAAATATTAAAGGCAATTGAGTATTATAACAATACCTACCATTCCACTATTAAAGCTACACCATTTGAAGTACAGAACGGAAAAGCTGATAGGAAAATTATAAAGGACCGTATCGAAAGCAAAAAGAAAATTACCATTGAGAAAAGAAACAAAGTTAGGGAAGATTATCTAGAAAATCGTGATATAGGTTTCATTAAAAACTACGCTAGCTTAAGACATAAAGAACAACCAAAGTTTAGGAAACTAAAATTAAAAGGGGTGCATGAAAACAATATTAAACGGCCATTGAAATTTTCAGGTAAAACTAATACTACTCTGGATACTGATAATGGTACCATTAAGCAGCCAAAAGATGACAATTGAGAAAATAGACTCCGACGTAGGTTACGCAGAGATCTTGATAGATGAAGAAGAAATAGTCGCGAAGTACGACACCATCTTACATATAATTGACCCGAACGAGATCCTTAGAATAGTTGATAAATTAGAGTCAAACATAGGTTTATTAGATTTAGGAAACCATAGAGAGTGGTTACAAAAAGAAAGAAATAAAACTAGGAATAAAATAAAGACAATTATACCCCATAGGATTAGACGTGGTCTTATTAACGGTTTAGGCAAGCTAATGAAGTGGTTATATGGAACTATGGATGACGAAGACCGACAAGAAATCGAAAACCATCTTTCAATTACTGACGAAAACAATCATAATATTATATCTAACTTAAATCAGCAAATCAAAATTAATGATAGTTTCAATAAAACATTTGTGCAAATAAAAGAAATAATTGAATCTGACAGAGTAAAAATACAGAAGAAATTTAACGAACTTAGTAAGACAAATCAACAACTAGTAACATACAGTTCATTTAGTGAACAAATGCTAAAAATTAAAGCTATACAAGAAACGGTAGACCACATACAAGAAAATATTGCCTTGGCAAGAAGAGGTACATATATTCCAACCAAATATCCTGACAAATGAAGAAATAACAGAATATAACATTGATTTTAAAATGCTTTTGAATATACGATCAGGCATTGCTAGGTTTAATAATAATAATATTTTACTTGCAATTAAGTTACCAGTAGAGTCAATCAAGACTAATAGGAAATTAATAATACCTATTACAAATAGTGAACATAAAGAATTAGACTCAGACTTGGAATATTTTGTAAAAATCAACAATCACACTTATACGTTTGAAGATAACAAATCAATTCGGGAATTAAAGCCAAGCAAAAATTGTATCTTCCATAAAAACTGTAAACTTAAAATAAATCTACAGGAAGAAATTATCGAATTAGATAATAACATGTTAATTCTAAAGAATTTTAAAAATAAAAATTTTAGTAGTACTTGTGACGAGAGGAAACTCACTCTCAATGGGAATTACTTTATAAGCTATAATAATTGTACACTAGAAATCGACAACATAAGGTACAGTAACAATATATACATATATAAAGAAAGATATGTAATACCACAAGTAGAGAAATCAATCCAAGCACAAAATAAACTAACATTCGAAGAAATAATTTTGAACCAAGAAAGTAATACAAACGAAATTACAGAACTGAAGTATCACAAGGTTATTAATTACGGCCTAGGAAGTATTACTACTATTATTATACTCGGAATAGTGATTTTTATTTTCATATACTGTAAAAAACAAAAGAAATTAAAACTAAAAATTGTATATAAGATTCAGGAGAATCTTAAAACTAAGGAGGGAGGAGTTACGTTACAAGATACACTTTCCCACAATAAAAGTGATGAATACACAAATCCGTTGTATTCATCACAACATTTTAACCTAGAAGATCTAAAGCAAAAATATATAAAGCCATAAAGTCGCAAGTAACGTAACACCTTCTTCCGTCGCAAATCTGTGGGAACAATAAGTTTACCCATTCGGATAAACTTCATAAGTTCTCACAATGTTTATCAAAAAAAGCTAAATTTGCTTAACTAGCAAATAAACGTTCTCACACTTTTTCGTAAAGAAAAAGCTGTGAAGAACAATTAGAATGAAATAAGTTGAGTTCTGTCGGAAGTTTTATGTCGTTAACATCGTAGTTAAGAATTACTAAAAAAGCTCTCACTCCAGTGAGACACTGTGCCAATTTTTGTTTGTGAAGTTGAAAGTGAATAAATAAATAAAATATATATATATATCTCAATTAATAAATTGGTTGTTGTTTTATTTTTTTTTATTTTTTATCCGAAGATAAATGTAATTTTCTAACTCGCGTTCCCCTTTGGAGGTGATGTGTTGCTACTTGGTGATGCAACAGGATTGATTGACGTATCTACGGTAGGCGTTGCTTGATCAAGATCTCCTGGCAGACTTGGTAATCTTGCAGTTGGTACAGGTTTCTTTTTTTCAGCTCGTAATGTTGTTGGAACTTGAGCTCTTGGGCAGTATTCCCTTGGCCTGGGATTCGTTCTGCCTTGGTCGAGTTTGTGTCCGAACCTCTGGCCGGTATTCTCTAGGCTTTGGTTTAAAATTGAGGCTGCCACTGTTTCCTGGTTCCTTCAACAATAATTCCTTAATTTTAGGCGATGCCAGCCTTGCCTCAAATGGCCTTGCCTTTCGCTTAATAGCAAGGAATGTACGGGTGGTGGTCGCACGATCGCCGATCGGGGTCTGCGTGTCCTTTTCGGTGTTGGTGGCAGAGGGCTGATAGGCCTGATTGGCTTGAAGGGAGCCAGTAATTCTGGTGGAGTTGGTGATAGGCATGTATCCACAGAATCCAAAGATTCTGAGTTGAAAATTTCCAACAGCTCATCCATGGTCGAAAATAAAACAAATGAAAAAATGAAAAAACTGAGAAAATATAAACGAATTCAAAAGGAATAAAAACCACTACGCGCACTTGTCAACTTTCAAATTTGAAGTGACTTTTGGCGGATTCCGGATTCGTTTATATTTGAATATAACGGGTGTTTTGAAATTTGGTAATGCCAGAGAGCAATCGATTTTGGTGGGGATATTTTGATATTTATTAGGATGATTTGGTGAAAGGGAGAGGACAAATTTTTGAAATTGGACGGGTGAGAATATTTTTCGGGGTTTTAATTGAGACTGCTCTCACTAGATTGTTGTGACCCGTGTGAATATCAATAATTCTACCTAATGGCCATTTTCCGATGGGAGTATGACCATCTTTTATTAGAACGAGAGTTCCTATTTGTAAGTTTTCCTTTTCTATCTTCCATTTATGTCGTTGGTGCAATGTGTGTAAGTAATCTCTTGACCATTGTTTCCAAAAATTGTGGGAGAGAGATTGGATGTGCTGCCATCTCTTGAGAGGATGTTGTGGGTTAAGTGGGGGAGGTTCTAATACGGTGAGATTGTGACGACCTGTCAGGAAGTGTCCAGGAGTGAGAATATTATAGTCTGTTGGATCATTGGATAGAGGAGAGAGAGGTCTGGCATTCAAACATGCCTCAATTTGAACCAACATTGTGTACAACTCTTCATAGGTGAGTTTTGCATCTTTGATGGTTTTGTGTAGATGGCGTTTGGTGGATTTTACACCGGCTTCCCATAAGCCACCAAAGTGTGGTGCAGGAGGGTTGAAATGCCAAGTTATGCCTTGGTTAGCAAATTGGCTGGCCAATTCGACCTCGATTCTTCTGATGGATTTTTGTAAGTTTGATTGTAAAACTCTATTCGCTCCTAAAAAATTTGTTCCCTGATCTGAGTAGATGTGTGAGCAAAGGCCTCTCCTTGCAACAAATCTTTTAAGAGCGGCTAGAAAGGCTGGTGTAGTCATATCAGAGACAAGTTCTATATGTATGGCCTTAGTGGCCAAGCAAACGAACAGACAAATATAGGCTTTCGTTAATTTCGCTCCTCTTAGTGTTGATGTTTTCATATCAAACGGACCTGTGTAGTCTACCCCAGCGTGTTGAAAGGGTAGAGATATATTGACCCTTGCTGCGGGCAGTGAACTCATTAACTGAGAGCTAGGTTTCGCATTGAATCGAAAACAGTCAACACATTTATGGATACGATGTCTAATCGTATTGCGGGCATTTATTAACCAATACTGATTTCTTATAGTACTCAATATGACTTGTGTGCCTCCATGTAATGTGTAATGGTGTATATGGTCTATAAGAATATTGGTTATGTGATGGTTATTGGGGAGAATTATGGGATGTTGTTGGTCGTAACTTAACTGAGACTCTGTGAGACGACCTCCAACTCGTAAGATATTGTCAGAGTCGAGTATGGGATTGAGAGACAGAATTCGACTCTTTTTAGGAAGGGGTAAATTTTTCTGTAACTGGGAGATTTCAGTGGGAAAGGAGATCTTTTGGAGAAGTTTAATTATGCAATGTTCTGCTCTTTTCAACTCAGAGGTTGAAAGATGTTGAGTAGTGGACTGTATTTTGCGCATGCTGTTTATAAATCTAATACAATATGCAGTTATTCTTATAGTTTTCTGGAATGAAGAATACTTGTGTAGTAAAACCATTTGTTCATCAATAGTAATAGTGAGAACTTTCGGTTATTTATGCTCTAGTTGAGTATGTATACCTTGTAATTGTTGCGGCCAGAGATCCTCATCTTGGTGTATCCAATCGGGGCCATTCCACCACATTAAAGTCGTGGCTAGGATGTTTGGCAGAATGCCTCTTGATGCTATGTCCACTGAATTATTTTTGGATGACACATGTTTCCAAACAGCTTGTGGAATGTTTTCGTGAATCTCGGAGATACGATTGGCCACGAACGTTTTCCAGGTGGAGAGATGTTTCCGAAGCCAAGCCAAAACTATATTGGAGTCTGTCCAAGCTATCAGTTTGACCTTTTCTAACTCCAAGTTGTTAGTGACTTGTTTGATCAGTCGTGAAAGCAGGACAGCATCACACAGTTCTAAGCGTGGAATTGAAACTTGTTTGATGGGAGCAACCTTGGTTTTTGCTATTTAAATTTGTACTCTGGAGCTTTCGTCTGAATGAATTTTCAGATATAGGACTGCAGAGTATGCATTGTTGGATGCATCACAAAAACCATGGAGCTCCATTTTTGTTGAATTAGGCTGATAGCCTAGCCAACGTGGAATCTGAATGTGTTGTATCGCATGTAGTTGTTCTTTAAAATGATTCCATTCTTTTGAGAGTTCTATGGGTACTACGTCATCCCAGTCGCATTTTGAGAGCCAAAGTTTCTGAATTAGGAGTTTCGCATTGATTATGCATGGGGCCAGCCATCCCAATGGATCGAAAAGAGATGAGACTTCCAATAATATTATTCGTTCTGTATATGAGTTTTTCGGCTCGGGAATATTAACCTTGAATGAGAAACAGTCTGTGGTTGGATACCAATGAATGCCGAGAGTTTTTATGGACTCGTGTTCAGAGAATTCTAGATTCGTTTTTAACTCTCGGTGGTCCATTGGTATATTCTTTAAAAGATCATGGTGATTGGCTGTCCATTTCCGCAAGTTGAATGTTCCTGTGGCTTCAATAAGCTCGCTTTGTAATTGTCGAGCTTCGCTCAGACTGTGTGCTCCTGAGACCAAATCGTCCACGTAGAAGTCTCGCAAGATGCTCTTTGCTGCGAGGGGATAATTGCTCTCTTCATCCTTTGCTAGCTGATGTAACGTTTTGATAGCTAGGTATGGTGCTGGTGTAGTTCCAAATGTGACGGTAGCCAGAAAAAATTCCTTTAATTCTTCCTTTGGACTGTCTCTCCAAATTATTCGTTGGAAATTTTGGTGTTGAGGTGTCATTTGAATCATTCTGTACATTTTCTCGATGTCCGCTGTAAATGCGAATTTGTACAGACGCCATCTCAACAAGGTGGTCCAGAGCGTTGGTTGGATTGTGGGTCCAACTAGTAATTGCTCGTTTAGTGATTTGCCATTTGAAGTACGAGCTGAGGCATTAAAAACTATTCGAAGTTTTGTAGTTGTACTCTCTTTTAGCACAGCGTGGTGTGGTAAATAGTAAAAGGATATGTTGTCGTATGATTCATTTTCTGACAATGTAGGTGGGATAGGCTTCATGTGGCCAAAATGGATGTACTCATCTATACAATCCTTATATAGCTTATGTATAGTTGGATTATTGGACAATTTTTTCTCTAGTTGTAGGAATTTTTTGACCGCCATATTCCTAGATTGCCCAAGCTGTGGTCTATCTTGACTCTTGAATGGTAAATGAACCTCGTATTTACCAGAGGGTAGACGTCTGGTTGTGTCTTTGTAGAATGTTTCACACATTTGATCTTCGTGTGATAATGTTGGTCGGGTGATACATTCTTCAAGTTCCCAGAATTTTCTTAATTGATTGTCCGCTTCAGTATTCACATTAGTGTAGGTGGTTAGCATAGTTGTCATTGTGCTGTTAGCTTCTGGTATAGCTCCGATCAGAATCCAGGCCAATTCTGTATTTTGCGCCGTGGGAGAGTTGCCAGATCCGCGCTTTATACCATTTTTAATAATGGCTGCATAGATGTCAGCTCCAAGAAGAACGTCAATTTCCCCTGGAGTTGAGAAGGTGGGGTCTGCTAAAGTGAGATTGTTGATATGTCTCCAGTTTGCCACTTCAATAGTTTGGGCTAGCAGTAATTCCGGGATTTTCTTGATAATGAGCATGTTGCTCTCTATTTTAAATTTGGTGCATAAAGAGTTAATAATAACAGTAGCCTGTCTTACTGCCGTATTGGTGGGTGTCGTGCCCAATCCAATTAGTTGATGGGTGGTCGGAGTTCCTTTTAGCTGTAGTCGCTTCAGGGTTCTTTCTGTCATAATAGATACTTGTGACCCAGAATCTATTAACGCTCGGAATGTCATTGCGATTCCGGATGGTGCTATGATATTAATAAGGGCTGTAGAAAGAAGGGCTCTTTTCAGATTTGAGGTTAGAAAGTTTTGAACTTGTTGTTCATTATTTCTATCGGTGGGTGATAATTGCTTCGCTTCAATATTGGAACTATGGGTGTGTTGAATGGGTGACTTTGTAACCAAATGGTTTTTTTCGTAATGGAGCAATGTGTTATGATTTTTCTTGCAATGATAACACCTTTTACTGCTGGTGCAATTTGAGGTTGAATGGTTGGGTGATAAGCAATTTTTGCATAAGTGTTTGTTTGCAACAACTTCATGCCGTTGTTGGATGGTCAGAGTTCTGAATATAGGGCAGTGGAAAATTATGTGTTCCCTTTTGCAATGGCTGCAATTTGTTTTATTATTCGGTAGGTGATTTTGTGTTGAACTCTTACTCCTGTTTAAGAGTCCATACGTTGGGTTATGTGAGAATGGTTTTCTCTGTGTCGTATTTAACGACGTGGTTTTATTTCCTATCATTTCCAGAGTCCGGAATCGAGACTCTAAGAATTTTGTTAATGTGTTTAATTCGGGTAATTCTGTACTACTGTGTAGGCTCTGCTCCCATAGTTGGTGTGTATCTGAGTGTAAGTTTTGTACAGTCAGATAAATAATTATAGGATCCCAGTTCTTAGTTTCTATTCCTAAGTTTTGTAGTGCTAATAACGCTTTGGTTATGTTATCTAATAACCTTTTAATATTGTCGGCGGTGTCATGATTTATGGTTGGGAGAGACAATAATTTTTTTAATTGTACGTTGACTAGGATCCGCTTGTTTGAGTAGCGTTCCTTTAATAGCTGCCAAGCTGGTTTATAATTTGCGTCGCATACTTCATAATGCCTGAGCAATTTTTCAGCTTCTCCTACTAGATTTGTTTTTAAGAAATAGAATTTGTCAACGTCTCTTAAATTATTGTTGTTGCGTATTACTCATTTAAATAAATCATGAAATGAGATCCATGTAGAATATTCACCATTGAATGTCGGCAGCTTGATTCTAGGAAGTCTTTCGCTATTGCATGACATTGTGCTAGCAGAATTTGTCTGTGTGTAAGGTGGATTGCTGACAGATGGTGTTGGTGTTAATCTGTCTATGTCTTCTTCCATGCTTGCTGCTTTCTCAATGTAATATTCCTGTACTTCGCTAAATATCTCTTTGGTGAAATATTCTAGTTGGAGATCTTGTGTTGTCACTCTCCTTTGTATAGACCTATGTCGAGTTTGGAATTCTTTCCAGTACTCGGTGAACGTTTGTAGGCGTTTTTCTGTCGATTTGACAGTTTTCTTTTTTCCTTCTCTTTGATGCCTTTTAAATAATTCTTCCATTAAATCTTTGACTTCTTTTTGGGACTGTACCAACTCTGACACAGAGTCAATGGTTTCGTCACCAACATCAGATGAATGGATTCGCCATCTTTCGGCATTTCTAATCGAGAAGCTTGAATTATGTGATATTAAGCAATATTTCAATTTTATATTTGACTGACTGAGTTATCCGGCCTTGAAGGACCAATGTGAGAGATAATCTCGGACGTGGGAGGGAGTGCTGGTTCGTAAAGGACAACTCAGTTTTTCAAATTCAAATATAAAATTTTTATTCAAAATGAATGCTTAAAACTATATCACAAATTCATTCAAAAAAAAGAAAATTCAACAAAAATAACTAACCTATAAACTATTATAAAAATTCAATATAAAATTTAACAATAAATTCAAATAAAACAAAACAAATTAAAAATTCAGTCTGAAATTCAATGATCGCGTACTCCGTTTCCTAATTCGTCGTATTCTAGAAAAAGGAAGAAGAAGAATTAATCATTTATGAGAAGAATATGCTTATATAAATTTAAGAGTGCTGTTTTTAGGTACACAGGCAGCAAATGCTACTATAAAAAAGAAGAGGATTGCAGATTATTCTCTGCGGCAGAATTAATCTTCTGCTTAGGTGTTGGCAGCAAAATGCTATTATAAAGAAGAAGATTGCAGATTATTCTCTGCGGCAGAATTATTCTTCTGCTTAGGTGTGGGCAGGAGATTGCAGATTATTCTCTGCGGCAGAATTATTCTTCTGCTTAGGTGTGGGCAGAAGATTGCAGATTATTCTCTGCGGCAGAATTATTCTTCTGCTTAGGTGTGGTACGGAAAATTGGAAATAATAGGAATTTCAGATTATTCTCTGAAGTATAGAATTATTCTTCTATTTTGGATGTTGGGAATAATATTCTTGTTAATCGGATTATTCTCCGAATCAGATGAGCTCTGAACCAAAAATGATTTTCTGCTGCGGCTCGTCGGCTTTATATAGCCGCCGCATCCAGTTATGAGTTCTCGCCTTTCGGTGTTGCCCTAGCGACGTTTATATCATTTGCATGTGTTCTGACTGAGGTGAAGGCGAAACCAGCTGACTAGTGTAATGTCACTTGATAACATTGTAAATATGTAAACATGCAGAGGTACGTGTACTGCAATGGTTTTGTGGTTATCTGTGTTTTGATCCATTTATTTAATGATTTTTTTTTGTTTTTATATTGTTTAAGTAAAGTGTATCGAGAAGACAACAGCCTGCCGACTTAAACATTTTAATCACAGCATAAAGGTTGATGCTGAATTGTGGTGGAACTTCCAGTGGCAAACTTTCAATATGGAATAGGATACTTGTGAATTTTTAGATAAGTATTCTGTTTTGATTATTTATTTTGGAAATGAATACTTTGTGGCTTTTGTTTTGTAGGAGGATGCAAATATAGAAGTGGAAGCGTCGAGGGAACGTGAATGCATCGGTGGACTGAACAGCCTCTTAAAGTTTATTGTATTTTCCGAATTGAGGTATAGATCTAGATGTTGGTCATGTGAAAAGAGGAATAATGACGCAACATGCAAGTTCATGAATTTCAACAAAACTTAAGATATCCTAGTGAGCATACAGAATCGTAGACCGCTTTCTTTTCTTTCATAGCCGCAAGCTGACATCTAAGACACCTCTTCGATGGAGCACCATTGCAAGAAAACGAACCTGTAAGTAATATCAGTAAGTGAAATTATGACTTCCTATAAAAAAAAAAGATCTTTAAAAAAGGAATACAACTAAAAACCAAAAGCATAAACAAAATGACAAATATATAGACGGGATTTTTTTTTTGTCGCAAATACTTGAATACTTTTTTTTAAAACCATCTCCAATGAATATAATTGGAGAAACGTTAATTAGGGGATTTTCTGTAGCCCTAAGCAATTTTCACTATAAAATATAAAAGTTTTCATTTGATCAAACATAACAAGCAGGTCAGGTTAATGAATAAATTTTAACATAGAGCTTCACACCAAATGGCTGAACTTCTGCAAACAGCTCCATTTGATCGAAAACATAAGAATTCCTGGACATATTATTACGCATTATCAAAGCATGGAGCTTCTTGGATTTGCGGATGCGAGTTCAAGTGGCTATGGAGCGTGCATTTACTTGAAGTGCTCTAACAACAACCAAATAATATCTAGTAGATTAATTACTACAAAATCTCGCGTAGCTCCAGTGAAGACAATTTCCATTCCACGATTGGAATTGTGCGCTGCTTTACTCTTTGCTGAACTGATTCAGAGAATTCCCTCTTCTATCGACATATGCATACAAAATGTTATCTGCTGGTCAGACTCTTCAATCGTTTTATCCTGGATCTCATCATCACCCTGCGATTTGAATTCGTTCGTAGCAATTAGGATAACAAAAATTCAAAATTTGAGCTCCTCTTATTAATGGAAACACGTACCTACTAACATGAACCCAGCAGATCTCATCAATGGAGGAGTCGCACTTCAACATCGTGTTCAATCATATTTTGGTTCGCCGGTCCAAACTTTCTCCTTGAACCTCTGGCTAATTGGCCCATTCCAAGAAAGATCAAATGTGCTCTCATCGACACAAACCCGTTGCACGTCGTCACATCATGCAAGTATCACGATTCGTACTCAAGACTGCTTAGAGTTTTTGCATATATTCATCGATTTTATACTAACGCGCGTATAAATCATACTAAGCCAAGAACAGTTGGCCCACTAATTAAAGGCAAGCTGGATGCATACCTGATTTGGATACTACGCCTATTTCCGAGAACTGAATTTGCTGAAACATACTTACAATTATCGAAAGGAAATTATTTAAACAAAGGCATTTGATTAAAAGGTCTCAATCCATTTCTCGACTATTATAATCTAATACGAGTAGGAGGAAGATTACAAAACTCCAGGCTGCAGTTTGATAGCATGCATCCAATACTTCTTCCAAAGTCTCACGTATTTACAAAGCGCTCTTTACTCATTAAAATCGAAAACATTTACATGCCAATTCCCAAACGCTCGTAGGAATCATGAGAACAAGGCTTTGGCCCATTGGAGCAAAACAAACAGCTAAAGCAACACAACATGAATGTATTCGATGCTTTCGATCTGAAACAACTAATGGGAAAATTGTCCGTTTGCGCACTCTGGCGTCGATTTTTTTGGACCACTCTTCGTTACTAGCCTCATCAGGGGTCGTCCACCCACAAAGGCCTATGGTTGTATATTTATTTGCTTTGCGACGAAGGCCGTGCATTTGGAGTTAGCCTCAAACCTTACCACGGAGGCTTTCTTAGGTGCCTTGAAGAGATTTATATCACGACGAGGAAAGGTCTCTACAATCTTCTCCGACAATGCAACGAACTTTGTTGGCACCCGCAAGGATCTCAAAGAGTTACGGGCCTTATTTCATTCTCAGCCCCATATCCAAACTCTACAACAAACTTCTCAGGACGAAGGCATCACTTGGAAATTCATACCAACCAGGTCTCCACACTTTTGAGGTTTGTGGGAGAGCGCAGTCAAACTAGCAAAACACCACATCCGTCGCGTGACTGGACAGTCTCTACTAACAAATAAAGAACTAAGCACTCTCCTTTGTCATCAATTCCAGACCCATAACACCCATAACAATACTAAGCAATGATCCAAATGACATTTCCGTCCTCACTCCCGGCCACTTCCTCATTAGTTATCAATAAATACATCGCTTATTCATCGTTTTATTCTATCAAAGATTTCATTTGTATAAACTCGTATCACAAACATACATTTTTTAAACAAATTAAAACAACTCCATGAACTTGGATCGCGGGCTGTATCCTTAATGAATAGTGTTAGCTTAAATAACTTGCTCACCAATCCCTTAAGGATTGATTACCTAAGATAAATAAGTTGGGATAGTTAAATTATTGTTCCAATCCCGTAAGGATTGATTCAACATTATTAGTGAATTTCTTTAACGTAAGTTTTGTTTTCAATCCCGAAACGAATAATTGGGTATCCTGATACGTAATAAGACATCTTTGAAGAACCTGGATCGTGGACTGTATTCTCAATTAATAGTGTTAGATCAGTTAAGTTTTGGTCTTCAATCCATTAAGGATTGATTACATAAGACAAATCATTCCATATAGCTTAGTTTTCGTAATAATTCCTTAGGGCTTAATTGGATACTATCGGTTAAATTCTTGTTAGTAACATTACGCTTTGCACTTAATACATTAAAAGCTAGCCAATCAATACAGTATGTGTGGTGCTAAAGACACTAAGGACTAATATATTGGATTAAATGTTTTTGGGAATAATGAATTTTTAGGTTTTCTTAATTTTCTCCTCTGACTCTCCCGGAGTCCTCTGCCCTTGACATGAGGGTCGACTAGGTTCACTACTCCTCTCTTCACAGGTCATCATATGGACACTGAAAACTTTCTGCCCTCAGTGTCGATTGGGTGGTTAAGGCGAGCAGAGAAGGCCAAACATCTGCGCCTTCACAATGGATGTAGGTAAGTGATTTAAGGGTCCCTTCAGGACCGAATGTCTTCAACGGCCTTTGGTTTGTAGGCACGACATTTTTTTGAATATGGCAGGTGGCCCAGCGGCAGGTTTTCGTGGAACCTCCCCACACTTTCCGCCAATAGCCGAGGCGAGCTAGCGTGCCGCCCTGCACTCAACGCTGTCCTCCGAATGATCTGTCAGCTCATGTTGGCAGTGTAGACTTCGCGTCCAATTCAATCACTGCACTTAGCTCCACAACAAGTAAATCTAAGGGCCGTCCTCTTTCCTTTGCTTATATTGATTCATCTAGTCATATCTAACTTTTGTGTTGAATTTTTTAGTAAAGCTTTTCTTTCGCAGAACGGTCAAATTGATGCTTCTTTTTCCAATTGTTTGACGTCGCTTTCAAAAGCTGGTATTCCTCATTTATTTATTGATAAAAAAAAAACTGTTGAAATCTCGATTGAAATTACTTTACGTGACCTGATGAAATTCCTCTATTGTATTGAAGCCCTCTCTCTGTTCCATTCATGTTTATGGTCAATATGTCCTTTCGGTTGGAGAAAATCCCTGACTGATCATTTATTGTCTCGAAAAAATAAATTTGTCACTAATTATCGACCAATTGCTAAGTTGTCGTGTATCCCGAAACTGTTTGAAGCTATTGCGTGAGAAATCTAGCAACACCACAACATTCACATGTATCTGGTCCATCCGTTGAATCATCTCTTGACCAAGGGCAGCTTATATAGTGTTCACCAAATTTTGACTTGACTTTTTCAATATTTTCATATAATTTTAAAAAGTTATAGCATTCTTGAATTTGGTTCTTATGCTCATCGAGTAAAATGTTATTATATTCTCCTAAAAACTCCTCAATATCCATCTTAACAGTTCAGCATTCGGGAATACACTAACCACTAACCAAACTCTCGTGCAATTTTCCCTTCCCCTTTTAGAGTTTTTATAGAACATACCAGATTCTTATAAAATTGTCTGCTACCTAGTAGATTTTGGATTTTGGTTCTCGGCACCGTTTTGGAGATATGAATTTTTTAAAATCACTATATACCCTAACTAATTTTTTAACAGATATTTATATACCGCTTTTTTATATAGAACATATGGATTTATATAAGGCTTACACATCAGGAAATGCATAAAATCTTGGATTTTTCTTTGGAACATACTGTTACAAGATTCTAATAAAATTTTCTTCTGCCTATTAGATTTTGTATGGAACATACTGTTACCGGATTCTTACCAGATTCTTATAAAATTTTCTTTCGCTTGTTAGATTTTGTATGGAACATACTATTACCAGATTCTTATACAATTTTCTTCTACTTTTTAAATTGTGAACTGAACATGGTACCAGATTCTTATAAAATTTTCTTATGGTTATTAGATTTTGTATAGAATATACTGCAACCAAATTCTTATAGCCTTTCATTTTGCTGCTATCTATTTTCAGATATTATATAATGTGCATTCATCTAGAACAAAAATCTATAGCTCGGTTTGGTCACATATGAATTTATATAAGGTTTATAAGGAAATGCAGTTACCAGATTCTTATAAAATTTTCTTCCACCTGTAAGATTATGTATGGAACATACTGCTGGCAGAAATCTTCTTCTTTACAATTTACTCACAGCTAATTATAATCTCCCATATAACTTGCACTAGTCATCATCCAAGTGAACCCAAGAGCAGACACTTTCGGTTTCAAAGGTTAAGGTGACGTCAGAGGTCAAGACAATGTGCCAAATACATATAAATAGTAGTTTCATAACTTGTTTTTGCAATTGATATTTTGCTCTTTAGCCAAACAGATCACTGTTTCTTGGCAAGCTAATTACGAAATAATTTCAGCATGAGCTCTAAGGACACTACAAACCTTCTAAGGCCTACGGATGAAAGGAGTAAAGAATATTCATATAAGGCTCAGTCTGCATCTATTAAATCGATGCTTTCCAGAAATAAAGAAGAAAGTTTTTCATCCAAAAACGAGTCGACTGTCCCCTACCAACAGGTCGAAAAATCAGGATATTCCAACAAAGATCGCAAAAAGTAAAGATGGAGAGATGTTATTTGTGAAAGTGGTGCACCACGAACCTTTTAACGCCACATTGGTGTAAAGGCATAAGGAATATTAATTATAAGGATCAATCTATATCTATGAAATCTTGGCCTTGCTGAACTAAAGAAAAAAGACTTTAGACTTAAGCTATAATACAATTAAAACAAATTATTTCAATAAATGGCATTATAACCATGATACAATTTTTATTTACAATACATATTTTAGACTAGGCTAGACTTAATATATTTTCTGCGGCACACATCGCTTAATAGTGATAATTGAAGCAAGACGAGGAGATAAATACCAAACACCATCCATTTAACTTAATACATAACTTACAGTACCCACTCTAAACCCCGCACCACGATCTTCACTATGGGCTTGTAGAATTATCAACTATTTCTTCCTTCATACTCCACCATTCGGGCGATACTTTTGAGGAGATAAATATCCAGCGAGATTTCTGATTAGGATTTTACTGCTTATTCATAGATCCCATACAACTCCCACTACTCACCTCAGATAACATATCATACTACATTAATATCATAACACAGCGTTGTTCTATCAAAGCTTTTAATTTAACCCACTCTCAACTTAATGGTAAGTAACGAATGTACCTGCCCTAATAGTAACTATATCAGCTTCATGTGGAATATTTTTTTAGATATAGGAGTCAATCAAATCTCATAACAGCGTAACTGCTTGATTTATAAAAAAAACTCTGCTACCTTCATATGCTTACCACAAGATCATATTATGAACATGAAATTAACACGTTCTTATCTAGCCACCGAGTCAACTAAAAGAAGACATTCCTGCTGGAGGCTAAAAAGTTTAAACCTTGAGATCCATGAATACTTTCAATTTAATCCACAACTAACAGCACCCCCTCTCAACCTCCACCACGATTATCAATTTTTTGCTCCTCATACAACACCATTTGGATGATAATTTAGGGAGATAAATATGAAGCAACCTTGCTGATAAGGTTTTTATTCCTTACTCACAGCTCCCAAATAACTTCCATTACTCATCTAAGACAAGATATCATACTACATTGATATCATAACACCACCTTCTTTCATCAAAACATTTAATTAAACCCACTCTCAACCTAATGGTAAGAAAATAATGTGATCACCCCAATAGTATGAAGATAAAATTATCATATTCTTATCAGCTTCATGTGAACTATGATATTGGGGATCAATCAAATTTCATAACAGTGTGACTGATTGAGAAAAGAAAGAAAAAACAATTCGTCATAAAGACTTTTCAATACAAACTCCTAGATACAAAACAAAAAACATTAATCGCTCAATGTGTCTGCTTTACTCGGCTATATTTGTTTACGCAAGATATCAAATTATCAGCCACCTGGCAACCTTTTCTAATGCTTTAATTTCCATTACTTCTAATGATTTCATGTGTCTTACCATCCCAAGCAGCCGTGATCTATTTTCAGATATCGAATATCATAGCATGATCACTCTTGTTTATAAAAGATTTTTAATCCACAACTTACGTTATAGTTGTTGTTGTTTTTTCAGCAAAAGACATTCTCAATTATAACTTCCACTACTCATCTACGACATCACATCCTACAGATTAATATCAGTTGTTGCCATTGTTTTCTGCTAAAGAAATTAGGAATCTTTCATAAATCGCTCAATTTGAATACTTTACTCGTCTGCTGTGTGAATTTGTTTACATTATTCGACTGCGAATTTGTTTACTTTACTGGACTATGCGAATTTGTTTATGCAAGGCATCAAATTAGAAGCATTACACCTGAAGAGGAAAATTAGGCATTTACAAATTTCCATTACTTATCTAAGTGAACATATCTACCTACATTCGCCACGACCAGCTTCGCCTGATCTATTTTTAGATATATGATTACATGGTGCAATCTTGTTTATAAAAGACACCTAAAGATAAATATAATCAAATCTTTAATCCACAACTTAGGTTATAGTTGTTGTTGTTTTTCCCAACTGATAACACAAAGCTCCAAAGCAGATGTTGTGTGTTAGAGCGAGATGGTTGAAAAGTATGGTATTCACTAAAGTTTCCTACGAGATTATCAGCACCCTCCGCACATAAAAGAAACTTCATGCACCACCAAACTTAACTTCTCCTCAAAATATTTGTTAATCCCAGACCGAAAAATATAGCGAATTGTAAACAAAACCTATAGGCTTCTTCATTGATCAATATCCATAAGACAAGATTTATGTTAGAGCGACACAGATGTTTTGACAGAGTCAGCTGGTTGAAAAGTATGGTATTCACTAAAGCTTTCTACTATATTATGCACATCCACCACCCATAAAATAAACATCGAGCACCACTAAGCTTAACTCAATATCAACCGCCACGATCTTGGCAAAAGGTAATATCAAATTACCTGCTAAGTCATGCCATTAAACCTGACAACCAAAAATTATTCTTTTACTGCTCCCATACAATTTCCATTACTTATATCATAGCACTATCTTCTATCATCAATGCTTTTAATTTAACCCACTCTCAACCTAACTTAAGATTTAAAGGTAAACACATAATACTATCCTCTTCCACGCTCTTCACTAAAGCTTTCATATCCTACTATATTAATATACAACACAATTAATATATACACAACTTACAGTACCCACGCTCAACCTCCACCTGCAACACTGGTCATGCCATTACACCTTATCACCAAAAATTTGATGAAAAGTCTTTTACTATACCCATACAACTTTCACTACTCATCTAAGTCAACCTATCATACTATATTAGTATCACCTCACATTAATATCATAGGTGATCAAAACTTTAAATTTAACCTGCCCAAAAAAGGAATTTTATTGAAATTAAAAACACAATTTTTCATATAACCTAAGAATTTTCAATACATACACATACACACACCTACATCGAAAATTTTCTGATAAGGCTTTAATTTCTATTACTTCATGTTTCTTAACATCCGAAGCAGCCGTGATTTATTTTTAGATATCGAATATCATAGCATGTTCCCTCTTATTTATAAAATATTTTTAATCCACAACTTACGTTATAGTTGTTGTTGTTTTTTTTTAGCAAAAGAAATATTCAATTATAACTTCCACTATTCATCTAAGACATCATATCCTACAGATTAATATCAGTTGTTGTTGTTTTCATCTAAAGAAATTAGGAATCTGTCATAAATCGCTCAATTTGTTTACTTTACTCGGCCGCTGTCCGAATTTGTTTACATTATTCGACTGCGAATTTGTTTACTTTACTGTACTGTACGAATTTGTTTATGCAAGGAATGAAATTAGAAGCATTTACTAATTTCCATTACATATCTAAGTCAACATATCTACCTACATTCACCCCAACCAGCTTCGCCTGATCTATTTTTAGATACATGGTTACATGGTGCAATCATGTTTATAAAAGGCACCTACAGATTAATATCATCAAATCCTTAATCCACAACTTAGGTTATAGTTGTTGTTGTTTTTTGTTTGTTTTTGAGCTACTAGTATTAATTACACCTGAGAAGGTAAGATAGCTAATATCTCGAACCATAGCCCGTAGAGGATTTCTGATGAAAATTTTATCCTCCTAGTACTAATACTAGAGGATTTCTGATAAAAAATTTGTCCACCCCTATTACTAAGACCCCAACTCACACCTTCTAGAATCTATTGGTATGAACAAAAATATTCTAGGATTAACTTGAATTATTACTTATACTAATTACTAGGGAATTTCATAACATTTCTTATCCCCATAAATACACAGTTGCACACATGCATCCACGCCTTAGGTAACGTTTGCTCAGCCACCAAGTAGCCCAGCCCAACACACCACAGGCACTCATACTAAAGTAAACAACTAACAACAAAATCAAGCTGACAAGTATACAGCCCCGATATAAACTCGCTTAGGGCATTTCACATCATTACTTAAGCCACACACATTCCACCCAAGCCTTGGTACAGGTAACTTAGCCCAATCCAACACGCCCCAGACAGTCCTAGTCATAGTATCAGATATTCCCACTAAAGCTCTCAGCAAATCTCCAGTAGCCAGATACAGGAGGGGCATCTCAAGGTCAAATTGTAGCCTCCAAGACTAGATCAACTTAACTAGAAACCTCCACCAATAAAGCTACGCACCCCTTCACAAATGTTTAGAGCTTCAGCCAGACGGTAGGAAAGGAATTCCCCCTGGCAGGCCCTGTGACGTATACCACTAGACGGAATCTCCCTCAGTGGCCCAGAAGCCGGTCTAGAGCCAGCAAAATAGTTGGAATCTACCTTGCAATTTTTGTATGGTACTGTAACAGTATAATGTTAATTTTCAGTACAAAAGCAGCCTCAGAACCACCTCAAAATTACTCAGAAAACTGCAAGATGATGTCAACTTTTCAGTATAAAACCGACCTCAGCCACTTCCCCTCCCCTCCCCCTCCACAGAACCCACAGTGATCCATCAAAATAGTTTGAAATTTCCGGACATTTTTTGTATGGAAAAAGTGCGCCAGAATCCCCATAGTGTAACTACTATTTTCAATTTATTTGAACTGCAAATTTTCATTTTCGTCTTAAATTGCCGCATGTTGGGTTTCTTTCTTTTACGCTAGATGTCTCTAATGTTAATTGTGGTCTAGGTCTAGGCTAATTTTATATGTATTTTCATACTTTCAGAACACAAACCTACGTATAGTAAGTTTTATTGCCTATAGGCTCGCTGGCATCTAAATTGAAATTTTTGCTGAGTACTGACTCCTCTTAATGATAAAAAAAACTATGACCATTGGCGACATGTTATTACTTCGCATCGAAAGCGATCATCGAAGCGTCGCTTTGGCGGTATGTTATAAGATTTTCGTTCGACAAGCGATTTTGCTTGTTTCGAAACTATTTCCGAATTTTTTCCCCTAGCACAAATGACATTTATAAATTTTTTTTTCTAGTTATTGATAAATTTATGATTTTGACGCAGAAATAATTAATTACCGGGACAAAAGAAAATTTTTAAGGCAGCGGTATTATGTTATGGATATGCCTAACAAAAAAAAATGTAAGATATAAATCTAATTTCTTAAATTTACATACATTTTTTAATCTTCGCTTGTAAGTACTATCACTCTCAGCAAAACTCAGTGATATTCTATCGAAATTATCGCCTGCGAAAGTGTTACAATAAACCGACTATCGATAGATTGTCGAACGTCGAATCTTTCGAAGTTATAACATTTTACCCCAGGATGATGCTGATCATAATGATGATGATGAAAGTAATAACAGATATCATATCTGTTGGATTAAAAATCTTTCACGTGTTGCCAATCTTCTTATTTATTTTCAACAAAAGACAGGGAGTGCTTTTCTTTTTTAGAAGTTCACCTGCCCTGATCAAACGTTTTTTTCTCTTTAAATTGAACTTCTTTATTTGAATTTTTTTTTCTTTTTATAAAACCCTTTATATAAACTTTCTTTTAAATCCGGAATTAGAGGCCTTACCGTTAGTCGGGGAACTCTCCTATTCACAGCTATAACTCTTAATTAACCAACTGAATTCACGAACTACCGCTGCCACCAGTTTTTTATTTTGCCAATCTTCTTATTTATTTGCAACAAAGAACAGGGAGTACTTTTATTTTTTAGAAGTTCACCTGCCCTGATCAAACGTTTTTTTCTCTTTAAATTGAACTTCCTATTTGAATTTTTATTCTTTTTATAAAACCCTTTATATAAACTTTCTTTTAAATCCGGAATAAGAGGCCTTACCTTAACTAACCACCTGAACTCACAAACCACTGGCTTTTTATCCATTTCCATTTATTTTTTATTTTTTTCTTGATCGAAGCATATCGATCATCATACAGTTTAGGAGGAGAACCTCAAAAGAAGGGAAACGCCTATTCTTATTATTTACGCCATATGCAGCAAGAAACACGCGCCATTGCATTAGTTCTAGCTTCATACATAGCGATTTAGGGGAAAATTTCGCCGCACTTATTTACGTAGCGGTCATCGCCCAGCGTATTTCTTATGTTTACTTGCGTAAACGGGTTGAGCCACAAAATCTCGTGAACAATGCACAACAAAGCTGAGGTTGCGCTGTTGGTCTCGTTCTAGTGAAATGGTGTTGCAATGCTAACCCCAGCGGGCAGTCTACATAATTCAGCTAGAAATATGACGCTGCACTTTTACTCTGGCGATAATTTGAAGTATGAGTTTTATATCTTTCAGAATTTCTGATTTAATAAAATTCTAGAGATTACGAAGATAATCTCATCTTAATAGAGGTAATGGCGGCTCATTACACCCGCCTTGTATCGAAACAAAATACAAAACATAACGCTAGATTGTATATATGGGACAGATGTTTGTTCTATTTTTATTCCGCCGAAAAATTAACATCACATATTCCTAAATGAGAGAAACAAAAAATAGAAAACGAATTAAGAAAGTCAACCATAGAATTAAATGTTAATAGCACAATGGATACTCTACCATGGGGACATTACTCCATTCCATCAGAGCAACAAGGAGCAGCCACAGAAAACATAGTCTAAGCCTAGTGTATTGTAATTGTTATACATCCATTTATTGAAGCAATTTGCATTATAGTTATAGATTTATTGAATTAAATTGTTTTTTTTTTCATGCAATTATAAAACGTTTTTTTTTATTAATGCAAAAATTGTGTTTTGATGAAAATTCATGCCATTTAATGTAAGCTATACATAGATTATGCGAAACTGTTAAGAACATGGTAATATTGGGATGGGTACAGTATTTTCTTACCATGATAGCTGAGAGTGTATTAAAGTAAAGCTTTGATGAAAGAAGGTAGCAGTATGATGTTGATCTATGTTGACTTGGGGATGCCTTACCTGAATAGTGGAAGTTGTATGGGAGCTGTGAGTAAGCAATAAAAGCGTTATTACCAAATTTTTGTGCTTAAGATTAACCAACAGGCAGTATGTATAGAAACTTTTGTTTAATGGATATTTCATATTATGATTAAGAAAGCTTCATGATATATATCAAAAGTGATACCAATGGATTACATAAGGAAAGTAGGTCCACTTAATCTGCAAACAAAAAATTTGACTGAAAGCGACATACAATGTGAGTAATGATCATTCTTACTTCAATTATCACTCTTAAGCGGCGTGTGCCGCAGAAAATATATTAAGTCTAAAATATGTATTGTAAGTAAAATTGGTATTATGGTTGTAATGCCATTTATTGAAATAATTTGTTGTTATGGAAGTATATAGAGTGATGTACTTGGACGTGAGCTGACAGATCAGTCGGAGGACAGCGTTAACTGCCGCCTCGGCTATTGTCGGAGAGTGTGGGGAGGTACCACGAAAACCTGCCGCTGTGCCACCGCCATATACAAAAAAATCGTGCCGGCCAAACCAAAAGCCGTAGCACACATGGAAGCGCAGGTGTTCGGGTAACAAAGCCATTTCCCCAACCACAAATCATATAAAGAAACCAGGATTCACCTGATGTGCTATCAATAGTTGCTGTAATAAGCTGAAGACACAAGACTAATTTCATATAGACTACAAAACAAAAATTAAAGTTCGTGATAGAGACAAAAATTCAAAATGGTAGATATCTCCTAGGATAATAAAAATTTGTTATGTAACTATAGTGAGTGATGGACATCGGACGTAAAGTCCAGACTGTCAGCACGGTAGCTCGCCTCGGCTCATTGGCGGAGAGTGTGGGGAGGTTCCACGAAAAATCTGCCGCTGCTGTCAGCCATAATCAAAAAAAAATTCGTGCCTACTAAACAAAAGCCGGCACACATCCGGTCCTGAAGGGACCCTTACGTCAGCCACCCGTATACAATCGAAGGGGCAGATGTTTTGCCTTCTTTGCCGGGACCATCCTCCCATTTGACTCTGAGGGGCATAATTATTCAGAGTCCCTGTTATGGTCGTAGCATATTGCATATAGCAATATGCTACACAAAGTACTGAAGCAAGCGTGTAAACCGGCCGGGACGAGCGGAAAATTAAAACACAGAGTGACATTCTGACGGTGGTGACAAATAAGAAGAAGACAATCGATTTGTCTTTGTAGTTCCTGAAGAAATTGGCATCAATAATTCTCCCCGACATCGTGCCCGAGAGGAATTAAACCCCGCACCAGGAGGAAAATTCGATAAAAAAACTCCGGCGAAATTCCGGCAGCAGCAAAGTCGTCGCTTCTACGCTGCAAATGAAAATTTGGAGATTTGAAGTGATTCAGATCAGGCGAGTGCGCTATCCAAGTGATGCTGCACCTGGTTTTCCTTCGGAAGATTATTCTCCCTTACTGTTGCGTTTTCGATTGTAAGAATAGTGCGAGGACGACACCTGGTTATCATTCAATAAACTGTACATACAAAGGTCAATAAGGGCCTTAGAGAATCCAATAGAAACCGGATTTATAAAGTCATTTAGTCGTTCGAAAGGACACGGCTTTATTGTGCCTCATTCAGGCAGTGAAGATACGTTGGTACACATTTCCGATATCGAAGGAGAATACATGCCAATGCCTGGAGATGAGGTGAAATATCGTCTGTGCTCAATACCGCCGAAATAGTAGTGTAACTTCAGAACATCCCTTTACAGAGGAGTAAATTGTAGTGTTGTATTATTAACAAGTAATTTAATAATAGAACCACAAAAAGCATGGAACAAATTAGTAAAACGTGCAGCTAGAACCATTAATTAAATAATTATAGCTTAAGATTTTTGGTAATTTATAGTAAATATACAAATAGCATATTTTAGAGAATTAAAATTAGCACTCTGCATACGCAAGCTACAATTATTATTATAAAAAAATATACATACATACATTCATGGTCTCGAAATCAAAAAAATAATGAAAAGCTTTAAAAATTCTTCTTCATTTATATATACATATTATGTATTATATTGAATATTTGAATACAGTAATGCTCATAGGCAATACGTACATACGTACTTATTCTATAAAATACCGTATACATATACCTATATATAGTAGTTATATCGATGCTCATTGAATTAGATATCTTTGCTTTGTACATCAAATTCACCCATGTTTGTGGGTTTGCATTTAAGGCCTTAAATAGCTAATAACTACGTTGAATGTGGTGCTTTAGATAAAATTACATAATTATGATCTACAATATATATCGATGACGACTAATTAGTTTAAGTGAGGAATCTAAAGAAAAGTTTGAGTCATTTTTTTGAGAAAGGATTTCATTAGTTCGGTGTCAGACCATTCGAATAAATTTTTTCAAAGTAATTAAGAAATCATACAGTTTGAGAATTCCTATAGTTTGAAGAGGTACGTTCATGAGAGAAAACGAAGATTCAATTACTAGAGTAAAAATTTACCTATATGCATGTATCTATATATGTCATGTGCATAATAATAAGCTGTGTACATTAAGACAATGACAGTTTAAAAGTCTAGATTATGTTTAGTATTTCACTTTCATCTTGTTATCGAAGTACGTATAAAATTAGGATGATGAAACAAGCTTTTATACATCGTATTCTATTCCATCTTCTTTTATACACATTGTTCGATAGACGAGCTACTTCCACAATATCAGGACAGGACTTTGATTTTTTTTCTAAATATCTATTTTGTTTTTTCCACTTTTTTCGATCAAATGCTATATATTATATATATATATATGTATACATGTATCGGTATTACTAGTATTATTATTCTTAATACTTGTTGAAGCTCGAACTCCCACTACGAGGTGTCAAGGTTTGTCACTTGATTCTTCTCAGACTTATACTGAAAAGAAACAGGTCAAAAGAACCACAAAGGATCCCAATTTAAATTATTAGAACTCATAACACGTACCTAATAAAAGATAATTTTCCCAGGTCAAACTACCATTAGCCATCAGCGACAACAACACAAACATTAAATAAACGTCAGATGTCATGTTCCCCACTCAAGAAATCAAGGAGTCGGCAATGCAGTAATACCGCAGAGCAGCCAACATCAAAGTGCGACAGAATCCACACTTCTAAATGAAGACTCGTTCCACATCATTTAATGGAATCAACACAAAAATATATTTTATTTAAGAACATAATAATTTAGACTAAAAAACATAAACCTTTCCTGTACTTGAAAATAATTTAGGAATGGCCATATTATATATGTATATACATGTGGTATAATATTTCGCATCGTTATGTAATCATACGTTGTACTTGCTAAACACAGCTGCTAGGGTCAATGTACTCGTCTAACCCACGCAAAGCCGTTTAGGTCAACGGACTTTTCTGTTGCTACCTATGCACAGCTGCTAAGGTCAATGTACTTTGCTTGCTGTGCGCAAGGTAAAATAATTTGTTGGTGCCGTGCGCAATTCAAAGGCAATATAAGTCGCAGGCTAACTCAAATCTTCCTCTTTTAGTATCCAGCTTCTATAGAGTGCGCATCATTTTGGAATTCGACTTGGCTAGTGTAATCAAATATAAATTCTACTAACATATTAACTTTATCTTGGGTAACGACTGAGATAAAGATATTTATTCTGGGTCTCGACTGGAATAAATTCTACTAACATAACAACTTTATCTTGGGTAACGACTGAGATAAAGATATTTATTCTGGGTCTCGACTGGAATAAATTCTACTAACATAATAACTTTATCTTGGGTAGCGACTGAGATAAAGATATTTATTCTGGGTCTCGACTGGAATAAATCTTACTAATAACAACTTTATCTTGGGTACCGACTGAGATAAAGATATTTATTCTGGGTCTCGACTGGAATAAAATTTACTAACCTAATAACTTTATCTTGGGTAACGACTGAGATAAAGATATTTATTCTGGGTCTCGACTGGAATAAATTTTACTAACTCAACAACTTTATCTTGGGTACCGACTGAGATAAAGATAGTTATTCTGGGTAGCAACTAGAATAACATAGACTAACTCAAACCTTTATCTTGGGTCTCGACTGAGATAAAGATAGTTATTCCGGGTAGCGACTAGAATAACACTCACTAATCTCAAACCTTTATCTTGGGTCTCGACTGAGATAAAGATATTTATTCTGGGTACCGACTAGAATAAACACGACTAATACAACTTTGCTTTGGGTCTCGACCGAAGTAAAGTATCTTGTTCCGGGGAACGACTAGAACAAGATAATCACTAACTATTTGATTACCAACGCCATAAAGTCGATTCCATAGTTTTATACTGGTGAGTACATCTTTGATTAATCATATATTATATTTCATATTAATTAATATATTTATATACCTATATATATATATATACATATAGTGCCATTGGTCAAAGTAGCCACAACTTTGACAGTATTATATTGAAATTATTATTGTGTAGTGAGTAAGCGATTTTTTTGAATGTATTGAAGTTTAGTTCTTAAGTGTGAAATTGAATTCTGTGAATTTTAGTTCTAGTTGTAGTATTGTACTTAAGTTTTACGTGCGTACAATAAACCACTGGCTATAAAATATTCCCCGGCGTTATTATTTACAGTCCACATCCTTCTCTATATTTTTTCTTGAGTGTTCTCATTGGGCAGAACATTTAATGATCCTTCGTAGCCGAATTTAAAGTCTAGTGGTTTATAATCTCACACGTCTTAACATGAGTACACTTCAAAAATGTTTGGCTAACCAAGCCACCTCCGCAAAAATCATCGAAAAATCTCTTAAGAACTACAACAATACTGCTGTAGAGAAACGAACAAAAGGGCTTGTTTCTGAGCGCTTAATCGCTTTAAGCGAAATCTGGTCAGATTACAAGTCTACTCATTACGCAATTATCCAAGCTACGCAGGCATTGGATGACAGTGAACTTGAGAAGTACGACTATTTCGTACATGATCAATTTGCAGAGGTGGAAAATAAGTACTATGCATTCCGAGGTATTCTTAGGGATGCATTAGATGCTTTTGAGCCAAAAGTAGAACAAAAAATTGCTGCAGAAACTAGAACTGATCAGCAATCTTCGTCTTTTTTGAAGTTGCCCAGAATTACACTGCCAACATTTTCTGGTTCTTATGATTCATGGAGATCATTTCACGATTTGTTTAATTCTCTAGTTCATAAAAATCATTCTTTACCTCCAGTACAAAAACTACATTTTCTTAAAACAAGTGTTACTGGCGAGGCTGAACACTTGCTGCGACAGTTTCCAGTAACAGATGCAAGCTACGAAAATGCATGGAAAACGTTAAAGGATAGATACGACAATAAGCGAGTATTAGTGAACGCTCAGCTGAAAACTCTGTGTAATCTATCTAAAATAACAAATGAATCTGCCAAGGCGATACGATCCTTATTAGACAGATCTTCAGAATGCATTTTCGAGCTTGAAGCTTTAGGAGTTTCCACAAAGCAATGGGACCCAATTCTCATATACAAGTTGGTGCAATGCCTACCAACGGAAACCCATCGCTTGTGGGAGCAGGAGGTAAATAATGAAGAAGGTTTGCCTCTCTAAAAACCTTCCTAGAGACCAGATTCCGAACTCTGGAAGCAATTTTAGATTCAAAGTCAGTTCATCCAGAAAAAACAAATAACTCAAATAATTTCATTAAAAAGATATCAACACATTTCTCATCATCTACAGACAAATGCGCAATATGCAAAGAGCCACATAGATTGTTTAAATGTCCACAATTTATCAAATGTGACATTGACAAAAGGTTTAAGATCGTTACATCTAACCGTCTATGTGTAAACTGCCTATCAAGGCACCATAACACGAAATCTTGCCCAAGCAAATTTACGTGTCGGCAATGCGGTAGAAAACACCATTCTTTGCTTCACAAGAATAGTGGTACATCCAATCAAAGTACTCACTTTTCAAGTAAGCAAAGCAATAATTCTATTAAACAAGCACAGAAACTCAATTCTCCCTCTACATCTGAGGTCATACCAGATAATTCTTTACGAACATTCTACACCAATCGCCCACGGCGTATTACACAAGCACTGCTTGCAACAGCATTGCTAAATATTGCCTCCTCAAAGGGCGTCATATTGACATTACGAGCCTTAATAGATTCTGGGTCTCAAGTGTCATTCATTACCCAAGCAGCAGCACGCAAACTGCAATTACCTACCACCCGCGTAGAAATTCAGATAACAGGCTTGGGGAACACACAAGCTACAAATGTAAAAGGAAAAACATCCTTTGAAATACGCTCGTTATCAGATTCACATAAGGCCACTTCAGTGACAGCACTAATCGTGAACAAGATCACTGAATTCCTACCTCCTTCCACCATTCAAATGCAAGAATGGGAACATATAAAGAATCTAGATCTAGCAGATCAATCTTTCCATAAACCCGGAAAAATTGATATACTTTTAGGAGCAGATGTTTACGGGGAAATTTTATTGGAAGGATTAAGAAAAGGTCCTCCAGGAACCCCTATTGCCCAAAATAGCACCCTAGGATGGATCCTCTTTGGAAATTTATCTCAAGCAGACTCTAGTTCCAAGGTTTCATCTTTAACAATCAGTGCGCAAGCTGAACAAGACGCATCTATAGACAAAATCCTGCGAAAGTTTTGGGAAACTGAGGAAATCACTCCTCACTTACGGAAGTTCTCAAAACCCGAACAAGAGTGTGAACGGTTGTATCAAAATACTCATCGTCGCAATGCGAGTGGTCGTTATGAAGTATGTTTACCATTCATCGAAGAAAAACCAGTGCTAGGCGATTCCCGAAATATGGCCCTACGCAGGTTTTATAGTCTCGAGAAGAAACTACTTCAGAATGCTGATCTTTACAAAGACTATAAAGATTGCATAAACGAATATCATGCCTTAGGGCATATGAAACCAGCTGAAAAGGAAGTTAGCAGAGAACAAAGCTACTACCTTCCGCATCACGCTGTTATAAAATCAGATAGTACGACCACAAAGGTTCGAGTCGTCTTTGACGCTTCAGCCAAGTCTACTAATGGGAAAAGCTTAAACGAACAGCTCCATACTGGACCAGTCTTGCAATCTGAACTTTTTTCTATCTTACTACGATGGAGAAAATACAAATACGCTATGTCCGCCGACATAGAAAAGATGTATAGAATGATTAACATTCAATCAACAGATCAAAGGTATCAGAGAATAATTTGGAGAAATAGTCCTAGTGAACCCATAAAGGACTATCAACTAACAACGGTAACGTTTGGCACTACTCCAGCTCCTTATCTCGCTATCAAAACACTTCATCAGCTTGCACAGGATGAAGCTGAGAAGTATCCAATTGCTGCTAAAATTGTTACTCGCGACTTCTACGTAGACGATTTAATTACAGGTGCAGAATCTATCGATGAAGCTGTCAAGATACAAACGGAGCTCGTTAGTCTATTATCTTTAGCTGGGTTTAATCTAAGGAAATGGGTGAGCAACTCCTCGGATCTTCTAGCAAACATTCCAGAGGAGCAAAGGGAATTACAACTTCCCTTACGGTTTGCAAGTGATGAGTCAGTAAAAACTCTTGGTATCCACTGGTATCCAGGAGCTGATTACTTTATCTTGCAATATCGACAAATCGCAGACCGTCTATCTACTAAACGATCTGTTTTATCAGAAATTGCTACATTGTTTGATCCACTAGGCTGGATCTCACCAATAGTAATCACTGCAAAGGTTCTGATGCAAACTTTGTGGCTTTCTGGATGTTCGTGGGATGATCCGATTCCTGCACCCATTGACACCCAATGGCGGCATTTTAAGGCAGAGTTGTATCATATCAGCCAGCTTAAAATCCCACGCTGGCTACATACGACAAACAATTTAACAAATTGTCAGATACACGGATTCTCAGATGCCTCCAATCAAGCTTATTCTGCTGCTGTGTATATCAAGGTTGTTGACGTCGAAGGAAAAATCCATATCAATTTGCTAATGGCAAAATCAAAAGTAGCTCCTGTGAAACCTGTATCACTTCCTCGGCTGGAGTTATGTGGAGCAGTTTTATTAACTCGTCTTATAAATCGAGTAAAGATAGACTTGGAACTTAATCGAGTCCCCATCTATGCATGGACAGACTCTTCTATAGTCTTATCTTGGATACACAATCATCCAAACAAATATAAGACTTATGTAGCGAATAGGGTTTCTGAAATCCAGGAACAACTAGATATCAAAGCCTGGCGTCACGTGCGTTCCGCAGATAATCCCGCAGATTGCAACTGCAGAGGAATCAAACCTGCGAATCTAATCAATCTTGAACTCTGGTGGCACGGACCCAGTTGGCTTCAGCAGCCCGAGGAACATTGGCCTAAGTCAAAACCCTCAGCTAACATGCAGATAGATTCTGAACAAAAACGCGTGACACATACTGCTGTAGCCCAAACAATGATAAACGAATTATTTGATAAATATTCTTCTTTCATAAAATTAAATCGTGTCACAGCATATTGCCTCAGATTTTTGAACAATATCCGAGCAAGCCAAGATCTGACAAAAGGTTTAATTAAACAAACCGAACAGCTTTCCCCAACAGAGCTGCTGGAAGCAAAATCTCTGTTAATAAAATTAGCGCAAGGCATTACTTACGATACCGAGATAAGACAATTAAAAGCAGGATTATCGCTTCCAGCTAAAAGCAATTTGATATCCCTTAATCCATTTCTTGACAATAACAAGTTATTGCGGGTAGGAGGTCGCTTACAAAACGCTCATATCCCATATGATCAACAACATCCGATCATTCTACCAAAAGGAAGTAAATTAACAAACCTAATTATAGATCATATTCATCTAAAAACTTTGCATGGTGGTGTACAGCTTGTATTAAATACTCTAAGACACGAATATTGGGTTTTACAAGGACGACGAACAGTAAAAAACATCCTACATAGATGCATTCCCTGCTTCAAGCAAGCTGCCCGAACTAGGACTCAAATAATGGGAAATTTGCCAACTCCAAGAGTGAATATCTCAAGACCATTTCAACAAACAGGTGTCGATTATGCCGGTCCTATTAATTTAAAAATGTCAAAGCACAGGGGCAATCGATATTACAAAGGCTATATATGTATCTTCGTCTGTATGGCCACGAAAGCTATCCATATTGAGCCAGTTTCTGACTTATCTACAGCGAGTTTCATCGCAGCTTTCAAAAGGTTTTCTAGTCGCCGAGGTTTGTGCACTGATATTTATTCTGACTGCGGAACCAATTTTGTTGGTGCCGACAAGGTTTTCCAGAAAGAATTCAAATCTGCACTCAAAAACGCAAGCAACGAAATTGCTGAAAAAATTGCGCACGACGGCATTCACTGGCACTTCAATCCACCTTCGGCTCCACATTTTGGAGGCCTGTGGGAAGCTGGAGTGAAATCTATTAAATTTCATTTAAAACGAGTCTTAGGAAACGCCCTTCTAACTTTTGAGGAATTTGCAACAGTCCTGGCTCAAATCGAGGCCTGTTTAAACTCGCGACCCTTGTGTCCCATGACTGAAGATAAAGATGACCTCAATGCATTAACTCCAGGACATTTTTTGATAGGAAAATCCTTAATCGCACCACCAGAGCCTGTGATGCCCATTAGAATATCATCAGTTACTAGATTGAATCATGTACAACTCCTGAAGCAACACTTTTGGAACAAATGGTCAACCGATTACCTGAATTCATTGCAAAATAGGCCTAAATGGCAACAACCAACATTAAATCCTTCTGTCGGAGATTTAGTTCTGATTAAAGAAACAAATTTACCTGCATGTCATTGGATATTAGGAAGAATACTAGAAGTGCATAAAGGACATGATAACTACGTGAGGGTAGTTACAATAAAAACCAGCAAGGGCATCTTAAAAAGACCTATTACGAAAGTATGTCTCTTTCCAAAATCTGCAGAAAGCCCAAATCTGTAACGATAAGGGCATCTGTCTTAAAAAAAAAAAAAAACAAAAACAAATCATTTTTAACATATGTACCTACATATAGGTACACAACAGCAAGCCTGCATACAAAATAAAATCTGTTTTTTTTTTTTTTTTTAATCTCAAATGCATACAATTCTTTCGGGAGAAAATTCTATCAAGTGGTAAATTCTGTAGAACCGGCCGTTAACATACCCACAAAGTTGCACCTCTACCAAATTCAAAAACAACAACCGCTAATTTGAACAAATTTGAAAATTTATCAAATATAGCCCGCATCGATTTGCATAAAACTCCTAAGAAGTCCGTTAGCCCTGCCTATAAATTTGAATCAGCATTCAAAATTACTACCCGTTAGGTCCCTTTAAATAGCGCGCACAAAATCCAAAGTGTATCAGTTTTATTTCAAGATGCAATCACCCGAACGCGATTTGTCGAGTGCATCATCGCGGCCGTCAACGCCTGGAAAAAGCATTGAAGAGTTTCTTCGGGAGCTGGATAAGCTGAGATTGGGTGAAATCCCATGTCCAGAAGTGATCTGCATAGAAGATTCACCTCCACCGTCTCCAATTCCAAAGAGGAAAAAGGTAGCCAATACAGCATCCACGCCGAGGCAGGCAGAGCCAGCTACAGCTTCAACGGAACAGCGGACACAATCGTCTACGTCTGCTGTTACCATACAGCAGCCACAGCCGTCCACTTCTGCTAAAATCCAGCAACAGCCATGTACAGCGGAGCGACTGCTACAGGCAGCTAGCTACATAGTTGAGCAGCAGCCTCCACCAACTACATCTGCTGCTGTAACAACACAGTCGGCGACATCACTCAACGCTTCTGGGTTCCAGCAGGTGAGATTGATGACTTCATCGCAGCCTACATCAGAATCACGACCCACAATATTACAAGATATTGTGCTTCTTCCCGCAGCACACGCAGACAACGATCTACAGGTGCTCGTGGTCGATAACAACCGGCAAGATGTATGTGAGACGATCACGGTATCATATGCAGCGTTACAAAAATCGAAGAAACGGAGGCAGCGCTTTACGACACGTGACGGCATAAGGATTAAAATAAAATTATTGGCAGATGGAAAAATAAAGATTATAAAATAAATAACTTAACTAGAAACATTGGGCTGTCTTTTATTTCCTTTCCCGTTCCACATTTCTCTCTTTCATTGAATTTTCATTGCTTCGCTTCACAATTCGATGTCTTTGGCTTATGGGGCATACGGCTGATTTTCGCAAGGCATCATACAACAAAATTTCTTCTGCTTTGGTTAGTACAATTTTACTCCCAATTGACTAAAAATCGTGTTTGCTTATAAAATATCATACTTGAGAATCAACAATAATTTCTCCTTCAGTTTTTTTTTTTTTTTCTCTTTTCTGTTTTAACCTAATTTAATTATTTGTTTTAAGATTATTATTAGGCAATATTTTGAAAAAAAAAAAAAACATATAGCGACTTTAGGCGGACTGGGCTCGAACCGCGGCCTCGAGGATGGTGGTGAGGCATTACATTAAACAACTCGACCACCCAACCCACGGCAAATAGAGTTCAGCAAATGCAACATTAACTCAAGGTAAAGAACTAAGGCGACAGTGAAGTATCACACCGGCCCGGTAAACTACACACACATACCAACTTCTTTTCAAAAGCCAATATGAAGACCAAATTAAGAGAAGAAATACAAGTTCACTAACAGTAAGGTTAAAAAACACATCAGGTAAAGTAAAGTTAATCTAATTTATTTTCTCTTAACGAACATAAAGAAGCACCAAAGTTGTTATTGAAAGATTGACGTCTTTTAAAAAGTTGACCTCAACCTTTCAATGGGGGGCAGTATGTTGAAGCTCGAACTCCCACTACGAGGTGTCAAGGTTTGTCACTTGATTCTTCTCAGACTTATACTGAAAAGAAACAGGTCAAAAGAACCACAAAGGATCCCAATTTAAATTATTAGAACTCATAACACGTACCTAATAAAAGATAATTTTCCCAGGTCAAACTACCATTAGCCATCAGCGACAACAACACAAACATTAAATAAACGTCAGATGTCATGTTCCCCACTCAAGAAATCAAGGAGTCGGCAATGCAGTAATACCGCAGAGCAGCCAACATCAAAGTGCGACAGAATCCACACTTCTAAATGAAGACTCGTTCCACATCATTTAATGGAATCAACACAAAAATATATTTTATTTAAGAACATAATAATTTAGACTAAAAAACATAAACCTTTCCTGTACTTGAAAATAATTTAGGAATGGCCATATTATATATGTATATACATGTGGTATAATATTTCGCATCGTTATGTAATCATACGTTGTACTTGCTAAACACAGCTGCTAGGGTCAATGTACTCGTCTAACCCACGCAAAGCCGTTTAGGTCAACGGACTTTTCTGTTGCTACCTATGCACAGCTGCTAAGGTCAATGTACTTTGCTTGCTGTGCGCAAGGTAAAATAATTTGTTGGTGCCGTGCGCAATTCAAAGGCAATATAAGTCGCAGGCTAACTCAAATCTTCCTCTTTTAGTATCCAGCTTCTATAGAGTGCGCATCATTTTGGAATTCGACTTGGCTAGTGTAATCAAATATAAATTCTACTAACATATTAACTTTATCTTGGGTAACGACTGAGATAAAGATATTTATTCTGGGTCTCGACTGGAATAAATTCTACTAACATAACAACTTTATCTTGGGTAACGACTGAGATAAAGATATTTATTCTGGGTCTCGACTGGAATAAATTCTACTAACATAATAACTTTATCTTGGGTAGCGACTGAGATAAAGATATTTATTCTGGGTCTCGACTGGAATAAATCTTACTAATAACAACTTTATCTTGGGTACCGACTGAGATAAAGATATTTATTCTGGGTCTCGACTGGAATAAAATTTACTAACCTAATAACTTTATCTTGGGTAACGACTGAGATAAAGATATTTATTCTGGGTCTCGACTGGAATAAATTTTACTAACTCAACAACTTTATCTTGGGTACCGACTGAGATAAAGATAGTTATTCTGGGTAGCAACTAGAATAACATAGACTAACTCAAACCTTTATCTTGGGTCTCGACTGAGATAAAGATAGTTATTCCGGGTAGCGACTAGAATAACACTCACTAATCTCAAACCTTTATCTTGGGTCTCGACTGAGATAAAGATATTTATTCTGGGTACCGACTAGAATAAACACGACTAATACAACTTTGCTTTGGGTCTCGACCGAAGTAAAGTATCTTGTTCCGGGGAACGACTAGAACAAGATAATCACTAACTATTTGATTACCAACGCCATAAAGTCGATTCCATAGTTTTATACTGGTGAGTACATCTTTGATTAATCATATATTATATTTCATATTAATTAATATATTTATATACCTATATATATATATACATATAGTGCCATTGGTCAAAGTAGCCACAACTTTGACAGTATTATATTGAAATTATTATTGTGTAGTGAGTAAGCGATTTTTTTGAATGTATTGAAGTTTAGTTCTTAAGTGTGAAATTGAATTCTGTGAATTTTAGTTCTAGTTGTAGTATTGTACTTAAGTTTTACGTGCGTACAATAAACCACTGGCTATAAAATATTCCCCGGCGTTATTATTTACAGTCCACATCCTTCTCTATATTTTTTCTTGAGTGTTCTCATTGGGCAGAACAATACTCCTTATAATTAATGTAATAAAATTAAACAGTAAACGCGGAATATATTACGTCTTAGACAGTCTGAACATTCAGAAATTTTATACTTCAAAATATATGTAAAACAAGGAACTTTAATAACGTAATCATGCAGTGAACGCTTTTATTTTTCCTATTACTTTCCTGGAGCCCTCTCGTATGAAGGTCGTCTAGGCTCGCCTAGCCTTCCCTCTCTACAGGTCAATTAGGGACTCTGAATAATTATGCCCCTCAGAGTCAGATGGAAGGATGGGGCCGGCAAAGAAGGCAAAACATCTGCGCCTTCGATTGTATATAGGTAGGTGACGTAAGGGTCCCTTCAGGACCGAATGTGTGCCGGCTTTTGTTTAGTAGGGACGATTTTTTTTTATTATGGCTGACAGCAGCGCCAGGTTTTTCGTGGAACCTCCCCACACTCTCCGCCAATGAGCCGAGGCGAGCTACCGTGCCTCCCTGCAGTGAACGCTGTCCGTCGAGTGATCTGTCAGCTCCTGCTGACAGTCTGGACTTTACGTCCGATGTCCATCACTCACTATAGTTACATAACTAAAAATGGCACCCAACGTGGGGCCACCTCAGTTAGACTTCAGTGGTCTAAGTGTAAATTTAACTAGGGACTGGGACTTAGAGTGAGATGGTCATTTGGCACTTTGCTAATTGACTGACCTCAAGTCTCATATCCAGTGGAAGTTACATGCGGACCTGAGTGTAATTGTTTGGTATGTAAAAATTTTCTGTAGAGTAACGTTAAAGTTTTTCAAGTTCATAAATTAAAGTAAAGATTTTTAAAGTTTTGAGATTTTGAATTTTTGAAGTTGATTGTAAAATAAAGTAACGTAACGTTTTAGATTTTTGGAAGTTTTGAATTGAAGTTCGACTCTAGGTTTGACTTTGGTCAAGCCCCGAGTCTGAACAGTTGTTTACTTTTTGATAGTTTTGAATTTTTTTGAATTTTTTGAAATTGATCTTTCCCACTGGCCTTCAGACATGGAAGTGATAGGTGGCCTCGCAAAATTTTGTGTGTGAGCTCTTGCGGAGACATGTCTCTGTTGGCCAACTGGCTGGACAGAGTTATGAATCTGTGAGACGACTTTTTGGCTTCCAGCTAACTAGTTAACCAGATTCATGACTCTGCCCAGTTGGAAGGTTAGCTGGACATGACAATCAGGTGAAGAGGAAGGAAGGAGTTGTTGGAGGATGGAAGTGATGCTGGAGACCTTCAGTAATCAGGAGTTGGCATACTGCTAACTGCCTGGCTGAAGAATCTCTAGTATCATTCTCAGTCTCTAGCTTATTCAACCCTACTCTTCCCAGATTTCTGTGGGAACTCCACATTTTTTTTTCAATGCACACATTCACGTCGCTTGCCTGTATAAAGTTTCTGGCCTGAAAAGAGAGAGCGACCCGAAGACTTTTATGTTGAGAGTTAGCTCCTGGAAGTGAAGGAGAAACCGTATGATTTTGGTTGGAATTTTTTTTCTCGAAACGTTTAATTGAACTTTTGGTAACTTTGTTGAACCTGTGAGTTTTCTGATTTTTTGAATTCTTTTTCAACTTCTTCGAACGTTTGGGAAAATTTTTGTTTGAAATTTAGTATCTCGTCCAAACCTTCGACGTTAAATTAGTATTTCGTCATTCGCACGTTGTGAAGAACCTGTTATCTCTTCCGAATTTTCAAATTCTTTGAATTTTTTTTTTAGATCTAGTCCAAACCCTTAGTTTGAAAATCTTTTCGTTTGATTTACGACTGATTGTACAATGGCTATGGCGCGAACACCACCGCGAGCAACTGGTGTACCGGTACCGTTGCCAGACCAGTGCTCCATCTGTCAGGAGGGCGACTGGTCAGGACCGAGGAGGCCAGTGAAGACAGTTTGTGGACATGTGTTCCACAAGGCGTGTCTGAAAACCTGCATCGGGCAGCAGTCAAACTGCCCTAACTGCAGGTTCCATCTCAGTCAGTATGATTTTACTGAGTATACAGGTGTTGTCCCGAAGACGACGAAGCCCGGAAAATCTGTCAGTGACGATTAATTGCCTCCCATGCCGTCACTAGAGTTACCACTTTTGACAGTTCCACCACCTAGTCGACGATCTATATCACCTGGAATGCCAGATATACATTCCATGACCTTCACAAATACCCACTCGCGACGAAATAGCCCACTGCCTTCTGGCAGTGGACATACCTCAGCAGCTGCGGATGCTTTGATGGCAAGCTTGCGCATGCAAAAGCAGGACCTGGTTCGAGAAGGCCTCGAGCAGAGCTTGAATGCATTACGAACGGAATTGACAAGTAGCGTTCGACAGCAAATAGCAGCTGCACTGCCACCAATCAATTTTCCACGGGAACCTCCTACTACGGGTGATCCCAGACCACCACCAGAGTTTCGCGACGAGCGTAGGCAGTCGGTTAACCCACCGCCTTTGGCTTTTGGTCAGCTTTGACCAAATTTTAACCAGCCTCCGCCAGCTTCATCTCATCGTATCCCGGCAAGTGTAGGACCGCGAGGATCAGGCAGTCCTATCAGAAGATGGAACCTGATATACAACGAAAATAACTCCGAGCTTTCCGTGGATGAATTTATTTTTCGAATCGAAGCGCTCACGCACCCCGCTCTAGAAAGAGATTTTGCTCTCCTTGTTAGGAACATGCTCATGCTATTGACGGGACCAGCAAAGGAATGGTACTGGTCGATATTAAGACAAAATCCCTTTCCAACTTGGGAATTTGTCAAGACTGGGTTGTCAATTGAATGGGGAGTGCCCAACGACGATTTAAAAATCCGCTTGCAGCTGATGTCGCGGAAGCAGAAGCCTGGTGAACTATTCGCCATGTACCACCATTATCTGGTGTTGCTGCGTGATCAGTTGCAGAACGCAATGCCAGACCAAGAATTCTTGGAAATCGTCAAATCTAACTTACTGCCTGAGATTCAAGAGAAGATATGCCTACATTCCACCGATACGATAGGACAGTTAAGATCGCTCGTTACTCGAATTCAAGCCACGCAGCTACGAATTGCGACAGCTGGTAGTTGGAACCCTTACCGGAACCAACGAGTACACGATATTGAAGACTTGCAGACTTTAATACCGAACTGGCAATAGCAACAGGCAGTGACACTAGCTTAGGCGACGTGCCAGCCATTTCGACCAGACACCCAGTAGTGTGCTGGAATTGGGATCAGCCAGGTCACTACTACCAGGACTGCCTGCAAGTAAGACAGCAAGTGTTCTGCTACGGATGTGGGCGCAAAAACATTTTTAAGCCCAACTGCGGACACTGTGCGCAAAAAAACGAGAGACGGGTCGGGAATCCCAACATCTCTTCTCGACCAGCGTCAACGTCCCGAGCACCATTCGTAACGAACACAACATTGAACAAGGAGGAAAGTCCGCTCCATTAGCAGACCTTGAATTGACAACTGATATAAGTCAGTGACTCTGATGATATCAGCAAACCACCTGATAGACTTGTGGCGGTATATAGGGCGACATTGCGCCTGGAGGGTCACAGAGAATTTGTAGGGTTTAATCTAGCTATCAAGGAAGTACTTGACGATTTGCGAAAGGTGAAGATAGTAGGCCTAGGATAAAAAATATGTGATTGTATAATTTTTCTAGTCTAGTAGTCAGTTGGCTGACATTGTTTTTTGTACGACAATTACAAAAAATAAAATTATTTTCAAAGTCTCTGTTAAAAAAATAAAAAAATAAAGAGACAATATTTATAATAAATAGAACCATAATAAATAACGCCTTTATTTTTATGAGCCCAACTACTGATACGATAGGATTGAGGACAGAGATAGTTTGAGTGGGACAGCGAAGCCTTGGCTATCCCCACACTGGTGACCCCGACAGAAAGGAATACGAGCATCAGCTGGCTTTCTTTACCAATTAGGAGTGACATTAACCCGGCCGAAATACAATCTACGGCAAATACATTGATAGAAGGGTTAATTCTGATACAGGCATTGTAGGATCTACGTCAGGCCTGTGGTCATCGAAGTGCCTAGAACTGCTACGTTCGCTCGAACCCCTTTATCGAATGGTACTTCGCAAACATTGTCGCAATCAATTTCAGCCTCTTTTCAGATAAAGCAGCAAACTCAGGTTTGGAAGAAGTTGTCAAACTCCCGTCAAATTACCCAGCATACTCTAAAAATACTGAAGCATTTCAACAACAAGAAAACCAAGTGTATCAACAATCTTACTAACAGCTTTTGGTGCCACATTACCGGACAAAAAAAAAAATACCAAGAGGCGCAACGGCAGCTCCAGCAAACAACAAGATTGTGGTTACTCTATTAGGACGTGCATACATTGAGTTGTGTATTGGCAACAACTACTGCAAGCCCAGCGACGTTTGAAGCGACTGTAAGATTAATAGAATAAAATCAATTACTGTTCTTGTTATATTCGTTAATGTTTGTTTAGTTATTGTTGTTCGATTTTGATTTGGTTTATTATTATATATATATATATATATTTGTGATCCGAGGTGGGATACCACTTTATATGTACACTAGTGTAAACGTTACGCAAATCGCCAAGGACTCTCCGCTCACTTCGTTGTGTTAAATTTATTTCACCCTTTTGGTCTTGCTCAACTTCAGGTGTTAAAATATGGAAGACCGTTGGTTTTCTCTCGAGGATTTGCCAGGGGCGATCCAGGCTCGTAATATAAATACCATCTCAAGCCTCACAGAAGACACAAATGGTCATTCCACTGCCGACCCAGCACAGTCAGGGTCAATAAGCATTAGTTCTGTTGCAATTAAAAACATTCCTTTTTGGAAAAATTCGCCGGAGTTGTGGTTCGTCCAGTTGGAGGCGCAGTTTACTCTTGCTAGAATAAACCAGCAAAAAACTATGTTTTTTCACGCCGTCAGTGCTCTCGATGAGAGCATCGTTAGGTTGGTCAGCGAATTGGTGTCTGCTCCTCCCGAGGGGGAGGAATACTCTAAGTTAAAGGAAGTGTTGACTTTTCGGTTGGCTGATAGCGAAGAGAAAAAAATCAAACAATTATTAACTGAGCTGTCCTTGGGTGATGGAAAACCCTCACAATTGTTGCGTGAGATGCGAGCCCTAGATAGTTTGAAGCTGGGAGATAGAATCTTGAAGTCTCTCTGGTTGCAACTCTTGCCGCCGCAGATGCAGGCTATTTTAGCCTGTAACCACGGGAAGCTGGATGAACTAGCAACCTGCGCCGACAAAATAGCAGAAGTCAATACTCGGGCAGAGGTATATACCATTAATCCTTCCACAGAAGATTCGAAGGTTATCGAACAATTGGCTAGCAGAGTAAGAAACCTAGAGGAATTAATCGGAAGGTCTCCAATTTACCACCAAGAAGCTTCAAATAATAGCTCCCATAGATACCACTTAGCACGTAAGTCGCAACCACGGGCACAGATTTCAAATAGCGACGCCAAAATGCCACACAAATATTGCTGGTATCATGCCAAATTTTGGGAGCTGGCTAAGAACTGCGTTCCCCCCTGTAGTTTCAAAATTCAAAAGCCTAGCAATACAAGTTATAGGGATAGCAAAACAGTTGCGGAGTTTGCAACAAACTAGATTGCCCTCTGCCATTGACGACGGGCAGCAGAGGCGCTATAAACAGCCGTCTACATATTTTGGACAAATCTTCAAATAAATTTTTTTTAATTGACACTGGGGCAGATGTGTCAGTACTTCCAGCGTCTTCAATTAATCGTCGTTCCAAGTCAAATTTACAGTTGGCCGCAGCCAATTCCTCGACAATCGACACATTCGGTCGAAAAATGCTAACTCTAGACTTGGGATTAAAACGATATTTCTCTTGGTATTTTATTTTAGCGGATATTTCAAGACCAATTTTGGGTGCAGACTTCCTTAGTCACTACGGGTTGTTGGTGGATATTAGAAGAAGAGTTATCATTGACCCACACACATCCTCAAGCTCTTGTGGCGAAAAAGTTTCGACGTACTGTCCGTCTCTTTCGATACTTTTTGATCGGTCAATAAACCCCGAAATTCAAAATTTATTATATAAATACCAGGCTATTACTTTAGAAATGAATTTTACTAACCCAGTAAAGCATACAACCACTCACCACATAATTACCGAAGGGCCACCAGTCGTCTCGAAGGTGCGACGTCTCGCGCCAGAGAGGTTAGTGGTGGCTCGGAAAGAATTCGATTTCCTCTTGGCACAAGGCATTTGCAGACCCTCAGACAGTAGCTGGTCTTCTCCGTTGCACTTAGTAAGGAAGAAAAACGGTGAATGGAGGCCATGCGGCGATTATAGATCATTAAATTCTCGTACCATACCAGACCGCTACCCAATTCCATTAATACACGACTTCACCTATCGTTTACAAGACTGCAGCTTCTTCTCGACGCTAGATTTAAAAAAAGCATACCACCAAATCCCTATTGAGCCCAAAGACATTCCAAAAACAGCTATATGCACACCATTTGGTCTCTTTGAGTTCACTCGGATGACGTTTGGCCTTTGTAATGCGGCGCAAACCTTCCAAAGGTTTAGTCACGGCATCCTCCGGGAATTTTTTTTTTGTTTCATCTACCTAGATGACATCTTAGTAGCCTCTAAATCTAAAGTTGAGCACCTCAACCATCTGGAGTTAATTTTTAAACGTTTGAAGGAATTCGGATTGATAATTAATGTCGAAAAGTGCACATTCTTGCAAAGAGAAGTAACATTTTTAGGTCATTTAGTCACCGAACAGGGTATTAAACCATCGCCTGAACGTGTCGAGGTTATTTCAAATTTCAAGTTACCTAATAATATAAGGGAATTGCGACGCTTTCTCGGAATGGTAAACTTTTATCGGCGGTTTCTACCGTTGGCAGCCAAACATCATGCAGTCTTAAACAATTATTTAACAGGTTCCAAAAAAGAGGGTTTGAAAAAGATCGATTGGTCAAAAGAAGCCGTAGAGGCCTTTGAATTTGCCAAAGATCAGCTAGCGCAAACCACACTCCTTGCATTTCCTAAGGCTTTCGCAGACTTAGCGTTGTTTGTCGACGCTTCGGATACTGCCATTGGCGCTGCCGTCCATCAAGAGTGCAACGGGAACTGGCACCCTTTAGGTTTTTACTCGGTTAAGCTTAATACCGCGGAATGTAAGTACAGCACTTATGATAGGGAACTATTAGCAGCTTACAAAGGCATCAAATACTTCCGCTACCTCCTGGAAGGCCGTTGCTTCACCCTGTTCACGGACCATAAGCCCTTAACTTTCGCTTTCAAACAGGACCCAGAGAAAGCCTCTCCTAGGCAACTGCGGCATTTGGATTTCGTCAGTCAATTCACTAAAGATATTAGGTTCATTCCAGGTAAAGAAAATGTCGTAGCCGATACGCTTTCAAGGCTGAACGAACTGAACCTTCCTAGTTCGATAGACTTTGCGGCGATCGCTGAGGCACAAGGTAATGACGCAGAACTTCATAACATTCTTAAAAATTCTCAGTTTAGATTCGAGAAGCTGGCAATTTGCGGCACGGACAAACAATTATATTGCGAAAATTCCTCAAGTAAATCCAGGCCTTTTATACCTCGTAGCTTCCGCAAGCAAATTTTCGATTCAGTGCACAATTTAGCACACCCGAGTATTCGATCCACTAAGAAAATGATCACAGATAGATATTTTTGGCCCGCTATGAATAAAGATAGCATCATTTGGGCACGCTCCTGTTCGGCTTGTCAACAAAGCAAGATCTCTAGGCATATTCGTAACAACCTAGGTACTTTTCCACCCTGCTCTGGACGTTTCCAGGACATTCACGTCGACATCGTAGGCCCACTACCTCCTTCTCAGGGATACAGGTATTGTCTCACTATCATCGATAGGTTCACACGATGGCCTGAGGCAGATCCGCTAGTCGATATCAATGCAGAAACAGTAGCGGAAGCGCTCTGTCAGGTCTGGATAGCTCGTTTTGGAATACCGCGGAGGATCATTACCGATCAGGGCTCACAGTTCGAGTCAGCTTTGTTTTCTGAACTTTCCAAATTATTGGGCTTTGAGCGCAACCGAACAACGGCTTACCACCCACAGGCAAATGGGTTCCTGGAAAGATGGCATCGGACTCTAAAAGCTGCTTTGATGGCGTATAGAGAAAGATCCTGGACTAAAACGTTACCATTCGTTTTGCTAGGCCTTAGAACGGTACTCAGAGAGGAATTTCTCGCTACGCCAGCCGAACTAGTTTATGGTGAGAGCTTGAGACTCCCAGGCGATTTTTTTCCAAAATTCACAGTTTCTTCCCCAAAAAGAGTACGTCCAAATTTAAAGCAATTTCTTTGCAGACTGCAGACCGATCCCAGCTTCAAATCATTCTAAACATTCTCTCTTCAGATTCAAAGAGATCGACAAGTGTTCTCACGTATTCGTAAGGACAGACTCAGTGAGGAGTGCATTACAACCCCCTTATGAGGGCCCATATGAGGTCATTAGACGGTGTGATAATTTCTTTACGCTTAAAATAAGAAACCGCGAGGTTAACACTTCAGTAAATCGCCTTAAGCCTTATTTTGGTGAAATCGATCAGCAAACAACATCTAATAATAATATCGCTGCCCAAAATTCTTACTCGGATAATTCCTACAGGCACACACCATTGAACACAACATCGAAGTGCTCTCAGCCAGCGCCTGGAGACTTCTTCCCACAAGACACCGGCTCATTGAGCAGCGACATCAATGACCAGCATTTTAACACGAATGATTCCTTTAGGCCGATACAAGTGGACCATTCAAATAGAGCGAAGTGCTCTCAGCCAGCGTCTGGAGACTTCTTACCCTCAGACATAATTCGACCGGATTATACACAGGAAACCCAACCGTCGTCTGGAAGTTTACAGGACCGAACAGACTCAGACGCTTTGGCTTCAACTCCGGCGTCACATGCGACATCCCGGAGGATAAGGTTCCTCCCGGATGGAAATACTGTTATACAACAACAAACTACTCGGGCGGGACGAATCACAAAGCCGCCTGCTAAATATCGCTAAAACCCAAGGTTTTGCTGGTGGGGGAGTGCTGTGGCGGTATATAGGGCGACATTGCGCCTGGAGGGTCACAGAGAATTTGTAGGGTTTAATCTAGCTATCAAGGAAGTACTTGACGATTTGCGAAAGGTGAAGATAGTAGGCCTAGGATAAAAAATATGTGATTGTATAATTTTTCTAGTCTAGTAGTCAGTTGTCTGACATTGTTTTTTGTACGACAATTACAAAAAATAAAATTATTTTCAAAGTCTCTGTTAAAAAAAATAAAAAAATAAAGAGACAATATTTATAATAAATAGAACCATAATAAATAACGCCTTTATTTTTATTAGCCCAACTACTGATACGATAGGATTGAGGGCAGAGATAGTTTGAGTGGGACAGCGAAGCCTTGGCTATCCCCACAGACTTAATGATCGATTGATAGAGACGGAGAACCTGATAGACTTCTCCGCAGGTCTTCAGGCTCCCATATCCACTTCTGGGGAGCCCATGACTTTATTAGACACTTTTTTAGAAAAGTCTTTAATTTTCGATGTCCCGATAACACCTACAACACCTTTAGCTGACAAGGTTACTGAGCAGGTGATTTGGCACCATGGCATTTCTGTAATAAAACGGCCACCAACCTCTGTTATAACGAGTGGGCGTGAGCCTGTTTTAAATCCGCTGATGCCGTATCATACGCGTCTGCAGAAATACAACGCAGTAAGAGACCGAATCTTCTCCTCAGTAGCGGAGTTAGCTGAAATTATATATCCTGACCTGGATTGTAGACCGAAAAAGAAAACATCAACGGTTCGTTGGCGGGAATACTGTCGACGGATGCGAATGGAAAGAAAAAAACTGGCACAGATTTCCGTCTCGATACCAGACGGCATTCGACCGTACGCCGAAGTAAATCTGCTCTGGCGAACTGAGACTGGATTACTTGATAGTGGTGCCACTGTCAGTATTCTAGGCCAGGGAGCCCTAGAAAAGCTTGCAGAAGCAGAGGTTGAATGGAAGAGGTATCGGACACAGGTTCAAGTAGCGAATAGTGCCATGACGGCTGTGCATGGTCATGTGGACTTGGATATCACTTTCCGTGGTAAGACCCAAAACGTACGTTTTTACGTGGTTCCTGGGCTCACACAAGCACTATATCTAGGAATAGACTTCTGGCGTCTATTTGGGTTAACTCCGGATGTCCTGGGTATAGTTGCAGAAGTGAATCCGAGTCCAGCGGCTACCTCTGACACCGATTGCCATGTTTTTTCCAGTCGAGATCAACAAGGCTTAGAAGCCACCAAACAGCTTTTCCCTTCTTTCGCCTCTTTAGGCCAGGGAAAAACATCTTTGGCCGTTCACAAGATTGAAACGAATGACGGAGCTCCGATAAAACAACGCTTTTATCCGATATCGCCGGCAGTACAAAGTTTGATGGATGCCGAATTAGGGCGAATGCTGTCACTGGGTGTGATAGAGGAGAGCCAGAGTCCTTGAAGCTCTCCAGTTGTTATAGTGAGGAAGCCTGGAAAGGTCCGGCTTTGTTTTGACTCCAGGAAGGTCAGCTCTGTTACGAAGAAGGATACCTATCCGCTACCGCAGATAGACGCCCTTCTGAGTCGACTTCCTCCAGCAAACTACATTACGAGCCTGGACCTGAAATACGCATTCTGGCAGATCCCACTAGACGCTGATTCCACAGAGAAGACCGCTTTTACAGTACCTGGTCATCCTCTCTATCAGTACACAGTGATGCCATTCTGCCTATGCAATGATCTTCGTGAGAACGTTCTCGTCTATCTAGACGATTTATTAATTCTGTCATCAGACTTTGACTCGCATCTCACGCTACTATCCCGTATAGCGGATTGTTTGAGGAAAGCTGGCCTCACTATCACCGTCGAGAAGAGTAAGTTTTGCACCAAGGAGACCAAATACTTGGGTTTCATAGTCGGGAAAAGAGGAATTAGGACTGACCCAGACAAGAACTCAGCTATAGTTGACTATCCGTCACCTAAGACTGTTCGGCAAGCCCGACGCCTACTAGGCATGGTGGGATGGCATAGACTGTTCATCCCGAACTATGCTGACTGGACCGCCCCCATTACAGATACCTTGAAAACCCCTAGTCAGTTCAAGTGGACACCCGAAGCCCAGACGTCTCTGGAGATGCTAAAACAAAAACTTAATTGTGATCCGTTGTAAGTGAGTCCAGACTTCACCAAACCATTCGTTATACAGTGCGATGCGAGCCAACAAGGTATTGGTGGGGTGCTGATTGAACTAGATGACGATGGCCACAAGAAGCCACTAGCCTATGTCTCAAAAAAGTCTTGAGCGTACTGAAGTTTATAGAACTTATGCCGTTTAAGATAGTGACGGATCATGCGAGCTTGAAATGGCTGATGTCTCAAAAGGACCTCAGCTGTAGACTTGCTCGGTGGAGTTTGAAGCTTCAGGGCTTCGACTTCACTATTGAGCACCGAAAAGGAAGCCTGAACGTCGTCCCTGATCCGCTGTCACGCATCCATTGTGACAGCCTGTCCACCAACAAAGATCCTGGCCCGGAAGTTGACTTTAGTTCACCATATTTTAATACGTTGGAATACGAGGAACTGAGGCATAATGTTAAAACGACTTCTGGTAAACTACCAGATCTTTGCGTCAGGGCTGGCTTCGTTTACATTCGGACTGTTCCGAGAACAGGCAATCCGATTCAGGAAGAAGAAGCTTTGGAAGCTTTGGATTCCACGTAGGCTTGTCACCGACGTCAATTCAAGATCCCATGATCCGCCACTAGCTTCACACGGAGGTATAGGGAAAACACTGGAACGTCTGAGAAGACACTTGGACTGGCCACGAATGACAGTTGATGTCAGAAACTACGTAGGCGCCAGTGTCGTGTGTAAGGAAACAATACTATTCTGAGACCGGCTATGAGAATCCAGTCTGTGACAGAACGACCATGGCAAAAGCTGTATATCGATTTTCTAGGTCCATATCCTCGATCAGTGAAAGGAAATATCTGCATTTTAATAGTTCTTGACCATTTTTCAAAATTTCCAATTCTCAAACCTATGAGAAAAGCATATACACTCAATGTGTGCCAATTCATCGAGACGGAAGTGTTCCACGTGTTCGGAGACCCGGAAACGATCGTCTCTGACAATGGAGTCCAGTTTTGCTCGACTCAGTTTACCAGATTGCTGTATAAGTATAGGGTGAATCACTTGCGAACGGCAGTTTACTCGCCGCAAGCAAACGCCTCAGAGCTAGTAAACAGGTCTTTATTGTCAGGGATTAGAGCGTATATTCGGAAGGAACACACAAAATGGGATTAGAAGCTGAGCCAGATAGCTACTTCCCTCAGGAGCACTTTCCACCAAGCAACTGGTTTCTCTCCTTATCGAAAACTTTTCGGCCAACAAATGATTGATCATGGCAGCTCCTATTCCATCTTGAGGAGCCTTGGAACTCTTAATGAGCCATTGAGAGTAGATGCAGAAGACAAACTGAGATTGATCCGCGCGAGAGTGTAGGGAAATTTACACCATGCGTTCTAACAGGGTTCACGAGCCTATAATCTCAGGGCGAAGCCTGCTGATTTCAAAGTGGGTCAAGAGGTATTTAGACGAAATTTTGGACGAAGCAACTTCCAACAGCATACTAGTGCTAAACTGGGAGGAAAATTTGTCAAATGTCGGGTTAAAGCCAAGAAAGGAAACTCCCTATACGAGCTTGAAGATCGGCAGGGGAAACTGTTAGGAGTCTATCACGCCAAAGACATCAGGCAGTGATAACCATTCTGGAGCGTCGTCTATCTATTGTTACGTTTATTCCTGGTAGCCCTAAGAAAGCATCCAGCCAGCTTCACTGGTAATCTATAGGATATCGCGAAGCCCTCCTATTGCCCCGTCAATGGTGGGTGATATAGCTGTTGGAATCCATCCCTGTAATAGGCTGTCAGCATGTCGCTTCTTCGACGATGTCTTGGGGACACACCCTGGAACAATCGCGGTCGGAGATCGGAGCGAGATGTTGTGCCGAGAAACTTAGCGATCAGTTCTTTAGGTTACTGATCGCGGGGCTTTCTCGGCATCTTGCTACGTGCTCTTTAGCAGGTAGAAAGCTTGCTCAGGAGACGGGGTGGATTTAAAGATAGTTAAGAATGGGCGCCATGTGATTTTTGTACAAGAAGGATAAATCACAAAACCTAAAAATTACTGCAACACAAATAAGTATAACTCAAATGTACTGATAACAACTAGATCGAATATTTATTCACAAAATCCAAAAGATTAACTACAAAATTTTTGTCAAAAATGGAGAATAGAATGATCACTAGTATAGTTAGCAAATCGATTAGCACACCTCTTCCCAGCCAGCCACGAATTATCAAATGTTACGACAAAATTAATTTTCTAAATTATTTTAATCAGTAATGTACTTAGCTTTCTATATTCGGAGCTCACTGATAGCCTCATCTCGTCGACACATCATTCGTGTCCTCCATCTATTGTAATCCCCGATAATCCAGTGTTCTTTTTTAATTATTTTATCTGTCTTTTCTTTCTTTTATTTTGTTTTGTTTTATTTTATTGTCGACTCAATTTAATTAACTAACTTACAAAATTTTCCAAAAACACGTTTTAGTTCAAAAAAATACTCAATCAACCTTCTATGACCTTCAACCAAAATGCCATCCAAAACCCAACCACCGGAAAACTCCCTGCTCACTTGCACAAGCATCTGTGCCTTGCACTTTTTTTTGATTCGTGTAGTAGCTTGGTTGCTTCCGTTTCACTATTTTCGATATTTCACATTTTAGCATTAAGTTCGATATCTTTTATTAATACGGCGTTCGCAACCTCTTGTACTAAAAATAAATGTCTTTGTTATGGGCCTCTGCCCTATAAAATGTTTATATTTTACGGCTCTTTTCATTAATTATAATTTTTTTTTTTGAATTTGTTAAAACACTTATGCACTTATATAGTTTTTTTTGTTTTGTCTTTTTTGTTTTTGGTTTTTTTATGTGGTGCATCATACTTCACCTTGTTGTTTTATTTATTTGTACTTTGCGTGTTGTTCCAATATTTTTAAAATGTTTTCCCCTTTTTTTTTTTTTTTAATTCCACCTCCCCTTCCTTCGAGAGATTTCCCCGAAATCTCTTAATATATAAATATCAAATTTGGGTCGAGTGTCATGAAAAAGAAGAAAATGTTAATATAACAGCGTATTGAAAAAAGAAAGTGAGAAATTCGTAGCTTGTATACATATACCTATGCTAGTACTAACAACAAGTAAAAACATATACTTAATCCTCGGTGACATTGGGAGAGTACGGCTTCAAATCTTTGGCGTGCCAGGTACCCGCCGCTTTTCCGTGTTTATCCTGCAGTGCGTACGTCCAAGGGGACTTAACTTTCACTACGTTGAAGGGACCTATATATTTAGGAGCGAGCTTCGCATTGAAATATTTCGCCGCTTCCGAAAGGGCATAATTCTTGCGCCAGACGATATCGTTAACGAGGTATTTTTGATCTCTGCGACGCAAATCATAGCATTTCTTCGCACGACTAGCTGCTTCATATATTCTCTTCTTCACATCTTTAATAACTTCCCCTAGCGCCGTCGATCGCGCCTCTGGGTCATAAACTTCCCCTACAGCTAATTTTTTATGAGCCCGCCCATCTGTAATCATTTCACGTCCAAAATTAATGAAGAAAGGGGTCATCCTCGTCGTTTCTTGTGTTGAAGTACGTATTACACATCCAATTTTCGCTAGAAATAGATCCCAATTACGGTGGTTGTCTGATACATAAGCGCGTAGCATGGACTTGATAACCTGGTTGGTTCTTTCAGAAGGGTTAGCTTGTGGATGGTAGGAGGCAGTGTATCTAATGTCGACACCATAGCTTTCGCAAAGCTTTTTAAATTCACGGCTTTTAAACTGGGGTCCATAATCGCAAATAAGAGTCTCTGGGACGCCCAGAAGAAGGAAAACATTATCCTCCAATAACGAAGCAACGGAGCGTGCTCAAGCTGACCTTAATGGAAATAACATGGGAAACTTGCTGAAATTGTCAACCATGGTTAATATATATGAATATCCTTTACTCGATCGAGGCAATGGTCCAATGAGATCCAAACTGATGGATACCCATGGTTTATCCGCAATTTTGCGAGTGACCATAAGCCCCGCCGGTTTCTTTAACACTGGTTTTGTTGACTGACATATCAAACATTTCCTCACATATCTAGCTACATCTCCCTTCATTCTTGGCCAATAAAACCTTTGGCAAAGTCTATCATAAGTCTTTTGAATCCCCACGTGCCCAGATATAGATTTATCGTGCGCTTCATAAATCAATTTTTTCCGCTCGTCCTTAGGTATTACCTGCTTCCAATTATCCGCTTCTATGGTAAGCGCAGGATATCGAGGTCGAACATGTTTCCACAAAATACCATCCTCGATACGCCAATCTGGGAATTTAGAAGGAGTACTAACAATTGCCCTCTTCATTTTGGTATGCCACTTATCAATCGAAACTATATTTTCTGCAATACAATCTATTACTTGGACTGATCTTGAAAGCCAATCTGGAAGGAGGTGTTCTTTCCCTTTTCTATGCACAATTTCAAAATCGTATTGCTGTAATCGCATCGCCCAACGTGCTAGTCGCCCTGTGGGATCCTTTAGGTTATGTAACCAAACTAAGGAGGCGTGATCCGTTACCACTGTAAATTTATACCCTTCAAGATATGATGTTAGTTTTTCGATAGCCCACAAGAGTTGTGGAGTAGTTTCGTTCACACCTGTTCAGAGATCGGCTTAAATATGCAATTATTTTGTCCTCGCCGTCGATATGTTGCATTAGTACTGCCCCCAATCCATATCCTGAGGCATCGGTATGGACGAAAAACGGAAAATCGAAATCGGGACAATTTAGTACTGGTGCCGAAACTAGTTTATCCTTAATTGAATGGAATGCTTGCTCCCATTCAGGAGACCAAACAAACCTTTTATTTTTCTTGAGAAGCTGAGTAATGGGTGCGATCATCGAGGAAAAATTTGGCAGGAATCTTCTGTACCACGCAACGGTACCTATAAATCTTCGCACCTCAGAGACTGTATTAGGACTCGCTATGTTAAGGATACAACTAACTTTCTCTGGGTCTACTTGCAAACCTTGTTCTCCTACCACGTAACCTAAATAACGCAACTCGGGGCGACAAAATTCGCATTTTTCATAGTTTATGACTAAGCCAGCTTCGTATAGTCTACTTAAAACCTTGTTTAAGACTTGTAAGTGATCATCGAAATTCTTGGTTACAATGACCACGTCATCTAAATATACGAAAACGTGACTCTCTAAATCAGAAAGGACTCGGTCGATGAGACGCTGCCACGTGGCTGGAGAGTTTGTTAACCCGAAGGGCATTCGCCGAAATTGAAATAGTCCTCGGCCTGGCACAGTAAATGCCGTATACTGCCTGGAATTATTTGCCATGGGAACTTGCCAAAAAGCTGACTTTATATCCAAAGAAGTCATGTACCTCGCGTTTCGCAATTTATCTAGCGTGGCGGAAACATATGGCAACGGATACGCGTCCTTCTTTGTCACCTTATTCAGCTTTCTAAAATCGACGCAAAAACGATAGCTCCCGTCGTTCTTCCTTACCATAACTATAGGTGATGCTCAAGGACTATTTGATGGCTCCACTATACCCTCCCGCAGCATGTTATCTAACTCCTCATTAATGATGTTTTGTATCGCAGGTGAAACCGGATAATAGCGTTGTTTAATAGGTAATGAATCCGTTTGTATCACGTGTTCAACCATGTTGGTACATCCCAGAATTGAGCCCATCTCAGTTTTGGTTTCCTCAATTAATCTTTCAAGTTTCCTTCTCTGGTCCAAAGACAAATTCGATCTACTTTCAAGGAAATTCAAAAAATTGGGCCCGCCTTCATCAAATTCCCATGCCTCCCTTGCCAAATTCACCGATATTTCCATAGATCTCCAAAAGTCTGTACCCAATATAATCTTATGAGGTAGTTCCGGTATAACGAGGATTTATTTCTAGAACTTTCGCTCGGCCTTGTAATTCTAAGGGTAAACTAATTTCACCCGCAACGTGTATCCTATCCCCATTCGCTAGTGTAGCTGACTGCGCACAAGTATACCGCAAAGATAGATTCAAACTACTTAACGCCTCCCATCCTATTCCTCCGATAATGGTTCGAGATGCACCCGAGTCCAGCAATCCCACAAGCTTTATCCCAAAAATTGTCACTTCCAGGAATGGTCGCACATCATCTTTACTACGAGTAAAACCGTAATCCACCAGAAGGTATATTGTGTTACCATTACTATCATTTCGCTTAATCTCGGCGGCTTCTAAGGATTTACCGGAGCTCGAAACGCCGCTTACTGTCGAGCTCTTCTCTCGTTTCCCGCCTCTTCTACTTCTCGCTTCCTTGAATTATTAGGAGTATTACCAGTGCTTACCTGATTGGCTTGACCCCCTTTGCAGCTATTACATTGTGATCGGATAGTGCCAATTGCTCCACAACCGAAGCATCTTAAATTTTGACGACAAAATCGGGCTATGTGTCCCTCACGACTGCACTTGAAACACTTTATGTTAGGCCTTGAATCATTCTGTGAACTAAGCAATGCTGTAACTGGAAGACCTTCGGATGCAATGTATGCTAAATCCGGTTCTAATAGAGTAGTATTACGCTTCGATGGTTGTTACAAATAAAAGTCCAAGATGAGTTAAAGAGACGTGGTGACCTGAAAATGAAGGAGAACGTATCAAGAAAACGTCCTCCGTATACTTATACTTTTTACCTGTTGTAGATGTCTTCATACCTCAGTAATCCATAGAAATAATTCTGCAAAGTAATTTATTTTTCAGATGATCAGTCATAAATGGTAGAATTAACGTATACTTACGGATCATACGAAGCTGGCTATTTCTGCTAGCCCCGGCTTGTTCCTGAGGACATCATCTGCGACTCAAAATACATATTGTATGACCCCGGTTTGTTCATGAGGGCATCGTATTGTTGAGCCTATACTAGGATCCCATAAAGATATTCCAACGGCGTTTATTCTTGATACCGAAATAACTTCAAATATCAGCACACTAGTATCCGTGGAGTGAAATATGTATATACCTGCAAGTAAATTAAATGAATTATAATGAAAAGAATACTCAATGGACTAAACATTGTTTAGAATTAAGAAAATTACTTACATTGTGAAGAATCGGGCAGGGAATCACACGAATCGTGAACTCTTCACTAAATTACCTGAGGTAGAAATGCAGTATTTATATAAAGTTATACAGAATTTAATTATTTAAAAAAAAAAAAGTATATTTACCTAGATCAGTTTTCTCCTCGATTCACCTAAAAAAAAAAAAAAAAAAAAAACAACAACTTAACCTAAACACCGACGGGGAAAAATCGGTTCTTCCTACTGTTCATCATTTCAAGAAGAACAAAAGGAAATGAATTGGACTGGCTGTAACCCAAAGCTAAAATTCAGAAAATATGTAACCCCGCGGGAAAAGAAAAAAAAAGGAAAAAACCTAAACAATTTGAAACTCCTGTCAAACGAAAAATTAAATGCAAATTTTTCACACTCTGGAGTCGAAGTTCAAATTTGTAGATAAATACAAAAGAAAATATAAATCATAAAGAACATTTTGGAAAATAAAGAAAAAAAAATTAATACTAAAACTTTTTCCACCGATTGAAAACCGCTGTCCTCAATTCTGAAAGCTATTGGAAATAGGGGCCGGAAATCCCAAAATACGGGTAATTTTCTGCAAAATTAAAGCGCTTTGGTAGGAGAAGCAGACAGTCCCCGGGTTTTTTTTTGGAGAGATCTTGGCGAGTGATCAAGGCGGTAGGATAGAGTACCGACAACGCGAGTTTTGATATTAAATAAATTAACACAAAAAGAAAGCAAAAGAAGGTGAAACGAGGAAAAATTTGTATTTTGGGAACAAAAAAAAAAAAAAGGAGGATTTAAAAGAGGAAAACAACAAGAAAATTAAAGCTAAGTATTGCATTTTGGATTTTAAGTGAATTGGTGACCTTTTGACTTTGAGCTGTTCGTGTGTGACCTTGCTACGCCAAGTTTACGACCTCATATATATAAAAGAGTTTTTAAATTAAGTGGAATTAACCATAGTGCATTTGTATTGCTAGAATTTATTGTTTTATTATTAAAATTATAACGTTTTGAATTTTTCGTGTTTTCCCTCGAGTTCGTGGACTCAAAAACCACGTGGCGCCCAACAGGTGTTTTGGTCACACTTAGTGAAGGTGAAAAGAATTGTGCAAATCCACCCCTTCTCCATTGTTAGTTGGGGAATTACAACGCACGACAAGGGCTGCGTAACAAATTTGGCGCCCAACGTGGGGCCTAAAACACCTAATTATATTTTAGAAAAAAAAAATGTTATTTCAACAATAAGCTGAAAATTGGTTAAACTTCATTCCGAAAACATGTTGCCAACTGCAATGTATCCGCAACAATGTTAACATAACGACATTAATTTCAATATTATCAACAAAGTAAAGGTGGAGATGGCGATCATCGAGTTAACTAAAATTGTATTGTAATTGCACATCACTACCAGTTCTTTTCTTCTCTTCATATACTATAAAATTTCAAAGAAAATTGATATAATTCCACACATTACTCATCAAATTAATCAAAAGGGTGTGTTTACAAATATCCGACAAAAGAAAAGATTAATCTAGGTTTTCATACGAGATTGGTACAGTACACAAGGAAATGTTGCAAGGGGAAATGGAAATCAAATCGCATTAGAATAGGTTGTTTACTTGGAAAGTAGCAAGGCACGTCGTTTACGAAACACGAGCAATATAATTATATGATAAGTTTTAAGGAAATGGAATTACTTGCAAAATACTAATTGTTACTTTTGAAATATATTTTATTATAAAATCTTAAGAATAAGCTTACCATATATACATTCCGCCGTTCATACGTTCATGATTTTGTTTGAGTGGTTATCCATAGCATATTCCAAACAGGTACACCACGTTCTCTCATGCATGCACTTCGAGTGTACGATTAGAGATAAATAACCTAACACTATTTTTGCTTTGATAATTTTAATTTTTTTTTTTCACTTATCCTTTTTTTTAATTAATAGCCACAAAAGATAATAATAGTTTATGGATAATCTCACTATAATCTCACTAAAACACTAAAATCACAAATAATTTGGTCTTAACAAGTTTAATGACTTGCCCACACGTTTGCACTAAAGTACCGGCGTGGCGATCACTAGCTCTGCCCAGTAGTTAGATTATTCCAATTTCGTTCAGTTTGTTAGGTGATAAAGAGATGTGTCGATAATAGCATTCATCTGAAGAGACAATTTGTGATGACGAGTTACTAGAGAATTGAACTGTTGCAATTGCTTGCTTTAGCCGGCAATTCAATACTTGACCTAGACCAACAGCTGACCTAGTTTCGAACGGATGAATTCTCTTCGGTTCACTGTGCTAGAAATTGAGTTTTAAGTTTTTTTTTATAAATACAAAGTGGGGAAAGACATACAGGGAATTTGAACGCTCCGATATAAGAAGTGGTGCTGCTGTGGATTGAGTTGTGTTTATCACTGAACTTACGTGTCTCATTCTCCGGGGATATATCGGTTTCATCTTAACATTTAAGCGGTATTATTTCTTTAAGCGTATGATCGAGGGTCTAATAAGAATAAATTATGCTATGATTCTATGTCCTATGTAGCTATGAATGCAAAATATTACAGTCCAGGTTTTGAAAATATGCCAACATCTTTTCATTAATTATTAAAGGAGTTGTGTCTGGAGACAATACGTACGCTTTGTGTTAGCACCCTTATTGATTGTCATTCTATTAAACTTTATTTGCTATTTTCTAGTATTCATGTTAAATTCGGGTTTTGAATTTGCTAAAGTTTCCTGGATATTGAATTTGGATATTACAATTAAATTCGGGTTTTGAATTTGCTAAAGTTTCCTGGATATTGAATTTGGATATTACAATTAAATTCGGGTTTTGAATTTGCTAAAGTTTCCTGGATATTGAATTTGGATATTACAAAGAGTAGATCAGCTTTGATCGAATTTTTATTTTTATTTTTTTTGTTCTGCATCATTTCACTTCGTAGGTTAACCGGTAGTTAAATTGAAAGCCAGAGTTATCCTAGACCTATTAACTAGGTAGATTGCACAATCAATTCTAAATTTTCCGCGTTTAAAAATTTTTTTTTTGTTGGATATTTCTTTCCTTTTCCTTCCTTATTTATGGTAAATCTGTCAGAAGCATAACATCATTTTTGAATTTCTCGTCGGATCTAACTAACTCCCATCTATTTTGACTTGAAGATGGAGATAAACCGGTTAAATCAAGAAGAGTTATCTTATGAATTACTCGTGAGGGGTTTACCTACCGGGAAGGTAGATGATATGCGCATTAGCTTACGTGCCGTTTTAAAGGCCGAGAAGGATGGCAGGTCTACAATAGTAAATCCCTACCCCATTAAATTCGAAGACGATATACAAGCTTTAAACAAGAAATTGGAGGAGGTGCAAGGTCTTGTAGAGGAATTCGAAGGGGAGGTTGATAGTAGCGATTATAAAAAAATAATCACCAAAATAGAGTGGGCCTTCGGAAGACTCAGTAGAACTAAGCCCGTAGGTGAAGAGCAAAAAAGGAGATAGGTAGAGTTCGTGCGGACTTGATTTTATCTTTGGGGTCATTAAAACTTAAAGCGGAAGGGGACGAAGATGAAGCAGATGAAGACCTATCGTTACCTACTGCAGTTATGACTGGCTCAAGACCTCGAGCAGCTTTGTACAAATGGGATATTAAATTTTCGGGAGACCAAGGCCAGTCCTTGAACTCATTTTTGGAAAGAGTGAATGAGCTGGCTGGAGCTCGGGGAATAAACAAAAGGCAATTGTTTCAGTCTGCTTTATACCTCTTTTCAGGCAGAGCACTTATATGGTTCAGACCCAATAAATCGAAATTTCGTAGTTGGGCAGAATTAGTACAAGAATTAAAAAAAGAATTCTTACCTTATGATTATGACGACAGATTGTTAGAGGAAATCAAAAAGCGGACGCAAGGTAAAGACGAAACAATTGGGATATACACAGCGGTTATGACGACCATGTTCGCTAGATTATCTGATCCCTTAACTGAAGCTCACCAATTGAGGATTTTAAAACGTAATATTAATCCGTTTTATCAGACCCAATTGGGGCTTACTGAAGTTAACACTGTTCAAGAACTTATCGAGTTGGGTCGACGTCTAGAATCTGTTCGCACTTCGGTCGAGGCTTATGCACCTCCACCTTCTAGAAGAAGTAACCAGCTCCTCGAACCAGACTTGGCATATGTTGGTACGGAATGGCCTACTATCTCAATAGTAGCAAATCAGTCTCCAGCGTCCCACTCAACAACAAATTCAGGTCCAAAATGTTTTAGTTGTGGTCGTACAGGACACCTAGCTCGCTTCTGTCGGAATAATCTTAGATGTTACGGTTGTGGGGCCCCGGGCGACACTCGCTCCAGGTGCGATCACTGTAAGGATAACACTGGAAATCAAAGGCAACAAAAAAATAACTCAAGCGGAACAGATGAGACACGACAAGTGGTAACTAGCAGGAGTATACGTCAATCTCAGAATAACCTAGGTCAAAGTCAACAAAATCAAGCTTCGGGAAACGCGAGAGGAGCTCGACAATAACGGGCGGGTCGAGCTCAAGTAATTCCCAAAAAGCCCATGCTATGAGTCCATCCGGTTGCGTTAGAAGTAAGGTATCCAGAAGGGATGATCACACACTCAACACATTAGTGGATTATGTATTCTCAGAAATACAGGGTGATGTGCGTCCACATCTGGTTGTATCAATTTTTGGAATTAAGGTTGTTGGTTTATTGGACTCAGGAGCTTCTAGAACCATTGTTGGGAAACTAAGTTGGGAATTATTACAGAAATTAGGACTAAAGCTGGAGAAAACGAGAGCCAAGACAGTATGTTTGGCAGATGGTAAAAGTATAGAGGTACTTGGGGAAGTAAGCTTGCCAATAGAATTGGAAGGGCGAATAGCAGTTGTGGATGTTTTGATAATTCCAGAATTACCTCAATCCATAATCTTTGGGATAGACTTTTGGCAAGTCATGGGGATATCGGCGGATTTAAGGCACAACTCTTGGCGATTCAGCGATAATGAAACTACTTACCATATTGGAGCCCTCAAAAGTCACTCCAAGCTAACACCTGAGCAGCAGATCGAGCTTAGTGAGCTTACTAATAAAGCAGAAATGAAAATGGGGAAAGGGTTAGGCTGCACTAACCAAGTCGAGCATGTCATCGTTACTGACTCTTCTCCGATTAAACAGCGGTACTATCCCGTCTCACCAGCAACCCAAAAAATTATTAACGAAGAGTTGGATAAGATGTTAGCGGATGGAGTAGTAGAGCATTCGAATAGTGCTTGGTCCTCGCCTGTTGTAATGGTTAAAAAAAAAGATGGCACTTATCGATTTTGTGTCGACTTTCGTAAACTAAATAAAGTCACAAAAAAGGACGCATACCCTCTTCCCTATGTTTCGGCTACACTGGATAAGCTCCGAGATGCGAGATATATGTCCTCACTCGATATAAAATCCGCTTTTTGGCAGGTTCCGATGGGAGAGAATTCAAAACAATATACGGCCTTTACAGTACCCAATCGTGGGCTATTCCAATTTCGGAGGATGCCTTTCGGGTTAAGCAACTCACCTGCCACATGGCAACGTCTAATAGATAAAGTCCTCTCGGGGAGTTTAGAAACCAATGTTTTTGTATAACTGGATGACGTAATCATCGTTACACAAACATTTGAAGAGCATAAGGTAGTGCTACAGGAAGTACTAGAAAGGTTATATAACGCCGGGCTAGTAATAAATTATGAGAAGTGCGAATTTTGTCGTTCGGAACTTAAATACCTGGGATATGTAGTAGGAGAGCAAGGCCTTCAGGTAGACCCTGAGAAGGTCAAATGTATATTGGACATCCCTCATCCGAAAACAGTCTCGGAAGTCCGTAGATTTATCGGCACAATAGCGTGGTATCGCAGATTTGTCCCACATTTCTCGTCAATAATAGCTCCAATCACTGAATTGCTGAAGAAAAAGAAAAGATTCATATGGACATCGGAATGTGACACTGCTTTTCGGGAGATAAAAGAACGATTGGTAAGTTCTCCGATCCTTACGTGCCCCGATTTCAACCACCCTTTTATTATCCACACTGATGCTTCAGGATTTGGAGTGGGCGCAGTTTTGACACAAAGCATTGACGGGCAGGACAAAGTTATCGCATACCTCAGCCGTTCATTAAATAGGTGCGAGAGAAACTATTCGACGACAGAAAGGGAATGCCTAGCGGTTTTGTGGGCTATAGAAAAATTACGACCATATATTGAGGGATCAAAATTCACCATCATCACTGATCATGCGTCCTTAGTGTGGCTACATAACTTGAAGGACCCCACTGGTAGATTAGCTAGGTGGGCGATGAGGCTTCAACAATACGATTTCGATATTATACATCGAAAAGGCAAAGAACACCTCTTACCAGATTGGTTATCTCGCTCAGTACCTGTTCTGGATTCCATCAATGCACCTCTGAAGACCGATGATAAATGGTACATTAAAATGCTGGATAATGTAGAGAGGGAACCGTCTAAATATCCCGATTGGAAAGTTGAAAATTCAACGCTCTGGAAGCAGCGTCATCCTAGATATCCGTCTTTAGCTATGGAGGCAGATTTTTGGAAACAAGTAGTTCCCAAAGACCAGAGAAGAGAGGTGATGTTTAAAGCTGACGATATTCCAATTTCAGGACACTGTGGCATACAGAGAACACACGATCGTCTTTCGAACAATTATTACTGGCCCAAGATGAAATCGGATGTTACAGCCTATGTAAAAAGGTGTGTAACCTGTCAGGCAACTAAACCGGAGAGGAAGAAACCAGCGGGACTCATGGCACCCCGAAGAATAGCGCATAAGCCGTGGGAGTACTTAAGTATAGATTTGATAGGTCCACTTCCTAGGTCGAATCGAGGGTTCGTTTATATTCTCACAATCGTCGACCAGTTTAGTAAATTTCCTGTTCTTTTCCCTTTACGATCGGCGACTGCTCACTCTGTAATTCAGTGTTTAGAGGATCAAGTTTTTCTAATTTTCGGTGTACCAAGAGTCATCGTGAGTGATAACGGTGCACAATTCAGAAGTCGCGAATTCAAGAAACTGTGTGATAATTACGGAGTGGAGATAAGATACACCGCGTTATATCATCCACAGGCAAACACAGCTGAGAGGGTAAATCAGATAATTAAATCCATGCTTCGCGCGTATGTGTCGGAGAACCACCGAGTTTGGGATCTGCACCTGGCAAAGATTGCTTGTGCTATCCGTACATCGACGCAAGAAACGACAAGATTGACACCCTACTTTATTAACTTCGGCCGCGAGATGGTAACTTATGGTAAGTTACATGGACCATTAAATAAAAATGATTTCTTAGATCCTGAATCACATTCGTTAGCTCTGAAGGAAGTAATGGAAGATGTTAGGAAGAGACTAGTAAAAGCAACGGAAGCCTCTAGACAAACGTATAACCTACGTAGAAGGGACCAAAAGTTTCTGATAAATGATTTGGTTTGGCGTAAGAACTATGTTCTTTCAGAGGCATCCAAATATTTCAATGCCAAACTCGCTCCAAAATTTATAGGGCCATTTAAAGTGGCCAAGATCGTATCTCCTTGGACGTATTCGTTAGAGGATAGCAAAGACAAAAGTGCGGGTACTTGGCATGCTAAAGACCTTAAAGTATACCATTCAAATCAAGATATTGATGACTAGCATACCTTCCTTTTTTTTTGGTAGCCCCAAATAAGGCATCCATCCAGCTTCTCTGGATAACTATCGAGTACCTATACGCCGCTTAAGTTGACTGCGGTCGATACTCTATTTGGATTATTGCTATAGAATTTCAAAGTACATGGTGTCGTTAGTATACGATAGCATACTAACTATTCCAGTTTGCAAATGATTGTTCTGTTGAAGTAGGCCATAAAGGGATAGGAGCTGATTACGTTTGGTTCATGGTGTTGGGATCGTGCGCAGTACGAAGTCCAGTGATTCAAACATACCACGGATTGGACGACGATCAAGATTAGGCGAGGTTAGTCCTGGGTATTGTATCGTAGTGAAGCAATAGTAGCATTTTAGTTAGTTTACATTTCGGGATTTCTAAAGATAGTAAAAGTAACACTCAGACTGATTAATTTATCTTGCTTATCTCAAATATGAAAACTAAGTGGAGGCGTGGCCTGTTGGGTTATTTTTAGAAGCATAGAGTACTTTTATTTGTGTTCAAGTACTTCCCTGAGATTTCTACGAAACCTCCCGGAGGAAGAGGAGGTTTGTTACAAATAAAAGTCCAAGATGAGTTAAAGAGACGTGGTGACCTGAAAATGAAAGAGAACGTATCAAGAAAACGTCCTCCGTATACTTATACTTTTTACCTGTTGTAGATGTCTTCATACCTCAGTAATTCATAGAAATAATTCTGCAAAGTAATTTATTTTTCAGATGATCAGTCATAAATGGTAGAATTAACGTATACTTACGGATCATACGAAGCTGGCTATTTCTGCTAGCCCCGGCTTGTTCCTGAGGACATCATCTGCGACTCAAAATACATATATGTATGACCCCGGTTTGTTCATGAGGGCATCGTATTGTTGAGCCTATACTAGGATCCCATAAAGATATTCCAACGGCGTTTATTCTTGATACCGAAATAACTTCAAATATCAGCACACTAGTATCCGTGGAGTGAAATATGTATATACCTGCAAGTAAATTAAATGAATTATAATGAAAAGAATACTCAATGGACTAAACATTGTTTAGAATTAAGAAAATTACTTACATTGTGAAGAATCGGGCAGGGAATCACACGAATCGTGAACTCTTCACTAAATTACCTGAGGTAGAAATGCAGTATTTATATAAAGTTATACAGAATTTAATTATTTAAAAAAAAAAAAAGCATATTTACCTAGATCAGTTTTCTCCTCGATTCACCTAAAAAAAAAAAACCTAAACACCGACGGGGAAAAATCGGTTCTTCCTACTGTTCATCATTTCAAGAAGAACAAAAGGAAATGAATTGGACTGGCTGTAACCCAAAGCTAAAATTCAGAAAATATGTAACCCCGCGGGAAAAGAAAAAAAAGGAAAAAACCTAAACAATTTGAAACTCCTGTCAAACGAAAAATTAAATGCAAATTTTTCACACTCTGGAGTCGAAGTTCAAATTTGTAGATAAATACAAAAGAAAATATAAATCATAAAGAACATTTTGGAAAATAAAGAAAAAAAAATTAATATTAAAACTTTTTCCACCGATTGAAAACCGCTGTCCCAATTCTGAAAGCTATTGGAAATAGGGGTCGGAAATCCCAAAATACGGGTATTTTTCTGCAAAATTAAAGCGCTTTGGTAGGAGAAGCAGACAGTCCCCGGGTTTTTTTTTGGAGAGATCTTGGCGAGTGATCAAGGCGGTAGGATAGAGTACCGACAACGCGAGTTTTGATATTAAATAAATTAACACAAAAAGAAAGCAAAAGAAAGTGAAACGAGGAAAAATTTGTATTTTGGGAACAAAACAAAAAAAAAGGAGGATTTAAAAGAGGAAAACAACAAGAAAATTAAAGCTAAGTATTGCATTTTGGATTTTAAGTGAATTGGTGACCTTTTGACTTTGAGCTGTTCGTGTGTGACCTTGCTACGCCAAGTTTACGACCTCATATATATAAAAGAGTTTTTAAATTAAGTGGAATTAACCATAGTGCATTTGTATTGCTAGAATTTATTTTTTTATTATTAAAATTATAACGCTTTGAATTTTTCGTGTTTTCCCTCGAGTTCGTGGACTCAAAAACCACGTGGCGCCCAACAGGTGTTTTGGTCACACTTAGTGAAGGTGAAAAGAATTGTGCAAATCCACCCCTTCTCCATTGTTAGTTGGGGAATTACAACGCACGACAAGGGCTGCGTAACATGGTGGAGGAGCAAATGTTTCTACCGAGGTACGGATTGCTTCTAAACGTCTTCCTAAATCTACAAGATCTTGGATGGTATCTACTTCCGTTAAATCTAGCTGCATTTGATAGAACGGAGATATATTACGCTGCAGAATTCGAAGCTGCTGAGCTTCTGCCAAAGGATTCGTGAGCCTAGAAAACATACTTGACATGACCGCAGCGTATGTTCCTATAGTCTCGTCTTTTCCCTGCGTTCTCCTTTTAATTTCTTCCAAAAGCCTATCATCGTAATCAGCCGGTAAAAATTCCTTTCTTAGCTCCTTTACCAAATCTGACCAGGAATGAAAGCTAGTTTTATTTGCTCTGTACCAGATTAGAGCACGGCCCGAAAACAAATCGAGAGCGGATCTGAAGAGCTGTGACTTACTAACGCCTCTAGCTTCACTCAACTCGATCACTCGTTCCAAAAATGAGCTAAGAGATTGCCCTTGCCCCCCAGAAAAGGAAATATTCCATTTTATAATGGGACCCTAGATCGTGTTGTAAGGATAGTCGAATTATGAGACAAGAAAAATTCATCGTCTGATGCAGACGAATCTCCAGCTGGATCGTCGCCTTCAGCCTTAACTTGTAATGAACCGAGTGCAAGAATTAACTCACCCCTAATCTTCTTCTTTGCATTTATGTGTCCTTCCCCTTCAGCTACAACCCTGTTAAGCCTTCCCAAGGCCCATTCTATTTTGTAGCGATTTTTTTATGCTCCGCGGAGCCCAAGTCACTTTTGAAAGTTGATATCAAACCGTTTATCTCTTCAACCTTTTCCTACAAGGCATCTAGGTCTTCTTCGGCTTCAATCGGGTATGGCTCTACCACCGTTGGCTTCCCTAGCTTCTCAGTTTTCAAAGCAGCCCTCAAATTAATCCGCATATCTTCAACTCTTCCAATAGGTAAACCCCGAATTGTGAGCTCATACGTAAGCTCTTCCTGGTTAAGTCTATTAATTTCCATCGTCAAAATCGGTGCGAAACTATTGAATACGACAATTACAGTGCGTAAAGAATAATGGTAATAACTCAGTTAAGCCAGTTCTAAAAATTTCGGTCGCAGGAATCTTATATCGAACACTTCAATATCAACGTGTCGCAATTCATGTAAAAAGAAGAAAAGGTACCCCTATTTTTTTTTTCTCACAAATCGATTATAAGTTATTAGCGCAACAGCATTGCTTACTTCTCTTGTCAACAAAACTGAAGATGTTTATTTTAATGTATTTTACCTACGGAGCTATGCTAAAAAGACCAATTCGACACCTATCTAAGATGGATTTTAGACAATTGCCTGTCAGCTATCAAATAGGTTAGATTTTCCACGAAACTTAACTTTAGATTGAGGTATAAATGACTCCCTGGAGAGCAACCTGGCCAAAATTTTAATAATACTATCCATTTATATTTTAATGTAAATTTAAGATAATCCAACTCCAATCAAATTCACCACTTGGAACTCTTCGAAGACCTAGTGCCAGGGGCACTAAAAACTAAAGGTACCTAGTTATGTAATATATATATATGTAATATATGTAATATTATTTTAAATACTAATTGAAAGAAGTTAGATTCCAACAATAAAATCTACATAATGCTTGTGGTTATGTTCGTATATGTATATTAAACTAACGTAATTCGTTGAAAATGACGAAACCAGGTTGAGAAAATCTGACTTGACTTACTCGAGACGATCACAACCAAGAACAGCTCCTATTATAAATTGCTTCTTTATTAATTAACATCAATATTACTATCACTTGCATCTCTTATATTTAAAATTCCAAATGCCACCATTTTCAAATAATAAATCATTTCCATCATTTAAAAAAACAATAATGAATTTAATTCCAACCAAGGATCTAACTCTTATAGTAATTGACCTTTTCCTTCGGTACGACACCACAAAAAAAATATATAATCCCTTGTTCACACAATTAAGTAAGGTTCCACCATTTCGATTATCTTGACTAAGTTTATCCAATTTATCCCCAAAATTCTCTTTGGAATGGGTTAATAATTTTATAACACTATTGCATGTTCATAATTATTTGCAGGTATAAACATCCCATCGTACAACCAGCATGTATGTACTAGTTACTCAAAATTCAACCATATTGAGAAATACTTTTTTGTACCAAACTGTTCAATTAATATAATAAAACTTGATAAATTCTGACTTACAGTTTAGTTGGAAAAGAAATGACACAACGCCGCTAGATACGGATATATTCTTATACAGGGTGGGCCAAAAGTCACCATGGGGTTTAAAAATAACTAACTTTTTCGTTTGTACATTGCTCCACACCCTGTTGACCGTTTCGGCCAAAAGTCACCATGGGGTTTAAAAATAACTAACTTTTTCGTTTGTACATTGCTCCACACCCTGTTGACCGTTTCTCTTTATTCCTTTTTTACATGATAGCCAACTGTCTGTTCTTCATAGGTAAGCATGTTTCCCCACCCCACCTTACCCCTCCTTTATTTCATCCTACCATATGTTACCAATTTAATTTTTAAACCCCATGGTGACTTTTGGCCCACCCTGTATATAATGTAAATATGAGTAGTTACGCTAGGAGAGTTCTGGAACACTTTTTCCATACAAAAAGTGTCCGGAAATTTCAAACTATTTTGGTGGCTCTGGACTGGGTTCTGGGCCACTGAGGGGGATTCCGTCTAGTGGTATACGTCACAGGGTATGCCTGGAGAATTCCTTTCCTACCGTCTGGCTGACCAGGAGATGACATTAACTTTTTAGTAATAATTCAAGTTTTATTGTTTTTGCCCATGGTGTGCTGTGCCTAAATGTAGGCTTTTTTATTATGATTTTGCTGTTTTCAAGTGTTGCGCCTAAATGTGGGCTTTTGGTTTTGAACTAATATTAGTAATAATTAAAGTTAACCCTACGCTATTCTTTTTCATACCAATAGATTCTAGGAGGTGCCAGTGGATAGGGTATTGGTACTGTTGGGGGACAAAATTTTCATCAGAAATCCTCTCCAGGCTATGGTTCTCGAGATATTAGCGATTTTACCTTTTAGATATAGTTAATATTAGTAATAATTCAAGTTAACCCTATGCTATTCTCTTTCATATCAATAGATTCTAGGAGGTGCCAGTGGATAGGGTATTGGTACTGTTGGGGGACAAAATTTTCATCAGACTGTGGTTTTCGAGATATTAGCGATCTTGCCTTTCAATATTACTAATAATTCAAGTTACCCTGGGGAGCTGTAGATATCAGCATAATGTCGCCTTGGATTTGCTGTTTTCTTACTTGAATATTTCTTAGTGAGGAATTTGTAGATATCAAAAGTTCCGGATGACTTTCTATAGGCGTTCTGGGCATCAAATATGAAATGTTTACTAAACATTAGGCATGCTTCCCCTATTTATGATGTAATTTGATATCACCGCTGTAAACAAATTCGCATTTAAGCTGAATGAGTCATGCACACCTGTATAAACTTCCTGTTTAAAAAATTCGCATTTTAGCTGAATGAGTCATGCACATCTGTGTAAATAAATTTAAGCAATATCAGCACATTTATTCTTTTTACGTAATTTGATATCACACTTCCTGTAGGCAGCCAAAAATTTTATTTTATTGTTCCAAGAATTTTACCGATCGAAACGTTTCATTGGAATTCGCATAAAGTAAACAAATTTTCACATTGTCTTTTTATCTTGAAATTCATTCATGTAAACAATCTCATTTGATATTTGCAATTTCAACCAGCAGAATAAAGTAATCAAATTAATTTGAATGATTTATGTTTTTTTTTGTTTATCGTGTAATTCGATATCATCTCAGCCTGTAAGCAAATTCGTTGGAATTCATCTTGTGCAATGATTATTTTAGCAGCAGGATCATTCATGTTCACAAACCGTTCCTATAAAAGCACAAGCAAATCGCTAGGAGCCATCATTCAGTTTCAGTAAGTCTCAGTGTTAGTTTAAAATATAAAAAAATTAAAAATGTCTTCGGTGTTAGTAAATAAAAGTTTTTCAATAATTGAAAATTTGCGAAAAGATGTGATGGAGTGTTTAAAAAATTCAGTGAATAAAGACTATATTGTTAAAAAGTGCAATAGAAACATGCATAAATTTCAAGTTGCATTTCGGAAGTGCAATAAGAGTGCTAGGAAACGACATTTCGAGAGCTGTCTCGAGCAAATGAAAGCATTAAGAGCACTATTGAGAACTCCCCGTCGAGGTGGAGGAATTACTCGCGTAAGAAGAAGTGATTTTGTAAAGTGGGAGGAAATAAAGACAGCGTTCGCAGACAGAATTCGACAAGGTGTTATTGCAAATTTAAAGCATATCGATCCGAAGCTATTTATGCAATACGCTGCCAAATTATTTATGCGCCGCATTAAGAATACATTAAAACATTATTTTAATATTAAAGTTTCTACAACGTTTTGCGGTGAATTTGTTAAGGAAACTGGTGACAATGAAATTATAAAAGACATTAAATATTTCCAAGCGAGAACTGCTGCAATTAGTGCAGATGATAATTTAGAGGAGTGGTTTAAATCAAACATTTTGGATCCAATAAACACTCAGCTGGAAGAATTCCAGGAAAAAGACAGTGGCTGGGCACTGCACTCTATAATACATCTAGCAGTACACATCAACAAGTTTGAACAACTCCGAGGATCTTCGTATATGCCCTTACCAAAGGAAATTGCATCAAAGAAAGCATGCATTAATGTGAAAAATAATGATGAAGCATGCTTCGCGTGGGCAGTAACATCAGCGCTATATCCTGCAGCAGCAAATGTTTGCTCTGATAGGACCTCATCGTATCCACATTACTCTACAGTACTAAATTTAACTGGGATAACATTTCCCATAACACTTAAGCAAATTACCCAATTTGAAGACCAGAACAATTTATCAGTAAACGTGTTCATCCTGGAGAAAGAGCGTTTCTTCACCACAGTTCCAGTTAGACTTACGAAACATAGGATGGAGCGACATGTAAATCTCTTAATGCTACAAGATGACTATGACCAGGATGAAGATCATATGGATGTTGATGATGATGACGGCAGATATCATTTCTGCTGGATCAAAGATCTTTCACGCCTTGTATCGAAACAAACTTCGAAGCGTAATGGTAGAAAGTATATATGTGAGAGATGTTTGCTCTACTTTCGCTCTGCTGAAAAATTAGAATCACACACTCCTGAATGTGAGAAACAAAACGACTGTAGAATTATGTTTCCCTCAGAGGAAAAGAAATGGTTGGAATATAAGAATTATAACCATAAGAATCCAGTCCCGTTTTGTGTGTATGCAGATCTTGAATCAATATTGAAACCGATTCAGAGAAACGAACAAAATACACAGCGAATCCAGGAACATGAAGTTCACAGCATAGGATTCTATTTCCATTGCAAGCATGATGCTAAGCTCTCATATTACAGAGCATATCGAGGCAAGGACTGTCAACAATGGTTTGCATTAGAATTGCAAAAGATTGCATCCATAGCTGTACAGGAGAAGCTGAACATCAGGCCAATGCAACCCTTGCCTAAAGAGGAACGGCGTTCACATATGGAAACTACTTGCTGCCATATATGTGAAAAAACGTTTGCAGCCGATGAGGAACGAGTCCGGGATCATTGCCACTTAACAGGTAAATACTGAGAATCATAATTCAATTCATTTTTTCATAAATTCTTTTAACAGGAAAATACCGAGGGCCAGCCCACAATGCATGCAATCTGATGTATCAAGATTGTCCCATAGTTCCAGTCATTTTTCACAACTTATCTGGATATGATGCCCACTTCATTATTAAGGATATAGCTACATCTATTCCTGGGAAAGTGGATCTCCTACCAATAAATAAAGAAAGATATATCTCGTTCACCAAGCACGTTGAAGGCAGTCATATCAAATTCAGATTCATCGATTCCTTCCGTTTTATGGCAGAATCATTAGATAAGCTATCATCATTGCTACCAATGGATAAATTAAATATTACAAGAGCTGAATGGCAGGAATTGGATGATGATGACTTTAAACTGCTTACGCGCAAAGGAGTCTTCCCATACGACTTCGTTGACGATTGGACTAAATTGGATTTCCAACACTTACCGGCGCAGGAGCAATTCTATAATAAAATGACTGACAGTGATATATCCGCTGAGGACTACAATCATGCTGAAAAGGTCTGGCAGACATTTGAAATACAGACACTTGGCGAATATACCGATCTATACCTGAAAACTGATGTCCTCCTATTGGCTGATGTCTTCGAGAACTTTCGAGAAGTATGTATGAAGACGTACAATTTGGATCCAGCACATTATTACACCATGCCAGGTCTAACATGGGATGCTATGCTAAAAAACACCAAAGTGAAACTAGAGCTGATAACCGACGTAGATATACTGCTATTCATAGAGAGAGGTATTCGAGGTGGTATAAGTCAATGCTCGAACAGATATAGCAAAGCAAATAATAAATATATGGATGATTTTAAGCCTGAGGAGAAAGAGAAATACCTGATGTATTATGATGTAAATAATCTTTATGGATGGGCCATGTCACAGCATTTACCAACCGGAGGATTCAAATGGGTTGATGCACCCAATATCAAGGTTTTCGAGATTCCTGATGATTCACCAATTGGATACATATTCGAAGTCGACTTGGACTATCCTCAACATCTACATGATACACATAAGGATTTACCGTTTTGCTCTGAGCATGCAGCACCACCTGGAGCAAAATTAGAAAAGCTTTTGACAACATTACATCCTAAAACTAAATATGTTATACACTACCGAAATTTGAAGCAATGCTTATCACATGGTCTCATCCTAAAAAAAGTGCACCGGGTTCTTCAATTCAACCAATCAGCTTGGCTTAAACCATATATTGACTTAAATACCACCAAACGGAAACAGGCTACCAGCGATCATGAGAAGGACTGCTATAAGAAGATGAATAATGCAGCTTTTGGTAAAACCATGGAAAATGTTCGCAAGTATAGCGATATAAAGCTTTGCGTAAAGTGGGAAGGTCGCTATGGTGCCAAAGCTCGGATTGCGGCACCCAACTTTCACAGTGCAACGATATTTGATGAGAATTTAGTTGCTGTGGAATTAAGGCGACTCAAAATCTTATTCAATAAGCCCCTCTATATTGGAATGGCAGTTTTGGAAATTTCAAAGATATGCCTCTATGATTTCCACTACAGTTTTATGCAGCGTGAATTTGGAGATAAATGTAAAGTCATGTATACAGATACAGATTCTCTAATATATGAACTTGAAGAGAAAAATGCATATGAGTTTATGGCCGAAAATATAAACAAATTTGATACAAGTGATTACCCAGAAGATAATCAATTCAATTTACCGCTCATGAATAAAAAGATTCCTGGTCTAATGAAGGATGAGCTGAATGGGAAAATCATGAGCGAATTTGCAGGCTTGCGCTCGAAAATGTACAGTCTACGTATAAACGATGGTAAAACTGTAAAGAAAGCAAAAGGAGTAAAGACTAATGTAGTCCAGAGGCATATCAATTTCGAAGACTACGTCGAATGTTTGAATAACAAGCGAGTATTAACTGCTAATCAGAGCTCCATACGATCGCATAACCATAATGTCTACACGATCAGCCAAAAGAAGATTGCATTGAATCCATATGATAACAAGCGGTATATTATGAGTGGGACAACGGATACTCTACCATGGGGACATTACTCTATTCAAACAGAACAGCAAGGAGCAGACGCAGAAAGCATATAATCTAATTCTAGTCTAAGATATGTATTGTAAACAAAAATTGTATTATAGCTAAAATACCATTTAATGAAATAGTCTAAGATGATATACATTATTGTAAAATAAAGGAAAATATTATAATTATAGGGTAACCGATTTAAGGCAGCCTAATATAGAATGATACCTTAAGAATTAAATGTTAATCTAGAATGATACCTTAAGAATTAAATGTTAATATTTTTCAATTAATAATAAATCAATAATGATATTTTATATATGGTATTCTTTTTATTCAATTTCCCTACTAAGTCCAGAGCTCCCGAATAATATTTGCCCACTACACCGAGCTCCTAATCGGGCGGTTGAGCGTTTTACCCAGAATGTTAGGACGGCTTGAGAAAAAAACATTTACACGTGGGCTCGACCTTGACCCCCGGCACCACCTTTGAAACCGGAAGGGCGTCTGACCCTTGACCTTCATCCGGAAGTGTATTAAAGTGTATAAACAAGCACATCACAGGGAACTCCGATTTGGCTGATGATGAGGATTCCGTCTGTCGATCAGACCAGTTTGTTATCTGGCCTATTAAAAAGCTGTTAAGCTGTTATCAGAGCTGTTTGAAAAGCTGTTAAGCTGTTATTTAACCTGTTTAAAAGCTGTTAAGCTGTTATCAGACCTGTTCGAAAAGCTGTTAAGCTGTTATCAGACCTGTTTAAAAGCTGTTAAGCTGTTATCAGACCATGAAGTACAAAGACTCTGCTAGCGATGATTCGTCTGAAATTTGTAATATGTTTGCCTTTTCAACTTCAAAATAGCAACTTCAGTCATATGAACGACTCTCATAAAGTTCCATTCACTATCCCTTCAATTACATAAGAGGATATACTCGTTCATATTAATGGGCTTCCAAATGAATTCACAACGGGTCCAGATGGGAACCCTCCAGCCTTCTGTAAGGCATGCTGCCTTTCTCTGGCAGCTCCGTTGAGAATTATTTTCCAAAAATCGCTCGACAGTGGTTGTTTCCCCATGGAAAAATTCCTTTATCATACCTATCCACTAAAAAGGTCGTAAAAATGATATTTCTAACTATAGGCCTATTGCAAAATTATCTTGCATTCCCAAATTATTCGAATATATAATTTCTTCACAATTATCAACCTCCTATAATAATTTACTCTCTTCCAACCAACATGGGTTTATTTCGGGCAGGTCTACAACCACTAACTTGTTGGAATATGTCTCATATACCATTGGCGGATTTTCAAAAAGGCTACCAGACAGACTGTATTTATACAGACTTTAGTAAAGCGTTCGACAAGTTGTCTCACTCCGTGATACTCTTTAAAATAGAAAAGTATGGGTTTCCTCTTACATTTCTTAAATGGAAGGAGTCTTACTTAGATAACAGAACATATCAAATCTTATTTCGAAATTCCATTTCAAGAGTCTTAAAAGCTTCGTCTGGCGTACCTTAAGGGAGTCACTTGGGCCCCTTGTTCTTTATTCTGTCTATTGATGATATTGTCTCTGTTGTGAGGTACTGCAAGGTCTTGATTTATGCTGATGACATTAAACTTTTCGCCCAGATTAAATCTTGTTATGGTCGTAGCGTATTGCATATAGCAATATTCTACATTGACGATACTGAAGCATGCAGGCCGGCTGCGTTAAACATAAAAAAATTTAACGCACCCCGACTGAGAGTAATGCTTCCTTCAGCTCGTGTGACATGCGGGTTTGGAAAAGAAAAAGAAGACGAAGACGTCTCTGTCTTGTCGAAATTTCTGTAGTGAGTGCACGGATGAGAACAAAAACTTATTTTCCAAAAGCATCGGAGAGGACGTAAAACCTGTAAATCCAGCATAAAAAGAAAAAAACAAAACCCGCACCGGCGAAAAATTTCCCGAAAGCAGCGAAATTCCAGAGGGACAGTCGCGGAACAAAAGAAATTTAAAGTTACGGCTGCCGTGACCTGCCCTTATACCTAGATTTGGCAAAGTGGATTATCTATTGCTTTTGGTGCTCAGACCCTTTAAGTGCGACCTCACTAAAGAGGAATTGTGCTTTGGAAAAGTTTGTTCGGCAACTGCGTCTATCCAAACGACAACGTCGCGTCATAGGCCGCTGTCGGTCGGTACTTCAGAGCAAGTTCTTTTAAGAAAAAGAAAGACAACAAAAACTCCACCAGTGTTAGAAATCCAGTAAGATACACTGGCATCAAAATAATTACAATACTGATTGAAAATCATATAAAGTAGTGATCTCAACTTGACATGTTGCGCTAAACTTTTAGTGCCTATATACATCCTTGTATGTTTGACTGCTTCTGAATACAGTGTGTACTCTAAGCGCAATCGATATAAAAGAAGTCGAACATAAATAATGAGAGGTCAGATGGTAAGCTGAACCACGGCCGCCTGGAGACGGGATACAACAGCTAGGGATAAGGAACCAGCTAGTAAATTTTGCAAACGCTAAAAGATATGCCACACGCGGAAGGATGTGATTCAGTCTAGTTAAGCAGATTTGTTCTTTTTATAATTGTATCTTGTGACATAGGTAGGACAGTCCGTTTACATTACGAATATTTCTTTTTGTATCTCCTTTAGCTCGGAAAACTGTAAAGAAAAAAAATTATTTCATCCAGTGACATGATGAAACCTCATAGGGCGCCTCAGCGAGGGAGCATCGGCAACAAAAGTATGTAAGTTGTGTCACCCATTTGTTTTTTTTTTTTTGTTAAAGATTTGCTTACTTTAGTTTTGGACTATTGAACTCAATTTTCATTAGCTTATAAGATTAATATCATAAACAGATTCTAGTATTATTCGTACCTACCTTAGTTTTGGATTATTGAACACAAAATTTTCATTAACTTATAAGATTAATATCATAAACAGGTGCTAGTATTATTCGTACTTACGTTAGTTTTGCATTATTGAACTTGAACTTTAGCACCACAAAGTTAAACGTATAGGCAACTATGACGTCCGCTATCATATGATCTTGTCGCTTAAGTGTCTATTTTAATTAGATCCTATTGTCACAATGTATTTGCATAATTAGGTTTACATTCGAACAATGCTCAGTGTACCTAAAATAGGTCTAGCATCATGTATGGATGAGAAATTGTGAAATTTTATTATTAAAAGAACTGATTAAAGTACTTTGCTAGACAGAATGAATTTATAACGTAATGGCGAGTTGATTATTTTCTCATTTCTTCCTTCACCATCCTGGGGTCCTCACACATGGGATGACGGTGGCCTAGTCTCGTTTGCTCGGTCAATTAAGGCACTTTGGACGATTGTGCCACCCAAAGTCAATGGGAGGATGGGGCCTGGCCAAGAAGGCATGCCATCTGCGCCTTCATGGGAATGCAGGTAAGTGACGTAAAGGTCCCTTCAGGTCTGAGTGAATGCGAGGCTTTCGTATGTAGGCACGAAAATCTTTCTTTTGATTATGGTTGGTGACAAGCGGCAGGTTATTTCGGGAACTCCCCCACACTCTCCGCCACCCTTAGCCGAGGTGCTAGCGTGCCGCCCTGTACTAACGCTGTCATCGAGTGATCTGTCAGCTCATGCCGGCGGTTTGGACTTCACGTCCTGACCATTCACTCTCAACATACATCCATAACAAAATGGCGCCCAACGAGGGGCCACCTCAGTTGGACTTCGGTGTCTAATTATGACTTTTACCGAGGACTGCGATTACTTGAGAGATGGACATTTGGCTGTTAGCTAAATAGTCTGACTCGGTAATCGCATAATCGGTGGATGTTATATGCGGACCTGAGTCTAATTGCTTGTTATTAGAAAATTTTTTTGTAACGTAAAGTTTAAAGTTTTTGATATTTTGAATTTTTTTTTGAATGATAATGATTAAAGTAACGTAATGCTTTGGAAGTTTTTTTGAATTGAAAGCTCGACTTTAGGTTTGACTTTCCCGCTGGCCTGCTGCCATGGAAATTGTAGGTGGCTCCACTAAAAATGTTTTTTGATTGCATTCCCGCGGACAACTGTTCTGTTGGCCAACTGGCTGGAAAGAGTTATGAGTCTGTGAAACGACTTTTTGGCTTCCAGCTAATTAGTTGACCAGATTCATGACTAGCGAACTAGCTGGACATGAGGATCCAGTGAGGAGGAGAGGAGGGGCTCTCGGAGGGTGGAAATGATGCTGGAGATCTTCAGTAATCAGGAGTTGGCATACTGCTAACTGCCTGGCTGAAGAATCTCTAGTGGCATTCTCAGCCTTTAACACCTCCAACTTGACTTTTCCCAGAGTTCTGTGAGAACCCAACCAAATTTTTCATGCACCACTCACGTCACTTGCTTGTATAGATATTCTGACCTGGAAAGGGAGAGAGCGACCTGGATACCTCTTATGTTGAGGGTTAGCTTCGGGAAGTGAGGGAGGAATCACATGTTTTGATAGGAATTTTTTTTGTTGAAACGCTCGATCGGACGTTTGTGATCCTGTTGATTTTTCACACTTTTTGGAACGCATTAATTGAACTTTTTGAAAGAAAACTTTTATTGGAAGAGTTACTATCTCTTCAGAATGTTTGGATTTTCGTTCGTTAAATCGATACTTTTGTTAACTCAATTTGGTAAAACTCTGCTAACTTCTCCGAGCCTTTGAATTTTTTTGAATTATTTTTGGAACTTCTTCGAACGTTTGGGAAGAAATTTTGTTTTGAATTTTAGTACAATTTCGCCGGACGTTTGGGAAATTTTTTTTTTTTGTCTGGGACTTTAGTATCTTGTCCCAACCTTCAATCTTTAAAATCATTACTTCACTATCTCCATTGTTAAAGGGCCTGTTCATTTTTGAACTGCTGGACTCTTTAGATTTCCTTAACATTCTTTGCGAACCTTTGGTTTGTGAAATTTCCCTGACTTACGTCTAAATTCATAATGGCTACACAGAGGACACCACCTCCTGGGCAGAACGGTGCGACTATGTTGCGTGAGCCATGCACGATCTGTAGAGACATAAGTTGGTCAGCTGAACAGAAACCACTCATGACCACGTGTGGACATGACTTTCATGAGGCATGTATGCAGACCTGGATAGGCGGGCGTTCCAGTTGTCCTAACTGTAGACGCCGCCTCACGCCACAGGACCTCACTGGTTACACTGGTGCCTTTCCTAAAAGAACGAATAAGGTGAAGCCCGCGAAGTCAGCTAGGCGCCATTCATACCTTTGACTTGCCTACCTTCGACTTACCACCACCGAATCGACGATCTTTATCACCAGGCATGCCTGATTTGCACTCAAGGACTTTTGTAGACCCGAGTCCACCTCAGGATAGTCCATCGCGTACAGCTCAAGGCCATTCCCCAGCTACGGATGCGTTGATGGCAGGCTTACGCTTACAAATGCAGGACTTGGTACGTGAAGCTCTCGAACAGAGCCTCCCTGTTTTGCAGACTGAGTTAGTAAATAGTGTCCGTCAGCAGGTAGTAGCCGCAATGCCACCAATAGACTTTTCACGACCTCTTCATATGCATAGACAATCCTTTAATCGACCTTCATCAGCTTTTGGTCAGCCTAGAAGTCAGCCTGCACCAAACTTTGTACCACCTCCACCACCGCCACCTAATCGTGTCCCTGGAGGCATAGGACCGCGACGTTCTGGCAGCCCTAACCGCAGGTGGCATATATCCTACAGCGGTGACAGCTCTCGGCTCACAGTCGATGAATTTGTATTTCGGGTAGAAGCCTTGACTTATTCGGCTTTGGAAGGAGACTTCGACCTGTTGGTGCATCACATGACGACTCTGCTTTCTGGACCATCAATGGACTGGTACTGGTCTCTCCTGAGGCAAAATTCCACGCCGTCATGGGAGTATGTGAAAGCAGCTCTATTAGCTGAATAGGGAGTCCCCAAAGACGACCTTAAGGTCAAGGTCCAGCTTATGTTGCGCAAGCAGAAAGCCGGGGAGTCTTTCCGACCAGCGTTGACATCACGAGCAATCAATGCAACGAACACTCCAGTTCAAGCCTTGAACAAGGAGGAAGGTCCGCTCCATTAGCAGACACTAGCGATAACTCCCTGATATGTCCACTGATATCATTCAGTGACTCTGATGATATCAGTAAAACACCTGATTGTACGATTACTTCAATGGCAGGGGCAGAGAACTTGGTAGACTTCTCCGCAGAACTTCGAGCTCCCATTTCCACTTCTGGGGAGCCTATGACATTATTAGACACTTCTTTAGAAGAGTCTTTAATCTTTGATGTCCTGTTGACACCTATAGCACGCATAGCTGATAAGGTTACTGAGCAGGAGATTTGGCCTCCTGTCATTTCTGTTTTGAAACGGCCACCAAGCTCTGTTATGACGAGTGGGCGTGAGCCAGTTTTACATCCGCTGACGCCGTATCATACGCGTCTGCGGAAATACAGAGCAGCGAGAGGCAGAATTTTCTCCTAGGTGGCGGAGTTAGCTGACATTATGTTTCCTGACCTGGATATGAGACCGAAACAGAAACGATCAACTGTTCGTTGGCGGGAATACTGTCGACGAATGAAACTAGAAAGAAAAACACTGGCACAGATTTCCGTGTCGATGCCAGACGACATTCGACCGTACGCCGAAGTAAAGCTGTTCGGGCGAACTGAGAATGGATAACTTGATAGTAGTGCCACTGTCAGTATTTTAGGCCTGGGAGCTCTAGAGAAGCTTGCGGAAGCAGATGTCGAATGGAAGAAGTATCAGACACAGGTCCAAGTAGCTAATGTTGCCATGACGACTGTGCATGGTCATGTGAACTTGGATATCACTTTCCGTGATAAGACCCACAACGTACGTTTTTACGTGGTTCCTGGGCTCACACAGGCACTATATCTGGGAATAGACTTCTGGCGTTTCTTTGGGTTGGCTCCAGATGTCCTGAGTATAGTCGCAGAAGTGAATACAAGTGTAATAGCTACCTCTGACACCGACTGCCATATTATTTCTAGTCTCGACCAACAACGCTTAGAAGCCACCAAACAGCTTTTCCCCTCTTTCGCCTCTCTAGGCCTGGGAAAAAGATCATTGGTCACTCACAGGATTGAAACGAATGACGCAGCCCCGATAAAACAGAGGTTTTATCCGATTTCACCGGCAGTACAAAGTTTGATGGATGTCGAATTGGGGCGAATGCTATCACTGGGTGTGATATAGGAGAGCCAGAGTGCTTCGAGCTCTCCAGTTGTTCTGGTAAGGAAGCCTGCAAAGCTTCGGCTTTGTTCTGACACCAGAAAGGTCAACTCTGTTATGAAGACGGATGCCTATCCGCTAGCGCAGATAGACGCACTTCTGAGTCGACTTCCTCCGGCAAACTACATAACGAGCCTAGACCTGAAAGACGCATTCTGGCAGATCCCACTAGACACTGATTCCAGAGAGAAGACCGCTTTTACAGTGCCTGGTCATCGTCTCTATCAGTACACGGTGATGCCATTCGGCCTATGCAACGCTCCACAAACGATGTGCCGTCTCATGGATAAGGTCATTCCTTTCGATCTTCGTGAGAACGTTCTCGTCTATCTAGACGATTTATTAATTCTGTCATCAGATTTTGACTCGCATCTCACGTTACTATCCCGTGTAGCGGATTGTTTGAGGAAAGCTGGCCTCACTATCAACGTCGAGAAGAGCAAGTTTTGTATCAAAGAGACCAAATACTTGAGGTTTATTGTCGGAAAGGGAGGTATGAGAACTAATCCTGTCAAAATTTCAGCTATAGTTGACTATCCGTCATCTAAAACTGTTCGGCAGGCCCGACGCCTACTAGGTATGGCGGGATGGTATCGACAGTTCATCCCAAACTATGCTGATATAACTGAACCCATTACAGACACTTTGAAAAACCCTAGTCAGTTCAAATGCACACCTGAAGCCCAGACGTCTCTTGATCTACATAAACAAAAACTTGTTTCTGCTCCGTTGCTGGTGAGTCCAGATTTCACCAAGCCGTTCGTCATCCAGTGCGATGCGAGCCAACAAGGTATTGGTGGAGTGCTGATTCAACTAGATGACGAAGGCCACGAGAAGCCAGTAGCCTACGTCTCGAAAAAGTTGAACTCAGCACAAAGAAATTACACCATCACAGAGCAAGAATACTTAGCCGCAATCTTGAGCGTACAGAAATTCCGGCCCTTCGTAGAACTCATGCCGTTTAAGATAGTGACTGATCATGCGAGCTTGAAATGGCTGATGTCTCAAAAGGACCTCAGCGGTAGACTTGCGCGGTGGAGTTTGAAGCTTCAGGGCTTCGACTTCACTATTGAGCAGAAGAAAGGAAGCCTGAACGTCGTCGCTGATGCGCTGTCACGCATTCATTGTGACAGCCTGACCACAAGTGAAGATCCTGGCCCGGAAGTTGACCTTAGTTCGCCATATTTCAATTCGTTGGAATATGAGGAACTGAGGCATAAGGTTAAAACGACTTCTGGCAAACTACCAGATCTTTGCGTCAGGGATGACTTCGTTTATATTCGGACTGTTCCGAGAACAGGCGATCCTATTCAGGAGGAAGAAGCTTCGAAGCTTTGGATTCCACGAGGGCTTGTCAACGACGTCATTTCAAGGGCTCATGATCCGCCGCTAGCTTCACACGGAGGTATAGGGAAAACACTGGAACGTCTGCGGAGACATCTGTACTGGCCACGAATGACAGTTGATGTCAGAAACTACGTAGGCGGCTGTGACGTGTGTAAGGAAACGAAAGTTCCCTATACTATTTTACTAGCACCTATGAGAGTCCAGTCTGTGACAGAAAGACCATGGCAAAAGCTGTACATTGATTTTCTAGGTCCATATCCTTGGTCAGTAAAAGGAAATGTCTGCATCTTAATAGTTCTTGACCACTTTTCAAAATTTCCGATTCTCAAACCTATGAGAAAAGCATCTTCACTCAATGTGCGCCAATTCATTGAGACTGAAGTGTTCCACGTGTTTGGAGTCCCGGAAATGATCGTCTCTGAAAATGGAGTCCAGTTTTGCTCGACGCAGTTCACCAGATTACTGGAAAAGTATGGGGTGAAGCACATGCGAACGGCAGTCTACTCGCCGCAAGCAAACGCCTCAGAGCGAGTAAATAGGTCTCTATTGTCGGGGATTAGAGCATATATCAAGAAGGAACCCACGAGATGGGATGGGAAACTAAGCCGAGTAGCTAGTTCCCTCAGGAGCTCTTTCCATCAAGCTACTGGTTTCTCTCCTTATCGAACACTCTTCGGTGAGCAAATGATAGAACATGGCAGCTCCTATTAAATCTTGAGGAGCCTTGGAAATCTTAGTGAGCCATAGAGAGTAGACGCAGAATTTAAAATGAGATTGATCCGTGCGAGAGTGCGGGACAATTTACACCATGCATTCGATCAGGGTTCAAGAGCCTACAATCTCAGGGCGAAACCTGTCAAGTTCAAAGTTTGTCAGGAGGTATTTAGACGAAATTTTGCTCAAAGCAATTTCCAACAGCAGACTAGTGCTAAACTGGGACGGAAATTTGTTAAATGTCGTGTTAGAGCCAAGAAAGGAAACGCTTATTATGAGCTTGAGGATCTGCGGGGAGGACTGTTAGGAGTTTATCACGCCAAAGAGTGATCACCATTAGAAAACTGTCGTCTATATACCTACTGTCGTTATTCCTGGTAGCCCTAAGAAGGCATCCAGCCAGCTTCACTGGTAAACTATAGGATATCACGAAGCCCTCCTATTGCCCCGTCAATGGTGGGTGATATACCTGTTGAAATTCAATCTCATAAGCGCACGTCTACCTGTTATGAGTAGATAACCTCTTATAGTCCATTCCGAATCGGCCTCATTAGTAGAAAAATTTTTCTTGTCTGTCCAGCTACAACATTTAGTTAATCGTCGGACATAGTAGTACTAAATCTATTCCTGGTAGCCCTAAGAAGGCATCCAGCCAGCTTCACTGGTAAACTATAGGATATCACGAAGCCCTCCTATTCCCCGTCAATGGTGGGTGATATACCTGTTGGAATCCATTCCCATATTCGGCTGTCAGCATGTCTCTACTTCGACGACGCCTTGGAGGCACACCCTTGAACAATCACGGTCTGAGATCGGGGTGAGATATTGCGCCGGGAAAGCTTAGTGATCAGTTCTTTAGGTTACTGATCGCAGGGCTTCCACAGCATCTCGGTGAAGGAGGGCAGAGAGGCATCGACTGGCCGGATTTTTTGGGCTACCAGCTTGTCGATGTACCTCTGGCTTCCTACACGGAGAGGGTTGTCGAGGTCTGGTCGAAGACTGACGGTACCTCAAGGATGTGTCTTCGATGCGTCATCGGTCAAGTAGAGTTCGAGTGATGAGGAATACGCATTGGGTCGTGGGTCGAGACACACATTGAGCGCCCGGAGAGATGAGGCCTATGTTTAAGACCGGCTAGCTCAGTCGACCGTTTTGCAGCGTCGTCTGAACCACGGGTGGTGTAGACCACTCTGCATTGTTATGGTCGTAGCGTATTGCATATAGCAATATGCTACATTGACGATACTGAAGCATGTAGGCCGTCTGCGTTAAACATAAAAAAAATGAACGCACCCCGACTGAGAGTAATGCTTCCTTCAGCTCGTGTGACATGCGGGTTTGAAAAAGAAAAAGAAGAAGAAGACGTCTCTGTCTTGTCGAAATTTCTGTAGTGAGTGCACGGATGAGAACAAAAACTTATTTTCCAAAAGCATCGGAGAGGACGTAAAACCTGTAAATCTGGCATAAAAAGAAAAAAACAAAACCCGCACCGGCGAAAAATTTCCCGAAAGCAGCGAAATTCCAGAGGGACAGTCGCGGAACAAAAGAAATTTAAGTTACATTTGGCAAAGTGGATTATCTATTGCTTTTGGTGCTCAGAGCCTTTAAGTGCGACCTCATTAAAGAGGAATTGTGCTTTGGAAAAGTTTGTTCGGCAACTGCGTCTATCCAAACGACAACGTCGCGTCATAGGCCGCTGTCGATCGGTACTTCAGAGCAAGTTTTTTTTAAGAAAAAGAAAGAAAAAAAACTCCACCAGTGTTAGAAATCCAGTAAGATACACTGGCATCAAAATAATTACATAAAGTAGTAATCTCAACTTGACATTTTGCGCTAAACTTTTAGTGCCTATATACATCCTTGTATGTTTGACTGCTTCTGAATACAGTGTGTACTCTAAGCGCAATCGATATAAAAGAAGTCGAACATAAATAATGAGAGGTCAGATGGTAAGCTGAACCACGGCCGCCTGGAGACGGGATACAACAGCTAGGGATAAGGAACCAGCTAGTAAATTTTGCAAACGCTAAAAGATATGCCGCACGCGGAAGGAATCAACTCTGTTTATCAAATTGTTTCGCACGGAGAACATGTTCGTCCAACTGTGATTCAGTCTAGTTAAGTAGATTTGTTCTTTTTATAATTGTATCTTGTGACATAGGTAGGACAGTCCGTTTACATTACGAATATTTCTTTTTGTATCTCCTTTAGCTCGGAAAGCTGTAAAGAAAAAAAATTATTTCATCCAGTGACATGATGAAACCTCATAGGGCGCCTCAGCGAGGGAGCATCGGCAACAAAAGTATGTAAGTTGTATCACCCATTTGTTTTTTTTTTTTTTTTGTTAAAGATTTACTTACTTTAGTTTTGGACTATTGAACTCAATTTTCATTAGCTTATAAGATTAATATCATAAACAGGTGCTAGTATTATTCGTACTTACCTTAGTTTTGGATTACTGAACACAAAATTTTCATTAACTTATAACATTAATATCATAAACAGATTCTAGTATTATTCGTACCTACCTTAGTTTTGGATTATTGAACACAAAATTTTCATTAACTTATAAGATTAATATCATAAACAGGTGCTAGTATTATTCGTACTTACCTTAGTTTTGGATTATTGAACTTGAATTTTAGCACCACAAATTTTGAAATAATTGAATTAGAAGGTCTATCGTCGTTCGTCTGGCATCACGGGCCATCTTACTCTTTCCTTCTGAAGAGTTAAACATATAGGCGACTATGACGTCCGCTATCATATGATCTTGTCGCTTAAGTGTACATTTTAGTTAGATCCTATTGTCACAATGTGTTTGCCTAATTAAGTTTAGATTCGAACAATTCTCAGTGTACCTAAAATAGGTCTAGCATCATGTATTGATGAGAACTTGTGAAATTTTATTATTAAAAGAACTGATTAAAGTTCTTTGCTAGACAGAATGAATTTATAACGTAATGGCGAGTTGATTTTTTTCTCATTTCTTCCTTCACCATCCTGAGGTCCTCACACATGGGATGACGGTGGCCTAGTCTCGTTTGCTCAATTAAGGGACTTTGGACGATTGTGCCACCCAAAGTCAATGGGAGGATGGGGCTTGGCCAAGAAGGCATGCCATCTGCGCCTTCATGGGAATGCAGGTAAGTGACGTAAAGGTCCCTTCAGGTCTGAGTGAATGCGAGGCTTTCGTATGTAGGCACGAAAATCTTTCTTTTGATTATGGTTGGTGACAAGCGGCAGGTTATTTCGGGAACTCCCCCACACTCTCCGCCACCCTAAGCCGAGGTGCTAGCGTGCCGCCCTGTACTAACGCTGTCATCGAGTGATCTGTCAGCTCATGCTGGCAGTTCGGACTTCACGTCCTGACCATTCCCTCTCGACATACATCCATAACAATCTTTTAACCATTGTGAGCAGGTACAGAGTGACCTTCACAGATTTTACGATTGGTGTAAAAGCAATGACTTGACACTCAATATAGACAAATGTGAGGTTATGACTTTCCACATAAATCAGAAACCAACATCTTACGATTATGTGTTCTCGAATTCCTCGATTCGCCGTGTATGTGCTGTTTGTGACTTGGGTATCAAATGTGACCATAGATTGAATTTTATCTCCCACATAAACTACACAGTATCAAAGAGTAGTTCCATGCTGGGCTTTATAAAACGTTGGTCCCGAGAGTTCTCGACTCCTACCATAACTTTGCGTTTGTGCACTTCTTGAATATGCTAGGCAGGTGTGGTCTCGATTTTACGATACACACATCGTCTGTTTATAGAGCGACGAAATCTTTTATTGGCCGCTTTGCTTGCCTTGGTATAGAACCAATGCAATAAAAATTAGTGTGTTCCCAAGTACAAAACAAGTGCACTGTTAGAGGATGTGTGCCCAAGTACCAACCAAGTGCACAGTTGAAGATATGTGTCCAAGAACAAAAAAAGTACACAATGTTAAATGTTAATGCTTAGGTGCAAAAACTATACTCTGAACGTAGACGATAGGAAAATACACCAAAACGACTATTTCTATTCGAAAATTATAACTGAATTTATATGAATAACATGCAAATCAATATCTGTGGAAATTAATTCTTGCTTAATTATTACATTAATATTAAGGCAAATATGCAATTCAGCATAAAGTGCACTGAACTATTTTCAAGCGTCGCTTTCTCGAGCAATGTATGTAATATGATTCTCAAGAATTGCGGTCATGAACTTGAGTTCTTTACACTTTACCTGTAACAATTTTGATGATAATTTTTTTTCTTTTGACTTTAATTTAATTTTATGATTCTATACATATGAGTATTTTGATTGCTTGCAAATCTATTCTTCGGCATTAACATCCTCCCCCGCATTGAACGGTGTTCAACTGGCTTCATCTTCAACGTTGATCACAAATTGTGAGGACTGCTATATCTATGGCAGCGGGACTGGTATGCTTGAGTTGGATGTTGCACCCCTTTTCCATTTGGTGTAGATTAGGAGGGCTGCTACGACTAATCCTATTGCAAGAGCGGAGTATCCTAACGTGAATTGGTGGATGTCAATTGAATATATCTAGTTTGGTAATATCTCTTCATTCCTGATTTCTTGGAGACTTCTCTCTAACTCTTGGAATTTCTTCGCATGGTGGATAGCTTGCGATTTGGGGTGATGTATCAGTGGAAGGTGTTCCGGCTTCACAAAGTCCGTGAGGTTATCTGTTGGTGTGTATGAGAAACTCGTACTGTTAGGAATTCTTGTTTTATTTCGCAATCTCTTTGCATTTTCAAAATCCCGACTCCTTCTACTGATTTCTGAACCATGGTAGTTTCACAAACGACATTTATGATGGTGGGTGTTCTTACAGGGTATATCCACTGATTGGGATTATATAGTTGAATTCACTTGGGTAATTTCTCTGCATTTGTGATCTCGCAACTTTCTGCAAGAGGTGAGCGAGTTATAAGATTGAACTCGCACGTGCTGATGTTTGCTCCTCTTCGATAAAGTGGATGTCTTTGCTTACAGATGTGGTCAGTTTCATCTATGGTCATACATGTTTTGAATTCTTGCTCGTTGAGTGGATAATATTGATCTCTGTGATTATAGAGGTGCAAGATGTTATTTTGTTTGGAGGGTATGCGGAGGTTGGATGGCAAATGATCCTTGATTATCATCAACTCTTTAATTAATTGAGTTGGAGTTAGTAGTTGCGGGTTGAATTTTCCATGATGGGTGTCTATCAGAACCTCTCAGATTAACTCTTGTGTGCGTTGATAGTTTAGTGATATTAATGTTGCTTCAATTGCTAATGTTGAAAATAGTTGTGCCAAATTCTGTTGTTGCAAGACGTCAGTGAAGTTGTTGATTTCATCCACTATTTCATTGAATTGTTTGTTAACTTCTCTAAGTTGATTATAACATGCCTCCTCGTCATGTTTTAATACATTTATAGTGGAGTCTACTATGGTGGTTTGATTTTTGATCAACTCAAGCAGATGAGTTTCATTTCCCTTTATGTTGTCAATTTTTGATGATAGTTTCTCTGCATAGTCGGAATCGAGAACAGAACACCGAATAATGCACTAGCAAGATTTCCCACGATATTTAGTGAAGCTCGTTTCCCTCGCTTCAATTGGTTTGTGGGGAGTAAAAGCTCGTTGCCATTAGAGAGTTGTCTCTTGAGTCGCATCAATTGTTTCAGTAAACTATTACATCGAGACTTATCAGTCAGTAAATTGCATATCTTCTTAGTTGGTAAATGCTCCTATTAATAGCTGTAAATTCCTTCCGATAATTTTCCAAGTCGTCATAAACAACTAGGTTCCATTCGTTATAGGTGAGATGAACAGACCCAAGGCTCTCAAAGTGTATGTCAGGTTGTGAATCAAAGGGAGTGAGTTCGATCAAAGGCGTTCCGATCACTGGCATGATTAAGCATGTAAGAAGCATCATTAAGCCTGGACGTGAGGAGATCCTTGTCTGTTTGGGTTTTGGCTCGGATTCAATAGTCTCCTTGTTTAAGTTATGTTTTTGCTGTGCGTAGTCGAGCTCTTCTCTTCGATGTTCATGGGTAGCGGAGCCAATTTATGAATCGGTCTTCTGAAGATGCCTGAATTCATGGCATTCTTAGACAGGCGATTTCAGGCATTAGAAGCATTGGGGAGAGAAAAACACTCAGCGTTCCTCGAATACTCAGGCAATAAATCAAGTTATATATATTCAAGGGCAACGCTTACATCAACAATAAGAGCACAAGGCTGCATCATTTGCAAGAAGAATCATCCTCTGTACTTTTGCAAGGAATTCTTAGCACTATCACCTCTCAATAGGTTGAACTCAGTCAAGAGATACAAACTGTGCATAAACTGCCTGAAGAGTGATTCATTCTCATGGAGAATTCAGCGATGAATCGTAAATAGAGTGAGTTATTTTGTCGAGTTTCTTTATCAATAAATGTACAAGAAGTGGGTCCCAGGTATCAATATATATGCCAATATTTTTAGGCCCATGAAGACATTCCTTGGAGGTGTTATGCAGAGTCTTAATTGATGATGCGGAATGAGGCTGTGTTATTGCCTGATCCAATAGTTTGTTCAAGAAGGCTGTGGACAATGATCTTTTGTTGTTGTAGCGTGTAGTCGGGATTTCCCAAGCTGCGGAATAGTTAGCTTCGGTCGCCGGGAGATGTTGGATTAATGATTTTGCCTCACCGCTTGGATTGACTGTCATATAGAACATTTTCTGTGCGTCGCTAATTTCTTGTGAATGGATCAGCTGTACGAATAGCGTTATTTGGGGAAGTTTTAAGTTTGGATGAATGCTCTTCTCAGGATTGTTGACTATGCTTGGAACTTCTAACCTTTCGTGTAGGTTTATTAAGATCTCTTGGCAAGTTCATTGTACAGTTCCTGAGATTAGTCTAGTGGCGGATTGCTTGTAGTCTCCCAAATAGTCTCGTCATTTGTAGTTATATCGATCCAATACCTCTGAATTAATTGTAATTTAAGGTTGCAATAGATTTTCGAGATTTCGCCTTCTTTGTTGGCAATTTCTTGAAGATTCCTTGTTAAACTGCTCATCATTCGATGTTGTTTTCTGACTAATTTGGTTGCTTTATCAGTGTTATTATTTTCTTTTATGGAGACTGCTGTGACATCGTACACCTTAAATTCGGGTTTGTTTGACTGCTGGATGGTTAAGGGAGTTTCTTCACTAGTTGTTGTGGATGAACCTGGATCCTTTCTGACGTTTTCTGAAACAGTCGCTAATCCTTCCTTTAGCATCTGTTTAAAGGCCTCGTATACCAGTGTTAGATTCTGGTAATACTTTGTTGTGAAGTACTCATTATCTTTGTTGATCTCAGAGGAAGATAATTTCTCATGATTTAGTTGAAATTCCCCCCACGGAACTTCCGAATCTCCGAATTTTTCTTAAGATTTCTATAGCCGTTTTATAGGCTTCTCCAATCTCTGCCTGCTTGCTTAGAAGCGCCTCCATGCTTGAAGAATGATTGATTGAATGTTAGTATGATACTCTTCTGCGTGAGAAATCACGTCGGGGTCACCAAAATGTTTATAGAGTGACGAATTCTTTTATTGGCCGCTTTGCTTGCCTTGGTATAGAACCAATGCATTAATAATTAGTGCGTGCCCAAGTACAAAACAAGTGCACTGTTAGGGGATTTGTGCCCAAGTACAAAACAAGTGCATGGTTGAAGATATGTGTCCAAGTACAAAACAAGTACACAACGTTAAATGTTAATGCTTATGTCCAATAATTATACTCTGAACGTAGACGATAGGAAAATACACCAAAACGACCTTTTCTATTCGAAAATTATAACTGATTTTATTCTAAGTAGAATCTCAAATTTATAACAAAAATATGATTAACATGCAAATAAATATCTGTGGAAATTAATTCTTGCTTAGTTATTACATCAATATTAATGCAATTCAGCATAAAGTACACTGATAGTTCTAATAGTCAAATAAGAGTGTAGCTAGACATTCCTGCTCTGTGACTGTATAATTTCGTTGTGCTGAGTTCAAATTTTTCGAGACGTAAGCTATTGGCTTCTCGTGGTTATCGTAATCTAGTTGAAGCAGCACTCTACCAATACAATGTTGGCTCGCATCGCACTGTATAACGAACGGTCTGGTGAAATCTGTGCTCACTAGTAAAGGAGCAGAGCGAAGTTTCTGTTTTAGCACATCCAGAGACGTCTGAGCTTCAGGTGTCCATTGGAACTGACTAGAAGTCTTCAAAGTGTCAGTTATGGAGGCAGTGAGATCAGCATAGTTCGGAATGAATCGTCGGTACTATCCGCCATACCTAATAGGCGTCGGGCTTGCCGAACAGTTTTATGTGACGGATAGTCAACAATTGCTGAGATCTTATCTGGGTCAGTCCTGATTCCTCCCTTCCCGATAATAAAACCCAAGTATTTAGTCTCCTTAATGCAAAACTTACTCTTCTCAACGTTGATAGTGAGACCAGATGTCTTCAAACAATCCGCTACACGGGCTAGCAATGTGAGATGAGAGTCAAAGTCTGATGACAGCATCAATAAATCGTTCAAGTAGACGAGGACATTCTTACAAAAATCGAAAGGGATGACCTTATCCATGAGGCGGTACATAGTTTATGGAGCATTGCAAAAGCCGAATGGCATCACGGTGTATTGATAGAGAGTATGACCAGGTTCGGTAAAAGCGGTCTTCTCTCTGGACTCAGTGTCTATTGGGATCTGCAGAAAGCGTCTTTGCAGTTTGCGGACGAAGTCAACTCAGAAGCGCGTCTATCTGCGGTAGCAGATAGGCGTCCTTCTTAGTAACAGAGTTGACTTTCCTGGCGTCAAAACAAAGCCGGTCCTTTCCAGGCCTCCACACTAGTACCACTGGAGAGTTGCAAGGACTCTGGCTCTCCTCTATCACACCCAACGATAGCATTCGTCGCAATTCAGCATCCATCAAATTCTGTACTGCCGGAGAAATCGGGTAAAAGTTCCGTTTTATCGGAGTCGCGTCATTCGGTTCAATTTTGTGACTGAAAAGATGTCTTTCCTAAGGCCAATGAGGCGAAAGAAGGAAAGAGCTGTTTGGTCGCTTTTAGACGTTGGTGATTTAGAACAGATAGAACATGGCCGTCTGTGTCAGGGGTAGCTATTAGACTTGGTGTCACTTCTGCAACTATACCCACGAAATCTCGAGCCAACCCAAATAGACGCCAGAAGTCTATTCCTAGATATAGTGCCTGTGCGAGCCTAGGAACCACGTAAAGACGCTGGTTTTGGGTCTTACCACGGAAAGTTATGGCCACGTCCACATGGCCATGAACAGTCGTCATGACACCATTAGCTACTAGTACCTGTGTCCGATACCTCTTCCATTCAACCTCTGCCTCAGCTAACTTCTTTTTCATTTTCATTTTTCATTTCATTTATTATATAAGCAACTCTACACAAGTAAGAATAAATTCTTTAAATTATGTGTAGGAAATACGATGTATAATTCATTATATATATATATATATACATTATAGGCTATAAACAAGCGCAAAATTAGCATTATAAAAATATAGATAATAAAGTATAATTCACTATATGTAAGTGTTAGTTATCTAGGCTCTAAATAGGCAAAAAAGAATTTTATATAAGAAAAAAAAAGAACAATAGAAAGTTTAATTCATTATATGGATTAGTTATCAAGGCTAAAGATAATGAAAATTAACATTATAAGAAATAATAGAACCATAAAAATACAGTACAATAGTTACTAGTTACAAACTACTATAATAATTGAAAATTTTAGTTTTGAAACTGTTGCACTCGTGCTGTCTGTGTATTTGAAGAGGAAGGGAATTCCATAGCCTGACAGTCTGCACAAAGAATTGCCTTTGTGAAGCTACAAATGAATGTCTCGGTACTAGTAGTATTAAGGATCGTTCAGATTGAGCAGTGGTGACTTTATCAAAAAGGTATCGAGGAGCTAATCCAATTAGTATCTTATTCAAAAAAATTACATGACGGTACAGAAAATAAAACTTAAATGGAAGACCCAACAATTGGTTTGAGTATGGAGAGACGTGATCGTAACGTCTAAGACCATTAACAAAGCGAGTGATGGAGTTTACAGCAATATTCAGTTTACGGGTTCAATAAGAATCAAGATGCCCATAAATCTCACAACCATAGCCAATAATAGGAAAAAGTAGTACTTTAGCCAATGTGAGGCGGGTATTTAACGGCAAACAAGATGATGATATTACTAAGCGCCGTAGAGCTCCATATACTTTCCCAACAACGTTGTGAACATGACTAGAACAGGAGAAGTCCTTATTAAAAATTATACCCATATTATTGACCTTATCACAAAATTGGATAGTAGTGTTATTCAGAGTGATATTTGGGAAACAAGATGTGTCAAGAGCATTTCTATATATAGCAATTGCTTTAGTTTTGTTAGGATTAAGAAGTAAACCATTATCAGTTACCCAAGAATTTATCATTCCAAGGTCGCTATTAATACAAAAAATTGCATCCTCCACTAAGCCCAACCTCCTAGATGTGTAAATTTGTAAATCATCTGCATAGAGATGAAAATTACAATGATTAATAACACTGGGTAAATCATTAATGAATAAGGAAACAAGTAAGGGACCAAGAATGGACCCCTGCGGTACACCTTCTTTTATTGGAAGAAATCTGGAGAAAGAGTTACCACATCGAACTTGTTGAAAGCGATCATATAAATAGGATGCAATTAAGTTACTTGCCGATACAGAAAAATAATAATAGGAAACCAGTTTTATCAGTAAGAGCTAATGATTGACTAAATCAAATGCTTTAGTAAAATCAAGAAGAACTAAATACGTAACCTCATCCTCATTAATAGCAGCACGAATATCATCACTTATCTTGAGCAAAGCAGCTGTACAACTATGTTTAGGTCTAAACCCTGACTGATAACAACAAAACAAGTTATTACGAAGTAAATATTCTCGTATTTGAAAATCAAGTAATTTCTCAAATATTTTTGATAAGTATGGCAATATGGAAATAGGCTTATAATCATTGATATTGGGACGTGTGCATTTGGGTATTGGAGTTACTGTGGCATATTTCCAACACATGGGAAAAACAGATTGCATTATTGCACTATTAAAAATTTGCGTAAGATGAGGCAAGACTGCTGGTCGAAGAAGTTTAATAAATTTTGGGTGAACATCAACAAAACCAGGAGCATTAGATTTAACCCTATAGATCATCTCATCCACCTCACCAACTGTAACCGGTCTAAAAGTAAAGGTTCTCCCATTGTTGGAAGATAAAAAGGTACCCATATGCACATTAGTGGAAGTATGATCAGAAGTTACAGTTGCAGACAAAAATATGCGATTAAGTTCATTTGGGTCTTCGTTCACATCAAGATTTGAAGCGTGACCGACGCCAAGAGATCGAAGATTTCGCCATAATATTGCTGGTGGCAATTCACTATTAAATTTGGAACGATAGTAACATGTCTTGGAGTTTCTGATTTTAGTAGTTACACTGTTCTGCAACCTTCTATAGTCCTCCCATGCCTAATCAAATCATTAATGCGTACAGTAAAACTAGTGTTAAATATTCTAGCTTCTTTAATAGGAACAAATCTTCGAAAAAGATCCAAAATAAAATACTGAAATATTTTAACCTTTTTATCAATCCAATTCTCATTATGAATTTGATCCCAATCTAAATTATCGGCTGCATTCAAGAGAGATTTAAGTTGTATATTATCAAAATCTCGATACAAAAAAGTTGTTTGAGCGGCACGAGACACTTCAATATCATATGACATAAAAATAAGATCATGATTAGAGAAAGGAGGAGAAGACATTTAGTTGAAAAATGTAACCCTGCCTAAGTCTCCAGTCAGGAAAACATCTAACAATGTTGAACTAGAGTTAGTGAAATGAGTTGGTATTGATGAGTTCACCACATGAAGACCAGAAGAGCTCACAAAATCGATAAGGCATGAGGATGTCCTGCTACCAGGCACCAAATCACAGTTAAGATCGCCACCTATGATATAATGGGAATATGAATGACTAATAGTGGATAAACAGGACTGCAAGGAGCTAAAGTTAAGTATGTTGGGTGGCTTGTACACAATACCAGCCAGAAATTTTTCAGTACCAACCAAAAATTTGACAAAAACATAACTAATATCCGAGACTGCATCAGAAGAGGCAACAAGGCGTGCATTCAGAAAACTACGAGCATAAATAGCAACACCGCCTCCATGCCGATTACGATCTGCTCGAAAGAGCCTACAACCGGATAAGGCAAGCAAATCATCACCAACATCCGGACTTAACCACGTCTCTCCAACACCAATTAAATCAATAGTTAGTCCTTTAAATATTTCATGAAATTCATCCAATTTGGGTAGCAAACTTTGCGCATTAAAGTGACAAATACTAAATCCTATACTCCGTTTACAAAATTTTCCAAGCAGGACACCCTGTATACTTAGGCTATCAGTCAGAGCAACTCCTCTAGGTAACATGATTTACCAAAATTAATAACAAACAGACAGCACCGAATTGCAACAAGAACAAAACAAGCAATAATAATTTAAACTCATAGATTAGTTTCGTAAAAACAAAACAAGAGACACATCTATATAAGTACATAAGAATCTTAAATTACTAAAATAACAAATAAGACTAAATAAAATAGAGCCAAAAGGAACATTCATTAATAGTAAGCAAACAAGATAAACAATAATACTAGGAACTATTTGATACTGCTTAAACTGAAGAAATTTAAAGCATATAAGAACAAAAGCCATTAAATTATTTGGAACAGCAATAGATGAGTTAAAGAAAACAAATGTTTAAATACTTGGACATCAATCCCTGATTATTCCATAGAGGTGTTACGCACTTTCTGGTGCGAACGTTTCCCAGCTAGCGATGGAGGAGGGAATGGGTTGAGGCACCAATGAACACTTTTTTTTTGGGCGCCACGTGGTTCTAAGTCCACGAACTTTTTAGTGAAGAAATTGCAATAAATTAAGAACACCAACTTTCGTAAACAACCTACTTTATAAATTGAGCCACAAAACCTATTGTCTCTTCTACAGATGTGTATGTCAATTCACATTTTTAAAATTGAACCCGTTTTAGCATGAGGCGGCACACAACACTTCAAAATGCTTATGACTAATTATTCAATATATGACCATTAATATTGAAGAACAATTCTTCAAGAAAAGAAAACAAGAAAAAAAACGAAATTAAAGAAAAACCACTTAACTTTCCATTTCCCTTGAAATATGTCCGTGGCCCCGTCCAGCTCCCTTTTCTAATTCGCTCGGAATACTGCTTCTTCGCCGACTCTGCTGCACCAATTCTTCGACCTTTTATTTTGTTTTAATTTCTTGCTGGACGCCTTCTGTCTGCTTTTCTTCCTTCCCTTTTTTTTCGTTCGACTACTTGGATTTTTATTTCTAACCTTTGTTTTTAAATTTTAATAATCTTTGGCTATCGCTTTTCGTCACTCTGCATGCTGTACGGTCGTCTGTCTGCTCGTGAGTCAGTTCTGCTATCCCCCGGAAGTCGGACTATCCCTTTCACCTACCAGCATTGCCTAACTCGTAGAATTTCCCCCGTATTCTTGTATCATACTCCGAAATATCGTTTTTATTTTATTAAATTTCCCAATCGATTAATTATTTATACATGGTTTAAATTTTCTTTCCTTCGAAATTGTTTCAGTAGAATTTTCAGTAGGCGTGAAAGTGTTAATTATACCAATATTCATTGCCCTCTATTTTGTTGATTTGTTTTCGATCTTCGGGGCCAATTTTGTTAGGTTACTGGGTTAGGGACAATCCCGTAGGAAATGTCGAATTGGTGTAATTTTTAGGGGTTTTTCGTTGTTTTGGTTTCCATCGGTGAGGGAGTCTGAACTGGGTGAGTACGAAGTTTTCTAATATTGAATTTATAAATTATCTTTAAAATTTTAGGTGCGCCAGAGCGTTTGCTTGCCGCGTCATGCTAATATGGTAAGTTTCTTTAATTACGATTCCTATTAATATATTTCTAGTATTTAAATTTCAAAAGCTATAATACCTTTTACCTTATAACTTCTTCAAGCATAATTTGCAAATTTAATCTATAAGAACTTACAACCTGTACCAATCAATTTAACTAGCGAGCAGTAACAAAATTTATCTAATCTTAATAATTAGCAATTCAAGCGCTACTAAATTTTATCTAATTGTCTACGCTATCTACAATTCAGGCAATACAAAACTTTATCTAATTTTAATAATAAGCAATTCGGCAAAACGAAAACTTCCTAATTATTTACCAATAACAATTTAATTCACGCCATTAATAATACGATATATATTCTAATTATCTACAATTAGTAAACTAAGCCATTCAACAGTAATATCTAATTCTAATTTTCTCGTAGGTAATCGCCGTTCCGTTACTGCTATTCATGCGTTTATGGTGCTGGATCAGAGTAACTGCTCTCATCTTCATAAACTACGTGATGATGATTTATGCCACGGCCTTGGTTTTAAGTTGTGAATCCTTTTTTTGTGTTGGGGATCTGGAAGGGGAATTTCTCCGCAGAAATCATTCGTGGATAGGCAAGTTTTTTTTTCTTAATTTCTAGTTGATCTTTCTTAATTTCAGCAGCATCCGTGACTAGAAAAAAAATACATAACAGAGGTCGAATTCATGCACCAAGCCTGCAAATCAGATGAATTTGTCACTAATTTGCCATAATCAACTGCATTGATTCGCACAAATACACGCCCAGCAATGGCAAATACCGCAGATAATTTTTTTTGCTGCTTCAAGCGTAGAGCATTACGAAACAATATGTAATTACACTTTGTTAATGATTCATGCACATAAAAACGTGCAGACGAATCAATGCCAGCATCCGTTAGGGTTAGCGGCTTAGCCTTGGACTTGATGAAATTACCAACAGCCCGCAAACTTTTTTTGGAGTAATGTAATAAATCTTACAATGATGGAACGATCTCCTTTATTGTTCTTCTTTGTTAAGCGGAAGATTTGAATATGATTGAACTGGTCCAGCTGCAGCTTCCTACATAAACCATGGAAGAATGCATGTAGATTTTCACCATCCTTTTCGGGAATTCCATTTATTATAATGTCATTCTCAATTATTTTCCTTTCCAGACTTTCAACTCGATTATCAGTGCATACATTAATTTGCTGCTGAATAAGATTGTGACAATTAATAGATTCTTTAAGCGAAGCAAATTTCGCCTGCAGTTGACTAAACTGATTTTTCAGTACCGTTAATTCCGATATCGCATTGGAGAATTATGTTGAGTAGAAACATTTTTTACACTGTTAGAATTGTTGTCACTGTTAGCATCCTGAGAAGTAGTACATAGCATCATCGGAAATTTTCGAAACAACAGCAGCACTGGATTGGATGTTGATGGTATTCTACCCACCTTATTTCCTCTTTTTCCTCTTCCACTCATAATGAAAAGGCAGCTTAAACACAAAGTACAAAGAACCGCAAGCAGCAACAGATGTCACACAATTAGATAATTAGGCAAAATATATTGAGCACAAAAAAAATATAGACTGGCGCACAGAGGTCTTCACTTATTCATAGTTAGAGACTGACTTCTCTAGGGATCCTTAGCCTAGCATACTGACAGTGGCACCACTATCAAGTAACCCAGTCTCAGTTCGCCCGAGAAGTCTTACTTCGGCATACGGTCGAATGTCGTCTGGCATCGACACGGAAATATGTGCCAATTTTTGTCTTTCCTGTTTCATTCGTCGACAGTATTCCCGCCAACGAATGGTCGATCGTTTCTTTCTTGGTCTAAGGTAGTAGTTACGCTATGCTGGTTCTGGGACACTTTTTCCATACAAAAATTGCAAGGTAGATTCCAACTATTTTGGTGGCTCTGGACTGGGGCTCTGGGCCACTGAGGGGGATTCCGTCTAGTAGTATACGTCACAGGGCCTGCCTGGGGGAATTCCTTTCCTACCGTATGGCTGACCAGGAGATGACGCCAACTTTTTGTTTGATCTGGTCTTGGAGGCTACAATTTGACCTTTGACCTTTCCTGTGTCTGGATGCTGGAGGTTGGCTGAGAGCTTTAGTGACAATATCTGATACTATGACTAGGATTGTCTGGGGTATGTTGGACTGGGCTACGTTACCTGTACCAGGCTTGGGTAAAATGTGTGCGGCTTATTTGTATTGAGTAATGATATGTGTTTCGCAGAGAAATAAAACTTTTGTTTGCTTAACTGGGTTGCTTTATTAAAAAACTGAAACTAGTTTAACAAAATTGCTTGACAAGTAATTTCATTGGATTGCTTGGATTAAAAAAAGTACAAATGTATACAAGTAATGAAACTAATTAAAATACAAAGGCGACTATATATGTAGGTAATTATACTGACGTCACTTTGGTACATCACCGCCCGCCTCGTCCTTACGACGAAGTTCCGCCCGCCGTGAAGTCTTTAGATATTAAACTGAATCGTGGCTGGGTAAAGGACAGATCTTAGTAATTGGACGTTTGATGATGGTATCTTTGCATTTGATAGATACTACACGTACTAATCCATCGATTCCAGGATGAGTCTGTACGATTCTTCCAAGAGCCCACTGAGATGGTGGGAGGTTGTTGTCACGGAGAAGGACTATACTGCCAATCTCAACATTAGGCGTTGTCGTGGTCCATTTAGTGCGAACTTGAAGATTGTTTAAATATTCCAGCGACCACCTTTTCCAAAAGTTCTCATACATTTGTTGAATCATTTGCCACCTGGCCAAGCGATTCATACTGATTCCTTGTGTACTCTGTTCGGGAAGTGTTAACGGTGCTGATCCCATCAAAAAATGTCCAGGCGTTAATGCTTCTTCATCTTTAGGGTCTGAGCTGATTGGACAGAGTGGCCGGGAATTAAGGCAGGCTTCTATTTGGGTGAGAAGAGTGTACATTTCCTCAAAAGTAAGCGTAGCACTGCCAATCACTCTTTTGAGATGATGTTTTGCCGCCTTGACACCTGCTTCCCAGAGTCCACCGAAATTTGGTGCATTAGGCGGAATGAAAATCCAGGTTGTCCTTTGAAAGGCTAGGAGTGACAGGAGTTCCTCTGGCAGCTGAGCTTTTAGAAGAAATAAAGATTTTTGCAGCTCTCGATCGGCGCCGACAAAGTTTTTTGCATTGTCACTATATACCTTATTGCAAAATCCTCTTCTAGCTGTAAAGCGTTTATAGGCTGCTAGAAATGCTGATGTAGTTTGGTCCGACACTAATTCGATATGTATCGCTTTTGTCGCCAGGCAAACAAAAATTGCTATATAAGCTTTGTGCGCGGTTCTGCCTCTTCCAGGTCCGTAACGAATGAGGATAGGACCAGCGTAGTCAATTCCAGTGTTCAAGAAAGGCCTTGTTGCTGTAACGCGATCACTTGGAAGGATACCCATTAGTTGTGTACGTGCCGACACTCTCTGTCGGAAACAAATAAGGCATCGCTGAATATATCGGCGTACTTTATCCCTACACGACAGAATCCAAAATCGTTGACGAATTGTGTTCAAGGTAAGTCCAATTCCTCCATGCAAAGTATTCTTGTGAGTCTCGCTTATGATTAAGTCACTAAGCCGGCAATTTTTTGAGAGAATAAATGGATGCTTAGCATCTGCGGTCAAATTAGAATTTTGTAGTCGTCCTCCTACCCTTATTGTCTTGGTGGAGTGATCGAAAAAGGGTGACAGTCGTATGAGTCGACTTGTAGATTTAACGGAGTTTCCACTTGATAGTCGGTGGTATTCTGATGGGTAGCTCGCTTGTTGAGTGTCTCGAATACAAAATATAAGTGCGTCCTCTAGCTCAGAAGCAGTTAGAGATCCCAAATTCCGGTCTGATGACTTTTTTCTCGTATTGCATATGAAGCGATTAAAGTATGCTGTAATTCGCATCAGACGACGAAGACATGAAACTCTATCGATCAATGCCCATGATATTGGTACTTCAACTGCTGCACTAACAGAAACATTCGATGACCTTTCTTCTAAGTCAGTTTTCTCAATTGAACATAAAGGCTTTGAGTCTGGCCAATATATCGAAGGAAGTTTAAGAAAGCCTGGACCTTGCCACCAAAGGTCGTGCTTGATTAAATCCGATGGTGATAAGCCCCGAGAGGCACAGTCTGCAGGGTTGCATGAACCTGGAATATGACGCCAATGCGCTGAAGGAAGCAGTTCTTGTATTTGACTGCACCTGTTTGCAATAAATGTTTTCCATTTCGAAGGGTGAGATTTTAACCAAGTAATAACAATTTGAGCATCGCTCCAGCAATGTACTGGTATATCGGAAAATTTTAATGACGTCTGCAGATTCTTGACTAATCGAGCCATCAGGTGTGCTCCACATAGTTCTAGGCGTGGAATGGACAATTGTTTGATTGGTGCCAGTTTAGTTTTCGAGCACAGAAAGAACATTTGAATATTTGCATAGTCATGACAGACTCGTAGATATGCAACTGCGGCATAGGCCTTTTCAGATGCATCGGAAAAGGCATGAATCTCGTAGCTGAGGTTATTTGAATTGCAGCCAATCCATCTCGGAACCGTGATGTTTTCAAGACGAGGCAGCTCCTCACGAAGTAGAAGCCAATCCCTTGCTATCTGATCGGGAACCGGTGTATCCCACTCTAGACTTTTTTCGAACCAGAGTTCTTGGAACTTACACTTTGCTTGCAAAATAGATGGTGATAAGAATCCGAGTGGATCATATAGTTTTGCTACGTCCGATAAAATGTTTCTCTTGGTTACAGTAGTGGGTGGATCCTGTAGACACACTTGAAACTTAAAACAATCTTCAGTATGATCCCATAGCATTCCAAGAGTTTTGATTGTAGTGTCATTTGATAAATCTACCGACGAGCATGATTGAAAGTTAACCGCTTGTAGGAGTGAGGAACAATTCGATGACCACTTGTGGAGTTCAAATCCTCCAGATTTGAGGATATTGATTAGTTGGTTTTGTAACTGAAGCGCTGATGTAACATTTTCAGCTCCAGAAAGGACGTCATCCACATAGAAATCAGAGCGAAGAACTTCAGATCCTAATGGAAATCGCTGTTTCTCGTCTTCTGACAGTTGTAGCAGTGTACGTATGGCAAGATACGGTGCTGATGATGTGCCGTACGTAACAGTACATAGCCGAAAATCTTGAAGAGGATCCAGACTGGATTTGCGCCACACAATGCGCTGAAGATTTGTATCTTGATCATGGACTCGGATTTGTCGATACATCATTTTGATATCTGCTGAAAATACAATCGGATGTTTTCTCCAGCGAAGAATCACTGATCGGAGGTCGTTTTGAAGTGTTGGTCCGACAGCTAGGTATTCATTCAGGCAAGGACCCCCTCTAGATTTCCGAGACCCATTAAAAACAACTCTCAGTTTTGTGCTTACAGAATTTTCACGCAAAACTCCGTGATGTGGAAAGTAAAATAGCAACTTGTGGTCATCATTACGACTGGTAGCGCGAGCAAGTTCCATGTGGTTCAGTGTATGATACTCTTCCATGAATTCCACATATCTAGATTGCAGTACAGGATCTAGAAGAAAACGTTTTTCTATTGACATGAGGCAATTTACAGCGTTGGATCTCGAGTCACCAAAAGTTAGCGGTCGTCTGAATTGTGATTTGATGGGAAGGCATACAATATAACGCCCGTTGCTATCTCGCTTTGTTGTTTCTTGATAAAACTGTTCACAATGCTGATCTTCCTCGGAAAGTGGCATTGGAGAGGCTGCTATTTCTTCAATCTCCCAAAATTTCCGTATCAGATGATCTAGCTCTAATAGATCTGGCAAAGTAGTAGAAGTGTGAACGTTGATATGGGATGAAGTATTTGATACCTTGGCACCAGCAGGTCCTGACAGTATCCAACCCAGGGCAGTGTTCTGAGCTGTAGGTAAGCCATGACGAAGACCATCTCTAAGTAGAGCATAGTAAATGTCTGCACCGATGATTAATTCGATACTGGAAGGTTTTGCAAAATCGGGGTCTGCAAGTGCTAATCCTTTAAGATGTGGAAAACTGGAAATATGGAGCTTGTGAGGTGTCGCAAATCGAGTTAGTTTTGGTAAAACTAACGCGTTGCTGTCCAAATGAAAGTCTTGATCAATTTGAGATTGAATCCGGACTGTTACCATGGATTCCACGAGTGCAGCGTCACATCCACCAATTCCAGAGATAGGAATATTAACTTTCGTTCTCTTTAGTCGAAGACAGTTTGCGGCAGATGCTGCGATAAAAGTTCGTTGAGCACCTTGATCAAGTAAAGCTGTTACATGAAGACTCCTTCCTTCTGGGGATTTCAAAATAACCTTTGCTGTAGCCAGTAAGATAGTATTGCTCATATTCACACTTAAGGCTGCCGCTGATAAGGACCTCACAGCGACGTTAGTAGAAATAGGAGTTATAGCTGAAGAGTAAGCTTTTGTTTCAGGAAATGTGTCCTGAGATAAGTGAAGCATCGAGTGATGCGATTGCTGACAAAGTTTGCAGCGATTGGTTGAAGGACAGTTAGCTGCTATGTGTTCCGTCTTGAGACAGTTAAAGCAAAGATGTTCTTTAGACACGAAGTTTCTTCTTTCGATAGTAGTTTTCTGTTTAAAGGATGGACAGAATAAAAGAATGTGCTTTCCGTTGCAATTTGGACATTTTGAGGGCCATGAAGTTACATATGCTCGAACAACAGGAACTTTCGATTGAATATTGGAGGCAGAAGAGCTTCTATGATCCTCCTTTCGCTTCATATTCGGTAGTCCGACAGCTTCCAAAGTGTGGATTCGGTTTTGAAGAAAGCGACTAAATATTTCAAAAGTAGACGGCTCTGTGCTTGAACTAATTGAACTTTCCCAGTCTTTTCGCGTGATGGAATCGAGTTTTTGTGCTGTGATAAAGATTAGCCAGTCATCCCAGCAGTTGACAGGACGATTCAAGCACTCTAAAGCTTTGACTGCTTCAGTAGTTCCATCATATAATCTTTTGAGTTCATCTGCTGATTCTGTCTTCATGGCGGCTAACGATGAAAGCATTTTAAGATACGATGAAACAAGAATGCGCGTATTTTGATAACGGTCGCAAAGGATTTTCCACGCAGAAGAATAGTTTGCATCCGTAATTGCTGTATTGCGTAGCAGTTGTTCCGCTTGACCATGAAGACTGGTCTTTAAATAGTACAGCTTTTGTGACCCTGTTAGATCACCTCGGCAATCAATAAGGCTTTTAAAGAGGTCATGAAATGCAGACCATTCACGAAAATCTCCACCAAAACTCGTTAAATTAATTTTTGGAAGAGAATTAGCTATAGACGGGACCGGAGGGATATTTGCTTGAGCTGAACTTGAGAATGCCGTGTTATATGAAGATATAGGTTGAAGGTCACGTAAGGTTTCTTTCAGCAATCCAAGGTTTTCACAATAAAGTAACTCAACCAGGTCAAAAGTTTCATTACGAAAATAATCCTCTTCAAGATCTTTAGACGTGGCTACGTCCACCATTCTGTCATGGTTAGTTCGGAATTTTTCCCAATACTCCTTTAATAGGTCAATCCGAGTTTGAATATAGCTTTCTGTTAAGTTTGCCTTACCAGCTTTTTGTGTGTTAATCACAAAATTACCGATGTGCTTTTTTAAAGTTAACTGCGCTGTAATTTGCTTCACCTCCATGTTGAACTAAAAGATGTATCGGTAGTACGATTAATCCACAATGAATATTATAATTTGTTCTTATGCACCACGAGATTCAAGTTTCGTCCCGGGTTTTCGGTACCAAATTGTTTCGCAGAGAAATAAAACTTTTGTTTGCTTAACTGGGTTGCTTTATTAAAAAACTGAAACTAGTTTAACAAAATTGCTTGACAAGTAATTTCATTGGATTGCTTGGATTAAAAAAAGTACAAATGTATACAAGTAATGAAACTAATTAAAATACAAAGGCGACTATATATGTAGGTAATTATACTGACGTCACTTTGGTACAATATGAAATACCCTAAGCGAATTTATATCGGGGCTATATACTTGTCAGCTTGAGTTTGGTGTTAGTTGTTTACTTTAGTATGAGTGCCTGTGGTATATTGGGCTGGGCTAAGGAAACATTACCCAAGGCGAGGGTGGATATGTGCAGCTGTGTATTTATGTGGATAAGAAATGTTGTGAAATTCCCTAAGTGAATTAGCGTAATTAGTATTATTAATAATTCAAGTTAACTCTCGAATATTTTTGTTCATGCCAATAGATGCTAGAAGGTGTCAGTTGAGATCTTAGTCCTGGAGGTTGACAAAATTTTCATCAGAAATCCTCCACGGGCTATGGGTTTCGAAATATTAGCGATCTTATCTTTGCAGGTATAATTAATAGCAGTAATAATTCAAGTTAACCCTAGGATATTTTTGTTTATGCCAATAGTATTAGTACTAGGAGGGTAAAATTTTCATCAGAAATCCTCTACGGGTGTTTTGTAATGTAGCTGCAATCGATAACTACAGCTATATTACGGCATTTATGTGGACAGTGTAGCGGTATGGAAAAAAGTTATGCGTGCTTATGTTTAATGCTGTGTTTAATCAATAATTCTATGTGTGAAACACTCCAATTCATAAATTCACTACAAATTAATATTTTCACTAATTTATTATTAATTGTTCGATTGCATATGTAGTCATTATGCCGTATTTTGGCATATATTTGACTAAATGCAATTTGTAGCCCTTTCTAATTTTATGCGTTATACACTTATTCACTTTGCGCTTATTTTAACTTACTTAACTAATTTGTTTCTATGCATGTATCATTAAAATGCCGAAAGCTGGCATGTATTTAATTTTTATGCAAGAAACTTAAATCTACGTACTAATTTAACACAATACTTATCTGTAGAATACAATAACCCAAAAACTTCCTGTCCTCTGCCAACACCCACTGCACACAAAGTTCAAGTATGTAAAAATGTTGTACCTTTAATATGGCACGTTTATTTTTATGCTTCTTTGCTGAAAAAATGAAAAAAACTATTTGCTGTTCTGTAGGATATGATGTCTTAGATGAGTAGTGGAAGTTATAATTGAATATTTCTTTTGCTAAAAAAAAAAACAACAACAACTATAACGTAAGTTGTGGATTAAAAATCTTTTATAAACAAGAGAGAACATGCTATGATATTCGATATCTGAAAATAGATCACGGCTGCTTGGGATGGTAAGAAACATGAAGTAATAGAAATTAAAGCCTTATCAGAAAATTTTCGATGTAGGTGTTTGTATGTGTATGTATTGAAAATTCTTAGGTTATATGAAAAATTGTTTTTTTAATTTCAATAAAATTTCTTTTTTGGGCAGGTTAAATTTAAAGTTTTGATTACCTATGATATCAATGTGAGGTGATACTAATATAGTATGATAGGTTGACTTAGATGAGTAGTGAAAATTGTATTGGTATAGTAAAAGACTTTTCATCAAATTTTTGGTGATAAGGTGTAATGGCATGACCAGTGTTGCAACACGAAATCTTTCTAGAGTACCTTGTTAGCCTAGCCTGAAAGTGATTGAGCAGCCACATCTGAAAAATTGCATATTATCATTAGCTTGAGAGTGGGTTAATTAAAAGCATTAACGAGCTATGATATTAATGTAGGATGATATGCCGACTTAGATGAGTAATATAAATTATCGGTGACCAGGTGAAATGAGCTTGAAATATAATATAACTTCTTGCGTAGTTAAACAAATACATTCGAATAAAATAAACAAATTGATTTATGTTTTTTTTGTGTCTAGGGCTGGTGAGCATAGGAAGCTGGCAGAGTTATTAACCATGATATCATAGTTCACATGAAGCTGATAAGAATATGATAATTTTATCTTCATACTATCAGATTGAGCACATATTTTCTAACCATTACGTTGAGCGTGGCTTAAATTAAAAGTTTTGATGAAAGAAGGTGGTATTATGATATTAATGTAGTATGATATGTTGTCTTAGATGAGTAGTGGAAGTTATCAGCAATATCGCTTCATATTTATCTCTCTAAAGCATCATCCGAATGGTGTTGTATGAACGAAGAAAAAACCGATAATTCTTCAAGCCTATAGTGAAGACCGCGGTGCATGTTGAGCGTGGGTACTGTAAGTTGTGTATATATTAATTGTGGTGTATATTAATATAGTAGGATATGAAAGCTTTAGTGAAGAGCGTGGAAGAGGATAGTATTATGTGCTTACCTTTAAATCTTAAGTTAGGTTGAGAGTGGGTTAAATTAAAAGCATTGATGATAGAAGATAGTGCTATGATATTAAGTAATGGAAATTGTATGGGAGCAGTAAAAGAATAATTTTTGGCTGTCAGGTGTAATGGCATGACTTAGCAGGTAATTTGATATTACCTTTTGCCAAGATCGTGGCGGTTGAGATTGGGTTAAGCTTAGTGGTGCTCGATGTTTATTTTATGGGTGGTGGGTGTGCATAATACAGTAGAAAGCTTTAGTGAATACCATACTTTTCAACCAGCTGACTCTGTCAAAACATCTGTGTCGCTCTAACATAAATCTGTGTTCATATTTTAGGCGGGCATGATAGCTTGAAATTATCTTATGGATGGCTAGATAAGAACTTGTTAATTTCATCTTGTGGTGAGCATATGAAGGTAGCAGGGTTTTTTTATAAATCAAGCAGTTACGCTGTTATGAGATTTGATTGATATCTATATCTAAAAAATAGTTCACATGAAGATGATAAGAATATGATATTTTTATCTTCATACTATTGGGGCAGGTGCATTGTTTACTTAACATTAAGTTGAGAGTGGGTCAAATTAAAAGCTTTGATAGAAGAACGCTGTGTTATAATATTAATGTGGTATGATATGTTGTCTGAGGTGAGTAGTGGAAGTTGTATGGGAGCTATGAATAAGCAGTAAAATCCTAATCAGCAATCTCGCTGGATATTTGATAATTCTCCAAGTTCATAGTGATGCTCGTGGTGGGGGGTTGAGAGTAGGTACTGTAAGCTATGTATTACGTTAAAAGCTTTGATGGATGGTATTTGGTATTTATCTCCTCGAAATAGTGTTGTATGAGTATCAGAAAGGTCGAAAAAACGTTGATAATGCTTCAAGTTCAATAGTGTAGACCCCGATGTTGAGATAGATGTAGGATATGGAAGTATTATTTATTCATCTTTAAATCTTACCAAGTCTGAAAAATTACATAATATGATTAAGAAAGCTTCATGATATATATCAAAAGTGATACCAATGGATTACATAAGGAAAGTAGGTTCACTTCATCTGCAAACAACAAATATGGCTGAAAGCGACACACGGTGTGAGCAATAATCACTCTTGCTTCAATTATCACTATTAAGCGATGTGTGCCGCAGAAAATATATTAAGTCTAGCCTAGTCTAAAATATGTATTGTAAATAAAAATTGTATCATGGTTATAATGCCATTTATTGAAATAATTTGTTTTAATTGTATTATAGCTTAAGTCTAAAGTCTTTTTTCTTTAGTTCAGCAAGGCCAAGATTTCATAGATATAGATTGATCCTTATAATGAATATTCCTTATGCCTTTACACCAATGTGGCGATAAAAGGTTCGTGGTGCACAACTTTCACCGTCTTTACTTTTTGGGATCTTTGTTGAAATATCCTGATTTTTCGACCTGTTTGTAGGGGACAGTCGACTCGTTTTTGGATGAAAGACTTTCTTCTTTATTTCTGGAAAGCATCGATTTCATAGATGTAGACTGAGCCTTATATGAATATTCTTTACTCCTTTCATCCGTAGGCTTTAGAAGGTTTGTAGTGTCCTTAGAGCTCATGTTGAAATTATTGCGAATTAGCTTGCCAAGAAACAGTGATCTGTTTGGGTAAAGAGCAAAATATCAATTGAAAAACAAGTTATGAAACTGCTATTTATATGTATTTGGCACATTGTCTTGACCTCTGACGTCACCTTAACCTTTGAAACCGAAAGTGTTTGCTCTTGGGTTCACTTGGATGATGAGTAGTGCAAGTTGTATGGGAGATTATAATTAGCTGTGAGTAAACTGTAAAGAAGAAGATTTCTGGTAACAGTATGTTCCATACATAATCTTACAGGTGGAAGAAAATTTTATAAGAATCTGGTAACTTCATTTCCTTATAAACCTTATATAAATTCATATGTGACCAAACCGAGCTATAGATTTTTGTTCTAGATGAATGCACATTATATAATATCTGAAAATAGATAGCAGCAAAATGAAAGGCTATAAGAATTTGGTTGCAGTATATTCTATACAAAATCTATTAACCATAAGAAAATTTTATAAGAATCTGGTACCATGTTCAATTCACAATTTAAAAAGTAGAAGAAAATTGTATAAGAATCTGGAAATAGTATGTTCCATACAAAATCTAACAAGCGAAAAAAAATTTTATAAGAATCTGGTAAGAATCCGGTAACAGTATGTTCCATACAAAATCTAACAGGCAGAAGAAAATTTTATTAGAATCTTGTAATAGTATGTTCCAAAGAAAAATCCAAGATTTTTTGCATTTCCTGATGTGTAAGCCTTATATAAATCCATGTGTTCTATATAAAAAATCGGTATATAAATATCTGTTAAAAAATTAGTTAGGGTATATAGTGATTTTAAAAAATTCATATCTCCAAAACGGTGCCGAGAACCAAAATCCAAAATCTACTAGGTAGCAGACAATTTTATAAGAATCTGGTATGTTCTATACAAAATCTAAAAGGGGAAGGGAAAATTGCACGAGAGCTTGGTTAGTGGTTAGTGTATTCCCGAATGCTGAACTGTTAAGATGGATATTCAGGAGTTTTTAGGAGAATATAATAACATTTTACTCGATGAGCATAAGAAACTAATTCAAGAATGCTATAACTTTTTAAAATTATATGAAAATATTGAAAAAGTCGAGTCAAAATCTGGTGAACACTATATAAGCTGCCCTTGGTCAAGAGATGATTCAACGGATGGACCAGATATATGTGAATGTTGTGGTGTTGCTAGATGCCTAAAACAAGTTGTGAAGCTATATAAATGCTAGCAAGCATTGACAAAAAGTAATTATGAGGCATGCCTTAAAAAGTGCGATTTAACTTAGCACTAGAAATTCCCATTTTGTATACTTGGAGAGCTCATAAAGGATCATGTAAACTTACACTGTATGCAGATGTTGATTTCAACAACAGATTCATCAAACACAAGAAATTTTGATTACATACAGCTCTGTACCATAAGATTATAAGAATTAATACTTTTTAATTTTTAATAAATGATATTTTATATATGGCCTTCTTTTTATTCAATTTCCCATACTCCGGATCTCCCGATTAATGTTTGACCACTACAACGGGTGGTGGTGGTGGTGGGTGCTGGTGGGGGTGGGTGTTGGTGGGGGTGGTGGTGGTGGGGGTGGTGGTGGTGGGGGTGGTGGTGGGTGGTGGTGGTGGTGGTGGGGGTGGTGGTATTGGTTGCAGTGGTGGGTGACTGATCTTGGATGGCGCTTGAAACGAATATTTGACGCGTGGCATCAATTTGACGCTGACTAATCTAGGGTCTACCCTTCTGTGGATGAGCTGAAAAAGCTGTTTTATAAGCTGTTCAGCTGTTACCAGACCTGTTTTAAAAGCTGTTAAGCTGTTATCAGAGCTGTTTTAAAAGCTGTTATCAGACCTGTTTGAAAAGCTGTTAAGCTGTTATCAAAGCTGTTCGAAAAGCTGTTAAGCTGTTATCAGAGCTGTTTTAAAAGCTGTTAAGCTGTTATCAAACCTGTTTTATAAGCTGTTAAGCTGTTATCAGACCTGTTTTAAAAGCTGTTAAGCTGTTATCAGAGCTGATTGAAAAGCTGTTAAGCTGTTATCAGAGCTGTTTGAAAAGCTGTTAAGCTGTTATCTGACCTCACTTCCGGCTGGTATCATAGGTAAAGGTGACGTCAGAGGTCAGCGTCACATTGAAACCACCGAGGCCACGCGTCAAATATCCGTTTCAAGCGCCATCCAAGACCAGGCACCCACCACCGCAACCAATACCACCGCCACCACCACCACCCACAACCACCACCCCCACCACCACCCACCCCCACCACCACCACCAGCACCCGTTGTAGTGGTCAAACATTATTCTGGAGTTCCGGACTTAGTATGGGAAATTGAATAAAAAGAAGGCCATATATAAAATATCATTTATTAAAAATTAAAAAGTATTAATTCTTATAATCTTATGGTACAGAGCTGGATATAATCAAAATTTCCTGTGTTTGATGAACCTGTTGTTGAAATCAACATCTGCATACAGTGTAAGTTTACATGATCCTTTATGAGCTCTCCAAGTATACAAAATGGGAATTTCTAGTGCTAAGTTAAATCGCACTTTTTAAGGCATGCCTCATAATTACTTTTTGTCAATGCTTGCTAGAATTTATATAGCTTCACAACTTGTTTTAGGCATCTAGCAACACCACAACATTCACATATATCTGGTCCATCCGTTGAATCATCTCTTGACCAAGGGCAGCTTATATAGTGTTCACCAGATTTTGACTCGACTTTTTCAATATTTTCATATAATTTTAAAAAGTTATAGCATTCTTGAATTAGTTTCTTATGCTCATCGAGTAAAATGTTATTATATTCTCCTAAAAACTCCTGAATATCCATCTTAACAGTTCAGCATTCGGGAATACACTAACCACTAACCAAACTCTCGTGCAATTTTCCCTTCCCCTTTTAGATTTTGTATAGAACATACCAGATTCTTATAAAATTGTCTGCTACCTAGTAGATTTTGGATTTTGGTTCTCGGCACCGTTTTGGAGATATGAATTTTTTAAAATCACTATATACCCTAACTAATTTTTTAACAGATATTTATATACCGATTTTTTATATAGAACACATGGATTTATATAAGGCTTACACATCAGGAAATGCAAAAAATCTTGGATTTTTCTTTGGAACATACTATTACAAGATTCTAATAAAATTTTCTTCTGCCTGTTAGATTTTGTATGGAACATACTGTTACCGGATTCTTACCAGATTCTTATAAAATTTTTTTTCGCTTGTTAGATTTTGTATGGAACATACTATTTCCAGATTCTTATACAATTTTCTTCTACTTTTTAAATTGTGAATTGAACATGGTACCAGATTCTTATAAAATTTTCTTATGGTTAATAGATTTTGTATAGAATATACTGCAACCAAATTCTTATAGCCTTTCATTTTGCTGCTATCTATTTTCAGATATTATATAATGTGCATTCATCTAGAACAAAAATCTATAGCTCGGTTTGGTCACATATGAATTTATATAAGGTTTATAAGGAAATGAAGTTACCAGATTCTTATAAAATTTTCTTCCACCTGTAAGATTATGTATGGAACATACTGTTACCAGAAATCTTCTTCTTTACAGTTTACTCACAGCTAATTATAATCTCCCATACAACTTGCACTACTCATCATCCAAGTGAACCCAAGAGCAAACACTTTCGGTTTCAAAGGTTAAGGTGACGTCAGAGGTCAAGATAATGTGCCAAATATATATAAATAGTAGTTTCATAACTTGTTTTTCAATTGATATTTTGCTCTTTACCCAAACAGATCACTGTTTCTTGGCAAGCTAATTCGCAATAATTTCAACATGAACTCTAAGGACACTACAAACCTTCTAAAGCCTACGGATGAAAGGAGTAAAGAATATTCATATAAGGCTCAGTCTACATCTATGAAATCGATGCTTTCCAGAAATAAAGAAGAAAGTCTTTCATCCAAAAACGAGTCGACTGTCCCCTACCAACAGGTCGAAAAATCAGGATATTCCAACAAAGATCCCAAAAAGTAAAGATGGAGAGATGTTATTTGTGACAGTGGTACACCACGAACCTTTTATCGCCACATTGGTGTAAAGGCATAAGGAATATTCATTGTAAGGATCAATCTATATCTATGAAATCTTGGCCTTGCTGAACTAAAGAAAAAAGACTTTAGACTTAAGCTATAATACAATTAAAACAAATTATTTCAATAAATGGCATTATAACCATGATACAATTTTTATTTACAATACATATTTTAGACTAGGCTAGACTTAATATATTTTCTGCGGCACACATCGCTTAATAGTGATAATTGAAGCAAGAGTGATTATTGCTCACACCGTGTGTCGCTTTCAGCCATATTTGTTGTTTGCAGATGAAGTGAACCTACTTTCCTTATGTAATCCATTGGTATCACTTTTGATATATATCATGAAGCTTTCTTAATCATATTATGTAATTTTTCAGACTTGGTAAGATTTAAAGATGAATAAATAATACTTCCATATCCTACTAGAATTATATCATTCCAAATACCCACTCTCAACATCGGGGTCTACACTATTGAACTTGAAGCATTATCAACGTTTTTTCGACCTTTCTGATACTCATACAACACTATTTCGAGGAGATAAATACCAAATACCATCCATCAAAGCTTTTAACGTAATACATAGCTTACAGTACCTACTCTCAACCCCCCACCACGAGCATCACTATGAACTTGGAGAATTATCAAATATCCAGCGAGATTGCTGATTAGGATTTTACTGCTTATTCATAGCTCCCATACAACTTCCACTACTCACCTCAGACAACATATCATACCACATTAATATTATAACACAGCGTTCTTCTATCAAAGGTTTTAATTTGACCCACTCTCAACTTAATGTTAAGTAAACAATGCACCTGCCCCAATAGTATGAAGATAAAAATATCATATTCTTATCATCTTCATGTGAACTATTTTTTAGATATAGATATCAATCAAATCTCATAACAGCGTAACTGCTTGATTTATAAAAAAACCCTGCTACCTTCATATGCTCACCACAAGATGAAATTAACAAGTTCTTATCTAGCCATCCATAAGATAATTTCAAGCTATCATGCCCGCCTAAAATATGAACACAGATTTATGTTAGAGCGACACAGATGTTTTGACAGAGTCAGCTGGTTGAAAAGTATGGTATTCACTAAAGCTTTCTACTGTATTATGCACACCCACCACCCATAAAATAAACATCGAGCACCACTAAGCTTAACCCAATCTCAACCGCCACGATCTTGGCAAAAGGTAATATCAAATTACCTGCTAAGTCATGCCATTACACCTGACAGCCAAAAATTATTCTTTTACTGCTCCCATACAATTTCCATTACTTAATATCATAGCACTATCTTCTATCATCAATGCTTTTAATTTAACCCACTCTCAACCTAACTTAAGATTTAAAGGTGAGCACATAATACTATCCTCTTCCACGCTCTTCACTAAAGCTTTCATATCCTACTAGATTAATATACACCACAATTAATATATACACAACTTACAGTACCCACGCTCAACCTGCACCACGGTCTTCACTATAGGCTTGAAGAATTATCAGTTTTTTCTTCGTTCATACAACACCATTCAGATGATGCTTTAGAGAGATAAATATGAAGCGATATTGCTGATAACTTCCACTATTCATCTAAGACAACATATCATACTACATTAATATCATAATACCACCTTCTTTCATCAAAACTTTTAATTTAAGCCACGCTCAACGTAATGGTTAGAAAATATGTGCTCAATCTGATAGTATGAAGATAAAATTATCATATTCTTATAAGCTTCATGTGAACTATGATATCATGGTTAATAACTCTGCCAGCTTCCTATGCTCACCAGCCCTAGACACAAAAAAACAAACATAAATCAATTTGTTTATTTTATTCGAATGTATTTGTTTAACTACGCAAGAAGTTATATTATATTTCAAGCTCATTACACCTGGTCACCGAAAATTTTACTAATTTATATTACTCATCTAAGTCGGCATATCATCCTACATTAATATGATAGCTTTGTTAACGCTTTTAATTAACCCACTCTCAAGCTAATGATAATATGCAATTTTTCAGATGTGGCTGCTCAATCACTTTCAGGCTAGGCTAACAAGGTACTCTAGAAAGATTTCGTGTTGCAACACTGGTCATGCCATTACACCTTATCACCAAAAATTTGATGAAAAGTCTTTTACTATACCCATACAATTTTCACTATTCATCTAAGTCAACCTATCATACTATATTAGTATCACCTCACATTGATATCATAGGTAATCAAAACTTTAAATTTAACCTGCCCAAAAAAGAAATTTTATTGAAATTAAAAAACAATTTTTCATATAACTTAAGAATTTTCAATACATACACATACAAACACCTACATCGAAAATTTTCTGATAATGCTTTAATTTCTATTACTTCATGTTTAACATCCGAAGCAGCCGTGATCTATTTTTAGATTTCGAATATCATAGCATGATCACTCTTGTTTATAAAAGATTTTTAATCCACAACTTATGTTATAGTTGTTGTTGTTTTTTCAGCAAAAGACATTTTCAATTATAACTTCCACTACTCATCTACGACATCACATCCTACATATTAATATCAGTTGTTGTTTTCAACTAAAGAAATTAGGAATCTGTCATAAATCGCTCAATTTGTTTACTTTACTCGGCCGCTGTCCGATTTGTTTACATTATTCGACTGCGAATTTGTTTATTTTACTGTACTGTACGAATTTGTTTATGCAAGGAATCAAATTAGAGGCATTACACCTGAAGAGCAAAATTAAGCATTTTCTAATTTCCATTATATATCTAAGTCAACATATGTACCTACATTCACCCCAACCAGTTCCGCCTGATCTATTTTTAAATTATAGTTACATGGTGCAATCATGTTTATAAAAGGCATCTACAGATTAATATCATCAAATCTTTAATCCACAACTTAGGTTATAGTTGTTGTTGTTTTTTGTTTGTTTTTCAGCTACTAATATTAATTACACCTGAGAAGGTAAGTTCGATGATATCTTGAACCATAGCCCGTAGAGGATTTCTGATGAAAATTTTATCCCCCTAGTACTAATACTATTGGCATAAACAAAAAATATCCTAGGGTTAACTTGAATTATTACTACTATTAATTACACCTGCATAGATAAGATCGCTAATATCTCGAAGCCCATTGCCCGGGGAGGATTTCTGATGAAAATTTTGTCAACCTCCATTACTAAGACCTCCACTGACACCTTCTAGCATCTATTGTCATGGACAAAAATATTCTAGAGTTAACTTGAATTATTAATAATACTATTTACACTAATTCACTTAGGGAATTTCACAACATTTCTTATCCACAGAAATACACAGCTGCACACATCCACCCTCGCCTTGGGTAATGTTTCCTCAGCCCAGCCCAACATACCACAGGCACTCATACTAAAGTAAACAACTAACACCAAACTCAAGCTGACAAGTATATACCCCCGATATAAATTCGCATAAGGTATTTCATATCATTACTCAATACAAATAAGCCGCACACATTTTACCCAAGCCTTGGTACAGGTAACGTAGCCCAGTCCAACATACCCCAGACAATCCTAGTCATAGTATCAGATATTGTCACTAAAGCTCTCAGCCAACCTCCAGCATCCAGACACAGGAAAGGTCAAAGGTCATATTGTAGCCTCCAAGACCAGATCAAACAAAAAGTTGGCGTCATCTCCTGGTCAGCCATACGGTAGGAAAGGAATTCCCCCAGGCATGCCCTGTGACGTATACCACTAGACGGATTCCCCCTCAGTGGCCCAGAACCCGAGTCCAGAGCCACCAAAATAGTTGGAACTACCTTTCACTTTATGTATGGTCTGGTACTGTCACAGTATAATGTTAATTTTCAGTTCAAAAGCGGCCTCAGAACCGCCTCAAAATTGCTCACCGTACCTCCAGATGAAGAAGAAGACGCAAATGAGTTTGAAATTTCCGGACACTTTTTGTATGGAAAAAGTGCGCCACAATCCCCATAGAACAACTACTAATATAATTAGATTTTTTTGTCTTTGGTTCTCCTTTCAGCTTTAGGTACAGGAGGGACAACGTCTGGTTCAGCCCTGAGGTCGTAACCTTTTTTTTGTCTTCCAGCTTTCAATTTCATTAGTCCGTCCGTCCGTCCGAAGTCAATATTTAGTCCGTCCGTCAGTCCGGTGTATATTCGACACAGCTTACTAGCATCTAAAGGACGTGGGTGACAAGAACCACCCCAATCCGACTGTACACTAGCGGGAAAATGCTGTGTCGTCACCCACAGAAGTCCTGGTGATGATTTTTGTGACAAGGTATGCGGGCTGCATGGTCTCCATATTTTCAGGTGGAAGTGAGTGTAAGTATAACTGTCAGCGGGCATACCATTTGCGTTACAAATGGCGCCCAAACGGTTTAGTTTTTTTTTTGGTCTCTTGTCAGGCTTCACTTGGCTAAAGTACAAGTACCATTTCACGTTTAATTTTTGATTTTTCTGGTCGCCCATTTGGGTTACAAATGGCGCCCAAACGGTTTCGTTTTTTTTTTTTGGTCTCTAGTCAGGCTTCACTTGGCTAAAGTGTAAGTACCATTTCACGTTTAATTTTTGATTTTTCTAGTCGCTCATTTGGGTTACAAAAGATTTCGGTTTTCCTTTCTCGTATTATTCAAGATCATTGTCATCCGAGACAACACTTACTTCTTTTCGGCTTTCAATTGACTCCTTTCAATTTCAGTTATTATTCCTTCACGTCCATCGGGAGTGCTGTACCCAGCTATTTTAAATGGAAAAATTCAATTTTTTTCCTCTGAACGCAATGTAGACAAACCCCAGATTTCCTCGAGCTAATAGGAATCAGCCACCACAACCTAGATCCCGACTAAAATGTTGGAATTGTGCCGTGGAGGGTCACACCTACTACGATTGTCCCGTTGGTCCACAACACATTTTTTGCTATGGCTGTGGAACGGCCGGTGTCATTAAAACCCAGTGTAGAGCCTGTGCGACGGAAAACCACAGGCGGAGTCTGAATTTTACTGGGACCCCGCGTATCTGGACTCCGAGTGGGGTCCCCAGACGAACTACCGAAGACGTGGCGACGAATACTGAGCCCGAGAGGCATCGCTAGGCTCTCGGTGTGTCAATGAAAGTTGTCAACCTGTCCAATACAAACCAGACATTCCACCAGCTTTAGTTGAGCAGGAAACCCCAGATACGTCCCACAATAACCCACGCATGTGCCAAACAACATCTCAAGACATCGCAGTACAAGCAGTACTAAACAGTGCAACTGTCTCGGAATTTACAGAAGCCTATAGCTGCAGTTATTCCACCTCCGATGATACAGTGTCCATCGACACCTTTTCCTCCGACTGAGATCCATTTCTGCACGAAACAAGATCGCGGCCCCAGGACGCTTCCCGTTCGAAAACCCAGCGACGCACGCACCGCTATCATAGCCTGCGGAGACACATAAAAGCAGCAGTTGCCGAAGCCATAATCTCAGGTAACGCCGACCCACGGCCAGTCGCTGATGTCTTCATTTGAGGACGAAGCATACGAGGTCTGTTGGATAGTGGAGCTAGCGTTAGTGTGCTCGGTTCTGGAGCGGAGAGTTTCTTGGGAAAGCTTGCAATTCGCTTCCATTCGATGCCCTCAACCATTGTCACTGCAGACGGGCAAGAGCAGCGAGTGCTAGGTCATATCCGGGTCCTAGTGAGGTACGATGATAAAATGCGCCGGATGCGTCTTCATATCGTCCCGACCTTACACCAGCCTTTAGACCTGGGCATTAACTTCTGGCAGACATTCGGCTTAGCCCCCGTGAGGATCAGCGAGCTTTACTCATCCCCAACACCTCCTCCAGTGTGCACTCAACAGCATCAATTGTCCCAAGTTGATGATACCCAATTGCAGACCGTGATCAACTCATTCCCTTCATTCAGTAATCAAGGATTAGGTCGAACAAGGCTTGTTGAGCACGAAATAGAAGTCGGATCTGCTAAACCTTTCAAGCAGGATTTTACTACGCTGTTTCTCCGGTGGTGCAGAAGTCTATGTACGATGAACTCGATCGGATGTTGAGTTTAGGAGTCATAGAGGAAAGCCAGAGTGCCTGGTCCTCCCCAGTAACACTGGTAAGAAAATCAAATGGAAAAGTTGGCTTATGCCTAGCCGCGCGGAAGCTCAATTCCGTTACAGTTCCGGACGTTAAACGTCATATTGTAGCCTCCAAGACCAGATCAAACAAAAAGTTGGTGTCATCTCCTGGTCAGCCATACGGTAGGAAAGGAATTCTCCAGGCATGCCCTGTGACGTATACCACTAGACGGAATCCCCCTCAGTGGCCCAGCACCCGAGTCCAGAGCCACCAAAATAGTGGAATCTACCTTGCACTTTTTGTATGTAAAAAGTGGTCTGGTACTGTCACAGCGGCCTCAGAACCGCCTCAAAATTGCTCACCGTACCTCCAGATGAAGAAGAAGACGCAAATGAGTTTGAAATTTCCGGACACTTTTTGTATGGAAAAAGTGCGCCAGAATCCCCATAGAACAACTACTAATATAATTAGATTTTTTTTGTCTTTGGTTCTCCTTTCAGCTTTAGGTATAGGAGGGACAACGCCTGGTTCAGCCCTGAGGTCGTAACCTTTTTTTTGTCTTCCAGCTTTCAATTTCATTAGTCCGTCCGTCCGTCCGAAGTCAATATTTAGTACGTCCGTCAGTCCGGTATATATTCGACACAGCTTACTAGCATCTAAAGGACGTGGGTGACAAGAACCACCCCAATCCGACTGTACACTACCGGGAAAATGCTGTGTCGTCACCCACAGAAGTCCTGGTGATGATTTTTGTGACAAGGTATGCGGGCTGCATGGTCTCCTTATTCTCAGGTGGAAGTGAGTGTGAGTATAACTGTCAGCGGGCATACCATTTGCGTTACAAATGGCGCCCAAACGGTTTAGTTTTTTTTTTTGGTCTCTTGTCAGGCTTCACTTGGCTAAAGTACAAGTACCATTTCACGTTTAATTTTTGATTTTTCTGGTCGCCCATTTGGGTTACAAATGACGCCCAAACGGTTTCGTGTTTTTTTTTTTGGTCTCTAGTCAAGCTTCACTTGGCTAAAGTGCAAGTACCATTTCACGTTTAATTTGTGATTTTTCTGGTCGCCCATTTGGGTTACAAATGGCGCCCAATCAGTTGTTTTTTTTTTGTCAAGCCTCTCTTGACTAATGTGTGTTTCCAATTTCGATAATTATTTCTGGGCGCTCATTTGTGCTACAAATGGCGCCCAAAAGTTTTCGGTTTTCCTTTCTCGTATTATTCAAGATCATTGTCATCCGAGACAACACTTACTTCTTTTCGGCTTTCAATTGACTCCTTTCAATTTCAGTTATTATTCCTTCACGTCCATCGGGAGTGCTGTACACAGCTATTTTAAATGGAAAAATTCAATTTTTTTCCTCTTCTCTTCTCTTTTCTTCCATTAATGATAAATTGTGATTAATTATTTTTCTCCACTTTCTGTCCAATAAATCCTTCTCTCTGGTCAGGTTCTCACCTGTTTGGTGACAAGCGGGCTTTGTGCGTGAGACGCATCATTTTGAGGCCAAGCTTCGGCTCGCAGTCACTGATCAGCTGACCACTTGATTATGGATCTCGTCAAGTACTCACCCAACAGCCATTCTCCCACCCACAAGTTTGGTGAGCGATGACAGCCACTCTTTCGATTATGTCCTTGTTGGAGTTATGTGGATAGGGTCTGAGTTCGAGTCGAGACAACGTAGCATTTTTTTATATATATAATCATCTTTTTGCTGGATCTCATTTGCTAATTAATACTCTTGTATCGTCATATTCGTAGCAGCCTGTGGCAGTGCACGCCTGTTCGGTGGCTAAGGAGCTTTGTGCGCGAGACGCATCACGTTGAAGTGAAGTTTCGGTTCGCAGTCACTGAACAGCCGTCTACCCAACCACAGGTCCAATAGAACTGCACGCATGTCTGGATTCCACTCACGAGTTGGTGAGCAATATTGGCTACCCCGGTTGATTGTTTCCTTGTGGGAGGGACCAGGATCACCGAGCGTTTCAATATGGACAGACATTTCTCAATTTAAATTCTCTAGTACAGGCAGAACTCCGTCCTACAAGATCATAGTGGAGAAGTAGTGAGAGAGTGAGGAGTTGTGGGCATCAGTCTCCGGACTGATGTTGTCCGCATCTTATTTAAGCTACTGTTATTTATCCTTCTTCGTGTTGCGTGTGTGTTTGAGGTGGACTGCGCGGCTGCGTCACGCCGCCTAAAAATTTTTATTTTTGAATCGATTTATTTCCGTACTTCGGGCTAGGGTTATTAAATAGCCCCGCGAATAAATTCCTAGTTCCGTACAATTTATTTTATTTTCAGCATTCCTTGCGGCAGATTTTTTTTTCTCGTTTCTTCCTAGAATAAGTTTAAGAACTGAAGTTTTTTTTTTGGTGCTTGGCTTTTACACCCAGTACACTTATACTTAGAGGCATAGTTGTTTTGTTGAGTAATAGCTTAGTACAGGGGTAGGCAACGCGGCGCCCGCGGGCGCCATGGTGCCCCCGATTGATTTTTAATGCGCCCTCGCTGGACTAATGTAAATGTATGATAGCCAGAGCGATTTACTTACTCTTGTCAAACGGCGATATACAGCAAGTAGTCAGTTGAGTTTAGGATTGTGCATAGATTTGCAGTTTGCTAACCTTGAGCGTATCTAATAACACGCACGTATTTTTTGTTAGTGTGGGATCGTATTTCGAATAGACCGCGCATAATTCGAAATAATTCTTTTCTTTCAAAACCCTTCATGGATAAATGTAAAAGAAAAAGAACAACATAAAGCAGCAACGATGCCGTCATATAAAATATCGCATTTACAGATGGAGAATTAGTGAAAGAAGCCATGTTAGAAGCTGCTGATTCATTTTTTGAAGAATTTAAAAATAAAAAGGAAATAGTTTCAGCTATAAACACGTTGCAATTATCAGCACGAACTGTTACTAGAAGAATTGAAGTAATTGCGGAGAATTTGGAGGCAGAATTAGCAAATGATATGGAAAATTGTATTTTCTTTTCGCTACAGATGGATGAATCGACAGACGTGACAAATATATCACAATTAGCAATTTGCGTGAAGATGGTATTTTCTGATTTTACAACAAAAGGAGAATTCCTTAAAGTTCTGCCATTAAAGCACCAGAGGAGAAGATATCTTTTCTACTTTTAAAAAGTATATAACAGATGTAAAATTACCTGTACAAAAGTTATCGTCAATTACAACAGACGGGGCACCAGCGATGACTGGTAAGAAAAAAGGATTTATTGCCTTATGTAGACAGGATTCCTTATTCCTGAAATTTATTTCTTATCATTGCCTCATACATCAGGAAATGTTATGCGCAAAAAAAATCGGTTTTCAACACGTATTTACGATAGTAACAAAAATTATTAATTCCAAAAGATCGAGAGCTATGCAACACTGATTGATCCAATTACTTTTATTAGCAGAAGACTTTCAGTTCACAGATCTTCTTTTACATACTGAAGTGAGGTGGCTGAGCATAGGTAAAATACTTGAGCGGTTTATCATGCTTTTGCCACAAATAAAGGAATTTATTGCATCAAGAGGCGAATTTTACGAGCAATTAGAAAATAAGGATTGGCTAATCGACCTCGGATTTCTGACAGATATAACGGCAAAGTTGAATGAATTAAATTTAAAAATACAAGGGAAAAATCAGCATATCTCTAACATGATTAGTGCAGTAAATGCATTCAAATGCAAGTTAGTGTTGTTGAAATCCCATCTATTGAAAAAATCATTATCACATTTCCCAAATATAAAATATACTGTTGAGAGTTTAAAATTGAATAATGAAAATTTTACTGCTACATCATATTTAGAAATTATAGATAAGCTAATAGAAGAGTTTTCTTCTAGATTTGAAGATTTTACAGCATTAGAACCCGTTCTAAGATTTTTCATAAATCCATTCAATGTTACTGAAGATGATGTCTTTGAAATAGTTTCAGTGTATTTCGAGCTTCATAATATCGAAGACCTAGAATTAGAAATAATAAACTTGCAAAGTGATATTATTTTAAAAGCGCATAGTAATGATAAAATGTTTTGGAACTTAATCGATGAAAATAAGTATCTTATTTTAAGGAAATGTGGGCTAAAAATTATTTCATATTGTGCAACAACATACAATTGCGAGTCTTTGTTCTCAAATATGAAATATTTGAAATCTAAATACCGAACAAAGCTTAATGACTCACATTTAGATAATTGTTTAAGGACCGGGAACTCTAAATATATCCCCAAGTATAAGAAATTAGCTGAAAATATGGACACCCAAGTTTCACACTGAATTATATGTATCTATGACACCAACAAAATAAAGTTATAAAAAATTTGTTTTTTTTTAATGCCTATTTATACCTGTTGATTATCTGTAAAATATGCGCCCTCGGTGATTTTCAAATTTAGTATTGCGCCCTTAAGGACAAACAGGTTGCCGACCCCTGGCTTAGTACATATACACATGTCAGCTTTTCTCTCATGAACCGAATCACTAACATATAAACATAGCTTTTGGATTAGCATTGATAGTCGGAGCGGTGTCGCTCAAGTTATTTATTTCTATATTTCCGTTTTTTTTTAATTTGTATATATTTTTTTTTGTTTTTCTTTTTTTTTCTTTTATTATTTTCTTTTATATATAGTTTTTTTTATCCACTGGATTCTGCGTTCAGGATCGCTATACTAACTATATTTGCAGTATTTATCGTCGTTTAGACCGTAATAAGAGTCATAATTTTGTTGGTAAAATTTGAGATAAATTCGCTGGGTCGTCCTTCAGGATTTCCTTTTTAGGTTAAATACGTTTTTTTTCTCTCTTTCTCGGCTTTCCCTGCTGGATTATAATATGTGAATCATTTGCGAAACGTCAGGAATAGTCAGAGTTGGCTACCTCTATCACTAGGTTGCACCATTATAATATCTCCTTATCCAGTTGAAACTAAGTCGAAGCATTACGCCTCCGTTCCGTATATATATGCCTACAATTTTATACGAGGAAAATTCCCCATCGCCGGACGGTTTTATATATATTAGTATTCACCCAATATAAATTGTCTTCCGTGACCTGTGTCCAAAAGTGCACTACGTAATGGATTTTACATACTTGTCATCCGACGAGCTGGAAGTCGAATATTCCGTTCGCGGAATTCCGCCCGCTGCACCAGACGCTCGACAGCAGTTGGTCGAGTTTTACCACGTCGAGCGTGTCGACCTTAGCACGGCTCCAGAAAGGTCACACGCGCATAAAAACCCGAGAGGCGAGTTAACCCACCTCTCTGGCCGCGTTGATGCACTACAAGATGGCTTTTCGTCGGTTGCTTTACTATACGACGAAGATCGTCTGAGGTACCGTACCCAGGTTCTCCATGCACTTGATAGGGCCCGAAGGTTAGAGCATACTTCGCCGATGGTTAGAGCCCAAGCGCAGTCTTATGTTAAAGCACTAGAGGATCTGTTACTAAAAGTCGACACCGTCCCACAAGGCGGGACACTCGATAAGGTGTCCATTGACGACGGTGCTTACAGCTTGCGAGTCCCACCTCTTACTGCCATTGCAGAAAACGGTCAGGGGGCTCCTGGGGCGATCGGAACCTTTCCTAAGCAACCGGGCTCAACAGCTGCAAACATAAGTCGTCTCCTAAGCACTCCGAAAGCTATAACCCGGAGTCCACAATTCGATCCGAACTTGTCATACATCGACAGTCGGGTTCCAGGTAGAATGAGCGGCGTAACTCTAGTCGTTGACACTCACACCACCTCCCGGGCGTTGACTGCTCATCTTCAAGGAACACAGCGAATTCAGTCAATCAATGAAAGATTAGGGCGCATAAGCCCCGGGTTGACCCTAGGCAACACCTCGTTCAGGCAGGCCCCCCCCCCAGAACCTCAGCCACAGTCGGGATCGCACTCGCGAGCACCCACAGCTTTTCCACTACCCATGGATGACGCTCCTACATGGCAGCCATCTTCGGGGAACCGTCATAGTCCATCTCGTAATCCCGTGTTCAGATGGAGAATGTCATTTGATGGCACAACCGAGTTAGATGCAACTGAATTCCCCTTTCGCGTAGAATCATTAGCACGATTATAGCAAGTCTCCACGAGAGATCTCTGCGCAGGCTTCCACTCAGTAGTCACCGGTAAAGTTGCAAACGGGTACTGGCTCTTCTTGCGTAGCAACCACACACATACCTGGTAAGGTTTTCGAGCGCATTCCTAAGAGAATTCAGTAATCATGACAATGACTACGAGATTCGTAAGCTGATTGAAGAAAGGAAGCAAGAAACGGGGGAGTCCTTCAGCGATTTCAGACTTGCCGTTCATACGCTCGTGTCCAAAATGTCCAACCCCATTCCCCCGAAAGAGAGTTAATAGAAATTCTACGTAGGAATATGCCGCCAGCGTTACAGGAAGCCCTGCTATTATATCCTACCGGTAGTGTACTTGATCTGAGAGACTTGTGTAACATGTTCGAAAAACTCTGGTCCCACATATGAGCTCCCCATGGCGCACCTCAACGACGTGTCGTGCACGAGCTATATTCAGATAGCCCTAACTTCATAGATAGCGCCACAACCGACTACCAAGCATGAGTGAACGCAATGTAGACAAACCCCAGGTTTCCTCAAGCTAATAGGAATCAGCCACCACAACCTAGATCCCGACTAAAATGTTGGAATTGTGCCGTGGAGGGTCACACCTACCACGATTGTCCCGTTGGTCCACAACACATTTTTTGCTATGGCTGTGGAACGGCCGGTGTCATTAAAACCCAGTGTAGAGTCTGTCTGTGCGACGGAAAACCACAGGCGGAGTCAGAATTTTACTGGGACCCCGCTTATCTGGACTCCGAGTGGGGTCCTCAGACGAACTACCGAAGACGTGGCGACGAATACTGAGCCCGAGAGGCATCGCTAGGCTCTCGGTGTGTCAATGAAAGTTGTCAACCTGTCCAATACAAACCAGACATTGCACCAGCTTTAGTTGAGCAGGAAACCCCAGATACGTCCCATAATCACCCACGCATGTGCTAAACAACATCTCAAGACATCGCAGTACAAGCAGTACTAAACAGTGTAACTGTCCCGGAATTTTCAGAAGCCTATAGCTGCAGTTGTTCCACCTCCGATGATACGGTGTTCATCGACACCTTTTCTTCCGACTCAGATCCATATCTGCACGAAACAAGATCGCGGCCCCAGGACGCTTCCCGTTCGAAAACCCAGCGACGCACGCACCGCTATCATAGCCTGCGGAGACACATAAAAGCAGCAGTTGCCGAAGCCATAATCTCAGGTAACGCCGACCCACGGTCTGCTGGATAGTGGAGCTAGCGTTAGTGTGCTCGGTTCTGGAGCGCAGAGTTTCTTGGGAAAGCTTGGAATTCGTTTCCATTCGATGCCCTCAACCATTGTCACTGCAGACGGGCAAGAGCAGCGAGTGCTAGGTCATATCCGGGTCCTAGTGAGGTACGGTGATAAAGTGCGCCGGATGCGTCTTCATATCGTCCCGACCTTACAGCAGCCTTTAGACCTGGGCATTGACTTCTGGAAGGCATTCGGCTTAGCCCCCGTGATGATCAGCGAGCTTTACTCATCCCCAACACCTCCTCCAGTGTGCACTCAACAGCATCAATTGTCCCAAGTTGATGATACCCAATTGCAGACCGTGATCAACTCATTCCCTTCATTCAGTAATCAAGGATTAGGTCGAACAAGGCTCGTTGAGCACGAAATAGATGTCGGATCTGCTAAACCTGTCAAGCAGCGTTACTACGCTGTTTCGCCGGCGGTGCAGAAGTCTATGTACGATGAACTCGATCGGATGTTGAGTTTAGGAGTCATAGAGGAAAGCCAGAGTGCCTGTTCCTCCCCAGTAACACTGGTAAGAAAATCAAATGGAAAAGTTGGCTTATGCTTAGCTGCGCGGAAGCTCAATTCCGTTACAGTTCCGGACGCATTTCCTTCTGGCAAATCCCCTTAGCCAAGTCTTCAAGGGATAAAACTGCTTTCGCAGTGCCAGGCAGACCTTTGTACCAGTTCACAGTACTCCCATTCGGTTTACGTAATGCTCCGTAGACTATGTGTAAATAGATGTGCAAAGTAATCCCACACCAATTGCATGACCGGGTATTTGTCTACCTGGACGACCTGCTTATTACCTCCTCCACGTTCGACGTGCATCTTGAGCTACTGTCAAAGATTTCCGCTCTATTGCGTGACGCAGGTCTGACAATCAACGTGGAGAAGAGTAAGTTTTGTATGCGGGAAATCAAATACTTGGGTTTTGTAGTGGGTGCTGGTTGCATGAGAGCAGATCAGGAGAAATTCGTCGCCAACCAGAACTTCCCGAGACCGAATAACGTGAGGTACGGAGCTTCCTGGGGGTCTGTGGCTGGTATAAGCGTTTCATACCTCACTTCGCCTCCACTGCATGCCCTTTGACGGATTTGCTTAAAAAGAATACAAAATTTAAGTGGGATGAACCGGCCGAGCTGGCCTTTAATCAGCTGAAAGAGTGCCTAATGACTGACCCAGTTCTGGCAAACCCCGATTTTTCAAGGCCGTTCTTTATTCAGTGCGACGCTAGTACCACAGGAGTCGGAACTGTACTTTTCCAACGCTCTGCGGATGGCGAAGTACACCCAATAGCGTATATGTCACAGAAACTAAATTCGGCTCAACGCAATTATAGCATCACAGAGCTGGAGTGTCTGGCGGCGGTACTGAGTGTGAAGCGGTTCAGACCTTACGTTGAAGGCCTGGAGTTCACGATCATCACCGATCATGCCAGTCTTAAATGGCTCATGGATCAGAGAGATCTGTGTGGCAGACTGGCACGGTGGAGTCTTAAACTCCAGGCGTTCAAATTTAACATCGAATACCGAAGGAAAATGTGGTCGCAGATGCTCTCTCCCGAGCAGTCGTAGACGAGTCAGTGAAGCATCAACCTGACGAAATACCTGTCTCTCAGGCCATCGAGTCCATTAATATTAAAGAGGATGCCTTCCTGGCAAGCACATATCTTGAACAAATCCGTCAGATAAACAACAACCCAGATACCTTTCCCAACCTGCGCGTGTCAGATAAGAAAATATACATTTCTTTTGCATCTCCAAGAGACAGCATAAGTAACGGCCGAGTTATCTGGAAGCTGTGGGTCCGCGATGGTCTCGCCACCAACCTGATTGAACAAGAGCATTGTCCACCTACTGCTGCCCACTTCGGATTCGCGAAAACACTCGAGAAATTACGGCGTCAGTATTACTGGCCCAGCATGTGCCCAGACGTTCGCATGTTCATCGCTTCCTGTGCGACTTGTAAGCAAGTTAAGCCCATGAACGCATCCTCCAAACCACCTTTAGGAGAAATTCGGTTAGCGGATCTGCCCTGGCAACGCATATACTGTGACTTTTTAGGTTCCTAGCCACGTAGCCGGTATGGGAACAAATATATATTCATTATCCTAGACCACCTTACCAAATTTGTACTGCTCCGAGCAATGTCCGAGGCTACTGCCATTAAAGTAGTCGCCTTTCTGGAGAAAGAAGTCTTCCATGTATTTGGAGTCCCCGAATACCTGCAGTCGGACAATGGATGTCAGTTCACATCCCGTCTGCTCGCTCGGTTGTTAGACAAATATGGTGTGAGACATATTTTCTCCTCTGCTTACTCACCACAATCTAACTCTTCGGAACGAGTGAGTCAATCTGTCCTCGCAGCAATTCGCGCCTAGGTTGGGAACGAACATCGGAGGTGGGACGAGCACTTTAGCGAAATAGCCTTCGCCATCCGGAATGTCGTCCACGAGTCGATCAAGTGCTCGCCGTACTTCCTGATGTTTGGCAGACACCCCGTAACACATGGAGATTCTTACCAACTGCTCCAAGAATTGGCCCCAACCTCGGCTGGCGCCGTAGAACACGTCCCCCTTAGTCAGCGACTCCAACAAACCCGTGAGGAAGTGAAAGTCCACCTGGCTGAAGCTTACAACCGGTATTCCAAGGGTTATAATTTGCGAATACGGCCCAGATCTTTTCGCCCCGGACAGGATGTCTTCGTGCGAAACTACGTGCAGAGTAATGCGTCCAACCGCTTTGCGGCTAAACTGGCTCCTAAATTTGTGCAGGCCGTCGTAGCTGAGCGAATAGGTCAAGTATCCTATCGTCTCAAAACCCCGGACGGACATCCTCTTGGGATATTTCACGCGCAGGACATAAAGTCCTAGATAACCTCTCGGTAGCCCTAAAAAGGCATCCGGCAAGCTTCACTTGCAAACAATAGGTTAACGCGTAACCCTCTTACTGCCTCATCAGTGGTGGGTAATACACCTATTGTAGTTCAACCAGTTAACCTTTCCCTTGTCTGACAATGTGTCAACTTCAACCCATACGGTATCCTACACGTAGGAGACTACAGTAGGAATTCTGCTTGCCTAACCATTTGGTTTAGCCTCGATATGAGGATTTTATTCTTCCCTTTCTCTTCTTCATATTTCCAATTCTGTGCTGGTCGAGCGAAAATTTTGTAGATGGAAAATGATCCTAGTCGAACCCATCTCTACCTCAATTGTGTAGATGTTTCCACACTAATCCCGACTGGATTAGCCTCGATATGACGATTTCACTTTTCCTGCCTCTTCTTCAATAACTTTTTTTATGTCACGACAAAGCGAGAGCAAGTCCGAAGAATGAAAGCACTGAAAGCTAGCTACTTATTCCCTTTCCTGGCCCGTTCATTGTCCTTTTTTGTGTTTTTTTTCCTCTCGCCCCTTTTGCTTTTCTCTTATTTTCTCTTCTCCCTTCGCACCTTGCTGCAATTACGCATTACTAGTTTTCAATCCAATTTCACCCCTTCCCCCTTTTCGAGCTTCGCGGCTCTGTTAAGCGCGAGCCCGCTTGCTGCACTCCGGGGAGCTTTCCTCGTCCTGAGTAAGTTGATAGATGAATTCTATCCACTTGAAGCGATCTCCTTGCTTGGGACGGGTAGTTCTGGGGGTGTCGTGACCGGATTCCGTGGAACACATAGCGCGAGCCACCAATAGCCTCTAGCCTAACCTCCCGTCTCCATTAATTCAGTCGCTGTACCTGTTCCTAGTCGGCTTGCTGGTCGAAGTGAGTTGATAGACGATGTATATCCTCCGATTTGTCCTCCATCGACAACGGTGGACTGGAGGCATGGTCACAGATTATTTCCACTCCTTCGGAAACCAAGTTTTTTTTTTTTTTTTGGTGGGTCGTCCCCACGTTGGGCGCTCTCGCGAACACCCTATATAATTTTTTTTCTTTTTTTTCCCCTTTCTTTTTTTTCTTTCTTTTCTCCCATATATCCCCTGGCCTATGCCCAGAGCTGGAGCCCGGCTTGAGACTGTTTTCCCCGTGGGTCGTCCCCACGCTGTAGCGTATATCCCATACGCTACCTTTGCCCCCCCCCCCCCCCCCACGTAGAGTAAACCCCACAATTTTTTCCCAGACACCTGAAAATGGGCAAAGAAAAATTTATTTAATTTCGGAAAGTAGCCCTCTGCTACTTTCCCATAAGACATCTACCCTGCATACACGAAGAAAACCTGGAAAGAGAGAAGAAAGTTTGTCCTAAAATAAAAAATAAATAAAAAAAAAAAAGATTCCAATTTGTGCAGAACTCGCACAAATTGCAATCTTTAGATGAAACCTGCAAAGAAGAGAAAATTCATTTAAAAAAAGAAAAAGAACCTGAAAAGAAGAAATCGCAACAACACAAAAATGCCACACAAAAGAAATATTGTGTCAAACAAAAATTCTAAAATGTGCAGAATGCACACCAACTATAATTTTTCTACGTAAAACTTACCGCTAGCCAGCCAAAATTCCTGGCACGCAACTGTAATTCGCCTAGCTGTATAACATCACGCGATACCCTCACGCAATACATTACAGCCAGCCTGCCCGAAAGAAATTCCAAGAAGAATGTCGCCCGACAGCAGGATTCGAGATTTGTGCGGGAAAAAGTGGTCGTCTGTCGGTTGGTTGAACGGGGGAACGGCTGAAATGTAGGCAGACAGGGGAGTCAATTTTTAACAAGCGACGTGTTAAGGCAGCTGGTTGCGCGAGTTAGTGATAAAAAATTATAAGAAATTAGTTTTTGTAAATTACCTGCGACTTCGTGCTGCAAAATTAAAAGAAATTAGTTTTTTTTGTAAATTACCTGTGACTTGGTGCTGAAAAATATAAAGGAAATGAGTTTTTGAAAATTACCTGCGACGTCAGTAGGATTTATTAGTGACTTTGATCACCTGAAATAATTAAAATATTAGTTGGTGCTGAAAAATCAATAAAATTATTGTTTGGAAATTACCTGCGACGTCAGTAGGATGTATGAGTGACTTTGATCACCTGGAATGATGATATTATTTAGTTAGTGCTGAAAAATTAAAAGAAATAAATTTTTGGAAAATCACCTGCGACGTCAGTAGGATGTATGAGTTACTTTGATCACCTGGAATGATGATATTATTTAGTTAGTGCTGAAAAATTAAAAGAAATAAATTTTTGGAAAATTACCTGCGACGTCAGTAGGATTTATTAGTGACTTTGATCACCTGAAATTATTAAAATATTAGTTGGTGCTGAAAAATCAATAAAAGTAGTGTTTGGAAATTACCTGCGACGTCAGTAGGATGTATGAGTGACTTTGATCACCTGGAATGATGATATTATTTAGTTAGTGCTGAAAAATTAAAAGAAATAAATTTTTGGAAAATTACCTGCGATGTCAGTAGGATTTATTAGTGACTTTGATCACCTGAAATTATTAAAATATTAGTTGGTGCTGAAAAATTAATAAAATTAGTGTTTGGAAATTACCTGCGACGTCAGTAGGATGTATGAGTGACTTTGATCACCTGAAATGATAATATTATTTAGTTAGTGCTGAAAAATTAAAAGAAATAAATTTTTGGAAAATTACCTGCGACGTCAGTAGGATTTTTTAGTGACTTTGATCACCTGAAATTATTAAAATATTAGTTGGTGCTGAAAAAAATCAATAAAATTAGTGGTTGGATTATTAAGTTATATAAGTTATAAGTTATTAAGTAGGATTATTAAGTTACTTTGATCACCTGAAATTATTATATTATTAGTGGGGATGAAAAAAAATCAAGAAAATTAGTGTATACAAAAATTACCTGCGACTTAGTGCTGAAAAATTATAGCAAATTAGTTTTTGTAAATTACCTGTTAGTGCTGAAAATTTATAAGAAATTAATTTTTGGAAAATTACCTGCGACGTCAGTAGGATGTATTAGTGACTTTGATCACCTGGAATTATTATATTATTAGTTCGTGCTAGATTATAAAAGAAATTAATTTTTGGAAAATTACCTGCGACGTCAGTAGGATTTAGTAGTGACTTTGATCACCTGAAATTATTAAAATATTAAGTGGTGCTAAAAAATCATTAAAATTAGTGTTTGGAAGTTTCCTGCGACGTCAGTAGGATGTATTAGTGACTTTGATCACCTAGAATGATGATATTATTTAGTTAGTGCTGAAAAATTAAAAGAAATTAATTTTTGGAAAATTACCTGCGACGATAGTAGGATTATTAGTGACTTTGATCAACTGAAATTATCATATTATTACTTGGTGCTGTAAAATCGAGAAAATTAGTGTATAAAAATTACCTGCGATGTCAGCAGGATTATTAAATGACTTTGATCACCTGGAATAATTACATTATTAACTCGTGCTGGAATACAAAAGTACTTAGTTGTTTTTTAATTACCTGCGACGTCAGTAGGATTCATTAGTGACTTTGATAACTTACCGGCGATGTAGCTTAGCTATTTATCGGTTGAATAGTGAATTTAATAACTCTATGATTCTAACTTACCGGTGTTATAGTGCAAATGTGCACAGTTTTTTTTTTTTTGTATTCTCATTTGGAGAAGCTGAAAGAAAGAAAGAATCGTATATCTCCTGATTTGATGAATGTAGAGGAAGCATAATAAAGATCCATGGGACCCGGAAACCTCCCCATCTCACTGTTGGCGTTTGGCAGGAGTTTGAGGAAGCAGAGACAGGTATCGTCTTGGGAATATGTAAGTGCTCGCTTAAATATTTATCTTTTGGTGCATCTTGCTAGTTAAGCCTCTGTATATGTACATAGTTATATACATATGTTATTTTTTTTATGTATCTTTTTATTATTAGTTTCTTTTTCTTTACTGCACTAGGTTAGTAGGGCTTAATTACTAGATTAGTATAACATAAAAAAAAGGAAAGGAAGGGTATTATTTATGTTATAAATGAGAGGATAAAACTGGATAAACTTAAAGTTACATGATCACACTTGAATGCTGACCGGATTGTCATTACTTGTTTTTTTTTTATTTTCCTAACAATTTTTGTTTGTTATATTTCTTTTTACTGTTATTATTTTTCCTTGTTTTTTCGTTATTTCGTTTGTTTCAGATTAAGCAATCGATGTAATGCCAAAGGCATAGTGAATTGTGTGAACGGTATTTAACTTTAGAAAGCTGGCAAATTCGTTAACTATCTCTACCATGGGGTCAATGTCGACCTAAATCCTAATCCTGTTGGCGTGATGGCAGCAGAGTAGAACCCACATACACACACAAACCACGTATAATGGGGCTAAGCAATAATTTTTTGTTTGGTCTTGACGACTTAGCCAGGGTGGTCGGGGGCGCTGGGCCCAAATGTCAAGCCTGGGTCACATCAACACCCGCGGCCCACTCTTCTTCCTCCTCTCCTCACTGCGTCGGTGATTCTCCGGTTGGTAATACGATTATTCGGCGTTGAACATATTCCACTTATTCTGTTCTACGAAACCAAAAATATAATTAGATTTTTTTTGTCTTTGGTTCTCCTTTCAGCTTTAGGCACAGGAGGGACAACGCCTGGTTCAGCCCTGAGGTCGTAACCTTTTTTTTGTCTTCCTGCTTTCAATTTCATTAGTCCGTCCGTCCGTCCGAAGTCAATATTTAGTCCGTCCGTCAGTCCGGTGTATATTCGACACAGCTTACTAGCATCTAAAGGACGTGGGTGACAAGAACAACCCCAATCCGACTGTACACTAGCGGGAAAATGCTGTGTCGTCACCCACAGAAGTCCTGGTGATGATTTTTGTGACAAGGTATGCGGGCTGCAGGGTCTCCTTATACTCAGGTGGAAGTGAGTGTGAGTAGAACTGTCAGCGGGCATACCATTTGCGTTACACATCACGTCCATCCTCCAACAACTCTTTCCTTCCTCTTCACCTGATAGTCATATCCAGCTAACCTTCCAACTGGGCAGAGTCATGAATCTGGTCAACTTGTTAGCTGAAAGCCAAAAAGCCGTCTCACAGATTCACGACTCTGTCCAGCCAGTTGGCCAACAGAGACATGTCTCCGCGAGAACAAAGTCAAAAAAAATGTGGTGAGGCCACCTACCATTTCCATGGCAGAAGGCCAACGGGAAAGATCATTCCAAAAAAAAAATTCAAAAAATTCAAAAACTAGACACCTGTTCAGACTCGAGGCTAGACCAAAGTCAAACCTAGAGTCGAACTTCAATTCAAAAACTTTCAAAAACTCTAAAACATTACGTTACTTTACTTTAATACAATCAACTTTCAAAAATCAAAATATCAAATTTTTCAAAAATCTTTACTTTACTTTCCAAAAATTCAAAAATCAAAATAGCAAAAACTTTCATAAACTTTATAACTTTAACGTTATTCTACAGAAAAATTTACTAATAACAAACCAGTTAGACACAGGTCTGCATATAACTTCCAGTGGATATGAGACTTGAGGTCAGTCAATTAGCAAAGTGCCAAATGACCATCTCACTCTAAGTCCCATTCCCCAGTAAAAGTCATAATTAGACCACCGAAGTCTAACTGAGGTGGCCCCACTTTGGGCGCCATTTTTGTTATGGAAGTACGTTGAGTGATGAACATCGGACGTGCAGTCCAGACTGCCAGCATAAGCTGACAAATCACTCGACGGACAGCGTGGACTGCAGGGCGGCACGCTAGCTCGCCTCGGCTATTGGAGGAAAGTGTGAGGAGGTTCGACGAAAAACCTGCCGCTGCTGTCTGCCATAATGCCTTTAACCAAAAACGCCGGCACACATTCAGTCCAGTAGGGACCTTTACGTCACTTACCTGCATCCAAATCGAAGGCGCAGATGGTATGCCTTCATTGCACGCCCCAACCACCCACCTGACTCTGAGGGCAGATATTTTCAGAGTCCCTTGTAGACCTGTAAAGAGAGACTAGCGGACCTAAACGACCTTCATGCGAAAGGACTCCAGGAAAGTGAAAGGAGAAAAATAAAAAGTATTCAGCAATTCATTTTTACGTTATAATTCCTGAATGGCAAATGAAATTTTGTTACACGATTTATTATACTATAAACTATATAATGAACGACGCATAATAATCTAATGTTTAAGCTATAAAAACTATTTACTATCGGCTATCTAGTTGATTAATAAGATAAACTTAACTAAAACGCTTAAAGGTAGTTAACAGATCATGTAATAACAATAATATTTTCACGTTTAGAAAGTTTTTTTCTTTTTTTTTTCCTATTAGGTAATAAACCAACTAACTAACTAGAAGACTTGAAAAGTGAATTTAAGTAAGTGAAGGAGAAAAGAAAAGGGAAAAGAGCTCTTTTTCTTCATTAAATTAGTTAATAGTTAAAAAAAAACGAACTGTGAAAGATACAACAAAAATTTCAAATGTCAGATAGACTAGGCTACTAATTATTTGCATATAATCTTGTTTCACTTTCTTTCAACTCCTTTAAATCCCTCTGTTTTTATTTCACCTATTACTACTACTTGTACTAGATGGATTAAGAACTACCGCACATTACAGTTGACTTTTCACTCTATTGTTAGCAGAATGGCTCGAGTATAGTAGGGCGATGCTCGAATCCCTACCAATGAGTTAATTAATTATTAGTTAATTAATTAATTATCTATCGAAGCATTTAACTTTTCATTGGAAACTATGAAATTTATTGGAATATTTCATTCTTCGTGATAGAATTTGATGCCTCTTTCACTCGGATTGGAATTAGTTCAGGAAATCCGAGTCAAAAACGCCACTAATACAGAACTAAATATTTCCTTTCTTAAAGTAGAAACTTTTCCGTGCCCAAGGTTAGGTGCATGAAATGAAATCTATCCAGAATATATGTACTCGGTGTACACCAAGTATAGCTCTACTAATTAAAGTGATGCAATATGTAAAAGAAACGAACAAGACCAATAATAAAATTTTGAACCTATTTTAGCCTGCATATAGCAAAAAAAAATCGGTGAAACTATAAAACTAATCGTAAGGAATTAGAGTGCAAATGTTTCTTAATGTAAAAATATAGAATAAAATTAATATCAGTACATGGATAACAAATTTAAATCCAACGTACCGTTTGGCTCCATTTTCGCTATTGTTGGCAATATTTTCTGACCATTTCCATTTGTGATATTTGACTTTGTTGTTCGCTTGAGCGTTATATCGTCATCTGAATTGCTTACCGTGAGATCAACCGATTCCATGTTTGTGGTTGATGTAGGTTCATTATTTGCTGTTGCTGCTGGAATTGGAGTAGTAGAAAGAGGAGTCACGGCAGTTGGTTTTGTAGTTATTTTGACTTCTGTTTCTGTCGTTATAACCTCTAGATCATCTGTGTGTCATTCCTCATGATATGTATGCTCCAAGATCCATCATGGTGCAATGGAATTTCATTGTCATCAAGGGACAGCAATGATGAAGCAAAAACTTCTTTAAAATATCCATCGATAACTAGAGTATCATATGTGGCAGGCTTATCACCGACAGGACAATTCCACGTTGGCTTATGTTCATTTATTTAAAGATATAAGGAAGCGTCAAAACATTGCAATTACGCCCGAAATGTCCGAATATTTTTTTAGGTGCGGGGTAGATGAAAAAATTCTACTAATTAAAAATAGATCAGTTTGAGGACTGAAAAATATTCCAAATCTACTTACAGAGTTTATTTCCTCGCCGATGTCTACGAAATTCTTTTGGTTTATTCCTCTGCGATGTGGCTGCGTGGACGATTTGACAAGAAAAGAAGATTGTCTTCTTCTTCTCCATCAACAACAAGCAAGAATCCTCCGTGCTAGGGTGCGTGCGGACTGTCGGTATGGCAGCCGGCCGGCATACGTGCTACAGAAATTCTCCGTGTAGCGTATTGCTATATGCAGTACGCTACGACCATAACAATATGCCAATTAATGTCTCGTTCAGCTGCAAATGTAGCAATTTGTTGTTGATGATCAGATGATCACCAAATTTCTAAAATTTCCCTTTGTTATCGATTAGCTCCAACAAATGTTGTACCATTATCTGAATAAATATGTGATGGTAGTCCTCGTCTCGAAGCAAATCTCTTTAGTGCTGCCAGAAAATCGGCTGAAGTTTGACTGCAAACGAGCTCTAGGTGGAATACCTTTGTTGTTAGGTATACGAATAAAGCGATATATGCTTTATATGATTTTGATCCTCTGCCCTTCCTGCTTCGAACGAAAATTGGTCCTGCGTAATCGAGTCCAACGTTTTGGAATGCTCTAGCAAGCTGCAGACGCACTGCGGGTAGTTTTCCTATCTGCTGCTGGCTTGGCTGGGATTTGTATCGTGTACATATGACACAAGTATGGATGACTCTTTTAACTATGTAAGGGACAACCAATAATCCAGTAACGGAGAGTGATGAGACTAGTTAGCAAACACTGTCCAGCATGAAAATATAGTTGGTGATAATCTTGTACAATGAGCAAGGTGAGACGATGTTCTTTGGATAAAATTATTGGATATCGTTGAGTATATCCAATGCTGGCTTGCTCCAAGCGACGACCTACTCCTAGAATACCGTCGTCATCAATGTATGATGTCAAGGAGGCGAGTTTATTCGTTGACGGCAACGTGGTGGCCTTGTGGATTAGTCTGATTTCTTCTTGAAAGGAGTCCCGTTGAGCTAGCAGTATCCAGAAATTAAGGGCTGATTGAGATTCCTGCACTGAAAATGGTCCAGATTTTCTGTTATTCTTAGCAGTCTTGGTATTAGAACAAAATCGTAGGATATATGCAGTCACTCGTTTTAATCGTTTAATCGACGAAAATTTTTGCAGAAAGCTGGCAAAGATGAGTCTTCATCGCTTGTAGTGTGAAGGATTACTTTGCGTTGACCAGTTTTTGACATAACAGGAAATGTTGAAGTATAGTGCATAGGATTTTGAATTAAAAATTGGTCTGTTCCACCAAAGTTCATGGTTTATTAGTGATGTCGATAAGATTCCTCTGGAGGCGCAGTCAGCTGGATTTTGTTTTGATTTCACATGATGCCAATTGGTGCGTGAAATGCTACTCAGTATCTCTGATGTTCTGTTAGCGATGAAAGTTTCCCAACGCTTGTTACCTTAAGACTATTGGCTACCTTGAATATTAGACGTGTTGCAAGAAGTGCTGCACACAATTCCAATCTAGGGAGTGTTATTTGTTTAATGGGTGATACACGTGTTTTAGATGTTCCCAGATATGTGTTAACTTCACTTGTAAATGTTACGGATCTAAGATACACCATAGCAGCATAGGCTGTTTCCGATGCATCTGCAAAAGCGTGAAGTTCTACGTGCTGTTGACACGGTGTCCAAGGAAAATTTTTATAGACTCCATTCTTAGATTTGGTGGTAATGGATCATCCCATGAAAGTCCAGCTATCCATAGTTTCTGCATCAAGATTTTGATTTTAATAACAAAAGGAGATAGCCAACCTAGTGGATCGAAATTTCTTGCAGCAGTTAAGAGAATTTTGCGTTTAGATTGTTGTCCATTTGGATTTATAGTCGTCTTGAAGAAGTAATCGCCTTGTGCGTTCCAATTAAGACCAAGTGTTTTAATTACTACAGAATTTTCGTCAATGGAGTGAATGAGTTGTATTTCTCGATGATCATGTGGAATGTGATTGAGAAGTTCCTCTGAATTGGAAGACTATTTTCGTATGTCAAAACGTCCTATTTCAAGAATTTGGCGTAATTGCGTTACACACGCAACTGCTTGACTAACACAAGTGGAACCAGACATTAAATCGTCCACGTAAAAGTCTTTTGTCAGTAGTCTTGCTCCTTCTGAGAATTGATTGCCTTCATCCAGTGCTAACTGTTGCAACGTCCTTATTGCCAGGAAGGGCACTGATGCTGTTCCGTATGTGATAGTGTTGAGTTCGTATTCTTGAATAGCATCTGATGATGAAGCTCTCCAGAGAATCTTCTGATAGCACGTGTCGTTGTTGTCAACTTTGACTTGCCGGTACATTTTAGTAATGTCGACAGTGAACACAACTTTGTGTTTTCGAAACCTGATGAGAATGGACACCAACTCATCTTGAATGGTCCGTCCATTATATAACCCGTCATTAAGTGATAGACCAGAGGTTGAAGACTTCGAGGCATTGAAGACTACTCTAAATTTAGTGGTGGTACTGGATGGTTTTAAGACTGCGTGGTGTGGAATAAAATAACAGTTCCGTGGTGGAAGTGAAAGAATCCCAACATGACGCATATGACCTAAGCATAAGTACTCCTCCATGAATTGATGATATTGCTCCCTGTAGGATGGGTCTTTCTCAAACCGTTTCTCAGCCATATATAGAGATCGTATGGCAGCAGATCTGGATTCCCCAAGTTGGCTAATGTTTGGTTTGAGTGGGAGTCGTACAACGTATCCTCCATCTTTTTGACGAGAGTAAGTAAACATGAAATGCTGTTCACATAAAAATTCATCTTGTGTGAGATGAGTTTGTGGCTTAATCAAGTCTTCAATTTGCCAGAATTTTTGAAGTAAATTGTAGACATCTGTGCACACGTGAAAATTATGAATATTCTCATCTACTTCTCGTTTGTGTGCTCCTGATACTACATAGCCAAAGTTAGTTTTTTGAGCTATGATTCCAAAATGAAATTGAATTTGCTCTTCTAGTAGAATTCTGAAGAATATGTCTGAACCAAGAATGATATCTATTGGTGAAGGCTGATCGAAATTAGTATCGGCCACATCAAGGCTAGATAATTCACTGTTACTTGGGAGTTGAATTACTTGTGCTGGTATAAGATTCGTGAGCTTTTTGAGTATAAAAGCTCTTGTTTCCAACTCAGTGGTGGTCAAGCGTGATTTTATCCTAAGTGTAACTGAACGACGTGACTGTTGTGAGCTTATTGTTCCTATACCGAGAATTGGAACTCTAGAGTGGCTTCTGTGTAGTCCAAGTCGTTGAGCGCAACTTTCCGAGATGAGGGAAGCCTGCGACCCGGAGTCTAACAAAGCGCGACATGGTTGAAGTTGCTTCATAGCATCAGCAACAAGAATGACAGCTGTCGGCAATACCGTTGTAGTACTTTGAGTAATGTGAAGACTGTAAGGCTTAGAGGATTGTGAAGCTGGTGCACTTTGTGTGATACTATAATATGGCATATATTGCTTCTCGCTTTTATGTGGAAGCGTGTGGTGGCGTTTATTGCAAATGCGGCATGTAGATGATCTGCAAGTTGATGTATTGTGGCCAGAACGTAAGAAATTTGAGCATAAGGATGCTGCTGTTACAAATTGATTACGCTGTATAATGTCCATGTTGGTAAATTAGGAACATCGGTATATAAGATGTTCGCCTATGCAACAGGAACAAATTGTAGAAGTTGTAGTATAAACTAGTTTAGTGGTTTGAGGTCTATGTTTGAAAGTGTTCTGCTTTTAATTTGGATAAGAACACTGTAACTCAAACTCACGTTGATCTATAAAGTCCAGAAGAACTTTGAATGTTGGTTTGTCGTCTGGCGCTGATGTTCTTGCCCATAATTGACGTGAATCAGGATCGAGTTTTTGTACCATACCGTAGATAAGCAAATAGTCCCATCCATCAGTTGAAAGTTTTAAGGCTTTGAGGGCTCGGACAGATTCTTTGAATGTATTGCTTAGTTTGCGGAGAGATGCTGCTGAAGGTTGCAGTGGTAATGGCGGAAAATCGAAGATATTTTTAAGGTGTGCTTCGATAATGCATTTCTCTTTATTATATTTTGACTTCAACTGATCCCAAGGTTCAACATAATTAGCATCGCTTATTGTAAGATGCTTGAGCGTGGATGCTGCCTCACCCTTTAAGTTGGATTTTAGAAATTGAAACTTTTGAGCTGGTGTAAGATGTATGTTATCGTGAACGAGCGATTTGTATAGGTCATGAAATGCTAGCCAGTGTTCGTATTGACCAGAGAATTACGGTATATTTATTCGCGGTAACTTTAAATTAGTTGCTGATTCAATATTATTAGTACTATTAGCAGTTTGACTATTACTTACTGTCAACTGCTGTAGAATAATATTAATAGCAGCTTGCTGTTGTGTTAGCGATTGTAAAATAGTATTCGTAGTGTCACTATTATGTGGCGAATCATTTGAATTGGAGTGCGTAATTTGTGTAGCTGAACTTGTTACTTGCTATATAATGGCAAGGAGCTGACTTTCCACGTCATAATATTTGCTTTCAATGTTTTGCCTATATTGACTTTCACTAGATATATCCTCCGATATATAGTCAATCTCCGCTTGTAATTGTTAGTATTCTTTGAATGCGATCTCTAATTTTTGCAATCTTACATCTATTTGTTCGACTTTAAATTCAGAGTTTTGATTCTCTTCCAAGAAAGACTCAATGCGGGTAATTCTTCCTTTAATTACTCCTCGTTTCTTTCCATTCATTGTGATAAACGAAGCTTTCAAATATTACGAAAGATACGCACAGGAAATTTTTTCAAATATATCACACAAATACTGCAAATGTGTCTATTTACTTTCGAGTTGGAAGTGAAATCTTTCAAATGCGAATGCACACCGCATCTATTCGACCACGGTGCAAAGATAATTTCGTAACAGGAATATCTCAAGTGGTGAAAATTATTCTTTATAATTAAAAATTAACTTTCACCGTTTCACAACAATTTATTTAGGTCGATTGGACCAAAATGGCGAGATAGTGTACTGTATAAAGATAAATTATTCCAATATAAACGCGTTTTTAATTTAATTTCAATAAAACTTTTTTTTAATGTGTTGTTAGGTGAATAAATTACGTACAATTATTTTTTTTTTTTATGACAATTTGAAAAGAGAATACTAGATTGATGTTTGTAGCATAGGGTAGCCAGTTGTAGTATGTAACAGTATTCATTTAGTGGTATATCTTAACTTGGATTAAGATATATTACAATAGTACTTACCGGGTACTTCAAGCGAAACTTTTCACTTTTTAGTAACAACGTCCTGCTTTTGGTATAAAATATGAAATTGGATATCCTCGTGTATGAAGTGATTGAGCTCGCACAGCTCCGCCTTCAGCTCTTCATTAGTATACTTTTTGTCCATTCCAGTGATAATTAGCCTTGGGTTTCTTTGTTTAGGTACGATTATCTCGTACTTGTCACTTAATTTCTCTCTGATAATTCCCACTAGTTTCCTATTGGACTCAATGTCAGTTGAGTGAATTGCTATCCCTCCCTCCCTCAGGTTCTTGACCAGAGTGATAGGGGTTTTTAAAGTTTTAGGTCTAATATCTTTCTTCACCTCGATTTCTGTCGCTTCAGAGCTTTGAGTTTTTTTTTTGTTTAATTATAATGCATTGTGTGCATTTTCTCTGTTTTATGGGATCATGACTACTTTCATCCGATTTAAAATAATTCTGTGGGCTCGTTACTACGTGTGCATATGTAAGTCTATCACAATTTGCATGACAGCACTCAGTTGACTTTTTGTCGTTCTTCAGTAGGACTTTTTCAACATTTGAGCTACATGTAGCAATACAATCTTTTAGCTCTTTTAGGTTCTGATTTATATAGTGTATGGTAAGCAGTTTAGTTTTGCATTTATCACATAATATTACAAGAAATTTCTTTTTCGCTATAGTATTATTACAAATTTTCCTTTTTTGCTTATACCGAGAGGGAGATTTCATCAACAAAAAATGTGGCGAAGCTTAGGGAAATGTTGTGACAAGAAGTATGGAGAGCAACCGAATTTCGAATATCAGCAACAAAATGTGGAACTGTGTCACATTCGAGAATATCAGCTGGGCTGATGATAGCTCAGAGAGCTTCCACTTGGATGCTCTTCTCGGTGGAAACTGCAACTTTTGGTTAATAGTGGGTGAGCGTAAGATTCTGCTCTGCAGACGTATAAGGGGGAATTCTGACTATAGAGTACAGAATGGAACGAGGTGAGTACTACTATCGCGTTCCACTTATCGACTTCTTACGGTGTAGTTTCTAAACGTGCGTCGGACGATAAAGATAAGGTGGACTTGTTTCATTTTTTTTCGATTATAGTGCACCGCGTATTACTGTGGCGAAATTTCCGCGCATATTTATTAAAGTCGCGATCGTGTTTCACGCGAAGTGTTGTTGCTTCGTCGACGATCTTGGAGATTTCTTTGCAAATGGCGGACCTCTGCGACAGGTATGTATTCACTCTTATAAAAATATCCGTGGACTGGTGTGCGAATTTGCAATTTCGTGCTGCAAAGGGGAAATTAAAGCTTTTGTTGTTAAAGCTCAATTCCTCTGCCAATGTGATTGATTCAATTCAGAATCAGTTGAATTCAATTTTCTGCCGTTCTGCTTTAAACAATTATGAAGTTGAACTTTAAATGTCAGATTTTGAGTTCAAGCTAAATTCAACCTTGAAGGCAATGGCCATTGTTTACCTGAAATTATAATTTCTGTTTCGCTTTTTCCTTGTTCTTGGTTATTTAAAGTGATCGTAAAGAAGAAAGGCTCGATCGCTTCCTCTTGACCTTGACCTTTTGTGCCTGCAATGTCCTAATCACAGTGTTTGCTAGATTTTTAATAAGAAACTAAATTCTGGGAAACACTCACAGGGATTAATGATTTGGTTATCTCGTCCAGAGAAAGGAAAGAATAAAAAATTAACTTTTCAGACAGTGTTTATTCAATAACTCGCACTATTTTCTTCTGACAACTAACTAATCGCTCAACGTTGAATTTTTTGAACAGAGAGAGCAACGATCTCTCTTGACCTTTCTTTTATATCCCCGTCAGGTGGGGAAAAACCTAATTATGCCCGGAAAAGACTATTTTTCAGTGGGTTACTTTCTGAGGATCGTTAAATTAGTTACATTTTCTTTCTAGTTTTGATTCCTTTAACTCAACAAATTTTGGTACAATAATATTAGAAAATTCAATATAAATTCTAATTTTAATTTAACAATTTTTTTTTCAAACATTATTGTTATTACAATTTTATAATTCTAAATTTTAGGCACAATTTCGTTTTTTTGTTTTTTTTTTTTTACTGTTTCCATGTATGATGGCTGGTCAGCTTTCTGCCTAGAACTAAAGATGCATGCGTAGAATTGAAGCTCCTCTAGAAGTAAGTCGCCAATAATGCTAGTATGATGCATTAACCAATATTGGTGATGATACTAAACCATGTTTTTTTATTTATTTTTTTGCAACTTTGTAATACTACCCCCATCTGAAGAGAAGAGCTGTCCTCAGCTCGGCATGTTATTAAGGACTCTGAGGCAGGGCCTTGCTAGTTAGTAGTGCAGCAGTCCAAACGCACTCTCATACTTGAAGCCGAGTTTATGATGTTGCCCGTATCAGGTGGAAAGAGAAAAAAACAATTCCTGGCTTAAAATCAGTAAAAAAAATATGGTTTGATTAGTTCGATATTTAGAAGTAAGCATAGTTCATATAGATATAGTTACACTAACAAATCCGTTAATCTCTCGTATATAGATTTAGAGGTAGTTTTAAGTCTTTGTTGTGTTGCTTAATCTAACACATAGTGTTAAGCCCTCTTAGGTTATGTCTCAGTTTGGACTTCTTTTTATTTTGATCTGGTATTTTGGTTTGCTGTACGGATTGGTGTAGAGCTGTTGGCATTTCCGCCCGCGATCGCGAATAATAGTTCACGGCGGCCAGCTCATTCCCATTCAGGACACAGAGGTTATTTCTAGGCGCCTCGACTCGCCTTTGGCAATCGGCAGTCCCGCGCGTTACCATTGCATTCGCGATACGATACGACGATTACTATTTGGCACCTCGATAGGACATTAGGCGGTTGCGGTGAATTACTCTGATTTTTTTGTTGAGCTCTTTTTGAATCCGATAGGTCACATCAGAGAGCTGTTCACGAACCTTATAAGGGCCATCCCAATCCCTTTTGCAGATTTGGGCACATTCCTTTTTTTCTTTTAGGATTCTTTAAGGGTTTTCTATTGAATTTATGCACAGTTTCCAAACGTTTTTTTAGTCCTCCTAAGTATTCGACACTTGCTAGTTCTTCTGAGATGGATAAGCTTAGACTCAATTCCACTGGGAGCCTCAGTTGTCGGCCTAGCGAGAGCATTGGGCATTTGTTGTGTGGTGTCGTGAACAGCTGACCTATATACATACTAATAATAGGAAGTGGATGTGTTCATCTCAGTCCCGCTGGTTTTCTGCAACATATTTGGACAGATAATTTAGGGTGGTGCGATTGAACCTTTCAACCATGCCGTCTGACTGGGGGTGCAGAGTTGTTGTTCGAGTCTTCTCTATTCCGAATTTCCTCAACACTTCGCGGAAAATAACTGATTCGAAATTCCTTCCTTGATCTGAGTGGATTTGGAGTGGCAATCCGAATTTCGAGAATACATGCTCTATTAAAGCCTCTACGACAGTTTCAGCTGGTTGGTCTGGTATAGCTATCGCTTCTGGCCACTTAGTAAAGTAGTCCATCTCTACAAGAAGATATTTGTTACCTCGGGATGTAGTAGGTAGTGGTCCCAATATGTCGATAGCTATCCTCTCCAATGGGGCTCCAACGTTATATATTTGTAGCGGAGATCTAGTTTTCAGGATAGACCGTTTACGTTGTTGGCAAACTTGACATCGTTGGCACCAGTTTATGATATCTCCTGTACAGCCAGCCCAATAATATCGGGTTTTCACTTTGGCGATTGCTATATCAACTCCAAGATATCCTCCCACAGCACTGTTGTGTAGCTGACTCAAACTTCTTCTGGAATCAGCATTTGATAATGCGTCCCATTCGTGTTGGAAAATTCTCGACATGCGATGTCATCTCGGAAGCACAGGGAGGGCCACATTGGCCAGTATGCCTTTATTACTGGATGTAGTGCAGTAATCTCGGCTCGGCAGGCCGTCTGCCCTCTTTCAGCCAGACTCGTACTGTATTAAGTTTTTCACCTTGGTCTTGGCTGGTACCGATATCATCTGGTAACACCGTCATGCGGGCAATGATTAGTTGACGTTCCTCCAGTCTGGAACAGTATCGTCAATTTACACCAGTGCACGCGGACGGCGAGAAAGAGCACCAGCATTTCCATGCTTGTTTCCTGGTCGATGTTGAATTTGGAAATCGTAGCTTTGAAGTCGCTGCAGCCATCTCGCAATTTGACCTTCGGGCTCTTTAAAGTTCATCAACCAGCGTAGAGAAGCATGGTCGGTTCGCAAAAAAAAGTGGCGGCCCAGTAGGTAGGGTTGGAAATGGGCACTGCAGCTAGTAGTTCTTTCCTTGTTATGCAATAGGTTCGTTCAGGGCGGCTTAGAGTCTTACTATAGTACGCTATAACCTTTTCTTCTCCTCCCTGTACTTGATATAACACGGCTCACCATGCATACTGGCTCGCATCCGTGTCTACAATAAACAAGCCATCTTCGTTTGGCTGTGCTAGTATTGGGCCGATGTCAGCTTAGTTTTTAAAGTGCTGAAAGTGGCCTCTCGCTCTTCGCTCCAGGTAAATTTGGTGTTCTTCTCCGTCAAGCTAGTCAAGGCTGCAGCAATTGCGGAAAAATCCTTAATAAATCGTTTGTAGTATGCACACAGTCCTAGAAACGACTGAATTTCGGTCTTCTTCGACGGTCTCGGCCATTTTTGTACTGCAGAAATTTTTTCTGGATCAGTTGCCAGACCTTCGGAGATAACGTGTCCTAAGAACTTGACTTCCGCGTGGAATATTGTGCATTTTCTTGGAGAAAGTTTGAGTCCAGCAGATCGAAGGCGTTCAAATACGACCTGAAGATGGTGTCGTAGGTCATCTAGGTATACAAGGCAAATGGTGTAGGGTAGTCCTTGTACCACTAGCTCCATGAGCCTTTGAAAGGTAGCTGGGGCATTTGTTAAGCCGAAAGGTCGCTCTCAGTAGTAAAAGCCGACCTGCCAATATCCTGACTGAAGGTCTAAAGTGACAAACCATTTATATTCACCAAGTGCATCCAGTGTAAGGTCGATCCGAGGGAGAGGGTATGAATCTTTCTTTGTAACTTCATTCAACCGCCTGTAGTCGATCAAAACCGAAGAGTTCCATCCTTCTTTTTTACTAACACGACAGGGCTACTCCATGCACTTTTTGATGGTCGCACAACTCCTTTGTATAACATTTCTTTCATCATTTCACCAGCATCATTGCTGCGAGATATGCGGAATTTTCGTGGTGGCTGCTTTATAGGTCGCGCATCACCCACATCGATTATATGGCCTATTAGTATTGTACGGCCAATATCGTCTTTCGAATGAGAGAATACATCTACATAGGTTAATAGAAGATTCCACAGTTGGTGTTGTTGTGCAGCTGTAAGGGAGCAGGAGGGTAACAGCAACAAGCTGAAGAAGAAGTCTGCTGGGGGTAACCTCAGCGGGCCCCAGGCGGGGCGTCACCCTTTAGAAGGGGTTCCTGGGTCATCCAAGGAGCTCCCGACGAAGGAAGGGATTCAGCCAGGGTCTACCGTGCCTGAACACGCGGGGGGACGTAAAGCGGCCTACTATTCGCAGGCTGCTAAGCAGGCTCTTCGTGTGATTGTGTGCGCGAGCGTCCCAGAGACTCCTCTAACCGACAGCCAGATTACTGCCTTTCAGGGCGGTATATGGGAGGCGATCGGCAGGCAATCAGCTGTAGCACCAGTGTTCGGCGGATTCTCCATTCGCGATGGGTCCATCTTGATCAATTGTGAGGACGAGCGTTCGCTGAACTGGCTGAGGCGGGCGGTTGATGACCTGAAGGAGGTTGATGGAACTCGGCTCGTCTTAAAGCGGGCCAGTGAAGTCGATTCCCTTATCCGCAAGAGGGTTTGGATCCCTGATAATACCTGCCACAGTCGGGATCTCTTGGAAATCTTCAGGCGGCTCGAGATCCAAAACCCGGTTCTCAGCACAACGAAGTGGAAAGTCTTTCACAGGACGGAGGGCTCCAAGAACCCGAAAGGGGACCTTATTGATCCTGGGGATTGACAAGAAGGCTGCTGAGGTGCTGGAGGGGATCTCGATGTGGGCGCATCTTCACCTGGGCAAGGCTAAATTCTCCTTGCTCACGAAGAAGAAGGACGTAGGGAAGTAATCCACATGACTGGACTTCTCTTCACCCAGATCAACCTGCAGCACAGTAAGGTGGCGTCTGCTTTCTTAGGACGAAGCCTGGCTGACTTGCGTACAAAACATTAACAACAAAAAGTGGTGCTGGTACAGGAGCCTTGGGTCTGGAAGGACGGTATCCGGGGTCTAACGGAAGCGGAAGGCGCGCAAATCCTGTCTGTATGACACCACGTGTTCTAGCCTTAGAGCTTGTATTATTGCTACAAAAGACGTTGCGGTGACCTTACTGCCTTATTTGTGCGATAGTAACACTACATCGATCAAGCTCTCCTTTAAGAAGGATGGATTCAGTAGGGAACTCCTTATTGTCTCAGCATATTTGCCGTATGGCTCCGCTGCTCCCCCTCCCACTGAGGGAGTCAGGCGAGCGGTGGAGTTTGCGAGGTCTAATAGGCTTTTAGTCATGGTTGGTTGTGATGCCAATTATCATCACATTGTCTGGGGGAGCTCAGCCAGAAACCATCGGGGTGAGCAACTGCTGGAGCTTATTACTTCAGCGGACCTGGTTCTGCTGAATCAGGCCAACAAACCAACCTTTGCTACCAGCCAAAGACAAGATGTTATCGATGTGACTTTAGCATCCTTTGACGCTTTTCCCCTGTTTTCCGGCTGGAGGGTTTCGCGAGAGGAGTCTCTCTCTGATCACCGCTACATTGAGTTGTGTACGGGTGCTGACCCCATTGAGGTGGAACCATACAGGAATCCGAAGCGGACTGATTGGGGGAGATACCACAGGGAACTAGTTTCCATGCTCGACTCTCCGGCGAGAGAATCAGAAGTGTTGCCGCCTTGGAAAAGGCGGTTGGAAGGCTGCAGTCCGCTGTACCTGCGGCTTTCGAGGCTTCCTGTCCCATTAGCACGGACATTGGAAGGAAACCTATGCCGTGCTGGAACGGCAGTCTTAGTGTACTCCGTAAGGCTTCCAGAAGACTCTTCAATAAGGCCAGGAGTTCTGGCTCGGAGGGAGACTGGCGGGCCTACCGAGAGACTCAGAATAATTACAAGAGGCTTGTCAGGAAATCAAAAAGGCAGGCCTTTGTAGATTTCTGCGAGGAGCTTGACGGCTATCATGAACCGGTTAGGCTGCTCAGGGCCCTCAATGGCGACCCGTCGGCTAGGCTAAGTGTTCTGAGAGGGCCAGATGGCTCCTTTACGGCATCGAAAGAGGAAGCCTGTAGACTTCTTCTCTCGATGCATTTTCCTGACTGCAAGCTTGAAGAAGACCTGCAGGCAGGTTTCGATTATCCGCTACCTCAATGCACTGGTGGAGATTGGTCCACTGCCGCCAAGGTAGTTGATGTCGAGAAGGTGAAATGGTCAATTTAAACCTTCTCGGTCCTTAAAGCCCCGGGTACAGACGGTATTTTGCCTGTCCTTCTTAAGGCTGAGAGCGTGGTGCTGGCCCCTTACATCGACTCCATTTTCAGGGCATGTATCGCTTTTGGATATGTCCCTGAGATGTGGAGGAAGGTGAGGGTTGCCTTCGTTCCGAAGCCTGGTAAGGCTTCCAACATGGACCCGAAGAGTTTTCGAACCATAAACCTCTCCTCATTTCCTTTGAAATGCCTGGAGAGGCTGGTAGATGAATATATTAAGGAAGTACCCTTAAAGGCTTCTCCCTTAAACACCTCACAGCACGCTTACCGGAGGGGCAGATCTACGGCGACGGCTCTCCACTCAATGGTAACTGTCATTGAACGGGGACTGGATCGTGAACTATTTACCCTGGGAGCCTTTCTGGACATCGAGGGGGCTTTTGACAAGGCCACCCCCGAGTCGCTATGTGAGGCAGCTCGTCGACATGGTGTTGACCGCACTGTTGTGCGTTGGATCAACCAAATGTTAAGACGACGATAATTACTGTGGATGTAGGCGGCCGAACCTCCCTCAGTGTGCTGGTGGAGAGAGGCTGCGCGCAAGGGGGCGTGCTATCCCCAGTACTCTGGTGTATGGTGGTTGACTCACTCATCACTGTACTGAAAAATGAGGGATTCTCATGTGAAGCGTATGCTGATGACATCCCTCTGCTCATTTCCAGGCATAGCATGGCTGCTGTCAGTGTCTTCATGCAACGAGGCCTCAATATTGCTGAGGACTGTTGCACCCGTCATGATATGACAGTGAGCCCTACAAAGTGCAGCTTGGTGCTCTTCTCCAGAAGACGAAAGCTGGGGTACTTTGCTCTCCCAAAGCTTTTGGACACACTCTGCAACTCTCTCCTCATGTCAAACACCTTGGAGTCTTCCTTGACTCGAAGCTGACATGGGGAATGCACGTAGAGGAAAAAGTTAATGCGGCTATGAGGGTCTTCGCTCAATGCAAGAGAACCTTTGGCTGCACATGGGGCATGAGACCGAGGGTTGTGCATTGGATGTACACCTCGATCGTCAGACCCATGCTCACATATGCCTCCTCTGTATGGTGGCCGAGGACGCTTGTGGGGACTGCGATCCGGAAGCTGGCGAGCCTGCAAAGGCTTGCCTGCTTGGGAATTACGACTCTACAGCCACTGCGGCTCTTGAGGTCTTACTCAATCTGCCACCCCTGGATCTTGTCATTCAGGCAGAGGCCAAAAGGGCTGTGTGAAGATTGCGCTTATGGGGATGTTGGGAGGGCGGCTGAACTGGCTCTTTTCATTGCTCTATGGTGTATCGGCTGGACTTGGAAAACCCTCTGGCCGGTATGCCACGGAATGCGATAGTACCAGAGCTTCGTTTCGGGCGTCGCTTCTCTGTAAGCTTTCCTGCAAGGGAATCGTGGACTGAGGGAGGGGCCTTATCGTGCCTTCCCCGGTCTGCTCTAAAAATCTTCACCGACGGCTCTCTCACTAATGAGGGAGCTGGGGCAGGTGTCTACTTTTCTGAGCCTGATTTTGGAATGGAGTACTCACTTGGAAAACACACCACTGTAGTTAGCCCTTGATACGCAAATAAAGGGGAGAGTTATCGCTATCCTTTCGGATAGTCAGGCAGCCTTTATGGCTCTGAATGGCCTTCGGATAACGTCTAAGTTACTGGAAGACTGCAGGTCGTCAGTGGATAAGTTGTGTTTTCACAACAATGTGTCCCTCCTGTGGGTTCCTGGTCACATGGGGATCATGGGGAATGTAAGGGCTGACCTTTTAGTTAGGGCTTGCTCCGATTCTCCATTCCTCGGAACGGAGCCCGCCGTAGGCGTTGCCACCTCGAATATCGGGTCTCTCATCAAAGCGGAAGTTCATAGGAAACATCAGCAGAGATGGGAGAACCTGAGTGCTTGTAGGTGTACAAAACTGTTTCTTGATGGACCCAATAGGAATATCTCCGATTTTCTCATGGGGCTCGGAAGGAAACAATGTAGAACCGCGGTTGGCATCATCACCGGCCACAGCTCACTTCCCGCTCATCTAACAAGGATGGGAGTTGTTGACAGCCCCGAGTGTCTGTCCTGCATGGAGGGAGAGCCTCAGACAACCGAACACTTTTTGTGTGAGTGTCCGGCCTTCGCCCGGAGCAGACTGGATACTCTAGGGTATCCCCTTCTAGCTGTGGATGAGCTGAAAAACCTCTCTCACCAAGACTTGTTGCGCTTCATTAAGAGGACAGCAAGGTTTTGGTGAATGCGATTCAGGATAGCATAATGGGCCGATGTGGCCTCCGTGCTTGGGTTGGGTATCTCCTGTTCCCCTCGTTTTTAAAAAAAAAAAAAAAAAAAACGTGGAAGTGCTCCTTTGGAACATTTCTTGTAACTCGTCAGAGATAGGAGTAGATGCTTTGACCTGACTCAGTGCGATAATATTTGGTTTTGTCTCCAATTCTACAATAGATCTTGTACTCGGTAATACAAGTCCGTTGCGAGCTAAATTGCTTACCTGAAAAAGCACAGTTCCCTGTTGAGAAACTGTTAATGCAGGCAACACATGAAGCGCCTCCGGTGAATTCTGGATGGCTGTTACTAAGATCTCTTCATTAGCTTTGATATTTGCAGGCAGTTCAATGAGGGCATCTTCTCCTGGTAGTATGCGCACTTCCCGTAGGGGCTTAACCTCCAAAGTACGAGATAGCTGCTAGTCAAATGGAATTATTTCCACTGCAATCTTTAAGACCTCATTCTCCAGGTCGAGCGTGCATGAATGGTGTAGGAGGAAATCTATTCTGATGATGCAACTATCCGAAATTGTAGGAACGAAAACTGTATGGCTAGTAGTAAAGCCACCAATGGTTATTTCTACCTTCATAATTCCCTCTACTGGGAAGGTATCGCCGCTCACTCCTGGAATAAGAGCATTCGATGGTCTTAGCTTTTGTGGATGATTTGTTACCAATAACACTTTGGGATGCAGAACTGTTTGATTTGCACCGGTGTCGATAAGCAGAGGACACGATATGCAATTTATATATCCTGCCACTATTAAGTTACTGAGCTTTATTGTAGTTCCAATGAAAATTTTAATAGGCATTGGGGCTTCCTCTTCCACTAACTCTAACCGCTCGAAGTCACTGGGCAGCAGTTTAACGAGTGGCCTGATTCGTAGTACCGCTCGGTGGTAGGAAACGGGGTTCCTCATCTGTGAAAAAGGCTGCTGGAGGTGGGATGATTATCGAGTTCTCGTAAAGCTCTTTCTCAGTAGTATTATGCTCGTCCCAAGGACTTATGGCAGAACAGAAAGAAATTTACTGTTCTACCCCTTTTTGCGAACAAGTATAATATTCTGTTTCTTTATTGATAATTTGTTCAAATAGGGTTCAGTTAAAACATCAATTAAGCAAAACATTTACATCATTTATTTTACCACTTGGATTAACTTTGACAAAATCACTTATTAATTCTATTATTCAAGGCTTAATTACCACTGTGATGGCCCAATATACGGAAGATTCTTCCAGCAGCCAAAGGTATTACAGCGAAATAATCAGCAATTGTTAAACAATAACCTCGCATGGTATTGTTCTGCAACTGTCGGTTGTTTTGTTGATTAGCCCAACAGCTGGCTGCGATGAGCGCTTAGCGGAGCAATCGACGATTACAATAATAATTAACCTCGCATGGTAATTATTATGTAAGGCGATTGTTTACTACTAAGCAACTCAGATACTGCAACCGGTAGAACAAACGACAAGGTTGTTGTCGTTTGTTTACATCCTCGTTGTTAGTAAAGTTTACTTCCGAATATTGGTGCATAAAAGACCAATTACTGGTCTGGCGAGTGTCTTTTATCGTTCAGTCGCGACTTTGTTTTAGAGTGTCAAGTTTCGGTTCGGACTACTTAAAGATTATTAGGATAGGTCAGTTAAGTAAAAGAAATTAGTAAAATAAAGATTTATAACGTGCAAAGAAATTCGAGTGTTTTATGTGAAGAAAGTTTTGTCCGGTTAATTGTTGGTTTTTATTGAGTGATTGCATTGGGACACGACACCACGACGTGTTATCAAAAACGACTCCGAATCAACTGGTGATTCAGCTATTAAAAAATATTCTTGAACTTAGATTCTTTTGCTTTCTTACGTATGAATTTTGCTATGCATGCAATTAACTGTACACAGTTCCGACTGCCGATGAACAGAACGAGATAAGAACGGAATTTAGAAATGTGAAGCGTAAGCAAATGTTTCTCTTTAGATTACAAATTTGAAGCTGTGAAACTTGCTATGCATAACACCTCCGTCCACAAGAAAAACAATAATTCTCTGGATTATTGTTTGTACATATATTTAACTTGACTCTGTTTTGAAGACCATCTAATTTAAGTACACGAGAACGTGGACGATTTTCAATTGAAGCTGCCGATCGCTCACCATAGTAGTGTACAATTCTATGCTCTTCGACAACTGGATTTCTAGATCTTTTATTAAAACAATTCTTAAACACTATTATCTTGCTTGCTCTTATATATTTCATAGTAAAGTATATTATTAATAAAGTTATAAGGATTGCTATCATATAAAATCCTCCTTGCACTTTTTCTGGCAAGGGTTTCAACATATTATCCAAAAAGTTTTCTTCATTTTTCAATTCTATACTTAAATCTCTTACCTCGCTTAATTTTGTTTTTAACATTGCGAACGGTTTATCACTTACTTTAACATTATGCAATCTGTCAGAAATACAATCCCCTAAATCGAACCTATATTATCCGGATTCAAATAAGTATATGTAACATTACTGGTAATTATGGTTGTTTCTATTGTTGTAAATTTACAATTTACGTCTAATAATAATAAATAAACCATGCGTTGTTTTTTACTATTGGTGATGGAATATCTTCATATAATTCAATACTTGTTTCCTCTACAATAGGAATCTCTACAATGACTTTTACAGTTTTCTCGTCTAAATAAGCTTTTGTTTTGCATTCCTGAATCAAGTTGTGATAATTTTCGAGATTAGGTTCGAAAAGTAAATTGCCTCGAGAGGGTGTTTTTGTAAAATTTCAATTAATTTCATTGGTTTCAAAATAATTGGATGTACGATATTTGCACTAAGTAGTAAAATAGCTTGCTCCATTACATCAGTTTCAATATATAAAGTCAATGTCTTATCTAAAATTCGTCTTTGAAAATTTTCGAAACATTTATTAATTTCAATTTTCTGATTAATATCATTCTTTTCGTTTACCAAATCATTGATTTCTTTTATAATATTATTTATTTTGGTTTCGTGGGCGTAATAATTATTATGTAATTCTTTGTTTTGTTCATTGAGAGATTTCATAATTACTATTTGCGATTTGAGACTGTTTTGTATGTTTTCACTATTATGTTGTAACGTTTGTACAGCTTTTTCATAATATTCACTATAGTCATTATCCATAGTAGCGAAAAAAACCTTTAAGCCCGTTACCGACAATATTTATCAAGCCTCGTTTTTGTCTTAGATTCTTGGATAAAAATTCTTCTAATTCCTAACAGATTATGAATATCGTCCAATTTCTATTTATTCGGTTAACATAATTTGAAATTTGGCCTTTAATTTCCTCACATTCTGCTTTATATTGAGAACATATTTCACCTATACCTTGGGATTGTTTAATAATGTTATCTACAGCTATTTCTAATTTTGTTATATCCGCACTGTTGATGATAGATATTTTGCCAGTGATAAATTTCAATTCTCCCATCCGTTTAAAATATGGTCCATTGGAAGTTATTTGCTGCAGCCTTATACTATTTCCGACTTTTAGAGTGGTTAACCTAGAAAATGTGTAATAATTTTACTCTTATTGTATTTAAAATGCTTATTATGTCTTCTAATAAGTACTGAGTCCCCTAGAATCTTAATTATCTTAAATGGGCCTATATAGGTTTCGCTTGATTTATCTCTTTCTTCATTTTTTAAAAGGACCAATTCGCATACTTTAAATTCTTTAATTTTAGAACCTAATTTTATGTCATATCTCTCTTTTGCTTTCAATTTGGATTTCTCCATATTCTTTTTGGCTTCTAATTCCATACGAAGTAATTTCAGTTGTAGCTTCTGAGTATAGTCCAAAGTTGTTTTAAACTTCATAGATCCGACTTCGCTTGGTACATTTGCTTTCCGTGCAAACAACATTTCGTGTAGAGTCAAGCCGGTACTAGCATGTTTTGTCGTATTGTGGAAAAAAGCTGCGTATCTTAACAGTTTTGGGTATTCTGGTTTTGTCTTGTCTTTTATCATTAACCTTAAGTATTCTCCTAACCTTGCGTGTGATCTTTCTGCGGATCCGTTAGTTTGTGGATATGTACTACTTGTTTTAAGATGAGTAATTTTAAATAGCTTGGAAATTTCTTTCATCAATTTATCCACGAATTCGCCGCCATTATCTGTTAAAATGTGTTTTGGTATCCCGAAATATAAAATCCATTCGTTCGTGGAGGCTCGTGCTATAGTTTCACATTTCTTATCCTCGATAGGAATATAGCGTATATATTTGCTTAAATTGTCTTGGATAGTCAAGCCATAAAGGGTCTTTCCAGATTCCTTATATGGGCCTGTAAGGTCCATCGAAACTCTTTCCATGCAATGATCTGCATTGGATACTATATTCATGGGATTCCTACCTGGGTGTCTGTTAATTTTCTGCCTCTGACAAGCTACACGCTTCCTTATATATTCAATGACGTCTTTATTTAATCCTTTCCAATAAAATCTTTCTCTAATTTTTCTTATGGTTGCTTTTTGCCCTCCGTGTCCACCTATTAGTCCTTCATGACTTACTTTTATTATTTTTTGTCGTTCCTTTACGTCTCTTAGTACTTCTGAATTATTTCTTTCTATATCATTTGTGCTGTTTGATGACTCAGATGTATCGCTCTCGCTATCTTCGGAACTCCGTCTACAATCTGGGCTAAGCATTATTATACCCTAGATGAAATCTAAAGGGGTATACTAAGTTTGTCATTCCGTTTGTAACACCTCGAAATAATAACGGTCGAGCAAAATGGATTGGACACCCATTTATAATATTACAAGATATTTTGATTTTTGCATGTCCGTCCGTCCGTCCGTCCGTCCGTCTGTCTGTCTCTGCGCACGATAACTCGTGAACGCGTATACTTAGAGAGCTGAAATTTTGTACACGGACTTTAAAAAAAAAGTAAAATTAAGTTCGAAAATGAGACAAATCGGGCAACTTCTTCGTGGAGTTGCCATATAAAAATTTCGTTTTCCGCTATATATTCGGACACTGCCTGAGAACGCGTCGACGTAGAGAGCTGAAATTTCGTACATGATGTTTTTACTACATTAGCAAATAAAATGTCAAAAATGGACTAAATCGGGAAACTCCTTCTTGGTGGTCTTTTATTTTTCTGTGCGACAAACCGTTCTAGAAATATATGCGAAAAAAAACTTCAAAATCAAACTTGAATAGATCGGTGACCATACGAAATTTAATACGGGCATTCATCTAGGGTATCACAAGAATTATTCTTAGACCAATTCTAGCTTTTTTACTTTTTCATTATTATTTTCGTATGATTCATTACTATCACTTCCTAATGTTCTTCTTAATTCTTTCTCTGTAATCTCGAGGCTTTGACAATTTCCCAAATTTTCCTCAGGATTAATCAAACTTTTTAAATAAAAAGATTACTCTCTTGGACTTTTTACCGGGTTAAACTTAATTTTAATTCAAGAAAGAATTTTTTGGGATATCTCCAGTATATAGCATTTGTTTTTTCAAATCACCCAATTTCGCTATTTGGGACCTGTTGATGAGTCAAACCAAGACTTGAAACTTGTCACCAAAAATTAATGGGTTGTGTGATGAAATAACAAATTAGAACATTTTTAGCTTTTGCTATATACCGGAGATATCCCAAAAAATTCATTCTTAAACAAACTTAAGTTTAACCCAGTAAAAAGTCCAAAAGAGTAATCTTTTTATTTATTTTTCCTCCTGGGCTTTAGATTCATTAGCCATACTAATGGTTTGTGGTCAGTTATGATGGTAAACTGTCTACCATAAACGTATGGCCTGAATTGCTCAACTGCGAAAACAATTGCCAAAAGCTCTTTTTCGATTGTTGAGTAATGAGTCTCTGCACCATTGAGAACTCGACTCACATAGGCGATTGGATGATCTCCTTGATCATCTGCTTGGGAAAGGACTGCTCCGATGGCGTAGTCACTGGCATCGGAGGTGACAAAAAATTCTTTGTCGAAATCTGGATAAGATAAAATTGGTGCTGATATCAATTTTTTTCTTAATTCGCAAAATGCTTCATCGCAAATTGCATCGAACTTGAAAGGTGTGTCATTTTTCAGAAGGTTAGTAAGAGGTTTCGCGATTTTAGAAAAATTGGGAATAAAGCGGCGGTAATAGCCGACGAAACCAAGGAAGGCTTTGATGTCCTTTTCCTTCTTGGGTCTAGGATAAGATTGTAGTATCTTTTAATTTTTAATGAAAAAACCTGGGAGCAGTCGTGTGACTTTGACTCCACTGGAGCGGCTATTAACAGCTCAGACTCCGAGATAAAATGGGGGTATGAATAGTAGGAGCAGCTGTACAGCTTAGTACTCCTATGTGGAATAATACACGTCGGTTTGTAACTTTCTCGATAAATCAAGAGAACTGAATGAATTCAATTTATTGATCGTTCTTAGCCTATATATACATAATTAGTAACCTATGGTACCCTATTCTTACTATTCTAAATGCTGACGCTGGGCGAGTAAGCAATGTGCATAAAATTATGATGACATGCATTTACGCGTGAAACCCCTTGACGATGAATCGTTTGGGTCAGTGGTGCAATCGCTTGCTTGTTGCAAATAAATGTATGTCATTATTATCATCAATTATTTTCGATTATGAATGGTGTTGTAATAAATTTGTGCTGATTAATTTTAGCGTTTTACATTTGTTGTGAAATTTGTGTTTACAGCTTTTTAGTGTTGTTTGTATTTATGGTATTAAATGTATATCACACCTTTCCCCCTTAGGAAAAAAAAATTTGTGTTTACATAATTTTTTTTTTTTTTTTTTTTTTTTTTTTTTTTTTTTTTTTTTTTATAGTTTGTTTACGTTAAACCTTAATTGTTTGCTCGCCGCAATGAAGCATTTTATCGCTTATGTATACTAATAGTTCATATGGTATGTTTTTGTATGTAGCTGATTATAATGAGTCTTAATTCCTAGTCGTATTTACATATACCTACTTATATAGTTTATTATTATAGCTCTTAATTGCTCAATGGCATTAGTAATTGGGATCTTTATTGTTTACGTTTACTTATCTAGTTGATTACAATAATTCTTATTTGTCTACACCGGTGTGTAATCTAATTTAACATGCTAGAGATAGTTAGAATAATAGTACATAATTTTTAATTTTCTATCTTTCTTAGCCTATTCTTATGTATTTTGATTTTGTTCTTATTTATATCTTCGATAATGCAATTTACGTTGTCTATTGATTTAATTATATAAGGTCCGTTGTATAGAGGATCTAGTTTTCGTCTATTTTGTACTGTCATTAGTACTTTGTCGCCTACTTTGATTGATATTGGTTTGCAATTAGCATCCTTGACTTGCTTTCTTCGCACTTTAGATGCCTGGAGGTATTGTTTTGCCTTACCTATGGCTTGTTGAAGTCTGTATTTCATCTCTTTACTATACAGGTCATAATTATACACGGGATCTGGTCTATCAATTGTGAGTTCTGAAGGTAGGTCTATATTTTTGGCAAATATGAGTTCGAATGGTGTGTAGCCATGTACGGTGTTTGGTGTGGTGTTGTAGCAGAATGCGTAATATGGAATCCATGTATCCCAATCGTCTCTATTGTCATTAACAAAACATCTGAGATATTCATTTAGGCACTTGTGGTTTCTTTCTAGTGCTCCGATCGTTTCGGGATGTGCGGCGGTCGCGAACAGTTGTTTTATTTTCAGTATATTACATACTTCCGCAAAAACCTGGTTTTTGTATTCCGTTCCTAGATCAGTTTTAATTTTGCTCATAGGTCCGTATGTTAGTATGAACCCATTCACTATGGCTCTTGCTATGGAATTTGCTTCCTTGTCCTTTGTGGGTATTATTACTATATACTTGCTTAGATCGCATTGCATTGTTACTGCGTATCTGTTATCGTTGGTGGTTTTTGTAAATGGGCCGACTGTGTCAATGGATACAATGTCGAAAACTTTTGTTGGTGTTGTAGTTATTTCCATATGCTCTTTATTATGCTTTTGGTGCTTATTTTTCGCACAAAGCTCGCATCTGTTTATATATTTCGCTATTGTTTTCCTCATTTTCTTCCATTTGTACATTTCCTTCAGCTTTTTATACAGTCTTGATTGACCCAGATGTCCTCCTGTAGGTGTGGAGTGATAGTTATGTAGGATTTCGTTTATTTTCGTTGTTTCTGATATGTACCGTTGCGGTTTGAAAATTTTAACGTTTATATTTTTTAATACTTTGTTTCCTAGGATTTTAAATGCGGTTAAATTAATTATTTTAAATATCTCGCTTTCTGCAGAAAGTTTCAGAGTCTTGGTCTGAAATTGTTTATATATATCATTATCCAATACTTCGAGTACCTGCTCTAGTGCGGGCTCTACTGGTTGGTTGTTTTTTATATTTATATACCGCTTATATTTTATTTCATACTTGTGCACTATATTTATTTCTATTTGTGTTTCTTTATTACTGCAGTTCTCAATTTTTACTTTTAGTTCAGGTAATTTGGCTATCTTTGTTGGAGATGGTATCTCCCAAACGCGCAGTTGATCAGGCTGCGGGACTATAGGAGTATTTTTCATTTCATCGGACATTATGTTTTGTTCTTTTTGTTTTTTCATTGCTCGGGTTTGGACGCGTCGGACATTGATTTCCTTCAAATCATTAATGTCAAGTTGTATTCTTGATAACGCGTCGGGTCCGTTATTTCCTTTTCCTTTAATGTATTTGACTTCGAAATCGAATTCCTCTAAATCTAACCTCATTCGTGTTAGTTTAGATGATGGGTTTTTCATGCCAAAAAGATATGTTAAGGGTCGATGGTCTGTTCTTATTGTGAATTTTCTGCCATAAACATAAGGCTTAAAATGTATAATTGCCCAATGTATTGCTGCGAGTTCCTTTTCAATTACTGACTTATTTTTTTCTCCGGCAGTAAATGTTTTACTAGCGTATGCGATTGGGTGTTCTGTTCCGTCGACACTTTGTGATAAGATTGCTCCACATGCAGCATTCGAGGCGTCTGTGGAAATGATGAATTGGGTTTTGAAATCAGGGTGCTGCAGTATTATTGGGGATATCAAACTTGATTTGAGAGCATCGAAAGATTTTTGTTGGATTTCTGCCCATTCAAATTTTGTGTTTTTCCGGAGTAGTTTGTTTAACGGTAGTGCTATTTCTGCAAAGTTGGGGATGAAACGGCGGTAATAATTACAGAATGCTACGAATCGTCTGACTTCGTCGGCGTTTTTTGGGATAGGATAATTTTTAACTACCTCGTATTTTGAACTGTCTGGGCTTATGCCTTGTGCTGATATTCGATGTCCAAGATAGGTGACTTCGGTTTGGAAAAATTTGCATTTTTCAGGATTTAATTTGAGATTACGCTCTCGTAATCTGTTAAATACTGTTTGCAAGTTTTTTATATGGTGTGACTGTGAACATCCGACGACTATGATGTCGTCAATGTACAGAAAGGCTATTTCCGGTGGTAGACCCGTCATGGCGATGGTCATCATCCTTTGGAAACTATTTGGACTTATATTAAGTCCGAAAGGAAGTCGTGTATACTGGTAGTGACCTTGGTTAGTTGAAAAAGCTGTGAACTTTCTAGAAGATTCCTCTAATGGTATTTGGTGGAATCCGGACATAAGGTCAAGTGTAGAGAAGTATTTGGCTCGGCCCATTTGGTCGAGTATCTCTTCTATACGCGGTAAGGGAAATTTATCTGCCAGAACTTTTTTATTAAGATTCCTAAAATCAACTACTAAACGCCATTTTTTATTTTGGTTGTTGGATTTTTTGGGTACTAGTAGTATTGGAGAATTAAAATGAGAAACAGAGTTCTCTATTATTCCGTCTACTAGCATTTTGTCTACCTGCCTATTAATCTCGGTTTTGTGTGCTTCTGGTATTCGGTAGTTTTTTGTGTATACTGCTCTATTATCAGTTAGTTCTATATTTTGTTTGTAGAAGTTATTGGTTGTTAGAGGTTCACTTTCTAACGCAAATATGTCTTCATATTCTCGGCATAATTCTTCGAATTGAAGTTTGGCGTAGTTTGGAATGCTGTTTAAGTTTAATTTGGAGATAACTTGTTCTGTTCTTTTTGATTTTATTGTGTCTGTATTAATGACGTTAAAGTCTGAGAGTGGTTGTGTTATTATGTCGGAATGTTGTAGTGTGGTGGTTTTGTTTGTAGTGTTTAGTATCCTGACTAGTGGGTAATTTTGTGAAGTTACTGATCCTGCAATGAATATGCCTGGGTGGATTTCTTGTCCAATGATTACCATATCATTGGCACCTTCTTGTTTTTTAACCTTGAACTTTCTTATTATTTCACATCGGGGTGGTATGATAATAGAATTTTCGGATGGACCATTCAGTATTGGGATCTCTGCCGAACTTTCAGGTGTGTTTAATGTAAGGGTCCACGTATCATAATCGATAGTGGTCTTGAATTTTGTTAGGAAATCTAGTCCTAAAATTGCATCAGCCCCGAGGGAGAAATCATCTTCTACTATCTGGAATAAATGTTCGACCGCAAACTGGTCGTTAAAATGTAATTTTGTGTATGTTGCCCCAATCGACTGCCTCTTAGTATCCGTAACCCCTTGGATAATACAAGTGTTTTTAGGATAGTAAAGTTGGTCTTTATTAATTTTTCCCCTCTTGAATATGGATATTTCTGCCCCTGTGTCTACAATCAGAGTACATACTGACCCGCACATGTCGACATACGCTTTAATAAAGTTTGTTAAGGATAGGTTTAGGCAATGTATTCTTGGCTTGAATTCGTCGCAGCCCCCAACCGTGTTGTTTCTTCCTCTGGTTGGGGGGCTTGATATTCCCCCGATTCGAAGTAGTTTACATTTCTTCTTTGATTATAGGTATTATTATTATTTGCTCGCAGATTATTCTGGTAGCGACTACTGTTATTTGGTGCAGCATTACCGAAATATCTTTTATCGCGGTGGTTATATTGATTTCGTGGGTGGTTTTGTCTATTATTGGCTGCCATATTTCTATTGTACTGTTGTTTGGGCCAGCGCTCCCTGTTCCTGTTAAAATTATTTTGATTGTTGAACCCTTGCGTATTATTATAATGAAACTTTCTTGATGGGTTGGTATTATAATGCAGGACACTGCTTGGCTGCGGCTTATCTACTGCTATTGCCTTCGCTGCTAATTCTGAAAGTGTTCCTAGGCTACTAGCTTTTAGTATAATCGCTGTTTCTGTATTGGCAACATTGTTCATAAATGACTGTATTGAAAATTTTTCGGCCAATTTTTCAGCTGCTTCTCCAGCTGCTACTTTCTCTGTTATAAAGGCTCTAGTCAGCTGGCCTGATAGATTTTCTATCTGATTGGAAAAGTCTGCAAGTTTTCTGTTACCTTGCTGGCATGATCGCAGTTGTGCCAGAATAGCATCTGACGATAATTTTGCCGAAAATTTTTCTTTTAATTTGGCTTTGATCGTTGATACTGTATTTGTGCCCTCCGATATTACGTACTTGGCTTTTCCAGTTATACGTGTCTTGATGAATTTGATCATGATGGTTTTATGTTCGTTTGCTGTTAACTCGTCTAGTAGTTCCATAGACTCGATAAAAGAATCAGTTTCATCCAGCTTTCCATCGTAGGGTTGTATGAGCGATGTAGCTGTTTTTATGTCAAAACCCATCTTTGTTTGTTTTTGTGTATTTATGTTTTCTAAGATTTTGTTTGCTATACTTTCAATTTCTTCGTAGATAACTTTTATCTTCAATATTGTTTCGACGTCCGCTTGTTTAAGTGCGTTTTCTTTTGCCTTGGCACAGAGTTGATTTGTTAACTTTTCTTTCTCTTGCAGAGTTTTCTCAGAATATGGACGGTTTTTACTTTTCTTAAAATTGTCCAGAATATTTTCTAGTTCGTCCTTAATCTTTATAAGTGCTTCCATTTATCAGACGGTTGATATGTTTAATTTTGCTGGGGTACTGAGGTATCTTTTTCTTAAACCCCTCCTATGATCTTTGTACAGTATGTATACAAATTCAATGATTTTAATTGCAACCAATATGCATAAAATTATTATTATCTGATTATTCTCGACCGAAACTGTATCCTCTATAATTAGATTATTAACAATTTCCCCGTTGTTATCTGAAGTTTTGGATTGCGTTTTACCCATTACTGAAAATGTTTCGCTTATTTCCAACAACGTCAAGCAAACAGCAAAAGAAAAAAAAATTTTTTTTTTTTTTTTTTTTTTTTTTTTTTTTTTTTTTTTTTACATATTAATTATTTAATTATTATTATACCTTTATACTACGCTACTTCTACTTTATATTTTAAAAAAAAAATAAATTTTAAATTAGATCATTAAACCCTTATCTCTTCCTTTTGATGACGTTCAGTTGTTTTTTTGTCAATATTATTAGTTTGTTGTATTTTTCCCGTTCCTCCTCAGTTGCTGCTAACTCGACAAGTACCTTGTAATTTTGAAGTTCCTGTGCAATTTTTTGTCTCTTGCCTCCTCTTTTTCGTGGTTTTGTCTCCTGAGTTTTTACACTGCTTGTGTTTCTGCTTCTATACTCCTCGATGGTGATTCTTTTTGGACCCGCTTCGTATGGTGGAGGATTTTCGTTGTCCAGCCTTGATTTGGGGATGTACGGCGTCGGCTTCTTATTTACTGGATACAGTGTTATGCCTTCTATATTCCTCTCTGGTATCTTCTTAGTTTCTTCAATAGTCTTGAAAATGTGATTGAAGATGGCATCTATCTCGTTCATACTAAAATTTCTTCTGATTGGTACTGGTAGTGGATGTAGTCGTCTTCGCAGTTTTTTGGTGGTTGTTACTATGTCACCGTATAAGTTTCTATTATTTATGAAAATTCCCAGCTGCACTTTTGATGATGATATTATGGTCTGCAGATTCGCAAAGTTACAAATTTCGCAGTTTCTACGATGTCACGGTCGCCATGTAGTATCTTTTAATTTTTAATGAAAAAACCTGGGAGCAGTCGTGTGACTTTGACTCCACTGGAGCGGCTATTAACAGCTCAGACTCCGAGATAAAATGGGGGTATGAATAGTAGGAGCAGCTGTACAGCTTAGTACTCCTATGTGGAATAATACACGTCGGTTTGTAACTTTCTCGATAAATCAAGAGAACTGAATGAATTCAATTTATTGATCGTTCTTAGCCTATATATACATAATTAGTAACCTATGGTACCCTATTCTTACTATTCTAAATGCTGACGCTGGGCGAGTAAGCAATGTGCATAAAATTATGATGACATGCATTTACGCGTGAAACCCCTTGACGATGAATCGTTTGGGTCAGTGGTGCAATCGCTTGCTTGTTGCAAATAAATGTATGTCATTATTATCATCAATTATTTTCGATTATGAATGGTGTTGTAATAAATTTGTGCTGATTAATTTTAGCGTTTTACATTTGTTGTGAAATTTGTGTTTACAGCTTTTTAGTGTTGTTTGTATTTATGGTATTAAATGTATATCACAGATTGAACTGATTTAATTTTGGCCGGATCTGGCTTGACTCCATTTTCAGTAATGATGTGCCCTAAATACATTATTTCCTTTCTTAGGAAATGGCACTTGTCGGGTTGTAATTTTAAATTGAAATCCCGAAGGCGGCTAAATACGTTTGCGAGCCTAATATTGTGGTCTTTAAGATTGTATCCATGGACTACAATATCGTCCATGTATACGAAACAGTAGATGCCTTGGAGTCCGGAAAGGACATTATTCATGGCACGTTGGAAGGTTGCGGGTGCACCTTTTAATCCAAATGGCATACGGTTAAACTAGTAATGACCATAAGGAGTGCTAAACGCAGTTTTTGCTCTATCCTTCCCGTCCATGCGAATTTGGTGGAATCCGCTGGCGAGGTCTAGCGTTGTGAAATATTTAGACTTACCCAATTGATCTAATATGTCTGTAATATTAGGTAATGGGTAGGCGTCGCCGATAGTAATATCATTTACTCGGCGGAAGTCTACAACGACTCGCCATTTTTTGTTCCCATGCTCGTCCGGCTTTTTGGGAACTAGAAGTAGGGGAGAATTCCACGGACTATTTGAAGGACTTATTATCTCTGAATCCAACATTTCATTTATTTGCCGAGTAATTTCTCTCCGGCTTGTTTCTGGAAGTCTGTACGGTTTAGTATATATGTGTGGTTTATTCGGGATTGTTTCGATTTTGTGCTCGGCTGCATTTGTAAATGTTAGGAAATCCCTTTCTAAGTAGAAGAGATCGTTGAAATCCTTACAAATTTTCCGAATACTCTTGGCTTCTTCCAAATTACAGTGATCCAATTTAATCAGGGTGTGCAATTTCTTTATTCTGCCCCTAATTGGATCTCTGTTGGAATCCGTGGAGATGCAATCGAAGTCATTAAGGTCATGGCATTCTGGATTCATGTCATGAATTGCCAGTTCGACTTCCTGTTCATTCGTGTTGAGAACTAGGACTTTTGCCATTCCTTGTGATGGGTTGAGTAGTAGAGCTATGGGAGTTCTGGATCACTTTTTCCATACAAAAAGTGCAAGGTAGAAACCAACTATTTTGGTGGCTCTGGACGGGGGTCTGGGCCACTGAGGGGGATTCCGTCTAGTGGTATACGTCACAGGGCATGCCTGGGGAATTCCTTTCCTATCGTCTGGCTGACCTGGTGATGACGTCATCTGGTTGCCGATCCCCATCAGCTGATCAAGCTCTGTCATAGCTGATTTGAAAATTCAAACTGTTATAGTCTACGCCTGCCTGAGGGAATTCCTTTCCTATCGTCTGGCTGATCAGGTGATGACGTCATCTGGTTGCCGATCCCCATCAGCTGATCAAGCTCTGTCATAGCTGATTTGAAAATTCAAACTGTTTTAGTCTACGCCTGCCTGAGGGAATTCCTTTCCTATAGTCTGGCTGATCAGGTGATGATGTCATCTGGTTGCCGATCCCCATCAGCTGATCAAGCTCTGTCATAGCTGATTTGAAAATTCAAACTGTTTTAGTCTACGCCTGCCTGAGGGAATTCCTTTCCTATCGTCTGGCTGACCAGTCAAAACTTATTTAATCCACCCTAACCAACCTAATGCTTTCATGACAAGATTTAAAAATAAGTAAATAACACTAACCACTCTCAACCATCGCCCCGGTCTTCACCAAAGCTTCCATATCCTACTAGAATTATGTATAAGATTTTTACTGAGCGAAAGACTGTCCAATAGACACAAAAAAAATCGCTCAACTTGTTTACTTTTCTCGGCTGTGCGAGTTTGTTTGATATAAAATTACCAGTCATCCCATTACACTTGAAGACTAAAAATTTTCTAACAAGGCTGCAGCTATACAATTTTCATTACTCATCTAAGTCGCCACATCATCCTACATTAATATTATAGCTCACAAAGATTTTAATTTAACCAATTCTCAACTTAATGCTTACAAAAAAACAATAGCCTAGACTTGAATTATAAGTAATATGAATTACATCATAAAAGGTATGATCGCTAATATCCATAGCCCGTAGATGATTTCTGATAAGACTTTTCAGTACGCGCACACCCCTACAGCGAAAATTTTCTAGGCTTTAATTTCCATTCTTACCATCCCAAGCAGCCGTGATCTCTTTTTAGATATCGAATATCATGATCACTTTTGTTTATAAAAGATACATACAGACAACAACTTACGCTATAGTTGTTGTTGATTTTTTATCTACAAAAGAAATTTTCAATTATAACATCCACTACTCATCTAAGACAACTTATCAGTTGTTATTTTTTTTCAGCTAAAGAAATCGGGAATCGTTCAATTTGTTTACTTTACTCGGCTCTGTGCGAATTTTGTTTACATTATTCGACTGCGATTTATTCGGCTGTACGAATTGTTTATGCAATGAATCAAATTAGAAGCATTGCACCTGAAGATTAAAAATTAGGTAATTTCTTATCTAAGCCAACATACCTACCTACGTTAGTTGTTGTTGTTGCTAATTTAATAACATGGTACTGAATATCACCTGGCAGAAAACCTTTTGGTATGACGTTGTGTGTGTGTGTGTGTGTGTATGGGGTGCATGGGTGTGTGTGTGTGTGTGTCCAGCCTCGCACAAGTGTCCCGATGTCTCTGTTCCCACAACTCTAAGCGTATATAGCAAGTTTAAAGAACATTCACACAGCACCTCCATGGCCTGATGGTAGAGCGCCTTGGAATTTACAAAACCAAGCGTCCTCGGTTCGATTCCAGCAAAAGCCAACATTATTTTATTAAAAATCAGCTAAGACAAGAGCTTGAACAACTTATGGGAATCAGCCAACCAGATGACGTCATCCCCCTGGTCAGCCAGACGATAGGAAAGGAATTCCCTCAGGCAGGCGTAGACTAAAACAGTTTGAATTTTCAAATCAGCTATGACAGAGCTTGATCAGCTGATGGGGATCGGCAACCAGATGACGTCATCACCTGGTCAGCCAGACGATAGGAAAGGAATTCCCTCAGGCAGGCGTAGACTATAACAGTTTGAATTTTCAAATCAGCTATGACAGAGCTTGATCAGCTGATGGGGATCGGCAACCAGATGACGTCATCACCAGGTCAGCCAGACGATAGGAAAGGAATTCCCCAGGCATGCCCTGTGACGTATACCACTAGACGGAATCCCCCTCAGTGGCCCAGACCCCCGTCCAGAGCCACCAAAATAGTTGGTTTCTACCTTGCACTTTTTGTATGGAAAAAGTGATCCAGAACTCCCATAGCTCTACTACTGGGTTGACTATGGTATTACCTATGAACAACCCTGGCTTTACCTCTTTTTATACCCTAGATGAAATCATAGGGGTATACTAAGTTTGTCATTCCGTTTGTAACACCTCGAAATAATGATGGTAGAGCAAAATGGATTGGACACCCATTCACAATATTAAAAGTTATTTCGATTTTTGCATGTCCGTCCGTCCGTCCGTCCGTCCGTCTGTGCGCACGATAACTCGAGAACGCGTATACTTAAAGAGCTGAAATTTTGTACACGGACTTTAAAAAAGAAAAGTAAAATTAAGATCGAAAATGAGACAAATCGGGCAACTCCTTCGTGGGGTTGCCATATAAAAATTTCGTTTTCCGCTATATATTTGGACACTGCCTGAGAACGCATCGACGTAGAGAGCTGAAATTTCGTACATGATGTTTTTACTACATTAGCAAATAAAATGTCAAAAATGGACTAAATCGGGCAACTCCTTCTTGGTGTTGCCATATAAGAATTTCGGTTTTTTACTTATACTTTGAAAACGATCAGTCCAAGACATTTTTTTTTGTACTAAGAACTTCTGCAGAATACAAAATCCTATAAAATTGGTTATAATCATTTTTTCTGTGCCGTTCTAGAAATATATGCGAAAAACAAATTCAAAATCAATACTTGAATAGATCGGTAACCATACGAAATTTAATACGGGCATTCGTCTAGGGTATCATAAGAATTGGTCTTAGACCAATTCTAGCTTTTTTACTTGTTTAAAATATACTGATTCCGTAGTTGACAAAGTTGGAATTTGAATTATGGATTCAGAGCGAGCGGGAATTGTAATAAGTTTATTATGTAATTTGTCCGATTCGTTTCGGTTTTCATTGGATTGTAAAATATATTCCGTTTTTTGTAGGATATTTGTGTTGGGGTACTTTTCACGTTTGGTATTTAAATCCCGTGAAGTACTGGGAAACTTGCTTTTATCAGCACTTGCATTGTTTGTTTCGGAGTTCTTGTCATTGTTAGCATATCTAAGATATGTATTTGGATAATCTGAGCGATATTGCTCTATGGGATAGGATTAATGACATTGCTTCACCTCTAAGGAAATGTAATTGTTTTTATAATAGATACAAGCGTTGTATCTAGACAAGAAGTCGTGGCCAATTAGGCCGTCATATGCTAAGGTTGAGTTTTCTCCTACTATTTGGAAGGGATGTTCTATTATACATTCTTCGTTTGATGTATTTGCCAGTTTTGCTAATATTAATCCTTCTGTAGTTTTAGATTCCGAAAATAAAGTATTTATCTTGCAGATTGCATCTTTATAGTAAGTGCTACCTGCTTTCAGTGCATTGAACTTTATGAGACTAATTTCTGCTCCTGTGTCTACGAGGAACTTTGTTTCTTTATTGGAGCACACATTGGTAGATAGAGAGATAGTAATGGAGTTGGAATTGATAATAATTGGTATTTTCAGCGTTATGTGATCATTTAATAAATGTGCATTATCTAATTTGGGTTGGTGTGTATGTCGGCTTTTGTTTGAATTTGCGAGGGGCTGCCGACTGATTCCTCTCGCCTTGATTTGTTTTCCGAGTGTGTTAAAAATATTCCCGGATTTTGTACGTGATCTTTGTTTGATCTTGGTTCATTTTGGGGTTGTATTGTCGAGGAATGGGAATTTTTTCTAAAATTTAGATTTGGAACCTGGTTGAAGCTGACCTCTTTTTGGGGAATTGTAGTTCTATTGGGACTTTCCGTTCGCTTTCTGAAATTTTGATCAACGGGATTTATATTTCCTCTGTAGAAATTCCCGTGGTTTGCTATTCTCGCCCTGCATACTTCTAGGGTATGTCCTAATTTATGACAATACCTGCATGTAGGGATGGAGCTGTTTAAGGTGCTAGCCAGCTTAGGAGGATTGCTTTTGTTTAGGGCATTAGAAAAACTGTTATTTGGAATTGGTTTTATGCGACTGTTTTGTGGACAATTTGGAGCTAAATGTCCCTGTGTCCTGCATTTATAGCAAAAGGGGTTCTGCCCTTATGTTGAATGAGCAGTGCGAGAAGAGTTCGCTGTTACATTTGTTGCCTTTGATTCTAGGCGTAATGCTTGCTCACCAATATATGACGTTATGGGCTTTAATGCTCTATTTCCATGGAGCTTGGCTAATGTTTGGAGTTGTTCGCTAATTAGTCCATCTTCTATTGCTCTAATAGCTTGTTTTTCGTTGTCTTTTACGAAAGAATTCAACAGTAGTTTATCTGTTGTATATGAATGCGTGGCTTCGTTCAATTGAGCATGTGTAATATTAATTCGTTGCAGGAATTCTTTGACAGGCTCTCCTGCTCTTTGTCTTGTGTTTTGTAGTTTTGATTGGAGTACTGACCTTTCTAATTTTACTTCGAATGTTTCGAGTAATGTTTTCTTCAAATCTGACCACCTGCTTGTATCATTGTACTTAAGTACATTGTAGGCTTCTCCAAATAGCTTACTTTTGATTATTGAAAGCAGGATTGTTGGGTCGGTATTGGGATAAAGCCGTTCTATGTCATCGCAACATGACACGAATTTATGGATGTCTTTTGGATCGCCGTTAAAATTTGGTATTAACGATTTAATTTCTGATAAAGAAATATGTGAAAGTTTGACTTCTGTGCTTTCATTGTGAAAGTGTGATGAGTTATTTCGTGTGTCATGTTGGTAATTAGGGAAACGGGTATCCAGCTGTTCTTGGATTGCAATAACAGCTTCTTCGTATTCTGCTTCTGTTTTACCGAAAACACCTTCGGTAAAGTATTTGTTTTCTAGGTCTTGTGACGTAGATTGCATTTCAATTGTATTGTTGAGCTCTTCAAATTCTACCCAATGTTTATTTAGGATAGCTAGTTTTTGTTCTAAATATGTTCTGCTTGTTGTAGGTAAGATATCTGGATTTAATGACTGTATAACTCTTGTAATTGAGCTAATTTTTGTATTTAGACTTCTGAAAATACTTTCATTTTGTAGACCGTCTGTTTCCTTATTAGCTTCTGTAACTTGTGATTTGGTTGGAATTCTCCACGAAGCTCTGGGTGATGGGATATGAAAGGGTTTTTGCTGGTTTATAGTACTTTCTGAGATTGATTTCAATCTTTCGGAAAGTGTTGCTTTCGTCAACATGTACCAGTCCTCAGTTTTATCCGAGCACGATTCTTTGAAATAATCGTGATCGGTCGTGAAGTCTTTATGCTGAACTATTTGTTCTTCTGTTTTCTCGAAGGCGCTCCATATTTCTTCGAGTTGTTTTAATTTACCGTTCACAAAGGTATTGGTACGCTTTGCTTTACCGGCTTGGTGATAAGCCCCTAGGATTAGTCTTATTTCCTTGTTTTTTTCTACTTGAGATGAGCAGAGCTCATCGAAAGAAACGGTTTCTTCAGTCATTATGGCTTTGTGAAGTAACAGACGGAAAATTCGGTGGAGATGTGGTATGAGATTTTATAATATTAAGGGTGTCTGTATCGAGCTTCGATTCGGTTGATTTGGGTGGGCTATAGAAGATATGACAAAATTGTATTTTAAAAAAAACACTGCCGAGTAGAAAACTAATCGTCAAATTTCCAAACAGTAATAAGTTGCGAATCGTTGCTATGAGTAATCAGTACATATGTTTTATTGGGGTATGTAAAATGTTGCAAACTGTAAGATGTATTAAAAGTAATTTGTTCGAATTGTTATTGGTATGTGATTTTATATTATTATTATCGGATGGACAAGGGATGTTTTTAATAAAAAATAAAATAATAAAAATTTCCTAATTATGACGGGAGAAGAAGTTAAAGAGAAGAAGAAAAAAAAAATTTTTTTTTATTTTTTTTTTTTATTTTTATTGCTGGAAACTTCAATTTCAAGGAAATGATTGTTATTTGATTATTGTAGATATCTCTTTCAATTCTCGTGGGAAATTTGAATCCGAGGAAGAAATGTTTTATTACAACATAAAAAAAAAGAATTATTATTAGATAGTGACATCAACGATCTTTTAAATGAAGTGCTATTTCCCGTGAAATTAAAAATGAAAGTTAGATACTATACATATATCTATGTATGTAATAAAGAGGAATAGTACTTTGTTATCTGATCTGCAAATTTCTAGATTGTTAATTGATTGCTCTTCCAATCGATATCTTTCTCCTGACCGATAGGCTCACGAAGTCCTACCGCAGGGTATTGATATTTGATTTTTGTCGAAGTCCTCTGACCAACAAGCTCACGAGGTCTTGCCGCAGAGGTCGCTTCTAGGAAGAGCGGGAGTTCAATTTTTCCGTGTTGGATTGAACGTTTCTATAAATTAGTCAAAAATTGAAGGGAATGGATGAAATTGTTTTTCTCTTTTCATACACAATATTTATATATTCATATATAATTGTATGTAAATGGCGATTGAATGTAAATATATGTATATAATCAGAAAACATGCACATTTGAAGAAACAATTTAGGACTGAGATTAGCAATTATTGATAGATCGTTTCTTTTAGCTAAAGGTCTATTCCATGTATATTCACTAAAAAAAAAAATAAAAGGCAATATATATATATATATATATGTTTACAGGTAAAAGAAAAATGTGTGCTGCATTAAACGTATTTTGGTGATAATTAATTGACAATTAAACAATTTGCATGTGTGTGTATATATATATATAGAAAAAACGAAAAACCAAATGAGAAGAAAATTGTTTTTCCACGCTACCTTTAACTTTATCCACTTGTAATGATGCAGATGCTGATATTTACGTTTTTTTTCTAATGTAGTTTTGGATGATGTTTCCTAAGTTGAATGTGTAGGTGGTGAAGTGAACACTAAATGAAACAGAGATGTTGTTGCGTTGGGTGTCCTGTTTGACGAATTGTTGCGGCCTTCCTTCCTTCCTTCTTAAGAATCGTCTTAACTGAGGCAGGGATGAAGCCTCGCAACTTTCCCACGTTGGAGCACTATGGCACTCTAAACGATTATTTCCTCTAAGTACCCTTTACTGGGTACCCGGGTTTTTTTTTTTTTTTTATTATTTTTATTTTACGAAATTTATTTTTGGTTAGGTACTCTTAATTTTTTTTTAATCACTTTTTCGTACATAACGTTGTTATGGGTTTCAGTAATTAACACTGATTGAATATTTTCCAGTTTATTGTTTGGATTAAAATTTTTTTTTTTTTAGTATTATTTTCTTTTGGGCACTGATTTTTGTTGGTTCCGCTGCCACCAAAATGTTGTATTTTGTGGCAGATTTTATTGAATTTATTTTCGGCACTGATTTATGTAGGTTCCGCTGCCACCAAAATGTTGTAACTTGGCCGCTCGTGCTTCCCTGGTAAGGGGGGAGAAGCGGTCAATCGAAGGAGATTAAATGGAATTTCCACAATTCTCACAGATTTTTTTATTATAACTTCTAGATTTTTCACAAGTATTTTTATTAAAATTCAATTCCTGGGCTTTCACAATTCTCACAGATTTTTTAAATATACTTTTGGATTATTTCACAAGTATTTTTATTAAATTCAATTCCTGAGCTTTCACAATTCTCACAGATTTTTTAATTATACTTTTGGATTATTTCACAAGTATTTTTATTAAATTTCAATTCCTAGGCTTTCACAATTCTCACAGATTTTTTTAATTATACTTTTGGATTTTTTCACAAGAATTTTTATTAACGGCACTTGACTTTCTTCGATGATGTTTTAAACAAGACTCCACGAGGTTCGGGCTAGCTCCCCCCAGGTACCCATGAAAGCTTCTTTTTCTTCGTATCACTTTCCCACGACGTGAAAAATCGTACGTGGGAATGTACAAAAAAATATAGACACAGTGCATATGCATGAAATCTGATATGCACTTGTGCCTTGAAAAAGTAATATTTTTAGGTGATAAGAATAATTATGTGTATGTATGTACATACGATTAAGTTTTATGAATTTAGGAAAAAGAAACTGTATGTATGTATAGTACATGCAGATAATTTAGCAGAAAAGCTGTATGTAGGTATGTACATAGTACTGCATGTAGGTAAGTATACATGCCGTGTGAACGGAATGTATGACTGATAACAAAATGCAATTTATGCTAAATTGCACTTTGTTGCAGTACGTAAATGCATTTTTAAATGCAAATTGAAATTTTAAATGAACTTTATTTTTCAGGGTCAAATTGTAGTACGCCAATATATTGCATAGGGCAAGATATTGGCGTATTGGTTTTATTGTTGTGATTCGGGGTATAGGCACCTGGGTCACAACACTACCCAAATTGGACTTGACCAAGGCGAGATAATATGTCGGACTATACCATCATTTAAAAGTTTCTCGATTTGTGCATTAACTTCCTCCTCATGCACCTTTGGATATCGATAAGTCTTAAATTAATTGGGATATCGCTTTCAGTTCTTATATTATGTTTTATGACAGTTGTTTCGGTAAGGATATCTCCTTCAAGGCTAAATACTTTATTAAATTCTTTAATAATAGCCTTTAAACTTTGTATTTCATTTTCATCTGTAAGATGATCTTTCCTGATACCCTCCCATATTTTATGACATTTTCCATGATGCCTCGTAATTACGTCAGGTTCTTTAATATTTTCTAAGCTGCACTCGTTTTCGACCCTACTTTTGTTTACATGATTGGAATCCATCACATCATGAAAATCATCTAAATTGTAACCTTATTTGGATTTTATTGTTGCATATTATCTCAGTATTTAAGTTGATAGAAAATTTCATTTCATTTAGTATATCGTTGCCTAATATTCCATCATAGTAACCAATGATGTCTTCCTTTACGACATAAAATTTTGCTTTAAAAGAACAATTTCGTTTATTTATCTCATTTTCGTAATCTAAATTAAAGTTGACACTACCTATACTGCATCGATTGGATCGTCCTATGCCTTTAAAATAGGTAATATCATTAAAATCAGCATCGTCTTTGTATACACACTTTTCTTTTATAAGCCTAATTCCTGCACCCGTGTCTACCAGAAATTTATATATTTGCTTATCATACATTAAAAAAATATGAGGGCTTCTACTACAGCGAGATACAACGCCCTCTATTGATCCCGTTTTCGAAAATTTCTTCCAAATTAATAGGTACACGAGGAATATTCGCTCCACTTCCCTGTTCAGTTGAAATTTTTTTGTTTTCATTAAAAATATTATCTTTCCTTTGTCCGTCCTTACCGAAGTATCTGTTCTGATGAGTATAACGATCGCGTTCACCTGTAAATTTTGAGCCAAAGTATCCTCTTTGTTTAGTATATGTAAAGCAGTTTTTCTCTTTATGACCTAATTTTCCGCATGCGTAGCATTTAATATCTAAGTGGTTTATTCGGATTAAATTCCTTCCAGTATAGTCTTTATCCTTAATTTTACCATACCATAAACGAATTTTCTCTTCCATAGCTAGCTGACTTGCTTCCGCTAATGTTTTGGGTCTTTGTGTATTTGAGAAAGTTCCTATTTCTTTTTGTAGACCGAAAATATATGCGTTTAGCATATCTTTCTCTATAGCAATCCTCTGACCATAATAAGTCGGATCGTCGGAGCTTTCATGAAACAAATTCTGAATGCATCTGCGTGTTAGAGTTTCGCATCTCTGTGTGTATTGCATAACAGTTTCGTGGGGGAGTTGCTTCAACTTAGTCATTTCTAAATGAAGCTGCATGCTTGGGTGTGTTTCCCTAAAAACCCTATTTAATTAATATTTGAGCTCCTGCCAATTATTCAAACTCTTGTTCATTAACAAAATTTCGGCATTTCCCGAAATTCTACTTTTTATTATAGGTAATAGACATTCTTTCTGTTTTTGAGTAGCTAAGTTCATTGCATTATCACAATTCTGAATAAAATTGTAGGCTTTTGACGGATCACTGTCGAAGAATGTAACGATTTTAATTAAATTTTCTAAGCTCATTTTATCGATTTTATTCTCGGACACGCCATCCGTATTCCCAACCTTCGGAATTGCACCTTGATTAATTTCTAACACTTTAGGAGTTTTATCTACTGTATCCTGATTTTCGGTCGAAAGGTTCTGTTCTTCTATTTTTTTGCACTAACGCTTTTCTTATTATTTGGTGTTTCATCAGAACATCTTTGCGGTATCATTATTTCGTCGTTTTTATAGTCATCATGCAATACAGTCAAAAATATTTTACGAAAATAGTTACGCAGCCCATAATTAACTTTATAAGTTTCCTGACATTCCTTTAAATGATATTTCTTCGTTTGAAGTTATGTCTTAAGTTCAGTATAGCTTCACCGAAATCGTAATCACTTGTTTCTGTCTCACTCATTTCGTATAACAATATTACAACGATTAATAAAAAATATATGAGTACTTGTGTAATTCAAAAGAAGAATTCTTTTCATTAACTATTTGAGGCAATGAATTCTTTCTCGAACTTCCTTTATTTAACCAAATACGTAATAATTTTCTTACGAAATATACTTGTAAAGTTTCACTGTTCCCGATCGCGGAAATTTTCACAATACCTATGTACTTAAAAGTAACAAGCAAGTAACAAGCAAGATATATAATTATAAACAAAACGAAAATCATATGTACTTACAATACTATTATTACAATGAAACCTTTAGTCATATTTAAGCCGTCCAGAATGCAGGATTTTCTAGGACTCCATTTTTCTTTGGATTTTCCTCCTTTTCTACTTTGTTTAATTTTTTGAAACCGCAATTGCTACTGCTGTCGTCTTTCGTCGTGGATTTCCTCGTCCGAGTTGATTCTTGGTGATTTAGCTTGCACAAGATTTCACTTTTTTTTGTATTTTACCAAATCATTTATTTTACCGCTGCCACCATTTGTTATGCTCGTCCCAAGGACTTATGGCAGAACAGAGAGAAATTTACTGGTCTACCCCTTTTTGTGGACAAGTATAATATTCTGTTTCTTTATTGATAATTTGTTCAAATAGGGTTCAGTTAAAACATCAATTAAGCAAAACATTTACATTATTTATTTTACCACTTGGATTAACTTTGACAAAATCACTTATTAATTCTATTATTGTAATGTAATAGGGTTGCGGATATGATGATTGATTAGATTTGGGTATGGAAAGAAACTCGTTGTTCAGTTCAGACTTAATACTTTATTATTACTTATGTATGACTATGTACAATGTCTAAGTGACAGCTTTGAAGTGTTCTTACTTTCTAATGTGTGGGATGTGTTCAGACACTGTGGTTATGATTATACTACATTTCTCCCGTTTTACAAATTGAACGATATTTACATTAACAAAACAAGAGATAGCAATAGTTAACTTGTTACATTTGTTTATTTCGTAATCCGCAAAACGTTTTGGTGTACGGCGTTCCCTGTTACTTTTCCTTACAACTACTTGGTGTGGTTGACTTGTCTCTAACGTACTTGTTGGTTGTTCTTCAACTCTCGGATTGCACTGTGTCTGTTCTCTGTCCTGTCCCGTTGTTTCCCGTCTCTGATGGACCCCATCTGTTGACGCTCGATTGACCTCAACAGGTTCATGAACTGTCTGCTCCTCTGCAGTCCTATCCTTTGACCTTAGCACAGTCTCATCATTCGTACTTGTTTGAAAAGGTTCCTCACTGCTCCCGTTATTATTTGGCTTGACAACACTGTCGTTAGTTGAGTCTCTAAGATGATCTGCATGGCATCTTCTTGGAACTCCATCTTCCGTTTCAATTATGTAAGAGCATCTGTTGGTGCGTTGTAGAATTCTAGCTGGTTCCAAGTTTTTTCCAACTGTGTTCGTGTATATACTCTTTGATTACGTTGAAACGATCTAGTCTGTGATTCCTTTTCGATCTGATTTCTTATGTTTGTGTAACGTAGGTCTCTGTTTCTATCTGGTCTTATGTTGTCAAATATTGTTGTTAAACGTCTTCCGAACATAAGTTCTGCCGGAGTTTTACCTGTAGCTGGGTGTGTTGTATTTCGATAAGTGAACAAAAAGTTCCTTAGTCGTTGTTCCTGACTATCTTCACCTTGACTCGCTCGCATTCTTGTTTTGAATGTTCGGACTAATCTCTGTTCTTGTTCTTGGGTGATATGGTGATGATGTTATATGCTTAATTGCTCGTTGTGTACAGTATAATACAAATGCTTCTGACGTAAATTGTGTACCATTATCTGATACAATTATTTTTGGTATACCAAATGTTGTATATATTTCTTCCAATGCTTCGCATAAGCATGCTGTTGTCATTTGCTTTAGTGGTCTAATCTCTATCCATTTAGATAATGCGTCTACTAAAATTAGCCATATTTTTCCTTCGAAAGGTCCCGCGAAGTCCACATGAATTCGCTCCCATGCTCTATCCGGAATAGACCAGGAATAAACTGGTAACGTAGGTTCCTGTTGTCTGTGTTCTTGACACTCATCACATTTTTTTGTAAATTCTGCAACGTCTGTGTCAATGTTTGGATACCAAACGTAAAATCGTGACAAAGCTCTCATTGCTACGATTCCAGGATGTCCTTTGTGTAACTGCTTAAGGACACTATATCGTAAATTCTTGGGAATTATAATTCTTCCCTGCCACATGAGAATGCCTTCCTCTAATGAAATTTCACTACGTTTGTCGAAATATGGTTTGATTTCATTAGTAATAGTGTATGTCGGCCATTGTGTTCGTGTATACCACTTTACCTTTTTAAGTGTCATGTCAGCATCTGTGCTTTGACGCAAAATTTTTTCGGATAATCCAACATCTCCAAATTTATCTTGTATACGATTCTCTTCGATGTGACATATCATTTCTTCTTCTTTCGAACGTTTTTGTGAGTTGTCGGGTAGGCGTGACAAACAATCGGCTATCGTATTAGTCTTACCTTTTCTGTATTCAATAGTATAGTTATACTGATTGACGTACAAAGCCCACCTTGTTAATCTATTATTCACAAGTTTTGGTAAATTTCGTTTTTCACCAAATAGATGTTTTAAAGGTTTATGATCTGTTATTAATTTGAATTTATTACCTCGTAAATACTGATCGAATTTTCGTATTGCAAAGAATATTGACAGTGCTTCTCTGTCAATAACTGAATACTTCTGCTCCGACTCTGTTAATTTCCTTGATGCAAAAGTGATGGGTTTTTCGTTGTTATGTTTATCCTTGTGAAACAGGACGGCTCCAATTCCTTTTTCTGAAGCGTCACAGGCTAAATGTAATTCTTTCGAACAATCTTAAGCAATTATTACTTTTGACTGTAGAATTTTCTTTTTAATTTCTGAAAATTCTGAATTATGTTGTTCTGTCCATTTCCATGGTCGTTTCGTTCCTGTAAGTGTGTGTAACTGTGAACAAATTGCATGTAAATTTGGAACGAACTTTTCGTAGACATTTACAAGTCCCAGAAATGCTCGCAACTCTGTTTTATTAGTGGGTGTAGCTGCGTTATCAATAGCTTTAGTTTTTTCTAATGATGGCTGTACCCCTTCCTTGCTAAAGATATGTCCTAAGTACTCAATTGATGATTCCATAAATGTGCACTTGTTTAATTGAATACTGAATCCAACCTCCTTGAGACGTTCTAGCACCTTGCTTATATTTTGAATATGTTCTGTACTGGTAATACCCTTTGTGTGTGGATATAACGAGATATTTTTTTGATTCCGATGATACTTCAAATTGGAGGTAAGCATCCTTTAAATCAATTTTTGTATACTTTTCTCCATTTGCAAGCTGTCTCCTGAGTTGATCGAAGAGTGGAAGTGGATATTTCTCTAATATTAATAATATAATAATAATATAATATAATAATAATAATAAAATATACTTCAAATTGTAGGTAAGCATCCTTTAAATCAATTTTTGTATACTTTTCTCCATTTGCAAGCTGTCTCCTGAGTTGATCGAAGAGTGGAAGTGGATATTTCTCTAATATTAACGAAGGATTTAAAGTCGTTTTAAAATCTTCACAAATTCGTATGGTACCATCCTTCTTCGGTACGTTAACAGTGGGCGTTGCCCATTCTACTGGTGTTATGTTCGGATCCACTGGTGATAAGATCCCCTTTTCCAGCAGCATATCTAATTCCCTCTCAACATTGTTTTGTATTCCAAATTTTATTGGACGAGCTGAGATATGTACTGGCGTTGCATCTTGTTTTAAGTGAAATTGTACTTTATAATCTTTTATTGTTCCCAACGCGTCGTTAAAAAGTTGACCGTAATCATCTATGACTTTCGTTAGCTTTGTTTCAGCGTTATGTAGTTTGTTTGTTATTTTTGTTTTTGTGTAATTATGCATTTGTGAGTTTTGTAATGAATATACAGCTGTTGGAAAACTCATTCCAAACGATTCACTCCACGGCAATCCAAATAACATTGACGATACGTTATCAAGCACTACAACTGATAATGTATGTGTACGATTGTTAAGCGTAACGCTTACTTTAGTCTTGTCCCTTGAATGTAGTTTAAAATTCCCATACGCTTTAAGTATTGGGCCTTTATTCAATTTAGGTGCTCCCAATTTTCTCCAAAAACTGGTACTAATTATCGAATACGCTGCACCTGGATCCCAATCCATTGTGCATGGAATGCCATTTATTTTAACATCAATTTTTTTTTACGTATTTATATGAAAAATTTGTTCGTCAAACGTATCACTTTCTTGTTGTGTCAAGAAAACTCCTTTAAGTTCATGGTGTTGTTTTCGTTTGTGTTGCGTATTTTATTGTGGAAACTGTCGGACGTACTGTTGTATTACTGCTTTATGCTTTTTAATGCAGCATGAACCATAATGTCCTCTTATGCCGCACTCCTCACACGTGTGATTTATTGCTGTGCAACCATTTTTGTGTAATTTACTTAATTTACCACATCTTTTGCAGTGGTCTATAGTCAACATTCGTAACTCCCTGCGTTTATTACGATTGTTTTCTGAACCTACGACCTTCTGTTTGCTTGTCTTTGAATGTTTTATTCGATTATTGATTAATTGGTTGGTTCCCTGATCTCTTCGTATATCATAGTCTTTCTCGGCTATTTCTCTAGCTAGAGCAACTTCGAATACTTCATGGAACCTTACTTCTCGTTCTTTGTTGTCATCAATTGTTTTTAAATCAGGCCATTTTTGTTTAAGCTCAATTTCCAGTTTTTTATGCCTTAAACCTGTACAAATCTATCGCGTTGTTGTCTGTCTAATAATTCGCCTTCATACCCGCAATCACGACTAATTTCCTTTAATTTGTTAGCATATGTTTCAAAAGATTGGTTTTGGCCTCGAACACAATTCCAATAATTTGTTAATGCCTTAAATCTAGTAGTTTTAATTTGGTATAAACGTACGAACTTACTTGTTAGTGTAGCGTAGTCTTGTTCTTCGAATGTACTTTGCGAATCTGCAAATGCTACTTTTAATTCAGCGTATGTCTCTGGCCGTAAATGTGCCAAAAACAAATTCCTTTTTCCTTGTTTGAAGGGCGTGGTATCCTTGTCTATACCCCACATACGACATTGTGCCTCAAAATAATATATGTAAGCCTCTGCTGGTGTGCTGATATCGTATTTTTCACAACGGAAATTTTTAATTGCAAATTTAACCTCACTTTCGTCGGTGCTCCCTGTGGCATTTTGCGCGTTTCTGTTGTCCGCTTGTCCTGAAACTAAACTTTGTATTAGTTGTGATATCTGCTCCTGTTGTACGCGTTGCAATTCCATAAATTGCTGAAATTGTTCTGCCTCCATGTTTATTGTTGGTTTTAACAACTTTTATCCTCGTCGCCAGTATGTAATGTAATAGGGTTGCGGATATGATGATTGATTAGATTTGGGTATGGAAAGAAACTCGTTGTTCAGTTCAGACTTAATACTTTATTATTACTTCAGATGTATGACTATGTACAATGTCTAAGTGACAGCTTTGAAGTGTTCTTACTTTCTAATGTGTGGGATGTGTTCAGACACTGTGCTTATGATTATACTACAATTATTCAAGGCTTAATTACCACGACGTGTTATCAAAAACCACTCAGAATTATCTGGTGATTCAGCTATTAAAAAATGTTATTGAACTTAGATTCTTTTGCTTTCTTACGTACGAAATGTGCTATGCATGCAAATAACTGTATACAGTTCCGACTGTCGATGAAGAGAACTAGATAAGAACTGAATTTAGAAATGAGAAGTGTAAGAAAATGTTATCTTTAGATTACAAATTTGAAGCTGTGAAACTTGCTATGCATAACAAGCAGTGTTGGCTGACTTATCGATTGTGTGTCCCTTCTATATTCCCAGCCTGCTATCCGTTCTATTTGAGGGCACGAAATTGGGCGATGACTGTGCATTTTCCTTATTATTAACTGCATTCTGTTCGACAGGTTTTTCAAAACCGATAACATTAATGGCTTGGCGGCTCTTACTCCCTGGTATAAGGTCAAAAATAACCTTCTGGTCATTTATCAGTGAAGCAATATGGTGCTCCGAACTTTTGGCGGCTATTGTAGAGGCGTGGACAAAGACTTCCTCATTGCTCTTATTGCAAACTATAAATCCATAGCCTTTCCTAGCATTGTACCACTTTACCTTCCCTTCTACAGATTTTTCAATAATTTGTTGTTCAGTAGAGGATGGAGGTTGCGAGGAATATGTAACTTTCTGAGCTAGTGAAATCGTTTGTTTTGGTTCACGTCGTTTTTCTTTGGATTTTGTTTGATTTCGAGGTAGTTTGGCTTTCCGTGATCGTTCTTTGAAAGATTTGCTAGAAGGCTTGTGCATTGATTCGGTGCGTAAAACGCTGGCATAAGTGGGAGAATTCGGAGCATTGTTCCTTGAAATTTGTGTGGATTTGAAGCCCAGCTTGCGCTGCTCAAAACTGGGCGATCTTAGTTTCCCGACTGCTGATGATGATTTGCTCGAGTTCTCTTAGCTTGCCTATGTGGAATCACAGGTTCACTGAACCTCATTTGTCGTCGGCTAAGCCTTGTCGCACTCTACTCGCTTCTACATGAATAGCTATCTCTAAGGTCACAGGAATAGAATCACGAACTCAACGTTGTGTCTCGGCGTCAGCGATGCCATCCATGAATTGGCCGAGACCGATTCTATTCCTAATAGGCTTATCAGCGTCATTGAAACTTAAATACACCAACCGTTGCACGTCTGTCACAAATTCTGTTAGGCTCTCATTCGGTCTCTGTATTCGTCCACGTAGTTGAATGTGTGCTATGGCAGCTTGATTCTCGTCTTAGAACGTCTCGTGCAGAGCCTGACTCAGTGCCTCATAATCATCTTTAGTACTCTCAAAAGGGCATCATAATAGCTTGCTGCAGTTCCTCGCTGGTAAGGGACGAGATACCGAGATCTAAGTCCAGAGTCCCAGCCGTTTGCACGTGCTATGGCTTCGAAGTGTCTTTTGTATACAGACCAGGGCTCTTTGCCATCGTAGTCTTTTGGAGTCATAGCAAAGCGCGCTGGAGCGACATATGGTGCTGGCTTAGGTCCAGGCTAGGTTTTTGTTATTGGCAAGATGCCTGTCTCTAATAAATTTGAGGCAAGCTAACTAGAATTATACATTCCGGTCATGTTTTGCCCTGGCACCATTTGATTGCACCGTTGTTGATCAAGGAAGGAAGAAGTAGCGGTTGGCAAGCTAAGAGTGACCCCTCTTGTTCGCGAACCTGGGGATATAGCATTCGATCCTTGCTCTAAAGCGCTCATCACATTATTAAGCTTTGATGAAGCTCCGATTTGTTCTTGGGCAAGATCAGTTGGACCTTTCGGAGAGTGATCTGTAGCTAGCTGGTCGACAAGAGTTGAACAATGATATTGGAGATCTTGATCATTATCGCTGGGATTGGTTAATATTCCGTCGGTAAAACTAATCAACTCATTTGAATTTAGCGAGGCAGTTGATTGTCCTAAGACAGGCTTAAGCCTAAATGGTGGAGTTTGGCTATTAGCAAGCTCATCTATGCGTCGCTTAACCGCCTCTTCTTGGCTTAGTTCCAAATTCCGTACGTTCTCTACTACAGACTTGAGTAAGTAACTAATATTCTGAATTTACTGGTTTTGCTTGTAGAGAAAAGTGCCCAGCTGGTCTAAGGTAAATGAAAGTTGTGTGATATTATCGCTCCATTCGCTCCTATTGTCGCTTGATGCATTTCTTTGATTGTTGTCCATCTCGTGGTTTTTATCTGGGTGCTGGATTTTTTCGATATCCGTTGGATCACATCACATTTGGCACCAATATTACAAATTTTCCTTATTTGCTTATACCGAGAGGGAGATTTCATCAACAAAAAATGTTGCGAAGCTTAGGGAAATGTTGTGACAAGAAGTATGGAGAGCAACCGAATTTCGAATATAGGTCAGCAACAAAATGCGGAACTGTGTCACATTCGAGAATATCAGCTGGGCTGATGATGGCTCAGAGAGCTTCCACTTGGATGCTCTTCTCGGTGGAAAATGCAATTTTTGGTTAATAGTGGGTGAGCGTAAGATTCTGCTCTGCAGACGTATAAGGGGGAATTCTGAATATAGAGTACAGAATGGAACGAGGTGAGTACTACTATCGCGTTCCACCTATCGAATGCTTACGGTGCAATTTGTAAACGTGTGTCGGACGATAAAGATAAGGTGGACTTGTTTTCGTTTTTCGATTCTGGTGCACCGCGTATTACTGTGGCGAAATTTCCGCGCTTATTTATTAAAGTCGCGTGTTTCACGCGAAGTGTTGAGTGTTGGTGTGGTGTTTAGTATCAAAGGCTTGCAAGAATTTGACAAGCTAATTATTCAAAGTGGCAGCGAGTAGTATGCTGCGTAACGTGCCTGTCCGAGGATTTTTGTGATTGCATCGTAGATGCCGTGAAGCTTTGGGGCACCAGGTTGGGAATGTTTTGTTTTTTTTTTATTTATGGACTTCCCGCTCGGTGCTTTGTGGTCAAGCGGCTGGAGTCAACGCGCGATTATGGGATTTCTACAACAAATTGCTTCGTCGACGATCTTGCAGAATTTTTTACAAATAGCGGACCTCTGCGACAGGTATGTATTTACTCTTATATAAATATCCGTGTATTGGTGTGCGAATTTGCAATTTCGTGCTGCAAAGGGGAAATTAAAGCTTTTGTTGTTAAAGCTCAATTCCTCTGCCAATGTGATTGATTAAATTCAGAATCAATTGAATTCAATTTTCTGCCGTTCTGCTTTAAACAATTATGAAGTTGAACTTTGCATGTCAGATTTTGAGTTCAAGCTAAATTCAACCTTGAAGGCAATGGCCATTGTTTACCTGAAATTATAATTTCTGTTTCGCCTTTTTCCTTGTTCTTGGTTATTTAAAGTGATCGAAAAGAAGAAAGGCTCGATCGATTCCTCTTGACCTTGACCTTTTGTGTCTGCAATGTCCTAATCGCAGTGTTTCCTAGATTTTTAATAAGAAACTAAATTCTGGGAAACACTCACAGGGATTAATGATTTGGTTAACTTTTCAGACAGCCTTTATTCAATAAGTCGCACTATTTTCTTCTGACAACTAACTAATCGCTCAACGTTGACTTTTTCGAACAGAGAGAGCAACGATCTGTCTTGACCTTTCTTTTATATCCCCGTCAGGTGGGGAAAAACCTAACTATGCCCGAAAAAGATTATTTCCAGTGGGCCCGATCGTTACTTTCCGAGGATCGTTAAATTAGTTACATTTTCTTTCTAGTTTTGATTCCTTTAACTCAACAAATTTTGGTACAATAATTTTAGAAAATTCAATATAAATTCTAATTTTAATTTAACAATTTTTTTTTTTTCAAACATTATTGTTATTACAATTTTATAACAATTTCGTTTTTTTTTACTGTTTCCATGTATGATGGCTGGTCAGCTTTCTGCCTAGAACTAAAGATCTTAAGCCTTTCTGTGGGCATCAACCAGATGATTAAGTCTTTGTTCTCGTAAATATGTAGGACCATAGGTATATATAAATACATTCTCACGATTATTCACTCAGCGCACAGCTGAACATCTATCACGTGGACTTTGTTAATCACATTCGAAAGAGATTTCTACGAAATCTCCCGGAGGAAGAGGAAGTGTGTTATGGCTCCCAAGGAAGTTTGTCTTTGTCAGTATTAAATGTAAAGAGTCAAGTCAGTCTCAGCTATGTTGTGTGTTACTGTTAAAACAGGAGATACTGTGTATATTTGTATTTGCAGGAAATGCCTCTTTTTATTCGCCCGGATTGGCCTTGAGTGCAACCCGGTTATAGCCTTGGAATATTTCATGGAAAAATTAAAAGTTTAAAACAAGGAAAAGAAAACGGGGTTATAAAATTGAAGAAGAAGCAGAGACTGTGCGTATTGAATTGGTACCACCCACCGAAGGATTTTTTTTTGTTATTTTAACTAAATCAAACAAAACAAAAACAAAGATTGAAAGAAAAAAAAATAATTAAAATTCATATAGTTGTGTAAGATAGGCTACGTATTAGTCCTTGAATTATGTAAGGTAGATTTAGGGTACCTGTTTGAAATCCGATCTAGAAATGTTGAATAATTTTACGCATTTACTGAATTTTGATTCTAAAGAATAATTTAAAGTAGAATATCAAGATAGAGCTCTACTGTAATTTACATTTCTAAACTCTTAAATCATAATCGAGAATTATCTTGTAATTCTACTATAGTTAAAGTGCCGCAAAAACCAGTTAGCGACGGATTACTATAATAAAAACGTTTCTTATTCATTTCCACTTCCAGCCCGGCATCATGAGATGTAGTTCTAAACCTAAAAGGTAATATTTAAAGCAAAAGCTTAGTCCAGGGCCTTTTTATACACATTTAAAATAAAACATAAATCTCTTCACTGAACGTAACTATCAAAGAAAACACTAGACAAATGGTGTGCTAATAAAAGTTATCGAGTGCACCGGCTAAAAGCCCCTATTATTTTCGACGGATATACTTAAGTACAATTCGATTAAAAAAAAAATAAAACTGCACGAGTTCGATATCCGAGACGAAGGGAACGATGGCTCTCTTCTAATAGGTTTCTCTAACAGTGCGGACGTAAAAGTTGAAAGTGCATAATAGTTGTTAAAAAAAAAGAAAAAAAACAAGAAGCAGGGTTATTTAAAATCAGTGAAGCAGTACCTAGAAAGAGGAAAGAAGAAATTTAGAAATTGCAAAAGGAGGAATTTAAGCGGATCCCTGGACCAAAGCTGGATTCTATCTTCTTTGTTTTACGGCACGACACCGAGAGGTCAAGGTGAAGGGCAGTAACCTGATTTGTTGAAAGAAAAGAAAGATATGTACATATTTATTTTCCAAAATTATTAGTGGCTGACTGGCTTAGTATAGACTTTATTTTCTATCTATATAAAGGGACCATCTAGCATTGTGACATGTGTTGAGATTTTTTTTATTTATTTTAATTATATTTTATATGGGCCGACATCAGTGTTTTTTGTTGTTGTTAAAAATTGATTCCCAGGTCTCGTTAGTTGTCCGGTTTATTTCAAAACGGTTTCGTGATATACCCGCAGCACGGAAAATTCACGTGGCGCCCATTCCAGAGCATGAACGAACCACCCCGTCTCTTGAGCCAGTTCGCACGTACCGCGGAGTGCGTAGCACTCTAAGTCGTGCTCTTAGTCGCTGCCACTGCGATAAGATACCCAGGGAGTTCCTCAGCTGTCACAAACAGTAAAGAAATCTTCAATAAACAAATATTTAATCTTTTTTGTTATTAATTTCATTTTAATTTAATATAAAAATGTGTATAAAGTACACAAAATAATATGTTATAACTACACTTGCCTAAAAAATTATTTCCCACGTATATTTTCACCAGGATCAAATTGTTGCAAATTTGGAAACTTCATTTGACAACTGAAAATACATTTGTCTCTTTCTTCAATATAATTCTGACCTACTTCACGATACCCTGAAAAAATCCACGCCCATGCACACGAATTTTACAGGTATGAACACTTCCTGTTGTTTCTATATTCTAAGGATAGTATTCATTTTTGATCCCACGGGTATGGCGGGAAAAACGGTCCGCTCCGACAGAGCCCCCAATGTCGAAGTAAGGCAATTTATACAAAGGGGTGCGTCCGTTGCCCCCGGAATCAGCATGTGGTTATGAAGGGATCAAGGTGTCAGATGGGAAGGCGACAGTTATGTTATTAAATTTGATGATGTTATAGGAAATCATGAAAGTATAAAACGAAGTTTTAAACTGTTGAATAAGCTTCACATAACCTTCATAATGCGCAAATGGTGATTTGGGCATGTAATAACATAATATTAATGAATAAGTGAGAAGTGACATAACCTAACTTGAACTAGCAAGTGTCTTGGTAGTGATATTAAATCGCAAAAGCGTATTTTTGTACTTTTACTATAACTGTCGAATTATTTTAATGAACCTTTAGTTATCCAAGAAAAGGCGAAAAAATTGAAATTCTACTTTAAATTATTCTTTAGAATCAAAATTAAGTAAATGCGCAAAGTTATTCAAAATTTCTAGATCGGATTTCAAACAGGTACCCTAAATCTACCTTACATAATTCAAGGACTAATACGTAGCCTATCTTACACAACTATATGAATTTTAATTACTTTTTTTCTTTCAATCTTTGTTTTTTTTGTTTTTTTGATTTAGTTAAAATAATAAAAAAATATCTCCTTCGGTGGGTGGTACCATTTCAATACGCACGGTTTCTGCTTCTTCTTCAATTTTATAACCCCTTTTCCTTTGTTTTAGACTTTTAATTTTTCCATGAAATATTCCAAGGCTATAACCGGGTTGAACTCAAGGCCAATCCGGGCGAGTAAAGAGAGGCATTTCCTGCAAATACAAATATACACAGTATCTCCTGTTTTAACAGTAACACATAACATAGCTGAGACGGACTTGACTTTTTACATTTAACACTGGCAAAGACAAACTTCCTTGGGAACGGTAACAAGAGTATTTTCGGCTTCTCATACTTCCTGTACTCTCTATATTCTAAAATTCTAACCCCTCTAATTTGAAAACTTCTACTGTCAGAACAGATGGCAGTACGGCACTAACTGCCGGTAATAACCCAGGCCCGGCGGAGGCGTATCCGACAGTACAAACCGCAGCCGAGATAACCAAGCAAATGGGCACAACAAAGCCTAAAAAGGTCAGACACCACTAGATGTCGGGCGCTCTGAACCGTAAGCTACGCAAGGAAAGGCTACGACCTCTTTTTTCGGAAGGCAAGGAAAGGCTACGACCTCTTGTTTCGGAAGGCAACTCTGCAGGGGCCAAATCGGCCCCGGAGAAGGCTAACCAGGTCAAGCCGGCTACGGAGAACGAGTTGACCACAAAGTCCAGAAGGAGATTTGACTGGGTTACAGTTGGGAAATCCAACCGTCAAATAAAGGGGGCTGGTAACCCGAGGAGTAGTACTACCGGTCACAGTGCCAGTGCACCGACTGTTGTGGCTGACCCATCAAGCACGCAGGCTGTGTCCGGTGGTCCGTTACACCGTACCGAGATTGCTAGGGTAGGTAGCTCAGCCACTCGGTCTTGGACTGGCGTTCCCTCGGGCACCCCCCACGTAAAACTGGCTCTAAAGTGAAAAGAGTCAGATCAAACGAGGAAGCCACTCCTGTTTCCAAGAGAAAAAAAGAGACGGATCCGCCGAAGAGCTTCGCCAGGGTCGTCAGAGACAATAGCGACACTTTTATTAAGATGGCCGTTGCTGATGCTGGCGCACCTGGAGGGAAGGTCACGGCGGAAAGACAAATTATCTTTCAGGAGGCTTCGAAACAGCCTTATATGCGGATGTGGAGGGTCTGTCTGTTCGGTTTGCCTGGAGTAGATTCAGTAGGAGGCTCTTCAGGGCAACCTGTGAAGATAACTTCACGGCAAACTTTTTAAAGGAGCAGGTGAGGGGACTCGGAAATCTTTGGGAAGGCGGCGACCTACGTGTAGTAGGGAAGGACGAAATCCCGAAGCTTTTCAAGGTCTCCGTCACAATTAGTGGAAAACCCAGAGCTAACGAGGAGATTCTCGTGTGGCTGAAAAAGCAGAACGGCCTGAAAACCGCCCTGTGAGAGGTTTACCATCGCTCACTTCAGAATGACCAGATTGAATTTTAGACCTGGCAGCAGGATGGAGCCATCAACCAGCGAGACCATTGAGACGGATATCGAAGCCAAGCAGTCAATTAACTAGCAGCCCGGGGGTCCTCGCCTAATCGCGACGGCAAAGCTCAAAAACGCAAAAACTGTCACTGAAAAGCTGCCCGCTGGCTCAGCTGCGACAAAAGAGGCCATCTCTGGGCCGACCCTCTCTAGGTACGACCAGACTATGGTCTCCTGTCAAGCCGTACCGGTGGGTCCAGAGGGGGCTCCCAAGCTAAAGCCCTCTCCTCGTCCAGCTTTCGTCAGACGATGAAGATGACACCCTCACTGAAGACTTCTCGGAGGAAGGGGAGGTCGCTACAATGTTGAAATTGATACAAATCAATCTCCATCGTAGTAGGGCGGCTACAGTCAACCTACAACACCTCCTCCACGCTGATACTGCGGATGTTGCACTCATTCAGGAACCATGAACCTTAAACGACATGATGGAGTAAGTCATTCCAGCTCTTTTACTGTCGCGGTCCAGGTAGGCCAAGAACCTGCATCGTTGCAAAGAAACACTTAAACTTTATTTGTATCCCACAGGTTACTTCAAATGGCGCAACCACGATCTTGTGGGAAAGGTCGGCAGAAGGAAGATTGAAGAGACTAATCTTATCATCTCTTTACCTTCCTTTTGATTCTGACCAACCACCCTCATCTGTGGAGATGGCAAACGTCGTGGGTCTAGCGAACAGCGGAGACCAGGAGGTGTTTATTGGATGCGATGCCAACTCCCATCACACGATCTGGGGTAGCACCGATTGTAACAGCAGAGGTGAGTCACTTCTAGATTATGTTTTAACTATTAACATGCATGTACTAAATAAAGGCGAGGAACCCACCTTTATAACAAGCAGTCGTCGAGAGGCTCTACCTAAGTCTTACAACCAGTAATCTGACATCGTATGTTCTTAACCGGAGGGTTCCGGCAGAGGTTTCACTCTCCGACCACCGTTACATAAGTTTTGAGTTAGATATGACAGTTGAAACCCCGGTGACCTATAGAAATCCTACCAAAACCAATTCGGAGGAGGTCAACCACTCGCTCACAGAGAGGCTAACCGACCTATCTGTCGCGCACTTATCGTCGAATGCAGATATAGATAGGGGAGTCGAATAAATTACCATGGCGCTGATCCAGTCCTTTCAGACTTCATGCCCGGTCAGGAGTACATTGCAGAACTCTGCTCCCCCTTGGCTAATGCGTGAGCTTAGAGATCAGCGCAGAATCGTGCGCAGGTTGTACAACAAAGCCAAAAGATCTAACAGCGTAGACTATTGGTCAGTTTACCAACGCGCCCTACGTCAGTATAAATATTCAATCCGAAGATCTAAGAGAAAATCATTGCAACTCTTCTGCGAAAATGTTGACGGTGTGAATGAAATGTCAAGGTTAAAAAGATTTCTCTCCACGACTCCCTGTCAACCCGAACTACGCATCAATAGTGTTGGAGCTCTGGCTTCCTCCCTTGGGGAATCTCTGTAATTTGTCTCTTCGTCTCTGCGAACCAAAGCTTTTCGTAGTGAAACTGCCTTCGGGGATAGAGACGTAACCATCACAATGGATGAGTCGATTGTATGGGCGGTGAACTCGTTCAAACCATTCCAGTCTCCGGGAAAGGACGGAGTTTTTCCGGCCCGTCTCCAACACTCGGGAGAGTTATTGACACATAACCTAGCCCTTCTCTTTATGGCACGCAGCAAGTTCGGCTACACCCCGAAGCAGTAGCACGAAGTCCGCGTTGTGTTTATCCCCAAGGCTGACCGGGTAGATTACTCAACAGCCAAGGCATATAGACCAATAAGTTTGACTTACTTCCTACTAAAAACGTTAGAACGCATTTGCGATTTAGAACTGCGGTGTTGAAGCAGGTTGGCACAAATTTCAGCACGCGTACTTAAGGCTAGGTCGCTGTCATAATTAGGACAGCTCGGTGCACAATTCGCAAGATGGGGCGGGACGTTAAGATTTTTGAATAAATCGCAAATTGATAAATGGAATATTTATTTAAACACCCAAGGCAACAAAATAATGTTTTCTAATTTTTAAATTTGTCCCCCTATTTTTATTGAAAATGATTTAAAAATGAAAATTCAATGATTTTATTTTAATTTCTCTGGTTTGCGGAGCGGGGCTGCCACAAATTTGAACTAAATTAAATAAATTCTTAACATAAGCTCCTTGAAGTTAATATATTGCTTTACCTGCATTTTACCCATTAAGAAAGCAATCTATTGCATCAACTTTTCATAAAAATAAGTAGAATTTTAAAAATCGGAAAACGTTATTTCGTGCTAATTAACTTCAAAAAGCTTATGTTAAAAACTTATTTAATTTAATTCAAATTTGTGGTAGCCCCGCTCCGCAAACCAGAGAAATTAAAATAAAGTCAGTGAATTTTCATTTTTTAAATCATTTTCAATAAAAATTGGGGGACAAATTTAAAAATTAGAAAACGTTATTTTGTTGACTTAGGTGTTTAAATAAATATTCCATTAAACAATTTGCGATTTATTCAAAAGTCTTAATGCCGCGCACCGAGCTGTCCTATTTATGACAACGACCCAGCCTTAAAGGAGAGGTCCGTTGAGACGGCCCTTCATAAGTCATACACTCAATTGAAAAGGGCTTCCACTTTAAACAATTTACGCTAGCTGTTTTCATTTATGTAGAAGGAGCCATTAACAATATTCTTTTACATAAGATTAGTGAAACGCTGACAAAGCATGGCCGAACCAGTCCTTAGTAAACTGGATTGCACACATATTGAACAATAGAACCATCTTCGCCGGTCTGGGTGAGGTAAGTCGAGAGAAAAAAGTCCACAGGGGCACCCCACAAAGTGGTATCCTATCACCTTTACTGTGGGTGCTCATTATGGACGATCCCTTGCTCACTCTCACCCGGATGGGTTATAAAACGTTATGCTACGCAGACGGCCTGATGATTTTAGTCACCGGAAATTATGAATCGGAGCTCTGCGGACTGGTGCATAACGCGATCCGACTAGTCGAGGACTGGGCTAAGGATTTCGGACTATGTATCAATCCTTCGAAAACCGATTTATGCCAAAAAAAGGCTATACACGATTAGAGCTTAAGGAAAGGGTGAAATACCTAGGCATTATACTAGATAAAAAGCTGAACTGGAAACCACACCTTGAGGACAAAGCGAACAAAGCTCTTAGAGCGTTCGCAACGTACCGCAGAACTATAGGAAAAACGTGGGGACTCAAACCGCGGATGATCCTATGGATATATGTGGTAACACTAAACGCGCTAACCATATTTCACAACCGTGACTTTTCTGACATTCGACAAGATGACAAAAAGCTCAAGAAAGACACCATTACGATATAACCTATTGAAGAGTGAAGAAGTTTTTACGAAGAACCAGATTGATAATTATACTTACCTTTTTTTGCTTTAACTTACCTTTTGTAAATACTTTCATTTGTCGTATAGGTATTCATTAGTAAAATCATAGTACGTAGTTTTCCAATGTAATGAATTTAAATCGTGTAAAATAAAATAGTGGCATCGTGAATTTTGATCACATAAAATATTTTATCACCAATCTCATTCGTTTTATTTGGAAATCCTACAATTGGGGACTCAACCATTGCGAACGCGGAGAAAAGACTCGCAGCCAGAATAAAGAATAAAAGCAGATCAAGAATAAAAAAGGTGAAAAATCCAATCTGAAAAATAAAAGAAGAATTTCAGCGGTATTGCCGAGAATAGAAAAGATATAAGCAGCATAATATTAAGGAAAAACCATTCAACAGTAAGAATAAAAGTGACACAAAAAAAAAATTTTTTTGTAATAAGGTAAGAAATTTCATTTTCCTAACCTATAAAATATATAGTACATCAAAATTGTAATAAAAACGTGGTTCTATAAAAGCTTTCTACATTTTCGCCAGTGGTAGTGCATGTATTCAAAGCTCATTTTATATAACCAAAAAGTCTAAATAAATCGCATACAAACACATACATTCACAAAAATAATAAAAGTCTCTCGATAAAGATTACACTCAAAATTCCACACAATAAAGTACTTATCACAATCATTAACAAAATAACTGTATTATTTCACAATAAAATAATTTCCATAATTTTAGAAATTTTATTTCGCTAATATATCGTGATAATAAGTAACAAACAACCGTAGCAATATGCCGGACATGAAAGCAAATCCAACAAGTAAAAACAAGATAGCCACAACATCAAGTTCGGAACAACAAATTGCACTACTAAAAGAAGAAATTAAAAGATTAAAAGACAAAATTGAAAAACAAGAGCTAGAAAAAGAAAACGAAAAAAAATCAGAGAGCAAGCGGAAGAAGACAATAATTATCAAATGCAACAAGCGCAAAAAGCAGTAAAAGAGTTAAACCAAAGATTAGAAATAGCAAAACTTGAAGTTGAAAAACAAAAAGCTGAATAACACTTTCGCAAATCAATAATAATACAAAACAAGAACCAACAAATCAATTATATCAAACACAATTACAACAAATTCGTGAAGAAATTCTCAACGCAACATCAAATAAAATGTATCAAAGAGAAGAAATGTCATTTAAAGACATTTTAAATACTATACCAGAATTCAATGGAAAAGACGATTATGATGTAGAATTATGGATAGCAGATCTGGAAAATATAGCAAGAGAGCTGAAATGGTCAAACCTTCAACAAACGATGTTCGCTAAAAGACTGCTGTTGGTACAGCGTTACGCTCAAATCCGAACCTGAATAACTGGGAAGATTTAAAAAAGTTTTTGATAGAAGAATTCACGGTAAAATCAAATGCAGCAGATATCCACAGAAAACTAAACAACAGAAAACAACAAAAAAATGAGAAGCCGCTATAATACAATATATAATCAATAGTATTTACGACAGTCCCACAAATAAAAGTATCTTATTTGGAGCTACAGCGTACCAAGAATTTAAACAAAAAATACCAATTTATATTAAATACAAAGAAACTGTCAAAAATCAAATAACTTATACAAATAAAAATCATATTTATAGAAAAAACGATACCAAAAACGATATCAAAAATAACGAAGAACAAAGAATAACAATAAGATGTCACAATTGGGATAAAGTTGGTCACAAAAATGATAAATGCCCTGAAAAAACACCTAAGTGTTTTACATGTAATGAATTTGGTCATATCGCCAAAAATTGTACGACAAAATCTATAAAATACATTACGTCAAAAACTAATACCGAAAAAATAATTCTAATAAATGATATCGAAATTTCAGCCAGGAAGCAATATAAGTATCCTACGATCAGAGAATTTAACCACAATTGGATCACTAGAACTACAAACTTCAGATTTTAAAATCCAAGAACTGTCAGAACGAATTTGGATGTTTCGAAGCAAACATTAAAATAGACACCAATTGTTATAAAACTTCACTGTATGTTGTATCGGGAACAAACCTTCAAGTACCAGTAGTTTAAGGTAGAGATGTACTCAGCAGAACAAACATTAAAGTGACAGAAAATGGCATCACCATCAGCAAAATAAATGAAGAATTAAAAGCCTGTTATAATATTATACAAGAAAAAGACGAAATAAAAGTGGGGAATAAAAACTACAAAAAAGAAATAGATGAATTGGTACAAAATTATAAACCAGAAAATAAATTCAATTTTGGTATAAAAGAAATTGAAACTGTTAATCAATTAAAATAAGCCTTATCAAATAAACCAGTGTTAACATATTATCAACAAGATTCGGAAACAGAGATCCACACGGATGCGTCCAAATGGGGATTTGGTGCTGTGCTTCTACAAAAACGAGATAACCATTCCATCCAGTATGTTATCATAGCAAAAAGACATCGCCACCTGAGGAACGATATAGCAGCTATGAATTGGAAATCCTAGCCATCGTATACGCACTAAAAAAATGTCGCGTTTATGTACTAGGAATAAAATTTAAAATAATAACAGATTCTTCTGCTTTTAAGCAGACTATGGAAAAGCAAAACATAATTCCAAGGATACAAAAATATTAGAAACGAACGAAAGTTATGACGGTTATTTTAAAATAAATGATATTTTATATGAAGAGACTATAGACAATAAAGTATTATGTGTTCCGAATTGTATGCAATACGAAATAATTAAAAACATCCACAATGATGGTCACTTTGGTTATACAAAAATGGAAGACTTAATAAAACGTGAATATCACATACCACATCTAAAAGAAAAAATCGAAAATGTTAGAAAAAACTGCGTGAAATGTATATTAGCTGATAGAAAAGTAGGCAAACAAGAGGGTTATTTAAACCCTATATGCAAAAATGAAAATCCATTAGATACATATCACATCGATCATTTAGGACCAATGACTAGCACAACTAAAGAATACGTATGTATATATACTGTGTATAATTGACCCTTTTTCCAAATTTTGCTGGATCTATCCAACAAAAACTACAACATCAGCAGAAACAATTCAAAAATTAAAACATCAACAAGACAAATTTGGAAATCCACGAAGAATTATCAGTGACAGAGATCTGCTTTTACATCCAACGATTTCAAAGATAACTGCGAACAACTAAATATAATACATCTACTAATTGCTCAGGTATTCCAAGAGGAAACGGCCAAATAGAAAGAATAATACCGGTGCTAACAAAATTATCAATGAACCAATTACAACGGTGCTTAAACGCTTCATATCAAAGAGGTGTTGGTAGATCACCTTTCGAATTACTAATTGGTACAAATATGAGAAATAACAAAAATACGACAAACAATAGAAGAAGAATTTCAAAAAGCATTCAATCAAAATCGGAAAGAGTCAAGAGAACTAGCAAGAAAAAACATAGAGAAAATTCAAGAAGAAAATCGTAGATCATTCAATAAAAATAAAAAAACCTTCAACAAAATACTAACTAGTTGCAGTTAAAAGATGTAAATTATCAACAGCACTAAAATGTCAAAAAAATTTTTAGGTCCATATAAAATTACCAAATGTGTAGAGCATGACAGATATCACGTAGAAAAATAAGGTACACACGAAGGTCCTAAAAACACCATCAGCAGCGCCGACAATATGAAAAGATGGCATGAAATCACCAATAGTGATGAAGAAGAGGATTTTCTAGGTTTTGATAATGAATAATCATAATAAAGGGTTTTCCAATAAGAGGTGTTATTTTAATACGCCAGCTATTTCAGTAGATGTCACTTTCAGAGCTGTCATTTTTTGACATTTGACAAGTATAAACTACGCCATTAAGAAAAATTTAACAAGTATGTGAAGATATAAGGAAAAACTTATCAGGAAAGAATGGAACGACATGGGAAGTGGAACACAACAAATATTTTCATAAAGCCCAACTTATTTGAATGCTTATTTATATATTTAGTTATTTGAAGTGTACTTTAATTAATAATAAAGATTGATAATTTACTAATTGCGAGTTTTTGTTTTATAGATTCCCAATTCGGTGCACTTAATGTACTTTTTGCCTTGTTTTCAGATTATCGTTCGTGTTGTTCATAGTTGGCTAATTGTTTGTTATTTTAAGGAAAGTCCACCTATGATTTGGACAGGATTACATTTGAACGTTTAAAAGGATCTTTTGAAGGTTTCAAGATATATCCTAAGGTGCCACACGGAGTGGTTCGCGACTTATATCCAAGGAATCTTGACCTTTCTTGATTCCAGATTTTCGTTCTTAATTGTTTGTTCTTCTAAGGAAAGTGTGTTCTTTTAAGGAAAGTCCACCTCTGATTTGGACAGGATTACATTTGAACGTTTAAAAGGATCTTTTGAAGGTTTCAAGATATATCCTAAGGTGCCACACGGAGTGGTTCGCGACTTATATCCAAGGAATCTTGACCTTTCTTGATTCCAGATTTTCGTTCTTAATTGTTTGTTCTTCTAAGGAAAGTGTGTTCTTTGAAGGAAAGTCCACCTACGATTTGGACAGGATTACATTTGAACGTTTAAAAGGATCTTTTGAAGGTTTCAAGATATATCCTAAGGTGCCACACGGAGTGGTTCCCGACTTATATCCAAGGAATCTTGACCTTTCTTGATTCCAGATTTTCGTTCTTAATTGTTTGTTCTTCTAAGGAAAGTGTGTTCTTTTAAGGAAAGTCCACCTATGATTTGGACAGGATTACATTTGAACGTTTAAAAGGATCTTTTGAAGGTTTCAAGATATATCCTAAGGTGCCACACGGAGTGGTTCGCGACTTATATCCAAGGAATCTTGACCTTTCTTGATTCCAGATTTTCGTTCTTAATTGTTTGTTCTTCTAAGGAAAGTGTTTTCTTTTAAGGAAAGTCCACCTATGATTTGGACAGGATTACATTTGAACGTTTAAAAGGATCTTTTGAAAGTTTCAAGATATATCCTAAGGTGCCACACGGAGTGGTTCCCGACTTATATCCAAGGAATCTTGACCTTTCTTGATTCCAGATTTTCGTTCTTAATTGTTTGTTCTTCTAAGGAAAGTGTGTTCTTTTAAGGAAAGTCCACCTATGATTTGGACAGGATTACATTTGAACGTTTAAAAGGATCTTTTGAAGGTTTCAAGATATATCCTAAGGTGCCACACGGAGTGGTTCCCGACTTATATCCAAGGAATCTTGACCTTTCTTGATTCCAGATTTTCGTTTGTGATATATTACAATTGCTTAATTGTTTGTTCTTCTAAGGAAAGTGTGTTCTTTTAAGGAAAGTCCACCTATGATTTGGACAGGATTACATTTGAACGTTTAAAAGGATCTTTTGAAAGTTTCAAGATATATCCTAAGGTGCCACACGGAGTGGTTCCCGACTTATATCCAAGGAATCTTGACCTTTCTTGATTCCAGATTTTCGTTCTTAATTGTTTGTTCTTCTAAGGAAAGTGTGTTCTTTTAAGGAAAGTCCACCTATGATTTGGACAGGATTACATTTGAACGTTTAAAAGGATCTTTTGAAGGTTTCAAGATATATCCTAAGGTGCCATACGGAGTGGTTCCCGACTTATATCCAAGGAATCTTGACCTTTCTTGATTCCAGATTTTCGTTTGTGATATTGTAGCGTATTGGCCCTTACGCTACTCTCTCATGGCCATAAAACAGAAGACAATATGTAGAAATCTGAAAAGCATAAAATTGGCATCATCGCCTCGTCTACCAGCTGAAATTTCGTGCCATTAACCGTTGGTCACAAAAACTTCCAGTGGAGCAACGGATAATGAGGCATACAAATAATTCCTCGCATAACAATACTTTACCGGTGTCAGCCAAAATTCCAGCCACCAGCAGGAACATACACAATACACCTAAATGAATTCAATAAAAAAACAATAAATCAATAAATACATATATAGAGCGCAAGCCCAACACGCTCTGTTTCTGCGGCACGAGGCACCGACATGAACACGGTAGGCACAGCAAGCGATGCTCGTACTGTTCATGTCGCTAGATAGAACGACGGAAAGCGACGATGGTGTGTGTGCCGTGGAGTCGGCTGAAGATTGCGAGCCATATGTAACTCGGGACAGTCTTTTGCGGGATTTGCTCGAGATCGGACGAAAACGTAATTTTGCGCAGTATTTGAAAAATTCTACCTGACTTTTCTCTTGCTTCGGTGAATAGCTCTAGCTGTAGGAAAATACGGAAAATATCTTACTTCAATAATGAATAATTGAAAAGTTTCGGAAAATATTAATATGCCAAATTTTTCTTTCCTGCGCGGCAGTGTCGGCGTAATTTAAAGACGCTATTCCTCAGTGACCTGGAATGGAAAGTTCCCGAAGTTTTTTTTGTGAATACTGAAAAGAAAAAATCATCAATATTCGAAGAAATATGAATATTGAAAATTGTGATATTACCTGTGTGGCAGTGTCGACATAATTTCGAGATGATATTCCTATCGAAATTTCCCGAAGTTTTTTTTTTGGTGAATACTGAAAAGGAAAATCATCAATATTCGAAGAAATATGAATATTGAAAATTGTGATATTACCTGTGTGGCAGTGTCAACATAATTTAGAGATGATATTCCTATGGAAATTTCCCGAAGTTTTTTTGTGAATACTGAAAAGAAAAATCATCAATATTCGAAGAAATATGAATATTGAAAATTGTGATATTACCTGTGTGGCAGTGTCGACATAATTTAGAGATGATATTCCTATGGAAATTTCCCGAAGTTTTTTTTGTGAATACTGAAAAGAAAAATCATCAATATTCGAAGAAATATGAATATTGAAAATTGTGATATTACCTGTGTGGCAGTGTCGACATAATTTCGAGATGATATTCCTATCGAAATTTCCCGAAGTTTTTTTTTTTTGTGAATACTGAAAAGGAAAATCATCAATATTCGAAGAAATATGAATATTGAAAATTGTGATATTACCTGTGTGGCAGTGTCAACATAATTTAGAGATGATATTCCTATGGAAATTTCCCGAAGTTTTTTTTTTGTGAAGACTGAAAATAAAAATCATAGTTAGGTATAAGAGATTAAGAATATTCAAAGAAATATGAATTTTGAAACTTTTGATATTACCTGTGTGGCAGTGTCAACATAATTTAGAGATGATATTCCTATGGAAATTTCCCGAAGTTTTTTTTTTGTGAAGACTGAAAATAAAAATCATAGTTAGGTATAAGAGATTAAGAATATTCAAAGAAATACGAATATTGAAACTTTTGATATTACCTGTGTGGCAGTGTCGACATAATTTAGAGATGATATTCCTATGGAAATTTCCCGAAGTTTTTTTTTTTGTGAAGACTGAAAACAAAAATCATAGTTAGGTATAAGAGATTAAGAATATTCAAAGAAATATGAATTTTGAAACTTTTGATATTACCTGTGTGGCAGTGTCAACATAATTTAGAGATGATATTCCTATGGAAATTTCCCGAAGTTTTTTTTTGTGAAGACTGAAAATAAAAATCATAGTTAGGTATAAGAGATTAAGAATATTCAAAGAAATACGAATATTGAAACTTTTGATATTACCTGTGTGGCAGTGTCGACATAATTTAGAGATGATATTCCTATGGAAATTTCCCGAAGTTTTTTTTTTTTGTGAAGACTGAAAATAAAAATCATAGTTAGGTATAAGAGATTAAGAATATTCAAAGAAATACGAATATTGAAACTTTTGATATTACCTGTGTGGCAGTGTCAACATAATTTAGAGATGATATTCCTATGGAAATTTCCCGAAGTTTTTTTTTGTGAAGACTGAAAATAAAAATCATAGTTAGGTATAAGAGATTAAGAATATTCGAAGAAATATAAATATTGAAAAGTTTTTTACCTGCGTGGCAGTGTCGGCGTAAAATAAAGTTACCGTCGTTCGGAGAAAGAGGTTCAAGAGAAAAAAAAAAGAAATTTATAAAATCGTCATTTAGTGGTTAACAGTGGACATACTCAAAGATATTATAATACTCAACTCTCACTTGCGTACCAGTATTCCTACCGGCTCTAATAGTGGCCAGACTATAAAAAGGGTACTTGCATCAGACATTCTTCTTGGATGTCCCTCCATAAATCTCACCTGCGTGGCGGTGCTCCTATATGCACTCACAGCACTCAACCTGGAAGTAAATAATTTGGTTGAAAATTTTCTTACTCTCCACGTCATTCATCCAAGCTTACCCCTGAGAGGGCAGTAAATTGGCCTTCACCACCGAAGAAGTGTCCATACGGCACGGTTGCATTCCATATCATTCCACCTTTACGAACCCGAAGGAGAAAGGAAGCGCGGGAAGCAAGCTCGAAGCTCTGATAGATAAATGAAGATCCAGTACTCTACCTTTCTTGGAACGGAGGAAACCCTGAAGTCGCCTAATCAATATGTATACGTGAGTCACTAGTGTGCCTTAAGGTCAGTTAAATTATTCTCAAGTTCATATATTATTTTTTATCTTTTGTTCCATACGATTTTGAAATAAGACATTAGAATTTACAATTGGTCACCACACAATCTTGAAATCAAGTATTAAGATTTACTATTGTTAACAATACAAATTTGAAATAAATTCTTAGAATTTAAGATTAAGAACAGATCCGTAGGGTTTGATAAGTTAATACAACAGGAAAGCGCTTATTAGGGCTAAGAATAAGTACCTATAAAGTTGAGGACGTATAAGAAAATCATTTATTTTTTTTTATTATGTGTCTTATAACATGTCAGATTTTTTTTTCTTTGTAATCGGGTTTCCTCCCTGGCAATATTTATCAGCAATAAATAAGTTGTTCGCGATTCGAATTTAAGATCAATCTTTCCTTTTTTTTTATTTACCCATTTTGACTCGAAAGTCACTTTTTACTAGGACTGGACCAAATCAAGAGAGTGCCCTCACGCGCTCCCTCTTCTTTTGGGGGGTTATTGGATGGTCATCTGCCGCCGCCCTTCTTCACGTTTTGTTTATTTTTGTTTTTTTTCGGTTTGTTTATAGGTTTTGATGGACCCAGTGCAATGGAGTGAGTAGTCACTGCGGGAACGGTAGCGGACATGATGGAGGTCACCTTGACACAGGCACTCGAATATACATAATGCAATACATGGGGCTAAGAAGAGCATCTAGGCTTTGGAGGCTTAGCCAGGATAGAAGGAGGCACGTGGGCCCAATGTTTCCACAAAGTCGGAGTCTCAACACCAGCTAAGACTCCCTCTCTCTCTCTCTCTCTCTCTCACTCACTTCAGATCATGTTTTCTCTCGGCGTCGATAGTTTTCCGGGTGTCACAAATCGGTACAGCGTTGACAAGGTTTCTTCTCTTACATGCTTATTTGTGGTTTCCTAGCAAGTAAATTTTCTTTTCCAGGTTGAGCGGAAGCAGTGAAAGGCAGTATTGAGCAAGCTTTCGTTAGATTGACCCGTCAGGGGTCGGGATATATATATATAAGAAAACGGAAATTTTTTTTTGCGTGATCATGTCCGTCCGTCCGTCTGCAGTCCGTACTTCAACCGAATTAAACATCAGTCAGTCTGGCTGGCTTACACAGGTTATTCTTTGTTGTTGTTTTTTTTTCTCAGAGTTGCACAGTTAACAAGCATTGAGGAGATGTGGTTGGCAAGAACCACCCCGCACCGGCTGCCCGCTAGCGGCGAATTACTTACTGTGCAGCCACCCACGCATATCTCCAAAATAATTTTTTGCAACATGAGGCTTTCGTCGCGACCCATGTCTATTCTCGTCTAGGGTGAGCATGCACATGGTCGACGGGAAAGTGCTCACCGTTACAAAATGGCGCCCAAATTTGGCTCGGTCAGGTTACACACCGGCTTTAATCAGGTTTTCTTTCGGCACTCATTCAAGCTTCTCTTGTTTAGTGTTTAATTTCATTCTTTTAGTATTTGTGTTTTTTTTTACCAAAGTTTCGGTTTCCTTTTAATGCGGTTTCCAATTAAAATTTCTATTATCCAAAGCCAAGGTTCTTCGAGACTATCGGTATTATTCTTTTGTGAAAGTTTACTTTCTCTTCATTTCCGCTGCCCTCCATCGGTCTACCCCAGGTTCTGCATGCGGCCCTCCTACGTAAAGTGCGTAATTTTGCTTCCGTAGAGCCAGGTGCTCTCGTGAGGTCACTTTTTTTTTTTTTGCTTTCGTTAGGTTGTGACGCTGACAGTTTCCCGAGGAGGCTCGCCAAGGCTAAGGATTTTGTATATCCATAGTTCACAGACGTCGTTGCTCGTTAAATTACTGCAGACTGCAACCCGCTCCTCCATTGTAACTATTTCAGTTTTAACAAGGCCGTCAGACTATAGAACCCCTTCCCCCCCAGTCATATTAAACCCTTTCACATGCTTCCAGCAAATACTCCCCTGCTTGGTAGTCAGCTGACCTTGTGCGCGACACGCACTGCATTTGAGGCCATTGCTTCGGTATGCGGACGCTAAGTCGGCAAGTACTCCACATTGAATAATGTTCTGTGGTATGATCTAAATTAATACGGCTTCAGTTCTGTCAGCGAGTTGATGAACGTTGTTCATCCATGCGATTTATATGTCCTCGCTGCTAGGATTGTACCAGCATTCTCGAATAACGTACTTCAGTAGGAGCTTCTTTTCAGCCATTTAACTACTTTATTACATGTTGTAGTGCTCAGCTATCGGTGGAAGGTGCACGTTGTATGCGACGCATACCGTATCGAGCTTAGGTTCCGTACACGACGGCGAATCTCAGAAGGGAGTCAGTAATTTCTTTTTCTCAAGAGTTTTTTTTTCGCTATCTAAATATTCCTGCTACTGCTCCTATTCTGACAGGTGGCCACCACCGACTGCCTGACCACTTTATTACAGTATTAAGATCTTTGTTAGCATTCACTTCGTTTTGTTCTTGCGTATGTATGTAATTCATTGGCAGTACGGCCTGATAAAGTCACTACATAGAGGAAGAAGCAGTTGGAGAGATCATGATCATTTTGTTTTTTCTTTTTGTTTGGTTTTGTTCGGACACTCGGCCTTTCGGTGATCATCGGATGTTGTACGCGACGCGTACCGTCACGAGCTTAGGCTCCATCCATACAAGCTGGCCTCAGAAAGAAGACGGTATCCCCAGTATTCATCATTTTGCCTCAGTGGAGGTTTTGTGTTATCTCGTTTATTGCCCGCCAGGAAATCACCGATACAGTCTCTATTTTGGGTCCTATCGATCACCAAATGATTGACCGCTTGAAGAAACCCTACCAACGTTCGTCCTCGCTCACGTTGACAAGTTGGTAGACGATGTCTACCTTCAGATTCATGTCCTTGTTGATAAGATCGAGTGTAACGGTTGCACAGTAAATTGAAGAGAGAGAGAGAGAGTTCGCTTAGGAAAAAAAAATATATATATAATATTTCCCGCGTGACTATTATCAGTAGCATCAGGGCTGCGAACAGCAGTGGGTGTCTATGCATTATACACATACTCGAGTGTATGTGTGTTGGGAGGCTGCGTCATGTCCGTGGCCATTCCGTCGTCCATTTTATGAATTGGTGAAACCTAAATATTTTATACTAGCTGCGTTTTTTTTTACACATTGCATCAAAATATAGTTTTTTTTTATTTTATTCCTTTTTGCTTGATCAGGTCTTACTACCTTAATAACAAACTGACCCGCAGAAGCATTCACACTTATATTTGACTGGGTTTAGTTTCTCTAGTGTATATATAATTGTTAGTGTTACTGTCTACTTTACACATTTGTGTCATTGAATAGCCACTCGGTCGAGGTATACTCGCTTGAGATCTTTTTATTCCTTTCAGCGACGCAACGATTGATAAATCCCTACCCTGACAGGTCATTTATTACTACATTATGGATTTTTCCCTCTTAACAGATGAACGGGCTGTCGAATTTGCCGTCCGCGGACTCGATCCTACCGAACCCGATGCACTCGAACGACTTGCTAGGGCTTATGATGCAGAGTGTGTGGACGCTAGCAGAGCACCAACAAAATCTCATGCGCACCAAAATCCGCGACGCGAAGAAAGCTATCTTGCAAGTCGAATCGAAGCGTTGCACCACAGCCTGGTAGCAGGGTTACAATCGGAAAAAGATCGCTCTCTTCTTCGCACACAGATCTATCACACATTATACAGGGCCCGTAGGCTAGCACACACCTCACCGTCGTATCGAGATCAAGCCTTAAGCCATGTTTCCGCCTTAGATGATCTCTCGGCCTCTGTGGAGACGGCCCTCGTGAATGTGGCTACGTCAATCGCCTCTGGTAATCCCACAGAAGATAACGCCCTCAGTCTCCCGCCGCCAACTCTTACCACCTCGGTGGCCAGGTCCAGCATACTTCCATTGACGGGCACTGTACCAAAGACGTTCCTCGCGGTGACCACTATTGCTGGACCTCTCCTCAGCACCCCAAGGGTGGCCAAGAGCCCAAACTTTAATCCTGACACGTCCTATCTGAACCTCCCAGGGTTAGACAACCTTGACTCAGCAGTCCCCGCAGATATTCCACTGTTCCAACAGCCAGTCTCGAAAACCTCGTCAGCCACCATCACTTCAGCCGGCCACGTCGGCGTTTCTGAAGAGAGACCACGAACCTTGGCTACGACCTTAGACACGTTCTGTCATGGCATACAACACCTTAGCCAGACACGAGTTCAAGCTGCTACGGTTCTCACGAGTACAATTACCCGTCCACTGATGGCGCAGCTTCAAGGAAGACCCCGGAGTCCCAATATCAACGCCGGAGCCGATCAGCCTGGTCTCGGTCCTACGCGGGCAGCCAACCCGTTCCCCGGAAGAGAATATGCAGGACTGCCTAGTCCATCCCTCTCACCGCTCAATGCGACGTATCACAATCCTCCTGCTACGCCCAGAGGGCAGCGCAGCCCGACACAAAACCCTGTCTTTCGATGGAAATTGTCTTTCGATGGTTCGACAGGAATGGACGTTTCGGAGTTTGTATTCCGAGTAGAATCACTGGCGCGTTTAGAACAGGTCTCTGGACCAGAGCTCTGCGCGGGATTTCATACATTAGTCACCGGTAAAGCTGCAAATTGGTACTGGCTATATCTGCGTAGTAACCAAACACCCTACTGGCACACGTTGCGCTCAGCTCTTCTTCGTGAATTCCGTAGTCAAGAAACGGACTACGAAATTCGAAAGATAGTCGAAGCTCGTAGACAAAACAAGAACGAGTCTTTTAGCGACTTCAGATTAGCCGTTCACTCTCTCGTGTCCAAAATGGCGAGGCCGATCCCCGAAGAGGAGTTGTTAGAAATATTACGTCATAATATAAAGCCGGCTTTACAAGAAGCACTGTTGATGCACCGAGTTGACAACATCCTTGACCACAGAGATCTGTGTGGAAAGTTTGAAAAGCTCTGGCATGAAATAGGAGCTCCTCGCGAGGCTCCCTTGCGGAGGTTAGTGAACGAAATCTACTCAGACACTAGGCAAGAAGAGGAACACGTCAACCTCGACTATCCAGGAGCAGTGGCCGCTTACCAGCCAGGCTTTAGACCTACTCTTATGAGAAGGGAATCACAAATCCCTGCTAAAAACCGGTTCACATGCTGGAACTGCGCTGTAGAGGGGCATACGTACCACGATTGTCCTCTAAGCCCACAGCACATCTTCTGCTACGGTTGCGGTAAAGAAGGGGTGATAAAGACGCAATGCCAAGCGTGCAAGTCGGAAAACCGAAGACGGAGTCAGAATTTTATGGGGACTTCACGTACTCTGACTCCAGCCCAAGTCCCCAAACGTACAACAGAGGATGCCGCGACCAACACCGAGCCGGAGCGCTATCGCTAAGTCTACCGAACTATCTAGATAACCCCGCATCCTCCACACCCTGGTTCAAAATTCACCCCGATTTGTCACCTCTAACTTTGTCGAACGCTCAAACTCAAGCTTGTACCTCGGATGTCGCCGTACAAACAATCAATTGTATTCCGAACAAGCTCGAGTACTTACCGCAAAAAGACCCTGACTTTTCTCTACTCACACTGCTAGACCCTCCGAATATACGAACCCGCACTTGCAATGGTCCCGCCCAGACAGCAATGAACGTGCACAACCCCGCAAAAGTCCAAGGACCAGTAAACTGCAGCTGCACGTCGTCCGATAGCTACACGTCGTCCGACTCTGTAGACTCGGACAGTGAGTTCGCTAATGACTCTAGTTTGCCTCCCCCCCGAGAAGGGTTCCCCGCCGAAGCGAAGCATCGCAGGAATAAATATCATGAGCTGCGCAAAAACCTAAAGACTGTAGCGTATTCCCCTTACGCTACCCTTTTTAACTTTTTCGGCTTCTCTACCTTCTGTAGAGAAACCCCCATAATTTTCCCAGAGGTACCTAAAAAGGGGATAAAATTTAAATATTCTTGAGAAGTAGCCCTATGCTACTTCTCCATATTACAAAATTCCTGGAAAAGAAAAAAAAAATTTTTAAATATTCTTGAGAAGTAGCCCTATGCTACTTCTCCATATTAGAAAAAAACAAAAAAAAAAATCCTGCAAAAGAAAATAACAACAAAAATATTCTTCTAAAAAGAAAAAGAAAAATTCTAAAATGTGCAAAAACGCGCACAAATTAAAATATTTCAAATAAAACTCACCGCTAGTCACAAACCTCGAGGAGACGAAAACGGCAATTCGCCTAGCTGTAAAGCATCACGCGATATCATCACGCTATGCATTACAGCAGGTCCGCCCGAAATTCCGAGAAAAGAGTTGAGCTCGAATGTACGCCAGCTGAGGCAAGCATTGGAGATTTTTTTTTTTTTAAAGAAAGAAAGAAAAACCGTTCGTCGGTCGGTCGGGAGGGATAGAGAACGGCTGGAATGCAGGCAGACCGCGCGGAGTTGAGTTAGTTGATTCTGAGCAGGCGACTAGGGAAGAACCACGCGCGCACAGTAGTAAAAAGCTTTTTTTTTGTTGGTGAAAATTTTGATTCGGAACGGTCGTGGAAGAAGATGAGATCATGCGACTTTTGTGATTCTCCGCTGGTTTATGGCTTTTCCTGAAAAGGAAAATGTCGATTAATTATTGACTCGAGCGTTATAAATTGTTTTAATAGATTACCTGTGCAATCTTTCTTTGTGAACTTTTTATTGCCAAGAGAGCATATCTGAAAAGGAAAATTATGTGATTATTTAGTGACTCTAGTGTTATAAGTGTGTTACTGATTACCTGTGCCATTTTCCTTCGTGGAATTTTCATGCCAGAGAGCATATCTGAAAAGGAAAATTATTTGATTAATTAGTGACTCTAGTGTTGTAAGATGTGTAGTTTTTCCTTGCTGAATTTTCGTACCGTGAAGGCGTATCTGGAAAAAGGAAAATTTTGATTTTTATGGATTACCTGCGTAAATTTTCGTTCGTGGAATTTTCATGCCAGAGAGCATATCTGAAAAGGAAAATTATTTGATTAATTAGTGACTCTAGTGTTGTAAGATGTGTAGTTTTTCCTTGCTGAATTTTCGTACCGTGAAGGCGTATCTGGAAAAAGGAAAATTTTGATTTTTATGGATTACCTGCGTAAATTTTCGTTTGTGGAATTTTCATGCCAAGAAAGCATATCTGGAAAGGAAAATTATTTGATTATTTAGTGACTCTAGTGTTATAAATTGTTTTAATAGATTACCTGTGCAATCTTTCTTTGTGAACTTTTATTGCCAAGAGAGCATACCTGAAAAGGAAAATTATTTGATTAATTAGTGACTCTAGTGTTGTAAGATGTGTAGTTTTTCCTTGCTGAATTTTCGTACCGTGAAGGCGTATCTGGAAAAAGGAAAATTTGGATCTTTATGGATTACCTGCGTAAATTTTTGTTTGTGGAATTTTCATGCCAAGAATGCATATCTGAAAAGGAAAATTATTTGATTATTTAGTGACTCTAGTGTTATAAGTGTGTTACTGATTACCTGTGCCATTTTCCTTCGTGGAATTTTCATGCCAGAGAGCATATCTGAAAAGGAAAAGTATTTGATTATTTAGTGACTCTAGTGCTATAACTTGTTTTACTGATTACCTGTGCCATTTTCCTTCGTGGAATTTTCATGCCAGAGAGCATATCTGAAAAGGAAAATTATTTGATTAATTAGTGACTCTAGTGTTGTAAGATGTGTAGTTTTTCCTTGCTGAATTTTCGTACCGTGAAGGCGTATCTGGAAAAAGGAAAATTTTGATCTTTATGGATTACCTGCGTAAATTTTTGTTTGTGGAATTTTCATGCCAAGAATGCATATCTGAAAAGGAAAATTATTTGATTATTTAGTGACTCTAGTGTTATAAGTGTGTTACTGATTACCTGTGCCATTTTCCTTCGTGGAATTTTCATGCCAGAGAGCATATCTGAAAAGGAAAAGTATTTGATTATTTAGTGACTCTAGTGCTATAACTTGTTTTACTGATTACCTGTGCCATTTTCCTTCGTGGAATTTTCATGCCAGAGAGCATATCTGAAAAGGAAAATTATTTGATTAATTAGTGACTCTAGTGTTGTAAGATGTGTAGTTTTTCCTTGCTGAATTTTCGTACCGTGAAGGCGTATCTGGAAAAAGGAAAATTTTGATTTTTATGGATTACCTGCGTAAATTTTCGTTCGTGGAATTTTCATGCCAGAGAGCATATCTGAAAAGGAAAATTATTTGATTATTTAGTGACTCTAGTGTTATAAGTTGGTTTACTGATTACCTGTGCCATTTCCCTTCGTGGAATTTTCATGCCAGAGAGCATATCTGAAAAGGAAAATTATTTGATTATTTAGTGACTCTAGTGTTATAAGTTGGTTTACTGATTACCTGTGCCATTTTCCTTCGTGGAATTTTCATGCCAGAGAGCTTATCTGAAAAGGAAAATTTTGATTTTTATGGATTACCTGCGTAAATTTTTTGTTTGTGGAACTTTCATGCCAAGAAAGCATATCTGAAAAGGAAAATTATTTGATTATTTAGTGACTCTAGTGTTATAAGTGTGTTACTGATTACCTGTGCCATTTTCCTTCGTGGAATTTTCATGCCAGAGGGCATATCTGAAAAGGAAAATTTTGATTAATTAGTGACTCTAGTGTTGTAAGATGTGTAATTTTTCCTTGCTGAATTTTCGTACCGTGAAGGCGTATCTGGAAAAAGGAAAATTTTGATTTTTATGGATTACCTGCGTAAATTTTCGTTTGTGGAATTTTCATGCCAAGAAAGCATATCTGAAAAGGAAAATTATTTGATTATTTAGTGACTCTAGTGTTATAAGTTGTTTTATGGATTACCTGTGTAAATTCGTCTTCGTGGAATTTTCCTGCCCATGAGGGCATACCTGAAAAAAGGAAAAGTTTGATTAGTCAGTGACTCTGGTCGTATAATTTTTTTTTGTTATGATTTACCTGTTTAGTTTTCTTCGATGATTTCGACGCCGTGGAAGCATACCTGGGAATAAAGTGTTAATTATTCAGAAACTCTGGTGATAGATCTTTATGAATAACCTGTGTAGTGCCATTCGTTAATTTCCACGCCGAAATGGTGTACTTGACTAGAAAAATTTAATTAATCAGTAACTCTAGTGATAGATCTTTCGTGAATTACCTGTGTAATGCGGTTCATTAATTTTCACGCCGTACAGTTGTATGCAAAAGGAAAACTTTGGTTAATCAGGGTCTCTCGCGAACTTTCTTTTTCGAGTTCCGTATTCCCATTATTCGCTATACATATCACAGCTTTGGAATATTGAAGAATAAGTGCGTAATACAAAACAAAAAAAAAAATATAAAACACTAATAAAGAAGAAAAAAAAAAATAAAGGAGAAATATATAAATTACTATTCGATTAATAAATAAAAAAAAAAAAAAAAGAAAAAAGAGGTCAATGTACCCACAAATACAACTCCGAGCAGTCAATAGTCCTGTCAACGGAAGGGTGCACCCAGTCAACTTTAGCATATGTCATCGAGGGACTTCGTTCGCCTCTTATCTGTCCTGGTAGAGGTCCAAGGTTTAGTATTTAATATTGTCTTGAAAATAAAAGATATCTTTTGGTTTTGACTGTCGGTCGGCAGAGGCCCAAGGGCTCGTAATGTTATCCTAAGTAGAATAAAAAAAAAAGGTATCTTTTGTTTGAAGTCGTGGCCAGTAGAAGCCCAAAGTTTGAGAATAGCGTACTTCTTGCATGAATCCTAGTCATAAGTATAGGTAGTAGGGCCAGCTTAGAATAAGCGTTATAAATGTATATGAATATAGTCTTCTTATTAACGTAAAGGCAGGGAAGAAGTGACAAAAGGAAGGCTTTTTCTATTATAGTGAATTTTTTTTTGGTGCATACCTAATTTGTACAGCTGGTTTTGTATGGAGAATCGTGGGATGAGATTATTATTAAATATTTTGTGAACTTACGAAGCCGTGTACTCCATTTCTTAACTAGTAGCCCTGTTCAACCACCGTTGTCCATCGTCCACCCTTCGTGGGTAGGCAGACCCCTCATACCGGGCGGGTATGGAACGCATTGCTACAGGTAATAGTCTCAACGTGATGGAGTAGCTAACTTTGGGACATGGTATGGCGGATCGATTCGTGGAGGTAGGCCTCTAGCACACACATTCTTCATATGGGGCTAAGCATATCAGTACGGCTTTGGAGGCTTAGCCAGGGTGGATGGGGGCGATTGGGCCCAATATTACCCAAAGCTTGAGTCTCAGCATCATCAGAGACTCTCACTCGCTCTCTCCCTCTCTCATCGCTTCCTGCTCCGGCGTTGAACGTTCTCCGGGTGTTAATATCTAGGTCCTGCGTTGACGATGTTTCCGCTGTTGTTTTTTTTTGCTTACTAACATCAAATTAAATAAATTTTCTTCCATCTAGGATTCTAGGTTTCACCAGGAGGAGGAAACTTGCCTAGTTCTCAGTCCTTCCTTTTTTTTTTGTCCGTCCGTCCGTCCGTCCGCAGTCTCACCTGCAATTTCGGTTTTCTTTTACTGTCCGTCCGTCTGTCTGGTCAACTATTCTGTCGATTATGCACAGTTCAACAAGCATTGAAGGGATGTGGGTGGCAAGAACCACCCCAAGCCGGCTGATCGCTAGCGGCATACTCGCTGTGCAGCCACCCACACATATCCTGGATATGATTTTGTAACCAAGAGGTGTCGGACGCGGTATGTGTCTACATTCAGGTACAAGTGGATGTAGGTAGATCTGTCGGCTGACAAGCTCTTCGTTACAAGACAGCTATCGCGGAGACTATCATACCCAGCAGTAATGACCCCCGGCCGTATGCGGACGTCTTCATCAGAGGACAAAAGATACGGGGCCTGTTAGATAGTGGCGCTAGCGTCAGCGTCCTTGGCTTCGGAGCAGAGGCCTTTTTAGGAAGACTGGGAATCCCATTTCATTCAATACCTTCAACCATCTCTACCGCAGATGGACAAGAACATCAGGTGTTAGGCCACATCAGAGTCCTGATACGGTATGGCGAGAAAACGCGTCTTATGCGTCTTCATATCGCTCCGTCCTTAACACAACAGTTATATCTGGGAATTGATTTCTGGAACACTTTTGGCCTAGCACCAGTCATGATAAATGAACTACACTCGCTACCCAACCCGCCTCCAATTTGTACTCAGCAACATGAATTGTCACCAGTGAATAGCCAACGGTTAGACTCTGTAATTAACTCCTTTCCCTCTTTCAGTAAGCATGGCCTTGGCCATACCTGCCTATTGGAGCATGAAATCGACGTAGGATCCGCCAAGCCCATCAAACAGCGGTATTATGCAGTATCCCCGGTCGTGCAGAGAGCTATGTACGATGAGCTCGATCGGATGTTGGAACTAAGAGTTATTGAAGAAAGCCAGAGTTCCTGGTCGTCCCCAGTAACCCTCGTGAGGAAAGCTAATGGCAAGGTCAGGTTGTGCTTAGACGCCCGAAAGTTAAACTCCGTGACGGTGCCAGATGCTTTTGCCCTACCATTAATAGACGGCTTGTTAAGCCGACTCCAAGAGACCCGCTATATCTCAGCAATAGATCTTAAAGACGCCTGCTTTCGCAGTTCCAGGAAGGCCCCTGTACCAGTTCACGGTTCTTCCCTTTGGCCTATGCAATGCACCCCAAACCATGTGCAAACTAATGTGCAAGGTAATACCACACGAGCTGCATGACCGGGTATCTGTCTACTTAGACGACTTACTTATCACCTCCTCCACATTTGACGAGCACCTTAAGCTGTTAGCAACCGTAGCCGCGCGTTTGCAGAAGGCTGGTCTAACCATCAATGTGGAGAAGAGTAAGTTTAGTATGCGAGAGGTCAGATACCTCGGTTTTGTAGTTGGTGATGGCTGTTTGCGACCTGATCCAGAAAAGGTAGCTGCCATCTGGAATCTTCCAAGACCGCATAGTGTCAAGAAAGTAAGAAGCTTCTTAGGAGTTTGTGGCTGGTACAGGCGGTTTATTCCACGCTTCGCATCAATCGCTAGTCCCCTCACCGATTTGTTAAAGAAAAACGTTAAATTCATCTGGAATGAACAGGCTGAAAGGTCTTTTACCCAGCTCAAGGAATGCTTGACCACAGCACCCGTCCTGGCTAATCCGGACTTCACGAAACCCTTCTACATCCAGTGCGATGCGAGCACGACGGGCGTCGGGAGCGTGCTTTTCCAGCGATCTGCTGACGGAGGCGAACACCCGATCGCGTTTATGTCCCAGAAACTAAATGCAGCGCAACGAAATTATAGCATCACGGAGTTAGAGTGCCTAGCAGCTGTTAAGTGTGAAGCGTTTTCGGCCCTATACTGAAGGACTGGAGTTTACGATGATCACAGACGATGCCAGCCTTAAATGGCTCATGGATCAGCGAGATCTGTGTGGCAGGCTAGCTCGGTGGAGTCTTAAGCTCCAGGCCTTCAAGTTTACCATTGAATACCGGAAGGGTAAAGACAACATCGTAGCTGATACACTCTCTAGAGCTTTCATGGATGGATCGCTCGACGACACGTCTAAAGAATCAGCTGCTCAACCTATTCTCGAGTCCTTCGACCCGAAGACAAACGCCTTCAAGGACAAGTTTTACCTAGAAAGAATGCAGCGAGTAACCGCGAATCCTAACGTCTTCCCAAATCTTCGAGTCTCGGACGAAAAACTTTTCATATCCTTCGCACCTCCTAAAAACAGCATATCACCTGATCAAACTGCCTGGAAACTATGGGTCCCCGAGAGTCTGACTGCCAACCTGATTAAAGAAGAGCACTGTCCTCCGACATCAGCGCATTTCGGAGTTGCTAAAACTCTAGAGAAACTGCGACGCCTATACTATTGGCCCAACATGGCATCAGACGTCCAAAAGTTCGTTTCCTCATGCGAGACCTGTAGACAAATCAAACCCACAAATTCGTCATCCAGGCCACCTTTAGGCCAAATGCGAGTCTCCGATCTCCCCTGGCAGCGGGTATTCTGCGACTTTCTTGGTCCATACCCCCGCAGCCGCAGCGGAAATAAATATATTTTTATCGTGCTAGATCACCTCTCCAAGTTTGTGTTATTAAAAGCAATGCCAGAAGCCACCGCGTCCAGAATCGTTCACTTTCTAGAGCAAGAAATCTTCCACGTTTTTGGCGTACCGGAACACCTACACTCTGATAACGGATGCCAATTTACTTCTAGGGTGTTTGCACAATTGTTGGTGAAATATGGAGTGAACCATGTCTTTTCCCCGGCCTACTCCCCCCAATCCAACGCCTCCGAGCGGGTAAATCAGTCAATCCTGGCCGGGATACGCGCTTATGTCGAGTCCGATCATCGAAATTGAGACGAGCATCTGAGCGAGATCGCCTTCGCAATTCGCAATGTCATACACGACTCGACCAAGTGCTCACCCTATTTCCTAATGTTCGGTCGACACCCAGTGACACATGGTGACTCCTACCAGCTCCTCAGGAATCTCTCACACAATAGCGATGGAGCTCCAGAGCTTATCCCGATCAACCAAAGACTCCACCTGATACGTGACGAGGTTAGGTTACACTTGTCCGAAGCTTATCAGAGGTATTCAACTAGATATAACTTACGTACTCGTCCCAAAAGCTTCGCTCCCGGGCAACAAGTCTTTGTTCGCAACCACGTCCAGAGCAGTGCCGCTGACCGATTCGCGGCCAAACTGGCCCCAAAGTTTATTAAGGCAATAGTGGACGCCCGTACTGGTAAAGTGTCTTATCGCCTGCGCAGTCCTGATGGTCAGCACCTAGGCATATTCCACGCCCAGGACATCAAGGCCTAGCACCCAACCCGGTAGCCCTAAAAAGGCATCCGGCCAGCTTAACTGGTAACTACAGGGTACCAATGTGCCGCCTAGGACCCACCCAGCCGAGCGGTCGGTACACCTCTTCTTAGTAGACCCTTCTTTCTCTTTTCCCTTCGCTTTCTCACTCCCACATGGTACACTACGGATAGCTAAGCCACCGTAGCAATTCCAATTGGTAAACCGACTCCGAAAATTTAATCAACCCATCTCTACCGTAATTGGGTAGATGTTTTCCCACTAATCCCTTCTGGATTAGCCTCGATATGAGGATTTTTAACTCCCTGTCTCTTCTTCATAATTTCTTTGTCCCCCTGTATAATGCGGTGCCATATCGAGGTTCGGTCTGAAGGACCCGGTTTTACTCTTATGCCCGGCTTGAGACCCTCTTCTCGGTGGGTCGTCCCCACGCTGTAGCGTATTGGCCCTTACGCTACTCTCTCATGGCCATAAAACAGAAGACAATATGTAGAAATCTGAAAAGCATAAAATTGGCATCATCGCCTCGTCTACCAGCTGAAATTTCGTGCCATTAACCGTTGGTCACAAAAACTTCCAGTGGAGCAACGGATAATGAGGCATACAAATAATTCCTCGCATAACAATACTTTACCGGTGTCAGCCAAAATTCCAGCCACCAGCAGGAACATACACAATACACCTAAATGAATTCAATAAAAAAACAATAAATCAATAAATACATATATAGAGCGCAAGCCCAACACGCTCTGTTTCTGCGGCACGAGGCACCGACATGAACACGGTAGGCACAGCAAGCGATGCTCGTACTGTTCATGTCGCTAGATAGAATGACGGAAAGCGTCGATGGTGTGTGTGTCGTGGAGTCGGCTGAAGATTGCGAGCCATATGTAACTCGGGACAGTCTTTTGCGGGATTTGCTCGAGATCGGACGAAAACGTAATTTTGCGCAGTATTTGAAAAATTCTACCTGACTTTTCTCTTGCTTCGGTGAATAGCTCTAGCTGTAGGAAAATACGGAAAATATCTTACTTCAATAATGAATAATTGAAAAGTTTCGGAAAATATTAATATGCCAAAAAGTTTTTCTTTCCTGCGCGGCAGTGTCGGCGTAATTTAAAGACGCTATTCCTCAGTAACCTGGAATGGAAAGTTCCCGAAGTTTTTTTTGTGAATACTGAAAAGAAAAAATCATCAATATTCGAAGAAATATGAATATTGAAAATTGAGATATTACCTGTGTGGCAGTGTCGACATAATTTCGAGATGATATTCCTATCGAAATTTCCCGAAGTTTTTTTTTTTGGTGAATACTGAAAAGGAAAATCATCAATATTCGAAGAAATATGAATATTGAAAATTGTGATATTACCTGTGTGGCAGTGTCAACATAATTTAGAGATGATATTCCTATGGAAATTTCCCGAAGTTTTTTTGTGAATACTGAAAAGAAAAATCATCAATATTCGAAGAAATATGAATATTGAAAATTGTGATATTACCTGTGTGGCAGTGTCGACATAATTTAGAGATGATATTCCTATGGAAATTTCCCGAAGTTTTTTTTGTGAATACTGAAAAGAAAAATCATCAATATTCGAAGAAATATGAATATTGAAAATTGTGATATTACCTGTGTGGCAGTGTCGACATAATTTCGAGATGATATTCCTATCGAAATTTCCCGAAGTTTTTTTTTTTGGTGAATACTGAAAAGGAAAATCATCAATATTCGAAGAAATATGAATATTGAAAATTGTGATATTACCTGTGTGGCAGTGTCAACATAATTTAGAGATGATATTCCTATGGAAATTTCCCGAAGTTTTTTTTTGTGAAGACTGAAAATAAAAATCATAGTTAGGTATAAGAGATTAAGGATATTCAAAGAAATATGAATTTTGAAACTTTTGATATTACCTGTGTGGCAGTGTCAACCTAATTTAGAGATGATATTCCTATGGAAATTTTCCGAAGTTTTTTTTTGTGAAGACTGAAAATAAAAATCATAGTTAGGTATAAGAGATTAAGAATATTCAAAGAAATACGAATATTGAAACTTTTGATATTACCTGTGTGGCAGTGTCGACATAATTTAGAGATGATATTCCTATGGAAATTTCCCGAAGTTTTTTTTTGTGAAGACTGAAAATAAAAATCATAGTTAGGTATAAGAGATTAAGAATATTCAAAGAAATATGAATTTTGAAACTTTTGATATTACCTGTGTGGCAGTGTCAACATAATTTAGAGATGATATTCCTATGGAAATTTCCCGAAGTTTTTTTTTGTGAAGACTGAAAATAAAAATCATAGTTAGGTATAAGAGATTAAGAATATTCAAAGAAATACGAATATTGAAACTTTTGATATTACCTGTGTGGCAGTGTCAACATAATTTAGAGATGATATTCCTATGGAAATTTCCCGAAGTTTTTTTTTGTGAAGACTGAAAATAAAAATCATAGTTAGGTATAAGAGATTAAGAATATTCGAAGAAATATAAATATTGAAAAGTTTTTTACCTGCGTGGCAGTGTCGGCGTAAAATAAAGTTACCGTCGTTCGGAGAAAGAGGTTCAAGAGAAAAAAAAAAGAAATTTATAAAATCGTCATTTAGTGGTTAACAGTGGACATACTCAAAGATATTATAATACTCAACTCTCACTTGCGTACCAGTATTCCTACCGGCTCTAATAGTGGCCAGACTATAAAAAGGGTACTTGCATCAGACATTCTTCTTGGATGTCCCTCCATAAATCTCACCTGCGTGGCGGTGCTCCTATATGCACTCACAGCACTCAACCTGGAAGTAAATAATTTGGTTGAAAATTTTCTTACTCTCCACGTCATTCATCCAAGCTTACCCCTGAGAGGGCAGTAAATTGGCCTTCACCACCGAAGAAGTGTCCATACGGCACGGTTGCATTCCATATCATTCCACCTTTACGAACCCGAAGGAGAAAGGAAGCGCGGGAAGCAAGCTCGAAGCTCTGATAGATAAATGAAGATCCAGTACTCTACCTTTCTTGGAACGGAGGAAACCCTGAAGTCGCCTAATCAATATGTATACGTGAGTCACTAGTGTGCCTTAAGGTCAGTTAAATTATTCTCAAGTTCATATATTATTTTTTTTCTTTTGTTCCATACGATTTTGAAATAAGACATTAGAATTTACAATTGGTCACCACACAATCTTGAAATCAAGTATTAAGATTTACTATTGTTAACAATACAAATTTGAAATAAATTCTTAGAATTTCAGATTAAGAACAGATCCGTAGGGTTTGATAAGTTAATACAACAGGAAAGTGCTTATTAGGGCTAAGAATAAGTACCTATAAAGTTGAGGACGTATAAGAAAATCATTTATTTTTTTTTATTATGTGTCTTATAACATGTCAGATTTTTTTTTCTTTGTAATCGGGTTTCCTCCCTGGCAATATTTAACAGCAATAAATAAGTTGTTCGCGATTTGAATTTAAGATCAATCTTGCCTTTTTTTTTATTTACCCATTTTGACTCGAAAGTCACTTTTTACTAGGACTGGACCAAATCAAGAGAGTGCCCTCACGCCCTCCCTCTTCTTTTGGGGGGTTATTGGATGGTCATCTGCCGCCGCCCTTCTTCACGTTTTGTTTATTTTTGTTTTTTTCGGTTTGTTTATAGGTTTTGATGGACCCAGTCCAATGGAGTGAGTAGTCACTGCGGGAACGGTAGCGGACATGATAGAGGTCACCTTGACACAGGCACTCGAATATACATAATGCAATACATGGGGCTAAGAAGAGCATCTAGGCTTTGGAGGCTTAGCCAGGATAGAAGGAGGCACGTGGGCCCAATGTTTCCACAAAGTCGGAGTCTCAACACCAGCTAAGACTCCCTCTCTCTCTCTCTCTCTCTCTCTCACTCACTTCAGATCATGTTTTCTCTCGGCGTCGATAGTTCTCCGGGTGTCACAAATCGGTACAGCGTTGACAAGGTTTCTTCTCTTACATGCTTATTTGTGGTTTCCTAGCAAGTAAATTTTCTTTTCCAGGTTGAGCGGAAGCAGTGAAAGGCAGTATTGAGCAAGCTTTCGTTAGATTGACCCGTCAGGGGTCGGGATATATATATATAAGAAAACGGAAATTTTTTTTTTTTGCCTGATCACGTCCGTCCGTCCGTCTGCAGTCCGTACTTCAACCGAATTAAACATCAGTCAGTCTGGCTGGCTTACACAGGTTATTCTTTGTTGTTGGTTTTTTTTTCTCAGAGTTGCACAGTTAACAAGCATTGAGGAGATGTGGTTGGCAAGAACCACCCCGCACCGGCTGCCCGCTAGCGGCCAATTACTTACTGTGCAGCCACCCACGCATATCTCCAAAATGATTTTTTGCAACATGAGGCTTTCGTCGCGACCCATGTCTATTCTCGTCTAGGGTGAGCATGCACATGGTCGACGGGAAAGTGCTCACCGTTACAATATATTACAATTGCTTAATTGTTTGTTCTTCTAAGGAAAGTGTGTTCTTTTAAGGAAAGTCCACCTATGATTTGGACAGGATTACATTTGAACGTTTAAAAGGATCTTTTGAAGGTTTCAGGATATATCCTAAGGTGCCACACGGAGCGGTTCGCGACTTATATCCAAGGAATCTTGACCTTTCTTGATTCCAGATTTTCGTTCTTAATTGTTTGTTCTTCTAAGGAAAGTGTGTTCTTTTAAGGAAAGTCCACCTATGATTTGGACAGGATTACATTTGAACGTTTAAAAGGATCTTTTGAAAGTTTCAAGATATATCCTAAGGTGCCACACGGAGTGGTTCCCGACTTATATCCAAGGAATCTTGACCTTTCTTGATTCCAGATTTTCGTTCTTAATTGTTTGTTCTTCTAAGGAAAGTGTGTTCTTTTAAGGAAAGTCCACCTATGATTTGGACAGGATTACATTTGAACGTTTAAAAGGATCTTTTGAAAGTTTCAAGATATATCCTAAGGTGCCACACGGAGTGGCTCCCGACTTATATCCAAGGAATCTTGACCTTTCTTGATTCCAGATTTTCGTTCTTAATTGTTTGTTCTTCTAAGGAAAGTGTGTTCTTTTAAGGAAAGTCCACCTATGATTTGGACAGGATTACATTTGAACGTTTAAAAGGATCTTTTGAAGGTTTCAAGATATATCCTAATGTGCCATACGGAGTGGTTCCCGACTTATATCCAAGGAATCTTGACCTTTCTTGATTCCAGATTTTCGTTTGTGATATTGTAGCGTATTGGCCCTTACGCTACTCTCTCATGGCCATAAAACAGAAGACAATATGTAGAAATCTGAAAAGCATAAAATTGGCATCATCGCCTCGTCTACCAGCTGAAATTTCGTGCCATTAACCGTTGGTCACAAAAACTTCCAGTGGAGCAACGGATAATGAGGCATACAAATAATTCCTCGCATAACAATACTTTACCGGTGTCAGCCAAAATTCCAGCCACCAGCAGGAACATACACAATACACCTAAATGAATTCAATAAAAAAACAATAAATCAATAAATACATATATAGAGCGCAAGCCCAACACGCTCTGTTTCTGCGGCACGAGGCACCGACATGAACACGGTAGGCACAGCAAGCGATGCTCGTACTGTTCATGTCGCTAGATAGAACGACGGAAAGCGACGATGGTGTGTGTGTCGTGGAGTCGGCTGAAGATTGCGAGCCATATGTAAAGGCTGAACCACAATAGAAGTAAACGTAAGTACATTTACTTACGTAAAGCGAACGCGCTCTTTAATTTAACAGGCGTACACAAATTAACTTTAACTCGAGTGAGGGGAACTTTCGTTAAATTTAAAAGTCAAATTGCAGTCAGTAAAGGTGCGGTAAGAATCGCTCATTCCGTAAGAAAATGAAGTGTCAAACAATTAAATTATTACTAAATGATTAAAAGTGCAATGTAAAACTCAAAATGGAATAAAAATGGTACTGTGAATTAATAGAAAGCACAAATCTTCAATTAAATCAACTTCCAATTGTTAATTTTTTCACTTTTAACACTTTTTAAAATTTAACACATAAAATGTCATTCGGGCACTGCGAATTAATAGAAAGCACAAATCTTCAATTACATCAACTTCCATTTGTTAATTTTTTCACTTTTACCACTTTTCAAAATTGAAAACATTAAATATCAAGATAATAACTCTTACGGAATGTGATATAAATTTAGGCTAAAAGTATCAATTTTTTGTAAGTAAACCTCAGTCTCGTTTAATTTCGTAAAGTTATTTACTTCTATTGTGGTTCAGCCTTAACTCGGGACAGTCTTTTGCGGGATTTGCTCGAGATCGGACGAAAACGTAATTTTGCGCAGTATTTGAAAAATTCTACCTGACTTTTCTCTTGCTTCGGTGAATAGCTCTAGCTGTAGGAAAATACGGAAAATATCTTACTTCAATAATGAATAATTGAAAAGTTTCGGAAAATATTAATATGCCACAAAGTTTTTCTTTCCTGCGCGGCAGTGTCGGCGTAATTTAAAGACGCTATTCCTCAGTGACCTGGAATGGAAAGTTCCCGAAGTTTTTTTTGTGAATACTGAAAAGAAAAAATCATCAATATTCGAAGAAATATGAATATTGAAAATTGTGATATTACCTGTGTGGCAGTGTCGACATAATTTCGAGATGATATTCCTATGGAAATTTCCCGAAGTTTTTTTTGTGAATACTGAAAAGAAAAATCATCAATATTCGAAGAAATATGAATATTGAAAATTGTGATATTACCTGTGTGGCAGTGTCGACATAATTTCGAGATGATATTCCTATCGAAATTTCCCGAAGTTTTTTTTTTGGTGAATACTGAAAAGGAAAATCATCAATATTCGAAGAAATATGAATATTGAAAATTGTGATATTACCTGTGTGGCAGTGTCAACATAATTTAGAGATGATATTCCTATGGAAATTTCCCGAAGTTTTTTTGTGAATACTGAAAAGAAAAATCATCAATATTCGAAGAAATATGAATATTGAAAATTGTGATATTACCTGTGTGGCAGTGTCGACATAATTTAGAGATGATATTCCTATGGAAATTTCCCGAAGTTTTTTTTGTGAATACTGAAAAGAAAAATCATCAATATTCGAAGAAATATGAATATTGAAAATTGTGATATTACCTGTGTGGCAGTGTCGACATAATTTCGAGATGATATTCCTATCGAAATTTCCCGAAGTTTTTTTTTTGGTGAATACTGAAAAGGAAAATCATCAATATTCGAAGAAATATGAATATTGAAAATTGTGATATTACCTGTGTGGCAGTGTCAACATAATTTAGAGATGATATTCCTATGGAAATTTCCCGAAGTTTTTTTTGTGAAGACTGAAAATAAAAATCATAGTTAGGTATAAGAGATTAAGAATATTCAAAGAAATATGAATTTTGAAACTTTTGATATTACCTGTGTGGCAGTGTCAACATAATTTAGAGATGATATTCCTATGGAAATTTCCCGAAGTTTTTTTTTGTGAAGACTGAAAATAAAAATCATAGTTAGGTATAAGAGATTAAGAATATTCAAAGAAATACGAATATTGAAACTTTTGATATTACCTGTGTGGCAGTGTCGACATAATTTAGAGATGATATTCCTATGGAAATTTCCCGAAGTTTTTTTTTTTTGTGAAGACTGAAAATAAAAATCATAGTTAGGTATAAGAGATTAAGAATATTCAAAGAAATATGAATTTTGAAACTTTTGATATTACCTGTGTGGCAGTGTCAACATAATTTAGAGATGATATTCCTATGGAAATTTCCCGAAGTTTTTTTTTGTGAAGACTGAAAATAAAAATCATAGTTAGGTATAAGAGATTAAGAATATTCAAAGAAATACGAATATTGAAACTTTTGATATTACCTGTGTGGCAGTGTCGACATAATTTAGAGATGATATTCCTATGGAAATTTCCCGAAGTTTTTTTTTTTGTGAAGACTGAAAATAAAAATCATAGTTAGGTATAAGAGATTAAGAATATTCAAAGAAATATGAATTTTGAAACTTTTGATATTACCTGTGTGGCAGTGTCGACATAATTTAGAGATGATATTCCTATGGAAATTTCCCGAAGTTTTTTTTGTGAATACTGAAAAGAAAAATCATCAATATTCGAAGAAATATGAATATTGAAAATTGTGATATTACCTGTGTGGCAGTGTCGACATAATTTCGAGATGATATTCCTATCGAAATTTCCCGAAGTTTTTTTTTTTGGTGAATACTGGAAAGGAAAATCATCAATATTCGAAGAAATATGAATATTGAAAATTGTGATATTACCTGTGTGGCAGTGTCAACATAATTTAGAGATGATATTCCTATGGAAATTTCCCGAAGTTTTTTTTGTGAAGACTGAAAATAAAAATCATAGTTAGGTATAAGAGATTAAGAATATTCAAAGAAATATGAATTTTGAAACTTTTGATATTACCTGTGTGGCAGTGTCAACATAATTTAGAGATGATATTCCTATGGAAATTTCCCGAAGTTTTTTTTTGTGAAGACTGAAAATAAAAATCATAGTTAGGTATAAGAGATTAAGAATATTCAAAGAAATACGAATATTGAAACTTTTGATATTACCTGTGTGGCAGTGTCGACATAATTTAGAGATGATATTCCTATGGAAATTTCCCGAAGTTTTTTTTTTTTGTGAAGACTGAAAATAAAAATCATAGTTAGGTATAAGAGATTAAGAATATTCAAAGAAATATGAATTTTGAAACTTTTGATATTACCTGTGTGGCAGTGTCAACATAATTTAGAGATGATATTCCTATGGAAATTTCCCGAAGTTTTTTTTTGTGCAGACTGAAAATAAAAATCATAGTTAGGTATAAGAGATTAAGAATATTCAAAGAAATACGAATATTGAAACTTTTGATATTACCTGTGTGGCAGTGTCGACATAATTTAGAGATGATATTCCTATGGAAATTTCCCGAAGTTTTTTTTTTGTGAAGACTGAAAATAAAAATCATAGTTAGGTATAAGAGATTAAGAATATTCAAAGAAATACGAATATTGAAACTTTTGATATTACCTGTGTGGCAGTGTCAACATAATTTAGAGATGATATTCCTATGGAAATTTCCCGAAGTTTTTTTTGTGAAGACTGAAAATAAAAATCATAGTTAGGTATAAGAGATTAAGAATATTCGAAGAAATATAAATATTGAAAAGTTTTTTACCTGCGTGGCAGTGTCGGCGTAAAATAAAGTTACCGTCGTTCGGAGAAAGAGGTTCAAGAGAAAAAAAAAAGAAATTTATAAAATCGTCATTTAGTGGTTAACAGTGGACATACTCAAAGATATTATAATACTCAACTCTCACTTGCGTACCAGTATTCCTACCGGCTCTAATAGTGGCCAGACTATAAAAAGGGTACTTGCATCAGACATTCTTCTTGGATGTCCCTCCATAAATCTCACCTGCGTGGCGGTGCTCCTATATGCACTCACAGCACTCAACCTGGAAGTAAATAATTTGGTTGAAAATTTTCTTACTCTCCACGTCATTCATCCAAGCTTACCCCTGAGAGGGCAGTAAATTGGCCTTCACCACCGAAGAAGTGTCCATACGGCACGGTTGCATTCCATATCATTCCACCTTTACGAACCCGAAGGAGAAAGGAAGCGCGGGAAGCAAGCTCGAAGCTCTGATAGATAAATGAAGATCCAGTACTCTACCTTTCTTGGAACGGAGGAAACCCTGAAGTCGCCTAATCAATATGTATACGTGAGTCACTAGTGTGCCTTAAGGTCAGTTAAATTATTCTCAAGTTCATATATTATTTTTTTTCTTTTGTTCCATACGATTTTGAAATAAGACATTAGAATTTACAATTGGTCACCACACAATCTTGAAATCAAGTATTAAGATTTACTATTGTTAACAATACAAATTTGAAATAAATTCTTAGAATTTCAGATTAAGAACAGATCCGTAGGGTTTGATAAGTTAATACAACAGGAAAGCGCTTATTAGGGCTAAGAATAAGTACCTATAAAGTTGAGGACGTATAAGAAAATCATTTATTTTTTTTTATTATGTGTCTTATAACATGTCAGATTTTTTTTTCTTTGTAATCGGGTTTCCTCCCTGGCAATATTTAACAGCAATAAATAAGTTGTTCGCGATTTGAATTTAAGATCAATCTTTCCTTTTTTTTTATTTACCCATTTTGACTCGAAAGTCACTTTTTACTAGGACTGGACCAAATCAAGAGAGTGCCCTCACGCCCTCCCTCTTCTTTTGGGGGGTTATTGGATGGTCATCTGCCGCCGCCCTTCTTCACGTTTTGTTTATTTTTGTTTTTTTTCGGTTTGTTTATAGGTTTTGATGGACCCAGTGCAATGGAATGAGTAGTCACTGCGGGAACGGTAGCGGACATGATAGAGGTCACCTTGACACAGGCACTCGAATATACATAATGCAATACATGGGGCTAAGAAGAGCATCTAGGCTTTGGAGGCTTAGCCAGGATAGAAGGAGGCACGTGGGCCCAATGTTTCCACAAAGTCGGAGTCTCAACACCAGCTAAGACTCCCTCTCTCTCTCTCTCTCACTCACTTCAGATCATGTTTTCTCTCGGCGTCGATAGTTCTCCGGGTGTCACAAATCGGTACAGCGTTGACAAGGTTTCTTCTCTTACATGCTTATTTGTGGTTTCCTAGCAAGTAAATTTTCTTTTCCAGGTTGAGCGGAAGCAGTGAAAGGCAGTATTGAGCAAGCTTTCGTTAGATTGACCCGTCAGGGGTCGGGATATATATATATAAGAAAACGGAAATTTTTTTTTTTGCGTGATCACGTCCGTCCGTCCGTCTGCAGTCCGTACTTCAACCGAATTAAACATCAGTCAGTCTGGCTGGCTTACACAGGTTATTCTTTGTTGTTGTTTTTTTTTTCTCAGAGTTGCACAGTTAACAAGCATTGAGGAGATGTGGTTGGCAAGAACCACCCCGCACCGGCTGCCCGCTAGCGGCGAATTACTTACTGTGCAGCCACCCACGCATATCTCCAAAATGATTTTTTGCAACATGAGGCTTTCGTCGCGACCCATGTCTATTCTCGTCTAGGGTGAGCATGCACATGGTCGACGGGAAAGTGCTCACCGTTACAATATATTACAATTGGACAGGATTACATTTGAACGTTTAAAAGGATCTTTTGAAGGTTTCAGGATATATCCTAAGGTGCCACACGGAGCGGTTCGCGACTTATATCCAAGGAATCTTGACCTTTCTTGATTCCAGATTTTCGTTCTTAATTGTTTGTTCTTCTAAGGAAAGTGTGTTCTTTTAAGGAAAGTCCACCTATGATTTGGACAGGATTACATTTGAACGTTTAAAAGGATCTTTTGAAAGTTTCAAGATATATCCTAAGGTGCCACACGGAGTGGTTCCCGACTTATATCCAAGGAATCTTGACCTTTCTTGATTCCAGATTTTCGTTCTTAATTGTTTGTTCTTCTAAGGAAAGTGTGTTCTTTTAAGGAAAGTCCACCTATGATTTGGACAGGATTACATTTGAACGTTTAAAAGGATCTTTTGAAAGTTTCAAGATATATCCTAAGGTGCCACATGGAGTGGTTCCCGACTTATATCCAAGGAATCTTGACCTTTCTTGATTCCAGATTTTCGTTCTTAATTGTTTGTTCTTCTAAGGAAAGTGTGTTCTTTTAAGGAAAGTCCACCTATGATTTGGACAGGATTACATTTGAACGTTTAAAAGGATCTTTTGAAGGTTTCAAGATATATCCTAAGGTGCCACACGGAGTGGTTCCCGACTTATATCCAAGGAATCTTGACCTTTCTTGATTCCAGATTTTCGTTTGTGATATATTACAATTGCTTAATTGTTTGTTCTTCTAAGGAAAGTGTGTTCTTTTAAGGAAAATCCACCTATGATTTGGACAGGATTACATTTGAACGTTTAAAAGGATCTGTATGGGGAAATAATGAGAAATGGTCAATTCAGAATAAATGAGAACCTGCCAACGCTACAAAACACCACATTAGGTTGGATAGTTCTAGGCAAGGTATCAAGTGTGGATTATATAACACCATTTTGTGGAATCACAAATGCTGATCTAGAGACACAACTACAACGGTTTTGGGAATTGGAACAGTGCCCGAACAAACCAATGATGTCATCATCTGACAAAAAATGTTTTGTTGATTTCACAGCCGCCTCCCAAAGCCCTCCGAAATGAGGTGATCGGGGGGGAATAAAATGAAATTGGATCTTTTGGTCTAGGCATCTATCGACAATCTTTGTTCTTGACTTGGTAGTGGATAACATATCACTAATTTCCTTTAATTTATTGTTAGCGCCTACGAAATTCCGGCCATTGTCGCAGTAAATGTGTTCGCATCTTCCTCGTCGGGCTGTGAATCTTCTTAATGCCCCTAAGAAACCTTCTGTTGATAAGTCGGACACGACCTCCAAATGGATTGCTTTCGTGGCGAAACAGCAGAAAACAGCAATATAAGTTTTTTGAGGTCTTTTACCTCGAATCTTGTAGTGTGTGTATACTGGGCCGCAGAAGTCCACACCACAGTTAATAAATGGACGTGCCTTTTGAACTCTGTCTTTAGGAAGATTTCCCATTTGTTGATGGCATAATTTCGGTCGGATTCTTGTGCATCGGACGCAATTGTTGACAACGGATCGTGCTAGATTTCTACATTGTAAAATCCAGAACCTTTGCCTTGCAATAGCCTGCAGTGCTTGCGATCCAGCATGCAAATGTAACGAATGTAAATGATTCATCAGTAACTTCGTAATGAAATGGTCAGCTGGAAGTACTATTGGATGTTTCGTATCATATTCAATGTCTGCATTATCTAATCTTCCCCCTACTCTTATGACTCCTTGTATGTCAATAAATGGAGCTGCATTTTTTAATTTGCTGTTTCTATGTACTTCATTATTTTTATGTAAGCTACGAAGTTCTTCTTGGAAACTGCAGTTTTGCATTTCCTTACAGATGACAATTAAGGCATCTTCGAGTTCTCTTACGGTTAGAAACGATGTGAGTTGTCGCCTACGTTTTCCTTGTTTGAACATTTCTACACCTCTAAGGATATATGCCATGACTCGTTGCAGTTTTCGAAAAGAGTTGCCATGATCTATAACATAAACTGGGTGCTGTTTGCCTTGATCTAGTGCGGTTACAGTTAGTCTTACTGTTTTTTCTTCTTCTTGCAACCTGATGGTTGTAGCTGTTTGCTGAGGCCACTGCATCTTTGATGTACTCAAGAATGCTGGACCCTCGAACCAAAGCTTTGCATTCACTAATTGGCCTGGAGTCAATCCCCTGGACACGATATCAGCAGGGTTGTCCTTTGTATTTACATATCTCCAACTTGTACCTTCTGTTAGTTCTTGAATGGCGACTACTCTATTCGCTACAAAAGTTTTGAGTAATGATAGATCTCCCTTGATCCATGACAAAACTATCTGCGAGTCCGTCCAAAAATGTATTTCATCGAATTTTATGTTGATGATGCTTTTTACATGATGTACTAAGTGAGCAGCGAGTTTTGCGGCGCACAATTCTAATCTTGGAATTGTGATCGGCTTGACTGGAGCTACCTTGGATTTTGCGCACAGTAACTTCACTGTCACTTTGCCTGTTTTATCCTTGGATCTGATATATAATGCAGTTCCGTATGCCCTTTCGCTGGCATCTGAAAAGGCATGGAGCTCGATGTTGATTGTGGGTTCATTGCTAAACATGTATCTTGGAATTTGAATATCATTGAGTTTCTGTAATTCTGTACGAAATTGCAGCCATGATGATTGAAGTTCACTGGGTATTTCATAGTCCCAGTCTAGTTTTAATTTCCATAATTTTTGAATAAATATCTTACTCATGACGACTACTGGATTTACTAACCCCAAAGGGTCGAAGATTTGTGACATGTCGGCCAAAATTGTACGCTTTGTGAAATTCTTATAATTTTTAAGACATGTCGTGATTGTAAACCAGTCCATGATAGTATGCCATACTAGGCCTAACGTTTTTATGTGTTCACCTTCCATTTCAGAAAAGTTTAATTTGATCTCTAAATCTTCTCTTGGTATATTTTGGACCAATTTAGGGTGGTTTGCACACCACTTCCTCAACTGAAAACCTCCAGGGCTTAATAGTTGCTTTAATTGTCTCTGAGTGTCTAATGCTTCATCTAAGTCATCACTTCCTGTCAATACGTCGTCAACATAAAAATTCTTCACAGCAGCTGCTCCCAACGGATAATTTCCTGCTTCTTCGTCGGCCAATTTTTGTATGCACTTTACTGCCAAATATGGTGCAGATTTTGTACCATACGTGACTGTACATAGTTGATAATATTTAACTTTATCTGTTGGTTGTTTTCTCCACATGATTAATTGCAAATTTCTATCCTCCTCAGCTACCAAAATTTGTCTGTACATTTTGGCAATGTCAGCAGTGAAGACATATCTTTTGATACGGAACCTCATAATGATTGTACTGATGTCTTCTTGAATTTTGGGTCCATTTAACAATAAGTCATTGAGTGATAAGCTGGTTGTAGTTTTCGCAGAGCCATCGAAAACTACTCTTAGTTTTGTCGTACTACTTGTTGGTTTCAAGACACAGTGGTGCGGAAGGAAGTAGTAAGGCCTTGTCAGCCTTTGCGGGTCTAATTCTCGCATGTGTCCCAACCTGATGTATTCGTCTAAGAATTCATTATATTGTTTCCTTAATTGTGGTTCCTGTGCCAGTTTTCGTTCGATGCTTATTAATCGTTTGAAATCTAATTGCTTTGATTCACCTAGCAATTTTGGATCGGTCAGAATTGGCAGATTTACAATGAATCGTCCTTCAGCACTTCGACTCACTGTTGATTCAAAATATTCCTCACATTTTTTGTCAGATGATGACATCATTGGTTTGTTCGGGCACTGTTCTGATTCCCAAAACCGTTGTAGTTGTGTCTCTAGATCAGCATTTGTGATTCCACAAAATGGTGTTATATAATCCACACTTGATACCTTGCCTAGAACTATCCAACCTAATGCGGTGTTTTGTAGCGTTGGCAGGCTCTCATTTATTCTGAATTGACCATTTCTCATTATTTCCCCATACATTTCCGCCCCCAAAAGGATGTCAATCTTTTGCGGTAAATTAAATTGTGGGTCTGCTAAAGACATGTTGCTTGGAATATCCCAACTATCAATATTTATGTGTTGCTGCGGCTGGTTCGTTGAAATCTCCTTAATCACAAAAACTTCCAGTTGAGTTGCATAATCACTGACTTTGGACTTTAACGTAATGTTAAGTCTATTGTTTATTTTAACTCTTGAATCACCAATACCCGATATATTTAAATTCACCTTGTCGTCTGATAATCTTAATTATTTCCGAAATTTCTCCGAAATAAAATTCAATTGCGATCCGGAATCTAATAACAATCTGCATTGTATTGATTTTCCATCCTTGTCGATGACGTCTGCAAGAGCTGTTCCCAGGAATACGTATCCAGCGTAAGCGTCCCGAGTTTGAGCCGCTAAATTGGTTGCTGTCGTTGCCTGACTACCGGATGGCTTCATAATCTGAATGCTAGCGTGCTGATTTGTTTGATAATGGAGCAACGTGTTATGCCTTTTGTTGCATTTTTGGCAACCTCTTGACCTGCACTCACTGAAATTATGACCACTCTTAAGGCAATTTAGGCAAAGATTTAGTTCTTTAGCCTTTTCTTGACGCTCGAATGCTTGCATTCTCAAGAACATTTCGCAGAAGTATATTGGATGATTCTTCTTGCATATAACACATTCAATTTGATTTGTCTTGTTAGTTTGGTTGGTAATGAAGACAGAAGGCTTGCTTGATTTCTGTGGATATTTTGAAATCAATGATTTTTGGCCCAAGGTTTCTAGTGCTTGGAACCGCTTTTCTAGAAAGCTCAGCAATTTTTCTACTGACTGTAAATCTCGTGGCGATGACAATGATTGTTCGAATAATGCATGCGTGTTTTTATCCAATTTTTTCAGTAGCATGTGAATGATGATCGGGTCCCAATGCTCCTTTACTGAGAGTCCCATGTTTTGTAGAGTAAGCAGACATTCTTTTGTAGTATCATGCAGATTTTTTAACGCTGACGCAGATTCTATCGTAATCTGAGGTTGTGCCATTAATTTCTCTAAGAGCGCTGTTACCAACAATCTTTTGTTTTGATATCTATTCTGTAGCATATCCCATGCAATTTCATAGCTGTCTTCTGTCAATGGAAGATGTCTGATTAATTTTTCAGCTTCACCTGAAAGGTTCATCTTGAGGTACCACATTTTCTGTGAGTTCCCTATTGGTTGATTATGAACCAATTGTGAAAACAGATCAAAAAATTGCTGCCACTTTAAGTAATCCCCATCGAACTTGGGTAGGGTTACTTTCGGAAGTTGTAAGCTCGATTGATTAGTAGGCACGGTCGAGCTTGTATTTACGTTATCTTCTATATCTTCATTGATTTTGATTAATATCTCATGCACCTTCTCCTGAAGTTGAAAATATTCATTCATATTATATCCGCAACTCGTAATATCATCTGTATTTTCCCAGATGCTTTTATTGTTGTCTTCTATTTGTTCCCAATAATTTGTTATTGTGCTTCTTTTTAAGTCGTAATATTGTTTGGTTTGATCTTTACTGATTTTAATGCCAGCAATAATATTTGTGAGCGTAATCATTACGCTCTTTTGTCTTCGTAGCAGACGAATAATAACGTCGCCATTTCCTATGTCCGTACAGTTGTTACATATCATAAACTCATCTATAATGCATTCATTAAGATCATATCATCTATAATGCATTCATTAAGATCATATCATCTATAATGTATGTAAGTTGAAGTATTGAATATACATACCTACATTACAATTCATATCAATAAAAAGATAAAGTATTGCATATACGTACATACCTACATTGCATTATAATTCCTATCAAGAAAAAATAATGCATTGTATGTACATACATACCTATATTGCATTATAATTCATATCAAGAAAAAATAATGCATTGCATGTACATACATACCTAACTACATCATTTTATTGTCATTGCACTCATCACTGACCTACGCCAATTTCCATTTGAGGAAACCAGTAAACGTTGACCGAGTGACGCAATACCCCTGCGCGCAAGAATTCGCACATTGCAATACGATAACCTTGCGCCGGCGGTAAAGCATAGGTGACCAAATTGACATGATGTAATATGATAAGCTACAAGCATTTGGTGAATTGATATGTATGTAGGTACGTATGAATGATAGAAACAATGAAGCTGGGAAATATGTATATACGCATAAAGCAACGAGTGTCGTGATGTAAGAATAACTAGCTGCGAGTAGTTTCCGCAGCTTGTATATTACAAAATAGGAAATTAAGAAAATACACCTGGCCTATACAAATTACACTTTTGGTAAGCAAATGTTAGGCCAGAAATATTACGGAAGCATAGGTAAGGTTAATTTTATATGTAAGATTTTTTGTATAAATATGATGTTGATTTGCAATAAAGAATAGTGTTCAAGTAACATTCAAAGCAACTCAAGTTGTTCTTACTAAGGGAAGTAAAGCTAATAAGCGGCTCCCATATAATATCCGAGGGAAGTAAAGCTAATAAGCGGCTCCCATATAATATCCGAGGGAAGTAAAGCTAATAAGCGGCTCCCGTCTTCGAACCAAGGGAAGTAAAGCTAATAAGCGGCTCCCTTCAACCTACTGCGGCTTCATTCATCAACATTCGACCTGGAATATCTTCATAAGGTGAACCTATGAGAGTACTTGAGGACGACTACCTCCCAAGTGCTTCATAAACTCAACAATAATTTGGCGCAGCCGGTAGGATCAAGGAAGGTACATAAATTCAAACCCTTAAAAAACCTTGATCTTCGAACCTACGAGTGCATAGGAACACCTTATTTCCAACAACAATTATTGTTGAGTTTATGAAGCACTTGGGAGGTAGTCGTCCTCAAGTACTCTCATAGGTTCACCTTATGAAGATATTCCAGGTCGAATGTTGATGAATGAAGCCGCAGTAGGTTGAAGGGAGCCGCTTATTAGCTTTACTTCCCTTGGTTCGAAGACGGGAGCCGCTTATTAGCTTTACTTCCCTCGGATATTATATGGGAGCCGCTTATTAGCTTTACTTCCCTCGGATATTATATGGGAGCCGCTTATTAGCTTTACTTCCCTTAGTAAGAACAACTTGAGTTGCTTTGAATGTTACTTGAACACTATTCTTTATTGCAAATCAACATCATATTTATACAAAAAATCTTACATATAAAATTAACCTTACCTATGCTTCCGTAATATTTCTGGCCTAACATTTGCTTACCAAAAGTGTAATTTGTATAGGCCAGGTGTATTTTCTTAATTTCCTATTTTGTAATATACAAGCTGCGGAAACTACTCGCAGCTTGTTATTCTTACATCACGACACTCGTTGCTTTATGCGTATATACATATTTCCCAGCTTCATTGTTTCTATCATTCATACGTACCTACATACATATCATTTCTTGATAGGAATTATAATGCAATGTAGGTATGTACGTATATGCAATACTTTATCTTTTTATTGATATGAATTGTAATGTAGGTATGTATATTCAATACTTCATCTTACATACATTATAGATGATATGATCTTAATGAATGCATTATAGATGATATGATCTTAATGAATGCATTATAGATGAGTTTATGATATGTAACAAATCTCCCCCTTCTTAAAAAATGTGTTATTCTTGGAAGAGGAATAACGCATTAAAAAAAATTGGGTTTGGGAATTTACAAAAAAAATGTTTACTGATTTACTTGTTTTTATATTTGTATACGCATAATGCCGAGTGCTGAGATGAGTAGTAATATTAGGAAGAGAGATCAATGGTATATGGTGGTTTGGCTTAATACTAGGTTATTCTAACAATATTTTCTTTAGTTGTATGTTAAATAATAATAATACATTGTAGGTACAGCTAGGTATGTTTAATTTTTAACTTTGGGTTTATTAACTTATTTTAACAGCGGTTCATACATTTATTTCTAGTTTTATTTATAATATACATATGTGTATGTACATATTTTTATTCGTATTAAACCTTGTTTTTTTTTTTTTTTATTTGAATTTTGACACATTTGTATGTTTATTTTTAATCGTACAACTCTGTATAATATAATAATATATGTGTATACATATTTTTTCTATACATATATATTTTTTTTTTATTACAATGTTAATTTTTCATGAACCTATAATAATATATGTGTATATACACGAGTAGTAAAATTAGAGTATTAATATTAGAAGAAAAAAAAAATCTTATCTATGCCTATAATAATTTTTATCAAGATTATGCATATAATATAAATATTCTTATTTTATTACTATTTTTAATGGTTTTTGGTATAATAGTCTATGTGTATGTACATATATATTTTTTTTTCTTCTAAACATATTTGTTTTGTTCCTTCTACTATTTTTTTTTGTAAAATAGGTAGCTATCTCTTGCTGTCTCTGGTTATTTAGGTACTTAATACTGGAGAATAATTAAACTACCTGTAATTGTCGTGGACTGGTAATTGAATCTGGCTTAGGTTGATTTAATGAAGGTGGAAGAGGTGGTGGTGTTGGGGGTTGTATTGACATATTTTGTCGGTTACTTGCCTGTGTAGGCTGGGCAGATCGGGGGTTGATTGATTCTTTTAATCCTGTCCGTTTGGTTTGATAAAGAGTTCTCTCTTTGATCGCTGTCGCTATTTCTTGGGTAGAGGGTTGTGAGATCATTCGGGGTGTGTTTGCTTTCGCAATTTCTGATTGGAAATTTTGGGTGATTTGTTTGACTTTGTTTGTCATCACCGTTTCCTGTGGTAGGGTGAAATTACTAAATTTTACACCCGCTTTAGGCTCATGAGTTAAGGTTTCTGTAGTTTCTATGCGAAGTTGAGGGTTTGCCTCAGTGTCTAACTGAACCTTTTGGTTATTGACGGTAATTATTTTGGGTGTTTTGACTATGATATTCTTTTTCTTGTTCCTGATAAACTTACATAGTTTCAATATTCCGATTATGCTGAGTAATAATATTACTACGGAGCTCAGTGATAGGGAGCTTATTTGAACCATTTCTGTTTTATTTCGCTCTTTTCTTTGTTTGTCTAGCGTATCTATCTGCTCTTCCAGCTGATCCAAAGAGTATGAATTTTCGTTTAGAATATTATTGGCATCCTCTGCTTTTAGCATGATTATGTGTTTTTGGGTATTCTGAGTGATATTATTAAGGAATTTATGACTGGTTTCATTCATATTAGATTTTAGTGGATGCGGATATTCTGGTTGTGGTTTCTTGAGTACTTGCGTGTGAAGCGCTACTCGAGTGTTCACATACGAGCATCCCCTTCTTGATATTTTGGCGTTTCGCAGAGAGTTTAAATAAAACTAAATCGGCAAGTAGTAGGTAGGCGTGTCAAGTTAGACCGAGATTTGCATTACTTTAGGTTGAGGGCTATTTTGGCCACTGTAAAAGAGGAGCGTGTAAAGTTTGAATGGCTGGCGAAGGAGATAATGAAGAAAATTAATGCTTTAAAAAGGATGAAAATAAAAATATTCTTAAGTAGTTCTACTCTGAGTAAAAAAAAAAATTTTTTTTTTTTTTTTTTTTTAAATAAAAGTAAATTATCCAAAGTATGTTTCTCTTTCTCTCCCTTGTCTGGTTTTCAAAGATTAGCCATTATTCGTGAAATGGTTTTAATCTGTTGTTATGTACTGTTACTCTTCGTTTACCAATTTGAATAACAGTATTAACAGGGGTAAAAGCTTGTACCACGAGATATGGACCTAGCCATATCTGGGAAAGCTTGTGTTTCTTCGCCGGATTTTTCAGTAGAACTTTTTCACCTGGCTGGAATGTAACCGGACGTGAATGCTTATCATAGTATAGTTTTGACTTTTCCTTAGCCTTAAACAGATTTTTTCGGGCGATAGCATACGTTTTTTGTAATTTGTATTTAAGGATGTGATAGTAACTTTCGTGGTTGTAAATGGGTTCTGGTTCTCTTCTTAGATTTGATGGTACATCCGCTGTAAACCCAAACAAACAATCCATTGGAGTGAGTTTAGTGCCATCATGTGGACTATTATTGTATACGAAAGCCACGGTTCTCAGGAATCGATCCCAAGCCTTTGGATTTTCAGACACAATAGCTCTTAAATACTCCACTAGAGGTCTGTGGGTACGTTCAAGTGCGCCGTTGGATTGTGGATGATAAGCGGAAGTCTGTAATTTTTTTATTTTCAGGAGTTTACAGACGCGGTTAAAAAGATCGCTTAAGAAGTTAGAACCCTGATCAGTTACTACCTTTTTAGGAATGCGGTAACGAGTAATTATCTCGTCGAAAAATATTGCTGCTACCGTTTCTGCTTCGCCATTCGGCATGGCATAACAATCTACGAATTTCGACAGATTGTCTTGGAATGTCAAAATGTATTTGTTGCCTGAGTGTGTTTCTTCAAGAGGACCTACTATATCCAAATAAACTTTCTCGAATGGCATTAGAGCGGTATCTGTTATGACCATTGGCATACGATACCCCGGGCTAGCCTTCATTTTCTGGCATTTAGAACATTTTCGAATATATTTCCTGATAGAACTAAGCATGTTTTTCCACTTATATTTCTTTTTTATTCTTTTATAAGTTTTGATTACTCCTTGATGACCACCAAATGCGGAGTCATGGTAGTCCTTTAAAATTATTTGAATTTCTTCAGGGTTGGAAATAATCTCAGGTAATTGATTTTGGGAATTTATTGAATTACTATTCGAGGGTGATTTGTCGTGCTCAAATGTATTGGTTTCAGGTTGGTTGCTTTCAGTTGAGCCAATTTCTACTGAATCATCTTGGGAGTTCTTTGAATATTTTCGAATTTTTCGGGTTTTTTGGTTTTGTGTTACATTTTCAATATTATTTTCTGTCTCCTTCATTTGCGATCTCGTAACAACATGGCATCGTGCTTGCTTATATTTTGATGGTTGCGGAGAGTTAGAATCATCGTTGTCTATATCAGAATCTATACGGTGATGTACTTGAGCTTCCACAATGATTGAATTGGGATTTGTTTGGTTTATTTGGGCAGGTATTCGGCTAAGGGCGTCTGCATTAGTGTTAAATTTTCCAGGCTTATATTCAATTGTGTAGTCAAATTCCGAAAGTTTATGGTGGAACCTGACTAATCTCGAAGTTGGATCTTTTACATTGAATACACCTTTAAGGGGTTTGTGGTCTGTATAAACCGTGAAAGTTCTCCCTTGTAGGTAACACCTGAAGTTCCTGGCGGCCCATACAATAGCGAGCAACTCTTTCTATATTGTGGAGTATTTTTGTTCCGCCTTATTTAAACTTCTACTTGCATACGCTATTGGCCTGTCTGTGCCTATTTTCCCTTGGGATAAAACAGCTCCCAACGCTTCATTGCTAGCATCTGTTGTCAAATTAAAGGGTTTGGTAAAGTCTGGATATATGAGTAAAGGAGGATTTACTAGGGAATTTTTAATTTTATCGAAAGAGTCTTGGCACTTTTGAGTCCAATTAAATTTGACGTCTTTCCGTAATAGATTCGTTAGTGGCCTGGCAATTTTTGAAAAATTCGGAATAAACTTTCGATAGTAGTTGGCCAACCCAAGAAACGATTGAGTTTGTCTCACAGTTCGGGGTTGAGGAAAATTTTGAACGCAGCTTGTTTTACTGGGATATGGAAGTGCTCCTTCATTCGAGCATTTGTGTCCGAGGTAAATTACTTCCCTGCGAAGGAACTGACACTTTTCGGGTTGTAATTTAAGATTATGGGCTCTAAGTCTGTCGAATACCTTAGCCAATTTCTCGTTGTGATCTTGTAAATTTTTTCCATATATTACAATATCATCGAGATAGACAAAGCATTCTAATCCTTGGAGACCCGTTAGAATGTAATTCATTAGGCGCTGAAAGGTCGCAGGTGCGCCTTTCAGCCCAAATGGCATTCTCTTAAATTCATAATGCCCGTAAGCAGTACTGAACGCAGTTTTAGGTCTATCCCTTGGATCAACAAGTACTGGATGATATCCGCTTGCAAGGTCCAGTGTAGTAAAATAGCGCGAGTGCCCAAGTTGGTCTAGTATATCTTCTATCCTGGCTAGTGGAAAGGCATCCCCTATAGATTTTTCGTTTAACTTACGAAAATCTACTACTACCCGCCAACGTTTATTGCCGTCTGGTCCAGCCTTCTTGGGAACTACCAGTAACGGAGAGTTCCACGGGCTTTTACTTAGTTGAATTATGTCATTCTCTAGCATCTCTGTTATTTGCTCATTTATGACTGCCCGATGTGTCTCTGGGAGTCTATACATTTTTTGGTTTATGGGTGGTTGATTATATAATGTGGGTATGGTATGCTTTATAGTGTTAGTGCACGTTAGCCTGTCTCCTTTTAGATAGAAAAGATCATTATATTTATAGCATAGTTCAAGAATTGATTTTTCCTCTTCTTGATTCAAATTTTTATCCAACAGTAATTCTCTACGTAAAGCCGCGAGTCTATCGTGATTATAATGTTTAATGCGGTTTACGTTTACCGAATATGGATTGGAATTTAAATCTGTTTTATTATTTTTGTGTTTGTAGTAGCTACTGTTTTGTGACGAGAGAAAGATGGACCACCTTCTTTCTGAGAACTTTGGGTATTATTGTCGTCCAAAGATAAATAGAGAGGTTTAAAAGAGGCTTCTTTCTGAAAACTTTGGGTATTTTTGTCGTCCAAAGGTAAATATAGAGGCTTAAAATTATAATAATTAATTGGAACTAGAGTAAGCGTTAGGTTCTTTAGGTACACTGGTTGCGTGTTTACGTTTAGAACTGCTATTGGTATAAAACTTCTATGAGGACTAACTAGGCAATTTGCGACAAATACTCCTTCTTTAATCTCCTGAGACAAACAGACCATTTCCTGGTCTAATTGTAATGGTATACTCAGTACCATTTGAGATCGAGGAGGTATTCTATTGGATCGCCGAAGTACAACTTCATATTGCCTACTTTCATCTTCAATCTTGTTTTTCAAGGTACTCGAAATTTCTTCTATTTGAGGTAAGGAATTTTTGCTATTGGGTGCCATTGAAGTGGTAGCAGAAGATTTAAATTGCTCCTCTATTTGATCCCTTGGTATTTCCTCCCCATCTTCTGTGGATGTTTCGAGAGGTACCGTGAACTCAATAGGGTTGGTTTCCGTGCGAGGAAACCGGAGTAATTTGTTAGGGCCTTCTATATTGCAATTTTTTGCAAGAAAGTCATTACCTAACAGCCCATCGTGAGAGAGTTGGGCGTTATCTTCTACAACCTGTAGATGGCATGGGATACTGCGGCTTAGTAAAAAGTTGCCTTGGCAGCTACCCAATGTTTCTCCATCTCCAAATGGAGTTTTCAGAGTGACCTTTTGACTCTGTTCTATACGTTCCGGCGTATCAAGTGCTTCCTGTTTTATAAGACTTACTTCAGCTCCAGTGTCCACTATCAGCCGAACGGCTGTGTTTTTGCTTATGTCTAATGGTAAATCTACCACTGGAACGTTTTCTCTAGTATCTTGTTTTTTTGTTTGAAAGGACCCTGAAGTAATTTGCGCCGTTCTATTCAATGTCGAGCCGGGGATTTTTCGGTCGACAGTGTGCCGTTTCCCGAATGTGTGGCCTCCCATCGTTGTTTCTGCTGACAAGTGGACACGATATGTCCTCTTCTGCCACAGAAGTCGCACATATTATGTATGTGATTAATTCTTTGCTCCTGATTTGCAGATCCCCACCGAACATTGTTACTCGTGTTTGCATGTTCGGGTGGTGCCTTAGCATTTTGCTTGCAATGTTGGGCATCATGGCCCTTTATTCTGCAGTTAATGCAGAAAGGCGTATTCTTACGTTTTAGGCACTCGTCATACGTGTGCCCTTTGTAATTGCAGTAGCTACAGGTGATCTTATTTAAGAGTATTTTTTGCTTGTCGTACTTTCTTTCTGCCTGTTTCTGAAAAGATTTCTGGTAGGGAGGTGGGCTTCCGGAAGATTTCCTTGTCACAGAGCGCCAATTATGTTCAGGGATTTCGTCGGTACTAAAGGATACTAAAGTTTCCTTTGGCGGTTCCGGTATTGGAGGTATACTACTTTCAGTTTTTATATTATGTCCTCCGAACTCCTTTGTGTGAGGGTAGGAAGATAAATTTACACTCTCGTGTATGGGATAACCATAAGCATTAGCGAAATTTGGAATATTAGGTCTTAGAAAATTGCCCATTTGGAAAGAGTTTGTGGGGTTAGGAATATAGCTTGTTGGTTGGGGCGTGAAAAAGAGTCCTTGTTGCAACCTTTCCATATCTAATGCCTTTTGAATGAGTTTGTCCACTGAATCCTCATTTAAGGTGAGTAGATAGGCTCCTAGATGCGGGTTATATGCACCATTTTTCACTGAAGCCATTGCAAAATCTTCTATTTGTCGCTTCACCATATTGAAATTTTCAGCACCATATTTATTCTGTGCTGCCTCATTACATTGTAACAATAGGCCTTTTAGCCTAGTTGTGAAGGAGTTAAATGACTCGTGCGGGTATTGTCGGCAAGTGATTAATCTATTTATCAGCTCATGGTAAGTCTCACGAGGTAAGTAATTACGATAAAGTAATTGTTCAACCTCTACAAATGTTGTGAGTGAGCTAGATGCGATTAGCTGGTATGCATTTCCTCTCAATCTAGTGGGAAAAATCTGCATAAAAGCTTGCTTTTCCTCCTCTTCTAGGCACTGTTGTACTTGTTTGCAACAGCCTATAAAGGTTTGCAATTCTGTGAGAATTTGGGGACTAAATTCTCCAGAAAACAAGGGCACCATTTGTGCTGTCAGTTTAACTACTTTTTCATAATTCACTGGCATTTTAGCTGGTTGGTTTGGTTGCTTTCTCTGGGAAATATCTGGAGTATCGTTATTAGAAGTAGGCGAGGTTAATGATTTTTCTGTGATTAGGGCGTTTAAGCTATTTCTTCTTACTAGAAAATTAATTAAGCTGTGCCTTCTGAAACGTTTACCTGAGCGATGCTCACGATACCAGTTTACGGAAGGTCGACTTTGGGATGAATTACACTCTACTCTTGGGCTATCTGGAGGACTGGTATTATCAAATGATAATGAATTTATTACCGTCTCAAAGGTAGAGCATGAAGAACTACGGCCAGTTTTAGGCATGAAAGCAAAACCTGCGGATGTTTTTACTCAATATTAGTGAGAGAGATGGAACGAGAGAATAGGTAATTTAACGAGCTTCGATCAATAACCAGAGAAATCAGATTAATTATTTGAAATTTGTTCAATCTTTTTTTTTTTATATATATATATATATACCGCAGTGACTATTACATTTTTTTTTTTTTTTTTTTTTATGATTAACAATTTTTATTACTTTAATTTATCTTACTTTAACTTGAAGAGACGAATGGAAGAAAATAAAATTTGTTGCCTTTATCCGCTACGCAGATATGAAGTTGTATATCCAAGCTGGTGGCTTCTTTATTGTTATTGAAGAGAGAAAAGAGTGGATATTTTCTGTTGTTGGAAATAAGGTGTTCCTATGCACTCGTAGGTTCGAAGATCAAGGTTTTTCAAGGGTTTGAATTTATGTACCTTCCTTGATCCTACCGGCTGCGCCAAATTATTGTTGAGTTTATGAAGCACTTAGGAGGTAGTCGTCCTCAAGTAAGTAGATAAGCTATGCGGGTACCAGACCACTTTTTTGTGCCTCCAGGATTTCCCCACAGATGGCGCCACCGTCGCTAGGTGGTTCGATTCCATACTAAATGTGGGTTTGTGCCTTGGATGTACTGGTTTATGTCTTGGATGTTGGGGATACGAGACCACTTTGGGGGATACGAGACCACTTTAAGCACTCTCCAGCATAGGGAAATAGCATAGGATTTCGATTTTGTTTCTGAAGTTCGCTTATTTTTCATCTCGAGTCTTGGGGATACGAGACCACTTTGGGGGATACGAGACCACTTTTAGCACTCTCCAGCATAGGGAAATAGCATAGGATTTCAATTTTGTTTCAAGAGTTCGCTTATTTTTCATCTCAGACTCGTAGCCTCCAAGTTTTTCATCTCGAATTTTGGGATGCGAGATAACCTCACCCACAGATGGCGCAACCGTCGCTAGGTGGCTTGAGTGGGTTTGTGTATTGATGGCACTGGTTTATGCCTTGGATGCACCATTGGCTCTTGACTGTACTGGATCCACCATCGGCTTTTGACTGTACTGGATTATGTCTTGGATGCACCATTGGGTCTTGGATGCACCATTGTGAGGTTGCCTGAGCTGCATTTGCCGATACTAGCAGCATGCCTTAGTTTTGCTGTTTTCTTTAGAGTGGAAGTTTTAGATATCAGCATGACCTCGTGATGTAGCCTTGATTCTGCTGTTTTCTTGCTTGAAGATTTCTTAGCTGGAGAAGTTGTAGATATCTGCATGACGTCACATAAAGTGTTGCGCATAAATTTCTTAACCGAGAAGATGTAGATATCAGCATGAGGTCATCTCGGTTTTGCTGTTTTCTTACTTGAAGATTTCTTAGCAAGGAAATTGTAGATATCAGGATGACGTCGCATTGATTTTGCTGGTTGGTACTAGCAGCATGCCTTGGTTTTGCTGTTTTCTTTAGAGTGGAAGTTTTAGATATCAGCATGACCTCGTGATGTAGCCTTGATTCTGCTGTTTTCTTGCTTGAAGATTTCTTAGCTGGAGAAGTTGTAGATATCTTCGTGACGTCACCTCGGTTTTGCTGTCCCTAGTGGCATTAGTGAGTACTATAGGCATTTAATGCCCTGATAAAATTTAGCATATTCCATAATTTTTATTCGCGTGCAAACGCCATTTCTGGAGTAAAGTTCCCTAGTGCCATTAGTCGGTACTACCAATATGCCTTGGTTTTGCTGTTTTCTTTTATTAGCGAGGAAGTTGTAGATATCACGTATGACGTCATCTTGGTTCTTGCTATTTACAGGTTCTGCACCTAAATAAGTTTTATTAGCGCGGAAGTTGTAGATATCAGCATCATTCGAATTTCACAACATGACATCACCTTGGTTTGTGTTTTCTTAAAAAATTATTATTGTTATTATTGGGTTTAGGGGGTGCGTGTATTGCTCTATCGAGGGCAAACACCATTTCTTGAGTAAGGTTCCCTAGCGGCATTAGCCGGTACTACATAATGCCATTTCTTGAGTAAGGTTCCCTAGTGGCATTAATGGGTACTACAGACACTTAATGGCAAGTAATATGTTTCCCATCCAATGCCCGCTACCGTAAAGGATTTGATACCTTCATTGTACTATAAAAGGCTTAGCAAGGAAATTGTAGATATCAGGATGACGTCGCATTGATTTTGCTGGTTGGTACTAGCAGCATGCCTTGGTTTTGCTGTTTTCTTTAGAGTGGAAGTTTTAGATATCAGCATGACCTCGTGATGTAGCCTTGATTCTGCTGTTTTCTTGCTTGAAGATTTCTTAGCTGGAGAAGTTGTAGATATCTTCGTTACGTCACCTCGGTTTTGCTGTCCCTAGTGGCATTAGTGAGTACTATAGGCATTTAATGCCCTGATAAAATTTAGCATATTCCATAATTTTTATTCGCGTGCAAACGCCATTTCTGGAGTAAAGTTCCCTAGTGCCATTAGTCGGTACTACCAATATGCCTTGGTTTTGCTGTTTTCTTTTATTAGCGAGGAAGTTGTAGATATCACGTATGACGTCATCTTGGTTCTTGCTATTTACAGGTGCTGCACCTAAATAAGTTTTATTAGCGCGGAAGTTGTAGATATCAGCATCATTCGAATTTCATAACATGACATCACCTTGGTTTGTGTGTTTTCTTAGAAAATTATTATTATTATTATTGGGTTTAGGGGGTGCGTGTATTGCTCTATCGAGGGCAAACACCATTTCTTGAGTAAGGTTCCCTAGCGGCATTAGCCGGTACTACATAATGCCATTTCTTGAGTAAGGTTCTCTAGTGGCATTAATGGGTACTACAGACACTTAATGGTAAGTAATATGTTTCCCATCCAATGCCCGCTACCGTAAAGGATTTGATACCTTCATTGTACTATAAAAGGATGAAACAAGCGAAATCTTCATAAGTCGAAGCTGTAACCGAAAGCACACCGAATCGTGTGGACCTTGCTGAGTAGTTTAAAGCTGTTCACCTATTATCAGACCTGTATGAAAAGCTGTTAAGCTGTTATCAGAGCTGTTTAAAAAGCTATTAAGCTGTTATCAGAGCTGTTTTAATAGCTGTTAAGCTGTTATCAGAGCTGTTTAAAAGCTGTTAAGCTGTTATCAGAGCTGTTTTAAAAGCTGTTAAGCTGTTATCAGAGCTGTTTGAAAAGCTGTTAAGCTGTTATCAGAGCTGTTTAAAAGCTGTTAAGCTGTTATCAGAGCTGTTTTAAAAGCTGTTAAGCTGTTATCAGAGCTGTTTTAAAAGCTGTTAAGCTGTTATCATAGCTGTTTGAAAAGCTGTTAAGCTGTTATCAGAGCTGTTTAAAGGCTGTTAAGCTGTTATCAGAGCTGTTTTAAAAGCTGTTAAGCTGTTATCAGAGCTGTTTGAAAAGCTGTTAAGCTGTTATCAGAGCTGTTTAAAAGCTGTTAAGCTGTTATCAGAGCTGTTTTAAAAGCTGTTAAGCTGTTATCAGAGCTGTTTTAAAAGCTGTTAAGCTGTTATCAGAGCTGTTTGAAAAGCTGTTAAGCTGTTATCAGAGCTGTTTAAAAGCTGTTAAGCTGTTATCAGAGCTGTTTTAAAAGCTGTTAAGCTGTTATCAGAGCTGTTTGAAAAGCTGTTAAGCTGTTATCAGAGCTGTTTAAAAGCTGTTAAGCTGTTATCAGAGCTGTTTTAAAAGCTGTTAAGCTGTTATCAGAGCTGTTTTAAAAGCTGTTAAGCTGTTATCATAGCTGTTTGAAAAGCTGTTAAGCTGTTATCAGAGCTGTTTAAAGGCTGTTAAGCTGTTATCAGAGCTGTTTAAAAGCTGTTAAGCTGTTATCAGAGCTGTTTTAAAAGCTGTTAAGCTGTTATCAGAGCTGTTTGAAAAGCTGTTAAGCTGTTATCAGAGTTGTTTAAAAGCTGTTAAGCTGTTATCAGAGCTGTTTTAAAAGCTGTTAAGCTGTTATCAGAGCTGTTTGAAAAGCTGTTAAGCTGTTATCAGAGCTGTTTAAAAGCTGTTAAGCTGTTATCAGAGCTGTTTTAAAAGCTGTTAAGCTGTTATCAGAGCTGTTTTAAAAGCTGTTAAGCTGTTATCATAGCTGTTTGAAAAGCTGTTAAGCTGTTATCAGAGCTGTTTAAAGGCTGTTAAGCTGTTATCAGAGCTGTTTGGAAAGCTGTTAAGCTGTTATCAGAGCTGTTTGGAAAGCTGTTAAGCTGTTATCAGAGCTGTTTTAAAAGCTGTTAAGCTGTTATCAGAGCTGTTTGAAAAGCTGTTAAGCTGTTATCAGAGCTGTTTAAAGGCTGTTAAGCTGTTATCAGAGCTGTTTGGAAAGCTGTTAAGCTGTTATCAGAGCTGTTTGGAAAGCTGTTAAGCTGTTATCAGAGCTGTTTTAAAAGCTGTTAAGCTGTTATCAGAGCTGTTTGAAAAGCTGTTTGAAAAGCTGTTAAGCTGTTATCAGAGCTGTTTTAAAAGCTGTTAAGCTGTTATCAGAGCTGTTTAAAAGCTGTTAAGCTGTTATCAGAGCTGTTTGGAAATTATTCGCGTGCAAACGCCATTTCTGGAATAAAGTTCCCTAGTGGCATTAATCGGTATTACCAATATGCCTTGGTTTTGCTGTTTTCTTTTATTAGCGAGGAAGTTGTAGATATCACGTATGACGTCATCTTGGTTCTTGCTATTTACAGGTGCTGCGCCTAAATAAGTTTTATTAGCGCGGAAGTTGTAGATATCAGCATCATTCGAATTTCACAACATGACATCACCTTGGTTTGTGTTTTCTTAGAAAATTATTATTGTTATTATTGGGTTTAGGGGGGTGCGTGTATTGCTCTATCGAGGGCAAACACCATTTCTTGAGCAAGGTTCCCTAGTGGCATTAGCCGGTACTACATAATGCCATTTCTTGAGTAAGGTTCCCTAGTGGCATTAATGGGTACTACAGACACTTAATGGTAAGTAATATGTTTCCCATCCAATGCCCGCTACCGTAAAGGATTTGATACCTTCATTGTACTATAAAAGGATGAAACATGCGAAATCTTCATAAGTCGAAGCTGTAACCGAAAGCACACCGAATCGTGTGGACCTTGCTGAGTAGTTTAAAGCTGTTCACCTATTATCAAACCTGTATGAAAAGCTGTTAAGCTGTTATCAGAGCTGTTTGAAAAGCTATTAAGCTGTTATCAGAGCTGTTTTAATAGCTGTTAAGCTGTTATCAGAGCTGTTTAAAAGCTGTTAAGCTGTTATCAGAGCTGTTTTAAAAGCTGTTAAGCTGTTATCAGAGCTGTTTGAAAAGCTGTTAACCTGTTATCAGAGCTGTTTAAAAGCTGTTAAGCTGTTATCAGAGCTGTTTTAAAAGCTGTTAAGCTGTTATCAGAGCTGTTTGAAAAGCTGTTAAGCTGTTATCAGAGCTGTTTGGAAAGCTGTTAAGCTGCTATCAGAGCTGTTTGGAAAGCTGTTAAGCTGTTATCAGAGCTGTTTGGAAAGCTGTTATTGAGTTAATATCGAAGATGAATGAAAATCTATTAAAAGAAATTATCAAGACTAGGAATGCAGTGCGAAGGAAATTAAAAGCCCTAAGGATGGGAAAAATTGAAGCAGAAGCTCGACTTGAAGAAACCTTTAAGCCAATCACTAAACCCTTAAAAGAGTTTGTTAGAACAGTTAAATATGAGCCGTCGGATATAGTCAAATTTGAGACAAAAGATGTAAAAGAAGAAGAAGAAGAAGAAGAAGCAGAAGAAGAAGAAGACAACGAAATTGTGGAACCTTTTACCCCTCCAAAACGAAAATATCTTAAAATAAAGGCTAGTAGCACACCCATAAATTATGGAGATTATTCCTTAACATCTGAGGATGAATTCGCAACACCTGAACATTCAAGAACATTGACAGAAAGGTCTCCTGTCACCTTCCCCGATACGTCTGGATACATAGTTTCAAACTATTTACAGCTATTCACTGATAATAGCCCTAAAATTGATCCAACCTATGGAGTTTACTATGATAACAACGCATGGAGAATCGGTAATTCAACGTTTGATGTTGATGATGTAGGAAATATTGTTATCAAGGGGAAGAGCTATAAAACAACTCTGGGGTTATGTGAGCTGTTATTTATGAAAGATCCTGTAAAAAGTCTATATACTAAAGAGGATTTAACTAATTATGGATCTATTTTGAGAGATACCAATGCATATAAACGTGACTATGCTGAAGATGGACAAATAAAGGGTACTAGAGCGGCTAAGTATAAAGCTATAATCAGTAAACTTATACAGCATAAAGGTATGGGACTAATGCGTCTGCCTAAAGAAAACATTGATCACATTTACTGGGATGATCCAAATGAATTAGTGGATAGACTGCGCCTTCTAATGGCATCAAAGCAGGCTGGAAACACCAGTCACAACAATGAAATTATATCTATCCTGGAGGAGTTGCGAGAAGCAGATATTATAGTTTAAATACTACTCCATTGCCATACTTCTACACAATCTACAGATGAGCGTTGACAAGTTTGGACGTTTCTCTAAGCGGGGATATCTTGGGAAAGCAGGTGAACGTGAACCAACAAGAGCTCAGGGGCCAGCCAGTGAGCAAGGAACTCAAGTTTCATCAAAACACAATTCTTGGATTAATGACAAAGATGTTTTATAATATGTTGAAGAAACAATTAACAATTTAATATAAATTTATAGTTATAATTATAATACTTTAAACATGTAGCTATAATGCAAATTACTTTAATAAATAAAACTAAAATTATAATACATTTATTATTTACACTTGACTTAGATTCTTTCTGCGGCTGCTACTTGTTGATCTGATGAAATAGAGTAATGTCCCCATGGTAGAGTATCCGTCGCTCCGCTCATAATATGACGCTTATTATCATAGGGACTCAATGCAATCTTTTTTTGACTAATAGTGTATACGTTATGGTGATGAGATCGTATGGAGCTCTGATTAGCAGTTAATATTCGCTCGTTATTCAAGCATTCGACGTAGTCTTCGAAATTGATATGCCTCTGGACTACATTAGTCTTTACTCCTTTCGCTTTTTTTACAGTTTTACCAGCGTTTATACGCAGACTGTACATTTTTGAGCGCAAGCCTACAAATTCGCTCATGATTTTCCCATTCAGCTCATCCTTCATTAGCCCAGGAATCTTTTTATTCATGAGCGGTAAATTGAATTCATTATCTTCTGGGTAATCACTTGTATCAAATTTGTTTATATTTTCAGCCATAAACTCATATGCATTTTTCTCCTCAAGTTCATATATTAGAGAATCTGTATCAGTATACATGACTTTACATTTATCTCCATACTCACGCTGCATAAAACTGTAGTGAAAGTCGTAGAGGCATATTTTCGAAATTTCCATAACTGCCATTCCTATATAGAGCGGCTTATTGAATAATATTTTGAGTCGCCTTAATTCCACAGCAACTAAATTTTCATCAAATATCGTTGCACTGTGGAAGTTGGGTGCCGCAATCCGAGCTTTTGCACCATAGCGACCTTCCCACTTCATGCAAAGCTTGATATCACTATACTTGCGTACATTTTCCATGGTCTTACCAAAAGCTGCATTATTCATCTTCTTATAGCTGTCCTTCTCATGATCGCTTGTAGCCTGCATCCGTTTGGTGGTATTTAAGTCAATATATGGTTTAAGCCAAGCTGATTGGTCGAATTGAAGTACCCGGTGCACTTTTTTCAGGATGAGTCCATGTGATAAGCATTGCTTCAAGTTTCGGTAGTGTATAACATATTTAGTTTTTGGATGTAATGTGGTCAGAAGCTTTTCTAATTTTGCTCCAGGTGGTGCTGCATGCTCAGAGCAAAACGGTAAGTCCTTATGCTTATCATGTAGATGTTGAGGATAATCCAAGTCGACTTCGAATATGTATCCAGTTGGAGAATCATCAGGAATTTCGGAAACGACAATATTGGGAACATCAACCCATTTGAATCCTCCGGTTGGTAAATGCTGTGACATGGCCCATCCATAAAGGTTATTGACATCATAATACATCAAGTATTTCTCTTTCTCCTCAGGCTTAAAATCATCCATATATTTATTATTGGCTTTACTATATCTGTTCGAACATTGACTTATACCACCTCGAATGCCTCTCTCTATGAATAGCAGTATATCTACGTCGGTTATCAGCTCTAATTTCACATTAGTGTATTTCAGCATAGCATCCCATGTTAGGCCTGGCATGGTGTAATAATGTGCTGGATCCAAATTGTACGTCTTCATGCACACTTCTCGAAAGTTCTCAAACACATCAGCCAATAGGAGAACATCAGTCTTAAGGTATAGATCTGAATATTCACCAAGTGTTTGTATTCCAAATTTTTGCCAGACCTCTTCAGCATGATTGTAGTCCTCAGCAGATATAGCGCTGTCAGTCAGTTTATTGTAGAACGCTTCCTGTGTTGGCAAGTTCCGGAAATCCAATTTATCCCAGTCATCAATAAAATCATATGGGAAGACACCCTTGCGTGTAAGAAGTTTGATAGTGTTGTCATCCAATCCCTGCCATACTGATCTTGTAGTGTTTAATTTATCCATTGGCAGCAATGATGAAAGCTTATCTAAAGATTCAGCCATAAAACGGAAGGAATCGATGAATCTGAATTTTATGTAGCTGTCGTCCATGTGCTTGGTGAACGAGATATATCTTTCCTTGTTTATTGGCAAGAGATCAACTTTTCCTGGGAAAGATGTAGCTATATCCTTAATAATGAAGTGGGCATCATATCCAGATAAATTGTGAAAAATGACTGGAACTATGGAGCAATCTTGATACATCAGATTGCATGCATTGTGCGCTGGCCCTCGGTATTTTCCTGTTAAAAGAATTTATGAAAAGAAATGAATTGAATTATGCTTCTCAGTATTTACCTGTTAAGTGGCAATGGTCCCGGACTCGTTCCTCATCGGCTGCAAACGATTTTTCACATATATGACAGCAAGTATTTTCCATATGTGAACGTCGTTCCTCTTTAGTCAGGGGTTGCATTGGCCTGATGTTCAACTTCTCCTGTGCAGCTATGGATGCAATCTTTTGCAATTCTAATGCAAACCATTTTTGACAGTCCTTGCCTCGATATGCTCTGTAATATGAGAGCTTAGCATCATGTTTGCAGTGGAAATAGAATCCTATGCTATGAACTTCATGTTCCTGGATTCGCTGTGTATTTTGATCGTTTCCCTGAATCGGCTTCAATAATGATTCAAGATCAGCATACACACAAAACGGGACTGGATTCTTATGGTTATAATTCTTATATTCCCACCATTTCTTTTCCTCTGAGGGAAACATAATTCTGCAGTCGTTTTGCTTCTCGCATTCGGGAGTGTGTGATGCTAATTTTTCTTCAGAGTAAAAGTAGAGCAAACATCTGTCGCATATGTACACTCTAGACTTATGTTTCGAAGTTTGTCCCGATACAAGTCGTGAAAGATCTTTAATCCAGCAGAAATGATATCTGCTGGCATCATCATCGTCATCATCATCATCATCATCATCCATATGATCTTCATTATCATCATCCTGGTCATAGTCATCTTGCAGCATTAAGAGATTTACATGTCGCTCCATCCTGTGTTTTGTAAGTCTAACTGGAACTGTGGTGAAGAAACGCTCTTTCTCTAGGATGAACACGTTTATTGATAAATCGTTCTGGCCTTCAAATTGCGTTATTTGCTTAAGTGTCATGGGAAATGTTATTGCAGTTAAATTTAGCACAGTAGAATAATGTGGATATGATGAGGTCCTATCGGAGTGAACATTTACAGGATATAGCGCTGATGTTACGGCCCACGCGAAGCATGCTTCATCATTATTCTTTATATTAACGCAAGCTTGCTTTAAAGCAATCTCCTTTGGTAGAGGTATATACGAAGATCCTCGGAGCTGTTCAAACTTGTTGATGTGTACTGCTAGATGTATTATAGAGTGCAGTGCCCAGCCACTGTCTTTTTCCTGGAATTCTTCTAGCTGAGTGTTTATTGGATCCAAAATGTTTGATTTAAACCACTCCTCTAAATTATCATCTGCACTGATTGGAGCAGTTCTCGCTTGGAAATATTTAATGTCTTTTATAATTTCATTGTCAGCATTTTGTTTAATAAATTCGCCGCAAAACGTTGTAGCAACTTTAATATGGTGTTGTTGTTTTAATGTATTTTTAATGCGGCGAGCAAGTAATTTGGAAGCATCTTGCATAAACAGCTTAGGATCTAGGTGGCTTATATTCACGATAACACCTGCCCTAATTCTACCTACGAATGCTGTTTTGATTTCTTCCCACTTAACAAAATCACTTCTTATTAATCGTTGATTAATTCCTCTACCTCGATGGGGAGCTTTTATTAGCACTTTCAAAGATTTAATTTGGTCAATACAGCTGTCCAAATGTCGTTTTCTAGCATTCTTATTACACTTTCGAAATACTGCTTGATATTTACGAATGTTTCTGTTGCACTCTTTAATAATATTGTTTTTATTCACAAAATTTGCATCACTTAAACACTTCAACACATCTTCTCGCAATTTCTTAATTAATGAAAAACTTTCATTTATTACTGTGATAGACATTTTTAATTTTTTTCTTATTTGATACTAACACTTTGAATCACTTAGATTGACTGGTGCTCCCCAAGAGTTTGCTTGCGCTTTTATAGCAACAGTTTGTAAACATGAATGATCCTGCTGCTACAATAAACATTGCACGGGATGAATTCCAACGAATTTGCTTACAGGTTGAGATGATATCGAATAACACGATAAAAAATCATTCAAATTAATTTGATTACTTTATTCTGCTGGTCGAATTTGCAAATGAGATTGTTTACATACAAGAAAATGTGAAAATTTGTTTACATTCCAATGAAACGTTTCGATTGGTAAAATTCTTGGAACAATAAAATTTTTGGCTGCCTACAGGAAGTGTGGTATCAAATTACATGAAAAGAATAAATGTGCTGATATTGCTTAAATTTGTTTACAACAGGATGCGAAATTTTGCTTACGAATTCTAATGAAACGTTTCAATCAGTAAAATTCTTGGAATTGAGCTGTTTGCAGTATCAAATTACATTAATCATTCAGCTTAATGTGCTGATATTGCAAATTTGCTTTAAGCAGGATTAAACTTGTTTTGGAATCATGACTATAAATTGAGGAGCTGAAAATCAAGTGTTGATATTACCTAAATTGGTTTACTTTATTCTCATAAGATGATGAAATTACATATAGAAAGATTGTTGGAATGTAGAAAGATTTTATTGAAATAATCAAGTGTTGATATTACCTAAATTTGTTTACTTTATTCTACTCGAGCTGATTACGTGAAAAAAAGATTAGAGGATTGGTCTGTTGTTCTGAATTTGATTATGATAATATCCAGTGTTTATATAAGAGTTCGAATCATTTGTATTGCAGCTGCAAACTATATGAATTTGTTTACAAGAAGTGTGATGATATTAAATTACATATTGATGCTTTATAAAAATGAAATATTTGCAAGATTTTGCAAACGCACAAAATTACGTGAAAAAAGATTGGTCTGTTGTTCTGAATTTGATTATGATAATATCTAGTGTTTATATAAGAGTTCGAATCATTTGTATTGCAGCTGCAAACTATATGAATTTGTTTACAAGAAGTGTGATGATATTAAATTACATATTGATGCTTTATAAAAATGAAATATTTGCAAGATTTTGCAAACGCACAAAATTACGTGAAAAAAGATTGGTCTGTTGTTCCGAATTTGATTATGATAATATCTAGTGTTTATATAAGAGTTCGAATCATTTGTATTGCAGCTGCAAAACTATACTCGAGCTGATAGCAAAATTACGTGAAAAAAAGATTAGAGGATTGGTCTGTTGTTCTGAATTTGATTATGATAATATCCAGTGTTTATATAAGAGTTCGAATCATTTGTATTGCAGCTGCAAACTATATGAATTTGTTTACAAGAAGTGTGATGATATTAAATTACATATTGATGCTTTATAAAAATGAAATATTTGCAAACGCATTATTTTTTTATCAAGATATGCATAGAAGAAGTTCAAATTATCTAAAGAGTTTAGCTCATTCTGAAGCGATTTCTGAAGAGCCACAATGTCAGAAGTAAGTTGCTCTGAAATTTATTATAATATTTTTTTAATAATTAATTTTTTTCTCCAAATACAGCAACAGCAACAACAACAACAACAACAGCAGCAGCAGAGTCAGCGGCAGCAGCAGAGCCAGCAGCAGCGGAGTCAGCAGCGTCGCGAAGCTGTGAGTAATTTTTTTATTATAATTTATAAATATATAATAATTTTCTATAACTCCTAGGTGCTTCATGGGATGAATATGTTGCGAGGGTCGCTTTACAGAACCGAAGGTTTTTATAATGACCTATCGCTAACATTTGTCGCAATAACAAGGACCATGAAGGCTGAAAAGGTTAGGCTGCGGGCTGCAAGAGCAGAAAAAAAAAATGAGCTTCGTCAAATTGACGAGAAATTGGCGAAGCTAAAAAAAAATATGTGTGTGGTGAAAAAATTTTCCAATTTCATTCAGGAGTAACAATAATAATAAGTAATAAATAATAGCATATAATAAAAAAAAAAAAAAAAAAAAAAAAAAAAGTAAAAAAAAAAAAAAAAAAAAAAAAAGTAAAAAAAAAAAAAAAAAAAAAAAAGTAAAAAAAAAAAAAAAAAAAAAAAAAAATTATGTAAATTATGTTAATATTATATTAAATTAATAAAATTAATAATAAGTAATAATAATAATTATTATAATTAATAAATAATAGTAATCGAAATAAATAAAAAATAAATAGTGTATATTGTTTTATTTCATTCTGCATATATTTCTATAGAAAACATCAACAAATCTAGGTACTTATCTACAACTTCCGCTCCACAAAACCAAGGTGATATCAGAAAACAACAAAAAAAAAAAAACCGAGTCGATTTCAAAACAGCAAAAAATCGAGGTGATGTCATGCTGATTTCTACAGTTTCCTTCCTTCCTTAAGAAATCTTCAAGTAAGAAAACAGCAAAACCGAGGTGACGTCACGAAGATATCTACAACTTCTCCAGCTAAGAAATCTTCAAGCAAGAAAACAGCAGAATCAAGGCTACATCACGAGGTCATGCTGATATCTAAAACTTCCACTCTAAAGAAAACAGCAAAACCAAGGCATGCTGCTAGTACCAACCAGCAAAATCAATGCGACGTCATCCTGATATCTACAATTTCCTTGCTAAGAAATCTTCAAGTAAGAAAACAGCAAAACCGAGATGACCTCATGCTGATATCTACATCTTCTCGGTTAAGAAATTTATGCGCAACATTTTATGTGACGTCATGCAGATATCTACAACTTCTCCAGCTAAGAAATCTTCAAGCAAGAAAACAGCAGAATCAAGGCTACATCACGAGGTCATGCTGATATCTAAAACTTCCACTCTAAAGAAAACAGCAAAACTAAGGCATGCTGCTAGTATCGGCAAATGCAGCTCAGGCAACCTCACAATGGTGCATCCAAGACCCAATGGTGCATCCAAGACATAATCCAGTACAGTCAAAAGCCGATGGTGGATCCAGTACAGTCAAGAGCCAATGGTGCATCCAAGGCATAAACCAGTGCCATCAATACACAAACCCACTCAAGCCACCTAGCGACGGTTGCGCCATCTGTGGGTGAGGTTATCTCGCATCCCAAAATTCGAGATGAAAAACTTGGAGGCTACGAGTCTGAGATGAAAAATAAGCGAACTCTTGAAACAAAATTGAAATCCTATGCTATTTCCCTATGCTGGAGAGTGCTAAAAGTGGTCTCGTATCCCCCAAAGTGGTCTCGTATCCCCAAGACTCGAGATGAAAAATAAGCGAACTTCAGAAACAAAATCGAAATCCTATGCTATTTCCCTATGCTGGAGAGTGCTTAAAGTGGTCTCGTATCCCCCAAAGTGGTCTCGTATCCCCAACATCCAAGACATAAACCAGTACATCCAAGGCACAAACCCACATTTAGTATGGAATCGAACCACCTAGCGACGGTGGCGCCATCTGTGGGGAAATCCTGGAGGCACAAAAAAGTGGTCTGGTACCCGCATAGCTTATCTACTCAAGTACTCTCATAGGTTCACCTTATGAAGATATTCCAGGTCGAATGTTGATGAATGAAGCCGCAGTAGGTTGAAGGGAGCCGCTTATTAGCTTTACTTCCCTTGGTTCGAAGACGGGAGCCGCTTATTAGCTTTACTTCCCTCGGATATTATATGGGAGCCGCTTATTAGCTTTACTTCCCTCGGATATTATATGGGAGCCGCTTATTAGCTTTACTTCCCTTAGTAAGAACAACTTGAGTTGCTTTGAATGTTACTTGAACACTATTCTTTATTGCAAATCAACATCATATTTATACAAAAAATCTTACATATAAAATTAACCTTACCTATGCTTCCGTAATATTTCTGGCCTAACATTTGCTTACCAAAAGTGTAATTTGTATAGGCCAGGTGTATTTTCTTAATTTCCTATTTTGTAATATACAAGCTGCGGAAACTACTCGCAGCTTGTTATTCTTACATCACGACACTCGTTGCTTTATGCGTATATACATATTTCCCAGCTTCATTGTTTCTATCATTCATACGTACCTACATACATATCAATTCACCAAATGCTTGTAGCTTATCATATTACATCATGTCAATTTGGTCACCTATGCTTTACCGCCGGCGCAAGGTTATCGTATTGCAATGTGCGAATTCTTGCGCGCAGGGGTATTGCGTCACTCGGTCAACCTTTACTGGTTTCCTCAAATGGAAATTGGCGTAGGTCAGTGATGAGTGCAATGACAATAAAATGATGTAGTTAGGTATGTATGTACATGCAATGCATTATTTTTTCTTGATATGAATTATAATGCAATATAGGTATGTATGTACATACAATGCATTATTTTTTCTTGATAGGAATTATAATGCAATGTAGGTATGTACGTATATGCAATACTTTATCTTTTTATTGATATGAATTGTAATGTAGGTATGTATATTCAATACTTCATCTTACATACATTATAGATGATATGATCTTAATGAATGCATTATAGATGATATGATCTTAATGAATGCATTATAGATGAGTTTATGATATGTAACACAGTCAGTATTGCTATTTGCCCGTGATTTTGGCAAATTCTCATGGGTTTTTAGCTTTGAAGTGTGTTTTTCTCCTTGCACGGATTTTGTTGATGCACCTTTGGATGTGCTTGAACTTGCATGATTAATTACTGTTGTTAATTCGGTTTTGAAGTCATCATATCCCTTTTTTACTATTTGATAGTAATCATTAGCAAAATATGGGTGACCGACAGTTGATTCATCGTATTGATCTCTAATTTGATCATCGTTTGCTTCAAATTTGGTCCACAAATCTTCTAATGCTTGAAGTTTAGCTTGAAGGTATTGAAGACTCTTCTTGTCCGGAGATTCGCTTCGGTACTCGTTTGCTAATTTTTCAATGTCTTTCCCAAGTTGTGTTTGATTGACCGCTAAGGCTTCCATGATTAACTCTTAACTTGAAACAAATTTTCGTTTTTCTATTCACTGCACAAGGTAAACACAGTCTTCTTTTGAATAGTGCTCTTTCTTTAACGGGGTCACCAAAAAATGTTCAGAAAATTAGGAAACACTAATTCTGTATTTAGGATTACTTGAACTTAGAAAACGCTAAGTCAAGTATGTAAAAAATCACTCGTACTGAAATGAGGTTTCACTGATTCCAGTACTGGGATAGGATTGGATAGAGGATTTGAGCAGAAGACAACTACAGCCGATTAGATTATAATAAAAACTGACTACTTTATTCCACAAATGTTCCCTATATATATATATATAACACAATTAATAAAAATAAAACGGAAACAAATAATCAATATTCATTGTCAGCAATAACTGCTGACTTACACATAATTTTTTACTTTCATTCAATATTGCAACAAGCAACAACAGTCGGGTCACCGTACTACAAAAAATATTAAATTCAACAACAAGTGCAATTGCTTCGTAAGCAAAAACACAAAAGTGAATTTACGGTAATTATGTGTAAGGTGACTGACCGACCAACTGCTCGTGAATTATGATGTCTTATATTAAATTATGATTATTTCTGTTTTTTTTTTTTATGCTTGAACATCCTGGGCCCCCTTGAAGTCTCCAACTTCAAAGCTGTAATCTTGAGCTTCTGGGTTCCTTCTGGGTAGTGGGATTGGTTTACTCTTAAGCATCATGGTCCGGTTGTTCTTACAGTGCGTTAGGCTTAGATAGATGATAATAACACTGATGATTCCTACGGCTACGTATCCTATGGTAAATTGATGTACATCATGTGGTTGGAGATCTTGTAGTTTAGTTTGATGTGCTTTGATGTTCTTGATTTCCTTCATTACGTTATCAAACTCCTCTCCATGTGTTGTTAACCTTGACCGGTAGAATACTGGTGTTGAATCTCCCTCAAAATTTTCAAGATCATCTGGAGTAATATTAAAATTCGGTTGAAATGACTTCTTATCTGTCCGAGTTTGGAGATCATTAGATGTTTCGATTAGCAACTCATCATCTTTCATTGCACATCCGTGTTGCATGGATAATATTCCAGTTCCATCTAGAGCTTTATGAATGATACCATTGCCACAGATGAACGTGGGATTGTATTGCTTATCTAGGCAAAATAACCATTGATTTGGTGCAGCTAGTTTAATCCATATATTTGTTGGTTTTGTAATCCTTAATGCGCATGTTCTAGGTGGTGTTCTACGTGTGAATAGTTCTACCTCGCAGATATTTGATGTCGTTGTCTTAATATGAAGTGGACGCCGTTGTTCACATAAATGATAGTTTTTTCCAATGTCAAAACATTGCATTAACTCAAATTTGTTCATCAAATAAAACCGATCTCTGAACAGGTTCGTCATCAGGACCTCTGTTGCCGGCGCTACGGATACAAATGTGTCGTTCACTAATGTTGGCAATGAAATTAGTCGGTATAACTCAAATGTTGTGGACCGCACTAATGGTACAATGAGTTCAAAAATAATATACTCGTTCTGAAGTTGGCATTGAATTTTCATTAGTTTATATACTAACGACACACTAATTTGGCCATTGAAGGTAGGTAGCTGGATTCCTGATGGCAAATTGTCCTTGATAATTGATAATTGCATTCGAAGTTGCTCAGGAGATATGACTAAGGGGCTTGATCGTCCATGATGTGTATCTGTAACTACATCAAGAATAGCTTCTTGCATGAACTTGCATTCGTTAACAAGTGAGGCGACTAAAACTGAAAGAGTGTTGAAGGTCTGGATACTTCTCTGCTGCTTTTGTTCTGAACTCATATTGCGCATTTTCTCATATGCAAGGTCCAGTGCTTCTTCTATCCTTTTTGTCTGCTTATATCTGTCTTCTTCAGACTTTTTGATCACATTGACAGTGGTTTCAAGTACTGATGTTTGATTTTTTATTAGTTCATGCAAGTGGTCTTCATTATTTTTTATTCTGTTAATAGTTTCAGTCATTCTCGATGCATATTCATTGTCTAAAACTCCAAATAATTTGTTTGCTATTGTACCAACTAGATCCAATGGTGATCTCTTGGCCCTTGGTTTTGTCGAATTGTTACTCTGGTCCTTCAGTAATACATTATTATTGTTTAATTCTTCAAGTTGATGATAATATTGAGATACTATTTCTATGTAGTAATCATTGTGGGTGGTGGTACGAGAGAGACGTTCTAAATGTTTTAGTGCGTCATGAATAATGTTAATAGATGCCCAATAGCCCCTCAGATCATAATATACTAACAGATTCCAGTTGCTAGCCGTTAATCTTGAAGCTCCTATGTTTTCAAAGTATATCCCGGCGTTGCCGTCAAGTTTGTGTACCTCTACTTGAGTTTCTGACCAAACTGCCTTCGCAGAAAGTGGTAAAAGTAACATTGTTAATAGGATGACCTTTAAAGCGTTAATTGGTTTCTGCGATTGCTTTCTTTTCCTTGTATTTCTAGACACTTCCTCTCCATCCACCTCCTCTTCATTCGAGTAACTATTTTGTCCTTCATCAACTTCTATCATTTCTAATTGATTTGATGTATCTGTGTTATCATTTAACTCAACTGGTAGAGGTGCTAGTTGATGTATGGCTCTACGAAATATTCCTGTGGCAGTTCTTACGTCAGCTACACGTATCCTTCCATCTGCACCCTGAATTATTTCCATGATTCTACCTAATGACCATTTTAAGGGAGGAAGGTTTTCGTCCTTCATGATTACCAATGTCCCTGGCTGAATGTTTGGCTGATGATCCATCCATTTAGTTCTTTTCTGGAGTTCCGTCAAATATTCGATCGACCAACGTCGCCAAAACTCATTCCGTATATGAGATACTAGTTCCCATCTGGCCAATAATGACATTTTCTGTTGTTCGATTACTGAATCTACAGTAGATGTCATTGGTTCTCCTATGATGAAATGCGCAGGCGTTAAAGCTACTAAATCATTCGGATCTGATGATAGAGGTGTAAGAGGTCTCGAGTTAAGGATGGCTTCTATTTCCGATGTTACCGTACATAGTTCTTCATATGTAAGAGATGCAGATGCGACTGTTCGTTGCAAAAAATGTTTATCTGTTGGTTGTTTTCTCCACATGATTAATTGCAAATTTCTATCCTCCTCAGCTACCAAAATTTGTCTGTACATTTTGGCAATGTCAGCAGTGAAGACATATCTTTTGATACGGAACCTCATAATGATTGTACTGATGTCTTCTTGAATTTTGGGTCCATTTAACAATAAGTCATTGAGTGATAAGCTGGTTGTAGTTTTCGCAGAGCCATCGAAAACTACTCTTAGTTTTGTCGTACTACTTGTTGGTTTCAAGACACAGTGGTGCGGAAGGAAGTAGTAAGGCCTTGTCAGCCTTTGCGGGTCTAATTCTCGCATGTGTCCCAACCTGATGTATTCGTCTAAGAATTCATTATATTGTTTCCTTAATTGTGGTTCCAGTGACAGTTTTCGTTCGATGCTTATTAATCGTTTGAAGGCTAATTGCTTTGATTCACCTAGCAATTTTGGATCGGTCAGAATTGGCAGATTTACAATGAATCGTCCTTCAGCACTTCGACTCACTGTTGATTCAAAACATTCCTCACATTTTTTGTCAGATGATGACATCATTGGTTTGTTCGGGCACTGTTCTAATTCCCAAAACCGTTGTAGTTGTGTCTCTAGATCAGCATTTGTGATTCCACAAAATGGTGTTATATAATCCACACTTGATACCTTGCCTAGAACTATCCAACCTAATGTGGTGTTTTGTAGCGTTGGCAGGTTCTCATTTATTCTGAATTGACCATTTCTCATTATTTCCCCATACAGGATCTTTTTAAGGTTTCAAGATATATGCTAAGGTGCCACACGGAGTGGTTCCCGACTTATATCCAAGGAATCTTGACCTTTCTTGATTTCAGATTTTTGTTCTTAATTGTTTGCTCTTCTAAGGAAAGTGTGTTCTTTTAAGGAAAGTCCACCTATGATTTGGACAGGATTACATTTGAACGTTTAAAAGGATCTTTTGAAGGTTTCAAGATATATCCTAAGGTGCCACACGGAGTGGTTCCCGACTTATATCCAAGGAATCTTGACCTTTCTTGATTCCAGATTTTCGTTTGTGATATATTACAATTGCTTAATTGTTTGTTCTTCTAAGGAAAGTGTGTTCTTTTAAGGAAAGTCCACCTATGATTTGGACAGGATTACATTGGAACGTTTAAAAGTATCTTTTTAAGGTTTCAAGATATATCCTAAGGTGCCACAAGGAGTGGTTCCCGACTTATATCCAAGGAATCTTGACCTTTCTTGATTTCAGATTTTTGTTCTTAATTGTTTGCTCTTCTAAGGAAAGTGTGTTCTTTTAAGGAAAGTCCACCTATGTTTGGACAGGATTACATTTGAATGTTTAAAAGGATCTTTTGAAGGTTTCAAGATATATCCTAAGGTGCCACACGGAGTGGTTCCCGACTTATATCCAAGGAATCTTGACCTTTCTTGATTTCAGATTTTTGTTCTTAATTGTTTGCTCTTCTAAGGAAAGTGTGTTCTTTTAAGGAAAGTCCAGCTATGATTTTGACAGGATTACATTTGAACGTTTAAAAGGATCTTTTGAAGGTTTCAAGATATATCCTAAGGTGCCACATGGAGTGGTTCCCGAGATATATTCAAACTATCCTGACCGTACATCGATTCGGGAATTTCGTTCGTGATATATTATAAGTGGTTAATTGTTTGTTCTTTTAAGGAAAGTCCACCGTATTTTTGGACAGGACAATTAACCAATTATGATATTTTTCAAAGTGAACCTTATGCTTTTTAGGGTGCATCCAAATACAACCTGTAAAGTCAGACAGCACAGGTTGAATCTAACCTGTTCGGGTGTGCTCCAGCTACAGGCACGTGATTTCCACTAATGTTAGTCAAAAGTCGATTATATTGCACTTTAACTTTAACTTTAATAAAAATACAATTATCGAATTCTGTGGCTTTATTAAATATTAAACGCATTACTAATAATGTCCACCGGTTGCGCAAAATTTTCCTTTGATGAAACTGCTTGTGGTCACGATTCATGAGAAAGGCTATCATAGGAAGCGACACACATAATCATCAATCAATTCATAAGACATTTACTGAAATGCTCCTTTTCCTTAAGAGCTCGCATATAAAAGTGTGGTAAAACCTATGTATTGTACAAAATAATTATTCTTCGCAAAAAAAAAAAACTTCGCAGTCACCCCATATAATATCAAATCCAAATTCATTTATTTGCAAGCCCCTGCCTAAAGCAACGTACAACGCTGGGCATTCCGAAATTTTACAGATTAAATATAGATTGTTACAGTAGTAGAATACAGAATAAACTACAAACTAAAAAGTAACTGGTAGTTTAACATATTCAGTGGCATTAGAACGAAAAATCTTGACATAGATTGTTACGAGAGTACAACTAAATGAAAATGAATAAACAATAGATTGTTACAATAGCAAGATAAACTATAAACTAAAAGATGAGCTATAAATTATAAACTAAAAACTAAACGACTGCACAGAAATATTATCATCACAATTAAGCTTGATATGTATATTTAGATTTAGTGGTGTACTATAAATAAACGCAATTTTCTCTTAATTATAATTTAAAAAAACGGTGTATTACATTACATCTAGTGAAAAAAGCAATGATTTCTAATTATTTGAGTTTATTCTATAAAGTACCTAAATTAAAAAAAAAAACTCTTGACAACAGTATCAGTTCACAGATATAAATATTAACTGTCCTCGCCAGGTATTTCCGAATCCTCAACAATTTTTGTAGAAGGAACATAAACTTTGAACGAGAATTTCGTTTTAATGAAGGATCCCTGAAATTGTAATTTAAATATTTATATATTAAAAAATGAAATGTTATACTTACTGTATTTATAATGGTGCAACCATGTTGTGTTGTGTTAAACGGATGATTAGGATCTCCAACCACTACTAGGTCTAGAAGAGGGTAAAGAGATAGGGCGGCATCATAGTCCCAATATATAGGAGCGCAATTGGATGCACAGGAGAGAGCGTTCCCTGGCAAATTAAGGTTCGCGCGAACAACAATGGAAAAGAATAAGTTTGCTTCTTTAGTTACGTGATTATCCAATTGGTCTATATCGTTGTACATCAAAAGTAGAGGAAACAGTTGAACTTGGTTTATCAATTCAACTTGTTGAAGGAAAATATTTATCGAAGACACTACAGGAGTAGTACCATTGGATTTAAGCGAAGCTCGCTTTCATGCTGGATTTTTTTGCGAAGGATGTTTTGTTTTAGCAGAAGGAAAGTACATAGATGGTGTTCTTAAAGTTGCAGGCCTGGGATTTCCTCCTCCTGAACAGGCCAGTAGTAGCCGTACATTTTTTGGAGTTCAAAATACTTGGGTGGACCATCTAAGAAACTTCTCAAGTATTCCTCGCGACTAATGGAAATTGAACAAACAAATACTGAGGCAACAATTGTGTTTCTCTCTGATGTTCGTTTAGATTTGCCAATCGTTATGACTAAAATTAAACAACTGTTTGTAGGATATGATAATTGTCCACCAGTTACAATAATTCTAATGGGCTCATTCAGTGAGGCAGACGGAAAAATGCACAATTTGAAACAGCTTTTTTTTAGAATTGGCTGATTTGGCTAAAATTCGTTACAGCAGGTTTATTACAAAAATGGCCAAGGATAAAATTAGCTACGAATCCATGTCGATTACAGTATTGCACACAACAAATAATAGTTTGCCGAGCTGATCTTATCGCGAAGTTTTGTCGTAATACTATTCATTTTCCCGATATAGACCAATTGGATAATCACGTAACTAAAGAAGCAAACTTATTCTTTTCCATTGTTGTTCGCGCGAACCTTAATTTGCCAGGGAACGCTCTCTCCTGTGCATCCAATTGCGCTCCTATATATTGGGACTATGATGCCGCCCTATCTCTTTACCCTCTTCTAGACCTAGTAGTGGTTGGAGATCCTAATCATCCGTTTAACACAACACAACATGGTTGCACCATTATAAATACAGTAAGTATAACATTTCATTTTTTAATATATAAATATTTAAATTACAATTTCAGGGATCCTTCATTAAAACGAAATTCTCGTTCAAAGTTTATGTTCCTTCTACAAAAACTGTTGAGGATTCGGAAATACCTGGCGAGGACAGTTAATATTTATATCTGTGAACTGATACTGTTGTCGAGAGTTTTTTTTTTTTTAATTTAGGTACTTTATGGAATAAACGCAAATAATTAGAAATCATTGCTTTTTTCACTAGATGTAATGTAATACACCGTTTTTTTAAATTATAATTAAGAGAAAATTGCGTTTATTTATAGTACACCACTAAATCTAAATATACATATCAAGCTTAATTGTGATGATAATATTTCTATGCAGTCGTTTAGTTTTTAGTTTATAATTTATAGCTTATCTTTTAGTTTATAGTTTATCTTGCTATTGTAACAATCTATTGTTTATTCATTTTCATTTAGTTGTACTCTCGTAACAATCTATGTCAAGATTTTTCGTTCTAATGCCACTGAATATGTTAAACTACCAGGTACTTTTTAGTTTGTAGTTTATTCTTTATTCTACTACTGTAACAATCTATATTTAATCTGTAAAATTTCGGAATGCCCAGCGTTGTACGTTGCTTTAGGCAGGGGCTTGCAAATAAATGAATTTGGATTTGATATTATATGGGGTGACTGCGAAGTTTTTTTTTTTTTGCGAAGAATAATTATTTTGTACAACACATAGGTTTTACCACACTTTTATATGCGAGCTCTTAAGGAAAAGGAGCATTTCAGTAAATGTCTTATGAATTGATTGATGATTATGTGTGTCGCTTCCTATGATAGCCTTTCTCATGAATCGTGACCACAAGCAGTTTCATCAAAGGAAAATTTTGCGCAACCGGTGGACATTATTAGTAATGCGTTTAATATTTAATAAAGCCACAGAATTCGATAATTGTATTTTTATTAAAGTTGAAGTTAAAGTGCAATATAATCGACTTTTGACTAACATTAGTGGAAATCACGTGCCTGTAGCTGGAGCACACCCGAACAGGTTAGATTCAACCTGTGCTGTCTGACTTTACAGGTTGTATTTGGATGCACCCTAAAAAGCATAAGGTTCACTTTGAAAAATATCATAATTGGTTAATTGTCCTGTCCAAAAATACGGTGGACTTTCCTTAAAAGAACAAACAATTAACCACTTATAATATATCACGAACGAAATTCCCGAATCGATGTACGGTCAGGATCGTTTGAATATATCTCGGGAACCACTCCATGTGGCACCTTAGGATATATCTTGAAACCTTCAAAAGATCCTTTTAAACGTTCAAATATAATCCTGTCCAAATCATAGCTGGACTTTCCTTAAAAGAACACACTTTCCTTAGAAGAGCAAACAATTAAGAACAAAAATCTGAAATCAAGAAAGGTCAAGATTCCTTGGATATAAGTCGGGAACCACTCCGTGTGGCATCTTAGGATATATCTTGAAACCTTCAAAAGATCCTTTTAAACGTTCAAATGTAATCCTGTCCAAATCATAGGTGGACTTTCCTTAAAAGAACACACTTTCCTTAGAAGAACAAACAATTAAGCAATTGTAATATATCACAAACGAAAATCTGGAATCAAGAAAGGTCAAGATTCCTTGGATATAAGTCGGGAACCACTCCGTGTGGCACCTTAGGATATATCTTGAAACTTTCAAAAGATCCTTTTAAACGTTCAAATGTAATCCTGTCCAAATCATAGGTGGACTTTCCTTAAAATAACAAACAATTAACCAACTATGAACAACACGAACGATAATCTGAAAACAAGGCAAAAAGTACATTAAGTGCACCGAATTGGGAATCTATGAAACAAAAATACTCAATTATTAAAGTATCAATCTTTATTATTCTTTAAATCACACTTATAACAATTATAAATACGTAAAAAAATATTAAAATATTTACATTTTGCCGTTTTTGTCCCAATTTCCGTCATTCCATTCTTTCCTGATAAGTTGACGTTTAAGATTTTCTGATTTGGACCATTTCCCACGTCATTCCATATTTTCCTGATAAGTTGACGTCTTTCCTGATATCTTCACATACTTAAATTTAACGATACACGATTCAACAACGCATTGAAATTATTAAAATTCACTATAAAAATGGTGACAATGTGGCAGAGACGGTTCGTAAAACTCGAACATTTTTGGGTCGTCGTGAAGCACCTTGTCGGACCGCAATACAGAAATTGGTAGAAAAACTGGACAAGTTAGTGATGTGAAGAATAAAACCCGTGCACGTCGCTCAAGAACAGCCGAGAATATTGCTGCTGTAGCCGAAAGTGTTGAAGAAAACCCAAGTTTGTCCATTCCTCGTCGTTCTTTGGAATTAGGCATTCCACAAACGTCATTACACCGTATTTTGCATAAAGATTTGGGTCTTAAGGCTTATAAAGTTCAGTTAACACAAGAACTCAAGCCGGCCGATCATCAACAACGTCGAGTCTTTGCTGATTGGGTCCTTGAAATGCATGAAAATGATCCGGAATTCCATCGAAAACTTATCTTGAGTGATGAGGCCCATTTCCACCTCGATGGCTTCGTCAACAAGCAAAATTGTCGCATCTGGGGCTCGGAAAACCCAAAAGTTATTGTTGAAAAGCCTCTTTATCCTCAACGTGTGACTGTTTGGTGCGGTTTATGGTCCCGCGGGGTCATTGGACCTTACTTTTTCGAAAATGAGGCTGGCGCAACAGTTACGGTGAATGGATTGCGCTATCGACAGATGATTAATGATTTTTTATGGCCGGATTGGATGGTATTGATCTGGACAAAGTTTACTTTCAACAAGATGGCGCTACGTGCCATACAAGCAACGAAACCATTGATCTTTTACGGGAAAAGTTTCCGGACCGTGTTATCTCTCGAAGAGGTGATCACAATTGGCCACCGAGATCTTGTGACTTAACACCTTGCGACTTCTTCCTTTGGGACCACGTGAAAGAGAAGGTCTACGCCAACAGCCCAGCGTCTATTCAAGACCTCAAAGATGGAATTTATGAGGTATCGAGGACATAGGGCAGCCACTTTGCGATTTGGTTATGGAAAATTTCATGAAAAGGATATAGTCCTGTAGGCGTGGTCGTGGTGGTCCTTTGGCTGATGTTATTTTCCATTATTAACGGCATACCTTCCTCTTTATAATGAAATAAAGGTCCTATCATTTATCTCAAAAAATGGCATTTTTCTTTAAATATCAACGTAACACCTCTTATTGGAAAACCCTTTATTGCATTAGCTTTACCAATAAACTAACAAAAAATAAAAGCAAAACTAGAAACAGCAATTGCTGACCAAAATATATATTAAACTAAACATATATTTTAAAATTCTAGATTCAAGACATTGATCGACAAAACTAAAAATGGATTATTCATGCCAAGGATAATAGATAACGAGTTCAACAGCCACATGAGATGATAAACCAGACGTCCCATTTTATGCTCAAGATGAAATTTAAAGATGTCCAAGATGAAATTTAAAGATGTTCAAGATGAAATTTAAAGATGTTCAAGATGAAATTAAAGATGTTCAAGATGAAATTCAAAATGTTCAAAATGAAATTTATAGATGTCCAAGATGAAATTTAAAGATGTTCAAGATGAAATTCAAGATGTTCAAGATGAAATTTAAAGATGTTCAAGATGAAATTCAAAATGTTCAAGATGAAATTTAAAGAAGTCCAAGATGAAATTTAAAGATGTTCAAGATACCAAGATATTAAAATATAATTATATTCAAAAATTGTACTATTAAAATACAAAGATGTGGAAGATGAAATTCAAAGATGATCAAGATGCCAAAATTGTTCCGACGTTCCATAATGATATTCAATTAAAAAAAAAAAACTAAAATCAAGAGGCGCTAAGACGATATCCAAAATGCTAATTTCCACAAGACGTTCCAACATATTTTCGAGGTCGAAAAAATCATCAGGAGGACCGATTGTGTTCAAGATGAAATTCAAAATGTTCAAAATGAAATTTATAGATGTCCAAGATGAAATTTAAAGATGTTCAAGATGAAATTTAAAGATGTTTAAGATGAAATTCAAGATGTTCAAGATACCAAGATATTAAAATATAATTATATTCAAAAATTGTACTATTAAAATACAAAGATGTGGAAGATGAAATTCAAAGATGATCAAGATGCCAAAATTGTTCCGACGTTCCATAATGATATTCAATAAAAAAAAAAAAAAACTAAAATCAAGAGGCGCTAAGACGATATCCAAAATGCTAAATTCCACAAGACGTTCCAACATATTTTCGAGGTCGAAAAAATCATCAGGAGGACCGATTGTGGTAACACTGAACGCGCTAACCACATTTCACAACCTTGACTTTTCTGACATTCGACAAGGATGACAAAAAGCTCAAGAAAGACGTCATTACGATATAACCTATTGAAGAGTGAAGAAGATTTTACGAAGAACCAGATTGATAATTATACTTCCTTTTTTTTGCTTTAACTTACCTTTTATAAATACCTTCATTTGTCGTATATTAATTAGTAAAATCATAGTACGTAGTTTACCAATGTAATGAATAGTGGCATCGTCAATTTTGACCACATAAAATATTTTATCACCAATCTCATTCGTTTTATTTGGAAATCCTACATATATACTAGCGTCATCCGACCCATGTTAGCCCACGGCTCTGTGGTGTTGTGGAAAGCGGTGGAATATGCCAATCATCGTAAGATATTGGAAAAGATTCAAAGATTGTACCTGTTGTGTATGTAAGTATTGAATATTCTGTGTAGTCTTCATATATATATATAAGAAATGAATTGTAACGAGAATGTATTGAATATACCGATATTCTCAGATCGGCAGTCTTGTAAGTCTAGTGGAGAATAAAGCGCCTACTGCTCAGAATTAATATAACCGCGTGTTTATTAAATATCCAACATTTGGCGACGAGGAAAATAAAAAAAAAACAAAAAAAAAGAGGTAAATGTACCAGTAATTGACCGTGTTCTAGTAATTGACCCTTTTACCCATAACGACCAAAAATAAAGATTTCTAGTTAATTGTTTTCAATTAAAACCGAATGTGTCAGCAGGCGCTGCTCTCCAATGTCTAAATCGCGAAGCTTCTTAAATTCAGTGCATTAGTGTTAGTAATTACTGAAGCGTTTTGTGAAGAGGTTCGGTAGTGTAATATTTACATGTGTTTTCTTACATTTTATCTTAAGAAGTGTTATATTTCATTCAAAGGGTTATATTAAATAACTTGCCTAAAAATTTGAGTAAGTTTCACGTATTCATTAAATTAGTTACTTAATGGCGCTTTAGGGGGGTGGTCAACTACCGAATGCAATAATTGCTATTGATCTAGAGATTGACCGGGGTGGTCAATTTCTGAATAAGCGAGTGTAATTTAAATTAAATCGAATTTCGAATTATATTGGTCGCCAGTAATAGAAAAAAGCACAGCGCTTACATATGAGTTGATAATATGCTTTATTTTAGTAATTGACCGTTATGTCAATTACTGATTCATCTTATTGTCAACTTTTGGAACACACTTGACCAACAATTTGGGCTGACTCTTAATGCTTCTAATATTTTAAATTCGCCTCAAAAAACGTTGAATGAAACGATTTTTAATTGCAAGTGCATTATGATATGTTACTTAATATTTACCTTTCAGATCTGCATATAATCTAAAAGAGCAATATGCCTGGAAGAAAGAGATCATTTAGGAATTATTCTGAAGATGCGATGGCTTCTGCCATCGAAGACGTTCGGCTCCATCAAATGCCAATTCGAACAGCTGCCAAAAAATTTAAACAGAGAACAACACTGAAGTACAAAGTTCAAGGCAAGGAGAAGTTCCTGAAGGAAATGAAACGATCGAACCCTTTTAAAGATGGTAGACCAGGTAGAATCTGGGTGAAGGGATTTTTACGTAGAAATCAGTCTGTTTCCAAAAGAATTGCGCAAAACCTCACCATCTCCCGAGCGTCGGTTACAGAGCAGCAAATATTGAATTGGTTTTCAGAGGTTTTCACCTATTTAAAAAAAAATATGACTATGAAAACATATTAGATGACCCATCTCGAATATTCAATTGTGACCAAACTACTTTTTTTTTAAATCCAAAAGGGGCGAAAGTCTTAGCAAAAAAAGGCGGAAAAAATGTTTACCAGCAAATAAACGCCAACGAAAAGGAATGCGTCACAGTCTTAATTACCGGAAGTGCAAGTGGGATCCGAGTTCCGACCACCGTGTTATTTAAATATAAGCGTGTGCCACAGGATATGCCAGAAAATTTTCCTGAAGAGTGGGGCCTAGGAAAGACTGATTCTGGGTGGATGACTTGTGAGGATTTTTTTGAATTTATTTCGAATATTTTGTCATCATGGCTGGTGAAAACGCAAGTCACTTTACCAATCATTCTTTTTGTCGATGGACATGTTTCCCACTTATGCTTACAAATAAGCCAATTTTGTGAAAAAAACGGAATTATCTTAGTGGCGCTGTACCCAAACGCCACCCATCTGCTGCAGCCGATGGACGTCGCCGTTTTTAAAACTCTTAAGGAAGGTTGGAAAAGAAAAGTACAGCAATGGAGAATAGAAAATTTAAAGAAGGGAGAGTCTCCTCTACTGCAAAAGAAGGATTTCGCCAAGCTATTACGAGAACTGTTGGAGAAAAACGTTACAAGATCCGTTTTGTCGAACGGATTTAGAAAATGTGGCTTATGCCCGTGGAATCCACAAGAAGTGAAAGTACCAGGACAGGAAATCGAGAATGAACAAAACTGTGTAAGTAAGGAATTCCGTGTGAAATATTTAAATGACAGCATGGACAGCGCAAAGCTGCTTTCAGTCATCATTTAACACGACCGATACGTGAATACCAAAATGGAGCTCGATCAGCTGACTTTGTGTGCTGAGTCATGTGCAAATGCGGACATTGAGACGGGAACTGAACTTAATGAAGTTGATGAACCATTTTTCAATGACATCGCTAGTACATAAATACAAGCTGTTGGATCATATGACCGTCTACTTTCAGCTGAATCGATTCAAAAGGAAGGACCTGGACTAAGAGCCGACCTACTAATGAATTCAGCCAATAGCATTGTAAGTGAAGAACTGGAGTCGTCAGCAATTAATATCTGTAGTAGACGTCTTAGTCGTGAGGTATTGTCTTCTTTTCTCGCTACCAACACCTCCGAATATCTTCACCCAATTTCTAGTGAAAGTAGAGCTCAACAAAGAAGCCCTGTTGCTGGACCGTCTCACGCCTCTGATATTCTCCAACCCCTCTTCAGGGACAATATAACTCCACAAAAAAGCTCAGGTGATGGAATACCAAGGCCTTTTAAGAGACATTTCTATTACCCATCCATTATTAAAACCCAAAAAAAGAGAGCGCCAAAAGATAAAATGCCAACAATCGTTTCAGGCAAGCTCTGCCAGGAATATTTTGAAAAAAAATTAAAAAATAAAGAAGAGCTTGAACGGCTTAAAACTGAAAGGGCGCATGAGAGGAAACGTAAAAGAGAGGAGAAGGAAAAAGCGAAGCAAAAGAAAGATAAACACCCGAAAGACAAGCGGATTAAAACACATCTGAACTTTTCAGAAAATTCTGACTCCAGTACAAAAGTTTCCACCAGAGAAAACTGTGAAATCTTCGAAAAAAGAAGAGGAACGTCAAGGCCGCTGTTGGAAGCCAATAAGGAAATGCATTGGCGAGTTTGTTGTCATCAAATATAATGATAAATATTTTCCTGGCAAAATTCTGAACGTCGCTGAATTTGAAGCTACGGTGTCGTCCATGGAGAAATTTTGGCGTTTGTGGAAGTGGCTAAAGAGGCCGGATATTCTAAGTTACCAGTGGAACTCAGTTGTCTCTCACATTGAGGAACCTAAGAAAATTAGCAAAACTCGAAATATGTTTTCAGTTCCAGAGTTGGAGTTCGCTTGGAAGTAAACGTGCCACCTTGTTTAATTACTGAAGTTTTCAATGTAACGATTTCTTTTTTGAATATTCAATAAAAAAAATGTGCTAAATTACTCTTAAACTTTTCTACCAAGGGTCCTATCTTCGTTATTTTATTATTTTCCTACATGGTCAAATACCGGTACGGCACATGGTCAACTACTAATTTTCTCATTGTCACCGATGGTCAACTATTGAGACAAGTACTTACTTGGCTTCATTTTTTTCCCTAATTCTTATAGCCATATTAAATAAAAATAAAAATTATTGTTCCTTAATTTAAAAATACAACCTAATTTACTGAACCCATTAAGCCCTCGCTCTGATTAAAAATGAAAGGTGAAAACGCCATCCTTACTTGACAGCACTCTTAAGTGGTCAACTACTGATACCTTTACCGGGAAGTTAGAACAAAACAGTGGTTAATCTAAATGAAAAAAATTGTTGGCTGGAAATAATCAGCTAAGAGGCAGTGAGCAGTGTGAAGCTGTGTGAAAAAAGTCTTTTGAAAAAAAAAAAAAATAGCAAAGCAAAGCTAAGTATTAAAGAAAAAACAATAAATTGAGAAATTGGGTTAGCTAACAAATCACGACTAGCGTAGCAGTGCGCAGGAAAAATAAAATTGTAAAATGCCTACCGACAATTCTTCAACCTTGCCCGTATCACATGGCACAGCATTTGTGGGAAGCATAGAACATTATTTACCTGGTCAGGATAAAAACTCATATTGCGAATGGATTGAAATGTTGTTCAAAATAAATAGCATTGGGGAAAACATGAAAACTTCCTATTTTATTACGCTAATTGGACCCGAAGCTTATAAACCTCGTGGCTCCCGAGGAAGTTAACAGTAAATCATTTTCAGAACTCTCAAAGTTATTGAAAGGTCATTCTGCACCAAAAACGAATATAATATCAGAGAGATTCAAATTTAATAAAATAGATCAGCGTCCGGGAGAAAGCTTTCAAGCATTCATCATACAATTTAAAATGTTAGCAGCCAATTGCGATTTTCTTCATTTTTGGACGATGCTCTTCGTGATAGATTTGATGCCGGTCTCCAAAATGAAAAAATTCAATACGTGCTACTGAATGAATCTCGCTTAACCTTCAAGGCTGCAGTAGATAAAGCTCTTAATGTGGAAAGTGCACAAACAGAGATGAAATATATTAAGCCGGAACCGATTCATCAAGTTAGATCAGCAATATATCAAAGGAAGGAAACATGTAATAAGTGCAAACAGTCATGCGGTGAGGACGAAACGAAACATAGCCGGGGGACCGCTCCCACAAATACTAGTGCAAATACGAGAATCATCTGTTATCGTTGCGGAAGAGAAGGGCATTACGCTTACCGTTGCCGTGATAAGAAGAGATCTCAATCGAGAAAGAGATTCAATAGAGGTGAAGTGAGGGCTGGCAATATTCACAGTTTAGAAGAAACAGAGACTTCGTTTAACAACCTTCAGCTGAAACATTTGAACCATATCAGCATGAGAGGCAAACCTTTGATGGTGTCATTGGTTATGAATAACGTCACCGTGGATATGGTGATTGACACAGGTGCGGCTGTATCAACAATTGATTATAAATTATATTGTAAATATTTTCAAGATTGTACTCTTAAAAAAATTTCTAATCCCTTGTAGGTTATTACGGGAGAAACAGTTGAGGCTGTAGAAGAAATAATGATGCCGGTTAAAAGACCGCAGTTTAAAGACGTCATAATATTGCCCTTGGTTGTTTTAAGAACACAATTGGAATTTGTTCCTCTATTAGGCATAACATGGCTTGATCAACTGTATGGAGAGTGGCGTAAGTGTTTTGATTTCAATAGTGGTATTGTTAAAAAGATTAGTCCTAATGATATTAAGTATCCTACATTTAAATATAATACAATTAAAACGTCACAAACTTTGGCAATTCAGAAGTGTGAATCTAGTTCATTAGTAAATTTTTGCGTGATTCGTTTCCCTCAGTATTTCACGGTGATATTAGCCGTCCAATAAAAAATCTCAAGGCAGAAATAATTTTAAAGAATGTGTGGCGACTTGACGTCAGGCGCGGCGTTTACGACCTGGGGCAGCCAAATTAAATCTGTTTGCTTTTCGTGAAACTCAAGGAAGGGCACTTTGATAACTAGAAAACGGTATGTGTAAGTAGGCTATGAGATAGAATTAAGAAAACAAAAATACTAAAGAATTATTGTTCCGTCAGGAGTTAGTCTGAAAACATCAAAAATATTGTCTAGACTTTGAGTTTTAATAAAATAAAAGGAAAACTAAAAGATAAAGATCGGAGGAATTTCCCCCACAACAAAGCATATCATAAAGCAATAAAGAAGTTTCAACTGGATGTCACGACTTTAATTGATGCCCTCCTTTTCGTATCAGCAAAATTACATTTCTTCCAGTGTTCTGCTTTTTCAGGTTCAACTGACAGGTCTAAACTAAGGTACCCCTGAGATCACACAGGCTTTCAGGAGTAAAGGAATCAAATCCTGAAATGCTAGTGGATGTGATACAGTGTCGTCAACGACTCGGCCTATCGATATAATACCAAATATATCGATCTGCTTATTGTGTATGTTCCTGATGTGATACAGTTTGGTCAACAACTCGGCCTGTCGATATAACACCAAATATATCGAGCTGCTTATTGTGTACGTGCCACGTCATAACAAACTTCACTGGTCTACTATCCATAGAGAACCGCTCTGATCCAGCACAAGGGTACCACTCAGGATGTCATAGGGACAACCTGTAGTCTTTATATACCCCAACAATACTGATTGAAAGGAACTTATATTCCTCTACGGAAGTGCTCTACGGGCTGTCTTTGGGACGGTCCATATTGCCTTCACTTCACTTCTATTTCTCCAGTCGTTCTCATCTTCATTTCAGATTCAGAGGACTTTGGATCTCCACGCACAAGCGTGGTCGTTGGGATACAAATTACCAAAATCTCTTAATCATTGGTGGAACCTTCTACAGTCAAGCTTAGGATTCCATCCTAAGATTCAGTTATCAAGAATAATTCAAAAGGCTATCGACGCACGTCGGTCTCCACTGGAGACACTATCTATTGCAGTTAAGGGTACTCCCCTGACGCACTTGGCTGACCTGCCACACAGGTCGTATAAAAAACAGTGTGGTCCTCCATACCACTAAAAATGAAGCTAAGCCTACTTTCTGTAAAAGCTATAACCTTCCATTCGGTGTTAGAAAATCTGTTGAATTAGAGCTTGAAAAGTTATGCCAACAAGGTATATTGAGTCCTTTAAAAGTTAGCGAGTGGGCATCGCCAATAGTAGCAGTTCAAAAGAAAGATGGATCAGTGCAAATTTGTATTGACTGTAAAAGAACTATTAATAGGTACATTGCTGCTGATCATTACCCCCTTGCGATCGCAGAAGACATTTTTGCGACTTTGGGAGGTTGTGAGTATTATTGCGTGTTAGATTTAAAGGGGGCTTACATGCAGATTGAAGTGACCGAAAACAGTAAATCACTTTTATTGATTAACATCCACAAAAGTTTTTTTCGGTTCAATAGATTACCATTTGGGGTTTCATCCGCACCCTCGCAATTTCAGCGGGTATTGGACGAATTGTTTAAGGATTTAGATAAAGTAGCCGCCTTCCTGGATGATTTAATAATTGGCGGATCAAACTTAAATGCATGTTATGAAAATGTACAAGAGGTCTTGAAGAGGCTAAATGCTTACAATGTGAAAGTAAACTATGATAAATGTTCGTTTTTCAAAAAATCTGTTTGTTATCTAGGGCGTGTGATTACCCAAGGTGTTAAACCTGATCCAAGGAAAGTAGAACCCACAAAAAAGGCTCCGTCCCCAAAAAATATAAAAGAGCTCCAGCTTATTTAGGACTTTTAAATTATTATAGTAAATTTATAAAAAAATTTATGTTCAAAATTGCATCCCTTGTATAAACTATTACAAAAGAATCATCCGTTCAAATGGTCCTCACTGGAAGAAAAAACTTTTCAAGAAAGCAAGGATTTAATTTTGACAGGAGCGATACTAACTCACTATGATCCTAATAAGGAAATCGTTTTAAGTTGTGATGCAAGTCCTTATGGAATTGGTGCTATCTTCTCACATATAGTAGATGGAGTAGAGTGACCAGTATTTCTTGCTTCAAGCACCCTGTCTAAAGCACAACAGAACTATTCTCAGATTCATCAAGAAGTTTTAGCGGTTATATTCACTGTTCGGAAGTTCCATAAATATGTTTATGGTCATAAATTTAGAATTGTGACTGAACATAAACCGTTAAAGGAAAATTTTGGTGATAAGAAATGTATACCTGTGGCCGCAGCTCGTTTACAAAGATGGGCTATTGAGCTTTCACAATACATCTATAAAATAACATATAGAAAAGGGAATGAAATAACGAATGCAGACGGTCTATCACGACTTCCACTTGATATAGAAGACACAAAAATTAGTGAATCCTGAGATGAATATCTAATAAATTACTTTAATGTTATTTCGAATGAAGAGTTGCAATTTGATATTAAAAGGATATCTTTTAAATTGTTGGGGCGGAAAAATATCAGATCTGATAAAAAAATACTACAAAATAAAAGAGTCCTTACACACTGAGGACGGATTCATATTCTATGCTAATCGATTAATTGTGCCAAAATCACTGCAATCTAAAATACTTAGTTTATTATATACAGGACACGTGGGTATGGTTAAAGCAAAGTTTTTAGCCAGAGCGTAGTATGGTGGTGGAATATTGATCGTGATATTCAATAATTTATAGGGTCATGCAATGCATGCCAGTTAACTCAAAATAAAAAACCTGAAATAAAGGAGGTCGCGTGGGCTCCCACATCAAGTTCATTCGAAAGAATTCATATTGATTTTTCTTTTGGCAATATAAAACCTACCTAATTTTAGTTGATTCATTTTCAAAGTGGATAGATGTCATTGGAATGTCTAGTAGCAAGGCGGATAATGTAAATAATGCATTACGTAGAGTTTTCAGTATTTTTGGATTGCCAAAGAAATTGTGTTCAGATAATGGACCCCTTTTAATTCTGCAGAATTTCTCACATTTTGTAAAACAAACAAAATAGAAGTTTTTAAAAGCCATCATACATACATACCTCCACCCACAATTTTAAGTGAGCATTGTAACATACGTACATACCTACAACAATTATCAAAGAAATGCTAGCAAATGCAAGCATACATATTTTCATCATTTTTCAATGAACATACATGCCTACATCATTTTCATTAAATTATAATTCCACTCGTTACTGACCTTCCCCCCCCAATTACTTAACAAGTTGAGGAAATAACTAAGGTAGATTGAGTGACGCAATACCCTGCGCGCAAGAATTCGCACGTTGTAATACGATAACCTTGCGCCAGCGGTAGAACCCAGGTGACCAAATGATGGTTCACGATTTGTGTATGAAAAAAATGATGTTTATGTAGGTATGTATGTAAATCATGAATATCACGATGAACAAACAACAAGCGATTAGCGTTTGTCGAGATTTATGTATGTACGTATGTAAAAACAAATGCGATAAAGTACTGACGAAACGCTCAGTACGATTCTAGTCAGAGAAAAATATATGTATGTATGTACGGAAGCGACGAGTGCCGCGATTTATTTATAAACAGAAATAAATGAAGTGCAAATGACCTAACATTTTGTACTGTTATATACAAAATGTTTGGTCGGAAGTATTTCATTTATTTCCGTATTAATAAGATTACTCTGTATAAATAAGGTAAGAAATTGTAAAAGAGAGCAGTCGAGTAGAATAAAGAAGTCGAGAGCAGTCGATTTGAATAAGTGTACAGTAAACAGTTCGTTTGAATTAGGAGTTGTGCTTAAACAAGCTACTCCATACTAACACTAGGAGTTGTGCTTTAAACAAGCTACTCCATAATAATACTAGGAGTTGTGCTTTAAACAAGCTACTCCATAATAACACTAGGAGTTGTGCTTTAACAAGCTACTCCACGCATCTACTCTCACATTAGAGATACGACAGTCGCTGCTGGGAAAAACAAAAAATTAAGTCAAACGGTTTCTCCACAAAGAAACCACAGCAAAGTTTAAGTAGGATAAATTCCTACATAACAATTTGGCGCAGCCGGTAGGATCAAGGAAGTTAATTCAATATACTTGAAAAACCTTGATCCTCGAACCCACATAGAAGTGAAACAAAAACTAGCGTCAAAAGCATGACGTTAGGGCACTTCTGACTTAATTTGTTTGTTCCTGATTTAATTCCAACAACTACTACAAGAAATAAAGGGAATATACTTCTAAGGAAATTTATCGGCTCAGATCTTAAGAAGACGTAAAATCCACATTTTGGACAGACATCAAAGCATTGCTGAAACTACATACATCAAGCACTAAGTAAGTTTCAATCTAAATTCAGCGATTGGCAGAGCTTCAATATTACTCATTGCCATCTCCCCAAAATACTTTAAATAAACTATTTAGTATAAAACACACATCAAATAATGTCAGTGTAATACATCTTCAATCAAACTTCTGTTATTAACATATATTCAAGCATATATATATATGTACATAAAAATTAGTTAAACTATCGTTTCTTCGAGAGAATTCTGCACATATTCCGTCAAACTTGTTCTTTTTTTTTCAAGATTATTCATATACATACGTATATACAAAACTAGTCAAGACTACCTCCTTTTCGAGAAAAGTCTGCTTTCATGCACAAATCTGATCAAAGCCCCTGTTGCTCAGGTTTTGAAGCAACAATAAATTCGTTCTTATTCCCTGTTCTCCCCTATTCTCTCTAACTCGAATGATTTTGCTTTCATGCCTAAAACTGGCCGTAGTTCTTCATGCTCTACCTTTGAGACGGCAATAAATTCATTATCATTTGACAATACCAGTCCTCCAGATAGCCCAAGTGTAGAGTGTAATTCATCCCAAAGTCGACCTTCCGTAAACTGGTATCGTGAGCATCGCTCAGGTAAACGTTTCAGAAGGCACAGCCTAATTAATTTTCTAGTAAGAAGAAATAGCTTAAACGCCCTAATCACAGAAAAATCATTAACCGCGCCTACTTCTAATAACGATACTCCAGATATTCCCCAGAGAAAGCAACCCAACCAACCAGCCAAAATGCCAGTGAATTATGAGAAAGTAGTTAAACTTACTGCACAAATGGTGCCTTTGTTGACAATGTCTAGCGGAGGAGGAAAAGGCAGCCTTCATGCAAATTTTCCCAACAAGATTGAGAGGAAATGCATATCAATTAATAGCATCCAGTACACTCACGACATTTGAAGAAGTTGAGCAGTTGCTTTATCGGACTTACTTACCTCGTGAAACATATCATGAGTTAATTAACAAACTAATCACTTGCCGACAATATCCCCAAGAATCGTTTAATACATTTACTACTAGACTAAAAAGACTTTTAGTACAATGTAACGAGGCAGCACAAAGCAAATACGGTGCTGAAAATTTTAATATAGTAAAGCAACAGATAGAGGACTTTGCAATGGCTTCCGTAAAGAGTGGTGCAAATAACCCCCATCTAAGCGCCTATCCGTTGACAATAAATGAAAGCTCGTTAGAGACTCTCATTCAAAAAGCATTAGATATGGAAAGGTTACAACAGGGTCTCTTTTTCATTCCACAACCAATAAACTACTTACCTCAACATACAAATTCTTTTCAAACGGACCATTTCTTTAGACCAAATACCTCGACTTTTACTAATGCTTATGGTTATCCCATACACGAAAATTTAAACTCCTCTATATATCCCTACACAACTGATACAGGAAAACCTAATATAAAAACTGAGTGTGGTATACCTCCAAATCTGGAGTCATTAAAGGTACCTTCAGTATCCTTTAATACTGACAAAAATCAAACAAATAATTGGTGCTTTACTCAAGCCAGTAAGGCAAGAGAATCCTTAAGAAGTCCACCTCCATTCCAGAACTCTTCTTCTCAATATCCAGACAAGAAACCATACGAAGAGCAAAAATTACTTTTAGGTAGGATCACCTGCAGTTATTGCAAATACAAGGGACATACGTATGATGATTGTTTAAAACGTAAAAATACTCCCTTCTGTATTAACTGCAGAACAAAGGGGCATGATGCCCAATATTGTAAACAAAATGTCAAAGCGCCACGGAATCACTTAAATAGTAACAACAACACTCAGTGGGGCAATCCAAATCACGAACAAAGATTTAATGTTCAAGAGATGTGTAAGTTTTGTGGAAGAAGAGGTCATACAGTACCCACTTGTCAACAGAAGCAACGATGGGAAGCTACAAAATCGGGAAACGGCACACTGTCGACCGAAAAATCCCCGGCTCGACATTAAATAAAACTGCGCAAATTACTTCAGGGTCCTATCAAACAAAAAAACAATCAAATAGAGAAAATGTACCAGTGGTAGACTTACCACTGGACATAAGCAAAAACACAGCCGTTCGGCTGATAGTAGACACTGGAGCTGAAGTAAGCATCATAAAAAAGGAAGCATTAGATAACCCAGAACATATAGAACGAAGCCAAAAGGTGACTTTGAAGACTCCATTTGGAGAAGGAGAAACATTGGGAAACTGCCAAGGCAACTTTTTATTAAGCCGCAGTGTCCCATGCAAACTCCAGGTAGTAGAAAACATTGCCCAAATCTCCCACGATGGGCTGCTAGGCAATGATTTTCTTGCAAAAAATTGTAATATCGAAGGGCCTAATAAATTACTCCGGTTCCCCCGTACGGAAACCAACCCTATTGAATTCACGGTACCTCTCGAAACATCCCTAGAAGATGGAGAGGAAATACCAAGTGATCAATTGGAGGAGCAATTTAAATCACGGGCACCAGATAACAAAAATGCCTTACCTCCAATGGAAGAAACTCTGAACACCTCAAAAAAAGATGAAAGTAGGCAATATGAAGTAGTACTTCAGCGATCCAATAGAATACCTCCTCGATCTCAAATTGTACTGGGGGTCTATTATTGAACACGAAACGAAATTTCGGACCACTCGAAATTTATGTACGAAAAACTATATTCGAGCTATTATTGAATACGAACGAACTCTATGTAAAGCATTACCATATAAAAAAAGAGTAATCTAGTACAAAAACTCGAAATGTAATAGATTTTCTGTTAATCTGTCAATTGTTATAGTGATGTGTTCATTCCTTTCAGAAAAATATTCAAGTGTAGTTATCTTAAAAATGGATAGTATTGCATTATTTTTTGAAGAAGAGGAGGTGGGAAATTTAAGGATTATTCGAAAGCGAATTCGCGATCAGTCGAACATATTTGAGGCACCTACGAAACAGTAAGGCTTTGTAAGCATTTACGACAAATCAAATTCATTTTATTCTTTCAAGGTTCATGAAAAACTACCGGCTCTCAAAGGATGCGTTTAAATATTTATTAAACGAGATGCAACATAAATTTAAACCAACCGTCCGCTCTACATCAATACCACCGATACTAAAAATTGCTGCGGCACTGAGATTCTTTGCTGAAGGTGGTTATCAATGTGGGACGGGCCAAGATCTAAATATTGGAATGTCCCAGTCCACTATCTCTGTCGTGTTATCAGAAATTTTAGATATTATGGAATTAGAAGTATGTCCAAAATGGATTATTTGTGAAATGAGTGAAGAAAAACGAGCATCCAAATCTCATTTTTTTAACGTTACGGGTTTTCCTGGAATAATAGGCTGTGTTGACGGGACTCACATAAAGATAATTGCCCCATCTCAAGATGAGCATTTATACTTTAATCGAAAAGGGTATCACAGTCTTAATGCTATGATCGTAAGTATGCATTGCTCACTTGGTGGTAAATGATTTTTCAAAATAATATTCTAGGTATGCGACTATAAAATGAGGATATGTTCTATTGATGCCAGATATGGAGGGTCTTCACATGACTACTAGGTAATTATTTGGAAAATGTAGGTAAACCGTACATATAAATACATAAACAATTTTAGGTGATTCTGGATATCCTCTCCAACCTTGGTTAATTACTCCATATAGGGCAGCTTCAGAAGGGAGCAGAGAGGCGATATTTAATACTGTCCATTCAAAGGCAAGGAACATTGTTGAAAGAACAATTGGAATTCTGAAATCTCGTTTTCGGTGTTTATACGAAGGAAGAGCACTTCACTACAGCCCATTCAAAGCTGTGAAAGTAATAAATGCGTGTGCAGCGTTGCACAACATTTGTATATTCTTTAAAATGGATTGCGACCATATCGTGTTGCCTCCGGAAAGTGAAGACGATGAAGAAGAAGTAGAAATTGATACGGGTACAGAAGAACGGACAGTAGCCATTAGAATCCGTAATAACATTTTAAATTCTTTATTTTCGTAAAAAGGAACAGATAATTTATAGCTAAGGTATATAATAAATATAGGTATATATTAAGATGTTGCAGTCTTTTTATGCTCACAGCAAATCAGTTATTGCAGTTTCCCATTTCCCTTAGAGCTAGCTCACGCTCCTGCAAATCAAGTGTAATTCTCTTGAGCTCTAACTTTTCTTGGAATTGTTTTTGTTTTTCTATTTTATATTTCATATTTCATATTTTCTTTTATTTCATCTTTCCTTAAATAGTATTTTTTTTCTTTTAGATGAAATTTCTTTTTTGAGCTCAATGTTTTCTTTGTTTATCTTATTTACAGCGTCGAAGCCACTTTCAATAATTTTACACAAATTTTCCTGGATTTGTATTTGTTTTTTTAGAAGAGAAAAAGTATTTTGTCTAACCGGAGGTTGCCTTGGATTGGGTGATATACAAGGTAAGTCACTTTGCTCATGTGAGTTCTCATCAGATTGATTCGAGTTTGATGAAGGATCATTCTGAGCTGGTGCTGAATCACAGCTATTGCTATTTGGCTGGCATGAATCTGCGGAACTAAGTGTTGGAACTTGTGCAATCGGATGATGACAGACCGATTTATTTGTCTTTCTGCCTCTCCCAAAAGATTTTGCTCCCTTAACTCCCTCAACAGCTGCGCGAATGTTTAGCAGGTTGATAACTGCTTCTTCCAAATCAGAGAAACTTAAGAGTTTACAAGGGCCCCCGCCTGTACCACTTAATTGTATTTTGTTATTGCGGAGTTTCTTCTTGATGTGGAACTTATAATCTGCCCATACCTATAATTACAATGATGTAATTTTAACTTAAAATGAAATTCTAAATTCCACCTTTTTCCAAGCATCCGCGGTTCTTTTTGGTGGTCCTTGGGAGTTTAGATCCTCAGTCAATTTTCCCCAACGGGCTATTGTTGTTGCCCTAGCCTCACTTCCCATTGTGTAGCCGTGTGCCAAATCTGGATGGCTTACCATAAAATTAACCAACGTTTCATACTGATTTGTATTCGTAAGCTTGGCCCTAAAAATAATGCATATTTATTATCTCATTGTTTTTAAAAGTAAAAGTCTCAAGACAATTAATAACAACTACTTACATGATTGTTTGTTTGCAAAAACTATTCCGCACTTCAATAACTCGATAAGTAAAATGTCAACGAGAAAATGTCCGAAAAGTTCAGCTCGAAAAATTGACTTTTTCGTGTTCAATGGTGCCAGATGTACGAAAATTTCCATTCGAAATTTGGTTTCGTGTTCCATAATAGACCCCCTGAGCATACCATTACAATTGGACCAAGAAATGATCTGTATGTCTCAGGAGATCCAAGAAGGAGTATTTGTCGCAAATTGCCTAGTTAGTCCTAATAAAAGCTTTATACCATTATCTGTTCTAAACATAAACATAGAACCAGTATTCCTAAGAAGACTAAAGCTTACTCTAGTTCCAAGTAGTCATTACAATATTAAACTTCTCAATATACCTTTGGACGACATAAATACCCAAAGTAATCAGAAAGAAGGTGATCCACCTTCTCCTCGTACACATAACAAAACAGAATACAACTTCAAAGGTGATAAGACAAATTTCAACTCCAATCCATATTCAATAAACGTAAACCATATTAAAAGCTATAACCCAGACAGACTTGTGGCTTTACGTAAAGAATTACTGTTGGATGAAAATTTAAATCACGAAGAAGAAAAATCAATTCTTGAGTTATGCTATAAGTATAACGATCTTTTTTATCTAAAGGGAGATAAACTAACAAGCACTAATACCATAAAGCATACCATCCCCATTTTGCACAATCAGCCACCAATAAACCAAAAGATGTATAGACTTCCAGAAACGCACCGGGCTGTAATAAATGAACAGATCAAGGATATGTTAGAGAATGACATAATCCAAATAAGCAAAAGCCCATGGAATTCTCCGTTACTTGTAGTCCCCAAGAAAGCTGGGCCTGACGGCAATAAACGTTGGCGCGTAGTAGTAGATTTCCGTAAAGTCAACGAGAAATCTATAGGGGATGCCTTTCCACTACCCAGGATAGAGGATATACTGGATCAACTTGGGCATTCACGGTATTTTACTACTCTTGACCTTGCAAGCGGATACCATCAAGTACTGGTTGACCCAAGGGATAGACCAAAAACTGCATTTAGTACCGCTTACGGGCATTATGAATTTAAGAGAATGCCATTTGGGTTGAAAGGCGCACCTGCGACTTTTCAACGCCTGATGAATTACATTCTAACGGGTCTCCAAGGATTAGAATGCTTTGTCTATCTCGATGATATTGTAATATATGGAAAAAATTTACAAGATCATAACGAGAAACTGGCTAAGGTATTCGACAGACTTCGAGCCCATAATCTTAAATTACAACCCGAAAAGTGTCAGTTCCTTCGCCGAGAAGTAATCTACCTTGGACACAAATGCTCAAACGAAGGAGCACTTCCAGATCCCGGTAAAACAAGGTGCGTTCAAAATTTTCCTCAACCCCGAACTGTGAGACAAACCCAATCGTTTCTGGGATTGGCAAACTACTATCGCAAGTTTATCCCTAATTTCTCAAAGATAGTCAGGCCAATAACAAATCTATTACGGAAAGACGTCAAATTTAATTGGACTCAAAAGTGCCAAGACTCTTTCAATGAAATTAAAAATTCCCTTATAAATCCGCCTCTACTCAAGTATCCAGATTTTACCCAACCTTTTAATCTAACAACAGATGCTAGTAACGAGGCATTGGGAGCTGTTTTATCACAAGGGGCAATAGGTAAAGACAGGCCAATAGCGTATGCAAGTAGAAGTTTAAATAAGGCGGAACAAAGATACTCCACAATAGAAAAAGAGTTGCTCGCTATTGTGTGGGCCGCCAGGAACTTCAGGTGTTATTTACAAGGTAGAGCTTTTACGGTTTACACAGACCACAAGCCCTTGAAAGAGTTTGATTATAAAATTGAATATAAGCCTGGAAAATATAACACTAATGCAGACGCGCTTAGTCGAATACCTGCCGAGCTAAACCAGGCAAACCCCAATTCGTTCATTGTGGAAGCTCAGGTACATCACCGAGCCGATTCCGACATCGACGAAAATGATTCTAGTTCTCCAACACCCTCAAAGCCTAAACAAAAACATTGTCATGCTGTTACGAGAGCTCAAATAAGGGAGGCACAAAATGATATTGAAGAAGAAAATCAAAACCCAAAAACTCCCAATATAGTTCAAAATCATCCACGGAACCTCCAAAATGAATTAGTCGAAATTGACTCAACTGATAGCAGCAGATCCGAAAGCAGTGCATCTGAACACGGCGAATTTGGAATTTGGTTCCAAAATCTAATAAATTCCCAGCATACATTACCGGAAAATATCTCAGACCCTGAAGAAATCGGGACAATTTTAAAAGACTATCACGACTCCGCGTTTGGTGGTCACCAAGGAGTAATGAAAACTTATAAAAAAATAAAGAAAAAATATAAGTGGAAAAATATGCTCAGTTCCATCAGGAAATATATTCGAAAGTGCCCTAAATGCCAAAAAATGAAGGCTAGCCCGGAATACCGTATGCCGATGATAATCACGGATACTGCCCTAATGCCCTTTGAGAAAATCTATTTAGATATAGTAGGACCACTAGAAGAAACCCACTCCAGAAACAAGTATATATTGACATTCCAAGACAATCTTACGAAATTCGTAGATTGTTATGCCATGCCGAATGGCGAAGCAGAAACGGTAGCAGGAATATTCTTCGATGAGATAATTACTCGTTATCGCATTCCTAAAAAGGTAGTAACTGACCAGGGATCTAACTTTTTAAGCGATCTTTTCAAACGTGTCTGTAAACTTCTAAAAATAAAAAAATTACAGACTTCCGCTTATCATCCGCAATCCAATGGCGCACTTGAACGAACCCACAGACCTCTAGTGGAGTATTTAAGAGCTATTGTGTCCGAAAATCCAAAGGCTTGGGATCGATTCCTGAGAACCGCGGCTTTTGTATACAATAACAGCCCACATGAAGGCACTAAGCTCACGCCAATGGACTGTCTGTTCGGATTCACAGCAGATGTTCCCTCTAATCTTAAAAGAGAGCCAGAGCCCATTTATAACCACGAGAGTTACTATCACCTTCTTAGGTACAAAATACAAAAGGCATATGCTATCGCCCGAAAATATTTGCTGAAAGCCAAGGAAAAGTCGAAAGCGTACTATGATAGGAACTCACGTCCGGTAACTTTCAAAGCAGGAGATAAAGTATTGCTAAAAAATCCCGCTAAAAAACACAAGCTTTCCCAGATATGGCTAGGACCATTTCTCGTGGTACAAGCTTTTACGCCTGTTAACACAATCATACAAATCGGTAAAAGAAGAGTAACTGTACATAATAATAGATTGAAACCATTTCACGAATAATGGCTAATCTTCCAGGAAGGGATTACAATTGCATTTAAGATAAAAAAAAAAAGGGTAAGAGAAAAATTTTGTTTAAGAAAAAGAGAGAATGATCAAACAAATAATTTTATTTTTATAATAACACAAAAAAAAAAATTTTTATTTTTTATTATTTTTCCTTTTGTTGGAATTGATTTATCTCGATCGTTGATCCGCTAGGCACTCAAATTTCCTCTTTTCGGCAATATCGTCAGCTAGGCTGGCCCTCATCCTGAAATAGTGCAACTCTCTGCACAGTCTCGCACGTTTACCGCCTCGGTCCAATTTAGGTCGTTCCAAACTGCTTACGCTACTGCCGCTACCGCCAATTTTCTTCTGATACTCCTCCAGTGTCAATTTTCGTGGCCCTGGTGTATATTGTGGAACATCCGGTGCTGGCTCAGAAGACGCCTTGGGCACATACGGCTCTATCGGCCTGTCCACTGGATACAAAGTCAGACCATTAGTCTGCCTCTCGGGAACGTTTAATAATTCAGCCTTAGCGATTAACTTGCCAAGCGCCTTACTAATCTCGCGGGCCATTTGAAGAATTTAGAAAAAAACTACTTGAATAAAACACTTTATATCAATAAGTGAGACTGAAGTATTTTCTTCACGATATTTATAACTAAAATTATTGCTTACCTCAAAATAATTAAAAAAATTCCGGTCAATTAAATAATCCCGGACACCACTTACAACACTACTAAATGTGGGTTATACAAATATAAAAAAAAACAAACATAACACTCTTGAATTATTAGCGAATAATGCATTTGCAAGCAAAGCACAATTACACAATGTAACAAATCAATACATTATTCAGTTCATTACAATAATTTCAATTGCAACAGCAATGATCGAAAATATTGAGGTTTCTGCGCAATCTATATTTACTGTGTCATTTATGATATGATTTTATAAGATTCTTTTTCCTCCAGATATGGAACTAATCTTATTGGGTACCTTTTTTCCGATCTTCATGATAATAACAAATGTTGCTGCGGATCCATATAAGACTCAGACTCTAAACAATACGGGTATAATGTTCGAGGAATTAGGTCAAATTTTACTATTCCACGACACTTGGAACCTATTCACGCAAATAAATATTAGTGATTTGGAAGCGGAAACCACAATAATGGAGCATACGGGTTTTCTTCTCAATAGATTATGCGAAATACTAAATACCACCACTAGTGCATGTACGGAACAAAACACGTACATACACAGTCTGATAGAAGCCATAAAAAAACGAACAACGATCATTAGAGAAATGATTACCACTCGACATCGAAGATCTTTGTTCGATGGAGTAGGTAGGGGTTTACATTATTTGTTTGGAACAATGGACGCTACTAACGAGAAACAAATATACAGCAAAATTGCTAATTTAGAAACGGATACTCAGGCACTATTGGAATTGGAAAAACACCAGATAACGATATTCAAATCATCATTTGAGAAGTTGAGAAAACCAATCAACCAACTAGAATCGAATCAGAGAGAACTCACAAGAACAGTTAATGACCTGCTAGACATGGTTAATGGAGAAGTGAGCACAAGACAGCGCATACAAGAAGTAGTAACTACAATTAGTTTGCAAGTGTTGGATATAGAGTTGAGACAACAAACTTTTATTCAAATCCTAACAACATTAAAGAATAATCAGGTACATCCCTTGTTACTGTCCCCTTCCACACTATTAGAAACATACTATAGGGCAAATCCTAAGAAATCTAATAAATTTCAAGATCTAGCTATCTTAACACAAGCCCTTGAAATAAAGTCTGGACTAGTAAATGAGCTCTTAGTGATTAGGATTATTTTTCCAATACTGAACATGCCACCTTTCAAACTTCAACAAATACATTTATTCCCTTTTAAAACCCCAGATAACCATTCCTTGGTGCTGGATATCAAACACGCCTATATTGCAAGCCATATAGCAACACAAGAATTCGTGTTATTTAAACAATCTGAACTCCAGGTGTACAAAAAGTTATCAAGTGATCTCAATGAAAGCACTTACATTGGTCCACTACTAAACCCTATACTTCAAGGGCATTACATAAAAGAGTGTCCTATAAACTTTTTATTCAATCCTTACAATGAGACTGGTAACTGCGAATACCTAGTCCAAACGCAGGCACCGCAGCTACTAATCAAATTAACTAGAAAAAATTCGTGGCTCTTTTCGTTCCCCACTATGCAGAAAATCACGATTTCATGCAGAAAAAACCTACATAGTTCTAACCTATTCGGCAACGGAGTACTAATGTTGAACGAACCTTGTCACTTTCAAATAGCTGATCAAATTATATATTTCGAAGATGAAGATCATCAGAACATTAAAATATCTCAACCAGAATACCCACACCCGCTAAAATCTAATATGAATGAAACTATTCAGAACTTCATTAAAAGCATGAATCACACTCATCAAAAACATGTAGTGATGCTAAAAGCGGAAGATGCAAATAATATTCTGAATGAAAATTCATACACTTTAGATCAGCTGGAAGAACAAATAAGTACATTAGAAAAACAGAGGAAAGAGCGCAATGAAACTCAAGTAGTTCAGATAAGCTCCATATCTCTAAGTTCCTTGGTAATATTGGTACTCAGCTTAATAGGTATACTGAAACTCTGTAAGGTCATAAGGAAAAAGAAAAGAAATGTCATAGTAAAAACACCTAAAATAGTAACAATCAATAACCAAAAAATCCAATTAGACACTGAGACACACCCACAAATTTGTATTGAAGCCACGGAAGTCCCAAGTCAAGTGCCCATTGCAGATGTAAAGAATCGCAACCTACCAATTTCAACCCCAATACAAGGGACGCCTTCGACAAACAAAGTCAGACAAATCTCACAAACTTTCCAATCGGAAATCGTGAGAGCAAACAAATCCCGAATTTCCTCACTAGAACCTACCCAGGAACTAACAACAACAAACAAAACTAACTCACAAATAAATAGTTCGGAATTAAAAGATGCAATCAAACACCGTGCTCCCCAGCCTACACAGGCAAGTAATAAAGTAAGTTTAACAACAAGAGAACCGCCTCCACCCCCTCCTCTTCCAAAATCATTAATTCATGTTGAGCAGAATCCAATTACACGTACCCGTCATCTACAGGTAGTTTAACTATTTTAAACATAATAGAAATTTGAAAACAAGATTGAAGATGTAAAATGTAATACACAAAAAAAAATGTATTTATAAACACATACTATATACTATGCATTAGAAGTAACATACCTATTTATAGATAAATCTAAGAAAGAAAAAATAGTTATAAACAGATATAAAATTTTTTTTTAAGAATTTGAAAACATATTATAAACACATATAAAAGAAAAAATATGCATAAACACATAAAAGAAGAGATATGTATAATCAGACGTAAAATTTTTTTTTTATAAAAAGTATGTATAAACACATATAAAGAATCTAAAAACATATGCATAAACGCACATAAAGAATTTGAAAACATATGTATAAACACATATAAATAATTTTTAAGTAAATAAATGAAAACATATGTATAAACACATATAAAAGAAAAAATATGTATAATCACATGTAAAAATTTTTTTTTTAAAAAAAAAAAAAAATTTAAAAGTATTAAGTAAATTATGTATACACACATATATAAAGAGTCAAACAGCCATAAGTATAAATGTATATATGTAGTAATTACAAAAAAGAAATATATATACAGTATGCACATGTAATAAAAATGCACATAACATAGCAGTAATACTAATAATCTAGAAAAATAACGGATATAAGTTTACAATTATTGTACCGGCACCCGGCGTTATGTACATATATACATGCATATAAAAACAATAAATTTCTCGAAAATTATCGAACGATTGATTCCTCTTCTAAGAATAATACATATTTTTTAAAAAGGGGGAGATTTGTTACATACATACCTCCACCCACAATTTTAAGTGAGCATTGTAACATACGTACATACCTACAACAATTATCAAAGAAATGCTAGCAAATGCAAGCATACATATTTTCATCATTTTTCAATGAACATACATGCCTACATCATTTTCATTAAATTATAATTCCACTCGTTACTGACCTTCCCCAATTACTTAACAAGTTGAGGAAATAACTAAGGTAGATTGAGTGACGCAATACCCTGCGCGCAAGAATTCGCACGTTGTAATACGATAACCTTGCGCCAGCGGTAGAACCCAGGTGACCAAATGATGGTTCACGATTTGTGTATGAAAAAAATGATGTTTATGTAGGTATGTATGTAAATCATGAATATCACGATGAACAAACAACAAGCGATTAGCGTTTGTCGAGATTTATGTATGTACGTATGTAAAAACAAATGCGATAAAGTACTGACGAAACGCTCAGTACGATTCTAGTCAGAGAAAAATATATGTATGTATGTACGGAAGCGACGAGTGCCGCGATTTATTTATAAACAGAAATAAATGAAGTGCAAATGACCTAACATTTTGTACTGTTATATACAAAATGTTTGGTCGGAAGTATTTCATTTATTTCCGTATTAATAAGATTACTCTGTATAAATAAGGTAAGAAATTGTAAAAGAGAGCAGTCGAGTAGAATAAAGAAGTCGAGAGCAGTCGATTTGAATAAGTGTACAGTAAACAGTTCGTTTGAATTAGGAGTTGTGCTTAAACAAGCTACTCCATACTAACACTAGGAGTTGTGCTTTAAACAAGCTACTCCATAATAATACTAGGAGTTGTGCTTTAAACAAGCTACTCCATAATAACACTAGGAGTTGTGCTTTAACAAGCTACTCCACGCATCTACTCTCACATTAGAGATACGACAGTCGCTGCTGGGAAAAACAAAAAATTAAGTCAAACGGTTTCTCCACAAAGAAACCACAGCAAAGTTTAAGTAGGATAAATTCCTACATAACACACCGTAAGGCAAATGGTCTTGCTGAACGAGGAGTACAAACAATTAAAAGAATTTTAAAGAAATATTCATTGGATCCTACATATTGTAGACTCCCTATAGAACATCAAATTTCAAATCTTCTTTTTGTTTATCGCAAGACTCCTACAGCTATAACTAGAAAATCTCCCAATAAACTTTTATTTAACTTTAAAACAAATCCTATCATAAGTCAGAGTTTAAGCAGAAATTTAACAAAACAAGTAAATGTTGATAATATTAGCTTTACAAATACATTACGAAAAGATAAAAATAACTTTCATATAAATGAAATAGTATTATATTATAATAAAAGTACACATACCAATTATTGGACAAAAGCTAAAGTAATACGAAGAATTAGTAAAACACTTTTCGAAATTGTAATTGATGAATGTAGAAAAATTGCTCATGTTGATCAGTTGCGAAAATATAAACAAACATGATTACATTTGTATGTAATAATTCCAATAAAATAAAAAAAAAACTGTTGAAGATAAACCTAAACTAGTAATAGAAAGTCAAAAAAGAAATCGTAAACAAACAAAATTTTTTACTTGTGGTGAATTCGATTAAACATGTATTGAAATTTTTTTCCTTTTCCTTCTGAAATTAAAATAATGCAAAATAATTAAAAATTAAATTAAATTAAAAACCTATATAAGAATTTAAATAGCTATAAGTTAATAGGATAAAGTAATCGTTATTATATTATTTTATTTAGGGGGAAGAGATGTTGTGTATGTAAGTATTGGATATTCTGTGTAGTCTTCATATGTATATATATATAAGAACTGAACTGTAACGAGAATGTATTGAATATACCGATATTCTCAGATCGGCAGTCTTGTAAGTCTAGTGGAGAATAAAGCACCTACTGCTCAGAATTAATATAACCGCGTGTTTATTAAATATCCAACAGTACCCACTCTACTAGCACTCGGGCTCTTGAGGTTGTCTTTAATATACACCTCGTGCAGATACATATTAAGAAGGGGACCGCTTTCACAGCGCTGAGGCTACACCTGAATCAGAGCTGGATTCATTCAGGAACCATGGTTCCACACGGTCCTTCCTTGATTTTGTGCGGTCCATCGCACCTGACACAAACAGGGAGAGTGACCATCTTATCGAGACCATGCTGATTAACAAGTTTAAAACGAAAATCCCATATAAGGAGGAATGGGCACCAAACTCTGTGATCCATCCATTGATAGATACTATAATTTATACAGACGGCTCCAAATCTGAAGACAACACTGGAGCGGGTGTCTTCTGTGAATAGCGTCATTTGAAACTTTCCATACACCTGGAAAGCCATGTAAAGGTTTTCCAGGCGGAGGTCAAGGCCATTCTTGAAGCGGGAAAGTAACTCCTTGGCTCAGACACTGAGAATAAGGAGATTGCCATCTGCTTGGACAGCCAAGCGGACGTCAAGGCCTTGTCAAAAGCCTTCATAACCTCCAACCTAGTACTGGAGTGTAAGACCACCCTGTGTAACAGGGTACTCGTTCTTTGGGTGCCTGGTCACAGAGTTATTAGTGGACACGAAAAAGCAGATGAGCTTACGCGTCTTGGGCGTCCTCGGAGGCACCTCCCTCAACAATTGGGATCGCACCAGGACACCTGATCTCTACAATTGCGAATTGGGCGGACTGCCAACACAGTTGTCTTCGGTTAGACGACCCTTCGGGTAGAACAACAAAGGAACTGTGGGGTAAACCTAACCCAAGTTTCACAAAAAAGCTGCTAGGGCTGAGTAAACCTACCATGAGAATTCTGGTATCTATTCTCACTGGACACTGTTCTCTCAGGGGTCACCTACATAGGATAGGACTGGTTGATAACCCGACATGAAGAGGATGCGGAGAGAAGTCCGAAACGGTGACTCTCTCCGCAAAACGTTATAGATTCCTTCCTGCATGAATTGCATGAAGCAGGTAAGGAGAGTTGGGAGCCAATCTTATGGCTTATAAGAGCGTCTGGTTGGGACCTATGAACATATTCAGGGGTCCTGACGGTGAACAATGGGCCTTGTAGTGGCCTACGATCTAGGGTTCACCCCCCAGGGGAACACAACCTCATTTCAATCCATCCAAGTGCTATCCAAGAACTGTAAAGGGATCTCAGAAAAACATTACTATTCAAATCAAATGTAAGAATCATATTGCTTCATATAGGGTAGTAAGACTTCTAAGCTTACCAAATTTATAAAATTTACAAAACAGTCAGTGTAATCCTTCGTAAATTAGCATTTACACAGAATGGTAAAAACTTGGAAGAGGATTAATGCACCTTTTTTGTGTATTTGATTTGAGTGTGTAAAACTAAAAGATGAAGAAAATGAAAACTGTAATATAGTATGTTGATTTAGAGTGGATTGGAGCTTTTTCCAAACCACTTTAGTCTGCCTGCTATTACAACCTTACCACTTGTGGGGGGATAGTAATAGCTTCGTAGTAGCAAAATAAAAACGTCGAACTTCGTATGAAGGTCTTTATTTCCATTCTAACTAACATTTTATTAATTGCTATGATTTATATACAAATTTTTCCTGTCTAGAATTTAATTTAAATTTCATATTTTTCCCACAAAATATTTTCCCACAAAAATATTTTCTCACAAAATTATGCTTACTCTTCAAAATTTAAGCTTCGCAAAATTTGCCCATGCATATGAAGGATTCATGTTACATAAAAAAATATGTGATAAGAAGAAAATATTTTTCGTGGGAATGAAAATTTATCTATACATGAATTTTATATTAGAGATAATGTGCGCTTGAGAATGAATTTCTGTATTTCTTGAATTGCACTTTTCTTTTTTGCTGCGGGCCTTGACATCCTCCCGGGGTTGAGCATTTTGCTCAATAATGTTAAACATCTTGTTGAATTTCGAAGGAGAAATCTTCTTCCTTGGAGGAAGTGGACATTCTCGTTGGTTTTATGGCATTTATCGCACCTCTTGAATTCGATCTTAGTCGACTCCAGATAAGATATGCTGCAATCATCACTATGACTGCTAATGATGAATATCCTATAGTGAATTGGTGGACATCGTGAGGTTGTATTTTCACCGGGAGATGTTGATGTGCCTTTACGTCTTGCACTGCCCTTTGTAGGTCAATAATATCATGTAGTTGTTGATGATGTAATTTTAATTGATGTTCGTCAGGAGGGTGTGTGAACTTCTTTATGTCGATGGATAATGGATGATCAGTTAAGTTCATTGAAGGCATAAAAGAAGATCTGACCTGTGTTGGATAGATGTTATGAGAGCTAATTGTCATCAACTCTTGTTTAATTAGACAATTATCGTTGAATTTAAGCAATCCTGAGCTCTGGAGTGTTTTTTGAACCGTCCTTATTCCGCATACGATGTTGATCCTCGTTTCCCTTTTGACGGCATATATCCAGTAGTTTGGATTAAACAGTTGTATCCACTTCTGAGTGTCATTTATCTGTACAATCTCACAAGTTGATAGGTCTTCTTGATTGTTAATTAGATTAAGTTCACATTGACACATATTGGCTTCCTTGTTGTAAATTGGTCGGACTTGGTTGCATAGATGGATGCTTTTTCCAACCGAATTGCACCTTGTTACCTCAATATCTGTTATTGGGTAATATTGATCACGATGAAGGCTTACCAATAGGAAATTGGTTGAGGGTTTTATTGCCAAGAAGGTGTTATTTCTCAGTACTGGCACTGGTAGCAACCTGAACATTTCAAATTCTTCTCGAGTGAATAGTGGAAGTTTAATGTTGAAAACTATATGTCGCGGTGTTACTTCTCCGTGAACAGTCATTAAGCTGTATAATTGATGCAAGTCTGGGTGATCATTCGATCCTGGCAGTCGCAACGTTGAGGGTAGGTGATTTTTGATATTGCTCAATTCATTCTTTAATTGCCTTGGTGTAAGAAGCATTGGATTGCTTCTCCCATTCCGGGTGTCGGTAATTACTTCTATTAGTGCCTCTTGTATGTGTTGATAGTTGGACATAATCAGTGAGGTATACATGGATAAAGTTGCGGTTAGCTGAGCTCTCCTCTGTTTTTCTATCACCGAGTTCGCTTCATGTACTTCATTAGTGAGTTGCTTTAGAGACCTTTCAAAGCCTTCGAATTGGCTATTAATTTGTTCCTGACTCTTTTTCATAATGTTGGTAGTTGATTCTATTAAGGAGGTTTGATTTTTCAGCAGTTGTAAAAGATAATCTTCGTTTGTTTTTATATTATCTATTATTTCTGATGCTTGGTTGGCATAATTTTGGTCTAGAATACCAAATAATTTATTTGCAATGTTGCCTATTATGTCTAAGGGTGATCTCCTTGTTCTGGTTGCGGTGTATTCATTTTGATTCAACAGAAGCTCATTGTTGTCCTTTATTTCATTCATATGATAGTAGAACTGCTCTAATATTGCCTTACAATACTCTCCATCTTCTGTGAGGTTACATAGGTGGCTAAATCGTTTTATTCCCCTTTCAAAACTTTTGAATTCCTTCCAGTAGTTTTCCAAATCATAAAACACAAGTAGGTTCCATTCACTCGCCACAAGATTGGTGATACCCAGATTTTCAAAATATAATCCTGGTTGATGATCAAAGCGGGTGATTTCTACTGGCTCAAGAGTTCTACTAAAAACTGGTAGTATCAGGGATGTTAGTAGAACTAAGCTTAGTACAGATTTTGAGATACGTGGTTCCCTTTGTTTCTTTTTTACTGGTTGTTCTGTGCCTATGTCTTCTTCATTATTCGTACTCTGCATGGAAGTGGTATGATTACTTGAAGACCTTTTAAGCCAATTTGAATTTATGGGTAGAAACCGACCTTTATATGGATGTTTTGTTGTTATTTTCGTGATGGGCCGTTGCATAGCCACAAGGTTTGTATTAGCTTGGTTTTTGTCTTCTTCCCTTTCATCTTCTGTAATTGGCAAAGGACAAAGTGCGTGAATAGGTCTACGAAAAACTCCAGATGCTGTCCTTACGTCTGCCACACGCACTAAACCATCGGCACCTTTGATGGCTTCAGTAATTCGTCCTAATTGCCATTTAAGCGGAGGGAGGTTATCGTCCTTTATAACTACCATGGTACCTGGCTGTATGTTTTGTGATCGTAATTTCCACTTATATCGTTGTTGTAATTCACTCAAGTATTCTTTTGACCACCGCCTCCAAAATTCAGTCCTTATATAGCTGACTAGTTTCCATCGTTCCAGTAAGTTCGTTTTCACTGGGTTAGCAGTTGGATCTATTAACGATGTAAGTGGTTCCCCAATTATAAAGTGTCCTGGAGTTAGAGCAGTCAAATCATTAGGGTCTGACGACAACGGCGTAAGTGGTCTGGAATTTAATACCGCTTCTATTTCTATCATTACTGTTCCAAGTTCTTCGTATGTGAGTGATGCTGAGCTTACTGTTCTCTGCAGCAGATGTTTTGCAGATTTTACGGCTGCTTCCCATAATCCCCCAAAGTGGGGAGCTCGTGCTGGAATGAAGTGAAAGTCAATTGTTTTAGTGGTACTAAAATTGACAATTTCCTCCCTTGACTGCTGAGACTCGAATATTTGTTGCAGCTCTTCCAGTTGATTTCGAGCACCAACGAAATTGGTTGCATTATCACAATATATGTTTCTGCACATTCCCCGTCTTCCGATGAACCGTTTTAATGCGCCGATGAAACCATTGGTGGTTAAATCGGATACGACTTCAAGGTGTACTCCTTTAGTTGCGAAGCAGCAAAATACCGCTACATAGGATTTTTGTGGACGCTTTCCTCTAATTTTGTAATGGGTCCAAATTGGTCCGCAAAAGTCTACGCCTGCATTAACAAATGGTCTCGCAGGTTGAACTCTGGTTGAGGGTAGGCTACCCATTATTTGAGAGAGTGGACGAGGTTTAGCCCTAGCACACCTAACACAATGGTGGACTATGGATCGCGTAAGAAATTTTCCTCTAAGTGGCCAGTAGTGCTGTCGAGCGATGGCAAGAAGTGTTTGTGGACCACAATGAAGTTGTTGGATGTGTAAATGATTCAGCAGAAGTTTCGTGAATGGATGTGAAGCAGATAACAATATTGAGTGTTTGGCGTCAAATGACAAATTTGAGGCTTCCAATCTACCTCCAACTCGCATAATATCCTTTGTGTCAAGGAAAGGAGTAAGATTAGTCAATTTGTTCGTATTACTGAGGAATCCATCCCTTTTTAGTTGTGCCAGTTCATCCTTAAAATCTAATTGTATGGTCTTAATGATACCCTCCTTTGCTGCTTCTAGTTCCGTAACACTGAGAGCCATTCCACTTATTCTTTCGGGCTTCCTCTTCCTGATGTTGTTTATAAAACGTAGTATATAGGCAGTGATGCGCTGAAGACAAGGGAAAGAATTTCTGTGGTTTATTGCCAAGAGTAGCGGTGTGTGATCCTTTACTGAGAGCAGTGTAATTCGGCACGTCCTTTTCTCCACATCATCTTCGGAAATAGGGCTATGTGCAGTGCTTGGTGAAAATTTAAATGTTGGTTCTCTTAGAAATCGTGGACCGTTGAACCATATTTCAGAATTTAAGAGTTGGGTTGGACCTGCTCCTCTTGATACTAAATCCGCAGGGTTTTCCTTAGTACCGACATGTTTCCATCTTTTTATGTCGCTTAATTCTTGAATGCATGCTACTCGATTTGCCACAAAGGTTTTAAATGTTGATGACTCGGACTGCAACCATGAAAGTACAATTGTTGAATCAGTCCAGTAATATGTGTGTGCGCAATTTGTCTCCATACCTTTATGAAGACGATCAGTTAGCTCTGCTAAAAGTTTGGCGGCACAGAGCTCGAGACGTGGTAACGTTGTTGATTTGGTGGGTGCTACTCTCGATTTTGAGCACATCAATTGAACAGTTATGTTTCCATGATGATCTATTGTCCGTATATATACTACTGCTCCATAGGCCTTTTCTGAAGCGTCCGCAAATCCATGCATTTCCCTTGTTTTTACCTTGGATTTGGAGCACACATACCTAGGAACTGTCACATTGTTAAGTTCCTTTAACTCATCACGAAACCTTACCCATTTAGTATGAAGTTCCAAGGGAAGTGCAGCATCCCAATCTAATTTTAAAAGCCATAATTTCTGAAGAAATTTTTTTGCTTGAACGATTACTGGATTAACGATGCCGAGTGGATCGAATATATGGGCTATATCTGATAAGACGGTACGTTTCGTGACTTTAGTTCTTTCTGACCAGTTCGTTGTGATTGCGAAGACGTCAGATTGCGGCCACCATGTTATTCCCAATGTCTTGATATGACCTTCCTTTTCATCATCCAGGTCTAGTTTTAGTTCAATGTCATTTTTTGGAACATGTTTAAGCAGTTCTGGATTATTGCTGCACCACTTTCTCAAGCGGAATCCTCCCAATTTAAGAAGCTCTGTCAGTTGTTTTTGCATGTTTAAAGCCTCCATCATGCTGTCACTTCCTGTCATGACGTCATCTACATAAAAATCCTTTAATGCTGCCTTGGCTCCGAAAGGGTATTCTTTGTTATTATCCTCTGCCAATGACCGTAGGCACTTTATTGCTAAATATGGAGCAGAGGTAGTGCCATATGTTATTGTTTTCAGTCGATAATGTTTAAGTTGCTGTTCTGGATTTTCTCGCCATATTATCAATTGCAGATTTTGATCAGTATCGTTCACCCTGATTTGTCTGTACATCTTCTCGATGTCAGCAGTGAAGACATATTTATGAAGACGGAAGCGTATAAGAATAGTGAAGAGGTCATCTTGAATTGTGGGACCATTGTACAACACATCGTTAAGAGATTTGTTTGTTGAAGTTTTGGCAGAGGCGTCGAACACTACCCGCAGCTTAGTTGTGCTACTGTCTGGTTTATGCACGCAGTGATGTGGAATAAAGTAATGAGGAGTAGAAATAGATCTTGGGTCTATTTTTTCCATATGCTTCAGTTCCTCATATTCCCGCATGAATGCTACATATTGATCTCTAAGCTCTGGATTCTTCATTAATTTTCTTTCGATAGAGAAAAATCGTTTCAGTGCTAAGTCCTTTGATAGGCCCAACGTAGATGGATCTTGTCTAAACGGAAATTTCACAATGAATCTTCCCCCCTTGTCTCGGAGAGTTGTTTCCTTAAAATGTTGCTCACAGTACCGTTCCGCAGCTGTCATTGGTTGTTTGACTGATTCGGCTTCCTCTAGTGCCCAAAATCGTTCGATCCGATTATCTATACTAGCATTGCTGATTCCACAAAATGTTTCAGGGTGTGAGTAATTTGAAACCTTACCCATGATTAACCATCCGAGTACAGAATTCTGTAGAGTTGGAAGGGAATCGTTAAACTTAATTTGTCCAACTGCCATAAGAGAGGCGTATATTTCTGCACCAATTAACATGTCGATTTTCTGTGGGATGTTAAACTGTGGGTCAGCAAGTTGAATGTTGGACGGAATAGGCCAATTCTCAATGTCGATATATTTATGTGGTTGATTGTTTGCAATAGATGGCAACACAAATGCCTCTAAGTGTACCTTATAGCCACTGGTACATGAATTGAGGGTTATATTTACCCTTCTTTCAGCTCGATGTTTGGAGTTTCCAATTCCAGTTATGTTCAGCTCCTCATTTACGTGATTAAGACCCAGCCTTCGCCACAGCCTGTCAGAAATAAAATTGGACTGTGATCCAGAGTCCAAAATGGCGCGACATTTAGTTGCTTGCCCATATTTGTCCAGTACGTAAACTATTGCAGTTGCTAGAAATACGTATTTATTACTCTTCTCAAGAGGCGGAGATGGTATGGTTGCTGCCAGACTTATTGGGTGGCCTTCAATTATTGTCTGATTAACGGGCCCTTGCGATGGTTTTTGAATTTTTTGCTCGGGTTTTGTTGCTGGCCTTGGTTCATCGAAATGTACTAACGTATTATGCCTTTTTGAGCATTTTGAGCAACTTCTTGAGGTACATTCAGATGCAGCGTGACCAGATCTTAGACAGTTCACACAGAGCTTATTTTTCTTTAAGAAGCTCATTCGGTTTTTTGGTGAATATTGCAAAAATCTTTCACATGCAAACAGTGGATGATCCTTCTTACATGAAATGCAGCTCAGAGTTGAAGCACCAACTAGAGAAGAGAGCCTCGAGAGCTGCCGCCTTTGACCTCCTTTGATCTTGTCTTCTAAGCGTCCCTTGTTGCCCAGGGCTTCCAATGACTGAAAGCGAAGTTCCAGAAAGTTTAGAAATGACGAGATGGACTGAATTTCCTTGGGGGTTTCGAGGCTTTGTTCGTATAGTCCGTGCGTAATTCGGTCTAATTTTTTGAGAGTTAAATGTAGTAGGATGGCATCCCACGCTGTTGTTTCTATTCCCACATTCTGAAGGCCCAATATGCATTCCTTGGTTACATCATGCAGAGATTTGACTGCTGATGCTGATTCCGTATGGATTGTTGGTTGAGCAAGTAATTTGTTCAGTAAAGCCGTTACTAGCAGTCGTTTATTGTTGTAACGGTTTTGTAAAATCTCCCATGCTGAAATATAATTTTCTTCGGAGACTGGTAGATGGCATATTAGTGCTTTAGCTTCACCACTCAAATTTCCGATGAGATAAAACATCTTTTGGGCGTTACTTAAAGGTTGATTATGAATCATTTGAGTATAAAGGTCGAAAAATTGCTTCCATTTTAAATAATTACCATCGAACGTTGGTATAACAATTTTTGGTAATTTCATCTGTGGACTATGGTTGGTAGTGGTTTGACAAAATTGTTCTAGGTTCTGAGTTAATTCAACTAGGACTTCATGAACCCATTTCTCTGTTTCTATAAAAAACTCTAATTGGTAGCCACCAGGGCTTGACCTGTCTATGAGTGCCCAAATTGTCTGGTTGGTTTGTGATATGTCTAACCAATAGTTATCTATGCTTTTAATCTTGAGCTCGTAATATGGTCTGGGATGGGCTTCTTGTTTTGTGGATTGGATATTCTGCAGAAGACTAGTAAGAGCTTTGATGAGAACCTTCTGCTTTCTTATCAACCCTTGAAGTTGTTCATCGATATCTTCCTCATATTCATTGAATGAGAACTCTTCGGCTTCCTCCTCAGTGGCACCTGGTTGATCGTCCTTTGTTGATTCCGCTGCAGTTGACTTCTCCCCTCTAGTTGTAAGGATGGTTAATGCCTTTATCTTCTCTTTAGTTTTCATGACACCACCCTGTACCTTCTTAAAGAAGTTGCTTGTGAAGTACGCATTGTTCGGGTCCGTATCTGCTAATTGTTGTAAACGTTCATCATTATTCACAAACTTGGTCCATTCGGCCTCCAGAGTATCAGGCCTTGTTTTCAGGTATTCTGGTGTCTTTCTGTCGATTGAGTCCTTGTTATAATTAGAAATGAAGTGCTCGATTGTCTTCCCAATCTTCTGCTGTTCGGCAATGAGGTCCTCCATGGTTGAAGTGGCTATTTGTGGAGTCACTGGCTTCCTTCCTTCCTTCTTTGGGCCAAAGCCGTTGTATGGTAGCTCTGATCCCTTGGGGCTGGTTCCTCTTCTGGAATCACTGGCTTCCTTCCTTCCTTCTTTGGGCCAAAGACGTTCTATGGTAGCTCTGATCCCTTGGGGCTGGTTCCTCTTCTGGAATCACTGGCTTCCTTCCTTCCTTCTTTGGGCCAAAGCCGTTGTATGGTAGCTCTGATCCCTTGGGGCTGGTTCCTCTTCTGGAATCACTGGCTTCCTTCCTTCCTTCTTTGGGCCAAAGCCGTTGTATGGTAGCTCTGATCCCTTGGGGCTGGTTCCTCTTCTGGAATCACTGGCTTCCTTCCTTCCTTCTTTGGGCCAAAGCCGTTGTATGGTAGCTCTGATCCCTTGATCACGTCGGGGTCACCAAATGTTGATTTAGAGTGGATTGGAGCTTTTTCCAAACCACTTTAGTCTGCCTGCTATTACAACCTTACCACTTGTGGGGGGATAGTAATAGCTTCGTAGTAGCAAAATAAAAACGTCGAACTTCGTATGAAGGTCTTTATTTCCATTCTAACTAACATTTTATTAATTGCTATGATTTATATACAAATTTTTCCTGTCTAGAATTTAATTTAAATTTCATATTTTTCCCACAAAATATTTTCCCACAAAAATATTTTCTCACAAAATTATGCTTACTCTTCAAAATTTAAGCTTCGCAAAATTTGCCCATGCATATGAAGGATTCATGTTACATAAAAAAATATGTGATAAGAAGAAAATATTTTTCGTGGGAATGAAAATTTATCTATACATGAATTTTATATTAGAGATAATGTGCGCTTGAGAATGAATTTCTGTATTTCTTGAATTGCACTTTTCTTTTTTGCTGCGGGCCTTGACATAGTAACTAAGTCAGTTTGATGAAAACCCCGGATAAAACTAGGGCTACACCGGGCTAGACTATCGTGTGTTTTAAAAAACCAACGGCTTCCCCGAGCTTACACTAAAAATTTCTTGGGGTAATGGTTTAACATTTGTCACTTGCAATTTATTGCTGATTGGCAAATATAAATTACTTCTTGAGCAAAATTAAGCAAAAATTAGAAGAAAAGGAATAGATAAATAGTAAGAGCACATTTTATTTGTCTTCACCCATTTTATAAATAAATTTTTGGAATTAATTATACTCATGAGAACTGTCATAGAAATGTCATTACACTAGGTGTTTTATAAACTTGTTCGATGAACGCAAAACCCTGGGTAAATATTGGAGGGGAAAATTTACACGATGTTTTATACGGTGTTTTAATTTTCATCGAAGAAACTACTATGCTGAATCCATGGATTTTGTGCCAGATTAATTGGCTTGTATAAAAATGAAACAAGCGCTATAATCGCCCAACATTATATTACGTTGTATTCATAAGCTTTGAATCTTATGCATCTAGATCTAGAGTATAGAATCGCACACGCACGTGAGTAATAAATTGTGTGTGACCAAAACTCACATACTAATGAGTCGTGCGTATTCCCTTCACGATTTGTAGAGTACGTCTACGCACATGAATAAGTAATTCAAAGTAATGAATGAGTAATTGAAAGTAAGAAAGTGCGCAGGAAATTTCCCACGGCTCATTACTGAGTGAGTAATTCAAAGGAAGAAAGCGCACACGAAATTTCCTACAGTTCATTACTCGTGAATGAGTAATTCAAAGTACGAATGCACACATGCATTTTCTCACTACTTAAACTAATACGTGCGATTTAATGGAACGCGTGACGAGCGGTTTTAAAAGGTGCTGAATTAATAAAAGTTAGTCTTGGAGTGTGTAGTGTGTTAGGTGACAATCATTCCTTGATCATTCTTTTAGATATTTTAATTATCGATCACTACCAGACCAATTTTTTGGGCGACAGCCTTATAAAATTGTACTTATCTTGAATAATCGGAAAACACATTTACCAAATTTCTTTATTAAACCTTTCAGCCTTGCACATATGCTCATGAGGTGAATAAACAATTAAACATTAATTATCCACGTTCTCTACATAATGTCTATCATAAATGAAATTGGGCACAAGAGTTGGAAATAAGAAGTGGAGAATTTCGTGCGCGTACGCGAATATGCGCTTTCTTATTTTAAATTACCTACTGATGAACGCGTGCGTTAAAGAGAATAGTAACAAATCACACACGCATGAATTTTTAAGAACTGAATTCGCACATAAGTCGTAAACTACTAATGAGTCTTTCGTGTAGGTTTCCTTACTCTGTTTAGACTAGTCATAGACTGGGCTATGGATTTTGGATTATCCATCAATCCACTGAAAACAGATCTATGCCTTTTCACTCAGAAAAGGAACAATCCCAACCTGAGCCTCCCCTATATTGGCTATACACGTTTGGAGCTAAGGGATAGGGTTAAATAGCTCGGTATCACACTAGATAACAAGCTAAACTGGAAACCACACCTCGAGGATAGAGTGAATAAGGCACTTAAGAGCCTTTGCAATGTACCGCAGAACTATAGGGAAAAAGTGAGGAGTTAAACCACGGATGATCCTATGGGTCTACACTAGCGTCATCCGACCCATGATAACCTACGGTTCTGTGGTGTGGTGGAAAGCAATGTATTTCGCCAATTATCGTAAGATGTTGGGAAAGATTCAGAGACTGTGCCTTCTTAGCGTAAGCGGCGCTCTCAAGTCAACCAGCGCTCGGGCTCTCCTCAATATACTCACCGTGCAGATACAGATCAAGAAGGGGGCATCAATCGCAGCGCTGAGGTTGCATCTCAATCAAAACTGGATTCACGCTGGAGCAAGTGTTCCACACGAATCCATCTTTGAAATCGTGCAATTCACACTCCTGACATTAGCAGGGACGGCGACCTCCTTCTAGAGACTATACTGAAAAGCGAATTTAAATCAATAATTCCATCTAAGGTAGATTGGTCGACGCACTCCGTGCTTAAACCAATAACAAACTCTATTGTTTACACAGACGGCTCCAAAATTGAAAAAAATACCGGAGGAGGTATTTTCTGTGAGCCTCGTATGGAAATCGCCCTACACCTTGAAAACCATGTCACGGTTTTCCAAGCTAAAGTCAAGGCTATTCTTGAAGCGGAAAGGCATCTCCTCAACGCGGATACGGCGAACAAGGAGATTGCCATCTGCTTGGACAGCTAAGCAGCTATAAAGGCCTTGTCAAAACCTATTGTAACCTCAAAGTTAGTACTGGGGTGCAAAACCACCCTAAATTCGCTCTCGCCGTATTACAGGGTACTCGTTGTGTGGGTGTCAGCTCACAGCAATATCAGCGGGAACGAAAGGGCGGATAAGCTCGCTCGTATTGGTGCAACCTCAGAAGAATCTTCCTCTACAATCGGGATTGCACCAAACATTCTTGTTTCTAAAATTTCGGCCTGGGCTGACTGCCAACACAGTCGCCTCTAGCTGGATGATTCCACGGGCAGAACTACCAAGGAACTGTGGGGTAAGCCTAACCCAAATCTGACGAAAAAGATATTGGGACTGAGCAAACCAACTCTGAGAACACTGGTGTCAGTTCTCACTGGGCACTCTTTTCTCAGGGGTCACCTGCACAAGATGAGACTTGTTGATGATCCTATATGTAGGGGATGCGGAGAAGAATCCGAAACGGTGACTCAGTTCTTATGTCACTGTCGGGCACTCTCCTGTAAGCGCTACAGATTCCTTGGCTCACAGCTCCTGGAGGAACTGCATGAGGCAGGCAGGGAGGGTTGGGGGCCAATTCTGAATTTTCTTAGGGCGTCCGGCTGGGACCTATGACCTGTGAACAATGGGCCTTGCTGTGGCCTAAGATCCAGAGTCTTCCCCCCTAAGGACTCAACCTCTTTTCAATCCAATCCAATCCAGATCTGCATTTCGAATCTCAAATTTTATTGTTGAGTCTATTTGAATACATACAATTACTAGATATACCCCTGGGTCCATATAAGATTACCACTTTGGATGCCAAACATTACGCTCGTGCTAACTACATACTCATGATTCAATTGCAAGGAAATAGAGAGGAAGATAATTGAAACAAAAACGATAATTTAAATGTGTTGTAAAATATTAACAAGCTTTACATGGAACCTAAATTAATAGTGTCTAAATAAAATTTCTATACTTAAAGATAACGTAATTAGTGGGGAATTTACAGTTCTTAATACATATTATATATATGTCAAATATATTTCATTTCGTGTTTTTTATTTATTTTCATCTCGTGTTTTTAATTTCGTAGAACTTAATACTATTGAGATACTTGATAAAAACGCACTATACGTTGTATGCTTTCGACTTCAACCCACGAGCTTCGAACTTTGCTAAAAAGCTAAAAATAGATATATAAATTAGATTTAAAATTAAAATTTACATTAACTAAGTAATTTTACCTGATCTATCCAATCATTATCAGCCAACAAATCATTCAATATTGCTGTTGTTCCCTTTTCAGGATCAATTATTTGTTGATCTTGAACTTTTCTCGAACAGATTTGATATAAATTGTACTTTTCGTGTACAATTTTGTGCAAGAGCTTTGCTCGTGATTCACAGGACTGACAGAACATTATGTCCTAAAGTGAAAAATTTTGCATGTGTAAGTAACTCTTCATAACCATCGCGTGATAACTTACACTTTCGGATTTTATAGTTTTATCCATTTCCATTGGTTGCATGGTAGTAGATTTGTAAGGCTGACCATAAAGTAAAAATCTCATCGTTGCTCCGGGATGATTACAGCCAACGCAAAATGTTTGATTCAGACTACTATGCCTTACATCGGCTATAGAATTATAATGCGGCCAAGTTTTTATTGATACAATAACATTCTTGGCTATGTGAGTGATTTGTAATAACTTTCGTGCGCAATTTTCCATTATATCCTCAATAATTTTAATATTAGAGAGAAAATATTCATCTGCAACAAGGAAATACCGAATTAATTATAAAAATATTGGTGTTTTGATTACCTTTTTCTTTTGTTATTTCAGTAAAGAAATTTTGATCTAGAGATTGAGAAATAAGAGTTTGTACATAAACATCGAAATTTTCTCTATATGCAAGGTAATCGATCATAAGTTTTTGAACATACTGTTCAGCTTCACTTCCATACAGCTCGGATTTCTTCAGCTCCACAACAATTTCATTTTGGCTCTGGCTTTGTATAGTTATTGGGGCTCGAACATAAAGTCGTTTGCTCTCATTACTCCAAGCGGCATACTACAAATATGATAAAAAATTATTACAAAATGATTAGCTTAAAGGGGACCACTGGTGTGACTGCCCAAAAATATGTGATTTTCGGGAATTTATTGAAAGAAAAGTATTACATCGAATGTTTTGAAATTTCAACGATATATTTGTGTATAAGTTATGCATACACATGAAAATATTCAATTTTCAGCTAGTTATACACCGTATCCCGACTCTAAAAAAAAAAAGAGTCTCCCACTGCTGCAATGATTGCGGTCTGCAGAGTGCCGGAAATCAAAAAAAAGAAAAAGTCCGTTAAACTAAAAGATATTGCCTGTACAATAACGCAGGAGTATAAACAAAAAATTAAAATCCATTAAAATATCGGAGTTTTCAAGAAAAAGTTCCAAATAACGCTTAAAACTCTGATTGATTTTTGCATGGTAAATTGACAGTTTTTATTCAATCGAAAAATTGGAGGTTCATTGTCATAGTTGTATTTTATTCAAGTAAATTGTTACTCATTACATGTCCCAGTACCAGTACCTATACACTGGAAATAAATTTACCAGTAAAATTTAGTATTTTTTACTGGTACTTAAAATGTTTTGAGTACCAGTACGAAAACTGATACTGATGTGTACCATCGCCAGTACAACACTCCATCTATAGCGTGTAGTGAAAATTAATTGTGGGAGATAAAAGACTTGATGCTTATTATGAGGATTTTTTTCAACATAAAGCAAAATTGGAGTATTTATTATTAGAGTATATGGAAAAAAATAAAGAAGAATATGATATATGAGACAGAATTGAAAAACGGCTATGTAAGTTACATATGATTATGAGAAATGGAAATAATTGACTTAATACAAATTTTTTGTGTACACCATTTATGCGTCTTAATAATTATAATGAACTAGAAAATACTTAAAGGGTGAACATTTATAAAAACCAGTAGTTACAAGTAAGTACCAGTAAAGTACTAGAAAAGTACTGGTACTGGACATTACCAATATCTTTACTAGGATTGGTAAATTATCGAGTAAAAGTAAAAAAAAACTTTACCTTGGACTAAATATTTTTTTAGTATGAATACAAATCTGGTCTACGAAGGAACAAATACGAAATATACTAAAACAAGCCGATCGGATGATTTGTATTCGAGTTACAATTGCAGTAAATTCGAAAATCATCGTTGTGAGAAAAACCCGTTGAAAGATAAAAATACTGATTTCATTGTTATAAATTGATAAATATCATACCTAGAGCTAATCTGCTATTCCAGGCAATGTACGAAAGGTTTGACTGGCATATATACAGGGTGTTTCCTACTAGGAGGTCAATAGAGCAGGAGGTGACAGTATTCACCTAGACGAACCAAAAATTGTAAGGCGAGGGGGGGGGGAGTATCAACCGTTTAGGAGTTACAGGGTGATTAAGAAAAAAGCTAGTTTGTCACAAAACACCCTGTATCTTAAAAAGTACTGGGCGTACTGTCATAGTTAAGAGCTCATTGTATGCAGAACTACATGGCCTTTCCAACAACTGCTCAATCCTATCAAGAATTTGGTTATCTAAACTAAAGACTTCAGATTTTCTTACCTTTTTTTTTAATTTAACCTCTATTATTTTTGCAAATAGGTCGTTAACATAACTTTTTTTTTTATAAAAACTGCAAACTGTAGACTCTCCTCTTTAAGTTGACCTATTACACCCTATGTCTTAACTGTAGCAGTTAAACAGTTATTAACTCATAACCTATTAGGTCAAACCGAAATTAGAGGATATTTTTTAAAATGACGTGCTAAGGGAACAAATTGAGAATAGGTTTGAAAATAGGTATGAGCATAGGCTTAGAGCTAATAACTCTTAAAGGACTTCCAAATAGCACTGTGACCGTACGCTCTGTACTTTTTAAGATATAAGGTTTTTTTGTGAAAAACTAACTTTTTTTCTTAATCACCCTGCAACTCTTAAAAGGTTGATATGCCCCCCCCCCCCTGCCATACAATTTTTATTCCGTCTAGGTGAGTACTATCACCTCCTGCTCTATTGACCTTCTAGTGAGAAACACCTTGTATACATATCTGTATACCTAGAGCTCGAGAGTAGCGTCGTAGCGTCCCTATTTAGGATGCCGACAGAGCTCAAACAATAACTCAGGTACGCCTCTCAGTTTACGCACATTTCTGAACGACGAGAAGTTGCTATTTAGAAAGTTGTAGTTCAAAAACTATTTGAGATGCGTACTTGAAATTTTAGTATGTTATTCTTGAAGGTATCGAAAAATGAAAAAACAAAAAAATCGATTTTTTGAAAGTGTGACACTAGGTGGAGTCCCTTAATTAATAACAATATAATTTTTTTTTTTTTTTAATAAATACCTTCGACATATTTTTGTATAAAACTTTTCCATCCTTTGGAAATGATTCAAACATTTGCAAAATTGATTTCCCATCAACTTGCCATAGTACTGGCCAATCCTTTACAAGGTCTGAGCGAAGTATTACAAAATCGCCTGTCTAAAAAGAAAAAAAAAATTATGTTATATATTTATGTATGTAGAAAGCTACATAAAACACCAAGTGTATACAAAAAATTTTTGTTTATCTGTGTACACATACATACATGAGTGATTTAATTTGTTATTAAAACTAGAGAAAATGTACAATATATCATGCAAAACTAAAAGCAAAGTAATAATCTATTATAAGACTTTGAAAACAATTTAATAACTCCGAAGAATTTATCAGGCCGTGAATGAAAAAGTATTCAACTAAAATAAAAGAATTAATAGCTAAGCGATTCAAAAAACCATAACCGTTACTAAAGATAACCTAAAAACCTGTAATTAGACGTTTCAAAAAGGACAATTAGCAGAAAGCTATCAGAAAATAAACTTAACATAGTTGAGCACGACGAAATAAATCTCTACGGAGCAAGAAAAACAAATCAAAACGGTTGTAAAATCTGCAACAATACTCGTCCAAAGACAGCTACATTGTTGTTAAAACAAAATTGGTTGAGTCAAAATTTTGGAAAATGCAGATTTCGAGTTTCCAGATTTCTTCAAACTTGTTACGGATTATTTAGATTGAACGGAATTATGGAAATTCAGATTTTTAAGTAATTCGGTTCAATTGGATTTTCGAATTTCAAAATCTAGTTTTCTTTGCGTTTGGGTGGCACTTAAAAAGGGATGTTATGGAGCACGTTCATAAAGTAGGCTGCAGCCGGCTATGGTAGCTGTAGATGTGGCTATCGTCGTTCGGAAATGCAATAGCCAGTTTTTTGGCTAAATGACGGTCGTTGGCGTTCGGAAAATCATAGTATCCGGTCTTGTAGTCGACTGCAGCCGGTACCGACTTGAGAGTGCTACCCAGCATAGGCTAATTAACACAAACACATTATGTTTGACATTTGTGTTTGTTATTATTTTTAAATTACAGAAAAGAAAAGAAAAATTATTGTAATAATGGCAAATGTAAGCATTTATATGAATGAGCGTGGGGAGCCATTTATTGATTTAATAGACGAAGCAGGTAATAAATTCTTTTTTGTATATTTACATGAAATGTAACTCATACTCCAATGATGAGATTTCTGAAGCTGGCAATGGCTAAAATCGTTCATAAAGTCAGGAGCAGCTACACGCAGCTATGCCTGGCTTCGAGATAGCTAAGACTAGCTGCGGCTGTAGCTGCAGCCGACTTCATGAACGCGCTCATGGCCGCACGAACCACTGACATCTGTCATCCAAAGTGTACAAGAAAGATGTCAGTGGAAACCTCTGGAAAAAGAGGAACATTGAAAGTTGACGGATGAAAATTCCGGAAAGAAGGAGGGGAGATATTGTTTGTTTTTTTGGTTGCTTTGTTTGGTGAGTTTTCTTGACTCTTGAGAAGGTTTTATTTTTGGAACCCGAGAGGGGTTGTTATTTAGAGAGGTATTGGTCGGCGGAGGCTTTACGTGAGAAAGGAATAAAAACAAGAATAGGGAGATTATTGGTGACTCCCAGTATATTTTAAAATTCTGTTCAAATATTTTCAGATTTAAAAGAATAGTGACATTGACATCCAGTCACACATCAGCTATAAATTTTTACTGACGAATAGTGACATCCAGTCATACATCAATTATCAATTTTACATTTTTACTGGCGAATGATGACATTCAGTCACACATCTCGCACAAATTTCGCACAGTAGCGGCGAAGTCATGCATCATTTATCAATTTTACATTTTTACGATGTCATCCAGACACACATCTTACTTAAATTTTGCGTAGTACCGGGAATGGTGACATTCACTTCTGGTGTTCGACGAGAGCAGATATTAGTGACACGCAGTTACATCATTTTTGGCATTTGATGTTTGTTTACCGGCTTATGGGGTTATCCAATATCAGTTTTTATTTCTACATCTGTTAAATACAGTAGTAATGAACTTTTTGTATTATTGGCTGGGCGAGTAGCCTGCGGTGGACCACAAACACCGCAAAACAAATGCAAGGTGTTGCCTTTCTGATTGTTCTTATTTACTACAATTTTTTTAATATAAATTCATATATATATGTGGAGTATGTTTCATAGTCTATACAGGGTGTTTCCCCTTAGGAGGTCCATAGAGCGGGAGGTGATAGTACTCACCTAGACGAACCAAAATTGTATGGCAGGGGGGGGGGGGGGGGGCAATATCAGCCGTTTAGGAGTTACAGGGCCATTCATAAAAAAAAGCTAGGTTTTCACAAAACACCCTGTATCTTAAAAAGTTATAAAACTATGACATTTTGTAATACTTAAACATGATTACTGCTTTATAACCACTAACTCTCGGCAAAATAATACAGGGTGTTTCCCCTTAGGAGGTCCATAGAGCGGGAGGTGATAGTACTCACCTAGACGAACCAAAAATTGTATGGCAGGGGGGGGGGGGCAATATCAACCGTTTAGGAGTTACAGGGTGATTCATAAAAAAGCTAGGTTTTCACAAAACACCCTGTATCTTAAAAACTACAGGGCGTATTGTCACAGTTAAGTGCTCACTGTATGCAGAACTTCATGGCCTTTCCAACGACAGCTCAACCAGCCCCGTACCCCTCAGAAGTTATGAAGGTCTAAACTAAAAATTTCGGATTTTCTTTCCTTTTTTTTACTTTTACCTCTATTATTTTTGCAAAAAGGTCGTTAACATAACTTTTTTTTTTTATAAAAACTGTAAACTGTGGAGCCTCCTCTTTAATTTGACCTATTATACCCTATGTGCTATCTGTATCCGTTAAAGAGTTATTAGCTCAAAACCTATATTGAAAGCTATTCTCAAACCCAAATTTGTTCCCTTACTGACTCAAAACACGTAATTTTACACAAATATCGGCTAATTTCGGTATGACATGAATAGGTTAAGAGCTAATAACTCTTTAACGGATACAGATAGCACATAGGGTCAAATTAAAGAGGAGGCTCCACAGTTTACAGTTTTTATACAAAAAAAGTTATGTTAACGACCTTTTTGCAAAAATAATAGAGGTCAAAGTAAAAAAAAAGGAAAGAAAATCCGAAATTTTTAGTTTAGACCTTCATAACTTCTGAGGGGAGAGGGGACGGGGCTGTCGTTGGAAAGGCCATGAAGTTCTGCATACAGTGAGCCCTTAACTGTGACCATACGCCCTGTAGTTTTTAAGATACAGGGTGTTTTGTGAAAACCTAGCTTTTTTTTTAATCACCCTGTAACTCCTAAACGGTTGGTATTGCCCCCCCCCCCTGCCATACAATTTTTGGTTCGTCTAGGTGAGTACTATCACCTCCCGTATGGACCTCCTAAGAGGAAACACCCTGTATTATTTTGCCGAGAGTTAGTGGTTATAAAGCAGTAATCATGTTTAAGTATTACAAAATGTCATAGTTTTATAAGTTTTTGAAGGAGGTCTAAATACCGAGCCTAAATTTCATACTTTTATACCTTAATCTTGAAGATTAAATATCGTTTAATAGATTTTGTCAAAGAACATGGTTCTCGTTCCAAATTATATAATAACATACAATGATTTTCACTATTCGAGTTAATTTTTGCTTCGAGTGTCGACTGGACAATTATAATCATACGTAAATATTTTAAATTTAAGAGCTTTTTTGAAAATTTCTTTTGCGGTGAATATGTTTCTCTTATAACACACCACATTGATTTATCGTGAGGTTCATAGAGTATGCTAAGTTATTTGGCCTGAAGAAGTCCTGCGTACCGAATTAAGTTCACCGTTTACTTTACTTGAATGAATGATATTTATAAGGTAATGATAGCATAAGTTTTTCATCTCTCCCTGTAGTCTTCCGCAGCCATACTGGGTTGGATCAACAGTCCCTCTTCATCATTCCTTACCTTTGTTGCCAATCGCATTTCTGTGATCCAGCAGATAACATTTCGTCAGCCATGGCGACATGTAGGTTAAAAAGACAATCCGACTGTCATATATTATTATCACGCGGTATGGCTCTAGAGAAGTTAAAGGAATGCAACGTTTTATGGACCGACATTTCTTCATGGAAGGGAAGAAATATAGCCAGCCAAATGCAACAACGCTCTACTAGAAGATAGCAGTGAAAAGAGAAATTTTGTCGAGTTAATAGATCATCGAAACTCACTTTCTTGACTTAAAAGCATCACAGCCTACGTTCTTCGTTTTGTAGCAAGAACCAGATACAAGGCTCAGGAACCAACGAATAATGTGGCTGTCAACACAGAAGAGCTTATTGAGGCAAAGATCCTCATAATAAAATTAATGCAGAGACAGGAATTCAAAGGGAACATTCGTCACCTAGAACAGCATGGAGAAATAGGAAAAACTAGTTCACTCGCCAGTCTCACTCCCTTTCTTGATTAGAAAAGAGAACTTAAGAGTTGGAGTTGGAGTTGGAGCGAAACATCAGCTACTTCTTCCATACTTTTCAATACTCATACTTTTTTTTAATAATAATAATAGTTTCTCTTTCATATTTGAATTCTTTCCCACTATAATAGCTTTAAGGTTACGTAATTATTCCCATAGTATTTTTCTAATGACTGAATTAGTACCTTTATTACTAAGCAATAATCTCCTTGTATGTACTTTTGTAGTGTTTAGCACTGGTATAAATAATAAAATATATAATTCCTTTTTCTTAGTATTACACTATAGTATTTTATAACAATTAAAAGTAATTTTTTTTCTTTCTTTCTCTTTATTTTGTACGAATAACTTTTTGCGGTATTTACTAATTGGATCTGAAAAAATCTGTATATTATCGCCTTAACTTAAAATTTAAATAAATAAATACCCATTCACTAGGCTCCTGATCAACGAGACTCACAAGGAAAATTGCCATGCAGGTCCACAAGCCCTCTTATCCATTCTAAGATAAAGATTTTGACCTATCAAGGGAAAAACTCGCTCGTTCCGTGGTGCAACGCTGTATACAATGCACAAGAGCAAAACCCAGGCTTCTTTCACAGCTGATGGGTAGCCTTCGTAAATGTTGGCAATGACTTCTGTTTACCGGTATACACGCATTTTAAAATCAGGAGAAAGAATCCCCAGAAGTCTTATACTGCCATCTTTTGCTGCTTCGCGATTAAGGCCACTCACTTAGAAATGGTTACTGATCTTTCTTCAGATGGATATCTAGGAGCTCTCAGGTGATTCATCGGACGTGGAGGGCTACCGAAAAACATATATTGCGATAATGCCACCAACTTTATGGGAGCGAGAAATCAATTCCAAGAACTCAAGGACATGATTACAGCAGAAAAGGTCAAAGAAAGGATAACCACAGCATGCATCTCGAAGGGATTTGATTTTCATTTCATTCCCTCCAGGGCCCCCACTTTGGCGGACTGTCGAAGGCTGCGGTAAAATCCGCAAAGCATCTAATGCAAAGAGCAATAGCATCTCTTACGAGGAAATTGAGACAGTCATCATCAAAATAGAAGCAGTACTCAATTCTAGACCCATAACACCAATTTCATCAGATCCCAACGACCTCACGGCCTTAACACAAGCACATTTCCGTATTGGGGAGCCACTAACCAACTCAATCGATCCTATGACGGAACCACAACGATCTATCTTAATAGCTCGCTGGAAACTTGTTCTTCATATCAAAAACGAGTTCTGGCGACGTTGGTCCAATACCTTAGTCAGCTACAACACCGATACAAGTGGCAACAACGCTGTCAAAATGTCAAACCGGGAGACATAGTCGTAATCAAAGAAGACAGCATCCCCCCGTTAAAGTGCCACCTAGAACGAATAGTAAATATCATCAAGGGAAATGACGGCTTGGTCCGGGTGGTGAGCTCTCCACGTCGACGCGTTCTCGGAAAGTTCCCAAATATATAGTTAAAAACCAAAGTTTTGTATGGCAACATCAAGAAGAAGTTGCCCGATTTAGACCACTTTTGTAATTGTATTTACTATTGCTATGAAAACACCAAGTACCAAATTTTAGTTCTCCACGTCGACGCGTTCCCATGCGGTGCTAAAATATATTGTTAAAAACTAAGTTTTTGTATGGTAAACCTATGAAGCAGTTACCCGGTTGTCCCATTTTGAACTTAATTTTACATTTTTTGTTAAAAACCCCGTGTACAAAATTTAAGCTCTCCACATTGACGCGTTCTCAGACAGTTTTCAAATATATAGTGAAAAACAAAATTTTTGTATGGCAACACCAAAAAGGAGTCGCCCGATTTAGCCCATTTTTGAACTTGTATTTGCAATTTTCATGAAAACTCTGTCTACAAAATTTCAGCTCTCCGCGTCGTCGCGTTCTCAGACAGTTTCCAAATATGTATATAGTGAAAAGCAAAAATTTTGTATGGCAACACCAAGAAGAGGTTACCCGATTTAGCCGATTTTTTAAATTTTATTTACTATTGCTATGAAAATACCACGTACAAAATTTCAGCTCTCTACGTGTACTCGTTGACAGGCACTAAAAAACAAAATATTTGTATGGCAACCCTACGAAAGAGTTGCCCGATTTAAACCATTTTTAACTTGTACTTGTTTATGAAACGCCGTGTACAAAATTTCAGCTTACCAGTTCGAAGAGTTCTCAGACAGTTTTCTAGACCTCGACAGCAGCGCCATCTATCGAGCCCAAGACTATCCTATCTTTCAAGCTGAAACCAACCAAATACATTCACAAAATTTCATTGAAACCGGTTGGGCGGCTTCGAAGGTTTGCCGGATTTTTATATATTAAGAAGATATCTACCAGGAATATACAGTGTATAAATATAAATATACATAATTAACAGAATGACAGATGAAAACAAGCCGGAGTTAACATGGACCAGTGGTGAAACAATGCGCTTGATCACCGAAATCGAACAACATCCACTTTGTCACTTGTACAAAATGCACTATACACATAAAAACAACCGCGTACCTTTCTCTAGAAGTCATTTTTGGACAATGATCTTCACATTAGTTTATGTTGTCTTTGCCAGATAAAAGCAGTGTTTTACCAGATGAAAACTAGCAGGTCGCGTAATCAATTAAGACAGACGCATGCCAGCTAACTGACCTAAAACTATCTGAAAACTCTGTGCCAAATGAAATCTGCCCGAATATCTGCTCCGTGTGTAATCAGTAGGACAGATATCTGCCCACAAAAATTGGCAGATATCTGGCATTTTGCCAGATCGTTTAAACACCTTAAGTTTGTAATATTTTGTAAATTAATCACAATTAATCACACAAACATTCTTTCAAAAATAGTTGGTATTAGAAATGTAAACAACGTATCATATTCATTTCAATTAACGTAGCTTTCAACAAATGAGGACTATATAAGTCATTTTAAGGTTGAATTATTCTCATTCAACGGCGGGGAGGACGTTGAAAAACTTCAAAATCATTTCATGAAAATACAAATATGCTTACAAGGTTTCAGTAAAAAATTCATGCCACCTTGAATTTACGCATCTAAGTTGATATCTAATATCACTGCAAATCCTTTTCCATACGAATCAGCAAGTGACGAGCATTCCATATCAAATAAGCAACAGGTATGACATGACCATCACCGCATTTTCAAAATTTCGCAAAAATGCTGTCCTGTTCTTCTTTATGCTAGGACAGTGAAATATGGTTCATTTGAAAGATAGAATTTCAAGTTATCTAAGAAAAATAGAATCTTAAAAATATACGCGAAAAAGGACAACAAGGATAAGGATTTTATCCTTGAATATCCTGGATGGCATACTTTTGATTTTGTTAATTTTTTTATATTTTATACCTTATATTATCCACTAAAACATATTAAAATTTCAATTTGGGATCTCAACGGGATCAAGAAGTAAAAAATCAAGGAAGTTTCACCAATCTTTACATTTGCTTTTCCGCACCCCGGGTAGAGTTCAAAGCGCGTTTTGTTTTACGTGGTATCGGCAATAGGCCTAATCCACGGTGTCTCTTCGTTGCATTGTATTAATAATGTATTCTAAAGTATGATATCATGGCCTGTGTTTTTCGGATTGTCCCGGTTGAATTTCGTCGATTTCTTACTCGACACAACTCTCACTTATAAAGTCGTCAACTTCGAATCCCTCGTTGACTTCTGTATATTTCTCTTTGATCATTCTAATATTATTAATATTTTGTATTTTGAAAAATTAATTATAATACATGCATAACTATTCATAAAGCATTTTACTCTAAATTAATTTCGCGCTAAAATGGAATTAAACGTACCTATTTCAATTAATTTATGAGTATCTATCTAACCCCTTAAATTAACAATTAAATTTTAATATTTTTTTCTTTATATAAACTGGAATTCTGGAGAAGAATGAGAAAAATTCTTTACTTTAACACGTCCTTTCGTGATAGGTACAACACAGTGCACTTTCTGCGTTGTTGGAATTGGTTGAATCCTTTCGTATTCATAATTTAATAGTGCTTCTTCCTTTTTATATTCTTCGGCGGCCACAAAGTTAAAATTAATATTGGCTATATTTTCCTTAGCCAATTTGAAAAGTTGCAGTGGTGTAGTTATTTGATCCTTGTGTGAACATTGTAAGCTTGCCCTTGCTGCAAGTCGCTTTACTGTTCCCCCAGGACCATCGCAGATATTTTTACCAGTTTTGCAGTACCAAGAAGTTCCATTCGGCTGCTATTTGAAATTCCTCCTCATGCTTACTCAAATTAAAAAAGTTTTTGCGGTTTTTATACTGAGCGGAACAGTCGGAAAAATAATAAATTTTCTGAAGCAAATTTTTGTGTTAAAAACCTAATTAAATAACGCTGAAAAAGATGAACTGCTATGGTGTTGTGATGCAATCAGTCACTCATAATTACTAAGTTAGTATTTTGAATATTGCTATTATCTTGTGTACGAAAGTAAATTCCGAAAGGATGAATTGTAGCTTGGCGTTTACTCCAATAGAATAAGAAAAGATGAGTTTTTACCAATGTAATATGATATTATAATGCCTCAATGGCGTCAGTATCAATACTTCTATTAAGCCGATTCGAACAACATGTACGATTAAAATCATCACTCTCTAAGCGTTTTTGTTTTTTTATTTGATAAATTGACGTATTGGGGAATTTTTCCACTATTCCTTTTACGCTCCAACTCTCGGGGAGCAATGTCACCTTATATCTTTGTCACTTGTTTGATTATATTTTGCTTTCAGTTTATGAACTATCTTGTTCTCTTCCAAAGACGGCCGCTTTATTTCATCCTTTAGTCCGAAGATTCTTTCGGAAATGATCTTTTTAGTTTCAACAAGCTTTTTCAGCACATAACTTTCTCTGGGAAACCTCCTTCTATCAGATGGTTCTTCCTCCAAATACCGAAGGCAGTCATTGACTGATTGTAACGCTGCCTGCTCGTCAGTAAATTTTTGTGTTACAACTTCACTAAGTGCTTTATTTGCTTTATTTGTAATACGAAAATGTGTAGATTTAATTAGTTGATGATAGGGACATTACAAAAGGAAAGCATTTTTGAGTTTAGGGTAGCGACTTAGCCAAGAGTAGTAAGTACTTAGAAAATTGACAAAGAGTACACGTATATATGAAAGTGCACGTCTAGTTGAATATCCCTAAAGGCGATTTATGTTTTTTTTAAAAGTGTGTTATAAATGCCGTAAAATTTAAGACCATTTATCATCATCATTTATTATAAGCAGAAAATTTCTGGAAAGTTATAAATTTCTATAGAAACTTTCATGAAATTTTCAAGAACCTAAGAATTTATTTATTTAAAAACATTGATTACAGTATCTTAAATTCTAAGCCTAATGTAACCAATGTACCTTTGCTCACGGCTACTAGGCCATCTGGGCAAGTTCAGTAGTTCCTAGTACACAATCATTTTCGTTCGGATTCATCAATAGTAGTGTGATTTTAATGACTAGTGCATACCTACCTCATCTACTTATGTCTAGCTATTTATTGTAGTGATTCCTTATTTCTAACAATTCATTCCTTAGTTTAGTTTTTTCACATATGGCAATTCATTTTACTATGGTTAGGTTAAGCTAAAACTTCTTATGTCTGCAAGAAAAAATTATTGAATATCTAGTTTATTTAACAACTTCACAATTAAGTTTTAGAATACAGCAATTCAGGCATTACAATTGTTATTGTTTATCTAATCCTAGGCTTTAGCTAGATTTTTTAGCATGTTAGTAGACTAAAATGCCTGATTATTGCCTAAAACCACTCTATCTCACCTGCATTCCATAATTCTTAATTTGTATTTATTGTTCGTCTATCAGTTAAAGTCTTGTTTCTGCGTTGTTGTCGTCAGGTATGTTCTCAGTGCAAGGAGTAGTGTATCAATATCCTCTTCCTATACGTAAGGAGTTCAGTTGGAGTTCTCCGTATTCCTTGTTCGTGTAGCAGTCTCTGTAGTTCCTCACACCATGTAAAAATGTGCTCTGCCGTGAAAGGTGAATTGGTGCAAAAGCGACAAGAGGGGCACGGCTGCCTTGTGAAAAGTTGTTTCTTCACAGCAAGGAAGTGTCCAAGCCGAAGTCTTGCCATGCCTATCATTTTTTTCCGTGGCATTTCCGGCATGTCCAGCTTGGTCGAGTCCCTGTGATGACTGGCTAGGAAAGTATTTGACTGCTGCCATGCAACTAGTTTCAAGGCTTGTATGCTGTTTCTGCTTTGGCGTCTGATTGCCTTATATGATGGTGGTATAATCACGTTAGCATTTTCTTGGCGAGTTGGTCTGCTTTTTCATTCCCCTGGATTCCTACGTGCGCAGGGCACCAAGCGAGTGTGATGTTTCGTTTAGCGAGAGTGTCTCTTACGTTAACTGCCAGCGGGTTTGTGTTTTTGGGGGTCCCTATGGCCTTGTTGGCCGAAAGACTGTCCGAGAAGATGACAGATGAGCCCACCTGTTTGGATGCCCAGCTGGCAGCCTTCCAGACAGCCGTGAGCTCTGCCGTGAACACATCGGCCCACGCTGGCAGTTTTTTGCCTATTTTTATGTTATTAGGAGAGTGGATCGAGATTATGCCAATCCCTACAGCGTCATCTGTTTTTGAAGCGTCCGTGTAAATAGTTCTGTCCGCGTTTAGTCCCATTCTTGTTTCTGTATGTAGTTGTATTTTGTTCTCGTTATTTAGATGTTCGTATTCCTTCTCTTTTGTAATGATGCATTTAATCGGAACTTTCCAGGGCGGAACGCTTTCCACCGGGTTAACTTCGTCTGGATAAAAGGGGATTTGCCTGAGGCCTAAGGGTATACTGTCAATTGCTCGATACAGTCCAGAACGGGTTCGTCTGGTGTCCGTGCAATCCGTATGAAGGATATCCAGAGCTAGTGGATGAAGTGGAGATTTTTTGTAATGCACCGTTTTGAAGAGAAGGTTTCCAGCAAGTTCCTGTCTTCTTTGAGAGATAGTGGGAAAACCTGCCTCGACTAGGAGGCTGGCGATAGGCGTGGTGAGGAGAGCACCAAGAGAGATCCTTGCTGTGGCATTGAGTGCAGTTTGTATCTTGCTTTCGCTTTTTTTGTTCAGATAGCCATACACTGTGAGACAGTAGTCTATCCTACCCATGACCAGCTGTTTGGCTAGCCTTGTAGCAGTGTCAAGAGGCGGCCCAGAGTTTCCCCTGCATATAACCTTTAGGAGGTTATTCCTACACCTTATTGACTCCGCCACAATGGCAGCCTGTTTATTCCAATTAAGATTGTGTGAGAGGATCAATCCAAGAACCTTGAGCAGTGGTACAGACACCATGTCACTGCTGAAATTCGCTTGTCTGCAATTCCTCCTTCTGCAAACGTGCAGCGCTTCTAGCTTTTCTACAGAAATTTTAGCTCCATTTGTGTCGGCCCAGGTCGAAATGGCTCGAGTGGCCTTGTTGAGCACGTGATTTGCAAATGAAGACTCGCCAGAGGCATAGCAAAGGATGTTATCTGCATATATATGGTAATGAAGGCCGTCTATCTGTTATAATATCTCCGCGAGGGAGTGTATATATATGTTGAAAAGGTGGACCGAGAGTGGGGAGCCTTGAGGGAGGCCATTCTGAAGTTGGTATGTACTTGAAAAATGTCCTGGCACTCTCATTTTGATTCTCCTATTGGAGAGGAATTAGTCCACCACTTTAACGAATTGTTGCCCCATGTTCCATTTTTCCATTTGCAGAAGAATGGAACGCTTTGGTACTCTGTCAAAAGGTTTTTCCAGATCTATCGAAAGGACAACAGAGTGCTGGCGTCTGGCGAGTGCGCATGCCAGGTTGTGCTCCAGTTCCTGCAGGAGAGACTGGGTTCCCCTGCCTGGTCTGTAGCTACTAACCGTTGGCAGCAGCCTTTGCTCCAGAAACCAAGATAATCTGTTGGCCATCACTTTTTCCAGAATCTTCGATGTTGTGCTCAACAGTGATATGGGTCGCACTTCAGCTGGGGTTGGTGCCCTGTTTTGTACCTTTGGTATCGGTCTGATTTCAGCCAGTTTCCATTCACGTGGAAACTTTCCTAGACTAAGGATTAGGTTATATAGTCCGACCGCTCTGTTTTGCCAAATTCTTGGGGCCTTCTTGAGCATGCCAAAGGTCACATTATCCAGCCCGGGGGTTGTACCACTAAAGGAATTTAAGGTGTTGGTAAATTCAATGTGGGGAAAAAGGTTGCTGAAGTGAGCTGTGGTGGTGAGCTGACATAGTTCTGGGATCGACCCTATCGCGCAATGCTTTGATCCTTTGATAGGCCGCAGATTGATTGTTATCACTAGCGTACTGTGTCATGTGTCTGGCCAGGTGTTCAGCTATGAGTTCTGGGTCTTGAACCATTGTTTCACCTATTCTAAGGCCTGTGATGCCTGCCTTAGCGGTTTTTCCACAAATGGCTCTGACTTTTCGCCAGTTCTCACTCATTGGTGTGTCTGCATTTATGCTAGCAGCAAATTCTTGCCAAGACTTTCTTTTTGCTATTTTTATCTCTCTCTTCATGTGAGCATTTGCTCTTCGGTAATTGACTGCGTTGATGCTGTTTGGAAATCGTTTGAATTTCTTCCAGGCCGAGTCTTTACGTTCCACGAATTGCAGAACGTGCGACGTTAGCCATGGGGGCTGGTCTTTTTTGGCTTTACTGCTTATTGGGATGCTGTTATTGGACGCGAAGCGTATGGCCCTTGCAAGGAGAGCTGCTTCTTTGTCTACAATTTGGCTTGTAGGGTGAAGCTGGAGATATTCCTCCACCTTTTCCTGAAATTTTCCCCAGTCGGCGCGACGTTCTATATATCTGGGAACGTGTGTCCTTCCTGGGAGAATTCTATTTAGCCTGATTATTATTGGTAGGTGATCACTACCCTTGGGATTTGAAGTTACGCATCAGTCAATTAGTGGGGCTAGAGATGGAGGAGCGATAGATAGATCTATGTGCGTGAGGGTGTTTCTTGTATTAAGAATAGTGGGGGAGCCATCATTTAGGAGCACGAGTTCAGAGCCGTCCAGCCAGTCTGCAATCTTATTTCCCCGTGGGTCACTCCGTGGCGACCCCCATAAAGGATGATGCGCACTGAAGTCGCCCAAGGGGAAGGTTTGATCGCCGGTTTGCTCCACTAGAGAGTTTAGAACTATGCTGTCGACTCTGTCCTCCGCTCCAACGTAAATAGACACGACATTGAAATCAGGCTTGATATGTACTTTCACCGCTACTGCTGCGATGGAAGTACTTATTGGAATTTGTGTGGAGGCTATGTCCTTCCTGACCAGCACAGCAACTCCGCCCTTTCGGTTGGAGTGTATGTTGGCCGAATATGTCGTGTAGTTATTTATAGAGATGGGTGGTGCAGTTGAAGAGATGTGTGTCTCTTGTATGGCTAGATTGGCTGGAGAGTGCTTAGACAAGAGCAGCTGAAGGCTGCTCAGATTATTGAAGAAGCCGCAGATGTTCCACTGGAGTATAAGAAAATCTCTGCAGTGGTTCCGCGAACTTGTGCACATATTTTTGGATTTTGGATTCCGTTATTGGCGCTGGAAAGTGATTGATTTAATGGACATCTATGAGTTTATTGTATTGTCCGTCATGTTTTCGTCATCCGACACTGGTAGAAAAGGGTCGAATAGTCTTTTAGGTATTCTGTGTGGTGTTATGTCTTGTTGTGTATGTATAATCTTCTGTGCGACTAACTCCTTGAAAGATCTTGGAGTTAACGACAGGAGCGCATTTGCATCGTCGAGGCTTGCTGCCCCAAAGGTGTAATTGCTTCCCGTGAGGATTTGGAAATTTTCAACTGCCGGGCCTATTTCGACCGCGACATTCTCTGTTTTTAGTTGTGTCTGTTTTTTAATGAGTGTTTGTTCTGGTGTGTCTGCTTTTTCTATTGTTGCTGTTTTTTTTTTTTTTTTTTTTGAGTACTTGGTTCTGTTCTGTGTATAGTTGCCTGTGTTGTGATTCGTTCTGTTTCTGTTGTTTTCATTATTGGCTTCATTATATTAGTTGGAGTGTTTTTTTTCCTGTGATTTGTTTTGTGTTAGATTTGTAATTTCGCTGTCAGAAGTATTTTTTGTGAGGTTATTTGTAGGTCTAACGCTTGTGTATGAGTTGGTAAGGCGGGTTTCGAGACTAGTTTTAGTGTTTGTGTCCTTGTTTTTGAGCATTTCTGCATAGGAGAAGCCGGGTATGGTTTTGCTCTGGCTCTCCTGTACTGGAGCGAGATTACCATACATGGCGTACCATTTTTTCTCGCCTCATAGCGGGTAATATGCTGATCAATCTGTATCTTAACGATTTCTTTTTCCCTCTGGAAACTTGGGCATATTTTGTCGAGTGTGGAGTGATCGCTAGCCTTGTTACATCCGACACAGAAAATCGTATCACAAACGTGAGTGGCTTCCTCCTTTGCTTTCGCCTTACCACAAGTATCGCATTTTGGAGTTTTTTTTTATTCATGATGCCTGAACTCCAGGCATTTCCTGCATCTTAGTGGTGCAGGATACCACCTTCGAACAGGCAGATGCTCAAAGCAGCAGACTATGGAGGTGGGAGGAGCGAAGCGATCAAACGTTAGCTTGAGAGCTCCAGTTGGTACTCTATCGTTCTGCGAGCTCCCAGGGCGCGTCATTTTCTTGACCTCAGTGATCGTTTTGTTCTTTTCCTTTAGCCCTTCCAGAATCTCTGCTTCCGAGAGATTCTTGAGGTTGGGCGCATAGGCAGTTCCACTGGAGGAGTTTAATCTTCCGTGGTACTCTACTTTGACATCATGCTCAAGTATTTTTTTAAGATTTCTCGTCATTTTTTCTGCGTCTGCTTTGGATGGGAGGAACACTAAGTAGTTACCATCCCTTAAAGCTTTACAGGATCTTGCTGTTGGGACTGCATGCTCTATGCATTTACAGACCACGAAGGGGTTTAACTCTGTAATTTTTTTCCTAAGATCGGTCAGAGATACGGTGACGTATTTCGGATCCGGTCCCGAGAAGGCGTCCTGAATGGACGGTAAATCAGACAACCGTGTGCCTCTTTTGTTGTTACTTTTTTTTGCTATCTTCCTCCGCATGGGCTCCATGTCAAGGAGGGAGTAGCGATTTTGCGGCCCGTCGGCCGGATTCATAATTTCTGCGCCCTCCTGGGGCGTATTATTTGTTTGTCCTCAGTCTCAAAAGTTTTTTATGTCAGTTTGTGAGAAGTGCGTACTTAAGTTTATCTTAAATTCCTATCCAACGATTTTTTCTAGCTTTCTAAATATTTAAGTGTATTCTACTTTAGTGTGTTAGTACTTTAAGAACTAATTTTCATTTTTCGAAGTGTTGTTTGCAATCCTCCTTCTTTGTTTTTGTTGATCGTGCTTGATCACCTTCTTCTGTGTTTTTATGTGCTGCCACCTATCTTTGATAGTTTGATAGTTTATTGGTTGTTATACTGCGTCCTGGGTAAGATGCTTATGCCACCTATTCGAGAAAGTTGGCGTGAATTGTATTCTTCGGAGCTGCTCTTTTTTCGGGATCCTCTCATTAATTTCGGGAACTCGTTGACAGCATGCTTTCACACCAGGCACAGGCAACGTGGTATTATTTTGTTATATGTTAGTGATTAATGTTGTTTGCTAATCTATAACTCACTGGTTGCGACTTTAATATTGTGCACCACGCGCTGATAGATAGTTTCTATATTACTGTGTGTATCTCAGCTTTGATATTACTCTTATTTACTTTTCACAAGCGCTTCGCACTTAAACACGTCTGTTTCAATCGGTTGATCTGGACAGATGACCTAAGAATTTATAGTGTGCAAATGTAAAGATTGGTGAAACTTCCTTGATTTTTTACTCCTTGATCCCGTTGAAATCCCAAATTGAAATTTTAATATGTTTTAGTGGATAATTAATATAAGGTATAAAATATAAAAAAATGAATAAAATCAAAAGTACGCCATCCAGGATATTCAAGGATAAAATCCTTATCCTTGTTGTCCCTTTTCGCGTATATTTTTATGATTCTATTTTTCATAGATAGCTTGAAATCCTATCTTTCAAATGAATCATATTTCACTGTCCTAGCGTAAATAGAAAAATATATATGAATTTTTAAAGAAGAACAGGACAGCATTTTTGCGAAATTTTGAAGATGCCATAACTCGCGAAATACGCATTGTAGAAAGAAAATTTTTAAAACGTATTTTTGTTTTCACAAACCCTGCAACCATGTAAAATTTCAAAAAAATTGGTGATAGTTATGTCACACTTTTCGTGATTTTTGGTCGATTTGCTATGGAATGACCCTAAACAGAAATTCTTATCTCATGACACTTTATCTTTTTTGCCCGATCACTATGGTCTGTAGAAAAAGCTTTTGCTGGCATTACTTTGCTATCTAACACAGCCGAAGTAATTTACCTTCTCCTCGCCTAAAGTAATTGTTTTTACAGGCGCGTGAGAAAAATTAACACCGTGTCTTGTGGTTTTTATAACACATATGAACATACGCTTTAGTAAGGGCTTTCTTTTCATATGTTTCTACGTTGAGCAGCGGTGCATAGAACCCTTTTTGCTCTCTTATAATAGGCCTAGGTTCAAGTACCTAGACCTGTCGCTTTTATCACTCCAGATATCTTCTCCGTTGAGTAGCGGCACAGAAGGCCTAAGTTTAAGTACCTAGACCAGTTAACTGAAGGTAGAATAAAGGCATTTTATCCAACAATTTTAATAAAAATATTAAAGAGGGTGAGTTTTTTAAAACGTATTTCAAATTAATTAATTGGTTTCTGTTTCAGACAGAAAACATAGAAGCCAAATTTTTGATACATGAAAGCTTAACAAAATTTACTCGCGAAGTGTCTGGTAACTTTTCTTGAGTTATCCCCTTTTCCCCATAAAAGCTTTTACTTCGTTTTTACGCAAATATTTTTGCTGCAAAGTTACCAGACAGACCTATTGATACATTTCCCCTCTTTCACAAAGTTAAACATTTTTACACATGCTCAAGAAGATGTGCAACTTCGATATGCAATCTAGCTGACTGTCAAAAGTATTAAATTTGCTGTTAAGCCGCTTATTTTGAGATATCCAGTTAAAAGTGATCATCTAAAAAGCTGCGATTTTAATACAACTATTAAAGGTGAGAACGCTGTTTTACTTTAACAAACTATTCTTCCATTTTTTTACAAAATTGTTACGGTTCTTGTTTTAGACAGAAAATGTAGCTGTCAAATTTTTGACACATGACAAGCTCAACAAAATTGTTATGGTCGTAGCGTATTGCATATAGCAATATGCTCATGAAATACTGCAGCGTGTAAGCCGGCTGCTGTCAAACAGAATATTTGAACGCAGCCCGACCGAGAGAAGTGCGTTTCCTCGAGCGGTGTGACATGCTGGGGAGAAAGAAAAGGAAGAAGAAGAAAACTAATTTGTCTTGTCACATTGCTATACCGTGCGAGCATCAAGTTGCTTATAGATTAAAAAGGTTTCCGTAGTCATCAGATAATAGATTAATCCTAGAGACAATTTTCATCAACCCCGTACCAGGAGAAAATCCGTACATGCCTGGGAGTAAAAACCAACGAGGCTCCTTTTCTCCCTGGTGAAGCTTTTACGTATCTGTAGACCTCAGTCTTTCTTGAATTCATCAACTCAAATAGCAAGTTGCTTATAGATTAAAAATGTTTCCGTAGCCATCAGATAATAGATTAATCCTGTAAGTAAATTTATGATAATTTTTAGTTTTCACACTGACAAATTTTCAATTAGAGAGACTATTTTCATCAACCCCGCACCAGGAGAAAATCCGTATATGCCTGGGAGTGAAAACCAACGAGGCTCCATTTCTCCCTGGTGAGGCTTATTACGTACAGTTGAACATCCAGTTGTTCTCAACTTGATTAACTCAAATAACAAAGTGAGAGTAGTGGCCGGTAATTTCATACCACGAACAACATACTTATGTTCCGTCGACTTACGCGAACTTTACATTATAACAACAATTACATCATATAAGACAACTTAATGATGGAAAAGAATGTTATCAGCGAGTGCGTGTCATATCAAAGAATATGGAACGTCCAGATGTACGACCTTAAGTGAGAAATTTCGCAGAGGCCAACAAGGAAAAATTAGAATAAAAATTTTTTTATATCTACGCACCAATTATTAATAACAGAAATTGAAATTGACACCCAGTAGCAAGTAAGCAGACACTGCTGATCGTCACGGCGGCGCCTCGGCGATGAATCCACAGCATTAACTACATGTAAGTGTTTTTTTTTTCTTTTTTGCAAATTTATGTAAATACATAATGTAGACTTCTAAACACTTAAAAGAAGAACTTTGTTGTTTGACACATAAGTGCAGTAAAGGTGAAATTTATTTAAATGCACAATGTAGATTTATAAACACTTTAAGAATTTTTTCTCGGTTGACACATAAATGCTTTGATTGCCTAATTAGTTAAATACATAGGACTCCACGTAATAGAAGTAATGGACAGAAGAATCGTATTTTTTTTATCAACGAATCGACCCCACTGACATATATATATATGTCAGTGATCGACCCCATTGGATTTGATAATTCCAGTGAACTTTGGTTAATAGAAATATTTATGTCGATGCTTAGATACTGTTGCGAGCCTTTTTGGTGCGTTATTTTTGATTGATTGATTGATTTATGAAGTTTGGGCCCCTTCTTCAGGTCCCCCGAACTAAGGCCAAGACAAGGCCCATTGTTCACCCTCCAGACCCATGCGCGATTGCTTATAGGTCCCAGCCGGACGCTCTTATAAATTTCAGTATTGGCTCCCAGCCCTCCTTGCCGGCATCATGCAGCTCTTCCAGGAGGTGTGAACCAAGAATTCTGTAGCGTATTCCTGAGAGTGCCGGGCAGTGACATAGAAAATGGGTCACTGTTTCGGACTCATCTCCGCAACCCCTGCATATAGGATCATCAACAAGTCTCATCCTGTGAAGGTGGCCCCTGAGAGAGGAATGCCCAGTGAGAATGGACATCAGAGTTCTTAGGGTTGGCTGAGTTTTAGGAGCTTATTCGTATGATTTAAATTTGGTGTACCCCACAGTTCCTTTGTTGTCCTACCCGTGGGATCTTCTAACCAAAGGCGACTGTGTTGGCGGTCAGCCCAGCTTGATATGATTGAGACAAGGTGTTTTGGTGCAATCCCGACTGTAGAGGCAGGTTCCTCTGAGGCTGCTCCAAGACGAGCAAGTTCGTCTGCCCTTTCATTCCCGCTGATGTTGCTGTGCCCCGGCACCCACTGCACTATCACCCTATTATTCCGAGAGAGGGAATTCAGGGTGGTTTTGCACTCCATTAATAATTTGGATGTTATAAATGGTTTAGACAAAGCTTTGATAGGTGCTTGGCTGTCCGAGCAGATGGCTATCTCCTTATTCTCAGTGTCTGAGTTAAGGAGTTGTCTTCCCGCTTCAAGGATAGCCTTGACTTCTGCCTGGAAAACCGTGGAGTGGTTTTCAAGGTGAATGGAGAGATCAATTTCAGGCTCCTCACAGAAGACTCCCGCTCCGGTGCCTTCATTGGACTTAGAACCGTCCGTATATATTATAATTGGGTTTGTCAATGGTTGGAACACGGAATGTGATTCCCATTCTGCCCTGGATGGAATTCTATATTCAAAATTGCTTTCCAGCATGGTTTCGAGGAGGTAGTCGCTATCTCTGTCAATGCCAGGTACGATAGACTGCACGAACTCATAAATGGATTCATGTGGAATCCTTGTTCCCCCATGAAGCCAACCGAGGTTAAGATGCAGCCCTAGCGCTGTAGTTGACGCCCTCTGTTTGATATGTATTTGCACCGGGTGTATATTGAGGATAGCCTCCAGAGCCCGGGTGCTAGTTGACTTAAAAGCGCCGCTTGTGCTGAGAAGGCACAGTCTTTGGATCTTCTCCAGCATCTTGCGATGGTTGGCGAGGTCCATTGCTTTCCACCATACCGCAGAACCGTAGGTTAACATGGGTCGGATGACACTAGTGTATATCCATAGAATCATCCGCGGTTTGAGTCCCCACTTCTTCCCTACTGCTCTACGGCACATTGCGAACACTCTGAGAGCTTTGTTCGCTCTATCTTCGAGGTGTGGTTTCCAGTTTAACTTTTTGTCTAGAATAATACCTAGGTATTTCACCCTGTCCTTTAATTCCAAGCGTGTGGAGCCAATCAGGGGTAGGTTTAAACTGGGGATATTCCTTTTCTGATCGCGCCTTGTACCAGTCCACAGAGTACAGGTTCATAGCTCCCGGTGACTAAAATTGTCAAGTCGTCCGCGTAACATACTGCTTTGTACCCCGTCCGGGTGAGTGTTAGCAGGAGATCGTCCATGATAAGTACCCACAGCAAAGGTGATAGGATACCGCCTTGAGGGGTACCCCTGTGAACTTTTTTAACTCTGCTTGCCCCGCCAAGATCAGCAAAGACTGTTCTATTATGCAACATGTGTGTAATCCAATTTTTTAGAGATTGGTTGACTCCATGTTTTGTTAGTATTTCCGTGAACCTATGTAGAAGAACATTATTGAAGGCGCCTTCTACATCGATGAAAACGTAGATTGTTTAAAGAGAAAGCCTTTTTCAATAGAGTGAATCACCGTCTCGACGGACTTTCCCTTTAAGTACGCATGTTGGTGCTGTGATAGTCTGCTTCTGGGGATGGAGCGTCTCAGCTCCCACTCACAGATGCGTTCGAAGGTTTTAAGTAAGAAAGAAGTCAAGCTTATAAGCCTATACGCTTTTGCAGTTGAGTAGTCTACCCGACCTGCCTTCGGTATAAACACAACGCGGACTTCTTGCCACAACTTCGGTGTATAGCCCATTTTGATGCATGCCCTAAAGAGAGTGGTTAGGTTGCTAATCAGAGGGTCACCTGAGTGCTGAAGGAGGGCTGGGAAGATGCCGTTATTGCCTGGGGATTTGAACGGTTTGAAGGAGTCAACTGCCCATTTGACCGATTCGTGATGAAGGCAACTTCTCCGTCCCCGAAATTGAGGGTTTCGGTACGCGGAGCTAAGAGGCTCTCGTCTGGACTATCTGGGAAGTGTTCGTCTAACAAGATTTCCAACGATTCTCCAAAGGAGGAGGCCCGAGTTCCGTCGCTGTCCGTGAGGAGTTCGGTTTGAATTGGTATCTTGGATAGGAATTTCTTAAGTCTTGACGTCTCATTTACCCTGGTGTGTTATTTAAAACACAATATTAAATTTTTAATAAGCAAGTTCTTTATTTCACTCTAATCTTATACAATTCACAAACTTTCAATTAATCAACTCAACTTTAATTATCGCTAATACTGTACTTTCAATTATCGCAATCTAATTACAACACTTTCGCACGTTTATTACTTTCGCTTGTTAACACTGCAACGTCTAAGACAAGACTCTTTTCTTGGCGGTGACAACTGTTATATTTATACCCTAGAAACTCTCCAGATTAGTCTGGAGTGTTCTATTCGAGAATCCTCTTAACTATTCTATTCAATCTATTCTTGAACCTTCCCAAAGATTCTATCATCGATTCTCCGAACCTGAAGTTGTTTACTCTCCATTGGCAGTAGATGTCACCAGTTTGCTCTTTCTATTGCACGTAACACTGCCCCCTTCTTAAATTTGTTCGTCCCGAACAACAGGTGGTCCACGGTCTTGATGCTCGTAGTACTGACACAAGTGGTCCAAATGAACAATTTTACGCTTGCCTCTTGTGCCACGCTGAATCCTGTATACCACGTCATTAATTCTAGTTACTACTGATACGGTCCCTCCCATTGTTGTTGCAGTTTTGGAGAACGTCCCTTATGTCGTTTCGGATTGTACAGCCAAACAAGATCACCTTCGTTAAATCCTGCCGAATTAGCACGTAAGTCATAGCGGGTCTTCATCCGATCAGTATTTGCTGCTAATTTCATTCTCGTGGCCTCGTGCACATCAGCTAATTGTTGTTTGAGCTCCGATACGTAGTCTTCTGGTAACTTTTCTTCACCTCTGGGGGTACCAAATTTGAGGTCGCTAGGAAAACGCATCTCCCTTCCGAATATGACCTTAGCTGGGGTTTGTCCGGTAGTGTTATGAATGGCTGATATATAAGCCATTAGAAATATAGGAATATGCCGATCCCAATCGCGTTGATGATAGTCAAATACTTTCTTAAGATTCTCGATTAATGTTCTGTTGAAGCGCTCTACCATGCCATCAGATTGTGGGTGTAGAGGAGTTGTTCTGGTTTTTCTTATTCCATTTCCTGGAAAGTCCGCGATTCGAAGTTCTGTCCTTGGTCCGAATGAAGTTCGTGAGGCACACCAAACCTACTGACCCAATTCGTTATTATTTGTTCCGCAACTGTGGTTGATTCTTGATTAGGGATTGCATAAACTTCAGGCCATTTAATGAAATAGTCAATGGCAACTAATATATAACGGTTACCGCCATCCGTTTCAGGAAAAGGTCCAGCGATGTCTACAGCTATCCTTTCAAAGGGGGCTCCGACATTATACTTATGCATTTCTCCTCTGCTTCTATGTTGCGGCCCTTTGCAAGCAGCACAGACAGTGCATCTGCGGCACCACTCCTCCACATCTTCTCGCATATGTAGCCAATAAAACCTTTCCCGTATTTTGGAAATTGTTTTGTTCACTCCCAAATGTCCTCCAGAGGTTCCAACGTGCATTTCTTCTAGAACATCTTTGACGTTTGATGCTGGCACGACTATCTGCATTCGGAAAGATTCGCCGTTAGGTGCTTCCCATTTGCGTTTTAATATACCACATTCAACATGAAGAGAGTTCCATTGTAACTTTTCAGCTTCTCGCTCCGTTCCGAATTATCTTTCCAGTCGGGGTCTTTCCAGTCGGGGTCTTTCCATGTCTTCTTTCCAAGCGAGTATAGGTGAAATGTCCGGATCTTCTCGTTGTGCTGTTCTCAGGCCCTCGTTGTCCCAACCTGTAGATGGTTCCACGGTTACCAACTGTATAGTTGCTGTTGTTTCTTTTTCTTCCACCCGGGCGCAATGTTTGCATTCAAGTTTGCATGGACGTCGTGAAGGGCGTCTGCATTTCCACGGATACGACCTCTTCGGTGTTGGATTTCAAAACCATAAGACTGGAGTCGCTCTATCCATCTCGCCACTTATCCCTCAGGGTTCTTAAACTGCAGAAGCCATTTGAGTGCTGCATGGTCGGTGCGAACGATGAATGTTTTGTTGAACTTACAATGGCAAGTAGCTCTTTGCTTGTAGCACAATAATTTTTCTCGGACTTTGAAAGTGCTTTGCTATAGTAAGCTACTGGAACTTCTTCACCATTCTCCTCCTGCGAAAGCACTGCACCAATACCTTGATTGCTGGCATCTGTGTCTAATATAAATGTTTTTCCCAGCTTTGGATAGTGAAGTACTGGAGCTTCACAGAGCTGTTGCTTCAAATTTTCAAAACTTTCGTTGCATTTATCCGACCATATGAACGGCTTTCCCTTTTCTGTAAGTTGATGTAGGCTTCTTGCTATATCTGCAAAACCTTTCACGAATCGCCTGTAGTAGGTATCTAAACCAAGAAAACTCCGTAATTGATGTTTGTCCTTTGGAACTGGCCAATTTTTGACGGCTTCTATCTTCTCTGGATCCGTTCTCACTCCTTGTGCTGAAACTATGTGCCCTAAATATTTAACTTCATTTGTGAATAGAGCAGATTTACTCGCACTGAGCTTCAATTTTGTATCTTTGAGTCTTTGAAGTACGTCCCGTAAGTTGTTTTTATGTTCCTTGAATGTCCTTCCGATTACTTTTATGTGATCCAAGTAGACAAGACATGTTTTCCAGGTTAAACCGCGTAGAACACATTCCATTAGTCGTTCGAATGTGGCTGGAGCATTACATAACCCGAATGGCATTACTTTGAATTGCCACAAGCCACTGCCAACTGAGAAAGCAGTTTTCTCTCGGTGCTCGGGATGTATTTCCACTTGCCAGTAACCACTCTTTAAATCCAGCGTGGAAAGCCATTGCGCTCCGGAAAGGGTATCCAACGTGTCATCAATCCTTGGTAATGGATAGCTATCTTTTCTCGTCACGTTATTTAGTTGGCGGTAGTCTACACAGAATCGGGTGCTGCCATCCTTTTTTCTAACCAGAACAACTGGCGATGTCCAAGGGCTGTTAGATTCCTCTATTATTCCTTGTTTCTTCATGGAGTTCATCATGTCTGACACTTCTGGTTGTTTGGCTAATGGCAATCTTCGTGGTGTCTGTCGAATGAGCCTGGAATTTCCTGTATCGATCCGATGCTGGACAATATTTGTTTTACCATAGTCATCATCATTCATTGCAAATAATTCCGAAAATTCATCGATCACCTCTTTGGCATCGTTGTGTTGTTGTTCACTTAAGGCACTGGACGAAAGAAGTTTCTGAACCTGTTGGGGAGTAGCTGGTATAGTTTTTGTCTCCTTGACATTATTACCATTATCCAAATTGACGATTTAGTAAACGGGTTCACAATTTCCAATTATAGCACCTTCTTTTAGTTGTACTTCATTTTCGGATGTGTTAAGCACTCTGACTGGTATTAATGTTGGACCTTCTGCTTTCACTAAAGTCTTGCCAACAATGATGCTCGATGCAACTTTTGTGGGGTTAGGCTCCACCAGATAGAATCGGCAAGTCCCGATATCATCAGTAAGCTTTGTCCATACTAGTGTCTCGGAGCATGGCGAAAGAGTAATATTTTCGCAGACCATCGTCCTTACTTTCGCAGGATGATCTGCTCCTTCTCCTAGTTTCATAGAAATTTCTATGTTCCCATATTTAAGAATCTGCTCTCCGACATCCAGATTTATTTTGTATGTGGCCATGAAGTCTATTCCAAGAATGCATTCATCCATTATGTCTGAAACCAGGAAAGTGTGAGGAAATAGTAGTTCGCCTAGTTGAACATCTAAATTTATTTCTCCAAACACCCGTGCTGCTGTTCTAATAATTGATCTTGAAGCTCCAGTATCGATAGTGACTGCGCAGTCTTTTTTTCCTACACTTCCATATGTAACAAGACTGCAATTATTTCTCTGCAACTGGCCTACTTGAATGATGACTTCGGGGTGTCGATTCCACCAACCAACTTCTGCCCCACAAAGTTGGTTTTTACTAGTTTTCCGACTGCTCAACAGGAGAGCTGATGCGACTAGACGTGGCTTGATATCTAGTCTCTCCACGAATAGCTTGTTCCCTAGCTCGACATCTTTGGCATTCTTCTTTCCCTTCTTCTTCAGGTGATTCCAATCGTCGACGTTTTCTGCAGTCTCTTTGAAGGTGCCCTGTTCTATTACAATTCCAGCATCGAAGGACACCACGTGAAGGCGTGCTCCGTGATGATTGCACTCTGTTACAAGTACATTCTTGCACTGAAATTTCTCTTACTCGTACTGCACTCCGTAAAGCTTGTCTGGCGGATTCATACGCTAATGCATAGGCTAGTGCTTCTGCTGTTGATTTCTTTCCTGCTAGTCTTAACGATTGTTGTAAATTTTGATCTGCAAAAGCATTCACAAATGCCTCCGTCGCCACTTCATTGAGAAAATCCGCATTCACGCTGGAGTATGAAAGATGCGCTAATCTTTCTACATCTGCCTGCAGTTGTTGTAGTGATTCGCCATGTTTTTGAATCCTGTTGCGCAACTGTAGGCGATATTCTTGCTGCATGTGTTCATCTCCGTAACGTAATTCTATCGCCTGTACTAATGAAGTGTAATCCCGTTGCTTTTCAATCGGTACAGTTTGTAAGAGTTCTGACGCAGGAGCTCGAAGTGCTAACACCAGAGCTATAGCTCTGTCTTCATCATTCCATCCATTTACCTCTGAAGCTGCCTCGAATTGTCTCTTGAAGATATGCCATGAATTTTGTCCATCAAATATTAAAGGTTTCATTCTACCTGCGCCAGATATTTCAGCTGCTACGTTTAGAGGCTGACGATGCCTTATTCTTTCCAGATCTGCTTTAAAACTGTCAAGCTGCTCGGTGACTTTTTGTTGAGCTTCCGCCACTTCCTGCTCGATTCCTTCAATTTTCAAATTCTGTTCGTCTAACGAGTTTTTCAGAAAAGTCTTCTGTTCCTCCAAACGAGTTTCTAGACAATTCTCCAGAGAGATCTTTTGTTCGTCCAAACGGGTTTCCAGAGATTTCTTTTGTTCTTCAAATGCATTCTTTTGCTCGTCCAAACGGGTTTCCATAGATTTCTTCTGCTCATCTAAACGGAATTCCAGAGAATTCTTTTGTTCAATGAAAGCATTCTTTTGTTCCTTGAGAGAATTCTTTTGTTCCTCGAGAGAATTCTTTTGTTCCTCAAAAGCATTCCGTCCAAACGGGTTTCCATAGATTTCTTCTGATCAACTAACGGAATTCCAGAGAATTCTTTTGTTCGTCGAGAGAATTCTTTTGTTCCTCGAGAGAATTCTTTTGTTCCTCAAAAGCATTCTTTTGTTCATCAAAACGGGCTTCCATTTGGCTCATTAAAGTACTCAAAAGCTGTTCCATTTTCATCGCAGGCTCTTCTTCAGCTTCGGTTTCTTCCAAGTTCTCTTCAAAAACAAATGTTTCAGGATCCTTTCCTTCCTCTATCAAAGCTTGTCTGAGTCGCTCGCACTCTTTGCACCTGTCGTTTGTAATGACCGGCTCCGTAGCTCTACTTTCAAATCCGGTATTCGAAACTCCTCGACTTTGCGCCCCATTACTTTAGTAATTCACTTATAGTTGAATATAAATTATTTTCCAGAACTATCAAAATTTAACACAATTTCACAAAACTGATCACACTTTGAATTTTTAAGTCAATTGCCACCACTTTATTTCGCGAATTTATTTCACTTCTGACACCAGTTGTTGCTAACGTGGCCTTTTTGGTGCGTTATTTAAAACACAATATTAAATTTTTAATAAGCAAGTTCTTTATTTCACTCTAATCTTATACAATTCACAAACTTTCAATTAATCAACTCAACTTTAATTATCGCTAATACTGTACTTTCAATTATCGCAATCTAATTACAACACTTTCGCACGTTTATTACTTTCGCTTGTTAACACTGCAACGTCTAAGACAAGACTCTTTTCTTGGCGGTGCCAACTGTTATATTTATACCCTAGAAACTAACCAGATTAGTCTGGAGTGTTCTATTCGAGAATCCTCTTAACTATTCTATTCAATCTATTCTTGAGCCTTCCCGAAGATTCTATCATCGATTCTCCGAACATGAAGTTGTTTACTCTCCATTGCCAGTAGATGTCACCAGTTTGCTCTTTCTATTGCACGTAACAATACGTACTTATTTAGAACAAGTGATCTTTATGTATATAATAATTTGAATGGATTGAAATTGCGCTTAAGAAAGCTGGATTTAATTTGCTAACTTTATCGTTTTTACAAGTTCGATCTCCTATGAGTCTTAAGAGAAAAATGAAGATGAAGGTACATTTATATGGGTACATACGTAGGTTTGACGAAAGCTTGTGCGATAATTGAAAACGTGCCAGCCTCAAAAGTTTGCTGTGAGCAAGTAAACAACTAACTGATTTGAGACTGCTCTTGAAAGCTAACAAACTTCCAGTATAATTTTCGGGGCATTAATAATAATAGTTACCCAATTAATATCACATGCAGATGTTTTGTGAGAACCTGAAGAAACCTTGCATATTATCAAGCTATCACTGGAATTTACCTATATATATATATATATATTGTTGCGAGCGTGGCCTTTGGTTCGTTATTTAAAACACGATATTAAATATTTAATATACAAGTTCTTTATTTCACTCTAATCTTATACAATTCACAACTTTCAATTAATCAACTCAACTTTAATTATCGCTAATACTGTACTTTTCAATTATCGCAATCTAATTACAACACTTTCGTTTCTTTATTACTTTCGCTTGTTAACACCGCAACGTCTAAGACAAGACTATTTTCTTGGCGGTGACAACTGTTATATTTATACCCTAGAAACTCTCCAGATTATTCTGGAGCGTTCTATTCCAGAATCTTCTTAACTATTCTATTCATTCTATTCCTGAACCTTCCCGAGGATTCTATCATCGATTCTCCGAACCTGAAATGTTTACTCTCCATTTCCAGTAGATGTCACCAGTTTGCTCTTTCTATTGCACGTAACACTGCCCCTTCTTAAAATTGTTCGTCCCGAACAACAGGTGGTCCACGGTCCTGATGCTCGTAGTATTGACACAAGTGGTCCAAATGAACAATTTTACGCTTGCCTCTTTTGCCACGCTGAATCCTGTATACCACGTCATTAATTCTAGTTACTACTGAATACGGTCCCTCCCACTGTTGTTGTAGTTTTGGAGAACGTCCCTTATGTCGTTTCGGGTTGTACAGCTAAACAAGATCACCTTCGTTAAATCCTGCGGAATTAGCACGTAAGTCATAGCGGGTCTTCATCCGATCAGTATTTGCTGCTAATTTCGTTCTCGTGGCCTCGTGCATATCAGCTAATTGTTGTTTGAGCTCCGATACGTAGTCTTCTGGTAACTTTTCTTCAACTCTGGGGGTACCAAATTTGAGGTCGCTAAGTAAACGCATCTCCCTTCCGAATATGACCTTAGCTGGGGTTTGTCTGATAGTGTTATGAATGGCTGGTCTATAAGCCATTAGAGAATATAGGAATATGTCGATCCCAATCGCGTTGATGATAGTCAACTACTTTCTTTAGAAGCTCGATCAATGTTCTGTTGAAATGCTCTACCATGCCATCATATTGTGGATGTGGAGGAGTGGTTCTGGTTGTTCTTATTCCCAACATTTTACACATCTCCTGGAAAGTCCGCGATTCGAAGTTCCGTCCTTGGCCCGAATGAAGTTCGTGAGGCACACCGAACCTACTGAACTATTCGCCATCAGGTGCCTCCCATTTGCGTTTTAATATACCACATTCAACATGAAGAGAGTTCCATTGAGCCCAGTAACTTTTCAGCTTCTCGCTCCGTTCCGAAATATCTTTCCAGTCTGGTCTTTCCATGTCTTCTTTCCAAGCGAGAATAGGTGAAATGTCCGGATCTTCTCGTTGTGCTGTTCTCAGGCCCTCGTTGTCCCAACCTGTAGATGGTTCCATGGTTTCCAATTGTGTAGTTGCTGTTGTTTGCTTTTCTTCCACACGGGCGCAATGTTTGCATTCAAGTTTGCATTCAAGTTTGCATGGACGTCATGAAAGGGCGTCTGCATTTCCATGGATACGACCTCTCCGGTGTTGGATTGCAAAATCATAAGCCTGGAGTCGCTCTATCCATCTCGCCACTTCAATTTATATCTTTGAGTCTTTGAAGTACGTCGCGTAAGTTGTTTTTATGTTCCTTGAATGTCCTTCCGATTACTATCACGTCATCCAAGTAGACAAGACATGTTTTCCAGGTTAAACCTCGTAGAATACATTCCATTAGTCTTTCGAATGTGGCTGGAGCATTACATAACCCAAATGGCATTACTTTGAATTGCCATAAGCCACTGCCAACTGAGAAAGCAGTTTTCTCTCAGTCCTCAGGATGTATTTCCACTTGTCGACGTTTTCTGCAATCTCTTTGAAGTTGCCCTGGTCTATTACAATTCCAGCATTGAAGGACACCACGTGAAGGCGGGCTTTATGATGATTTCACTCTGTTGCAAGTACATTCTTCCACTGAAATTTCTCTCACTCGTACTGCACTCCGTGAAGCTTGTCTGGCGGATTCATACGCTAATGCATAGGCTAGAGCTTCTGCTGTTGATTTCTTTCCTGCTAGCCTTAACGCTTGTTGTAAATTTTGATCTGCAATAGCGTTCACAAATGCCTCCGTCGCCACTTCATTAAGGAAATCCGCATTTACGCTGGAGTATGAAAGATGCGCTAATCTTTCCACATCAGCCTGCAATTGTTGTAGTGATTCGCCATGCTTTTGAATCCTGTTGCTCAACTGTAGGCGATATACTTGCTGCATATGTTCATCTCCGTAACGTAATTCTATCGCCTGTACTAATGAAGTGTAATCACGTTGATTTTCAATCGGTACAGTTTGTAAGAATTCTGACGCAGGACCTCGAACTGTTAACACCAGAGCTATAGCTTTTTCTTCATTATTCCATCCATTTACCTCTGAAGCTGCCTCAAATTGTCTCTTGAAGATATGCCACGAATTTTGTCCATCAAATATTGGAGGTTTCATTCTACCTGCACCGGATATTTCAGCTGCTATGTTTAGAGGCTTACGATTCTTTATTCTTTCCAGATCTGCTTTAAAGTTATCAAGCTGTTCCGTGAAATTTTGTTGTACTCCGGACACTTATTGTCGAACTTCCAACACTTCCTGCTGGATTCCTTCAATCTTCACATTTTGTTCGTCTAATGAACTTTTCAGAAAGTTCTTCTGTTCCTCCAAACAAGTTTCTAGACAATTCTGCAGAGAATTCTTTTGTTCATCCCAACGGGATTCCAGAGAATTCTTTTGTTCCTCAAAAGCATTCTTTTGTTCCTCAAAAGCATTCTTTTGCTCGTCCAGATGGGTTTCCATAGATAGATTTCTTGTGTTCCTCGAGAGAATTCTTTTGTTCCTCATTGGAGTTCTTCTGTTCATCAAAACGATCTTCCATAAATTTCTTTTGTTCCTCGAGAGAATTCTTTTGTTCCTCGAGAGAATTCTTTAGTTCCTCGAGAGAATTCTTTTGTTCCTCGAGAAAAGCCGTGGGGTCATTGGACCTTACTTTTTTGAAAATGAGGCTGGAGCAACAGTTACGGTGAATGGATTGCGCTATCGACAGATGATTAATGATGTTTTATGGCCGGAATTGGATGGTATTGATCTGGACAACATTTACTTTCAACAAGACGGCGCTACGTGCCATACAAGCAACGAAACCATTGATCTTTTACGGGAAAAGTTTCCGGACCGTGTTATCTCTCGAAGAGGTGATCACAATTGGCCACCGAGATCTTGTGACTTAACACCTTGCGACTTCTTCCTTTGGGGCCACGTGAAAGAGAAGGTCTACGCCAACAGCCCAGCGTCGATTCAAGACCTCAAAGTTGGAATTCGTGAGGCTATCGAGGACATAGGGCAGCCACTTTGCGATTTGGTTGTGGAAAATTTCATGAAAAGGATATGGTCCTGTAGGCGTGGTCGTGGTGGTCATTTGGCTGATGTTATTTTCCATTATTAACGGCATACCTTCCTCTTTATAATGAAATAAAGATCCGATCATTTATCTCAAAAAATGGCATTTTTCTGTGAATATCAAAGTAACACCTCTTATTGGAAAACCCTTTATTACATCAGCTTCACAAATAAACTAACAAAAAGTAAAAGGAAAACTAGAAACAGCAATTGCTGACCAAAATATATATTAAACTAAACATATTTTAAAATTCTAGATTCAAGACATTGATCGACAAAACTAAAAATGGATTATTCATGCCAAGGATAATAGATAACGAGTTCAACAGCCACATGAGATGATAAACCAGACGTCCCATTTTATCAAAATAACACCTCTTATTGGAAAACCCTTTATTTATACCCTAGAAACTCTCCCGATTATTCTGGAGCGTTCTATTCCAGAATCTTCTTAACTATTCTATTCATTCTATTCCTGAACCTTCCCGAGGATTCTATCATCGATTCTCCGAACCTGAAGATGTTTACTCTCCATTTCCAGTAAATGCCACCAGTTTGCTCTTTCTATTGAACGTAACAATATATAATATGTCAACGTCCAATTATGAGAAAGGGGAAAACTCGCAAATTATTTCCTTAATTATTTATAATAGATATGTATGTATATACTTACCTCTAACAATACTATAGGTTTCGTAATGTGATAATCTTACTGCTTTTTTTAAATTTTCCTTTGAATACTGCACAGCTTTAGTTTTTCATTTCACAAAATTTCCGTAGCCTGTCAATAAGTTAAGCCTAAAATAAATGGAGTTGCTTTTATAACGATTATGACGTGCTGAGTTTCGATTTTGTTTCTCCTTTCACAATCCTGGAGCCCTCTCGCATGAAGGTCGGCTAGGTCCGCTCTTTATTCTCTCTTTACAGGTCAACAAAGGGACACTGAAACTAATTTGCTTCCCTCAGTGTCGTATGGGTGGTTGGGGCATGCAGTGAAGGCATATCATCTGCGCCTTAAATATTGGATGTAGGTAAGTGACGTCAAGGTCCCTTCAGGACCGAATGTGTGCCGGTTTTTTTTTTTTGGTTGATTGGCACGAGATTTTTTTTTTATTATGGCAGACGGCAGCGGCAGGTTTTTCGTGGAACCTCCCCACACTCTCCGCCAATGAGCCGAGGCGAACTAGCGTGCCGCCCTGCAGTCAACGCTGTCCGTCGAGTGATATGTCAGCTCATGCTGGCAGTCTGGACTTTACGTCCAAGCCAGTCACTCATCATAGTTTCATAACAAAAATGGCGCCCAATGTGGGGCCACCTCAGTCAACTTCGGTGTTCAAATGTGTTTGACACTGGGGACTGAGGCTACTTGAGATATGGTCATTTGACTTGTAGCTAAATCGTCTGACTCGGTAGTCTCATATCTAGTGGAGAATACATGTGGACCCGAGGTTTGACTGTTTTGTTAATAGAAATTTTTTGTAACGTAAAGTAAAGTTTTTCAAGTAAAGTAAAGTTAAAGTTATGAAAAGTTTTGAAAGTTTTGATATTTTTGATTTGAGAATTGTTGATTAAAGTAACGTAATGTTCTGAAGTTTTTTGGAAAATTGAAGTTCGGCTTCAGGTTTGACTTTGGTCAAGCCTCAAGCCTGAACAGTTTGTGGAAGTTTTTTTGAATTTGTTGAATTTTTGAAAGTTTTTGAATTTTGTTTTAATAATCTTTCCCGCTGGCCTTCTGTCATGGAAATGGTAGGTGGCCTCACACTAAATTTTTGTGTGAGCTCTCGCGGAGACATGTCTCTGTTGGCCAACTGGCTGGACAGAGTCGTTAATCTGTGAGACGGCGTTTTGGCTTTCAGCTAATTAGTTGACCAGATTCATGACTCTGCCCAGTTGGAAGGTCAGCTGGACACGACAATCAGGTGAAGAGGAAGGAAAGAGTTGTTGGAGGATGGAAGTGATGCTGGAGACCTTCAGTAATCAGAAGTTGACATACTGCTAACTGCCTGGCTGAAGAATCTCTAGTACCATTTTCAGTCTCTAGCTTCTCCAACCCGACTCTTCCCAGATTTCTGTGAGAACTCATACATTTTTTCATGCACACATTCACGTCGCTTGCCGGTATCAATATTTTTTTGACCTGGGAGAGAGCGGCCTGGAGACTTCCATGTGTAGGGTAGCTCCTGGAAGTGAAGGAGAAATCGTATGATTTTGATTGGATTTATTTTTGAACGCTTAATTGAACTTTTGGTGACTTCTCCGAAAATTTGGCATTGTCTTGAACTTTTAGGAAGAAGATTTTTATTCGAAGAGTTTTCTATCTCTTCCGAACGCCTGGATGTCCTTTTGTTAAATCGATATTTCTGTTGACTCGAGTTGGGAAGACCTTGCAAACTTCTCCGGACTCTTGAATTCTTTGGATTTTCCTGACATTCCTTCCAAACCCTTAAAATAGTCTTGAAATCTTGACTGTACGATTGAAAGATTGCATCATTGAGGAAACCGTGAGAACACCCCCTTCCACGACAGATAGTGTGAATAGGTTGCCTGAACAGTGCTCTATCTGTCAAGATAGAGACTGGTCATTCGAACGAAAGCCTGTCAAGACTGTATTTGGACACGTGTTCCACAAAGCATGTTTGCGAACGTGGATAGGAGAACAGGCAAATTGTCCAAACTGTCGGCTTCACCTTACCCAATATGATTTTACCGAATATACGGAAGCCGTTTCAAAGAAACCAAAGACGAAACCTGTCAATACCGAGCGTAATCAGCCCGCACAGACATTTCAGTTACCACCCCCATTGACTATGCCATCAGGTAGTCGAAGATCTCTATCACCTGGAATGTCAAATCCGCATTCCAAGACCTTTTCCCATCCTAACTCGCGACGAAATAGCCCACTGCCTTCTGGCAGTGGACAGAACTCAGCAGCGACTGAAGCACTGCTGGCAGGTCTGCGCATACAGCTGCAGGACCTAGTTCGAGAAGGCCTTGAGCAGAGCTTGAATGCACTACGAACGGAATTGACCAGTAGCGTTAGGCAGCAAATAGCAGCCGCAATGCCACCAATCAATTTTTCACGGCCACCTCCTTCTATGGGTGATCCCAGACCACCACCAGAGTTTCACGATGAGCGTAGGCAGTCGTTTAACCGACCGTCTTCGGCTTTTTTTTTGCTACTGTCAGTATTCTAGGCCAGGGAGCTCTAAAGAAGCTTGCAGAAGCAGAGGTTGAATGGAAGAGGTATCGTACACAGGTCCAAGTAGCAAATGGTGCCATGACGACTGTGCATGGTCATGTGGACTTGGATATCACTTTCCGTGGTACGACCCAAAACGTGCGTTTTTACGTGGCTCTGGGCTCACACAAGCACTATATCTAGGAATAGACTTCTGGCATCTATTTGGATTGGCTCCAATGTCCTGGGTATAGTTGCAGAAGTGAATCCGAGTCTAGCAGCTACCTCTGACACCGATTGCCATGTTCTTTCCAGTCTAAATCAACAACGCTTAGAAGCCACCAAACAGCTTTTCCCTTCTTTCGCCTCTTTAGGCCTGGGAAAAACATCTGTGGTCGTTCACAAGATTGAAACGAATGACGCCGCCCCGATAAAACAGCTCTTTTATCCGATTTCGCCGGCAGTACAAAGTTTGATGGATGCCGAATTAGAGCGACTGCTATCGCTGGGTGTGATAGAGGAGAGCCAGAGTCCTTGGAGCTCTCCAGTTGTTCTGTTGAGGAAGCCTGGAAAGGTTCGGCTTTGTTTTGACGCCAGGAAGGTCAACTCCGTTACGAAGAAGGATGCCTATCCGCTACCGCAGGTAGACGCACTTCTAAGTCGACTCCCTCCGGCAAACTACATGACGAGCCTGAACCTGAAAGACGCCTTCTGGCAGATCCCACTAGACGCTGATTCCAGAGAGAAGACCGCTTTTACTGTACCTGGTCATCCTCTCTATCAGTACACGGTGATGCCATTAGGCCTATGCAACGCTCCACAAACGATCTGCCGCCTGATGGATAAACTCATTCCTTTCGATCTTCGTGAAAATGTTCTCGTTTACTTGGACGATTTATTAATTCTGTCTTCAGACTTCGACACTCATCTCACATTGCTATCCCGTGTAACGGATTGTTTGAGGAAAGCTGGTTTCACTATCAACGTCGAGAAGATTAAGTTTTGTATCAAGGAGACAAAATACTTGGGTTTCATTGCCGGAAAAGGAGATATAAGAACCGACCCCGACAAGATTTCAGCCATAGTTGACTATCCGTCACCTAAAACTGTTCGGCAAGCCCGACGCCTACTAGGTATGGCAGGATGGTATAGACGGTTCATACCGAACTATGCGGATTTAACTGCATCCATAACTGACACTTTGAAAAACCCTAGTCAGTTCAAGTGGTCACCTGAAGCCCAGACGTCTCTTGATTTGTTGAAACAAAAGCTTACCTCTGCTCCGTTGTTAGTGAGTCCAGACTTTACCAAGCCGTTCGTTATCCAGTGCGATGCGAGCCAACAAGGTATTGGTGGGGTGCTGATTCAACTAGATGACGATGGCCACGAGAAGCCAATAGCCTACGTCTCGAAAAAGTTGAACTCAGCACAAAGAAATTATACCGTCACAGAGCAGGAATGCCTAGCTGCAATTTTAAGTGTACAGAAGCTCCGGCCCTTCATAGAACTTATGCCGTTTAAGATAGTGACGGATCATGCGAGCTTGAAATGGCTGATGTCTCAAAAGGACCTCAGCGGTAGACTTGCGCGGTGAAGTTTGAAGCTTCAAGGCTTCGACTTCACTATTGAGCACCGAAAAGAAAGCCTGAACGTTGTCCCTGATGCGCTGTCACGCATCCATTGTGACAGCCTGTCCACCAGCGAAGATCCTGGCCCGGAAGTTGACCTTAGTTCGCCATATTTCAACTCGTTGGAATATGAGAAACTGAGGCATAAGGTTAAAACGACTTCTGACAAACTGCCAGATCTTTGCGTCAGGGATGGCTTCGTTTACATTCGGACTGTTCCGAGAACAGGCGATCCGATTCAGGAAGAACAAGCTTGGAAGCTTTGGATTCCACGACGGCTCGTCACCGACGTCATTTCGAGAGCTCATGATCCGCCACTAGCTTCACACGGAGGTATAGGGAAAACACTGGAACGTCGAAAACACTGGAACGTCTGCGAAGACGCCTGTACTGGCCACGAATGACAGTTGATGTCAGAAACTACGTAGGCGCCTGTGACGTGTGTAAAGAAACTAAGGCCCCCAATACTATACTGAGACCACCTATGAGAGTCCAGTCTGTGACAGAACGACCATGGCAAAAGCTGTACATTGATTTTCTAGGTCCATATCCCCGGTCAGTGAAAGGAAATGTCTGCATTCTAATAGTTCTTGACCATTTTTCCAAATTCCCAAATCTCAAACCGATGAGGAAAGCGTCTACACTCAATGTACACCCAATTCATCGAGACGGAAGTGTTCCATGTGTTCGGAGTCCCGGAAACGATAGTCTCTGACAATGGAGTCCAGTTTTGCTCGGCTTAGCACTTGCGAACGGCAGTCTACTCGCCGCAAGCAAACGCCTCAGAGCGAGTAAACAGGTCTCTATTGTCAGGGATTCGAGCATATATTCGGAAAGAACACACGAGATGGGATGAGAAGCTGAGCCAGATAGCTAGTTCCCTCAGGAGCTCTTTCCACCAAGCAACTGGTTTCTCTCCCTATCGAACACTCTTCGGTCAACAAATGATTGAACATGGCAGCTCCTATTCCATCTTGAGGAGCCTTGGAACTCTTAATGAGCCGTTGAGAGTAGATGCGGATGACAAAATGAGATTGATCCGTGCGAGAGTGCAGGAGAAGTTGCACCATGCGTTCGAACAGGGTTCAAGAGCCTATAATCTCAGGGCGAAACCTGTTAATTTCAATGTGGGTCAAGAGGTATTCAGACGAAATTTTGCTCAAAGCAACAGCAGACTAGTGCTAAACTGGGACGAAAATTTGTCAAATGTCGGGTTAAAGCCAAGAAAGGAAACTCCCTATACGAGCTTGAAGATCTGCAGGGGAAACTGCTAGGAGTCTATCACGCCAAAGACATCAGGCAGTGATATCCAGTCTAGAAGCGTCATCTATCGACTGTCACGTTTATTCCTGGTAGCCCTAAGAAGGCATCCAGCCAGCTTCACTGGTAAACTATAGGATATCGCGAAGCCCTCCTATTGCCCCGTCAATGGTGGGTGATATACCTGTTGGAATTCAATCTCATCAGCACACCTCTACCTCTTATGAGTAGATAACCTTTTATAGTCCCTTCCGGATCGGCTTCATTAGGAGGATTTTTCCTTGTCTGTCCGTCTACAACATTTCGTTAATCGGCAACCGTCGGACATAGTAGTACTAAATCTATTCCTGGTAGCCCTAAGAAGGCATCCAGCCAGCTTCACTGGTAAACTATAGGATATCGCGAAGCCCTCCTATTGCCCCGTCAATGGTGGGTGATGTACCTGTTGGGATCCAATCCTGTATACGGTTTAGCAAGTTAGGAAATGAAATCGACAACGTCACCACTTCGATGACGCCTTGGGGACACACCCTTGAACAATCGCCGGTCGGAGATCGGAGCGAGATGTTGTGCCGGGAAAGCTTAGCGATCAGTTCTTTAGGTTACTGATCGCGAGGCTTTCTCAGCATCTCGGTGAAGGAGAGCCAGGAGGCATCGACCGACTGGGTTTTTTTGGGTTACCAGCTTGTCGATGCACCTTTGATTTCCAACACGGAGAAGGATGTCGAGGTAGGATCAAAGACTGACGAGACCTCAAGGATGTGTCCTCGATGAGTCATCGGTCAAGTAAGAGCGACAGTCGTAGTCGAAGACGATCGATGCGAATCTCATTGGGTCGTGGGTCGAGACACACATTGGGCGCCCGCAGCGATGAGGCCTATGTTTAAGACCGGCTAGCTAAGTCGACCATTTTTCAGCGTTGTCTGAACCATGGGTGGCCCAGACCACTCTGCCCTGTTATGGTCGTAGCGTATTGCATATAGCAATATGCTACATGAAATACTGCAGCGTCTAGGCCGGCTGCTGTCAAACAGAATATTTGAACGAACCCCAACCGAGAGAAGTGCGTTTCCTCGAGCGGCGTGACATGCTGGGGAGAGAGAAAAGGAAGAAGAAGAAAACTAATTTGTCTTGTCACATTGCTATACCGTGCAAGCATCAAGTTGCTTATAGATTAAAAAGGTTTCCGTAGCAATCAGATAATAGATTAATCCTGTAAGTAAATTTATGATGATTTTTAGTTTTCACACTGACACATTTTCAATTAGAGAGACTATTTTCATCAACGCCGCACCAGGAGAAAATCCGTATATGCCTGGGAGTGAAAACCAATGAGGCTCCTTTTCTCCCTGGTGAGGCTTATTACGTACAGTTGAACATCCAGTTGTTCTCAACTTGATTAACTCAAATAACAAAGTGAGAGTAGTGGCGGTTCCCGGTAGTTTCATACCATGAACAACATACTTGTGTTCCGTCGACTTACGCGAACTTTACATTATAACAACAATTACATCATATAAGACAACTTAATGATGGAAAAGAATGTTATCAGCGAGTGCGTGTCATATCAAAGAATATGGAACGTCCAGATGTACGACCTTAAGTGAGAAATTTTGCAGAGGCCAACACGGAAAAATTTGAAAAAAAAAAATTTTATATCTAAGCACCAATTATTAATAACAGAAATTGAAATTGACACCCAGTCGCAAGTAAGCAGACACTGCGGATCGTCATGGAGGCGCCTCGGCGATGGATCCACACATTGCCTTCTTTATTACATGCCGTGGCGCTAAAACTTTTCTTTACTTGCATATGTATGAGAAATGTGCTGTTTGAAAGCTTTTAGCATTGCGCATTATGGAAAAACAAACATGTTTCATATTTATGTAAAATAAACAACGCTTCTGGTGACGATAATTCTAACGCCTATTTATAGGTCAATATGTTTACTTTTAGGGAAAAAAACGTAATTGTAATTATTTGAGCCAAATTACGAAGAGTTTCTGCATTTTATTAAACTCTACCCAATTCGCTGTGAAATGAGAGTACAGCTTTCGCTCAAGACGAACATTCTTTTTTAAGTTTGAAGTCTCTTTCCCCTGAAAATCACGAATATGATTTTATATTGAATGAAAAATTTAAATACATAATAACTAAACGTATGATTTTAATATAATAATTAAATTTCTTTCATTTGCATCACATTTGTTTGTTGGACTTCACAGAACAATAATTTTCACTTTTTTTACCTCAAATATGTCATTCTGTAATTTTAAAAAGTTGTTTAGAAGCGAAAAGAGAAAGAAGAAAAAAAGCTTTCGCTGCAATTCGAGGAGTACTCTGTTTTATTTTTCAAAATTAGAGAATGTCAATTTGATGGTCAAAAACTTAAAATGAATGTTTTTATAAAGTCTAACAAACAAATGAAATGTAATTATTAATTATTATTTAATTATTACATTTAATTGATGAGTTTAAATATTATGCATTTGATGTTGTCATTCATTAGAAAATTATATTCATGATTTGCAGGGGAAATAGAGTTCAAGTTTAAAAAACTAACTTTCGTTTTGAGCGAAAGTTTTACTCTCATTTCACAGCGAATTGGGTAGAGTTTAGGAAAATGCAGAAACACTTCGTAATTTTGTTCAAATAATTACAATTACGTTTTTTACCATAAAAGTAAACATTTTGACCTATAAATAGGCGTTAGAATTATCGTCACCAGAAGCGTTGTTTATTTTACATAAATTTTTAAACATGAAACGTGTTTGTTTTTCCATAATGCGTAATGCTAAAAGCTTTCAAACAGCACGTTTCTCATACATGTGCATTTTGTATCGCCACGGCCTGTAATAAAGAAGGCAATGATCCACAGCATTAACTACATGTAAGTGTTCCCTTTGGTTTTTTTCTTTTTTGCAAATTTATTTAAATACATAATGTAGACTTCTAAACACTTAAAAGAAGAACTTTGTTGTTTGACACATAAGTGCAGTAAAGGTGAAATTTATTTAAATGCACAATGTAGATTTATAAACACTTTAAGAATTTTTTCTCGGTTGACACATGAATGCTTTGATTGCCTAATTAGTTAAATACATAGGACTCCACGTAATAGAAGTAATGGACAGAAGAATCGTATTTTTTTTTTATCAACGAATCGACCCCATTGGGTTTGATAATTCCAGTGAACTTTGGTTAATAGAATTATTTATGTCCATGCTTAGATACGTACTTATTTAGAACAAGTGATCTTTATGTATATAATAATTTGAATGGATTGAAATTGCGCTTAAGAAAGATGGATGTAATTTGCTAACTTTATCGTTTTTCCAAGTTCGATCTCCTATGAGTCTTAAAAGAAAAATGAAGATGAAGGTACATTTATATGGGTACATACGTAGGTTTGACGAAAGCTTTTGCGATAATTGAAAACGTGCCAGCCTCAAAAGTTTGCTGTGAGCAAGTAAACAACTAACTGCTTTAAGACTGCTCTTGAAAGCTAACAAACTTCCAGTATAATTTTCGGGGCATTAATAATAATAGTTACCCAATTAATATCACATGCAGATGTTTTGTGAGAACCTGAAGAAACCTTGCATATTAGCAAGCTATCACTGGAATTTACCTATATATATATGTATATATAATGTGTCAACGTCCAATTATGAGAAAGGAGAAAACTCGCAAATTATTTCCTTAATTATTTATAATAGATATGTATGTATATACTTACCTCTAACAATACTATAGGATTCGTAGTGTGATAATCTTACTGCTTTTTTTAAGTTTTCCTTTGAATACTGCACAGCTTTAGTTTTTCATTTCACAAAATTTCCGTAGCCTGTCAATAAGTTAAGCCTAAAATGTATGGAGTTTCTTTTATAACGATTATGACGTGCTGAGTTTCGATTTTGTTTCTCCTTTCACGATCCTGGAGCCCTCTCGCATGAAGGTCGCCTAGGTCCGCTCTTTATTCTCTCTTTACAGGTCAACAAAGGGACACTGAAACTAATTTGCTTCCCTCAGTGTCGTATGGGTGGTTGGGGCATGCAGTGAAGGCATATCATCTGCGCCTTCAATATTGGATGTAGGTAAGTGACGTCAAGGTCCCTTCAGGACCGAATGTGTGCCGGTTTTTCTTTTTGGTTGATAGGCACGAGATTTTTTTTTTTATTATGGCAGACGGCAGCGGCAGGTTTTTCGTGGAACCTCCCCACACTCTCCGCCAATGAGCCGAGGCGAACTAGCGGGACGCCCTGCAGTCAACGCCGTCCGTCGAGTGATCTGTCAGCTCATGCTGGCAGTCTGGACTTTACGTAAAAGTCAGTCACTCATCATAGTTTCATAACAAAATTAACTCGAAAAGTGTCTGTTAACTTTTCTTGAGTTATCCCCTCGTCCGCATAAAAGTTTTTACTTGATTTTTACGGAAAGATTTTTGCTTTAAAGTGACCAGACAGACCTATGAGAAATAAACTGTCATCTGTTATGTCAAAATAGAAACTGTCACAATACGAAAAAAAAGAAAAGACATTTTCAAGTGTAATATTTAGGACAATTCTCACATAAATTATTGAGATTTTTTGTTATATATTTACTTTTTGACAACTCAGTACATAATGTAGATATGTGCATACACGTATATGTATGTATGCCATGACACATTCGATGAACCCAGTGCAACACCGCTAAATAAAGTGCAACAATGGTTTCGTCCTATGCAAATTGTTCAGGCAGCAGGCACATAACATACACACATACAACAACGCATTCCCTTTAATAATTTCTATATAATTTGTTCTTACTTATTTAGTCGAAATACAAATTGCTGAATTTCTTGTATTCTTGCATTTCCTCAATTTAAACTTTCACAATAATTTTGTAAAGTCAGCAATTATAAAAATTCCATAGATTCTAAATAAGTTCAATTACTCGCTTTGGAAATATCAGCATTGTTTTGCACAAATAAATTTTAGCAGTATTAAATTACGTCTGGAAATTATTTCCTGCGCGAATGAAAATCTATGATCAATTGCTTATTTGCAACAATCAGCAAATTGATTATATAAAAAGCCGATAATGAATAATAAATTGGTCATTAAGTTAGTTTTCAATTTTAAGAGAAATTTATGTTTTTATTTAACGTCGTCTGTACTTCATACACTGCGCTAATTATAGGCAGTGTAATCCAGAACATCTAGCAGTTCAACAGTGTAACGGTCCATGAACCAGTTCCATATCTACCCTACGACAAGAGTCCAAGTACGAGAACTTGTACACTAGCGGAGAGCAAAAGAGTTACATCGCTATACAAACAGAAATAGTTCTTCAATGAAATTAAAAATTACTTAGAAAAATCTAATGGTAAACACATTCATAAGCTTTAGAAATATGCAATCGAAGATCATTTAAAAAAAATCTTACTCTATGCAGCTTCAATGCGCAATTACAATCAGGAGAGTGCTTTTTTGGTATTGGGAGACCCGCACTTTCCAGCTAGAACTTATGAAGAAAATTTAATGTGAGACGCTTGCTTGACGTCTTAAAATTTTAACTTTAAGATTATCTCAGGATAAAATTGGAATACATCAATTTATTGCATAGGAAAATGCATTGAACCATTTAACCATTGATCTCTTAAATGTAAAAAGTAACCACTACATCACCTTGCCCTTGAGTGACATTAGATTAGATTTGTGAAGGGGTGTGTAGGCGTTAGCCTCGCTATCACTGCGACCTGAAAGATCTATTGAGAGTCCCCGTTGCATTTACTCCCTTTCTAGGTTCAGACTGTTAATAAAGTCTAGAACCATTCTGGGATTGAGGTTCCACACGTAGGTTGGTGGAGGAAAAGCATGTTCGATGTGGTGTAGTCTCGGCAGCAAATGCTTCGCAGTTGCAAGAGCAAGTGTGCAAGTTCCGTGAGCATCCTGACAGAAACTGCAAGATGAAGTCTCAGTCAAGCCCAGCTTGTTCCTTGAGTGACATATTCCAACAAAGTCATCATCATGGTTCATGTTGTGACATAGGGCCGCAACATGAACCATGACTTTGTTGGAATATTTATAATAAATATAACTCACAAGCAAAAAGATAGCACAACATATAAATAAAAATGTAAAATACAACTCACCCTGTACGCTTCAACTATACTAGTCGTATCAGTCGTATTTAAAAGTGTCAGAGTACTCTCCTGTGCTTTAATAGCCTCCTTCTTCATACATTTCGGTGAATTGATTTGTTTTTTTGTATTGCCTTGTGTCTCATCAATTCGCTTATTTACATCATGCAAAGCATTATCAGCATCGCTATCATCTATTCCAGCATCCATCACAGCCGCTATTGTTATATAAAAATCAATTTTCATTAATAACTGAAAATTTAACAGTCATTAGATATGAATGAATATTTTATGCAATTACCGAAATTCATGAATGTCCGTGAGTGGGGGAAGCGGGCCAAACATTTTTAATTTTATTTTAATTTTATTTTTTGGATTCAATGGACAGGATAAATGTGCATGAGTAAACAAATGAACACAGTGAAATGTTAGAGAAAAAACATTTTAATTAGGAATGTGTGTAAAATTTTTATTATATTTAAATTTTCAAATAACTTCTCACCTGTAAGAATATTTGAGCATGGCTTTCTTGACCGAGAATATGAGATTTTCGGTCTTTTACATTTCCGCTTTGTCAATTTTCCAGTCTTATTTATTTCATTCTATATAAAGAAAATTTTGAATTTTACAAAATAAATAATGTTTAAATAAATTTGTGCCTCTTCATCTTCTGGCGTCCAAACAGGATCTGTATCAGAGTCAGCAAATTCTTGGGGCTCTTCATGATCTTCGGTATCTCCTTTTTTCTGCATTATTTCTTCGATTCCACGTGTTTTAGCTTTTCGCAGAGATGTTTCTCGTCGAGGCGGCAAATTTAGTGGATCTAATTAGAAAAAAAAATAGTTAAAGAGAGAAAACTCTTATTAGAAATTTTAAAAATTTTAATAAAATATTATTGAATATTAAGTTTTATATTTATACATTTAGATCTCAAATATACTTCTTTCAATAGTCACACCGATGCAGTGAAGCTTTACGTGTATTTTGTTTTTGTAATACAACTACAAAAGCACCGTGTAGAAGTGTTTGAAAAGATTTCGACATTAAACTCATTCTAAACAAAATACATTAACTAACTATCATACGTTAAAATTTTCAAACAACTGGTCAGGCCATGAAATATGATAGCAACTGCAACATTTAGCAACTGCGATGAATCAAGTGCAAACGCTGCAAATATGGATTTTTGCTGAAGTAGCTACTTTTTTTGTTTATAAGATTTGTTTTGGTTTTCATCTGTGAAAAAAACATAGTTTCAGAAGTAAAGATTACGGTATGCCTAACTGAAGCAATAGTGTACATACAAAGTAACTCCGACTAACAGCTTTCCGTGCGATTTCTGTGATTCCAGATTTTTCTGTTCATTTTTCCCTCACACTTAGCCGGCATGGCCACGGCTTAAATCTCAAAAGCTTATCAGGCATACCTTGTACTCTGTATACCGTAGATGTTATTATGGAGGAACTTTTACGGGAACGGTTTTTTTTTATATTGTGGCCGTCATGCGGGAGTGCTCTTTAATTTATTTGCATGCTTTTTTCTGGAAGGGAATGGAAGTAAGGGTAACAAATCAAAAAAATATCTATTTAGAGGTGGCAAAACTCATGATAATTAGGTGGTTACAAGTTCTATGGAAAAAGCAAAGGGCTCTCTATTGAGCGAGACATTAACGATGGGGCCACGACTATCAAGTTTCTAGTTTTTGTTTGCCTGGATAAGTACAATCATCTGTTTCAAAATTATGACCTGAAACGCCCTTTATTACTACAAGTAGTAAAAACGTTATTAATCAATAGATCAATTTACAAAATCAGTAATTTTGTATCTATGTGGAGTAATTTCCACTGCTTTGAACGTGATCCTACCAATTCCACTATTTGTTAAACTCCAATCACTTAAACTGGATTTCCAGCTTTCTACCATTTTTAGAGAATTGTTTATTTCGGTAAGCTGTACAATTTCTGTCGTCGCGTAAGTCAGGCTTCGTGGCAGACTGGACATCAGAATATTTAATGGAGGATTATTTTTCCCACTGTCCCCAATTATTTTACGAAACATGGCAAGCTGTTGATTTTCGAAACTAAGAAGTTCGAAAGAATATTCGAGGAACAAAGGTTCGAAGCTACCATGTGACCGTGATTCAAAATTTATAATTTGACCCACTTCCCATTGAGCCATTAAGCTAAAACTTGGCACACTTATTGATCCTGAATGACAATATACTTTAACACTTTTATATAATATAAAATCAAGATGGCGGGATTCGACTCAAAATCTATATCTTCATTGTCGGGATCGCGGATTACGAATAGTTGGTCAAAACTTAGAATTAGATGGCGACGCCACTATGTCTGAAAAATTTTCCATTCTTTTGTTCGATTCGATTTATAATCGATATATGTGATTTATGGGGTTGCAAATTGTACTAAAGGAAAAATTAGTTTTGGTAAAACATTCAACCTCAGAGAATATGAAATCGTCTAGGGCTTGGAAATGTTTCCAAATTTTTTTGAGAATTAATTAAATTTGACTTTAAAATTTAATAATGTGTATTTGAAATTTCAAACTCAATTCAAAAAGTATTATTTACATCCTTATTATACCCTGACGAAGTCTGTTGGGTATTATGTGTTTGATTCAAATGTAATCCGGGTGTAGGGCTTCTTCCAGCTAGCGAATCACCCCCTTTGTCAATGGTTCGTAAATATGAAGTGAAGTTAAATTCAACCAAATTCGTAATCTGCAATCACTAAAATCGTCAGTTATCAATTTGTAGTCGAATCTGACCATAAGTGATGATTGATTTGATTGATTTTATGTTATATAAATTTCTAAAAAGTGTAATTTAATCTAAGATGTGTAAGTGTAATTTTAGTTGAAAACAAGACGAGAAAAGTGTGAAATTAGAGTTAAAAATTTTGAACTGCGTTGCGTTTCAAATCATACATATAAAAAAATATTTATACATATATTCTTATCATAGCCAAAAAACTTCTAATACGTGTATTCCCTCAAACTCAGACACTTCAAAAGAAGCTTCGATATTAGAGAACCTCCTTTAATTTTTTTTTTTTTTTATTTTCTTCTTTGAAATTGAAATTATTTTTGGAGGTTTTAGTTTCAGGAAAGTATTTAACTATCCATGGAATTTATAAAATTAAAAAAGCAAAGATGCATCCACATTAATATCCGTTTGAAAATCTTCTGACTAGAATTATTTATGAAAGTGACATTGAAATAGGTGATAAAAGCAGTGCATTTTTATTGGGAATATAGAGTTTCTTGTTGTGATGATTATTTTGGTCATTTTGAGTTTCCTATTAGTTAGTTAGTTTGAAAAGAGGTTGGGACCCCAAGGCGAAAATAAGGCCCATTGTTCACCTTCCGGACCCATGATCAATCGCTTATAGATCCCACCTGGACACTTACAAAGCTAAGTATTGGCCCCAGCCCTCCTTGCCGGCTTCGTTGCAGCTCGTCCAGAAGATGTGAGCCAAAGAATCTGTATCGCTTTCCTGAGAATTCCAGATAGTGATAAAGAAAATGAGTCACCGTTTCGGCTTCCTCTCCGCAACCCCTGCACATAGGATCATCAACAAGTCTCATCCTGTAAAGGTGACTTTTGAGAAAAGAGTGACCAGTGAGAATAGGCACTAGAGTTTTCAGGGTTGGCTTTTGTAAGTCCCTAGAGCTTATTCGTTTGGTTTGAGTTAGGTTTACCCCACAGTTCCTTTGTAGTTTTAACCAAAGACGGACAGACCAAATCGAAATAATTGAGACAAGGTGTTGTGGTGCAAACCTGATTATGAAGGAAGATTAGATAAAGCCTTGATAGCTGCTGGCTGTCTGAGCGGATGACGATCTCCTTGTTCTCAGTGTCTGAGTTAAAAATATGCCTTCCCGATTCAAGAATGGCCTTGACTTCTGCCTGGAAAACCGCGGAATAGTTTTCAAGGTGTATGGCAATTTCCAAGTGAGGCTACCCACAGAAAACGCCTGCTTCGGAAACTGGGTTTCCCATTAGACTTAATTATTTTCTTCGAGTTGTCTTCTAAGCTATTTATCGCAGAATACTTTAGTTTGTCATCGTTGACAAGCATTCATTTTCAGACAGAATATAGAATATTTGTTAACTATATTTTCCGTGACATTTTCTAAAAAATTTAAAAGATGTGAACTTTTCTTTATTGAGAATGCTATGAAATGTGTAAGATTTTAACCCTTTCCTTCGGAATTTAGTAGTTAAAATTTAATTTTGGAAGTTTTGACAAATTATTCGAATAAAAACTCTACCTGACGATTTTTTTTTTTTTTTTTCTCTATGGTGCTTATTGCTGCATTTTAACTTTTTCTTTACAAAACTTCGAGCTAATGAATTTTTAATAAATTCAATTTTATCAAAACGTGAAAAAGGATTATCCAAGAAAGAGTCGTTGAGAAGAATTGCTTGGGAAAAGAAAACCATTACCAAAAACATTAATTTTGTTAATTTGTTTGTAAAGATACCTTTGATGATGATAGCTTAGTTACCGAAAACGCTTTCGGACATAATAAAAAAATGTTATATGGTGAAACAAGAAATAGTCTTTATATTTCTTACTTTCTCCATGTTTATTAATTTAGCCCATCTGTCGAGGTAATAGATGTTAATTCTTCCTTGTTATATGTACGTACTTTTGAACTATTTACCTTTTTGCTTCAGTTCAGTCAGGAAAAACAGAAGATGGTAGGCTGTTCCACATTCGCACAGTTCGGGATAAGAAAGTATCACGAAATTTTATTGTACGGCCGAAAGTATTTTGAAGGGTGAGAGGATGTGCACGGCTTTCAGCGCAAGTATTGAGTGCAGGGATTAATCTACAAGAGATCAGACTAGATATTTCACCGGAACATTGGCCATGCGTGTAGCGATAAAGGAGCGAAAGGCACCCAACATTGCGGCGGTGCTCGAGTGAGTCGATATGACAAGTTATTGCCAAATCGCCAATGAGCTTGAAGGCTCTCTTTTGGACAATATCCAATGAAGCTAAGGCTGTACGGCCAGCTCCAGCCCAAATGTGAGAATAATATTCCATTTCAAGTCTGATGTGATGGGCTGAAATATTTCTTACACCTTTTCAGAAAACCAAGACATTTCCATGCTTAGTTGACAACAGAGAAGATGTGGTCTGTCCAGCATAAATTACTGGAAATATTAATGCCAATAATGCTTAGTGACGGTGAGTCTGAAATTAAGGCTCCATCAAATGAAATGGGAGTGGTTAAATGGTGATCTTGTTTTAAAGAGATGAAACAGCTTTGGATCTTAGATGCATTGAATTCGATGCAATTCGCTTTGTCCAAAGCAAGAATAATATCAAGATCGTTATTCAATGCAAGAGTATCAAAGGAGTAAGCTAAATCTACTGGCAAAGCTATGGATGGGATTGAAAGTAAGGGAAAGCAGATCATTAATGAAAATTAGGAAAAGAGTCGTAGAGATAACAGAGCCCTGGGGCACACCGGTATTTATAGGGTGAGGTTCAGATGTAACGCCATCTAATACAACACGTATTTGGCGACCAGATAGAAAACTTTCAATCCATATTAGAAGAGTATGGGAGAGACCAAGTACTTTAAGTTTGGCTAAAAGGGCAGGATATCAGACTTTATCAAAGGCCTTTGAAATATCCAAAGCACCGATTTTGAATTCACTAAAATTGTGGCGACTACGGCTCCAACGTTCCGTAAGCAAAGTCAGTAAGTCTCCAGATGAGCGCCCAGTCCGAAAGCCATATTGGCGATCGTTGATAGATACTTCATTAATTTGAAGTTAATGACAGATTCAAAAACCTTTGAAAGAATCAAGTGATTGCAATTGGTCGATAATTTGAGGGATGGCTACCCTCTCCTTTTTTGGGAATAGACTGAACGTAAGCTACTTTCCAAGCTGTTGGAAAGATTCCTGTCGAATAAAACAAATAGAATAGTTTGCACAGAGGTTTAGCCAAGGATGAGGTGCAGCTTTTAATTAAAAGGGGCGAGAGCCCATCAGGTCCCGCAGCTTTGGATACGAATGTGTATTAGCTCTTGTACACATCCACACGGGGGATGCAAAACAGGTATCTGTGAAGTGGATGGAAGTCGAAAACTTGCAGTGAATCTTACAGCCATAATATTAGCCTTACTTATCCAGGTAGTCAACTACGACTTCACCACGTTAAGTAGTTCTTCCTTATGGTTTTGACGAGACCAGAAACCTTTGCAACCTTGGCGGCTTGCCAAGATTCTTTTCTAATACTCTGGTAAAAAAAAATTTCTCTCTCTGGATAATGGACTTGCAGGTGTTTTGTGCAGTCTTGTAGACTTGTTTCAGCTCTAAACATGGATATAATTGGTAAGCGCGAAAAGTAGACTTCTTAGCTCTTATAGCTTGGTTGCACTTATGATCATTAAACCAAGAGAGATCTTGCTGTTGCATAGACATGCTGTAGGAATACGGAATGTATTCGCACATGCCAAGACTTAGAATAATACTAAACTCCAAAGTTCATTTATCGATGTCCTCCGAAGCAAAACAGACTGACCAATCAATCTCCCTGAGGTACTGGTTGAGACTTTCTCTATCAGCATTTTTATAGTGCCACAGAGACCTACTTGTTGTGGAGGGGTAGGGCGGCTCCGGTTGCAGGTGGTAAATTGAGCCGTGATTAAACATTGGTCTGAATTACCAAGGGGGAAACGACTGAAATTGCATATTTGTCGGGGTGAGATGAAAGGAATAAGTCTAATAAATTGGCTCTATGGCCATATGCATCAGGTACTCGGGTTGGTGCATCCACTAGTTGTTGCAAATTAAAAGATTCACAAAGTTGTTCAGCGAAACGCCCGCAGGACTTGTGGTAGTAGAATGTCTAGAATTTCAGAAGAGGGGGAGACAGAAAACAGATGATCAATATTGTTAGAAATATTGTCAAAAAGGGATACCGTGTCATCAGATATATTTGGGCTGCGATACAGAAAACAGAAGTAAATTATGTGCCTGTGGAGTTTAAACCGAATCGAGATGTAATTGAACTCTGGATTGGTGGGAAGAAAAGTCCCTAAGGACGGTAAAGGCAACATCATTCCGTATATATAATGCGACCGCTCTATGTTGAGAAAAAGAGGCACCAAGCTGTAACCAGGGACGTAATACTGATTAATATCAGCATTAGAAACGACCTTGGTTTCACTTAGCGCAAGAATTGCCGGATTTTTTAAAATTAAGGCGGCAGTACACCGAAAACGATTTGCTCCCAATCCACGAATGTTGCAGAAATCTAAAACAAAATTCTGCATGCTCAAAGCAAAAACATTCTGAAAGTTAATTTTCAGTAGGACGATGATAAAATTTTAACAAACACGTTAATTTTGAAGTAGCAAGTGGGAGAAAGTGAACTAAAAATTTTTAGATCAAAAGCGTTTACAACACGGTAGCTCAGAACATCACAGGAGTCCCAGCGTTGTGAAAGTCATTTTGAACAAGATATAGAGAATTACAAGAATGAAACCTGTGACTCCTGGATCTCAGTGATTTATTATTTCAATTAAGACACTGAATTCGGCTAAGTTGCACAAATATATTTCATATAGTAATAAAAATAGAGATTACTCTTTAGGATTTTTTTTACCGCGGTAAACTTGTATTTGTTCAAGAAGGAATTTATTTGGATTCTCCAGTATATAGCAAAAGCTTAAAAATGTTTTTAGTTTGTTATTTTATCACACAGCCCATTATATTTTTGGTGACAAGTTTCAAGTCTTGGTTTTGACTCATCAACAGATCCCAAATAGCGAAATTGAGTGACTTGAAAAAATAGAGCAAAGAAAAGAAATGAAAAAATGAAAAAATTGAGAAAAATAGAAAAAAAGCATTATTAAAAAAACCAGATTCATTCGAAACGAATCGAACCTGTATACGTCCGCAGTGGGCTGAAAAAAAAACGGAAGAAGAAACGTTTCGTGTTAGCAGAAAACCTTAAACCCATCGGTACAGCTTGATTTTCTGCCTGCTGTAGACGCTAGAAACAGATCAAAATGATCACTCATATAAACTCAGAATAAATTCTGGGTGTGAATTATGAGGCAAAATCTCCTATATTACACCAAGGAGGAAGAAATAAAAATAGAGATTACTCTTTAGGATTTTTTACCGGTGTAAATTTGTATTTGTTAAACAAATAGTGCTAACACGACATGCTTCTTCTTCTTCCTTTTTCTTTTTTCAGCCCACTGCGGACGTATACAGGTTCGATTCGTTTCTAATGAATGTGGTTTTTTAAATTTTTTTAATAACACTTTTTTTTTATTTTTCTCAATTTTTTTTCATTTTTCATTTCTTTTCTTTGCTCTATTTTTTCATTTGTTTTTCAAGTCACTCAATTTCGCTATTTGGGACCTGTTGATGAGTGAAAACCAACACTTGAAACTTGTCACCAAAAATATAATGGATTGTGTGATGATGTAACAAATTAAAAACATTTTTTAGCTTTTGCTATATACCGGAGAATCCAAATAAATTCCTTCTTGAACAAATATTTCATATAGTGTCAGATTGGTTCAGCAGGCCTAAAAAAACGACCTTGTCTAAGGAAGAAACCATCAAATCAATGTTATTTATTTTGATGAAGAGAGGATTACTCTTAATTAACCTTACGGCTTACACTTTTTTTTTTACTATTTGAAGAAGTAACTCCTCCATCCACAATAGACTTGGAAAATTGGTATGTGTAGTAGCCATTCGTACTATGGTTTTATTAACATTGTAGTGTTGAGCACAAAACAGAAGACGGCAAATAAAAACCCTTGTTGAAAACGGAAATTATTAAAATTTAGGTAGTAATAGAAGATAGATCACCGAGCTGAAAATAGTATGGCTGGTTCATTGCTAAAGTGAACCAAGTTTTATAACTGATAATATTAATTAGAGTTGGTCCACTGTTGATGTGAAAAAATGCACAAATCTTTCTCAAGCATTTGGTTTTCCGTTTCTTCCCGGCTCTTCCTCTTTTATTATCAAACTGGAATTATTTTTCCTTTAAAAGAATTCACGTTGTACGTTCGCGTTCCGCATTTATCTAATTTTTAAATTATGGACTTGGTTCACTTTAGCATTGAACCCGCCATACACAACTGCTTGATTAGGTACGAAATTCACAAAATTGAATATATCTAAAATCTCTGGAGGTAAATGATTGATATGACAAGCAAAGTACACGCTACTAGCAAACAATACGAGGACAAGGCGAAAAAAAACACGATTTCTTTCGGAGCTGTACGAATCCCGAAGATCCCGTTCAACATTTGCTTTGTGAATGCCCTGCTTTGACGACCTAGGGACCCACTAGGGAACTCGTTAGCAATCTGAGATTTCTTAGAGAAGCAAAATTTCTTTGAGCACCAGTAATAAAGGTCGCTTATTCTCGCGAATCTATAAAGCATAATGAACCCACTTGGTAGTATAAGTGAGGCTGGCAGGAGTTATTTTAGCAATGCTGCTCTAACCCAACCTAATAAAGAATTGTGAAACTACACATTACAAATATATAAAAAAAAATTATATTATATACCTACTTTTTATCACACACTTTAATTAAATTCTCTTCTTCCTAATCTTTGCTAATGAGGAACAAACTCTTCTACTTAATCGAAACAATGTAAATATCTTTCCTATATTCCTGCTATCGCTCTAATTATTATTTATATAAAATATGCGCTTAGGTATTATATATTTGTTGTTTCCCATTCACTCCATTATCTGCGAAATCGAATTGAACATGATACGGAATACATAAAACATTTAAGTAGTTTCGAAACTTCAAAGAAGTCGTGGTTTTTTGTTAGATTTATTTTTAATGCTCAAAACCTTTTCAACTGTAAGAACCTTTTAAGAGGAACCAACAGGGTGACGGTTCAGAAATATTATATTTTTTTTCAATTAAGTTTAAATTCAAAGAATTACAAAATTAAAGGGAAATTAAGTGAACTTGCGCATGCGTTTGCAACCGTCTGTGAATTTGATCCTTTCTTAGAAATATTTATGATTATAGCTGGAAGAAAGTAGATAGGCGCAAGTAGTTTTATGACCCTTTATTAATAATTTTCCATATAATGATAAGCATAGTCTTTTTGTTTTAGTTCAAATTTTCAAAAATAAAGTAAAAAAACTACCTATTAAATTTTTGAGGAATAATGAAAATTTTTTTAATTGGCTATTTTGGTAAAAAAATTTAAAAAAAGCCACGCTTAATTAAAATTACATTTATTGATAAATTATAAAATTATATTATTTATTTTTTTTTTTACAAGTCTAGAGAACGAGAACCAGAGAAAGACCTTTCTCTAGCGGACTGGCCCGGAGGACCTTTTGCATAATTAAATTAAAAATTTTATTTTTGAAAAAAAAAGTAGTTTAACGTCCATATGTATGTATGTGAGTATGAAAAACAAAACAAAATTTATATATATTAAATGTTCGCTTTAAAATATCTCAAAAATTTCGGTTCTTTTAAGCTCTCACCCTGTTGGTCCCCCTTAATACAATACAATTTATAATCCCTAGTACAGTGCAATAGACTGCAAAAATTTGGAATATTTTAAATATTTTTCATTGCAACAACATTACGTATATCCCAATCACGGTAGTAAAAAAACGTCAGCAAATTTAACTGCTGCACTTCTGGGTATTTATGGGCAGCAAGCCCAAACCTGGGGGAGTTACTTTTTTAGACTACCAAAGTTTGATCGGAAGAAGCTTCCATTCTTGAGTCCGGAGCACTGCTGACAGTTTTAATTTTTTTACTTTAAATCATCAAGATTAAATATTTTATATTTTATAAAAAGTATTGTTTTCCATCCTAAGCCCAGAGCATTGCAAAGTAGCACGCACATATAGATCCAATATTGTAGTTTTCTGAAATTAGGTTGTATAAGCAAGGCGAGGTGAAGATATATAGATATATATAGAAAACTCATAGTATAGCGTGCAATCATTTCATTTCTTAACTCTTGATATAGCCTCGCCTCGCACACCTCCCCTATCCTTGTTGTGAACCTACACTAAGCCAAGCATATATAAGTAAAAAAAAAAGTATTAACACATGAAAATAGTTCTTAATTTAAGACGTCGCTTTTAAAGGCAAATAAACACCCACAAAACATATTTTCTATACAAATGATATATACATAATTGAAAGAAATCCATTTAAAACTTTGCAAAAGATTAGCTACTCAAAGAATAACAAACACCAATATTGTGTTGTATAGTTAAACTTTACAATGATAAAAAAAAATCTTCATCAATACCGCCAAACAAACAAACAAAACTATTATGAAAAAACACAAACAGATGCTACTGGGAATAAAAAAATTTCAATAATTTTCCAGAATAACAAAAAAGGCAATTTTATTTTCATTTTCGATATAACATTATCATGAGTTTATTTCTAACTTTTAATTTAAATGAGTTTCACAAACAACACAAGTAATAATTAAATATTTAAAAATGTATAGTATGTATTAAAGGATAGGCTTAAATTCTAGGCAGATATAAACAAAAAAGATATTTTGGAACATTTTGTATACATTCTACGTAATATGTACAAGGAAAAAAATTCTACATTCCTTTATTTTGGTTTTTCGAATAAATTTGTAAAAAAGTGTTACACTTATAAAAAATTAGTCTGAGTAAGCTGTTTAATTTGAGTTATTTACATTTGTTTCGATAGTACAGAATTAACAAAAAACTATAGAAACTAAAAGCAAGGCAAGGTCTTCGTGGGTTTTTTTTATGTGTAGTATTGTAAAAAAAAAAGTTAATATTTGTTATTTTAGCAATAGTAAAAGGAATGATGAGATGATGAGCTACAAATGAGATTTGATTGTGTAATGTATTTTTCAATTAAAGAAGGAAGAGATTTCTACACATGTTTTGCGTTATCTTCCCAATAGCAACTTTTTGGCTTACAACGTACATAAAGAAAGAATAAATTTTAAACTTTGATTTTTGCAAAAAAAAAAAAATTAAAGGTGCTTATATGACATCTATTTGTCGTTATACAGGGTGTTCCCGTCTAGGTGGTCCATAGAGCAGGAGATGATAGTACTCACCTAGACGAACAAAAAATTGTATGGCAGGGGGGTCCATATCAACCGTTTGGGAGATAAAGGGTGATTAAGAAATTATGCTAGTGTTTCGCAAAACACCCTGTATCTTAAAAAGTACAGGGTGTACTGCCCCCATCTAAACCTGGTTGTATTCAAACTTCCTAGCCTTGCCAACGACTGCTCAACCAACCCCGTACTTCTCTCATATCAGGAGTTATTGTGGTCTAAATTAAAAATTACGGATTTTCTTACCTTTTTTTTACTGTGTTCTCTATTTTTTTGCAAAAGGTCGTTAACATAACTTTTTTTTATAAAAACTGTAACCTGTGGACTCTCCTCTTTAATTTGACCCACCAAGGGAACAAATTATCTGTGCAAATAGGTTTGAGAATAGGTTATGAGCTAATAACTGTAGCCGTTTAACAGTTATTAGTGCATAATTTAAAAAAAATATCGGCTAATTTCAGTATGACCTGAATAGGTTATGAGATAATAACTGTTTAACAGCTACTGTTAGTGACCGTACACCCTGTACTTTTTACGATACAGGGTGATATAGAGTATTTTGTGAAAGACTAGCATAATTTCTTAATCGCCCTTTATATCCCAAACGGTTGATGTGGACCCCCCCCCCCCCCCCCCCCCCTGCCATACAATTTTTTGTTCGTTTAGGTGAATACTATCACCTCCTGCTCAATGGACCACTATACAAAATACTTCGTTTTTAAAAAACTGAAAATGTATTCATGAATTTTTTAAGCAAAGTAAATAAAATATAGAAGGCAATATTTTTAAAAGTTAAATGTGTTTTTATTATTTGTGTTAATAATCTCAATGATGAAAAACTTGACAATCCTCCATAATTCGTTCCCTCATCTATTTCGAAAGGATAGCTTTTTGAAAAACTTACATGATTACTTGTCTATCATTCAAACAAAAATTACAAAAGAAATGAGGAAAGCACTTTTTACTATTCGCATCACCTAAATCGTTGGGACGGTATATAATTTCATATAAATCAAAGTATACATTACCATCATCATCATCGCCCTATTTTATCTCCTTCCAATCTATGTCTTCTACCTCTTTCTATCATCTAGTCACCACATATTAGACTTTGTTATGGTCGTAGCGTCCTGCATGTATCAGTATGCTACTCTGAGCCAAAGTGCACGTATACGCTGACCCATGTCACATGAGAGGCGAATAAAAGGTACGGAATGCCAGGAACAGAAAAGGAAGAAGAAGCATCCGAGAGGCCGGAAAGAGTACAGTCACTTGAAAGTCGCCATTTCAAAGGTAGATTCGTGAAGTGATTGCTCGGAAGTGAATCGTCAGATAATCCACATCAGGGATAGTGATAAACAATCATACGACAGGTCCACCCAAGTAAGTAATTACAAAGAAAAAAACAAGAATAATATTGTGATTAACTCGCCACCTTTCGTCCACTCAAACCAGGAATTTGTTTTAGACGGCGAGTTGGGCAAAGTACAACCAAATATTCTCTAAGTGGAGACGTTTTTGTGTGTTCTATACTCCAAACGACAGAAATAATCCAGAGAGTAGATAGTGCGTGCAATTCACTTTCGAAATCATACAAAGGATCGACCCTTCAAGTGTTTCACCTGTGATGGGGTCTTCTCCACAAAGGAAGAAGAAATAACACCTATCCATTGCAAGATCGAAAAGAAATCATTCTCTATTTACGCCGAACGCATAATCTGTCTTTGTCCTTATCGCTGCAAGCACTACAAGAGAAAAATAAGGCTGGCAAATTATGGAAGTATCAACAATATAAACGGTTCAAATGAATGAAAAAAAAGAAAATAATCAATCAAATCCTACTGGCATACAATAGGTTAATAAAGGTATCAAATATTGAAAATGTGTTACAAGATCAAGCTGCAGCAACAAAAGAAACTGTCAGAAAGATGATTCTTCGCTTATATTTGCTTGGCCTGAAGGAAAAAGTCCAATAGGTAAAACGGAAAACCGAAAAATCTCCAGTGAGACACATCTAATGTTAATTGCTTAAAATGTCTTTGTATGTAATGTTCGCTTTCTATCTACATAATTTTTGTTAATAGTAGTTAAATCAGACCAGTTTATTTTCACATTTTATGATAAAAGTAATCGCATTGCAGCAAATAAGTCCGATTTAGCAGAAGTAACTTTTAAGAAAAGGAAAAAAGATTGAACAGAAAACTAAGAGGAGCGATTAAATAATTCCAAGAAAAATGAGCACGGGCAGGTCCGAGACCTTGCGGATGACAGTTCGATAATTTCTTTTAGCATTTCAGCTTCGTCGTAGCCGCATCCAGGGAGCTCCTTCGAGGGAGAAAGGCACGAAAAAGAGAAACTGTAAGTTGATTTCTTATTATTTTTTTTTCTAAATTTATTATTATTATTATGGCTACACTTAATATTGGACTGCACTGTCGGGTGCAGTATTGATTTAACACGAAATTTATTTAACGTAAGATAATAATAGAATGTTATTTGACAATTTTACTCGTGGCTGTCGTGCTGGCAGTCTGGACTTCACGTCCAAAGTCAATCACTCTTTATACTACCATAACAACTTTATACGTTCACTAAAACAGATAGAATTTCTTATAACTGATCATTATTAACCCGGGGATCTGAGCTATATGCGACAACAGGTCATATAAATGCTCAGTTTATGCTCTCATTTGAATTTTGTGAATTATGGTACGATCTTATAAGTGATCTTACTATAGCGAAGGATCCGTAACCTTTATGATTTGAATCTGCCGTATGTATCACATAGATTAACAAAACTTTTGCTTTAATAAATCACATCATATAGAAAATTATAGACCTATACAGATGTTTTCGAACATTGGGAAACTATTAGAAAAAGTAGCGGCTGACCTCTTTCATGAATTTTGTGAGGAAAATAAGATCATACATACCAACGTACCAATTTGAGTAGGAAAGAACACTCAACTAACCACGCACTATCAAAACTACATAATGAGCCACACAAAATTTAATATAACAGGAATACACTGTTGCGTGTGCAATAGATGAAGAAAAGGCGTTTGACTATTGATTTAATACTCAAAATGATGGTTTATGGCGTTCCTCACTACCTGATTAGAATGTTTTATAGTTTCCTACACAATAGAAAACTGAGAATACATTTTGATGAAAAATAATTTAACCCTATAGAAGTGTACTCAGACGTCCCACAAGGAACTATTACAGGGCTTAAAACTCTATTACTCTTTTATGCTAGACTTCTACTAATCTAGTTAAGAAGCAGACAAACGAAGTGGTGATTCGAAAAGAAAATGTTTAGATTATGTATCAAAAAAACATTTCCAAACCCGTACGAAAAAATATTCAAATGTATACAAAATCAAAAATAACACATTATGACAAATCTGAGTTTAAAGCTAATAAATGGATTCAATGTACATGAAAATATTTTAATTAGGAAAATATATGAAGAAAACATTAACATAGCTTTACATTTGGACGATCAATATTATCCTTCACCAATAAGCCTAATAAATCAAAATTCTTAAGTTATCTAGAAGACCAGTCTAGTGAGAATCAAAGTACAAACTATTATATAGCTAACAATTTTGCCGGCTCGTCTAGGCTACGGTTTCCAAGAGAACAGAGACGAGTTTGACAGACGCAGAAAAGGCATTGCGCCAGAATCGCATCCGTGACCATATTTAGCAACGATAGAAGCAAAGTAAGCGAAAATATTCTTTGATTAAATAGTTTTTCAGTGTTAGTCTATTAGAATAAAACAAAATTAATCAACTCTTGCCAATTATTGTCAAAAAAAGATGTGCCAATATAATTGTCTAAAGATAAGTACTATATAAAAAGCGGATAGCAAGGCTGAGATTGTGGGTCTAGTTTAATAAACTACTTCTGTAATGTTTCCATAGAACAGTTTGAGAACTGATAATATGTACATGTCCTTGCTATTGTATAGTCGAATATTTAAGATTTTTTTTTTTAATTAGAAAATAGAGGCAGGAAAATTTACTATACATAATAGCAGTAGGATAATGTTGTAATGGAGGCAGTTATATCAGCATAGTTCGGCATGAACCGTCTATACCATCCCGCCATACATAGTAGGCGTCGGGCTTGCCGAACAGTTTTAGGTGACGGATAGTCAACTATAGCTGAGATCTTGTCTGGGTCAGTCCTACTTCCTCCTTTCCCGACTATAAAACCCAAGTATTTGGTCTCCTTGATACAAAACTTACTCTTCTCGACGTTGATAGTGAGGCCAGCTTTCCTCAAACAATCCGCCACACGGGATAGCAATGTGAGATGAGTGTCGAAGTCTGTTGACAGAATAAATAAATCGTCTAGATAGACGAGAACGTTCTCACGAAGAGCAAAAGGATAGACTTTATCCATAAGGCGGCACATCGTTTGTGGAGCGTTGCATAGGCCGAATGGCATCACCGTGTACTGATAGAGAGGATGACCAGGTACAGTAAAAGCGATCTTCTCTCTGGAATCAGCATCTAGTGGGATCTGCCAGAAGGCGTCTTTCAGGTCTAGGCTCGTAATGTAGTTTGCCGGAGGAAGTCGACTTAGAAGTGCGTCTATCTGCGGCAGCGGATAGGCGTCCTTCTTCGTAACGGAGTTGACCTTCCTGGCATCAAAACAAAGCCGAACCTTCCCAGGCTTCCTCACTAGAACAACTGGAGAGCTCCAAGGACTCTGGCTCTCCTCTATCACACCCAGTGATAGCATTCGCTCTAATTCAGCATCCATCAAACTCTGTACTGCCGGTGAAATCGGATAAAACCTCTGTTTTATCGGAGTCGCGTCATTCGTTTCAATCTTATGAGTGACCAACGATTTCTTTCCCAGGCCTAAAGAGGCGAAAGAAGGGAAAAGCTGTTTCGTAGCTTCTAGACGCTGTTGATCTAGACTGGAAAGAACGTGGCGGTCGGTGTCAGGAGTAGCTAGTAAACATGGTGTCACTTCTGCAACTATACCTAGGACATCTGGAGCCAACCCAAATAGACGCCAGAAGTCTATTCCTAGATATAGTGCTTGTGTGGGCCAGGAATCACGTAAAAACGCACGTTTTGGGTCTTACCACGGAAAGTGAAGTCCAAGTCCACATGACCATGCACCATTCGCTACTTGAACCTTTGTCCGATACCTCTTCCATTCAACCTCTGCTTCTGCAAGCTTCTCTAGAGCTCTCTGGCCTAGAATACTGACAGTGGCACCACTATCAAGTAATCCAGTCTCAGTTCGCCCGAGCAGTCTTACTTCGGCATACGGTCGAATGTCGTCTGGCATCGACACGGAAATCTGTGCCAGTTTTTTTCCTTTCCAGTCTCATCCGTCGACAGTATTCCCGCCAACGAACGGTTGATCTTTTCTTTTTCGGTCTAATATCCAAGTCATGAAACACGATTTCAGCTAACTCCGCTACTGAGGAGAAGATTCGGTCTCTTACTGCGTTGTATTTCTGCAGACGCGGATGATACGGGGTCAGCGGATGTAAAACAGGCTCACGCCCACTCGTCATAACAGAGCTTGGTGGCCGTTTTAATATAGAAATGCCATGAGGCCAGATATCCTGCTCAGTAACCCTATCAGCTAAAAGTGCTGTCGGTGTTATCCGGACATCGAAAATTAAAGGCTCTTCCAAAGAAGTGTCTAATAATGTCATGGGCTCCCCAGAAGTGGAAATGGGAGCTTGAAGATCCGCGGAAAAGTCTATCAAGTTCTCCGTCTCTATCAGTGAAATGTTCGTACTATCAGGTGTTTTACTGACATCATCAGAATCACTGAATGATATCAGTGGACAATTCAGGGACTCGTCAAGGTCTGCTAATGGAGCGGACCTTCCTCCTTGTTCAAAGCTTAACTGGAGTGTTCGTTGCAGTTGTCGCTCGCGACGTTGACGCTGGTCGGAAAGAGGTGGTGGTATTCCCGACCCGTCTCAGGTTTTTCTGTCGACAATAGCTGCAATCTGGCTTGAAAATGTTTTTGCGTCCGCATCCATAGCAGAACACAACTTGCCTCTCCTGCCGGCAATCTTGATAGAAGTGACCGGACCGGTCACAGTTCCAGCAGATAACATTCTGAGGTGCTGTCAGAGCAGACAGTACGACTTCCTCACTATGTTCATGTGTCATGTACTGTTCACCATTAGTCGGATGGCACTCATCCACTTCGCTGACTCTAGGGCTGCGATAGGTATTCCAGCTGCACGCCGTCGCGATTCGCTGCTGCGTCGCCTGTATTCGAGTCACGAGGCTCCGTAGTTGGTGGATGGTGTTTGTGGGATGGAGGCAGACTTTCTGCTGAATGTCTGGAAGCAGATTCGACTATACGATCTCTAAGAATTCTCCGTCCGCCAAGGGACTTTGCAGTTGATCGCGCAACTGTACCAGGTGTTGATGGTATGTAGCAAATGACTCCCCTGCTTTCTGTTTGCGTAACATTAGCTGAACTTTGACCTTAAGGTCATCTTGTGGTACTCCCCATGCAGCTAATAGAGCTGTTTTTACATACTCCCATGAAGGCGCTTCAGGAGAGACCAGTACCAGTCCATAGCTGGCTCAGAAAGCAAGGTTGTCATGTGCCTTACCACAAGATCGAAATCTCCTTCTAAGGCCGAATACGTCAAAGCTCTAAACACAAACTCGTCAACAGTGAGCCGTGAGCTGTCACCACTATAAGATAGATTCCACCTGCGGATAGAACTGCCAGAACGTCGTTGTCCTACGCCTGCAGGGTTACGAATAGGTGGTGGTTGTGGAGGTTGGACAAAATCTGGTCTAGGCTGGCCAAGAGGCCGACCAAGAGGTGATGGTGGTCTATTTGACGACTGCCTACGCGAGTCGTGGAATTCTTGTGATGGTCTTGGGTCACCCATGGACGGAGGTGGTCGTGAGAAATCCACGGGCGGTATTGCTGCTGAAATCTGTTGTCGGACGCAATTCATTAACTCAGTCCGCAAAACATTGAGGCTCTGTTCGAGGCCTTCGCGTACTAGGGCTTGCATTTGTAGGCGTAAGCCTGCCATCAAAGCATCCGTAGCTGCTCAGGTGTGTCCACTTCCAGAAGGCAGTGGGCTATTTCGTCGCGAGTTGGTATTTGTGAAGGTCATGGAATGTAGATTTGGCATTCCAGGTGATATAGATCGTCGACTAGGTGGTGGAACTGTCAAAGGTGGTAACTCTAGTGACGGCATGGGAGGCAATGGATCGTGACTGACAGATTTTCCGGGCTTCGTCGTCTTCCGAACAGCGCCTGTATACTCAGTAAAATCATACTGAGTGAGATGGAACCTGCAGTTAGGGCAGTTTGACTGCTGCCCAATCCACGCTTTCAGACACGCCTTGTGGAACACATGTCCACAAACTGTCTTCACTGGCTTCCTCGGTCCTGACCAGTCGCCCTTCTGACAGATGGAGCACTGGTCTGGCAACCGTACCGGTACACCAGTTGCTCGCGGTGGTGTTCGCGGCGTAGCCATTGTACAATCAGTCGTAAATCAAACGAAAAGATTTTCAAACCAAGGGTTTGGACTAGATATCAAAAAAAAATTTTTCAAAGAATTCGAAAGTTCGGAAACTAACAGGCTCTTCGCAAATGAGGATAACGAAATACTAATTTAAAGTCGAAGGTTTGGACGAGATACTAAAATTTCAAACAAAAATTTTCCCAAACGTTCGGAGAAGTTGAAAAAAAATTCAAAAAAATCAGGGATTCGGAAGTTAGCTACGTCTTCTCAAATCGAGACATTATAAATACTGGTTGGAAAAAATTCAAACGTTCAGAAGCGATAGCAAATTCTTCGAATGACAAAATTTCTTCTAATAGTTCAAAAATGCGAAAAACCAAATGATCACAAACGTCCAATCGAGCGTTTAAAAAAAAAGTTCTTATCAGAAACATACGATTTCTCCTTCACTTCCCGAAGCTAACTCTCAACATAAACGACATCCAGATCGCTCTCTCTCTTCTCAGGTCAGAAGCTTTATACGGGCAAGCGACGTGAATGTGTGCATGAAAAATGTCTGAGTCCTCACAGAAATCTGCCAGTTAGCAGTATGCCAACTCCTGATTACTGAAGGTCTCCAGCATCACTTCCATCCTCCAACAACTCTTTCCTTCCTCTTCACCTGATTGTCGTATCCAGCTGACTTTCCAGCTGGGCAGAGTCATGAATCTGGCCAACTAATTAGCTGGAAGCCAAACAGTCGTCTCACAGATTCACGATTCTGTCCAGCCAGTCGGCCAGCAGAGACATGTCTCCGTGAGAGCTCATTCAAAAAAAATTTTGTGAGGCCACCTACCATTTCCATGACAGAAGGCCAGCGGGAAAGATCATTAAAAAAAAAATTCAAAAATTCAAAAACTTTCAAAAACTTTAAGACGTTAAGTTACCTTACTTTACTCAATTCAACTTTCAAAAATCAAAATATCAAAACTTCACAAATCTTTACTTCACTTTACAAACTTTCAAAACTTTCAAAACATTACGTTACTTTAATCGTTACTAAAAATTCAAAATACCAAAAACTTTACTTTACTTTCAAAAAATTTCTATTAACAAAACAATCAAACCTCAGGTCCACATGTGTTCTCCACTAGATATGAGACTACCGAGTCAGACGATTTAGCTACAAGCCAAATGTCCATATCTCAAGTACAGTGTCAAACACATTTGAACACCGAAGTTGACTGAGGTGGCCCCGCGTTGGGCGCCATTTTTGTTATGGAACTATAACACTATGCAAGCGCACAACGTGTCAAAGCCACAAGCTGTGCTCTACAAAAAAAATAATTTAGCTAACAACACCAGTTAGACTCAGGTCCGCCTGTAACTTCTACTGGATATGAGACTACCGAGTCAGACAATTAGCTAACAGCCAAATGTCCATATCTCCAAACAACTAGGGACTCTGAAAAAATCTTGCCCTCAGAGTCAGATGGGAGGATGGGGCATGCAAAGAAGGCAGAACATCTGCGCCTTCAACTGAATATGGGTAAGTGACGTAAGGGTCCCTTCAGGACCGAATGTGTGCCGGCATTTTGTTTGTAGGCACGACGAATTTTTTTTGATTATGGCTGACGGAAGCGGCAGGTTTTTCGTGGAACCTCCCCACACTCTCTGCCAATGAGCCGAGGCGAGCTAGCGTGCCGCCATTCAGTCAACGCTGTCCGTCGAGTGATCTGTCAGCTCATGATGACAGTCTGGACTTAACGTCTGAAAGCCAATCACTCACTATAGTTCCATAACAAAGTCATTACAATTAAAACTTGATAGTAAAAAAAAAACATAAGAATTCATGCGCCTCAACAAAAGTGAAAAGATTAAATATAACATACTTTTTGATTGAGTTTTTGATTAACGCAATTGTGGAAATAATAAAAGAATTTACAATAGTATCAACAAAGAAGAGAAAAGTGCAGAACTGATTCTTTAATCAACTCAAAATCCTCAATCAAGAAAAATGTTATAAAAGCACATGCATTAGAAATTTTTATAATGTGTTTTTTAATTTTATTCCCATTCGACCCACATTTCAATGAAATGCAACTTTCAAATCAGTAAGTATAATCACTTAGTGTCCATTTCAGGACAATTAAAGCACTTACAGCCTTTTTTATATTTAATTAACTTAGAAGAGATCAGATTTTACAAATTAGAACTACAAACTATTGTCTTAGCGAAATTTTGACCTAATAGGATTTCTAAAACGTATTACTGAAACTAGATTCATCTGCAATATGGAGTGAGAAATAATTTACAACATTCTACTTAACTTTCATACAATCATATATTAACTTTCATACAATCATATAGCCAAGCTGAAATCGACATACAGAGATTATAGTGATCACATCAAAAATTTGCAAATCAATGCTGATGTGGGAGTGTCATATGACTATTGATGAGTTGAGATGATTAAATAAATTTCAATTAATCTATATATGTATATATGAGGACATATAAGGCTTATTGAGAATTGAAGGGCAAATCAGAACAGATTGACGGATTGCCATTTTGTTTAATTAAATGGAGTTGAATAATGTACTCGATCAGGAAAATAATACACCATTTAAAAACAAACGTAAAATTGGCTTAGGAACACTTACAAATTAATGGAAGAAGCTAAGCTGAAAGCTCGCCAAACCGAAAGTTGTGCCTATGACTAAAGATTAACACAAAAAAGCAACATAGCAAATGTTTGTCATATAAGCTCCTTTAACTATTAAAAAAGATATCAAAACTAAAAATCACAGTTCACCATATTTGCCTCTGAGGCTGTAATTGATAATTATTAAACGCACCTTCTTCACCTGGCTGTTGATAGCGGTGTGTTGGAGCAACTTTCTTGGCAGAATGATCCAATAACTTGTTAACAATAATCAATTGATCCTGATTTTCTAGCATCGATGTCGGGGGCAACTGCTGATTTACTAATGGTACCACAGTTGTAGGCTTGTTTTGCAATTGCATGGAAGCCATCTGCATAGCCATCTGAGGACGAGCTTTTTTTGGTAGCATAACTGGATGAGACGCAGTTTGAACAGCTATTTCAGAAACATTCTTCACTTTGTTACCTTTTTTCTGTTTATTTTGCTCTTTGTCATATTCGGCAGTAATAGCTTTCCGCTTTTTATTTACCGTTTGTGTTGAAGCGAAATTTGTTGTAACCATAGCAATTGATTTCGAACTCGGTTCTTGGCAAATAACAGAGGTTTGTTGTTGTGGCGACACGACTGTATGCACATGATGTTGACTCGGAACAGGTAACACTTGCTTGAGAGGAGAAAGCTGCTGACTTAAATTACCTGTTGACATAACTGAATCCGTTACTGATACCACTGTTGTCGATGGTTTCTTAATTATCTCATTTATAGCTTTACCTGAGCTAATAGTTTGGCTTGAGGATTTTAGAGTTTGAGACTGCAGCATAGAACTATTTGTGGGTATTGGCTGAACGGTTTTTTGGAAAATTGGATTTCTTTGTGGTTTTCCGATAGGTGGCGGTGAACTATCCCGTTCTCCTTGGAGAAATTTCAAATAACTCGCCATAAAGCCTGTTGCGGCAGAATTTGGTACCTTAAAAGTTTTCCCTTTAAATGGTTCACATGCTTGAGAAGAGCTTTTTAGTATAGGTGTAACTCCTAATGCCTTCTTTTCTTTGATAATTTTGCCCGATTCAACAGCTCCAGAACATAGAAAATCAAGTTCTTCTTCAATATTAGGAACAACAACTTTGAGACCAGGCTCTTCTTGGCGATTTGATTCTTGTTTATCAGGATTTGTGTCATTACTTCCTGCCTCGGAGTTACTGGGATTCGGTGTATTTTCTGTGATTATTTCTTGTTTCGGTAATATTGTTGGTGTTTTGTATGGTTCTGGGAGATTTATTGGAACTTCAGTTGTACCAGAATTCTGATTTTCAATCAACGGCTCAGATACGTTTGAAGAAATTTGATAAGAGTTGTAATATGGATTTTGTGCAGGATATTGGAGATGATGGGAAGATTGATGTGTTAACAGCACTTGTTGCTGCGGCTGCTGGAATTGTTGATGTTGAGGTTGCTGCTGATGTTGTTGTTGTTGATGTTGTTGGGGCTGTTGTTGTTGTTGCTGATGTTGTTGGGATTGATGCTGATGTTGTTGAAGCTGTTGCTGACCCTGTAGCGACTGTGACTGTTGCTGCTGAAGATGCGGGGTGTGCTGGTACTGTTGTTGTAGTTGCTGCTGCTCACCATAACTCGCAATTTGATTTGGAGTATTTGATGATCCAGTAAATACTACTTGTTGCGTTACACCTTGATGTGCATTCCAGTTACCATCATAATATGCTCCACCATTTTGTTGGTGCTGCGATATCGATTGTATTGGTTGAGTTTGCATTATGCTAAGAGTTCCAGAGTTTTCATTTGCTACGGCATTTTTTTTAGTATTTTTTATACGAGGTGGTACCCTATTTATTAAAAATTCATTTTCACTTAGAAGCTGCTCACGCGTTTTTGTTGAATTTTGTGCTCTTCGCCGTCTCGATTTTGGCGGGGGTGCTGGCTGTAGTGGAGGTGGTTGCGGGGGTTCTTCAATTTTTTGTGTAATCTGAATTTGGGCCGCAAGTGGGTTATCTGTTGTTACAAGGATATTCTCAGTTATTTGCGATTCTTCGGTTTTTAAACCATGTAAGGCACCAATATGCGTATTATTTGAAGCGTTTTCGTAATACGCAGACTTCAGTTGAATTTCCGCAGGCAGAACGATCTCATTTTGACTGCCACTGTTTATAGTATAGAACTTTTTCGGTTTTATGTCTGTATCCCAACAAGTTTGTTGAGAGCTGTACACCTTACCCTGATCATTTACTAGCGCGCGTGTTATTACGGATGAATAAACAACTGGACCGCTAGTATTTGTTAGAGAATTATTTGAAACATTTCTCGGAGCTACTGAAGGAGCATCAATAGTTGGTATCGCTATTTCTTCCTGATTAGTGTTGTTCGGTTTATAAATAACTAAATGACCAGAATTCTCAGATGATGAGTGTGTTGCGCAGCTACTCGCACTATGCTGTGAAGGAGATTCTACTGAATTCATGGGACTATTATAGATGGGATAAGCTGGGCTTGCAGCCTGTGAAGATGTTGAATGAGATGGACTTTGCTTACGGGGAACAATTATGGCATTTGTGCACTCACTTTGAAATGGAGAAATTGCATAATTCGGCTCTGTCTTAATTCTACTCCCATCAGAAGTAATAATATCTGCACTGTTAGAGAGGATGAATTGCCTGGGAGATTGAATATTATTTACTGATCTCCCTTTAGGACTTTCATTAATAATCAAATTTGTATTCCCAGACGCATAAGCCAATCTTCCATCAATTATCGTATAATAACTTATAGAACTGTCCTGAGAATCAGTTTGTTGAATTTCCGCCAATTTCGTTTTTCCCTGTTCTTCAACAAATAATAACTCTGGATAGATTTTTGTTTGAGCCTTAGTTTGAACTAAATGCAGTGTCTGATTGTTAGTTTTCACAGCCGATGTAGGGATACCAAAACTATGATTGTGCCCGTTGTTGTTGGCAACATTCGCTACCATATTCGATGGTGTAATTGTTGCTGCTATAGATGAATTTTTCGCAACATTACTTCTCCCAGCATTGTTATACATATTTTGCTTTTTGGTGTATTTTTGATTTGTTACATTTTGATTTGAAGCTGATGGCACTGCAGAAGACACTAATAAGCATGTTTGATTTATTCCAGAATGTGACTTACTGGTGTTCGCTATAATGCCAGTTTGCGCGGAAGAGTCACTATAAGTCGATGAAATACTCGTTGGATGGCGATAATATTGTGTAGGTGTTTGTACTCCTGAAGAAGCAACGGACACTGTAGTAATCGGCGATGGAACTGGTTGTATAGTCTTTTTCGTCCCGCCTATTTGTGGAGAAATCGAACGTCTACTTATTTTGACCTGGTTCAAATGTGTCTGTGGTGTTTGATATTGTGAGGTGTAAGTATTTTGATGTCCAGAAGAATCTGGACTTTCTGTTTGAACAATATTTTCTTGAGACAAAAGTGAAAATGGATCACCGATTGTAATATGACTAGCATTTCCACCTTGCCATGTTAGTGTTGCGCCAGAAGCTAAGTTTGTTGTAGGGGAAGAGGTTCCACTCGTTGATTGTTCTGTGTAAAAATTTGGTTGCTGTTGACCATGATTAGAAAAATTTTGTCTTGGACTTCCTGTCTTATCAGGCGCGCTTACAGTAACTTGAACAGCATTCAAATTTTGTCGATTTGGATTCACAGGGGAATTGTACTGTGCGGATTTTGGTACCGTCTGTTGAAATATTGAATTAAAAACTGGCTCATATGAAGCTGCTGATGATGATATAAATCCTCCGGATGTGTAAGAGCTTCCTGAATTTCCACTTGTGCTCGAAGTATGTAATAGAATTGTAGAAGGGGTAGGTGATGTCCCCGCAACACCCTGCCCAGCCACTGTAGTTAAGTTGTGCTGATTAAAATCATTGGAACTTGTTGTTGGCAATGTTGTGGAAACACCAGATACACCAATCCTATTGTATGTGTACGCCCATGACCCTGCAGGGTCCATACTTTACTTAATCTAAAGAGAATGTCTGAAAATTATCTGGAAAATACTTAAATGATATTTTCAATTTATTTAATAGGCGTAAAAAGTACTCACAGGATCGGCTTTGTTCATTCGTTGTTTCCATTCATAAAATGTGCTATTACAATTGGCTCTAGATTTCAGACGCATTGAATTATCTAGAAGAAAAGATTATAAAAATTAAATTTCTGTAATTTACTCTAAAATGAAAGTAGCAAATAAAACATTAAATAATACCCTCCCCTAAATAAAATCTCATATAGTTTTTTACATATCCGTTCATCCTCACTATAAATTGTTCTTAAGTCCCAACACGATTCCGCCGTTTAATTTCATTCTGTTCGATTCGGTCCATTTCGTTCAAGCGAATGAACGAATGAGCATATTTACTTCGTTCGTTTCGAACCTTAAAATTCCACCAGATTTAAGGCTTAAACACAATTGAGAGGAATAGAGCGGCCGACGGCCACTACAGTTCCCATGTAATATACGCTCCATACAGGCGCGTATCCAGACCTGCAGCTTAGGGGGGGTCACAAATAAAATCTTCGAGGGGGACGAAAAAGTCGGAAGAAGTTGCTATAAAATTTTTTTTTATCATATTTACGTTATATCACAAAATCCAATTTTCGGTTTGATTTGGAAAACCTATCGATAATATTATGCACATCAATGTCGATCTTAGGGTGGACATCAAGGACTCTTAATCAGATACGCCGTCTCGTGCAAAGATTGTAGAAATAGATGCAACCGATTCTGTCACGGGTAAAGTAATTGGCTGAGAGCGAGCTTGCTTTGAGTCACATTTAAAAGAATGGGACTAGGAGTACATGATATGTTACTGACTATTTCTCCTGATAGGAAGTTAACTGATCTTGTTTTCTTCTGAGAAAAGTTGTCAAATCAGTCTTCCACTTTACACTATCGCTACTATATTTACCTCCATCGCTAATTAATATAGCAAGTTTATCCTTCTCCTACAAATTAAAAATACACGTAAAGTTAAATTAAACAACACTACCTGAATTAAACGAAAGTACAAGCAAAGCAACGCCAACTACAGCAGAGGAAAACAAATAGATTTGATTTTTATAGTTTTGCCGCAAAAATTTTAAAGAAAAATGTAGAATCAATTATAGCGGTACTCGAATCAATCCAAATGATGGCTTTTCAGGCACCAAGATTCGAAAGAAAGATGTTCAAGCAAATTTCTAAGAACAAAATGTGTAATTGTCAATGCTCATAAATATCATCTTTAGCGACCAATACCAGCCAAGGCACCTGAATCAATCTAACTCTTTAGAACCATGGTCGGCCACCAGTAGTGCATGAAAAATCTAAAGAAAAAATGTCAAATCTCTCAAGAAAACTGAATGCTTGTGCCCTTGTCCGAAAGAATGAGCCACCAGAATAAATCCACCAATTCGTTTGGACCGTTGCAAGAACTTAATGCTTCCCTACGAACGTTACAATTTTGAACAATTCAGGCTTGAATTGCATGAAACTAGGGTAATACTGAAAGAACCCTAAATCAAAATTCGTGAAGTAAGTTTGTATGCTTCTGTTGTGAGCTCCCCACCAAGTTGTTCTGTCATCGATTTTATGTTGGAAAATTAGATAGATAAAAAAAAAATTTTTCTTAGAAACAATAACACTTTCAAGTCTCGAAATTGTGTGCTTTTTCATCTATAGGAGTAATTGGTGCAACAAAAATATAAAAACATCATAATAACCGGGCTACTAAGCATTGCGTCCCTTTTTCTAAGCAATCGAACACTAAAATAAATATGTAGTATTCCAAAATTACTTACCATCCTGTGATAGGTATGATAAATGACTTTTCGACACTATATAAAACACAAGAAAATTCTAAAAAAATCGTACACGTTTCAAAAACGAGGAGCTACGTACGAATGACTATTATACCCAATCCAGACTCCATTATTACTACTCAAAAGAAGACAAATAAATGCCCAAACCAGCGCTAGCTGTCGCCGCAGATTAGAAAAGTGCTTTAGAGCACCAGCATTAATCGCCGGCGTCAGCTACACATTTTGTCCGTACCATACGAAAATCGTCCTGTTAAACTTTTACAACTTACTGTACAGGCCAGCGCCACATTAAATTTACCGCAAAGGTGAGGTAGCACCTTGGGGGAGGTCATGAACCCCGTGATCCACCCCATGTATACGCGCCTGGCTCCATAAAAGTTCCTAAAGAAAACTGTTCCTATGACTACAGTCGTCGTCGGCCGCTCTGATCGTCGCAACTGTGTTTAAGGTATGTCTTTCCGGTTTACGTCCATGTAAAATTTACTTCTTTGTGGTATAATTCCTCGTTTATTATACCCTAGATGAAATCTAAAGGGTATACTAAGTTTGTCATTCCATTTGTAACACCTCGAAATAATGATGGTAGAGTAAAATGGATTGGACACCCATGCAGAACATTAAAAGTAATTTGCATGTCCATCCGTGCGCACGATTACTCGAGAACAAGAACACTTAGAAAGCTGAAATTTTGTACACAGACATTAAAAAAAAAGTAAAACTAAGTTCGAAAATGAGACAAATCGAGCAGCTCCTTCGTTGGGTTGCCATACAAAAACTTCGTTTTCCACTATAAATTTGGACACTGCATGAGAACGCGACAACATGGAGAGCTGAAATTTGGTACATGGTGTTATTATAGTAATAGCAAAAAAATCAAAAATGGACTAAGCCAGGTAATCCCTTGGTGTTGCCATATAAAAGTTTAGGTTTTTTCCGAATACTGTGAAAACGATCAGTTCTAGACATTTTTATTGTACTAAAAACTTGTTTAGAATATGAAATCCTATAAAATTGGTTATAATCATTTTTTTCTGTCCAACGAACCATTCTAGAAATATATGCGAAAAACTAATTCAAAAATCATACTTGCACAGAAAGGTGACCATACCAAATTACATACGGGCATTCATCCAGGGTCTCATAAGAATTGGTCTTAGAACAATTCTAACTTTTTTACATGTTATACCCTAGATGAAATCATAGGGGTATACTAAGTTTGTCATTCCGTTTGTAACACCTCGAAATAATGATGGTAGAGCAAAATGGATTGGACACCCATTCATAATATTAAAAGTTATTTCGATTTTTGCATGTCCGTCCGTCCGTCCGTCTGTGCGCACGATAACTCGAGAACGCGTATACTTGAGAGCTGAAATTTTGTACACGGACTTTAAAAAAAACAGTAAAATTAAGTTCGAAAATGAGACAAATCGGGCAACTCCTTCGTGGGGTTGCCATATAAAAATTTCGTTTTCCGCTATATATTTGGACACTGCCTGAGAACGCATCGACGTAGAGAGCTGAAATTTCGTACATGATGTTTTTACTACATTAGCAAATTAAATGTCAAAAATGGACTAAATCGGGCAACTCCTTCTTGGTGTTGCCATATAAAAATTTCGGTTTTTTACGTATACTTTGAAAACGATCAGTCCAAGACATTTTTATTGTACTAAAACATTCTGCAGAATACAAAATTCTATAAAATTGGTTATAACCATTTTTTCTGTGCGACAAACTGTTATTTTTGATAAATTGATAAATTTTAATTGCACGTATGTCTGTCTCATAAAAGCAAAATATGATATTTATACGAATCAAATCGAAACGGCTGAGTCGTGGTTGCCCTTTTTTTGCAGATTCATACTGAACTTCAATTGTCATCTCACGATATACATAGTAGCATCAATGAATAAATAGCTAACAAGAAAGCGGCATATAGAGTGAATACAGTGTACGCGAATAAACGTCTCACTAAAGTTCGAATCTCACTTAGGGCCGGTTTCACAGTTCAAGCTTAAGCTTAAGATGTGGTTTAAACTCAGATTATCTCTTCAACACAGATTCACAGTGGTACAAAATTTAGCGTTTAAGCTCAGTTTTAGTGCCGGTTTCACATTTGAAACTCAAACTTAAGATGTGGTTTAAACTCGGATTATCTCTTCAACACAGTTTCACAGTGTGTTATGGTCGTAGCGTATTGCATATAGCAATATGCTACATTGAGATACTGCAGCATGTACGCCGGCCTGCGATTAAATGATAAATGAACGCACCCCAGGGACCGACAACGTCCAACGTCATTCCCAAACTAGAAAAGAAGAAGAAGGCAATCTTCTCTTAACGTCAGATCATCTGAGAAACGAGTGGCGGTGAACTTAAGTAAAAGAAATGAAATCTCAGACAACAAAAAGAAAATTTCGAACCGGGTACAAGGTCTTGGTCACCAGACAAATTACTGCAACTAGCCGGATTGGAATATCTGAAATATTTCTACACTGAGTACACTGAATAGGACGAAACTAAATTTCCGAAAGCATCGAAGAAGAATTAGACCCTGCAACAAAAGCAGCTCATGAACATTCAGTTCAAGGTAAAAAAAAATCCATTGATCACAGGGTGAAAACTAGTAATGAGGGACAAGAGCAGGATTAAAGAAATTTCTGATCCAGATGTAATTGCAACTAGGACACAAAAATTGGAGGTATCATCGCCAACAGCAAAAGATTGAAATATGCTGAGATATAGGTGATGATAGTTCATAACGTAGTGTCATATTATGCCGATCTCTACATACATATATATACATATATATTCATCATATACAAATAGTAAGGACAAGGTTATATTACCTATCATCTTGGTTATATATTTCCGCAGCAAAAGAGTCAAAAATAATAATGGAACAATAATTTTATTGTTCGGTTTTAAATTAACTGTAGCAATTTAAGTTTAGGTTAGTTATGCCAGTGGAACCTAGCTAGTTAACTATGCAATGAAGAATTATTTCTAAATGTCAAATTTAGTATGTTCCGTGCTATATCTATCGGTGTATGTACCACTTCAGTACATCGTTGCTTGCTATTTATTAAAGACAGGACTAATCTCAAATTTTTTTAGGATTATAATTAGAATCAGAGTTATGATCGTATGCTAAAAGAACAACAGAAATAGGAGAAGCTTTTTTCAATTTGAGTTGCAAAGCTACACGATCAACAAATTGTTTGTGTCAAAATGATTTTCTTGGGTAAAACAAAAGATTTATTCATCTCAAGCAACGGCATTAAAGTCTTACTCTTGATAATAGTATTAATTGGAATTTAATGGTAGTAATTTGCGGAAATTTCATTAGAAAAAAAAAGAAAAAGGGGACTCACCAGAAGTCTCAATATTGAGGATAGAATTCTAATGCGACGAGTTCCTTCTATTTATAGAATCAATAATTATTATTATTTGCCTGGGCGCACCAAAGATAGTAAGCAATATTTATTGCACGCGTTTTTAAATTAACTGTACTCTCTACAGTAAAATATTACAAATTAAAATTCCATTGAACATGATGAAAATTCGTACACTAAGTATATTGAAAACATTTCGCCAATTGTTGGTTGGAACTTAGTGCAATGAAATCAGATTTCCAAAGAAAACTAGTTTCTAAATTTATATATAAAATTCCTTTTTGCATCTAAGGTTTTAGTTATATAAAGTTGGTATTGTGGCAGATTTTTCTAATTTTTAAAACATATTTTTTTTTTTAATATGATTTTGCATAAGAGCATTTGGTTAAATAATACATTTTATCCGTTATTATTAGAAATGATATCGTAAGAAAAAAAAAGGAGAGAAAACGATATATACATATATCTAAAGAAAGGAACTAAACTAACGTTAGTTTAGGCTTCTTGCCTATGCATCCTAGAAAAACTAAAGAACAATGATAAATGAAATTCTTGTGCGTCTCGTTTAGCTTCAACTTTTCTTAAACTCTTGTTCATGAAAATTTCTTCGTAAGTTTTCTTTGTAAGCTTTGTAAAAATCGTAAATTTGCATTTATGAAATTACCGTGAATTTCGCCCAAAATTTTCGCATTTTAAAACAAATTCTTCTAAGTTCAGTAAAGTACAGGGTAAAGGAAATTTATTTACAAAAGATAATAAAAACATTTAAAGGAAGTCACATAAAAAAAAAGGAAAGGGAAAAGGGGAAAAAATCTTAATGTCAGTTAAACAAGAAGATAGAATAGAATAATATAATCTTGATTAGTATTTAGAATATACTTTCAACAACTGTAACATTTTATAAATTCTATACATTTCTTAACAGACGTCTCTCTAGTTCTATAATAAGTACTGCTAAGAAAACAATCGTGGAATAAGTGGTAATTTTTGTAAGAAGGAAAACATTTGCTATTATAACGTGAACATGAATCTTTGAAAGTTTTAATTCTTCCTTCACTATCCTGGAGCCCTCTCGTATGAAGGTCGTTTAGGTTCGCTCGTTTATTCTCTCTTTACAGGTCAACAAGGCACTCTGAAAAATCTTGCCCTCAGAGTCAGATGGGTGGTTGGGGCAGGCAAAGAAGGTATACCATCTGCGCCTTCAACATGGATGTAGGTAAGTGACGTAAAAGGTCCCTTCAGGACTGAATGTGTGCCGGCTTTTGTTGGATTGGCACGAATTTTTTTTGATTATGGCTGACATCAACGGCAGGTTTTTTTCGTGGAACCTCCCCACTCTCCGCCAATAGCCGAGGCGAGCTAGCATACCGCCCTGCAGTCAACGCTGTCCGTCGAGTGATCTGTCAACTCATGCTGACAGTCTGGACTTTACATCCAAGCCAGTCACTCTTCATAGTACCATAACAAGTGGTAAGTTAAACCTCGCTTAAAATCAGCATAAACCACCAAAATTGAGCGTTTAAACTTAGCATAAACCACCAAAATTGAGCGTTTAAACTCAGTTTATCTATAAATGTGAATGAAGTGACATTTCGATTTGACACTTGCTGAAGATTGGTAGATCTGTTTTTAGACAACAATTTGTGTGATAATACAATGAATTCAGACCAGCAAAATATTAGCGATGTAGGAAGCGCGAGGAGAAACAGAATTACCAATTCTATGACAAGAATTAGATGATGTAGTTAGCTTTGTATTTGGTATTCCCCGTAATAGTGACAGCGCCAATTCGTGTGCTCACAGATGAATATTTTAAGCAATTTCAAGAAAATAATTGTAAAAATTGAATTACAAAATTCAATATAATATCAACTTATGTGGAGGTTAGAAATATTGAGGTTCAAATAATTAAACAGTATTGCATAAATATTATTTAGCTAATGGATTCTTATAGATTTCAAAAGACTAATTTTTAAGTCGTGCTCTTCCCTCATCATAGTTAGTTCGTAGTAAGTGTTAAAGACCCTGTACACATTTTTGTAGGCTTAATTTTTTTTTTCACAACGATTTGGTGGGAAAACTTTGCAAATAATTTAAAACAATAAAACTTAAACAAAATTTTGATGGTAAATGAATCACAAGTTTTTTGGTTCACAATTCCACAGTGCTGCCACATTAAAAAAGGTCGAACACTGTGAAGCTCATTTTGGTTTAAACTCAATTTCAACTACGAACGGAGTTTAACTAATCCTGAGTTTAAACTCGTACTATGAAACCGGCCTTTAAAAGTGAGATTTTGACGTTTCTGAAAGTAAACAGTTTAGAGTTCCGGGAGCTCAGCGACTTTTTCAAGTTTATTATTAGATGGCCTAAAGTCGTGGGCTTTATAACATTAGTTTATAAACATTAGAAATTTGAAATAGCGTTATTTCTAAAGCTTGAAGTGTATATTTCCAGTAAATTTTAGTGTTTTGTGAAACCATGCACACTAATAGATATAAAATTTCGCACTATACATTTAAAATTGTCACCGAGTGGCTTAAACATTGAATAAAGAACTAACAAGGAAGCGGGATATCAAACGAATACTTTGTATGTGTGTAAGCCATTCAATGACAGTCGGATTGGACTTGGTTTAATTTGTTTGATGTTTCTGAAAGCAAATATTTCCGAGTTCTAGGAGTTTAGTTACACTTTTTTAATTAAATTGTTTTAATATATATTACATATTTGAAATAAATCGTGTTATTTCGGAAGCGTGTATATTTTGATTGAATTCAGTGTTTTGTGAAATTAAAGCTGTTAAGCTATTAATTTAGAGTTGCTATGGTCGTCGTAGCGTAGTGCATGCTGCAGTATGCTACATTAGCTGTGTTCCATTGGTCTGTGTAAAGTACTCCCAAGTACTTCTACCTACTCGCAACTACTCATGCTCTTGTCCACGGAATTTTTTTACTTTTATTTTAATTTGACTTCTATTACTTTTGCAAAAAGGTCGTTAACATAACTTTTTTTTTATAAAAACTGTAAACTGTAGACTCTCCTCTTTAAATTGACCTATTACACCCTATATGTTAACTGTAGTAGTTAAACAGTTAATAACTCATTGCCTATTCAGGTCAAACCGAAAGTAGACGATATTTTTTAAAATGATGTGCTAAGGGAACAAATTATCGTTGAAAATAGGTTTGAGAATAGGTTAAGAGCTAATAACTCTTAAAGGGCTACACTTAGCACATAGGGTGTATATAATAATAAAGAGGAAAGTCTAAAGTTTACACTTTTTATAAAAAAAAAGTTATGTTAATAACCTTTTTGCAAAACTAATAAAGGTCAAATTAAAAAAAAAGTAAGAAAATCCTAAATTTTTATTTTATACCCTTATAACTCCTGAGATGAGTGTGGTACAGAGCTGGTTGAGCAGTCGTTGGAAAGCCCATGAAGGTCTGCATACAATGAGCTTGTGACCGTACGTCCTGTAGTTTTTAAGATACAGGGTGTTATGTGAAAATCTAGCTTTTTTTCTTAATCACCCTCTAACTCCCAAACGGTTGATGTGGAACCCCCCTGCAATACAATTTTTTATTTGTCTAGGTGTCTAGTATCCGCACATTTCATTTGATCAAGTTTCGAAAATACACATTGTATAACAGAAACAGAGAAATATACGAAAGTTTAAGAACAGAAGTCAGAAGGTTTCTTTTAATAATTTGTTTATTTTACATAGCAATTTGGATTATAAAAATGTCACAATTTCACTACTGCAATGACGAAACGAATACAAATACAGCAAACTAATGCATTTCTCGATGCTTAAAATGTCACCCGATATGACGCTTTCTTATTAGTTCTTTATTCAATGGGATTAAATTTTTACTCGATATGCCTCTTTCTTGTTAGCTATTTATTTAATGAGTAGCATGCCTACTGATTATTTTGCCTGTGATGTCACGGTATCACAATTCATATGAAGAATTCAGAGATATTATTAAAATTAATTTTTCGACAAATTACAATGGATAATATCATAGTTAGAAAATTTATAATGAGATGTAAACCAAACATCGGATGAAATGATATGCAAAGCGACATAGAAACAGAGAACTAAGTATTATATAGACGTTTTTTTAGAACATGCTTAGAAACGTCAACTACAAAATGCTCAGCCTTAGTATTAACAGTAATGCACATGCGGTTAATGGGTTCGTACATGCAAAAGTTTGATCTTGCGGAGTTAACATGCAACATAGGTAGTCTTCTCAAATTGTGTCCACTATCGCGGAAAGAGATTTTACTAAGTAACAGCGGAGAATCAACATTCGCGTTTATTAGTTGATGCACAAACGTTACATCGGCAACCATACGACGTTTTTGAAGCGAGTGCATATTCAAAAGCTTCAAGCGATCCTCATAAGGTGGAAGAGTTAATGAATTATTCCAGGGTAGGTGTCTGACAGCAAATCGTAAAAAGTTTCTCTGCACAGACTCAATGCGGTCGATGTGTGTACCGTAAAATGAAGACCAGATCTGGCTAGCATATTCAAGTAGTGGTCTCACAAAGCAAGTGTACAAACGCAATGTTATGGTAGAATTCGAAAACTCTCGGGACCAACGTTTTATAAAACCCAGCATAGAACTACTCTTTGATACCATATAGTTTATATGGGAGATAAAATTCAATCTGTGGTCACATTTGACACCCAAGTCACAGACAGAGTCCACACGGCGAATCGAGGAATCAGAGAGCTCATAACCATAAGTGATTGGTGTCTGATTCCTATGGAAAGTCATAACCTCACATTTGTCGATATTGAGTACCAAATTATTGCTCTCGCACCAATTGTAAAATTTTTGAAGGTCACCCTGTACCAGTTCACAATCGTGAACAGATTTAATCTGAGCGAAAAGCTTAACATCGTCAGCATAAATCAAGACCTTACAGTACCTCACCACAGAGACAATGTCGTCAATAGACAGAATAAAGAACAACGGGCGCAGGTGACTCCCTTGAGGTACGCCAGACGAAGCCTTCAAGACTCTAGAGATGGAATGGCGGAATAAGATTTGATATGTTCTGTTATCTAAATAAGACTGTCCATTTTAGAAATGTTGGGGGAAACCCATACTTTTCCATTTTAAAGAGTATCACGGAGTGAGATAACTTGTCGAAGGCTTTACTAAAGTCTGTATAAATACAATCCGTCTGGTAGCCTTTTGCAAACCCGTGAATGGTATCCGAGACAAATTCCAACAAGTTAGTGGTTGTAGATCTGCCCGAAATAAACCCATGTTGGTTTGAAGAGAGCAAATTCTTACATGAAACCGATAGCTGAGAGTAAATAATAGATTCGAATAATTTGGGCATACAGGATAATTTTGCAATAGGCAATAGGATTTCACTTTAACTACCTTTTTTGTGAATAGGTATGATGAAAGAGTTTTTCCATAGCTGAGGGAAACAACCACTATCGAGCGATTTTTGAAATATTATTTTAAGCGGCGCTGCCAGTGCAAGTCAGCACGACTTAAAGAAGGCTGGAGGGATCCCATCAGGACCCGCTTGTTATGGTCGTAGCGTATTGCATATAGCAATAGGCTACATTAAATACTGAAGCGTGTAAGCCGGCTGCTGTCAGCATAAAAATTGAACGCACCCCGACCGAGAGAAGTGCGTTTCCTCAAGCTCAAGATGACATGTTGATGTGGAAAAGATAAGAAAAAGACAATTCTGTCTTGTGAAAACCTGCCAAAAGTGAAGACGAGGTGCATTTGTGCAACGTAAACCAAATCTAGTGAATTCCCAATCTACAGAAAACATCGGAGAAAATTCAACGCAGCCCGTAAGTCAAAAGTTTTTATCCTTTACCAGTATTGAAATTTTAACTGGAAAAAAAATTAAATTCTCATTACTAGAAAAAAAATAAAACTGCAAAAAGAAAGAAAAACGTCGAGACTCCGACAGAACTGCATCTCGCGGTCTTAGCCGAGACTGTAGCTCAAAATATATACTTGAAAAGTCTCAACAAAAGTTGTGCAAATAATTCCGTAACTACGTCTGGATATTGAACATTTCACATCGGTCCGTATTGTAAATTGTGAGCAGGAAAGTTCCAAAAAAATGTTATCCTTGAATTGTGAACTGAATTTTCTGCAACGAGATCTTCTGAAAAGACTTCAACTTCTATGATATTGGTATAATTAATTTGTTTAGATTGATGTCAAATTCTGATTTTATTGATGCCCTTGGTTTCAGTAGTTCATAGAGTTTTGTTGGGATTACGTCCAAAAATTAATTCAGAGGCAGTGCTATCTCGGCTAAGTTTGCCTGTTTTATGGCGCTTCATGCACAAATTTCTACTGCTCGAAATGTTGCCAGTCGAAGTGTGAGCTGGATTACTTGTTCAAAATTCAAAATTCTCCAATGATTCTACACCATCTAGTACAGTATATTCACCAGCAACAGCTGCAATAAATAAGACCGGTAGCCAAATCAGGATTTAAAATAGTACTCGGACTAACATGGCATTTAGATGAAACAAAATATTCTCTACCTGGAGAATCAAATAATCTCTTCCACCAAGAATCTCTGGAACAAGCAACAAAAATGTTAGGAAGTAAACGCCGAAATAGTTGAAACTTCAGAACATCCCTTTACAGAGGGGTAAATTGTAGCGGCAACACAGCTAAGTATCATTAATAAGTAATTTAATAATAGAATAACAAAAAGAAAGAAAAACAACGAAAGCACAGAACCAATTAGTAAAATGTGCAGCTAAAATCATTTTAACTAATTATAGCTTAAGATTTTTTTTTTTTTTAATTTATAGCAAATATACAAATAGCATTTTCGGGAATTAAAATTATCACTCTGCGTACGCAGGCTGCAATTATTATTATAAAGGAAAATATACATACATGCGTTCATTGTCTCAAAATCAAGAAAACAATGAAAAGCTTTAAAGATTCTTCTTCATTTATATATGCATATTATGTATTATATTGATTCATTGAATACAGTAATGCTCACATGCAATACGTACATACGTACTTGTTAAATTAGATACTTACTTCGAGGTTATATCATCTTACAATCAATTAAGCTTAGCTGAATTTTAATATTTAAGAGTGATTCTACACCCACATACACAAAGCTAGCTAAGGTTAGGGATTTGTGCGCACGTTACTTCCTCTTTACTTACTTTGAATCTCTTAACAATTAACAATATATTCTCATTCATTTTCCGTCTCACATCGTACGTATATGTTAGATTATCGCCTCACATCGCGGCATATTTTTGAGACTATGAAACAGGCATACACAGCTTAAATTTATGAAATATGGCTGCATGGCAAGATTGAGATGTTTTTATATGGAATCATTTTTTTTAAATGATATTTATCCTTACTCTATTATTATCCTAGGAAGTTCATTAATTTTAGCTTTATTTGTTTTAATGTGAGAAGCAAAATTAAACACATGTACTGAGTCTTGCCATGAATGCTGCGGCGATTTAAAATTAAAAATAGTTATAGGAATCAGTAGCAATTTTTGTAAGAAGGAAACATTTGCTATTATAACGTGAACATGAATCTTTGAAAGTTTTAATTCTTCCTTCACTATCCTGGAGCCCTCTCGCATGAAGGTCGTTTAGGTTCGCTCGTTTATTCTCTCTTTACAGGTCAACTAGGGACTCTGAAGAATTATGCCCCTCAGAGTCAGATGGGAGGATGGGGCAGGCAAAGAAGGCAGAACATCTGCGCCTTCGATGGTATACAGATAAGTGACGTAAGGGTCCCTTCAGGACCGAATGTGTGCCGGCTTTTGTGTTGATAGGCACGAAATTTTTTGATTATGGCTGACGGCAGCGGCAGGTTTTTTTGTGGAACCTCCCCACACTCTCCGTCAATAGCTGAGGCGAACTAGCGTGCCGCCCTGCAGTCAACGCTGCCCGTCGAGTGATCTGTCAGCTCATGCTGACAGTCGGGACTTTACGTCCCAAGCGAATCACTCTACATAGTTACATAACACGTTGTAAAGTCATTTGAAAGCGCATTAATATGATCGAGTATATCCTCTTGTGTAATTGTAGGAATAGTGAATGAAACTTTATGAGAATCGTTCATATGATTAAAATTGTTATGTCGAGGATGGAAATTGGACGAAGAAAAAGCATTGTCGAAAAAAGAAGCAAACATATTGCAAATTACAGACGAATCATCACTAGCAGAATCCTTATACCTCATGGTATTGGGATAGTTGTCAGTTTTTTTCTTCATATTAATAAACTTGAAAAAGATACGTGTGTCACTAAATAATTTCGCACGCATGCTTTGGATATACTCATCATAAAGTGAAGAGGAAAGTTCTTTGAACTCTTTATAGGATGTGAGGAAGTTGTTATGACTTATAATGCCTTTGTCCCTGATATAACTTTTCCATAATTTATTTTTTCTATTTTTAAGACGTTTCAATTCTTTATTGAACCATGGCGGAGATGTTTTAGAGAACCGTTGTCGCTCGCGGGGAACGTGAGATGAAAATAAATTGAAAAGAGTTATGTAAAATTTAGAAATGTCTTTGTCAACACTATTACTATATCAATAGAGGTAAGGCTACTGGAGAGTTCCGAAAAGTTAGCTTTTCTAAAATTGAAGAAGTATTGTGTTTCGTCACAATTTCTAATGTTTTCGGTTTCAAAGCAGTATGTAATTAGTAGAGGGGGGTGATATTTGTCAATATTAGACATTAAAACTGGGCTAGGCTCGACTAACAGGTTACCCGCGTCAGTAGAAAAAACCAGGTCAAACTTCCTACCCATGTCATTCTTTACATTACTGATTTGGCTGAGACCAAGAGATGAGATAGTGTCTAGGAAAAGTGATTCCCTTGTTGATAAGTTATTAAGAGGCAGATAGTCATCGTCATCTTCATTTAGTACCCAATGTATGTTGGGTAAGTTAAAATCAATAATAAGTAGAAGTTTTCTTGCATCATGCCATGAATAAAATTAGAAGGTACAAATAATTTAGTAAAAGCGCCAGAAGTCCAAAATAAGGCATCTAATAACTTATCCTGCACATCTGCTGGAACAGTTAAGACGAAGGATGCAACCGGTTTGAAGGATTTACTAATTTTGCGGCAAGAAACACCCTCTGTTGCAATGTTTTTGGATTCGAGATACCTCAATATGTTGTCACACACCGTTTCAGGAGAGAACCTAGTGGCGAAAACACTTGAAGGTTTTGGTACTGTCCTCAAAGAGGTACCAATACCATTCCCTAATGAGGATACAGAATTAAATAAATTAATTATTATAAAATATTTTTAGTACAATCGTGATGCCGTGACGCCCAAAAGATGGGCAAAGTGGTCCATACTAGTCATACCTTGTGTCCGTATACCGAAAGATGGATGCCTTATACCGATTTCCATTGATCATGTTTTCTAGCAGAAGTGTTACACCGAAATCGTTCCATTGACCTGCACTGCCAGAAAAAGTGTACGTCAAATGAGTCTGGTGCTACACCGGAAAAATCGGCGGTATTACACCGAAAAACGCACACGTCTACATGAGAAATGTCACAACTGAATGTCATTGAGCATTACATATCAATCTCCAACTATTAAGGCTGGAACAGAATGTGATGCTGGCGCTGGCGCATAGTCTGCCGCTTACCTTGTAGCTGAGTATGAATACAATGCTGCAGCTTAGTTCTGTGAAAACTAGTTTGATATTTTATATTTCATTCCATATTTCCGCTTTTCTTTTTAAATTTTTATAAGGGGGATAACACAATATATCTTTCCTTTTCATTATTTCGATGATTTTTTCTGTATTAAAATTTTCCATTTTGTTTCACTCGAACAAACCGCTTCGAAGTCACAAATGTCAATCTTGGCGCGCAACAAAAGTTAAAGTTTGGCAAAAGTGCGCTACAGCGCCAGCTATGCATTGTGTCGCCATCATACGAAAATTGTGCTGTTATATTTTGACAGTTTGCGCTACAGCGCCAGCGCCACATTCTGTTCCAAATTCATCTGCAATCACGCCAAAATCTTTTAAATTACAATTTTCATAATTTTTACGTTATTCGTGATGTTATTTTTTCCAGAAAATTTCAATCTGACAAATTACACGGATATGAGCTATTATTACATTCTCATCGCGTCAAAAGTTGTTCCATTGATGTGCACTTTTCTTAAAATATCAATGGAAATCGTCTTTATTGTGATATTTCGAATTTGTTTTACTCAATATATAGTGTAAAATTGAACAAAATAATTACTAAAAACAATTAAAACGTTTTGTGAAAAATAAGGATGCTTAATTGAAATAGTAGTAGGGTTCCAAGAATAATAATAAGTTTACTTGAACTCACGGTACAGAGAACTCATTACCTGTACTGTGACTTCAACCTATATGTCAAGCTTAAGCAAGATCAATTTATTTTGCCTTATATTCGCTGCATATCATCTCTCAAAGGAAAGATGGTATAACTTCGAAAAATTCGAAGTTTGATAATTTATGGATAGGCGCTTTTTCTAGCAGTGCAGCACTGAAAATGTTCGATGGGACAACTTTTATAGCAAAAGTACACTAGGTTTGCACTGAACTTCCCCTACTTTGCACAGGATTTTTTTATCGTTGTTACAAATATATATATATATATATATAATACGTGTGTCCACAAATACAAGAAATATGTTCGATGGGCTTCAGTGCTCCCTTGCCAGGAAAAGTGCAACACTGAAATGGTCCCATCGAAATCGACATAAATTTTGTTGACAATTATAGTACAAGCAAAGTTTATAAAATGTAATTAAATTTATGAAATTAGATTTATATTTTACAAATTTTTTTAATTTATACAATATAAATGATTTTATTTTTTTATTAAGTTAAATATCTCAACTTTAGGTAAAGACTGACTTGAAAAACATTAAAAATTTACGGAAAGTGTTATGAAAAATCCAAAAATACCGATTACACATCGTTCGCAATACGTTGAACTTTTTGTAACGTCAATTTGGCGAATTTTGCGAAGAGACTTGGGCCTACACCCATATAAGATCCAGTTGACCAAAAGACCAGAAGGAGCTGCTTTTACTCTGAATTATGAAAGGTATGATAACAGTTTTTTTTATTGTACAATGGTATTGACTTAATTGATGTCTATTTTTAACAACATGTCATACAGCGTGTTAAACAGTCGATTTCCTAGATTCATTTTTTCACATTATTTCAATTAACCACCAAAATTGACCAACGAGCTCATGAAGGCCATTTCAGTTATATTCTATACATAATGCTATTGATGGAATTTGGAAACTATGAATATCTCCCATAGGCCATATTTCTCTGTTTAGTTTTTAAATGGTAACACAGAAAATTAAACATTTATACAGAGAGAGTAAGGTAACCACGACTGAATTAATTAAACAGTTTTGTATAAAAAGAAAAGAAAAAGATTTTATTTTTTAAATACACGGTGTTACATCCGGAGGCTACGACGGGAAAGTATATATAGGGTGGCTATATATCCAGCGGTAAAAATGGGAATACCTGACTTAGATAAGGTTTATTATCCTCTATCTAAGCTTATAGGTCCTGTGGCTAGAGTGACCCAATTGTACTTATACTATTTATTCCCAGTAGCCACTTGTTTCTTTCTAAGAACCGTGAATTTTGTTGGTTTTATGATAAACATTGCCATATCAAGGTTATTTTTCAATTTTTTTCTTTTGTTATCGGTTAACCGTCATTGCACAATTTCTTAGTCAATAACCAATATAGTAAATAAATCGAAGAATAGTCATTATATGCTAGTTTAAATTTTATACTCTCAATTTCTAAAATTACGCCAATTGAAATTGAAAAAATGAGGATTAAATTGGTCCTATTTATTAAAAGATCAGATCATCTCGGAAGTCAACAGCTGCTGGAAAACTTTAATAAATTCTTCTTAGACAGTGGGTATAAGGAATATAAACCAAACAATACCGTATAGAAAATAGTATGGAATAAAGGCAATTCGTTTTTAAGTTCAGCAAGTTTACGAAAATGATTTAAAATGAACGTGTGAAGTAAATAATCAGAAACAAGATTCCTGTAGAATGAATACAAAAATAATTCGAAATAATTGGAATGTCATTGCAACAGTTCTTAAATATTTTGTCAATAAGTTGTTTGAAGAGGGTAGGTTTCCCCAATCATGGAAAGAATCACTTATAGTACGACTATTTAAAGTAACAAGAAAGTCGCCCAATAAACATTTTAAATGTCTTCGTGAATATATTAGAGAATACTGTACAAATTCAAGTAGAAAACTATTTAGAAGAGAACAGAACAGTCAGGGTTCGAAAAAAAAAATTCATGTGAAACGACAATTAATTTTATTATTAACTACTGGACGAAAGAGATATATCAAAAGAAATAGTAACTGTTTTTTTTTAGACCTGAAGCGAAGCCTTAAACGGTGGACAGAAACGTTCTGATTGAAAAATTGTACAAGTATGTTATTAAAGGGTGTGAATTAAATCGGAGTAAGAGAACTCAGAGAACAGAAGCCAACGAATATCACTCAACAACGATTAAAACTGAAATGTGGGTTCCACAGGGATCAGTCTTAGGAACTTTATTATTCTTGCTTACTAAACTTTAATAAACACGTAGATTATTTACGTAAAATAATTGGAAAAAAGATAACATACAGGGTTCTTATTATATTCTGTCAGTAAATAAAATAGTGTAACTATTGAACAAATTAATTAATTTTATTTATTTGTTTGAAAGTAATAAAAAGGCTTATTAAAATTTAAAATATAGAACTTATAATTCAATTTGACTACCTTTGGACTTAATAACAGCTCTTAATCTCTTTGGGAACGAAGAGCAAGCGGCACGCACTACCTCTAATGGAATATCGTCCCAAACTTTCAACAAAACTTTTTAAATTCACTAATATTTCTGACGTCCCAGTTGGTTAGACGTCCAAGCATATAACCCCATATGGAAAAGTCTAGTGGGCTCAGATCGGGGGAGGATGGAGGCCATTCGTCCTTTGGTATAAAATCTGGCAAATTTACTTTGCACCAATCTTGAACCACGTTTGCCGAGTGAGCTGGTGCTCCGTGTTGTTGAAACAAAAAGTAGTCTTCACCGAACAATCTTCTGGCATGAAGCAGCATATGATTTTGCAAAACATCCGTCAAATAATAACTGGAGTTAATTTTAACACCGTTATCGATGAATAGCAATCGGAATTTTCCCCTGCTACAAATAGCTCCCCAAACCATTATGCGAGATGAAGATTGAAATTTTTCAACAGCGCGTTTTTCTCTTGGAATGTCAGTGATATTAACTGCATAGCACCTATCGTTTTGCGAATTGAATGTTTCTTCTAAAACAAAAAGCTTTTCATCTGAAAAAATTATATCGGAATCAGCGTGCCATTCAAGCAAAATCTTGGAACGTTGATGTCGTTTTGCTTCCTGCAATTTCGTTATACCATGAATTTTTCTTTTTTTATATGGTTTCATTTTCAGATCCTTTATTAATATATTTCTGGCTGTTGATCGACTGATTCCATGTTGTTTAGCGATTTGATTTTGCGAACGATTACAATTTCTTCTAATTTGTTCTCGAACTTGTTTGATAACCGCTGGTGTACGAACCGTACGCTTTCTAACTGATCTTCGCCTATCTTTCACTGAACCAGTTTCTCGAAATCTTTTTATTGTACGAAAAACAAATCTATCGGCAATTCCCACTTTTCTGCATTCACGACAAATTGCCTTCGATTTCAAATTTCGCGAATATAACGCAATAACTAACGCACGCTTTCCTTCTAGATTCATTTTCTTCTGTTACAAATTACTGCTGAAATCGAACTGTCGAAATATTTCTCCCGCACTCTTGGATGACTTAATAAAAAATATTAGTTACCATTGTTTACTTACGTCAAAGGATTAATACGCAGTTTAATTTTACTGACAGAATATAATAACAACCCTGTATTTTAGAAAGTTGAGAAAATCAGATTCACTTGCAAGTGCAATAAAAATCTGCAATGTGACTATAAAACATCATTTTGAATATTGCTCGGCGGTACTTTTTCCGTGCATACAAATGTACATCCAACGATAGACAAACATCTAAATATGGCAATGAATCTTGCAATATATTAGATACACATAAATTAGGTGGACGCTCTCAACTCTGAAGTGGATGAACATGCCACAAAGAATTGATCCGAATGTGTTGAAATTTATATTTAAGATCATGAACGATGATCTTCGGCCACACTTAAGAGCTAGAATAACATTGGTGATGGCTGCGCAGACATATAATCTTATTCAACTCCTACGGATCAGGTACTCAAAACTCCTTAATATATAGATGTATGTTGCAAGTATAATACTACAAGCCTTGAAAAGAAATTGTATCTGCACGGTTCGTTTCTATGATTTCCGTTGAGAAAATTCTCTATTCTTAACTCTACTAGTTGAATTTAATCGTTTCTGTAAATGCCTGTTGAGAAAGGCATGGTGAGTTGTATGGGATGTAAAGGAACCTTCGATTTTGAAACAGCAATTGAGAAAGTAGAAATTAATTACTAATTATTAATTTATTGTATGCTGTCATTGCGTTATTATTATACAGTTCAATATTTTTCAAAGAGTAAAAATAAATACATAGAGTTATTTTAATTCACTATGTTTTCCAGTTCAAATTCATTTTTCGTTTATATTGATTTTTTGCAAAAATTGTTTGTGTGTCCACAGGTCTGTATATTTACTTTTGTGTAAATATGTCTGAGTAAAATTCAAGCACAAGCTTTCTTTCGGTATAGAGGATAATACTAGATGATAATGAAAAAAAGTTAACAGACAACTTGGAAATCCATTCAACTGTCAAATTTTTCTAGTCTAAGAAGTTAACATACACATGGGTAAAAAACTTTCAAGACTGTGTAAAAATTTTGAAGTCTGGGTAAAAACTTTCGAGCAAACATACAAACCTAAGAATACTATCGAGAATATTTTCAACTGATAGAGAAGCGAAACTCTACTCGTGGCATTACAGAAACACTTCTAGTTGTCTATTCATATGGTGAATAGAGTTGTAGTAGGCATAATAGACAATAGAGTAGAGTTTCATACAGAAACACAGTGGTGGAGAATGACAGAACGTAATATGCTAGCCACATATAGAGCAAGATTCCCTCCTCTATTTCTGTACGATGCAGTCGATAAGGAAGTATTTCAACCATTTTTGAAATACTCAAGAATTACAATGGATTATCAGAAGAAATTAAAAAAGCCAGAGTAAAAGCACAAGTTCAAGAAACTAATAAAGAAATTTGTACATGAAAATGTTGCAATAATATGATGAATGTGTAAAAAGATGACTAGTGACTAAGTAAGACCAGCTCCTGGCCACAGTATATTTATACAGTGTGACAGCTTAGAACAAACTAATGAAGTCAATTTTAGAATTTTAATATAAAAAAAAAAAAAACTAAAACCAAAGAACATCTAACAGAAAAGATACGCATCGTATAATGAACAGTTTTATATGGCGGGTCGTATTATTACGACCCGCTCTCACAAATTTTACGAAAACTCTCTGCTTTTTGACGACCTGCAACCACTGACATATATAATATGGACTGACTACGTTCATAGAATTGCACTGCAAAAAGTGGGCGCACTTCTATATTGCTGACTCTTTCGGTCTAAGCACCAAGTAACAACTGAGAGAGAACTGTAAACAACAAATAAGTAGGTGGGTTCGTCGAAATAAATGTTTCTGAATTAATTATTTGGATTAATTAGTGATAAAGTGTTTTACCAAAGCAATTTCATAGATACTCCACAGAAATTTGAAATGTTATATAATAATCGCTTTTACAGCTGCGCACTCATTTTTCAATTTCCCGCCAATGATTTTTTCAATGTTCGCACCGGCGTAAGAACTTTTTTTGGCATTAGCAATTGAGCCCACATGAAAAAGAAATTTAATCAGTCCATATTATATATGTCAGTGGCTGCAACTAACCACCCCAGTCACCTGCGGTGATATAACGACCCGCTCTCACAAATTGTACGAAAATTCTATGCTTTTTTCCGACCCGCCACTTAACACGGTAGCGAGTCGGCAAAGCACCAGAACCAGTTCCTGCACTCCGCATCATGCCCATGCATTGCATTGGGTGTTCTCTTTAATTCTTTTACCTCTTCTTTAGAAAACTGGTTTCATCATTGAGAGAATTTTCATTTACATTGCATAGCACAGTAGAACAAGGGAGAATAGTAAGATGATTGGATGGGATAGAAATTGGTGGCCGAGAAGCAGTTAAGCAGCAAAGTGAAACAAAACTATGTGCATGGCTGGCATCGTCGTATGTACATCTGCAGCTATGGGGTGGTGGTGGAAACAGAGAAATATTCTCTGTTTCAAATCTTTGCTTCTTCCAGTCTGTTTTTTAGAAGCCAGATGAAGCTCCTTGTTAAGATATATGTTCTTTGTTAAAACTTCTCCCATAAAAGGTAGCTAATAAGTATGATACGGAAGTAAATGGGCGAACAGTAGATAGTTTCACAATCTACGGGAAAAAGTATTAGTTTCATGTAAGTAGCAAAAGTACTTACAAATGTATTGTTCCATAAACTAAACAACTGTTTGACCGTAGTTCATAAAGATGGTCATGGACGGTGTAAAATGAATGTAATAATGTTTGTGAATATTTGACAGTTCTACCGAACCGAATGACATGGAAAGTCGAACAGAAATAGTTTTACAGCTCCAACGCGATCAGACATTTTACCTAATCCGCTCAAATCATAATCATACTCATATCAGAGTGCTTATTAAGAAATTTAAGGCGCGTTTACAATTTAGCCCTTTTGCAATTTGGCGAATGCACTCAACTCTGTCATTGTAAATGCACCTGTGTGGGTCGTGGGACTCGAATTTTTTTAGAAACTCTAAACTTGTGCATGTGTGAAAGAGAACTTCAGTGGTTTTCTTAAAATAAACTCAGAAAACAAAAACTTGAAGATGGAGTGCAGGCAGGTAGACTAAGTAGTTTTTTTATATAAGCCAAGCAGTTCAGGAATTGAAATTTTAACTGTAGCTCGCAAAATTTCACCGATACCTAGTACTTGTATAGATAAGGCTTCACAAAATATAGCATCACAAAATACATCGCTTGACATAAATAGGACATTCGGATGTCAGTTTAGTGATCCCAGTAACTGGTCTTAAATATTGGTAGAAAACGGTCTCAAATATTGGTAGAAAACGGACCTATACAAATAACGAATTTTGATTTTCCTGATATTAGGGTTATTGCGAATGGAGATAGGATTCTCGTTCCTGGTTGGAGTACTCTGTGTCAAAAAACGTAATATTCTGTTTTTGTTGTAAACTATTTTCTAAAATTAGAAATAGTCTAGCTTTATCAAGTACTGGATTTTCTGATTGGATTCACATTAGTCATGAGAATAGTGCGATTCATATGGAAAGTTTTCGGGAGCAGCATAAGCGCTGTAAATGAGTTAGATAGTGGAAAATTTTTGAATTTAGTTAAAACGGTAGCAAAGTTTGACCTAAGTCCTAGCGGAGCATCTAAGAAGAACTAGCAGTCAGGAGACTCAATACAGTTACATGAGCAAGAATATTCAAAACGAATTAATCAAACTGATATCAGAATGATATCAGATGACTAAAGAAGCAAAGTACTTTTCGATAATAGTTGATTCCACTCCAGATATAAGTCGGGAGGAGCAAGTTACATTAGTAATTAGGTTTTTGCTTAAAGTGGACAATACATTTATAATAACAGAAACTTCTTAGGTTTTTTAAAATGTATGGACAAAAGTGGCTTAGGCTAACAAAAATATTACCTACTAGAAAAGATAAATAGTTTAGGATTATCAATTTCCAATTGCAGAGGTCAAGATTATGATAACGGTTCAAATATGAAAGGAAAAAATTCAGGAATGCAAACAAGAATTAGGGAAATAGAGCCAAGAGCATTTTATGTCCCATGCTTCTCTCATTCATTAAATTTAGTTATTAATGATGCGGCCCATTGTAGCTTAGATGCAGTTAATTTTTTCGATATTGTCTAAAGTTTATATGTTTTTATCTCCGTCCGACTCTACAAATAGGTGGGATATTTATAAAAAGAATGTTCCTAGTTTAACTTTGAAACCTTTGTGAAACTAGGTGGGAAAGTAGAATAGAAGCAATAATACCGTTAAAGAATAATTTAGGTGATATACTTATATGAAGCTCTTATAGAAATTTCTGAATCAGGTGACAGTCATTAAAAATACTGCCGAGTTATTAGGAGGCAAGATATTAGAATTTAAATTTATATGTTCACTATTAGTTTGGTGTTATATATTAGAAAATATTAATGTAGCCAGTATATATTTACAAAATAAGCAAATTAATATAACTGCAGCCGTAGAAATTCTTAAAAAGTTTAATAGAAATTAGATCTGATGAGAAATTTAATGACTTTGTTAGAAAGGCAGGGCTCATTGCTATAAATTTAGAATTCCCTTGTCTCGGTCTAGAAAAAAAAAACTATGTCCGGAGAGAAAACTCAAGATGAACCCATATTAGATCTGAAACAAGCTTTTAAAGTTAATTTCTACTCAGGCAATAATTTCAATCAATGAACGATTTGAACAGTTGAACAATGATCACAATAACTTGTTTCCCTTTTTATATAACTATATAACATACATAAAGCTCCTGGGTTAGAACCCTTGAAAAAATTATGTTTAAAAGTAAAAAGGCTTTAGCAATAATAAGAGTAAGGATGTAAACGCTGAGGAACTTTATCAGGAATTATTAACGTTTTCTCCTCTCGTAAACCAGCAGATGTCTGACTTAGAAATACTTAATTTTATTTTTGAGTATTATTTGGATACAATTTATCCAAATGTTGTAATGTCTACATTTTAAATTCTTTACCAGTAACTGTGGCATCGGCCGAGCGTAGTTTTTCTAATTAATTAAGAATTACCTTAGATCAACAATGACTCAAAATAGACTTGTCGAATTAGCTACTTTATCCATAGAAAAAAATTTAGTAGAAGCTATACATTACGATGATCTGATAGGAGAGTTGATGAAAGTAAGGCGTGTACAGTAAATTGAAATAATTCGTTCTGAATTTAATTTTAAGAATAAATTATTTATACGTTTTCGTTATTTTGGATATTTTATAAATTTATTTTGTTGATTATATTAAGAATTTTGTTGTTTCGAGGAATAGGCTTATTGGGGAAACCTCTTTTAAAAAAACGCATTGAGGGTACGCATTACCTCTCACTTCTTGTTTATTCAACCGACGTTTCCAATAATTAAATTAAAAAGTTGTATTTGTTAATTCTAAAATCAGATAAATGTTTTGCAGGAGGCATGAAATATTAAATAATTTAAAAAACATTGGAAACTTAAAGCCGTTTTTACGGAAAATAATAAAGGTAAATATTTTATGCCTCTTCAGATTTTTTTTAAATGGAATGCCAAATTTAGGTATCGATATTTTATGTTTTTTTTTCTGATGAAAGTTTGTGATGTGCATCTTCATAAGTCTACCTGAAAGGTGATGTGTAAATGGCTTAAATGCATCACTAACGCTTTGAATTCAAATTTGTTTAATATTGCGAAATTTGTATACATGGAAATATAAGAACAATAACACAATTTTCTCTGGTTAATAAATTTAGAAAGACATAATGTTTGAAACAAATGGTAGACTTTACATGCATGAGTAAGTAGGTGTATAATATAACGCCTAATATTATTACTTCGTCTTTAATATAATAGCCATATACATAAGTCCTGAACGAAAAAAAAACACTAGAAAATAAAGGCGCCTCTTCACCAGTTGAACAGACTGCCAAAAAAGTTAAGGCCGGTACTGCCTACTGATGCCATTTATGCATCATTAGATTTACAGCCTCGGATATATTTTTGGTGCTCAGTTTATAGTGTTCGTTTTCCCGTAGTTCGTAAATCAAAATTTTACTAATCAGTTGATATCATCGACTGTAAAAGTGAATTAAGCATGGCGTCGGTAACAAAACAAAAATACAAACACATATTTAACAAATATATTTAAATAACACGGCACCCTTTTTTGGCGTTATACCCCATAAGGTCAAGCCATCGTTAAAGAACTCCAGCTCGCAAATCGAGTCCACAGTTCCGGATCGAAAACCAATTGAAGAAGAAGAACAAGAAATAGTTTTGCTTGCCATTTAGCTCCTTTTCATTTGGTACAAGTTTATGCATGCTAGAAGTTCTCTTTCTTCGACTTTCGATTTACATAGGAACCTTTGCATTAAAAATTTACTAGTGTTAGTTAAAAACACTGTTGAAAGAGAAAGTATAGTCACATTAACATAGAAGCACCCTACTCAACTAACAATTTTGACAGCTGTTCTACTGTATGAATATACTGTGCCTTGGCACAATTGCCCCATTAGTTCAAATAAGAAAAATTAATAATCAGAGAGAGACAGATGGAAAAAGTGTTGGAAAGAATGTAATTTCGTAATTATTACTATTATTCGAAGCTTATCTCCGATAACATCAAACATGATTTGATTTTTAAGGAAAATAAAATTAAGCAATTTTAGCTATGGGGAACAGTGAAGATTTCAAATGTTCACGATACGGAGAATACAAGATATTCCCAATATGAACCACGTTCCACCATTAGGGGATAAAATGACGTGTAATATATAGGAAAGCACCGTTAAGAGAACATATGCCCCTTCTCTCCTCGCTGTCTTTTCTATATAAATGTCCATACATTAAGGCCTAAAGTATAGTTTACACAAGCGAAGTTACTGTCCCAAGTAACCTCGATTTCAGTCCCTCACCTCCTCTTGACGTACTCACCAGCTTACTTGCGCCAGTACGAAAACGAGTTCCACTGACTGCAACTTTTTAGCGAAGTGAAACCTGAGAAATAGTCAAGTAATTACTAAATTGCATATTGGTTAAGAAAGAAAACAAGTAGAAAGTGTGGTCGGAAGCAGAAAAAACTTTGAATACGCTTGAACCTTCAAACTGATAAAATGAGCTCGGATTGTGAAAGGAATAATTTGTGAAGGAAAGTGCAATAAAAACTTTATTTGAAGTGTGTAAAATTAATATTTAATACTATTTAATAATTTAATATGTATTTATGTGCGACCAATGCATTGAATATCGGAATTTGATAACGGATAAATTGAAGAATGTTAAAGAGAGGTGAGAGACCGTAAAAATTCGATAACGGACCAAATTGAAACGATATTAGAGCAGTAACCGATAATAAAAAGAAGTATGCTGAACAGGAATTAGAACCTAAGAAAATTTTAGAACAAGTAGGGAAATTGAATGAAATGTACAAAAAGTTGTACAGTGGAAGTAAAAAGCTGAACGGGAGCAAAAAGTAGATACATATGCTGGTGTTCTCAAGAGAGAACCAACTCTCTTAATAAAACCTAAGAAAAAACAGGAAGTGAAGAAACTAAAGAAGACTTGAGAAAGAAAGTTGATCCATCAAAGTTGAGAATTGTTAATGTCAACAAATCATAATAGCAATATGACTATTGAAAGCGTTAATAGGACTGAAGTGAAAAAAATTTCAATCAGTGGTTGAAGCTAAATTAGGGAAAATTAAGAAGTGAAAATGCTTGAACCGAAAAAACTGAAAGTGGTTATTGCTGCTATGAATGAGGAGTGGGAAGAGGATCAGTTGATTCAGGCAGTGAAAGCACAGAATAAATAGCAGCCTATATTTAAATGTGCATGGATTATTGAACAACTTTTGTGATATAGAAATATTACTAAATTCTGGGTGCTTTGATATTATGTTGTTGTCAGAAACATGCATTAATGGATATAGATTGTGAGATGTGATTCGCCATCTAGTCATACATGTGGTGTTGTAGTGTTCATTAGGGAGTTCTACAGTTCTTGTAGTATCTTGGAATTAGCTGCCTACTACCGAGTTAGTATTGTCACAATATATAGATCCCAAGAGGACCAGAGGTATAGTTCTGTATTGACTTTGAGGAACTCAGTAGTTCAGTTGGTAAATGCGCTGGATACAATTTCTGCGGTCGTGGGTTCTATTCCTACCCACCTCGACTTGGTCCTGTGTTTCTCCTTCCACCTAGTTTCTTTCCATTTTCTGCATTATTCCTTAACTCTTGCTATTAATTAATTCTTCAATTGACATTTAATTGTTTTCTAAGGATATATTCGATATAATTCTATAAACTTTGTAATTGACATGTGACTACGTATATTTCTAAGGAAAAAGTTAGCTATTGATTAATGATTCTATAATAATTAATGATTCCTCACAAGTATAATGATGTCTATGATTATGTTAATAATGATGCTAGGAGCAATTAAAAAAATGAAAATTACCTTAAGTCTAGAAACGGCTAATCTAATATATAATGCCCGTACTGTCTCACATTAGGTATAACATACTTACATGGGTCCCCACATTACGTAATGAACAGAGCAAACAACAATGAACAGAGCTCTGAAAATATTGTATAATATGCCTCGACTAACACCCGCAATAGAGGTAAGTAAACCAACAAGCTCAATCTTAAGCAAATTGTCTTTGTGGATAAAGCTAAGTTCATTTACAAACTAATACATAAATGATCTAAAACAAACTTAAGCGTCACTACGGCGGCTGAAATTCACATCTATAATACAAAACGAAAAGCAGACATAAGAACTACAGCAGCTAGAACAGAGAGGTTACGCAAAGGACTCCTGTCAACAGCGAGTGATATATGCAATGGCCTTCCGGAGAACATCAAAAATCTAAGGAACTTGGGCATTTACTGATTCTCTATAAATGTTAGCTTATAGTGGTAGTGTTGTTGATACTTGCAAAGATCTTGTAGTAGTAGAGTCTATGTAAATAGCAGATAACTTTTAGTTAGACTTAAGGCACTTTCACATCAAACACAAGAATCGAAAAAATGTAAACCGAAAAACTCAATTTATTCCACTTTGAAACAAGATTTTTGCTCCAATGATTAATAAAACCATGGGAAATAGGATAAGCTAATAGTTTTACTAATAAAATAGTATATGTATTTTAGATTTTTAAGATAAACACAGCTTTGATGTTTTATCGGCCGAATTTTTCCGCCGAAAAAGTTTTTCGGCCGATAAAACATAAAAGTTGTATTTATCTTCAAAATCTGAAATAAATATAACTATTTTCTGAGTAAAATTCTTAGTTTATCCTATTTCCTTGGATTTTATTAATCATTGGAGCAAAAATCTTGTTTCAAAGTGGAATTAATTGAGTTTTTCGGTTTACATTTTTCTGTTCTTGTTTTTGATGTGAAAGTGCCTTTAGACATGATAAATCGTAAATTTCTGGAATTTAATTGTACCTAGTTTTTTTTTATGAATAATGTACTGTAGAACTTACCAACACATTGAACCTCTTGCTTGTCTTTGATAGTTGAACTTAATTATAAGTATGTAATGAGATGTTTCATGGTTAAGTATTGAAATAATAAATAATAAAATATTTAATGATTCTATGATGATGTCTATAATTGTTTCTAATGCTGTGTATACATAGCTTGTAAATATGTAATATTTCCTGTCTGTAAGATTGTTAAAATCGATGAATAAATTATTAAAAAAAAAAGGTTGGCAGAATTGGCTGAAGATGTAGTAATTGCAGGTATGTAGAACTATAAGTAAGTTTATAGAGAAAAAAAGTAACACCGAGACGCATCAAATTTAAGGAATTAGTCTACTTTGCGCGCTACAAAAAAGAAGGCTATTTTTACTAATTTTAGTTTGGTAGGTATAGGTATAAGTATTGATATAAAAGTTGTTGGGCTTAATAAATACACTTTCGAAATATAGGAAAAACATTTTAATTTTTTATTTTATACACTTTTTATACACAAAAATGAAGACAAACGTAACGTTTTAAAAAGTAGGCAAGTGAGTTGCGTGAGCCATATCTCTGGAACAAGTTATCTTAAATAAAACAAGTAAAAAAGCTAGAATTGGTCTAGGACCAATTCTTATGATACCCTAGATGAATGCCCGTATTAAATTTCGTATGGTCACCGATCTATTCAAGTTTGATTTTGAAGTTGTTTTCGCATATATTTCTAGAACGGTTTTTCGCACAGAAAAAGTGATTATAACCAATTTTATAAGATTTCGTATTCTGCAGAAGTTTTTAGTACAATAAAAATGTCTTGGACTGATCGTTTTCAAAGTATACGTAAAAGACCGAAATTTTTATATGGCAACACCAAGAAGGAGTTGCCCGATTTAGTCCATTTTTGACATTTAATTTGCTAATGTAGTAAAAACATCATGTACGGAATTTCAGCTCTCTACGTCGACGCGTTCTCAGGCAGTGTCCGAATATATAGCGGAAAACGAAATTTTTATATGGCAATCCCACGAAGGAGTTGCCCGATTTGTCTCATTTTCGAACTTAATTTTACTTTTTTTTTAAGTCCGTGTACAAAATTTCAGCTCTCTAAGTATACGCGTTCTCGAGTTATCGTGCGCATAGACGGACGGACGGACATGCGAAAATCAAAATAACTTTTAATATTATGAATGAGTGTCCAATCCATTTTGCTCTACCATCATTATTTCGAGGTGTTACAAACGGAATGACAAACTTAGTATACCCTATAGATTTCATCTAGGGTATAAAAATCACATGAAATTAGATTAAGTATAACAGTGAGTTCGTCCTGAACTACGATCGCCTCAAAATTTCGATTTTTACTATTTCTTTTATAGCAAAATTCACTGAAAAAAGAGCCCAAATAAATCCGCCATTTTGTTAATTATGTATAAAAATAAATGATTGATCGGAACGAACTCACTATTATACTTAATCTAATTCCATGTGATTTTTTATTTCAGATATTTCGTTCCAGAGATATGGCTCACGCAACTTCCCTGCCTACTTTTTGAAACGTTTCGTTTATTTATCATTTTTGTGTATAAAAAGTATTTAAAATAAAAAATAAAATTCTTTTTCCTGCATTTCGGAAGTGTGTTTACCCATTTATGCCCTCTGGTTCAAAAACGCACCAGATAGATACTTTAAGACAAATATATTTTATAATTTTTACGGATTAAGTGCGGCATGCGGCTCTGCAGTCAATAGGCAGGCTAACGGCTCCTCGTAGCGTAAGATTGTTTCCTTGACAAAAAGAACGTAGCTGCATGTGTACTCTGCTCTGAAATCAGTTGTGAATTTTTCGCTAACGTGATAACATCAACCATAGTGAAATGAGTGCCTGGTGAGTGTTACTTTTTTTATGTAAAACAATTTGAGTACATTCTTCCTATTCGAAATCCATTAGTTTAGTTGTATTATTAACGCCATGATTATTATTGGAGATTAAATAGATTTTCATGGCTGTTTTCTATTGATGGTGCGAAAACGCACCAGTGGGCTTTTTGTCTCTAATTTTGAAAATCAACATTTCAGGACAGGAAGGTTGTCCGTTGCGGAAATTTTGGAAGTACTTGAGGATTTATCAGAAAATGAACCTTGTCCTGATGAGATAATAATTGCACCTCCTGTAGTCAGTTATTGTACAGATGAAGACTCCGGCGATGAGGAGAATGACGACCCAAATAGGATGAGCCATAATCAACTTCAAGCGGAAGCTGAAGTTGTATTCAACGATCTTACTTTGGAATGTAATCCACAGTTAGAGGAGCAACCAAGTAGGACATTTTGTGTAGCTAAAATAAATCAGAGGTGGGCAAGGGGAGATGAAGATAATCTATATCTGACCGCGCCTTTTTACAGACAAAGTAAATGGAAGGAAACAAAAGTTGCTCCGTTGACATTTTCGAAAGATACCCATCCATTGGAATATTTTAAATTATTTGTCACCGAAGAATTTGTTCAAAATATTGTCAGTGAAACTAAAGCGTATGCCAGCAATAAAAAAAACGAAAATTTAGATTTAGACGTAAACCACTTTTACGCATTCTGTGGAGCACTGATAATTTCTGGGTATGTTCCGGTTCCTAGGAGACACATGTTCTGGGAGCAAAGAGATGACGCGCACAACACCATGATATCACAGCGGAAAAAATTTGATGAAATATTTCGAAATATACATTTTTGTGATAATAGTAACTAGACAAGAATGATAGATATTCGAAAATTAGACCCTTTTGAATGCCAAATTTTTGAAATATGCGCCGCTAGAACAGAATGTATCAGTTGATGAGGCCATGATACCATACTATGGAAGGAATCCATGCAAACAATTCATCAGAAACAAACCAGTACGTTTTGGGTATAAAGCATGGGTTGCTGCGAGTCGACTAGGGTATTGCTATCAATTCGACGTATACCAAGGTCGCTGCCAACTGCGGGATACATCAATGGGGCTCGGCGAATATGTGGTTCTCACCTTTGCAGAAAAATTCAAAAAAGAAATGCCGGATATTCGATTTAATTTTTTCTTCGATAACTTTTTCACGAATCCAGATGTCGTTGCGAAGTTATCTAAAATGCAGTATGGTGCTTCCGGAATAGTGCGTGAAAATAGGGTAAAAAACATCAACATGAGTGACAAAAAAGTTTTCAACAAAACGAAACGCGGACAACACGAATCCTTTGTTGACAGAGATAACGAAATGATAATAACCAGTTGGAAAGACAATCAGGTAGTTCTATGTTATCTAACAGTCATGGCGTCAATCCTATTGGCCACGTGAAGAGATATGTGCAGAGAGAGAAAAAAAAGTAGATGTACCGCAACCTAACATTTTTAAAGTGTACAATATGTATATGGGAGGTGTCGACCAGTTAGATAATCATATATCTAACTACAGAATAAGTGTTCGGGGGGAAAAAATGGTATATGCCAAACGTTTTGTGGATGATCGACTTGACAGTTACCAATGCATGCACACTTGCAAAAGCCTATGGTTGCACACTAGATGGCTTAGAATTCCGTCGACAGTTATCTCAAGTGCTTTTGGAAAAATATGGGAAACCGTCTACACAAGGATATACCGCAAGGCCATCTCCGTTACTGAGACCTGGAATTCACAATATTATAAGGGGAGAAAAGCGACTGAGGTGTAAGCAATGTCATAGTCACACAATAACGAAATGTGAAACTTGTGAGATCGCTTTGCATGACAAATGCTTCAAACATTTCATGATAAATTGAAATAATTATCATTATTATTTTGAACTTTTTTCTCAATGTGACATGAAATTATTTTTGTTTTTTACATAGAATTTCTTTATTTTTGTTATTTACTATTAAATATTGTTTAGTTTGAATGAATATAACTAAAAGTTAAAGTATAAAAACCGTATTTTATTTTGTTCTGACAAAGCCCAACGGTGCGTTTTCGCACCACCCCGTATTTTAAATTCTAAGAAGCCAAAAAAAAAACATCGTTTATATGTTTTATAACTACTAAGTAATCCAAAAATAACCGAATTCTCAAAATATGGCGAAAATAAAACTTTGGACACGAATGGGTTAAGTGCAACAAATTTTATATCAATACCTATAATAAAAACTTCCAAAAAAACATTAAAAAAATTAGCCTTTTTTTTTTGTAGCGCTTAAAGTAAACTAATCCCTTAAATTGGCTACACCTAAGCTTGGGACTGTGGTGTGACTGGACTCGAGATTTCTTTTGAACAAAACGCTCATTTATAGCAGTGCTCTCATTTTTGGTGGTGCGCCTGCTTGACCTTGTTTGTTGGACTGGATTGGGGTCTCATAATGGATGGATTTTGGTATGTACAGCTTGGACTTAACCATATTGGATATCTTTCATATTTTGCTGGTGGTGTCTGGAGACAGCTGTGGTGACCCATGTGCGTGCAGGGTGTCTGGAGACAGCTGTGGTGACCCATGTGCGTGCAGGGCTCGTTTTGGTGCAAGTAGCTCATCATTTATTATTTCCTTAATTTGCCTTAGATTTAAAGTAACTAGTTTCTAGTCTAAGATTTAAGTAACTAACTAATTTCTAGTCTAACCTTGTAAATTATAATGGCTGTGGCTGCTGCGTGAGTGGCCTTGGACTGTTTTTTGTACAACTTGCGATAGTTGCATCTCCTGATGCCGATGTTCATGCTGGCACAATAGGAATCTTAATTATTGTATTTGATCGTCATAATAATTGATTGGTTAAATTACTTAAAATCTGACTGATACTCTATTTCAGCTGGTTTGTGTGAAGTTTGGTGAATCTGCATTTGGTATTGGATTAGATGTGATATATTTTTTTCTGATATAGTCATAACGGGTTTTCCAATAAGAGGTGTTATTTTGATATTCAAAGAAAAATGCCATTTTTTGAGATAAATTATCGGATCTTTATTTCATTATAAAGAGGAAGATATGCCGTTAATAATGGAAAATAACATCAGCCAAATGACCACCACGACCACGCCTACAGGACCATATCCTTTTCATGAAATTTTCCATAACCAAATCGCAAAGTGGCTGCCCTATGTCCTCGATAGCCTCATGAATTCCATCTTTGAGGTCTTGAATCGACGCTGGGCTGTTGGCGTAGACCTTCTCTTTCACGTGGCCCCAAAGGAAGAAGTCGCAAGGTGTTAAGTCACAAGATCTTGGTGGCCAATTGTGATCACCTCTTCGAGAGATAACACGGTCCGGAAACTTTTCCCGTAAAAGATCAATGGTTTCGTTGCTTGTATGGCACGTAGCGCCGTCTTGTTGAAAATAATTCGAATTCCGGCCATAAAAAATCATTAATCATCTGTCGATAGCGCAATCCATTCACCGTAACTGCTGCTCCAGCCTCATTTTCGAAAAAGTAAGGTCCAATGACCCCGCGGGACCATAAACCGCACCAAACAGTCACACGTTGAGGATAAAGAGGCTTTTCAACAATAACTCTTGGGTTTTCCGAGCCCCAGATGCGACAATTTTGCTTGTTGACGAAGCCATCGAGGTGGAAATGGGCCTCATCACTCAAGATGAGTTTCCGATGGAATTCCGGATCATTTTCATGCATTTCAAGGACACAATCAGCAAAGACTCGACGTTGTTGATGATCGGCCGGCTTGAGTTCTTGAGTTAACTGAACTTTATAAGCCTTAAGACCCAAATCTTTACGCAAAATACGGTGTAATGACGTTTGTGGAATGCCTAATTCCAAAGAACGACGAGGAATGGACAAACCTGGGTTTTCTTCAACACTTTCGGCTATAGCAGCACGTGCACGGGTTTTATTCTTCACATCACTAACTTGTTCCGACAGCTCGAATTTTTCTACCAATTTCTGTATTGCGGTCCGACAAGGTGCTTCACGACGACCCAAAAATGTTCGAGTTTTACGAACCGTCTCTGCCACATTTTCACCATTTTTATAGTGAATTTTAATAATTTCAATGCGTTGTTGAATCGTGTATCGTTCAATTTTTATTAATGGCGTAGTTTCTACTTGTCAAATGTCAAAAAATGACAGCTACAAAAGTGACATCTACCGAAATAGCGGGCTAATTAAAATAACACCTCTTATTGGAAAACCCTTTATAACACGAGCTTGAATTTTGGGAAGTGTGGAAAAGGTTTCAACAGAAATTATATTAGGTGCGTCTGTAATGGTTTTTGCGGTGGTGTGGTACATGCCAAGTGTGTGGGCCTGTCGGAGTACCTTATTAATGCCATAAATACCAACAATAACCTGAAGTTTGTTTGTGAAAATTGCGACAATGCAATGAAGATGGTGGCAGACAAAATTGAACGCGTGATGCAGGGGATAAATGAGAATGGGGTGTTCATGAAAAAATGCGAGGATGATATATGTGCGATTATTAATTTGCAGAGAGACACGTTAAAAAAGGTTGATCAATTTGTCAACTCAAACATACAGATAGAAAAGAGAATAGAAAGACTGCAGGTTGACGTTGATCGACATTTTGAGGCAGTCACTGCTTCTTATGCAACTGTAACAAGAAAAAATGGTACGCAACCCCTGACAGGTCAGCATGCGTTGAAGCCCACTGCGCAGGGTATCATCGTAAAGCAAAAAAAAAAAAACCAAAGCAATGATGCAACAAAGAGGGACCTTAAACTTAATTTAAAACCGGGTAAGATGGGTGTACCAATTGTTATGCTCAAAAATATTAATGAGGGAGGAGTGATAATGAAGTCAGATAGTCAGAGAAAAAATACAAAAATCTCTGAATCTATAAAGGGCATGCTGGGTGCAGATTATGAAGTTTACATTACTAAAGAGAGAGCCCCAAGACTTTATTGTGAATCGAGAAAATGATTATACAACGGATAAACTCCTATTGTGGGACTACATACAGGAAAAAGGTCAATCAATATGTAAATGTGGGCTGGAACACACATTTTGTTAGGGAAGATTTTGGGATTAGGAGATGTTTTAACTGTAATGGGTATAATCATAAAGCGGATAGCTGCAGATATAAAATGGCATGCGGTAAATGTGGAGGGGAACATCAGACCCTGCATTGCAACTCGGAATCGCTTGTGTGTGTGAATTGTCGGGGAAAGAGGGACAATGTGAGCAAATCAAAACCCCACTCAGATGATTGTGAAATTTGCCCTGAATAATTGAAGAAAATTGATTTTGTACAAATAAATACGAATTATACAGTAGGGTGCATATCAATATGAATCGGACCTGTAAAGAATTGAACATGCTTTACCTTATTGTTAGAAGCTTACGAAACAAATTGTATGAAATACAAGCACTTATTATGAAACATTATCCGGTTGAAGTTTTGGTGCTAAATGAGACTTGGCTTTACTCAAATGAAGTGGAATATTACCACATATCAGATTACTTTGCTGAGTTCAATTGCAGAGATGACTCTAGAGGGGGAACCGTTATTTACATTCATAAAAGCCTCACTTACTCGGTTATTCTTAATGACTGTAAATTTAATACTACTATTATAGAGATGGAAACGGCAGATAGAAGAAAGCTGGGAGTGATGACCATGTATAGATCACCGAGTGAGAGCCAGTTGGATTTCATCCAACATCTTGAAATGCTTTTTACTGCATATAAAGGTGTCGTTTTCATTGGTGATACCAACATTGATCTTCTCAATGAAAATAGGACGGCTTCTGCTAACTAAACATGACCTCAGCTTGCGGCTATGCCGTTGTCAATAACATGGAATAGGACAGTTATAGGAGGCAGGATGTGCACACGCGAGTTACATCAGGATTTAACCCTGACTCAACAAAAAAATTAGCTTGGGAAAATATTGAAGCGAAGTACGGAATTGCAATATGAGATTTTTGTTTTTCAAGTCAAGTCGTGAACAAATAAAAATCTCACATTTCGCTTTTATATTTTCAGACGAAATTCTTTCTCACGAAAAGTGATGATAAAGAGTTACGTAGAGACGGTTAGATTTTATTAAGAAAAGAATTAATTAAGTTAGTTGTAAACCAACGGTCGTCTGGCTGAAGTCAGAACCCTAAATCGCGAAGTAGAATACTTGTAAAGAAACTCAATTTTGTGTTAATAAAGATTTATTGAAAAGAAGAAGTGATTTCTTTTATTTTAATTTTTTTTTTATTAATACTTAAGGGGTAACGCCACTGTAAATTTTTTGAAAAATCGTTTTTTTTTATTGGCTTAAAAAATAGTTTAAACCCTCTAGAATAAGAAAAAAAAGGTCCCGTGCGAGAAACAAATTTTTTTCCTCTGCAAATGGAGATCGCCACCAAGCGTGTCAAACTTGCTCCGAAACGACTACCTGAAGCCAAAAAACACAATTGGAACTTTTCAGCCATCTTTATCGCCAGCTTTCTTCTAAAGCTGACAGAAACAAAAACACAACTGACCTTTTTGACATTTGCAACTTTAACTTGTTTATCCGTTACTTTAGCCACAGCAAGCGCCCAGTAAGGAACTATTTCTTCTTCACAAACGACGATTTTTGCGTGTTTTTCGCGGTTTTTTACGATTTTACTGTAAAATTTACGAACGCGATAGTTGAAATGAGTAATCGAGTAGTACATCTTGGCAAAAAAGGTACGAAAGCCTCCTATTCAACGCGGCGTCGGTCAGGCGGGATAAAACGACCCGCGAATCGATTCGAATATGAGGGCGACGAGCAGGGCGTCAGCGCTTCCGCGAAGAAACTGAAGGACTGCAACAAGGATTTCGATGTCAATGGTCAATTCGGCTATAGAATCATTAATTTCTTCGCTGTTTTTTCCGTCATTGCCCAGCACGTGAAGTGCAAAACGTGCGGATCTGACATTGCGTTTCGAGAAAGAAGTCCTCGTCGTTTAGGCTTCAAAATTGTGATCGCTTGCCCGAAATGTCCCGATGTGGATATTCCGAATTCCAAATTCATTCGCAATGCATATGAAATAAATCGCAGAATTGTGCTTGCAATGCGAATGATTGGAGTAGGACTAAATGGGATCGAAAAGTTTTGCGCGTTCATGGAATTGCCGCGGCCAATTTTCCATTCATTTTACGATAAATTGGTCAACACGATAGCAATCGCAACGAAGGCAGTGAGAGATGCAAGCATGAAGAAAGCAGCGCAACAAGAGAAGGAGAAAAGCCAGGAAAATGGACAAACTGGCGGATTAACGGTTTCCGGCGATGGTTCATGGCGAAAACGCGGATATTCATCGCTTTTTGGAGTCACGTCATTGATCGGCTGGTTTTCTGGAGAAATCATCGACGTCGAGGTGAAATCAAAGTATTGTAAATCATGCGAGCACTGGAAGTCAAAAAAAGGAACAGCGGAATTCGAGGAATGGCAAATAAGTCACGCCGTTGAATGCCAAGCCAATCACGAAGGGTCATCGGGAAAAATGGAGGTCGATGCTGTCGTCGAAATGTTTCAACGCTCAGAAGATTTATACGGGAAAAAATACTCTAATTACATCGGAGATGGCGACTCCAAAACGTTCAAAGACATCGTAGATTCCAAACCTTACGAAAATTTTGATGTACAGAAAAAAGAGTGCATCGATCACGTGCAAAAAAGAATGGGCACTCGATTGCGAAACTTGAAAAAAGGAACAAAAGGTCTCGGGGGAAGAGGCAAACTAACTGCCAAATTGATTGACGATCTTACTATTTATTACGGTTTGGCAATCCGTCGAAATCCCAATTCCATCGAAAACATGAAAAATGAGATCTGGGCAACCCTTTTTCACAATATATCGGATGAAAAGCCTCAGCACGAAAAATGCTCGGAGAATTGGTGCAGTTGGAAGAAGGCGAAAGCGACGAATGCCTTGGATGCGTATCATCACAAGCAGCCAATGAGTGAGGAGGTTTATCAAGCCATCAAACCCATCTACATGGAATTGAGCCGGGACGACTTGCGGCAGCGTTGCTTGGGGGGCTACACTCAAAACAACAACGAAAGCTTCAACGCTACCGTTTGGAGTTTGGCCCCCAAATCATCCTCAAGCAGAAAGACAGTATTGGATATCGCGACGGATATCGCTGTTTGTAATTTCAATGGCGGCCTTACCAATGTTCTGCAAATATTCAAGGTGTTGGAAATGGAAATTGGTGTGCAGTCATATAATTTCTGCATTGAAGCCGACGCCAAACGCATCAAGCACGCGGAGGCATCTCTGAGCGACGCGTTAACGGTTAAAAATTTTTTACCTTTATTTTTTTTATTTTTTCCAATAAAAAACTATTCTCAAAACTTCAAACGCGTTTTTCTCGAAACACAGTTTTTCAAAATGGCACGCAGCATAACTCGAACAATTTTCATATTTTCGACTTGAAATTTTGACCAGATGTTAAAATTAACATTATCTAGAGAATGCCGTACGGGATTTTCAATAACTTTATTTGTTGATTTTTTATTAACAAAAAACCTGCCGTTTTTTTCGTCAAAAATAAAACTTTTTTTTCAAACGCGCGCCAAATCTACAAAAATTACTATTTTTAAAAATTCGTACGGCATTCTCTAGCTATAAGCCTCTAGATTAATGTTTTTTTTTTTTGTTTAGGTCTAGATTCAAATGTGCACCAGTGGTGCTGCGTGCCGCGGAGCCCTGCAAGCAAAACATGTTTCGGGAAGATGGCTGTGGAGCCGCCATTTTGTTTTTTTTTTCGCTGTCAAAAAATTTATCAATAAAGTTCGATGTATGCCCGATAATACCCTTAAAAAGTTTTTTTCAAACACCTTTAATTTCGCGAGAAAAAATTTGTGAAAAAACCTTTTTTTTTTTAGCCGTTACAGTGGCGTTACCCCTTAAAGCCAAACCCTAATAAAATAGAAGTAATTCAAAATCTAAAGCTTCCAGCCACCCAGAAACAAATAAAGTCATTTTTAGGTATAACAGGCTATTACAGAAAGTTCGTAAGAGATTATGCAAAAATTGCACAACCTTTGGTAAAATTCCTTAAGAAGGATGCAAAAATTAATCTTAATGACCCTAGCTATATCACAGCGTTTGACAAACTCAAGGAAATTATCATTAATTATCCCATATTAAGATACCCCGATCTCAATAAAAAATTTAAATTAATAACGGATGCTAGTAACTTAGCAATCGGAGCCGTCTTTACTCAAGACAGTCATCCCATTTGCTACGCCTCTAGAACTCTAAACGATCATGAGAAAAATTATTCAACTATCGAGAAAGAGTTACTGGCAATAGTGTGGGGAACGAAATATTTTCGACCATACCTGTTTGGTAGGGAATTCGATCTGCAAACAGATCACCAACCAATTAAGTGGCTGCAAACAAAGCATACAGGTAAAGACATTAACCCCCGACTACAAAGATGGCTAATACAGTTAGGCGAGTACGATATTAAGATAGACTACATAAAAGGAAAGGAGAATAAGATTGCTGACTTTTTAAGTCAAATTAACGCAGAAACCAACGAAATTAACTTATTCGAGACAAACAAACCCAAAGAAAATGAAAGCATACGGGAAGATCTTCGAAATATAGGTAATACTGAAAATCTAGATAGTAACTCATCAGAAGAAAATTTCGAAGGCACTGATACTGAAAATTTGAGGACCAGTCCACTACATTCAATGGAAGTACAAACTGTCCATTCTCAGGAGGAAGATTTGAACGATCATATACCCTTGTTAGAAACTATAGTTAATAGGTTTAGAACACAAATTATCTTGGTAGAAAATAAAGAAAAGGAATTTGAACAAATCTTCAACTATAGAAGAATCTTCGTAGATAAGAAAGACTTAGAAGCGGAAACAGATGTTCTTAGGAGGTATATAGATAAAGGAAAAATTGGCATTTATTCTCAGTTGAATGATCACGAGTACAATAAGTTGCAAAAGAAATTAATAGAGCTATTTCCAAACAGAGACATCGTAAAATTTGTGAAATGTAGTTATTTTGAAACGCGAGCGTGACAGCAGAGAATTACAAACTTGCCTGATTAAATTAGAATATTATTATTATTATTGTATTGTAATAATTAAAATAGTCGTTATCGGTTTAAAAAGTGGATAAAACGGCCATAAACATATAATTAGTGAAAGGGCTGAAACAAAATATGTACAGTGAATTAATGGTGAAGTGTTTTCAGTTTTCGTGAAGCGCAAAGACGCTAAGATGAGTGAATAGTTTAACATATTTAACGGAAAATAGCTCTTTAAAACTGAAAATAAAATGAGTGCTACATGCAGATCTTGCAAGAGAATAACCAAAAGTGAGAGTGCAATATTTTGTAATGGAATATGTGGATCCCTTTTTCATGCTAAATGTGTAAATCTTGCGGAGTATGATATTAATCTAATAAATACCAAAGAGAACGTTTTCTTTATGTGTTCTGAATGCAGCAAACTTTTAAAGCAATGTATGAAAGCAATCCCCGAAAAATTTGAAGCGATAATGGATCACGTGCAAAAGCAAAACGAGTGTCAACAGCGAATGATGGAGCAATTGGATAAAGTATCGAATTATCTAAATGAGATGAGAGATGATAAAGCAACTGTGGTAAGTGAATTAAAGAAAGTATGCGCAAGAGACCCTAAATCTAAACCTACGTATGCAGACCAAGTAAAGAAACCACCTATTCTTGTGAAACCCAAACGTGATCAGGAAAACGCCGTAACAGTGAAAGAAATCAAGAAAAATATCGATCCAGCGAACTTATCAGTGAAAGTGAGCGGCATGTATAAGAGGCAAAACGGAATAATTGCAATAAACTGTGAAGATGACACTTCAAGAGAAAAAATACAGAGTGAAATTAAAGAGAAAATGGGAAGCAATTATAATGTTAGTGTCCCACTCCCAAAGATGAATAAGCCATGTGTGTTAGTGTGTGGTTTAAGAGAGAATTGGGAAAAAGGGGAATTAGAAAAGGCTATAAAGAGACAAAATAATCTAGAAGGTCACCTCAAATGTTGGAGAACTTACAGTAACTCGCAAAAGTCAACATACAGGGCCGTATTGGAGGTAGAAAGGGATTTGTATAAAAAGATAATGCTGCTGGAAGAAATAAGTATTGGGTGGGATACATGCCATGTCTTTGAGTACATACCTGTGAAAAGGTGTTTTAAATGTTGGGGCTTCGACCATATAGCCAAAGACTGTAATAAGAAAGAGGAAATTTGCGCAAGATGTGGTGAAGGGCATGATTCGAGAAAGTGTGATAGTACTGTATTAAAGTGCAATAACTGTGTACTAGCGAAAGAAAAGCTGAAGATTGAATTGAGAGTAGATCATGATTGTAGAGATAAAGTTTGCAGCATATATCAGAGGAAATTAAAGATCGCTAGGGAACGGGTTGAATATTAGCAACTAAAGTATATGAACTGTTTGTATATGAATATTCAAGGGCTTAATAACAATTTCGAAGAAATCGAAACTATTATTAAAGAAGGAAAATTTGAAATGGTATTACTTTCTGAGACACATATAACCGAGGATGTTGGTAATGAGGAAATTGAAATAGAGAATTATGAAATAGTTAGAAGTAACAGTAGTTCAAAGCATACTGGTGGGGTGGCTTTGTACGTAAGGAAGGAATGGCAATATCAAATTATGCAAGTATATGCGTTTCAAAAAGAACTTTGGTGGATTATAGTGAATTTGACATACGAAAGGTTCAGAATTTGGGTATGTGTTTTATATAAATCACCGAGAACATCAAATAGATTTTTTTGCGACAAGCTAGAAGAACTTATGGCAGACTTAAGTGAAGTAAATGGTGATTTCTTGCTGGTTGGAGATTTCAATATTAATTGGTTGAACCCATTAGATACGTATAAAAAAGAGTTAGATAATATTATGCGAATTAGTTGTGCAAAAATGATTCTAAATCAGCCAACTAGGATAACAGATGTATCCGAGACCCTAATAGACTTTGTAATAACCAATGCGGGTGAAATAAATGCAAAAATAGAACCAAAATTGAATGTAAGTGACCATGAGAGTGTAGTTATCACTATACCTGTGGGTTCAAGGCCAGTTCAAAACATTAGCTATTACAAACATTTTAAATATAACAAAGAGAGATTTGTGAATATGATAAGTGAAAGTGAAATCAGGGATATTAATGGAATCAGTAGTGCGGACGAAATGGCGAGAATTTTTCAAAACGAATTAAATAAAGCAGTAAATGAATTTGTTAAAATCAAAGCAGGTTCATATAGGGAAAATTACTGGTTTAATAATAGATTGGGTGAACTTAGAAGACAAAAAATAATAGCAAGGCAACGTGCAGTTTTTTCAAAATTGAGAAGTGATTGGATATGCTATAGTACTCAAAGAAATAAGTATAAATCGGAAATACGAAAGGCCAAAAGTGTTTATGTGAAAGCAAAAATTAATGAATGTAATGAACAAAAAGATATGTGGAGAGTGTTAAAAGATTTGGTACTAAAGAGAAAGAAGACTGAAATTAAAAGTATTAAAGTTAATAATATAATATTGGAAAAAGAGGAAGATATGGCGAGAACACTTAACAGATTTTTTATACAAAGCGTGAAGGATATTCATGAAGGGATTCCGAATATAAGGTATCAGAATAAGATCATAAACGTGAGGAATACATTTACCTTTAGAACAGTTAATATCAGAGGTATAATGGAAACATTGAAAGAGCTAAAACAAAAAAGAGATTTCAATTTTGCTAGCCCAAGAATGATAATGGATTCATTTGATTTGTTAGGTCCAGTGCTGATGAATATAGTAAACAAATCTCTGGTAAGTGGAGAGTTTCCGACCATGTGGAAGGAATCTTTGGTCACACCAATTGCGAAAGTCAAAAATTCGCTGAAACCTGAGGATTTTCGGCCGGTTAATAGTTTACCGGTCGCGGGAAAGGTATTGGAGAAGATCGCGTACAGGCAATTGTTGCAGTATCTGGAGGTGAACTCAATACTTATTGAGAACCAATCGGGGTTTAGACAAAAACATTCGTGTGAAACAGCGATTAACATGGTGTTAACAACATGGAAGGAAGAAATAGCGTCAAAAAAAAGAATAGCGTGTGTGTTCTTAGATCTCCAGAGAGCTTTCGAGACGATAGACAGGCAACTTCTTCTGCGAAAAATGGAAAAGTATGGAGTAAAAAACACAGAACTGGAATGGTTTCGAAGTTTCCTATGTGAAAGAAGCCAGAGAACAAAGGTTGGTCAGGCTATATCACCAGCGGAAAATGTGGATTTGGGAGTACCCCAAGGATCCGTTTTGGGAACACTTCTCTTCTCAATGTATATAAACGATATAGGCACAGCGATTAAGCATTCAAAGTTAGCCTTGTTTGCGGATGATACGCTAGTTTATATAGCGGGCAATAATATCAGTGAAATTCAAGTTAAGTTACAAGAAGATCTGGATAGTTTAAGTTACTGGTTAAAAGCAAACAAACTAAAACTTAATACCGGGAAAACAAAAGCAATGTTGATAAATGGGGAGGAGGAGCTCAGACTGAATATGGACGGAATAATGATAGAAGTGTTAAAGGAATTCAAATACCTGGGCGTTGTGATTGACGATAGGCTAAAGTTCACAGCACACGGCAATATTATGAGTGCAAAAATTTCAAAGAAAATAGACTTTATGAGGAGAGTCAGAAGAAATGTTTCAACATATACAGCAATTATTATATATAATACAATTGTCAAGCCACATTTTGAATACTGTTCAACTGTTTTATTCTTAAGTAATCAACAAATAATAAACAATCTTCAGAAGTTACAAAATAAAGCAATGCGAACTATACTAAGATGTGATAGATATACTCCCATAAGATGCATGATAGATACTCTTCAGTGGCTCAATGTGAAACAGAGAATAATGATGAATGTTTTTATCTTCATCTATAAAATTAAGTTTAACTTGGTGCCTAATTACTTAACTGTGCACGTCAACTATACCAGAGATGTTCAACCGTATGTGTTAAGGTCAGCGGATGATTTTAGATTGCCATGTTTCCTAAGTGCAGCGACGCAAAATAGCATAGTATTTAGAGGATTCCAAAAGTTTAATGAGTTGCCATTAAGATTAAAAACCGAAACGAACTTTAGGGTTTTTAAAAGTGAAATTGTTAAATATGTCAAGGAAAAATTCTAAATCTACACTAGCAATTAATTAAATATTATAGATTTATGTAAATAGCAATGAATATGCTAATAAATGTTATTATTATTATTATTACAAAAGACATAGAAAACGACGAGGAATTAAAGAGGCAAATATCGCTCTTTCATAAAAAGGAATCTGGTCATTCAGGCATAGTAGCTACTTATGAAGACTTAAAATATAAAATTTATAATCCCAAACTCAAAACTAAAATCCATGAGATTTTAAATAGTTGCGATATTTGTTCAGGGGCAAAATACGATATGAAGCCCATCAAAAGAAATTTCAGGTAACCGAAACACCCAAAACAATAAACGAAATTGTTCATATGGATATATGTATATACCAATAGCAAACATAACTTTTTAAACTTCATAGATAAATTTTCTAAACACGCCATTAGTCTACATTTAGAGGATAGAAATCACATAACCATACTAGAAAAGGTTAGGCAAATGATATCAATAAGAGGTCAAATGAAAAAGTTAGTGTTCGATAATGAATTCAATTCACAATACATAAAAGATTCTTGCAACATAGAAAATATAGAATATCACATCACGAAACCTAACAAACATACTGGCAACGCAGATATTGAAAGGCTTAATGGAACGATAACAGAAAAAATAAGAGCACTAAATTTAGAAGGAAATCAACCTATCAGAGTGCAACTCCTTAAGGCAATAGAAATATACAATAGGTCTTATCATTCCACAATCAAAACGACACCAATATCAGTTCAAAATAAGGAAATCGATCTCAAAATTATTTATGACAGGCTAGTAAATTTTAAGGAAAAGGTAATTAGCAAAAGAAATAAAAGTAGAGAAGATTATGAGGAACATAGAGAAACCGGGTTCATTAAAAATTACAAATCCCTCAGACATAAGGAGCAGCCAAAGTTTAGAAAATATAATCTGTCCAATGTACACGAAAATAACATTAAACGCCCATTTAAATTTACAGGCCAAAGCGATAATCATGGCCATAATACTTCTGATGCTACCAACAGCAACACAACAAACCATGATAATTGAGAAAATTGAATCAAATTCCGGATACACAGAGGTTAAATTAGGTACAGTAGAAGTAGTAAATAAATTTGATATTATACTCCACAAAATCTATCCAGAAGAATTGTTAAGTATAACCAATAATTTAGAAATTACATTTAAAACTCTTAACTCAAGTAAATACCAAGCGTTGCTAGATAATCGCATAAAAAGAATTAAAAACAAAATCAAAACTCTAATACCGTATAGGCAAAAGAGAGGACTGATTACTTTTGGTGGAACTATAGCTAAATGGTTGTATGGTACAATGGATGATGAAGATAGGCAAAATATTGAAGAACATTTAAATATTATTGATTCAAATAATCACAATTTGATCCAAAATATGAACCAACAAATTAAAATTAATGACAACTTTAACAAGACATTCATGATGCTAAAAAACATAATAGACAATGATAGAGTAAAAATTTTACAAAAATTTAATGAACTAAATTCCAACGACTTTAAGCTGAATACAGAAAGTCAAGCTTTAGAACAAATATTCAAATTAGATATTGTCGAAAAAGAGGTAGATCATATCCAGGACAACATAGCATCAGCACGTCTAGGGCTATTACACCCAAACATTCTCACTGACGAAGAAATCAATTCCTATGAGATCAATTTTCAGAAACTATCAAACATTCGTTTAGGTGTAGTTAAGTATATGAATGGATCAATAATATTCGCCATTAAAATTCCTAAAAGTAATATAACATTAGATAAGAAATTGTTAGTACCGATTGCAAATTCAGAAAATAGACAAGTGGATTCAGAAATAGAAATAATTGTCATTATCAATAACCAAAGTTATACTTTTGAAGAAGGAAAATCTACGAAAGAATTAAAACTAAGTAAAAATTGTGTTTTAAATGGAAATTGTAAATTTATCAATAAGTTTAAAGATGAAATTATAGAGATAGAAAATACTATAATAATAAATAATTTAGAGTCAGGATTCCTAAATAGTAGCTGTGATGAAAGGAAGATAATATTAAAAGGTAGGTATTTGATAATTTTTTTCAATTGTACAATAAGAATTAATAACCGAGAGTTTAGCAATCGACAAAATGTATGTATCCAAAAGTTTGTAATACCGAAAATCGAAAATAACTCCAGAAATAGTACCGAATTATCATTTGAAGAAAAATTTGAAAGAAATTGTCGAACTAAAATTCACTAAACATATTTACTACTATGGTATAGGATCATTTACTTTAATAATTGCAATTGTATGTATTTTGGCATTATATTTTTATTGTAAGAAAAAACCGATAAATGTAACTATAAAACAAAGGATTCAGGAGAATCCAATATTTAAGGATGGAGGAGTTACATCAGGATTTAACCCTGACTAAACAAAAAAATTAGCTTGGGAAAATATTGAAGCGAAGTACGGAATTGCAATATGAGATTTTTGTTTTCCAAGTCAAGTCGTGAACAAACAAAAATCTCACATTTCGCTTTTATATTTTCAGACGAAATTCTTTCTCACGAAAGGTGATGATAAAGAGTTACGTAGAGACGGTTAGATTTTATTAAGAAAAGAATTAATTAAGTTAGTTGTAAACCAACGGTCGTCTGGCTGAAGTCAGAACCCTAAATCGCGAAGTAGAATACTTGTAAAGAAACTCAATTTTGTGTTTATAAAGATTTATTGAAAAGAAGTGATTTCTTTTATTTTAATTTTTTTTTTATTAATACTTAAAAAGAAGAATTTAAGTCGCGTACGATCATTGACCATTGCATCGCGGATTTGATGCGTTTCTACAGACTGCATACTTCTCTACATGGCACTGCTATTTGCGACCATTGGATTATATGCGTTCACATTTCTGCTAGATGTGCCACTAAGCAACCTATGAAGACAAAGTTGATACCTAGGAAAAACAAGGAAAGGTACAGGTGGAATTTTAAGAAGCTACTAGCAAATCTTCATAACCCAACAATTGAGGCTATACTAGATTTCATTGGAGAAGCGAAAAATAAAAGTACTAATTATAAAAGAATTAGAACCAGGTCCAATTTTTGGATAACGGATGATATTATTACGGGAATAAAGGAGCGAGATACGCTCTATGCTCGGATGAGGGCAAACCCGGGTGATATATATATACGAATTGAATATCGAAGAATCCGTAACATAGTAACGGATAAGGTGAGGAAAGTCAAAGAAAATTATATAAATGAGAAGATTCTTCACGCAGGGAAGGATGCAAGGAAGTTGTGGCAAGTCATTAACGGTGTTATACTGAATAAAGACAAAACTCAAACGGCGGGTAATATACAGGAAATTAATATTAATGAGTCACTGGTATGCGATCCTGAGATTTTGGCTTGTGAATTTAACAATTACTTTAATGGGGTTGGCTTGGCTGTGCAAAGCCGAATTCTGCCTGGGGTCCCGGTGGCAAATAGAATGATATCGAGCTCGATGTATATGGTACCTGTAACTATGGAAGAGGTGGAAGGTGTAATTGGAAATTTGAAAATGTAGGCGGCCACAGGCTACAATGGTATTAGGGTAGAGGACATTATAGATGAGATTGACATCATCAAGGCTCCTCTTTCTTACACAGTTGATAAATGAATCAATGACGTAGTATTTTTCCCATCTGCCTTAAACAAACTGTTATCAAGCCAGTATTTAAAGGTGATGACCCCAGAGAAATGTTTAATTACAGGCCTATAGCACTGTTGAATAATATTGGTAAAATAAACGAGAAAATTATAGAAAGCAGGATTAGGAAATTTGTTGAAGCGAACGGTGGTTTTGATAGAAACCAGGGATATTATGTGGGGACAATTTTTGTCGACCTGACAAAAGCCTTTGACACTGTTCATCATGGTCTGATGCTGGGTTTTCTGGATAGGCTTGGAGTGCAAGGTGTGATTAATGACTTGTTGAGTAGTTATTTAACGGCGCGTGAAGTTGGGATTAGGATCAATGGTGCAATCAGTTGCTCTCTCATATGAGCAGTTTTGCGCCCGCTGCTGTACTTGTTATACATAAATAACCTGCAATACACGAATTTAGTCGGCGAGTATCATGCTTATGCGGATGACACTAATATTCTGTTTGAAGCCTCAAATGCGGCTGACCTGGAACGCGTTATGAACGATGACTTGAAGGTTTTTGGGAAGTGGACTGAAGGGAATAAGTTAATGATAAATGAGAAGAAAACCAAGTATATGATTTTCAGGCAGAAGAGCAAGGCAGATATTAATGTTACCATCAAAATTTGCATGGAATATTTTATGAGAACTGCCCGCTAGGGTTAAAAAATTATTGCCGTGGGACACTAGTTCTCTATTTATTTATCAGTTCACGGGGCAGCTTGCCTTGATGCAAGTTATACAAATTGAAAAGGAGAAATTTAACAGGTTAATAAGGTCGAATCTGGTAGTTGCACAGCACCAGGATATACATGAACACTTTACAAGGAATAGAAATAATATAATACAGGGCAGGCCAAGAACAGAAAGAAGGCGAAGGGACTATTAACCTCCGCTGCACAAATATTTAATACATTTCCGGATGATATCAGGGCCGCACCAACATTGTCACTATTCATAAAAAAAATCAGGAAATATTAGTTGACCTAATTTCGCACTTCCTGCAAATTGACACATATATATTGGGTTAGCTCTGTGTGCTGTCTCTTAGTTTTGCTCTCTGATTTACTTGTAGCTCTCACCGGATTTCTGGAAGTATCTACCTATACTGGACTTTTTGGTTTTTGCTTGCGTGTTTTGCTGGCATGGTCATTGTTATTTATAATCTATGAAGGCGAACGTAATGCAACTATGGCTGGTTTCTGAGATAGCATTCTTTGTAGTTTTTATGGCTTTGGTTTTTTTTCAATTTCTTTCTCTCATAAAGTATTGTACTCTCTAGGTATTGCTTCTCTTTTTCTTTTTAACAAAATGATATTTTGATTTTGATTTCTACTTAAACATTAGCCTACCAAGTCATAGTATTGTAACCGTAGCGTTTTGTGCTATCTGAATATTTTTTTTTTAATTTGAATAAACTGGCTGTTTTCTTGCTGACCACTGTAACTAGAACTGTAAATGAATGGCACTAGAAGTAAGACTGAACCTGAATATGTATTGCTTTAAATTACTACTGCCTTAGTGCTTAGATGAATTTGAAATTGTATTTTATTGAATTACTCCGATTATGAATTTCTTTCTTCTTTCAACTCATATATTGTTTATTATTTATTTTTTATTTTATTTTTAATACAAATTCCCCCAACGCTTATACCAGCTTCGCTGACTGAGTGGGGTATGCTGAAATTGAGCTAAAAAATATATTGTATTGTGCATAGGGATATTCGGCACAGTTTAGATTACGTAGTTTGACTCAAATAAACTAATAACATTCAAATTCAAGAAGATTGCGAGATGTACAAGTCATAGTTTAATACAAATATGATATTGACTCAAATTTCATAATAAATAAATAATATGCAATTACCAATGTAGTTGGTTCACAGAGGAGCTAAGGAACTTGAAGGAACAAAAAATTATTATGTATAAGAGAGCTAGACTGTTCAATAATAATGAAGAATGGAGTAAATACCGAAATGTGCGAAACAAATACAAAGCCAAAATATGCTTGACAAAAAATAAAGAAATAGCAGAAATAATAAGTAATGCCGATGATTCGAAGCATACCTGGAAAGTAATCAAACAAATGTGTTAAAGAAAGAGACCAACAAAATCAAATGTATTAATTTGGCGACCGTTTTATCACAGACGGATAGGGAAATAGCCGACAACTTTAATAAGTATTTTATAGATAGCGTCATTTAAATTAATAAGTCTATAACGGCGTGCGCGTCTCAGTATAATATACAGCCAACAAATAAGCGCTTTGAATTTCAAATGGTATATTTGCAAAATTCTGAAAACATTAAATAAGAAACCTGATTATAATCACGTTAGTGCAAAAATGGTAATTGAAAATAATGAGCTAGAATTCGTAATTACAAAACTTGTCTATCTGATGTTGAAAGAACAAAGACGTGTCAACAAACGATCTGGAATTTTTTTAATTAATTTGCATTTTCGTGTATTAATAATTAATTCTAAGTAGAAATTTGTTTTTCCGAAAGAATTGCACATAAAGTGAAGTGATAAGAAAACATAAAATTTGGATAATTTAAGTGAAAATTAATGCGAACTGTAATGTTTGCTCTAGACCGGTAAAAAGTGACGGTTATCTGCCGTGTAATGGTTTTTGTGGGAATGTTTTTCACTTAATGTGTGTTTTGTTATCAGTTTATGATGCTGGTATTATGAATGAAAAGCCTAATACTATGTTTTCTTGCTACGAGTGTCGACATGAAATAAAAAGCACTGGTAACAGTCTGTGTGCTGTAACTACGAAAATGATGTTAAAGAAAAGATCAAACCGCCAGAATTAACTATCAAAATTGTGTAACGTAGTGTAAAATATCCGAATATGCAATTGTTGAAGTAGATAATGAGGATTATAAAAAAGTCATAGAACAAGGTAAGGTTAACGTAGGCTGGGCTGGGATTGATGCAGAGCTTATGAAAATGTTAGAGTGAGGAAGTGTTATAAATGTTGGGGTTTTTTCCATATAGCAAGTCAATGCAAAAAGCCAAATTTGTGCGAAGTGTGGCGAAAACCATGATGCTAGGGATTGTACATCCACTGAATTAAAATGTAATAATTGCTTAAAGGCGAATACTAAATATGGTCTGAGCCTTGAAATAAATCATGATTGTTGTGATATCAAATGTGCGGTATATCAAAAGAAATTAGAAATTGAAAAAAAGCGTACACCTATTTAGCAATTAAACAGTGTGAATAGTATGTATACCAATTTGAATGAATTAGAATCGTGTATGCTTATGAATGATTTTGATGTGATTGTACTCTCTGAGACTCATCTGACTGATATTATTGCTGACAGTGAAGTGAAATTAAACATTTACTACCTTATTAGGTGCGACAGCTTTTCTAGACATACAGGTAGTGTATGTATATATATTAAGACAAACTACGAATTTAAAATTTTGGAGAAAATATCGATTGGTAAAGATCATTGGTTGCTAGTTTAAGTTGTATTTAATGTCACTATCAATAAATTTAGCCGTTATCTATAATTCCCCTAATGCATCGAAAAAGACTTTCTGTGAGAAATTTTCAGAATGGATTGATAACATATCTGATGTGAACGACGATTGTTTAAATTCCAGCAACACGTATAGGGAATGGCTAAACAAAATCATTACATGTGATAATGCCTGCAAGCAAATTGTAAATGAGCCTACTAGAATTACCAGTGATTGCAAAACATTACGAATTCAAACCTCGTTGAAGCTGATTTAAGAAATGATTTAAAAATATCGGACCATGAGTCTATAGTAGTGAAAATTAGCGTTAAAAACAGAAATAATAATCAGAAGGAAATTAATAGCTTTAGGTATTTAAAATATAATAAAGACGCAATTATTAGAAAAAAAAATTTCTGCCAGTGCTTTACCTAGTTGTACAGTTTTGAGTACAACTAATGAGGTTGATGATATAATATCAAGTGAGTTGCTAAGAATTACAAATAGTCACATACGCAACGGTGTAAAAAGAAATAATTCTCTGGAGTGGTATATCACTTTAAGACAATTAAGAACTGAAAAAAATTGAATTGTACCAAAGAGCAATGCACTTAAATACAAGAACGAACTGGGATAACTATAGGAGGGTGCGTAATAATTATAAAAAAATAACTTGAAAGGGGGAAAATTGAATATATTAGAAATAAGTTGCTTGGATCTAATGATCAAAAAAGTATGTGGAGGAATTTAATAAATTTAATAATTACTTCGTTGATAGCATTGAAACAATAAATCAATCCATTGCAAGTGTGCCATTCGTGAAATTAATAGAAAATGTACAATCGATCTTTAAATTCAGACTTATAGAACAATTGGATATAAGTAAAGCTATGAGATCCATAAGCAAAAAAAAAAGACTTTAATTTTGTCGGTTCCAAGATGCTTTTAGACTGTTTTGAAGTATGTGGCCCGGCACTTGTTCATTTGATAAATACGTCACTGAGATCAGGTTGCTTTCCGGATAAATGGAAGGAGTCAGTAGTTACAGCAATAGCGAAGGTTACTGGAGCAGATAAATGTAAAGACTTCCGCCCAATTAATGCTCTACCTACCTATGATAAAAAATTGGAAAAAATCGTTCAGATGCAACTTGATGAATACTTCAATGAGCACTATCTTTTCATCGAGAGCCAGTCTGGCTTTAGGAGTCAACACTTATGTGAAAGTGCGCTGAACCAAGTAATTATTGATTGGAAAGAGGAAATACCTACAGGAAATATCGAGTCCTATCTACGGAATATCAGTGGTTTAAGTCATACCTCCAAGATAAATCACAGAGGTCTGCGATCAATGAAAGCATGTCAGAGAGCAAGACTACGACTCTAGGTGCTGATATTAACAAAGTTCTTTAACATTGCATTTAACATTTGCTGATGATGCCCTGTTGTTTCTATCCTGTAATGACATTTGTGCGGGCAAAGAAAAAGTTCAAGGAGATCTGGTTAGATTGAGTAAATGGTTTCAATAATAAATTAAAGCTTAATAGAAATTAATCTAAGTGTATGGTATTTAAACGCCAATGTAGTGTTAACTTACGAAATTTTTTTAAAAGAATAAGGAATAGATTAGATACATTACAAGCAATAAATGCTTACAATGTAATTATAAAGCCCCATTTTGAATATTGTTCAACTGTGTTGTATTTGTATGATGAAAGTGCGTTCACGAGGCTATAAAGGTTGCAAAACAAAGTTATACTGAAGTGCAGTAGGTACACAAGAATTTCAGGTATGTTAAGTGTATTGTGTTGGTTAAGTGTCAAACAGAGTATAGCTATGAATGTTTTATTGTTTGTTGACAAAATTATAAGAGGATGTATGCCTAAATATTTAACATGCCTAATTAATTATGTTAGATATATACAGCCATACTTGTTAAGAAATGCAGTTGACTTTCGATTGCCATTATTTAGGAATAGATTAGCCAGAAAAAGTTTAGTGTATAGAGGTTTTCAGTTATTTAACATGTTACCATCAAATGCTAAAACAGAAACAAATATTAAAATTGTAAAAAAACATATTATAGAATTTGTTAAAAATAGTTTTTAGAATAATAATGTCATGATATTGAATAAAATAGTAAGATAACTAAATAAATCAAATCAATCAATCAATCAATCAACAATTCATTGTCTAGAAGTGAATTCACAAAGTGTTAGGAGTCCTTATTAATCTCGGTTGAAAATGTAAAACAATCGTAAGATTCGCGAAGTATAGACCAATTAAAATGCTACCATTAATAGAAAAAGTAGTGCAGCTTGAAAGATATATGGAAGAGAGCCAATTAATTTTGAAAACCCCATCAGGATTCCGTAATACATATTCTTGAGAGACGGCATTAAATCTAATTTTAAGTCGATGGAAGGAAAAAGTAGACAAGGAAATGTACGTCAGTGTTCTTAGATCTAAAATGGGCCTTTGAAACGGTGAAACCCAATATTTTGCTTAAAAAAAATTAGATGCATATGGAATCAAAGGTAGTTCGATAAAATGGTTTAAAGATTACTTTAGTGAACGGTGTCAAAGAACGAGAATTAATGGGACCCTGTCATCGCTTGAATACAATGGACTTGGAGTACCTCAAGGCTGTGTTCTTGGAACTTTATTGTTGCTTATATACATAAACGACATAAATCATCCAACAAGTTTCTGTGAGATAAATTTATTTGCAGATGACACACTAGTGTATATTGAAGTTAAAAGTTTACAAGAGTGTTAAACTAAATTATAACAGGACTTAGAATAATTGCGGTTCAGGAGAAACAAATTGAAGTTATATGTGAACAAGACCAAACTTTTCACTGTTAATTTCAGAGATGAAAGTGAAAATGAAATATCTAAGAGTGATAGTCGACAGCGATTTGAGTTTTAAAAACCCATATTGACTATTTATGTAAAAGGATAGGTAAAAAAGTCAGTTTTTTTCGAAGGATTAGGAAACTATTCACCTTATTATGCTTAATACGGATATATAATGCTTAAGCACTCAAGGTAATATAGAGCAAATTCAAACGCTTCAAAACAAAGCAAAAGAAATAATTTTGCGATGTAATAGATACACACCAATACATTGGATACGAGAAGCATTAAAATGGTTGACTGTCAAGCAAAAATAGACGCACTTTTGTTAACACCCTCTTATCTTATTTTTTAAGGGCTCAACAGTTCTCGTGTCTCTTTTATTTTACTGTATTTTGTCAATAGGTTAATGTCTCCATTTCGCTGGTCATTGCAATCTAACAATCTGCAGCCTGTATTATTTCTAATGTCTGTTTAAGTTTATTGTTTATTTTGCTATTTTTTACACACGCTGTCTTTCAATCTATTTAATGTCGTAAGTACCCAGCGTTATACGTTGCTTTGTGCAGGGGTTACAAAAATAAATGCTGATTTGATTTGATTTGATATAAGGAACGATAAACTCCCCAATTACTTGAGTGATTTTGTGTCAAAATTTAATGAGAATCTTGTATTCTCTGTACCGGGACATATGTTGTTTTGCCATTTCTATTCTACATGTATATACATTAGGAAAATTCACTGACTGAAACTGGGACTATTATGGATTTCATATAGAACTTATTATTTGAAGTCAAATCAAAAATTTACCCGTTTAAAGCTACGTACAACGTTGGGTATTACGACATTAAAGTAATCAGCAAAACAAACAATATTACTGACCGAAACTGGATTATGGTAAATTTTGTATCAAAGTTATTATATAAAGCGGAATAAGGTAGTTAAACCAAAAAATGATCGAATGTTACCGTAAGCAATTCCGGTAGTGTCAGGGGTCCATGTTACATCAATGGTTTCATAAGAGACGAGCACTGATCTCGCCTGTAGAGGCAGTGTCTGATCTTGACAGTAAATGGATTGACTTATCTATTTTACTGAGTGGAGCATAAATCTTTATTCATCCCAAAACTTTTGAAAAATTTTAGTCTTTTTATTATGAAAGACCGATTATTAATTTCGTGAAATTATAATTAATTTTGAGTTGTTTTAAGATGAATAATGCTGACATGACAAAATAGGGTGACGCTTTACTCCTGCGATTATCTTTGTATCTTGGTAGGATATCTAACCATTGGCTACAGGTTCATTTGATAATTGATTCTTTCTCTATCTGCATCTGCAATCGTTATGATCAATTTACAGAAGTCAAATACAGATTTAATATTTGGATACGCAATCTGCGCAATGTTATAAAGAAAGAAGGTAAGTTAGAAGAACTTTTCGAGGAGTAAACGTCCTGGCCCTTTTACAAACCTAGCACATTCTGTGGTCTACAAACTGCATTCAGTACACTGGATCCACTTTATAAAATAAATGCGAATGCCCACTACAAAAAGAATTACTATTAAGTTTTACAACTTGAGAAAATTATTCTGTATTCCTTACGTTATTTTGCAGCAGACCTTAATAAAATCGCCAAAATATTGGCCGTCAAGACATGTCAAACTGAGACGTCATTGCAACTGATATCTAGGGGAATAAGAAACGACGCTTTCAGAAAGTAAAAGCAATTTTTTGCATTACTGAGACACTGCAACTATACATACAACTCAGAAATAATTCTTAAAAATTACGAGTTCTTTTCAAATTCCATTAATTGGAAATGTCCATAAAAAAGTCCACTTGTACTGTATCCATTTATATCAACAAGCAGCACTTATCAAAATATTTATGTAAATCCTTACATTTTATAGTTTATAGAAAAACGTTTCAACTTTACACAATGTAAACATATATAACAATTTCCTTATTATTCTCGTTTCTGAGTTCTGACAAAATGTTACTCTTCACAGAAAAGAAAACCCAAACAAATGTTCATCGGTTTCACGAAAAACGCCATTTTATTTTAGGATTCACATGCATACTACTACAAGAAATTCGCGATTCATAAATCATAAATCCGATTTATTGCGTATGTGTTATTTTATAGTATAGATTAGTCCGAAATGGTGGATGGTTTGCATAATGTCCAACCCAGACGAGAACTTTTTAGAAGAGAAGGAAGGAATTTCCTTCCCTTTGCTTAAACGTTACAAAACAATAATGTTGTTGTTCAATTACGTCACGGTTTTTGATATAAACAATTGCTTTATCACAAATTCACAACACGTAATGATTATTAAATTATTATTTTAAAATGGCCAGCTTGCTGTAATATTGGTAAATTGCCCGTACTCCCGATCGAAACTTGGTAGCACGGACTTTTTCCTACCCCCGAATACTTCTCATAAGTAAAAAGTGCCAATATCCTCCCCTGTGTGGGCTATGGCATACCCGGGGATTACACGAGATAGCAGAGCTTGCATGCAAGCCTCCCTTCCAACGTGATTTTTAACTTGACACCAGAAGGCAGTTCGTTTGATGTCTTTTAAGCCCGGTATTGTGTTCATTTAGCGGATAAATATTTAGCAGCAATCGAACAGGGATCTTTTTAACGCTAAAGCCTGGTATTGTGTTCATTTCGCGGATAAATTTTGTATGGAAATTTAGCGGTGAAATTTAGTTGCGAAATATTTAGCGAAATCGCTGTGCTTTATCAGCTAAAAGTTTGTTTATTTTTGATAAGTAGATGGCAGTAATTTCTACAAACATATATTTAGCATCAAATTTATCCGCTCAATACCTTTTTTCCACGCTAAAATTGTGGCGTTGGAAGTTGAAAGAAATTGAAAGAAATTTTTTTCTGATAAAAAAATTCCGTCTTCATTTAGACAATTCTTTTGAAAAAAATTAAAGACTGTGCCGATAATGACTTAATTTAAAATTCAGCCATTTCAAGGAAATGAAGTGGTGACAGACTATGGACATAGACAAATTATAACATACAAAGACTGGACACGTAGAACAAAAATATGCAACGCTTTTCTAGAATATAAAATTAAGGATGCCTCGACTTGGCACTTAATGACGTGCCCACCAATGCCTCGCTCCATACAAAATCAATGTTGCCTCGATCCGATGAAGAGCAGGCCAAAAGTTTTTCTTAGAAATTTACTGGAAATTTCTTCCTTGGAATTTTAATGCATTGGCTGAAGCCGAGAGCAGTGCCTCGCTCGAATATAAAATCTAACAACGATATACATGCTGTACGTGTACCCCTGAAAATAAGTCTAGTCGGCCACCAAAATGAATAAAACTTCTACCGAAACATTTTGTGTAAATTTCTAAAAAAAAACAAATTGCTTATTGCTCTACGCTCATAAAAATTGTTGTCGCCCTCCAAAAGTGCGTATGAATTCTCAGGAAAAAATGTCCAGGAAATTACTAAGAAAAAATTTCGGCCTTCCCTACACATCAGGTCGAGGCATCGTTGTAAGATTTTATATTCGAGCGAGGCACTGCTCTCGGCCCGGCCAATGCATAAAAATTCGACGGAAGAAATTTCCAGTAAATTTCTAAGAAAAACTTTTGGCCTTTCTTCATCGGATCGAGGCAACATTGATTTTGTATGGAGCGAGGCATTGGTGGCTTACCCTTTGGGCACGTCATTAAGTGCCAAGTCGAGGCATCGTCGAAGCATCGTTAATTTTATATTCTAGAAAAGCGTTGCATATTTTTGTTCTACGTGTCCAGTCTTTGTATGTATAGTTTGTCTATGCTATGGACGAAAATTATTTCATTTGGAATGTCTTTTACAGTTTCTCAATGTGAGTAAAAATCATGGCAGAGTACAATAATTTAATTAAATGTGTAAGGATATACTTGTAACTTGAAAAAAATACTTGAGTGCCACCTGTGAGTGGGATTGTTGAACTAATAGAAAACTTGAAGGCCTGCCTGTGTGTTGACAGCCGGTCATGACATTTGTAAGTAAGAAAAAGAGTAGGCACACTTGGTTCCTGACGCTTGAAGAAAGAAGAACTTGTGCTTGGAAAAAAAGTATAAATTAAACTTGAAACGTTGTGTTCTTATTCTTGAAAACTGGTACAATTATATTTAAAGTAATTAAGGACATTAATTACAAATGCTATCAAGAAAATTTGCGAGTATATATTGTAGTTGCAAAGCATTTAGTTGAAAACAATTTTTGTTGTTTAAAGAGACCAAAAAGATAAGAAACCGGTAAAGAAATTTCTTTCATGATCAGCTGATGGCAGTCACTGCTAACTTTATTGGAAAAAAATTCCACTTTCCAATAAATTTAGGTCATTTTAATGACGGTAGGTGGCACTTTTATTGCAATTTCACTAAAATTTGGTTAATTTGAAAATGAGGCGAAATGTTCCAAATGGGTCCTTGATGGATTTCATTTGTGTGATACACTAGATATTTGACGCCATTTAATTAAAAATTAATTCATTATGGAGACAGTCTGTCTACGATATTAAAAAGGTCCCTGTTTGATTGCTGCTAAATATTTATCCGCTAAATGATATTGTGTTCATCGGGCTAGCGAAACTTGTATAAAAAGTATATAAAAGTAGCGAAATCGGAACACATAAAATGTGGAAATGAGATAAGGAACTCTATTCCATATGTGAAATTTGTTGTTGATAATAATATGATAATGTGTATAATTAAACAAAAATGTGTCTGTACTTACCCAAAAATGGGAAAAAGAAGAAGAAGAACCAACTATTTTCCGGGAAAAGTAATAAAAAAAGGCAGAGATATTAAATTATTCTCGCTAGATGGCTTGTAATCAGGTTATTTGAGTGTTAATGTCGTAGCATATCGCATATAGCAATATGCTACATAAAGTACTGAAGCAAGTGTGTAAGCCGGCCGCGACGAGCGGAAAATTAAAACGCACCCCGACTGAGAGAAGGGCGTTTCCTCGAGCTCGGACTGACATTCTGACGGTGGTGACAAAGAAGAAGAAGACAATTGATTTGTCTTACTTCTTGAGTAAAGTGACGCGCATGGAAGGTTTCCTGAAAGAAATTGGCATCAATAATTCTCCCCGACATCGTGCTCGAGAGGAATTAAACCCCGCACCAGGAGGTAAATTCGAAAAATATTATTAGAATCCTGAGTATAAAGCCTAGTATCGAGTTCGGGCAAAGTAAAATTTAACGCTGTCTCCAAATTTTTCACATTAAAATCGCTAGTAAAGTTTTGACGTATGTTAATTTGGAGAAAACAAAGTGACAGATGTCTAAATATGTTATCACTGAAAAACTTCAAATTATTTATAAAATTTAGATAAATGTTTCTACAACTTACAATTAAAAATTGACTTAATTAATCTGAAAATTGTTAAAGGAACTTAAAACCTTCAATAAATTAAGAAAAAAGTCTGAAAATTTTCAATTAAAATTAAATTCTTCAATGAGTTCAAAAAACAATCTGAAAATTGTCATAGAAACGGGAAATGTTATAATTTTACCAGCATTTTAATGCTACGCGCATTAAAATGTTCAGTAAAATAAGTGGAGACATGCAAAGTGCCATCTACCTTAAAATAGCGAAATATTCACTTTTTACCAGTGAACTCCGTACTGCACTAGTAAAATCATCAGTAAAATTTTTGCCTGCGATTTTACCAGCGCTAAAATTTGTATGGAAATGTCACATTTTACTCGAACTCGATACTAGGCTTAAACTGGGAGTATTGAGACATTATCGACAACCGGCCTTACATTTTTCTGCAAGAAACCTACTGATCACGCTAAACAAATTTAAGAGAAATTATATCTGGAATTGGCAGAAGTCTTATTATCATTATTCTGCACGAAACATAATGATATTACCAAATGACCGTGAAACTTTCGATATATGGAATTTGTTGACGAGTATTTTTATGTTAGAAATATGATGGGCTAAAATAATCCACCACTTGGATCTGGGATTATAGGCCGTCGTGCCGGAAACAGAAGAATTAGCTGCGCCGGAACGCCTTTCTAAAACAAGCTGCTATTAGTTATTGTGATATTCTGGAAGAAGTAACTTGCCAAAATATTTTGCTATGAGATGTCACGGACCTGAAGATTTTTATTCATCCTATAAGCAATTCCTATGTAGGTCAAAGAATTTGAGTTTTTATTCAGAGACGGAAGAAGTTGCTATATTTGCTGTGATCGACCATTCTCGACGAATCTGTCGCGAGATTTAATTAGATAAGTAACTAAATTAGTTTAGAGTTATTACGTTTGTGAAGATTTTTGTTTAACTTTCAATTCAGTCCACCAATTGAATTTGCGACTTTTTAATTGCTTATACAGTAGCAAGCGGACATCCTCGGGGGCGCCTCTGCGGTGGATCCTCAACAAATAAACATGTAAGTTGTTGCCTTTTTTTCTTACTTTTGCTGAATGTTATCTAAGGTCTAAAAATATTGTTTTACTTTTACTTTGTTGAAGTGGATTGTAACCAAGAAAGCGAAGAGTTTTTTTTTGATAAATTAGAATTTGCCCAGTACCACTTAGGTGAATTAGATAGCTATAGAATATAAAAAGAAAGGAATTTAACTGATTTTTTTTAAGAAAAGAGGTATAAATACAAGAAAAACATTTATTTGTTGATTATAAACATGTTAACGCCGCTACTGTGAATTATTTGCCAGAGAGTAGTAGCCGTGAAAGGAAAGTTAGTTAGCCATGAGTTCGCTGTCGAACAATTATATTACTAAAAAATAAACGCTTGTAATTTACAGTCAAAAAATAAAATTGTCTTTTGTTTTAAGTTGAATTGTTTTGATTTTCAACTTTTTATGTTCTTAGCAACATTTATAGTCCTTCGAAATCGAATATTAATAAAAATTTATTGATAAGTGAACTGGAAACTTTCTAAAAGATACAAAAAACAATAAATTCTGTTAATAAAATTTTGAAAACAGAACGTTGACGACATAATGGGCAAAAACCCAATTCAAGCTCGTGATACTGCTCTCAACGCAATCAAGTGATGTCTTGATTTTAGCAAGAAATCGGACGATTCCACAGATGAAGCCTGTGTTCGGACTTACATTAAAGCTCTGGAGGACCACTGGTCAAGATATCTTGAGGCACAGGCAGCAGTAGACGTGTGAACAGATGAAAACACTAAAGCACTACAGGAAACCGAAAGAATTCAAGCAGAAACATGGCATATAACTTCTCTTTGCAACTTTAATCGTTTGCTGTTATCCATAGGCAAAAATATAGAAAAAAAAGGACAAAACTACCGAACTAAATTCTGTATGAGCAGATTCCAGTGCCAAACTGGAGAGAATTTCCATACCTAAGTTCAATGGAAATCCAACGGAATGGATATCATTTCATAATCTTTTTTCTTCTCTTGTTGAAAAAACCATGCTTTCTGGTAGCCAAAATATGCACTATGTTAAGGGAAGTCTTCAAGGAGAAGCCCTTCAACTCATCAAGTCCTTCCAAATCACGGACGATAACTACAAAGAGGCATGGGATCTCCTAAGGAAGAGGTATAACATTGAGCGAGTGATTGTAGAAGCACATCTATCAAAATTGTCTAGCTTTCCTGCTGCAAGTTCAGGATATGCAACTTCGATAAAGGCTTTAATTGACAACACACAAGAACATGCAAGAGCTTTGAAGGCTTTATGTCGTCCTACAAATCAATGGGATGATTGGCTCGTTCATCTAGTAGTGCATAAGCTAGATTCAGAAACACATAAGCAATGGGAGCTCGCATTAAGTCAACCCGAAGTTCCGAAATTTGACACACTCATAGAATTTCTGGAAACACGGTGCCGATCATTAGCAGCAGTGGAGACTCATACTCAAGAATTACATCGGAAGGTTTCAGTCATTAAATCTGCAACTCTCAACTCAAAACTGAGATCAACAACATCTGCCTTTCATACTGCAGTATCTCCTGAGCAATCATTTCATAAAAACCAAGGGAAGCATCATCAGTCATCAAGTCAACTGCGGAAACTATCTTGCTATCTTTGCAATGGCAATCATTTGATTTACGCTTGCCAAAGGTTTATATCACTCAGCATAAGTCAACGCAGAGCAGAAATAAGGAAAAGGAACTTATGTCTTAACTGCCTACAACCAACCCACATGACAGAGACATGCCCAAGTATACACAATTGCCGAGTTTGTCAACAGCGACACAATACTCTGGTTCATCAAGATAAAGAAAGTCCTTCTTCATCTACTTCAAGCAGAGAGACAACAGAATTCGTAACGAGCGTGCCAGAGTTTTATCCAAAGGTACTTCTATACACTGCCAAGGTACGATTGTTGGACAACTGTGGAAATCATCAATCTACCAGAGCGCTTCTAGACACGGGCTCGCAATCAACCTTCATAAGTGAGCAATGTGTGCAACGTCTTGGCATTCCACGGAGTCATGCATCAATTCACGTTCATGGGCTGTCAGCATTAGACGCCGGCACAACTAAGGGGATAGTGTTGATTCAGCTATCATAGTCAAATGGCACATACGAAATTTCTATGAACGCACTAATATTGCCGAAGATAACAAATAATCTTCCTAATTTTTGCCTTAACAAAACTAGTTGGGAGCACATACATGAACTACAACTGGCTGACCCCGAGTACGACAACACTGCTGCAATAGATCTCCTCATCGGTGCTGACTATATAGGAGAGCTGCTACTTGAAGGTCTCATCAAAGGTCCGCCTGGCACGCCCATAGCCCAAAACACACAACTTGAATGGGTGTTGTCAGGAAAGCTACACAATTTTAACTCAATAGATCAACATGATGTTGTGAATCTACACGCTGATGCTTCTTCACTAGAAAACGCTATAACAAAGTTTTGGCATCAAGAAGAAGTTCCACTAAAATCGACTATGACAGAAAAAGAAATATTCTGTGAGTCTCATTACGCTCGAATCTATGAGCGACAAGCGGATGGTCGTTATATAGTTCGAATGCCTCTCAAAGAGGAATTTGACCTAGGAAATTCAAGACAAGCAGCTGTTCAAGCGCTAATCAGAATGGAGAAGCGTTTTCTCAAGTACCCCGAGCTGCACTCGAAATATGTCAATTTCATGCGAGAATATGAGAATCTGGGGCATATGTTCCAAGACTACACACCTATTCTTCCTGGATACTCATTCTATTTGCCAAACCATGGTGTCATAAAGGCAGACAGTACAACAACACCGCTAAGGGTTGTCTTTAATGCATCCATGAAGACAACGTCAGGTAATTCCTTAAATGATATCCAACTAAATGGTCCTGTTTTACAGCAACCGCTTCAGACTATCTTGCTCCGTTTTCGATCCCACAAATTTGTCATGACTGCAGATGTGACAAAGATGTTTCGCCAACTATTGATTTCCAAAGAGCAAATCAATCTTCAGAGAATTGTATGGCGTAACACTCCAGAAGAGGAAATACGTGACTATTGTTTACTCACAGTCACGTATGGTACAAACTCCGGAACTTACCTAGCTGTGAAGACACTTCAGCAATTAGCGATTGACAAAGGCCAAGAATTCAAACTCGCAGCAAATGTAGTTCTCAAAGATTTCTACGTGGATGATCTGTTGACAGGTACTCATGATGCAGACCAACTCATCGAAGCATACTCACAACTGACAGCAATGCTTGAACGCGGAAGATTCCAACTACGCAAGTGGTCCTCAAATCATAAACCACTTTTAGACATCATACCAGACAATCATCGTTCAATTGCAAACATCATGCGAATGGACGAGGGGGAGTCGATCAAGACATTAGAGACATATTGGCATCCAGCATCCGACCTCTTTTCATTCTCTGTAGATTTGGATAATACAGGCCTATTTACTAAGCGACGTCTTCTTTCAAAGGCAACGAAGATATTTGACCCACTTGGTCTACTACCTCCAGTGACCATTTCTTTCAAGATTCTCTTTCAGAGACTTTGGCGTCCTAAAGTCGACTGGGATGAACCTTTGCCAATCGACGTTCAGAAAGATTGGGACTCTTGTTATTCAAATCTTCCAGTTCTTAATATTCTTCGGATTGAGCGATGGTTTGGAATAGGTCAACCATCAACTAAATCTGAACTACATGGCTTCGCAGATGCATCTCAACAAGCATACGCTGCAGTAATATATTGTCGCACATCCTATCCAGACGGGTCAATCAAAGTTCATTTAGTTACTCCTAAAACCCGAGTTGCTCCTCTACAAACAGTCACATTACCCAGGTTAAAGCCCCAAACAAGTGGACTACATATGTTTGCAATCGAGTAGCAAACATTCAGCGAATTATGCCTTCACACTGTTGGCACCATGTGCGCTCTGAGCACAATCCTGCAGATTGTGCTTCCAGAGGTGTAAGTCCGAAGGATATTATCAATCACCCCTTATGGTGGACAGGTCCACCATGGCTTCAACAAGACCAGTCTACATGGCCAAAACCAGTGGAAAACACTGTGGAGACCACATTGGATCAACGGCCAAAAATCAACCAATACCCTTACAAATTGTGCGATAAGACCACAGCTCTGGGGAGTTATCGCTAAATATTCCACACTACAAAAGTCTCTACGCATAACTGCATATTTGCTTCGACCTTTGGCAATACTACAAACGAAGCAAGCACATCGTGCCAGACCGAGATTTCCGCAATGGGTGCTGGTGCAGGAATTACACAACGCAATCACAACATGGATTAAGCTATCTCAATCCATTAGCTTTTCAGAAGATGTGAAAGATTGTTCTCTTGGCAAGCAACTCAGCACACGCAGCCGACTGTTAAAGCTTCGTCCCTTTATAGATGAAAAGTGGCTTCTCAGGGTGGGCGGTCGACTTCAAAATGCTGAAGCATCAACGGATACCAAACATGCTATCATATTGGATAAAGCGTGTAAATTAAGTAAGCTACTAGCTCAAGACATTCATCACCGCACTGTTCATGGGGGTCCGCAGATGATGATGGCATGCTTGCAAACTAAATACTGGATAGTTGGAGCACGAGCACTAATACGAGGTACTTATTATAAATGCCTTACTTGTAGACGCAATAGAAAATCTACATCACAGCAGCTTATGGGTAGTTTACCTAAAGCGCGAGTCGAAGCATGCAGACCTTTCTTGCGTACAGGTGTTGATTTCGCTGGGCCTGTACAACTGCGCCTTTCAAAAGGCAGAGGAGTGAAGACAAATAAGGGCTACATTGCAGTTTTCATATGCATGGCAACTGGAGCTATGCACCTTGAATTGGCTAGTGACCTCTCCACGCTAGCATTTATAGCTACATTCCGTCGCTTCTGTGCCAGACGAGGACATTGTGCAGAATTATTCAGCGATAATGGCACTAATTTTAAAGGAGCTCAGAAGGAATTAATCTCACTTCATAACCAAGCAATGAAAGACAGGACGCTACATACTTATCTCGCCACAGATAGTACTACATGGAATTTCAATCCGCCTAGTGCGCCTCACATGGGTGGCTACTGGGAGACAGCTGTCAAATGGGTAAAACACCATCTTCGTCGAATACTAGGTGAAACAACATTAACCTTCGAGGAATTTACAACCGTTCTTACTCAAATCGAATCGTGTGTAAATTCCCGCCCTTTATGTGCAATATCATCAAGCCCAGATGACCTGCACGCGCTTTCTCCAGCGCATTTCCTTATTGGAGAGCCACTAGTATCTGTTCCAGAGCCAAGACTACATGATTTCAAAGGCGATCTTTGCTTAAGATGGCGTTATGTTCAACAATTACAGCAACATTTTTGGAGCCGTTGGAGCAAAGAATATATCGTTAGTCTACAACAACGACACAAGTGGACACGTTCAACTAATAACATCAAGGTTGGTGATCTAGTAGACATAAAAGATGATCGACTTCCACCAACAGAATGGAGACTTGGACGAGTTAGCCTCGTACATCCAGGACAGGACAACTTGGTTAGAGTCATCACACTCAAGACAAGTAATGGATTCACAACCCGTCCTATTTCCAAAGTCTGTCCTTTAATCAGCAACGACATTCCTAAATAAGCTACTCCACGAGACTAACGTTCATTTAAATAAGGTGGGCGGTATGTTAACGCCGCTACTGTCAATTATTTGCCAGAGAGTAGTAGCCGTGAAAGGAAAGTTAGTTAGCCATGAGTTCGCTGTCGAACAATTATATTACTAAAAAATAAACGCTTGTAATTTACAGTCAAAAAATAAAATTGTCCTTTGTTTTAAGTTGAATTGTTTTGATTTTCAACTTTTTATGTTCTTAGCAACAAACACATATACGTTACATAATGCCTAACTTAATGAAATTTTTCGGTAATACAAAAAATATCGAGTAAAAGGGAAATGATTATTGGTGTAATTTAAATCATGCATACAAAGGCTTAATATCCGTCTTGTTGCAGAGTAGCGGTTGAAGATTTTTCACGCTCATTCAGTGTTGTATTTACCTATTACTTCCATGTAAGGGAAACTTGTTATAATCACATGTTATTTCTATGTCCTCTAAAGTATTTCCTAGGTTATATGTAATAATGCTGTAATTTTTCTTTCGAATTGAAGACTCTTTTTCATAAAATAATGACATTATAACGTAAATAATGTTCTGAAGCTTTTATCAATTTCTCCTTCTACTTTCCTGGAGCCCTCTCATATGAAGGTCGTCTAAGCTCGCCTAGTCTTTCTCTCTCTTTGAAGGTCAATTAGGGACTCTGAATAATTATGCCCCTCAGAGTCAGATGGGAGGATGGGGCAGGCAAGGAAGGTAGAACATCTGCGCCTTCAACTGCGTATATAGGTAAGTGACGTAAGGGTCCCTTCAGGACCGAATGTGTGCCGGCTTTTGTTTAGTAGGCACGAATTTGTTTTTGATTATGGCTGACGGTAGCGGCAGGTTTTTCGTGGAACCCCCCACACTCTACGCCAATGAGCCGAGGCGAGCTAGCGTGCCGCCCTGCAGTGAACGCTGTCCCTCGAGTGATCTGTCAGCTCCTGCTGACAGTCTGGACCAGAGTACTGCATGGGTACCTGTGGCCCTGCGCAGGTACCTGTGAATTTGATCTGATACTACAAGCACAGGTATATTATTGTACCTGTACTTGTAGCCACAGGTAAGTAACGTATTGTTACCTGTGCTGCAGCTGCAGGTACAAGTACTCAAGTTATGAACAAGTACAGTTAACGTGGCGTTACTTACCTGTGGCTGCAAGTGCAGGTACAACAACATACCTGTACTTGTAGTATCAGATCAGATTCACAGGTACCTGCGCAGGGCCACAATAATCTGCTTCAAACAAACATTTAATGACAATGTTGTGCATTGCAAGAAATGGATATGTTTCTTGTGGTAACAAATCTGCGGGGATTGGCTTCTTATAAATGGGTATAAATACAGTTTCGGCCTTCTCACCTTTAATGGAACAGTATTAATCTGGACAATATACAGTACAACAACTAAATTCGTATAAAAAAGGTTATGCGAATTGTACTTGAGCATAAATGTTGACATCAAGACGACGTTTTCTTAAAATATAGCTACATGCGATTTAACTTTACATATTCTAAGAATTCAACTTGCTAACTATGAAGTGCGTAGATAAGGAAAACTCTGTTATCGATGTACATATGTATTTTCCTGTTGTAACATGATTCAAATCGTTTACATATCTGCAACTATTAATTATACGGGTAAGATTTGATGTGCGTTGAAGGAAAAGGGTTTGCTAATTCCATTTTTTTTAGAGTATTGTCCCCTATTTAATTTCGTAGTTAACGGGAAGTGATTTACGGTTAAGTAATGATTTATTGGTAAGTAATTTATTTATTGCCTCATTAATACTATGATTTTCACAAAACAGTGTAAAATTGTAACTCCTTTGCTCTTCTTCCACACTCATCCATACCAATTTTGAATAAATGAGCGAAGTTAGTTAGTCGAGTTACCTGGTTACTCACAATTGGTTACGGATATATACCTCTCCCAGAAAACAATGAAAAGATGGTGAAGGTTCTTTTCGATCTTCCTGAAGGAGGGCGCTCCATCCTCTTTAAGATTATTAAGAGGACGCTTATAGAAAGTGACTTTTGTCCTGCAAGAAGAACAAAAAAAAAGCGTTGGTCCTTTTTCGTCCCTTTATGGAGACAACTCCACTGAGTGTCCTTATTCCGAATGTAAAATCCGTTTTGTCCGGGGGACACAACATATCTATTATCTGGGGCAATGGTAGCATTAGAGTAAATCGCTCAATAATTCACTAAAAAGTAGTTCAAATCCACACAAAAATTTTAATATTCCTATTCTATCTCTTTCTTTTTGTTTACTACAAAGTCACAAGTACCATTACTTGTTTATCTGTATTACTTGCTCTGCCAGTTATCTGTCCATGCAGATATACCTGTTTAACTATACTTGCAGTTACAGGTTAACTTATTATACTTGAACTGTGTAGATACAGGTATTACAGTTCAATCAGAGACACTATACCTGCAGGTCAAGTACTACTTGTAAAACAAGTATCTGTGCAGTACTCTAGTCTGGACTTTACATCCGATGTCCATCACTAACATAGTTCCATAACATGAGTTGAATTTCTTTAAAGCTTTGATGACGTAATACATATTGTTACGTGCAATAGAAAGAGCAAACTGGTGATATCTACTGGCAATGGAGAGTAAACAACTTCAGGCTCGGAGAATCGATGATAGAATCTTCGGGAAGGTTCAGGAATAGAATGAATAGAATAGTTACGAAGATGCTGGAATAGAATACTCCAGAATAATCTGGAGAGTTTCTAGGGTATAAATATAATAGATGTCACCGCCAGAAAAAGAGTCTTGTCTTAGACGTTGCAGTGTTAACAAGTGAAAGTACTAAACGTGCGAAAGTGTTGTAATTAGATTGCGATAATTGAAAGTACAGTATTAAGCGATAATTAAAGTGTAGTTGATTAATTGAAAGTTTGTGAATTGTATAAGATTAGAGTGAAATAAAGAACTTGTATATTAAATATTTAATATTGTGTTTTAAATAACGAACCAAAGGCCACGTGCGCAACAACTGGTGTCAGAAGTGAAATAAATTCGCGAAATAAAGTGGTGACAATTGACTGAAAAATTCAAAGTGCGATTAATTTTATGAAATTGTGTTAAATTGTGAAAGTTCTGGAAAATAATTTATATTCAACTATAAGTGAATTACTAAAGTAATGGGGCGCAAAGTCGAGGAGCATCGAATACAGGATTTGAAAGTAGAGCTAGGGAGCCGGTCATTACAAACGACAGGTGCAAAGAAAGTGTTAGTCGAGCGACTCAGACAAGCTTTGATAGAGGAAGGAAAAAATCCTGAAACATTTGTTTGCCCGTGTTAGATTTCCATTCGTCATCTTTGTTATTAACACCTTTCCTGATGATTTTTGCCATGTTCATTTCAACCTCCTCTACTCTGGCTTGTAAAGGATTTCCTTGATTGTAACACTGGAAAGTATTGTTTACAGCTTGTCTATTAGCTGCGACGTTTCCACTACCGGCACTATCTTTCTTTGCTTCGGCGCCTTGTATCCACAATTTCTTATTCACGCAGTCGATAACAGCTCTGTCCCTCAGGAAATCCATTCCAAGTATACCGTCGGCTGGAATTGAATCAGTTTCACCAATGGCATTAAATTGACAAGACTGCCGACTGCTATCTATATGCAAGTCTGCCTGACATGTACCTATGGAACTCCTAGCGAACCCAAAGAGTCCTCCAATTCTTATTTTCTCATGCGTCTGTATTGGCGTATTTCTTTTTATACTATTAACCTTAATTATATTACATGAGGACCCAGTATCTACTAAAAGCCTTAATTCACCCTCTAAAGCTATGTCCGATGGAACTGTGATGATAAATTTACTCTGCGCTTCTAACTTTTCCCTTTCTTTCTCTGCTAAATACTTCTTTACGTAGATATCCGTATAATGGTCTCGTGATGAATTCGGCAAATGGATACCTCGTGCTCATATTCCTCACATCTCATACAGAAAGGTCATTGTTGGCACTCTCTGACAAAGTGTCCAGGCTGACTGCACTTGAAGCAATGCTTGGGTCTATATTCATATGCTTTCCTAGGCATTCTTCTGTATGATTCTGTATGAGTTGGCTGTTGTAGAGTAGAGAAAGGTTTTTGGGGAGGTGCGGGTTCATCTCCGTTGAAATTGTCACTTCTGCATCCTTCCTGTGAAAAAATCCTATTGCCTCCGAGCTGAAGTCTTCTCGCGTCCCTTTCGTAAAATTCCGCCTCTTCTCTCAACGCCTCCAATGAGCCGAATTTTCGCCCTGTTAAGTGCATCTGGATAGCCGGATCTCTTATTCCAACTTTAAATGTGGCAATCGCATCCGCTTCCAACTCTGCCAATAATCCCCCATCTTTACCTGGATATTTAGCTGAAACTGCTGCTTTAATTTGATTCAACAAATCCTTCAATCTGTCCGCATATTCCCTAATGTCGTGTCCGGGTCTTTGTCTGCACGCTATCATTTCGGTTCTTAATTCGCTGTAGGACTTTTTAGGCAAATAAGCAGTTTTAATGGTCTGCTGCAATGCCGCAAAATCTTTTGGCTCCTCTGAACTCACCAGATAGTATGCATCGTCCATCAACCGATATCTTACACATTTCATGAAGATATCTTGTTCTTTGGCCTTAAGACGATCGTAAAGATCTTTGCAGCAGTTTAGGAAGCGGTGCACTTCCTTTGCTAGCTTTGGCGACCTTTCCCCTGAAAACATTGGGACATATTTGGACACCATATCCATGATTTTGTCATGTACATCAACCATGTTGTCTTGTTGTCCGCGTGATTTACGACTCTCTATGTTCTTATACGGCCTTTGGTCTGCAACTGACTTGGGTGTTGAACACTGGCTTTTAGCTGTTTTAACACTTCCACTTTGTTTTGCCTCCCAGAATAACAGCTTTCTTCGTCCACAACTTTTCTGTGACTCGGCACCTTTTTCCTTTTCCTGTGTATTTGGACCAAGTTCTACTTCCTTCTCTAATTCCTCTGTTAAGTTCTCTGCCTCTAGCAACTGCTGTTTCAGAACTTTTACTTTCTTTATTAGAGCCTGATTTTATTGTTGGCCTTCTTCTACTGCTTGTTCCAACGCATTCTCTCCTTTGTGGATAATGTCGAAAGTAGCTGTAACCAATAAATCAAGTGCTTCCCCCTTAGTACTTGCCCGGGTGCAAGTATCTAGTTCTTCAAGTACAGCTTCTAATTCCTCACTCGGCAATCGCTTCTTAAGTTCAGTTGTTAGGCGTTCTCCAATATATTGCCAGTCTTGTTCATACCCTTTTAATTTATCTTGGCACTCTTTCAACTCTTGCGACTTATTTTCCAATTTTTCCTCCTGTTCTCGAAATCGCAAAAGTTCCTCTTTCGTCAGGACGTTGCTTCTTCCTATTGACATCTACACTAATGAATCACTCGATTTCCTACTATACTATCACTTTTCGCAAACTAACCTAATTACTTTAAACACGAACCGCAAAACATTTGAATTTTTGGACTTTTACCGTGTAACGAGTACTCTCCTATGAGCACCTTACTTGAAGATAGTTCAGTGCACGGCACTTTTGTTATATGTACGTGTATGTATAACCGATGATTGGAGTAGCTAATATAGCTTTGCTCCCAGAGTGTGTGTATTTGGAGTAGCTAAATTAGCTTTGCTCCCAGTGTGTGTATTTAGAGTAGCTAAATTAGCTCTGCTCCCAGTGTGTGTATTTGGAGTAGCTAAATTAGCTTTGCTCCCAGTGTGTGTATTTGGAGTAGCTAAATTAGCTTTGCTCCCAGTGTGTGTGTGTGGAGTAGCTAAATTAGCTTTGCTCCCAGTGTGTGTGTGTGTTGAGTAGCTGATGAAGATCAACTCCTCAAATAATGTAAATAAGTGTAACTTGCAATTTCACAAAAAAAAACACAAAACACAAAAATTCAAGTCACTTAATCTAATACTTCTTAAATGCCTGAAACGTGAAAGAATTAAATATAATAATATATATAGAATATAAAATAAACAAATTTCCACCTTCTTACAAAAAATTCTATAAAGAAAGTTAGCAATAACAAAAAAAAAAACACACCAGCAAGAAATTCTTAAATTTCTTACCTAGTTTCACCGGCTGCGCCAATTGTCGTGTCCCACTAGCAATCAACCAAAGAAATTATTGAATTAATTAAAAAAACACTTCTCGAATTACACTAGAACAATTCTTTATTTACGTAATTTATTTTTAGAACACGTTAAGTAGACTACCTGGCGCTTAGGTAATCTGAACCGACACACGAAACTTGATGCGCTCCAAAAGCAGTGGTTACTGGCTAGTGGAAATACATCCCGAGGACCGAGAGAAAACTGCTTTCTCAGTTGGCAGTAGCTTGTGGCAATTCAAAGTAATGCCATTCGGGTTATGTAATGCTCCAGCCACATTCGAACGACTAATGGAATGTGTTCTACGCGGTTTAACCTGGAAAACATGTCTTGTCTACTTGGATGACATAATAGTAATCGGAAGGACATTCAAGGAACATAAAAACAACTTACGGGACGTACTCCAAAGACTCAAAGATGCAAAATTGAAGCTCAGTGCGAGTAAATGTGCTCTATTCAAAAATGAAGTTAAATATTTAGGGCACATAGTTTCATCACAAGGAGTAAGAACCGATCCAGAGAAGATAGAAGCCGTCAAAAATTGGTCAGTTCCAAAGGACAAACATCAATTACGGAGTTTTCTTTGTTTAGCTACCTACTACAGGCGATTCGTGAAAGGTTTTGCAGATATAGCAAGGACCCTACATCAACTTAAAGAAAAGGGAAGGCCGTTCATATGGTCGGATAAATGCAACGAAAGTTTTGAAAATTTGAAGCAACAGCTCTGTGAAGCTCCAGTACTTCACTATTCAAAGGTGGGAAAAACATTTATATTAGACACGGATGCCAGCAATGAAGGTATTGGTGCAGTGCTTTCGCAGGAGGAGAATGGTCAAGAAGTTCCAGTAGCTTACTATAGCAAGGCACTTTCAAAATCAGAGAAAAATTATTGTGCTACAAGAAAAGAGCTACTTGCCATTGTAAGTTCAACAAAACATTTTCATAAATATCTCTACGCGCAGAAATTCATCCTTCGCACCGACCATGGAGCACTCAAATGGCTTCTACAGTTTAAGAACCCTGAGGGACAAGTGGCGAGATGGATAGAGCGACTCCAGTCTTATGATTTTGAAATCCAATACCGAAGAGGTCGTATACATGGAAATGCAGACGCCCTTTCACGACGTTCATGCAAACTTGAATGCAAACATTGCGCTTGGGTGGAAGAAAAATAAACAACAGCAACTATACAGTTGGTAACCTTGGAACCATCTACAGGTTGGGACAACGAGGGCCTGAGAACAGCACAACGAGAAGATCCGGACATTTCACCTATTCTCGCTTGGAAAGAAGACATGGAAAGACCAGACTGGAAGGATATTTTGGAACGGAGCGAGAAGCTGAAAAGCTACTGGGCTCAATGGAACTCTCTTCATCTTGAATGTGGTATATTAAAACGCAAATGGGAAGCACCTAACGGCGAATCATTCCGAATGCAGATAGTCGTGCCAGCATCAAACGTCAAAAATGTTCTAGAAAAAATGCACGGTGGAACCTCTGGAGGACATTTAGGAGTGAACAAAACAATTTCCAAAATACGGGACAGGTTCTATTGGCTATATATGCGAGAAGATGTGGAGGAGTGGTGCCGCAGATGCACAGAGGAGAAATGCATAAGTATAATGTCGGAGCCCCCTTTGAAAGGATAGCTGTAGACATCGTTGGACCTTTTCCTGAAACGGATGGCGGTAACCGTTATATATTAGTTGCCATTGACTATTTCAGTAAATGGCCTGAAGCTTATGCAATCCCTAATCAAGAGGCAACCACAGTTGCGGAACAAATAATAACGAATTGGGTCAGTAGGTTTGGTGTTCCTCACGAACTTCATTCGGGCCAAGGACGGAACTTCGAATCGCGGACTTTCCAGGAGATGTGTAAAATGTTGGGAATAAGAAAAACCAGAGCAACCAGAGTTATCCATATTAGTATTGTAGTGAGTAGTCGCATTAAAGTTAAGCTCTACAATTTGCCACCGTCTTTCCTGCGTCAATCTCGAAATAGTTATTTCTAGTGGTTATTTTCTTATTTGCTGAGGACTCGGTGTCATATTGCGAACTATAATTCTCCGAGTTGGATTTTGTTTTTTGTGTGAATAATTTTTACATTTTCGCAGTTTTGTGGTGAAAAATAAGTGCATATTTAACACACATACCAAAAACTATGGGTGGTGGTAAACCTGAGAGGAGTAACTTCTCTTCTAAAAGTAAAAAGAGTGCAGCAGATCTCACCTAGACAGACAAGAAATCAACTTGCTGAGAAAACCAACAACAAGGTGAAAAGTGGCGCAAGTGTTTCTACCTCGTCTACTCCTGCCCGTGCAACCTCTATAACTTGTAGCGATAGCTTTGAATTGCTGGAAAAGAAGCTATTAAAAAACATTTCTCAAGTCATAAATGACAGGTTCGATGAGATGGAGGAATATATTGCCAATAAATTCACTGAGATTGTGGGATCTTTCAATAGTGTAGTCAGCAAACTGCAAGGTGTCTGCGATGATCTGCAGCTCGAGGTAGCTGTGTTGAGGGATTCAGTCGAACATCTTCGGAGGCAGCAGCGACTTAGTGACGTTATCATCACTGGGGTTCCATTTGCTCGAAAATAAGAGCCGCTACAGATAGCTGATAGAATCGCTGAAGTTGCTGGGGTCCGCTTGCCCATGCCAAAATTTGCTTTCCGAAATAAAAATAACAAATCGGGAGAGCGCCCTATTATTGTCAAGTTCCCCTCTGTTAACGATCAGAGATTCTTTCTTGAAAAATGTCGCAGTGTGGGACCGATCAAATTGGGCCAAATTTCCTCTAGTTTCTCGTCTAATGGCAATGTGGAAGTCTATGAAAGTCTTACCAAATACAATCATCGTATACTGCGTGAAGCTCTCATTTTAAGGGAGAGAAACATCTACACTCTGTTGTTACTCGGAATGGATTAGTGCATGTGCGGGTTAGTGCTGAGGATGGATGGTTGAATATCAGTGACAATGAAATGTTAAGCCAGTTCCGCACCGATGATGATACTCCCATGCCAGAGATAGGAGCTAATGCTGATACTAATGCTAAAGATTTTTTCGGGAATGACGCTACAGCTGTAACCAACGATGATTAAGTTTAACTTCGACATCATAATGAAAGTTGTATCTGTATTTTTGCGTTTATTTTTATTTTCTCTTTTCTTTAAATATTTAATTACTTTTATCTCTGTTAGTAGTTCACGTTATTTTATCATATTTTTCTTTTTTCTTGTAATTCGTCCATTTTTTATGCTTTCAATACTTGTACATGGCTTTAATTGTTATGATAGTATAGGTGCCACACTGTGTTCTTCTTGTCAGCCTGAGAGTTCTAAGCGTAGTATTTGTTTAGTTAACGCTGAATAGCGATAATTGGAGCAGCTTGAGCTGAACTGGGGTGTTATTAAATATATTAAGTAAACGTCAAAAAGGCCTCAATTTGTGCCACTTAAACGCCCGCAGTATTAGGAATAAAATAGATGACCTCAGAAATATCCTCGAAAATACTAGCCTAGATGTGTTGTGTATAAGTGAGACGTGGTTGAATAGTAGTATTCCTTCGAATTATGTTGCTTTACCTGAATTTAATTTATATCGTTGCGACCATGTTGATCGTGTTGGTGGTGGTGTATCTATTTATGTGAAGAAATTTTTCAAATCAAAATTAGTAAAAATATCGTCTTCTGCGTTTTGCATTCATCTTGTATGTGTGGAAATTTGCAATAGTCATGACCAAAAGTGCCTTATTGTTTGTGTGCATAGTCCTCCCAACTGTTTCTCTCCTGATAAAACTAGTGAGGTAGAAAATATTTTAATGGACATGTCTCAGAGATATGACGATGGATTGTTTGTGGTGACTTTAATGTCAACGTTCAGCTGACTGGATATATTAACACTCACTTGCATTCTGTTATCCAACGATCGGACTTACACATTATCAATTCTTTGCCCACATATCATAATGCAATTTCACCATCTGTATTGGATTTGGTTTTAACCACCAATCATAACAAGGTGCTTTTCAACAATCAAATTGATCCTCCAAGTATCTTCGACCACGACATATTGTTTATCTGCTATAATTTTACCACGGACGGGAGTACTAAAACAAACTGAATCTCTTTCCGTAATTATGATAGCATTAACTCTGCTGCGCTACTTGAAAGGTACAATAGTCTCCCATGGGATAAGATATATTATACTATGAACATTGACGATAAGTTTGATTTATTTTATCTATTTATAAATTTGCTACATGATGAGTTTGCTCCCCTTCGTACAAAGATTGCTAGACCTAATGGTATACCTTGGTTCTCGTCAGAGATTCATGATCTAATAAATGAACGCGAATATCTATATCGTCGTTACAAGAGGTTTAGAACGAATAATTCAAGATTGGCTTACAAAAAAGTACGAAACCTTGTAAATTCCAAGATCAATATTGCAAAACGCGTATATTTTGGTCAAATATTTAATAATAGTTTACCGCCTAAGACACTGTGGAAAAATCTTAAAACACACGGTGTTCATGCAAAAGCAGATTCTCGCTGTGATTTGGAGCCTGATTCTCGAAATCTGCACTTTAGTTCTGTTCAAAGCAATGCTATAGGTGGAACTCACTCTTTCTTATCCAATTTTAATGAAAGTTCTGATGGATTTGCATTTCGCTGTGCTGATCAAAATGATATTCTGGAGGCGATGTGAAGCATAAAATCACACGCTGTTGGTCCTGATGGGATTCCACCCAAATTCATAAAATTACTATTGCCGAATGTTTTACCTGTCATATCCCACTTACTTAATCATATATTCATTTCCTCCACTTTCCCAGCTATGTGGAAAAATGCCCTTGTTATTCCCGTTCCCAAAAAGTTCTGTCCTTCTACTTCCTCTGATTTTAGACCTGTCAGCATATTATGTTACCTTTCAAAAGTTTTCGAAAAACTTTTAAGTAATCAACTTCTCAGTTATTTGAATCAGTACTCATACCTTACACAATGGCAGTCGGGATACCGCCGAAATCATTCATGCGAGACTGCCCTAGTAAAAGTCACTACAGATTTGAGATTTGCTTTGGACCGAAAAGAGATTTGTTACCTAGTTCTTCTTGATTTTTCTAAAGCTTTCGATAGTCTTAATCACGAAATGCTGCTAGATAAATTATATTCTAAATTTGGAATGTCATCATCTGCTATCAGGCTCATTCATAGTTTCCTTTCTGACAGGATACAGCAAGTAAAATCTGCCGGCCGATTATCAAAGACCGCCAGAATACTTTGCGGTGTTCCCCAGGGTTCGATTTTAGGACCATTGTTATTTGGGTTGTACATTAATGACTTGCCTTCTGTAGTAAGATACTCTTACATACACCTATATGCTGATGATTGTCAACTTTATATTAGCGCACCAACTAGCTTTATCAATATATATGTAAATAAACTAAATAGTGACTTAGCTCGCATTTATAAGTGGTCAATTGATAATTCTCTATCTCTTAATCCATCAAAATCATGCTATACCATTTTTTCGCGCACGGAGCTTGATGAACATTTGTATTTACCTACAGTTTACCTTAATAATTTAACCCTAAGTCGTGTTGATAAAGCTAAAAATTTGGGTGTTGTTCTTAATAATAAAATGACCTGCTGTGATCATATCAACTCATGTCTGGCAAAGATTTATGCAACTTTAAGAAGGCTCAGGATAACTGCGCCGCTTCTACCAACTACAACAAGTATAAGGTTAATTAAGGCACTTATCTTTCCATTTTTCCTGTACGGTCTCGTAATTTTTCCATGTCTTGACTCTGTGTGTGCTAGTAAAATAAATGTTGCTTTTAATGACTGTGTTCGTTTTGTGCATGGCTTACGTCGTATGATCATGTATCGACGTATATATCCTCCATGTTAAATTATTGTGTTTTCTCCATAAAATAATTTATTGTAATGGTCCTGAGTATCTGTCGTCGTCTCTCACATTCCTTCGCTCGCAACGGCAAATTAATAACTTACACCCAAATTTAATACTCTGATTGGTGCACGCTCCTTTTTGGTTCAAGTTGTTCGACTTTGGAAATCACTTCCTAGTCATATTCAAAGGTTGACTGCACTTGGAGCTTTCAGGAAAGGCGTAATGGAGCACTTGTGGTTTGAATTGATGTACTACATTTATGATTTTTGATTCTTTAATTTTTGTTTACATATGTTTTTTTTTTCTATCTCTCTTATTCTACTTAGAGTAGTTTATTTTTTATTATCTTCTTTATTTATTGGTTGTACTTCTATTTGTTGTTTTATACGGTTATACTCTTATACTCCTTTCTTTTATCTTTTTCTTATTTTTAATATGTTCCGTTGCTTTAGGTACAAAACAAAAAGATGTAATTCTTGTTGCACCAAATCTAATTAATAATAAATAAAAAAAAAAAACCTCTCTACACCCACAATCTGATGGCATGGTAGAGCGCTTCAACAGAACATTAATCGAGCATCTTAAGAAAGTAGTTGACTATCATCAACGCGATTGGGATCGGCATATTCCTATATTCCTAAAGGCTTATAGATCAGCCATTCATAACACTACCGGACAAACCCCAGCTAAGGTCATATTCGGAAGGGAGATGCGTTTACCTAGCGACCTCAAATTTGGTACCCCGAAAGGTGAAGAAAAGTTACCAGAAGACTACGTATCGGAGCTCAAACAACAATTAGCTGATGTGCACGAGGCCACGAGAACGAAATTAGCAGCAAATACTGATCGGATGAAGACCCGCTATGACTTACGTGCTAATTCCGCAGGATTTAACGAAGGTGATGTTGTTTGGCTGTACAATCCGAAACGACATAAGGGACGTTCTCCAAAACTACAACAACAATGGGAGGGACCGTATCGGTAGTAACTAGAATTAATGACATGGTATACAGGATTCAGCGTGGCACAAGAGGCAAGCGTAAAATTGTTCATTTGGACCGCTTGTGTCAATACTACGAGCATCAAGACCGTGGACCACCTGTTGTTCGGGACGAACAATTTTAAGAAGGGGGCAGTGTTACGTGCAATAGAAAGAGCAAACTGGTGACATCTACTGGCAATGGAGAGTAAACAACTTCAGGTTCGGAGAATCGATGATAGAATCTTCGGGAAGGTTCAGGAATAGAATGAATAGAATAGTTACGAAGATTCTGGAATAGAATACTCCAGAATAATCTGGAGAGTTTCTATGGTATAAATATAATGGATGTCACCGCCAGAAAAAGAGTCTTGTCTTAGACGTTGCAGTGTTAACAAGCGAAAGTAATAAACGTGCGAAAGTGTTGTAATTAGATTGCGATAATTGAAAGTACAGTATTAAGCGATAATTAAAGTGTAGTTGATTAATTGAAAGTTTGTGAATTGTTAAGATTAGAGTGAAATAAAGAACTTGTATATTAAATTATTAATATTGTGTTTTAAATAACGAACCAAACGCCACGCTCGCAACAATATATTAAGTGTTTGCATATATATACGTCACGGTAGCGAATGCAAAATGATCACTTCTAAACTAATCTTCTAAGTATCATAAGTTTCTAAATTATTTTAAATATTATTGAGAACAAAATGGCTATAATTATAAGAAGAATATTTGAAGATATGATGTTGGTTTTTCTTGTTTTGGTAATTTAAATAAATCATTCTGATTTGGTTGTTGGATTTTATTGACTAGCTTTTGATTTGGGTTTGACCATTGTGTATAGAGTATTAGTTTGACGTCAGAATCTTGATATCTTATTTTACCCTAGAATCTAGATGTTGAATCAATCATTGTCATTCAGTTTATAGTTCATAGAAATAATGATGGTAGAGCAAAATTGATTGGACACCCACGCATAATATTAAAAGTTAATATGATTTTGACATTTCCATCTGCTTAGTCTAACATGAGAACGCGTTTACATAACTGAAATTTTGCACATGGCCTTTTTAATATAATTGCATATTTAATTTCGAAAATGGGGCAAATCAGGTGAAAGAGTTAGAGCAAAAATAATATAACATAAAGAGGTCGCATGGACATGCTTGGGTTGTACCCAGAAAATTTGTTTCCTGTGATTTGTTAGCAGAACCCGTGTGACCCCTTCTCAGACATTAACAATGCCACTGCACATATCGCGCTCTCGGTTTTCAATTTCTCTGAGAATTTTATTTTATTCTCTTTATTATATCCTGAAATAAGAAAAAATACATTACTTGTATTGTTTCGCAACCGACACATTAAAAGGCCTTAACAACCTGACTACAGCCAAGCATTGTTTACTTCAGATATGATTTTCGTGGGTGATATAATATGTGTATCCTTTCCCATATTCGTGTGACTAAAATCCGCGGGAAATTTACTGTTATAAATAAAAAGAAACCTTTTTCGAAAAATTAAATCTTCGTAGAATTTAAAGTAACCACATCACATTAAATTTGCCCCTCGAAACTTTGATCCATTTTCGTTGTGGCGTGGAACCAAAATTAACTTAACGATCTCATCTCTCAAAAAATGTCCCCGGGTTTTGTGAAAACCGGTTTTTTCTGAAATATTGTGAGAATTATCGAATGTTTTTTATATCTAACAAATGTTTGTTAGTGTAATTCTTATGCTGTTTGAACAGCACGTGCTTCTGTTTACATTCGTTTTGCTCTGAAGAGATTAAGTGGGAGATACTCATGCTGGATTCTCTGATATTTTTGGGAAAAAAGAGAATTTTATTTTAGAGAAATTTTACATCTCCTTTCAGCCAAGGCGAAATTTATCTTTTTCTTAAAAAATTGAGGTAGCGTGATCTGATGTACATTATTATGAATAGTTTGAAAGGTTTTGAAGGTATTCAATAAGATTTCATCATTCGGATAATCCTACGTTCTTTCAATTTTGGTTTTTAACTCGTTGTCTCAGTCACACTTACAATAATGCATACCCAAGTTCTTTTCCCCTATTCGTGCAAAAGATGAAAGTATACATACACATTCTAATCACCACCACCCATCTGCATTCTGCCTTTCATATACACCTTCTTGCACCTACACTCCGCTGGATGCTAAAAGCTGTGTGCCAAAACCCTAGAGAATACTTCACAAGCCATGAAACAGACTCCTCACTACCACATGAGAGCCCCAAACGAAGTTCTAACATTCTAAGATATTTGCAGTGTTCTTATGGAAGATTGAGAAAAGTTTTATTTGAATAACTCTTGCGTCTAAAGCTACTATTCATACAGAGAAATGATCTGGTGATAATCTTAGGCATGCTTTCTTATCTTCCGAACCGAAATAAAATTTTTATTTTATACTGTTATGGTCGTAGCGTATTGGATATAGCAATATGCTACATGAAATACTGAAGCGTGTAAGCCGGCTGCTGTCAGCATAAAAATTGAACGCACCCCGACCAAAAGAAATGCGTTTCCTCAAGCTCAAGATGACATGTTGATGTGGAAAAGAGAAGAAGAAGACAATTCTGTCTTGTGGAAACCTGCCAAAAGTGAAGGCGAGGTGCATTTGTGCAACGTAAACCAAATCTAGTGAATTCCCAATCTGCAGAAAACATCGGAGAAAATTCAACGCAGCCAAAAAAAAACCCGCAAAAAGAAAGAAAAACGTCGAGACTCCGACAGAACTGCATCTCGCGGTCTTAGCCGAGGCTGTAGCTCAAAATATATAATTGAAAAGTCTCAACAAAAGCTGTGCAAGTAATTCCGTAATTACGTCTGGATATTGAACATTTCACATCGGTCCGTATTGTAAATTGTGAGCAGGAAAGTTCCAAGAAAATTTTATCCTTGAATTGTGAACTGAATTTTCTGCAACGAGATCTTCAGAAGAAAGACTTCAACTTCTATGATATTGTTCATAGAGTTTTGTTGGGATTACGTCCAAAAATTAATTCAGAGGCAGTGCTATCTCGGCTAAGTTTGCCCGTTTTAACCGCTTTAAATGAAGCTCATGTGACCTAAAGAAAGAAATCTATGAAGATTCAAGTCCTTGTCTAATTTTGTGATGCACGGTACCAAATAAAACTTGAGGGACTCAGATATAAGCTATAGCGTTTCACATTGTAAGAGAAGTATGTAAGTACACGAGCGTGAACCTCCGGTCTATCTAAAACGTCAGCGGAGCCTTATATTTTACATCAAGCGCTGGGAAATAGAGAGATTTGAAATAACACATCGGGCGTTGTTCAGCATTGAAACTATTGAAGAGCTCGGCAGAATTCGAGGCTATGTAACAGTATCTGACCTATTTGTACCAGTTGTTAACAAGTCCATAAAGGTTATAAATGAAATCCACGAACGAGTACCACAGAGTATGAGCTAAAGAACAATGTTTACGAAGGGCTACTCATAATGTAGATATACTAATCGAGTACCACAGAGTATGAGCTAAAGAACAATGTTTACGAAGGGCTACTCATAATGGAGATATACTAATCGACATTTTTGAATCCTATTTTAAATTTAAATCTACTGATGATGAATTAGTCGGATATATAGGTCCACTTTGGAGTTTTGAATATGCGAAGGATTTCCATAACATTTGTGCTTTGTATAGTGTGCAAGAAGCTAGATCAGATAGTGAAAGTTTAACGTCTCATTTTAGTATTGCTATGATTAAAAGGCCGCGTCAACACTTGTTGTGGCACGGAAATGATTGAGATAAGATCATCCATGCTAACATCAATTGACTTTTACGCATTTTTTTAAATTTTAATGTCTGAACTACAATTATATTTAGCAGTAAGCAGTGGCAAAGCGGAATAACAACGGAGGCGCCTCTGCGTGGGATTCCCATAAATTAAAACATGTAAGTTGTTTCCATCTAGTTATATATTTTTTTTTCATTCAGATTTCAATAATCCCATTGATTACATTACATATCTAACTATATATTCGTTTTCGAACTATGTCTTTAATTAATTTTAAAATTTACTACTAACGAGTGTCGTTTATACAAATGATCCACGTGTAAAGGTATATGTCAGTTCATATGACTTTTTAAGGTGATTGAATGCAACGTTTTACAAAAGAAAAAGTGAATTAACCTTGAGAACTTATGCATAACTATGATATGATTTATGGTTAATAGAGGTTTCATAGGGCTAGAGTTAGAAAGTTTATACGAAGAGTTTGTTTTATCATGACATTAGAAGTAAGGATGTATTTATACTATCGCACATAAGAATCTAGTAAGTACGGGATGGTCGTAAGCCTTCTGCGCGACAACTCAACTGTTAGTGTTACTTAGTAGGAATTACGAAAGAATTATAACGTAATGGCTCCATAAAGTTTTTGGCTTTCTCTTTTATTATCCCGGAGCCCTCTCACGTGAAGTGAGGGTTGTATAGGCTCGCCTAGTTTCTCTCTCTTTACAGGTCAATTAGGGACTCTGAATAATTATGCCCCTCAGAGTCAGATGGGAGGATGGGGCAGGCAAGGAAGGCAGAACATCTGCGCCTTCAACTGCGTATATAGGTAAGTGACGTAAGGTTCCCTTCAGGACCGAATGTGTGCCGGCTTTTGTTTGCTTATAGGTACGACGAATTTATTTTTATTATGGCTGACGGCAGCGGCAGGTTTTCGTGGAACCTCCCCACACTCTCCGCCAATGAGCTGAGGCGAGCTAGCGTGCCGCCCTGCAGTCAACGCTGTCCGTCGAGTGATCTGTCGGCTCATGCTGGCAGTCGGGACTTCACGTCCAAGCCCATCACTCACTATAGTTCCATAACAATACCTTTGCTAACAAAATTATTTAAAAAAATTTACCTGAACTAAATGACTACGATTCCTGAAACAAAAACTCTCAGCTGGGTAATCATTGTATACGCTGGTACAGCGTTGGTAGATTGAGGGAATTCTCCCATATTATGGGAATTTTCACCACCAAAAAATTGTAAAAGGGAATAATCGCGTCTCCTAGAACAAAATCGTGGGAAAAATTATACACAAAAATATTGTCTTAAATTTTACACACAAAATTGAACTTTTCTGTATAATTAAGACAAAATTTAGCATGGAATATTATGAAAATATAAAAAATGAGACAATCTATGGCTACATATTTCTTCAAATAGCACGTTTAAAGTCATGAATTAAAATATCAAGCACTTATGAAATAAAAGCTTTGAGAACTTGAATGGGTATAAGCGACAAGACGAGAAAACAGCGATTTTGAAAGAAGTACAATTTAAGCGCTTTCGATGTATAATTTGGAACTCTATCCAGAAAAATTAGTAAGTAACTCACTTGGAAGTTCTATAGAAGATTAGTCTATTGAAGCACTTCTTCGGAAGCATGCACCGCTGCCTTTCTCTATACCCATGTCCTTGCCTCATAGGAATGCTTAAGGTTGCAAGCGCCCTATTACAGTTCTCGGGAAGCAGTATAGAAGGTCACTTATGAGATTAAGGAAGAAGCACTGCGATGATTATTCCAAATAAAGCTTTTCAAAATCTTCAAAAATCTTCTTCGCCCATCATAGCATACCTCCTGGAATGCTTCTTTAGAACAGTGAAAACAGTGAAATGATTGCCTCTGTGTAGTAAAAAAGTAATGAACTGGGATAGAGAAGGGAAGCGCTGCAAGATTCTGTGGCGACGCGACTGACCTGTTCCTATTATTTCCATATTCTAGTCAAGCCATCATGTAAATCAGGTAAATCATTTCGGCTAGTAATACCTTGCCGAACACAGACAGCCGTAGCTAGGTAGGCTTTGTTTTTATTTATAACGTTGTTTTAAAAAAATATGTTTTGTTTTACAGTCTTGTGACAGCACTTTTAGAGAGCAGACAAAAAAAGAAAGAAAATATATAGAAATAAAAATTATAAATATCCAGGACAATTAAGAACAAACAGAAAGGGTTTTTCTTTAACTCTTCTTTATGATCAATATTCCTTATTTCCAGAAACGCTCCAGCTAAAACTGGATCCGCACTCCGTGAAAAATTCCCCTGGAGCAAATTTGATAAGTAAGAATTACCACTGGTACGACAAGCAAGGACCACCATTGTTGTGGAACTCTGAAGGTACGAATACCAGCAACCTCATTCTTCTGACAACTTCTGTTCGGTCTTGCACTTGAATTACCACTGGTACGACAAGTAAGGACCACCATTGTTGTGGAACTCTGAAGGTACGAGTACGAGCAACCTCATTCTTCTGACAACTTCTGTTCGGTCTTGCACTTCATGAGTTATCACCGCACTTAAGGGTTCACGTAGTTATACGACTTGCACCACGGTCATAGGGACTGTAGGGGCATCTCGCTGTACTGGTTCCCATTCTGAAAGCTACATCGCACGCTGGCCACCTCTGTGGTGATAACATAACAAATATAATTTTTCAGCCGCATGTCAAGTTATCAGGTCGTATTATCATTGGGATAGTAAGACCACGCCACAGCCTCCGGAAGTTACTAAAGACCTCTCACCTGGACTAGTTTGCTCGAGGACAACTTCTTACTGCTGTCATATTGGCAGTCCTGTGTATTCGTGGACGACAAGAGAATCTCATCCGTTCTCCTCACTAACAGTCATAAGCACAGACAATACAAACTAATTTAATTATCCGTACCGGACGATTACCCCACTTATCTCAGATGGAGTAACGCCAACTATTTGGGAAACTAGACTTCCAGATCAAGATTATTTGTGTAGCTTAGTTCATGACTACTGGCTACAACCAATATTGAACAATTTTCATTCGGCCTACCTCAATTATCACAAGCAATTTTAACATCTATCCGACATATACCTATATATGTAACTCGAAGTTTAATCAATCAACTTATACTACGGATGCCGATTAGTGACAGCAACACACGACCCGCATGCAACAATGGATAATCAGTAACCAAACTGATTACCAAAATTCTACGAAAGCGTTTCAGAAAGTTTTTTAGAGCACTCTTTTTCCCAAAGGGACTCTCCAGAATATGTACTACATATAATTAGTATAATGCAATGAAGAATACGAATAACACGAACATACTTTTATAAAGGTAGAAGGCTTTCTCATGAGTGAGATTTTTGCTTAACTGTTAGATATGTAGTTTATTTGAAATTGTAATCAGTAAAAATTAATTTGTTTTCAAATATTACTCTAGTTGTTCCTTGTAGTGTATTTCTATGCGTTTTCGTCCCAGGGAAAAATGTGGGAAATGGCATCATAATCTGTGGGAAAAATATCTGGAAATTCCCATTTTTTAGGAAATTTTCATCACAACCACCTACCAGCACTGCGCTGTACCGTCATGACATGTCGCGGCGCGGGCTGATGATGTCGACTGTGCCTACAGATTCGGACTCCGGCTGCACATACACACATGTAATTATTACTCAGCTGAAAGATTATTGAGCGTAAAATGGTAAGGTTACGTTATAATCAAAACTATTTTATTATTTTGTTTAGTAAGGTATATACTAAGGGTAGGCTATGGAAAGGTAACGAACCAAGCTGTAAATTACTACAAGACTATTTTCCTGTATGGATAGTAAATATAAAGTCAATATATGGCACTTTTCCATAATTATCAATATAGAACATTTTAGCAACGGACCCCAAACGCACACATATAGATTTCTGTTTCATGGCTTGGTAAGTATTCTCAATACATGGACTTGCAAAGAGATAAGAAAGGAAAACAATACCAGAGAGCTGGCAAAGCTGATAATAAAGTGTTCAGTGGAGTTGGTATTTTTTTAAATATGGGAATCTGGGTTCTACTAATAAAACCTGAACACAATTTTCTTCGTCCAACTTTAGCACAGGCGTATCATGGGCTGTGCCGTAACCCCCGGAATATAATACAAGCCATGAAGTCGCCGAAGGCACCGACACATTAAAAGGCCTTAACGTGCCGGGTACAGCATGCAGTAAGTTCTCACTCTCACTGCTTTTTGTATAGTCGTCATGAAGAAAAAACTAAAATTTGATCTTAAACAGGTCCAAAAGCCAAAAACTATCGCTCCCACAGCAAAATGAAGTTAAAAGAAATTGCAGCCAAATATGTTTTCTTTCTAATAGTTTAAAAACAAGATAGCATGTAGAAAAAATTAAAATTTACGGAAGTTATAGCGTTTGAACATAGTACAAGCAACTTTTATATGAAAAACTCCTTCAGTCAAGGCAAGAAGACTGTGGATGTTGCCTGCTGACCAGCCCGCTGCTCACTTTTTTCGACTTTGTTCATGGCTTGTATCTTGCGGGGGATACGGCTGTGCGATATCTTTATGTTATATTATTTTTGCTAAAACTGTTCCTAAAGTTCACATTTCCGCCACGAACGTCGCGCCGCATTTACGCACGAAGTTATAAAAGTTATTTATTTATGGGTTAGTGATTGGATAAAAGTTATTTAATAAAAATTAGAGGTGTACACTCCCCATAATTACAGCTTCTTGTCTTCTTCGCATGCTTATGAATCTCCGCCACCTAAAAACCATAAAAACCACATCAAATTTGCGAAACTGCAATCATTATAAACTAAAAACAAAAAATTCTGAGGAAACAATTCCCACATATATCTCTTCTTCCCTTGCCAGACAGTAGATACGCACCACAAGTAATCGAATTTCTAAGAATAATGTCTCAGAAATTAGAAGACAAATGCCTTATGACATGAATGCAGAGCATTACCAATATAAAAACCCTCTCCAAGTTCATAAAATCATTTTCACATCATACTTTAAACTTTTAAAGTTTTATTATAAGCACAATGTAAAATTTTTGAGTCTTGATATGGATCCCTGCTATGAAATGTATATCAGTTCGAGTTATTTACTGCAGCGCCGCAAGTGAGCAGTTAACAAAACGCTTTAAAAAGCTACTTGCAACCACTATATACTCTATACACAATGGTTTTACATAAATTTATGAATTGAGACACCACATCCGCCGATATATTTTACACCTCAATCAACCTCAACTACTTGCAACTACTATATGTATACTCTATACACAATGGTTTTACATAAATTTATGAATTGAAACACCACATTCGCCGATACATTTTACACCTCAACCAAGATCTTATTGAAAAATAACGCAAATTATTCTTTTTTCGCTCCAATTCTTGAATTTGTCGTATATTAACAATTAAATGTTGCCATTTAGCCTGCGTTAAAGCTCATATATTTACGCTTAAAGATCTGTGAACTAAATTGAAATGTCAAGTATGGTTTTTCACATCAATTTGCTTTAATGTGTGTCAGGGGTGCTTTTATATCTAGATATTCGGAATATCTAGATATCGATACCCCATGTCTGTCATAAGCATTAGTGAGGGTTTATTTCCAAAAGCATGGAGAGAATCATTAATAGTTTCTGTTGTGAAGGTTAAGAATTCCGTTAGGGCTGAGGGTTTCCGTGCAGTGAACATGCTATCGATACATGAAAAAATAATAGAGAAGGTAGCACAAATTCAACTAGGAAAATACCTTGAGTCCAACCATATACTGATAGAACAGCAATTCGGTTTTCGAAAAGATCATTCGTGTGAAACTGCACTAAATTGGGCATTAATTGAATGGAAAGGTAAACTTGAAAATAGGAAAAAAGTTTTAGCCGTCTTTCTAGATTTCAAAAGAGCATTCGAAATAGTTGTTAGAAATATAATTTTGATTAAATTAAAAAAATATGGAATAAATGGGAAATCGTATGAATGGTTTGAGTCTTTCTAGTCTGAAAGGTATCAAAGAACAAAAATTAATGAATGTTTGTGTGAGAAAGTGAGTATTGACATTGGTGTTCCACAAGGCTCGATTCTTAGTACAGTATTTTAATTATTATACATTAACGACCATTTTATCGGATGTAAAAATTGTGTTATGGTAGTATGTAAAGGAGTGATTGGTTAGGACGTGAAGTCCAATCTGTCAGCAGGAGCTGACAGATCACTCGATGACAGCGATAGTACAGGGCGGCATGCTAGCACCTCGGCTAAGGGTGGCGGAGAGTGTGGGGGAGTTCCCGAGACAACCTGCCGCTTGTCATCACCCATAAACAAAAAAAAAATCGTGCCTACATACCAAAAAACGAGCCAGCACACACTCGGTCCTGAAGGGACCCTTACGTCACTTACCTAAGTTCCACTGAAGGCGCAGATGGCATGCCTCTCTTGCCAAGCCCCATCCTCCCATTGACCTTGGGTGGCATTGTTTCCAAAGTCCCTTGGCTGACCTGTAAAAGAGCGAGAAAAACTAGGCGAGCCTAGGCAACCTTCATCCTATTCGAGAGGGCTCCGGGATAGTGAAGGAAAAATAAAAGTACTCAGCAGCTCATCATTACGTTATAAAACTTAAATCTTTGTTCAGCAAATTAGAAAAATCTTACACAAAGTGTATACAAAATTCAGCAAGAGAAAAAAATATCTTATACACGGAATATGCAAGAATAGAGTTCATTCGATAGGTATGGGTTCCTCTAACTCTTTTCCTTATTGAGGTTCAAAATGGTTCCCGCATTTTTCTTATTCTATCAGTTATGGTAACTACTTATGTTTCCGTGAATCGATCTTATTTTCGTGCCGTTTGGTTAAAAAAATTTAAGTTGGTTACTTGCTCGAGAATTCAATTAAAGAGTGACGTAGACTCGGCAACCCGATTAGTCTTTACTACGGAAAAGCCGCAAATTTACTGTTATACCTGTGTATTACATAATTATCCGAAATGCAAATGAAATAGAAATTCGTATAAGTAAACAAAATACATATGTACATCTGTATTATCCGAAATGCAAATGAAATAGAAATTCATATAAGTAAACAAAAACCAGTTTATAACTTACATGGTCATGCTGGGGTCCACCGCAGAGGCGCCTCCGTGGATGCTCCGCTATGCTGCTGATTAAACGAGAAACAATGATTAAAATGAATAAGAGTCCTTCCAATTAGTAAACCGGTGCGCACAGCAAAGGATACCCCCTTGCTATTATAAAAACTTTTACATTGGATCTACAGTTATTGTCCCTGCAACTTCGTGTCGGGGCGCATCATTTTGAACCTCCTCTTATTCAACCAACTATGCTACGGAATTATATTTTTTTTTTGCAAACTTTAAGTCTAATTAGTCTTAATCAATTTCTCTATCAAGTCTTCTCGAATTGTACTTTTCGAAACCCATGACTTTTTCTTTTCCTTATTGGCTATAATACGATATCAAAAACATCAAAAGTTTAACACTAGATGATCTCTTCGTATACTTTGATCGAATACAGGAATTATGGAATCTTCATCCAAATGCTCCTGGAAGATGTTCAGATACACCCACAAAAAGGTTGCCGAAGTCTAGATTTCCCTTTTAGAAATTGTTTAAAATAACCAGTTTTCCAACGTCTTTTAATGCTTCCGAAACTATGTAAATAACCTTAAGCGATAGAGCGTTATAATAATCCCTTACTGAAAACAGCTTTTGGAAAATTAACAAATTATAATAATCGAGTTGAAAACTAGACTTATTGCTGCCTCTGACTGCTAATCCTGTTTCATAATTATTTTTAAGTTATTTATGAACTCAGAAAAAATTTTCTCTCAGGTTGTTATTATTGACCAATTTCCTATAGCGCACGGAATCCCACATTCGCATGGCGGTCTACAGGTTACCTGTTTATCACGAGGAACGGTCGTCGACTTCTATGCGTATATATAATAATCTGGCGGGGCACGCGCAAAAATCGTCAACGAAGCGAGAAACGTCATCCGCTTCTAACTTGTAATGCCCGTGGAACTTGGAACTGAGTTCTGCTTAATGATTTTAGCCTGGATGGGATATTTGGCCAAACGAGCGTGGCCGACTCTTCGCCACTCGTGGTCTAATTCTTGGGTTCTTTTCCTTCCCTTTTTCTTTTTTTTTAACCCCACATTCACTGACCCTTTTTTTTAGCCTTCGGGGTATCTTTATAAGAAACGCTCTAGTTGCGCAAGGCCGACACAATAATGTGTTATCGTTGAACACTTAATATTCGAAGTCGTATGGAGATTTTCAAATGGCTGCCGCCGCTCTCAAATCATCCAGGTACTAAAACAATGTTGAACGTTTTACTATTATCACAATTTACATGTACGATGACCAAAGAAAATTTTAGATGTTATACCTACACTCGTTTGCTATGTACGTTTTTTCCCACGAACTTTGCTTATCCACTTCACTTTTGCTTTTGACAATCCGTCAGCAGTCGTAACTCTTCTTCTTCTCACCCAGCAAGCCAAAGCTTGTTCGTCGAATTTGGGATGGGTTCAGCTGTCAGTGTAAACAGAGGCCGGCGTACATGCTGCAGTATTCTCCGGGTAGAATATTGCTATATGCAATACGCTACGACCATAACAGTTATTCGCTGATGATACATTACTGTACATAGCCCAAGACGATATTAGTTTGTGTGTTTCCCGGATGGAAAGTGCTTTAGAAAAAGTAAATTTTTGGTTGAAAATGAATAAGCTAAAGTTAAATGTTGAAAAATCTATATGCATATTATTTGGTGACGAGAATATAAGTGGAATAAAAATGAATAACACCGTCATAGTGTGTGTCAGAAATTAAGTACTTAGGTGTCATTATAGAAAAAAAATTATTGTTTAAAAAACACATCGACTATATTTGTTAAAAGATTGGTAAAAATTGATTTTTTAAGAAGAATGCGAAATCAAATTTCAATTGGCTGGATTACATTACAACGCCGACGCCGGCGTGGTCGTCGTCGTCAAACGCCGAACAAAACGCCGGGCAAGTTACATTAACACTGGGCGGCAGCGCCATATTTTAATATCCCTTACATTTTACAGTTGATTTATTTGCTTGTAATCTCTGCCGGGTTGCAATAAAATTTTAAATAATAATAAAAAATATATTTTCTTTTCCTTCAAGTTCACATTTTTTTAAATAAATATAATAATATATAAATATATAATATAATATTATATAATATATAATTAGTGTTTCCCTACTTGATGTCGATGATTCTGACTGTGCTCTTGCGCAAAAGGTGTACTTTTTTCCTCGCTTTGCACATTTTTATGAAATGTCCCTGCTTGCATGCTTTGCATTCTTTTTTATATGCTGGGCAACATTGTTTACCATGATTAGTCCCGCATCTATTACACTGGAACATTTCTGATTCTTTATTATGAATCATCTTTTCATTTTTATACTTCCTGAAATTTCTCTTCACTTGAGAGTTTATCTGACTATTGTTATTATTGCTCATGTCCATTGCTTGTTTTTGAGCTATTTCACTTGCTCTGCACAGATCTACTGCTTTGTCATAATCTAAGTTGGAAATTGCAAGTAATTTTTCGCGGACTTTGTCATTTTTAATTCCACACACTATTTTGTCTTTCAGCATTCTTGCTTCCAATCGACCAAAATTGAATTTTTTTGTTTGCAACATGATTCTAGTCAGATACTGTTCAAAATTTTCGTCTATTTCTTGTGACATTTTATTGAGTATATATGCTTCATATGTTTCATTACTCTTTGGTATGAAATAGTCTGTGAATCTCTGAATTATTATATTAATATCAGATTATTGCGCCTCTGTCAAGTTAAATGACTCGAATATTTCTTCAGCTTCGTATCCAATTGTGGACATGAATGTGGCTACCTGGATTTCTGGTGGTTCTTGATTTAACTGTGTTGCTTTCGCATACCAGTCGTAGGACACTTTCTAGGACTTCCAGTCTTGTGCCATGTTTTTTGTAAAAACTAGCTGTTTTGGTTGCCTACTACTACTAGTACTACTACTACTAATTGCATATAAGCTTTAATGTAACTTATACTCAACTGTCTTGAAATGACGACGACAATGTCGCATTCATTGTATTTCAAAAATAACAGTCATTCAACGCATGCAAAGCAGTTAATCTGTTTACCGCTCGCATTTTTTTTATTTTGTATATGAAATTTTTGCTTGATTAGCGTACTAGGCTTAATACTAGAGTGAACATTTTTTCAAGTACAAACTTTCATATAAACAAGACCTAATTTTGACATAATTGGAAAACAGAGTAAATAAACGCACGATCAAAATTTATCCGAAATATGAGTCAAAATATACCGAAAAAGTTATTTCAATTCCATCCAACTTCAGTGTTCCATTTATTGTAAATTTTTATTCCTGTTTCAGTTGTTGCCCGTGAAGGATGCCTTCTGCCGCAAGTGCGAAATTAGAAAAACAAGCCTCCAGCAATCAGGCGGAGTCTTCTGACAATAATAATGCGAATACTGCAATTCGTCAAGCGTTAGTGATAATTGAACATAAAATTCGCAATTTGGAAAAGCGTAAGGTAAATATATGTTAGAGGAGACTATTTGTTTTCACTTTTTCTGTAAAATGTTCCATTTCTCTTGTGCCACCCAACCTTTTGCGTTTTTGTTTTGTCAAGTCAAAAATGTCTACATATCTAGGTATATTGATTTTATTTAAATTTACAAAAACTAGTAAGTAGGGTTAATTTTGTTTATTGACGTTTTCCTTGTTAGCAAAGATGAAAATTACTTTGTATGGACAAAGGGTTTGTATGATGGACGCCATATTTACATGTGCTTAGCGGCTTTTAATAAAAAAATTTTACAACAAACAATGTATTTGAACATTTCTGGAATTTATTAGTGATCCTATTGTAATAATATTTTTCGGTATTAAGTTTTAGTCGCTATATTGTAAATACTAAAGTGCTTTATTTTGAGTAGTAAGTTGGATCTAAATTCAGGGTAATGACTCCAAAAGTCGTAGGATATACTAATTTTTCTTTTTCTCGTCAATTTCATAATTTGTTATTATTGTCTCTTCCAATTTGAATGTATACTTACATTCCTTAATTTGTAAATATTAGTTAAATATTCCGCACACTAAAATTACAAATAAATGATTGCGGGACCTGCGGATGTAAACCAAATTTCCATCAGTACATCCTAATAATTGTCTAATCTTAATGATATCAGCAGATTTTGATATCAACTAGTTAATTAGTAATTATATGCGAGTATATTTTTCAATAATTCTGCATTATTAACTAAATATTGCCCTAAAATCTGCATTTAAGGCTCGGAAAGAAGTTTAATAGAATAGAAAATTGTTTATTAAATTATATTATAATAATTATTATCTTAAAAAAAGCCACTATTACAACAATAATTTACATTTTCTCTTAAATAAGATATATTGTCTGAAATTTCAAAAAATTTATTTCGTACTTTAGTCTATCCGGCAGCTCATTAAACATACGAAATCCTCTAATCAATATGCTGTTCTCAAGTTCCTGAACTCTGAAAATATAGCAGTCTGAAGTGGTTTGCAGATCCCAGTTCATACGGCTAGATATCACGCACGTAATTAACTTTGCCTTATATTTCGCCATTTCAGTACCTTCATCATTAATGTAATAACTGTATATCTGCTACATCTGCGAATAATTCGAATTGCTTTATTCTCAGTTTTTGCAACATTTTCTGGCCGCCTATGAAAAGAAGGTGGAGCAATATTCAAAGGGGAGCTCACAATAGTGTTATCTACATTGATCACCGTAAAGTTGATAGGTTACCTCTAATTCTTAGGAAGTAATTTTTTTTTGCTATTGTTTTAGTGATATATTCAATATGCTATGAAAATTTTATATCCTTATCCAAGATATTTTATTTCTTTGACAGCTTTATTACTGCTCCGTCAACAATTAGGTTCAAACTACCTTCACCGTTTATTATAATGGCTTATTTTTGATACGTTTAATTTAAATTTATTTGCTTTAAGCCTTTCACTAAGTTCGCTGAGGTCCAATTATAACAATTTCTCCGCCTCGATAATGATTTGTCCTGCTATATACACAGATGGCCAAAATAATAGGTAAAAGAGAAAAACCTTAAAAATAATATGATTCCGTTATTTTTTTTCAAAATTTTTCCTTTATTTTGGTTAGCTATAGATTGTTAGCTTAACCCATATTTGGGTATCACATAACTGTAATTTCTTTCGCTCTAGCTAACAAAATTGTAGAAAAAGCTGGTAAAAAAATAGGGAATTTTCAAGTAACAATTTAAAAACTAACATTTAAGATAGAAAAATATGAATTTACATAATATTAAATTATAATCTTTAAAAAAAGTAATTAATATCCAGAGTGACCTCGGTTATTAGCATTAACGGCGCTAATTCGCCTGGGCATGGAGTCAACTAACTTTTGGCACTTTTCAATTGGAATTGCATACCAGGCTGCTTGAACTGCTTCCCACAACTCTTTCTTGTTGTGTAATAGTTTCTTTGCCAGAGTTTTCTTCAATTCACCCCATAAATTCTCAATCGGGTTGTGATCAGGGGATTGAGAGGGCTACTTTATCATTTGGACTTTATGATCCTTAAACCATGCCTTCACTAATTTGGATGTATTCTTATGATCATTGTCCTGCTGAAAATGCCACCTCAGTGGCATATTTTCTTCTACATACGGCAACATAATTTCTTCGAGGATACTCTTGTATTGCTCCTTGGTTATGGTATCATTATTTTTGAAAACTGGACCGACTCGGTACCAAAAAAAAGCAGCCCCATATCATTATATTTCCGCCGCAATGTTTGACCGTTTTCTTGGTAAAACGAACATGAAATGCTTTTCCTGGTGATCTTCGCACATTACGGTTGCTATCGGAACCAAACAAATTAATTTTGGTTTCATCACTCAATTCAAAGTTCCTAAACATTTCGGTGGAGTGATCTTTAAAATGTAAAGCAAACTCTTCGTGCCTTAATATTTGGTTTCATTAGCAAAGGAATTTTTCGGGTGATTCTACCAGGTAATTTTTTGTCTTGGAGACGTTTTCGAACAGTTCTAGCGCTAATTTCGTTTGGCCGCAGAAATTGTTCTCGATGAAATAAACGGTTCTTTTTTTTTGCCATTAGTACTATGCAGTCATCCATGGTAGTCGACGTTTTCTCAGGTCTACCTGTGGTTTCCCGGCCAATGCATAAAAATTCGAAGGAAGAAATTTCCAGTAAATTTCTAAGAAAAACTTGTGGCCTTCCCTTCTCTTCATCGGATCGAGGCAACTGTGATTTTGTATGGAGCGAGGCATTGGTATCTTACCCTTTGTGCACGTCATCAAGTGCCAAGTCGAGGCATCGTTAATTTTTATATTCTAGAAAAGCGTTGCATATTTTTGTTCTACGTGTCCAGTCTTTGTATGTTATTAATTTGTCTATGCTTGTACGTTTTGCCACATTTTCTTAATTTTTTAATGATTTTACGTTCCTCCGAAGAACAGTGAATGTTTCGACCCATCTAAAAGCAGTAATTAACGATAGGACAACTTCATTTTGTTTACAAAAAATTTAATTGAACTCACTTTTGAAAAAATAACAATAAGAGTTTAAAATCAACCAGTAGTATACACAGCAAAAAGCATGTTTAGAGTGAATTACCTTTATTTTGACCACATGACATAAGCCCACTTCTTGAAATTTGTAAACTAACGGTACCAAATTCGCAGAAGAACCGGCGTTACCATATGAAAAGATTGATGTAATTAGACAAAGCATCGAACTGTATGACAAGTATTTTCGAGAGTATTGAACAATAATCACAATAGAGTGAATAATTTTTTTATTTCACTCTTACCTATTATTTTGGCAATGTGTGTAAATTAGTGTGTCATCTGCAACGAGTGCCTTTGAATATTTTACTACTCCTTATTTTCCATATTTATGCATTTTTTGTAGTAAAAGTTGATGGTCAACAGTTTTGAAGGAACACGCAAGCAATTTTATTTCTTGGCGCTATCTGCTCTTCAATCTATCATCAATATATTAAGCGCCGTTTCACAGGAATGCCCATTTCTGAAGCCCTACTGATTAAAAATTATGAAGTGCATTTTCCTCTAAATATTTTATAAGCTGCTTTCCAATACTTTTTGATATGTCGGCAACGCATTCACTAATCGATAATCTTTACAATTAGCTGACTTTTTTATTTTAGCTATTGATTCGTTCCATGAATCAGGGAAACTTCCTTCTTCCAATAGGCATTTATTCAAAACATCTACAAATATTTTTCCTACTTCTACAAAGGATTCAATCAACATGGTTGGACTTAAAAAAATAGCCTCTATAGCATAGACTTCCACCTGAAAAATGGAAGGTGAGGCACCAATGGAATGGATAGTTCCACTTCTGGACCAACCACCCCAGCGCCTGTTTTCCCGCCATTCCGGGATCTGTCAGTATACCAGACTTGGTCTAGTTGCGGAAGCTGGAGTCCTCTGTCTAGTATCTGGCTTCTTTCAGTAATGGTTACCTTGTAACCTCTTTAAAAAAAAGTCTCTTGGCCATAGTATCTGTTGGAGTTTCTAGGTCATTAATGTTGACCTGCTCGAAGATACTGAGATGACACCTTGGAGGAAGTGCGCTCATCTGGCCTTTTCTTTCGAAGCATATTGACTATCAGAACCAGCTTAACACAAGCACGCTGCATGGACACGTTTAATAAAATAAACGGTCAACAATACATGCGTTTCATCACTTAGTCGGTGTTAGTATTAGTATGTTAAACTAAACATAGCCCAAACACCGAATGAGATGACTACTTTCGTCAGGTTTCATACAGAGGCAGGTCTCGATCTTTTTAAGATAATATCTTCTGAGTGGACAATATCAAGTTGGCCTGTTAGGAACCTTAGTGCTTTCCTGCTGACCGTGAAGAATATTTTTATCTGTTGTGAATACGTTATTAGTTTCTTCGCTTGTCTCAACCCCAGTGTACCAATTTAACCCTGTTCTCTCAAAGCCTGACTTGCCGAAAGGTGACTCTTTAGGTGCCCAAAAATAGGCTTAGACGAAATAAATTTCTGGTTATTTCGTTTGTTTATTTTATTTATTTATTTATGATAAGCAACTAGGCCTTTGGGCCTATTGTATAAAAACATGTTACTTTGGTAAACAAAATAGTGGCAGAGTAATAAAAAGAAACAAGTGTAAGGTTTTCTGTCAGGATGAATAATTAAAATACTTCTGGTTTTAAAACAGTTTATTTAAAATAAACTTCTTGATAAGTTCTTGATATTCACAGACGCGTCCACCTTTCATCACATAAATCTTTTACAACAACCTTCTTTATTTTCTTCTTCTTCTTAACATAACATTAGAGTACCATATTCATAATGTACATATCCTACCATACGCAATCTACTGTTGGCTCGACATAACTCTTACAGCTCGACCATTCTGACCTATGATTCGGCCTCGAATCATTACCAAGTCTTTACAGTTTAATCTCCACAATGTTTTCATAAGTTAAATTAATCGTATACTATATATTCATAAATGTTTTCATAAGATGGACATGCTAATACTTCACACAGACGGTACTCAAATTTGAATAATACATAACAGAAGTAATATCTGACGTGATAATCTTCTCATAAGTAGTAATATATAGCATAATTAATTGATAATAATAACATAAGCTTTGCCTGGTATAAATAGCCTTCCCATAAACAATAGTATACATTTAGAATAAGCTGTGTTTGACGTAAACAATGTTTACAAACTAATTTGTTCTTTCATAAGTAATTGTATCAAATAAGCTTACAAAATTGGCATTTTGCTGTAAGTTGGTAGGTATCTACTTATATCATAATCAATAATTTTGCATTACACATTTGAGAATATATGTTTTCTCTTCTAACTCAAGTTAAGTAATGAAAATGCAAAGTATGCCTAAAAGTATAAAACTGAACACATTTTCTTATAATAATAATCTTCACAATTTTTTATGGAAATCCCCTTCTTTAATCTAATTGAGTTATCTCTAAAGTTGTTGCAATTTAATTTTTTAATAACTTGTAGTTATGACAAGAAATACAAATACGTTCACCCTAATACTTATATGGTTTCATACGCGAAACATCAAAAATACCCTCAAATGGTTTCTGAGTGATCTGAAAACCTTCAATTTCTTTTACAATATAACGATCTCTGCCTAAATTTTTAGAAATAACATAAGGGCCCTTATAGCGTGGAATTAATTTCTTACTAACCAATGGAGTTGTGTCTACATTTGTGATCATAACTAAATCATCTTGTTTATACATTTTTGGAAATTTCCTTTTATGATTAAACACTTTGTCATTATATTTCTGCGATTGCTTTATTTTTTCAGATGCCTTTTCTCTCATCTGTTTTAAATCTTCATAGTCTTTTTCATAAACAAATTTCTCTAAATATTCCCTAACATTATCGTTAATTTCCCCTCGCTGATTTATACCAAAAAGTAATTTACAAGGAGTTTTCTTCATACTTTTACTGATAGAATTATTTAAGGCAAACTCAGCCTTTTCTAAGACACTATCCCAATAAATTCCGTGCTCATAGTTAACTAATTTAGATAACATGGGGCGAATAACTCTATTCACTCTCTCTACTTGCCCGTTAACCTTTGGACCACTGGCAACTAAAATATGTTGCATGTTTTGACTTTTTAAGTACAATGAAAACTTTGATGAGGTGAAACACGTACCTCTATCACTTATTAGTTTTACTGGTCGGCTGTAATGAGTAAAATAATGTTTTAGGCATTTTATAGTTTCTTCGGTTGTTTGTGTCTTTGTAGCATATAATCTAACAAATTTACTAAATCCATCGACTACTACTAAAATAAATTTCTTTTTAAATTTTGTTGGTTCCAATGGTTCATAATAATCAATATGAATACATTTAAATGGCTGTTTACTCTTTGGAATAGAGTTTAAAAACCCTTCCGGCTTTCCCGTTGGAACGTTATAAGTAATACATTTTGGACATGTTTGAATATATTCTTTAATGTTAGCGCTAATGCATTGCAATCCGTTACTATTTTGAACTTTATACCCAATAAATAAGTCCTAAACCGACGGAATGAATAAATAATGGCAAGTGTCTCAAGCTCGTAAGAATGGTATTTATTTTCTGGACTGGTAGTTCGTGTGGAGAAAACGAAGACGGGATGTTTTTTCCCATCCTGTTTGCGCTGTAATAAAATGGCGCCGAAACCGACCGCGCTACCATCACAGTGCAGCTCGATTTCGTCCGTAGGTGCATAAATAGCCAATACTGGCCTTTCTGTCAACTTCTGTTTTAAAATTTCAAACGCTGATAAATGTACGAACTCACAAATAAACTTCAGAAAATAATTTCACATACCCAAAAATCTTTGTAACTCGTGTAAAGTTTTTGGTGGTGGATAATCTGCAATTGCTTTTATATTATCTAAGCTTGGTCGAACTCCTTCATAGCTGATAGTATAACCCGAAAAATTAATATTAGTATAAAAGAATTTACATTTCTCAATATTAATTTCTAATTTATTTTCTGACAAGATTTTCAATACAAGCCGTAAAATCTCTAAATGTTCTTCAATAGTATTGCTAGTTATTAATACATCATCTATATAGATGACGATTTTCTTTGACTCAATTAATTCCTTAAAAATATTCTCAACATATCTCTGAAAAACACCTGGAGCGTTCTTCAGTCCAAATGGCATTTTCAAATACTCAAATTGCCCAAGTGGGATTATAAAACTTGTGTATTTAATAGATTCCTCATTCATAAATATATGGTGAAATCCGGATTTTAAGTCCATTATTGTAAAAAAGTGTTTATTGGACTACCTATCAATTAGGTCCTCTATAATTGGAAGAGGATAGTTATCGCGTAACGTGATTGTATTTAGTTTTCTATAATCAATACAAAGTCTATACTCTGAATTATTTTTGTTCTTTACTAGTACTATAGGTGAGCAGTACGGTGACTTACGCTGCCTTATAATTTCTCTCTCTATTAACTCATTTAAAAGTTTTGCTAATTCGACTCTTTCTATATATGCTAACCAATGTAATTCTCATTTCACATCTTTGTTTGGGCTCTGTCTGTTCTTGTATTTCTCCCATATACTTATTAATTTTCTAACCCAAAATTTAAGTTGATGTTATCCGTATTTTCCACATTAATATTTAAAATCTCTTTACAAAAATTGTTCTCATCTTAATAACAAATTTTACTTTTAATTTGTTTAAGATATCCCTGCCTATCAACATTCTACTGTCATGGTAGCATTGTCAACTATTAAGAATTTAAAAATTTTAATTTTATTAAATATGTTTATATAAAGCTAAACCTGGCCTAATATCTGTAAACTTGAATTATTAATTCCAGCAATTTTTTTCTTTTCTAAATACCGTTCATAATTTTTTACAAATTTTTCTTTTATTATAGATACAGCGCTTCCTGTATCTAATACAGTTTCTAAATTTTGTTAAAAGAAATCATTACAATTATTTTTTAGGAAAACTCCTACCTTCCTTATAAATCCAGTTGTTTCAGGTTCAACCTCAATTGTGTTGATGGTTGGTGTTGTTATTGTTTTATATTCTCCTCCATTTCTGTTTGGACAATTCCTTAATATGTGGTTTTCACTGCCGCAACTAAAACAAGTACCTGGTTTGCGCTTCAGTCTTTTTCATTCGCTTGCAAAATGGCCTCGTAAATTGCAATTATAGCATTTCCTTTCCTTGTCATTAATGTTTATTTTTTTTATGTTGTTAACGAATTTGATATTTTGACGTATTTTTATTATTGATGTGAAAGCCTTCAGTAAATCATTTTTGGTTGTAAACATAGCTATTCTAGCCTGGTCTTCCAGGCGTTTATCTTTAAATCCTACAATAATTTCCTCCTCTTCTAATTGTAGCTCATTTGCCAGGCATACTTTTTCATGAAAATATTCGGTAAAAGCTTATTCAACCCGCCAAATTCTTTCTTCGAATTTTTTTTCGCAGATAATATTTATTTGATTTACTGTTGTACATTTTATTTAATTCATCTAATAACTCTAACAAACCAATTGAAATTGTTCCGCCTTACTGTGGAACCAGCGTGCTGCATTTGTTTAATAAAAAGCTGTATACTTTCTGTTATTTCCCCCATGGAACTCATTTAATAGTTCCAAGATGTACGCTTTCTCATAATGCGCAGCAGTTCCTACTTCATTATCATTTACGACATCGCTAGAAACAAATACAGCATTTAAATGTTTTGCCTTTTCACTTTGCAAGAATCCATTTAATCGGTCATATAATACACGTTTTCTCCTTGTTAAGCACAAACCATGTTTTTTTAGTTTTCCCTTTAGCTCCTTCACCGTGTATGAACCAACTGGGAACAAATCGTTTTTCATGTTGTTTTAATTTGATAGATCCCAAATTATCTATGCAATCAGGTATCAATATCGCACTTCTGATTTGTTGTAAGGTTTTCTGTCTGGATGAATAATTAAAATACTTCTGGTTTAAAAAAATAAACTTCTTGATAACTTCTTTATATTCTTGACAGACTCGTCCACCTTTCATCACATAAAGCTTTTACAACAACCTTTTTATTTTCTTCTTCTTCTTCTTAACATAACATTAGACTACCATATTCATAACGTACATATCCTACCATACGCCATCTACTGTTGGCTCGACATAACTCTTACACAAGAAAGAAAATATACTATGATTAACTAATATGAAATTCTAATTATGCCGACAAAACGTACTCGTTCGATATCCATCCCCCGCTGTCCAGAAAGATATTACGTAGAAATAACTTACAGAAATGTGAACTGAGGATGCAGGTGGACTACCTCTTGTCAAGCCGAAGAATGTGAAAGTGTGTAAATCAATGTGCGAAGAAGGGACATCGTACGAAGAGCATAAAAAATTAGATTAGATTAAATTAGAATAGAATAAATTAAATTAACTAAGAAAGGAGTGAGCGAAATTCAATATGTCGCAAGTGGGAATAACGCGAGCAAAGAAGAAATTTTCAGAACGGAATAACGTGGGATAATTAAGTTAAATGGGAAGCGTGGGGACCTAACAAACTCCAATCTGGAAAACAAATATTGTGGAGTGTGAGATCGAATTAATTTGAACAAAAAGATGAGGTTGCGGAGTATAAGATACCTGCCAAAGGTAGTATTAAGAAAATCCGCCGTGTAACCGCGCAAATCATCCACCCGCCGTGGAAGACCGTACACATACCTGATAATCGAATTAAAGGACGTGCTTAGTCTGTCAGTATTCTTGCGGAAGTTCCAGTATATAGCTCCGCCCCATAAACCAAGTGGGAAAACAACAGGGCGTGGTAGGTACATGTTACTATTATAGAGTTTGTTAAGACCAAAGCCTACCGTGCCGATTAAGGTCCTAATTTGGGGCGACAAAGATAGGGTCTCACCTAAGATGAAGCCAAGGCTGGACACCCTGTCACAATAGGGTAACCCCATTAAGGGAAATGGGATCGAAGAAGTGCTTGATTGGATGACCAAAGAAGGCAATCGATTGAGACTTGGCTAGGTTTAGGGTTAATTTATTGCACAAAGCCCAAGATGAGACAGAGGAAAGGTCGGCGTTAATATCTACAGAATATTGACCCGTAGATCGCAGAATAAAGTAGTTGCACATTGTCTGCAAAGATATGAACGACAGGGAACCTAACTGCAGCTGGGAGGTCACTGATAAATAGGGAAAATAAGAGTGGGTCCAAGATAGACCCCTGAGGAACACCTTTGTAGAGGTCCACAAGAACAGATGTACGATACCCTGACATGACACGCTGGCGTCTCAAGCTCAAATAAGAGTAGATTAGGTTGCAGGCGGACTGGGAAAAATGGAAAAGGCTCTGCAGTTTATAGCAAAGGATAATATGATCTACTAGACTATCAACGGCTTTACTAAAGTTGAGTAATATGAGTATGCTAGCAAGCTTGCACTTCATGTTGAGCCTTACCGTCTCAGTAATGTCCAGAATGGCACTCGAGACACTATGCGGAAGCCAGATTGCTTGGGGTATATAAGATAAGGGATAGCAGATGCCGAAGTTATTTGATTCCTGATTAAAATTTCCGAAGTCTTGGAGAGTGCGGGTAAAATGGTTACAGGCCTAAAACCCGAGGGCTGTGAAGGATTGGAGCACTTGGGAACAGGAATTACCTTGCCTGACATCCAAGCAGTAGGGAAGGTTGAAGTGGTGATGATGGTGTTAAAGAGGTGAAGAATATGACTAGAGAGGTCAGGACAGTAGTAGGGAAGGTTGAAGTGGTGATGATGGTGTTAAAGAGGTGAAGAATATGACTAGAGAGGTCAGGACAAACTAGCTTCAGAAATTTGAAGGGAATGCCATCCAGACCAACTACATCCGATTTGACACACGAAAGGGCGTATAAGACTTGACAGATATCTACGTTGGAAAAGGAGTCTCGTGATCGGCGATGCTAATATTATTACCCGATGGAGAAATAGATGTGAGATCAGTTTGTACTGAAGCAAAAAAGCTGTTCATTACGTCAGGGTCTATGTAATGCTGCATGGAGGAGTCAGAAAGCACACCAAGATTACGAACTTTCTCCCAAAGAGCTTTGTAGAAAGCGATGAGTTTCAAGGCGGGCCACAATCACTTAATGCCTTCATGAGTGAAGTGAAAATACACTGCTCAAAAGTGTATAAGCAAAATGTAAAATATCTTTGAATTGTAAAAATTGGTTTTTGTCCCATTATAATTATATAATACCTGTTTTTACCGTTATTCCAGAATTTTTTTTATTGTTGTTGCGCAATAGATGTATCTACTAAAAACAGAACCAAAATCAAACCAAATTCCAGGAATTGCCAACCAAAAAACCACATTTTGCTTATACACTTTTGAGCAGTGTAGTTGATTAATGTGACTTGTTGTCCAGAAATATGTAGTTACTATTACTGTTTTATTTTGTGGGCTCTGGTAGCTTTAAACTGTTATAAGCAGCACCATGTTAATTCTTTGCTTATACTATAGATGGCATAACAATTAGATATCGCATGGTATACCAGAGCAAAGATACAGATTGTGAAATCGGTAGGGCATTCCGGAACGGGCCACAATGTGTTTTAGAGCGTGTAGAGAGCAAGCAGTTTTTTATACACATGATCGACCTCCTGAACACTGCAGATACAAGAAAATATGAATCACTCGACGTATCCATCATTTCAAATTTCAGCTATATAAAATTTTCATACTCTGCTCTGGTTTTTCATGCGATATCTAGTTCTTGTGCTATCTATGCTTATATCCAGACGAAAATATCCTTTCAGACATAAGAAAAGATTCCAGATCTGTACTTCCAGCGGGACTGTTTATAGCACTACTTAAAAATGTCAATCGACTATTTAAGTATATTTTGTAGAATGTTAGATATTCATAAACTTAATATTTAGGTCGATTTACATCAGGTATAAATGTTTTAAATCGTACAAATGCTAATTTATTTATTTATTTATTTATGTAATTCAGTCTACAGAGATCATCTCCTACAGACTATGCTAATATAACTAATTTATATAAATTACCACTTAATTCAAACAAAAAGAATACAATAGTATCAGAAAAAATTGAAAATATAAAATGCAAGTAGTACATAGTATTACTAGATTACAAGAACTCACTAAATTAAATTAAACAAGCACGACTACAAGCACTTAAAAATTACTAAATCCTTAAACTTGGTGCGTTCAAGAGCCAGATCCACGTCATTGTCATAAATTTCATTAAAACTACGAGAGCAGTAGGAAATGGGTTCATGCTGACCATAAGAGGTTCGGTGATAACGCACATGTAACAAACATCTTGTGCAAAACCAGGCACATAAATATTGAATAAGATTAGCAAATCTGGTGAATAAATTTTGTAGCAAAGAATATCTCTTACAAACATTATAGATGCAATTCTTCTCCTTGTATCTAAGAATTGTAACCCCAATAGCATTCATCTAGATTTATAGTTGGGTAAATCATGTATAGCGAGTAAAGTTTTTTTGAATTTTCTCAATTCTGTCACTAAGCTGGTGTACGGACACCATACCATTGAAGCATTCTCCACTATAGATCTAACTAAGGCAATGTATAAAGTTTTAAGGTGTGAGGATCACTAAAGTCTTTAGTATTTCGCTTTATAAAACCAAGCATCCTTATAGCCCTACAGCAGATATAATTAATATGTAAACTACGTCCCAGTTTCACGTCGAAAATGACACCAAGGTCCAAAATCTGTGGCCTCGGTAGCTCAGTTGATAAGCGCGCTGGCTACCATCCCTGGGGTCGTGGGTTCGATTCACACCTCGACTTGGTCCTGTGCTTCTCCTTCCACCTAGTTTCCTTCAATTTTCTGCATTATTCCTTAACCCTTGCTATTAATTAATTCTTCAAACGACATTTAATTGTATTTGCTAAGGATATATTCGATATAACTTTGTAATTGACATATGTCTGTTATATTTCTAAGGAAAAATTGCTATTAATTAATGTAAATAATAATTTCTATAATTAATGATTCATTATAATGATGTCTATGATTATGTTAATAATTCTATGATCTATGATTATTTCTAATGCTTGCCTAATGTGTATACATAGCTTATATGTAAAAACATGTAATATTTCCTGTCTGTAAGATTGTTCAAATCGGTAGACTGAATAAATAAATAAATAAAATTTCATTCGGCCGCACAATGGAAACGTTACCGATAAAATATTCAGTATGAAGGGGATTTAGTAAACGGTGAAAAGTATAACATTTACACTTGCTTGGATTTAGAGCCAATCCGTTTGAAAAACACCATTCTTGTAAACGATCAAGATCAGACTGAAGATGGCAAGTGTCAGATGAATTTTTAATAGGTAATATAATCTTAAGATCATCGGCATATAGCAATGGTTGCGCGAAGCGGAAAATATTTATCACATCATTAATAAATATAACAAACAAAGGACCCAAGTGACTTTAACACATTGAATACGATTAGTGACCTACGAAGTCAACCAATCAAGCAAAGACGAATTAAAACCAAACCTTTCAAGCTTTTTAATAAGAAGAGTTTGCCATCTACCTGGAAGCCATCCTCATTAGACACACTATGTTTGAAGAGAATTAAATTCGTAGAAGTAGATCTACCACTTAGAAACCCGTGCTGCAAAGAGGAAATACCTTCTTTGATATGAAAATAAATTTTATCTTTTACCAAACTCTCAAAACATTTGGGGATTGGTAAGAGTTTAGAAATTGGTTTATAATTGCTGATTTGATCCCGGGAACCGGCTTTGAATAGACAGAATTTCCAATCATCTAAAAAATCGCCCAAACCTAGGGATAGATTAAAGATTATTGCTAGTGGAATAGACAAAAAACAACAGTGTTTGAGCAAGATGTTCGGAATTAAATCCTTACCGTAACAGGTATCACAGTCTAAAGCACTCAATGAATGTTCCACATCACATTCGTTTAAGTGAATGCTTACCAGATCCGTTAAGGCCTCAGCATTACTAGATGTTGAAAACGAAACAGTGCCAGAGTCACTACAATATACTGATTCGAAGTAATTGGCAAACAATTCGCAACTGTCCTCACGATTATTAGAAAGGATGCCATTGTATTCCATATTAATAGGAATACCGGACAAAGATCTCTTAGTGTTAATGTACGACCAAAATGCTTGCTATTGATTTTAATATTATCCTCAGTTGACCAGATGTAGAGTCTAAAGAGGTATCTATGAAGATACTCATATTCACGCTTTAAACGCTTATAATTTGCCTCATTGAATGAATTGTTAACCTCACCCAACAATTTATGTGCCCTATTTTTAGCGTTTTTTAGCCTTAGCAAACCTCTATTGAACCAAGGAGGGTGTGTTTTCGATTTCACCTTATTAATGGGTATGAACCTATCAATGCCAGCATGAATAATTTCCAGAAACTTACTGTAAGTATGTTTGAGATCATTTGCAAGATTTAGCTCTTCACACCAATTAAAGGAGTTTATGTAATCATTAAATTTAACAAAATCCGCTTTACGAAAGTTATAAGTATAGAAGTCAGTAACTACAGAATCAGCAAACAAATATGTATCTAAATTAATAATAAATGGTTTATGATGAAGATCGATTTTTGATAAAGGATATGAAACTTCGTTAATACAAAATTTTAAATCATAGCTAATGAAAACAAGATCTAGAAATTTACCGAATATAAAGGGTTTTCCGATAAGAGGTGTTATTTTAATTAGCCCGCTATTTCGGTAGATGTCACTTTTGGAGCTGTCATTTTTTGACATTTGACAAGTAGAAACTACGCTATTAATAAAAATGGAACGATACACGATTCAACAACGCATTGAAATTATTAAAATTCACTATAAAAATGGTGAAAATGTGGCAGAGACGGTTCGTAAAATTGGGTCGTCGTGAAGCACCTTGTCGGACCGCAATACAGAAATTGGTAGAAAAATTCGAGCTGTCGGGACAAGTTAGTGATGTGAAGAATAAAACCCGTGCTCGTCGTTCAAGAACAGCCGAGAATATTGCTGCTGTAGCCGAAAGTGTTGAAGAAAACCCAGGTTTGTCCATTCCTCGTCGTTCTTTGGAATTAGGCATTCCACAAACGTCATTACACCGTATTTTGCATAAAGATTTGGGTCTTAAGGCTTATAAAGTTCAGTTAACACAAGAACTCAAGCCGGCCGATCATCAACAACGTCGAGTCTTTGCTGATTGGGTCCTTGAAATGCATGAAAATGATCCGGAATTCCATCGAAAACTCATCTTGAGTGATGAGGCCCATTTCCACCTCGATGGCTTCGTCAACAAGCAAAATTGTCGCATCTGGGGCTCTGAAAACCCAAGAGTTATTGTTGAAAAGCCTCTCTATCCTCAACGTGTGACTGTTTGGTGCAGTTTATGGTCCCGCGGGGTCATTGGACCTTACTTTTTCGAAAATGAGGCTGGAGCAACAGTTACGGTGAATGGATTGCGCTGTCGACAGATGATTAATGATTTTTTATGGCCGGAATTGGATGGTATTGATCTGGACAACGTTTACTTTCAACAAGACGGCGCTACGTGCCATACAAGCAACGAAACCATTGATCTTTTACGGGAAAAGTTTCCGGACCGTGTTATCTCTCGAAGAGGTGTCACAATTGGCCACCGAGATCTTGTGACTTAACACCTTACGACTTCTTCCTTTGGGGCCACGTAAAAGAGAAGGTCTACGCCAACAGCCCAGCGTCGATTCAAGACCTCAAAGATTGAATTCGTGAGGCTATCGAGGACATAGGGCAGCCACTTTGCGATTTGGTTATGGAAAAATTTCATGAAAAAGATATGGTCCTGTAGGCGTGGTCGTGGTGGTCATTTGGCTGATATTATTTTCCATTAATAACGGCATACCTTCCTCTTTATAATGAAATAAAGATCCGATCATTTATCTCCAAAAATGGCATTTTTCTTTGAATATCAAAATAACACCTCTTATTGGAAAACCCTGTATTACAAAAAGGATTAATTTGAATTAATTGACATCCAGTAAGACTATCCACAACTAAACACTCACATAGTGATGATACATTTGAAGGCATTAGGATCTTTTCGTCTGCAGACCATATCCAGTTTACACTCGGAAGATTCAAGTCTCCAAGGTAACATAAATGTTCTTGTGTAGACAAATCGGAGAAAATAGAAGTAAGGTTACTCACATGAGATTCGTACAATTCCAATGAGCTCGTAAGAGGGATATAGCTGACACAAATAACGATGTTCATCTGACCATTGAAATTAAGCTTAATAGCCAGTTGCTCAACGATACAATCATCCTGATTAAGATTGAGACGTATGGACTTGAAGGCTGTTTTTGCAGTTATGAGTACACCGCCACCCGGAGATAAGCCAGTATAGTATTGACAACAATCTTTGCAAAATACTATATATTCTTTATCATTGAAGGACTCAGATGATAAAATATTGGAATGAAGTCAAAACTATTACATCATATTCATTCTCTACAATATTTAAATAAATATCGCGAACTTTTGAAGCCATTCCTCTAACATTTTGATAGTAGCAAGAGAAAGGAGAGGCGGAGCTGTTGGTATTAGAATTAGCATAATTTAAGACGCCGACACCGGCGTCACTGCTGGTAAGTTTTTTGGAATATTTTTAAATTCACGAACATGGACACCAGTTGGCCAGAAAGCGGCAGTGAATAGCTTGCCATAAATATGATCCGGTACCCCAAGTTTGAAAGTTAAGTACTTCAATCCAGACAAGTCCGCATCTTTTTTTTACTAAGCATTTACAGATTAATTGATCTGATGTTATAATGGCTTTGGAGGCAATGAAATTTAAAATGCTATCAGCAGATGTCCCGACATCAAAACGAGACAAGTGAAGCCATTTCCATTTATTGATGACGGATATATTTTCGACACGATCAGCAGTCCCTATGATGCGAGTTCTATGACGTTTTTTGTGTCCAGCTATAATCCAATTATCATTAACATCGCTTTGAAGATTTTTATTTATTTTTATTATTTTTATTTATTTTTATTATTTTTATTTATTATTAAAGAACATTAGGCGCTGGAAAAATTTGGCCAATATCAGGCACCAACTCACTCTGATGTATAGGGTCCGCCATCTAACGTTTTTTTTTTCAACTAGTGCTTATTTCGTGAATGGTAACACTTAGCTCATGTCTGATTTGACAGATAATTAGTTTTATTCTTCCGCTGAACGAATATGGTTGTGTATACGCTTGAACAACGCTGGGAAATATTGCCTGCGATCGACTTACAGAAGATGCCGATTTTGCCAAAAAAATCATCTTTTCGGATGAAGCTCATTTTGATCTTGGCGGGTATGTAAACAAGCAAAATTGTCGCATTTGGGGCACAGAAAACCCGCACGCATACATTGAAAAGCCGATACACCCAAAACGAGTCACTGTTTGGTGCGGATTTTGGTCCAGAGGCATAATTGGGCCATTTTTCTTCGAAAATGAGCAAGGAGTGGCCGTTACAGTCAATGGCAATCGTTATCGGGCCATGTTGAACGAAAATTGAAGAGGAGGATATTGGCAACATTTGGTTTCAACAGGACGGCGCTACGTGCCACACAGCCGAAGCTACACTCGATGTTTTGCGCCCTGTTTAAAAAAAAAAAGTTATTTGGCGGACCCTATATATCGATTTGTGCATTAACATTGTGATGTATATCGATTTGTGCATTAACTTTGTGATCATCACTGACTGGAAGAGAAGAATTCACATCAATAGTTACATTTAGATACGAATCGTTCCCTGGCAACGAAAAAGAGCTTCGATCAATTGAGGGGGAAATGGGTGCAGCCCTGAATGCCTTACTTTTACTTTGATTACCGGTGGTTTCAGCGATCGTGTGCAGATCTAGATTTTTTCTCTTTTTTATTTTTAGCTGGTTTGAATAACTTTCCTTGAATGTGGTATTTGATATTTTCCCGTTCATCTCATTTAGCATCGTTAACATAACTTCATTTTCATCGCACAATTTAGATATTTGCACTTTCAGATCTTTTATTTCAAGTTCTTGATTACGAAAAAACTTTTTGTAATCATCCAGTGCAGATAGAACACAATCAATTTTGCTAGACATCGAATTTAAACAATTTTTGCACTCGCTACATAGGTAGATAACATTCTCATTTTCAATTATTAAGTTAGCGGTAAATTCGGATAACAAAGCACATTTGATATGAAGCAACCGGCCACAGAAACCATTGCAAAGAATTTTTGCATCACTTCTACCGATAATTTTATCACATTTTTTACAGTAAAATAAAATATTATTATCACAAATTATACTTGATAAGCAGCAGGGCTGGGCAATCCTTAAGTAAAAAAAGACTTAAGTACTACTTAAAGTACATTTTCGTTACTTAAGACTTATTACTCAATACTTTTGAAATGTCCCTACTTAGTACTTGAACATAAGTACTACTGTCTATTTACTTGTACTTAAGATTTAGTTTTGTACTTAAGTACCATTAAGTATCTACAAATATCTAACTCTTCGTAGAAAAGAAAACACAATCTCTAACGCAACTCCTTTTTTGTTGAGTTTTAAAGCACGCAAAGAACTGTCAAAGCATGTGCCGCACTCACGCGTCAAGGCAGAACCTTAGACAAACTAATAACATACAAACAAGACTGGGCAAGTAGAACAAAAACCAGTAACGTCTCGCTCGAATATAAAATCGACGATGCCTCGACTTGATGCCATAACCACTAACATGTATAATATGGACTGACTATGTTCATAGAAATACACTGCAGAAAGTGAGCTCACTTCTATATTGCTGACTCTTTCGGTCTAAGCACTAAGAACTGAAGACAAATAAAATAGTGGAGTCGTCGAAATACATGATTTTAAATTAATCATTCAGGGTTATTACTGATAAAAACTGTTTTACCAAAGACAATATATTTATTAGATACGCAGAAGAAATTCTAAATGTTTTATTAAAATCACGTTCCGAGCTGCGTGTACACTTTTTCAAATTCCCGCCAATGATTTTTTTTTTAATGTTGGCACCGACGTACGAATTCTTTTTGACACAAGCAATTGTGCCCACGTAAAATAGAAAAGTAAATTATGTACGTCAGTGGACATAACCAAGGATAAGCAAGCAATGCCTCGCTCCAAAAATCAACGATGCCTCGACCTGATGTAGGGAAGGCCTCCATTTTTTTCTTAGAAATTTACTGGAAAATTTCTTTCTTAGAATGGCTATGCATTATTGGAGCCGATAATGGGTGTACTTTAATAGTTTTTATGAGTGTAGCAATGAGAGGTAAAAGTTTTACTGTACTTGAAACTATAAAAATAAAAAACTATAAAAAGTAGCCATTGGTTACTATACATATTATAGTTTTCAAAAGGTATTTATTTATTAATATCTATTAACTGAACTCGACAAACTGCCAATGAACAATGATTCTAAAAAAGTACTTCAAAATGTACTCAGTACTTTTTATAGACTTAGTACTTAGTTACAAGTACTTTTCATACATGCGGTACTTGTACTTACGCTGAAGTACTCAGGCCTCCGGTACTTGTACTTGTGCTTAAGTACTTTTTCTTTGATACTTGCCCAGCTCTGATAAGCAGCAATGCAATGGAAATAAATTAATAAATACTATAACTATGAAAAAAGTTGTTGGTCTAAGGCCATTCGTGGCGATAACCTAGATGACTGTAAATGTAGTCGCACTTGGAAAAAGTTTTTTTTAGCACTTTCAGCTTTTGTGTTTATTTAAAAAAAATATTTTTCTAGACAAAACTCGAGTCATATAGAGCAATACAAGCCTCTGGTAAAGAGCTAAGTGGAGACCAGAAGGCTGCAGTTGCAAAATATGATGAAGTAGCTCAGTCACTTGAATTCGCTCGTGAGCTTTCCAAACAAATGGTACAACTTGCTACCATAGCAGAAAAGGAACAACGAAAGCAAGCAAGAAGGGTAGGAGACAGCTTTAATTTTGTTTTTAATGTAGATATAAAGTAAATAGCAATTCGTTTTTACAGGAAGCTCTTATAAGAACTCAAGCTGAAACGGCTAAAATTCGAGAAGTTCTTACAATTCAAAATATTCTCTCTCATTTTGCTGATGCAAATATCCGTGAAGATTTTCTTAATGGAACAAATGGGGCTGCAAAACTTGAAGAAAATGATCTCAAGATCCTCGTGCAATTGTAAATTTTTAAAATATTCTAGTTTCTATACAAAGGTCAATTTATAATAAATTAATTTTAGCTACGTTGATATTCAAATCAATCGTCAAACCTCACCGGAAGATACTCCTTTCTCAGTATGTGCTCAAAAGGCTGCTGAATACTTATCGCTAACTATTGATGGTCGACCAAAGGCTTATGGGGAAACAACTTTCGAAAATGTTCGTCGGATTATACAAAGTATTCAAGATTGTGGTTACCTTGATAAAGGAGGCAAGGTGGATCCAGTAGAAGAATTTCAGGAAGATCAGGATAGTGAACAGGCAATAGAAAATGTGGATAAATCGCAGTCTGATGTTCTTATTTCGCCAAGTGAACAGATAGTTGAACAAAATGATGAAATTGTTAATCGGAATATACAGCAAACACAACTACAGCAAGAAATAATTTCTCCCGTTCAAGGAAATGTGGGACCAACAATTCCTCAATTTCCCACTGAGGCACCATCTGCTGCTGCAGTACCTGCTCCAGCTTTCCCACAGCAACCGCAGCCACCTCAACCCACATTAGTCAGTTCACAAATCCCTCCACAACCAGCGCAGTTGCAAAGGCCTATTGTCCCAAGCCCTGTCACAGCTGTCACCGCTCAGGTTCAGGTTAACTCAGCTCCACCTGTAGCGGTAGCACCTACGCCCACAAATCCATTGCATACGGCTCATTTTCCTCCAACAACTGTCAGGGCAGTTGAACAGGCGTATTTCAAACAACATCAGTATATCCAGCAAATGAGACCTCTGGCTGAAGTTATTGGCTCTGGAAACTTTTATTTCTTGCAAGATAGTGAACTTGATTCTCCAGATTTGGTGCCAAGTGGATTCACACCAAATGACGGTCAGAATAACACACCAAACATTACTTCAGGTACATATTTAAAATTATTTTTTTAAGGGTATTTATTTATTTTTTTATATGATAGGAAATATTCCTCCGCAAAGTCCAAGTACAGCAACGGCGCTCCAAGCGCAAAGCGTTATTCAACAACAACAAGCTCCACAACTGCAAGTCTCACAGCAACAACCTCAGATGCCAATCCCTCAACCTGGAATTCAACAACACAAAGCTCAACCCAATCCTACACCGATTCCAACGCAGACGTTTACAAATCAGTCATTCCCCCCCATCGTACCCCCATCTGCAATTTTCCCTCAAGGTGTTCAAACCACTGATATGCCGAGCTCTCCACCTCAGATACCAGTCTTTGCTGCGCCACCGATACCGATGCCCCAAATTGTTGCACAATCAGCAGTTGTGGTAACCCAAGGTGTTCCTGGGACATTAGCCAATGTTGAAGTTCATCAACACCAGCAAGCATCAGTATTGAATCAGCCAACTAGTGCAACTAATATTATAGCAGGGTCAGTTGGAGTTAATGTCTCATTGCCAGGATTTACATCGACTTCCAAATTTCCAACAAATCCATCATTAGGAATGCATCAGGTATGTTAATTTTGGTATAAGACGAATGAATTTATTTAAAAAATGATAAATTTTCATTCTCCGCCTATAAAACGCAGCTCTTTTTGCTTGCATTAGATCTGGGGACTAATTCCGGCGCTCGTTTCCATAAGATTCGAATCAAATGTGTAGAACCATATAGACGAAAGAAAATAAAAATTCTTAGAAATCAAATAGTAAAAATCCATAACACAGTCAATGAGAATTACCATGTTTACATGCAGGGTGAACCATGGTTGAACTCGGGTACAACTCCATGTATACGCGGCTCGAGTTGAAATTGGGTCGACTCGACTCCTCGACTCGATCACGCTTGGCTGGCATAGGCGAGTCGAAATGGTGTCCTATAAACGCAGATTGAGTAGTCGAGTTGGCAGCTAACAGTTGGGATTTATTTTGTTTGCTCTTTACTCGAAAGTTTTTTTTTAGGTTGTATATATATATATATAAATATATGCGAAAAACCACTTCAAAAATCAAACTTGCGTACATCGGTGACGATACCATTTAGGGTATCATAAGAATTGGTCTTTACCAATTCTAGTTTTTTTACTTATATATTTTTATTATCTCATTATACAGCCATTCCATACCAAAACGATCAAAATTCTCATTTTTTGGACCTGAGACCCCTCGGGTTTCGATAAAATTTTCAGAATTAGTTAAGTATTAAAAAATATTGGACCCACATGTTTTTTGTTTAGCTTACTGACCTCCGGTCGGTCTTGGATACAGGGTGATTCAAATTTTAATGTTTTCACTGTGGATGTGTTTCTTAATTTGCTAATTACTTGGGATCGGGTTATTCGACTCTTTTGTGTGATATCTCAAATTAAAGGTTAAATGGGGCTATCCAAAGAAATAAAAACAAAAATAAAAAAAAAAATATTGAATATGAAACACATTTTATTAATTTTGGATTTTTAACCCCCTCCGGAAAAAAATGCTCTAATATTAATACATAACATAAAAATTTGCGGATGTTCAGCTGTTGGTTTAGGAGATACAATTTTTTTTTATTAGCGTCTGCAAAATTTCATATGTAAATTTTAGCATTTACTTCAAAAAATGAATTTTTTTGTTTCTTTTTAGTTACTCAATAAAATAAGTGTTTAAAAATGTTACAATTATAGCTCTCTTTTATTATTTCAAAGATTTTATAATTTTATTTTTAGTGCAAAACGAGTACTCGTTTAACACTAAACTACTTTAATTTATAGGTATAAAACTGTAGTACTTTTGAGTACCTGCTATTGCCTTGGCACGATCATATCTATTTTTAATTTTTTTTTTTTCAATATTGGTGTAAATTTTTTTGTTGAAACGAACATAATTTACCTTAGAATCTTTTTGTGAAACAGCCCAATCGTACAGATGTTTCATCTTTGAATTTCACTATTATGCAAGCTAGCTTTTGCTGCATTTTTTTAGAACTCATCCTAAGGCATCACAATGTCCTTTCCCATGGCAGGTTGCAAAAAAGTGCCATTTTGCCTCAAGATTGAACTCTTTTTTTTCTATGGCATATATTGTACCAGGTCATCCTAATTTTGTATTGACCTCGAGACCCATCCGAAAAATGGATAATTTTTTTAACAAAAGTGAAGTTGAGTTTTTTTTTCAAAAAATAAAGGAACTGCCACATGGCTGTGTTTTAGTGATTCCGCTATTACTATTAAGCTGGTAAATTGCAGCGCGTCGGTATCTTCCAAATAGTAAAGCGAATGATGTATGGTGAATTGCGCATTTGCCCAGTGAAATCCTTGTACAGCATCCCGAACCACGAAAGAATAATTTTCGGAAAACTCGGAGATCATAATGCATTCATTTGGCTTTAAGTTAACCTTGCAATGCTTTAAATATTTTGCTTGTTCTTTAGCAATAAAATGATATTGAGCTAATTTGCAAACATCAATGAATTTTTGGGTCTCCATTTGTATTGTTTCAAAAGTGCATTGCCATTGCTTAAATGTGATCACTTCAATATCCTTATCCACAAGTTTCAAAATCGCGATTTAGTGTTTCATGCCTGGACATTTTACACATTGTTGCAATAAACATTGTTGTCGCAAATTACGTGGTAGATATGTATAATCGTGATAGGTAGTTGTATAATCAGGGAGCAGTTTACTTCTTTTAAGAACATCAAACATGAGCTTAAAATTCTGGTGGTAAATGCAAACACAAATGGAATGAGTTCCTGATAATTGCGCCAGAACACAGTTTCCTAGACGATGTGTTGCAAATGTGGAAAACCCAATTTTTTTTTTGGGAAATTTTTCTTTGAAAATCTGATATTCTTCTTTCAAATAGTATAAAACCATTCTATGCTGCTTTGTCATCTTTACTCCATCCTTTGCTAAAAGAATTAAATCCCTTTTGCCGCCGCATACACGGCTTATGTCATCATCTTCATAAAACTCTGCACAAGATGTGTGTCGTCTCATTATCGGTAGTATTGCTTCCCAATTTCAGATCTGGTGTTGACAAATACCTTTTTCTTGTTGTAGCTTTTTTGCAAATTCTTCTGTGACTCGTGAGAATTTATGTATTACATGAATGCAGTTTTTTGCATGAATTTTATTGAATAACTAGGAATATGTTTTGGATAAACATTCTCCCCCGCATTGAATGCCTAGTTCAATTAAGTCTCAAAATTGATGCTAAAGTCCGGGTCTTCGTTGTTGGGAGTGCTGACATATAAGACCTTGGTGCAGGTTTAGGATTCTTCTTGAAAAAGGCTGACAAATCGTTGCACGAAATTTGCAGCCAATGTAGAGAATGACGGCTGCAAATTGATGGACATCATTTCCGTGAACATGACTTCTTATTGGCAGTGCCTTATAGACTTGCTGAAGCTGCCCCTTGAGGTTGTCTAGGTCTTTCCAGATCGGATGATAACGGTAGGTCTCATTAGAAGAGAAGGGTATCTGGGTTGGCATTACAAGTTTAGTCAAGTTGCCTGAAGGTGAATAAGACATCCTCGAAATTGTTGGATAGATGTTGTGCCCTTGAATAGTTCCTAGTTCTTGCTTGATGACACAGTCACCTTGAATTTTTAGGATACCTGCCGCATTGAGTACTAGGGTTGCACGTTGCTCTCGCACACAATATTCACTGTCGTTTCTTGTTTGAGGACATAAATCCATTCATTAGGATGGTAAAGTTGTATCCAATGTGGCCCATCTCCTATTCTTATTACTCGACATGTGTGTGATTGTGGAAGCTTGTTAATCAAATCAATTTCACAAGCGCTTATTAGTTGATCACTTTCGATATATTGCATGTTTTTATCGGCAAAGATGTTTGTTTTCTGCTATGGATGTACATGAATTCATCTTGTTCTGTAAGTGGATAGTATTGGGTCATGATGCAGGTTTATTGCTAAGAATGGTGAGGATGGTTTAATTGTCAGGGAAGTGTTGTTGATCAATACTGGTACTGATATGACCTTAAAGAGCTCAAAATCTTCCAGTGCTAATAATGGTAGCTTGATTTTGAAGATTATATGCCTTGTAGCAATTTTTCCTTTAATTTTCATTAGATTGTATAACGTTAGTGTATCATCCTGTGTCATTGGAAGCCTCAGTGACAAGGGTATATGTTCCTTTATTGTAGACAGCTCTCTTCTTAGTTGCAGCGGCGAAGTGAGTTGTGTGTTGACTTTCCCATGATGAGTGTCGATAAGAACATTCAATATTAATGATTGAATTTGCTGAAAGTTTAATGCGGACAAAGTTGCTTGCATCGTTAAGGATATGAAGATTTCAGATATCCTTTGTTGATGAAGCTCTTCCTTTAAGCCGTTGATTTGTTTGGTTAGCTCATTGATGTGGAATTCAAGGTTTTTGAATTGCTTGTCTATGATTTGCTGGATTACATTTATTGTCACATCTATGAGAGAAGTTTGGTTTTTAATCAAGATTGTGATGTGATCCTCATTTTGTTGTTGGTTTCAGGCATTTTTTCTGCATAGTTGGAGTCTAAAACTCCGAATAACCCATTTGCAATGTTACCTACGAAATTCAATGCTCCTCTTTTTACACTGGTTGAGTTTTCATCACACAGTTCTTAGACAGATATCCCTTTCCTTCATTAGAAGAAGTAGTTTAAAGTATTGGTGTGGTGGAGTTTCCAAATACGTCAAATTCGATCCAGTAAGATTGCATATCATAATTGGCAATGATATTCCATTCGCTTGAGATTATGTTGACTGCAGAGATGGGCGTAGTGCATTAAATTTTCAGTGCATTAATTATTTGATTAGCACTAGAGGCCTCTGTGATAGTTAAAAGCCAGGTTGCACTATCACTAAATGATTAGTGGTAGTGCAAATTTTTTATCACTATCACTAAACGAATAGTGGTAATGCATAGTCTATTGCATTATCACTAAACGATTAGTGGTAGGTGGTAGTGCAGAGTCTATTGCATTATCACTAAACGATTAGTGGTAGTGCAGAGTATATTGCATTGTCACTAAACGAGAAGTGCAAATACTTTTCACTATCAATGAGTGATAATGAATTCGTGCATTGGTAGTGCAAACATCTTTCACTAGCACTGAACGACAATTTAATGGTACGCATATGCAGCACTACGCGTAGCTCGTTCGATCAAAATTAGTGTTAATTGTTAATGAGTCATCTCCATCTCCGCAAAACAGAAAACTGAACGGAAGGTTTTTTATTCTGTATGTTCGCTCGTTGCTAGTTCAGTGCTAGTGAAAGATGTTTGCACTACCAATGCACGAATTCATTATCACTCATTGATAGTGAAAAGTATTTGCACTACCACTAATCGTTTAGTGATAATGCAATATACTCTGCACTACCACTAATCGTTTAGTGATAATGCAATAGACTATGCATTACCACTATTCGTTTAGTGATATTGATAAAAAATTTGCACTACCACTAATCATTTAGTGATAGTGCAACCTATATTTTAACTATCATTAAAATTTAGTGTTGCTGCCATTTTAGTGGTAATGCAAAAACGCCCATCTCTGGTTGACTGTTCCCAAGCTCTCAAAATATATGCCAGGCTGGGATTGAAACGGCCTTAACTCTAGCGGAGAGCCTTGGGTTGTTGGCAGCAAAAAATTTTTCCTACCGCGTCCTTTGATTATAATAATAATTATAATTGAGCAAAAAAGGCTTGACTGCACAATTTCAACTGTCCAAAGAAATCAAAAAAAACTTCTAAAAACAGGAGGTTCTGTCGACTGAAAGATTCAGCCCGCAAAATCCGACAATCCCTGTTAGTCGGGGTGCCTCTTCCGCAGGTGTGGACGTGAGGCAATGTGGAGATAATACCGCTCTAGCTCTTGCTTCTGAATCCACAGTACCGAATATTATTACTTCTGTGTCCACATTAGGGAATGGTAATGGTACCTCTTTGAGAACAATACCAAAACCTTCGAGTGTTTTTGTCACTCGGTTCTCGCCTGAAACGCTATGTGATGACATACTGACGTACCTAAAATCCAAAAACATTGCAACAGAGAGTATTTCCTGTCGTAAAATTAGTAAATCCTCGAAACCGGTTGCATCCTTTGTCTTAACTGTTTCAGCAGATGTGCAGGATAAGTTATTAGATCCCTTATTCTGGCCCTCCGGTGCTTTTACTAAATTATTTGTACCTTCTGGGCGCCAACCTAGGAATACAGTTAAAATAAGCAACGTTACTCCAAAAAACTGAAGTCGCTTTCCCTTTATTATCAAAATGTAAGGGGGATTCGGACAAAAACTGCACATATTTTCAAATCCTCTGTTGCAAATTGTTTTGATATCGTTGCTTTCACTGAAACTTGGTTGCATCATGGCTTTCGTGATGCCGAAATTTTAGACAATTCTTACCAGATTTTTAGAAAAGATAGACATACAGATTCTGAGGCTCGTGGTGGTGGCGTACTCCTCGCATGCAAAAACCATTTTAATTGCAGCCAAATTGACGTTCCCAGATTTTCCAACACTCTTGACATTGAACTTATTGTTCTTAAGTTGTCTCTCTTAAAACACGACTTATACATATTATGTTGCTATATTCCTCCAGACTACATAAACAGCGTTGATGACAAAGGTCAAAATATTTACGACCTACTCACTTCAACATCTAATTTTATTCACGGCAAGATGCAACTTCTTGACGAACTACTACTTATTGGTGATTTTAACTTACCCAATATACAATGGGTACTTAATGAAGATGACGATGACTATCTTCCTCTTAATAGCTTGCCTACAAAGGAATCACTATTCCTGGACAATATGTCATCTCTTGGTCTCAGTCAAATCAGTAATGTAAAGAATGACATGGGTAGGCAATTAGACTTGGTTTTCTCTACTGACGCGGGTAACTCTTTAGTCGAACCTAGCCCAGTTATAATGTCTACTCTTGACAAATATCACCCCCTTCTACTAATTTCATATTGTTATGAAACTGAAAACATTACTATTTGTGATGAAACACAATACTTCTTCAATTTTAGAAAGGCTAACTTTACAGAACTTTCCAGTAGACTTATGTCTATTGATTTCAACATATTACTATCCAGCAGCAGTGTTGACGAAGACGTTTCTAAATTTTACATAATTATTTTCGATTTATTTTCCTCTCACGTTCCTCGCGAGCGACAGCGGTCCTCCAAAACATCTCCGCCTTGGTTCAATAAAGAACTTAAACATCTCAAAAATAAAAAGAATAAATTGTGGAAAAGTTACATGAGGGACAAAGACTTTATTATAAGTCACAACAATTTCCTCACATCCTACAATGAGTTCAAAGAACTTTCCTCTACACTTTATGATGAGTATATTCAAAACATGCGCGCGAAATTTCGTGACCCACGTATCTTTTTTAAATTTATTAATATGAAGAAAAAAACAGACAACTACCCCAATACCATGAGGTACAAAGATTCTGCTAGTGATGATTCATCCGAAATTTGCAATATGTTTGCTTCATTTTTTGACACTTCGTCAAATTTCCTTCCTCGAAATGACAACTTTAGTCATGAACGATTCTCACAATGTTTCATTCACTATCCCTACAATTGCGCAAGAGGATATACTCGATCATATTAACGACCTTCCAAATGACTTCACAACGGGCCCTGATGGCATCCCTCCAGCTTTCTATAAGTCATGTTGCCATGCCCTTACAGCTCCGCTGAGAATTATTTTCCAAAAATCACTTAATAGTGGTTGTTTTCCTCAGCTATGGAAAAATTCTTTTATCATACCTATCCACAAAAAAGGTAGTAAAAATGAAATTTCTAACTATAGGCCTATCGCAAAATTGTCTTGTATGCCTAAATTATTCGAATCTATCATTTACTCTCAGCTATCAATTTCCTGCAAGAATTTGCTTTCTTCAAACCAGCATGGGTTTATTTCGGGCAGGTCCACAACCACTAACTTGTTGGAATTTGTCTCGGATACCATTGGCGGGTTTGCAAAAGGTTATCAGACAGATTGTATTTATACTGACTTTAGTAAAGCGTTCGACAAGTTATCTCACTCTGTGATACTCTTTAAAATGGAAAAGTATGGGTTTCACCACAGATAAGCATACAGATTTCCAAGCTAAAATGTGAGGCACTATTTGCCTCATAGCCGACAGACCATAGCTGACAAAGAGCTTTCTTCCCAAGTAGCAAAATTCTCTCACGTCACAATGGTTGGGTTGAGCTAAAGCTTTTTTACATTCTCTCGTATATTTCATATACACCCTCCTGCATAGCGAAATGGTTCAGCTCGAGTTTCGGTCGTCGGATGCTAGCACAGATAATGCTTGGCTGTGGGGCTAGTATGCTAACTGGCCTGTCGCCTGTGATTTGAGATTTTGTGCATATACAATATTCTCTCATATTTTATGTGTATCCCATGCCTATTCTACCACGCATGCGGAAATGGTGAATTTTTGTATCTTCGTGCTAATTCGTCATTCTATTGTGAGCTAGCTCTCAAAGCGTTTGGTAAAGTTTTGTTAAGATATACGAGTTTTTAAATATTTTCTGGTTCTTTTATTTCTGTCACGATTTTCTAATAGAGTCTTTCGATTATCTTGTGTTGATTTCTTTATAACTTTCTTTTTCTGCACTGTAATACCTCCGTACTTCTCTTTATTTATCTGATTGTTTTTCTGTTTTTTGAGTTGGGATTCTGAGAACGAGTTTTGCCTGCCCTAGGTTATTGAAGCGATTATTTTCTTTTGGACTGGAATAACTGAATTTGTCCGTTTTTTGATTAAATTCTAAGAACGCATTTTGTTTTTAAGATTGAGGAATTTGGATTTACAACATTGTTCTATTATTTTGCAAATCTGGAATATCTGCTTGGAGTGTTTATTGTTTAGGCGACTGTATTTTTCCAGATTACATATATATAACAATATGTCTTGGAATAGGACAAAATGCATTATAAGTTGCTGTCGAGCAACTGGTAGAGAGTTTCCGGGAAGGCGATTTTTCCTTTTTCCTAAGCCCGAAAATGAGAGCTATAATAAATGGCTTCAAGTCGTGGGTATGTCTGCCGATGAGGTTAAGAAGAGAAAGAAACCTTATATATGCCACATACATTTTGAGGAAAAATATATGGGGAAAAAGTTTCTTAAAAAGGGTGCAATTCCAACTCTTTTCTTAGGGTTGACTGAGCCAGTATATGCGGCTAATGCAGATAAGTACATGTTTGATCGATCAAATGCTTCAAGAACCTATTCTAAAAACAGGAATATGAGTAATGTTGATTACACATTAGATGAATTAGATAAGAGCTCTAAATATTATGGACCATTTAATTCGACACAAAATGAACATGAAGATGAAGGTGTTATGTGTTCACAATGCATTAAAATATCAAAAGCTAATACATACCTTCTTAAAAGAAAACGGATTTTAGAGAATATAGTAAAAAAAATTAAGAGCTGCAAAAAAAAGCATTATTAAAAAAAATAGATACCGGCAAAATAAAATACTTCGATATAAGAAATCATATCAAGATGTCAAACGAAAAAGTGTAAATACTTTGAGTGATACAATTGATTTGCTACCTGAGGTAAATCTAAACGCAAAAATTTTTGCGAAATTGATTTTGAATTTGGGTAAAAATTGTTACTCAGAGGCTGAGAAATGGTTGACTCAATGCATATATTTCCGGTCATCTGCCGGTTATAGATTTTTGAGAGAAAATTTAGAGCTGCATTTGCCATCAATTTCGTCCTTACATAATTGGACTAAGATTAAAAGCCTATTACCTGGACCTGATTCTTCAGTTCTAATAGAAATTAGCAGGGTGGTTGCAAGTCTCCCAAACCGAGAAAAAGATGTTGTTCTTATTTTCGATGAAATGAGTATTCAAGAAAATATGGTATATAATAAATATAAAGATCGAATAGATGGCTTTATCGATTATGGTCATAACAGATCAAACACATTAGCAAAGTCTGTGTGTGTCTTTATGTTTAGAAGCCTAATCGGCAATTTTAAAGTAGCTTTGTATTAGTGTATTATTTAAAAGCATTCGAAATAATTTAAAAAAATCTAACTTAATGACATCGGACGGTGAAATCAGTTGGGCTGTTATAGTGTTCTTATATAACATAGAAAAAAATGAATCAACTAAAATCTGTCCTAAACTGACATCATCCCATATCTGGCCAACGGATTTTCAAAAAATGACAGTATATTTAGCTGTACAAGTCTTGAGCAGAAGTGTAGCAGTTGGAATACGAGTTCTTTTGAGTTTTAACAAGTATCCGGAAGAATTAAAGGAAATTGCTTTGTCAACCTCAAAATTCATAGACAAAATGAACAGACTTTTTGACATATTAAATGGAAGACCTCCATTTACTCAGACTTCTCTAGATTCAAATTTTTTGATTGAGATGTCATCTTACGTATTAAATATAAAGCCAGTTATCGGAAGAGATCAATCACATTGTTTCAATGGATTAGCATTGACAATCAAATCGGTTTTGTCTTTAAGTGATTCTCTATTTTCATCCTACAAAGATGTTCAATTTCTTAACATGCAAAAGTTAAATCAGGATCCACTTGAAAACTTTTTTCACATATTAGAAGCAGAAATTGCAATAAAAGTAATCCATCTTTATTTGAGTTTGGAGCATTGTTTGCAAAAATTATTTCAATAAAATTACTCTTTTCATCCCAGTTTTCTAATTGTGAAAATGATGAAGATGAAATTTTAAGTATTGACTGGAAAACTGTTTTAGAAGATCAATATAATCAAACCCAACATATTTCTTCGTCACAAGCTCAGTTAGAAGAGGTTAACAACTATATGGAAGAAGAAGTTGTGGTAACAGAACATACTTTTGAAAAGCCCGAAATAAATGACGCTGCTATTAGGTATTTTGCTGGTTATTGTTTTTTGAAAACTTTTAAAAGTTTAGGCAGATTTTGCAACGAATGCAGCAAACAAATGGTACAAAATAATCCATGCGGAAGTGATCCGAGTGAAATTTTAATCATGTTGAAACAATATGATAACTTAAAAGATGGTGCTGGATTAATTGTACCGACAAACAAATTTTTTGAAGTATGTAGAAGGCATGTGGAAATCTTTACAAAAGTATTCCAAGATAATCCGGAGAAAGAAAACTTGAAACAATTTATTGTAGATACTTGCGTGTTTGATTCTAATAGCCCTCATTGTGATTGGTTCGATCAAACACATCAGTGCTTCGCGCACCGTATTCAGACAATTGATTTCCTTGTTCTAGTTCTTATAAGGAAAAATTGCAAATGGACAATGGATGTCAAAAAAGATTCGCGGAAAAAAATACATTTTAAACTCAGAAAGTTAACAAATGTCACAAATAATTGAATATTTGAATGCAGCCACAAACGACACTTTTCGCCGATACATGGATAGACAAGGCTTCTAGCTTCAAAATAAAATCCTAAACAAACTACTAAAAGTCCTCAATAGTAAATATTATTGTTCGTGTAGAATGACTGTATATAAATACACAAATGTAAGAACCGTTAAAAAAGTCCCAAATATTCAAAATAATAACCTGATTAAAACGACAAGTAAAAATGATAGTATTGGTAAGACCACTTCTTATGTAATCAACCACACCTATCTGTCAAGTTTGATTTTTGCAGTGGTTTCTCGCATATATTACTAGAACGGTTCGTCGGACAGTAAAAATGATTACAACCAATTTCATAGAATTTCATATTTTGAAGAAGTTTTTAGTACCTACAATAAAAACGCTAGGACTGACCGTTTTCACAGCATACGTAAAAAAGCTAAATTTTTATACGCCAAGAACGAGTTGCCGGATTTGGACCATATTTGAAAATATATATTCTATTTTGATAAAAACGCCGTGCACAAAATTTGACCTCTATACGTCGACGCGTTTACAGGCGGGTTGTTTTTTAAATGGCCTAATTGCACGCGCAGAAAAAATTAAAGGTATTTTTAGAAACTTTATTATAACTAATTTTTCACCTTAAAAGATCACAAAAGGATTTGAAAATTATCAAGCTACATATATGCATGCATACACACAATCACAGCCGACAGGCCAGTTAGCATACTAGCCCCACAGCCAAGCATTATCTGTGCTAGCATCCGACGTCCGAAACTCGAGCTAAACCATTTCGCTATGCAGGAGGGTGTATATGAAATATACGAGAGAATGTAAAAAAGCTTTAGCTCAACCCAACCATTGTGACGTGAGAGAATTTTGCTACTTGGGAAGAAAGCTCTTTGTCAGCTATGGTCTGTCGGCTATGAGGCAAATAGTGCCTCCTCACATTTTTCCCTTTAGCTTGGAAATCTGTATGCTTATCTGTGGTTTCACCCAACATTTATAAAATGGACGGAGTCTTATTTGAATAACAGAACATATCAAATATTATTTCGTAATTCCATCTCTAGAGTCCTGAAAGCTTCGTCCGGCGTACCTCAAGGGAGTCACTTGGGCCCGTTGTTTTTTATTCTATCTATTGACGACATTGTCTCTGTTGTGAGGCACTGCAAAGTATTGATTTATGCTGAGGATATTAAACTTTTCGCTCAGATTAAATCTGTTAACGATCGTGAACTGATACAGGATGAACTTCACAAGTTTTACGTTTGGTGCAAAAACAATAATTTGGCTCTCAATATCGACAAATGTGAGGTTATGACTTTCCACAGGAATCAGAAACCGATCACTTATGATTATGTGTTCTCGGATTCCACGATTCGCCGTCGCGAGGGTGCTGTTTGTGACTTGGGTGTCAAATGTGACCATAGATTGAATTTTATCTCTCACATTAACTACATGGTATCTAAGAGTAACTCTATGCTGGGCTTTATCAAACGTTGGTCTCGAGAATTCGCGAATCCCACCATAACATTGCGTTTGTACACTTGTTCTATGAGACCTCTCCTTGAATACGCTAGCCAGGTCTGGTCTCCATTTTACGGTACACACATCGACCGCATCGAGTCTGTTCAGCGGAGCTTCCTGCGCTTCGCTCTTAGGCACCTACCCTGGAATAATTCATTAATTCTTCCACCTTATGAGGATCGCTTGAAGCTTTTGAATATGCACTCCCTTGAAAAACGTCGCATGGTTGCCGATGTAACTTTTGTGCATCAACTCTTAAACGCGAATATTGATTCTCCCGTACTACTTAGCAAAATCTCTTTGCGCGATAGTGGGCACAATCTGAGAAGGTTACATCTGTTGCATGTTAACTCCGCAAGATCCAACTTTAGTATGTATGAACCCATCAATCGAATGTGTATTGTTGTTAATATTAAGGCTGAGCATTTTGACGTTGGCATATCCAAGCATGTTTTAAAAAAAACGTCTATTTAATACTTAATTTTCTATTTCCATGTCGCATTGCATGTCATCTCATTCGGTGTTTTGGCTATGTTTAGTTTAACATACTAATACTAACACCGACTAAGTGATGAAACGCATGTATTGTTGACCGTTTATTTTATTAAACGTGTCCATGCAGCGAGCTTGTGTTAAGCTTGTTCTGATAGTCAATATCAAACAAGTCATTAATAATGGAACTATTGCGCTGCCTAGTGACCGCCGAGCCTTTTTTCTTGGATTCGTATTATCCTTGTTTGAGGTGTTACCGTCTTTATCGATGGGACTTAAATTATCATTGACATTGTTCTGCGTTTTCGAGATGTTTTGTCCATCATTGCTGTTACACTTGATAGGTTGAAGATTACAAGAGCTTAGCTCTTCTGGTGCTATTCCTCTTGATAAGACATCAGCTGGATTATCCGTGGACCTTACATGTCGCCATTGCTCGGGCACAGACAGTTGTTGTATTGTGGACACTCGGTTCGCAACGAGTGTAAAACGACGAGGAGGGCGAGTTTATCTAATTGAGGACAATTTCGGAATCCGTCCATTATAAGTATATGCTCTCATTTTTTAAAGTCAAGTCTCTTTTAATCCGTTCTGTGTGTCGCTGTAGATGAGTGTGATTTGGAATGGTGCGATGCCTGCGATAATCGATCACTGTATGTGTGACTTACGCTTTGCAACAAGCACGTAGTTATATGTGTGTGTGAGCACCGTTATATTGAATTCCGAAGATGAATAATGCAAATTTTGGAATTTTTTAATATTTCCACCAAGAAATGCAAATTTTATAATATTTCACACTTCCACCAATTGTCGGGGTCACCAGTGTGGGCTGCTCGCTAAGCATCCACCAGTATGGATTGTGATTACGGTCTTCTGGTATTTTCTATTGTGGTGCGGACGGATGAATTGCTAATTCAAAACGCGCACTTTATTCATATAAAAAACTTTATTCACTATTTTACTTCTAGCTTACTCACTATACGACTTGACAAATTTTACTGAAGTTACTGAATTTACTTAATCGCGTGCGCACCTGATGAGAGGAGAAACACATCTGCTCGTGTGGGTCTGTTTCGATTCTCATTTTTTCCTTTTCCTTCCAGTCGTGTCATCGTGCAGGTTCGTGGTTTCATGTATTTAATATCGTATAAAGATCACTACATTTCTAGTCTTGGCAATGTAGTTTGCTTTATTGGAGCCACCTTGGATTTTGCACATAGTAATCGCACTATTACAACATCATCCTTATCAACAGCTCTTAGGTATACTGCAGTACCATACGCCTTTTCCGATGCGTCTGCAAAAATATGAATTTGAACAGCCTTTGGCACTCTGTGAGCTAGCACGTGTCTTGGAATTTTGTATTTAATCTATGATGAGTGCAGTTCCTCTGGTAGAGCTGCGTCCCAGTCTAGCTTGAGCGTCCATAGTTTCTGTAGAAATATTTTTGCTATTACTACAACTGGACCCATTATGCCTAGAGGGTCAAAGAGGAGTGCGTTTTGTGACCTTGCCTTTATTATTCCACGATGGTCTGATTTGAAACTCTCGGTTTTAGGTATCTAAGTCAAACCAATTGTCTTGATGTCTTCCTCAGATTTATTGGTGAAATCTAACTGTAACTCGCGATCTTCTTCCGGTATATTCTCCAGTGGTCTTGGGTGATTTGAGCACCACTTCCTCAATTTGAATCCTGCTGAGTGAAAGATGAACTTCAATTGGTCTTGCATGGCTATGGTGTTTGTCAGATTATCTGAGCCGGTAAGCACGTCATCAACATAAAGATCGTGAGCTAATGCCTTGGCGCCAAGAGGGTATTCTACAGCTGGGCCCCGTGTATAGAATATTGAGAGATACGTTGGACGACGTCTTCTTCGCAGATGCGTCGAATACAGCCCTGAATTTGTTGGTGTTAGTTGTTGTCTCCTCCAATCTCCAGAATTTCTCTGATTGTTGCTCCAATTCTTGCTCCTCGAAGATTGCGCATGTTATCTGAGTTTGAGCTTCGTTTGTGATCTTGCCACCTGCTGTCCACCCGAAGGCGGTATGCTGGAGTGTTGGTAGTGTCTCGCTTAATTCGATTTTTCCGATGTATAGTATCGTATAGTATAGCTCCGCGCCGATCAAGAGATCTATTGACTTTGGTGTATTGAAGTCAGGATCGGCGAGTTGAGTATTGTTTGGAATGGGCCATTTCGATATGTTGATCATCTGTGTAGGCTGAGGAGATACTATGAGTGGCAAGACGTATGCCTCCAATCTTGTGTTAAATCCACTGATTCTTGATTGCAATGCTGGACTTACTCTGCGTTCGGCTTATTGCTTTCTTTGCCCTACTCCTTCTATGCACATTGATTTGGGTATTTCCGTTAGTCTCAATTTTTTGACCATTTTTTCAGTGATGAGGTTTACTTGCGATCCTGAGTCCAAGACCGCTCTACACTCAATAGCTGGTCCGTTTCCACCACTCACCTTGACCAAGACTGTGCTTAAGAGTATATATCTCCTGGTTGTTGCTGTCGTTTTGGTTGTTAGTGATATTAATGTGTCTATTTCTGGTGGACTTGTCACAGGTTCTTTCACAGAGCGGTTGGTGGATGCTGATTGTCGGATTGATGCCAGAACCTTGCCTGAATTTTCGTTGATCTTCTCTGTTCTGAGTTTTGTCTGGAGGATGCAACAGTGTATTGTGCTTACGAGAGCATCGTGTACAATTGCCGGAGGGACAGGCAGTTAAATTGTGTCCCGTGCTTGAGCAATTGAAGTAGAGTTTGGCGACCTTCACGAGACTGATTCTCTTTTCTGGTGATAATTGCAAAAACCTTCTACAAGCAAAAAGCTTATAATCACCTTTACAAGCTGGACAAGTTACCCTGTGTTGGTTATCGAAGCTAAAGACTTCAATGTATGGAGTCTTCTTTCCTCTGTTCCTCTGCCCTTACTCCCCAGCGCTTCCAATGATTGAAAACGAGTCTCCAAGAAGTCTAAGAAAGTGTTGAGGGGGGGTTGCAGGTTTCTTGGTTGTGCCAATGACTTCCCACAATGCATGGATGATTTTGTCCAGTTTCTTGACCAAGATGTGAAGGGTCCCATTGATCTGTGGGTACTCCTAAATTTTGCAAGGCCAGCAAGCAACTTGATTATTAAGGCGGTGACGAGCGGTCTGGTGTTTTCATACCTGTCGTTGATTAGCTTCCATGCTGTTTCATAATTTGTTTCTGAAGTAGTGGGATGCCGAATGAGCCTTTCTGCTTCTCCCGAGAGACTTGTCTTGAGATACCACAACTTCTGACATTCTGGAATGGGCTGATTATGGGCCAACTCAACGAAGAGATCACGGAATTGCCGTCACTTCAGATAATCCCATCGAACGTTGGCAAGGAGATCTTGGGTAGTTTCACTCTGATGGCATTGGCTGTGGTAGCCTTCTCGTTAATTGCCCTGCTGCCATTGGTAGTTTCGATTGTCTGGCTGTTTGTATAGATGAGCAAGTGTATTCTGAATCTGTTCTTCCAGATTAAAGTAGCTTTCAATGTCATAATCGAACGTGTCCAGGAGCATCTGCTAAACTCCAAATTTTATGGTGAAGCTCTTGTAATGCTGAAAAGTGCCGCTCAACTGTTTTTTTTCTCATCTGGAGTGTTTGAGATTCACTTGGCCCTTCTGGGTTGCCAAGAGTACGTTGAAAGGCATGCATAAGTGACTGCCGTTTACTGACAAGAACACGAAGTTGGTTTGTTCTCACAGTTGAACCTGGAGTTTCTTTATTAGATCCCACTCTTTGTGAAGTAGTTATGTTCCAATCGTTGTTCGTATAGAGTTCGGATTTGAGTGTCTGTTTCCACGTCGGGGTCATCAAATGTATAAAGTGCTTTTACTTTATGTTTGTAGAAAATCCAAAGGTTCTTGTACCTTGACTTGAATTACGAGGTGTGCGCGGTACTTGAACCATCACACCAGGAGTTTGATGAAAAGTAAAGTGATTAACGCAAAAAACTTCGTACTACTAAAAAAACACCGCCGAAATTTTGTGAAAAACTGAACTCTATTCACTTCCGAATTCTGGTTTTTATACAATAAATTACAATAATATGTGAGAAAACACAAATAGCTAAAAGCTTATTCAGTAAATAAACAAATTTTACTATTTACATAAACTCTCACGAGCCAGTGCCGAGAAAACCAAGTGTCATCTTGCGTATTCTCACAAGCCACCGCGGTTGAGAAAAACAAATGTGTCACTTTACGTCTGCCTGAAGCTTTCTGGTTTTTTTTATCAGCAAATTCTTCTGTGACTCGTGAGAATTTATGTATTACATTAATGCAGTTTTTTGCATGAATTTTATTGAATAACTAGGAATATGTTTTGGATAAACAGTCGGTATTTCTTTTAATCCCTGGCGGGCCAGAAATATCCCATGTAAAATTGACATTCAGGACATCCTTGTATATTTTCATGTAACAGTTTCCGCAATTTTTTTCGTTTAGTAACAATTTAATATTTTGTTCCTCCGCGCGTTTACATAACGAAACGGTAACATTTCGATAATTAATACTGTTTTTATTTTACACAAACAACATTCGGAAAACATTATTCTATCTATCACCTTAAATATCAAAACTAGAAATGAAACTTTATTTCATAATATTGTCCTTATATAGTTGTGCATATGGTGCGTTTGTAATGACAAGTACATTAGTTCAAGTAGTAATTGAAAGTCTGCATAATTAATAGATAAAATTCAAAGAAGACACATTGTATCATTGATCCCTAGAATCATCTCACATTTTGAAATCAATATTTGCCCACGGACATACTTACCTACCTGCATTTACATGTATTGTAGGTAATTTGTAAGAACGAGATGAAAATATTTTGTGGAAAACTGAGCCAGAAATACAAATAATAAAAGCACTTTGTTAAAAGTTGGCCTGCTAGAGATAGGTAAAATTTAAATATTTGCGAAAATAATATTTTCAGATAGGTCAATACATAAATGGATGACCTGGGCCCTATTGCACCAACAACTTATCGGTTATCACTTAGCAACTTATTAAAATTTCTGGTTAATTTCTGTTGTACCAAAGCGAATTTTGAAAAGCAGTTATTTGAGTGTTGAAAAGTGAGAAGTTCTCAGTTTTTCAAATTACTGTTGCGCCAGATACACCCAAGTTAATACATTTCGCGTATATTTGATCCGTTCTTTCTTTGACACGCATTAGTGCACTGTTGTGAACATTTTTCCTATGGGAAGTTATTTGCCCCGGCCCACCAATTTTCGGTAATCAGAGGAAAATAAGACCTATTTTTTATACAAAAAACCGCCATTTTCACTTTAAAAAGGACGCATTTTCTTCATTTTCAGTTAACTCGAAAACTATCGCACGATTAGAAGACAAAATGTAGTGTAATGAAGCGCCACTCATTAAGCGGCATTCATTACTTCCCCAAATCAATCAAGCGCTATCAAGATCATATTAAATGAACGAAAACCCCATAATTCCAATGTACATACGTACCTACCTACATAGTTCAGAAAATATACATACGCCCATGCATATCTTTTCGTACGTACATACATATTCCAAAAGCATATGTACGTACATACATATCTATTGTCATACGAGTATTCCCGGCAAATTATCTACAAAAAATTATGTAACACTTTCTTCTTCAAAGCCATTAATACTCAAATTAAAAAATTAGAAACATTTTCTTTTTCAAGTAACAATGACTTTACCTTTTCAATTCATATCGATTGACAATAATTCCATCAGAATTATTGTCAACTCAACATTTTTCCATTTTTAATACAATAGCGGAAATGCGCTGCATTGTTTACATGAAACAAGACCCTCAGCACGAGACCAATTCTAGCTATGTAGCGGCACTGACCTACCATACAACCAGTGCGCGCTTGCTTTAATTGTTTTATCATATGTTGGGAAATACGCGTAATGTGCCTAGCGTTTGAGCCAAAATTTCCTCACACATTTAACTGGGGAAATAGTTAGAATAGTGCTAAGATTGCTGGAATTTTCCCAATACTCACTATATACAAATTTTTCTTTAACCCCACTATGAATAATTCAGCCTTTAGCTGATTATTCAAAATTTGGAACCAAATTTCCAAATAAAAACCCGATGCGTCGTTAGCCAGAGGCAGTAGTTTTTTAACAGTAATTTTGTAAAGGAACCGAGTGACCCACGGTAAGCTCTCTTGCTCCCTCCAATAAAAAAAAGTCTAAATTGAAATGTAGAAAGTGTAACGGATGTTAAATTAAAGTGAAAATCTTTTAAGTATTAAAGAAAAGTGAGTTTCATTTAAAACGATCAGAGATCATTTGTCAGGGCTGGAAAACTTCTTAATTTAAAGCACTCCCAGTGCTTGCTGTAAAGATTGCACAGCAGTAGATGCGATTTCATACTACATACATGACACACATTTTATGTTTAAAAATTTCATAGCATCTCTCCTGCGGTGGACGACGACCAAATCGACCATTTTTTGGGTCATTTTTAAAAATTTCAAAATTCCTTGAAACGGCAAAATCGATATTTCTCAGGAAGTATTAATTGCATTTCCATCATTCTTTTTTTTTAATATAGCCAGCATATGCGCTAATACGGAGGGTGGGAGGTAAAATCGGCAAAATTTGCGGATTTTTTATAACCAAAAAATCAATTTTAAATCAAATATTTTAGGTAATGAAGGAGGGCTAACGGCGTAAGATTAGTCTCAACCCTTCTTTGTTCTTAAAATAATTGTTTTCACAAAATCTAGTTTCGGTTGAAATTACGGTTTCGGTAGAATGTTACCTAAAATCTTAAATTACATTACATTCAACGGCACCGTGCAAGCCAGTTTGTTTGGAGTAAAATTTATTATCTAGATCTGTTATCTTCCGGAAGTCTTTATCTACATTAGTTTAGAAGCTGCTTACAAAATTACATTGTAAGGTTTGCTAAATCACTTTCAATCTAATTAACTCCATACATAGGTGTGCATATAGTTTGATAATTTAAGCAATATAGGGTTTTCCAATGAGAGGTGTTATTTTGATATTCAAAGAAAAAATTCGTTTTTTGAGATAAATGATCGGATCTTTATTTCGTTATAAAGAGGAAGGTATGCCGTTAATAATGGAAAATAAGATCAGCCAAAAGACTACCACGACCACGCCTACAGGACCATATCCTTTTCATGAAATTTTCCATAACCAAATCGCAAAATGGCTGCCCTATGTCCTCGATAGCCTCACGAATTCCATCTTTGAGGTCTTGGATCGAAGTTAGGCTGTTGGCGTAGACCTTCTCTTTCACGTGGCCCCAAAGGAAGAAGTCGTAAGGTCTTAAGTCACAAGATCTCGGTCGGCAATTGTGATCACCTCTTCGAGAGATAGCACGGTCCGAAAACTTTTCCCGTAAAAGATCAATGGTTTCGTTGCTTGTATGGCACGTAGCGTCGTCTTGTTGAAAGTAAACGTTGTCCTAATCACTACCATCCAATTCCGGCCATAAAAAATCATTAATCATCTGTCGATAGCGCAATCCATTCACCGTAACTGTTGCTCCAGCCTCATTTTCGAAAAAGTAAGGTCCAATGACCCCGCGGGACCATAAACCGCACCAAACAGTCACACGTTGAGGATAGAGAGGCTTTTAAAAAATAACTCTTGGGTTTTCCGAGCCCCAGATGCGACAATTTTGCTTGTTGACGAAGCCATCGAAGTGGAAATGGGCCTCATCACTCAAGATGAGTTTTCGATGGAATTCCGGATCATTTTCATGCATTTCAAGGACCCAATCAGCAAAGACTCGACATCGTTGATGATCGGCCGGCTTGAGTTCTTGTGTTAACTGAACTTTGTAAGCCTTAAGACCCAAATCTTTATGTAAAATACTGTGTAATGACGTTTGTGGAATGCCTAATTCCAAAGAACGACGAGGAATGGACAAACCTGGGTTTTCTTCAATACTCGGCTACAGCAGCAATATTCTCGGCTGTTCTTGAGCGACGTGCACGGGTTTTATTCTTCACATCACTAACTTGTCCCGACAGCTCGAAGTTTTCTACCAATTTCTGTATTGCGGTCCGATAAGGTGCTTTACGACGACCCAAAAATGTTCGAGTTTTACGAACCGTCTCTGCCACATTTTCACCATTTTCATAGTGAATTTTAATAATTTCAATGCGTTGTTGAATCGTTCCATTTTTATTAATGGCGTAGTTTCTACTTGTCAAATGTCAAAAAATGACAGCTCCAAAAGTGACATCTACCGAAATAGCAGGCTAATTAATGTCGATTTCGATGGGACTTTGGTGCAACACCAGTATTGCACTTTTTCCAACAGTGCAACACTCAAAATGTTCGATGGGACAATTTTTATAGCAGAAGTGCAACACAAGCTTTGCACTCACTTCCCCTACTTTGCACCGGATATTTTCTTGGTGTTACAAATACATATTGAGGTCGAATTGTCATCTGCTCTATCAAAGTGTACTGTCGCGATTATTTGTGAAATTTTGGAGTTAAATGAATTAAAGTTTTTTATTTGGTTAATTGGCTTTAAGTTAAAAAAAAATTTGTTTCTATATATCAATAAACAACATTTATTACGTTTGACAGTTCCGTGTATATAATACGTGTGTCAACAAATACAAGGAATATGACAGAAATATGTTCGATGGACTTCAGTTCTCCCAGTTCTCCGCTGCCAGAAAAAGTGCAAAACTGAAATGGTCCCATCGAAATCGACATAAAATAACACCTCTTATAGGAAAACCCTTTATATCTAAGTAAAACTTCTGTTTTCGAATTGACTGTCAACATGATCGGTAGTGTCATAATATAAAAATAATAAAGAAATGTTTCGTTTTGAAAGATTTTTTGATGAATAATCTGAGTATAGAGAACGTGTGATGAGGTCAGAATAAATTACCCGCTGGACTAGGGCACATTAGAAAATTTCCGCTTAACGCGTTCAAATGAATATGTTCTATTAAAGATTGGAGGTTATTTGCAACATAGCAGTGGACGGAACAATTCTTTCAGTCCTTTGCGACAATTACTGACAACTCTACATTGGTTGGGAAATGGAGCCCCATACCATGGAATTGCCAATATGCATGGTATCAATAAAGTAACTATGTGTAGGGTTGTTCATCGGGTATCAAATACCATAATCAATGTCATGATGAGTGAAACAGTTCGTTGGCCCCATATTGAATGAATAGCACTTTATAAACCGGCACCGAAAACACACACTTAATGCAATGTGGTCACGAATACTGTTCACTCTCGGCTATTAAGACCATCCCAAGAGATTTTTCTCTACTTAATACCTCTTTCCACACTTCTTCCTTCTCCACTTTAGTAACAGCATTATTTTAGAAAGAGCCAAATAACATTGTAGAAAAAAAAAAGTTAAATGAAATAATTTAGAAGATTACAAAACAAATTTAACTTATTTTTTTCCTTCACCAATTGCATTTTCAGCTTGTTATATCAGCCCTCGCCGTAATGAATACTACTCACTATCATTAACTCGTAAAAATAATAATGAACAATAATTATTAAATTCTTAGCAAACGGTTTGTTCTTGTTATTGCCATTATTCAATATATACCGCATACTTATCAATGCATAAAACTTGTAATTTTGTGATAATTAATTTTAAATTTTGGTGCAACACTTATCATCTTTACTTAGCAAAAATTGATAAGTTTTCTCGATTGATAAGTGAGTGAAACTTTAAATGTTTTTCGTGCAACTCTTATCACTTACACTTGTCAAAAACAAATGAACTGATAATTTGCTAACTAGTAAGTGATAAATGGTTGGTGCAATAGGGCCCTGGTACGATATATGTATGTCATAGCAAAAGTTGATTTGAACTCCTCTGATTAATTTCAGCTCCAAGAAATGAATCTTGATGATATTCCCACGTAATTTATGCGTTTATCCAGGTCTTAGGGATTAAAGAGGTCTATTACCAGAAAAAAAAAAAACAAATATATGAGAGTTATTTTATGATAGCGGAATGCAAAATTAAGTTAAGACTATATACTCGATTTCGCCAATTTTCGAAGGTACTTTTCTAGATGACATATTGAGAAAATTTTTTTTATATGCACATAGTTAAGTATATGTAAAAAAAATCAGAAATATTAACAAATGGCGGAGATATAACATAATAAAGCAATGTATTTTTGGGCGCGCGTTGATGGTGACGATTCTCGGCATCGATATGAGTGCCGGGAAAAAAAATTAACATATCTATAATTAGTGTGAAAACCAACAATATTATAAAAAAAATTATTATAATAAAAATTCGAAACAATTTTTATTGGTATTTTATTTTTTATATTTTTTTTTGTGTTTCTGTGGTTCACACCATAGGTAGGTGATGATACTAAGAATATGTTGTAAAAATTTCAAAGCGATCTGCACCTCATTCAAGAGTTCAAACTTTCACAAGGTTCAAAAAAGTGAATCGTGGAAAAACGGCTTTGAAGTTAGCGGCCGTACGCACCGCGCGCTATCTATTTATAAATGTAATCTTACCTTATTTAATATATGTAGGCATAATAATGAACACTAGAAAAGAGTAGTTGCCGATCTAGCGTATCTGTCTCCGTATAGCGCGGCCGGCTACCGCCGCAACTGCCTGCTTCCAAGAAAATAAGTTCTTACGCTCTAAAATGCTGTAACTTTAACAATTTTTGGAATTTTTCAATTCTGTAAAGCTTAAAATATTCCTAACCGTTCAATGGAATCAAAAATAAAACAAATAAAAATTTTGAAATTTTTGCGTATATAAGGCCTTAAATGATCTTTGCAAACTTTTCTAATTTTATGACGAATAATAAAACTTTTCTGAATTAAAATGTAATGAAATTCTTAAGATACCATTTAAATATATATAATCGTGCCAAACCAATAGCAGATACTCAAAAGTACCACAGTTTTATACCTGTAAATGAAAATAGTGTTAGTGTTAAAGTACTCGTTTTGCGCTAAAAATAAAATTATAAAATTTTTGAAATAATAAAACAGAGCTATATGTAATTGTAACATTTTTTAAACGCTTTTATTTAGTATCTAAAAACAATAAAAAAAATCATTTTTTGAAGTAAATTCTGAAATTTACATATGAAATTTTGCAGAGATGCTAATAAAAAACTAAACTAAGAGCTAACTAAGAACATCCACAAATTTTTCATCTAAAAAAAAATTTTTTTGGCGGGGGGCTTTCTCTTCCGGAGGGGGTCAAAAATCCAAAATTAGGCATTTAAAAAAAAATATATTTTTTAGCGGGTCCTTTCTTTTCCGGAGGGGGTCAAAAATCCAAAATTAATAAAAATTCTGTTTTCTTCTTCAATATTTTTTGTTTTTTTATTTTTGTTTTTATTTCTTTGGAAGCCCCATTAAATACCTCAATCTAAGAACGGAGGTCGGCAGGCTAAAGATAAGAATATGGGTCCAATATTTTTATACCCTAGATGAAATCATATGGGTATACTAAGTTTGTCATTCCGTTTGTAACGCCTCGAAATAATGATGGTAGAGCAAAATGGATTGGACACCCATTCATAATATTGAAAGTTATTTCGATTTTTGCATGTCCGGCTGCGCCAAAATGTTAGGAATCTTTTGTAGGTTATTACAATACACAAGAGATTAACACTTTTATTTGTTGATTTTATTAGTATTTGTATTGTATTGTATTTGTTATTATTTATTTATATTATATATAATCATTCTTTACACATCAAAACTTCTAGTGAACCAAACTATTTCCTAAATTTTCACTATTTTGTTTTATTTTTAATAATTATTCCTGACCGACACTTAAATAACTTTTTACAATAGTACACTGAGCTTCCGCACAAATTCACGGCCCGTCCGTCACTTCTTTTCTTACTACCCGCTTCGTCTTAATTCCAAACTAAAACTCTTCGATCTTCCTCCAAATGAATACCTCGTATTGAGTGTCACTCAAAAATTCTACCAATCATAAATTCTGCCTAATATTCTAATTTCGCGATATTGAGAAATCTCAAAGTATAAAGCTTGCAATTAATTAATAATTTTTGTTTATCTGGGTGAAATGTGAATGACACTCAATATGACAAGCTTGCAATTTAATTTAATTTATTGTGTTTACTTTCGCAAGACTAGGTCGTGAATTTGTGGAATAATTACTTTCTTTACATTAGGAATTTTTCAGGCGATTCTACCAGGTAATTTTTTGTCTTGGAGACGTCTTCGAATAGTTCTAGCGCTAATTTCGTTGTTTATGGCAGTAGAAATTATTCCCGATGAAATAAACGGTTCTTTTTTTTGTCGTTAGTACTATGCGGTCATCCATGGTAGTCGACGTTTTCTTAGGTCTACTTCTAGTTTCTTGTGCTTCATTGGGTTTTAACACAATTGCGACAAAATTTATTGACCGATCCAACAATAAATAAATAAACTTGTACGTTTTGCCACTTTCTCTTAATTTTTTAATGATTTTACATTCCTCCGAAGAACAGTGAATATTTCGGCCCATCTAAAAGCAGTAATTAACGATAGGACAACTTCATTTTATTTACAAATAATTTAATTGAACTCACTTTTGAAAAATAACAATAAGAGTTTAAAATCAACCAGTAGTACCTATGTATACACAGCAAGAAACCCGTTTAGAGTGAATCACCATTATTTTGACCACATGACATGGCCAATTTCTTGAAATTTGTTAAGTAACGGTACCAAACTGGCAGAGAAACCGGCATTACTATATAAAAAATTGATGTAATTAGATAAAGAATCGAACTGTAAGAGAAGTGTTTTGAGAGTATTGAACGATAATCACAGTAGAGTGAAGAATTTTTTTATTTCACTCTTACCTATTATTTTGGCCATATGTGTATACATAACTTCAATCTTAAATTTAAAATAATCTTAAGCTTATGTATAATTTAAAACTCGTAATTCATTTCGAGAGAAAAATATTTTTAACAAATTCAGATAAAAAAGTTATGTACGAGTATATGAACGTTCAGTACACATTACCAAACAAAGCCTTATTGCACTACTTGTACTTACCATGTTCCTGATTCTTCTTAAGAATCCGATTTTTTTGCAATTTTCGTACACATGTCATACGCATGATTCTTGAGTTTCAGCTTTGAATCAATCAACACCCCGAGGTATTTAATGCAATTTACGCGGTCAATTACTTCACCTTACTTATTATAGGAAAATCAGCATTGGTATTGAATGTCATATATTTTGTTTTGGTCGTATTTACTTTCAATTTATTACCTTTTAACCATCTATCCAGTCAGACTAGATCTTCGTTCATTTCACGTACCATTCTGCCAATATCCCTTCCACTTATATATGTAACAGTATCATCTGAAAAAAAAAAAACAATTTTGCACGATTTCAAAATCCCATTGATAATTTAATAAATAACAGAAATAAGGTTATTCCTAAGACAGGACCTGAGGCACACCCATTGAAACGTCATATGATTCTGATAACACGCCATTTATCTTTGGTCTTTGAGTCCTTCTGGACAAATATGAATAAAACCAGTCTAATTCCAAATCTCTAATCCCATACATCCATAGTCTCTTTAACAATACCTCTCGGTCAAGTGTTTCAAATGCACGTTTTAAATCTAAATACACAGATATCATAGCGTTTCCATTTATAGGTATAAGTTCGTCACATTTGATAGTATTATCTACTTTCGCTACTGGTACTCTAATCGATTCCTTCCAGGCAGCAGGAAATACACTCATTTCAATGACAAATTAAATATTTTCATTAACGCTGGGCCCAAAATTTCGTTTGAATCATAGATTATATCTGTGGTGATAGTACTGTCCCTTGGGGGCGAGTCCTATAACCACGGCTGCGTTGTCGCAAGTATAAGAATCTGAAAAGGTTGAGGTTAATTGCGAAATAAAGAGCTAGAGTAAGCTAAAGAGATGAAAGCTTGAAACAGGGTTATCTTCTATGGTAACGCTTTACAATCTGTATGTAATTGTAGTGCTTATCCTCTATAAATAGCACGTACAACCGTTGTTGTCTTAATCTACTTTCCTTCACTAGATAACGTCTCCGTGGTAGGATATCAAGAAATGTTCTTGGCTGGACCTCTTCAGAGATTATGCTTCTTGAAGTAGGCAAGTCAAAGCACGTTCCGGCACAGGATCTTCAGGGAGGTTCTGTCAGCTAGACGTTAGACCTTATTGGAAGTAGAGGTTAGGAAATAATGAAGTTTTAAATAATGAACAATTATTAAGAAAATCTTCTTCGGCTTTCGTTATAAACTTTATTGAAATGTTATTTTTTTGGGCTAAATAAACTTCGTAGGATACTTCCTTAGCTGTGCAAGCTCTACGGTGAACAATGTTAAACTAATTTATTTTATGATCTGGTCTAGCTAGGATGTTTGCTTCCGCGGGAATAAATTGATCACAACTGACTTAAAAAACTAACATTGTTTCCATTTTCGCTTTCTTATGCCTACTTACAAAAACTTAAAAAAGGAATGCATTTACGCTGTACAAAGTAGAAATTAGGGAACATACGAATTTAGAAGCATCCCCAATATTCAGGTCGATACAGCGGTTAAATATTTTAGAGTGCATTTTGTATTCAAGTTTGCTCACGTCGCCACATATCCGTTGTGAGACCACTCAGATTTTCCTTTTAGACCTTGTTATAACATTCAGCCGGTGCAAGCCGCCATCTTGAATTTAGGGAGAATTGTTTTTTGCTCAATATTGGCCATTTTCAACAAAAAATTGTAAGGGTTTAAGTTGTAGAAACTTTAGTCCTTACAATTTTTATCGTGCGATCGATATTTTTCGAAATTAGCGGGAAATAATTATCGAATTATTACGACATAAATGTACAGGAACAAAGTTATATATAATTACATTTCATACAATTTTGATGTCTACGACTTTTTTTCCTAGAACCAACCAATATTTGAAGTTCTACGCCTATGGCAAGCTTATAATGGGACTCAAGCGACCTGCGTACCCTAGACGCTGACGTCACCGGCAAGTGGGAAACGAACAAGAGTGAGACTGCAGCGACCCTTCGACCCCTGAAAGGCTCAGTTTGTTAACCGATGCTCTACGAAGTAGACGTATTGTACTGCATCACCGCTGTAGACTGCTGTTCTTATGCTTCTATTTTTTGTCTTTTCTTTCTATATAAATCGTGCGAATACCAACTATTTATATTTTCTCTTATTCTCATTTGCTCTAATAAAAATTTTAACTTGCGGTTAAACAACATTGATAGTTCATTAACATTGTCCAACTGGTAAAGATTATCAAAACCCACTGCGTTTAACAACTTATCAAATTTTCCTCTACTATATTTCACAACACTTAGTTTTTTCTTAAAAATTTTCTTTGCTATTAACTTCTTCTTCCTTATGTTTCATGATCTGATATTCTGTATTCTCTATTTATAGTTACTGTTAAATTACTCACATGTATTCATGTTAAAACATAGTCCAATAGTGTACTAGAATGGTTTGTTATACGAATCGTTTGCTCCAGGGTCATTCCATAGAAAATCGCACAAAGTGTGACATAACCATCACCAATTTTGTTGAAATTTTACATACTTGGAAGGTTTTGTGAAAACAAAAATAACTAAAATACATATTCCGTATATAATACGTATTTTGCGAGTTACTGCATTTTCAAAATTTCGCAAAAATTCTGTCCTGGTCTTTAAAAATTCATATATATATTTCATTTATTTATTCATGCTAGGACAGTGAAATATGGCTCATTAAAAGATAGAATTTCAAGTTATCTAAGAAAAATGTCCTAAAAATATATGTGGAAAAGGACATCAAGAATAAGGGTTTTATTCTTTATCCTTGAATATCCTGGAAGACTTACTTTTGATTTCAATGAGAAAAAAATTCATTCATTGCAATTTGTTTACGAAAATTATTTATTTTAAAAGTTTTCTTTTGTATATTTTTTGAAATTATATTTACTATTTCTATGAAAACTCCGCGTACACAATTTCAGCTGTTTACGTTGACTCGTTCTCAGGCAGTGTCCAAATATACAGTGTCCTAAGAAATAGTGTCCAACGGAAGTCTAGAGGTAGAGCACACCCCCATGTATGTTCTACGATTTTTTCGTGATTTTTCAACAAACTACAAATTCTAACACATTTTTGGTCATACTTAGTGACTTGAATAATTTAGATAAACTGCTTTTTAGTTTAGCTTAATGTTAGGCGCATCCAATGCAAAAAGATTTGATTCCATTGCGCCCAAAGAAAAATTTAAATTCCATTAAGTTCAAAATAAAAAAAATGTGCCAAAATCTTTGAATGCAATTTAAAAAAAAAAATGTAGCTGATAATGAGCTGAAGTGAATTCTGAAACCCGTTTTCAAGTTTTGGGCGTAATCAACTACATTTGTTCAGATTAATAATCATGATTACATCAATCTTCAGAATACGATATACTATAAAATTGTTTATAATCTTTTTTTCTGTCCGTCGAACCGTTCTAGAAACATATGCGAAAAACCACTCAGATGTGTTATTCTGAAAATTTTAGTTTATTTTCGGACTTTGAAGAGAATAGGATAGATATATCATCACTTTGCTTGCGACTAGAATTTCTAATACCATGGTTTTCGAAAACTCTTCTGTTTCCATTATTGCATTTTCAAAGATTTTTTTTTCAATCATCGTCTCCTGGAAATCTTAATTGACGCCGGAGACTTCTTTGTCACCCTAGGGATAGAGAGAACATTTCAAATTTTATATTTATTCAAGTTGGTCAAATATTGATACATAAGAATTTAATCTTAACCGAAATAAAATTCGTTTATACCGTAACTGAATTTGGATGTCGCCAACCGTTGATATTCGAATTTTAATACTTTCCATTCAAATCAAATTTCCTGCTCAAACTCACTTTATTGATGAATTTTAGACCCAAATAATATCAGCTCATATGACATCATAAAAGTAACGAGATGTCTTTTGTGGTTTTATTACTATCTATACAATAAATATTTGTTTAATTTTGATGGAATGTTTAATATTTTGATGCCTTTTTTAGGTAAGCAACCAGATGCCACCAGTTGTCGATAAATTTGAACAGATTCAGCCACCACCTCAAACAATTAATAATGAACCAGCAAATCTGAAGAAAGCGGATGAAATTAAAGATAGGACACAAGATTCTTCAACCGATTGGGATGCTCATGAAACGGCTCAACAAACAATTGTCATGTCAAATACAAAAGAAGTGGTTGAATCCAATCAATGGAGTAATGAAGTCTCTAATAGTACCAAAAATGAATGGGGCAGCAACTTTGATAGCCAGAATGAGTCGAACACTTGGAACAATAACCAAAGTGATAGCTACGGAGGACGCAATAATAATCGAGGCAGTTTTGGTGGTAACAATCGTACCAACAGCAGTAGTGGTGGAGGAGGAAGCCGTGGAATACGTGGTGGTAATGGACCGCCAACGTCCTCAAACGGCTACAGAGGCCGCTCAAACAATTCCTATCAGCAACAACAAAATGGTCGTAATACTGGGATTTATTTTAGAAGTAATAACGATAATGGATACTATCAGAGCCAAAATGGAGGTTATAATTCTGGAAATAAACAAGACTCCGGAAATAGTTATGGAGGTAATCCCAATAATAGCTATAGGCCTCGAGGGGGTGGTGGTGGCGGCGGCGGTGGTGCTGGCGGGCCAATGTCACAATCGAATAGGCAAACAGGTGGTGGTAATCGCTCCGGACCACCCAGCAGTGGCACTGGTGCTCCATCTAGAGGCAACACTAACTCAAATAGACCAAATGTGGGAATGTCTAATTCCAGCAATAGATCAGGTCGCACCAGCGGAAGCACCGGCGGTACATATGGTAGTTCTCGTCCTCCAAACACTGTCCGGCAACAGCAACAGGACGTTAATGCCTAACTAAACAGCGTTTAATTCCTTAATATAAAGTATGCTCTACATCATAAATCAAAAAAGTTTTACAAATTAATATATAAAATATATGGCCATTGCTTTTAACTTAATATACTATATGAGTAAAATTTTCAAATGTTGCATTTACTTATACGAAACCAACCGAACTGCGTGGAACACCAGTGAAGATTCTCAATCGAGTAAACGAAGTGTGGCTTAGTTAATTTGTGCAATTCTTTCGGGTATTTTTATGGTCTCTCTCGGTTTTTGAAAGACTGATTCAGTTCGTCATCGAATTTACATTTGTCTATGAAATCTCAGTATTTTTTCGTTCATTTTATATTTAAACATTTCTTTTCCTACAAGGAAAATTTGTGTTGTACTTCTTACTACTTTTTTTTCTCGTGTAAAAAGGCAGTTTTTCACTGGCAACAACTTGGACTGAAAATTTTTCTTTTTTTGGGTCAAGTAATTTAATTTAACTTAAAGTACATAAGTATATACAAATACGACTATATATATATATATATATAGATGAAATGGAAAGTAAATTAATAGAGAAATGAGTATCTTAAATGTGTTTCTTTCAAGAAGAATATATTTAAAGACGTTTAAACAAAAAGCTTGTTTTGAAGAATGTCAATGTATTTTACAAGGTAATTTTCAAACATTTTCTTTGAATATATATCCAAATGGAAGAAAAAATTTCAGATGCAGGAATCATTAAAAATTAAAACAAAGTAAAAAAATTGTTTCTGTAATATTTCTGTTTTATTGCAATATTGTTTTTTTTATTTAAATATTTTGGAGCCCTTACTATGCTATGACCAGGAATGAAATTGTCTTGCATAGCTGCACCAATTTTGATTTTACAAACACAGCATCCAGCGCCTTAATGGCGCCTGGCTATTAGTATATATGCAGATGTGCCGTGCGGGCTCTCTGCACATGGATATCAATATTGCCGCCTGGTAAATCGCTGCAAGCTCTGCCTGAAAAACACTGCATTTGTCAGGCAGTCTATAAAACTCGTGCCAGTACACTCCAGTCCCTGTGCCCGCACTAGTCTTCGATCCATCCGTAAAAATAGAAATATCAGATGTTATGACCACCTCCTTATCCTCCCAGTGGTGTTCAGACACCCAGCTATTCCCACACAAGTGGCTCTGGATTTTTGATAGCACCTCCAGGTTCATTTCCTCGTCAGTGCCGTCCACCAGACCGTGGAGCCGTAGCAGAGGATGGACCGAACTATGGCTGTGTACATCCAACGTACCACCCTGGGTTTAAGTCCCCAGTTTCCGCCAAATATTCTCTTGCATGTGTAGGAGGCCACACTGGCCTTTACGCGTTCTTCTAGATTGGCCTTCCAGCTCAGCTTGGAATTACGATTCCCAAATACTTTGCTTCGCTGGAATGAGTAAGCTCCTCTCCACCCAGCCTTGAAAATCTGAAACCTTGCACTCGCCTCCTTGTAAAGAGCCAGCTTCGTCTGCGAGGGGTTTACCCTCAATCCACTCTTATTGCTCCAGCTATCCAGCTTTAGTAGCGCATACTCGAGCCCTTTACTAATGGTAGAGAGAAATTTGCCAGTTACCAGGATGCATATGTCATCGGCATAGGCAACTAACTTAAAGCCATCTCTCTCTAACTTGATGAGGATTTCATCCATTACCAGTAGCCACAGGAGTGGAGATAGCACCCCTGCGGTGTACCTCTATAGACTGCTCTTCTCACAGTAGCTTCACCTGAAGAGGAGCTAATATTTCTACTGAGAAGCATTGAGTTGATCCAGTCATATATATACCCTTATAAACTCCCACCGTTCTTAGTTGATTATATAACCTCCGTTTTCACGTTATTGAAAGCCCCCTTAATATCCAGTAAAGCACCCAAAGTGTATTCCTCATATTCTAGAGATTTCTCAACAACGGACACCACTGCATGTAGTGCCAACTCTACCGATTTCCCTTTTGTATAGGTATGCTGGCTACCACTGCCACCCTGCCATACGCTTCTTATGTTTACCTCTATCAGTCTCTCCAAGACCTTCAGCATGAAGGAGGAGAGACTGATAGGTCTAAGGTCTTACCTCGATGTGGCCTGTTCTGCCTGCCTTCGGAATGAAGATTATCCTCACTTCCTGTCAGGCTCTTGGCAAGAAACAGCCTCAGACAGCTCTTATAATTCGTCACTAGCCATGGTATTATGTACCTTAGTGACCTCTGAAGCATAATGGGGCTTAGTCCATCGACCCCCGACGATTTAAAGGGGTTAAAAGAACGGACCGCCCATTTTATCGCTTTTTCAGTAACTATGGAGCTGATCACCTCCTCCTTTCTAACCTGTAGGTGCCGTTCTGAAGAAGTCGAACAGACGGAACTATATCCCCACTGACCGGAAAGTGGGCGTCAAGAAGTGTATTTAACAGCTCCTCATTTGTAGTTGTCCTGGACGCTTCTGCATTAGACTCTACTGACTCGCAAAAGTTCCACCATGAAGATCTCTTTGTCAGCCTTAACGCCTTCTTAAATACTTTCAGACAGTCCTTATAGCTGGACCAGTCTGCCTGATCTCCACTGCGCTTGGTTGCATTAAACAACCTACGCGATTTTTCCCTAAGTGCTTGGCCACAACGACGCACCGCACATAGCACAGCACAAAACCTGTCACTCCCTAGCACATCTCACCTTGCACATCACGGAATTAATGGCACCATCGAAGCACCGCACATTGCCTAAAGCTATCACAAATTTGTTATTTCAGAAGCTAAAATTTTGCTAAAGTGAAGTCACAGTTTTCGACTTTTCATTAAAGCGTATAGGCAAAATCTAATTGCAGTTCCTCTGAAGTGGACGAAATTTTGTGTGAAATTAATAAGTGGAATTATTTAAAAAAAGTAAAAAGAAATAAAAACCGTATTCATGAAATTAACTGCAGGAGAAGTGATTTTGGTGAATTTCATCATTTATATAAAGATCTCCGAAGAACCGACAACGGTTTTATGAATATATGCGCATGGACGTATCTACATTTGACTACATTTTAGAGAAGATTGACGGAAAAATTGTGAAAAATAGGATGAATTTCCACAAATAACCAATAGGAATAGCAGAAAGACTAATGGTCACGTTACGGTAAGGAAATTATTTTCTTTATTACTTTACTGTATAGAACTACAAAAATTGAAAAACCAAATAAAAAATTACGATATTGGATGTTCGAATGCATTTTCAGAGTTTTCGGCATTCTGCGCAGATCATCAGTTAACACTGACTCTGAAGTGGATGCATTAGAACTGCAGTGTTGATTAGAAACCGTTATTACTGAAAATGCATTCGATAAAATGTGAGGCTGGTTAACATTAATAGGCTCCATTTCCTGATCGTGAAATTCTTCCTCAAGAAGTTGCATAACTTTAATGCGAAATCTCATCTTTTGCCGAGGAGCTAATGACCTAACATGTGGCAGCAAGCTATTAAAAAACGAGGAATCTTCATCTTCTCCATCCGCTTCTCGTGAGTAGTCTCCTTTCGCTTAAGGTATTGGAGTTTTTCTTTTTCTGCATCCAAGAAAGCAAGACTATGGGCACAGTATATATCATACAGTAGCCCAGCTCTGTCAAAACTGTTAAGGGAGTAGGATGCTTCTATAAAGAGACTATACTTTCTCTTTCAACAGTTTTAACTAACACAATAGTCAATTTCTAATGCAAAAGTTCCTATGTAAATCTAAAGTGGAAGAAACGGAACTTACAGATGCACAAACTTGTACTAGAGGAAGAGGGACAAAATGACAATCAAAACTATTTCTGCAAGAAAAAAAAACTAAAAACAATTTGTTCCACTTCCCATGCCATTCGGATTGGTAGAAATATCAAATTGTCACAAACATTATTACCTTGGAATATGTAGCAATTAGGAATGGTTGAATCGGTCAAAGCTGCGTCATGATTATCAAATTTAACAAAAGTACGTAAGTTTGAAAAGAATCAAAACTATTTATCTTTGAAGTTGCAAAGCTTTATAGTACCACTAGTGCCTGTTAAAATCTTCATATGAATTAAAAAAACAGAAATGAAGTGTTCGGTCAGTGCTGCAAATATAAATTGGATTATAAACTAGGGAATCCCGTTTGAGGCAACTGCACTATCTAAATTATCTTTTTTTTTAATAGAAGCAAAGATTTATATTAATTAATTATGTGAATTGTTTCAAAATAAAGCAGAAAAAAACATTTTTTACCACAGATGCTCCGCTCAAAACCTTTGTTTACTTTTTGCAAATTGACAAGTTGCTTAGAATACGGATGGCGTGTAAATACTTGTAAAAATGGACTACCAACACAACCGGAAATTCATTACGGAAAATTTGGCTTTTCACCATTCCTGTTTGCTATACATTCTAAGTTATTACAGCCATTTTGCCTGTTACACTGTCCATGGAACGAACACCACTTTGCAATCAAACAGCTGTTTGGTAATGGAACTGTGCTGAGATGTGTACTTACATAAAACTAATACTTCTCCCAACCATTGTGCAACTAGCTATTGTTCGTTCATTTACATCCGTATCATACTTGATAGTTTCCTCTTATGGGAGAAATTTCAGGTTTTTTTTTGGAATTAAAATTCTAAAATTCACTTTTCAGTAGTTTGTTCTAAGCTGGGCTACTGTATAAATATACTGTGCCATGGGGATCCATATTTTGAGGGCGCTTTCTGCCTGCAGATGTTTTTGGTATATTGGAGCAAGATGGATTGCTTGAAGGTCATGGTGACGGCGATAGCACAAACTGACTATCAGCACCAAGTTCTGTTCCACCTTCACTAATATTTTCATCGATAAATATATTATTATTATTATTTTATTTATTTATTTCAGAACACAATTCTTTAATGAAACTATCTGTTGTCTTGCGGGGTGTAAACTGATCCTTCAGGAACATCAAATTTTGGAAATAGGACCACCTTAACATCCTCCACTTTTCCTCCAGCATCTCCAGATTTTTTGCAGAGACTGCTGTGAACTTTTTACTGAAAGTTTCACGAAGACGCTTCCACTTCCCTTTTGCCTCTGATTCTATAAGAAAATTCGAATTACTAAAAATGAAATGACTACAGTGTGGAAATATAAAAAAATATTTTCTAGGTTTTTGGCATGTGGTACATCTTTCAGAGGTTTGGCCTTTTCTTTTCGTATGGGGAAAACAACAGTCACAAAAATCATAAATGAAACAGTTGGAGCAATCTGGACTACCTTATATCCAATACATATGAAAGATCCATCACAACAAGACTTTAAGGACATCGCAGAAGATTATTTTAAAATTTGGAATTTCCCGCATTGCGTGGGATCTCTGATGGTAAACATATTCGCTTATGTCGGCCTTCACATTCCGGATCAATGTATTATAATTATAAAGGTTTTTATTCGATAGTCCTTCAAGGACTAGTAGTAGCTCACTATAAGTTTATAAATATTAATGTTGGCTCATTTGGCAAACAAAGTGATGGAGGAACTTTTAAACCATCTGAATTACTCAAATAAATCTCAACTGAAACTCTAAATTTACCTGAGGAAGATGGACTACCAAATTCTTTCATAAAGATGCCTTACGTTAGAATAGCAGATGAAGCTTATCCGCTTATGAAGAATCTTCTAAAGCCGTATATCAGACAACAATTGGATTCTGACAAAGAGTATTTCAACAGACGTCTATCACGTGCGAGAAGAACAGTCGAGTGCACTTTCGGTATAACTACAAATAAATGGTAAATTCTCGAAAAACCTATCGCGACCGACGTTGAATTTGCGATAGAAATAGTTCAATGTGTTTGCATTATTCATAATGCAATAATTGAACTTGAAGGTATGAAACATAATGTACAATACATTAAAATCCATCTTAGGAAAGGAAGTAGGAATATTCCAAGGGGTAAAACATCAACAGAGGCGCAAAATATCCGAGAAGCATTTAAAATGTACCTATGTACCTATGTCAGAATCCTATCATTTAAATTTAAAAGAATTTATTGTATGACTGCCTGAAGAAATACTTTTTCATAAAAGCATAAAAGAAACTGGAAACTGGGTACATTTTTAATAAAAATAAAGTACTTGCGTGGTAAGCCGCATTCTTTGGAAACTTCCTCCCATAAATTGCTTAACACAATGTTGTTGTGATGATTATTATCATATTTGTCCCAAATTGCTGATTTTACTTGCACTGCATCTATTAAAGCTTCCATTTTAATTAAAAAAAACTGTTGAATCTGCGAATTTCATTCAATTCAACTGTGATCAAGGCACTCTAGTTTAAAAATTAATTAAATAAACAGTTGCATCTGCGAATTTCACTCCAGTTTCTATAAATAATACCAACGCACCGCACAAAAGAAATAGCAACTCATTTCCTGTGTGCAGTGCTAGGCTCAGTACATTGGTTGGTGCGGGGAGCAATGCAAGGTGCGGTGCACTACTGCGGCCATTTCTATTTGAAATAAGGGATGAATTTTATCATCGCACACCAAGCTCATGGCGATGCAATGTGCGGTGCTAGGTGCGTTGCGGCGTTATGGCCATGCCTTAAGGCTTACCCAGTTCCGCATTCCACCATGGTGGCTTCGATTTCCCACTGGATCTGCTTATGGGGCCAGCTTCCCGGAATGCATCGTTTAACGCCTCGGTGACCATATCGACAGCAGCATCCACTGTTGACTCTGTGATGTCTTTTGGGTGGTGAGACCAACCTGTTACTGACTATATCCAAGAACCGATCCCAATTTGTCTTACGAACATTCCTGAAAGCTTTAGCAGGCCTCGCAGCAAATTCAACCTCACAGTGGATCCATGCGTGGTCTGATAAAGACGCCTGGTCAGACATTCCAGTTGCGTACTACGAAGTTCTCCGAACAGGTGACAAGGGTTAGATCTAAGACCTTACTGCTGTTTGCTGTTCTGAAAGTTGGCGTACTGCCTGTATTGCACACTCACCTCTTTGGTTTATATCCGTGCTACCCCATATGATATGATGGGCGTTAGCATCACACCCAAGTAGAAGATTGATTTTGCTCGCTTCTGTAGCCTCGATCACCAGTCTCATGTCCACCGAGAGGGGTGACCGCTCCTCATACGGCATGTATGCTGAGGCAATCCAGCATTTGTTGGTCCCACCTCTAGCCCTACGACCACAAGATCCTTAGAGCTAAAATTAGATAACATCAATGCCTGAAGGTTTTTTCTAACAAGTATAAATGTTCTTACCTTATCTGACTCTTGACTATAAAATAGTCTAAATTCTCTGAGGCCTAACCCCTTGAACCTTGGCCCCACGGACCCACGGCTTTTGGATAAGCGCCACATCTATGCCCTCCTTATTTAAGAGCAGCATTAGGTTGGCTGACGTAACGTTACTATGATGATGGTTGATTTGCACCACCTTCATCCACAGTATTTGCGTCCTTTCCTCCGCAGGTTTTATTTCTCCTAAAGAGCCTGAGAAATATTTCTCCTTTGTCTCCTTTCCCTGCCTCTTCTTGATGACGGGCACCGAATCTTCGTCCACCAAGACCACGAAGGCTCTGCTTCCATCTCTGGGCTGCTCTACCTCAACAATCTCCCACTCCCCCATCGGGACGTAGGGATTTTGTGCTTGTAGGACCTTTAAGAGATTGCTCCTGTAAATCTCCGCGTTTGGAATCACTACACGACCTTTGGGTCTCTCAGGAATGTCGTGCAGCGGGACGAGCGCTAGCTGTGCCCCTTCCCATGGCACTTCCAATTCTGAGATCGCTTAAATAGCAAAGTCATGCTTGGCCTTGTCTCTGCACTCCAAGATCCTGACCCCGTGCTTCCACCACGACTTGTTGAAGGTCGGCGCACTTAGCGAGGGGTTGCTGAACACACACCGGATGACAGCGTTCGATAGAGAGATCTCCACCGTCTTCGATTGCTCCTCAGTGTAGTGCCTATACTGATTGCTCTTTTCAATCAGTACTAGCTTTAAGCTATCTGATACCACCTTACTAAGCGGCCTCCTCTCCTTTTCCAATCTCTTTCTAGGGCACGGTCTCGATCCCTTTCTACACCCGGGGGATGATCTGCTGGAGCCCGGCTTTAGCCTTTTGGCATCATTGCCCTCCTCCGTAGATCTCACCTTCTTCAGTTCTTTGTCCTTCCCAGTACCCTGAACACCGCCACCCACTTTACTGGGGACCGCAGTGGCTGATCTTGGAAAGGGTTTCTGCTTTGCCTTGGTCGAAGGTCCCTTCCCCTGGGAGCTCCTTAGCGGAGTCGCGTCCCCTGGGAGCTCCTTAGCGGAGTCGCGTCGTCCCCTGGGAGTTTCCTTCTTCTTCGCCCGAGTAATTTCATCATCTGCTATGACCTGCTTGGCCCAGCTTAGACTATTACTCTCTTTCTTTGTAAAAGAATCGGGTACTTTAGCAGAGAGGACCTGAAGGATGCGCTTAGCGCTGTGAAGCGCACGCTTTCGCCGCAAATCCTCCGTCACCCTCTTTTCCCTCTTTCTTCTAGCCTTACCTTTTGGCTTGGCGCTGGTCTCGGGCTCGGCAAGCAAGCGCACCTCAGTATCTGTCGACATTGACTTATACTCCTGAGATTTCAGTTCCAGTTTTTTCTCGATAGCGCCAGTCTCCACTGAGGCTTCCATTATCTCCCTTTCGGTGTCTTTAGAAAAGCACCGCCCTTTTATTGAACTAAAATTTTCCATTTTTTTCCCACGAGTTGCGAAGAAATTATGTCACCCGTGGCAGAGATTCGCAATACCATGGGAAGGCTAAAATTGAAACTGGAGGTCGCCAGGTATCCAGAGTTCGCATACTAGCGACTAAGCACCCCCTTAGCCACACAGCCCTCGGCGTATGCTGTTCCACCTTGGCTTGGATTTGGATCAGGTTTTAGCCCCCTAATCAGTATCAAGCCCAGTTAACAGCGGTTACCACCTCGCACTACGTGGAAGTACCCGATCCAACGCCGACATCTTCACTTCACCCACCACTGGGCTGACAGTATAGCGGGATTCATTACTTACAGAGAAGATAGCTCAGTAATAGCGAGGCAACATTTCTCTAAAATGTTCTTCAAGATTTCCGCTTTCTTTTTAATATTTTCGTAAACCATCCTCGGCTCAAATTATAAAGAATTTCATTTCTCCTCACACTTTCTATTTTTTTCTCCTTTTCAAAATCAGATATGTTCGCGCGTTTCAAATAATAACAGTAATTTTAACTTTGGCTTCGAGCAAGCGTTTCTAAAAACAACTGCAGCGCAAGTCGGCACAACCAGTTGCACATTGTGGCATCACCATTGCTTATCCTTATTTCTAATTTTTGACAGGTAAAGCCTCGGTTTCCAAGAGATTTCGCCAGCGCCAGTGCGTGGACGCTAATGGACCAGTACAAGTTTGCTGTAATCAAACACGAAGGATTTTATATGAATGCTTTCCAAGAAAACGCCCCTTTCGTTCGCTTCTGCGGACGCTAATGCATGTTTCATTTCGACGCATTAAGCGGCCCACACACGATACAACTGTTGGTCAACGGTACCGTAGTCCACACACGATACAACTGTTGGACCGATTTCTTCCGCTGTCAGTCTTGTGTAAGTTTTCATACTGAGTATATCACTAATGGCTGATTTACATTACTCGAACATTGCTAGAAAACAGAGTAAGTAGTTTCCCCTTATCTGAAAATACTTTAGAACGATAAGGACAAAACATAATCCAGCAAAATTTTACTGAGTAAAATGTCAAATTCCCCTATGAAGGGGAAATTTTTACTGCCATAATTAGCCATAAAAAGTTCTAGCCAGAAGTATATTTTATGGCAGTAAATTTTGCTATTATGGCAGTAAACTCATACATATAACTACAAGCGTGTACGATTATAATTGTTTACACGCACACAAAATAAAAATATTTGAAGCAAGTTTGTTTTCTCAAGCAAACAATTTTAGGTAAGCTAAAAATGAAAAACACCTTAAAGTGGAAAAATGCGTTTTTTATTTGTCTTCAGGATATTATTTTTGCAAATTTACAAATTATAAAAACTAATATTTAAAAATATCCAAGAATTAAGTGAAGAAATTGTATAGAATGTTATTAAATGTATCATGTATTAAACCCTTTCTTAATTTTAACACCACGGTCTTTGATCTCAGTTTTCTCAAATTCATGGTTTTGCAAATAATGTGTTTTTAATTTGCACGGGAGGTATGGTATTCAACGCCAATCAGAAAACTTCGCTTGGTATTTCAATGCATATTATGCAGGAATGATCCCTCTGAAACCATCAAGAAATACAACCTACTAAATATCCCCTATGATACTGCTTGCGCTCCTTTCGTAGCCTGTAGAACACTTCAAAATTATCCGCAGACTGCTCCCGTCTTTATAGCGACAATGCGAAAAAATTTTGTAGCAGCTAATAAAGAATTGGGCCAATTTTCGACAACTTTTAGTAACGTTATACTGAGACAACTTACATCTAGATGTGCAAAACCTCACAACTGACAAATTGATGAAATGCCACAGTGGCACTTCGCTATAAAAGATTGTTTAAACTGACAAATTGATGAAATGCCACAGTGGCACTTCGCTATAAAAGAGTGGGAAATAATGTTTTGACAGTCGATCACCTCTTCCTTTTTTTCTAACAGTGGAAAGTAATATGCCCCTCTCACTCACTTTGTCAGTAAAATCTGTTTTCTAGCAATGTTCGAGTAATGTAAATCAGCCATAATACGCTTTGAGGAGAGAACTAAAGGAGATGACATCCCATAGTAAAGTATATGTATGGCAGCGTAGCCAAAAATTTTCGCCATCTTGATTTTGGCGGGGTGTTTGAATGTCACTTTTCTATAAACAAAGAGCCGCAGAGTATGCTTGGCGCAGAGACGTAGCTACAAAAGGGATAATTTTCTTTTTATAGAAACTGGTTAATGACTATTGGACTAAGTCATAGTAATATAAAAAGGAGTTATATATGCTCGAAGATTTAGATACAACAAGCCATGTTGAGGAAACTACTTTTAAAGTACTTTTGTGGTAAATTTGGTAAATCCCACTGACATGCATATATACGTAAATTCGCAAATAATTTAAATATATCGTCAGTGAGAGCATACTTGCTGTAATCAAAACTGATGCCACATGAAACAGGAGATCAGTCAGTCCATTTATATACATGTCAGTGGGTGGTGCGGAAGACTATGCGGAGTTTCTAAGAAATGTGTTTGAATTTTCGCGCCATTAATTTGTTGCGATATTTAAGGCATCAACAATTTTTAACGCCTCCTCTGGCACCTCACAAAAACAAGAAGAAGAACGAAAGTGCTACCACAGTATATATATTCTGAATAAGTTTCAAATTAACAAAAGAATTATTATCCATTGTCCATAATTCTTCGTCTTAAATTCGTTCACATCCTATATACATTAAATTCTCGAAAAAGTTCCATGAAAACACCTGGATCACTTTCAATTAAACACAAATTTCCAGAACTCTCAGTCATATTTATCCCTTATTTCGTGTATGTACTCAAAAATATTAATCGTATAGAACAACCATTGAATAAGTAACTAATTATTAATAAATAACTTCTTGATAAACTATTTATTCTAGTTATTTACACAAAGAACAACGAGAACAACCTCCACCTAATTGATGCACAAAATAACATTTGACATTTCTCAAAACATTTCATGGCTACTCTATGAAAACGAAACGGGTACACTATCAAAAAACATCAAATTTTTATATAGCTACGAGCCACCCCTACATGCTCCAAACCTTGTCTCAAGCATGTGTTGCTCAATTTATATGGGCTTACGAGCCACCCCTACATGCTCCAAACCTTGTCGCAAGCATGTGTTGTTCAATTTATATGGGCTTACGAGTCACATTATCAAAAAACCTGAAATTTTTATTTGGACTACGAAATTATTATGTTTCTACGAGCTCCCACGCATGCTCAAAACATTGTCGCAAACATGTATTGTTTTATTTTAGCGAGCATGCTATCGACTTTTGGCACATCTGTTTCCCTATGGTACTTTCACTTTCCTCTTATGTGAAAAAAGTATTTGAGGTTATGTGAAAAAGTTTTAGGTTATGTTTGATTTCATTGCCAATGAACGGTTTTCATTAGCTTGTTCTAAGTTGGGCTGCTGTAGAATATACTGTGGTGCTACGCTTTTTTCATCACATGTCACCTCCTTTAGTTCTTTCCTCGAAGCTAATACGAAATAATGTCATCGGTTGTCAAAAAAAGATAATGTGCATTTGTTTTTCAGCCGTGATTATGTCTTTAAAAAGTAATAAAAATAAAACGAAAAAAAGAAAATGGTGTAAAGATTGGCTATTAAAAAGAGAAGAATTTTCTCATAAGAATCTTTTAAGAAACTTAAGAGAAAATGAAATCAGTGACTATAAGAACTTTCTAAGAATGGATGATACCGTAGCCTCCGGTATATACAAGCCATGAACAAAGTCGAAAAAAGAGAGCAGCGGGCCGGTCAGCAGGCGACATCCACACCACAGTCTTCTTGTCTTGTCTTACTGCAGGAGTTTTTCATATAAAAGTTGCTTGTATTTTGTTCAAACCACTGACTTATAACAATGGACTGAGCGTATTGTCATTTTCCTATAGGAAAGCATGGCACAAGTTTTACAGTTCTCTCTTTCGCCCTATGGCAGAGTTGGAGCTACCAACAGAAAATATTGCATTCTGGAACATTTGCTTATGCCATTTGATGTTTTTATGTTGGCTACAGATGCAATCACCTCAGAAGGAATAAGGTAAAGATAGTGTTTACCATGCTCCGTCTCTCTTGCCCATAAGCAGGATTCAGTTAAGAATAACTTTTGAAAATCAAAGTCGAAATGAGTTTAATTCCTTATAAGCGATTAAAATACCACTTGAACACAAGAAAATATATTTTTTTAATTTAATTCGATTTTCGGGTGTAAAATTTCATCTGATTGGTTGAGTTTTACATGTTTTTTATGTAATCGTTTTAAAGGGTGCTCTAACGGTGATATACAGAAACACAATATTTTTTGTGCCACATGAAATAGCAAATCGCTCAGTCCATTGTTATAAGTCAGTGGTTCAAACGCTATAATTTTCATAAATTTGTTCTACATGCTATTATTTTTTTAAACTATTAGAAAGAAAACATATTTGGCTGCAATTTGTATTAACTTCATTTTCCTGTGGGAGCAGCAGTTTTGGACTTTAGGACCTGTTTAAGATGAAATTTTAGTTTGTTCTCCATGATGAGTATACAAAAAGCAGTGAGAGTGAGCTCTTACTGCATGCTGTACCCGGCACGTTAAGGCCTTTTATTGTGTCGGTGCATCCGGCGACTTCATGGCTTGTATTACATTCCGGGGGTTACGATGATACCCAATTTACATTATTACTGGAGTTGGTTAAACCATATATATTCAAACAGAATACTGTAATGAGAAATTCCATCTCTGCAGAAGAGCGGCTTATTATTACTTTATGTTATTTAGCCACCGGAAGATGCTATGAGGACTTAAAATATAGTGCAGCGATATCACCGCAGTCACTTGGAAAGATTCTTCCGGAAACATGTTGGGCTATATATAAAAGTCTCAGAAATAGATATTTGAAGGTAACTAAAAAATTTTTTTTTTGAAAATAATGTATTCTTTAATAGGTATATTTATTTTTTTTCCACATTAATTCCCTTCGATAATGTTATGAATTGAGGTGAAGATGTTGATTGCTGTGGTTGTGGGATGATTTGATTGGCATATTCTGTGAATGAATTACATATTTTTTTCCAGGTATTACTAAACTTGAGGGTAGTGGTTGTTGAATAAGTTGTTGAGGACATAAAACCACAGTTGAAGTCTCCGTTAATTTTTCCATTAAACATTACTTCAGATATGATTTTTTCGGCTATGAATCTTTGTTTTTCGACCATTCCCCGAAGTTGGAAAGCCAACCTTTTCCCGACAATGTCATATTCATCTTCTCTTTCAATTGGCTCTGCCATAAAACTGTTTGCGCGCTGAATAAATGCAGCTTGTTTTTGCCCTAATGACAATTTCCTCCTTGATTGTTTCGCATTTGAAGAATAACGTGACGAACATTTCGATGCGTTTTCTGTGACTGGAGATGAAACATCCTAAAAAATTGTATTAAAATTAAGTTATTATATATTTTTTATAAATTTGTATTTTTAGATTCCCAAAACCGAACAAGAATAGAGAGAGGTATCAAATGGTTCCAGCATACATACTTGGCAGTTTGAGCATTGTTTAGGCGCAATGGATGGAAAGCATATACAAATTCAGAAGCCGGCAAACATTTAGCGTCGCATTGTTTGCAATAGTAAATTCTAAGTATGAATTCTTATATGTCCACACAGGGACAAATGGAAGAGTTTCTGATGGAGGACTGCTTAAGCAAACAGATTTTTATAAATTATTCGCCGAAAACAAACTGGGAATTCCACCGCCAGCTAAGTTAGAACATTCAAAGTCCATATGTCCTTTCATATTTATTGGTGATGAAGCTTTCCCTCTGAAGGAAAATCTATTAAAACCGTACTCTCAAAGAGGAATAACAAGAGAGGAACGTATATTTAATTATAGACTGTGCCGAGCTAGACGTGTCGTGGAAAATGCCTTTGGAATACTTTCGGCAAGGTTCAGAATATTTTTACAGCCTATTCCAATTAAACCGGAAAGTATAAATGCAATTTTACTAGCAAGCTGCGTTTTACATAATTTCCCAAAATGTAATTCTCAAGTGTATATTCCCCAAGGTTTTGTTGATTATGAGGATTTTGAAAATGCAACAGTAGTCAGTGGAACATGGCGGCAAAATGAAGAAATGACTAAATTACAACATACAAATTCTAATACAAAAAATTGTAATGGAAAGATAGTACGAAATATGCTTAAGTCGTATTATAACCACATGGGAAAAGTCCCTTTCCAATAAAAAATGGCTAATGTTTCAGAAGATGAGGAAATATAAAAATACTACTTTACTATTTTTATATTTCCTTTGTGTTCTCTGTTAAAATATATAAAAAAATAAATAAAATATTTACTTACTTCAAAAGAGTTTTCGTCATATTCCTTTTCAAATAATATTACCACCATGAAGACAGTCCTTCTGTGCCTGTTTCGTTTTCTGTCAGAAAGAACAGTTTCTGATAATACCACAGACTTGGGACATATAAATCATCTACAGAACTGCCCGTTCTTTTGGAATTTTTGACTTTTTCATTTTCTCTTTTAAACGCAGCTCGCATATTTGAAATTCTTTTGCGCACGTAATCCTTGTCTGCATCAACTTTAATTTCTTTACTTTTTTCCACCAGCTTTTCCAAGGCACATTTCAGCAAATTTTTATTATGATATGGTCGTAGCGTATTGCATATAGCAATATGCTACGAGAGATACTGCAGCGTGTATGCCGGCCGGAGAGCAAAACGGCAACTGAACGCACCCCGACCGAGAGTAATGCTTCCTCACGTTCAGGTGCCGTGGGGACATGACTGCAAAGTAAGAAGAAGACAATCGACTTCTGTCTTTTCAGACGTGACACGAACAAACGTGAAAAGTTAGAGTTCGAAAAAGCAAGGATTTTCCATCGGCATCGGCTATCAATTTAACCCCGCACGTAAGTTTAGAAAATTTTTTAGTCATCCCTAATAATAAAATTTCAATGGGGAAATTATTTTTCTAGCAACATAAGTAATCCGCCATCTCGTCGTCCAGCTAAAAGGTATTCCCACATTTCGGCTTAATTGCGTTGGATATAGATATGCAAAGTAAATTGCAGTAGCATAAGGCTGAAGGACTTATAACGGCAAGGAAATTACCGAGGGACTTAACTGCATCTTAATAGTTCTTGACCACTTTTCAAAGTTTCCAATTCTCAAACCTATGAGAAAAGCATCTTCACTCAATGTGTGCCAATTCATTGAGACTGAAGTGTTCCACGTGTTCGGTTTCCCGGAAATGATCGTCGCTGACAATGGAGTCCAGTTTTGCTCGACTCAGTTCACCAGATTACTGGAAAAGTATGGGGTGAAGCATATGCGAACGGCAGTTTACTCGCCGGGGATTAGAGCATATATCAAGAAGGAACACACGAGATGGGATGAGAAACTAAGCCAAGTAGCTAGTTCCCTCAGGAGCTCTTTCCATCAAGCTACTGGATTCTCTCCTTATCGAACACTCTTCGGTCAGCAAATGATAGAACACGGCAGCTCCTATTCCATCTTGAGGAGCCTTGGAACTCTTAGTGAGCCATTGAGAGTAGACGCAGAAGATAAAATGAGATTGATCCGTGCGAGAGTACAGGAAAACTTACAACACGCATTCGAGCAGGGTTCAAGAGCCTACAATCTCAGGGCGAAACCTGTCAATTTCAAAGTAGGTCAAGAAGTATTTAGGCGGAATTTTGCCCAAAGCAATTTTCAGCAGCAGACCAGTGCATAACTGGGACCGAAATTTGTTAAATGTCGTGTCAGGGCCCAGAAGGGAAACGCTTACTATGAGCTTGAAGATCTGCAGGGGAAACTGTTAGGAGTCTATCACGCCAAAGACATCAGGCAGTGATTATCAATCTGGAAACGTCGTCCATCTATTGTCACGATTATTCCTGGTAGCCCTAAGAAGGCATCCAGCCAGCTTCACTGGTAAACTATAGGATATCGCGAAGCCCTCCTATTGCCACGTCAATGGTGGGTGATATTCCTGTTGGAATTCAACCTTGTCTGCGGTCCCGTTAAATACACGAAAGAAAATCTGCCATTGCACTACCTTGACGACGCCTTGGGGGCACACCCTTGAACACGCGTCGGTCGGGGGTCGGAGTGAGATATTGGGCCGGGAAAGCCTCGTGATCAGTTCTTTAGGTTACTGATCGCCAGGCTTCCCTAGCATCTCGGTGAGGGATGACAAGGAGACATCGACCGGCTGGAGTCTTTAGGTTACCAGCTTGTCGATGTAGCTTTGGCTTCCCACACGGAGAAGGATGCCGAAGTCTAATCAACGACTGGGGGACCTCCGGGATGTGTCTTCGATGCGTCATCGGTCAGGTAGAGTTCGAGTGATGAGGAAATCATTGGGTCGTGGGTCGAGACACACATTGAGCGCCCGCAGTGATGAGGTCTATGTTCAAGACCGGCTAGCTCAATTGACCATTTTTCAGCGTCGTCTGAACCACGGGTGGTGTAGACTACTCTGCCCTGTTATGGTCGTAGCGTATTGCATATAGCAATATGCCACGAGAGATACTGCAGCGTGTATGCCGGCCGGAGAGCAAATCGGCAACTAAACGCACCCCGACCGAGAGTAATGCTTTCTCACGTTCAGGTGCCATGGGGACATGACTGAAAAGTAAGATGAAGACAATCGACTTCTGTCTTCTCAGACGTGACACGAACAAACGTGAAAAGTTAGAGTTCGAAAAAGCAAGGATTTTCCATCGGCATCGGCTATCAATTTAACCCCGCACGTAAGTTTAGAAAATTTTTTAGTCATCCCTAATAATAAAATTTCAATGGGGAAATTATTTTTCTAGCAACATAAGTAATCCGCCATCTCGTCGTCCAGCTAAAAGGTATTCCCACATTTCGGCTTAATTGCGTTGGATATAGATATGCAAAGTAAATTGCAGTAGCATAAGGCTGAAGGACTTATAACGGCAAGGAAATTACCGAGGGACTTAACTGCCGGTTACTTGGCCTTAACATTACCCGGATTCTCATGGTATGTGACTAGATTATCATTGTTTTCTTGTCCCTGGATAGCAATTTAGATTAGCAAACTCTGTGCAAAAAGTTACAAGACAGCACAGGGTCTGAAAAGTTACGCATTATAACCCATAATACATCACAAGAAAATCTAAATTTAGCAAGAGTGCCAGTTAAAAGTTCATCGCCGTCACAGTCTGCTGGCTCCTTAAGTCCATCAACACAAATCAAAATCAACAACAACTACGGGCTTCAAATTCTAATTTGACATCATCAACCGTAGCTAGTAGCAACAGCCTTATGCGGGGAAATATTGGTTTAATATCCATTAAAACAACAAAGCCAAATTTAATAGCGAAAAGCGGTACTGCCCACAAAAAAAAAATCTGAAATTAGCATCAGAGGCTGCTGTACAACTTGAACCCATGCGTCATGGGGCTCAGTCTGTCACAATTTGAAAGCGGATGTTTCGTGGTTGCATGAGAGGCTGAACTTTTTCGAAGATCCACAACGAAACAAATCTTCTAGTGTTATTACTTGCGAACTTGAATCGTTCTTGCAGGAACTTGTATACAGGTGAAGTTAATTAGGTAACTAAGAAATATCGGTTCATCAGATTTTGTAAGAAGTACACAAAAGACAAAACGATTTCTTCCATACGAGTTTTTTATATAATTTTCGATCCGCTAGACGTTAGGTTTTGTTTAACTTCCTTAAATGATATGGGATTTAGTAGTACGTTTTCTATTGATATATATAGCTATATACATATATATATTTTTTTATTAAAGTCATCAGTTGTTTTTGGAGCTCCAAAATGAAACGAAATGAATTCACTTAGAAAAATTTACAAAATGAATATATAAATGGTAAAAATAGTGTCGCTAAGTCCGCCACAGCGGTCAGAAAAGAGGTAATTCCTCTGTGTATTATGTAATTGGCAGCTGACTCTGCTTCAGCTTCTGCAGAAATATTCATAGTGTCAGTATGTGCACTCCATATTATGAGATAATATATCTTTACGACATTTTATCGACTCCGGCTCTATGATACGACTTTATTTATCCTAGATCGAATTTGCGTCGAACGAGATTCAGAAAACGTATTTTCAAATTAACTGCAATAAGAAATTTTCACTACATACGTACATACTCACCACCTTGAAAATACTTATATATACGAAACAACTAAAAGAAAAAAAAGGGGGGAATGCAGTGGAATATAATATAATTTGAGTGTTTTATAAATGATCTTTTTATATATAATATTAATTATAAGAGCATTACAAGCCGAGTAAAATCTATTAAAGGCTATATATTCAATATCTAAATGTACATATTTTATTTTTGGAAGAAAAGCAAAACAGAACACGATTCAAATGATATATATTCAATATTTAAAAGTACATGTTTTATTTTTGGAAGAAAAGCAAAACAGGATACGATTCAAATGCTTTAGCATCACTATTAGTGTTATTGTATCATAGTTTGGGAAGATTTCCTCTTCACCTAGTCACTGTTGTGGTTAAGAATATAAGGAAAGATGAAATGGTATTGTTCTGCATAATGTTTTATAAAAAAAAATTTATTATAACGATTATAACGTAATTATGCTCTAAATACTTTTTATTTTCTCCTTCCTCAGTAGTAAGGGTAGCACCTCCCTATACTTTTTACATTGCGTCCGATAGAGACAACTGCGACGAGTATCCCACTCGCGGGTTTTCTGCAATACGGTTCCCACCGCCGATAAGAAGTTGTTGAGGAGGGAGTAGGATAGACACGTCCCTCTCGCAACCATTGGGGGCTAAAAATAAAAAGGTTGAGTTGCCACCGAGTTGTGTTGTTGCAGGATGTTGGTTGGAAGGAGAGGCTGGTGCTGTCTGTGGTAAAGACGGTAGATGGGTCCCTGTCGTAGGCATTGGGAGGCAAAAATAAAAAAAGCTGACTTGATACCGAGTTGTGTTGTTGCAGGATGTTGGCTGGAAGGAGAGAGCTGGTGCTGTCTGTGGTAAGGACGGTAGATGGGTCCCTGTCGCAAGCATTGGGGGCAAAATAAAAAAAGCTGACTTGATACCGAGTTATCTTGATGCCGGCTGTTAGTTGAAAGGAGAGAGCTGGTGCTGTCTATGACAAGGACGGGAGATGGGTACTGTTTCGGAAAGGTCCAGTTGCTAGGGTGGCTGAGCCTAGTGGGTGCAAGCAGATGTACTATAGTCGGTTTACGTACAAGCATAGTAAAGTTTTATAAAATTGCACTACCAGGCGAGCAGATAACTAAAGCACAAAATCTTGCGATCATATGTAGCAAGCATGCATGGTTTAAACCTGTATCGTTGTCGTCACATCTTCAGCGGTTATCGCGCCTCTTTTTTTATATTCCGTTCATTTTTTCTTCCACTCCAAACAAGCTTTGATCAGTTAGTCACACTTCTTCAACGTCATTTTTCCATACGAGTTTTAAAAAACTTGAACTTGACCGCGATGCGGTTACGAGTTGTTGTTTCTTTTTGCATAGAATTTTAAATCTACCTGAATTGAAACTGCGAGACATGTGGGTGACTTTATTTTCTGAATATTTTTTGCGGTCACGAGTTTTTGTTTCTTTTTGCATAGAATTTTAAATCTACCTGAATTGAAACTGCGAGACATGTGGGTGACTTTATTTTCTGAATATTTTTTATGTAAAGGAAAAAAGATTAAGGAAAGATGGCAAAGAGCAAGTTCTGATGCTGCTTATGCAAGGGTTCTTGATACTTGTGACGTTCAATACTGGCGGCGTATGATAAAGAGCTGCAAAAGAAAAGATCGGCGGCAGTCAGTGAACTTGATGTTGTGAACGACACGAATGTGGGTGAAGGTGAGCTACAGTAAGCTGAAAAGGAAATGTTTGGATGTTAAATAAAAAAAAAACAAAAAGCCGATCATATGATTTTTATTAATTTATTTTTTGCTGAGACATTTTTTAGTTAAAAACGAAAGCTGCGGTATAAAGTTCAAAAAAAGCGCGCGGCGGTTTTACTGCTTTGCTGCATATTTCTTAATTGCTCTATTCCAGCGTGTTTTATCAGCCTTTTTTTGTTTTTTTTGTTCGGATTCGATTATAGTCGCGCTGGTCCATATACATAACGGAATATGGAGATCGAGAACATCTTATCCCCATACAATTAAAACACTTGTTAAAGCATAAAAAATGCATACACTTAGGACATATATGATTCTTTTCGTGAACCGAACAATATTTGCTATTTGTTTCAGATGTTGGTAAATCACAAATATTACACTTATCACTCATTTTGAAATTTTTAATCTATGGTTTAAATTTAAGATGGATTCTATTATTGACGCTACTTGTGTAATTCGTCTATTAAATCGGTCTCTGTCTACCACACACTGTTCCCATGGTCCTTTACGATTGGAACAATATGCAAAACTCCATGCATACATATATTTAATGCACGGTATATCATTAAACCTAACCTTTTTTTTCATAGTGTTTCTGTAGTGATTCAAAAACCAAATAAATTTCACAACACAGTCCTAACACTACTAAAATAGTTGTTAAAAATATAAATGTGTTGAAGGCGAAACTTGAAATTTTTAAAGACCGTGGCTTAACGACCGCTGTGTTAAATGGTCCACATACATCTTTCCCGTTTGCGTAGACACAATTTGGAGAAAGACGCAGATGTTCTGTCTCAATATCTTCAGAGCAATTGAGAGCATTCATCTCCAAGGAGCAAAAGTAGCATTTAACTCCATCCTTCAGATTAGTATAGAAAAATCCACTTCGTGCTAATTTATGTGAAAAGTTATTGAATAAAATAAAAAAAATTTTAAATTTTTATTTCATTTATTTTTAATCAAAGTTCATTGCATCAAAAATTAGATTTGCAATACAATACAGAGGTATTTCATAAAAAAGTCTGGAATAATTTAAGTGTACATAAGATGTACGACTTGGAATAAAAAAATCTTCACTTGGTAATTTTAATACATTTTTTTCTTTACATTTGTCAGCATATCTTTTATAATATTCCTTTAGAGCTTCAGAGGCGTTGCTATTGTGAAACATGACAATATTGAAGAATTTCAGCATTTCAAATAATTTATAAAGTTCCGCTTGTGTTAGTGTAATGCTACCATTGTTGACGGGGATCTTGTATTCGTTTTTTAACTCGGTCTGATCTGCTGGAAGCGTCCCTTCCATTTTGGTTTTTAAATCGCTGAGATTCTCGTAAACTGCCACCCAGCCGGGGTAAGATGTTGATATCGGAAAGACGCCGTGGCGATGAAACACTATTTTTGCTTCGAGTGATAGCGGGTCAAACCCAAGTATTACTTTCCGGTTATGGCAGTCGTCCAAATAATACGTGTAGTTTAGCAACACATTTTCACCGGCCACTTCTGCTTCACATTTAGACAATTTCTTTTTTCCTTTTACGGGTGCTTCAGCTTTGGACAATCTCTTTTTACCTTTTGCGGGGCTCCTTTGTTTTTTACGTGGTAGTTCCATCTTAATCAAATCACACTTGTGCGTTGAATACAAACAGCCAGGGTTCAGGCTTTTATAGTTTCAATCTCAGCTTTGCAAGACTGCCTACAAAAATCCCCTCCAGATTGTGGATGATTTTTTTTTAGATATATGCTGTGGTATAAATTAACAATTTTGTTATCATTTAAACTTAGATTGTTCGAATCAAATTGTTTTAAAAAGTTCTGAAAGCTTCGTCCTCTGCAGCGAGAATATAGAAATACACAACAATAATGTCCACAGGTTGATGAAAATTGGCCTTGCAATCGTTTTTTATTATTACTAAAAGAGCTTGAATTAGCTAATAAAAATTTACGAAAAAACCTGTTTGCGGGATACTTTCCAAATGAATCAAAGTACTCTGCGGGGCCTTGTTTTGGGAAATAAAAGGCTACCCAATGAGTTCCACCTTTATTTGCAGGATCCGTATTAGCTATTACACATGCAGGCTTTTTTATCTTCTGTGGTAATTGGTTGCATGCAAAGATGCCTCTAAAAGACTTGTTTGTCATGCGGTTGTTTGATAATACATTTGTAAGTTCAAGCGTGTTCATTCTTGTTCAGAACAAATGATGGTTTCCACGTCAATGATCTTGGTGTGAGAAGTAGCGTAGTTATTTATAAATTCTCTGGTTGCAGCTCCACGAACAAAAATTGTGGTAAATTTTGATAGAGTTTTTATAAGATCTTCGTCCATACGCTTAAGTTCGAGATTACCAAATTTACTTATTTGTTCAGTACATCCTGTACTAGATGTGGGGTACTTGAAAATTATTTCTTTCGCAAAAGACTTATTTTGCGCAGCGAATCCCGCAAAAGAAACTCTTTTTAAAAAGGTGAAGGGTCCTCCGGAAAAGAACTCCACATTTACTAAACAGTAGCTCATTATAGATCACGTATTAAGAGTCTTGAGTGAAATTAAGTTCGAAGAACAGTTAGCCGGCCTTATATAGGTTTTTTTTTAGAAGCTGGTATATACATTTTTATCTTTACCTATATCAAGGCTGCTATCATATTCTGCATATACAATACATGTCACTGTCTTTTTTAGTGCTTCCTTAAACCTTCCTTCAATTCTCACCGTTCCCTGATTCAATAGATTTCCACATGTTGAATTATACGAGAGATCTGTCGTTAAATCAAAAGCAAGTAGAAAACACCCGTTGTCAAAGAATTTTTTTTGAAATTTGGTGGCCTTTATCGAAATAATGTATACCGGTTCCTTTAAACAGCGTAATATATCCTCGAGTGCTAGCAGGATTTTCTTTTGAATAATCAAATTCTAGCGGTTGATTTGGCACCTGTACCCCGTTCACTGATAAGTTAAACCTGGTGATATTGTTGTGCTTAAAGTTGTAAGAATTTTTTGTTCGTTTTCCGCTATATGCGTCGTTGTCAACCATGCCAAAGACTAGTAGATTTGGTAATTGTCCTATAACCACATTGTCCAGTGATAATGTAAATGTATTTGCGGGTATTGTATAAGTCTTAACTTCAACTCGTTTATACGGATATATAGCGTTGGAGCGTTGGAGAACAGTTTCATGAGCCAGCAAGATGTTAGGATTAATAGTTACATGATTCATATACATAGTTGCTTCTACTATTTTAACTCGTGGAGAATTGTCATCATTTTTTGACCAGAGGTAAAATTCCGGTTTTTCGAGTGATAAGACTATCCGTAAATCAACACCGTTCATTAATAATTTATCTTGATTAAACATATCGCCGTGAATCTTTCCCATCAGCTCAACAACATTACTTTTATCAAACAGCTTTTGTCTTGCCAAATAACCTTCATTTAGCTCAGGGCTTTCAACAACTTCCATATTATTTTGATCGAGATACCAGCCAACCGATTCCAAATGTGTTGAAGCGGCATCTTTTCCGTAATTTAATAAATTCTCAATATAGGCTCTATAGTTGTAATTGTTATCTGTTTGGGCAATCGGTTTTCCATTTAGATAAATTGTACATTGGCGGAAAAGTGAGTGGAGTATGTTATTTACAAGGCCGGGGCCTTCATCACGAACAGTGTCTTTAGTCTTATCTGGTTTGGTTATTTCGATATCTTCGCCTGTGTAAAGTTCTTCTTTTCCATCCTTGATTTTAACTAACTGTAGTTTCAAACGAAGGTATATGCTTGATAAGTCTCGATATGTGTCACCATGTCCTAGCGATACAAATTCGAGCACCGATGAGTTATCTAGAGAAGCTATAGGTTTATAAGATACCTCTTCAGTTTTTATGATGCTGCTTTGTACAGGTGGTGTAGAGAAAAGGTCTAACTCAGATTTCATGCATTCTTTGTATGACGGCATGTTGTCTATTTATCAAAAATATCTAACACACGTTTACGTATCTTACGTTTACCTTTAATAGATGCTCTTTTAGCTGTCCTTTTTGTCTGTGTCTTACGTCTGCTTTTAATAGATGTTCTTTTAGCTGTCTTTTTTGTTTTTGAACCTCTTTTTACGGACTTTTTTGATCCTGAACGCTTTTTACGTTTAGAAGCTGGAGCTAAATGTAAAGCTGTAAAAGGGTTGTGCCTTTTTATAAGCATGCGATTGCTTCTTCCTGCACCACCCATGCTCTCAAACAGCTTATTTATACCTTTCTGTGATAGTTCTTCGGCAGCTGCTTTTCCATGTTCTTTTAAAATATCTGTTAAAGGCTTGCTACCTGCTTCTTCTAAAATAGCTTTTCCTGTTTTAATTACCTGCTGCTTCAAAGCCTTTGCCCCCGATGTAACCAATGGCTGTAAATATCGCAATAGTCCGCTGAAAAAACTACCAATTCCTCTTCCACGCTGGTAAATAAGAGGAGATCGATATAATTCTCCAATATCCGCTAAGGCCCCGCCACTTTGAATGGAATAATATTTAGTATAATATGAACTCATTTTCGAAGCTATACAAAATGCTCTTAACTTTGCACTATGTTAAATCGACTGCTGTATGAGTATTTATAGCCTATTTTCTTTTAAAATGGAGCATTATATATGTAGGAATATAGTCTGGCTTTAAATCAATTAGCTCCCCTTGCTGATTAGTTATCTTTATAGAAATACTTTCGATAAAAGTTTTTTCAATAGGACAGTAATCTACGTGTTGAAATCTTATTATGTTTTCACATTCTTTTAGAGGTATTACACGTAAGTATCGCACTAACTGGTCACCTATAAATCTGGGCTGAATAATGTCAGTGTAGACGTAAATTATATATTTTTCATAACAGTCCTCTGCTGTTGGCCGAGACTCTTGCGGCAACCTTAGTGTCAAGTCCGTAACTGATCTTTCCACTCTATTAAGTATGTCTATTATTGACATATGTTCCTGACGTAATCCTGCCGTATTAAAAGATTCTTTTATTTCTGCCAGTATGGCGTCAGGTTCACGCTTATTTTCAGGTGTTTGGAGAAATATATCCGTAAAGAAGTTGGACAGGTTGTCTATATTAGTATCAATAGGCACTGGTGTAGTTAAATATTCACCGGAACTTTGCTTTTCGTATGGAACATCCAAAATATTGCTACCTTTAACAATTTTTCGCTGTTCGGATGGTTTAGCACTAATCGAATCTTTGCTCAATCTATTCAAGATGTTAAAAATAGTATCCTTAATCTGAATAATTATCTTTTGTTTTTCTTGCTCACTAAGGGTTTGATCATCAAAGTGTACATTTGATATAAAAAGCGTAATAAGCTCTCTAACATTAAGGTGAGATGGTAGTGGTTTTTTTATTTTGATTGTGACTCCCAAATCTTCCAAACGCAGTTCAAATACATCGTGTACTCTTTTGCCTCCAGTATTTTTTTCTGTCTCACGAGCTCTTTTGATGCTAAGCGCTGGATGTGTGTAATTGTCTATCGGGTCTTGTATGATAGCATACTTTCTCTTCTGTCTAGGAATTTGTCCAAATACGTCATCAACAAAGGCTTCAACTGACTCATAGCTTTTATATTTTAAAACAACATTTTCTGAAGCCCTTTTACCCTGATATATATGTAGTGTAAATTCGTCTGGATCCTGTTTGTAGCTTACTTCAGGTATTACGCCATCAAAAAAGTCAGCCTCTAACCGATCCCACATCTTTTTCTTAACATCATCCAAGTACATGGTATACCATGACGGTGAAATAGCGTTATAAAATGTTAGTAGGAATGCAGAAAAATTTACTTGACCTACTCTGTAACTAGCCTGCTCAAGACTCTCTTTAGTCCACTCAAGTTTAACGGTTTCATTTATTTTTATGCTAAGTGATTTGATTTCGTTTCTATGCTGCTCTCTTATTTCTTTCAACGGATCAGGCGCATCACGCCTTACCCTTTTAGCATTACTCTGACTTACTTCTTCAGTTGTATTTCGCTTGACTCCCCCTTTTACGGCATGGTATGGCAATGAAATTTCAGTTATTCCAACACACCAGTCATCAGTAAACTTGCACGGTCTAGCTAGTGCATTTGTAAAAGCCGATAGTGTATTTTCGGGATAAAGCTGCATGGAGTTATTACTTAAAAGGCAAACGTAAAAGTCATTATCTTCTATATCCACAGGCATTATTAAATTCTTTTCCAATCAACGCTCAGTAGACTTATTATTTTTACAGGCTTTCCCAAGCAATTGCTGGTACGCTAGCACTTCTGGCTTTTGCTGCGTTTATTAGGCGGTCACTTTGTCGGACAACTTTCTTAACTGGCAGCGAAAGCATATATTGACTCGGATCTAGCAGAGACGGCTTTAATATAGATTGTTTTTTGGATGGTTTTCCACCTTTGTCGCCCGTAGTACTTTCCGTATCGAATACTTCTAATATGTTCGCGGCTTCATCTATACTCATGTCTACAGGTACAGTGTACTGCGTTATACCATCCTCAGCCGTGATCACTTTATAATCTTTATCGCGAGACTTATCTTTAGAAGTCGTCTTAGGTATTTTTGAAGGTGGTTTCAGACTTTTCCCTATACCACTGACTGATAAGCGGCGTTTGGAAGCAGGCGATAACGGTTGTCTTGGTGGTGATATTTCAGCCAGTTCGAAGAAATCCTCTTCCATTCTTTCAGGTGTATTTTCTTTTAACGGTGATGTTTGTGTTGATATTTCATCTTTAAAAATAAATTTAGTTTGAGTAGCGCTATCCCGCAAGCTTTTCTGTTTCATAGGCTTTTCTGGTAGCATGCGATTATTTGTTTTTTCATCTGTCACTCGCGTAGCTTTTCGTCTTAAGTTTGAAAATTTTATTAATTCATTTCGGTAATTATACCATTTTTCCCTATCAGATAAATTCTTATTTTTTAATATTTTATCCATAGTCTTATCGAACCTAGATTGATTCACGGAATCCTCAATCTCGTTTTTCAATTTTTCGTAAACTTCTGGTGAAAGAAGTAACATTTTAATTAAGATTATTATTTCTAAGCATATTTCTCGATTAATGATCCAATTACACCTGATAATACACTTCCTAACAGCACTGGTAAAAAGCCTCCACGCTGTATCAGTATTTTACGTTGTCTGGGTACAGATCTTTTTGCAACAACTAGTTTTCGTAAATCCTTTTTATACTTACAGAGCGAATTATATATCTTTCCGCGAGGGATATGGTTTCCCTTCAAAGTATTAAGAGTAATTTCACAAAGAGTTTTTATGACTTCGGGGTCAGCATTTTTAATAATGGCTTGCCTTAATTTTGGTCTCGCTGTTCTAAGAACATATAGCATATGCTTGTTGTCCCTTAACCGTTTCATTCGTGACACCATTTTTACCGATTAATGGTGGGCAAAAACAAGTTGTAAATGTCTTATTAAAAATATCAGTACGGAATCTTAATACCTCGTTGATATCTTGAGTGGAATCTATCAGTAAATATCCGTGTGGCATCTGTGTAATCTCTTTATATATTTTTAGCAGCTCTGAACTATTTTCTGGATAAATCTGTCTCGCTAAATGTATAAACTGACTTTTATCTCGAGGGTTTTTAAACACAACAAGGTATTTACAGTTAAGTGATATATCTCGGCAAAACTTACCCTGGTGAAATACATTTTGTGTTACAAGGATTGCTGAAAGATTGCGATGGTGAGAGCCTTTTGTAAAGAGTTCACATACTTGTCTGCTAAAAGCATTTAACATCATATCATCCAGTACAATTAATGTAGGTTCCTGTGTATAATTTACAAACTCTTCAGGGATGCTATCAATAAATTCGATGTTATTGAATGTCGTATCTGAAGGCAGAGCCACATGTTCTGTATTGCATCATATAACTCTTGTTATTTGTGGCCGTGTTAAAAATATATTATTGAGAAGGTTTTTTATAAATGTTGTTTTCCCACAACCTGAAGGTTCAGCAACCATCATTGTAAACGGGTGTTTGAACGCGATCATTTTCACTGCAAAAAACAAAAGTTCTTAACAACAGGTCTTTTGTATATAAACCCCCACATTTTGTAAAAAGGTGCTTATATAATCTTTTAAGAATGAGCAGAAGACAAATTATTAATGAACTACATAGGCCAGCCCGCAAAAACTTTAAACGTCGTCGTGTAACGATTAAAGGCAAAGATGACCTGTGGCAGGCAGACTTAGTTGATATGCGTTTATATGCTCAAGAAAATCAGAACTTTAGCTTTTTGTTAACTGTAATTGATACATTTTCTAAATACGCATGGGCTTTACCAATTAAAGACAAAAGTGGGATAGAAGTCACTAGAGCAATGCAGTTAATTTTCAATCAGGGTCGTATTCCAAGAAACTTGCAGACAGATGATGGAAAAGAGTTCTACAACAAGTCGTTTAAGCGTTTGATGGGTAAATATGATGTTAATTATTATTCAACTTATAGTTCATTAAAGGCGTCAATTGTAGAAAGATTTAATAGAACGCTGAAAAATATTATGTGGAAAGAGTTTAGTATGAATGGTAATTATCACTGGATAAGTATGTTGGACAGGTTAACAAAAAAGTATAACCGCACAAAGCATCGAACTATTAAGATGAGACCTATAGACGTAGGCCCCGTTGATGAGGTTCGTCTATTGCTAACTGTGTATAAAAAGCCAAAAACAAAATCACGTCCAAAGTACAAAGTGGGAGACTTTGTTCGTATAAGTAGAAACAAACATGTTTTTGAAAAAGGCTACACCCCAAACTGGTCTACAGAAATTTTCAAAATAAAAGAAGTAAAAAACACTTATCCAGTAACTTACATTCTTGAAGACTATCAGGGAGTTATAATACAGGGCGGATTTTACCAGCTCGAGCTATCTCCAGTCAAATATCCTGATACCTACCTTGTAGAAAAAGTTTTAAAAAGACGAGGCGGTAAAATTTATGTGAAATGGCTTGGTTTTCCACAAAAGCACAACACATGGATTAATATAAAAGACGTTTTATAAACAGCCTTTATTGCAGTCACAATGCTGATCTTAAAGCGTGAATCTGATCGGTTAAAGACATTTAAGAATTTAACTTTGGATGACAGGAAATCACACAAGCTAGCAAGGAGCGGCTTCTTTTACACCAACCTCAAAGACATAGCAAAATGTTATTTTTGCTGTATGGAAATGAGTGCATTAAATTGTCCTGAAGATGTTGAGGCCGAACATTTTCGACGTTCACCTAATTGTATCTATGCCAACGGTAGGGACGTATGCGGACCGTATAATAGCCCGCAACCACCATCAGAATGCACGAAGTGGGCTTTAAACACTTTAAAAGTTTTAGCTGGAGCGTTAATTTTGTTTGGCTTATGTTGTGAAATTTACTATTTTTACGAACAGTTTGCACGGGAGGTATAAAAAAACATGTGCGTATGCGTTTGTATATGTATGTGTGTGTGAGCATGCTGACGTTATGCACATCAAGTATGAAAAAACAAGTAAGATTCCAAACCCTGCCTGAAGTCAGATATTTACATGTATGGAGTTACGCCTATCAAAATGCACGCAAGGGACCGTGGATCACTTACGGATTGGATCGAAGCAGATTTAAGGTGCGCATTATGCAATGTAATTTAATTTTAAGCTCCATTCTTCATCACTCACACAGATGCAGAATCTTTATCGAGCGATTTAAAACTGTAAAAACAAATAGCAAAAAAATAAAAATATCTTTATCGAATTCGACTTTTTATTTGAATAGCCCCATCCTTTCTCACTGCCGCCTTATCGAAAGGCATATTATCCACCCGCACTATTCATATCCAATATTCCGCAGTCTATCTTTACTGACCTTCAATAAAAGGCATATCAGCCGAATTAGTTTGTTTTTACTCAAGCAACCCGTTTCTTTTAGCTCACCTTCACCCACATTCGTGTCGTTCACAACATCAAGTTCACTGACTGCCGCCGATCTTTTCTTGTTTTGAAGCTCTTTATCATACGCCGCCAGTATTGAACGTCACAAGTATCAAGAACCCTTGCATAAGCAGCATCAGAACTTGCTCTTTGCCATCTTTCCTTAATCTTTTTTCCTTTACATAAAAAATATTCAGAAAATAAAGTCACCCACATGTCTCGCAGTTTCAATTCAGGTAGATTTAAAATTCTATGCAAAAAGAAACAACAACTCGTAACCGCATCGCGGTCAAGTTCAAGTTTTTTAAAACTCGTATGGAAAAATGACGTTGAAGAAGTGTGACTAACTGATCAAAGCTTGTTTGGAGTGGAAGAAAAAATGAACGGAATATAAAAAAAGAGGCGCGATAACCGCTGAAGATGTGACGACAACGATACAGGTTTAAACCATGCATGCTTGCTACATATGATCGCAAGATTTTGTGCTTTAGTTATCTGCTCGCCTGGTAGTGCAATTTTATAAAACTTTACTATGCTTGTACGTAAACCGCCTATAGTACATCTGCTTGCACCCACTAGGCTCAGCCACCCTAGCAACTGGACCTTTCCAAAACAGTACCCATCTCCCGTCCTTGTCATAGACAACACCAGCTCTCTCCTTTCAACTAACAGCCGGCATCAAGATAACTCGGTATCAAGTTAGCTTTTTTTATTTTGCCCCCAATGCTTGCGACAGGGACCCATCTACCGTCCTTACCACAGACAGCACCAGCTCTCTCCTTCCAGCCAACATCCTGCAACAACACAACTCGGTATCAAGTCAGCTTTTTTTATTTTTGCCTCCCAATGCCTACGACAGGGACCCATCTACCGTCTTTACCACAGACAGCACCAGCTCTCTCCTTCCAGCCAACATCCTGCAACAACACAACTCGGTATCAAGTCAGCTTTTTTTATTTTTGCCTCCCAATGCCTACGACAGGGACCCATCTACCGTCTTTACCACAGACAGCACCAGCCTCTCCTTCCAACCAACATCCTGCAACAACACAACTCGGTGGCAACTCAACCTTTTTATTTTTAGCCCCCAATGGTTGCGAGAGGGACGTGTCTATCCTACTCCCTCCTCAACAACTTCTTATCGGCGGTGGGAACCGTATTGCAGAAAACCCGCGAGTGGGATACTCGTCGCAGTTGTCTCTATCGGACGCAATGTAAAAAGTATAGGGAGGTGGTACCCTTACTACTTTCCTCTCTCCTGGAGCCCTCTGACATGAAGGTCGTCTAGGTCCGCTAGTCTCTCTCTTTACAGGCCAACAAGGGACTTTGGACGATTGTGCCACCCAAAGTCAATGGGAGGATGGGGCCTGGCAAAGAAGGCAGACCATCTGCGCCTTCACTGGAATGCAAGTAAGTGACGTAAGGGTCCCTTCAGGACCGAGTGTGTGCTTGTTGGTTGTAGGCACGAAAATCTTTTTTGATTATGGTTGATGACAAGCGGCAGGTTACTTCGGGAACTCCCCTCACACTCTCCGCCACCCTTAGCCGAGGTGCTAGCGTGCCGCCCTGTACGAACGCTGTCATCGAGTGATCTGTCAGCTCATGCTGGCAGTTTGGACTTCACGTACTGACCAATCACTCATCAACATAAATACCATAACAAAATGGCGCCCAACGCGGGGCCACCGCAGTCAACTTCGGTGTCTAAATGTGTTTGACACTGGGGACTGAGACTACTTGAGAGATGGACATTTGGTTTATAGCTAAATCGTCTGACTCAGTGGTCTCATATCTAGTGAAGGATACATGCGGACCTGAGGTTTGACTGATCTTGTTAGTATGAAATTGTTGTAACGTAAAGTTTTTGAAAGTTTTTGAGATTTCGATTTTTTTTTATTTGTATTGGTTAAAGTAACGTAATATTTTGAAAGCTTTTTGAGAATTTTTTTTTTGAATGATCTTTCCCGCTGGCCTTCTGCCATGGAAATGGTAGGTGGCCTCACAAAATTTTTTGTGTGAGCTCTCACGGAGACATGTCTCTGTTGGCCGACTGGCTGGACAGAGTTATGAATCTGTGAGACGACTTTTTGGCTTTCAGACAATTAGTCGACAGATTCATGACTCTGCCCGGTTGGAGGGTTAGCTGGACATAAAGATCAGGTGAGGAGGAAGGAAGGAGTTGCTGGAGGATGTGAGTGATGCTGGAGACCTTCAGCAATCAGGAGTTGGCGTACTGCTAACTGCCTGGCTGAAGAATCTCTAGTATCATTTTCAGTCTCTAGCTTCCCCAACCTGACCCTTCCCCGATTTCTGTGGGAACTCCACATATTTTTCATGCACACACTCACATCACTTGCCTATATCCGGTTTCTGACCTTGGAAGGGAGAGGGCGACCTGACCTCTTATGTGAGAGTTAGCTTCTGGAAGTGAGGGAGGAATTGTATGATTTTTGAAAAAAAAAAATTTTTTTACGCTTGAACTACTTTCGATCTTTTGGATTCTTCGTAATTTTCAGATTTTGTGAAAATTTTTAGTCGACGAAGTTATTAACGCTTCCCCGACATTGGTTTTTCGCTTTGGGATTCATCCTTTATACTATCTCGATTTAAGGAGCCTAAATTTACTCTTCGAATCTTTGTTTTTCTAAATTTTTTTTAATCTCTTCAAATGTTTGGGAAGATATTTCCTGGAATTATAGTATCTTGTCCCAACTTGCAAACTTCTAGTATATAGAAGCTCTCTCTTTTATTCATGGTAATTATTCAGAAGACAAAAACGGTATATTTATGAAAAAATTTTGAATTCTGTAGTTAAGAAAATTTTAATATTAATTATCGGTCCAGTAGTTCGTTTTCGTAGGAATGTACAATATTTTTCCTACATCTGAAGACGCTTCATTGCTTACTGCATATATACACATTATCTACCAACAATGGGTTTTTACATCACGAGTATGTAACGGTTGTAAATAATGTTGTAGTGATAATAATTATCTACTTGAAATTTAGTTAGCCACTTTTGTTTATTTTTATCTACATAACACGCGTTAATAAATTTAGTAGCTCGTTAGCTTCGATCTTGTTTGAGCCTGTTAACTTCGGTTTTTGATTTTTTTTGTTTGCACTTTCTCTGACATTCTTCTTCAAACCTTGTATTTGTAAAACTTTTTCAACTTTGACTTACAATGGCTACACAGAGGTCACCACCTCCTGGCAAGAACGGTGTGACTAGGTTGCGTGAGCCATGCACGATCTGTAGAGACATAAATTGGTCAGCTGAACAGAAACCAGTCATGACCACGTGCGGACATGTTTTTCATGAGGCATGTATCCAGACCTAGATAGGCGAGCATTCCAGTTGTCCTAACTGTAGACGCCGCCTCACGCCACAGGACCTCACTGGTTACACTGGTGCCTTTCTTAAAAGAACGAATAATGTGAAGCCCGCGAAGTCAGCTAGGCGTGATTCATTGCCGACCTTTGACTTGCCTACCTTCGACTTACCACCACCGAATCGACGATCTTTATCACCAGGAATGCCCGATTAGCACTCAAGGACTTTTGTAGACCCGAGTCCACGACAGGATAGTCCAGCGCGTACAGCTCAAGGCCATTCCCCAGCTACGGATGCGTTGATGGCAGGCTTACGCTTACAAATGCAAGACTTGGTACGTGAAGGTCTCGAACAGAGCCTTGTTTTGTTGTGCGGACTGAGTTAGTAAATAGTGTCCGACAGCAAGTAGCAGCTGCAATGGCGCCAATAGATTTTTCACGACCCCCTCCGGCTATGCGAAATCCCAGACCATCTGACGATTTTCCTAATCTGCATAGACAATCCTTTAATCGACCTTCATCAGCTTTTGGTCAGCCTAGAAGTCAGCCTGCACCAAACTTTGTACCACCTCCACCACCGCCACCTATTCGTGTCCCTGCAGGCATAGGACAGCGACGTTCTGGCAGCCCTATCCGCAGGTGGGATATATCCTACAGCGGTGACAGTTCTCGGCTCACAGTCGATGAATTTGTATTTCGGGTAGAAGCTTTGACTTATTCTGCTTTGGAAGGAGACTTCGACCTACTGGTGCGTCACATGACGACTCTGCTTTCTGGACCAGCATTGGACTGGTACTGGTCTCTCCTGAGGCAAAATTCCACGCCGTCATGGGAGTATGTGAAAGCAGCTCTATTAGCTGAATGGGGAGCAGAAAGCATCGGAGTCATTTGCTACGTATTACCAGCACCTGGTACAGCTACGAGAACAACTGCAGAACCCGTTGCCAGACGTTGAATTTTTGGAAATAGTCAAATCAAATTTACTGCCAGATATCCAAAACAAAATTTGTTTGCATCCTATAAACACCATCCACCAGCTCAGAATTCTTGTGAATCAAATTCAAGCGACGCAGCAGCGCATCGCGACAGCAAGTAGTTGGAACGCTTATCGCGGACAAAGAGTCAGTGAGGTGGATGGATACTATTCGACTGAGGCTGAACTGAATACGTCACCTGAACGCAGTGAGGAAGTCTCACTATCTGCTACTTCAACCCATAAAAATGTAACCTGCTGGAATTGTGACCAGCCCGGTCACTTTTACCAAGATTGCTGGCAGGAACGACAAGTGTGTGTTCTGTTACGGATGTGGACGGAAGAACACCTTCAAGCCAGATTGCATTCCATGTCAACAGAAAAACTTCAGACGGGTCGGGAATACCACCACCTCTTTCCGACCAGCGTTGACATCACGAGCAATCAATGCAACGAACACTCCAGTTCAAGCCTTGAACAAGGAGGAAGGTCCGCTCCATTAGCAGACACTAGCGATAACTCCCTCATATGTCCACTGATATCATTCAGTGACTCTGATGATATTAGTAAAATACTTGATTGTACGATTACTTCATTGGCAGAGGCGGAGAACTTAGTAGACTTTTCCGCAGATCTTCAAGCTCCCATCTCCACTTCTGGGGAGCCTATGACATTATTATACACTTCCTTAGAAGAATCTTTAATCTTCGATGTACCGTTGACACCTATAGCACGCATAGCTGACAAAGTTATTGAGCAGGAGATTTGGCCTCCTGTCATTTCTGTGTTGAAACGGCCACCAAGCTCTGTTGTGTGGGCGTGAACCAGTTTTACATCCGCTGACGCCGTATCATACGCGTCTACGGAAATACAGAGCAGCACGAGACCGAATTTTCTCCTCGGTAGCGGAGTTAGCTGACATTATGTTTGCTGACCTGGATATGAGACCGAAAAGGAAACGATCAACTGTTCGTTGGCGGGAATACTGTCGACGAATGAAACTAGAAAGAAAAAAACTGGCACAGATTTCCGTGTCGATGCCAGAAGACATTTGACCGTACGCCGAAGTACAGCTGCTCGGGCGAACTGAGCCTGGATTACTTGATAGTGGTGCCACTGCCAGTATTCTAGGTCAGGGAGCTCTAGAGAAGCTTGCGGAAGCAGATGTCGAATGGAAGAAGTATCAGACACAGGTCCAAGTAGCTAATGGTGCCATGACGACTGTTCATGGCTATGCGAACTTGGACGTCACTTTCCGTGGTAAGACCCAAAACGTGCGTTTTTACGTGGTTCCTGGGCTCACACAGGCACTATATCTGGGAATAGACTTCTGGCGTCCTTAGAAGCCACCAAACAGCTTTTCCCCTCTTTCGCCTCTCTAGGCCTGGGAAAAACATCATTGGTCACTTACAGGATTGAAACGAATGACGCAGCTCCGATAAAACAGAGGTTTTATCCGATTTCACCGGCAGTACAGAGTTTGGTGGATGCCGAATTAGAGCGAATGCTATCGCTGGGTGTGATAGAGGAGAGCCAGAGTCCTTGGAGCTCTCCAGTTGTTCTGGTAAGGAAGCCAGGAAAGATCCGGCTTTGTTTTGACGCCAGGAAGGCCAACTCTGTTACGAAGAAGGATGCCTATCCGCTTCCGCAGATAGACGCACTTCTGAGTCGACTTCCTCCGGCAAACTACATTACGAGCCTGGACCTGAAAGACGCATTCTGGCAGATCCCACTTGACGCTGATTCCAGAGAGAAGACCGCTTTCACAGTACCTGGTCATCCTCTCTATCAGTACACGGTGATGCCATTCGGCCTATGCAATGCTCCAAAAACTATGTGTCACCTCATGGATAAGGTCATTCCTTTCGATCTTCGTGAGAATGCTCTCGTCTATCTAGACGATTTATTAATTCTGTCATCAAACTTTGACTCGCATCTCACGGTATTATCCCGTGTAGCGGATTGTTTGAGGAGAGCTGGCCTCACTATCAACGTCGAGAAGAGCAAGTTTTGCATCAAGGAGACCAAATACTTGGGTTTCATAGTCGGGAAAGGAGGAATTAGGACTGACCCAGACAAGATCTCAGCTATAGTTGACTATCCTGTTCGGCAAGCCCGACGCCTACTAGGTATGGCGGGATGGTATAGACGGTTCATCCCGAACTATGCTGATGTAACTGCCTCCATAACAGACACCTTGAAAAACCCTAGTCAGTTCAAATGGACACCTGAAGCCCAGACGTCTCTTGATCTTCTCAAACAAAAACTTACCTCTGCTCCGTTGTTAGTGAGTCCAGACTTCACCAAGCCATTTGTTATACAGTGCGATGCGAGCCAACAAGGTATTGGTGGGGTGCTGATTCAACTAGATGATGATGGCCACGAGAAGCCAATAGCCTACGTCTCGAAAAAGTTGAATTCAGCACAAAGAAATTATACCGTCACAGAGCAGGAATGCCTAGCTGCAATCTTGAGCGTACAGAAGTTCCGGCCCTTCATTGAACTTATGCCGTTTAAGATAGTGACGGATGATGCGAGCTTGAAATGGCTGATGTCTCAAAAGGACCTCAGTGGTAGACTTGCTCGGTGGAGTTTGAAGCTTCAAGGCTTCGACTTTACTATTGAGCACCGAAAAGGAAGCCTGAACGTCGTCCCTGATGCGCTGTCACGCATTCATTGTGACAGCCTGTCCACAAACGAAGATCCTGGCCCGGAAGTTGACCTTAGTTCGCCATATTTCAATTCGTTGAAATATGAGGAACTGAGGCATAAGGTTAAAACGACTTCTGGTAAACTACCAGATCTTCAGGGATGGCTTCGTTTACATTCGGACTGTTCCGAGAACAGGTGATCCGATTCAGGAAGAAGAAGCTTGGAAGCTTTGGATTCCACGAGGGCTTGTCACCGACGTCATTTCAAGGGCTCATGATCCGCCGCCGGCTTCACACGGAGGTATAGGGAAAACACTGGAACGTCTGCGAAGGCATCTGACTGGCCACAAATGACAGTTGATGTCAGAAACTACGTAGGCGTCTGTGACGTGTGTAAGGAAACGAAAGCTCCCAATACTATTTTACGATCACCTATGAGAGTCCAGTCTTGCACAGAGAGACAATGGCAAAAGCTGTACATTGATTTTCTAGGTCCATATCCTCGGTCAGTAAAAGGAAATGTCTGCATCTTAATAGTTCTTGACCACTTTTCAAAGTTTCCAATTCTCAAACCTATGAGAAAAGCATCTTCACTCAATGTGTGCCAATTCATTGAGACTGAAGTGTTCCACGTGTTCGGTTTCCCGGAAATGATCGTCGCTGACAATGGAGTCCAGTTTTGCTCGACTCAGTTCACCAGATTACTGGAAAAGTATGGGGTGAAGCATATGCGAACGGCAGTTTACTCGCCGGGGATTAGAGCATATATCAAGAAGGAACACACGAGATGGGATGAGAAACTAAGCCAAGTAGCTAGTTCCCTCAGGAGCTCTTTCCATTAAGCTACTGGATTCTCTCCTTATCGAACACTCTTCGGTCAGCAAATGATAGAACACGGCAGCTCCTATTCCATCTTGAGGAGCCTTGGAACTCTTAGTGAGCCATTGAGAGTAGACGCAGAAGATAAAATGAGATTGATCCGTACGAGAGTACAGGAAAACTTACAACACGCATTCGAGCAGGGTTCAAGAGCCTACAATCTCAGGGCGAAACCTGTCAATTTCAAAGTAGGTCAAGAAGTATTTAGGCGGAATTTTGCCCAAAGCAATTTTCAGCAGCAGACCAGTGCATAACTGGGACCGAAATTTGTTAAATGTCGTGTCAGGGCCCAGAAGGGAAACGCTTACTATGAGCTTGAAGATCTGCAGGGGAAACTGTTAGGAGTCTATCACGCCAAAGACATCAGGCAGTGATTATCAATCTGGAAACGTCGTCCATCTATTGTCACGATTATTCCTGGTAGCCCTAAGAAGGCATCCAGCCAGCTTCACTGGTAAACTATAGGATATCGCGAAGCCCTCCTATTGCCACGTCAATGGTGGGTGATATTCCTGTTGGAATTCAACCTTGTCTGCGGTCCCGTTAAATACACGAAAGAAAATCTGCCATTGCACTACCTTGATGACGCCTTGGGGGCACACCCTTGAACACGCGTCGGTCGGGGGTCGGAGTGAGATATTGGGCCGGGAAAGCCTCGTGATCAGTTCTTTAGGTTACTGATCGCCAGGCTTCCCTAGCATCTCGGTGAGGGATGACAAGGAGACATCGACCGGCTGGAGTCTTTAGGTTACCAGCTTGTCGATGTAGCTTTGGCTTCCCACACGGAGAAGGATGCCGAAGTCTAATCAACGACTGGGGGACCTCCGGGATGTGTCTTCGATGCGTCATCGGTCAGGTAGAGTTCGAGTGATGAGGAAATCATTGGGTCGTGGGTCGAGACACACATTGAGCGCCCGCAGTGATGAGGTCTATGTTCAAGACCGGCTAGCTCAATTGACCATTTTTCAGCGTCGTCTGAACCACGGGTGGTGTAGACTACTCTGCCCTGTTATGGTCGTAGCGTATTGCATATAGCAATATGCCACGAGAGATACTGCAGCGTGTATGCCGGCCGGAGAGCAAATCGGCAACTAAACGCACCCCGACCGAGAGTAATGCTTTCTCACGTTCAGGTGCCATGGGGACATGACTGAAAAGTAAGATGAAGACAATCGACTTCTGTCTTCTCAGACGTGACACGAACAAACGTGAAAAGTTAGAGTTCGAAAAAGCAAGGATTTTCCATCGGCATCGGCTATTAATTTAACCCCGCACGTAAGTTTAGAAAATTTTTTAGTCATCCCTAATAATAAAATTTCAATGGGGAAAATATTTTTCTAGCTACATAAGTAATCCGCCATCTCGTCGTCCAGCTAAAAGGTATTCCGACATTTCGGCTTAATTGCGTTGGATATAGATATGCAAAGTAAATTGCAGTAGCATAAGGCTGAAGGACTTATAACGGCAAGGAAATTACTGAGGGACTTAACTGCCGGTTACTTGGCATTAACATTACCCGGATTCTCATGGTATGTGACTAGATTATCATTGTTTTCTTGTCCCCGGATAGAAATTTAGATTAGCAAACTCTGTGCAAAAAGTTACAAGACAGCACAGGGTCTGAAAAGTTACGCATTATAACCCATAATACATCACAAGAAAATCTAAATTTAGCAAGAGTGCCAGTTAAAAGTTCATCGCCGTCACAGTCTGCTGGCTCCTTAAGTCCATCAACACAAATCAAAATCAACAACAACTACGGGCTTCAAATTCTAATTTAACATCATCAACCGTAGCTAGTAGCAACAGCCTTATGCGGGGAAATATTGGTTTATTATCCATTAAAACAACAAAGCCAAATTTAATAGCGAAAAGCGGTACTGCCCACAAAAAAGAAAAAAAAAAAATCTGAAATTAGCATCAGAGGCTGCTGTACAACATGAACCCATGCGTCATGGGGCTCAGTCTGTCACAATTTGAAAGCGGATGTTTCGTGGTTGCATGAGAGTCTGAACTTTTTCGAATCTTCTAGTGTTATTACTTGCGAACTTGAATCGTTCTTGCAGGAACTTGTATACAGGTGAAGTTAATTAGGTAACTAAGAAATATCGGTTCATCAGATTTTGTAAGAAGTACACAAAAGACAAAACGATTTCTTCCATACGAGTTTTTTATATAATTTTCGATCCGCTAGACGTTAGGTTTTGTTTAACTTCCTTAAATGATATGGGATTTAGTAGTACGTTTTCTATTGATATATATAGCTATATACGTATATATATTTTTTTATTAAAGTCATCAGTTGTTTTTGGAACTCCAAAATGAAACGAAATGAATTCACTTAGAAAAATTTACAAAATGAATATATAAATGGTAAGAATAGTGTCGCTAAGTCCGCCACAGTGGTCAGAAAAGAGGTAATTCCTCTGTGTATTATGTAATTGGCAGCTGACTCTGCTTCAGCTTCTGCAGAAATATTCATAGTGTCAGTATGTGCACTCCATATTATGAGATAATATATCTTTACGACATTTTATTGACTCCGGCCTTATGATACGAATTTATTTATCCTAGATCGAATTTGCGTCGAACGAGATTCAGAAAACGTATTTTCAAATTCCATGCAATAAGAAATTTTCACTACATACGTACATACTCACCACCTTGAAAATACTTATATATACGAAACAACAAAAAGGAAAAAAAAGGGGGGAATGCAGTGGAATATAATATAATTTGAGTGTTTTATAAATGATCTTTTTATATATAATATTAATTATAAGAGCATTACAAGCCGAGTAAAATCTATTAAAGGCTATATATTCAATATCTAAATGTACATATTTTATTTTTGGACGAAGAGCAAACAGAATAGGATTCAAATGATATATATTCAATATTTAAAAGTACATATTTTATTTTTGGAAGAAAAGCAAAACAGGATAGGATTCAAATGCTTTAGCATCACTAAGTAGATAAGCTATGCCGGTACCAGTCCACTTTTTTGAGCCTCCAGGATTTCGCCACAAATGGCGCCACCGCCGCTAGGTGGTTTGAGCCCATACTAAGCAGGTTTGTGTCTTGGATGTATTGGTTTGCGCCTTGGATGCACGGTTGTGTCTTGGGTGCACCATTGAGCCTCGACTGCGCCCTAGCGGGATTAACCGGGATGTATCATTTGGTCTTGACTGCGCTCTAGCGGCATTAGCAGGTACTACCAGCATGTTCCGGTTTTCTAGCGAGGATTTGGTCTTGACTGCGCCCTAGCGGCATTAGCCGGTACTACGGTTTTCTTGGATAGATATGTGGTGCGCCTAAATGTAGGCTTTTGGTTTTGAACTAATATTAGTAATAATTAAAGTTAACGCTAGGAAATTTTTGTTCATGCCAATGGATTCTAGATGGTGGGGGTGTGGGTGCTAGGGGGGACGAGATTTCCATCAGAAATCCTCTACGGGCTCTGGTTTTCGAGATATTAGCGATTTTACGTTTTCAGATATAGTTAATATTATTAATAATTCAAGCTACCTAGGATAGTTTTGTTCATGCCAATAGATTCTAGAAGGTGTTATAGGGGCGGGGGGTTAAAGGGGGAACGAAATTTTTATCAGAAATCCTCTACGGGCTATGGTTTTCGAGATATTAGCGTGGGAAGCTTTATTGATGGATTTGGTCTTGACTGCGCCCTAGCGGCATTAGCCGGTACTACGGTTTTCTTGGATAGATATGTGGTGCGCCTAAATGTAGGCTTTTGGTTTTGAACTAATATTAGTAATAATTAAAGTTAACGCTAGGAAATTTTTGTTCATGCCAATGGATTCTAGATGGTGGGGGTGGTGGTACTAGGGGGGACGAAATTTCCATCAGAAATCCTCTACGGGCTCTGGTTTTCGAGATATTAGCGATTTTACGTTTTCAGATATAGTTAATATTATTAATAATTCAAGCTACCTAGGATAGTTTTGTTCATGCCAATAGATTCTAGAAGGTGTTATAGGGGCGGGGGGTTAGAGGGGGAACGAAATTTTTATCAGAAATCCTCTACGGGCTATGGTTTTCGAGATATTAGCGTATTAATAATTCAAGTTATTTTTTGCTCATGGAAATGGATTCTAGGTGGTCTAGGGTGGGAGGGGGGGACGAAATTCTCATCAGAAATCCTCTACGGGCCAGCCATTTCTTGAGTAAGGTTACCTAGCGGCAGTAGCCGGAACTACTAGCATGCCTTGGTTTTGCTGCTGGGAAGTTCTAGAAATCAGCATGACGTCATCTTGGTTTTGTTGTTTACAAGTGCTGTTGTAGATATCAGCATCATTCGAATTTCACAACATGATATCACCTTGGCTTGCACCATTTGTTAGAGTTTAATTTTTAAACCTAATTGTATAATGCTAACGTTACCTTAATAGGGCCTACAGCTTGAATGATTATACTTAATCTTATTTATATATATATATATATGAAACCTTAATAGGGCCTGTAGTTAGCTGCTCCATCTGCACTGGCTGGTGTTCCTCGGCTCCCCATGCCTCTCAGTACCTATACCTGTGGGGTTACTCGAGATCGGTATACCTTGATATCCAACTGAAATTATAAGAAAGCATAAATTTCAACAAAGAATCACGCTCAAATACAAAAGAATACTTATCTAATGGTCATGCGATTCCAGTGTTGTCCAATGTATTTGGCAGTTATATGTGAATTTTCATTGTTATGTAGTCCTGTGCTGTCCACATTATATTTGAGATTTACTCCTGCCAAGCATTTCTTTTACAGGACAGTTGCGCAAGTCCTTGGGGCCCGTGTGGCAATACCTAAAAGATGTGGAAACCAATTAGTGCACTGGAACAATAACAGCCCGTATTGGAGTAGTAATAAGTCAAGCACTGCAATTTCACTAAGGAGATACGGATAGCACTTCCACGCCACAATCAATATAAGTACCAGTTTAGGGCTTAAGTAAGGTAGTCATATAGGAGAACGTAATCAATAAGTAAGGTTAAGTACGTAAGTAGGTACAATTATGTGAAGAACTCCATATTTTGTGGGAGCTCGATGGTCTTGAGCGATTCACTTTACATTACTAAGTGGACTTATAACACTTTTTGGTGGAAATAATCCACGAAAAACGAGATTCCATCACTAATAGCAGACCGCACACGTGACACGAAATCTCGGTAAATATGCATTATTGATATGCGGTTGCCACTTCAAAAACAAACGTTTAATCTCGAAAAGGAGTTTTATTACAATTTTAATGCGCGAAATCGCGAATAATCAGGGAAATAAACAAAAATAGGTGAACTGTCACTCGCGGTTTTCGGCGGCTTTTATCGCGGAAACCAACATTTTCTCGAGTAAATTATATTGCCCGTAGGTTTTCCAATATTGTGTTGCACGGATTCACGATAGTTATAATTGGAAAAATGCCCAGAATACTAATTTCGGAGAATTAAAACTTTTTGACCAATCACTTTTCAAAACACCGGTCACGTGAGCAAATTTACAGGGCCGCTATCTGCCATGAAGATATTAAATTTGTTTTCAGAAATTCTTTTCACTACACTTGTAACATCACTAGCCAACTATATCAAAAGAAAGCACTTTTACCACACTTTCCGCTCGAAAGAATAAATTGAGCCTTCCTTGCTCCTGTCGCCGGGAATTTTTAAAAAAGGGGCCTTTGCCCGCCACATCTTCGCGGACCTAGCGGGACTCGAGGCTATAAATAGAGCGCCGAACTTGAGCTAAGCAGTCAGTTTGTGCCGAAGTTTCAATTGGGGCGAAGCTCCATGTCAATTTTTGTAAAAGTTTAGAGGGAGTTGTCGCTACCGATACTTCACGATTCGCGCACACGGGAGGTAAACACTACGTCACCTACGGGGATCTTGGCTCGGTGTTTTAGGGAAGAAATTCAAGTATAGCTTAGAGCGACGTGAAATCGTTGTACGCTCTCACCTCTAACAAATACTCAAAGAAAAAAAAAATAAATAAATAAATAAAATCAAAGGAGCACTCAGTTAAGAAGAAAACAAAAGGGAAAGCTTACCTTCGGTACAGATTTGGATATTTCCTGGATTTCATATATAGTCCCTGTTAAGGTCCGTGAGATTTAACGGTCTAAGAAGATCTGAACGAAGAAGAAAGTTAAGTAATACTATTTTTTTATACATATACAAAAGGAAAGAAACAGAAATTAATTAGCTTATCCACTACGTGTCGGTGATGTGACAAGTGTAATGAAGAATCGTGTTTGTTTTTGTCTCTATGCAGTGACAGTAGTCGTCCGTCATTGAACAGGCGTTAAGCCCCTCCGAAGTTTTGAAGTTTTGTAGTAATTTCATGGTGGTATGGTTGACGCTTTTGCTAATATCGAATTCGGACGTACGCTTAGTTTCGTACCAAGGAAGCTAGATGGTGTGGATCACGTATGATTTTTTTTTTTGTCATGTTCACGAATTAAATGGAAAACGTTGATTTGCTCGGGATTATCTGAGACGGCTAGGTACATATATACATAGGTTCTAAGATTGTTGGCCGCTCATTTATTAATGTTGACCTTGGCACATCACCTCATTATTAGTTATTCTTATTTATCTTTTTTTCTGCATGGTTAGCAATAAGAGTAATTATATATATATAGTATATTATTGTTGTTAGTACATTTATAATTCGGCTTGTTGTTACATAATTGTATTTATTATTTTGTCTGTTGTTAGTGGTGGTATAAATGTATGTATAGTTTTAGTTTTGCCTGTTGATATATATAAAGATTCTGTACAGTAGCACATAATTGGCCTAGTGATCTAGATAAGTAGTTATTATCTTACTCCTCATATTGTAAGTATTCGCACTGTGGTTACGTTCGGTGCTTGTATAAATACATGATTAAATCATTTAGTAAATCGCTTTGATTTAATACGATTAATTGATGGAGATTCTTCAAAATTAGTTCGCTGTTATAATCTCTTGTAATTTCTAATACTTATCATTACTGTTTATTTATTACATTTCTTTATTAACGTCACTTCGTTCAAGTTTTTCTTTTATATACATACTCCCTATATTTACCCCTTCCTTTCCTTGTTCATTTAGTACTCATGATTAAGTGGTTTCGTGATTTCTTCCCCACTGTCCTAAATCACGTGGCGCCCAAACTTAGAATATTTTCTTCATCAAATAGGATCTTTCTTTTGTTATTAATTCAGAGTTCGTAGAGTTTAGTGATTGAACCCGCCCATCTACCTGAGCCGGCCACCTCTAATATTACGCGAGTAAGGGCGTGTAACATTTTTGGCGCCCAACGTGGGGCATATAAAACTAATCGTTCAGAAACCGGAAAAAGTTTACTAGGTACTGCGACTTGGTGTCACTATGGAATCAATTTAATGAGGAGTCTCGCTCGATGAAGTGAAGTAGGAAAGAGTAACTAACCTACTAACTTGTTCCTTGTTAATTATTGTGTTTGTCGTTGCATGTTTTTACTAATATTGTCGTTTAAAGATTAAATTTATTTATTCATTGCGGATTATTGCGTTTGCTATTGCCTGTAATTTTTTTTTTGTCTAAAGATTAAAAGTATTTATACATTGTCGAGTATTGCATTTTCTGCTGCCTGGTTTTAGAGCGCAATATCGATCTCTTTGCTGACACTCAAGACATTGATTTCTAATCTGGTCGAAATGGCTACCAGAGGTAACGAAGATATAAATCTTCTGAATAAAGAGGAGCTAACCTATGAATTGGCTGTGCGAGGTATGGCGGAGGATACCGTTGACGTTATGAGGAAGTTGTTGAGAGGAGTGCGACGAAGCGAAAAGCAAGGTGAAAGGGCGGACATTAAACCGTACCCTTTCCAATTTTCAGAACATATGGAAGCTCTTACCGGAAAATTGGGAGAAATTAAACAGCTGTTAGTTGGATGTCAAGGTGAGAAGGTTATACCATCGAAGATTGGAGCAAAAATTGAGTGGGCAATAAGAAGAATCCAGAGAGTAGAACCCCTGGACGCAAAAGAATTGGAACAAGCGGCGAAGGTTAAAAGTCAACTTTTTATGTTGCTCGAGGATGTAGCCGAAAGGTCTGAATGTGGCCAGTCTGCTAATACATTTCCAAGAGATCCTGGTACGTCGCAACAAGTCGGTGGAAGTTTAAGAGGAGAAGCAATATCGGGAACCAACCAACAGAATGTAGGTGTTGAAGGAAATCCGGTGAGGCCTAACATCCCTCCGCCAGTTAATCAACCGGAACAGAATCACTTCTCTCTCGATGATAGTTCAGGGTTAGATGCTCTAGATAACGAGTGGAGGAACTAAGAAATGCACGGGGGCTCTCGCAAAATCTTCTTTTTCGCTCAGCCGTTGATTTATTTGCAGGGAATGCACTGATTTGGTTCAGAGCTATTAGGTCCGAAGTTAACAGCTGGGAAGAATTAGTACGCCAGATGAAGTTGCAATTTTTGCCCCTGGATTATGATGACAGATTACTGGAAGAGATCTGGAAGAGGACGCAAGGCAAGAAGGAGTCAATCGGAATGTATGTGGCTATTATGAAAGGTATGTTTGGAAGGCTAGTTGAGCCGATAACTGAAGATCAGATGTTGAAGATGATTACCCGAAATCTGGACCCATTTTACCAAACACAATTGGGTATGTTTGGAGCTAAGTCTTTATCTCAATTGGTCGAAAAAGGGAAACAGCTCGAAACTATTAGAGCCCGCGTCGAAGCATTCGTGCCACCACCACAGAAGAGAGGCAACAACTTACTTGAGCCAGATCTGGCATATGTTGGGTTGAGCTCACCAGAAGTCTCAGTGGTCTCAACCGACAGTAAGGAACGCGTCTGCTTTAACTGCAAAAGACCAGGCCATTTTGCTAATAAATGTAGAGCTTCAAAGAGGTGTTATGGATGTGGAGAGCGGGGTGTGATCAAAAGTCGATGTCCTAATTGCAATCCGGGAAACCAGGTAGGGACTCGCGAAATGGCAGCCTAACGAGTCCTATACGAAATACAAGCGCTGTCAATATTGGTTCCACCAATAACAGGATTGACGCTTCAACTCAAACAGATCTACCAAAAGAAGCAAAACAGGTTAGTACTATTTCCATTCATCCGGCTGAAAAGGTTTCTGATATTGACCTGAGACTTGAACAAAACTCCTTAGAAGAACGGCCAATATTTACTGATTACGTGATGGAACAGAAAGATGGGGACCCGAGACCATATTTATCAGTTAAGATTTATGGAGTTAAAATGTTGGGATTGCTTGACTCAGGAGCGACAAGGACCATCCTCGGTAAGAAAGGGTGGAATTTGGTGGAGACCTTGGGAGTTCAATTGCATTCCGAGATTAAAGAAACAATATTTGTAGCCAATGGTCAAGAATGTGACGTCTTGGGTACTGTGATCCTCCCAGTAGATCTAAAAGGGAGGATTAAAATCTTAACATTTTTGGTTGTACCTACGTTACCTCATTACGTGATACTAGGGTCGGACTTCTGGTCAACGATGGGAATAATTGCTAATCTTAAGGATGGGGAATGGCAGTTTTCAGAGGACATAGCAATGAGTATATCGTCGGAACTAGAGATCGCACCTGTTACGGAAGGCCTTAGACCGCACTGTAAACTGACAGCGTCGGAGGTAGCGAGACTCAATGAATTGTTGGAAGAGGCTTTTCAGGGTAGTGACGAGGGAATAGGATGTACAAACAAAGGAGAACATGTGATCAAAACGGCGTCGGCACCAATAAAACAACGTTATTATCCTGTGTCGCCTACTGTACAGAAATACATTGATAAGGAGCTTGATCAAATGCTTACTGACGGAATAATAGAACCATCAAACAGCCCGTGGGCATCTCCAATTATTCTCGTTAAGAAGAAAGACGGATCGTACAGGTTTTGCGTGGACTATCGCAAATTGAACAAGGTCACTGAGAAGGATGCTTATCCCCTTCCATATGTTTCGGCGACCCTAGATCGACTTAGAGACGCCAAATATATGTCGTCGTTGGATATCAAGTCGGCCTTTTGGCAGGTACCAATGGAGGAGGGGTCGAAAAGATATACGGCATTCACAGTCCCCAATCGTGGCCTGTTTCAGTTTAGGCGAATGCCTTTTGGACTAAGCAACTCCCCGGCCACCTGGCAAAGGTTAATAGACAACATACTGGGATCTGATTTGGAGCCTTGTGTGTTCGTCTACCTCGACGATATCATTATTATCACCCAGGACTTCAACAAGCATTTGGAGGTATTAAGAGAAGTATTGTGCAGGACACGGGAAGCAGGACTTAAACTAGGAAAAGACAAGTGTCAATTTTGCCGTCCAGAACTGCGATATTTAGGATATCTCGTCAACCAGAATGGACTCAGTGTGGATCCGGATTAAGTGGAGGGCATTTTAAACCTCCCAAAGCCCATAAATGTATCCGGGGTCAGGAGAATAATTGGGATGATATCGTGGTATCGACGTTTCGTTCCTCAGTTTTCAACTCTGATCGCTCCTCTGACCAATCTTTTGAAAAAGGGAAGAAGGTATGTGTGGGACAGTCAGTGCGAAGAATCTTTCATAGAAGTTAAAGAGTGCTTGGTGAGTGCCCCAATTTTGAGTTGTCCTAACTTTGAACTACCTTTCTTGATTCAGACGGATGCTTCAGACTGCGGGTTGGGAGCAGTTTTGTCACAAGAGAGTTCAGACGGGGAGAAGGTTATTTGTTATTTAAGCAGATCTCTATCAGCAGCCGAAAGGAAGTACTCGACTACTGAAAAGGAATGTTTGGCTGTAATATGGGCCATAGAAAAACTCAGACCTTATGTAGAGGGTGCTAAATTTACAGTCATCACTGATCACTATTCCCTTATTTGGTTGAATCGCTTAAAGGACCCTCGAGGTAGATTGGCCAGATGGGCAGTCCGCCTTCAACAGTTTGACTATGAGATTATTCATAGGAAAGGGAAAGATCACGCCGTCCCAGATGCACTTTCGAGAGCTAATCAAGATCTGGTGGAAGAGATTTCATCGGAAAAGCCTGTTGACCAGTGGCATGAAAAGATGAAGAAGCTAATTCCTATGAACCCGAACAGTTATAGCTCCTGGATGATACGGAATGGAAAGATATATAAGAAGGTCAAGTTAAAATACCCACAGTTGGCTTCGGATTAAGACTTTTGGAGAGAGGTGGTTCCGAAAGGTGATCGCTTGGCAGTGATTAAGGAAGCTCATGACGAAAGCGGTCATGGTGGTGTAAAAAGGACCCTAGATCATGCATCGCGGCGGTATTATTGGCCAAAGATAAAGTCGGATGTTGCGAAACACGTGCGATCGTGCCCTGTCTGCCAGGCAGTTAAACCGGATCTAGGAGGCCCTAAGGGGCTTCTACAATCACGCATATATGTTTCAAAGCCATGGGAGATGATATGTACTGACCTAATCGGTCCTCTACCCAGATCCACGAGCGGTCACACGTTCATATTGACGGTGGTGGACTATTTTAGCAAGTTCACATTATTGTTCCCGTTGCGATCCGCAACAGGTAAAGCTGTTACTACATTATGGAGGAATCAATATTTTTAGTCTATGGAGTGCCGAGATGGCTGGTTAGTGACAATGGAGGGCAGTTCCGAAGCCGGGAGTTTATGTCAATGGCTAAATCTTATGGTACAACCTTAAGCTTCACAGCATACTATCATCCTCAAGCAAATCCTTCCGAAAGGGTAAACCAAGTGGTTAAGACTATGTTGAGGGTATATGTCCAAGATAATCACAGGACTTGGTCAACTCATCTAGCAAGAATTGCATGCGCAATAAGGAGCTCGGTACATGAAGCCACCAACCTTACTCCATACTTTGTCCTCTTTGGACGAGAAATGCGCCTTAAAGGAGACTCTTCAGTTGTCCCAGAAGAGGGATTCCTAGCGGATAGATCCGAGGACTTAGTTAAAAGATCAAAGCAAATGGAGACCATAGAAGATGATGTCAGGAAAAGGCTCAGGAAGGCCGCACAAGTTGGAGCAAATAGGTATAATCTGCGTCGAAGAAACGTTAGTTTCGAGGTTGGCGACCTAGTAATGAGGAAAAACTATACAATATCAGATGCAACGGAGTTTTTCACAGCTAAGCTCGCGCCGAAGTTTTTGGGTCCGTTTAAAGTAGCTAAGAAGAAGTCGGCCGTAACATTCGATCTATCTGACGAAGCTGGAAAACATAGAGGGACATGGCACATAAAGGATCTCAAAAAGTTTTACACTAGCGAACAGGAAGATATAAGCAAGGCTTAACGAGGAAAATTTGGGAAATTTTCCTGGAAGGAAGGGTGGGATGTTAGGGTTTAATTTTTAAACCTAATTGCATAATGCTAACGTTACCTTAATAGGGCCTACAGCTTGAATGATTATACTTAATCGTATTTATATATATATCTATATATATGAAACCTTAATAGGGCCTGTAGTTAGCTGCTCCATCTGCACTGGCTGGTGTTCCTCGGCTCCCCATGCCTCTCAGTACCTATACCTGTGGGGTTACTCGAGATCGGTATACCTTGATATCCAACTGAAATTATAAGAAAGCATAAATTTGTCAACAAAGAATCACGCTCAAATACAAAAGAATACTTATCTAATGGTCATGCGATTCCAGTGTTGTCCAATGTATTTGGCGTTTATATGTGAATTTTCATTGTTATGTAGTCCTGTGCTGTCCACATTATATTTGAGATTTACTCCTGCCAAGCATTTCTTTTACAGGACAGATGCGCAAGTCCTTGGGGCCCGTGTGGCAATACCTAAAAGATGTGGAAACCAATTAGTGCACTGGAACAATAACAGCCCGTATTGGAGTAGTAGGAAGTCAAGCACTGCAATTTCACTAAGGAGATACGGATAGCACTTCCACGCCACAATCAATATAAGTACCAGTTTAGGGCTTAAGTAAGGTAGTCATATAGGAGAACGTAATCAATAAGTAAGGTTAAGTACGTAAGTAGGTACAATTATGTGAAGAACTCCATATTTTGTGGGAGCTCGATGGTCTTGAGCGATTCACTTTACATTACTAAGTGGACTTATAACACTTTTTGGTGGAAATAATCCACGAAAAACGAGATTCCATCACTAATAGCAGACCGCACACGTGACACGAAATCTCGGTAAATATGCATTATTGATATGCGGTTGCCACTTCAAAAACAAACGTTTAATCTCGAAAAGGAGTTTTATTACAATTTTAATGCGCGAAATCGCGAATAATCAGGGAAATAAACAAAAAGAGGTGAACTGTCACTCGCGGTTTTCGGCGGCTTTTATCGCGGAAACCAACATTTTCTCGAGTAAATTATATTGCCCGTAGGTTTTCCAATATTGTGTTGCACGGATTCACGATAGTTATAATTGGAAAAATGCCCAGAATACTAATTTCGGAGAATTAAAACTTTTTGACCAATCACTTTTCAAAACACCGGTCACGTGAGCAAATTTACAGGGCCGCTATCTGCCATGAAGATATTAAATTTGTTTTCAGAAATTCTTTTCACTACACTTGTAACATCACTAGCCAACTATATCAAAAGAAAGCACTTTTACCACACTTTCCGCTCGAAAGAATAAATTGAGCCTTCCTTGCTCCTGTCGCCGGGAATTTTTAAAAAAGGGGCCTTTGCCCGCCACATCTTCGCGGACCTAGCGGGACTCGAGGCTATAAATAGAGCGCCGAACTTGAGCTAAGCAGTCAGTTTGTGCCGAAGTTTCAATTGGGGCGAAGCTCCATGTCAATTTTTGTAAAAGTTTAGAGGGAGTTGTCGCTACCGATACTTCACGATTCGCGCACACGGGAGGTAAACACTACGTCACCTACGGGGATCTTTGCTCGGTGTTTTAGGGAAGAAATTCAAGTATAGCTTAGAGCGACGTGAAATCGTTGTACGCTCTCACCTCTAACAAATACTCAAAGAAAAAAAAATAAATAAATAAATAAAATCAAAGGAGCACTCAGTTAAAAAGAAAACAAAAGGGAAAGCTTACCTTCGGTACAGATTTGGATATTTCCTGGATTTTATATATAGTCCCTGTTAAGGTCCGTGGGATTTAACGGTCTAAGAAGATATGAACGAGGAAGAAAGTTAAGTAATACTATTTTTTTATACATATACCAAACGAAAGAAACAGAAATTAATTAGCTTATCCACTACGTGTCGGTGATGTGACAAGTGTAATGAAGAATCGTGTTTGTTTTTGTCTCTATGCAGTGACAGTAGTCGTCCGTCATTGAACAGGCGTTAAGCCCCTCCGAAGTTTTGAAGTTTTGTAGTAATTTCATGGTGGTATGGTTGACGCTTTTGCTAATATCGAATTCGGACATACGCTTAGTTTCGTACCAAGGAAGCTAGATGGTGTGGATCACGTATGATTTTTTTTTTGTCATGTTCACGAATTAAATGGAAAACGTTGATTTGCTCGGGATTATCTGAGACGGCTAGGTACATATATACATAGGTTCTAAGATTGTTGGCCGCTCATTTATTAATGTTGACCTTGGCACATCACCTCATTATTAGTTATTCTTATTTATCTTTTTTTCTGCATGGTTATTGTTGTTAGTACATTTATAATTCGGCTTGTTGTTACATAATTGTATTTATTATTTTGTCTGTTGTTAGTGGTGGTATAAATGTATGTATAGTTTTAGTTTTGCCTGTTGATATATATAAAGATTCTGTACAGTAGCACATAATTGGCCTAGTGATCTAGATAAGTAGTTATTATCTTACTCCTCATATTGTAAGTATTCGCACTGTGGTTACGTTCGGTGCTTGTATAAATACATGATTAAATCATTTAGTAAATCGCTTTGATTTAATACGATTAATTGATGGAGATTCTTCAAAATTAGTTCGCTGTTATAATCTCTTGTAATTTCTAATACTTATCATTACTGTTTATTTATTACATTTCTTTATTAACGTCACTTCGTTCAAGTTTTTCTTTTATATACATACTCCCTATATTTACCCCTTCCTTTCCTTGTTCATTTAGTACTCATGATTAAGTGGTTTCGTGATTTCTTCCCCACTGTCCTAAATCACGTGGCGCCCAAACTTAGAATATTTTCTTCATCAAATAGGATCTTTCTTTTGTTATTAATTCAGAGTTCGTAGAGTTTACTGATTGAACCCGCCCATCTACCTGAGCCGGCCACCTCTAATATTACGCGAGTAAGGGCGTGTAACACATTGAGCCTCGACTGCGCCCTAGCGGGATTAACCGGTACTACCGGGATGTATCATTTGGTTTTGACTGCGCCCTAGCGGCATTAGCAGGTACTACCAGCAGGTTCCGGTTTTCTAGCGACATCTGTTCGGGCGCAAACGCCATTTCTTGAGTAAGGTTCCCTAGCGGCCTTAGCCAGAACTACCTGGATTTGCTGTTTTCTTTTATTGGCGGGAGAGTTCAGCATCATTCGAATTTCACAACATGACATCACCATGAACAGATTCTAGAAGTGAGACATTAGCCGATACGCAGCGACATCTGTTTGGGTGCAAACGCCATTTCTTGAGTAAGGTACCCTAGCGGCCTTAGCCGGAACTACCAGCATGCCTTGGTTTTCCTAGCGGGAGAGTTCTAGATATCGGCATGACGTCATCATGGTTTTGCTGCACCTAAACAAGTTTTCTTAGCAGGGAAGTTGTAGATATAGGATTGTATGGGTGTGTTGGATTGGGCTACGTTACCTGTTCCAAGGCTTGGGTATCATTCGAATTTCACAACATGACATCACCATGAACAGATTCTAGAAGATGTCAGTGAGGGTTCTGGGGTATGTGTGTTTGAAAAGTCTTATCTTTTATAAACATTTGTTTTTATTTCCAATAAAATTTCTTATTATAAAAGTATTTCTTATAGCACATTGTCCAATATGAACTTGACAAGATGGCGCATTTGTGTTAATCTCTATTAGTTTTCCACAGTTGTATTCATCTTCGACATTGATAATGATTTCACTCTCTCCAACTATCTTCTGCATCCATTGAACTTTTTCAGCCCCCCTTTACATATATGATTTTATTTCGAAGCAGTGGTTCAACTATAGTGTACAGCTTGTGATACGGTATGTAGCCATCATCCCAGCGGAATCCATGAAAATTGTGTTGAAGCCATTTTACTTGCCTCTTTTTTGCTGAAGTCAAATCTTTGTATCTGAACGGTGGTTGAAATATAAAGTGCTGTATCTGGTTTTCATTGTTTAAAATTGCCAGTTCTTTAGTGATAAATTCATTGAGACTAGTTTTGAATCCTTGAACGTCTACGATGACAGCCATCTTCTTAATTTAACTTTCTAACTTCACTTGTCAGCGGACTGTATTCCACTATTCGATCGTGTAGAAGCAGATAATATGCTGTTGTATTAGCCGGTATATTTTCAGATGTCTTGAATTCTAGCCTTATGTCAACAAGTCCAGTTTTTATTGTTTCATTTTGATGTGAGCAATCAATGACAGCGATCGGAGCATCGGTTTTGAACTTCTCCCATGTGAGGAACGGCTGATACTGATGACCATAGTTTGATTGTGTAAACTTTATATACATCTCATACAGCAATGCGTATCTATTCAAATCAAATTTCAAATTCAAATCATCATAGGGATATGATTCTGAGTTCAAATGAACTGTCACATCGGTAAGTTGGCAGTGATCAAACTTGCTTGCATCTTTGGTTTTATCGTTCCTTCGATCCGTTTGTAATGCTAAGATGATAAATCGAGGTTTCTCCAGTTGAGTGGAAGTCTTAACTGACCAGGTTTGATGCGTGGATTCTGGCAGTACTGGATACTCATATATATTCCAGCTACGGAATGGTATTTGTATTGGGCGACCTCTCCCGATAATTTTAAGTAGTTGCAGCTTTTCATCATCGGATACTGTAACATGTGGAATGCTCCATTGAAGTTTGGTAATTTCAATTTTCACCTCATCTGTGGCTGATATAATGGCATTATCGTCTGTCCTGCTCCGGATCAATATGAGTTCATGTTTGGAATTTATCAGAATTTTCTTGTAATCTTCAGCGAATCCCAATAAATATTTTAGAGGTACACAATAGTTAAACAGTCCATTGGCTGGTATAACGGATGAATCTGGTGACCAACTGCCGTTGAGTAGTATCCTGCTTACATTTGCATTTAGCGATACGTAGTTTTTTAATGTTGTCGCAATCCCAAGATTTCTTGTACGATCGATTTCCACTGCATTCAATTCATAGCGTATTTCCTCAAAAAGAAATGGTAGAGCATTGTTAACTAATTTTGCAGTTGCTGAAACGGTTCCATCCAGCTTTGTTAGAGATCCCTCAATGTAAAGAAAACTCCTGCTGGGTAGAAGATTCAAGTCCTGATGTTGTACAGAGATACGGATTTCATCGCTGTTTTTAAATGATGTTAGAAATGGTGAATAGGAGTGATGTTTAAATTTAGTAACACTGTTATCAAAGCGAGCGTCTGGTGCAATATCTAGTATTCCTTTATTCATTGTTTCAGCGTTAAGCCTATCGATTGTAAATATGCTGTATTTGCAGGTGTTAATGTAGGTCTTGACCGCTTCAAGGTTGTCCGCTGACTAATGATCTTGTCTGCTCCGAACTCGTATTTATCATTATTGTATATCAACATGCTGTGGCTTCAAATGTAACCTGATGGTTATAGTCTCTCCTCTGAAGTTGATTAAGTCACCGTCTTGGTCAAGGAGCTTCAATGTTAGAGAACTTATACGTTTGGTGTTCACAGGCAAATAGATTACATTTTTGGGTACCTCCACTATTTTATACCCAGGCCCAACGTTCGGGGAAAACTCGTGAAGAGTGTGTACTTGAGTGTTGTTGAAGAATGATCCTGATATAATATTACATTCGATGCGTATAGTATTTACTTTAATGACGTTGACTGGCAACTCTGATGTATGCACTATATTAGCAGGCAAGTTTCTTTTACTGAATCCTAGCAGAGGAGCTATGGATCTCTGTTTTTCAAAATGTATTTCTTCAGTTGCCTTAACTTCACTCTTCAGTGTATTATTGTTAGCCTTTATCGCAACCTTTATCCTTCTCCCTTCGTTATCCAAGTATCCTTGTACATATTTTGCTATATCATCAATCTCATAGGATCCAACAGGTATCTCAACAACCTCATTCCCTACATGAATCAGATTATTGCTCACATCAATATTTGGTATAGAGTTGTATGTTTGAAAATCAATTAATCCACAAACATAATCCGTTGCTAGCTCCAGCGGGGGAAAGTACTCAGCAGTGAGTAGAGATGAATTTCCCGTGAGAGTAAGTGTTAATGACATGGTGGTTGATAATGAACTGTTAAAATTTCAATATAGATACATTTATTTATAGATAATAAATAACGGTTATAACAATTATATAAAAACTCTAAACATAAATGACCGCAAATTACTGCATCATAGTTCTGATAAGAGCTGTAGTTGTACGTAATATTACTACCCAAGTAGTTTAAGAGCTCCCTTGGTGGTTGGAGATTACCAAAGCTATCAAAGTATTCGATGTTATCACCTTTCTTGTAGTACGCTACCCAGTGTGTGCCTGCTCTAGTTGAGATGTCCAAGTTAACAATTCCGCTTTCTCGCTTCCATGGCTTTTTAGGAAGATTATCACGCATAAATACTCCTCTGAAGTGTGGCAAGTGTGTGGTATACTTGTGAAGATCCAACTCGTTTAGCGGTCTTTTGGGTAGCGTCTTTAATAGTTTTTTGGTTGAGGTTGTAGATAGAGTCCAAGTCCTTTTCTGTACGGCTTCAAGAACAGTCCGTTTCCATCTTTACCAACCGCTATAGTTTCCATTGCTTGGTTATGATGTTTGCTTTCTTCCAATTTTGCCTTTGCCGCACTGGTATCATTTACTGCTTTAGCTATGCCTGCTACACCTCCCGATAGTGCTCCCAATGCTGAAAGCCCAGCAAACAACGGGATGAGGAACGGAAGTGCTCCACCAACCTTTGGTACAGGTATCACTGGTGGAGTTTTAATTGATTTTTTCTTTCTTTTCACAATATTTTTAGCTGCACTAAGAGCTATTTTTGTAGCTTCCATCAAGTCTTTTGGTTTTTTTACTTTTAAAATCTTACGTGCATTTCGTACTGCTTCTCGGAACGTGGGTTGGCGTTAATTTTTAGCCTTAAGACCCATACCTAGCTTAATTTTAGCCTTCATTGCATTTGTTATAAGCCAGGCGTTGGCACGTTCACTCAAATTTGCATCCGTAGATTTTGCACGCTGCCAGGCTTTTTCAGCTATATGTCGATCACTTGTATCTTTATGTCGCGAGTATGCTATATCATGTTCCTTGCAGGCTGCGTCCAGTGGATTAATGCCTGGATCTCCTCTCGCCAATCTTTTTTGTAACTTTGTTCCTGGTCCACAGTACTGATATCCCGGTAGATGTAATTCTACAGGTAATTTGTTGATGACTGAATTTAATAGTCCTCTGCCCCCTTTCAAAGATTTTCTGGAGCGTTTCGATTTGTGATCCGACATCTTATAAGGTTCCGATGATACTGTTGAAATGTAATATAAACAGGTGTATTTATAGGAATCCCGTTAGTCTTCAATATGCGGTTCATTAAACAACAACAAGCTTTTCCTGTTCGAAATGCTGGTGTAGCTGTTATGAAGGTGAAAGAGAAGCATGGTCCCCTATTGCCTAATAGTATAAGGAGCATCATTGTTGGACCATCGAATTGTGGAAAAACTAATGTTATGATAAGTTTGCTGGAACATCCCAATGGTCTGAGATATGAAAATATTTACATATATTCAAAATCTTTACATCAACCAAAGTATGATTACTTGAAGCGAGTGATGACTCCCATATCAGGATTGGGGTATTATACATTCTCAAACAACTGCGACGTTCTACCTCCAGAGGAAGCCAAATCACATTCAGTGTTTATTTTCGATGATGTAGCATGTGAAAAGCAAGATAATGTGCGATCCTATTTTTGCATGGGTCGCCACGAAGATATAGATAGCTTCTATCTCTGTCAAACATATACGCATATACCAAAGCACTTAATACGTGACAATGCTAATTTAATCATCTTATTCAAGCAAGATGACTTGAATTTGAAACATATCTATAATGATCATGTGAACACAGACATGAAGTTTGATAAATTTCGAAGAGCCTGTGCTGAGTGTTGGAAGGATGAATATGGTTTCTTGATGATTGATAAGGATAGCTCAATAAACAAGGGGCGCTACCGTAAAGGATTTGATACCTTCATTGTACTATAAAAGGATGAAACATGCGAAATATTCATAAGTCGAAGCTGTAACTCAGACGAAAGCACACCGAATCCTGTGGACCTGCTGAATACATTAAAGCTGTTCACCTATTATCAGACCTGTTTGAAAAGCTGTTAAGCTGTTATCAGAGCTGTTTTAAAAGCTGTTAAGCTGTTATCAGAGCTGTTTGAAAAGCTGTTAAGCTGTTATCAGAGCTGTTTAAAAGCTGTTAAGCTGTTATCAGAGCTGTTTGGAAAGCTGTTAAGCTGTTATCAGAGCTGTTTAAAAGCTGTTAAGCTGTTATCAAAGCTGTTTGGAAAGCTGTTAAGCTGTTATCAGAGCTGTTTGGAAAGCTGTTAAGCTGTTATCTGAGCTGTTTGGAGCTGTTATCAGAGCTGTTTGGAAAGCTGTTAAGCTGTTATCAGAGCTGTTTGGAAAGCTGTTAAGCAGTTATCAGAGCTGTTATCAGAGCTGTTTGGAAAGCTGTTAAGCTGTTATCAGAGCTGTTTGGAGCTGTTATCAGAGCTTTTTGGAAAGCTGTTATCAGAGCTGTTTGGAAAGCTGTTATTGAGTTAATAACTAAGATGAATGAAAATCTATTAAAAGAAATTATCAAGACTAGGAATGCAGTGCGAAGGAAATTAAAAGCCCTAAGGATGGGAAAAATTGAAGCAGAAGCTCGACTTTAAGAAACCTTTAAGCCAATCACTAAACCCTTAAAAGAGTTTGTTAGAACAGTTAAATACGAGCCGCCGGATATAGTAAAATTTGAGACAAAAGATGTAAAAGAAGAAGAAGAAGAAGAAGCAGAAGAAGAAGAAGCAGAAGAAGAAGAAGAATCCAATGAGGTTGTGGAACCTTTTACCCCTCCAAAACGAAAATATGCACACCTATAAATTATGGAGATTATTCCTTAACATCTGAAGAAGAATTCGCAACACCTAAACATTCAAGAACATTAACAGGAAGGTCTCCTGTCACCTCCCCCGATACGTCTGGATACATAGTTTCAAACTATTTAAAGCTATTCACTGATAATAGCCCTAAAATTGATCCAACCTATGGAGTTTACTATGATAACAACGCATGGAGAATCGGTAATTCAACGTTTGATGTTGATGATGTAGGAAATATTGTTATTAAGGGGAAGAGCTATAAAACAACTTTGGGGTTATGTGAGCTGCTATTTATGAAAGATCCTGTAAAAAGTCTCTATACTAAAGAGGATTTAACTAATTATGGATCTATTTTGAGAGATACCAATGCATATAAACGTGACTATGCTGAAGATGGACAAATAAAAGGTACTAGAGCGGCTAAGTATAAAGCTATAATCAGTAAACTTATACAGCATAAAGGCATGGGTCTAATGCGTCTGCCAAAAGAAAACATTGATCACATTTACTGGGATGATCCAAATGAATTAGTGGATAGACCCCGCCTTCTAATGGCATCAAAGCAGGCTGGAAACACCAGTCACAACAATGAAATTGTATCTATCCTGGAGGAGTTGCGAGAAGCAGATATTATAGATTAAATACTACCTCATTACCATACTTCTTCACAATCTACAGATGAGCGTTGATAAGTTTGGACGTTTCTCTAAGCGAGGGTCCAGCTGGTGAACAAGGAGAGCGGGGTATTGGATTTAATTTAACGATAAACGGAGACTACGATCTGAACTCAAAGTGTATAAAACGACTTGGTGAGCCCCTTGAAAATGATGATGCTACTACCATAGACTATGTTGACAAGAAAATTAAAATAAGTGTGGAAGAAATAAGAAAAACTATTAATATAGAGGTGGCAAATTTAACGCTATATATCAATGGCGAAATCGCAAAGATTGAAAACTATCTGTTTACTTCAGTAATAAATAAGAAAGACTTGACAGCAAAAGATGGTGTATATGAGTAAAAACTCTTGAGAAATCTGTTTCATTTATAATTACGATGAGTAAGAGACAAGTGGTAAATGAGCTGCATAAACCAGCGAGAAAAAATTTTAAACGACGTCGTGTGATTATCAAAGGGCTAGATGACTTGTGGCAGGCAGACTTGGTTGAAATGGATCCCTAACAATGAAAACCAGATACAGCACTTTATATTTCAACCACCGTTCAGATACAAAGATTTGACTTCAGCAAAAAAAGAGGCAAGTAAAATGGCTTCAACACAATTTTCATGTATTCCACTTGGATGATGGCTACATACCGTATCACAAGCTGTACACTATAGTTGAACCACCGCTTCGAAATAAAATCATATATGTAAAGGGGGCTGAAAAAGTTCAATGGATGCAGAAGGTAGTTGGAGAGAGTGAAATCATTATCAATGTCGAAGATGAATACAACTATGGAAAACTAATAGAGATTAACACAAATGCGCCATCTTGTCAAGTTCATATTGGACAATGTGCTATAAGAAATACTTTTATAATAAGAAATTTTATTGGAAATAAAAACAAATGTTTATAAAAGATAAGACTTTTCAAACACACATACCCCAGAACCCTCACTGACATCTTCTAGAATCTGTTCATGGTGATGTCATGTTGTGAAATTCGAATGATACCCAAGCCTTGGAACAGGTAACGTAGCCCAATCCAACACACCCATACAATCCTATATCCCTACAACCCCCCGCCCCTATAACACCTTCTAGAATCTATTGGCATGAACAAAACTATCCTAGGTAGCTTGAATTATTAATAATATTAACTATATCTGAAAACGTAAAATCGCTAATATCTCGAAAACCAGAGCCCGTAGAGGATTTCTGATGGAAATTTCGTCCCCCCTAGCACACCCACCCCCCCATCTAGAATCCATTGGCACGAACAAAAATTTCCTAGCGTTAACTTTAATTATTACTAATATTAGTTCAAAACCAAAAGCCTACATTTAGGCGCACCACATATCTATCCAAGAAAACCGTAGTACCGGCTAATGCCGCTAGGGCGCAGTCAAGATCAAATCCATCAATAAAGCTTCCCACGCTAATATCTCGAAAACCATAGCCCGTAGAGGATTTCTGATAAAAATTTCGTTCCCCCTCTAACCCCCCGCCCCTATAACACCTTCTAGAATCTATTGGCATGAACAAAACTATCCTAGGTAGCTTGAATTATTAATAATATTAACTATATCTGAAAACGTAAAATCGCTAATATCTCGAAAACCAGAGCCCGTAGAGGATTTCTGATGGAAATTTCGTCCCCCCTAGTATCCCCACCCCCACCATCTAGAATCCATTGGCATGAACAAAAATTTCCTAGCGTTAACTTTAATTATTACTAATATTAGTTCAAAACCAAAAGCCTACATTTAGGCGCACCACATATCTATCCAAGAAAACCGTAGTACCGGCTAATGCCGCTAGGGTGCAGTCAAGAGCAAATCCTCGCTAGAAAACCGGAACATGCTGGTAGTACCTGCTAATGCCCTAGGGCGCAGTCAAGACCAAATGACACATCCCGGTAGTACCGATTAATCCCGCTAGGGCGCAGTCGAGATTCAATGGTGCACCCAAGACACAATCGTACATCCAAAACGCAAACCAATACAGCCAAGACACAAACCTACTTAGTATGGCTCAAACCACCTAGCGACGGTGGCGCCATCTGTGGCGAAATCCTGGAAGCTCAAAAAAGTGGTCTGGTACCGGCACAGCTTATCTACTTCACTATTAATGTTATTTATCATAGTTTGGGAAGATTTCCTCTTCACCTAGACACTGTTGTGGTTAAGAATATAAGGAAAGATGAAATGGTATTGTTCTGCATAATGTTTTATAAAAAAAAATTTATTATAACGATTGTAACGTAATTATGCTCTAAATACTTTTTATTTTCTCCTTCCTCTCTCCTGGAGCCCTCTGACATGAAGGTCGTCTAGGTCCGCTAGTCTCTCTCTTTACAGGCCAACAAGGGACTTTGGACGATTGTGCCACCCAAAGTCAATGGGAGGATGGGGCCTGGCAAAGAAGGCAGACCATCTGCGCCTTCACTGGTATGCAGGTAAGTGACGTAAGGGTCCCTTCAGGACCGAGTGTGTGCTTGTTGGTTGTAGACACGAAAATCTTTTTTGATTATGGTTGATGACAAGCGGCAGGTTACTTCGGGAACTCCCCTCACACTCTCCGCCACCCTTAGCCGAGGTGCTAGCGTGCCGCCCTGTACGAACGCTGTCATCGAGTGATCTGTCAGCTCATGCTGGCAGTTTGGACTTCACGTCCTGACCAATCACTCATCAACATAAATACCATAACATATAATCTCTGCTTTTCATGTCCCATAAGCATGGTAGGCTTTGATATATATCAATAATAAATAAACAATAAACCAACAAGCGCACACACTATACAACGGTCGCATATACAACAGCGGTTTACCTGCATGCACATCCAACCATCCAATCGAGCTTGCGATCGTTGGATGCTTCGTACAATTGGCCCACACACCATACAACGGTTGTATGCCAACACAGATTGGTACAACAGTTGGACCAACAGTTGTATTGTCTGTGGCCCGCTTTAAGGCCGGAACACAATGTTGCGCGGTAGCTCGTAGCTGGCGCGGTAGCTGGTGCTGTAGCTTGCACTGGCGCGCGCCATGTAGCTAACATTGGTTACAATGATGCAGCTTATAGCCAATGGTACGGACGGTGATATACCTCATTATTTACTTTTACTTTGATCTATGGAATTTGAAAATATTATTTAATATGGAAGAATTACAAGAAATGGCTTTTTAGGATGTGTAGTGCAAAATTTAATTTATAATTTATTTATTTAAAGACAAAAAACGTAGAAAGTGGTGGGTTAGACGTATGTATCAACAGAGGATGAGTTCAAGATTCTACGAAAAAACATTTAAATATATAAAGGAGAATGATGACGAAATTTTCAATAAAAGTATTAATTTTCATCCAGCTACACATTGGAACGCCATCATAGACTTTCCGTGCTTTCAAATTTTGACAGGTCTGGCTACCGCGCCAGCTACGAGCTACCGCACCACATTGTGTTCCGGCCTTTAGCGTCTTCGTTTTCAGTTGACGTTTGCACTTCACATCACGCAGTTATGGGAAAGAGTGATTTTTACAAAGAAGGTGTAACGATGTCGAGACTCGTCGATATCTCGAGATGACTCGCAGGAGCCATATACATAAGTTAGAATTAAGAAGAAGATTTATTAGTTGTCAGAACTGAATGTATAGCATAGACCGCGCCAAATCGAATTACAATTAAAGAGTATTTTTATTATATATATTTCTTTTATTATATATTTCAATTTCTCTTTAAGCAACGTCCCTAAGCAATAAAGGAACGTTACATGGTGTCAGAAGTAAACAAAAAACAAGCCAACAAACTACAAAATGAGCTTGAATAGCAATGAGACTGAGATAGAAGAGACGCAGTAAAGGTTAGAGACGCCGCGTCGACAATTAAGGCAACCAAAACAGCTAGTTTTTACAAAAAACATGGCACAAGACTGGAAGTCCTAGAAAGTGTTCTACGACTGGTATTCGAAAGCAACACAGTTAAATCAAGAACCACCAGAAATCCAGGTAGCCACATTCATGTCCACAATTGGATACGAAGCTGAAGAAATATTCGAGTCATTTAACTTGAAAGAGGCGCAATAATCAGATATTAAAATAATAATTCAGAGATTCACAGACTATTTCGTACCAAAGAGTAATGAAACATATGAAGCATATATACTCAATAAAATGTCACAAGAAATAGACGAAAATTTTGAACAGTATCTGACTAGAATCACGTCGCAAACAAAAAAATGCAATTTTGGTCGATTGGAAGCAAGAATGCTGAAAGACAAAATAGTGTGTGGAATTAAAAATGACAAAGTCCGCGAAAAATTACTTGCAATTTCCAACTTAGATTATGACAAAGCAGTAGATCTGTGCAGAGCAAGTGAAATAGCCCAAAAACAAGCAACGGACATGAGCAATAATAACAATAGTCAGATAATCTCTCAAGTGAAGAGAAATTTCAGGAAGTATAAAAATGAAAAGATGATTCATAATAAAGAATCAGAAATGTTCCAGTGTAATAAATGCGGGACTAATCATGGTAAACAATGTTCCCAGCATATAAAAAAGAATGTAAAGCATGTGGCAAGCAGGGACATTTCATAAAAATGTGCAAAGCAAGGAAAAAAGTACACCTTTTGCCCAAGAGCACACAGTCAGAATCATCGACATCAAGTAGGGAACACTATATAAAGGGTTTTCCAATGAGAGGTGCTATTTTAATTAGCCCGGTATTTTGGTAGATATCACTTTTGGAGCTGTCATTTTTTGATATTTGACAAGTAGAAACTACGCAATTAATAAAAATGGAACGATACACGTTCAACAACGCATTGAAATTATTAAAATTCACTATAAAAATGGTGAAAATGTGGCAGAGACGGTTCGTAAAACTCGAACATTTTTGGGTCGTCGTGAAGCACCTTGTCGGACCGCAATACAGAAATTGGTAGACAAATTCGAGCTGTCGGGACAAGTTAGTGATGTGAAGAATAAAACCCATGCACGTCGCTCAAGGACAGCCGAGAATATTGCTGCTGTATCCGAAAGTGTTGAAGAAAACCCAGGTTTGTCCATTCCTCGTCGTTCTTTGGAATTAGGCATTCCTCAAACGTCATACACCGTATTTTGCATAAAGATTTGGGTCTTAAGGCTTATAAACTTCAGTTAACACAAGAACTCAAGCCGTGTTAAGAACAAGCTGTGTTAAGAACAAAACAACAGATGACGTGTGGACAGAAACCATTAAAATAGGCAAAAAAGCATTCCATGCGAAACTCGACACCGGAGCACAGTGTAATGTCCTACCAATGCACATAGTTGAAAAACTAGGAATGAAAATCAGACCAGTCATAAGGCTTGATATTTAATTTTCATTTCAACAACAAGAAGGGTGTAACGATGTCGAGACTCGTCGATATCTCGAGATGACTCGCAGGAGCCATATACGTAAGTTAGAATTAAGAAGAAGATTTATTAGTTGTCAGAACTGAATGTATAGCATAGACCGCGCCAAATCGAATTACAATTAAAGAGCATTTTTATTATGTAATATTTCTTTTATTATATATTTCAATTTCTCTTTAAGCAACGTCCCTAAGCAATAAAGGATTGATTTAGTAAACTCGTATTTTCCCCTTTACCTTAACTTCTCCTCTGTTCTGAAACATTTTATTTACCGAATTTATTTTAATTAAACATAACAGATCTACATTTATATCTTCCTCATGCAGAAAAAAGTTCACCTTCAAAACTAATTCTACTTTTAAAATGAATATTTTGGTTGTATCAACTAGAATTTTCACGCAGGACTGAAATATTCACGCATACCCGGGAGTTCGATTTGATCGATTTTTTCAAGGACCTTTTTCTACTGTTTAATACAATTGAATCGAATATTTTCCATATTGAATAAAAAGCAATTGCTAGCTATTTTAGATTGACGCTGAAAAATATTCGATGCGATTAATTTTATTAGTAAAAAAATGCTATATGAAAAACCTTGATTTGATCGAATTCGCCGGCATAGACATTATTATTTCTTTAGGAACCACACCGGACGGCGTTCAGCATTCGAGAGGTGGAACTGAAGTTTAAAGAAGACTTTTTAAACAATAGAATATTGTGAAAGTGCAGAAAAAAGAAGCAATAGTAGAGGTTACAGAAAATCACATGGATAACCTGGTAAAGAATGTAAAGCGCACATAAGGTCAGATCTTACCATTTTTTCTTAATTCTAACAAACTACCTATGTACATGAACAATTATTTCCAAAATATTGGGAGTATTAAAAATTTTAATTTTCGTTTTGAGAATTGTTGCTAACCATCTTTTGAAAATATAAAATGTAAAGAGACAATTAAATTATAAGCAGTGCGGTACAGTAAAAACGGGTCGGTTTAACGGATTCAATTTCATGCTGTAGTCTTTGATTCGCACAATAGTTTAAAGAGAACAAAGAAACGAAAGACTATCTTATTCCTTTGTTATACTCGATATAAAAATTTTGCGCAAGAAAGAAGAATTAATTTTAATTTTGTTATGCATCCTAATTAAAGGTGACGAATAAAAGAATAAAGGTGTTGAATTTTGTTCTTGATATAATATAATTTTGTATGGAAGGTACTGAAGAATACCCTCAAGAGAATGCGATGCAAGAAATTTTTCGAGAAGGGGAACTTCGTGGCTTTTCTAATCGTGGGAAATATCACGCGATCGATCGTATTCTGGGAATTTTTAACCAAAGCACGCACGGAGAACTAACGACTGAAAGTACTAGTACTGAAAATCAAAGCATATCCGAACCAAAACTAGAAGATCATTCATCTATGACGAACTCAAGCGGCGCGAAAACCGAGATGAACAAAATACATTCCTATTCAAAGACTTGAGTAGTATAGCTATAAGAGTTCTGGATCACTTTTTCCATACAAAAAGTGTCCGGAAAATTCCAACTATTTTGGTGGTTCTGGACCGGGGTTCTGGGCCACTGGGGGTATCCGTCTAGTGGTCTACGTCACAGGGCCTGCCTGGGGAATTCCTTCTGGACAACTGAGGGTTCTGGGAGGGGGTAGAGAGGGGGTAAGGGGGCTTTTGTACTGCAATTTTGACATTATCTTGAAGTTTTCTTTTAAGAGGATACTTATGCCAACAACAACAACCAATGTAGGTATGTTGAGTTGCCCGATAATCAAATTCTGAATAATGTAAACAAAATCGCAACCGAGTAAAGTAAACAAATTGAGCGATATTTACACACACACACACCAGGGGCCAGGTGGCTGGTAGTTTGATATCGCCTCTTCGCACAGGTCTACATCACAGGGCGAATTCCTTTCCTACCGTGTGAATAACCAGAGTATGACGTCATCTGGTTGGCTGATCCCCTCAGCTGATTAAGCTCTGTCATAGCTGATTTTTTAAATAAAATAATGTTGGATTTTGCTGGAATCGAACCGAGAACGCTTGGTTTTGTAAAATCCGATGCGCTCTACCATGAGACCATGGAGGTGTTGTATGAATATTCTTTAAAGTTGCTATATATGGCTAGAGTTCTATACCAGAGGTGGGGGATTAACCGGTACTACCGGGATGTGTCATTTGGTCTTGACTGCACCCTAGTAAGTATAGGGTCAGTTTGACCAGACAGATGTGACGTCACCGACCCTGAGGTCATTGACCTTTGACCCTTGACCTTTGACCTTTGACTCTTGACCTTTGACCTTTGACCCTTGACCTTTGACCTTTGGCCTTTGACCTTTGACCCTTGACCTTTGACTTTTGACCCTGACCCTGATGTCATTGACCTTCACACACACACACACGCACACGATACAATTTGAGGTATTACGTCACAACTCACAAGTCCTTGCTCATGACATTGGCGTCTCAAGCTCTATCTTAGCTGAAATAAAAAATTGGCTTTGTGTTGGAATCTAACCGAGAACGCCTGGTGTGAAAATCAACAAAAAAAGAAACCCCAAGACTTATATCATTGAAAAATTGTGTCAATGGATTCTAGATGGTGGGTATGTGGAGGGGGATAATAAAGACAGGGAGGGGGGGTAATGAAATTTTCATCAGAAATCCTCTACGGGCTCTGGTTTTCGAGATATTAGCGTATTAATAATTCAATGCTCATGGAAATGAATTCTTGCCGGTGTGGGGTGGGAGGGGGAACGAAATTTTCGTCACAAATCCTCTACGGGCTCTGGTTTTCGAGACAAACAATTAGCTAAGGGGTTTGTCATGCTTGAAGTTTTCTTAGCTGAGCAGATAACGAATTTCGCAACATGGCATCATCACCTCGGTTTTTGTTGTTTTGCTGAACGGAAGTTGCAGATATCGATCATCACAAGATTCGTAAACAAATTTTCACATCCTGTTGTAAACAAATTTAAGCACATTTATTCTTATCATGTAATTTGATACCACACTTCCTGTAAGCCGCCCAATTCCAAGAATTTTACTGATCGACACGTTTCATTGGAATTCGTAAACAAATTTTCACATCCTGCTGTAAACAAATTTAAGCAATATCAGCACATTTATTCTTTTCATGTAATTTGATACCACACTTCCTGTAGGCAGCCAAAAAAATTTTATTGTTCCAAGAATTTTATCAATCGAAACGTTTCATTGGAATGTAAACAAATTTTTCTTGTATGTAAACAATCTCATTTGCAAATTCGACCAGCAGAATAAAGTAATCAAATTAATTTGAATGATTTTTTTATCGTGTAATTCGATATCATCTCAGCCTGTAAGCAAATTCATTGGAATTCATCCTGTGCAATTTTAGCAGCAGGATCATTCATGTTTACAAACCGTTGCTATAAAAGCGCAAGCAAACTCTTGAGGAGCACCAGTCAGTTTTAGTGAGTCTCAGTGATAGTACATAAAAATAAAATAAAAATGACAACCGCGCTAGTAAATAAAAGTTTTTCAGTAATTGAAAATTTGCGAAAAGATGTGTTGAAGTGTTTAACAAATTCAGATAATAAAGACTATATTGTTAAAAAGTGCAACAGAAACATACATAAATTTCAAGTTGCATTTCGGAAGTGCAATAAGAGTGCTAGGAAACGACATTTCGAGAGCTGTCTCGAGCAAATTAAAGCATTGAGAGCACTATTGAGAACTCCCCGTCGAGGTGGAGGAATTACCCGTGTAAGAAGAAGTGATTTTGTAAAGTGGGAGGAAATAAAGACAGCGTTCGCAGACAGAATTCGACAAGGTGTTATTGCAAATTTAAAACATATCGATCCGAAGCTATTTATGCAAGACGCTGCCAAATTATTTACGCGTCGTGTTAAAAATGCCTTAAAACATTATTTTAATATTAAAGTTAAATATTTCCAAGCGAGAACTGCTCCAATTAGTGCAGATGACAATTTAAAGGAGTGGTTTATATCAAACATTTCGGATCCAATACACACTCAGCTGGAAGATTTCCAGGAAAAAGACAGTGGCTGGGCACTGCACTCAATAATACATCTAGCAGTACACATCAACAAGTTTGAGCAGCTTCGAGGATCTTCGTATATACCCCTACCAAAGGAAATTGCATCAAAGAAAGCTTGCATCAATGTGCAAAATAATGATGAAGCATGCTTCGCATGGACCGTAACATCAGCGCTATATCCTGCAAATATTAACACCAATAGGACCTCATCGTATCCACATTATTCAACTGTACTTAATTTAAGTGGGATAACATTTCCCATGACACTTAAGCAAATAACGCAATTTGAGGACCAGAACGATTTATCAATAAACGTGTTCATCCTGGAGAAAGAGCATTTCCTCACCACAGTTCCAGTTAGACTTACGAAACACAGAATGGAGCGACATGTAAATCTCTTAATGCTACAAGATGACTATGACCAGGCTGATGATCATATGGATGATGATGATGATGTCGACAGATATCATTTCTGTTGGATTAAAGATATTTCACGCCTTGTATCGAAACAAACTTCGAAGTGTAATGGTAGACGGTATATATGCGACAGATGTTTGCTCTACTTTTACTCTGAAGAAAAATTAACATCACACACTCCTGAATGCGAGAATCAAAACGATTGCAGAATTATGTTTCCCTCAGAGGAAAAGAAATGGTTGGAATATAAGAATTATAACCATAAGAATCCAGTCCCGTTTTGTGTGTATGCTGATCTTGAATCAATATTGAAGCCGATTCAGGGAAACGATCAAAATACACAGCGAATCCAGGAACATGAAGTTCATAGCATAGGGTTCTATTTCCACTGCAAATATGATGCTAAGCTCTCATATTACAGAGCATATCGAGGCAAAGACTGTCAACAATGGTTTTCATTAGAATTGCAAAAGATTGCATCCATAGCTGTACAGGAGAAGCTGAACATCAGGCCAATGCAACCACTGACTAAAGAGGAACGACGTTCACATATGGAAAATACTTGCTGTCATATATGTGAAAAAACGTTTGCAGCCGATGAGGAACGAGTCCGGGACCATTGCCATGTAACAGGTAAATACCTAGAAGCATAATTCAATTCATTTCTTTTCATAAATTCTTTTAACAGGAAAATACCGAGGGCCAGCGCACAATGCATGCAATCTGATGTATCAAGATTGCTCCATAGTTCCAGTCATTTCTCACAATTTATCCGGATATGATGCCCACTTCATTATTAGGGATATAGCTACATCTTTCCCAGGAAAAGTTGATCTCTTGCCAATAAACAAGGAAAGATATATCTCGTTCACCAAGCACATGGACGGCAGCCACATAAAATTCAGATTCATCGATTCCTTCCGTTTTATGGCTGAATCTTTAGATAAGCTTTCATCATTGCTGCCAATGGATAAATTGAACACTACAAGATCAGTATGGCGGGGATTGAATGATGACACTATCAAACTTCTTACACGCAAAGATGTCTTCCCATATGATTTTATTGATGACTGGGATAAATTGGATATCCGGAACTTGCCAACACAAGAAGCGTTCTACAATAAACTGACTGACAGTGCTATATCTCCTAAGGACTACAATAATGCTGAAAAGGTCTGGCAAAAATTTGAAATACAAACACTTGGTGAATATTCAGATCTATACCTTAAGACTGATGTTCTACTATTGGCCGATGTGTTTGAGAACTTTCGAGAAGTGTGCATGAAGACATACAATTTAGATCCAGCACATTATTACACCATGCCAGGCTTAACATGGGATGCTATGCTAAAATACACTAATGTAGTATTTTTATTATATATATTTCTTTTATTATATATTTCAATTTCTCTTTAAGCAACGTCCCTAAGCAATAAAGGAACGTTACATGGTGTCAGAAGTAAACAAAAAACAAGCCAACAAACTACAAAATGAGCTTGAATAGCAATGAGACTGAGATAGAAGAGACGCAGTAAAGGTTAGAGACGCCGCGTCGACAATTAAGGCAACCAAAACAGCTAGTTTTTACAAAAAACATGGCACAAGACTGGAAGTCCTAGAAAGTGTTCTACGACTGGTATTCGAAAGCAACACAGTTAAATCAAGAACCACCAGAAATCCAGGTAGCCACATTCATGTCCACAATTGGATACGAAGCTGAAGAAATATTCGAGTCATTTAACTTGAAAGAGGCGCAATAATCAGATATTAAAATAATAATTCAGAGATTCACAGACTATTTCGTACCAAAGAGTAATGAAACATATGAAGCATATATACTCAATAAAATGTCACAAGAAATAGACGAAAATTTTGAACAGTATCTGACTAGAATCACGTCGCAAACAAAAAAATGCAATTTTGGTCGATTGGAAGCAAGAATGCTGAAAGACAAAATAGTGTGTGGAATTAAAAATGACAAAGTCCGCGAAAAATTACTTGCAATTTCCAACTTAGATTATGACAAAGCAGTAGATCTGTGCAGAGCAAGTGAAATAGCTCAAAAACAAGCAACGGACATGAGCAATAATAACAATAGTCAGATAATCTCTCAAGTGAAGAGAAATTTCAGGAAGTATAAAAATGAAAAGATGATTCATAATAAAGAATCAGAAATGTTCCAGTGTAATAGATGCGGGGACTAATCATGGTAAACAATGTTCCCAGCATATAAAAAAGAATGTAAAGCATGTGGCAAGCAGGGACATTTCATAAAAATGTGCAAAGCAAGGAAAAAAGTACACCTTTTGCCCAAGAGCACACAGTCAGAATCATCGACATCAAGTAGGGAACACTATATAAAGGGTTTTCCAATGAGAGGTGCTATTTTAATTAGCCCGGTATTTTGGTAGATATCACTTTTGGAGCTGTCATTTTTTGATATTTGACAAGTAGAAACTACGCAATTAATAAAAATGGAACGATACACGTTCAACAACGCATTGAAATTATTAAAATTCACTATAAAAATGGTGAAAATGTGGCAGAGACGGTTCGTAAAACTCGAACATTTTTGGGTCGTCGTGAAGCACCTTGTCGGACCGCAATACAGAAATTGGTAGACAAATTCGAGCTGTCGGGACAAGTTAGTGATGTGAAGAATAAAACCCATGCACGTCGCTCAAGGACAGCCGAGAATATTGCTGCTGTATCCGAAAGTGTTGAAGAAAACCCAGGTTTGTCCATTCCTCGTCGTTCTTTGGAATTAGGCATTCCTCAAACGTCATACACCGTATTTTGCATAAAGATTTGGGTCTTAAGGCTTATAAACTTCAGTTAACACAAGAACTCAAGCCGTGTTAAGAACAAGCTGTGTTAAGAACAAAACAACAGATGACGTGTGGACAGAAACCATTAAAATAGGAAAAAAAGCATTCCATGCGAAACTCGACACCGGAGCACAGTGTAATGTCCTACCAATGCACATAGTTGAAAAACTAGGAATGAAAATCAGACCAGTCATAAGGCTTGATATTTAATTTTCATTTCAACAACAAGAAGGGTGTAACGATGTCGAGACTCGTCGATATCTCGAGATGACTCGCAGGAGCCATATACGTAAGTTAGAATTAAGAAGAAGATTTATTAGTTGTCAGAACTGAATGTATAGCATAGACCGCGCCAAATCGAATTACAATTAAAGAGCATTTTTATTATGTAATATTTCTTTTATTATATATTTCAATTTCTCTTTAAGCAACGTCCCTAAGCAATAAAGGATTGATTTAGTAAACTCGTATTTTCCCCTTTACCTTAACTTCTCCTCTGTTCTGAAACATTTTATTTACCGAATTTATTTTAATTAAACATAACAGATCTACATTTATATCTTCCTCATGCAGAAAAAAGTTCACCTTCAAAACTAATTCTACTTTTAAAATGAATATTTTGGTTGTATCAACTAGAATTTTCACGCAGGACTGAAATATTCACGCATACCCGGGAGTTCGATTTGATCGATTTTTTCAAGGACCTTTTTCTACTGTTTAATACAATTGAATCGAATATTTTCCATATTGAATAAAAAGCAATTGCTAGCTATTTTAGATTGACGCTGAAAAATATTCGATGCGATTAATTTTATTAGTAAAAAAATGCTATATGAAAAACCTTGATTTGATCGAATTCGCCGGCATAGACATTATTATTTCTTTAGGAACCACACCGGACGGCGTTCAGCATTCGAGAGGTGGAACTGAAGTTTAAAGAAGACTTTTTAAACAATAGAATATTGTGAAAGTGCAGAAAAAAGAAGCAATAGTAGAGGTTACAGAAAATCACATGGATAACCTGGTAAAGAATGTAAAGCGCACATAAGGTCAGATCTTACCATTTTTTCTTAATTCTAACAAACTACCTATGTACATGAACAATTATTTCCAAAATATTGGGAGTATTAAAAATTTTAATTTTCGTTTTGAGAATTGTTGCTAACCATCTTTTGAAAATATAAAATGTAAAGAGACAATTAAATTATAAGCAGTGCGGTACAGTAAAAACGGGTCGGTTTAACGGATTCAATTTCATGCTGTAGTCTTTGATTCGCACAATAGTTTAAAGAGAACAAAGAAACGAAAGACTATCTTATTCCTTTGTTATACTCGATATAAAAATTTTGCGCAAGAAAGAAGAATTAATTTTAATTTTGTTATGCATCCTAATTAAAGGTGACGAATAAAAGAATAAAGGTGTTGAATTTTGTTCTTGATATAATATAATTTTGTATGGAAGGTACTGAAGAATACCCTCAAGAGAATGCGATGCAAGAAATTTTTCGAGAAGGGGAACTTCGTGGCTTTTCTAATCGTGGGAAATATCACGCGATCGATCGTATTCTGGGAATTTTTAACCAAAGCACGCATGGAGAACTAACGACTGAAAGTACTAGTACTGAAAATCAAAGCATATCCGAACCAAAACTAGAAGATCATTCATCTATGACGAACTCAAGCGGCGCGAAAACCGAGATGAACAAAATACATTCCTATTCAAAGACTTGAGTAGTATAGCTATAAGAGTTCTGGATCACTTTTTCCATACAAAAAGTGTCCGGAAAATTCCAACTATTTTGGTGGTTCTGGACCGGGGTTCTGGGCCACTGGGGGTATCCGTCTAGTGGTCTACGTCACAGGGCCTGCCTGGGGAATTCCTTCTGGACAACTGAGGGTTCTGGGAGGGGGTAGAGAGGGGGTAAGGGGGCTTTTGTACTGCAATTTTGACATTATCTTGAAGTTTTCTTTTAAGAGGATACTTATGCCAACAACAACAACCAATGTAGGTATGTTGAGTTGCCCGATAATCAAATTCTGAATAATGTAAACAAAATCGCAACCGAGTAAAGTAAACAAATTGAGCGATATTTACACACACACACACCAGGGGCCAGGTGGCTGGTAGTTTGATATCGCCTCTTCGCACAGGTCTACATCACAGGGCGAATTCCTTTCCTACCGTGTGAATAACCAGAGTATGACGTCATCTGGTTGGCTGATCCCCTCAGCTGATTAAGCTCTGTCATAGCTGATTTTTTAAATAAAATAATGTTGGATTTTGCTGGAATCGAACCGAGAACGCTTGGTTTTGTAAAATCCGATGCGCTCTACCATGAGACCATGGAGGTGTTGTATGAATATTCTTTAAAGTTGCTATATATGGCTAGAGATCTATACCAGAGGTGGGGGATTAACCGGTACTACCGGGATGTGTCATTTGGTCTTGACTGCACCCTAGTAAGTATAGGGTCAGTTTGACCAGACAGATGTGACGTCACCGACCCTGAGGTCATTGACCTTTGACCCTTGACCTTTGACCTTTGACTCTTGACCTTTGACCTTTGACCCTTGACCTTTGACCTTTGACCTTTGACCCTTGACCTTTGACTTTTGACCCTGACCCTGATGTCATTGACCTTCACACACACACACACGCACACGATACAATTTGAGGTATTACGTCACAACTCACAAGTCCTTGCTCATGACATTGGCGTCTCAAGCTCTATCTTAGCTGAAATAAAAAATTGGCTTTGTGTTGGAATCTAACCGAGAACGCCTGGTGTGAAAATCAACAAAAAAAGAAACCCCAAGACTTATATCATTGAAAAATTGTGTCAATGGATTCTAGATGGTGGGTATGTGGAGGGGGATAATAAAGACAGGGAGGGGGGGTAATGAAATTTTCATCAGAAATCCTCTACGGGCTCTGGTTTTCGAGATATTAGCGTATTAATAATTCAATGCTCATGGAAATGAATTCTTGCCGGTGTGGGGTGGGAGGGGGAACGAAATTTTCGTCACAAATCCTCTACGGGCTCTGGTTTTCGAGACAAACAATTAGCTAAGGGGTTTGTCATGCTTGAAGTTTTCTTAGCTGAGCAGATAACGAATTTCGCAACATGGCATCATCACCTCGGTTTTTGTTGTTTTGCTGAACGGAAGTTGCAGATATCGATCATCACAAGATTCGTAAACAAATTTTCACATCCTGTTGTAAACAAATTTAAGCACATTTATTCTTATCATGTAATTTAATACCACACTTCCTGTAAGCCGCCCAATTCCAAGAATTTTACTGATCGACACGTTTCATTGGAATTCGTAAACAAATTTTCACATCCTGCTGTAAACAAATTTAAGCAATATCAGCACATTTATTCTTTTCATGTAATTTGATACCACACTTCCTGTAGGCAGCCAAAAAAATTTTATTGTTCCAAGAATTTTATCAATCGAAACGTTTCATTGGAATGTAAACAAATTTTTCTTGTATGTAAACAATCTCATTTGCAAATTCGACCAGCAGAATAAAGTAATCAAATTAATTTGAATGATTTTTTTATCGTGTAATTCGATATCATCTCAGCCTGTAAGCAAATTCATTGGAATTCATCCTGTGCAATTTTAGCAGCAGGATCATTCATGTTTACAAACCGTTGCTATAAAAGCGCAAGCAAACTCTTGAGGAGCACCAGTCAGTTTTAGTGAGTCTCAGTGATAGTACATAAAAATAAAATAAAAATGACAACCGCGCTAGTAAATAAAAGTTTTTCAGTAATTGAAAATTTGCGAAAAGATGTGTTGAAGTGTTTAACAAATTCAGATAATAAAGACTATATTGTTAAAAAGTGCAACAGAAACATACATAAATTTCAAGTTGCATTTCGGAAGTGCAATAAGAGTGCTAGGAAACGACATTTTGAGAGCTGTCTCGAGCAAATTAAAGCATTGAGAGCACTATTGAGAACTCCCCGTCGAGGTGGAGGAATTACCCGTGTAAGAAGAAGTGATTTTGTAAGGTGGTGTTGTGATTCCAAAATCACAACCATTTCATTTACATTTACTTACCTCCTGAGGATTTCTAAAAATCCATGAGCATTCAAATTGTGGTCTCAAAATACCACACTGTGCACGCTCCATAAATTTCCCTGCACAAACACTTAAAATTACAGCAACATGCATAAATACTTACCTTCATAAATTTTCCTAATGCATAAATATTCTTATTACTTATTCTCGTAAAATACTTAACTTCGCATAAATAGCCCACTTATATAAAATACTTACTCGACATTTTTGACATTTTTTTTTGTAAACATAATTCACGGAGTTAATGTACTCCACATTGCATATCGCTCAAAAATATCAAGAGCAAGATCAAATTACTGCAAGACCCAAGCCAACAAATATCGTCTTATCTTTTCATTTTTTTTGCTTATTTTCGTTCTATTTTTACTGCTTTTCGTCTTATTGGTCAGTTGAACGCACCAATGACGAAAATTCTTCATACTTTTTGCTGACGCAAGGGCGTTAGTTATTTTTCGTGATAAAAATATACGACAATCGAAAGAAAGTCGAAGTTCAGGATCGGTATTCAAAGCGAAAGCACGGCGGGTTTCAAAGTCGAGAAGTTTTGTTTGTAATTGAATTGTATAATTACCAGATATTGTTTGAAAGAGTACATGTATCCGTGCAAGTAAATAAAAGTGTAATCGTTTAATTTCCTCTAATAAAATAAAATCCTGTGTAACAAATATTCATAATCAAAAGTGTTTTTTTGTACTGAAAAGATCCTGAGCCTTCCCCCTGTGCCGCTCTTCTCTCCCAAGAAAGCACGGCGGCAAACGGGGTTATAACAACTGGTGGCAGCGGTGCCGATCCCTCATAAAGTGAAAATTAATCGCCTGAATTAAAGTGAAAAGTTATAGTTCTTTGCAATTAATCGATATTTAAATAAATTTGAAAAGAGCGCCTCGCAAATACAAAACAAAGAGAATTGATTTCGCGAAAATAACCAATAAAATGGTTTTATTATTTAAAAAAAATTCCCTGCTTTACCAACAATCAATACAATATCCATAGGATATTAAATGGAATCAGCTGAATAGAGCTGAGTAACTTGTGACTTATCTTTTAAGATATCACACCATAATTATAAAACCCGGCAAATGATTCCTATTAATCATATAAAACCAAGGATTCACGTTTGCACTTGCGAATCAAGTGAACGGTTTTTGTTGAAAAGACTACCATTATCACTACAAAAGTGTTAAAATAAAAAATTGCGAATGCTTTAATTAAAAGACGATGAACCCAAGTGTATATTAAATATGTCAAAAGAGTTCAAAAAATAAGAAGAATACGACACAGCAAATAAATCCATTGAGATATGAGATTAATTGATTCGGCGTTTATCAAATCTTAATTAATTGAAAATGATGTGCAAATGGTCGTATATATATATATAACATTTTTCATATGAAATATGAGTGTTTAATATAATATGAACATTGTGGCCTAAATTTAGTCAAAAATCAAAATAAAACGTAACAAAACCAATAAATAATTTCGTCAAACAAAAAGAACCTAACTTGAAATTTTTTTAATAAAAAAAAAAAAAACAAAAACGATAATAATAGAAACAAAAATATAAAAAAAAAAAAAATAATAAAATAAAGAAACGCATACAAACTGGGCTTACTAACTACCTAAAAGTAAACAGTGAGAAAAATAAGCACATATAAAAATAATATTATAAAAAAATCAAAGGTCGGTGGACGGACGGTCCCGACCCATCACTGGTGTGATCCCGAAAGAGACGGGCTGTCTCTTATAACCAACTATAAGTTAAAGAAAACTATTCAACAGACTTAGACGTCGGTCAGAACATTTGATGCCCAACTTACTACACGGAGAATAGAATCTTTGTATATACCAAGTAAGAATTTTTTTTTTCTCTCGCATAATTACATAATATTACTATTGTAGTAGTCAGGAATATACCTAATAAAAAAAAAAAAAAAAAAAAATCTAATTAGTAAATTGGAATTATTTCTAGTATATATGTACATATAAGAAAAAAAAAAAGTGCAAATACTTTAGTGAAATCATTTTACTTTGATCAGTGGTTTGTTTCCGTATCGCGGTTTGCCGACGGGAAGTTTTCATTTTGTCGAATAAATTGTAAAATAATTAGAAATTCTTCAAATATCTTGGTGGAAAATCAAATATTCATGCCTGGATCGGATTTTGTGATTGTGGAGGTCTATGTTGGTTTTGACCACCGTCGATTTAGTGATTCCTAGTGAGTAAATGACACTGAGTCCGTGGTTAATTTCTGTAAGATTTTTCCTCGTTGAATTTAATCGAAAGATTATGGCATGTACATAGATGAGTACCCAAAGGTGTTAATTATACGCAAATTTGACCATTTACACTATACTCGAGTGTTGACAAAAGGGAGATAAAGATTTTTTAATAGCGAATGTTCCCAATAAACACATGAGAAATACCAGACAGCGAGAAATATATTCCCTCTAAAACTAACAGAGAAACTATAAACATATATGGAAGAGATAAGAGCTATCTTTAAATAGTCATTTATTATACAAATATATAAATTTTTTCTAAGTTTGGCGTGTACCGTTATATTTTTTATTATTTAAAAAAAAAAAAAAAAAAGGGGAAGAGAAGAAAGCAAGTGAAATATGACTGTGCAACGCTAAGTTCCGATTGTAAGACACATCACCACGAAACATAGAAATATTGGAACGTTACATCGTCCATATAATGAGCAACGGGATATACTTAACGTACATTAAAAGAGATTTAGTTTATTAAATCAACTTTCCATAAAATATATTTTCATCACGTAAAGCGAAATTAGAGCACATTTAATTGATATGTGAGTAATTCTTATTTAATTGCCTATGCTCTTATAAACAACTTTAAAATATTGAAATATTTTTTTTTTCTCCTTCCTATAAAAAAAAAAAAAGAAAAAATATCTTCAATAGATTTAATCATTGTTATTATGGAAATCGTGGATGATTTTGGTTTTGTTGAGGAGAGCTTCTCTGTGAAAAGAGAAAATGAATTTTTTGTCTCGTTACATTTAAAATCGAACAAAGCTGCTTGATAATTATACTTTTATTGTTCCGTTTCATTCATTCATTCATATTGCGTGTCTGATACGAAGATCTCACACTTTTGGTACCGAAGGGAGATCACGTCTCCCACACGTTGTGTAATGTCAAAGAATTAATTACATGGTTATATAAAAAAAAAAAAATTTTATACAGTAACATTAACAGTAGCTAGCAAGCGAAAAGAGAAATCCTTCTTATTAGAATAACTCCTCGAGTAGAGTAAAACCTATAACAAACATAACGGGAAGATATAAGAAATCTATTGCTAAGCGGCGTGGTTTCGCTTTGTCAAGAAGCGTAATTTTTACTCGTCATAAAACACGGGAAAGAGCCGCTCTAATATTCGGTTTTAGTGAGCTTCCTTTTCACGACGAAGATATGCCAGATACCGAAGCACTATCCGTCAGCTTGTCTGACATACACAATTTAGTACCTGAATACGATGGAAATCCCGAGACGTTGAACAAGTTCATCGCTTGTGGCAAAATACTTTTTTCTTCAGCTAAGACTGAAGCAGATAAGAAATTTTTCCTTGAAGTTATAAAAACTAAGCTCCAAGGACCCGCTTTCGATTTAGTACAATATGAAACATATGGTACTTGGAATGATTTGATAACAGCACTTAAAGCTCAATTTAAGAAAGATAAATCTAGAGCCATGGCTCAAAACGAATTGATAAAAGCCAAACAGGGTTATAAAGAGACTGTTAAGGAATTTGGAGATAGGGTAACACAAATGTTGAATACTTTAAATTCCTGTACTTACTCCGAAGTAACAGATGCAGGTGCCAAAACTTATCTGTTAAGCGAAAACACCAAGTTGGCTGTACAAGTATTCGAGGATGGCTTACGAAATTCGAATCTTAAGTTACTTTCTAAAGCGCACAACGAAACAAATTTACAAAAGGCCATTTCATATGCCATGGAGCAAGAGTTGCGCTCTGAAAAAGACACCCCTTCTGCTTCAAGTTTTTTTAAACCAAATACTAGGCCTGTTCCCAACTGTTCTATATGTGGAAAAAGGGGACATACACAAGATACTTGTTATCAAAGGGGTAAATTTCCCAATATAGATAGGCCTACAATTAAAAGGGAAGTTCAACACGTGAGAAAAATGAACTACCCAAACCAACAAGTCCATAATACTAGAAATTGGCATGGACAACAAAACTAAGGCAGGTTCCTACCAAATAACTATATACCACCTGTCTATAGTAACCACAATAATTACAATAGGAAAGACCAGCCGAATACCTCTAAATCAAATGAGGAAATGCATGGAACAATCCCGCAAAGAAATATACCTCAAGGTAATCGTGGAGCTAAATTTACTCAATACGCCGTAAGGCAAAATAATCCACATTTTGGAGAAATGGGAAACGAGGAGATTCGAGCGGAAGTTGTCGGCACCCCCTCTCGAATCAAAGTCAGAGCCGACGTTCACCAATAAACAACATAAATAAAATCACTATTATTGAAGCGTCTTTAGAAGACACTAAAGCTGGTCTTGTAGCAAATGTACAATTCGAGCCATCTAAAGTTGGATTTAAAAGATTTTTAATTGATACTGGAGCTGAAGCCTAATTAAATCAGATACGAGTCCCGAAAAGATTAAAAAATTTATTTACTTAGAAAATTCTAATGTAGTAACAATAACGGGGAAATCAGTCCCTACATTAGGATCCATTAACGGTGAAATAATACTGTCAAATGAACAATTTCATTTTTCTATTGAACAATCATTTCTGTTGCTAGATCCCTCGTGTATAGACTTGGAATATGATGGTCTGTTAGGTAACGATTTTTTGAAGCGATATCGCTGTATTATCGACTATGATAGAAAATGTCTGGAGTTAAGGTTATATAAACCTGAGATGAGTTTCATTGAAAGTTTTCCGGTAGCACGGGAGGACAATAAATCCTCAAGACCGTTGCTCAATTGTGCAAATTTAGACTCATTTTTAAAGCAGGAAAAAAGGACAGCCTTACCTTCTATGGATAATAAATCTGAAGGAGAAAATGTAGCGAGAGTAGCTCCGGCTACTTGCGATAAAATCGTAATAGCACCTCGGTGTAAGACAATAATAGAAATGCCATGTCGTATTCATGTGGACGAAGAAATCGTTATAAAAAATAAGGAGATATTGCCAGGAATATTTCTCGCAGCAACGGTAACTAAACCCCGTAATAATAAATTACAAATATTACTTTTAAATAGCAACGAAACAGAAAGCATTGTAGATACTCGTGAAATCACTGTGGACTATGAAAAACTTAATAGGTATAATATTTTGAACTATCGTCGCGATGAAGACCCCGTAAATCGTCGACTGGAAAAACTGAAATCATTTTTAAAGCTCGATCATTGTAATATCGAGGAAAAAACCTCAATAATCAATATTTGTAGAGAATACAATGACATCTTTTTCTTGGAGGGCGATGTATTGACATGTACCGATGCCGGATCTCATAGAATCCAAACTCAACTGGATAAAGCCCCAGTGTATATAAAGCCATACCGGTTGCCGGAGTCCCAGAAAGATGAAATCCACCGGCAAGTTAATGAAATGTATGAAGCAGGTATCATACGACATAGCAAGAGTCCGTGGAATTCTCCACTTATCCTCGTACCAAAAAAGGCAGATAGCCACGGCAACAAACAATGGAGGGTTGTAGTAGACTTTCGTAAGCTCAATGACATTACAGTCGGAGATGCTTACCCACTTCCAAATATAAGTGATATCTTGGACCAGTTAGGAAAATCAAAATATTTTAGCACTCTCGATTTGGCGAAGGGATTTCATCAGATCTTGGTAGATGAACGTGACCGAGAGAAGACTGCTTTTAGTACTCCTTTTGGTCACTACGAGTATAATAGAATGCCATTTGGTCTGAGAAATGCCCCGGCAACATTCCAGAGGCTAATGAACAATGTCCTCATGGGTGTGCAAGGAATAGAATGTTTTGTGTACGTGGATGACATTGTTATATACGGGTATGATCTGAAGGATCATAATAAGAAACTGGTACATGTTTTGGACAGACTGAGAGGAAATAACCTTAAACTTCAGCCTGATAAGTGCCATTTCATTGAGAGAGAACTTACATATTTGGGCCATATAATTTCAGAACACGGTCTGAAGCCAGATCCCAACAAAATAAGCGTAGTCAAAACATACCCTAGACCAAAAAAAGAAAAGGATGTAAAATCTTTCCTAGGATTCATAGGCTATTATAGACGATTTATACCAGACTTTTCCAAAATCTCCAAACCTTTAATGAAGCTACTCAAGAAAAATGAGACCTTTAAATGGGATGCCTTCTGTGAAGAGGCATTTGTGTTATTGAAAGACAAACTTATCCATGCACCTGTATTGGCCTACCCAGATTTTGAACAACAATTTCTGGTAACAACCGACGCAAGTGACGTAGCGTTAGGAGCTGTGCTTTCACAAGGTAAACTGGGAAATGATCGCCCTATTTGTTATGCCAGTCGCACGCTTAATCCAGCGGAAACGAGATATTCAACGACGGAGAAGGAATTACTGGCAATAGTTTACGCAGTAAAGCAATTCCGACCATATATATATGGAAAAAAATTTGTCATTCTAACAGATCACAAGCCCCTACAGTGGCTCATAAACTTGAAGGAACCATCCTCCCGACTAATGAGGTGGCGAATTTTATTGGAGGAATATGACTACGAAATAAAGTATAAACCTGGTAAATATAATGCTAATGCGGATGCATTAAGTCGAATAAAGACCAATGAGTCTGAAAATGACGATAAAATTATACGGGTTCTGACCCGAAATCAAACAAAAAAACGGCTTGAAGTAAACTCCCCGAAAGAAAAGGATGACCTAAAAAAATTTAGTACAAATAGCGATACAACAAAAACAAATTCTATAGAATTAACTGAGAACTTGGAATCCCTTATAACACGAAAAGTGGAATATAAATATTTTCTGTTACCTTTATTCAATACAACCGAAGGACTTGAACTAAAAGAGCTCTTCCCTGATATCAATAATATTAAGATAGGTGAACACAAATCATTTAAACTGAATAATGAATTCTTCTATATAACCAGAATACCTATCCCCATAAGAACGGAACAGGATAAGGAATATATGAAAAAATCCTTAAAACAATTCTTGAAGTCATGTGAAAGAAATCAAATTGCAGAGTTTCACATCTCAATACCTGTGTATAGTAATGACATACTATTGGACTTTAAGAAAATTCTGAACGAATTAAAAGTGCATACGAAAATAAAAATATTCCTTTATCGAAATACAAAGATTCACGTAAATAGTTCTGAAGATATTCAGCAAATACTGAAGGAATATCATACCTCTCCAATAGGTGGACATCAAGGCTTTACTAGAACACTCAAGCGTGTTAGAATGAAATACTATTGGCCAAGTATGCTCAGGGATATAAAGAATTATATTCAAAGCTGCGAATCATGCCAAAAGAATAAGTTAAACAAACTTAACAGCATACCCATGAAAATAACCACAACCAGTTCGCAACCTTTTGAAAGAGTAGCTTTGGACATTGTAGGTCCGCTTCCTGTGAGTTATAAAGGAAATAAATACATCCTCACCTTTCAGGATGATTTAACTAAATTCTCAGATGCAGTTCCTATAAGTAACGCGGAGGCACACACTGTCGCAGAAGAATTTTTCAAAAATATCGTATCAAGACATGGTATTCCCGAATCATTGCTTACAGATCAGGGTAGCAATTTTGTCAGTAAGATGTTTTCAGAAGTGTGCAAGTTGTTAAAAATAAAGAAGATACGGACTACTCCATACCATCCACAGACGAATGGGGCTCTGGAGAGAAGTCACCGCACTTTAGCGGAATACTTACGACACTACGTTAATAATGACTCTCAGACTTGGGATGAATGGATCCCGTATGCAATGTTCGTGTACAATACTACTCCTCATAGCAGTACGAACTATTGCCCTTACGAACTTCTTTATGGTTACCCACCAAAAATACCTGTTACTCTAAAGCAATCACCCCAAACAACTTACAATTACGAAAATTATGCGAACGAGCTTAAAGTCCGACTACAGCATGGATATCGATTAGCGAGAGAAAATATCGTAAAATACAAAGAAAAATCCAAGATATATTACGACGAGAACAAACGGAAGAAATCATTTAACGTGGGAGAAAAGGTATTACTAAAGAAACACGTGCGACAGAATAAATTTTCAGCCCTATGGGAAGGACCCTATGAGGTAATTAAACTAATTTCCGAAGAAACAACCAAGATAAAGATCGGAAATAAAATGAAAATTGTCCACAACAACAACTTAAAACCATTTGTAGAATGCATATAATATCATTATCTTCTGACTAAATTTATATATCAGCAATCTACCAATAACTAGCCCACGTAATAATTAGCCAAAATAAATCGAAAATTAACGTAATTTCAGCTCAGTAAGTCGCTGAAAGTTATTCGTCCAGTGTAAGGTTGTCTGACACTTTCTTAATAATTAAGCCTATTGCTTAGAAGACTATTTAATCGTAATAAATTGTGTAGATGTAACTAACCGTCCATTATTTGAATACTGACTTATTTATTATAATGCTTATGCTTGGGTTCTTTCTGATCGCTGGTACGCTCCAAACTATTGCTCTCCACATCAAACTTAACTCTAAAATTTTTCCAGATATGATTTGGACGTTAATCATCCTCGCAACTATAACCGCAGTTCGATCTAACGGAATCAAGATTACTCCGATAAACAATGCGGGGATATATTTTGAAAATCTAGGAAACATAGAATTCTATTCTAACGAATGGAAAATTGTAATATATTATGACCTATTGGGAATAAACTTGGGCGTAACCTATTTAAAGAAACACACAATGGAAATTAATGACTTGTGCGATGTGTTAAGGAACGAACCAGCGTTTTCACAGGTCTGTAATCACACGGTGTTGGAAATGAATCACCTGATACATGACATTGAGCAAAACATTATCCTGTTAGATCCAAAACTGAGGATAAAGCGATCGTTATTAGGTATAGTGGGAACAATAGGCAAACCTCTTTTTGGCATCCTAAATGAAGAAGATGCTACCTATTATGATAGGGAAATCGAAAAATTAAAAAATAACGAAGAATATTTGAAGTCTTTGATAAAAAACCAAACTTTGATATTGGAAACCACCGCCAATATCTTTAATAAATCGATAAACGATATACAAATGCAATTTGTAACTCTAAACAACAAATATAGAACACTTAGAGGTTTTATGGATGAACTTCACAACGTAACATATGCTAATAGAATTGTCGCTGAACTTGAATCGCTTACTGCCCTTAACACTCTTTTGATATTAAGATACCAAGGAGTAGTTAGTACAATTATTGACCTCGTAACGGATGTCAGACACGGAAAACCACATCCCTCAGTTATCTCTCCCAGTCAATTGGAAACACTCCTCATCACAATACGGAAAGAAATCCCCAGTGAACTTAGACTACCTAGTACACTAAGGGAAACGAATCTGTTATCTATATATCGCTTGGGAAAAATGAGTACCATTGCTTATAATGGCAAAATTATATACGAATTTAGAATTCATATAACATAACAACATAACCCAAATTTTTAACCGAACTATTAAATTTAAGCCGAAATCTGATAGTGTTGGATTAATCAAATATTCTAGTTCTAACGAGCTTAAGGAACTATCCGAGCAAATAAACACCTTAAAGGAACAAGAAGAAATAAGTCTGGAACCAATAGATCCACACACAGTACACCATTACACGCTTGGTTACTTATCATTACTGATAATATTAGTAATAATAGTATACATTATTTACCCGAAATGTAGTGTTTGCCAGAGAAAAAAACAGATCAGGAACGAAAAATGAGAATAGTAACTCGGAAAATCCGTACCAGGAACCCCAAATTCAGTTAACTCGAGCGTAACATATATATACATATATCCAGATTTTTCATGTTCTGGAAATATTAAATCACAATCCGGTTGAATGGACATCATTTCATCCTCTAGATCGCAACTCGGTCTCCAAATTTCCCCCTTTTTGTTGTTAGTGTTATTCTTGCAATAAATCAATTAATTGAATAAATAACGATCCCCATTCTTAATAACTAATTAACTTTCATTGGTAGTTCGCTCGGAAACGAACCAACACACTGTACGAAAACGAATATAAATGAAAATAATTTGCACCTTTTTGGTATTTCTTGGTTATAATTAATAAAACTATAAGAGTAAGATTATCAAAATGTTTAGCGCGTAAGGTTATTAAAACTTATGCTTTCAATAATTTTAGCAAAAATTAACAAAAACTGTATATCTTTAATAGCGTTTAATGCGTAAAATTATCAAAATAGATATGTTCAATCTTAATAAAACTACATTACTTTAGAAATTTAATATAATTAAAAAAAAAAAAAAAAAACCTTACCATTAATCATTAAATATCATTTATATACTTAAATATCATTTTATACTTGAGTTTACCTATATGATTAGAGCGTTTAAATACTATATTACGTTTCTTACTTTTGTCTAAATATTTGTACAACATATTTTTTATATGTAATTTAGTCTGTAGAAAACCACATATTTTAAATTTTGACTAACTATACTTTAATTTTATTCGATTTAGATTTAATAAAACTCAAAAGGTCTATTATACGAAAATAGTTAACACCTAATACCTAGTAATACTTGTGTTAAAGAATTCAAAAAAAATAATGTGTTAAAGAATTCAAAAAATAATAAGAGCAAACACAACAAGACTATCTCGACGGAACCACTATAACCACGTACATAAACTCTACTTTTATCCATACATATCAGCAAAATTTGAAATTTGTTGGAAACTTGGGCTTTAATTATACAGAAAATTCCTCACCCTCCAGGCTATGAATTTTCTTTATTTTAGGGGGAAGGGATGTTGTGATTCCAAAATCACAACCATTTCATTTACATTTACTTACCTCCTGAGGATTTCTAAAAATCCATGAGCATTCAAATTGTGGTCTCAAAATACCACACTGTGCACGCTCCATAAATTTCCCTGCACAAACACTTAAAATTACAGCAACATGCATAAATACTTACCTTCATAAATTTTCCTAATGCATAAATATTCTTATTACTTATTCTCGTAAAATACTTAACTTCGCATAAATAGCCCACTTATATAAAATACTTACTCGACATTTTTGACATTTTTTTTTTGTAAACATAATTCACGGAGTTAATGTACTCCACATTGCATATCGCTCAAAAATATCAAGAGCAAGATCAAATTACTGCAAGACCCAAGCCAACAAATATCGTCTTATCTTTTCATTTTTTTTGCTTATTTTCGTTCTATTTTTACTGCTTTTCGTCTTATTGGTCAGTTGAACGCACCAATGACGAAAATTCTTCATACTTTTTGCTGACGCAAGGGCGTTAGTTATTTTTCGTGATAAAAATATACGACAATCGAAAGAAAGTCGAAGTTCAGGATCGGTATTCAAAGCGAAAGCACGGCGGGTTTCAAAGTCGAGAAGTTTTGTTTGTAATTGAATTGTATAATTACCAGATATTGTTTGAAAGAGTACATGTATCCGTGCAAGTAAATAAAAGTGTAATCGTTTAATTTCCTCTAATAAAATAAAATCCTGTGTAACAAATATTCATAATCAAAAGTGTTTTTTTGTACTGAAAAGATCCTGAGCCTTCCCCCTGTGCCGCTCTTCTCTCCCAAGAAAGCACGGCGGCAAACGGGGTTATAACAGTGGGAGGAAATAAAGACAGCGTTCGCAGACAGAATTCGACAAGGTGTTATTGCAAATTTAAAACATATCGATCCGAAGCTATTTATGCAAGACGCTGCCAAATTATTTACGCGTCGTGTTAAAAATGCCTTAAAACATTATTTTAATATTAAAGTTTCTACAACGTTTTGCGGTGAATTTGTTAAAGAAACTGGTGACAATGAAATGATAAAAGACGTTAAATATTTCCAAGCGAGAACTGCTCCAATTAGTGCAGATGACAATTTAAAGGAGTGGTTTATATCAAACATTTCGGATCCAATACACACTCAGCTGGAAGATTTCCAGGAAAAAGACAGTGGCTGGGCACTGCACTCAATAATACATCTAGCAGTACACATCAACAAGTTTGAGCAGCTTCGAGGATCTTCGTATATACCCCTACCAAAGGAAATTGCATCAAAGAAAGCTTGCATCAATGTGCAAAATAATGATGAAGCATGCTTCGCATGGACCGTAACATCAGCGCTATATCCTGCAAATATTAACACCAATAGGACCTCATCGTATCCACATTATTCAACTGTACTTAATTTAAGTGGGATAACATTTCCCATGACACTTAAGCAAATAACGCAATTTGAGGACCAGAACGATTTATCAATAAACGTGTTCATCCTGGAGAAAGAGCATTTCCTCACCACAGTTCCAGTTAGACTTACGAAACACAGAATGGAGCGACATGTAAATCTCTTAATGCTACAAGATGACTATGACCAGGCTGATGATCATATGGATGATGATGATGATGTCGACAGATATCATTTCTGTTGGATTAAAGATATTTCACGCCTTGTATCGAAACAAACTTCGAAGTGTAATGGTAGACGGTATATATGCGACAGATGTTTGCTCTACTTTTACTCTGAAGAAAAATTAACATCACACACTCCTGAATGCGAGAATCAAAACGATTGCAGAATTATGTTTCCCTCAGAGGAAAAGAAATGGTTGGAATATAAGAATTATAACCATAAGAATCCAGTCCCGTTTTGTGTGTATGCTGATCTTGAATCAATATTGAAGCCGATTCAGGGAAACGATCAAAATACACAGCGAATCCAGGAACATGAAGTTCATAGCATAGGGTTCTATTTCCACTGCAAATATGATGCTAAGCTCTCATATTACAGAGCATATCGAGGCAAAGACTGTCAACAATGGTTTTCATTAGAATTGCAAAAGATTGCATCCATAGCTGTACAGGAGAAGCTGAACATCAGGCCAATGCAACCACTGACTAAAGAGGAACGACGTTCACATATGGAAAATACTTGCTGTCATATATGTGAAAAAACGTTTGCAGCCGATGAGGAACGAGTCCGGGACCATTGCCATGTAACAGGTAAATACCTAGAAGCATAATTCAATTCATTTCTTTTCATAAATTCTTTTAACAGGAAAATACCGAGGGCCAGCGCACAATGCATGCAATCTGATGTATCAAGATTGCTCCATAGTTCCAGTCATTTCTCACAATTTATCCGGATATGATGCCCACTTCATTATTAGGGATATAGCTACATCTTTCCCAGGAAAAGTTGATCTCTTGCCAATAAACAAGGAAAGATATATCTCGTTCACCAAGCACATGGACGGCAGCCACATAAAATTCAGATTCATCGATTCCTTCCGTTTTATGGCTGAATCTTTAGATAAGCTTTCATCATTGCTGCCAATGGATAAATTGAACACTACAAGATCAGTATGGCGGGGATTGAATGATGACACTATCAAACTTCTTACACGCAAAGGTGTCTTCCCATATGATTTTATTGATGACTGGGATAAATTGGATATCCGGAACTTGCCAACACAAGAAGCGTTCTACAATAAACTGACTGACAGTGCTATATCTCCTAAGGACTACAATAATGCTGAAAAGGTCTGGCAAAAATTTGAAATACAAACACTTGGTGAATATTCAGATCTATACCTTAAGACTGATGTTCTACTATTGGCCGATGTGTTTGAGAACTTTCGAGAAGTGTGCATGAAGACATACAATTTAGATCCAGCACATTATTACACCATGCCAGGCTTAACATGGGATGCTATGCTAAAATACACTAATGTCAAATTAGAGCTGATAACCGACGTAGATATACTGCTATTCATAGAGAGAGGCATTCGAGGTGGTATAAGTCAATGTTCGAACAGATATAGTAAAGCAAATAACAAATATATGGATGATTTTAAGCCTGAGGAGAAAGAGAAATACTTGATGTATTATGATGTGAATAACCTTTATGGATGGGCCATGTCACAACATTTACCAACCGGAGGATTCAAATGGGTTGATGTTCCCAATATTGACGTTTCCGAAATTCCTGATGATTCTCCAACTGGATACATATTCGAAGTCGACTTGGATTATCCTCAACATCTACATGATAAACATAAGGACTTACCGTTTTGCTCTGAGCATGCAGCACCACCTGGAGCAAAATTAGAAAAGCTTCTGACAACATTACATTCAAAAATTAAATATGTTATACACTACCGAAACTTGAAGCAATGCTTATCACATGGACTCATCCTGAAAAAAGTGCACCGGGTACTTCAATTCGATCAATCAGCTTGGCTTAAACCATATATTGACTTAAATACCACCAAACGGATGCAGGCTACAAGCGATCATGAGAAGGACAGCTATAAGAAGATGAATAATGCAGCTTTTGGTAAGACCATGGAAAATGTGCGCAAGTATAGCGATATCAAGCTTTGTGTAAAGTGGAAAGGTCGCTATGGTGCAAAAGCTCGGATTGCGGCACCCAACTTCCACAGTGCAACGATATTTGATGAGAATTTAGTTGCTGTGGAATTAAGGCGACTCAAAATCTTATTCAATAAGCCTCTCTATATTGGAATGGCAATTATGGAAATTTCAAAGATATGCCTCTACGATTTCCATTACAGTTTTATGCAGCGTCAATTTGGAGATAAATGTAAAGTCATGTATACAGATACAGATTCTCTAATATATGAACTTGAAGAGAAAAATGCATATGAGTTCATGGCTGAAAATATAAACAAATTTGATACAAGTGATTACCCAGAAGGTAACCAATTCGATTTACCGCTCATGAATAAAAAGGTTCCTGGTCTAATGAAGGATGAGCTTAATGGGAAAATCATGAGCGAATTTGTAGGCTTGCGCTCGAAAATGTACAGTCTGCGTATAAACGATGGTAAAACTGTAAAGAAAGCAAAAGGAGTAAAGACTAATGTAGTCCAGAGGCATATCAATTTCGAAGACTACGTCGAATGTTTGAATAACAAGCGAGTATTAACTGCTAATCAGAGCTCCATACGATCACATAACCATAATGTCTACACGATCAACCAAAAGAAGATTGCATTGAGTCCATATGATAACAAGCGGTATATTATGAGTGGGACAATGGATACTCTACCATGGGGACATTACTCTATTCAATCAGAACAGCAAGGAGCAGACGCAGAAAACATATAATCTAAGGCTAGTCTAAGATATGTATTGTAAACAAAAATTGTATTATAGCTAAAATACCATTTAATGAAATAGTTTGTTTTAATTGTAGGTATTATAGTATAAGATATACATTATTGTAAAATAAAGAAGGTGTTATTACAGTTATAAGGAAACCGATTAAAGCAATTGAATGATACACTACGAATTAAATGTTAATATTTTTCAATTAATAATAAATCAATAATGATATTTTATATATGGTATTCTTTTTATTCAATTTCCTAACTAAGTCCAGAGCTCCCGAATAATATTTGCTCACTACAGCGAGCTCCTAATCGGGCGGTTGAGCGTTTTACCCAGAATGTTAGGACGGCTGAAATAAAAACATTTACACGTGGGCTCGACCTTGACCCCCGGCACCACCTTTGAAACCGGAAGGGCGTCTTACCCTTGACCTTCATCCGGAAGTGTATTATATATAAGTGTATAAACAAGCACATCACAGGGAACTCCGATTTGGCTGATGATGAGGATTCCGTCTGTCGATCAGACCAGTTTGTTATCTGGCCTATTAAAAAGCTGTTAAGCTGTTATCAGACCCGTTCGAAAAGCTGTTAAGCTATTATTAGACCTGTTCGAAAAGCTGTTAAGCTGTTATCAGACCTGTTCGAAAAGCTGTTAAGCGGTTATCAGACCTGTTCGAAAAGCTGTTATCAGACCTGTTCGAAAAGCTGTTAAGCTGTTATCAGACCTGTTCGAAAAGCTGTTTAGCTGTTATCAGACCTGTTTAAAAGCTGTTAAGCTGTTATCAGAGCTGTTTGAAGAGCTGTTAAGCTGTTATTTAACCTGTTTAAAAGCTGTTAAGCTGTTATCAGACCTGTTCGAAAAGCTGTTAAGCTGTTATCAGACCTGTTCGAAAAGCTGTTAAGCTGTTATCAGAGCTGTTCGAAAAGCTGTTTAGCTGTTATCAGACCTGTTCGAAAAGCTGTTAAGCTGTTATCAGACCTGTTCGAAAAGCTGTTTAGCTGTTATCAGACCTGTTTAAAAAGCTGTTAAGCTGTTATCAGACCTGTTTAAAAGCTGTTAAGCTGTTATCAGACCTGTTTAAAAAGCTGTTCCGGATGAATGTCAAGGACTTGATGCCCTTCCTGTAATTATGGATCTATTTTGAGAAATACCAATGCACTAGTCCCATGCCTTTATGCTGTATAAGTTTACTGATTATAGCTTTATACTTAGCCGTTCTAGTACCTTTCATTTGTCCATCTTCAGCATATTCACTTTTATATGCATTGGTATCCCTCAAGATAGATCCACAATTACACGAATGGCATCAAGTCCTTGACCTTCATCCGGAACAGCTTTTTAAACAGGTCTGATAACAGCTTAACAGCTTTTAAACAGGTCTGATAACAGCTTAACAGCTTTTCGAACAGGTCTGATAACATCTAAACAGCTTTTTAAACAGGTCTGATAACAGCTTAACAGCTTTTAAACAGGTCTGATAACAGCTTAACAGCTTTTCGAACAGGTCTGATAACATCTAAACAGCTTTCCGAACAGCTCTGATAACAGCTTAACAGCTTTTCGAACAGCTCTGATAACAGCTTAACAGCTTTTCGAACAGGTCTGATAACAGCTTAACAGCTTTTAAACAGGTTAAATAACAGCTTAACAGCTTTTCAAACAGCTCTGATAACAGCTTAACAGCTTTTAAACAGGTCTGATAACAGCTAAACAGCTTTTCGAACAGGTCTGATAACAGCTTAACAGCTTTTCGAACAGGTCTGATAACAGCTTAACAGCTTTTTAATAGGCCAGATAACAAACTGGTCTGATCGACAGACGGAATCCTCATCATCAGCCAAATCGGAGTTCCCTGTGATGTGCTTGTTTATACACATATATAATACACTTCCGGATGAAGGTCAAGGGTCAGACGCCCTTCCGGTTTCAAAAGTGGTGCCGGGGGTCAAGGTCGAGCCCACGTGTAAATGTTTTTTTCTCAAGCCGTCCTAACATTCTGGGTAAAACGCTCAACCGCCCGATTAGGAGCTCGCTGTAGTGGGCAAATATTATTCGGGAGCTCTGGACTTAGTAGGGAAATTGAATAAAAAGTATACCATATATAAAATATCATTATTGATTTATTATTAATTGAAAAATATTAACATTTAATTCGTAGTGTATCATTCAATTGCTTTAATCGGTTTCCTTATAACTGTAATAACACCTTCTTTATTTTACAATAATGTATATCTTATACTATAATACCTACAATTAAAACAAACTATTTCATTAAATGGTATTTTAGCTATAATACAATTTTTGTTTACAATACATATCTTAGACTAGCCTTAGATTATATGTTTTCTGCGTCTGCTCCTTGCTGTTCTGATTGAATAGAGTAATGTCCCCATGGTAGAGTATCCATTGTCCCACTCATAATATACCGCTTGTTATCATATGGACTCAATGCAATCTTCTTTTGGTTGATCGTGTAGACATTATGGTTATGTGATCGTATGGAGCTCTGATTAGCAGTTAATACTCGCTTGTTATTCAAACATTCGACGTAGTCTTCGAAATTGATATGCCTCTGGACTACATTAGTCTTTACTCCTTTTGCTTTCTTTACAGTTTTACCATCGTTTATACGCAGACTGTACATTTTCGAGCGCAAGCCTACAAATTCGCTCATGATTTTCCCATTAAGCTCATCCTTCATTAGACCAGGAACCTTTTTATTCATGAGCGGTAAATCGAATTGGTTACCTTCTGGGTAATCACTTGTATCAAATTTGTTTATATTTTCAGCCATGAACTCATATGCATTTTTCTCTTCAAGTTCATATATTAGAGAATCTGTATCTGTATACATGACTTTACATTTATCTCCAAATTGACGCTGCATAAAACTGTAATGGAAATCGTAGAGGCATATCTTTGAAATTTCCATAATTGCCATTCCAATATAGAGAGGCTTATTGAATAAGATTTTGAGTCGCCTTAATTCCACAGCAACTAAATTCTCATCAAATATCGTTGCACTGTGGAAGTTGGGTGCCGCAATCCGAGCTTTTGCACCATAGCGACCTTTCCACTTTACACAAAGCTTGATATCGCTATACTTGCGCACATTTTCCATGGTCTTACCAAAAGCTGCATTATTCATCTTCTTATAGCTGTCCTTCTCATGATCGCTTGTAGCCTGCATCCGTTTGGTGGTATTTAAGTCAATATATGGTTTAAGCCAAGCTGATTGATCGAATTGAAGTACCCGGTGCACTTTTTTCAGGATGAGTCCATGTGATAAGCATTGCTTCAAGTTTCGGTAGTGTATAACATATTTAATTTTTGAATGTAATGTTGTCAGAAGCTTTTCTAATTTTGCTCCAGGTGGTGCTGCATGCTCAGAGCAAAACGGTAAGTCCTTATGTTTATCATGTAGATGTTGAGGATAATCCAAGTCGACTTCGAATATGTATCCAGTTGGAGAATCATCAGGAATTTCGGAAACGTCAATATTGGGAACATCAACCCATTTGAATCCTCCGGTTGGTAAATGTTGTGACATGGCCCATCCATAAAGGTTATTCACATCATAATACATCAAGTATTTCTCTTTCTCCTCAGGCTTAAAATCATCCATATATTTGTTATTTGCTTTACTATATCTGTTCGAACATTGACTTATACCACCTCGAATGCCTCTCTCTATGAATAGCAGTATATCTACGTCGGTTATCAGCTCTAATTTGACATTAGTGTATTTTAGCATAGCATCCCATGTTAAGCCTGGCATGGTGTAATAATGTGCTGGATCTAAATTGTATGTCTTCATGCACACTTCTCGAAAGTTCTCAAACACATCGGCCAATAGTAGAACATCAGTCTTAAGGTATAGATCTGAATATTCACCAAGTGTTTGTGTTTCAAATTTTTGCCAGACCTTTTCAGCATGATCGTAGTCCTCAGGAGATATAGCACTGTCAGTCAGTTTATTGTAGAACGCTTCTTGTGTTGGCAAGTTCCGGAAATCCAATTTATCCCAGTCATCAATAAAATCATATGGGAAGACACCTTTGCATGTAAGAAGTTTGATAGTGTCATCATTCAATCCCCGCCATACTGATCTTGTAGTGTTCAATTTATCCATTGGCAGCAATGATGAAAGCTTATCTGAAGATTCAGCCATAAAACGGAAGGAATCGATGAATCTGAATTTTATGTGGCTGCCGTCCATGTGCTTGGTGAACGAGATATATCTTTCCTTGTTTATTGGCAAGAGATCAACTTTTCCTGGGAAAGATGTAGCTATATCCCTAATAATGAAGTGGGCATCATATCCGGATAAATTGTGAAAAATGACTGGAACTATGGAGCAATCTTGATACATCAGATTGCATGCATTGTGCGCTGGCCCTCGGTATTTTCCTGTTAAAAGAATTTATGAAAAGAAATGAATTGAATTATGCTTCTAAATATTTACCTGTTAAATGGCAGTGGTCCCGGACTCGTTCCTCATCGGCTGCAAACGTTTTTTCACATATATGACAGCAAGTATTTTCCATATGTGAATGTCGTTCCTCTTTAGTCAGTGGTTGCATTGGCCTGATGTTCAGCTTCTCCTGTACAGCTATGGATGCAATCTTTTGCAATTCTAATGCAAACCATTGTTGACAGTCTTTGCCTCGATATGCGCTGTAATATAAGAGCTTAGCATCATATTTGCAGTGGAAATAGAATCCTATGCTATGAACTTCATGTTCCTGGATTCGCTGGGTATTTTGATCGTTTCCCTGAATCGGCTTCAATATTGATTCAAGATCAGCATACACACAAAACGGGACTGGATTCTTATGGTTATAATTCTTATATTCCAACCATTTCTTTTCCTCTGAGGGAAACATAATTCTGCAATCGTTTTGATTCTCGCATTCAGGAGTGTGTGATGTTAATTTTTCTTCAGAGTAAAAGTAGAGCAAACATCTGTCGCATATATACCGTCTACCATTACACTTCGAAGTTTGTTTCGATACAAGGCGTGAAATAACTTTAATCCAACAGAAATGATATCTGTCGACATCATCATCATCATCCATATGATCATCAGCCTGGTCATAGTCATCTTGTAGCATTAAGAGATTTACATGTCGCTCCATTCTGTGTTTCGTAAGTCTAACTGGAACTGTGGTGAGGAAATGCTCTTTCTCCAGGATGAACACGTTTATTGATAAATCGTTCTGGTCCTCAAATTGCGTTATTTGCTTAAGTGTCATGGGAAATGTTATCCCACTTAAATTAAGTACAGTTGAATAATGTGGATACGATGAGGTCCTATTGGTGTTAATATTTGCAGGATATAGCGCTGATGTTACGGTCCATGCGAAGCATGCTTCATCATTATTTTGCACATTGATGCAAGCTTTCTTTGATGCAATTTCCTTTGGTAGGGGTATATACGAAGATCCTCGAAGCTGCTCAAACTTGTTGATGTGTACTGCTAGATGTATTATTGAGTGCAGTGCCCAGCCACTGTCTTTTTCCTGGAAATCTTCCAGCTGAGTGTGTATTGGATCCGAAATGTTTGATATAAACCACTCCTTTAAATTGTCATCTGCACTAATTGGAGCAGTTCTCGCTTGGAAATATTTAACGTCTTTTATCATTTCATTGTCACCAGTTTCTTTAACAAATTCACCGCAAAACGTTGTAGAAACTTTAATATTAAAATAATGTTTTAAGGCATTTTTAACACGACGCGTAAATAATTTGGCAGCGTCTTGCATAAATAGCTTCGGATCGATATGTTTTAAATTTGCAATAACACCTTGTCGAATTCTGTCTGCGAACGCTGTCTTTATTTCCTCCCACTTTACAAAATCACTTCTTCTTACACGGGTAATTCCTCCACCTCGACGGGGAGTTCTCAATAGTGCTCTCAATGCTTTAATTTGCTCGAGACAGCTCTCGAAATGTCGTTTCCTAGCACTCTTATTGCACTTCCGAAATGCAACTTGAAATTTATGTATGTTTCTGTTGCACTTTTTAACAATATAGTCTTTATTATCTGAATTTGTTAAACACTTCAACACATCTTTTCGCAAATTTTCAATTACTGAAAAACTTTTATTTACTAGCGCGGTTGTCATTTTTATTTTATTTTTATGTACTATCACTGAGACTCACTAAAACTGACTGGTGCTCCTCAAGAGTTTGCTTGCGCTTTTATAGCAACGGTTTGTAAACATGAATGATCCTGTGCTAAAATTGCACAGGATGAATTCCAATGAATTTGCTTACAGGCTGAGATGATATCGAATTACACGATAAAAAAATCATTCAAATTAATTTGATTATTTTATTCTGCTGGTCGAGTTTTTCAAATGAGATTGTTTACATACAAGAAAATGTAAAAATTTGTTTACATTCCAATGAAATGTTTCGATTGGTAAAATTCTTGGAACAATAAAATTTTTTTGGGTGCCTACAGGAAGTGTGGTATCAAATTACATGAAAAGAATAAATGTGCTGATATTGCTTAACTTTGTTTACAGCAGGATTGAAAATTTGTTTACGAATTCCAATGAAACGTGTCGATCAGTAAAATTCTTGGAATTGGGCGGCTTACAGGAAGTGTGGTATCAAATTACATGATAAGAATAAATGTGCTGATGTTGCTTAAATTTGTTTACAACAGGATGTGAAAATTTGTTTACGAATCTTGTGATGATCGATATCTGCAACTTCCGTTCAGCAAAACCAAGGTGAAACAACAAAAACCGAGGTGATGATGCCATGTTGCGAAATTCGTTATCTGCTCAGCTAAGTAAACTTCAAGCATGACAAACCCCTCAGCTAATTTCCAATCAAGGTGCTAATTGCCATAACTTGAATTATTAATACGCTAATATCTCGAAAACCAGAGCCGGTAGAGGATTTCTGATGAAAATTTCATTACCCCCCCTCCCTATCTTTATTATCCCCCTCCACATACCCACCATCTAGAATCCATTGACACAATTTTTCAATGATATAAGTCTTGGGGTTTCTTTTTTTGTTGATTTTCACACCAGGCGTTCTCGGTTCGATTCCAACACAAAGCCAATTTTTTATTTCAGCTAAGATAGAGCTTGAGACGCCAATGTCATGAGCAAGGACTTGTGAGTTGTGACGTAATACCTCAAATTGTATCGTGTGCGTGTGTGTATGTGTGAAGGTCAATGACATCAGGGTCAGGCTCAAAGGTTAAAGGTCAAGGGCCAAAGGTCAAAGGTCAAAGGTCAAAGGTCAAGAGTGAAAGGTCAAAGGTCAAGGGTCAAAGGTCAATTACCTCAGGGTCGGTGACGTCACATCTGTCTGGTCAAACTGACCCTATACTTACTAGGGTGCAGTCAAGACCAAATGACACATCCGGGTAGTACCGGTTAATCCCCCACCTCTGGTATAGAACTCAAGCCATATATAGCAACTTTAAAGAATATTCATACAACACCTCCATGGTCTCATGGTAGAGCGCATCGGATTTTACAAAACCAAGCGTTCTCGGTTCGATTCCAGCAAAATCCAAAATTATTTTATTTAAAAAATCAGCTATGACAGAGCTTAATCAGCTGAGGAGATCAGCCAACCAGATGACGTCATACTCTGGTGATCAGCCAACCAGATGACGTCATACTCTGGTTAGTCAGACGGTAGGAAAGGAATTCGCCCTGTGATGTAGACCTGTGCGAAGAGGCGATATCAAACTACCAGCCACCTGGCCCCTGGTGTGTGTGTGTGTAAATATCGCTCAATTTGTTTACTTTACTCGGTTGCGATTTTGTTTACATTATTCAGAATTTGATTATCGGACAAGTCAACATACCTACTGTCACGTTACCTGGCAACGCGAAATAATAAAAAGAACAAGTTCACCTTGATTACGAAAATATTATTGGGAATTGTAGTAGGCCTCGACGATGATGATTTGTTTTGTTTTCCGTCCGTGACACCGTAGAGGTTTTATTGTTTTTCCGTGCCGACATTAAACGTATTGAACGCTGTCGTATTGTTAATAAATAAATTTAATCATTTTTTTAACCATTTTCGTTTTCTTTAAGATACTTTTCACATCATATCCATTCGATCTTGACAATTCAGAAGTGGGATCTGAACGTGAAAAGAAAGGAGCGAAGAAATTGCTTAATTGGTTTTGTTATAACAAAACGAAAAGTGAGCGCAGTTTATTAAACCCGAAAAAGACGTTATAAAGTACAAGTATGGCTCAAGTACGAATCGACAAGCTGTTAGTACGTGAATTGAAAGAGAAGTTGACGGAACTAGATTCTCCTACAACGGGGACAAAGGCAGAGCTAGTTCTTCGTCTGATGGAAAAATTGGGCAGTGAAACAGTCACAGTTGAAGAAGGAGATGAATCGGATAGTTTAGCCAATTTAGACCAGTTGAAAGCGGATATGACCAACTTGACCAGTTTGGTTACGACACTAGCGCAACAGATATCGATAATGCAGAATTCGAATACCAGGATACCAACGCAAGTGAGCTCTCCTTTGTTAGAGGAGAATTACGTAACCACAAGCGGATCTTCAATGCCTACCAGCGCAAACCGAGAGGGGGCTATAAGGTCGACGAATCCTACCTCATCAAGCACCAACACTGGTATTGCAACGATGCCACCATAAAATTTTGTTACGGAAGATCTCTCAAACTCGACTTCGGAAGAAATCACTGAGCCACGAAACCACATTACAACCCTGTTACCTGTTCACAACTCATTTTCGTCGGCATCAGTTCATAATATTCGTGATATCGTTGAAATTTTGCCGGAATTCAATCCGACCGACGAATTTTCGTTAAATTCGAAACAATTTATTGCCCGCATAGCTCAACTATTCGAAGCATACGCTTGGGACCAGAGGGCTCTTATATTTGCAGTCCAGTCTAAGCTAAAGGGGCCTGCAAAGATTTGGGTCGACAGTATACCAATAGTATTTACCCCAATGGGACTCATTTGTAGAGGAGTTCATGCAGAATTTTCCAATGCCCGAAACCGAAGCAGATATTCACATAGCAATGATGAATACTTCCCGACAGCCAAATGAAACAGTGGAACGGTTTGTGTACAGAATGCAAGCGAAGGGTGTAAGAGGTGGCTTGTCAGAAGCATCCACTATTAAGTATATACGCAGAGGGTTAAAGCATACGGAGTTGCAATGCGCTATAGCAATTAGTGAGTTCCGATCAACGAACGAAATGCTCATCGCCATTCGACGATATTTCGAGAATGCTGGAAGAAGAGAAGACCTCCGAGAAGTACGCGTATCTAATACACCAAATCAGACATGGAAATCTAGAGGTAACTTTACAACTCAAGTCGCAGAAAGACTAGCGAATAGACCACCGGATCGTGCAGGGACGGGTCGGAAATGCTACAACTGTTTTGAGCAAGGACATTTATCAATCCATTGTTCAAGACCCCAACGGCGAATGCGATGCGAGAAATGCTTCAAGTCTGGACACGACGAAAAACAATGCCCGACCAGGAAGTTACCGAATGCAATCACTGACAAGAATATTCGGCACATTGAAGGAAATCATGAAACGAAGGGAGCAATCACGAAGTCAATAAAAATAAACGGAATTGAAACGAATTCACTAGATAGTGGCAGCGATTGTTCGCTGATCCAGAAGTCATATGCATCGTCATTGGGATTAGCGCTACAACCGTCCGATAAATACTTGAAGGGATTTGGAGGAACTATATTGACATCAACAACGAAACTACCTTGCACCATTTCAATTGATGATAAAGAACTGAGAGCGGAGCTACTCATCGTCGATGACCACTTGATACCGGAACCAGTCTTAGTTGGAATTGACATACTAGGGAATCGTGAACTGCGCGTAATCATCGAAGCAGGTCAGTGCCGTTTAGAAACCATAAATATCAAGAAAGTTAACGTTGGCCCGAATCTTTGTGAAGAGGAAAAGGCAGAGCTGGATGAAATTCTCCAAGAATATACGGGGTGTTTCGCAGAAAATTTATCGCAGTTAGGCAAATGTAATATTAGTCAGATGAATATCAAATTAAATTCAAATAAGCCTGTTAACCGAGCTCCGTATAAAATACCATTCGCTAAAAGAGGAAGAGTTAGAAAAACCGTAAGTGAATTGGAACAAGCTAACATAATTCAAAAGAGCCAATCACCATATGCGTCTCCAATAGTCCTCGTAAGCAAATCAAATGGAGAAGATCGCTTATGTATTGATTATCGAGCGCTTAATGCTGTTACGATTAAGGAACCATTTCCGATGCCGATCGTGGAGGATCAACTGGCACTGTTAGCCGGAAACACAAGATTCTCAACCCTTGACCTGATGGCAGGTTATCACCAGATACCGATTGAAGAAAATTCACGACAGTTCACCGCCTGCGTTACGAATGATGCACATTACGAATTCAACTGCATGCCTTTTGGGTTGGTTAATGCCCCCGGTACCTTCCAGAGAACGATGAACGAATTGGCGGAACGAATGGGCTTAGGAGAAATCGTTTTATATTTAGACGACATCATAATACCGAGTAAAGATATACCTGAAGGTTTGTCTAAGCTACGCCGATTTTTAGCAATAATTAGCCAAACTGGACTGACATTACGACCACACAAATGTACGTTCCTGGCGGAACAAATCCCATTTCTTGGACATCGCATCGATGCAGAAGGAATTCTACCTGGAGATCGTAAGACTGATGCTATACGAAATTTTCCCGTGCCGACCGATATACATACAGTGCGCCAATTCTTAGGGTTGACTGGATTTTTCCGCAAGTTTGTACGAGATTACGCCCAGATATCTCGCCCGTTGACAACCCTACTTAAAACAAGGGAACGCACACCGTTCGTTTGGAAGGAAGAGCAACAGATGTCTTACGATAAGCTCAAGAATATCCTATGTAGCGAACCCGTTCTTACACTTTATCACCCGAAACGTGCTCACGAGGTGCACACAGATGCCAGTACAGCAGGTTTAGCGGGAGTACTCATGCAGGAGCAGTGCTACATGTAGATGCACTCAGCAGAGCTCCCACTGAGCCACCTCAAGAAGCCGACATAGTCACAGCAAATATTATGTATGTGGAAATTGATACGGTTGATTGGTTAGTCACGATGCAACGACAAGATTCGAAGCTATTACGAATAATGAGGTCACTTAAGGGAGAAATTAACGACGAGCAAGCGAAACAATTCAATCGAGAATATTCACTAGAGAATAACCGGCTATATAGAAAAATCGAGGCACAGCTAAAGTTCGTGGTACCATCCGCCGTTCGGTGGAGAATTGCAAAATCATGTCACGACGATGTAGGCCACTTTGGGTTAGAGAAGACCATTAAACGAATACAACAGCACTTTTGGTTTCCTCGAATAAGGAAGTATGTTAAGGATTATATCGCTGCCTGCGTGAATTGCTGTTATAACAAACATGTGGGTGGAAAAACCGAGGCAATAATGTATTTTGATGAAGTGACACCTATACCGTTTCGCTTACTGCACCTTGATCACCTTGGACCATTTCCACGAAGCCGACATGGATACACACATATACTAGCAATCTCCGATGCGTTTACTAAGTATCTTGTAGTAAAACCGGTTCGCAGTACGAAAACTCAACCCGTTCTCGGCGCTATCAGTGACCTTACGATGTATTTTCGACTTCCGACTCAAGTAATAACCGATCGGGGTACGGCATTTACGTCAAAGTCGTTTGCAGAGTTTTGCGACAACAACGGAATAAAACATGTGAAAACTGCCGTTCGAACACCTCGCGCTAATGGACAAGTAGAGCGAGCCAATCAACTTATCCTAAATTTCTTACGAACTACAGTGGAAGACAAGTCCAGGTGGGACGAGTGCCTACGAGAGCTACAATGGTCAATCAACACTCAACAAAACGCAACTACCGGATTGACCCCAAACGAGCTTATCTTCGACTTCAACCTCCGTGATCTTACTAGAAATCGAATGCTACAAGCTCTGCAGAACGAACCATTAGAGAACTCAGCAATTCTGCTCATGAGCGATAAACGAGAGCAAGCTGCTCGGAAAATCGCCGTAGAGAGGGAGAAATGGAAAACCCGCTTCGATGCTCGTCACAAAACACCGACAGTTTATCAAGAAGGAGACCTCGTCGTTGTGGAGGCCGTACCGACCGCTGGTGGAGAATCTCATAAACTTGAACCACGTTACCAGGGGCCCTACGTAATCTTAAGAAGCCTGGGGAAGGATCGTTACGTTATAGAAGATATCGAAGGTGCACCCCGGAAACAACGAAAATTCCATTCAGTCTTTTCGGCAGATAGGCTGAAACCTTGGTGTGGACTATACCCGGATTTAGACGCAACAAGAGAAGAAAGATTTTCCGACAACGAAGATGACGTCAAGGACAACGAGTACTACGTACCTGAAGGGGCAGAGACTATCCCATGTCAGGAACGGCCGAGCTGTCACGTTACCTGGCAACGCGAAATAATAAAAAGAACAAGTTCACCTTGATTACGAAAATATTATTGGGAATTGTAGTAGGCCTCGACGATGATGATTTGTTTTGTTTTCCGTCCGTGACACCGTAGAGGTTTAATTGTTTTTCCGTGCCGACATTAAACGTATTAAACGCTGTCGTATTGTTAATAAATAAATTTAATCATTTTTTTAACCATTTTCGTTTTCTTTAAGATACTTTTCACATCATATCCATTCGATCTTGACACTACATTGGTTGTTGTTGTTGGCATAAGTATCCTCCTAAAAGAAAACTTCAAGATAATGTCAAAATTGCAGTACAAAAGCCCCCTTACCCCCTCTCTACCCCTTTCCAGAACCCTCAGTGATCCAGAAGGAATTCCCCAGGCAGGTCCTCTGACGTAGACCACTAGACGGATTTCCCCAGTGGCCCAGAACCCCGGTCCCGAACCACCAAAATAGTTGGAATTTTCCGGACACTTTTTGTATGGAAAAAGTGATCCAGAACTCTTATAGCTATACTACTGACTTGGAGGAATCCTTAGAGACCTTTAACGGGGAATCCCGCAAAAGCGTCAAGTCATGGGTCAACGATTTTAAAGATATCGCTGAAGCATGCCAGTGGAACGACATTCAAAAATATCTTTATTGTGGAAGGGTGATTGTACCTGTCTATCAGTAACTTCCAAGCCACGGTGTAGTTTTGTTCCGTGGCATGTAGATGTCTTATCAACAGGCTTGGTTCACCAGTAAGATGAGCTTTCAGGTAGTACATTTTTTCTGCTGCGCTTATAGACTGATGATGTATTAGCTGAGTGAAAAGATCCATAAATGGTTTCCATTGTGTATTCGTCCCATCGAAGTTCGGAACAGCTATCTTAGGAAGCTTTACATTCATGCTATTACTACACGTTATGGATTGTTCATCTAGTCTTTCCTGTAGTTCAATCGCCAGGTTTTGATACTTATCTTCAATGCTTCTATATTCTTCTTCTGCCTTCGTAGAGTCGAGCAATTCTGCTATTACTTCTTGATGAAGGCAAGTTATTTGAGCCCAGTAGTCATTGATCGACTTAAGCTTCTGATTATAGTAAGCCCTTGAACGAGGTGCATTAAACTCTTCTCTAATTGAGTTTATCAATCTGTCCAACGCCTTTATTGTTGCGGCGTGCATCCTTAAAGTCATGGCTGAGTCATCTTGATTAGCGTCAATGGGTGGGGTCGCTGGAGCACTTGATTGTGGTGAATCCGTGGGACACTCTGGATGTACCTGCTGGATGCATTCTAGCTCTTGATGTCTTTTATTGAATTGAATGATGATTCATTCAGGGATGTCTGGTACTTGAAAGTGCCTTCCTTGGTTCTCCGCTCAATCCTCTCCTTTTTAAAGTTGTCGAAGAGTTGGTTGATGGCACGGCCAAGCTCTGATTGAGCTGACGCGAGTGCTGCAATATCTGTCATTTGGCACACAAAACAAACTTATCGTATGAATCGTAGAATGGTGAGCTGATTGTGGTTGCTTATGGATGCAAGCGGAGTCCGGATACTGCTGGCTATTGTATCGCCTGTTGACACAAAGTGAGCTCCTGAGATATTTCTTGATGTACTCTTTTGCTGTAAGTAGCCACAACGGAAGATCTAGCTTCTTAAAGGCCGACTGCTGAACTCTGGAATGCCAAAGGGAATGTCGACTGCAAGAAGGACCTACTGCGTGACACAGTATACTACTTATGTAGTAATTGCTTCAAATTGCTGGAGCTGCAAATGATGTCCGGGTGCTGTTGGCTATTGTGTCGCCTGTTGACACAAGGTAAGCTCCAGAATTATTCCTTGATTTATCCTTCGGCTGTAAGTTGGCAAGAAGGAAGATCCAACTTCTTAAGAAAGCGAGATTTGACTATAGAGCTCTCAAATGGATGCCAAAAGATAGTCTGGACTGCTTGTGGTACGTGATATAGCACTACTTATTTTACGCAAGTAGCGATTAAGATCACGTAGGGGTTACCAGTTTTGTTTGAGCCGCGAAGGATTCCTACACAGTTCAGATTTGGTTGGTTTAAGAAGGCTTCCTAATTAAACCCAGAACAACAGAACAACGCTTTCATTTAATAAAAACTTTATTCTAAAAATTGTATTTGCAAAGCTCGATATTTATATACAAATTTTAATATGACAAATATGCAGAATCAACAAATTCAATTTAACAAATTTAATTGACAACAAATTTCATGCGTGAAATCCCATCTCACGAAATTGTTATTTGTCTGCAGGTTTTGCTAATGTAGCAAAAGTGCATGAAATTTACCTAATTAAATTGAATTTGTGCTGCATTTTTTTCCTTCAATAAAGTTATTGACTTCTGAATTTGCTGACTGTTTTTTTAATGTTTAATGCTTAAACAGAAAATAAAAAACAATTCGTCATAAAATGTAAGACTTTTCAATACAAACTCCTAGATACAAAAAACATTAATCGCTCAATTTGTCTGCTTTACTCGGACGTATTTGTTTCCGCAAGATATCAAATTACCAGCCACCTGGCCACCTTTTCTAATGCTTTAATTTCCATTACGTATAATTATCGAATATCATGACATGATCACTCTTGTTTATAAAAGACACCTACAGACCACAACTTACGTTATAATTGTTGTTGTTGTTTTTTTCAGCAAAAGAAATTTTCAATTATAACTTCCACTACTCATCCAAGACATCATATCCTACAGATTAATATCAGTTTGTTGTTGTTGCTTTCAGCTAAAGAAATTGGGAATCTTTCATAAATCGCAAAATTTGTTTACTTTACTCGGCTGCAGTGCGAATTGGTTTATATTATACAACTGCGAATTTATTTACTTTACTGGACTGTGCGAAATTGTTAGAAGAATTTCACCTGAAGAGCAAAATTAGGCATTTACTAATTTCCATTACATATCTAAGTCAACATATCTACCTACATTCACCCCAATTAGCTTCGCCTGATCTGTTTTTAGATATGTAATCATATGGTGTAATCTTGTTAATATCATAAAATCTTTAATCAACAACTTAGCTTATAGTTTTTTTTTTTTTTTTCATCTATTAATATGAATTACACCTAAGAAGGTAAGATTGCTATTATCTCGAACCTCGGCCCGTAACTTGAATTATTACTAATATTAATTATACCTGAAAAGGTAAGATCGCTAATAACTCTAAAACCATAGCTCGTGGAAGATCTCTGATGAAAATTTTGTCCGCCCCTAGAACTAAGACTCCCCACTGACACCTTCTAGAATCTATTGGCATGAAGAAAAATATTCTAGGGTTAACTTGAATTATTATAATACTAATACAAATTACACTAATTCACTTTGGGAATTTCACAACATTTCTTATCCACATAAATACACAGCTGCGCACATCGACCCACGCCTTAGGTAACGTTTTCTCAACCACCAAGTAGCCCAACCCAATATACCACAGACACTCATACTAAAGTAAACAACTGAAACCAAACTCAAGCTGTCAAGTATACAGTCCCGATATAAATTCGCTTAGGGTATTTCACATCATTACTTAATACACATCAGCCGCACACATTCTACCCAAGGCTTGGTACAGGTAACGTAGCCCAATCCACACACCCCAGGCAATCCTATTCATAGTATCAGATACTGCCACTATAGCTCTCAGCCAAACTCCAGTATCAGATACAGGAGGGGGCACCTCAAGGTCAAATTGTAGCCTCCAATACTAGATCAAACTTAACCAGCAACCTCCACCAATAAAGCTTCCCACCACTTTACAAATATATAGAGCAGCGACCTCCGAGGTGAACTCCAAAAACAAAATCGAAAACCTATGGTATTTCCCTATGCTGGAGAGTACTGAAATGATCTCGTATCCCCAAAACCCGAGATGAAAAATGTTGATGTCAACTTAGAGGCTACGAGTCTGAGATGAAAAATAAGCGAACTCCTGAAACAAAATCGAAAACCTATGCTATTTCCCTATGCTGGAGTGCTAAAAGTGATCTCGTATCCCCAAAGTGATCTTGTATCCCCAAAACTCGAGATGAAAAATAAGCGAACTCCAAAAACAAAATCGAAATCCTATGCTATTTTCCTATGCTTGAGAGTGCTAAAAGTTATTTCGTATCCCCAAAGTGATCTCGTATCTCCAACGTAGCATGGTGGTAGTACCGGCTAATACCGCTAGGGCGCAGTCAAGACCTAATGATACATCCAAGACATAAGCCAGTTAAAGCTTAATGGAGTATCCAAGACATAAGCCAGGCAAGACTCAATGGTGCATCCAAGACATTAACCAGTAATCCAAGACCCATGCACCATTATGCACCATGATTCATTTCATCCAAGACACAAACCCACATTTAGTATGGCCTCGAACCAACTAGCGACGGTGGTGACATCTGTGGCGAAATCCTGGAAGCTAAGACAGTGCGCCAGAAACGCCATAGCGTAACTACTCCCGTTGTCTGCGATATTTTTATGTACAGGCACCCAAATTAGTGCAATTAAATCTGAGTGCGTTAGTTTACTTAACTCCAGCAAGCAGTCCCAAATAAGTCTGGACTTAAATCTATGTGATTGAAGGGCCAGTAATGAAGCTCTGCTGGCAGAGTGGATATTATAGATATTTTGTTCCTGTAGGTTCCCTTGATATTTTCCGTAATTTATAACTCAATCGCATGAAGTTCTGCTTAGAAGGCTGTCATAGTTTCATCGACTCGAGGTCTTAAACCATATCCTGCTGCACCAATTCCCTCTTTTGTTTTGGAGCCATGCGTAAATCAAAAGAATGTTTTATCTAGGCTCAGGCGTTGCAAGCACGCGAATCAATCCAACTTTATTAGATCGTTCGCGGCAAACAAGTAAAAAAGCTAGAATTGGTCAAAGACCAATTCTTATGATACCCTAGGAAAGCTCGTTTGTAATTTCGCATGGTCACCCAACTGTGCAAGTTTGATATTTAAAGTGGTTTTGAATATATCTCTAGAACGGATCATCAAACAACAAAAATAATTATATATAGGATTTCATATTCCGAAGAACCTTTCAGTATATTAAAACCGTATAGGACTGATCGTTTTCGCAGGATACGTAAAAATTCTAAATTTGTATATGGCCACAACAAAAAGAGGTTGCCCGAATTAATCCCTTTTTGAAATTATATTCACTATTTTTATGAAACACTATGTACAAAATTTCAGCTCTCTAAGTTCATGCGTTCTCGAGTTATCATGAGGACGGGCAGACGGACGTTCACAGCTAAAAAGAAATTTTAATTTTATGCATGGGTGTCCAATCCATTTTGCTCTACCATCATTTTTTCTAGGTGCTACAAACAGAATAAAAAATTTAGTGTACCCTTCAAATTTCATCTAGGGTATAAAAACAAATAATGTTTGTTACGCTCATAAAATATTGCTTTTTGTATACCGCGGTCCAAACCCAAAAATTCTAAGAAATTTCATCAAGCGAAACAAATTATTCCCGAAAAATCAATGTGTTAAATTGTAGGGGTTTTATGAATAAAAGAAAAACCACGTCTAATATTTCGCACTTAATCTCGTTTTACTGAACAATTTCCTCCTTTATTTTTTTATTTTCGAACAATTATTACTGAACAATTTCTTTCTTTAATTTTTATTTTCGAACAATTATTACTGAACAATTTCTTTTTTAATTTTTATTTTCGACACTTTCCTTAATATCTAAACTCAAAATTTTATTATATGTATTCAATTAATTTTTCTGTTACTGTTAAAAAAAAACTAAGAACTCTCGATTCTGAAAACTGTACAACTCACGGCGGATTTTTAAAAACGACTCCCCGAGGTTTTGGCTTGATGGCCCCAGGTACCCACGATTGCTTGCAAAAGCTTTTTTTTTATATCTTTATTGCTTTCTCACGACGTTAAAATTCGTACGTGAGAAAGTGTACAAAAGTTTTGATGCAAGCTATATGCATCTATGCAAAACTGTAATCTGATATGCGCCCGTCTTGAAATATTAATTTTATAATTAATTAATTAATTGTGATAATTGTATGTATGTATGTACATACAATTAGATTGGATTAAGTAAGTAATGTACATATGTACAGTGTACATACGGAAAAAAAGTAAGAAGACACTGTATGTAGGTAAGTGTGCATACCGTGTGAGTGGAATATGTGTCTGATAACAAAATGCAATTTATGCTAAATCGCATTTTGTTATAATAAGGGAATGCATTTCTAAATGCATTTTGAATTTAGATTGGAATTTTAAAAGGAAATAATTTTTCATTTTCAGGGTCATTTATGAGGTATATCAATATATTGCATAGGACAATATATTGATGTATTCACCTTTTGGTTGTGATTCGGGCATTGGGCACCTGATCCACAACAAATGTACCAGCATTGATTTTATACATACATATAGACCTGCCACCAAATCTGTTAACTCTTCCCCATAGAGGGCCTTATATTACCAAATTAGAAAACAGAGGCGAAATTTTTAACGAATGACTGAAATCATGCCTACAGATGGCGCCATCTATAAGAAAAAAATTGCAAAATAAGAGAATATTAAGTTATCTTCCATAACAAATGTTTTTTCTTCTTCCCTATCTAACAATGTATAGGAATGTGGAAAAAATGTAATAAAGAATTCGAAGGAATTTCAGATTTCTTCTCAATAAATTTGCTTTTTATGATATATAGGATTTTGTAAACTGATTTTGTAAGAGAGGTTTTTGTTGAATTTTGCATTCCTTCTGTTCCACAATAAAACTGTTATTTAAAGTAATAACATATAATTTAATAATATTTTCTTTGACACATTTTTTCAGTAACTTATATATATTGTTGCGAGCGTGGCCTTGGTTCGTTATTTAAAACACAATATTAAATATTTAATATGCAGGTTCTTTATTTCACTCTAATCATATAAAATTCATAAACCTTCAATAAATCAACTCAACTTAAATTATCGCTAATACTGTACTTTCAATTATCGCAATCCAATTACAACACTTTCGCTTCTTTATTACTTTCGCTTGTTAACACTGCAACGTCTAAGACAAGACTATTTTCTTGGCGGTGACAACTGTTATATTTATACCCTAGAAAGTCTCCAGATTATTCTGGAGTGTTCTATTCCAGAACCTTCTTGACTATTCTATTCATTCTATTCCTGAACCTTCCCGAAAATCGATTCTCCGAACCTGAAGTTGTTTACTCTACATTGCCAGTAGATGTCACCAGTTGTCTCTTTTTATTACACGTAACACTGCCCCCTTCTTAAAATTGTTGACCCCGAACAACAGGTGGTCCACGGTCTTGATGCTTGTAATATTGACACTAGCGGTCCAGATGAACGATTTTTCACTTGCCTCTTGTACCAAATTGGATCATGTATACTACGCTATTTATTCTAGTTATACCCTAGATGAAATCTATATGGTATGCTAAGTTTGTCATTCCGTTTGTAACACCTCGAAATAATGGTGGAAGAGCAAAATGGATTGGACATTATTTTGATTTTTGCATGTCCGTCCGTCCGTCCGTGCGCACGATAACTCGAGAGCGCGTATACTAAGAGAGTTGAAATTTTGTGTACGGACTTTAAAAAGAAAAAGTAAAATTAAGTTCGAAAATGAGACAAATCGGGCAACTCCTTCGTGTGGTTGCCATATAAAAATTTCATTTTCCGCTATATATTTGGCCACTACCTGACAACGTGTCGACGTAGCGAGTTGAAATTTCGTACATGATGTTTTTACTACATTAGCAAATAAAATGTCAAAAATGGACTAAATCGGGCAACCCCTTCTTGGTGTTGCCATATAAAAATTAAGGTTTTTTACGTATACTGTGAAACCGATCAGTCCAAGACATTTTTATCGTACTAAAAACTTCTTCAGAATACAAAATCCTATAAAATTGGTTATAATCATTTTTTCTGCCCGAGAAACCGTTCTAGAAATATATGCGAAAAACAGCTTCAAAAATCAAACTTGCATAGATTGGAGACCATACGAAATTTAATACGGGCATTCATCTAGGGTATCATAAGAATTGGTCTTAGACCAATTCTAGCTTTTTTACTTGTTACTACTAAATACGGTCCCTCCCAGTGTTATTGTGAATTTGGAGAACGTCCCTTACGTCGGTTGGGGTTGTACAGCCAAACAAGATTACTTTCATTGAATACTGCTGAATTCGCACGTAAGTCATTGCAGGTCCTCATCCGATTGGCATTTACTGCTAATTTTGCCTTGGCTTCTTATACATCAGCTTTCCCTTCCAATGGGGCTCTGACATTAAACTTATGTTGTATAATTATTTCATCAATTATCGATGATTAATTTAAAATCGTTTTTCTAAATGTGTAGAGGAAATTCAATGGTTCTTGAATTCCTACAACGTATGGAGAGGTCGAAAACTACTAGTAAATTAAAAACTCGCCGCGTTAGATTTTAACTCTAAATTTTATTCGACTAGTACACTTAGTTTATATACAAAAAATGATGAAATTTAGAAAAGAAATAAAGAATGCATTACAAAAATATTGGAACATGAAAAATAAATTATTAAGAAATTCTCGTAATAAAGAAATGCATATGCGCATTATGTTGCATCACACTAAATTCATCGCCCATGCTATATGTAGGTTAACAAAGAACGCACGCGGAAATGTAAACAAAAAATGCAATTGATTATTGTGATTGCGAGTGAAGTTTGAATTGCTGACCTTGTTATTGGCACAGGTAAATGAATTTAGCGTGAATTTTTACCATTTTGAACTAAAATGAAAAAGTTATTGTTCAGCACTGAACATGCTGGGGCCCGCCAGAACGTATGACTTTGTTGAACTGTTGCTGAAGTGACTCATGCTGAACAGCAGGTTCCTCATAGATGGAATTTGGTTTGTCCCCTTTGTAACAGCACTGTAGAAGTGACTTAACCTTGGTCCAGTATCTCCCAACTAGTAGTAATAGGATGAATAGTAATACTGTCGTTGTCGCCGCAACGGAGTGTAGAACAAGAGCCTTCTTGAGTATTATTGGATTAAGATTTGGTTCTACAGTGAATTCCATGAACTGCTTATTGGAGGGAATCAGTACTCCAGGTTACATCAGAGTAGGAGGCTTGTTGAAGTTTAATTTTATCGAATCTGGTACCACTTCATTCATATGGCTGGAGACAACTTCTATGTTCTGGTCCAAGTTTGTCTTCAAGATTATTTCCTTTGTTTTCAGATAGCACTCATCTCGAAGGCGAATAACTCCAGTATTGTTTAATAACAGTTCTCTCCTCGAGCCTTTACAGATAATTGCAGCAACCTTGGTCTCATTGGTTGTGTGCATCCAGGTGTTTCTTGTCTTGGAAGGCCTTACCAGACTATTCCTGTTAAGCTTACCTGGTTCATTTGACATGTTGTTCTTGGATGACGATTATAAATCTCATCGATTATACATGATGGACTGTCAGCAATGCTATAGACGATGGCTGGCGTGCAGAAATAAGTCTTATGTTCGCTGATTGCGCAGGCCTTCAGCTGTGTTTCTTCTAGAGAAAAGTAAGTTTGGTGGTCAAAACTTACGGCCAGTGTATTGAGTTTTACGTCAGCTATAGCAAATGTGTTGATTGTAGTCATGAAAGGAGTGGGTGTTACATGAATTAAGTCGTACCTGCTTGTTTGGACAATATTCAGATACCCGAACAAGATTATGCTATCATTTACTTGTTTCACATCAAGTTGTACTTGTGGTGTTGATAGTATTTGGAGATTGGTTCCAGTATTATGCGAGACATTTTGAATTAAAAGACCAATGTCATGTGGGCTGACAAAATCAAATAAATGTCTGATAAATGTAGCGAGTACTTCAATGGCGATTCTGTTATGATCTGCGGTGGAATACCAGGTAGCCCTTTCTTTAACAGAAGAAATTACTTGAGTTAATCGGGCGTCAAAGTTCTCCAGAAAGAGCCCTGGCTTGGGTTGGAATATTTCATAGTCTTGGGCGAAAACTATCGTTCACCAATAAAGTAGAGACAAGGTTGTAAGCAGCAGGTTCTGTGCCCAGGTGCAAGGCGCAATGGTTGGTTTCCTTTTCCTTTTTGGTTCTGTGGATGAAATTTTATCGAAATGATTGGGCCGTGACCACAATTTTGGCTCTGACTGCAGAATGGAGCAAGATTTTCGTTTCTTGTTATTTTTATTTGGAGCAGACTCAAGACTTCTTGACACTGTATTTATTCTCGCCTCTGATTTAGTTACTAAAGTAGTCATTGTCGTGATTGAATTTTGAGCTTCGCTTGTGTCTTCTGAATTTAGTATGGAAATAGGTAGTTGACAGATCTTGTGAATAGGCCGTTTCTTAATACAGTTTTTGTATTGCACCGAAACAATTCGGACTACGCCATCATCTCCCGGATGTATTTGGGTAATTCGCCCTAGTGGCCACCTCTGTGGTGGTAAAGTATCTTCTTTTACCAAGACCAATTATCCGATCACTGGATTTTTCCCCAACGTCTTCCATTTGCTTCTCTGCTGAAGCAACGATAGGTATTCTTGAGACCAGCGCTTCCAGATATCTTGATGCAGTGTCGTGACTAACTTCCATCTCTGATGAAGTTCTTGTGTAGCTACTTCAGATTGTGGTAGTGCTATGAGCGGTCGTCCAATCAGAAAGTGCCCTGGCGTCAACGGTTCCAAGTCTGTCGGATCGCTGGAATGTTGCCCTATTGGTCGTGAATTCAAGCAGGTTTCTACTTGGCACAGTACCGTGCTGAATTCTTCATACGTTAGCAGCGTTTCTCCTAGAACTCTTCTTAGATGTCCCTTCACTGATTTTACTCCAGCCTCCCATAATCCTCCAATATGAGGACTAGCTGCGGGAATAAACTTCCAGTCAGTGCCATCATTATCTGTGGTCTCTGCCGCTTGCTTTGTAGATCGATTGATTGCTAATTGTAGCTCTTTATCCATCTTGTTTCTGGCACCGACGAAGTTGGTGCCATTGTCACTAAATATTTGCTTGCAGGTTCCCCGGCGAGAAAGAAACCTTTTATAAGCCGCTAAAAATGCATCAGTGGTGAGGTCGGTGACTAATTCCAGGTGGACTGCCTTTGTTACTAAACAATTGAACAAGGCAATGTATCCTTTATTGGTTTTAATTCCTCTGCCTTTTGATGCTTTTGTGAGAAATGGACCAGCATAATCGATACCACAGTGGGAGAATGGCGGCGACGGAATGATTCGGGCTTGCGGTAAGCTACCCATGAGTGGAGTATTACTGTTTTGACGAAATCTTACACACCTTATGCACCTTCCTTGGACTACTCTTTTCCCATCAATGATCCGGAAGTTAATCCTTATGTAATTTAATGTTAATTGTGTACCACCGTGTAACGTTTGCTGATGTGCATGATCTATAATTATATTTGTTATATGGTGTTTTTGTCGTAAAAGTATTTGGTGCTTGGCATCCATTGGCAGTAGAGAATTCTTTATTCTGCCGCCTACTCGCAAAATTCCCTCATTATCAAAAAATGGATTAAGCGAAAGAAGTTTACTTGTCTTTCTTATTGGTCTGTTTTTGCTCATTGCTTCTACTTCATTCGAAAATTCCTGCAACTGCACAGTTTTGATGATGCGATTCGTGGATTCAAGGAGTTCATCAGAAGATAGATGTGCAAGATTTCTTTGTGTTATGGACTTCTTACAATTTTTGATGAACCTGAAACTATAAGCTATAATCCTTATTTGTTTTGTGTATATTGAGCAGGTAAAGATTTCTTCTGTCTGAATTGTTGCTTTTAATGCAATGACTTGCGTTTTCACTTCTTTATCAGTAACTATATTTAGCTTGTTGGATGGCCATGCATTGGGTGTTTGACTGAGCCAGAGTGGCCCTCTCCACCAAAGATCTCGAATTACGAGCTTGGTTGGGCTAATCCCCCTCGAGGCAATGTCCGCAGGATTTTGATCTGATCTTACATGTCTCCATATGGCTTTGTCAAAGTTATTGTGTATTTCGGATACCCTGTTTGCTACAAACTGCTGCCAGGTGTTCGGATTCTTTGCAATCCATGCCAATGTGATTTCAGAATCGTACCAGGCGAATACTTCCGGTAATTCGATATCCAAAGATGTGATGGTTGATTTTAACAATTGTGTTAACAGGACAGCACCACAGAGCTCTAATCGTGGTATTGTAACTTTTAGTTTTAAGGGCGCCACCTTGGTTCGTGCTGCTAGTAGCGTTATATGCACCTTCCCCAGAGAATCTGTTATTCGTGAGTATACTACGGCCGCATATGCTTTTTCGGAGGCGTCGCAGAAGCCGTGGAGCTGAATATGTTGCCCAGGTTGGTATTTGATCCATCGCGGAATTCTAATTTGTTGTAGATTTTTTAGATCTGCTTCGAGTTGCCTCCAAGAGTTTGTTATTTCTGTGGGTGGAATTTGGTCACAGTCTATCCCAGCCTTCCATAATGATTGCATGAGGAGTTTAGCTGTTATTGTTACTGGTAAAAGGTACCCGAGGGGATTTAATATTGCTGCAATTTTTGATAGTAAAGTCCGTTTGGTTAGTTTTGTAACCTCTTCCTCTGTTTTCAGCTGGAAGAAAAGTTCATCCTTTTTGGGATTCCAGTGTATTCCCAGTGTTTTTATGGCATTTTCTTCGCCAATTTCTAGAATTCCCTTTTCGATAATCTCCTCAGGAATGTTTCTTAATAATTCCTCATTGTTTGAGGTCCATTTCCGAAGATTGAATCCTCCTTTGTTTAGGAGCACAATTATTTGACTTTGAAGTTCGTTGGCTTCTGATACAGTATTCGTTCCTGACAGCACGTCGTCTACATAAAAATCTGACATTAGCACTCTTTTTCCGACGGGAAGTTGTTCGCCTTCATCTTGAGCAAGCTGCATTAGGACCTTGACTGCAAGATATGTGGCGGGAGCTGTTCCATAAGTAACGGTGTTTAAGACAAACTCTTGAATGCGTTCGCCAGGATTTTTTCGCCATAACATGCGTTGGTAATTTCGGTCTTCTTTTGCCACCATAATCTGCCTGAATATTTTTTCAATGTCTGCAGTAAAAACAAAACGATGCTTCCTCCATCTTAACAGGATTTGGCTTAGATCTTGCTGAAGCTTTTTTCTGGTATGAAGGAGATCATTCAGGCTTGACCCCAGTCTGTCTTGCTGGATCCATTAAACACTACCCGAGTTTTGTAGTTGTACACTCTCCTTTGAATACTGCGTGATGTGGCAAGTAATACACTTTTCTCTCAGTGTCTTTGTAGCTTGTTGTGGGGCTCATGTGTCCCAAGGTTAAATATTCGGTGAGAAATTTGTTGTATTCTGCCATGTCATTAGGATTTTTGCTCAACCTTTTTTCCATTTGTAGCAGGCAAGCAACAGCCTTGTTTTTTGAAAAACCTAATGTCCCTAAATTTTTCCTGAAAGGTAGTCGGACTATATACCGTCCATGTTGGGTTCTTTTATGCGCATTTTCAAAGTGCTGCGTACAATCATCGTTTTCCTGACTGGGTGTGGTATTCTCTATTTCCCAAAATTATTCCAGTTTCTGGTCTATCTCACTAATTGAAAGAAAACTTGAGATTTTGTTAGTTTCCTGAGAGGCATTGGGAATATTTCCAAAGAGGATCCAGCCCAGTTTTATATTTTGTGCAGTTGGTTGGCCTTGTATAACACCTTCCAAAATTATATTTGCATAAACATCAGCTCCAAGAATCAAGTCAACTGGACCTGCTTTATTGAAGTTGGGGTCTGCTAAGACCATGCTTCCGTACTTGGTTGAATCAACTTCTGGTATTATTCCATCTGGGAGAAATGAACATAGTTTTTCTAACACCAGTGCTTCTATTCGAAGGAGGGAGTTATTCTTGTATGGCAGTAGTATTTTAATGCTCACTTTGCTGGTGGCTTTTGCAGTTTTCGTATTGTTGACACCCATAATTGTTGTTCTGATTCGCTCTTTAGGTAGTCTTAAATTTTGGACAGATTCCTCAGTGATTAAGGATGCCTGTGATCCAGGATCAATCAGCGCTCTTAGAAGCTCTGTTTGACCAAATCCATTTGATACTCTTACCATTGCAGTTGGGAGCAACACGCTAGGCATTTTAATCTTGTTGTGCAAAGTTGTAATATCCTCATTTTGCAAACTGAACTGCCTCGTGAGCTCACAATTTTTCTCTGAGACTGCTGGTTCAGCCTTCAATTTGTTTTTGGCAGTATTATCATTGGCATTGTGCAAGAGCGTATGATGTTTTTTATTGCAATAGAAGCAGGTTTTGCTGGTTCTACACCTTTCAAATTTCATGTGTGATAAACAATTTGTGCATAAACCCTTTTTGTTTATAAATGTATTTCTATCTTGCACATTTAATTTTTTGAACTCTACACATTGGAATACACTGTGATCTTTACTGCAGAAAGCACATATTTTTTTTGATATAGTAGAAGAGTAGAAAGACTTCTTCTTGTTATAATTTATAGCTTCTGACTTCATTTGTTTTGAACTTTTTATACAGTCTAGGATCTGGACACGTTTTTCAAGGAAGTTAAGTAGCTCTGTTGTAGTTGGCATTTCCGTGGGATTGGAGAGACTCTCTTCAAACAAGCGCAAGCTTTCTGGATCTAATTTCTTCATGGTGATGCAGACAATAATTGGATCCCATTCTCCTGTCCTACAGTTCAAATTATTCAATGCTTCTAAACACTCTTTTAGGGTGTCATGAAGCATTATGATGTCTTCTTGGCACCTGTGCTCTACCCTTTTTAGGTCCATAATGGTGTTTATATAGGTAGTAATAGTTTTTCTGTTGTTATTATACCTTGCTTGAATAAGTTGTAGAGCGGTTTTGTAGTTATTATTGCTTAACTGAAGGTGGCTTATAACCTTCCTGGCTTCACCTTCTAGATGGTAAAGAAGGTACTGCATCTTTTCCACTTCGCTTAAGCAGGGGTTTATATGAATGATATTGTCAAACATTTCAATAAACGGTTTCCAAGTTTTACAGTCTCCGTTGAACTTTGGAATCTTCATCGGAGGTAGTTTTGCAAGGTTATTGAGTCTGGAAGCTTCCAAATATGGTAGAGAATGAGTAGTATCCCGAAGACTTGTTTGATTGGGGATTTCTTTAACTGTATCGGAAGTAACGGTTGCGGTAATTGTTGGAGGCGGCAGCGATATGTTTGGAAAATTGGCCTTACTGTACTCATTAGGTGCCTGTTGCGCTGTTTGAAAAAATTTTTGCGTTTTCGTGTAAAGATCTTTTATAAAGTAGGAATGTTCTTTATTGAGGGAGATCTTTAATTGCTCGTGGTTCTTATTAAATTCTTCCCAATATATGTTTAAAGCATCGTTTTTGGAAGTTAGATATTCTGGAGTCTTTCGTGAGGAGCTGTCTTTTGGAATATTTATCGAGAGTTTCTCGATATTGTCGGCCAGTTGTTTTTGTAGCTCTAGTAAGTCTTCTGGAGTCATGACTACTGATGGATTAGGCGATAATTACAGGAGATGTCTGGTGCTGTATGGCGTATCTCACAAATACTCAAACTTAATTTGAGTCTGGCTGCTTGAAGTTGAGTGATAGCTCGAGAAGATGTTTGGAACTGTTTGGAGTATATCACAAGCACTCAAACTTAATTTGAGCCTTGCTGGTTTTATTTTAGTGCTATTCTGAAGAAACTTCTTGATCGCCGGCTTGCTATAGCTTCCTCAAAGTTTTCTTTGAGACGCTATATAGTAGTATACAGTAGAATTTTCTGATGATGAACAAAGTTCTTGATCGCTGGCTGGCTATAGCTTCCTCAAAGTGTTCTTTGAGACGCTATATAGTAGTATACAGTAGAATTTTCTGATGATGAACAAAGTTCTTGATCGCTGGCTGGCTATAGCTTCCTCAAAGTGTTCTTTGAGACGCTATATAGTAGTATACAGTAGAATTTTTCTGATGATGAACAAAGTTCTTGATCGCTGGCTGGCTATAGCTTCCTCAAAGTGTTCTTTGAGACGCTATATAGTAGTATACAGTAGAATTTTTCTGATGATGAACAAAGTTCTTGATCGCTGTCTGGCTATAGCTTCCTCAAAGTGTTCTTTGAGACGCTATATAGTAGTATACAGTAGAATTTTTCTGATGATGAACAAAGCTCTTGATCGTTGACTGGCTATAGCTTCCTCAAAGTGTTCTTTGAGACGCTATATAGTAGTATACTAACTTTGATTTAATGGCTCGAAGGACCATGTGTAGAGGAAATTCAACTACTAGTATATTAAAAACTCGTCGCATTCGATTTTAACTCTAAATTTTATTCGACTAGTACACTTAATTTATATACAAAAAATGATGACATTTAGAAAAGAAATAAAGAATGCATTACAAAAATATTGGAACATGAAAAACAAATTATTAAGAAATTCTCGTAATAAAGAAATGCATATGCGCATTATGTTGGATCACACTAAATTCATCGCCCATGCTATATGTAGGTTAACAAAGAATGCACGCGCAAATGTAAACAAAAAATGCAATTGATTATTGTGATTGCGAGTGAAGTTTGAATTGCTGACCTTGTTATTGGCACAGGTAAATGAATTTAGCGTGAATTTTTTACATATTGAACTAAAATGAAAAAGTTATTGTTCAGCACTGAACACTAAAATTTTTGATGCTACATATTAACCCATATGTAAGTTTCTTTGCAATCGTAACAATTCTAAAGATAAATACAATAAAAACATTGTAAGTGAGTGCACCGATCAATCCATCGCCACTTCATTGAGATATCCGCATTCATGCTGGAGTATGAAAGATGCGCTAATCTTTCCACATCTGTCTGCAGTTGTTTGAGTGATTCACCATGTTTTTGAATCCTGTTGCACAACTGTAGGCGATATACTTGTTGCATGTGTTCAACTCCGTAAAGTAATTCTATGGCCTGTACTAACGAAGTGTAATCATGTTGAGGCTACTCCATCCATTTACCTCTGAAGCTGGCTCGAATTGCATCCTGAAGATATGCCACGAATTTTGTCCATCAAATATTGTAGGTTACATTCTACCTGCACCGGATATTTCAGCTGCTACGTTTAGAGGCTTACGATTCTAGTAGTTACACTATGCGGATTCTGCGACACCCTTTTAGCAAAAATCATATAACTTATAAAGATATCGCATACCGAACAAATTCCATGTACAAGAAAATTTTTTCATGGGATGTAGCTCTACATCCCAAGCAACGTATGTCGACGCATAATCAGTCAATCAAGTCGCTCAGCCAGCACTCAGCGCAGCCGCTCGGCATAGCGCGCAAGTAGTCAAGACAACTTGAGTACCGCTGTCGCCTGTAGTTCTGTTGAAGTAGTAGGATTGTTTGTGGGTGGAGGGAAGGAAAAGTGACGTTGCCACCGTCATCGGCAAGCAGGAATTGTTTGTGTGGAGCTCAACAGAGCTGGGATTTGCGGAGTGCGGTGTGGTGTGACTTTATGTATAGTGATGCCTTGTCGTGATGGAAGGGATTCATGAAAATATTTATTTGCCTTTAATTTCATTTTGAGTTATTAGTCGAGTACGTTGATTGTGGTATTTTTTTGTCACTGTTGTTTGAGATTAGATTTTGCTATTGAAAATTTTTCTTAGAACTCGTATTTGTTTGTTTTAAACACAATTAAAATGATTTCAACTTCAAGGAAATCTGGCAATAAATGCAGTTTGGTACACTGTCAGAAATCCAAAAGATCAATTACAGATCTGAGATTATTTAAATACCCATGTGCGGATACAGATCTTGGTAAAGTATGGCGTGAAAGGTGCGGTGTTCTCGATAGCAACAAACAGCCTTATATTTGCCATTATCATTTTACTGAAGATTGTATTGGGAAAAAGTATTTAAAAAGACATGCTGTACCATCCGTGCAATTGCCGAAGCAAAATCAGGTGGATGACGATTTCAGTTTGAATGAATTTGTTCTTTTCAGAACACCACCTAAGAAAAGAAAGCGATCTGAGAGCCCAGAGGGACTTTGTTCGTCCTGTTTAAAAAATTTAAGAAATTGTAGCAGGTATCAGAACAAATACAATAAACTTTACCGTTTATACAATTTGATAAAAAAGAAACTTGCAGTTGTAGAAGAAAAAGGAAAGAAGCTTAAAAGGACGAACATACAGCTCAAAATAAATCATAAACGTCTTCTTCATAAATCTCGTCTCTTGAAGGAATCAAAGTCTTCATTTGAAAATGAAATTGATACCATGGATATAGAGAATAATGCGAAAACATTTATTAAAATGTTAATTCGAGATAACTCTAAGCAGAAGTGGGACATTGATGGAAAAACTTTGGCACAAAATATATTTTATAGATCTCAATCTGCTTATAATTTCTTAAGAGATGGTCTTAAATTAAATTTGCCTCATATATCATCTTTGCACAGATGGTCACCTATAAAAAATCTTCAACCTGGTTTTTATAATACCGCACTTAATCATTTAAAAGCAAATATTAATGACATGGATAAACAGTCCCTAAAAGCTGTTTTGATATTTGATGAAATTTCAATTAGAAAAGAGCTGACATACACTTCTGCTGTTGATATAATTGATGGACTGGAGGATGTAGGATTTAATAGATCTGCTGCTATTGGCAAACGAGTATGTGTATTTATGCTACGTGGGCTGATTAATAATTGGAAGTGTGTCTTAAACTATTTTGTTTCAGAAACAAGTATCAGTGGATCCACACTAAAAGAAATTGTTCAAAAAAATCTAGGCATCGCATTTGAATTAGACTTAGATGTGAAAGTAATAACATGCGATCAAGGTCCTAATAATAGGAAATGTTTCAGAGAGCTAGGTGTAACTACGGATAAGCCTTATATCTTAATTGAAAATAAAAAAATTTTTTGTATGTACGATTTTCCACATTTACTTAAAAGTGTGCGAAATACCCTAATACAAACAGATTTTTTAACACCAGATGGAAAAGTGAGTTTCAATGTAATGAGAGAACTATGGGACCTAGAACAGGATAAAGTCACAAGGATGTGCCCAAAACTCACAGAAAAACATATATATCCAAATAGTTTTGAAAAGATGAGAGTATGCTTATCTGCTCAAATATTTAGTCGATCAGTTGCGGCAGGAATTCGCACTGCAGTAGAAACTGGAAAGTTTCTAAAAAATTCAAACGAAATTGCATTGTCTACAGCAACTTTTATTGAGAAAATTGATAAAATATTTGATTGCATGAATAGTAGCTCTTTAAATGATAAAAATATTTTTAAGTCGGCCTTAAGGAAAAATAATTTAGTTCATGAATATATTAAGGAGTTTATTCAATATATGCAGAAAATAAAATTGGAAAAGCAATCTATGAAAATTTACTGCATGAAAGGCTTGGAGCAAACTTTAAGAGCCACCGTACTTTTGGAAGGTACAAATTTATTTTTTTTGCTTACAAGGCGGTTTAATCAGGATCCCGCAGAAAATCTCTTTGCTCAAATTAGAGCGAAAGGTGGAAATTCAAGAAATCCATCTGTTTATGAATTGAACTTATTGTTGGTTAAAATTATTACAACAAATCTTATTCGATTTAATTCATTAAGCAATTGTCAAGAAGATAAAGATGAAATGATGGAAATGCCCCTGTCAAGTTCCGAAATACATTGTGAAAATTTACTTGATTCTTCATTAAACACAAGTTCCCCCATAGCTGAATATGAAAAATTAAAAGTTGATTATGTCGATATTCTCGAAGAAAATTTAATTGATAACTTAAATGTGAAAATTGAGCTGACTTCAATGCGCTATTTCATCGGTTATGTAGCTTACAAAGTCCTTAAGTTAATAAATTGTACCAATTGTGACAGGTCAATGCTAAAGAATGACGAAACGTTAACATGTCCCTCTGAACTCTTAATTTTTGCAAAAAATTATTCCAAAAATTCAGATTTTGGAAGTTTGTATGCACCATCAGATATATTTTTTAATGTATGTAAATTACATGTAGTGATATTCGATGATATGTTCAAACATAATAAGGAAGAAAAACACATTAAACAACTAATGGTTAATAAATGTTTGGAATTTACCAAGCAACATGACGAATTCGGAGATTGGTTCTCTGAGGGGAATGATTGCTTCACCCATAAAATTAAAGCACTTAATTTTTTGCTTCTAGTTTTGCTTCGAAAGCACTGCAATTGGAGTGTTCAGAGATCTACTAAAAGTAAACAGCCTAAATTACAAATTTTAACGTCGTAGAAAAATGGTGGCAGTATAATTTTTTCAAATTATCCATTCATTATAAAGGGTTTTCCAATAAGAGGTGTTATTTTAATTAGCCCGCTATTTCGGTAGATGTCACTTTTGGAGCTGTCATTTTTTGACATTTGACAAGTAGAAACTACACCATTAATAAAAATGGAACGATACACGATTCAACAACGCATTGAAATTATTAAAATTCACTATAAAAATGGTGAAAATGTGGCAGAGACGGTTCGTAAAACTCGAACATTTTTGGGTCGTCGTGAAGCACCTTGTCGGACCGCAATACAGAAATTGGTAGAAAAATTCGAGCTGTCGGGACAAGTTAGTGATGTGAAGAATAAAACCCGTGCACGTCGCTCAAGAACAGCCGAAAATATTGCTGCTGCAGCCGACAGTGTTGAAGAAAACCCAGGTTTGTCCATTCCTCGTCGTCCTTTGATCCGGAATTCCATCGAAAACTCATATTGAGTGATGAAGCCCATTTCCACCTCGATGGCTTCGTCAACAAGCAAAATTGTCGCATCTGGGGCTCGGAAAACCCAAGAATTATTGTTGAAAAGCCTCTCTATCCTCAACGTGTGACGGTTTGGTGCGGTTTATGGTCCCGCGGGGTCATTGGACCTTACTTTTTCGAAAATGAGGCTGGAGCAACAGTTACGGTGAATGGATTGCGCTATCGACAGATGATTAATGATTTTTTATGGCCGGAATTGGATTGTATTGATCTGGACAACGTTTACTTTCAACAAGACGACGCTACGTTCCATACAAGCAACGAAACCATTGATCTTTTTCGGGAAAAGTTTCCGGACCGTGTTATCTCTCGAAGAGGTGATCACAATTGGCCACCGAGATCTTGTGACTTATCCAAACATTGATAAGCATTTTTTAAATTCATCTTATCATTATATTATTGCGTTAACATTTCGCATGACTGCGGGTCTATTAACTCCAATTGTAGATTTGAGCTAGCTTATTGCGGGTTACTTGTAAAAGGATTTGAAAATAGTTTGAAATCAAATTTATAATTTTTAACCCTTATCACTCCAAGATTTTACAGAGTGATTCGTAGCCAACTCTATACAAATTTTGTTAAGTGATTAGAGAAGACTTGCATACGTTTTATGAGGTAATTTTTTATTAATAAGAATATATATAAATGTTGAGTAAATATATTAAAGGGGTCAAAAAAATATATATATAAAAGTATATAAATACATATAGAAAATATATAAACTTCAACACTTTCGGCTACAGCAGCAATATTCTCGGCTGTTCTTGAGCGACGTGCACGGGTTTTATTCTTCACATCACTAACTTGTCCCGACAGCTCGAATTTTTCTACCAATTTCTGTATTGCGGTCCGACAAGGTGCTTCACGACGACCCAAAAATGTTCGAGTTTTACGAACCGTCTCTGCCACATTTTCACCATTTTTATAGTGAATTTTAATAATTTCAATGCGTTGTTGAATCGTGTATCGTTCCATTTTTATTAATGGTGTAGTTTTGTCAAATGTCAAAAAATGACAGCTCCAAAAGTGACATCTACCGAAATAGCGGGCTAATTAAAATAACACCTCTTATTGGAAAACCCTTTATAATGAATGGATAATTTGAAAAAATTATACTGCCACCATTTTTCTACGACGTTAAAATTTGTAATTTAGGCTGTTTACTTTTAGTAGATCTCTGAACACTCCAATTGCAGTGCTTTCGAAGCAAAACTAGAAGCAAAAAATTAAGTGCTTTAATTTTATGGGTGAAGCAATCATTCCCCTCAGAGAACCAATCTCCGAATTCGTCATGTTGCTTGGTAAATTCCAAACATTTATTAACCATTAGTTGTTTAATGTGTTTTTCTTCCTTATTATGTTTGAACATATCATCGAATATCACTACATGTAAATTACATACATTAAAAAATATATCTGATGGTGCATACAAACTTCCAAAATCTGAATTTTTGGAATAATTTTTTGCAAAAATTAAGAGTTCAGAGGGACATGTTAACGTTTCGTCATTCTTTAGCATTGACCTGTCACAATTGGTACAATTTATTAACTTAAGGACTTTGTAAGCTACATAACCGATGAAATAGCGCATTGAAGTCAGCTCAATTTTCACATTTAAGTTATCAATTAAATTTTCTTCGAGAATATCGACATAATCAACTTTTAATTTTTCATATTCAGCTATGGGGGAACTTGTGTTTAATGAAGAATCAAGTAAATTTTCACAATGTATTTCGGAACTTGACAGGGGCATTTCCATCATTTCATCTTTATCTTCTTGACAATTGCTTAATGAATTAAATCGAATAAGATTTGTTGTAATAATTTTAGCCAACAATAAGTTCAATTCATAAACAGATTGATTTCTTGAATTTCCACCTTTCGCTCTAATTTGAGCAAAGAGATTTTCTGCGGGATCCCGATTAAACCGCCTTGTAAGCAAAAAAAATAAATTTGTACCTTCATGAAATATTTCATCTGCCAAAAGTACGGTGGCTCTTAAAGTTTGCTCCAAGCCTTTCATGCAGTAAATTTTCATAGATTGCTTTTCCAATTTTATTTTCTGCATATATTGAATAAACTCCTTAATATATTCATGAACTAAATTATTTTTCCCTAAGGCCGACTTAAAAATATTTTTATCATTTAAAGAGCTACTATTCATGCAATCAAATATTTTATCAATTTTCTCAATAAAAGTTGCTGTAGACAATGCAATTTCGTTTGAATTTTTTAGAAACTTTCCAGTTTCTACTGCAGTGCGAATTCCTGCCGCAACTGATCGACTAAATATTTGAGCAGATAAGCATACTCTCATCTTTTCAAAACTATTTGGATATATATGTTTTTCTGTGAGTTTTGGGCACATCCTTGTGACTTTATCCTGTTCTAGGTCCCACAGTTCTCTCATTACATTGAAACTCACTTTTCCATCTGGTGTTAAAAAATCTGTTTGTATTAGGGTATTTCGCACACTTTTAAGTAAATGTGGAAAATCGTACATACAAAAAAATTTTTTATTTTCAATTAAGATATTAAGCTTATCCGTAGTTACACCTAGCTCTCTGAAACATTTCCTATTATTAGGACCTTGATCGCATGTTATTACTGTCACATCTAAGTCTAATTCAAATGCGATGCCTAGATTTTTTTGAATAATTTCTTTTAGTGTGGATCCACTGATACTTGTTTCTGAAACAAAATAGTTTAAGACACACTTCCAATTATTAATCAGCCCACGTAAGTAGTTAAGCTATAAGAGTTCTGGCCCACTGTTTTAGCTTCCAGGATTTCGCCACAGATGGCGCCACCGTCGCTAGGTGGTTTGAGCCTTTACTAAGTGTGGGTTTGTGTCTTGCTTGTATTGGTTTGCGCCTTGGGTGCGCCATTGTGTCTTGGATGCACCATTGAGTCTCGACTGCGCCCTAGCGGGATTAATCGGTACTACCGGGATGTGTCATTTGGTCTTGACTGCACCCTAGCGGCATTAGCAGGTACTACCAGCATGTTCCGGTTTTCTAGCGACATCTGTTCGGGCGCAAACGCCATTTCTTGAGTAAGGTTCCCTAGCGGCCTTAGCCGGAACTACCTGGATTTGCTGTTTTCTTTTATTGGCGGGAGAGTTCAGCTTCATTCGAATTTCACAACATGACATCACCATGAACAGATGTCAGTGAGACATTAGCCCAGCATGCTCCGGTACTAGGGCTTTCTTGGATATGAGAAGTTTTTTGCTTTACTTTTGGCCCACACGTGGCAGCATGCTACGGTTTTGGGAAGTTTTTTGCTTCACTTTTGTCCCACACGTGGCAGCATGCTACGGTTTTGGGAAGTTTTTTTGCTTCACTTTTTTGGATGTGTGGTGCGCCCACTGACATGTATATAAATGGACTGCTTGTTGAACCAAAAATACATGAAAGCAAATGGCACCACTTTCATATTCCTGTCTCTTTCCGTGAGAGCATACTTTCCCACTGAACTGTAAGGATTAGGAACGAGAAATTGCTTGTAAAAATCCTTGATAAAAACACTTTCTCCGACTCATAATTAAAATTTGAGGATACAAATAGTCCCAAATACTTTTGTGGTAAATTCGGTAAATCACACGGCCATGCATATAAGTAAATTCGCAAATAATTTAAATATAGCGCAATTTACAACAGTTGGTAGCATTTACAGTGAGAGCATACTTTCTGAAATCAAAATTGGTGCCACATGAAACAGGAGATCAAGCAGTCCATTTATATATATATGTCAGTGGGTGCGCCTAAATGTAGGCTTTTGTTGTTTTCAAGTTTTGCGCCTGGTTCTGAATTAATATTAGTAATAATTGATTTTTCTTGAGCGCCTAAATGTAGGCTTTTGGTTTTGAACTAATAATTAAAGTTAATAGTAGGAAATTTTTTTTCATGCCAATGGATTCTAGATGGTGGGTTTGTGGGGGGGGATAATAAAGATAGGGAGGGGGGGTAATGAAATTTTCATCAGAAATGCTCTACGGGCTCTGGTTTTCGAGATATTAGCGTATTAATAATTCAAGTTATTTTTGCTCATGGAAATGGATTCTTGGCAGTGTGGGGTGGGAGGGGGAACGAAATTTTCATTAGAAATCCTCTACGGGCTTTGGTTTTCGAGATATTAGCGGCATTTGTTCAAACAATTAGTTAATTGGCAATTATATAATTACTAATTGGCTATTAGCTAATTGGCAATTAGCAGCTTGGTTGGTCATTAGCTAATTGGCAATTAGTATTGTGATGCGATGCGCTTTACTGGAATTCTCATAAAATAAACAAATTTAAGTAATATCAACACTTGCTGTAAATATTTAATAGAAAACTTCAAGTTTAATGTAAAAATATGGTTGCTGGGAGGTGTATTGATACAATTTCTTTTGCTGAAAATAATGTTGTCAAACCAAAATTAAATTTCAATATTTATTCACATCAAATTAATTATTTATTTCTAAATCTTAAGTTATAAACTTTTTCCCTATGTTCTATATTCAAAATTGGTAGCAATATAAGTGAAGTTCTATGAATCCTATCTTGGAAACGAAAGCGATCCAGAGCATATGTCTCCCAAGGTCCTTTTCTGGGCTCATATTCAATTATATAAACTTGTGGAGCACTAGTACTAAACGTAACTTTCATTATCACTAATAATTTAGAAATATTAATAAAAAAAAAACTAGTTTCACATTATTTATTTTTTTATTTAATGAATATAATAATTAATTGGATGCAAATTAACATCATGGCGAATAAACTCTATTTTAAACGTTCGGCCGATAGGACCTCTATTTATAATATAAAAATCTCCTGCAGTATTTATCTCCAGTATAGTTTCATCAGTAATTGTGCTGTACCGTGCAGGAAGGAAAAGTTGACAGTCTTCCAAGTCCAGGATGATACGAGATCCAAATGCAGTCTTACATCTTCTGGCACCCAGAATCTTGTATTCCTTATTAAATTCCATTTCAGCTGTCTTTAGAGAAGGTGGGTACTGCTCCAGCTTCTTCAGTTCCTCCATTGCGTTTGCCATTTCAGATTACTTTCTCCTTGGTTGTTTATCGTTTGAACTCCAAAATAAAACTGATTGCAAATCTGATTCAGCTCCTCAATTTATAGTCATGATTCCAAAACAAGTTTAATCCTGTTTAAAGCAAATTTGCAATATCAGCACATTACGCTGAATGATTTATGTAATTTGATACCACACTTCCTGTAAGCAACCCAATTCCAAGAATTTTACTGATCGAAACGTTTCATTGGAATTCGTAAACATCCTGTTGTAAACAAATTTAAGCAATATCAGCAAATGATTCATGTTTATTCTACTGATCGAAACGTTTCATTGGAATTCGTAAACAAATTCGCATTTAAGCTGCACACACTTCCTGTAGGCAGCCAAAAATTTTATTGTTCCAAGAATTTTGCTGATCGAAACGTTTCATTGGAATGTAAACAAATTTTCACATTTTCATGTATGTAAACAATCTTATTTGCAAATTCGACCAGCAAAATAAAGTAATCAAATTAATTTGAGTGATTTTCTTATCGTGTAATTCGATATCATCTCAGCCTGTAAGCAAATTCGTTGGAATTCATCCTGTGCAATGATTATTGTAGCAGCAGGATCATTCATGTTTACAAACCGTTGCTATAAAAGCGCAAGCAAACTCTTGGGGAGCACCAGTCAATCTAAGTAATTCAAAGTGTTAGTGCCGAATAAGAAAAAAATTAAAAATGTCTATCACAGTAATAAATGAAAGTTTTTCATTAATTAAGAAATTGCGAGAAGATGTGTTGAAGTGTTTAAGTGATGCAAATTTTGTGAATAAAAACAATATTGTTAAAGAGTGCAACAGAAACATTCGTAAATATCAAGCAGCAATTCGAAAGTGTAATAAGAATGCTATGAAACAACATTTGCACAGCTGTATTGCTCAAATTAAATCGTTGAAAGTGCTAATAAAAGCTCCCCATCGAGGTAGAGGAATTAATCAACGATTAATAAGAAGTGATTTTGTTAAGTGGGAAGAAATCAAAACAGCATTCGTAGGTAGAATTAGGGCAGGTGTTATCGTGAATATAAGCCACCTAGATCCTAAGCTGTTTATGCAAGATGCATCCAAATTACTTGCTCGCCGCATTAAGAATACATTAAAACAACAACACCATATTAAAGTTGCTACAACGTTTTGCGGCGAATTTATTAAACAAAATGCTGACAATGAAATTATAAAAGACATTAAATATTTCCAAGCGAGAACTGCTCCAATCAGTGCAGATGATAATTTAGAGGAGTGGTTTAAAACAAACATTTTGGATCCAATAAACACTCAGCTAGAAGAATTCCAGGAAAAAGACAGTGGCTGGGCACTGCACTCTATAATACATTTAGCGGTGCATATCAACAAGTTTGAGCCGATTCGGGGATCATTTTATGTACCTCTGCCAAAGGAGATTGCATCAAAGAAAGCTTGCATCAATGTACAAAATAATGATGAAGCATGCTTCGCGTGGGCAGTAACATCGGCGCTATACCCTACGAATGCTCATTCTGAAAGGTTCTCATCATATCCACATTATTCTACTGTGCTAAATTTAACTGGAATAACATTTCCCATGACGCTTAAGCAAATAACGCAATTTGAGGGCCAGAACGATTTATCAATAAACGTGTTCATCCTAGAGAAAGAGCGTTTCTTCACCACAGTTCCAGTTAGACTTACGAAACACAGGATGGAGCGACATGTAAATCTCTTAATGCTACAAGATGAGTATGACCAGGATGATGATGATGATGATGATCATATGGATGATGATGATGATGATGATGATGCCAGCAGATATCATTTCTGCTGGATTAAAGATCTTTCCCGACTCATATCAACACAAACTTCGAAGTGTAATGGTAGAAAGTATATATGTGACAGATGTTTGCTCTACTTTTACTCTGAAGAAAAATTAACATCACACACTCCCGAATGCGAGAAGCAAAACGACTGCAGAATTATGTTTCCCTCAGAGGAAAAGAAATGGTTGGAATATAAGAATTATAACCATAAGAATCCAGTTCCGTTTTGTGTGTATGCTGATCTTGAATCAATATTGAAGCCGATTCAGGGAAACGATCAAAATACACAGCGAATCCAGGAACATGAAGTTCACAGCATAGGATTCTATTTCCACTGCAAACATGATGCTAAGCTCTCATATTACAGAGCATATAGAGGCAAGGACTGTCAAAAATGGTTTGCATTAGAATTGCAAAAGATTGCATCCATAGCTGTCCAGGAAAAGCTGAACATCAGGCCAATGCAACCCCTGACTAAAGAGGAACGGCGTTCACATATGGAAAATACTTGCTGCCATATATGTGAAAAAACGTTTGCAGCCGATGAGGAACGAGTCCGGGACCATTGCCACTTAACGGGTAAATACTGAGAAGCATAATTCAATTCATTTCTTTTCATAAATTCTTTTAACAGGAAAATACCGAGGACCAGCGCACAATGCATGCAATCTGATGTACCAAGATTGCTCCATAGTTCCAGTCATTTTTCACAATTTATCTGGATATGATGCTCACTTCATTATTAAGGATATAGCTACATCTTTCCCAGGAAATGTTGATCTCTTGCCAATAAACAAGGAAAGATATATCTCGTTCACCAAGCACATGGACGGCAGCTACATAAAATTCAGATTCATCGATTCCTTCCGTTTTATGGCTGAATCTTTAGATAAGCTATCATCATTGCTGCCGATGGATAAATTAAACATTACAAGATCAGTATGGCAGGGATTGGATGATGACACTATCAAACTTCTTACACGCAAGGGTGTCTTCCCATATGATTTTATTGATGACTGGGATAAATTGGATTTCCGGAACTTGCCAACACAGGAAGCGTTCTACAATAAACTGACTGACAGCGCTATATCTGCTGAGGACTACAATCATGCTGAAGAGGTCTGGCAAAAATTTGAAATACAAACACTTGGTGAATATTCAGATCTATACCTTAAGACTGATGTTCTCCTATTGGCTGATGTGTTTGAGAACTTTCGAGAAGTGTGCATGAAGACATACAATTTAGATCCAGCACATTATTACACCATGCCAGGCCTAACTTGGGATGCTATGCTAAAATACACTAATGTGAAATTAGAGCTGATAACCGACGTAGATATACTGCTATTCATAGAAAGAGGCATTCGAGGTGGTATAAGTCAATGTTCAAACAGATATAGTAAAGCCAATAACAAATATATGGATGATTTTAAGCCTGAGGAGAAAGAGAAATACTTGATGTATTATGATGTCAATAACCTTTATGGATGGGCCATGTCACAGCATTTACCAACCGGAGGATTCAAATGGGTTGATGTTCCCAATATTGATGTTTCCGAAATTCCTGATGATTCTCCAAATGGATACATATTCGAAGTCGATTTGGATTATCCTCAACATCTGCATGATAAGCATAAGGACTTACCGTTTTGCTCTGAGAATGCAGCACCACCTGGAGCAAAATTAGAAAAGCTTCTGACAACATTACATCCAAAAACTAAATATGTTATACACTACCGAAACGTGAAGCAATGCTTATCACATGGACTCATCCTGAAAAAAGTGCACCGGGTACTTCAATTCAACCAATCAGCTTGGCTTAAACCATATATTGACTTAAATTCCACCAAACGGATGCAGGCTACAAGCGATCATGAGAAGGACAGCTATAAGAAGATGAATAATGCAGCTTTTGGTAAGACCATGGGAAATGTACGCAAGTATAGCGATATCAAGCTTTGCATGAAGTGGGAAGGTCGCTATGGTGCAAAAGCTCGGATTGCGGCACCCAACTTCCACAGTGCAACGATATTTGATGAAAATTTAGTTGCTGTGGAATTAAGGCGACTCAAAATATTATTCAATAAGCCGCTCTATATAGGAATGGCAGTTATGGAAATTTCGAAAATATGCCTCTACGACTTTCACTACAGTTTTATGCAGCGTGAGTATGGAGATAAATGTAAAGTCATGTATACTGATACAGATTCTCTAATATATGAACTTGAAGAGAAAAATGCATATGAGTTCATGGCCGAAAATATAAACAAATTTGATACAAGTGATTACCCAGAAGATAACCAGTTCGATTTACCGCTCATGAATAAAAAGATTCCCGGACTAATGAAGGATGAGCTGAATGGGAAAATCATGAGCGAATTTGTAGGCTTGCGCTCGAAAATGTACAGTCTGCGAATAAACGATGGTAAAACTGTAAAAAAAGCGAAAGGAGTAAAGGCTAATGTAGTCCAGAAGCATATCAATTTCGAAGACTACGTCGAATGCTTGAATAACGAGCGAATATTAACTGCCAATCAGAGCTCCATACGATCCCATAACCATATCGTGTACACTGTCAGTCAAAAGAAGATTGCATTGAGTCCTTATGATAATAAGCGACATATTATGAGCGGAACGACGTATACTCTACCATGGGGGCATTACTCCATTTCATCAGATCAACAAGTAGCAGCCGCAGAAAGAATCTAAGTCAAGTGAAAATAATAAATCTATTATAGTTTTAGTTTCATTTATTCAAGTAATTTGCATTATAACTACATGTATAATTGTAAAATAAAAAAGTATTGTAATTGTATTATAGTTATAGTTGTTTTTCAAGATATTATAAAACATCTTTGTTATTAATCCAAGAATTGTGTTTTGATGAAAATCCAAGCCATTTAACGTAAGCTTTATCTCCACTCTTCTTTAAGATTTTCTCTACGAGGTATAGGTTTGGGTGTTTAACTTTCAGCAGCTCCAATTCGTAAAAGCATCCTGTGATTGGATTTCCTTGATAATCTTCCAGCCGATATGTGATGGGATTTGTGTTTTGAACTTTAATAATTTTAAAAATCTCAGCTGTCCAGTTTGGTGTATAGCGTTTCTCAAATATATGCTTGTATTTGCTGATGCGTACAAAATCTCCAACTTTATACTTTGCAGGAACAACAATCTTTATATGACTGTATACAGTTGAAAGCAGTTGTTTCTCATTAGTGGTGTTGATATCACGTGGTCTCATTTTCGTAGTTCGATGTATTCTTGAGTTGTATTCATTGAGCAGTTTCTTTACCATACCAATCCACTGATAAGTTCCATTAAAGCTGAATTCCTTCCACATCATATCCTTCAGAGTTCGGTTAAATCGTTCCACTATTGATGCTTTGAGGAAACTGTACGTAGAGTAATGATTAATTGCATGCTTCCGCATTAGATTTTTAAAGAGGCTGTTGTAGAATTCCTTTCCATCATCAGTCTGCAGGTTTTTAGGTATTCGTCCCTCGCTTAATATAGATTGCATGGCATCTCTTACTTCTACACCAGTTTTTCTTTTAATTGGAATTGCCCATGCATATTTGGAGAAGGTATCAATTACTGTCAGCAGATAGCGGTAACCCTTGTTCACATACTTGTAGGGATCCATTTCAACCAAGTCTGCCTGCCACAAGTCATCTAGTCCTTTGATAATCACACGACGTCGTTTAAAATTTTTTCTCGCTGGTTTATGCAGCTCATTTACCACTTGTCTCTTACTCATCGTAATTATAAATGAAACAGATTTCTCAAGAGTTTTTACTCATATACACCATCTTTTGGTGTCAAGTCTTTCTTATTTATTACTGAAGTAAACAGATAGTTTTCAATCTTTGCGATTTCGCCATTGATATATAGCGTTAAATTTGCCACCTCTATATTAATAGTTTTTCTTATTTCTTCCACACTTATTTTAATTTTCTTGTCAACATAGTCTTTGGTTGTAGCATCATCATTTTCAAGGGGTTCACCAAGTCGTTTTATACACTTTGAGTTCAGATCATAGTCTCCGTTTATCGTTAAATTAAATCCAATACCCCGCTCTCTTTGTTCACCAGCTGGACCCTGAGCTCCTTGTTTACCAGCTGGGCCTTGAATTCCTTGTTCACCGGCTGGTCCCTGAGCTCCTGTTGGTCCACGTTCACCTGGTTTCCCAAGATATCCTCGCTTAGAGAAACGTCCAAACTTATCAACGCTCATCTGTAGATTGTGAAGAAGTATGGTAATGAGGTAGTATTTAAACTATAATATCTGCTTCTCGCAACTCCTCCAGGATAGATATAATTTCATTGTTGTGACTGGTGTTTCCAGCCTGCTTTGATGCCATTAGAAGGCGCAGTCTATCCACTAATTCATTTGGGTCATCCCAGTAAGTGCGATCAATGTTTTCTTTAGGCAGATGCATTAGACCCATGCCTTTATGCTGTATAAGTTTACTGATTATAGCTTTATACTTAGCCGCTCTAGTACCTTTTATTTGTCCATCTTCAGCATAGTCACGTTTATATGCATTGGTATCTCTCAAAATAGATCCATAATTAGTTAAATCCTCTTTAGTATAGAGACTTTTTACAGGATCTTTCATAAATAGCAGCTCACATAACCCCAAAGTTGTTTTATAGCTCTTCCCCTTAATAACAATATTTCCTACATCATCAACATCAAGCGTTAAATTACCGATTCTCCACGCGTTGTTATCATAGTAAACTCCATAGGTTGGATCAATTTTAGGGCTATTATCAGTGAATAGCTTTAAATAGTTTGAAACTATGTATCCAGACGTATCGGGGGAGCTGACAGGAGACCTTCCTATCAATGTTCTTGAATGTTTAGGTGTTGCGAATTCTTCTTCAGATGTTAAGGAATAATCTCCATAATTTATAGGTGTGCTACTAGCCTCCATTTTCACATGTTTTCGTTTTGGAGGAGTAAAAGGTTCCACAATTTCGTTGTCTTCTTCTTTTTCTTCTTTTGGTTCCAATTTGACAGGTGGCTCGTTTTTGACTCTTGTTACAAACTCTTTTAAGGGTTTGGTGATTGGCTTGAAAGTTTCTTCAAGTTGAGCTTCTGCTTCAATCCTTCCCGTCTTTAGAGCTTTAAATTTCCTTCGCACTGCATTCCTTGTCTTGATGATTTCTTTTAATAGGTTTTCATTCATCTTCGATCTTAACTGAATAACGGCCTTTCAAACAGGTCTGATAACAGGTATACAGCTTTCCAAACAGCTCTGATAACAGCTTAACAGCTTTCCAAACAGCTCTGATAACAGCTTAACAGCTTTCCAAACAGCTCTGATAACAGCTTAACAGCTTTCCAAATAGCTCTGATAACAGCTTAACAGCTTTCCAAACAGCTCTGATAACAGCTTAACAGCTTTTCAAACAGCTCTGATAACAGCTTAACAGCTTTTCAAACAGCTCTGATAACAGCTTAACAGCTCTGATAACAGCTTAACAGCCTTTAAACAGCTCGGATAACAGCTTAACAGCTATTAAACAGCTCTGATAACAGCTTAACAGCTTTTCAAACAGGTCTGATAACAGGTGAACAGCTTTCCAAACAGCTCTGATAACAGCTTAACAGCTTTCCAAACAGCTCTGATAACAGCTTAACAGCTTTTCAAACAGCTCTGATAACAGCTTAACAGCTTTTCAAACAGGTCTGGTAACAGCTTAGCAGCTTTCCAAACAGCTCTGATAACAGCTTAACAACTTTTCAAACAGGTCTGATAATAGGTGAACAGCTTTAATCTATTCAGCAGGTCCACAGGATTCGGTGTGCTTTCGTCTAAGTTACAGCTTCGACTTATGAATATTTCGCATGTTTCATCCTTTTATAGTACAATGAAGGTATCAAATCCTTTACGGTAGCGCCCCTTGTTTAATGAGCTGTCCTTATCAATCAACAAGAAACCATATTTATCCTTCCAACACTCAGCACAGGCTCTTCGAAATTTATCAAACTTCATGTCTGTATTCACATGATCATTATAGATATGTTTCAAATTCAAGTCATCTTGCTTGAATAAGATGATTAAATTAGCATTGTCACGTATTAAGTGCTTTGGTATATGCGTATATGTTTGACAGAGATAGAAGCTATCTATATCTTCGTGACGACCCATGCAAAAATAGGATCGTACATTATTTTGCTTTTCACATGCTACATCATCGAAAATAAACACTGAATGTGATTTGGCTTCCTCTGGAGGTAGAACGTCGCAGTTGTTTGAGAATGTATAATACCCCAATCCTGATATATGAGTCATCACTCGCTTCAAGTATTCATACTTTGGTTGATTTAAAGATTTTGAATATATGTAAATATTTTCATATCTCAAACCATTGGGATGTTCCAGCAAACTTATCATAACATTAGTTTTTCCACAATTCGATGGTCCAACAATGATGCTCCTTATACTATTAGGCAATAGGGGACCATGCTTCTTTTTCACCTTCATAACACCTACATCAGCATTTCGAACAGGAAAAGCTTGTTGTTGTTTAATGAACCGCATATTGAAGACTAACGGGATTCCTATAAATACACCTGTTTATATTACATTTCAACAGTATCATCGGAACCTTATAAGATGTCGGATCACAAATCGAAACGCTCCCGAAAAGCTTTGAAAGGGGGCAGAGGACTATTAAATTCAATCATCAACAAATTACCTGTAGAATTACATCTACCGGGATACCAGTACTGTGGACCAGGAACAAAGTTACAACAAAGATTGGCGAGAGGAGATCCATACATTAATCCACTGGACGCAGCCTGCAAGGAACACGATATAGCATACTCGCGGCATAAAGACACAAGTGATCGACATATAGCTGATAAAATATTAGCTGAAAAGGCCTGGCAGCGTGCAAAATCGACGGATGCAAATTTGAGTGAACGTGCCAACGCTTGGCTTATAACAAACGCAATGAAGGCTAAAATTAAGCTAGGTATGGGTCTTAAGGCTAAAAATAAACGCCAACCCACATTCCGAGAAGCAGTACGAAATGCACGTAAAATTTTAAAAGTCAAAAAACCAAAAGACTTGATGGAAGCTACAAAAATAGCTCTTAGTGCAGCTAAAAATATTGTGAAAAGAAAGAAGAAATCAATTAAAACTCCACGAGTGATACCTGTACCAAAAGTTGGCGGGGCACTTCCGTTCCTCATCCCGCTGTTTGCTGGGCTTTCAGCATTGGGGGCACTATCGGGAGGTGCAGCAGGCATAGCTAAAGCAGTAAATGATACCAGTGCCGCAAAGGCAAAATTGGAAGAAAGCAAACGTCATAACCAAGCAATGGAAACTATTGCGGTTGGTAAAGATGGCAACGGGCTGTTCCTGAAGCCGTACAGAAAAGGACTTGGACTCTATCTACAACCTCAACCAAAAAACTATTAAAGACGCTACCCAAAAGACCGCTAAACGAGTTGGATCTTCACAAGTATACCACACACTTGCCACACTTCAGAGGAGTATTTATGCGTGATAATCTACCTAAAAAGCCATGGAAGCGAGAAAGTGGAATTGTTAACTTGGACATCTCAACTGGAGCAGGTACACACTGGGTAGCGTACTACAAGAAAGGTGATAACATCGAATACTTTGATAGCTTTGGCAATCTCCAACCACCAAGGGAGCTCATAAACTACTTGGGTAGTAATATTACGTACAACTACAGTTCTTATCAGAATTATGATGCAGTAATTTGCGGTCACTTATGTTTAGAGTTTTTATATAATTGTTATAGCCATTAATTATTATCTATAAATAAATGTATCTATATTGAAATTGTGACAGTTCATTATCAACCACCATGTCATTAACACTTACTCTCACGGGAAATTCATCTCTACTCACTTCTGAGTACTTTCCCCCGCTGGAGCTAGCAATGGATTATGTTTGTGGATTAATTGATTTTCAAACATACAACTCTATACCAAATATTGATGTGAGCAATAATCTGGTTCATGTAGGGAATGAGGTTGTTGAGATACCTGTTGGATCCTATGAGATTGATGATATAGCAAAATATGTACAAGGATACTTGGATAAAGAAGGGAGAAGGATAAAGGTTGCGATAAAGGCTAACAATAATACATTGAAGAGTGAAGTCAAGGCAACTGAAAAAATACATTTTGAAAAACAGAGATACATAGCTCCTCTGCTAGGATTCAGTAAAAGAAATTTGACTGCTAATATAGTGCATACATCAGAGTTGCCAGTCAACATCATTAAAGTAAATACTATACGCATCGAATGTAATATTATATCAGGATCATTCTTCAACAACACACAAGTACACACTCTCCACGAGTTTTCCCCGAACGTTGGGCCTGGGTATAAAATAGTGGAGGTACCCAAAAATGTAATCTATTTGCCTGTGAACACCAAACGTATAAGTTGTCTAACATTGAAGCTCCTTGACCAAGACGGTGACTTAATCAACTTCAGAGGAGAGACTATAACCATCAGGTTACATTTGAAGCCACAGCATGTTGATATACAATAATGATAAATACGAGTTCGGAGCAGACAAGATCATTAGTCAGCGGACAACCTTGAAGCGATCAAGACCTACATTAACACCTGCAAATACAGCATATTTACAATCAATTGGCTTAACGCTGAAACAATGAATAAAGGAATACTAGATATTGCACCAGACGCTCACTTTGATAACAGTGTTACTAAATTTGAACATCACTCCTATTCACCATTTCTAACATCATTTAAAAACAGCGAGGAAATCCGTATCTCTGTACAACATCAGGACTTGAATCTTCTACCCAGCAGGAGTTTTCTTTACATTGAGGGGTCGCTAACAAAGCTGGATGGAACCGTTTCAGCAACTGCAAAATTAGCTAACAACGCTCTACCATTTCTTTTTGAGGAAATACGCTATGAATTGAATGCAGTGGAAATCGATCGTACAAGAAATCTTGGGATTGCGACAACATTAAAAAACTACGTATCGCTAAATGCAAATGTAAGCAGGATACTACTCAACGGCAGTTGGTCACCAGATTCATCCGTTATACCAGCCAATGGACTGTTTAACTATTGTGTACCTCTGAAATATTTATTGGGATTCGCTGAAGATTACAAGAAAATTCTGATAAATTCCAAACATGAACTCATATTGATCCGGAGCAGGACAGACCATAATGCCATTATATCAGCCACAGATGAGGTGAAAATTGAAATTACCAAACTTCAATGGAGCATTCCACATGTTACAGTATCCGATGATGAAAAGCTGCAACTATTTAAATTATCGGGAGAGGTCGCCCAATACAAATACCATTCCGTAGCTGGGACATATATGAGTATCCAGTACTGCCAGAATCCACGCATCAAACCTGGTCAGTTAAGACTTCCACTCAACTGGAGAAACCTCGATTTATCATCTTAGCATTACAAACGGATCGAAGGAACGATAAAACCAAAGATGCAAGCAAGTTTGATCACTGCAAACTCACCGATGTTACAGTTCATTTGAACTCAGAATCATATCCCTATGATGATTTGAATTTGAAATTTGATGTGAATAGATACGCATTGCTGTATGAGATGTATATAAAGTTTACACAATCATACTATGGTCATCAGTATCAGCCGTTCCTCACATGGGAGAAGTTCAAAACCGATGCTCCGATCGCTGTCATTGATTGCTCACATCAAAATGAAACAATAAAAACTGGACCTGTTGACATAAGGCTAGAATTCAAGACATCTGAAAATATACCGGCTAATACAACAGCATATTGTCTGCTTCTACACGATCGAATAGTGGAATACAGTCCGCTGACAAGTGAAGTTAGAAAGTTAAATTAAGAAGATGGCTGTCATCGTAGACGTTCAAGGATTCAAAACTAGTCTCAATGAATTTATCACTAAAGAACTGGCAATTTTAAACAATGAAAACCAGATACAGCACTTTATATTTCAACCACCGTTCAGATACAAAGATTTGACTTCAGCAAAAAAGAGGCAAGTAAAATGGCTTCAACACAATTTGCATGGATTCCGCTGGGATGATGGCTACATACCGTATCACAAGCTGTACACTATAGTTGAACCACTGCTTCGAAATAAAATCATATATGTAAAGGAAGCTGAAAAAGTTCAATGGATGCAGAAGATAGTTGGAGAGAGTTAAATCATTATCAATGTCGAAGATGAATACAACTGTGGAAAACTAATAGAGATTAACACAAATGCGCCATCTTGCCAAGTTCATATTGGACAATGTGCTATAAGAAATACTTTTATAATAAGAAATTTTATTGGAAATAAAAACAAATGTTTATAAAAGATAAGACTTTTCAATACACACATACCCCAGAACCCTCACTGACATCTTCTAGAATCTGTTCATGGTGATGTCATGTTGTGAAATTCGAATGATGCTGATATCTACAACTTCCCTGCTAAGAAAACTTATTTAGGTGCAGCAAAACCATGATGACGTCATGCCGATATCTAGAACTCTCCGCTAGCAAAACCAAGGCATGCTGGTAGTTCCGGCTAAGGCCGCTAGGATACCTTACTCAAGAAATGGCGTTTTGCGCTCAAACAGCTGTCGCTGCGTATCGGCTAATGTCCCACTTCTAGAATATGTTCATGGTGATGTCATGTTGTGAAATTCGAATGATGCTGAACTCTCCCGCCAATAAAAGAAAACAGCAAATCCAGGTTGTTCCGGCTAAGGCCGCTAGGGAACCTTACTCAAGAAATGGCGTTTACGCCCGAACAGATGTCGCTAGAAAACCGGAACATGCTGGTAGTACCTGCTAATGCCGCTAGGGCGCAGTCAAGACCAAATGACACATCCCGGTAGTACCGATTAATCCCGCTAGGGCGCAGTCGAGACTCAATGGTGCATCCAAGACACAATGGCGCACCCAAGGCACAAACCAATACAAGCAAGACACAAACCCACATTTAGTAAGGGCTCAAACCACCTAGCGACGGTGGCGCCATCTGTGGCGAAATCCTGGAAGCTAAAACAGTGGGCCAGAACTCTTATAGCTTAACTACTCACGTAGCATAAATACACATTCTTGTTTGCCAATAGCAGCAGATCTATTAAATCCTACATCCTCCAGTCCATCAATTATATCAACAGCAGAAGTGTATGTCAGCTCTTTTCTAATTGAAATTTCATCAAATATCAAAACAGCTTTTATGGACTGTTTATCCATGTCATTAATATTTGCTTTTAAATGATTAAGTGCGGTATTATAAAAACCAGGTTGAAGATTTTTTATAGGTGACCATCTGTGCAAAGATGATATATGAGGCAAATTTAATTTAAGACCATCTCTTAAGAAATTATAAGCAGATTGAGATCTATAAAATATATTTTGTGCCAAAGTTTTTCCATCAATGTCCCACTTCTGCTTAGAGTTATCTCGAATTAACATTTTAATAAATGTTTTCGCATTATTCTCTATATCCATGGTATCAATTTCATTTTCAAATGAAGACTTTGATTCCTTCAAGAGACGAGATTTATGAAGAAGACGTTTATGATTTATTTTGAGCTGTATGTTCGTCCTTTTAAGCTTCTTTCCTTTTTCTTCTACAACTGCAAGTTTCTTTTTTATCAAATTGTATAAACGGTAAAGTTTATTGTATTTGTTCTGATACCTGCTACAATTTCTTAAATTTTTTAAACAGGACGAACAAAGTCCCTCTGGGCTCTCAGATCGCTTTCTTTTCTTAGGTGGTGTTCTGAAAAGAACAAATTCATTCAAACTGAAATCGTCATCCACCTGATTTTGCTTCGGCAATTGCACGGATGGTACAGCATGTCTTTTTAAATATTTTTTCCCAATACAATCTTCAGTAAAATGATAATGGCAAATATAAGGCTGTTTGTTGCTATCGAGAACACCGCACCTTTCATGCCATACTTTACCAAGATCTGTATCCGGACATGGGAATTTAAATAATCTCAGATCTGTAATTGATCTTTTGGATTTCTGACAGTGTACCAAACTGCATTTATTGCCAGATTTCCTTGAAGTTGAAATCATTTTAATTGTGTTTAAAACAAACAAATACGAGTTCTAAGAAAAATTTTCAATAGCAAAATCTAATCTCAAACAGCAGTGATAAAAAAATACCACAATCAACGTACTCAACTAATAACTCAAAATGAAATTAAAGGCAAATAATAATAATAATAAAGGCATCACTATACATAAAGTCACACCACACCGCACTCCGCAAATCCCAGCTCTGTTGAGCTCCACACAAACAATTCCTGCTTGGCGATAACGGTGGCAACGTCACTTTTCCTTCCCTCCACCCACAAACAATCCTACTACTTCAACAGAACTACAGGCGACAGCGGTACTCAAGTTGTCTTGACTACTTGCGCGCTATGCCGAGCGGCTGCGCTGAGTACTGGCTGAGCGACTTGATTGACTGATTATGCGTCGACATACGTTGCTTGGGATGTAGAGCTACATCCCATGAAAAATTTTTCTTGTACATGGAATTTGTTCGGTATGCGATATCTTTATAAGTTATATGATTTTTGCTTTTAGCTTCCAGGATTTCGCCACCGTCGCTAGGTGTTTTGAGCCCATATGGGCATATGAGCATATGCTATATGTGGGTTGTGTCTTGGCTGTATTGGTTTGTGTCTTGGATACGCCATTGCCATTTAGTCTCGACTGCTCCCTAGCGGGATTACCCGGTACTACCGAGATGTGTCATTTGGTTTTGACTGCACCCTAGCGGCATTAGCCGGTACTACCAGCATGCTCCCGTACTACGGTTTTCTTAGATAGATATGTGGTGCACCTAAATATAGGCTTTTTTATTACGATTTTTCTGGACCGCCTAAATGTAAGCTTTTGGTTTTGAACTGATAATTAAAGTTAATAGTAGGAAATTTTTGTTCATGCCAATGGATTCTCCATTGGCGGTATGTGGAGGATAATAAAGATAGGGAGGGGGGGGGGTTAATGAAATTTTCATCAGAAATCCTCTACGGGCTCTGGTTTTCGAGATATTGGCGTATTAATATTTCAAGTTATTTTTGCTCATGGAAATGGATTCATGGCGATGTGGGGTGGGAGGGAGAACGAAGTTTTCATCAGAAATCCTCTACGGGCTTTGGTTTTCGAGATATTAGCGATATTTGTTCAGCGGGGAAGTTATAGATATCACGTATGACGTCATCATGGTTTTGCTGTTTTCAAATGCTGCAAGTGTTCTTAGCGGGGAAGTTGTAGATATCAGCAACATTCGAATTTCACAACATGACATCACCTTGGCTTGATGTTTTCGCAGCAAAAATTTATGGGATGCTTGTATTGAAAAGTCACAGTTGCTATTTCGAGTGCAAACACCGCTTCCCTAGCGGCATTAGCCTGTACTTCATATGATGTTCACCTCGAGGGAAAGTAAGGTTCCCTAGCGGCATTAGCAGGTACTACCACCATGCCTTAGTTTTGCTGTTTTCTTGCTTGACGATTTATTAGTGGGGAAGTTGTAGATATCAGAATGACGTCATCTTGGTCTTTCTGTTTCCAAATGCTGCACCCTAATAAGTTTGCTCTTTCGAGTGCAAACACCATTTCTTGAGCAAGGTCCGCTGGTGGCATTAGCCGGTACTACATATGCCGTTCATCTCGAGCTTGGGGATACGAGATCACTTTGAAAAGTCTCTCTTTCGAGTGCAAACACCATTTCTTGAGTAAGGTTTGTAACGCTATGTCAGTCTAAATTTATAGGTCGAGTGCGAACACCAAAGAAGTGAGGTCTCAACCAACGAAGGAATCCCAACGGAGTTAGCTGAGCCCCCAGATCAGCGAGGGCCGACTTAAGCTCACGGCATGGGTTGGGTGTAGCAAAACCTCACCGATCAATGAAATACGATAGAAGGAAATAAGAGAAAAAAAAATTCAAGAAAGAAAAAAAAGAAGGGAAACAAAACACAGTTTCCTAGAAGAGGAATTCTAACGCTGGAAACCGAGCCAGAAATGAAGTAAACAAAGCTATGCCAGCAACACGAGAAAAAAAAAAGAATAGTTAACCTTCCGGAATCACATGGCTTCACTGCCTCCTTTCCGCACAACCGCACCCCTTCAGCCAAGCATGTCCCTCCTCCTGGTCAGCAAGTGCTCTCTCCAAACAACTTATTCAATCATTCTCTTACTAGACTAATAGAACAAAACAGCAAATCCCCAAGCAAGAAAATTCACCATTTTACCGAATCAAAATGCTCTTATCGCTCACAAACAAGTTACAAGAAAAAAAAACAAAAGAAATACGTTACTAAGATATGACTTATAATTGAAATTCAAGTTAATTCTCTGCCTCTCATCCAGATATAACTACAACCCGAAAAAAAAAACAAAATAAAACTAAGAACTACTTATACTTCAGTTAGTGGTACTTGTACTACCTATGTACATATAACTCAAATCAATTCCACTCGTAGATCCTATAGAATCAATTCCATTTCTATAGTACCACTATTTCAAATTAATTAAGTCCAATTCTAGCCAAAATACGGACAACCTTTCCTAGCAGCTAGGCCAGTGCCTGAAACCAGCAGGAAGCTTAAATTCATATCCCTCATAAAATTCTACTAATATGGGAGACAATTTCACAAAAAAAGAATAACAGAAACTAAATTCTTAGTGCTACAACCTACCTAATAATAGAATATAGTTACGCATGCTATTGGAGTACATACTCCCATACTAATTTGAAAAAATGCTTTCACTATGGGTTTCAATACGCGATGATTTAATTAAAACAAAATAATTCTGAAGGTACTTACCTACGCATCCTCGAAGCTTCGTATGATGCTGATGTGGTACCTGTTTGGAATATGTGCCAAAAGAATAAATGCGTAGGAGACCAGAGTACAGGCTGGCCACTATAGAATCACAATAGCATGCGTTCACCCTGCTTTGCTTGACAGGTCGAAGCAAGCTAATTAATTAGTTAAGCTCTAAATTTATTCCACGCAGAACCAGCAAATGAAATATTCTGCTTCCTGTATTATAGTTAACTACTAATGAATTGGATTCTACTTATCCTACCTTATATAAAAAAAAAATGAAAATTCCGCTTGTATATAAAAAAAAAATTTTAAAAGAGGCTACTATAGAAAAATAAAAAAAAATAAAAAAAATAAGAGAGCGATGTAGTGGTGATGTTGCTGATGTTGCTGTTTTTCTGGCAGATGTTACATATGATGAAGCGGACCTGAGCGGGTAACTTTGAGTATCTTCTGGATGTTATCGTTCACTTTCCACTAAACGCTCTTATCTTCATTTTTCACTACTGGTCCATGGAGTATCCGTGAACCGTTTCTTCGCCCACGCGGATTGCTCCCGGCCCTTTTTCTACAAGGAATCCATTCTAGTTGTAACTTTATACATTGTATTAAAACAAAATCTCACCTTTTCAACCAGTCCAACTAGCTCCCAATTTTTTGTGTTTCCTTGTTTTTTTTTCAATAAATAGGTATAAGATATATAGGGCTCACAATGCACTAAAATCGAGGTATACTGACAAGCTATGAAACTATGTATACGCCGTGGGCCGTTCGATTTGTCTATCCATAGGATTTACGCTTTTCCTTATTATTATTATTCCTTTTCTGCATTTAACTCCTTTACTAGCCACTAATTGAGTCTATCTTCCAAATATTAATAATAAAATAATAAATACACGAACACCGCACTTGATACTTGTGTCGACGACGATTCCTTCAGTGCACTTGCTGGCTCAATCATCAAACCCCGATTGTCTCTATTCGATGACTTTAAATTCCTCGAGACGAGATCCGCTATCCATGCTTCAGTCAACCCATGGGCTTATCTTTGCTATGCAATGGTTACATATATATATATTTGGCAGATTACGTGCACACTGATAGCAAAGCGGGATTATTTGCCGCTTAATCTATATGCTACAGGTCTCGATTTTTTTTATTTTTTTTTCTCTCTATGATTTATTAATTTTTGAGTGACCAGTGATAACAAATTTGTTTTGTTTGAGGGTTTACCAAATTGGGATATTTAAAAAAAAAATTCTATTATTATTGTTAAGTTGGAAGCAAGGCCAGGGAAAATTCAAAGTTAAAGATAATGCCCAGGTATAATCTCTATTCATGCAACGTAGGGTAGGTATGTATGCTATGGTAAAAGGCTAAATTTTGATTACCTTACCTGTGACCGTTACAGGGCAACTGCAACTCGCTACCGGCGGTTGCCTAGATGGAGCTGAGAATGCTACCACGGTCTAAGCCTCGACATCAACCTCATAAACGTGGCAGGAGGATTTTTTAAGCCGAATGGAACTCGTGTAAACTCGTAGTTGCCGTCCTGTGTTATAAAGGCAGTATATCTACAACTCTCTTCTTGGATTGGTACTTGGTAATAAACACTTCGGAAATCAAATGTTGTAAAAATGTTTTTATTCGCTAAGGTATTAAGAGTTTCCTCGATGTTCGGAACAGGAAACTGTTCTCTTTGTGTAATCGCGTTCAACCGACGGTAGTCTGCACACATTCTTTGTTTGCCATTTTTCTTTGGAACGATAATAACTGGGCTAGTGTATTCTCACGATGAATGGCGAATAATTCCCAAGGACAAAAGTTCATCAATAGTTTTCTTTAATGTTGGCCTAGGAGCATATGGAACCTTATAATGCTGATATCTGACAAGTTCGTTTTCTTTAAGTTGAATACGCATTTCCACTATGTTGGTCTTGCCGATTTCTTTCGTGTCGCAAGAGAAACATTCTCTGAATTCATTTATCAAATTCAGCAATTCATTTTTATGAATGTCTGGAGTTTCGTTGTCAATTTCCACTTATTCTGTACCTGTAACCCTTTGAACCTTTAGAATCGTAGCCATATATTTTTTTCCTGTACATAGGCGTTTATATTTTTGAATATCTCGTTTTTTTGTAGAGGATTTCCACTACCTGAAGCTGAGTTTATCTTATTAATGCTATTATCTTTAAAAATTTCAAATTTCCCTATACTTTTAATAACCTTCACTCCTGGGCGATCTAAGAAATTTTTACCAACCAGCACTGGAATTGTTTGTGTTTCATTAGGTACAACTAAGAGAGTAATTTTTCCCTCCACTTCACCAATCTGAATATTTTTCTCCATTTTACCAAACACTGGACATTTGCTTCCTCCAAACCCACACAGTACCATATCAGAATAGTAGGTAATAGGTCTATTGAGCCAGCGTTCCTATTGGTCGAGAGATTTTGGTGACGTCACACGTACGTGTGAATAGACCACGCCCCTCTTCTGTGTGTGTGTGTATGTTCATAAATGTAATAATATTATATGTTACACCATGTTGTGAAATATAGCTGTTTCTATATTTATTTGGATTTAAGAGATAATTCAAATGGGAAGTAATTTTCAAGTCCTGAAATGGGAACCAGCGAAATGCTTAACAAGCTACCAGACCACCAGGCTACCAGAAGCCATTTAAAGTTAAGTTAATGTCTTCGGGGGCACCTACCTGATATATCAGATAAGCAATCAACCGATTCATTTCATTTTCATTTTGGCCGATTCATATAAGTAATGCACCAATCTCGCTCTCAAAAACCTGTCTTAGCGTAAACAAGCTACGTGAATAAGGTATCAAAATGTTGCTTTTTACCTTTTTACTAAAATCATATGCTTGCAAGGCAGGAATTGGTTCATGTTTACACCTACCATGTTCTTTTGTCTTACAATTTCATACTTTATCTCTATTTGCAACGGGAAGAAAACCAGTCTTGGCTGCTTGTTGCACTTCTTACTGAAGTACACTACATGTGTGGCTTCATAATGTTGTTCGCTTTAATTTGTAATTCTTGCTTTCTGATTAAAGAAGTTCATGCTTGCCCAGTTATCACAGTTGATTCCATACATTCGTCGTCACTAACATAAACAGAAAAACAAAACCTGTTGTGAATGAATAACTGCAGCACAATGTTATTAAAAAAACTAAAAGAAGTTTAAAACCTTTTTAATAAAGATTTTTGCAAAGCGTTTATTTATTAAGCATTATTAGTGGCATGAAAACAAAAATGAATTTTGTTATGGAAAACAGGTTGTGTATAAGAACGGTATGTGCAAGGGATCTTTCAAGAAAATAAAAGCAAATCTTTGTTATTAATAGCATTTATTTCAATTGTACATAGTTTAGTCGGTTACGTCTATATTAAATCGTTTATTATAAATATTCTAAAGAACTAAAGCTGTGCAATAAACACTGTTAACTTTTTTATTTTTCTTGAGCACGTTACACACTGAACAGGCAAATTGCAAATTACAAACAAGAGATCTCTTCTGAATTAAAAAAATAAAACGAATGCAGAAAAACTAGTTTTCATGGAGGTGTCTTCTTGTTTTGATCAGAAGCACTGGGTATACCTACCGCTTGCAGCTGATCACCTGTTAAACAGATAAAAACTATCAAAAATTTTACAGAACATTTTTCTTAAAATTATTGAATTATTGCATTACATAAAAAGGTATAAATATAGATCGCCAGTACCTCATTCTTTATCTAACATTGTTTGTGACTAGTCGCGTTATTAAACAGTGAATTTTTTATTACACAAAATGACCCGTTTTGTAATTACAAAAGATCGCTCTGTGCAGGCTAGACTATATAATCTGCGGGGAAGAAAGGTAGAATTTACAATAAATCCAACTCCAAATAATTTAGAGCCAACCGGGTGGATTATAGGTGCTATCGAGGATATTGTAAAGTATGTAACCCGAGATTTTCAACCCAGCGAAAAAATAAGAATAAGGTTTTGGGGGCAAAGTTTTGAAGAACGTGGACCTGGCTGGATGAATTTCAAAGATACAGCGAGTGTTACAACAAAGAATATATGGAATATGATTTCCAGAAATTTCCAAAGAAATTCGGTGGAGTTAAACACAGACACTTTTTGCATAACCGTAACATCAGTGCGTTTACCACAGGGTAAGGGGAATGACCGTGGAAGGAGGTATAACAGTGTTTTTTTTAGGAGTGCTCTATGCGTAGAGGTATTATTACTATTAATAACAAAGACGGTTTATGTCTACCACTAGCTTTGGTTGTGGCCATTGCATACGCTGAAAAAGATCTAGCCTACAAGAAAATTAGGAAAGACACAGGAAAAGTAGGACACAAAAAAGTAGGGAGCTACGATCTGAATCAGGCTCTGTTATTGGAAGCGAAGGCGGCGGAATAGCAGAATTGCAACAATTTCAAAATTATTTGAAGAATTATAAAATTGTTGTATACCAGTATGGAGCCAAGGGCAGAGATCTCGTCTATGAAGGCGTTAATAAAGGAAAGCGGCTAAATCTTTTATATCACGATGGTCATTATAACGTTATAACATCTCTGATAGCCGCATTTTGCTGTGTGTATTATTGCGAGAACTGTAATGAGCCTTACAACACCAAAAATGATCACAGATGCGGAGGAACATGCCCATGCTGTCAACAGTCTCCCACCTGCTCAAACGATGCTCTTAATATACGCTGTGGAGATTCAATTCAATTCAATTCTATTCAATTTATTATTATTATTAATTGTACAAGGAAGTATAAACTTTAGAATGTACGTAGTAAGGCATAATTGAAGCAATATAATATAGTAATAGTGATATATATGTATGTAATATTAACAATAACAAGTTTAAAAAAAAAGTTAACTTGATACTAATAAAATAACTCATATGTAACCATATAAGAGAGAAATACCTACAGCAATCCTCACATTAATCCCAAGAAATAAAAAAAAGAAGAAAAACACTTCTCACTAATATAATTCTAATTCAAACAAATAGAGTAAAATAGAAGAATAATATAAAAAAAAAAGAAAAGGAAAAAAATAATCCAAAAGAAAATTAAAATACGGGAATTCATGAGTAGAAAAGAGTAGATTAATATATGAACTTATTGACAAACAGGGGAGGGGAATGCGGGGGAGGATTAAAGGAAAGGGAATTTTAATTCAGATACTTTTACTGAAGATAAAAATGCATCTTATAAACCTCAATAAGTTTATTTGTAAGAACTCGCCTACTCACCGGGACAAGACGTTTTATTTCATTAGGTAGAGAACTCCAAAGTCTGATATCGTGAACGAAAAATAACCGTTGGCTTTGAAGATATCTATGTACCAGCAAGTTGTTGGTACGACTCAATGTTAGGAAGTGTACTTTATTAATTAAATAATGAGGTAGTCCGGTCCAAATTAGATTATAAAGAAATATAACGTTTCGTATCTTTATATAAGTGCCGAGAGAGCATCCCAGCACATTACTAACTACATGTGAAACGAGGTCAAAGCGTCGCAGGTTATATGCATATTTTACAGCAGCGTTAAATGCATCGGTCAGACGATATGTCGATGAAGAGTCCAGTTTGCAGTAAATAACATCACCGTAAGTTATTATAGGAATGATCAACGATCTTACAAGTGATAGCCGTATGTTAAGAGGCATAAAGTGGGTGGAGTAATATAGTCGCTTCAGTGTACCAAACACTTGCCCGGAGACATATTTTATGTGGTCATTCCATGTCAGAGTTTGGTTAAAAATTTCGCCAAGATTTCTCACCGTCTTCTCGTATTGTAAAGTTGCGCCCCCTAAATTAATACGAGGGAAATATGATGTATCTATAATGTTTTTGTGTATAACCAAACACTTGCATTTCTTCAGTATTAGATACGCACCAGGAGAGTATTGCCTGAAGATCAGTATTTAAGCAGCATGCACCATCTTCTATAAGTCCTAGAGGCCGAGAGATATAACTTTGTATATCGTCAGCATACAAATGTATATTAGCATGACGGATAACCTCGGTGATGTCATCAATATACATAGAAAATAGTAGAGGTGCGAGTATTGAACCCTGGGGTACGCCTCTGTTAAGATATAAAAATTCTGAGAAGTGTTCGCCAATATTTACCCTTTGGGAACGATTTACTAAAAAATTTCTAATAAATTTAATCGACCTGCAACTAAACCCAAACTTCAGTCTTAATTTGCGACAGAGAATGCCGTGATCCACCTTATCAAACGCTTTTGAAAAATCTAATATGTTAGGAAAGAAACTTTGTCATTGTCAATATTACACCGAAGATCATCAGTTATCTTGAGCAACGCTGTGATACAGCTATGTTTGGCTCGAAATCCGGATTGTGAAGCCCAAACAATACTGTGAGACTCAAGGAAAACCGTCATTTGATCAGCCATGATTCTCTCCAAGCTCTTAGATAAACAAGGCAATATACTGATTGGACGGAGATCCTCAACCTGACACACCGTTGATTTCTTGGGTATGGGGACAACATTCGCTTGTTTCCATCTAGGTGGGAATTGAGATCTCATGAGGCAGGCGTTATAGGTGTCAGTGATAGCAGGTAATGCAAAATATATAATTATTTTCAAAAATTTTAATGAGATCCCATCCACTCCGGTTTGATGCTACTTAAAGCCTTAAGAGTTCCCAGTTCGTTGACACAACTAAAATAGAACTGCGGATAAACAGTCCTATTACTAATTCCAATCGACTCGGAGGACTTTGAGGTGACAGATTGAGGGACGGTGCAGCTTGAGGACTGAACAAAATAACTATTGCATTCATTTGAATCAAGCTTCCTTACCAGATTTGTGAATACCACATTCTTTTAAGTGTTTCCATAAAATTCTTGATGGTAAATTGGGATCTAATTTAGTGGCATAATAATTCGATTTGCCAAGTTTAATAAATGCTGTAACAACGGAATCGCTCCCAAAGTAATGGAGTTCTTATCATCTTCCACCTTTGATATGCTTTGTTCCGTGCTGAAATAAGCCTCTTTTTCTATCGAAAACCAAGGGCAATTATGTTTACACAACCTGGTCTTACAGGGTACATATTTGTCAAACAGATAATTTACTGCATTTTCAATAAAGGCAACCTTATCCTCAATGACAGGAAGAGAGAAGACGACACGCCAGTTTAGTGAGCCAGCTTCATTCGTGAGAGCGTCAACATTTATATTGTGGTAATCTCGAAAAGAAATTGTATGGTAGCTATTACGGGTGCCGGGGGGAATGTTATATGATATGAAAATTAGATCATGATCAGATATTCCAGATAAGGACATCTGATTTTTAAAAACTATTTTCCCCATGTCGTTAGATATAAATAGGTCGAGTAAGGATGACGAGTGACTCGTAAAACGCGTGGGCAGATTATTAATAACCTTTAGATTAAATGAGTCTAAAATACTTAAAAATTAAGCCTTAGCGAAACTGTCCTGCAACAGATTTATGTTAAAATCCCCACCAATAATAACGTTAGAGTATTTTGCATTCAGGTAGGCCAGAGCTGATTCTAATGAATCGATAGAAGAAACTGATGAGGGTTTATAGACGTTTATAGACACACCCTAGCAAGCAACATGTGGGCCCCCCAAATATCTCGATGAAAATGAATTCAGTACCAGATGCGGCATCGGATTCTTCAACAATTCTTGCAGGGATGCCCTCCCGTACATAAATGACGACACCACCACCTCGTCTGCCACAGCGATCATTTCTAAAAACACAAAAAATCCGGAATCGTTATAAAAACATTATTAATATCATTTTTTAACCATGTTTCAGTTACGAGAATAATATCATCTTTAGTATCATAAAATATCATTTTCACCTCATCCACTTTATTAATCAAGCTGCGAGCATTAAAGTGAGCACCATTCAGGCCATTGTTTTGTGAACAGAAGGTATTGATCAAAGCTCTGTAACACAATTCACGCACAATGCCATCAGTCCCTGGACTGTTGTTATTACTCATGTCGATGCACAGTATGAAGTCTCTCATCAGCAGGCAAATAGAAATATGTCAATGAAGTTTCATATTTGTGACAGAAGGAAAGGAGAGAATGGTAAGGGATAGGTTAATTACATTCAATGAGCGCATATGGAATACAAAAAATTAGCCTAAACTAATATAAATTCTAAATGAAAACATTTGCTATCATTTCAGACACCGCCATCCAGCTGCATTCTGGTGAAAACCAAACCATTTGTAACAAAAACAGAGCACAATTTCCCCTGAACATTCAGACGACGAGGCGTTTAAAAATATTTGTCGATTTATATATGTTAACGAAGTGTTAATGTATACCCTAGATTGCCTTTGCAAGGTCTCACTGGTTGATGTTAACTTTAGTTCATGAAGATACATACATAGGTCGCTCACGATACCTATTAAAGAAGATATTCCTCTCGGTGATCATTGAGAATTTAATAACAATAGGAGGCGTGTTGTTCACATTATTTTTGTTTTTGTTTTTAACGGGCAGCCGGAAGACATCAGTGTATTGTGTTGGTGTGTGTTTAACATATTCGCAAATTTTGTTGTATAGCTCTGAGGTTTTTCTTGAGCTACTTTTGGAATACCAGTTACAATTAAACAGGTGTTGCGATGCTGCCTTTCCAGGTTTTGTCGAAGGTAATCTGACTTGGTGGAGATATCATTTAAAGGCAGCTCAAAATTATTGATTTGCCGCGATATCGCGTTTTCGAACTCCGTGATTTTTGTGACCAGGTTGTCAATTACAGAACTTTTCGTGTTAAGGTCTTTCTTCAAATTACTTACGGCATTTCTTAATTCAATTAAAGCAGTCGATACTGTTTTTTGAATCTGATCCATGGTTGCGGTTGGGGCTATATTGTCCAGTCTTGGAGATTTCCTATTGGATTTACTGGATGTACATACCTTCTTCAGCTGGTATTTCTTCAAAGGTAGCCGATGATGCGAGATGGAGAATTTTAAATTTTTCACTAACCAACACAATCTCGAGGAAAATGGAGTTTGCAAATAGGTATTTCCAAACACTAAGTATATTTTGTGAAGTGCGATATGAAAAATTGCAATGAAAGTATTTAAAATATTTTAAAGAGACTGAGCGATTTTAAGTGACTTATTCACGGGCGGCCATCTTGGGATAAATTTTCTCCAAAAGCGTAGTGGTCAAGGTTTCAGGGGAAAACAATGTTTTGAGAATCATCGGATCAGGGGCTCATTAAACAGGGGAACAGTTTGTGATCAGGTAAAAAAAATGTCTCGATTGTTTAAAGGTCTATAGAGTTAATAAAAACCATATATGCGGAGAAATATTCTGCAAAATTTGTGAAAAGCACCGCCCTCAAGATCATTTATGTTTTATTCAACCAGATATCAGGACACTCTTAACAAGGGATGTTCTTTACATTTTTTACGATTTGGAAACACGACAAGAAAAATTTATTGGTAAAAAAAACAGTAGAAGGGCGTGTCATCGGCGAAATTAGGCAACATGAACCGTGCTTATGCGTTTTGGAATTAAGGTGTGATCAATGTCTTAATACAGACAGGAACGCGAAAACGTGTGACAAATGCGGAGTAAGAGAATTTACATATGAAATAGAACCAATAAAATTATTTCTAAATTTCGTTCTTAATCAAAGAAAAAAATTTAAAAAGGTTATCGTAATTGCTCACAATGGTCAGGCCTTTGATCACGAGTTTATGTTGAATTATTTGCTACAAGAGACTAACATCAGGCCAGAATTGATAATGCGGGGAACAAAAATTATATTAATGCAGTTGGGAAACATTAAGTTTTTAGATTCTTTGAATTAATTTCCAATGCCGCTCTCGAAATTACCAAAAGCGTTTGATTTACCGCCATCTATGAAGAAAGGATACTTCCCTCATTTATTTAATACAGAGGAAAATAAATACAACCCCGATGCAATGAAAACTGAAGATCGCAATGTTTTTCTAAAATGGTATGATGAACATAAGACCAGTTTATTATGCAGGGTGAGCTAAGGGGCTACTGCAGGAGTGATGTTCAAATTCTGACAGACACCTGTTTGAAATTCAGAACCATGTTCCTTCAGGAATGTAATGTTGAACCATTTCTAGAAACAACAACTATCGCCTCAGCTTGTAATCTTGTATATCGATACAATTATCTTAAACCAGACACTATTGGAATAATACCTTAAAATTGGTATCGTTTTGCTGACAATCAGTCACAATCAGCAATACAGTGGCTTATCTGGGAGGAAGATAAACGTAAAATCAACATTCAACATCCTGCAAAACAGAGAGAAGTTATAGTTAGCGGTGTTAAAGTAGATGGATGGTGTCATGATACTAATCAGGTTTTTGAGTTCCACGGCTGCTATTATCACGGCCATCCTTCGTGTTTAAGACATAATCGTAATGCTCCTCTACATAAAGATCAAAATGATACTTTAAGCTTACGATACGAAAGAACAGTTACCAAAATAGAACGTTTGCGCTCACTAGGGTATGAATTAATCGAAATGTGGGCTTGTGAATTTGAAAAACAGATGAAGAATAAGTCTATCGAATACTTAAAACATCATCCTCTTTTAAATGTAATTCCCCTGAAACCCCGGGATGCTTTTTACGGCGGTCGTACAGGAATTACCTATATGTATTATAAATGCAAGAACGAAGAGAAAATAAAATATATCGACGTGTGCTCCCTCTATCCCTGGGTATGTAAAAACGGCAAGTTTCTAGCTGGGCATCCCACAGTTTTTGTTGGAAACGACGCGTGTTCTCAGGTAGATTTAAATAAGGTAGACGGTCTAATCAAATGTAAACTGCTACCACCAGAAAATCTCTTACATCCGGTTCTCCCGGTAAAGCAGAATAATAAGCTTATGTTCTCATTATGTCGAAGCTGCGGGGAGCATAAAAACCAAGATGAGTTTTGCCATCATACCGATGACGAAAGAGCAACGGTAGGAACCTGGGTTATTGACGAGGTCAAAAAGGCCATCGAAAAAGGCTACCAACTCTTGGAGGTTTATGAAATATGGAGCTACAGGATTAAATAGTATGATAAATTGACATCTATAGGCGGTTTGTTCATCGACATGATGAACAAGTTTATAAAAGTTAAACAACAAGCGTCCGGCTGGCCCAGCAGGTGTGTTACTCAGGCAGAAAAGGAGCAATATCTTGAAGACTTTCTTAACAACGAGCGAGTTAAACTAGAGTTTGCACTAATTACAAACAACGGGGGGCTAAGATCTCTGGCTAAACTAATTTTAAACTCATTTTGGGGTAAATTTGATCAAAGGGAAAACCAGCAAAAAACAAGTATTATAAACAAGCCATCGGAGTTGTATGAAATGCTTACGAATCCTGCTACAGAAATTTGTCATTTTCTTCTGATTAACGAAAACACAGTCGCTGTTAATTGGAACTATAAAGAAGAAGTCAGCGAGTCCTTATCTACTGTAAATGTTTGATAGCATCATACACTACAACACAAGCTCGACTTAAGCTATACACCTACCTGGGGCAACTTGGTGATCATGTTTTATACTGTGACACAGATTCCGTAATTTACATAAGTCAGGAGGGTGAGTACGATCCACCAACAGGAGAGTTCATCGGCGATATGACAGATGAGTTGGAATGCTATGGTGCCCATAGTTATATTAAAGAATTTGTGAGTGCTGGCCCTAAGAACTATGCGTACAAACTCTACAGTTCCAAAGGTAATTCCGAAAAAATTATATGTAAAGTCAAAGGACTCTGTCTCAATTATGAGGCTTCACAGGAAGTGAATTTCGAAACCATTAAAAAAATGATTTTAAAGCCAGAGGGTAGGGATATACAAATACTCTCGCAATATATTGTGATGGCCCAATATACGGAAGATTCTTCCAACAGCCAAGGGTATTACAGCGAAATAATTAGCAATTGCTAAACAATAACCTCGCATGGTATTGTTCTGCAACTATCGGTTGTTTTGCTGATTAGCCCAACAGCTGGCTGCGATGAGCGCTTAGTGGAGCAATCGACGATTACGATAATAATTTACCTCGCATGGTAATTATTATGTAAGGCGATTGTTTACAACTAAGCAACTCAGGTGCTGCAACCGGTAGAACAAACGACAAGGTTGTTGTCGTTTGTTTACATCCGCATTGCGAGTACAAGCTTACTTCCGAATATTGGGGCAATAAAAGACCATTGACTGGTCTGGCGAGCGCCGTTTTTTATGATCAGTCAAGTTCTAACTGCTTTTGGAGCGCGTCAAGTTTCGTGTGTCGGTTCAGATTACCTAAGCGCCAGGTAGTCTACTTAACGTAAGATAGGGAAAGTCGCGGTGTTCTAAAAATAAAGTACATAAATAAAGAATTGTTCTAGTGTAATTCGAGAAGTGTTTTTTTTTTAATTAATTCAATAATTTCTTTGGTTGATTGCTATAGGGGCACGACAATTGGCGCAGCCGGTGAAACTAGGTAAGAAATTTAAGAATTTCTTGCTGGTGTGTTTATTTTTTTTTGTTATTGCTAACTTTCTTTATAGAATTTTTTGTAAGAAGGTGGAAATTTGTTTTATATTCTATATATATTATTATATTTAATTCTTTCACGTTTCAGGCATTTAAGAAGTATTAGATTAAGTGACTTGAATTTTTGTGTTTTGTGTTTTTTTGGTGAAATTGGAAGTTACACTTATTTACATTATTTGAGGAGTTGATCTTCATCAGCTACTCAACACATACACACACTGGGAGCAAAGCTAATTTAGCTACTCCATACACACACACTGGGAGCAAGGCTAATTTAGCTACTCCAAATACACACACTGGGAGCAAAGCTAATTTAGCTACTCCAAATACACACACTGGGAGCAAAGCTAATTTAGCTACTCCAAATACACACACTGGGAGCAAAGCTAATTTAGCTACTCCAAATACACACACTCTGGGAGCAAAGCTATATTAGCTACTCCAATCATACATATACGTACATATAACAAAAGTGCCGTGCACTGAACTATCTTCAAGTAAGGTGCTCATAGGAGAGTACTCGTTACACGGTAAAAGTCCAAAAATTCAAATGTTTTGCGGTTCGTGTTTAAAGTAATTGGGTTAGTTTGCGAAAAGTGATAGTATAGTAGGAAATCGTGTGATTCATTAGTGTAGATGTCAATAGGGAGAAGCAACGTCCTGACGAAAGAGGAACTTTTGCGGTTTCGAGAACAAAAGAAAAATTGGAAAATAAGTCACAAGAGTTGAAAGAGTGCCAAGATAAATTAAAAGGGTATGAACAAGACTGGCAATATATTGGAGAACGCCTAACAACTGAACTTAAGAAGCGATTGCCAAGTGAGGAATTAGAAGCTGTACTTGAAGAACTAGATACTTGCACCCGGACAAGTACTAAGGGGGAAGCACTTGATTTATTGGTTACAGCTACTTTCGACATTATCCACAAAGGAGAGAATGCGTTGGAACAAGCAGTAGAAGAAGACCAACAAGAAAATCAGGCTCGAATAAAGAAAGTAAAAGTTCTGAAACAGCAGTTGCTAGAGGCAGAGAACTTAACAGAGGAATTAGAGAAGGAAGTAGAACTTGGTCCAAATAGACAGGAAAAGGAAAAAGGTGCCGAGTCACAGAAAAGTTGTGGACGAAGAAAGCTGTTATTCTGGGAGGCCAAACAAAGTGGAAGTGTTAAAACAGCTAAAAGCCAGTGTTCAACACCCAAGTCAGTTGCAGACCAAAGGCCGTATAAGAACATAGAGAGTCGCAAATCACGCGGACAACAAGACAACATGGTTGATGTACATGACAAAATCATGGATATGGTGTCCAAATATGTCCCAATGTTTTCAGGGGAAAGGTCGCCAAAGCTAGCAAAGGAAGTGCACCGCTTCCTAAACTGCTGCAAAGATCTTTACGATCGTCTTAAGGCCGAAGAACAAGATATCTTCATGAAATGTGTAAGATATCGGTTGATGGACGATGCATTCTATCTGGTGAGTTCAGAGGAGCCAAAAGATTTTGCCGCATTGCAGCAGACCATTAAAACTGCTTATTTGCCTAAAAAGTCCTACAGCGAATTAAGAACCGAAATGATAGCGTGCAGACAAAGACCCGGAGACGACATTAAGGAATATGCGGACAGATTGAAGGATTTGTTGAATCAAATTAAAGCAGCAATTTCAGCTAAATATCCAGGTAAAGATGGGGGATTATTGGCAGAGTTGGAAGCGGATGCGATTGCCACATTTAAAGTTGGAATAAGAGATCCGGCTATCATGATGCACTTAACAGGGCGAAAATTCGGCTCATTGGAGGCGTTGAGAGAAGAGGCGGAATTTTACGAAAGGGACGCGAGAAGACTTCAGCCCGGAGGCAATAGGATTTTTTCACAGGAAGGATGCAGAAGTGACAATTTCAACGGAGATGAACCCGCACCTCCCCAAAAACCTTTCTCTACTCTACAACAGCCAACTCATACAGAATCATACAGAAGAATGCCTAGGAAAGCATATGAATATAGACCCAAGCATTGCTTCAAGTGCGGTCAGCCTGGACACTTTGTCAGAGAGTGCCAACAATTACCTTTCTGTACGGGATGTGAGGAATATGGGCACGAGGTATCCAATTGCCGAATTCATCACGTCAGAGTGGCAAACTGTGCAGTTAGCATACAGGATGAATTCCATTCAGGAAGGGAGGGGCTTTATTGCCAATTCTGCCAAACACGAGACCATTATACGGATATCTGCGTAAAGAAGTATTTAGCAGAGAAAGAAAGGGAAAAGTTAGAAGCTCAGAGTAAATTTATCATCACAGTTCCATCGGACATAGCTTTAGAGGGTGAATTAAGGCTTTTAGTAGATACTGGGTCCTCATGTAATATAATTAAGGTTAATAGTATAAACAGAAATACGCCAATACAGACGCATGAGAAAATAAGAATTGGAGGACTCTTTGGGTTCGCTAGGAGTTCCATTGGTACATGTCAGGCGAACTTGCATATAGATAACAGTCGGCAGTCTTGTCAATTTAATGCCATTGGTGAAACTGATTCAATTCCAGCCGACGGTATACTTGGAATGGATTTCCTGACGGACAGAGCTGTTATCGACTGCGTGAATAAGAAATTGTGGATACAAGGCGCCGAAGCAAAGAAAGATAGTGCCGGTAGTGGAAACGTCGCAGCTAATGGACAAGCTGTAAACAATACTTTCCAGTGTTACAATCAAGGAAATCCTTTACAAGCCAGAGTAGAGGAGGTTGAAATGAACATGGCAAAAATCATCAGGCAAGGTGTTAATAACAAAGATGACGAATGGAAATCTAACACGGGCAGGGTAGAGACAGCTCACGACAGTGCGAGACTTCACGAGGTAAGAGTCGAAGAACTTAGGGAGGAGAGGAGGAGGCGAGCTGAATATTATGGCCACAGCGGAAATGAGCTGGAGGTTGGATGTGCATTAGTAAGAGTTGCCAATGCAAGGGCCTATCCTGTTAAAGCTATGAACTCCTCGTATGAACAACACGGACCTCGAAAGTATTCTGAACGAGCTGCATGGCGCTATAAGGGTACTAGGAATTTCTATTCTCAGCTACGGAAATCCCAGTGGAGTCTGCAAGAAGGTAAGTCTAAATTTCAACGACATAATAGTATGCCGGAGAGGACAAAAGTACATCAAGGCAGAAGGAAAGTAGGGGAACGGAACTTCATTCATGTTGAAAATGCGACTTTTACTGCAAGTTCAATAACCCCTTACAAGGTAAGTAACGGTTATGACCCGGGAATCGGGGGACGTAACCAAAGAGATGTCCAACAAATTCCCTCTAATTTCAGAAGAAATTCGGTGAGCGAAGTTTGGTAGTCTATGGACAGAGAAAGATATGGAAAGGAGGTATAAAGGTAACCCAGTGGATCCAATGGAAGGTAAATTTATAGATTAAAAGGTAAGAAAATGTTATTAAAAGAATATTTTGAGATTTAAAAAAAAAGAAAAATATTTGAACAGATAAAAAAAAATGTGTAAAAGAAAACAATTTTTAATGTGTATTAGTACTAATAGAAAAGTCTATTATGAAATCATTGGCAAAATTATAAGCGCAATTAAGTCATGCAATAACTGTGGAAAGTTACAAATTATATAGTAATGGGAATAAAGAGAGATTTAAAAGACAGACAAGTTTGAAAAAGGAGAAAAAGAAATAAGAAAAAAGAGAGTTCGTTTTGTTTACCTAAATAATGAAAATTGAAAAAATTAAACACAAAGAAATAACAGATTTAAAAGAAAGACAAGTTAAAAAAAATAAGAAATATAAAAACAAAAAGTAATGAAAATAAATATGAGAAAAATATAAGGTTAAAATTTGGAATATATAAACGTACAGTTAGTACTAAATTATAGAGGTTAAGAGGTTAATTAGAAAAGTAGTGTGTGTAAGAGCTCAACGATGGAGATAAATAGGGTACTGATATGGCACAACAACGAAGGCAATATTTACAACTATGCAGCTGAAATGGGGAACTGCGATAAAAAATATGGATATGCGGAGGTCTGGACTATTTATTTAACTTGCGTACATATAAACAAAAAATTGGAAGTTAGCCCAGTAAAAGGCAGCTTCATTTCAGAAAAATATGTAATTGGAAGGCTTAAAAAAAAATAACTTTCGAAATTTCTAGTTGGACATCTAATGTTGATGATAAACAATATTCTCTCGATACGGATGGACTCTCGATATAATTGAGAGAACTCCATCGTACCCATAAAAGAAGATAAGTAGTATTTTTCAAATATTATCATCAATTGTTCATGTCTGTTGAAATGTAATTAAAGAACCGCCTGTAACAAGAAATGGTCATACGTTCTATTATGATCACATCTTCAAAGCCCTGAACTCGTTTAAAGGTTTTAGGAAATGCAGTGTACACGAAAAGATTATATCGAAATAATTAATGAAATAAATTAGTGTTCAATTTCATATAAATTTCAAAGACGATAAAATGACAGCAGTACCGATAATTCCGATTGATAAATGGAAAAAGATCTTGAACGTTTAGAATTCAATAATAATGGATCACTACAAGACGTAAATGTTGTGCAGGAAATACTACAGCAAAGGAAACAATAGCTGGAAGTTGAATAAGAGCAGTACAAAATCGCTTGATGTAAAGATTGTTAAAGTCCTGAAACAAACAGTCCAGACCCCGAAGCAAACAGTCCAAACCCCGAAGGAAAAACAACCCAGCGAAGATTCAGAGGATATACAGGTGATAGTGCCAACAACAGCCTCCATGCCGACTGTAAACATACCCACGATCGTAGGGAAACAGCTGGTGCAGCTGGAATAATTAAGTTAACCACTGTAGGGTTAGTTATCGTATTATGTATATATAATTAATATATATTTCTTTTTGACAACAAGTTAAAGTAGAGCTTACTAGTTTTTTTTTTTCTTCTCAACGTAGTATTATGCAGTTAGCGTTTTCTTAAGTTAATGGTATTTTTGTACATGAATAAAATAAAATTTGTAAACTAAAACTGTAAATAAATATGTAGGTAAAGCTTGTTATTGATTAGGATTTTTGTTTTTTTTTAATAATTAATTGAGTATGGAAAGTTAAAAAAAATATATCAGAAGTGTAAATTGTATTTTGTTATAGAGAATTCAAAACTGTACAAAAAAAAGGGGAGAAATATATAACAGCATAAGAAATATAATACAGTAAAAGTTTTTTGGAAAACGGCAAAGTTAATGTTAAAAGAAATGATATGAAATGTTAGAAGAAATTGTAGTAGAGATAAGAAAATATACTACCAAAGAGTATAATAAAATAATGTAAAATGAATAACAAGTCTAAGAAGTAATATATATAGAAAATTTTTTTGTGACAATGGAAAAAGAAAAGATAATGTTTAAAGAAAATGCTAAGCAGAAAAGAAGGAAATGTAATAAGTATAAGAAATATAACAAAATTAAAATAGGAATCAATGTAAAAGAAAAGCGTAATCTGAACCGAACGAAGATTAAAAAATGTTTTTAATTAAGACTGTTGCACTCTCAAGATCTAGTTCCCTGCGGAAACTAGTTTTTCCAAGGGGGGAGGGATGTGATGGCCCAATATACGGAAGATTCTTCCAACAGCCAAGGGTATTACAGCGAAATAATCAGCAATTGCTAAACAATAACCTCGCATGGTATTGTTCTGCAACTGTCGGTTGTTTTTCTGATTAGCCCAACAGCTGGCTGCGATGAGCGCTTAGTGGAGCAATCGACGATTACGATAATAATTTACCTCGCATGGTAATTATTATGTAAGGCGATTGTTTACAACTAAGCAACTCAGGTGCTGCAACCGGTAGAACAAATGACAAGGTTGTTGTCGTTTGTTTACATCCGCGTTGCGAGTACAAGCTTACTTCCGCATATTGGGGCAATAAAAGACCAATGACTGGTCTGGCGAGCGCCGTTTTTTATGATCAGTCAAGTTCTAACTGCTTTTGGAGCGCGTCAAGTTTCGTGTGTCGGTTCAGATTACCTAAGCGCCAGGTAGTCTACTTAACGTAAGATAGGGAAAGTCGCGGTGTTCTAAAAATAAAGTACATAAATAAAGAATTGTTCTAGTGTAATTCGAGAAGTGTGTTTTTTTAATTAATTCAATAATTTCTTTGGTTGATTGCTATAGGGGCACGACAATATTCGGCGAACTGCAAATCATGATATTGTTACCGAACCTGAGATTAAAAAATATAAGATGGTGTCAGAGAAACGCCGATGTCGGGTGGAGTAAAAGACACCGTTGAATGAAGCAGATTGTTGCAGTTACGAGTCACCCGTTTAACCTACATCATCCAAAGTAGCTCATCTTCAAAAGTTGACATTTAGAAAAGTTTTTAGATTAGTTGTAGTTCTGTTAGAATACTGTTGAAAAAATTATTAAAAAATAATTCACAAACCATATTTCTGTTTTATTCATACAATATATATATAATTTATTTTCTAAAGCATTATTTAGGGCTTTTTTTTAAAAGGAAAAAACTGTTATGTTGTAAAGAGGAAACATAAAGTTGATTTAAACGTTTTTAAAAAAGAGAATTTCTATAACAATATATATATTACCATATTAATAGGCGAGCTAGCGGAACGCAAATTAAAACGTGATGACCGGATTTTTAATCTAAAGATAATCTTTTAAACATGCAGTACATATTTGGATTTAATTATTTATTGCTGAGCATTCTATTTTTAATCTGCGTAGTGGTACTGAAAGAAAATTGATTTATTTATGTAAAGTTGAGTTTGAGGTTTATCCTATATCTACCATGCCATCCCTCGGTTTAAACTCAGATAAAAGTATTTGATAAGTGTGACATTTTATTTTGACATTAGCATTGTTTGTTTGTATCAAAAAATAATTTTATCATGGATTTAGATTTAGACATTTCTAGCGATGAAGAAGATTTTTTTGAGTTAAATTTTCAACTCTGTCGACAACTGACAGTGATTAGAAATCGGCCAAATCATTTTAATGAGTGGGACGACGTTGATTTTTATGCTAGGTTCCGTTTAAGTAAAGAACTTTGTCACTTTATCTTTTCTTGCGCTCTATTATATATCTTTCTTTATGCACTAGGGAAGGCATTAGCTCAACTTCACTTATGCTAAAATTTGCATCCTTTTTGAATGTTGGCATATTTAAAATTAGCAAATATAACTACATATTTTTTATTTTTTACTTTCTGATGTATACTTTTTCCGATTGACAGATTGATTGATAGAAATATTCCTTCACAATGGTGGCGATAACTGATTTAGTTCACAATTTAATCAGTACTACCAACGTTACCAAAAGAATGCACTGTGAAACCCGATTTGGTTTAAACTACGTTTAAACTTGGAGGATGGTTTAAACTCGACTGTGAAACCGGCCATTAGGTACACTTTCACTCTAATAACTTTTCTTTGTATTAAAGATTATTTTCTATGCACACTTTTTTTTTGTTTTCGATAACACTTATGTATATACATAGCCCGCGAACCGACCTTTTTCAATTTTTGTTCTTCAACCGCCGCGTATAATATTTTAAATCACAACTTTTCTCTTTAATATTTTAAATTCAATTCTATTTCTTTTGTTAAAAGTAGACTACCGATTTTTTAGCTCTCCGAACCGCCGTTAATTAAATTCAGAATTCAACTCGGCTCTTGATCACTTTTGTCGCGATCAAGAGCCCTTGTTCAGGGTAGAAAATGCATAGCTGCATTTCTACCCTGAGAAAATTTTCATTTATTCTGGACTTGTTTAAACGGACAATGGCTTGAAATTTGATGTTTTTATAAACATCAGCCACCGTTACGACGGTTGAAATTGCGGCGCGCGTATACATATAATGTATTTTCGCGGCGCGCATTTCTGAGCATGAAAGCTTTGTTTTTTTATATGTATGTACTTTTGTACATACATCTTGTAATTTTCACGACAAATCGTACTGAAGGTACGATTTGTCTTTTGCTTTATTTTTTTTTTTTTTTTTCATTAAATATTTCTACTGACAAATTTTGCTGAAGGAAAAATTTGTCATGGGAACATTTTTGTAAAAACGAAATGGTATGTGAAGAAAATTGCTGATAAGCTACTCATGCTTTTAAGCATGATCAGCTTATATGAAAATTTAATGATTTTGAATAATTATTTTCTACCTTTTTTCAAGTATGTTTTAGGTATGTAACACCATTTTGCATTAGGTTGCATTTGTTTGTAATCATCTTCCTACATTACCGCATTACCATAAAAATCTAAATTTAAAGATTTTAATGAAGTAATGAAAACCAGGTATGTTTTAGGTATGCAACAATCCTTCCCCCTGAGAAAAAGAGAATTATTCTTCGTGGAGGAGTAATTCTCAGGGGAAGTTGTTGTGGGTGTTATTTTGGCGTTCTTATCTGAGGTATCCGATTACCTCATATTTCTTAGTTTGATTCTGTATTGAAAATGTGCTGAATGGATATTTTGTTACAGTTGGATTCTTTCAAGATTGTCGTGATTTTTCTTCAAATGGATTATTGGCGTCTGATATTCAGAAGTGTCGGCCTCGTTCCTTTTTACCCGTAATTTTACAGTTACTTTTAAAAATGTTGTTCACTGCTACTGTTGGCAATACACCGTACAAGTGTCCCCCGTGTCTCACTAGCGTGGCTAGTCTTATATATGTGGTCCACGTGATGTCCATCTGGCGCGGACCCGTTCGACTGGTCCTGCATAGAACCGGCCGGCAGCCCTTCACCATGTTGGGAGTGGAGGCCGTTGCTGGAAAGTTGAATTGGGTGGACCTGCCATTGTACCCTCACCAATGTCAAGCCTGGGTTGGCGTTGGTAAATTTTGTGTACGCGTTTTCAATAACCTATTTATTTTAAATTTTGTGTATTGTCCTTAGGTGCCACATTCCATATTACTGGGCGCACGGACTGTGCGCGTGCTGTCACCCGGTCTTCAATGACCCGCTGACGGCCATTATACGCCAGGTCATGGCCACCCCCCCCTCCTGGATCAACTGGACCAGCCGAGGATGAGTAGGCCTGGCACCTTTTCTATTGCATTTTTCTACTCTTTTTTTTTGTAAAAAGAAATTTAATAAAAAAAATGGTTCATCCCTACTTCAGGTGTTATTATTTCTTCCCATTTCCCTCTCTTGAATTTTGTTTCTTGTTGTTTTGTTGGTGATGAGGTCGGGAGCTTGCTTTTAATTGGTTATTCGGGGTCACGATAATAAGCAAAGAACGAGTCGAATCTGTTCTTTCTGAAGATTCTGGAATGGCTTTATTTGCTAACGTTTGATTCAGGACTGTTTATATTTAAAGCATACGACGTTGAAGATGAATTATGATTTTAATTTGGTCAATTTCTGCTTATAATGAATTGTTGTTGCAAGCTATTTTATGTACCTTTTCTTTGAGGCTTTAGTTCACTTTGTATGATACAATGTGCTAGCGTTTCGGCAATCTGCAAACTTCGAAGGAGTATTTTTGTTTCCAAAAAAATTTTTTTTTTTTTTTTGTACTTATTAGATTTTCAGCTTTGGTTTTTTGTTTCTTTAACTATTAGTTTAGAGTAATTTAAGTATATTGCCTTCCTTATTTACTTTTATTGGGGTGTTAGTATTGAACTAGGTCGGTTCGGCTAGGCTTTACATTTGGTTTTTGTTTTGAAAGGTTCTTGCCTTTATCTTTGTTATAGGATGCTCCTCTAATAATGTAATTATTTATTTAATTAATTTAATTAATTATAATGTAATTATTTATTTCTTTTTTATTTCTACTTTTAAGAAATGTTAATGCTAATTTTTAGTACCTTACTCTATTTTTATAAATCTTCAATTCTAATGTCACTTTAATACTAGTTATTATTATTATTTATTTGTTATTTCTGTTACTATTACCTTAGTAAAACTTCTTCGTTTTTCTATTTATCTATTTATGAATCTAATACATTTACTTTTATTGTTATCCATGCATTTTTGGGTACTTTAGCCTTAGTTATTTTATTCCTAACTTCGTATAATATCTTTTTATTCTAATTCATTTTTTTTTTATCTTTTATGGAGATTTAGTTTTAATGGGTTTTAGGACTTTCCGCCTGTTCCATATTTTAGTATATTTTACTTTTTTGGTTAACAATTTTCTATGTATACCTTCAATATTAATTTTATTTCTTTAACCATTTTTAGTTTTAATATAACTTTGTGTAATTTTTTTTTTTTATTTATTTTCATATTTATTTATTTGTTTATTTATGTTTAACTAACTCCTTTTAAGGCTATTAGTTTACCGACTATTGAATGATTGAATCCAATGCATTTTTGCGATTACCTCTACTGTTCGAGTAGGTACTGTAGGCTATTTTATTTTTGCATATTTTATATTTATGTAGCATTAATTCTAACAAAGAAAAAAAAAATTTTTTTGTATTACTAATCTAATTATTTTTAATTCTATCTTTTTTGTATACAGTTTACCAGGGCTACTCCTTTCGGTTTGATCCATGTTGACAGTGTCCGTGTTCGCTCTTGTAAAGGAATTCCCTCTGATAAAATTTCGGGGTTACCTTGTGATTGACTCGCCTGTTGTCTCATCCTGATGACAACAACGTATAGATATTTTACTGCCACAACGGTCATTATGGCCAGAACTAGTAGGCTCGTAAATGATAGCGAGGTTGTGGACAGAATATGGGAGTTTCTACTTGATACTTTCTCTTGATATTTAGCAATTTTATTTTGGACTTCTTCCAATGAATGAGTGCCTTTATAAATTGATTTATGGATATCGTCTCCCGTTAAAATTTCCATTGGAACTTGGTTTTGGTTTTGAAGCTCTGGTAAAATGTCGGCCAGACTCAAATTCAATAAGGAATGATTAAATTGTGGAAATTTTTTGGGTTGAATTATTTTCAGCGGGCGTTTACTTTGACCTTCATATTTGAGCACTTTGTCACTTATTTGCACTTGACACTGTTGCGTTATCTCAAGTATCCCTTGTCCCTCCAGTTTCGAGATCACAAAGTGATCTGGACATGTGATATGTGACACCGTGGAGGTAATAAATAAAAATAGCCACGTATTTGGCTTGTTTAATTTAATCAACATGTCTTTTTGGGGAGCTTGTACTCTGGTCCTGCATTTGGGCACTTCATTTAAAGGGCTGTACAGTAATTTAATGGCACATTCGTTGGATGTTGCTGCTTTGATTATAGGCGTGGTCAACCGGCCAACATTCGTGTTCTCTTCCAAATTGCTTGTTATTTTCTTGAAAATTTTTATGTCCTCGCCTTTTAATAAGAGAAATTCCTGATTTTTTCGCTATTGGCTATGTATGAATAATTTGCTGACTTGGGTACAGGATAGCATTGAATCTGTTGTAGCCTCATTTTTGACAGATTAAAAATTGGGAGAGTAATTCTCACCACCAATTTATTTTGCATAAGGAGTGACTGAGCTCCTGCTGTCTGATATAGGACAGATAGACAATTTTGGTCATTTGGGCAATTCGAGACCGTCTTGCGGTATATCTCCAACAGATTTTTGGGAGACATTAGGAGTGGATGAATATGATTGGTTCTACTAGCCATTATTATATCCAGGAGGGTTTGTTGTCGATATTCGACTTCGATGATTTGGAGCAATAAGCTTGATATAATCTCTTGTCTTAGTTGCCTCCTAGTTAAGTCATCGGTCACATGGTGGAGATCACTTATCTGGTGTGCTATTTTTTGTTGTCGGTCCATTAACATAGCCAGCGGTTTTTGAATCTTTTCCAAGGCAGTTTTTACAACACTAATTTGTTGTTTCCCTAGCTCGGCTAGGGCTTGTGTATTCGATTCAAGTTCTTCTAACCTGCTGTACATTTCTTTTTCGTTGTTATTGCATGGCACTGCCTATTCCCATCAAATAGCGATCAGGCCTTGCGTTTTCTGATACTAGTTCCTTTATAGTTTCCGTGCGCTTTCGTACGCTATCTGTTATAGCGTGTATGTGTAGTTGCTGCACGTTACACAGATCTTCTGGGTTTGTTATATTTATGCAGAGTTTATGCACCAAGTGCTCTGCATATTCTGCTAACTTTATCTGGGCATCTAATTCATCCAAAACTATTTCGGTGAGGACATTCCAGGTGTCATGATATACCATGAGATTTCCCAGGTCCTCGAAAAGTATACCCGAGTCATTTAGCTGGGTCATTACATAAGGTTTGTCAGCGATTGTTCCAGTTGTGTACTGGATGAAGAGGGCACCTATGATGAATTTTAGCGCCATTTCTGTGGACCATTCGGAGGAAGAAAACAATCCTTTATGCATATTTGTACGTGCGTTGTGCCGTTGTAAAACTGGGCAGTGGAGTGACTCCACCGAAATGTTTATGGGGAGGTATTGAAATGAGGTTTAATTTTTGTTCGATATATTTTTATTCGAAATATGGTTTCAAACGGTTATTATGTAACGTTACTGTTCGCTTACCAATCTTGATTGTGGCATTTAAATCGCTTGGTATTGCGATTACCTGATAAGGTCCTACCCAGATTTGAGAAAGCTTATGTTTCCTGCTTTCATTCTTGATGAGGACCTTGTCTCCTACATGGTAAGTTAGGAGCCGTACTGTCTTAACGTAGTACCCCTTTGAGCGCTGTTTACTTGCCAATAAGTTCTTTCTTGCCGTGGCATATGATATTTGGAGCTTATACTTCAGTATATGATAATAGCGCTCATGATTGTAAACGGGTTCGGGATCCCGTTTTAAATTTGATGGGACATCCGCTGTGAAGCCGTATAGGCAGTCCATTGGGGTAAGTTTAGTACCCTCGTGTACACTGTTGTTGTACACGAATGCAGCGGTTCGTAGGTATTGGTCCCATGTTTTGGGATTTTCATCTACGATTGTTCGCAGGTATTCTATCAGGGGTCTATGTGTCTAGTGCTCTATTAGACTGTGTATGCTGAAGTCTGTAACTTCTTTACCTTTAGAAGCTTACATACTCTTTTGAATAATTCACTCAGGAAATTTGTTCCCTGATCGGTGAGTATTCTTTTGGGTATGCGATAGCGCGTAACGATTTCATCAAAGAAAACCTGCGCTACTGTGACTGCTTCTGCATTAGGTATTGCATACCAGTCGACAAATTTTGTTAAATTATCTTGGAAGGTCAAGATATATTTGTTACCTGATGTCGTCTCTTCTAATGGACCTACAATATCAAGGTAAATTTTGTCGCACGGTTGTTCTGCGTTGTCCGTGATAACCATTGGCATTTTATATTGTGGAGATGCTTTCATCGTCTGGCACTTTGGGATTTTTTTAATGTATTTCTTGATGTCGCTAAGCATGTGTCTCCACCAATACTTGCGTCTTATACGTTTGTAAGTTTTTATGACACCTTGATGGCCACCGAATGGAGAATCGTGATAATCTTTTAGGATTGTTTGAATCTCCGTGGGGCTCGTAATAACTTCGGGTGTCTTGCCAGTACTTACTTTTCAATCAAGCGATGTTGGGTTTAGTGTTTCCGCCTCCGTGAGTAGAATTTCGTTTTGGTCCGCTTTCGTGTGCTCTTCTGTCTCCAAACTGGAGCTATTTATTGTCTCTTGAGCCTTTTGCTTCTGAGCTCGAGTCACGACGAAGCAATGAGCGGATTTCGTTTTCTTTTTATTATTTGGGGAATCGTCTTTCTCCACATCTGAGTCCATCGTGTGGTGGACTAGGGCTTTTACCGTTAAGGTATTGCCTAAGCTGTCTTCCTTTAATGCTTGAGGGATGCGAGTTAGTGCATCGGCATTAGTGTTGTACTTCCCTGGTTTATATTCGATGTTGTAATCGAATTCAGATAACTTGTGGTGAAATCTCACCAAACGGGAAGTAGGGTCTTTCACATTGAAGACACCTTCGAGAGGTTTATGGTCAGTATAGAACGTGAATTTCTGGCCTTGAAGATAGCACCTGAAATTCTTGGTAGCCCAGACAATAGCCAATAACTCTTTCTCTATAGTAGAGTAATTTCTTTCGGCTTTGTTTAATGTGCGGCTTGCATAGGCAATGGGCTGGTCCTTTCCAACTTCTCCTTGAGAAAGAACAGCTTCTGGAGCCTCGTTACTTGCGTCTGTAGTAAGATTAAAAGATTTAGAAAAATCGGGATAAATCAGAAGTGGTAGGGAAATTAAAGCATTTTTTATGCTCTGAAATGCTTCTTGGCATTTCTCTGTCCAAGTGAATTTTACATCCTTTCGGAGTAAATTCGTGATTGGACGTACAATTTTGGAGAAGTCTGGAATGAATTTCCTGTGGTAATTGGCAAGTCCTAAAAATGACTGAACTTGCTTTACTCTTCTTGGAACAGGAAATGTTTGGACGCAGGCCGTCTTACTTGGGTCTGGTAGGGCTCCTTCGCTAGAACATTTATGTCCTAGGTAAACAACTTCTCTTCGTAGAAACTGGCACTTCTCCGGCTGCAGTTTCAAGTTGTTCTCTCTCAACTTATTGAAGACTTTCCTCAACTTTTCGTTGTGGTCATTTAAATTTTTTCCATAGATGACAATGTCATCTAGGTAGAGAAAACATTCGAGGCCTTGTAAGCCTGTCAGTACGAAATTCATTAGGCGTTGAAATGTGGCGGGGGCTCCTTTGAGCCCGAATGGCATAAGCTTGAACTCGTAGTGCCCATAGCTTGTGCTGAAAACAGTTTTATGTCGATCTCTTTTGTCGACAAGAACTTGATGGTAGCCGTTGGCCAAACCGAGTGTGGTAAAATACCTTGCGTGACCTAATTGGTCGAGAATATCCTCAATTCGGGGTAGCGGGAATGCGTCTCCAATTGTCTTTTCGTTTAATTTATGAAATTCGACAACGACGCGCCACCTTTTTTCACCGTCAGGTCCCGCTTTCTTGGGGACAACTAGTAGAGGTGAATTCCAAGGGCTTTTACTAAACTGGACTATCCCGGAATTATTATCAATTATTATCAATATAGATTTTTAAATCCTTAAAATTGGTACTGTTTCCGGCCATCTCTATCGTAAATTGAATAGCATTCTTCAATTTATTTAAAATTTCATTTGTAAATCTACTTAGTTGTTCAGAGCTGACTGTCCATAACCGAAAACTGTCATGTACGTACCGATACCATACTAAGATATGTTTTAATCAATCATTTTTTGATTGGAATGATTTGTTCTTAAAAAAATTCGTCAAATATCCCGCAAAAATCTAATAGATTTAGTTAATGAAGATTTTTTTTTTCTGGAATGTGAATAATAGTCGATATCTTTCGATAATATGTCTATACATTTTTTTCATGGAATGAATGGAAATTTCAGTCAAGTGGGAGCAAGGAATTCTTAACCGCACTCAGCAATATCAAAACATCTAAAGCAGATAGGTAATATAATAGTATCGAAAACAAATGAATTCGTGAGCTGGAAGGAAAAAAAATTTTAAACAGGTGCGAAATCCTAGAAAATAAAAAAACTAAACATTAAAATAAAAATATTCCGATTAAATAGATAACAACTACAACAGCCAGTTACTTTAAGAACTCAATATTATAACAGCGATAGTCTTGCACGTTAGTGTTAATAAAAAAAATTCGGAACTTATGAACTATTTAATTAATAAAAAGATGACTTCAATATTGCAAAGAGTCCCGTTATTTGTTATTGTCATATTCAATTGTTTGTTAATTAAATGGATTATAAAAATATCTTAAACTATGTTTTAATTTTTTAGATTAAAAGATGAAGAAATTCAAAGACATAAGATCTTTTTTTAAAAGTGCAAAAAATCGTCCTGAAGAAAAAACTGAAAATGTTGAAATAACCAGCAGGAAGATGACAAATACCAGTGTACAACCAGAGGCACTACCATCAACAACATCAGCAGAGGTAGTTTGCACAGGTGAAGAAATTGAGACCAAGACTACTAAAGGACGACAACACTTAGGCCTCACTACCCAACCCTATTCGTCACCAACAACTTCAGCAGTGGGCGCGGTTGTTTCAGATGAAGAAGTTGTGACCAGGACTCGTGAGGGAAAAAGAGAGTTAGATCTTGGCTCGCTTGAGACCGGTCCATTGTGCACTCGGACAAATTTTCCAAAAAGTACATTTAGAGATAGACAATCGTTTTCGCCAAAATACTACGACACATATAGATGGCTTGAATATAGCTTAAAAGAAGACAAAATTTATTGCTTCGTGTGCAGGCAGTTCTCCAAAGACACTGTGCGGGAACAAAGTGAAAAATTTGTTAGCAGCGGATTTAATAATTGGAAAAAAATTAAAAAGGCGCTACAAAAATACGAACAATCATCTCTTCATATTCAATGCACTCAAATGTTTTTAACGTACAAACAATCTGCTGTATCTGGGAGTGTACATGAAAAACTTCTAATGCAACATACAGAGGAGGTAGTGCAGAATAGAGACTACTTAATGAAGCTTATAGATATTATATTATGTCTAGTACGTCAGGGCGAGGACACCGCGAGGACCAGACTTCTAAAAATAGGGGAATTTTTTTGGAAATTAGTGAACTCTTTGCAAAATACGATGAAAATTTTTCAAACCATTTGGAACGACATACGAGTTCTTACAGCCCCAAAATTCAAAATGAAATTATTGACAACATAGCCGAGCTCACTCTGCGGGAAATAGTAAAAGAGGTGAGAGAATGTGGATTTTTTTCCTTAATGGTGGATGAAGCCAGGTGTTTTAAAGAAGAGCAATTATCGGTCACCATTAGGTATGTCAAAGATCTTGATGTTGATGAAAGATTTATAGGTTTCGTAAATTGCTCCACCTCCAGAGATGCTGAGGGACTGTCAAAACTAATTCTAAACTTTTTAGAAAAGTGCACGTTGGCGGATATTCCAATAATCGCACAATCCTATGATGGAGCCAGTGTAATGTCAGGGAAACATCGCGGACTTCAAGCAATTGTAAAAGAAACCCTCCCTCAAGCTATCTATATCCACTGTTTAGCACATAGGCTAAACTTAGTTGTTGTCGATTCATGTGTTAAAGTTTCATCAGCAACAGCATTTTTTAACACCCTTGAAGCTTTATACATCCATTTCTTCCAGCCGGGTAATCATGTGCATCTTATAAATGTTCATAAACATCCTTGGTATCAAGACTGGCTGTGAAATGGGAAGCTTGAGTAATACAAGATGGAGCTGTCGTCATCAAAATTGCAAAACTGTATTATCAAATTATGATGCAATTAAAACAGCTTTGGAAGAAGAAATCAGCAAGGCTCAAGACAAGAACTGTGTGGAAGCACTTGGTATACTGGCTTGCATCACGAAACCAAATTTTGTTGTTTGTTTATTTGTGTTTGAGTCAGTATTATCAACAGTGAATATACTGAGTAAATACTTCCAAAGCATAGATGCCACTCTTGGGCGAGCGAGTCACGTAATAACGGGCACTATTACTAGTTTTGCGGAGAGTATAAACTAATTCGATGGTGTTTGGGAAGAAATCGAAAAATTCGCAGAAAAGTATGAAATTTTGTCTAGAACCTACTGGAGTCTCGAAAAGGAGAAGAGAACCGGAGAGAGCAAAAGACTTAGTGATAGAGTCAACTTTAGGTAAGAGTAATTTAGTGGACTTGCCACCAGATACAAGGCCTTCCGAATATTGGAAGATAAATATTTACAACCAAGTGATGGACAACATTATCAATAACTTCAGAAATAGGTTTGACAATCTACCTTTGGCACAGTCAGTTGACTCATTTATAAAGTTGAACCTAAAAAATGGAGAGGCATTCGTAGAAAATTATAAAAATGTTTTCAATATAGACACTTCCACCTTACAGGCTGAAACAAAAATAATAAAAAACATGTTCCAAAACAGGAATATTGTAATAAATTTGGAAACACTTAAAACAGAAATTAATAAAGACTTCTGCCCAAATTTATACAAGTTTCTGCAAGCAGCTCTTGGCCTTCCTGTGAGCTCGGCCGGTTGTGAACGGAGCTTTTCCGCTATGCGTCGAGTTAAAACTTGGTTAAGAGCAACTATGCTTCAGGAGTGGTTTTCGAATATGGCACTTCTAAACATTGAAAACCAAATAATTAAAAGCAAGGTAACAGCGCAACAAGTGCAAAATAAGTTTGCAGAAAAAAATCGTTAATTAAAGCCTATATAGACTTTAATTATAGGTTACTGTTTATTATTGCTTATATAAAAACGTAAATAATTGTTCTAAAATGTGTATCTAACTTTATTTTTTGAAACGCATGCAGATGGTATAAATATTGGGCATTAGGCAGGGCGTCACTGTCATATAAGTTTCGTGTATATAACTTGAGCAGGCTGATTTATTTTCGTAATACTTCAGAGAAGGGAAGTGGAAAACAAAAGTCTCTGTTAATTAAACGACACTACTTTGTGTTCTTTTTCTTTTAAAATCCTGGAAATTTTATTTTATTTTTCAAATAAACACTACTTACTACTGTACGGAATATATGTGTGTCGCTTGGCTTCATTGGGATTAAAGAAAAGAATGCACTTTCACTCAATTCGCCATTGTGTACTAAACTATTTTCACAATAGTTTGAATGTCCGACTAACCTGAAATTAACAAATTGAAAGTAATCAAGTCTTATTTCGTAAATATTCGTCACAAATGGTCTCCATTTTATTGCTTATCGCCCGATCACCGAATCTTGACTGACTAGCTATTGAATGCTAATGACTTATACTAATACTAACTGATAAACAATGTACCATGTTATGTTTCCGGGTGCTCAATAACATTCAACGAGAATTATTATAAAGAACGGGAAACAATTGAAAATTGTTCGTTGTTCCTTTGGCCTCTAAAATCGAAACAAAGACTGCCCTATCTCAAAAGCTTTTGTTATTAAAATGCACATAAGTACCTGTATTTGCAGTGGATTAAAAGCTCTAAACTAGTGTTTTTACTTTCTTGTAAGCAGAGTTAAGATTTTACGTAGGAAGACAATGTAGATAATAAAATAGTAGTGACGCGATCTCTGCGATTTGTAAAGTGAGAATAATTTTATGAAGTTTTTGTGTGTAGAATTACTTTAGCGAAAATTATGTTTTAGAATTTAGCTTATGATTCTTGCGGGTTCTGTAACTTCTCTCGGAAACGTTATGGGTTTTTCAATCTATGCAATTTTATTGGCTGTTATACTTCGCCAACAAAATGTTTGTTTAATCCTATGTACGAAAGTTGCCCCCCCCCCTGCCAGACTAAAATTCTAGTTACGCCAATGATATCCAAGTACTGAAATTAAATAATCCATCGTGGCTTTTTCTGACAGCTTTATTCTTTTTGCTAGCGCTGTAACTGAATAGAAATAATCTTCAACGCATTCTTCTCGCTTCCTCTTTCTGGTCATTATTTCCATTATTACCCCTGAGTCGTCTTGATCCACTGGGAAACTTTTTACCAAATCGACCTTGAACCTGTTCCATGTTTTTATTTCTGCCTGCCTGCTCTGATGCCAAAATTTCGCTGCACCATGTAAGCGAAGTGAAGCATAGAACAATGTTGTTTTGCCGTCCCAATAACATATTTCTTTAAGGACCTCAATACTTCTAACCCACTCTGCTGGAGTAGACTTCATTTCGCTTGCCGGGTCAAACACATCAATCAGCTCTTTTAGCTCACCGATTCCTATTCTAAAGGACGTAGAAAGACAAGCTCCAATATCTTCTCCCGCAGTAGACACGCTCTCTTGCTAGCTAGAGTCCTGTGAACTTTCTACCCTTTTAATTAACGTACGGTTTTCTTGTCTAAGTGACTCAATTTCTTTTCTAAGGAGACTTATCTCATCACTTTGATTACCACTGATCACTGCCTTATCCCTAAAATTTTCTTTATCTGACATATTTTTTATTTATTCTTTAAACACACTTGCACTTTGTGTTTGATAACGCACTATATACTCCTAATAATATATATATGGTAATTAATCCTAAAACACTTAGCTAACTGATACAGTCACTGAATTAATACGATAAAATTATACTCCGAATCACAACTTTAAGTCACTGAATTAATATTCAAAAATCACTACTTTAAATAACCGAATTAATACGTTAAAAATTATATTCCGAATCACCACCTTAAGTCACTGAATCAATATACCGAAATTGTATTCCGGATCTTACTTTAAGAAAACGAATTAATACGCTAAACTTGTACTCGGGATTGTAGGATTAGTCATTTTTACAGGATTCAATTTTTCTTTTAAGTTGCTTTCCCTTTTACCCAAAACTGTAGGTAGATATCATAAACTGAATCCTTTACGCTGAGGATCAGTTTTACAGCTCACCTTGTAGTGAAAGAATGATGTGAATTTGTGTAGGGTTTGAAGCAGAAATAACAGCAAGATAGTGAGCAATATCACTGAGTGTTATTTTTCTTGTATTTTTGCATGTGTAACTTTATTGAATTGATTCGGCTGTGTACCTGTGACTGATTAAATGCCCATATTAAGTTTTCTAAATTACTATTGAATGATAATGCACAGGCGGGCTGATATCTTACTGATACGCAGCATACTGGGGGGGAAAGTAGTCTGTGAAGCGCAATGCTGAACAAGGTGAAAGCTATATTAGAGGAAGGCATGCATACTTGATGGAAGAAATTTGTTGGTTTGTTGTTTATGGTGGTATGTTTTTAAGGGTGTTTTGAGCATTGGCATATCCTTCTGAAAGATAGTGCGAGCATGTGGAACGGTATAATGCATGAAGTCATTATATTTGGAGTGATGTGCACGCATTGTGAGTTTAGCCCACAAGGAGGATACTATTTATAAATAGGCACATGCTTCTGCGAAATAATAATTTTGAGAATTTTGACTGTGTGGGTACTGTAGTAGATGCTAGGCAGATGGCCCACGATGCAATCGAAGTTATGTACTCATGTAAGTCAGAATAATAAAATCTCAGACATAGGATGTGAGAGGAGAAAGACAGACATAGCCTTGCCCAGGGGAGAATGGATGTCTTAATTGGTGTATGGATAAGTTGACATAAAACGGAAATCAGGTATGTATGTTAGTAGTGCTTATATGGTTAGTATGCATGGTCAGATATAAGATCCAAATAGTGAATCTCGAAGACTCTCCAGACTGAATTGGGCACATCTTAACCTTCACATGGTCCCCCTGACAGTGCCCATAAGGGTTGTATTACCTGTATAGGCCAAGTACAATTCTTTCAGACGTTCCAAATAAGATCTAGGCCCGAACGGAGTTACCACTACCGTTTAAAAAGTATGTCTTGCATGAAGATATGAAACTGGGAGTATTCATGGTCCGTTGATCATGCTTTACGAAAGCCATAGCAAATGGGCGGCCCGACATTGGCCAACTTGTTACTACGGAGTTGAGGAGCCCTGGATGACAAGGTTTTATCCACCTCAACTTGAGATGGCCCCTTCATGGGAGCATCGTAGTGGCTGTGGTAGATAGGGTGCAGTGACCTGAGATCGGATAGGTCTCGCTTCTACCAGTAAGTTGATGTCATGTCATGCTCTATTGGCATACTGGAACTTGTGTTTCATGAGGACGTTGATTGTCGTTTATCAATCCGAGCATGATATGCGTGCTGTGAGATTAAGCCATACTTAGCAGGTGCTCACGTAAAACCATAGGAACCTTCTGATACGCAGCATACATTTGCTTTAGTGTTTATGAGGGTACATGGATGGTTTTCTCCTTGTACTGTGTTCGTTAGTGTGGTGTTCCGCTAACAGGCGAAATCATTGTTTGTGGTGTCCCGATAATGTTTAATCGTGTCTGGGATTGTATTAGGATAGAGTAGAGGTTCACCTGTGCCTCGCTTTAATTGCTCCTTGTTTAAGGGATGAATCATTCGGGGTACACAGCTACATTTTCAAACTAGTATGGAAAAGTTTCGCTCATGCGTTGTTTAAAATCTTGTTACAGACGCCAATACATCACTATCGCCAAACAAAAGGAATTCAGGCTTGATAATTTAAGAGGAAAGAAGGAAAAACGTCTTCTCATGCTGGGCTATGATATTGCCCATCTTACTTCATGTACCTGGAAATGTTTGAAAAAAAAAATCCTCTTACAGATATCAGAAGTGGGATAAACTCCCTGTAATTTCTCAGGGCATACGCCTAAGTATTTTCACATTTTTATGGCCTTGATTTTGTCTAAAATTGTTTGGCGGTGTGATGTGGCGATAGTAAAACATTTTAGTTTGAGATTTTGAGTGAGAAAGTTATAAGTTCCGAATTTATTTAAATTTGTTTTTTTTTTTATATAAAACTGATAATTATCAGTAATTTTTCTAAAAGTTGCATTCTGAAAGCATTTTGTGTTATATCATTGGTGACTTCAGTCCTACGACAGAAATAAAGACATATGTATTGACAGTGAAATATGGGTAAAAACAAACGATCCCGTCGTGAGCATGACAGACAGAGTCGGCGAAATCAAACAGACTCGGAATCGTCTGAAGAAAGAAAACATCGGCGAACAAGATCCTCGCGCAGTGCCGTGGAATCAATAGATAGACTTACTCGATCTATAACATCATGGTCTGAGAATGCGACGATTTATTTTGCGTTATCTAAATTAAGTGGTCTTGCAGAGGTGTGGTATAAGGGACTAAAGACAGTTAAGTTTACTTGCGTTGATTGGAAACAGAAGTTACAAGAAGCATTTCCGGTTACAAGGGAATATTACGATTTGTTGGGAGAGATGATGCGTCGTAGGAAGAAAGTTGATGAGTTGTATGCCAAGTACTATTATGAAATGATGACCTTGTTAAATGCGTGCGAAATCAGCGGGGTGAAAGCAGTTTCTTGCTTAATAGGTGGAATAGATGACCGTGTGGTGAAAACAGGAGCAAAAGCAGGACAACATAAGACTCCAGAATCTTTATATCATTATTTAAGTTCGTTAAACAATGTTATGTCAATTTCGTCACAGTCTCATCACAGCAAAGTTGTGTACGGTGGACGGAAGAGTGATAACTTTAAAAGAAATAGAAGCCAAAACCAATCATCGTCAATTACTGTGACCTGTTTCAAATGTGGGAAAATTGGTCACTACGCTGATAAATGTCTGGAAGCAATAAAGGAATCGAAACGCTGTAAGCTGTGTGGTATTCGTAATCACAACGAATCCAGCTGCTTGAAGAGGAAAAAGGAAACTAATAATAAAACGGTAGCATGACTAGATTTAGCTTCTGCAGACACTTCTAATAGCAAATACTACAAAGATATCAAAATTAATAACTTATCATCCAAGGCGTATGTTGATTTTGGAAGTTCATGCACAATAATTACTCTTAGTGAAGCCAAGCGATTACAACTAGATGTTGACTTTGAGGACAGAATAATACTAGTGGTTACGGTAATGGTCGAACAACTAGCATTGGATCTGCAACCATCAAATTGGAAGTGGATAGTGTTAAAGGAACAATTAAAGTTGTTATTGTAGCCGACCAAGAGCAGAATATTACAGTCGTAATTGGACGGACATTTACGGAGTTGCCCCAAGTTCTAGCTCTTAAAAATGACGTGTCACTTCACTTTCGCAAGACTGACAACAATGTTACCACCAGTGATGGCAGAGAAATAACTACTAATCAGGCTGAGATTAAAACAGTTTTACGTGCTCAATTAAGGTTATTAGCGACAAATACATTGGAGACGCCTATGTCGAAGCGAGTATACGATCACAAGAGGGGCGCGAATCGTGTGTGCCACGAGCTATCTTACACATTAGCGAAGAACATTTAGCAATCTTACCGTTCGTAAATTTATCAGATCAGGATATCATTTTCAAGAAGGGAGTAATAGTTGCTCGCGCATGGCCGTGTGAAGAAGAACCAGCTTGCAAAGAAGGAATCTTCAGGATCATTAATCAAGAGCTACCAGAGCTATGTTATGAGGAAGTGATTGTTGGCCCAGTGGACAAAAAAGCCAAAGAGAAGCTGTTTAAGTTGCTGTCAGAATACAGGGACCTTAAGTGAGCTAGGCTGCGCTAAGACAGCGCAACTGGAAATGCAACTGAAGGATGATAAACCTTTCTCTTACCGACCTTACCGTATGGCGAAAAGCGAGCAAGAAGCAGTAAAAAATATTGTGGACGAGTTGCTAGCAAATAATATCGTGAGGGAATCAAATTCTCATTATTCGACACCAGTGGTATTGGTAAAAAAGAAATACCGCGAGCAGCGACTGTGCATAGACTACAGGAAACTGAATTCATTGACAGTTAAAAACAATCACCCACTACCAAGGATCGATGACCAGATTGATCGTCTGCAGGGAGGGATTTACTTCACAAGTCTGGATCTACGATCGGGTTACTATCAAATCCCGTTGGCAGAGAAATCGAAATATTGTACCTCCTTTGTCACGTCAATAGGTCAGTATGAATACAATCGTATGCCATTTGGTCTTACTAATGCCCGAGAACGTTTCAACACTTAATGAATAAAATCTTGGGACCGGTTGGGGACATAGCAGCGATATACCTTGATGACGTATTATTACACGCACGTACAGTTCCAGAAGCTCTTCACGGACTGCAGAAAGCGCTACAATTATTTCGAGAAGAGAGGCTTGACACTAAACTTTAAAAAATGTTCGTTTTTGATGACTACAGTTACGTTCTTGGGCTTCGAGATTAGTGATGGAAAAGTGCAGCCAGGATCCGAGAAGATTAAGGCAGTGGAAAACTTTGTTGCACCAAATTCTGTGCATCAAATTCGCCAATTTTTGGGTCTGACGAAGTTTCGTAAGCACGCCCGCTTACAGCGCTAACAAGAAAAAATCATACTTGGAGGTGGACCAAAAATGAGGAGGAATCATTTGAACGATTGAAAAAGGCATTAGTCGAGAGACCAATTTTAGCTATATTCGATGCTAATGCTGTTACCGCTTTAGGTATAGCAGGTATTTTGCTTCAATATCAAAAAGATGAACGACTTCACCCTGTGGCATATTTTAGTCGGCAGACAACGGACTCGGAGTCTAAGTTCCACTCATATGAGTTGGAAACTCTTGCAGTTGTAGAAACTTTAAAAAAATTCCGAGCTTACTTACTTGAAATGAAGTTCAGGGTGATTACAGATTGTAACGCATTAAAAGCGACAAGTGGAAAGAATCACCTTATTCCCAGAATTGCCAGATGGTGACTGCAATTACAAGAATTTTCTTTCGAAGTTAGTTACAGACCAGGTAACCGTATGAAGCACGTCGACGCACTGAGCCGAAATTCATCCAACAACGACACAGTAGAAACCATAATGCATATAACGCAAGACGATTGGGTACTGGCAGGACAGTTAACAGACACAAAAATTAAAGAAATACATGCCTATCACGACCACCTACAACCGCATATGAAAAGGATATTTACAAGAATTATGCATTAAGGGATGGGCGTATTTATCGTATCACCGCACGAGGGATACAATGGGTAGTACCTGGAGGGATGAGGCAACAAGTTGTCAAAGCGGCACACGATGAATTGGGCCACTTTGCTCTTGAAAAGACGCTATACAGATTATGTGAGCATTACTGGTTTCCAAAAATGCGAGAATATGTGGAAAAGTATATAGGATGCTGTATACGCTGCCTTTACAACAAACGATTAGCAGGCAAAAAGGCGGGCTTTCTTCATCCCATTCCTAAGAATCCGGAACCATTCAGGACCATTCACGTTGACCACCTAGGTCCATTTCCAAAGAGCAAAAGTAGAAAACTGTACATAATAGTGTTAATTGATTCCTTCACAAAATTTGTCTTCCGTCAAATCAACCAGAACTAAATTTGTAATCGACTATTTCAAGGATTTATTTTCGGTGTATGGTACGTCAAAAATACTTATCTCGGATCAAGGCAGTTCATTTACAGCAAAAGAATTCACCAGGTTCTGCGAGCAGAACAATATTCGACATGTAAGAAATGCGGTGGCGACACCAAGAGCCAATGGGCAAGTCGAAAGACTTAACAGGTCAATAATGAGCGCTATAATGACAGCTACGTTAGAGGAAGAGAGGTGGAATGAAAACATCAGGTCAGTCCAATTTTCAATTAACAATGTAGTGAATAAGACGACTGGAAGAACTTCAAGTGAATTACTGTTCGGATATAAGCCAAGAGGAGGCAGTGACACCATACTAAGTGATGAAGTTAGCCAAGCATCCCAAGTTATAGACGATATATCATCAGAAAGAAGAAGACATAGTTTTGATCGAAAAGAATGAACCAGCGATGAACACTAGTAAAAAATTGTTACCACCATATAGTGGGCCACTGGTTGTTAAAACTGTTCTCCCAAACGACCAATATGTTGTAAAGGACATGGTAGGATCACACCGTACATCACGAAGAGCTAGGTATGAACGTGTTGTTGCCGTCGACCGAATGCGACCGTGGAGCGCTCCGGGGGATTATCGGACGAGACATGCAGTGATAGTGGAGATGATTGCGTACAACTTTCTCCTAACTGAGGCGCCGATCAACTCGAGACGAGCTGAATGCAGGATGGCCGAATGTAGGATTAGTCAGTTTTTTTATTATATGGAGAAAAATAAATACAAAAAAACACACACACAAACAGGATCCAATCTTTCTTTTAAGTTGTTTTCCCTTTTACCCAAAACTGTAGGTAGATATCATAAACTGAATCCTTTACGCTGAGGATCAGTTTTACAGCTCACCTTGTAGTGAAAGAATGATGTGAATTTGTGTAGTGTTTGAAGCAGAAATAACAGCAAGATAGTGAGTATATTCACTGAGTGTTATTTTTCTTGTGTTTTTGCATGTGTAGTTTTAACTAACTTTATTGAATTGATTCGGCTGTGTACCTGTGACTGATTAAACGCCCATATTAAGTTTTTTAAATTACTATTGAATGATAATGCACAGTGTTTATGAGGGTGCATGGATGGTTTTCTCCTTGTGTTGTGTTCGTTAGTGTGGTGATCCGCTAACAGGCGAAATCATTGTTTGTGGTGTCCCGACAATATTTAATCGTGTCTGCGATTGTATTAGGATAGAGTAGAGGTTCTCCTGTGCCTCGCTTTAATTGCTCCTTGTTTAAGGGATGAATCATTCGGGGTACACAGCTACATTTTCAAACTAGTATGGAAGAGTTTCGCTCATGCGTTGTTTAAAATCTTATTACAGACGCCAATACATCACTATCGCCAAACAAAAGGAATTCAGGCTTGATAATTTAAGAGGAAGGAAGGAAAAATGTCCTCTCATGCTGGGCTATGACATTGCCCATCTTACTTCATGTACCTGGAAATGTTTGAAAAAAAATCCTCTTACAGGATCACTACTTTAAGTCACTAAATCAATATATCAGAATTGTATTCCGGATCACTCCTTTTAGTAACCGAATTAATACGCTAAAAATTGTATTCCGAATCACTATTTAATATGAACACCACATGAGTTCAAGCCCACACTTGAATTTTGTAAAGGTAACACACAAATTTCTTTAACTTTCATGCACAACTTGACGACCCGCCCGAATACGATCTACCGCCTATCTCTAAGAACACAATATTCGAACTAACTCTCCCTTTTCCTGTATTCAAATTCCCAAAATCATTTAACCTTGATAAATGCTAATATTGCTACTGCCTACCTCTACAATAATCCTGGAGCCGGCATTTAGTACACCTTGTTAAATATTTTCTGATATTCCGAGAATCTATCCTTTCTAATTACCCTATCATGAATAATATCTTATATTTTCCTGTACTTGGCTGTAGGTAGCTACACTGTCGGTTTATCGCCGAGTCGTCAAGAAGGCTTCTTAACCTTGGAAATAATGAAAAGGGCCCGTAATGATCATGCCAAATGGGATTTGCTTGGCGGCGATCATTACACAAATGAAATTCCCGAACCGAGCAAAGGTCAGGATGTTTTTGAATATTTCTCAGGACCCATTCCTTCTTCCACCTTAGGATACATCTCAATATCTTCAGAAGATCCTATTAAAGGTTAAAATAGTAATCCTGTCCAAAATTACGGTGAACTTTCCTTAAAATAGCAATTATGTAAATAACACACTCGATATTCAGAAAACAAAGCGAAAAGTGCATTAAGTTGTACCGAATTGGGAATCTATATAACAAAAACACTCAATTAGTAAATTATCAATTTTTGTTATTTTTTAAAGTGCACTTCTAACATCTAAATATATAAATAAGCATTAAAATATGTTAGGCTTTATAAAAATATCTGTTGTGTTCCACTTCCATTCCATTTTTGCCTGATAAAAATTTAAGCCACTCGGCGAAATGTTTAGTGTGGCTGTGTTTGTATTGGTTTCGTCGTGGCAGTAGTGAAACTGTGAAATTTTGAAGGGCGACATTTTTTATAATCCAAATTGCTATGTAAAATAAACAAATTTTTAGCGCCCCCTTATCTTCAGATAATATTCCTTTGCGTTGCCTATGTTAACTTATTAAGCAGAACTTTCAAATATGGGACCAGACCTGTTGACATTTCTCCCCCCCGGTCCGTTGGTTTGACTATCACTGAATTGCCTACTCACGTACTCTGTATTCGCACGAAACTCCGCTTCCTTTTATTTATCCAATGAGTACAAACGCAAAGATTTTGACACATCCCAGCTGATAGTCTGTGACGTACTTCAGTGAATGAAGAAAAAGGAAAGAAAATTTAAGAAAAATTGCGGAACGTGGTTCGAGTCGGGAATACCCTTTGAGGAGAGAACTACGCAAACATGTTTACATTTTCGTTACGTTTTTGTTTCGTCTTGCTTGAAGGGTAACTTGTCTTCTCTGTCTTGCGCGGAGAACTGTCAAAGTGACGCAATGCCAGCCGCGTTGATTGGGTTTTGTTTGGTAAGCAGAAAAATATAAAATATGCCAGAGGATTTAAAGGAAAAAGACGGAATACAGAAGCAAAACTAATAGAGTTCACCTGGAGGATATTTCATCGGACCACGCAGTATATTCAAAAGCAATTGAAACCACACCATTTATGTAAGGTATCGTACAATTTCAATAATTTATGTACCGTGCGCAAATCTGGAGAAGTTCCGCGGTCATGTGTAAATGCATTAGTTAGCTTTCAACGTGCGTTCACCTCTCTGTATATGGGAACGAAATTTTGTGGTTATATTGGCACGAGTGAACACTAGATACTGAAACTGTATGTACAGGGTGGGCCAAAAGTCACCATGGGGTTTAAAAATAACTAACTTTTTCGTTTGTACATTGCTCCACACCCTGTTGACCGTTTCTCTTCATTCCTCTTTTACATTATAGCCAACATTCTCAAAAAACCAGAAGTGGCACTTATGTGCGAGCTTAGGGATATAGCATACTCAAGGTGGAAAAGGTCTAAGTCACCGGCCAATTACTCAGAATACCACAAGTGGAGAAGGAAGTGCGATTATACCATCAGAACTTAATGAGACTTCATCTAACAGCTATGAAGGTTTTGCATTTAGGAACTGTAGTGAGATGGAAATTGTGGAAGCTTTCAATCAAGTAAAATCTAACGCCATAGGTAACGATGACATTCCAATTAAGTTTCTGAGGCTTGTCTTGCCACACACATTACCCATAATTACTCACCTATTCAATAGGCTATTTACGAGCTCGACCTTTCCTAAGTGCTGGAAGACGGGGCTTGTCACACCGATCCCTAAGGTTGCAATGCCAGCTTCTCCTTCCGATTGGAGACCGATCTCGATAATGCCGGCAATCTCCAAAGTCTTCGAAATATTGGCCAGGGATCAAATCATAGAACATCTAAACCAAGAAGAGCTACTCACAGATCACCAGTCGGGCTTCAGACGAAACCATTCCACAAGCACTGCACTGGTAAAAGTGGTAACAGACATTCGGACGCTTTGTGACGAGGGGAAAAAAGTAATCCACATACTGCTGGACTTGAAGAAAGCCTTTGACACGGTTCCACATGCTCTGTTCATCCACAAACTTAAAACCAAATTTGGTTTCTCTAACTCAGCAGGAGAGTTAGTGTCTAGCTACTTAAGTGATAGAGCCCAAATCATACAGAGTGATGGTCGTAGCTCCGTTTCGCGAGAAGTGACTATGGGCTTCCCGCAGGGGGCCGTACTAGCACCTCTCTTTTTTTCGATTTTTATAAATGACATCTCCACATCAATCATAAATTTTGGTTTCCACCTTTATGCGGATGATCTGCAGCTTTACGCTGGTTCCATGGACTCAGACCTTCACGCACTTATCGCAAATCTAAATGAAAACTTGCAAAGTATCAACACCTGGTGCACAGATAATGGACTTGCACTAAACCCTACAAAAACTCAGGCAATTATATACTGCTCCAATGGCAGTAGCCGAGTCGCTCTAGACACACTTCCCCCGGTCCGCCTCCAGGATCACATCATATCACTAGATTCATCCTACGTCAAAAACTTGGGTCTACTCATGGACGCATGCCTCAGCTGGCAAGCACATGTCAATCTGTTATGCTCAAGGGTCTATTTTGGGCTACGCTCCTTATACGCAGTATCACATCACTTGCTCCCGCGGGTTAGGTCTCGTCTGGTTTCCACGCTGGTCCTACCATTGTTCTTTTATGCGGATGTGGCAATGTATCCACTGAACTGTACAGCCTTAGCAAAAGTAGAGCGTGCGTTCAAGGCCTGTCTGCGCTATGCTTTCAGACTAGGACGCCAATCTCATGTGGCAGCACTCACTGATTTATTGCTGCCGGGACCATTGGACAAGATGTACGAGCTCAATGCTATGACATTTATATTCAGGAGCAGGAACGGCTCATTACCCAATTATATCCAAGAAAAAATGACCTGGAGTAATCACGACAATTCCAGGCTAGTCCTGCCCAGGTTCAGGACACACTTCGGAGCTAGGCATATATACCAAGTTGGAGCGAGCCTCTGGAATTCCCTGCCTAGACAAGTCAGATTGGCTGGCTCAATTGAGATGTTCAAAGAGCTAGTAATGCAACACATTACTAATTAAAAAAAAAAAAAAAAAAAAAAAAAACATGAATATTATATATGTACTTTTTCACAAATGACTGTGATACTGACTTCTGTGATGTTGGGTTGCACATCTCGGTATTTTGGAGACTATCCGAGCCATTCAACCCGCCCAATTTGCCTTCCATTACTTTTTATTTTGTTTTATTTTTACAGACACGTTAAGCAAAGTTAAGGTCTTAGCTACACATGTTTGCCGTTGGGATTTTCTTTTCTCCAGTTGCTAGTCATCCGGTTATCTTTTGTTTAGTTAGTAATTGCTGGTATAACATTCCTGATATTCACTTGTGCATATGTTTTTGAATTAATTACGCTCAATGTATCAGGGTATATCGCATTGTAATTGTTTAGGGAACCTTGTTATTTTACATGTATCTCATATATTTTTCAACATAATTATTCCAGCCTAGTCCGGCAGTATCTATATCTATATTTATTGCATCTACTAATACAACTAATTTCTTTGTCTATATGCTATCGTTAATCTTAACATTTATTTTTGTATTCATTCTAATTAAGACTCGTGAAATGTAAATCTCTGTAAAATCGAAATACCCAACGTCTGAGGACGTGGCCAAGCGGCCGGGGTTGAAAATAAATGACTTTTCTATTCTATTCTATTCTATTCTAACTGTCTGTTCTTCATAGGTAAGCATGTTTCCCCACCCCACCTTACCCCTCCTTTTTTTCATCCTACCTTATTGTAGCGAAAATCACTGCTTTTTTTAACAGATGCTGCATCAAGTCTTATTTCCTGAAAAAGAAACAAGAAAGAACACCACAAAGAATCATTCTTAAATTTTTAATTAATAAATCAATCTTACCTAATTACATCAATAACAATGCTGATGACAGCTGAACATCCTCACAGCAGAAGTGAACAGTAATGACAACTTCAAGATGAAATTGTACTAGAACACAAAATGGAAACGAGATATGAGCAAGAAATTCTCATTAGACACCACATTCCGCCATGCGCCCTGAATTCGACACAAAATTGTCGGCCCCAAGTTGCGTCGTTGATTGCCACAGACGTAATACAATGATTGCGACATTGTCGTCGTCATTTCAAGATAAATGAGTTGAGTTTTTGCTTTCTTTGAGATGCCTACAGGGAAATTTTTACATCTTTTTAAGAATAAGTAAGTTGTATTTAAAGCTTATATGCATTTATGCCAGATTTAAAAGGGTGGGGCTCGAAATTGAAGCTACTTTTGACGACGACATATTTTGTGGCACAGCACTTGCTATGTTCTAATGTCGTAACATGTATTCGAAAATTATTATTTTTTTGCCGTCCACAGGCACATGTCGCAATCGTTCTCTTTCACTGCGCAGCGGAATATGGTACATCTAGGAACAAGTGCATCAACTCGTGCGTGCTGCTTCCAGCTACAGCTAAGCCAGCGGAAGTTATGGTTTTTAAGAATTTATAAATTATTCCCGGTGAGTAAAATTTCTAATTCAATTCAATGTCTAATTCAATTTAATTAGAAATAAATTGCATTTACGCAAAATATTTTTTTTTAGATAATAAGTTGAAAGCAGCCTGTGGCGGCAATAACTAAAATGGTAACACTCATGACAAATGATGAGGTGCAGTTGCTATGCCAAGTTATTGTTGCTATGCCAGTTGTTGCTATGCCAATATTGTTGCCATGCGCCTTTGACTACCGTTCTTTGGTGCCGTGTGCAAACTCTGGCTATATAAACAGCAGTCTGACTTGGCTCGATCTCTTTTTCAGTTTGGCAGTGCAGTGATCAAGTGGTTATCGATTCCTAGTGTTATTTCCCAGTGTTCTAATTCCTACTAATAAATCAAATACTTTATTTAGTTGACGATTAAAATAAATATTCTTCTTCTGGGTCTCGACTGGATTAAGGGTATTGTTTTGATAAGCGACTAAAATAAAGATTCTTATTGTGGGTAGCGACTGCAATAAGAATGTAATACTAATCCAACAAGTGCTTTATTTTGGTTAGACGGTTGAAAATCGAGATTTTTATTCTGGGTACCGACTGGATTAAAGATCTTATTTCTGACAGCGACTAAAATAAAGATTCTTACTGTGGGTATCGACTGCAGTAAGAATAAATTACTAACACCAAACTCTTTATTGCGGGTCTCGACTGTAATAAAGATTCTTATTGTGGGTATCGACTGCAATAACAATAAATTACTAACTCAAAACACTTTATCGCGGGTCTCGACTGTGATAAAGATTCTTTCTGTGGGTACCGACTGCAGTAAGAATAAATTACTAACACCAAACACTTTATCGCGGGTCTCGACTGTGATAAAGATTCTTTCTGTGGGTAGCGACTGCAGTAAGAATAAATAACTAACACCAAACTCTTTATTGCGGGTCTCGACTGTAATAAAGATTCTTATTGTGGGTATCGACTGCAATAAGAATAAATTACTAACTCAAAACACTTTATCGCGGGTCTCGACTGTGATAAAGATTCTTTCTGTGGGTACCGACTGCAGTAAGAATAAATTACTAACACCAAAGACTTTATCGCGGGTCTCGACTGTGATAAAGATTCTTTCTGTGGGTACCGACTGCAGTCAGAATTACTAACCTCATTTTATTCTGGGTCTCGACTGGAATAAAAACAAAATATCCCAATCCTAAAACCCTTAATAGAGAACCAAGTGAATCAGCTGCCAAACACTGATCAGGTGAGTACAAAGTCAGATACAGTAAAATAAATTTTCTTTTAAAATAATGAAATACAGTAAGAATAAATAAATTTCCGTTTAACTAAAATAATCTTATCGCTTACATAACATAAATTATATATCGTCGTAATCTTTTTCAATTGCTAAGGTTTCTGTGAAATTCTTAAAGGAGTTTTAAATATCAGAACAAAACTGCTCCCTCGTTTACCGCTCGGCCGGAGCAAATTTTGATCCAACAGATAACTAAAACGTTACAATATGTTACCAATTTAATTTTTAAACCCCATGGTGACTTTGGCCCACCCTGTATACATATAAATCGCGCAAATAACGCAGATGAACAGGACATAAAATGAATACAGTCTGTTAAGAAACCAGGGCTGCTCAAATTTTCACGGGATGCTAGAACTAATTTGACAAAATCTCATTAAATCTCATTTTTGTCTGCTTGATTGCTGAACATTATTATCAAGAAGATCCATGCTACTATGTAAATAGAGTTCACAGAGAGGCGATAAGACATCGTGGTTGTAAAATTAGAATATTGGAATTGAAGTAATGAACCAGTAACGTAGCTAGTAATTTAAGATTTTAGTATTAGGGAGTTAAGTTGTTCTTGATTTTCATAAGTATTGTCCTAATCAGTATAACAAGGGCAATCGAGTACTAATAGATTCGGATCAGAGCAATATGGACAAGTTTAATTAAGTAACATATGTTCAATTAGATAGACGTTTAAAACCTTAACGGCATGATTGTTATGGCCCAACATACGGAAGATTCTTCCAACAGCCAAAGGCACATCTGGTAAAATATCAGCGATTGCTAAACAATTACCTCGCATGGAATTGTTCTGCCACCGTAGAATGTTTTGCTGATTAGCCCAACAGCTGGTGGCGATGAGCGCTTAGTGGAGCAATCGACGATTACAATAATAATTAACCTCGCATGGTAATTATTATGTAAGGCGATTGTTTACTACTAAGCAACTCAGGTGCTGCAACCGGTAGAGCAAACGACAAGGTTGTGTCGTTTGTTTACATCCGCGAGTAAAAGTTTACTTCGAATATTGGGACATAAAAGACCAATGACTGATCTGGCGAGTGCCGTTAAGTGCGGAGTCGCGGGTTAGTTTCCGGCATAGTGGTGTCAAATGTCCGGTCGGTTCGGAATACTAAAAACGTGTTAAGATAGGTCAGGGAAAGTAATAATGTGTAAAGAGTTTTCAATTATTTCGAGCGTTCTTATTTATTCGCAAGTCGTAATCGTTTTTCAGCTAATTAACTGAGAGTTACGATTGCATTGGGACACGACACCTTTATCACGTTCGTTTGTTTGGAACACGTAGAATATGTACTTAAAGTAAAGTGAATTATGGTTAGACGTACATGACCTTATTTTTATAAAGTAATTTATGCGTGAAATGAATTATGGTTAGACGTACATGACCTTATTTTTATAAAGTAATTTATGCGTGAAATGAATTATGGTTAGACGTACATGACCTTATTTTTATAAATTAATTTGAGCGTGAAATGAATTATGATTAGACGTACATGATCTTAATTTTATAAATTAATTTGAGCATGAAATGAATTATAGTTAGACGTACTTGACATTACTTTTATAAATTAATCTGAGGAGCTTCCTGGTAGTCCAGAGTAACAGTAGTAGAGTCATGCCGATAATAGGATGATCACAGACCTTGAGATGAATTAAGGCTACCTGGCTATAAAGGAAGTCCCGGGTGGATATTTTGCTTTTAGTTTTTTTATTATTTACAGGAACGCAGTTACCATCCAGTAGTCCTGCGTGTAGCAACATGTTCATTTAAATGATTTGGTATCAAAGGTAAATAAAGAGCCCTGTCTGGGATTTCCACACATTCTCTCATATTATTTTTGGTTTGTAAGACATTTAAGAGTAGTCTTTTTTCATTAACTCGGATTTAACCGGCATATTAAAATGTAGCATAGCTTTCTTTATGTATCAGACCAGCAGAATACTACGGCGGTGATTATAAGTAGTAACAACAATTTGTCAGTAAAATATTGATTTCTTTTGCATATTATAAGGGTTGTAGTGTTTGATCTGGTTAATTAAATAAAAAAGACTCAGACTTCACTAGTTAAAATATTTATTACTACTTGTACTGCACAGCTCAACTCACAAGATACGTCTAACTTAAAATTATAACAGCGAAGCGGAGAAGCCGCTATACAAAAAAACAAGAGAGAAAGAATACAATGCTATAGTGTGTGTTGAAAGAATTCTTATATAATTCACAATGTGTCGGTTCATTCATTCACCATAGACTTTCTAATTAGGAATTAATTCAACCATGGATTATTGTTAATATTTAATTCAAATATGTATGTAGCACCTATTTGATCCGAGAATACTACATGACTCTCCCTTCTAAAGGAAAAAAATATATTTTTTTTTAATCCTGTTTTGTATTAACGAATAAAAATTGTTGTATAGTAATGTTTTTTTTTTATTAGAGAGAAGAAAAATTAATATTTAGTTTTTGAATTTAACACCTTTAATGTTTTGCTCACTGCTGTCGACTTCGTTCGAAACATGTGCCAGTTTCAGTCTGTCGATTGAAACAGTTGTATTTTTACCATTGATTAGAACTACAAAATGTTTTCTAAAACGTCTTAAGACCTTAAAGGGGCCTTCGTATGGTTGAGATAAGCCAGTTCTAACTTTGTCGACATATATGAACACAAATTCGCATTCGTTTATATCCTTTGGGATATACAGGTTATCCTGGCTTCTTTTCCTTGAATCTATGGCTGTCAAGGATCTCATACGTTGTCTTAATGTGTTCACGAAATCGTTTGAATCTATTGGGATGTTACTACTGGGTACTATTAATTCTCCAGGAATTTTCAGAGTTTGTCCGTAGACAAGCTCGGCCAATCTACATATAATCCCTAACAATACTAAAGGTATAGTGTCGCTCCAGTTAATTGTATTCCCATGCGCTTTTAATGAGGCCTTAAGTTGGCGGTGGAAACGCTCGACCATTCTGTTTCATTTGCCTTTAGATTGTATGCGGTAGTGTGTATTATGTAGGTTCCGAGAAATATCATTAGCTCTTGGAAATGACTGGATTTAAATATTTAACTGCGATCTGTTGTAAGATATAGAGGGACTCCAACACGAGTGATGTGATTTTCAACTAAGGCTTTTGCGATGGTCTGAGCTGAAGCGTCTTTTACGGGTATTGCTTCAGGCCATCGTGTGAAACGATCGATTGTGGTTATGTGAATCCGTGAGAGGGTGGGAGTGGTCCCACTAGGTCTATATGTATGTGTTCGAATCTGGCGTTTGGGATCTTAATTTGTCCAAACGGCGAATGAATATGTCGAGTTATTTCAGATTTTTTTTTCTTTAATATCTGCATTCATGGACGGCCAAAAGTAACGTCTAGTTATGAGTTTGCGAGAAGCTCGGATTCGCGGGTGAGATAAGTTGTGAAGGTTATTAAAAATCGTTCTTCACAGCTCGCTGGGTATATATGGTCTGTTATGACCAGTTGACGTTTCGCACCAAATTTGTTTGTTTGAGGACTTGATTGCTTCTAATAAAGTCTTTGAATTTATGTTTGGCGTCTTTTCTTGTAAAGTTCGTAGTTCTTTGTCAGACTGTTGTAACTCTACTAAATGGTATATGTATAGACCTTGAAAACTTATTGACATCTCTTCATGAAAACGTGATAAAGTGTCAGCGACTACGTTTTGTGTACTTTTAATATGCCGAATGTCTGTTGAAAACTGTGAAATATAATCCAGGTGTCTGGCTTGTCTAGGATTTTGTCGGATTTTGAAACTATTGCTGTAACAAGAGGTTTGTGATCCGTAAATATGATAAAAAGTCAACCTTCGAGAAAAAACTTAAAGTGTTTGACTGCAGAGTATATGGCTAATAGGTCTCTGTCGAATGTCGCATACTTTTTCTCTGCCGGAAAAAGTTTTCGTGAAAAAAACCCGAGGAGTTGCCAGTTGCCTTTCTCGTGCTGTTCTAATACCGCTCCGAGGCCTGTATTAGAGGCATAAAAGTGTGCAATTCTCTGCAGCTGTTGCACATTCTGCTGGCCAATTGAATTCCTTGTATTTTTTCTTTACTTTAGCAAGAAGAGCAACGTGCGAATAATTGGGAGCCATATGCTCAGCCATGTGTGGGATACACCTATGATAATAATTCAGCATTCCAATCAAGCGTTGTGCTTGTCGGAGCGAGTTAGGTGAGGGAAATCTCTAATAGCTTTGATTCGACTAGCTGAAGGCTTTATACCTTGCTCAGAGATTTCGTAGCTAAGGAAATCTATATTTGAGATAGCAAAAACACATTTAGATGGTTTAATGTTTAGACCGTATTCTGAAAGTCTTTTGAATAGGGTTCGTAAATGTTGTATGTGTTCCTCCTCGGTTCTGCTGAATACCAATCTATCATCGATGTAAACAAATATGAATGACAATCCTACTTAGTTTCCCGAGTCCATATGTTGTTTGTAAAACTCGCAATTTACTTTTGTACACTTAGGAGCTCGTTGCCCGAACTTAAGATGCTATTTACAGATATTTATTTTCTTCTCGTTTCGTGTGTTACTATTTGTATGAAATTTGGTTCTGGATGGACTTCTGTGTCGAGGTACGAATTTCTTTCTATTTGAAAATCGAGTTTCAAATCGGTTTAGACGCGATCGAATAATTTCGTCAATTGAAGTATGCAATTCCTGCATAGTGGTATATTTCGGTTGGCTTATAGATGCGGTTGCCGAACTCTCAAAGCCTCCGCAGAAAGAACTTTGGGGTTGGTTATTCATTCCCCAGTTTTTGTCTGCCATTTTATGTAGATTATCGATATCTTTATCTTCAAATGCTGTAATAACCGCGTTAATATTTGAGGGTAACCGAGATATCCATATTTTCTTGATTAAATCCGAGGTAATGACATTTCAACTACCTGCAATTTTTGTTAACTGTCTGTAAAGAGAGGAAGGTGATTGATTGCCCATATCGATTGTAGATATCAGGCTCTCAAATCGTTTTTGTTCTGTTTTACTTGTACGCTCGATTAAAGTTGTTTTTATGGTTTCACACATTCGTTCTGTAGGCGGTCTAAGAATTATATCCTCAACTATGGACACGAATCGCTGCCCTAAGAATTTTGTTTTATCGTTAGTTATTTTCTTTAACGCGAACGTACCCTCAGCTTGAGCAAACCATAATGGTATATTATCATCCCAAAATTGTAGGAGCACAACCGTAGCTTCTGATATTTGTTTTTATTCATTCTCACTTTTCTTAATCTCGTTGCTACTTCCGTTTGTGTTGTTATCGGTATCATTAACCATTTTTTATATTTAATGTTTTTTTTTTGTGTGTTAAGTATTTCTAATTGATTTGAAATCGCTTCCTAATTTTTATTTTAAATTTATTCTAATGTGTTTAATTCTATTTTAAATATTTTGTTTGAAATATAGTATCTACTATGTAAAAAAAGGAAATATTTGAATTAAATATAATTTGGAATATGATTTCCGAAATAAAATTTTATAATTTGTGAATTATTGCGCTTAGATCCATGTATACGTGTATATTCAAAATGAATTAATTTACTGTGATCCTAAAAATTACAGATAGTGATGATTAAGAAGAAATTATCCGCCACTAATCAGTTCTGATTTTGTTGCAAAAAAAATTTTTGTGTGTAGTTGAAACTCTGTGTTGTATACTGCCAAATAATCAGTCAGCGTATTTTTCCGTAGTATTCGCTTCACGTATTAGCTATTAAATTTTTATGATGTGCATATTACAGCTGTAAACTGCTCTCGTTCATGCAGGAATATGACTTTTATACATCCGTCCTGGTATCTTTATATCGTAGAAAATTTATGTTGCTTTGACAGCAAATGAAATCAGTAGAATGCGTTATGGTGCTATGCCTATGATACTGGTGAATGTATACTTGCGTGTGTAAGCATCGAGTATGATATTTCGTAAAGTGTTGAGTGGCGTGCTTGTGAGATTTGTACCGCTATTATGATACTGCCTTTGAGATGCCGTTTGAATTATGATTTGATCACTTTGAATATGACGCCAATTTTACTTTTCCCAGACAAAACTATGCGAATAATTAATCGTACGTTCCCTTGGTCACGCAATTTTTCACGTTTAATTGTCGCTTTTTGAGAAGTACAAGCGATGATCGCACCTTGTCGGTGTACGTATTAAATCTTGAATGAAAACTATTTTCTTGTAGATATATTCACACTGCATACACCACACTTTAAAATACGATTCGGGGTCACCAATTGTAGTGTTTGATCTGGTTAATTAAATAAAAAAAACTCAGACTTCACTACGTTAAAATATTTATTACTAAATACTTTTACTGCATAGTTCAACTCACAAGATACGTCTAATTTAAAATTATAACAGCGAAGCGGAGAAGCCGCTATACAAAAATAAAAGAGAGAAAGAATACAATGTGTTATGGAACTATGTTGAGTGATTGGCTTGGACGTGAAGTCCAGACTGCCAGCATGAGCTGACAGATCACTCGGCGACAGCGTTGACTGCAGGGCGACACGCTAGCTCGCCTCGGCTATTAGCGGAGAGTGTGGGGAGGTTCCATGAAAAACCTGCCGCTGCCGCCTGCCATAATTAAAAAAAAATCGTGCCTAAAACCAAAACGCCGGCACACATTCAGTCCTGAAGGGACCTTTACGACACTTACCTACATCCAAATCTAAGGCGCAGATGGTATGCCTTCATTGCACGCCCCAACCACCCAACTGACTCTGAGGGCAGATATTTTCAGAGTCCCTTGTAGACCTGTAAAGAGAGACTAACGAGCAGACCTAGACGACCTTCATGCGAGAGGGCTCCAGGAAAGTGAAAAAAAGAAATAAAAAGTATTCAGCAATTCATTTTTACGTTATAATTCCTGTTACTAAATTTAGATTACGACATTCTCGAAAAAATATATGTATACATAATCCTGGATTCCTCTTACGAGAGTATATTTTAAATTAAAATCAGTCCTCATAAACTTCTCATGAATTGAATGTATATCTAATGATGAAAGAAAATGGATTCCTCCTATGCAACTATATTTTAAATTAAAATCAATTCTCATAAACTTATCATGAATTGAATGTATATCTAATAATGCAAGAAAATCTTAAAAATAGATTTGAAATATGTAAATTCATAAAGGATAACCTGTTGAACAAAAGAAATCAAGAAAATCCCTACGCGAAAATATACTAACTACAAAGAAAATTAATAAAGAATTATTCGTGCGTTCAACGAGTTCTTCCATTTGAAAATGTTTTGTTTCATACTCACGATATTATTTCATTTCTTCGATTGTTTTTGAAGATTTTTACATTCTTTGTAACTTTGTACCTTTTCGTACTAATGCAAAAAAAAACGAATAATAACTTTATGCAGAGTAATGTACCCTACCTACATGTCACAGTTAAATTGTTAAGATTAATTTAGTTCACTTGAGTATAAAACATTATTTATAAATTATTTAAGGCTGATTTCCCAATAACTATCTTGGAAATTAATTACTAAAATTTTACTAAAATTCGATTTTCTTTTTCTTTTCTTTGACATAAATTTAGATCATCCATGACCTATAAAGCTATTTGGTGGCTTCTAAGCGTTGTTGATCTAGACTGGAAAAAACATGGCAATCGGTGTCAGGAGTAGCTAGTAAACTTGGTGTCACTTCTGCAACTATACCTAGGATATCTTGAGCCAACCCAAATAGACTCCAGAAGTCTATTCCTAGATATAGTGCCTGTGTGAGTCCAGGAACCACTTAAAAACTCACGTTTTGGGTCTTACCATGGAAAGTGATGTCCAAGTTCACATGACCATGCACAGTTGTCATGGCACCATTCGCTACTTGAACCTGTGTCCAATACCTCTTCCATTCAACCTCTTCTCCGCAAGCTTCTCTAGAGCTCCCTGGCCTAGAATACTGACAGTGGCACCACTATCAATTAATCCGGTCTCAGTTCGCCCGAGTAGCTTAACTTCGGCATACGGTCGAATGTCGTCTGGCAACGACACGGAAATCTGTGCCAGTTTTTTTCTTTCCAGTCTCATCCGTGGACAGTATTCCCGCCAACGAACGGAAGATCTTTTCTTTCTTGGTCTCATATCCAGGTCAGGATACATAATGTCAGCTAACTCCGCTACTGAGGAGAAGATTCGGTCTCTTACTGCGTTATAATTCTGCAGGCGTGTATGATACGGCGTCAGCGGGTGTAAAACAGGCTCACGCCCACTCCTCATAATAAAGCTTGGTGGCCGTCTCAGTACAGATATGCCAGGAGGCTAAATCTCCTGCTCAGTAACCTTGTCAGCTAAAGGTGCTGTCGGTGTTATCGGGACATCGAAAATTAAATACTCTTCCAAAGAAGTGTCTAATAGTGTCATGGGCTCCCTAGAAGTGGAAATGGGAGCTCGAAGATCTGCGGAGAAGTCTATCAGGTTCTCCATCTCTATCAGTGATTTGCTGATATCATCAGAATCACTGAATGATATCAGTGGACAATTCAGCGGTTCATCGTTAAAGTCTGCTAATGGGGCGGACCTTCCTCCTTGTTCAAGACTTGAACTGGAGTGTTCATTGCAGTTATCGTGCGTGACGTTGACACTGGTCGAGAAAAGGTGGTGGTATACCCGACCCGTCTCAGGTTTTTCTGGCGACAATGGCTGCAGTTGGGCTTGAAGATATTTTTGCGTCTGCATCCATAGTAGAACACGACTTGTCTTTCCTGCCGGCAGTCTTGGACCGGGCTGGTCACAGTTCCTACAAATAACGTTCTGTGGTGCTGTAAGAGCAGCTAGTACCACTGTTTTCTCACTGCATTCATGTGACATGTGCTGTTCACCATCAGTCGGACGACACTCATTCACCGTGCTGACTCTTGGGCTACGATAAGTATTACAGCTGCCCGCTGTCGCGATTCGCTGCTGTGTAGCTTAGCTTGTATTTGAGTCACAAGTCTCCTTAGTTGGTGGATGGTGTTTGTGGGATACAAGCAAATTTTATTTTAGATCTCCGGCAATAGGTTGGACTTGACTATTTCCAGAAATTCGACGTCGGGCAAAGGGTTTTGCAATTGGTCCCGTAAGTATACCAGGTGTTGGTGGTACATGGCAAATGACTCCCCTGCTTTCTGTTTCCTCAGCATCAATTGGACTTTGACCTTGAGGTCGTCTTTAGGTACTCTGCATTCAGCTAGAAGAGCTGCTTTTCATATTCCCACGAGGGTGTGGAATTTTGTCTCAGGAGAGACCAGTACCAATCCATTTCTGGTCCAGAAAGCAGAGTGATCATATGTCTTACCAAGAGTTCAAAGTCTCCGTCTAGTGCCGAGTAAGTCAGTGCTTCTACTCTGAACACGAATTGGTCGACAGTAAGTCGAGAGCTGTCGCCACTATAGGATATATTCCATCTCCGGATGGAACTACCAGAATGTTGTTGTCCTAGGCCTGCCGGGATACGATGAGATGGAGCTGGTGGAGGTTGAACAAAGTTTGGTCTAGGCTGACCACTAGGCTGACCAAGAGGTGAGGCCTCGTAAAAGCATTTTTGGGAACAGCCCCTGTGTATGCAGTAAAATCATACTGAGTGAGGTGGAATCTGCATTTCGGGCAGTTTGACTGCTGTCCAATCCACGTTTTCAGACATGATTTCTGAAACACATGTCCACAGACTGGCTTCCTCTTGCCTGACCAGTCTCCCTTCTGGCAGATGGAGCACTGGTCTGGCAACGGCATCGATACACCAGTTGCTTGCGGTGGTATTATTGATGTTGGAGGCGCGAATTTTAGTTATACAGCGGAAATCTTTTTACTCCTCTTCAAACATCAATTTAACAATACGTGTATCAGCTTATTGATACACCAGTTTTTCTCGTGCATATGAGAAAAGAAAGACAATTGTTTATTTTTTTTTTATAAATATAATTGTCTAATCAAGAAATGAATAATAATAATAATAAAAAGATTTTTGTTTTTATTATTATAGCAAAACTTTCACTCTTTATTTCCTTTTTTTTTATTTTTTATTTTATTTTTTTATATGGATATAATTTTTGGACTGCAGTATACTTTATTTTGTTGAAGACTTATTTAGATGAAAATCTGAATACTGCTAATTGATTTTTCTGGTGACACTTCTATATATATACTCCTATGCATACTTAGACCTTGCATACATTTTTATTTTTACATGAAATTTCTACTGTTGGTAAGTATCTGTACAGTAGATCTAAAATTTTATGTGTATTGTTTACAGTTGCTATTTATGCTGTTTCTTAACTTTATATAAAAACTTTTCCACACTCTACAGTGTTCGCGCTGAAGCCATTGTATAATTTCAAGCGTTCAGTCGTAAAATCAATGTTTTATATATCCCAGGACTGTAGACTGGATAGTCTTCCCCGTCCTAAAAAGGTTATGCAGTCCGAGCAAGGAAAAAACAGGTGCTGTCCAAGCCGTAATTGAGACAACTGAAGTGTCAAGTCAAAATTATTCCAAAAATTTGGAAGAGATACTAAAATTTTCAGAAAAGATAGCCAAAAGATCCGAGAAGATAACAAACCTTCCAACTAAAATCGAGATACCAGACAGTTCAATTTGTAATTTCAAAAGAATTTTCTAAGAGTTCGAGCACAAAATTCAAAAATCACCAACGTCTGGAGGAATTCTAGACGTAGATACAGACGTTCCAAATACTTTTAAAGAGATACAAAATTTCAAGACTGGGAGTACTCTAACCTCAGATTCACTACTACACAGTCGCGCAGTAAAAACAAAAATATTTAAGTGCTAACCGTTTTTGTTTTTTAAGATATTAGTGCTAACTGTATTCGAAGAACTACACAGCTCAGACGTTCAGACAAAAATCCACAAGAAAGAAATTCATAACAATTCTCCCTCACTCTCCAGGAGCTAACTCTCCAAACATAAATGTCTCCAGGCCGCTCTCTCTAATCAGGTCAAAACTAGAATGCAAGCAAGCGACGTGAATGTGTGCATGAAAAATGTTTGAGTTCTCACAGAAATCTGGGAATAGTCGGGTTGGAGAAGCTAGAGACTTAAAATGATACTAGAGATTCTTCAGCCAGGCAGTTAGCAGTATGCCAACTCCTGATTACTGAAGGTCTCCAGCTTCACTTCCATCCGCCAACAACTCTTTCCTTCCTCTTCACCTGATTGTCATGTCCAGCTAACCTTCCAACTGGGCAGAGTCATGAGTCTGGTCACCTAGTTAGCTGAAAGCCAAAAGTCGTCTCACAGATTCACGACTCTGTCTAGCAAATTGGCTAACGGGGACATGTGTCCGTGAGGACACAGTCAAAAGAAATTGCGGTGAGGCCACCTACCATTTCCATGGCAGAAGGCCAGCGGGAAAGATCGTTCAAACAAAATTCAAAAAATTCAAAAACTAGACACCTGTTCAGACTCGAGGCTAGACCAAAGTCAAACCTAGAGTCGAACTTCAAAACTTTAAAACGTTACGTTACTTTACTTTACTCAATCAACTTTCAAAAATTTTAAAACGTTACGTTACCTTACTTTACTCAATCAACTTTCAAAATTCAAAATATCAAAACTTTCAAAAAACTTTACTTTACTTTACAAGAAAATAATTTATATAACAGCACCAGTCAGAGTCAGGTCCGCCTATTACTTCTACTAGATATGAGATTACCGAATCAGACAATTAGCTAACAGCCAACTGTCCATATGTCCAAGTAATCCCAGTCTCCAGCATCCGTCACATTCAGACACCGAAGTCCAACTGAGGTGGCCCCACCTTGGGCGCCATTTTGTTATGGAACCATGTTGAGTGATTGGCTTGGACGTGAAGTCCAGACTGCCAGCATGAGCTGACAGATTACTCGGCGGACAGCGTTGACTGCCGCTGCCGCCTGCCATAATCAGAAAAAATTCGTGCCTCAAACCAAAACGCCGGAGCACATTCAGTCCTGAAGGGACCTTTACGTCACTTACCTACATCCAAATCGAAGGTGCAGATGGTATGCCTTCAGTGCAAGCCCCAATCACCCAACTGACTCTGAGGGCAATTTTCAGAGTCCCTTGTAGACCTGTAAAGAGAGACTAACGAGCAGACCTAGACGACCTTCATGCGAGAGGGCTCCAGGAAAGTGAAAAAAAAGAAATAAAAAGTATTCAGCAATTCATTTTTACGTTATAATTCCTGTTACTAAATTTAGATTACGACATTCTCGAACAAATATATGTATACATAATCCTGGATTCCTCTTACGACAGTATATTTTAAATTAAAATCAGTCCTCATAAACTTATCATGAATTGAATGTATATCTAATGATGAAAGAAAATGGATTCCTCCTATGCAACTATATTTTAAATTAAAATCAATTCTCATAAACTTATCATGAATTGAATGTATATCTAATAATGCAAGAAAATCTTACAAATAGATTTGAAATATGTAAATTCACAAAGGACAACCTGTTGAACAAAAGAAATCGAGAAAATCCCTACGCGGAAATATACTAACTACAAAGTAAATTAATAAAGAATTATTCGTGCGTTCAACGAGTTCTTCCATTTGCAAATGTTTAGTTTCGTACTAACGAAGTAGTTACACTATGCGGATTCTGGAACACTTTTTAAGTCTCCAGGATTTCACCACAGATGGCGCCACCGTCGCTAGGTGGTTTGAGTCCATACTGATGTAGGTTTTGTCTTGGCTGTATTGGTTTGTGTCTTGGGTGCACCATTGAGTCTCGACTGCGCCCTAGCGGGATTAACCGGTACTACCGGTATCATTTGGTCTTGACTGCGCCCTAGCGGCATTAGCAGGTACTACCAACATATTCCGGTACTACGGTTTTCTAGCGACATCTGTTCGGGCGCAAACGCCATTTCTTGAGTAAGGTTCCCTAGCGGCCTTAGCCGGAACTACCAGCATGCCTTGGTTTTGCTGTTTGCTTTTATTAGCAGGAGAGTTCAGCATCATTCGAATTTCATAATATGACATCACCATGAACAGATTCTAGAAGATGTCAGTGAGACATTAGCCGATACTGCCAGCATGCTCCGGTTCTACGGTTTTCTTGGATGTGTGGTACGGTTCTCTTGGATATGTGAAGTTTTTGCATCACTTTTGGCCCACACCTGGCAGCATGCTACGGTTTTGGGAAGTTTTTTTGCTTCACATGCTACGGTTTTGGTAAGTATTTTGCTTCACTTTTTTGGATGTGTGGTGCGCCTAAATGTAGGCTTTTGTTGTGTTAAATTGTTGCGCCTGGTTTTGAATTCATATTAGTAATAATTAAAGTTAATAGTGGGAAATTTTTGTTCATGCCAATGGATTCTAGATGGTGGTTATGTGGGGGGGGGGGATAATAAAGATAGTGAGGGGGGGGTAATGAAATTTTCATCAGAAATCCTCTACGGGCTCTGGTTTTCGAGATATTAACGTATTAGTAATTCAAGTTATTTTTGCTCATGGAAATGGATTCTTGGCGGTGTGGGGTGGGAGGGTGAACGAAATTTTCATCAGAAATCCTCTACGGGCTCTGGTTTTCGAGATATTAGCGTATTAATAATTCAAGTTATTTTTGTTCATGGAAATGGATTCTTGGCGGTGTGGGGTGGGAGTTTTCATAAGAAATCCTCTACGGGCTCTGGTTTTCGAGATATTAGCGACATCTTTTTGGGCGCAAACGCCATTTCTTGAGTAAGGTACCCTAGCGGCCTTAGTCGGAACTACCAGCATGCCTTGGTTTTGCTGTTTTCTTTTATTAGCGGGAGAGTTCTAGATATCGGCATGACGTCATCATGGTTTTGCTGCACCTAAATAAGTTTTCTTAGCAGGGAAGTTGTAGATATAGCATTGTATGGGTGTGTTGGATTGGGCTATGTTACAGCTCCTATGGCTGTACATAAAAGAAATTAAATGAAAAATAATAAATGGAAGTAATAAAATAGGTAAATTGCTCATTGAAAGATTAACCTGCTTTTAATACGTTTATTGCGTACTCTTAAACCTAACAATATTTTAACAAATAAATAATAAATAAATTCAAAGAAAAAAACAATAAAATTAACAAAAATAAAGTAATTCAAAAACAAATCTTAATTATTTCTTTAGCTCTTAAATTCTACTTATTGCTAATTATCTGCAATAAGAGAAAGGAACAAATTAATAAAGCGCAAAAAATGAATAGCAATTCAAATTCTTTTAGAAAATTCAATATAAAAAAGGAGTTAATTAATATCTTCTTGAAACAAAAATAAGGTTAGTAAGTTTTATACTTATTTATTTCCTGTAGTATACTCAACCCTGAATGGTGTAGCTAATCCCTGTACCTGTTTTTGACCTAATTCTGGTCTCTGGATTGAACCCTTGAAAATCTCCCAAAAGGTTCAATACCAAGATATTGTCCCTTTCCTGAATCCAAAACCAAATCAGCAAAAAAATCCCTGGAAATATCCCAAAGGATTTTGCCGCCGATTTAGCCTAGATATTGACCGGGATTTCTAATTAGTATGGAAATCGCCCAATACTAATGATTTTCCGATTGACTTGAGTTTCCTGCCACACTTCACTTGGATATATCCCGAAATGAAATGTTTTGTGAAACCTTTTTTGTTAACCTTAGTTAATTGGATATTTCCCAAATTAACTTTGCTGAATAGTTAGTTACAAAAAGATGAGACAAAAATAACTTAGATTGCAGAATTTTATTCTTAGCTTGGTAATATCCCAAAACTGCGAATTAACTCTCCAATCTCAGTATAAAAAAATTTAAATGAGAAATTCTCTGGTAATATCCCAGAATATTTTCCCTTTTTTATGAAGAAAAAAGATCTGAAATCATAGAAGTCTATTCTTAATTTGGTAATATCCCAAAATCTTGAATTTATTCTATATTTCAGTGGTGTTTTTAATTAAATAGAAAATTTCTGGTAATATCCCAAAAAAAATTCTATTTGTATTACCTGTGTGTGATGAAGACTTGAATGTGGGAATAACCCTACAAAAAAAATTTGAGGACAAGTGGGCAAAAAATACTAGTGGCAATGGTCCAGCTAGCTGACTTCTGAAATCGCCCCCTTTTTATATGGTTGGGGCCAGCTGCCGCCCATTGTTCTGTGGCTTCGCTTAGTTGCTGGCTATTGTTCTCGACGTTGCGCAAGTTCACCACGGCGCTGTGGGAGTTTTACGATTTTGAGATGAAGGGGGCGCCACAATTTAAATGTTGTGGTTTGACATTTGTCATTGAATGACAAATTTGTTTCTATGGTGTTGTGTTTTTTCATAATAATTATTTATATTTATTGTGAAAAAATGTAAATAAATTAAAATAAAATTTGTGGAACGTTGGTGATTTATTTGTGAGGACATATACGTCCTGCACTGGATACTGCAGATGATAAGATAAGTGTCTTAAAAGTTTTTTTCAAAACTGTTTTTATTGTGTTTATTTTTAACAAACACTGTGTTCTTGTTTAATTTTATTTTTAGTTGTGTTTGCTGGTTTTTACAGCACGTTCTAGTCCTTGCGTGGACAGAACTTTATCGATTTATTAGTTGGAAAAATACATTCCATTTCACCAAGGTGTTCCTTGGAAGGTCGTCTTTTGTTTGAAATCTTGCATTAGATTTCAATAAGACTGGTGCATTTATGCATGCTGCTATATTGCAAAGTATAGTAAGACCTGGAACACCTTACATCTTTAAGGTGAATGTTGGGAATGTTCAGTAACCTGGCTGCTGTCTTTATCTTTTTACTTGTGAGTAAAAAACGGAAAAGTGGCACAGATTTCCGTCCACTGGAGGTATATATAAGTATGTTACCTATTATATTATTTTTCGTATTTATATATATATTATATTATTTTTTTTTATATCTTCTATATTTTTTTGAATATTTACAAACTATATTGTTTGTACTTGTTTTTATTTTTAACATGATACGATATATCTTGGTTGCTAATTGCAACAGGCTACGTTACCTGTTCCAAGGCTTGGGTAGAATGTGTGTGGCTTATCATATTATGAGCGGAACGACGGATACTCTACCATGGGGGCATTACTCCATTTCATCAGATCAACAAGTGGCAACCGATGAAAGAATCTAAGTCTAGTGTAAATAAATTATGTATTGTAGTTTTAGTTTCATTTATTAAAGTAATTAAAGTATTATAATTATAAATTTATTTGAAATTGTATTATAGGTGTTTTTCAAGAAATTATAAAACTTCTTTTTTATTTATTCAAGAATTGTGTTTTGATGAAAATCCGAACCATTTAACGTAAGCTTTATCTCCACTCTTCTTTAAGATTTTCTCTACGAGGTATAGGTTTGGGTGTTTAAGTTTCAGCAGCTCCAATTCGTAAAAGCATCCTGTGATTGGATTTCCTTGATAATCTTCCAGCCGATATGTGATAGGGTTTGTGTTTTGAACATTATTAATTTTAAAAATCTCAGCTGTCCAGATTGGTGTATAGCCTTTCTCAAATATATGCTTGTATTTGCTGATGCATACAAAATCCCCAACTTTATACTTTGCAGGAACAAACATTTTTATATGATTGTATACAGTTGAAAGCAGTTGTTTCTCATTGGAGATGTTGATATCACGTGGTCTCATTTTTGTAGTTCAATATATTCTTGAGTTGTATTCAGTGAGTAGTTCCTTTACCATACCAATCCACTGATAAGTTCCATTAAAACTGAATTCCTTCCACATCATATCCTTCAGAGTTCGGTTAAGTCGTTCCACTATTGATGCTTTGAGGAAACTATACGTAGAGTAATGATTAATTGCCTGCTTCATCATTCGATTTTTAAAGAGGCTGTTGTAGAATTCCTTTCCATCATCAATTTTCAGGTTTTTAGGTATTCGTCCCTCGCTTAATATAGATTGCATGGCATCTCTTACTTCTGCACCAGTTTTTCTTTTAATTGGAATTGCCCATGCATATTTGGAGAAGGTATCAATTACTGTCAGCAGTTCACATACTTGTAGGGATCCATTTCAACCAAGTCTGCCTGCTACAAGTCATCTAGTCCTTTGATGATCACACGACGCCGTTTGAAATTTTTTCTCGCTGGTTTATGCAGCTCATTTACCACTTGTTGTTACGTCCACTTGAGGTGTAACAGAACTAGCTCAGCTGAGGGGTTGGTTCTTTCTTATTCCTCACAATATAAAATGGAAAACATGGAAAACTTTTGTTCCCTTCACGAAAACCACAAAAAAAGAAAATAAATATGTTGGGCGCCACGTGGTTTTAAGAGTCCACGAACTCTCAGACGAAATTAAATAAAAAAAAAACAAAATTTAAGAGTAAACGTTATAATATTTATCAAAGCAAATTAACTAAGAGAAATTTTACAAGCTCGGCAAACAAAAAAAAGTAACAAAAAGGAAATACTAACGAAAAGAGAAAAGTATTCAAATCACCAAATAACAAAAAAATTAATTGCAAAAGATCGACTAATCTCCTACGAAAACAAAATGGCGATTAGTTAAGCTAAGTACCGCCGAGATTTTCGAGGAGGGTAAGCACAAATTATAATTTAAAATAGAAGGAAACCAAGCAAAAAAAAAAATTAAAAACAGAATAACTAGAACCAAAATTATGTTATTAACAAAAACCAAACTTATCTTTTTTTTTCTTCCTCTGAGATTTGTCCTAGATCTTATCCAAACCCCTTTTCCACCTTTTAGGTTATTATTATTTTTTTTTTTTTTATGTACCGATTTCTTTAAACTTTTCGCTTTGATGCTCTACCTTTTCTTTTTTTCCAAAATGACCACTGAAACAAAACTGTCCCCTACCTACCCAAGTCATCGAATTTATGCTCTTTTGCCCCCTATTGGAAAATGGATTCCAAAATTTCCAAGGTTTTCCAAATTTTCATTATGATGGTTTCCAATTAATGTAATTCGGAAAAATTATTTATTTTTTTTTTCTTTTTTTTTCTTTTTAAAATATACTTTTATATTTATATTTTATTCTGGTTTTACCAGAAAAATTATTAATTGCCTGGAAATTGCTTTTTTTTTGCCAGTGAAAGATTTTTTGACGTTTACTATCAACTGGTTTGAATTTCTTTTTCCGGGGCTTTGTTGCATACATTATATATTCAACCTTGACTTTGGGTTACAGGTGTTTCACTCGCTATAGCACGAATCATCAAAACATAGAGTTTATTTTGTAAATCGGGGTGTTTAGAAACCTAGTTTAGGTTAACTTTCGCTCCCTCTTCCGAGCCCGTTCTGACTCGAAAAGAGACCTGCATAAGATACTTACTATTTGAACATACTGGAATTCAATTATAGAGCGCCTAAGTTTGGTTTCGTTAACAACAACTCATTTTTCAAACAAACAAAAGTTCGTGAGCGTACCCCCTTCGTTTACATGTTTCGTGACAAATTTTTTTTTTGCAAAATAAAATAACTTAGCCTAATGTGTTGGACCCACTTCCGTAAAATACTTTTGGGTAAGTTTCCTTTCATATTACTTTGCATATAGGAGTATGCGATAACTAACTTATTTCCATTGCTTATTGTTATAGATTCCAGCTACTGTCCGTCGCATCCTCGTGTATCCTGGGACGATTGAAATTATTGCTTCAGCTACTGAGCCTGCATGATACAAGGTAGCAAACGTTAACACCAACCCAAGGTGGAGAATTGAACCTTCCAGCAACGAGAATATTGGCCTAAGGGTAGTACGGTAACTATATGCAACCGCTGCCAATCAACAGTCTGTAATTAAAAGATAAATACAGCATCTCGAGTTGCACTCAGAACACATAACGGACAGTACAAAAGTTAAGTATTATTGGTTTCTTTTCATTAAAAATACTATATACAAAAAAAAAAAATCTATTTTCAGGAATTTGGGGCCGTAACATTGTCTCTTACTAGTCGAAATTATATAGGAAACCGATTTTTCAAGAGTTTTTACTCATATACACCATCTTTCGGTGTCAAATTTTTCTTATTTATTACTGAAGTAAACAGATAGTTTTCAATCTTCGTGATTTCGTCATTGATATATAGCGTTAAATTTGCTACCTCTATATTAATAGTTTTCTTTATTTCTTCAACACTTATTTTAATTTTCTTGTCAACATAGTCTTTGGTAGTAGCATCATCATTTTCAGGGGGTTCACCAAGTCGTTTTATACACTTTGAGTTCAGATCGTAGTCTCCCTATTACCGTTAAATTAAATCCAATACCCCGCTCTCCTTGTTCACCAGCTGGTCCCTGTGCTCCTTGTTTACCAGCTGGTCTTTGAATTCCTTGTTTACCGGCTGGTCCCTGAGCTCCTGTTGGTCCATGTTCACCTGCTTTCCCAAGACATCCCCGCTAAGAGAAACGTCCAAACTTGTCAACGCTCATCTGTAGATTGTGTAGAAGTATGGCAATGGAGTAATATTTAAACTATAATATCTGCTCCTCGCAACTCTTCCAGTATAGATACAATTTCATTGTTGTGACTGGTGTTTCCAGCCTGCTTTGATGCCATTACAAGGCGCAGTCTATCCATTAATTCATTTGGATCATCCCAGTAAATGTGATCAATGTTTTCTTTAGGCAGGCGCATTAGTCCCATGCCTATATGCTGTATAAGTTTACTGATTATAGCTTTATACTTAGCCGCGCTAGTACCTTTTATTTGTCCATCTTCAGCATAGTCACGTTTATATGCATTGGTATCTTTCAAAATAAATCCATAATTAGTTAAATCCTCTTTAGTATATAGATTTGTTACAGGATCTTTCATAAATAGCAGCTCACATAACCCCAAAGTTGTTTTATAGCTCTTCCCCTTGATAACAACATTTCCTACATCATCAACATCAAACGTTGAACTACCGATTCTCCACGCGCTATCATCATAGTAAACTCCATAGGTTGGATCAACTTTAGGGCTATTATCAGTGAATAGCTTTAAATAGTTTGAAACTATGTATCCAGATGTATCGGGGGATGTGACAGGAGACTCTCCTGTCAATGTTCTTGAATGTTCAGGTGTTGCGAATTCTTCTTCAGATGTTAAGGAATAATCTCCATAATTTATAGGTGTGCTACTAGCCTCCATTTTAACTTGTTTTCGTTTTGGAGTGGTAAAAGGTTCCACAACCTCATTGGATTCTTCTTCTGCTTCTTCTTCTTCTTCTTCTTTTACATCTTTTGTCTCAAATTTGATTATATCCGGCGGCTCGTATTTTAGTGTTCTAACAAACTCTTTTAAGGGTTTAGTGATTGGCTTAAAGGATTCTTCAAGTTGAGCTTCTGCTTCAATTTTTCTCATCCTTAGGGCTTTTAATTTCCTTCGCACTGCATTCCTAGTCTTGATAATGTTTTTTAATAGATTTTCATTCATCTTCGTTATAACTCAATAACAGCTTTCCAAACAGCTCTGATAACAGCTTAACAGCTTTTAAACAGCTCTGATAACAGCTTAACAGCTTTTCAAACAGCACTGATAACAGCTTAACAGCTTTCCAAACAGCTCTGATAAGAGCTTAACAGCTTTCCAATAGCTCTGATAACAGCTTAACAGCTTTCCAAACAGCTCTGATAACAGCTTAACAGCTTTTAAACAGCTCTGATAACAGCTTAACAGTTTTTCAAACAGCTCTGATAACAGTTTTTAAAACAGCGCTGATAACAGCTTAACAGCTTTCCAAACAGATCTTATAACAGCTTAACAGCTTTTAAATAGCTCTGATAACAGCTTAAGAGCTTTTCAAACAGCTCTGATAACAGCTTAACAGCTTTTAAAATAGCTCTGATAACAGCTTAACAGCTTTTAAACAGCTCTGATAACAGCTTAACAGCTATTAAAACAGCTCTGATAACAGCTTAACAGCTATTAAAACAGCTCTGATAACAGCTTAACAGCTTTCCAAACAGCTCTGATAATAGCTTAACAGCTTTTCAAACAGCTCTGATAACAGCTTTTCAACCAGGTCTGATAATAGGTGAACAGCTTTAATCTACTTAGCAGGTCCACAGGATTCGATGTGCCTTCGTCTGAGTTACAGCTTCGACTTATGAAGATTTCGCATGTTTCATCCTTTTATAGTACAATTAAGGTTGTTTATATTGCGATCAAGCTCTTTTGCTTGCCCGCGACTTCCTTAACATAGTATATTAAGGTACTCAACCTTAATAGGATTTGTGCCTTAAGGTACTCAACCTTAAAGCGGTAGTTCTAGTGGCGAAGTGTATTGAGGTACTCAACCTCAATAGAAAACAGTTGTAAAGTATTGAAGGTACTCAACCTTAATACGTTTATCGATGAAAATTCGCTAAATAAAAACTCTCGACTTCGGACAAACAACTAAATAATTTATTTTCTCGAAAAGTCCCTTTTTTATACAAAATTATCTACTGAAAATCCAGAAATATCAAAGTCAGCAACAATTCTAAATTATTTTCTTCCCATAGTCACATGAAATCAGATATATGTATTTTGCTTACCTACCTACAAAATAATTGTCACTACGCCTTCTGTTATCACAATTCTCATGCAATATGATCTTGTTTACTTGCATAGTGCAGACGATTTCATGAGAATTGTGATGGGCAGCGGTGAGAAATCAATTGTAAGCAGATTTACAATTAATGAAATTTAAGTTTTTGGTGTGTAAAGCTAAGGAATGTGCTATAATACTATGCATATGGCTAGGCTTGAACATTCTTCCCGCGTTGAGCTGGCTCAAGATCTTCTGACTGTAATAGGTCCAGGGAAGTGGTTCTTGGCAATGGTACGGGTGGTCTAGGGTGTATTGTTTGATGTCCAAACGTATGTTGTTTATATCTCCATGTCACGTATACGATGAGAGCCAATATTAATAGCAAACGTGTGAAGCCAATTGTGTATTGATGAGTATCATGAAAGTTGATGTCATTGGGAGCTAGTCTTTCCATTTCCTTGAGTGAGTTTATTCTCATTTGAAGTTCTTGGATGTCTTCCATGATGCCTTGTGCTGGGGAGATCTTCAATGCGAGGTCGGTGTTGGTGTTGTTTAGTGTACGGATAAAGTCGGTGAATCTTGGTGTGGTAATAAATTGACCTTCTGAGTGGGTGGAGATAATGTTGTGGCCCCTTATAGTGGTAGATTCATCTCTGACAGAGCATTGTGGGCTTAATTCTAATATACCAGAACCTTCGAGGACTTCTTGATGAACTGACCCTTCACAAACAATATTTATGGTTGTTCGTGTTGTCATCAAGTATATCCAATGATTGGGGGTGGCTAATTGTATCCATCGAAGGGAGTAATGTTGTGACTCAGGTACCTATCGTCCCGAATCACAACCATATAGTCAATACATAAATATATTGTCCTATACAATATATTGATGTATTGAAAACTCGACCCTGAAAACGAAAAATCATACAAATTTAAATTTTCATTTAAATTTTTTTGTCGCATTCAAAAATTTCAAATGCATTTAAAAATGCATTTGCATGTCGTAACTAAATGCAATTTAGCATAAATTGCATTTCGTTATCAGTAATGCACTCCACTCACACGGTATACCTACCTACATGCCGTGTAATCGGATATGATTTTTCGTCGTGCAAATTAAATGCACATAATATAATTCGCATATTCTCACGTACGATCTTTCATCGTCGTGAGAAAGCAAAAGAAAAAAGAAAAAGCTTTTGCAAGCAATCGTGGGTGCCTGGGTGCAACATCACCAAACCTCGGGGAGTTCTTTAAAAAACCGTCGAACAGGGCAGTCCGGGAGTAAACGATTGCGGAGTTAAAAATATCGAAAAAAGTTTCAAACTATCTACCTATATGTGTTAAAAGAAAAAAGGAAATTAATACCATATCGTATTAAACGATTTTAAGTAAATTATCGGAAAAAGTGTGAAAAAATTAACTCTGTAATTACATCAAACAATTTTCATAAATTATTGGAGGAATAGTGTTAAGAATTAATACTACGGTGTTTTAAACAAATTTTTGCTAACGTTAGTAACAAAAAAAAAAAAAGGAAATTTTGTAATAAAAACCAGTAAATTTAAAAAACCAAAAAGTGAGTTTTTCTATCAAAGCCTCAAATCGATCAGTGAATGAAAAGTTGAGTGCTCTCCGCCCCGAGCACGGCACTCTAACTATAACAGTGAGCTGATGTAAGAAAACAGTTTCTTGGTGTTGATTGTGTCAGCAGACTGATCTCGCACAGGCTATGATTAGACTGCTTGTTACAGATCGGATGATGTTGCTTGCAGATGAATCCTGATTCGCCTACTCGGCATGATCTTAGTTCGTTCTCTTGTAGAGGATAATACTGATCTCTATGGAGATTGATTATCAAGAATTCTGTTGATGGTTGAATCATCATGAGACTGTTGTTCCTTAAAAATGGTATTGACACCAAGTGCATCATTTCAAATTGTTCAGATGTTAATAATGGTAGAGTTAACCGAAAGATCATGTGGCTAGGACTGGCTCGTCCTTCACCTGACATGATGCTGTACAACTTTATCAAGTCCTCAGGTTTCGCCGGCAATCTCAGTGATGATGTCAGATGCTCTTGAATATGACCGAGCTCCTTATTGAACTGTCTTGGCGCCAATAGGTAAGGATTTATTTTTCCTTGATGAGTATCAATTAGTACGTCCCACAGAGTTGATTGGATCCGTTGATAATTATTGATAGCCATTACTAACCGGAGTGAAAGTGTTGTAAATATTTGTGTTATTCTTAGCTGGTGGGCTTCATGTGTTAGGTTATTGAGTTGAGAGATGGTTGTATTGAAATATTTATGAAACTCCATGAACTGGCTCTCTGTCCTTTCTTGTGACCTTTTGATTACATTGGCAGTTGAGTCAATTACTGAGGTTTGGTTCTTAATGAGCTCTAGAAGATAGTGATCATTGCTCTTCATATTTTCAATTACTTCAGACATCTGGTTGGCATATTCTGAATCTAAAACCCCAAATAAGGAGTTGGCCAGACTGCCTATAATGTTTAAGGGAGCTCTTTTTGTTCTCGATCGCACCTTTTTATGACTATGAAGTAGGAGCTCATTACCATTCTGCATTTCGGTTAGGAAACCTTGAAATTGGTTTAGGATAGGCTCGCAGGATATCTTGTCAGTAATTATGTTGCAAAGATTACTCAAATTGCTTATGCCACAACGTATAGTTTCGTATTCTTCCCAAACTGGGCTCATGTTGTAGTGCACTACGAGCGTCCATTCGTTGGATAGGCTCAAAATATATTCCTGGTTTAGATTTGAATTCGTTAATTCATATTTGACTGAATACTGGCAAGATTAAGCAGGTAAATAGCAACAAGCTTGTTGCACCACTCTGACGATGTCTTCTTTTGTGGGATGTTGCACCTTCTTAGATAGATACCGTTGGACCTTCTGAGGCAACTGATGTTGCACCTTCTGAGGTGGATGCTGTTGTTATTGAAGAAGCGTTTGGCGAAGTCTTGCGTTTCTGCGTGTGTTTTGAATGCGACGTTTGTTCTTTGGAGTCTTCGATAGTCAAAGAGTTGCCTAGCATTTGATGAGTTGAATCACTGCCATCTTCAACGGGCAATGGTGCTAGTTTATGTATGGGTCTTCGTAATAAACCTGATGACGTTCTCACGTCTGCTACTCTCACCAAACGATCTTGTCCCCTGACTGTTTCTATGATTCGACCTAGCTGCCATTGGTTTGTGGGAAGATTTTCTTCCTTTATCACCACCATCATTCCTGGACGAGCATTATTTGATTGTTGTTTCCACTTGTAACGATGTTGTAACTGGCTGAGGTATTCCTTGGACCATCTTTGCCAGAACTGATTTTTTAGAATGAACACTTGTTTCCATCGCTGTGAGAGGCTGCTCTTTGAAGGTTGTGCGTTTGGATCTGCAGCAGTCGTGAGTGGCTCTCCGATTAAAAAATGTCCAGGAGTGAGAGCGGTTAGATCGTTTGGGTCACTAGATAATGGCGTTAATGGCCGAGAGTTCAGAATGGCCTCAATTTCGATCATAAGTGTTTCAAATTCCACATATGTCAATGAGGCTGATCCGATGTTTCTGGTGGAATGAAATGAATGAAATGAAACTGAATCCCTTTAGCTGTGCAATATGAGGTTATTAATTGTTGTGTGTTTCCATGGTGAAGGTTTTCTTCAAGTTCCTTGAGCTGGTTCTTTGCTCCTACAAAGTTAGTAGCATCGTCGCAGTACAGGTTGCTGCAACTTCCTCTCCTTCCAACGAAACGCTTAAGGCATCGTATAAATGCTGCTGTGCTCAGATCACTTGCAACTTCGAAGTGTACTGCCTTCGTTGCAAAGCAGCAAAAGACTGCAATATATGCTTTCTGAGGACGTTTGCCTCTCAGAGTAAAGTGAATCCAAATAGGTCCTAAGAAGTCTACTCCAGCGTTTGTAAAAGGTCGTGCTGGTTGTATTCTGTGTGCAGGAAGGTTCCCCATGAATTGGTTGAGGAGTTTTGGTTTGGCCTTAGCGCATCGGATGCACTTCCCCACTATTGATCGAGCGATAGTTTTACCCTTGATGGGCCAATATCTTTGGCGCGTTGTGGCCAGGAGTGTCTGTGGTGCACAGTGTAGATTGCTTTCATGAAGATGTGTCATCAATAGCTTAGTAAAGGTATGTGCGTATGGAAGTAGTATTGGGTGTTTTGCATCCAAGGGTAAATTAGCTGCTTCCAATCGCCCTCCTACTCTGATTAAGCCTTGGTTGTCTATGACTGGAGACAAGCTCCTCATAGGACTGCTGTTATGGACATACCCCATACGATGTAATTGTGATAATTCTTCCCTGAATTCCCTTTGTTGAATTGATTTGATGATGATTGTGGTAGCCTCGTCAAGTTCCTTTGTTGTTAATTGCTGGTTTCTGTTGCGACAGTGATGGACAGGTCGACAATTTCGTGTGAATCTCAAAACATAACCAACAATTCGTTGCCATCTACTGAAGTTATTCTGATGTTCTATGGTGTTTACAAAGTGTGAATCTTCACTAAAGACGGTTAGAATAGTTTTCGGGCGCCTTTTTTCCAGGTCCGTGTATGATTTGATGTATTGTGGAGGCCAGTGGTTTTCTGTGCCATGAAGGAATGGAGGACCATAAAACCAAATGTTCTGAGAAGCTAGTTTTTCTGGATGTACTCCCCGCGATACAAGGTCGGCCGGATTATGTTTTGAGCTTACATGCCTCCATTGGTCTGGTGATGATATTCCTTGAATATTCACGATCCGGTTGGCGATGAATGTATGATATAATGCCGGATCCGAATTGATCCAGTCCAATGTGATTTTTGAATCAGCCCAGTAATAGCATTGGACGTCCTTCAAGTTTAGATCGGATCTGACTCGGCTAGTTCTGCAGTCAGTTTTGCTGCGCACAATTCTAGTCGTGGAGTCGCACAATTGTAACGCCTTCATGGTTTATGGAACGTAAATATATTGCAGAACCATAGGCCTTCTCAGATGCGTCAGCGAAGGCATGCAGTTGTACTGATAATGGAACTGCTGCAGAAAACATATGTCTTGGAAATTTGATTCTAGCGAGTGATGGTAGTTCTTGATGAAATTTTGTCCAAAATGTGTGTAGTTCCATAGCGAGCGCTGCATCCCAGTCAAGTTTAAGACGCCATATGGTTTGAAGGAGAATCTTTGCAGAAACTATCACAGGACTTAAGATGCCCAGCGGATCGAACAAATGTGCAATGTCCGATAAAACTGTTCTCTTTGTCACCCTGCTACGCTCAGTGCACAATGTTTTGATGCAAAATTCATCTGAGTGAGGTATCCATGTCAGGCCCAATGTTTTTATGCCTAGTTCGGACTCGTAAATGTCGAATTGCAGAGCCTTGTCCTCTCTTGAGAAAGATTTCAATAATTGGGGATGATTGGCGCACCATTTCCTGAGCTTGAATCCGCCACTCCTTAGAGCTTATTGCAACTGCCTCTGTAACTGCAATGCTTCAACCAAACTATTTGACCCCGTCATTACATCGTCCACATAAAAGTCTCTTTCAATTGTTTCAGATGCCAGTGGATAAATCGCCTTGAACTCCTTTCCTAGTTGTTGAAGACATCTAGTCGCAAGGTATGTAACAGTGCGCAGGTTGAAACATTTTATAGGTTTGGTGCTGTTGTCTCTCCACCAGATTAATTGAAACTTCTGGTTCTCTGGATCCATTAATATTTGTCTGTACATCTTTTCGATGTCGGCTGTGAAGACAAACCATGGGATGCGGAAACGAAGCAATATTGAAAATAAGTCGTTTTGTATGGTAGGGCCAGTTGACAAAATATCGTTCAACGAAGTGTTTGATGATGATTTGCAGGAGCCGTCAAACACTACTCTTAATTTCGTTGTTGTGCTGTCTGGTTTTACCACAGCATGGTGTGGCAAGAAATAATATGGCTTAGTGACAATGTTGAAGTTTTTAATGCAATCAACAGATTTTTTTGTGGGCACTTGGTGAAACCTCATTTTCAATTAAGGAAAAATTCAAACACTTGTTATGTTTCACAGAAAATATAAAATTTTTATTTAAATTTATACCTAACGCGTTTCGATCTCAAAGATCATCATCAGAGGAAATATGTTAGGCATAAATTTAAATAAAAATTTTATATTTTCTGTCAAACATAACAAGTGTTTGAATTTTTCCTTAATTGAATGTTGAAGTCAATTTCTCTCATGTGGTCGAGTTCTATGTATTCCTTCATGAAGTCCATATACTGTGTATGTAGTGATGGATTCCTTTCGAATTTTCGTTCGATGGCTAGAAATCGGCGCAGAGCTACATCTTTTGATTCGCCTAATTCCTTGGTGTCTCGATTAAAGGGTAGTTTGACAATAAAACGCCCAGTACTATCACGCTTGATGGTGTTCTGCTGTGAGTTTAGGAGAAACTGACTGTGCTTCTTCTAATTGCCAAAATTTTTCCACTTGTGTCTCTAGATTGATATCTTCTGTTGTAGAGATGCCACAAGTTAAAGTTTGTTGTGATAACTGGGGTGTTGTTCCTGCAGCTACCCAACCAAAGACAGTGTTCTGTAAAATAGGCAAGTCTGTTCCAAGTCTTATTTGACCAACCGAAAGAAGTTGATAATAAAGGTCCGCGCCAATGAGCAGATCTATCTTGCCTGGACAGTTGAAACTTGGGTCCCCTAATTCTATGTTGCGACGAATAGACCAGGACTCCGAATCTAATTCGTAAGTTGTCTGTGCGGAAGTTATTTCCGGAAGAACGAAGGCTTCGATTCGTGCTGTGAAGTTGTTGATCCGTGACATGACTTGTACATTTATTCTATGTTGGGTGCGTTGCTTTATTTCTCCTATGCCTTGTATGAGCATCGTTTCTGATGATTTTCGTAGACCAAGTTTACTTGACAAACGTTCTGTTATGAAGTTTAGTTGCGAACCTGAGTCAAGAATCGCTCTACATCGGATAGTTTCGCCCTTGCCATTTGGTATCATTATTAATACGGTTCCAAGCAGAACATAATTTCTCTTGAGTGTTTTCGTTCTTGCTGCCAAGCTTGCTGATGGCTCCTTGGAACTTGTTGTTGGTTGAACGATGATGCTCTTAACTGCCTGATCGTCAGATCTCTTAGATTGAATTTGTTGATGAAGTAATGTATTGTGCTTCTGATTACATTTTAAGCACCCTCTTGCCGGACAATCTGCTACTTGGTGGGAACTCTTCAGGCAATTTGTGCACACCTTTACTTGGTATGCCATCTTGTGACGCTCTATAGGTGAAAGTTTTAAAAACTTAGGGCATGCAAATAATCCATGTTGCTTCTGACAAGCCTTGCAAAGGGTAGGGCTGGCTCCTGTGACCAGTACTGATGATTTGTTGATGAGTCTACCGTCTGCCTTCTGTGAGCCTAGTGTCTCTAGAGACTGGAACCGAAGTTCCAAGAACTTCAGGAGCTCTTCCACTGATTGTAGATCTCTGGGTGCCTGTAATCCTTGCTCATATAGAACATGGGTTGATTTGTCTACCTTTTTTAGAAGCAAGTGTAGCAATATTGGATCCCATGTGTTTGTCTGGATTTCAAGATTATTCAATGCCAAGATGCATTCCCTTGTAGTGTCATGTAGCCTCTTTATTGATGTAGAAGAGTCTGGTGTGGTTACTTGTTGTCCTAACAATTTTTCCAACAATGTTCTGGTCAGCAACCTTTTGTTGTAGTATCGTTTTGTAAGGGTATCCCAAGCCGTTGAATAGTTTGCTTCTGATATTGGCAAATGTCTGATTAGGCGTTCGGCTTCACCAGTTAGATTGGTTTTGAGAAACCACATTTTCTGAGCTCCTCCAATGTCTTGTTCGTGAACCATTTGTGAAAACAAGTCATGAAATTGTTTCCATCTGAGGTAGTCACCATCAAATTGTGGCAGCGAGATCTTTGGCAATTTCATCTGTGTTGATATTGTTGATCTGGGTTGATCCATATTTGAGTTTAAGATCTCTTCGGACCTTTGCAGTAACTTCGCCAGCATGTTTTGCGTGGCTTCCTCAACTCTATAATATTCTTCTGGGCCATATTCATAGCAGTCATAAATGTCTTCTGCAGCTTCCCAAATGGATTGGTTGATAGTCCTTAGTTGTGCCCAGTACTCATTGATTGTATTGCTTTTAACATTGTAATATGCTCCTGATGATTCTTGTGTATTGACACCTTCCAGTACTCTTTTCAGTGCAGCCATAATTGCCAGCTGTTTGCGGACAAGTCCTCGTAATGCATCTGATGACGAACTCTTGACGTTATCAACATGAGTTTTTGATGCAATTGAGTTTTTGGGCTTGGCACCTTTTGACACTTCATCTGTTGGCTTTCGCGTTTGCTGCTCATCTTGATGTTGCATATCTTTATTGGGATTCAAGACCGTATCATGAGATGGTAAAGATTGCTGAACCTCCTCTTGAAGCAGTTCATGAATCGTGTTGGAAATTAGTTCTCTTATGGCTTCATAACCATCCTTGAATTCCTCATAATGATGGAAGTAGTCTGGGTTGACTTCTTTGTCAAATTTTTCTCGAAGCTCACTATCGGTCTTGTCGTACTTTGTCCATTGCTCATCCAGGAGGCTTAAACTGTTCTTGTAAAACCTCAGATCTCTGTCAGCAATACACTGCACTGCACTGATTAGAGATAATTCTTTCTATCTCATCTTCTGTTGCCGTTTGTTACTTTAGCTGCTGTTCCATGATGATAGAATGTCTTCCAGTTGATTGATGTGATTAATGTGACGTGAAATCACGTCGGGGTCACCAAAATTATGTTTATATTGCGATCAAGCTCTTTTGCTTGCCCGCGACTTCCTTGACGTAGTATGTATATTAAGCTACTCAACCTTAATAGGATTTGTGCCTTAAGGTACTCAACCTTAAAGCGGTAGTTCTAGTGGCGAAGTGTATTGAGGTACTCAACCTCAATAGAAAACAGTTGTAAAGTATTGAAGGTACTCAACCTTAATACGTTTATCGATGAAAATTCGCTAAATAAAAACTCTCGACTTCGGACAAACAACTAAATAATTTATATGTATATGTATATGTATTTTGCTTACCTACCTACAAAATAATTGTCACTACGCCTTCTGTTATCACAATTCTCATGCAATATGATCTTGTTTACTTGCATAGTGCAGACGATTTAATGAGAATTGTGATGGGCAGCGGTGAGAAATCAATTGTAAGCAGATTTACAATTAATGAAATTTAAGATTTTGGTGTGTAAAGCTAAGGAATGTGCTATAATACTATGCATATGGCTAGGCTTGAACAAAGGTATAAAATCCTTTACGGTAGCGCCCCTTGTTTAACGAGCTATCCTTATCAATCATCAAGAAACCATATTCATCCTTCCAACACTCAGCACAGGCTCTTAGAAATTTATCAAACTTCATGTCGGTATTCACATGATCATTATAGATATGTTTCAAATTCAAGTCATCTTGCTTGAATAAGATGATTAAATTAGCATTGTCACGTATTAAGTGCTTTGGTATATGCGTGTATGTTTGACAGAGATAGAAGCTGTCTATATCTTCGTGGCGACCCATGCAAAAATAGGATCGCACATTATCTTGCTTTTCACATGCTACATCATCGAAAATAAACACTGAATGTGATTTGGCTTCCTCTGGTGCTAGAACGTCGCAGTTGTTTGAGAATGTACAATACCACAATCCTGATATGGGAGTCATCACTCGCTTCAAGTATTCATGCTTTGGTTGATGTAAAGATTTTGAATATATGTAAATATTTTCATATCTCGACCATTGGGATGTTCCAGTAAACTTATCATAACATTAGTTTTTCCACAATTGGATGGTCCAACAATGATGCTTCTTATACTATTAGCAATAGGGGACCATGCTTCTCTTTTACCTTCATAACAGCTACATCAGCATTTCGAACAGGAAAAGCTTGTTGTTGTTTAATTAACCGCATATTGAAGACTAACGGGATTCCTATAAATACACCTGCTTTTATTACATTTCAACAGTATCATCGGAACCTTATAAGATGTCGGATCACAAATCGAAACGCTCCAGAAAATCTTTGAAAGGGGGCAGAGGACTATTCAGGACTAATACAGTCATCAACAAATTACCTGTAGAATTACATCTACCGGGATACCAGTACAGTGGACCAGGAACAAAGTTACAAAAAAGATTGGCGAGAGGAGATCCAGGCATTAATCCACTGTATGCAGCCTGCAAGGAACATGATATAGCATACTCGCGACATAAAGATACAAGCAATCGACATATAGCTTATAAAATATTAGCTGAGAAAGCCTGGCAGCGTGCAAAATCTACGGATGCAAATTTGAGTGAACGTGCCAACGCCTGGCTGATAACAAACGCAATGAAGGCTAAAATTAAGCTAGGTATGGATCTTAGGGCTAAAAATAAACGCCAACCCACGTTCCGAGAAGCAGTACGAAATGCACGTAAGATTTTAAAAATCAAAAAACCAAAAAACTTGATGGAAGCTACAAAAATAGCTCTTAGTGCAGCTAAAAATATTGTAAAAAGAAAGAAGAAATCAATTAACACTCCACGAGTGATACCTGTACCAAAGGTTGGCGGGGCACTTCCGTTCCTTATCCCGTTGTTTGCTCGGCCTTCAGCATTGGGAGCACTATCGGGAGGTGCAGTAGGCATAGCTAAAGCAGTAAATGATACCAGTGCGGCAAAGGCAAAATTGGAAGAAAGCAAACATCATAACCAAGCAATGGAAACTATAGCGGTTGGTAAAGATGGAAACGGACTGTTCTTAAAGCCGTACAGAAAAGGACTTGGACTCTATCTACAACCTCAACCAAAAAACTATTAAAGACGCTACCCAAAAGACCGCTAAACGAGTTGGATCTTCACAAGTATACCACACACTTGCCAAACTTCAGAGGACTCTTTATGCGTGATAATCTACCTAAAAAGCCATGGAAGCGAGAAAGTGGTATTGTTAACTTGGACTGGAGCAGATACACACTGGGTAGCGTACTACAAGAAAGGTGATAACATCGAATACTTTGATAGCTTTGGCAATCTCCAACCACCAAGGGAGCTCATAAACTACTTGGGTAGTAATATTACGTACAACTACAGTTCTTATCAGAATTATGATGCAGTAATTTGCGGTCACTTATGTTTAGAGTTTTTATATAATTGTTATAGCCATTAATTATTATCTATAAATAAATGTATCTATATTGAAATTGTGAAAGTTCATTATCAACCGCCATGTCATTAACACTTACTCTTACGGGAAATTCATCTCTACTCACTGCTGAGTACTTTCCCCCGCTGGAGCTAGCAACGGATTATGTTTGTGAATTAATTGATTTTCAAACATACAACTCTATACCAAATATTGATGTGAGCAATAATCTGGTTCATGTAGGGAATGAGGTTGTTGAGATACCTGTTGGATCCTATCAGATTAATGATATAGCAAAATATGTACAAGGATACTTGGATAAAGAAGGGAGAAGGATAAAGGTTGCGATGAGGGCTAACAATAATACATTGAAGAGTGAAGTTAAGGCAACTGAAAAAATACATTTTGAAAAACAGAGATCCATAGCTCCTCTGCTAGGATTCAGTAAAAGAAAAATCAGAGTTGCCAGTCAACATCATTAAAGTAAATACTATACGCATCGAATGTAATATTATATCAGGATCATTCTTCAACAACACTCAAGTACACACTCTCCACGAGTTTTCCCCGAACGTTGGGCCTGGGTATAAAAAAGTGAAGGTACCCAAAAATGTAATCTATTTGCCTATGAACACCAAATGTATAAGTTCTCTAACATTGAAGCTCCTTGACAAAGACGGTGACTTAATCAACTTCAGAGGAGAGACTATTACCATCAGGTTACATTTGAAGCCACAGCATGTTGATATATAATAATGATAAATACGAGTTCGTAGCAGAAAAGATCATTAGTCGGCGGACAACCTTGAAGCGGTCAAGACCTACATTAACACCTGCAAATACAGCATGTTTACAATCGATAGGCTTAACGCTGAAACAATGAATAAAGGAATACTAGATATTGCACCAGACGCTCGCTTTGATAACAGTGTTACTAAATTTGAACATCACTCCTATTCACCATTTCTAACATCATTTAAAAACAGCGATGAAATCCGTATATCTTTACATTGAGGGATCTCTAACAAAGCTGGATGGAACCGTTTCAGCAACCGCAAAATTAGCTAACAACGCTCTACCATTTCTTTTTGAGGAAATACGCTATGAATTGAATGCAGTGGAAATCGACCGTACAAGAAATCTTGGGATTGCGACAACATTAAAAAACTACGTATCGCTAATTGCAAATGTAAGCAGGATACTACTCAACGGCAGCTGGTCACCAGATTCATCCGTTAGACCAGCCAATGGACTGTTTAACTATTGTGTACCTCTGAAATATTTATTGGGATTCGCTGAAGATTACAAGAAAATTCTGATAAATTCCAAACATGAACTCATATTGATTCGGAGCAGGACAGACGATAATGCCATTATATCGCTCGCAGATGAGGTGAAAATTGAAATTAACAAACCTCAATGGAGCATTCCGCATGTTACAGTATCCGATGATGAAAAGCTGCAACTATTTAAAATTATCGGGAGAGGTCACCCGATACAAACACCATTCCGCAGCTGGGACTTATATGAGTATCCAGTACTACCGGAATCCACGCATCAAACCTGGTCAGTTAAGATTTCCACTCAACTGGAGAAACCTCGATTTATCATCTTAGCATTACAAACGGATCGAAGGAACGATAAAACCAAAGATGCAAGCAAGTTTGATCACTGCAAACTCACCGATGTTACAGTTCAATTGAACTGAGAATAATATCCCTACGATGAATTGAATTTGAAATTTGATTTGAATAGATACGCATTGCTGTATGAGACGTATATAAAGTTTACACAATCATACTATGACTGATGATCAGCCGTTCTTCACATGGGAGAAGTTCAAAACCGATGCTCCGATCGCTGCCATTAATTGCTCACATCAAAATGAAACTATAAAAACTGGACCTGTTGATATACCAGCTAATACAACACCATATTGCCGCTGACAAGTGAAGTTAGAAAGTTAAATTAAGAAGATAGCTGTCATCGTGGACGTCCAAGGATTCAAAGCAAACTGCAATGAATTTATCACTTAAGAACTGGAAATTTTAAACAATGAAAACCAGATGCAGCACTTTATATTTGAACCACCGTTCAGATACAAAGATTTGACTTCAGCAAAAAAGATACAAGTAAAATGGCTTCAACACAATTTTCATGGATTCCGCTGGGATGATGGCTACATACCGTATCACAAGCTGTACACTATATTTGAACCACTGCTTCGAAACAAATCCATATATGTAAAGGGAGCTGAAAAAGTTCATTGGATGCAGAATATAGTTGGACAGGGTGAAATCATTATCAATGTCGAAGATGAATACAACTGTGGAAAACTAATAGAGATTAACACAAATGCGCCATCTTGCCAAGTTCATATTGGACAATTTGCTATAAGAAATACTTTTATAATAAGAAATTCTATTGGAAATAAAATCAAATCTTTATAAAATATAAGACTTTTCAATACACACATACCCCAGAACCCTCACTGACATCTTCTAGAATCTGTTCATGGTGATGTCATGTTGTGAAATTCGAATGATGCTGATATCTACAACTTCCCTGCTAAGAAAACATATTTAGGTTCAGCAAAACCATGATGACGTCATGCCGATATCTAGAACTCTCCCGCTAATAAAAGAAAACAGCAAAACCAAGGCATGCTGGCAATTCCGACTTAGGCCGCTAGGGTACCTTACTCAAGAAATGGCGTTTGCGTCCAAACAGATGTCGCCAATATCTCGAAAAGCCCGTAGAGGATTTCTGATGAAAACTCCCACCCCACACCGCCAAGAATCCATTTCCATGAGCAAAAATAACTTGAATTACTAATACGTTAATATCTGGAAAACCAGAGCCCGTAGAGGATTTCTAATGAAAATTTCATTACCCGCCCCCCCTATCTTTATTATCCCCCCCCCCCACATACCCACCATCTAGAATCCATTGGCATGAACAAAAATTTCCTACTATTAACTTTAATTATTACTAATATTAATTCAAAACCAGGCGCAACACTTGAAAACAACAAAAGCCTACATTTAGGCGCACCACACATCCAAAAAAGTGAAGCAAAAAACTTCGTAAAACCGTAGCACGCTGCCACCTGTGGGCAAAAGTGAAGCAAAAAACTTCACATATCCAAGAAAACCGTACCACACATCCAAGAAAGCCGTTGTACCGGAACATGCTGGCAGTCGGCTGATGTCTCACTGACATCTTCTAGAATCTGTTAATGGTGATGTCGTGTTGTGAAATTCGAATGATGCTGAACTCTCCCGCTAATAAAACAAAACAGCAAAACCAAGGCATGCTGGTAGTTCCGGCTAAGGCCGCTAGGGAACCTTACTCAAGAAATGGCGTTTGCGCCCGAACAGATGTCGCTAGAAAACCGTAGTACCGGAGCATGCTGGTAGTACCTGCTAATGCCGCTAGGGCGCAGTCAAGACCGAATGATACATCCCAGTAGTACCGGTTAATCCCGCTAGGGCGCAGTCGAGACTCAATGGTGCACCCAAGACACAATGGTGTATCCAAGACACAAACTTATACAGCCAAGGCACAAACCTACATCTGTGGTGAAATCCTGGAGGCTTGAAAAAGTGGCCCAGAATCCGCATAGTGTAACTACTTAACGATATTATTCATTTCTTCGATTGTTTTTGAAGATTTTTACATTCTTTGTAACTTTGTACCTTTTCGTACTAATGCAAAACAAAAAAGAATAATAACTTTATCCAGATTAATGTACCCTACCTACATGTCACAGTTAAATTGTTTAGTTCACTTGAGTATAAAAACATTATTTATAAATTATTTAAGGCTGATTTCCCAATAACTATCTTGGAAATTAATTACTAAAATTTTACTAAAATTCGATTTTCTTTTTCTTTTCTTTGACATAAATTTAGATCATCCATGACCTATAACCTTCTCTCATTCATTTAAGTTATTCAATTCATTTTCCGCAAATTTCCGTATTGCACTGATATGGTAACCAGTTACAATTCTCATCTTTTTCTTTTTCAATTATATATTTATATTCTAAACTGCTGTGTGTATGTACGTACCAAGCACAATCTGCCAAACAGTTGACTGGAAGTCCTTTATTTGCGTACTGCACCGTGATGAGTATTTTGTTGGATTTTAGAAGTATCCAAGCTTCTCCGTCGTATAGACATGGTTTTCTCAGCCAATTCCTCGTATCGCACGTATTTCTTTTGCAGGACTTATCCGACAACTTGCTCCACGTCATGCTAAGTAACCGCAGTCAAATCCATCGGTATGCTCCTTACGGTGATAAATCTTTCAGCATTAATGTTGCAATTTTCTCTGCGGGGTCTGTATACACCGCAGTTAAACCCGAAAGGTCTGAATACCCTTTTAGCTGGATGAAAAGAAGGTGATGCCTTACTTGCGGTGTAAATTGTACAGGGTAGTTGAAAATACCTAGGATTTATCTTCTAGCCGATGTCTACGAAATTCCTTTTTTTGTCGTATTCTTCTGCGCTGTTGCTGACTGGATGATTTGACAGGAAGAGAAGATTGTCTTCTTCTTCTCCATCAATGACAAGCAAGAATCCTCCGAGCTAGGGTGCGTGGGGACTGTCGGTATGGCAGCTCGCCGGCATCCGTGCTGCGGTAGTTCTCAGTGTAGCATGTTGCTATAGGCAGCGCGCTACGACCATAATAAATGCTATAGTGTGTGTTGAAAGAATTTTTATATAATTCACAACACGTAAGTTCATTCCTTCATCATAGACTTTCTAATTAGGAATTAATAATTAATTCAACCATGAATTTTTGTTAATATTTAATTCAAATATTTACGTAGCACACATTTGATCCAAGAATACTACAGGGTCCCGTGTAAATAAAGAAAAGATGTACATCTCTTTTTATAACGTAATGGCTTGTTAGTAGTTTCAATTTTCTCCTCTCTCTCTACCGGAGTCCTCTTATCACTACATGGTCGAGTTGGTCCGCTACTTTAACTTTTTGGATTTCAGATCAACAAGGGACACTAAACAAAATGACTGCTGCCCTCAGTGTCATATGGTGGATATGAGGCAATGCGGCTGATGGCCTATCATCTGCGCCTTCACTAAGGTAAGGGTAAGTGTTGTAATGGGGCCTTCAGGACCGGGTGTGTGCTTCCTTTTTTTTTGCATGAAGGCATAAGTTTTTTGTATATGCTGCCTTGCAGTCATCGCTCTCCACCGAGTGATCTGTTAGCTCATGCTGACAGTCTGGACTCCACGTCCAAAATCAATCACTCCTCATACAACCATAACACATTTTAATTTTTTTTGTAGGTGTTTACTTCGTAAATGTGTCAACAGAAGCCATTCTCATCTGATATTCGACATTCGCATAGTTGGCAACATTAAAAATTCCTTCAAGTTGGCAGTCATTGGGCTTGAAATTTTCAATTTGATCAAATCCTACCTGGCGATTACACGAGATAGTACAGCTTGCATGAAAGCCTCCCTTCCAACTCGATTTTTAACTTGACAGCAGAAAGCAGTTCGGTTGATGTCTTATCATCTTGCATGCAAGTTCATTTAAGAAATTGCATTGAGGCGTAAAGTCATGCATATATTGGAAAATTATAGCAATAAAAGAAGTAGCAGAATGATAAAAACCCAAGAAAAAGTTAAGAGGAAGGTGTTGGTAAATGAAGTAATGCAAATGATCCCAGTAAATCCCATTTTCCCAGAATAAATTTATTAAATTGTTAATTGTAATTAATTGTATAATGTCAAATTACTATCACCTCAGCTGCCATGGTTTTTCATCATGGAAGTTCGCTGAAAGCTGAACTGCCAGCATGGCAGCACAGGTTACACGTGCAAGAAGTATGGCAATACGGCTTGCATGCAAGCTGTACTTTTACGTGTAATCCCAAGGTTAAGCCAGCTTGAAGCTTGCATAAAAGTTAAAGCTCCACTTTTGTTCTTCTACATTGATTTACATTGTAAACAAATCTCAAGGTTGATGAAAAGCTCCAATTGTATTTCAGGCAACGAGGTAATAATTAAAGGAGATGCAATCATATGTACGATCATTGTACATGAGCGTACCCAAAATTTCCCTGCATTTGTGTATGTTTCACTCCGCCATTTTTGGTCTTCGCTGTCAAATCCATACATAGGTTTGGTTGGTTTTGGGCTTGCTGCATTGACACAGGAAAACCCGTGAAATAACCGTAGGGGCTACGAAGCAAATATTACTCACAAACTTTTTACCACTGAACTTTTCTTCAAAATTATTAACTTTTTTACGTTCACGTTTGCAAATTCAGTAAAGACTTTTGAGTATATGAAAATAAAAGCGATTAAAATTGCGCATAGTTTGTACAATTGTGTACAGGTGTACAAATTTTACGGCGCTCATGTACAAACAATATCAGTGTCATAGTGTTAGAATTGGGTACGCGATATTTTCTCATTTGCCTCATTTGCATCTCCTTTAGTTCTTACCTCGTTGATTTCTGGTCTCATAAAGAGTTAAACGTCAAAATGACAACTATTTGTTTTGGTTGTCCACAAACTGCCGGTGAAATATTTAAGTGTGAGAAATTTTGTTATAAATTTCCAACTAAATAAATAAATAATACTAAAATTATATATTGCAGGATAGATTGTTATATTACTAATAGGTACAGATGAAAACTTAATGATTTTTGTGATGGTTTGGATCCATATAAATTACAAACAAAGTAGTGTAAAGATGCTTTACCTTCAAATGTTGGGTAAGACGTTATAATTAATAGTAATTGTTATGGAACTATAGTGAGTGATGGGCTTGGACGTGAAGTCCCGACTGCCAGCATGAGCCCACAGATCACTCGACGGACAGCGTTGACTGCAGGGCGGCACGCTAGCTCGCCTCGGCTCATTGGCGGAGAGTGTGGGGAAGTTCCACGAAAACCTGCCCTTGCCGTCAGAGATAATAAAAAAAAATCGTTGTGCCTATAAACAAACAAAAGCCGGCACACATTCGGTCCTGAAGGGACCCTTACTTCACTTACCTATATACGCAGTTGAAGGCGCAGATTTTCTGCCTTCCTTGCCTGAACTATCCTCCCATCTGGCTCTGAGGGGCATAATTATTCAGAGTCCCTAATTGATCTGTAAAGAGAAACTAGGCGAGCCTATACAACTCTCACTTCACGTGAGAGGGCTCCGCGATAATGAAAGAGAAAGCGAAAAACTTTATGGAGCCATTACGTTATAATTCTTTCGTAATTCTGTATACAGGTTAAACAACTTCCTACTAAGTAACACTAACAGTTCAGTTGTCGCGCAGAAGGCTTACGACCATCCCGTACCTACTAGATTCTTATGTGCGATAGTATAAATACATCCTTACTTCTAATGTCATGATAAAACAAACTCTTCGTATAAACTTTCTAACTCTAGCCTTATGAAACCTCTATTAACCATAAATCATATCATAGTTGTGCATAAGTTCTCAATGTTAATTGACGTTTTCTTTTGCAAAACGTTGCATTCAATTACCTTAAAAAGTCATATGAACTGACATGCATATTCAATTGACACAAACAGAAATGTGCGAAATATTGAAACCTAAACGTGTCGCACGTCTAGAGGGAAAAGAAAATCTGAAGCAAAAACTGCGTCGTGTCATGAAATATTAAATTGTTACGGAATGAAACTAAAAATATAAGGTGTAATAATGTAAATGTCACCCAGATCCTGAACATTTCCCTTACATTTTATAATACGGAGTGGAATTAAAAGCTTTAGAAGCTACTCCCCAATGAAGTTACGTTAATTGTTTTTATGTTTAATTATAAACAAATTGTTTACATTTAACAGTAAGTTCTACCATATGTATATACTTTTTAAATTAGTCGTCAGGTGATTTTGAAGTTATTCCGTAAATTTCCTATTCCTTATTAACTTTTTTTTTTTACGTTATAAGCAAAAGCATTTATTCATTCCCAATACCTTCACAAAATTTACGTAATCAAATAATAGTAATATGCCTTACGAAAACTGACTGACCAAATCTATGGGCCAGTACAATTAGATTTTGAATTTCAATTTGAGTGAACACATAGATAAGTCTCCGAATATACCGTTACACGTGAATCATTTGTATAAACGACACTCGTTAGTAGTAAATTTTAAAATTAATTAAAGACATAGCTCGAAAACGAATATATAGTTAGATATGTAATGTAATCAATGGGATTATTAAAATCTGAATGAAAAAAATATATAACTAGATGGCAACAACTTACAAATTGATGGGAATCCCACGCAAATGCTAAATGTAATTTTAGTTCAGACATTAAAATGAAAAAAAATGCGTAAATCAATTGATGTTAGCATGGATGATCTTACCTCAATAATTTCCGTGCCACAAGAGGTGTTGACGCGGCCTTTTATTCATAGCAATACTAAAATGAGACGTTAAAATTTCACTATCTGATCTAGCTTCTTGCACATTATACAAAGCACAAATATTATGGAAATCCTTCGAATATTCAAAACTCCAAAGAGGACCTATATATCCGACTAATTCATCATCAGTAGATTTAAATTTAAAATAGGATTCAAAAATGTCGATTAGTATATCTCCATTATGAGTAGCCCTTCGTAAACATTGTTCTTTAGCTCATACTCTGTGGTACTCGTTCATGGATCTCATTTATAACATTTATGGAGTTGTTAACAACTGGTACAAATAGGTCAGATACTGTTGCATAGCCTCGAATTCTGCCGAGCTCTTCAATAGTTTCAATGCTGAACAACGTGTAACAAAACTCCTTGCGCATAAACCTGATTTTTTTTGTAGAAATTGACTTTTAGCCTTAGCACGCTGTAAACGCGGCACCCCTGACGCTGTAAGAGGATAAAAAGTGGGTTGAATGAAAATCAACAAGTTTTAGTTATCTCGTTCATGCGCTTGTTTGTAATCAGTTTTTTTAAAATAAAAAAAAAAAGATGAGGTAATCACTAGCAGATAGTATGGTAAGGAAAAGAGTCTTGGCTAGAGCGTTGATTTGGAAGGAGGTTGAGTGCTTGAGTGTTGATTTTTTAAAAGGATTGATGGAAGCGTCCAATAAAATGGCGCATGTGAATTTTAAAATAATCATAAAAAAGCGTTCCAGAAAATGGAGCGAATGTGATAATTAGAATATCAATAATTGATTATTGATACTTGTTGGCAATTTTGTAAGGAATTAAGTTTTTATTGCGTCCAAGAAAATGACGCAGTTAATTTGTGCAAAAATTATAAGTGAGGAAATGTCCGGAGAAATTCTTGAATGGTTAAGCCAAAACCATCATAAAAATTAAAAATGAAATAAACAATACAATAAAAAAAAAAAAAAAAAAATTTTTTTTATTTATATAAGCTCTTTATTATTTGGCTCATTGGCTCTTTTTAAAAATTCCTTAAAAATAGGGTGGCAAAAGGCTCTACAAAATGTAAACAAAAAGTCGCTAGCTAATCTAAAAGTTATAAAAGGTCAATAGGGACAATTAAACAATTAAAACAAGTAGAAAAACTAAAAAACAAAAAAAATGACACAAACAAAATGAAAGCAAACAAGAAAAAAATTCTCAAAAGAGACTGTATAAACGGAAACAAGAATTTTGAAAAGGATCTAAAAGTTGTACAAAAAATTTAAAGTCCCAATTTTGACAATTGGGTAAGTGACAGTTCCAAAAGTTCCAAAATTTCAAAATAAACTAATAAATATCTTTACCTAAACGAGCGAATTTCAACAAAAAATTTTGCAATTTAGCACCGAGACCGAAACCGAATTAAAAACTTAATAGCCGAACGAACGAAAATTTTGCGCGATACCGTTATAGAGTCCCGCGAGGGCAGCCTGTAGTATCATAGACCTCTACAAACTGCCCTCATCATCCCTCCAGCTGAGCATCTCTAACGGAGCGCTTATCCTTCCCACAGCACTTGCAACGGTTCCAAAGCGAGGAGAAGCCCCGTGGACTAGGGTTGCAAATGCTGTGGCCTGATATCACCAGCGAAAGACAAGAGCGCCGTCCTACACTGACGATAGTGGCTGCCATGTGCAGTTGAATGTGTCTGCGTTCGTTGCCAGATATTCAAGACGTAAACGTCTCTTCAATCTGTCAACGAAGTGGAGCTTAAGTGCTTGTGCGTGGTGTTGTGGGTCAGTGTTCTGATTCCCATCTCCGGCTCTCATGTAGTACAAGTGAATTGTAGATTTGGCCAGTGTCAACACAAAGCTAATCAAACAATTCACCCGACTACAAACCTTTGGTCCCCATAGAAACGATGTCCTAGTAATGCTGAAATTCGGGTGGATCAACTGACACATATCGCGCACCAGTTCCATTAGACTCTGCAAAGCTGGACAAGTGAAGAACCTGTGAAACAAGGTGCCTTCACCAGAACAAACTGTGCAGATCCTCTGAACCCGCCGGTCGATATGTGACAACTGATTAGGATGCATAAGACTGTGATGCAGCAATTTGAATGCTACATCAGCATCTTTGTAACTAGAAGGATAACTGTAGACTACTCTGCAAGTTATCCCTCCCATCACGCCCATATTCACCCCGAGGTGTGTTCGCCATCTGTTGTATCCTGTGTACTCCGGAGGTCTTATTGACAAAAGCACGTCACGGAGCACACGTGTTGTAAGTGTGCTGAAAGGTGTGTGAGGCGGTCTGTCCAGAACGAAAGCATCTTCCAACTTAGTGCCAGGGTCACTGGTCCCAAGTTGGCGAAATCTCTCCCGCGCAGAAGCCGCCAGGTCGTGTAGTTGTGGAGTGTTCGTGTTTATTCGACAGTTTCCAGAGATATCAATAATATCTCCGAGAACTGTCAGTGTATGCGTGTCAGCTTCAAAACCTCGAGCATTACTGAACACTGAATCTATTAATTCAGGATTAAACCTGAATGGAATCGACGCGAATTGCGTGTACCGCAGAGCATTCCACTTAAGGTGAAATGCTGGCCTGATTCTGCCCCAGGTCTGAGTCGTTGAGATTAGATCCTGTGGCCAGTTACGAGGATAGGGTGGTCGAACAGAGAGCAGGTAGTAATACTCCCCTATGCCGATCCCTCCCAGTACATTCACCCACAGTTGAGAAATTAAGGTGTCTCTCTGGCAAAACACTCGTTGGAATGCACGCACTTGGAGACACCTTGATTTCACAACCAAGTTAGTGAGACCTAATCCACCTATCTTGACTGGCAGACAGAGCGTGCTTTCAGCAACCCATCGTCTTCCGCACCAAAAGGCGTCTATCGCTTTTGCTTGAAGAAGACCTACGAAGCCTTCATCAAACGTCTCAGACTTTAGCAGATGAACGATGGACGAGGTAATCAAATAGTTTATCACGACTGACCTTCCCATTAGGGATAGTGGAAACAGTCGACTACGCCATGAGTTTACAGCTCTAAAGAGTTTCTCAAGAGCGATGCGGCTATTATTTGATTTACTCTCGCGTCCGATATACACACCTAAATACTTCAGGCAAGTATTAGTCCATTGGATGTTCAGTGGAGTATCTGTACGATCTCTCCACCTTCCACACCACAAGCCTTGACTCTTGCTAAGGTTGATTTTAGCGCCCGCTATACGTTCGTACTGTTCGAAAACAGCACGAGCGACCGGAAAAGCTTCATCTCTTGTCACGAAAATAGAAAGGTCATCCGCATATGCCAACATAAGAGGCCTCACATTGGTATATGGTAGATGCACTGAATATTGTCCGAGCATTCGACGAAGATTCACCAGTAGCGGCTCCAACGAAAGATCATAAAGCATACCTGACAATGGACAGCCCTGTCTGATACCTCGATGAAACGAGATAGGAGCCAGAACCTGTCCTTGATGCTTAATCAAAATCGCTGAATCTCTATACAGTTTCCCGATGATATCGAGCCACCTGGGCGGGAACCCAAATGCCTCGAGAGCAGTCAGGAGATACTCGTGCGAGACGCTATCAAAAGCCTTTTGCTGGTCAAGAGAAATCATGGCCATTTGTGTACCTGTCTGTTCATGGTAGGCAAACAAATTTTTGGCTACCGCGATGTTGTCGTAGATACTACGACCAGGAACACAATAGGACTGTTCCGGGTGTATTACCGAAGCAATCACTGAGCGGAGTATCGCCCCTAATGCTTTGCAGACGATTTTGTAGTCAACATTGCATAGGGTTACTGGCATCCAGTTCCCCATCCTCTGCAAATCTCCCTTCTTTGGAATCAATCGCATAACAGACCTCCTCCAACTAGAAGGAAAGTCTGAATGTGTCTCAACCGCCGAATTGAAGACTTCCAAAAGGTCAGGAATTAATAAATCCCTGAAACGTACGAAGAATTCTGGAGTCAAGCCGTCATAACCAGGTGAAGTGTGTCGCCTTAGATCCTTTGTCGCAGCGATCATATCCTCCAATGAGATTACTGTATCCAGGATCTCCTTGCTGTCTTCAGAGAAAATGGGAATATTCTTAAGAAATTCATGAGTAGTCGAGGATGTTGTCGACGTCGATTCAGAGTAGAGACTACTGTAATAGTCTCGAATAAATTCTGATAGCTGTTGTCCGTTGAGGACTTGTCCAGATTCATCGACTATCGATTCGACTTCACAAGAAGCAGTACGTCGTCTAGTTGCCTGAAAGAAGTACTCGGTTGGAGAATCGCCTTCCCTCAGCCAGCGTGATTGGCTGCGCAGCACAAACTCCAAGCTGTGCTTGTAAGTTTGTGTTGCCAAGCGTTCCTTTATTCTGTTAAAATAAAGAATCAACTCCGGCTGAGTTGGGAGAAGAGCTGCCACCCGAGATACTTCGGCCGACAAGCTAGAAGCTTGATACCCACTTCGATTGAAATTCGCTTCGATAAAAGATCGAATTTGGAGCTTTCCAACATCCCACCATTGACTAAGAAGAGGAAAGTCAACTTTCCTCTCTTGCCAATCGTGCCAGAATTCAGTGAGTTCATTGATGAACTGCTCGGAATTCAACAAATAGTTGTTGAATATCCAGTATGCAGTTCTTCTTTCAACTAGAGTGCTGGTTGCCACTACAAGAAGGTGATCGCTAACGGAACACACTTCATGAGTGACACCAACGAAATGTTCTAGTATTCCAGGTGAGACGTAAAGTCTATCGATTCTGGAGCCTGCGAGACTCCCATGGATATTTCGCGAGACCCTCGTGTATGATCTAGTCGTAGGGTGCATCCAACGATAGATATCCACGAGTCTGAAAACACGGACAAAATTCCTCAACCGAGTAGCATTGACAGAGTTGAACTCAACTCCGGAATGCCGATCCATTGAGGGATTTAGCGTGCAGTTGAAATCACCTCCGAGGATAGTTTCGCCACTAAAATTCACCAGACATGATTGAACACTATCAAGAACTTGTCTTGTAATGTCCTGGTCATGAGGAAGGTACACGTTTACTACCTTGATGTGTTTGTCTTGAACGACAAAGTCCAAGGAAGAAGCGAAGCCTGGAAAGATATCTGTATATACAGGAGACGATAGTGTAAATTTGTTGGATACAATGATTGCCACTCCTGAGCCTCGGCGAGGCGCAGATGTGGCAAACATTGCATAGCCAGTGTGCAAATAAGCATAACGCTCAAGTTGTGTATATGTGTCTTGTGTAAAATTCGTCTCCTGTAGAAGCGCTATGTCTATATCGAACATTTTGACATGTTCGATAGTGCTGTGTAACCTTGTATGTGCACTTAAACCCCCGGTGTTGATAGAACCTATCTTGCACATTCAAAGAGATGAAAAGCTCAAACGATGAATGTGCGACATCTACAGACGAGGAGAATCGGCCAAGCAATGCTCCTGAATCAGCTCCTCCACCTTCCTATGGAGTCGATCAAGCCGAGATACACCGCTGTAATTCCTCTTCTTCTTGCACTCCTCTTGTAGGAGTAGAAGTTGAGGAATTAGCAACTCTGGCATCCCCAGCTCCTCCACAAGAATACTCCGGATTTTATCTGAATTCTTCTTGTACAGGAGCCGGACAAGAATCTTCGAGATCTTCTCCTTAGGAAGGGTTTCCATACCCTCCGAGACTTCAAATTGGCTACCAATCGACATGGTGTTACCACACGACTCGTAGCCACTGAAGCTGGAGAGACCAGTCTCATCCAAGCCGGTCATTTCGCAGTCCGAAAGCTGTTCGAGAGATGCTTCCGCCTCTCTCACAACAACCTTCGAACCGCGGGCACCACTATCGTCCTCCTCCGAGTGGGGCCGCTTGGGTGCGACTGGCTTTGCTGGCTCTGGAGGAGGCTTTCTTCCTCCTCGTCCTCCTTTTTTTGCCTACATGGCTAATCGACTCCTCGTCAGAAGTAGCCATGCTTTCACGTGTTGACGTGGCACCGTTTATAGCCTTAATGTTTTTTGCCTCTGGGACAATTTCAGGCACTTTAGTCACTGGTTGCTCCAAGATAGCAGGTTGAGTGCTGGCAGAAGGTTCCTTTTCCGAAGCCACTACTGTAGTAGTGGTTTCCTTCGAGGGAGCCTTCTGTTCAGGCCTCTTTCCGCTTCTCTTGGGGCAGTCAGCAATAAAATGCCCTACCAAATGGCAAGCATGGCATTTCGCTTCGGTGCCCACGTCTATCCAGTATCTCGAGCCGGATATGCTCAGGTAGAAGCCTGACGGAAGCGTACATCCCTTATTCAAGGTAATGGACGCTTCCCGACTGGTACCGAAGATACCCCGCCCGAGACCCTCGTCCCCAATTTTAATTGGAATGGCGCGAACCTTTCCATGAACCTTCCCGAATCTCCCAAGGAAATTCGCGAGGTCTTCATGTTGGGCTCGCATAGGGACCCGTGAAAACACGACCTTCGTGGGCTTTTCCCTGAGTGGGAACGGCGCAAGGTGTCTACCATCCACCTCGATGCCCTCAAGCAAAAGCTTGGTTGCGCTTTCGAGGCTTGTGGTATACACCTCAACCATTCCCTCAGCTATTATCCCCATGGAGAATAGCTGCTCACAGGAGATGACGCGGAAGATTGCCTTCAGGTATGCGCTCTGAGGACATCCTCTGATGTGCTCGAGCTGCATACCGTAGCTCTCATCCTGCCATCTCCCGTCGAAGAAGCCCTGAAGACCCGCACTGGTCTTGGGTCGAGGCTTACCCGCGTCCAATGGGGCTGGACGAGGAGTGATGCCTTTGCTCAAAATTTCGATAGCGGAAGCCTGCTTGGAACTACCACTTTCCTGGGCATAAGAGATCCCTGAAACTAAAGTTGGGGATCGTGGTGCTGCTACTGCTGAACTGGTTACTGCTCCTATCGGTGCTGATGGCTGCCTTTTTGAGTCATGTGCCTTCATTGAAGAAAGCGGTGGCCTCATAATTGTACCGCTAGGTTTAGACGCTGAGGCGGAAGCTGCTATGACTACTTCCTTCAGCGTTGGACCTTGTCTCGAGCTTGAACCTACATCTGTTACAGCTGCTGCAGCAATAGCGTGGGATTTTGGAGCTGTTGCTTCAACATCTTCTTGGACATCTAAGGCTGTCCCTGCGATAGCCTTATTCAAGGAAGACGACTGTATCTTCTTACCTTTGGCCTCTTCAGAAGGGCCCTTAATGGCCTTTTCGGTGGGCCCTTTTAGAATTTTTTGTGAAGAAGGAGCACCTTTTTTGGTCTTCTTCCTCCCTGCAATTAATTTGAGGGGATCATCCGTCCCCCCAAAATCACTGCTCGTACTCATTGTGAGTACGGCAGAGAACGTTTATTCCTCGATTCTTTCAGGAATAATGTTTTGCTCTGTTTGTTGTTTTTTTTTTTTAATTAAATTTAAGTTTATATTTTTAATATTTTTAATGTCTTTACAAATATTGCTACACCCTTTTTAAGCACTCAGGAAATTTACACGGTTGCCATGTTACCATGGCAACGACCAAAATAATTTAAAATCCAGAACTGTCACACTTTTTTAGAATTTTTAATATATTTTCTGAAAATTTTTTGAACTTTGTTGCACTGAAACTAATTTACACTTTTTTTAAATGATAGTAGGTGCTGTTAAACATAAGTTTTCGCCCTTTTGCACACTTTTTCAGACGAGATTCGCTATTTATTAAAACTTTTAGATTGGAGCACAAATTGACGTCCGCTCTCTTCAGAAAAACAATAATAATAATAATAATAAGTTTTGATATGAGCTGAACTGAATAAAACTTGAGTTGAGTTGAGGAAGAACAAGAAAATGGCGAATTGAGAAATAAAAATAACAATAAATTCATACAAATCAAATAGAAAAGTTTATTTCGTTAAATAAAAACAATTTGATATAATTGTGTAATTAATTTTACTGATAATTTGAGAAGAAAAAAAATACTATAATTCACGAGACTAAAATGTGGAAATAAAATTTATTTTGCTAAATAAAATTAATATAATGTTGGAACTGATGTTGATGTTGATCTGAAAATAAAATAAAATTTAATTTGTTAAATAAAGATTGAGGTTAAAGTTTGGGTTGAAACAAAAATAATATGGTAAATTAAAAAAGAAAAAATATAATCATTAAATTCATATGAATTAACTAGAAAGGAAATTATTTAATAGCATGTTATATTGCATAAAGAGAGAAAAAAAAATATTTGATAAAATTTATGAATGAAAATTAACATAAAGTGTTATGGTCGTAGCGTATTGCATATAGCAATATGCTACACGGAAATACTGCAGCATGTACGGCGGCCCTCAAGTAGAACCACGTACTGAGCGCACCTCGACGAAGCAATGCTTCATCAAGCTCGCGTGACATGCGGGGACGACAGATTATGACTGAAAAGAAGAAGAACTCGTCTCTTTCCGCTGTCAACCACTTCACACGATAGGTACGTGTATAAAATTGAGAAACGAGAAAAGTCTTTAAGTCTTTAAACATCGGACGGATAAACTATTCAGCACGTAAGTCCAAGAGATTTTTTGTCTCTAGTAGAATTATACTTTCATATGATAAGATTATTTCCCTTACCAGCAGGCAAAAAATCAAAGAAAAAGAAAGAAAAAGGGGAAACCAATATTGAGCCCGACAGATTGGCATCTCGCGGGCGCAGCCTATCGTACGTCCATAAACTCTCCTCACAATTTCTATCCACGGTAATTACCGTGTTGCTTGGGAAACAGGGATATACATTTGATTTAGGCTGAACACAAATTGCCACTGGAAAGGAAAATTCACGTCACACACATAAGGTTTGTAGAGAGAAATTTTGTTCGGTCCACGTATTAATATGTGCTTTAATTATCAGAAGGAGATAAAATAGCAGTGACTTCCCTAACGAAAACGGTCATAGATTGTTGCGAATCAGTGATATCGCTTGCGAAAAAGTGAGGCTTGGCTAAGGTCAGTCTTGGGGAAAGGTACCTATAAAATCATCATGGGGTCACCATCATCATCATCAGTCGGATTTAGGCTTAAGTAATTTAGGATAGTGGTATACAAAGTGAACCAGTTAAAAAAAAAGAAAAAAAGAAAAAAAAACCTTTGCATCAAATCTAGTGAGGATAGTAGTTGGAATAATTTCGAATTGGAAGGTCAAACACGGCCACCGACAACATCATTAAATTTCCTTAGTGGCGATTCAACAGTCGGGGATGATGAAGAATATGTTTGTAAATGGTAGTTGCTGCCTGCTTCATAGTAATTCAGAATCTACATCCGTTGAATTAAATGATTTTCGTATGATATTTGGAAGTAAGCAACACCATTGAATTCAAATTTTAATTCCTCAACGCAGGCTTCTCGTTTAGCTGCATTCCAATACATGTCGCGAGAATCTACAAATTTAAGTGATGCTTGTTTATCAAGTAGTTTATCGAATTTAGAATTATTGAATGATATGCGACAGGGATTCCATCGAAACAGGCCAGTCAAAAGTTACCTGATTTTTTTTTGAAAAGCTCTCCGGAAGTATTACCGTAAAGGTATATTTTTGTTTCAACGTGATTGAGCGCAGAAGTGCGTGAAGAAAATTTTTTTGCAATCGTGCGACGCCACGGGTAGAATGAGATTTGATAACGTAAATACTGTTAGGCTAGATGAAAAATTTTGCAAGCTTTTATATTCCTTTTAACAAGTGTAGTAGTTACTGGAAACATCCCAGAGGCGCCTCAGCGATGGAACCAGATCAACAGACATGTAAGTCGTTATTTCCTTATAATTTGTACTCAAGCACTTAATGATCCTAGATTCCAGAAAATTTATTTTGAACAACTAGTATTTTTGCAGATTTAAGTCATATGGTTAAAGTAGTCGTGATAAGTTTTCCCATACATATATATGTAGATCAATGCATAGAATGAACTCACTTTTAAGATATTTCCGTGATAAGTTTTTTCTCAATACATATATATGTAGATCAATGCATAGAATGAATTCACTTTGAATTTTTTTTGTGATAAGTTTTTCTCAACACATATATATGTAGATGTAGGCATAGATTGAATTCACTTTGAAATTTTTTTGTGATAAGTTTTTCTTAATACCTATATATGTAGATCAACGCATAGATTGAATTAACTTTTAAGATGCTTTCGTGATAGGTTTTTCTCAACACATAGATATGTAGATCAATGCATAGCTTGACTTCACTTTTAAGTTTTTCCTATACTGATAAGTTTTTTTTATACTTACTTGCCGATGGGTGCATGTATTTACGGTCTAGCTCGGAGAGGCTTATGAATTAAAACGGATTATTATAACGAAATGAAGGGATAAAAAGATTTTTTTCCCTTTCACATCCTGGAGCCCTCTCCTCTAGCATAGGGGTCGTCTAGGTCCGCTCTCGTCTCTCTTAACAGTTCAGCCAAGGGACTTTGGAAAATAGTGCCACCCAAGGTCAATTGGGAGGATGGGGCTGGCAAAGGAAGGTAATAACACCTACGCCTTCCACCCAAACTACAGGTAAGTGACGTAAGGGTCCGAGTGTGTGCTGGCTTGTTTGTTGAAGGCACGAAACTTTTTTTTGATTATGGGTGATGACAAGCGGCAGGTTATTTCGGGAACTCCCCCACACTCTCCGCCACCCTTAGCCGAGGTGCTAGCGTGCCGCCCTGTGCTATCGCTGTCATCGAGTGATCTGTCAGCTCATGCTGGCAGTTCGGAATTCACGTCCAAGCCAATCACTCAACATATTACCATAACAAAATGGCGCCCAACGTGGGGCCACCTCAATTAGACTTCGGTGATCTAAGTATAAATTTTACTGGGGACTGGGACTCTGAGTGATATGATCATCTGGTATCTGCTAGTTGATTGACCTCAAGTCTCATATCCAGTGGAAGTTATATGCAGACCTGGGTTTAATTGTTTGTTATTAATTGAAATTTTTCTGTAAAGTAAAGTTTTTGGAAGTAAAGTAAAGTTTTTCTAGCTTTGATGTGTTTGAGAATTGGTAAAGTAAAGTAAAGTTTTTGGAATTTTTGGAAGTTTTTGTAAGTTCGACTTTAGGTTTGACTTCAGTCAAGCCTCAAGTCCGAATAGTTGATTTTTTGAATTTTTTTTTTTGAACTTTTTTGAATGATCTTTCCCGCTGGCCTTCTGCCATGGAAATGGTAGGTGGCCTCACCAATTTTTCGTGAACTCTTGTGGAAACGTGTCTCTGCCAGCCAACTGGCTGGACAGAGTTGTGAATCTGAGAGACAACTTCTTGGCTTCCCGCTAATTAGTTGACCAGACTCATGACTCTGCCTGGCTAGCGAACTGACTGGACACGATAAGCCGGTGAAGAAGAGGAGGAAGAGTCACCCGAGGATGGGATTGATGCTGGAGATCTTCAGTAATCAGGAGTTGGTATACTGCTAACTGCCTGGCTGAAGAATCTCTAGTGACATTCTCAGTCTCTGGTGCCTCCGACTTTACTCTTCCCAGATTTCTGCAAGAGCTCTAACTTTTTCAATGCACACACTCACGTCGCTTGCCTGTATTTCGTTTCTGACCTTGAGGGATAGAGAGAGTGGGCTGACCTCTTGTGTTGAGAGTTGGCTCGGGGAAGTGAAGGAGGATTGTTTGTTGTGAAATTTTTTTTGAACGTCACATTTCCGAATTGGATTATTGTCACTCACATGTGTATTGTCTCGATTCGAGAATACTCAGCGAACTTTTCAAAGCTTTGACTTTTTTTGGAAAAAAATTTCTTTGTACTTCTTCAGACGTTTGGGAATACGTTTTCAAATTATAGTATCTTGTCCCAACGTTCAAATTTTAAAGTTAGTAGCTTGTTAGCATCGATTTCTGGGATTTTTTTTTAATTTCTCTGACTGTTTTTTTCTCAAACCTTTGGTTTGTAGAACTTTTCCCAACTTTGACTTACGATGGCTACAATGAGGACACCGCCTCCTGGGCCGAACGAAGTGACAGTATCAGACAGCAAGTGGCAGCAGAAATGCCGCCAGTAGGCTTTGCGAGACGTAGTTCGTCCAGGAGTAACCAGAGGCCGTCAAACGACTTCCCCAATAGGGGAAGGCAATCATTTCCAAGACCATCACCACCTTTTGGTCAAACGTTTGGTCAACCTCCGAATCAGCCCCAACAGAACTTCATGCCACCCCAACCACCTCAACCCCCTCCACCACCTATGCATGTTCCTGCTAATGTAGGATACCGACGATCAGGCAGTCCAATCAGGAGATGGAACCTGACATATAACGGGAATAACTCGGACCTCTCTGTCGACGAGTTCATCTTCAGAGTCGAAGCGCTCACGCACTCCGCTCTTGAAGGAGATTTTGGATTACTAGTCAGAAATATGCTTACGCTATTGACAGGACCAGCGAAGGACTGGTATTGGTCAGTACTAAGGCAAAATCCATTTCCAACTTGGGACGTCATCAAGATGGGATTGTATAACAAATGGGGGACGCCTAAAGATGATCTGAAGACTAGATTCCAACTGATGTCTAGAAAACAAAAGCCTGGTGAACTGTTCGCAATGTACCACCACCATTTGTGGTTGCTGCGCGATCAGCTACAGAATGCTATTCCAGACCAAGAATTTCTGGAGATTGTCGAATCCAATCTCTTGCCGGAGATTCAAGAAAAAATCTGTCTGCATCCTACTGATACGATAGGACAGCTGAGATCGCTGGTCACGCGTATCCAAGCTATGCAGGCACGCATTGCGACAGCTGGCAGTTGGAACCTTTACCGGAACCAACGGGTGCACGAAGTCGACAATTTTCCAACTTTAGACCCTGAACTGGCATTAGCGACAGGCAGTGACAACGGCCTAGGTGATATAGCTAGTATTTCGGCAAAAAACCCTATCACATGCTGGAACTGTGATCAGTCCGGTCACTTTTATCAAGATTGTAGACAAGAGAGACAAATTGTGTTCTGCTATGGATGCGGGCGCAAGAATGTTTTCAAGCCCGATTGCCGCTACTGCAGACAAAAAAACGGGAGACGGGAGGGAATACCAACAGCTCTTTCCGACCAGCGTCAACGTCGCAAGCAGCAACGACAACGAAGTTACTGAGCAGGAGATTTGGCCTCCTGTCATTTCTGTTTTAAAACGGCCACCAAGCTCTGATATGATGAGTGGGCGTGAGCCAGTTTTATATCCGCTGACGCCGTATCATACGCGTCTGCAGAAATATAACGCAGCAAGAGACCGAATCTTCTCCTCAGTAGCGGAGTTAGCTGACATTACGTTTCCTGACCGGGATATGCGACCGAAAAAGAAAAGATCAACCGTTCGTTGGCGGGAATACTGTCGACGGATGAAACAAGAAAGGAAAAAATTGGCACAGATTTCCGTGTCGATGCCAGACGACATTCGACCGTACGCCGAAGTAAAGCTGCTCGGGCGAACTGAGAATGGATTACTTGATAGTGGTGCCACTGTCAGTATCCTAGGCCAGGGAGGTCTAGAGAAGCTTGTGGAAGCAGATGTCGAATGGAAGAGGTATCGAACACAGGTCCAAGTAGCAAATGGTGCCATGACGACTGTTCATGGTCATGTGAACTTGGACGTAACTTTCCGTGGTAAGACCCATAACGTGCGTTTTTACGTGGTTCCTGGGCTCACACAGGCACTATATCTGGGAATAGACTTCTGGCGTCTATTTGGGTTGGCTCCAGATGTCCTGGGTATAGTCGCAGAAGTGAATCCAAGTGGGATAGCTACCTCTGACACCGACTGCCACGTCCTTTCTAGTTTCGATCAGCAACGCTTGGAAGCCACAAAACAGCTTTTCCCCTCTTTCGCCTCTTTAGGCCTTGGGAAAACATCATTGGTCACTCACAAGATTGAAACGAATGACGCCGCCCCGATAAAACAGCGCTTTTATCCGATTTCGCCGGCAGTACAAAGTTTAATGGATGCTGAATTAGAGCGAATGCTATCGCTGGGTGGGATAGAGGAGAGCCAGAGTCCTTGGAGCTCTCCAGTTGTTCTGGTAAGGAAGCCTGGAAAGGTCCGGCTTTGTTTTGACGCCAGGAAGGTCAACTCGGTTACGAAGAAGGACGCCTATCCGCTGCCGCAGATAGACGCACTTCTGAGTCGACTTCCTCCGGCAAATTACATAACGAGCCTGGACCTGAAAGACGCATTCTGTCAGATCCCACTGGACGCTGATTCCAGAGAGAAGACCGCTTTCACAGTACCTGGTCATCCTCTCTATCAGTACACAGTGATGCCATTCGGCCTACGCAACGCCCCACAGACTATGTGCCGCCTCATGGATAAAGTCATTCCTTTCGATCTTCGTGAGAACGTTCTCGTCTATCTAGACGATCTATTAATTCTGTCACAAGACCTCGACACTAATCTCACAATGCTAGCCCGTGTAGCGGATTGTTTGAGGAAAGCTGGCCTCACTATCAACGTCGAGAAGAGTAAGTTTTGCATTAAAGAGACTAAATACTTGGGATTCATTGTAGGAAAGGGAGGTATGAGAACTGACCCTGACAAAATTTCAGCCATAGTTGACTATCCGTCACCTAAAACTGTTCGGCAAGCTCGACGCCTACTAGGTATGGCGGGATGGTATAGACGGTTCATCCCGAACTATGCTGATTTGACTGCCTCTATTACAGACACTTTGAAAAACCCCAGTCAGTTCAAATGGACGCCTGAGGCCCAGACGTCTCTTGATCTTTTAAAGAAAAAATTTACTTCTGCTCCGTTGCTAGTGAGTCCAGACTTCACCAAACCCTTCGTTATCCAGTGCGATGCGAGCCAACAAGGTATTGGAGGAGTGCTGCTTCAACTAGATGACGATGGCCACGAGAAGCCAATAGCCTACGTCTCGAAAAAGTTGAACTCAGCACAAAGAAATTACACCGTCACAGAGCAAGAATATTTAGCTGCACTCTTGAGCGTGCAGAAGTTCCGGCCCTTCATAGAACTTATGCCGTTTAAGATAGTGACTGATCATGCGAGCTTGAAATGGCTGATGTCCCAAAAGGACCTCAGTGGTAGACTTGCACGGTGGAGTTTGAAGCTTCAGGGCTTCGACTTCACAATTGAGCACAGAAAAGGAAGCCTGAACATCGTCCCTGATGCGCTGTCACGCATTCATTGTGACAGCCTGAACACAAACGCAGATCCTGGCCCGGAAGTTGACCTTAGTTCGCCATATTTCAACTCGTTGGAATATGAGGAACTGAGGCATAAAGTTAAAACGACTTCTGGCAAACTACCAGATCTTTGCGTCAGGGATGACTTCGTTTATATCCGGACTGTTCCGAGAACAGGCCATCCTATTGAGAAGGAAGAAGCTTGGAAGCTTTGGATTCCACGAGGGCTTGTCAACGACGTCATTTCGAGGGCTCATGATCCGCCACTAGCTTCACACGGAGGTATAGGGAAAACCCTGGAACGTCTGCGAAGACATCTGTACTGGCCACGAATGACCGTTGATGTCAGAAATTACGTAGGCGCCTGTGACGTGTGTAAGGATACGAAAGCTCCTAATACTATTTTACGACCACCTATGAGAGTCCAGTCTGTGATAGAAAGACCATGGCAAAAGCTGTACATTGATTTTCTAGGTCCCTATCCTCAGTCAGTAAAAAAACGTCTGCATCTTAATAGTTCTTGACCACTTCTCAAAATTTTCTGTTCTCAAACCTATGAGAAAAGCGTCTACACTCAATGTGTGCCAGTTCATTGAGACCGAAGTGTTCCACGTGTTCGGAGTTCCTGAAGTGATCGTCTCTGACAATGGAGTCCAGTTCTGCTCGACTCAGTTCACCAGATTACTGGATAAGTATGGGGTGAAGCACTTGCGAACGGCAGTCTACTCGCCGCAAGCAAACGCCTCAGAGCGAGTAAATAGGTCTCTATTGTCGGGGATTAGAGCATATATCAAGAAGGAACACACCAGATGGGATGAGAAACTAAGCCAAGTCGCTAGTTCCCTCAGGAGCTCTTTCCATCAAGCTACTGGTTTCTCTCCTTATCGAACACTCTTCGGTCACCAAATGATTGAACATGGCAGCTCCTATTCCATCTTGAGGAGCCTTGGAACTCTTAGTGAGCCATTGAGAGTAGATGCTGATGATAAAATGAGATTGATCCGTGCGAAAGTGCAGGAAAATTTACAACACGCATTCGAGCAGGGTTCAAGAGCCTACAATCTCAGGGCGAAACCTGTCGATTTCAAAGTGGGTCAGGAGGTATTTAGACGAAATTTTGCTCAAAGCAATTTCCAACAGCAGACTAGTGCTAAACTGGGACGGAAATTTGTGAAATGTCGTGTCAGGGCCAAGAAAGGAAGCTCACTATACGAGCTTGAAGATCTGCAGGGAAAACTGTTGGGTGTCTATCACGCCAAAGACATCAAGCAGTGATCATCATTATGAAAACGTCACCTATACCTATTGTCGTTATTCCTGGTAGCCCTAAGAAGGCATCCAGCCAGCTTAACTGGTAAACTATAGGATATCACGAAGCCCTCCTATTACCCCGTCAATGGTGGGTGATATACCTGTTGAAAGTCAATCTCATCATAGCACCCCTACCGCTTATGAGTAGATAACCTTTCATAGTCCCTTCCGGATCGGCCTCATTAGGAGGAAAATTTTTCCTTGTCTGTCCAGCTGCAACATTTCGTTAATCGTCGGACATAGTAGTACTAGATCTATTCCTGGTAGCCCTAAGAAGGCATCCAGCCAGCTTAACTGGTAAACTATAGGATATCACGAAGCCCTCCTATTGCTCCGTCAATGGTGGGTGATATACCTGTGGGAATCCATTCCCATATTCGGCTGTCAACATGTCACTACTTCGACGACGCCTTGGAGACACACCCTTGAACAATCGCCAGGCTGAGATCAGGGTGAGATATTGCGCCGGGAAAGCTTGGTGAGCAGTTCTTTAGGTTGCTGATCGCAAAGCTTCCTCAGCATCTCGGTGAAGGAGGGCAGAGAGGCATCGACCGGCTGGATTCTTTAGGTTACCAGCTTGTCGATGTACCTTTGACTTCCCACACGGAGAGGGATGTCGAAGTCCACCGAAATTTGGTGCATTAGGCGGAATGAAAATCCAGGTTGTCCTTTGAAAGGCTAGGAGTGACAGGAGTTCCTCTGGCAGCTGAGCTTTTAGAAGAAATAAAGATTTTTGCAGCTCTCGATCGGCGCCGACAAAGTTTTTTGCATTGTCACTATATACCTTATTGCAAAATCCTCTTCTAGCTGTAAAGCGTTTATAGGCTGCTAGAAATGCTGATGTAGTTTTGTCCGACACTAATTCGATATGTATCGCCTTTGTCGCCAGGCAAACAAAAATTGCTATATAAGCTTTGTGCGCGGTTCTGCCTCTTCCAGGTCCGTAACGAATGAGGATAGGACCAGCGTAGTCAATTCCAGTGTTCAAGAAAGGCCTTGTTGCTGTAACGCGATCACTTGGAAGGATACCCATTAGTTGTGTACGTGCCGACACTCTCTGTCGGAAACAAATAAGGCATCGCTGAATATATCGGCGTACTTTATCCCTACACGACAGAATCCAAAATCGTTGACGAATTGTGTTCAAGGTAAGTCCAATTCCTCCATGCAAAGTATTCTTGTGGGTCTCGCTTATGATTAAGTCACTAAGCCGGCAATTTTTTGAGAGAATAAATGGATGCTTAGCATCTGCGGTCAAATTAGAATTTTGTAGTCGTCCTCCTACCCTTATTGTCTTGGTGGAGTGATCGAAAAAGGGTGACAGTCGTATGAGTCGACTTGTAGATTTAACGGAGTTTCCACTTGATAGTCGGCGGTATTCTGATGGGTAGCTCGCTTGTTGAGTGTCTCGAATACAAAATATAAGTGCGTCCTCCAGCTCAGAAGCAGTTAGAGATCCCAAATTCCGGTCTGATGACTTTTTTCTCGTATTGCATATGAAGCGATTAAAGTATGCTGTAATTCGCATCAGACGACGAAGACATGAAACTCTATCGATCAATGCCCATGATATTGGTACTTCAACTGCTGCACTAACAGAAACATTCGATGACCTTTCTTCTAAGTCAGTTTTCTCAATTGAACATAAAGGCTTTGAGTCTGGCCAATATATCCAAGGAAGTTTAAGAAAGCCTGGACCTTGCCACCAAAGGTCGTGCTTGAAAAAATCCGATGGTGATAAGCCCCGAGAGGCACAGTCTGCAGGGTTGCATGAACCTGGAATATGACGCCAATGCGCTGAAGGAAGAAGTTCTTGTATTTGACTGCACCTGTTTGCAATAAATGTTTTCCATTTCGAAGGGTGAGATTTTAACCAAGTAATAACAATTTGAGCATCGCTCCAGCAATGTACTGGTATATCGGAAAATTTTAATGACGTCTGCAAATTCTTGACTAATCGAGCCATCAGGTGTGCTCCACATAGTTCTAGGCGTGGAATGGACAATTGTTTGATTGGTGCCAGTTTAGTTTTCGAGCACAGAAAGAACATTTGAATATTTGCATAGTCATGACAGACTCGTAGATATGCCACTGCGGCATAGGCCTTTTCAGATGCATCGGAAAAGGCATGAATCTCGTAGCTGAGGTTATTTGAATTGCAGCCAATCCATCTCGGAACCGTGATGTTTTCAAGACGAGGCAGCTCCTCACGAAGTAGAAGCCAATCCCTTGCTATCTGATCGGGAACCGGTGTATCCCACTCTAGACTTTTTTCGAACCAGAGTTCTTGGAACTTACACTTTGCTTGCAAAATAGATGGTGATAAGAATCCGAGTGGATCATATAGTTTTGCTACGTCCGATAAAATGTTTCTCTTGGTTACGGTAGTGGGTGGATCCTGTAGACACACTTGAAACTTAAAACAATCTTCAGTATGATCCCATAGCACTCCAAGAGTTTTGATTGTAGTGTCATTTGATAAATCCACCGACAAGCATGATTGAAAGTTAACCGCTTGTAGGAGTGAGGAACAATTCGATGACCACTTGTGGAGTTCAAATCCTCCAGATTTGAGGATATTGATTAGTTGGTTTTGTAACTGAAGCGCTGATGTAACATTTTCAGCTCCAGAAAGGACGTCATCCACATAGAAATCAGAGCGAAGAACTTCAGATCCTAATGGAAATCGCTGTTTCTCGTCTTCTGACAGTTGTAGCAGTGTACGTATGGCAAGATACGGTGCTGATGATGTGCCGTACGTAACAGTACATAGCCGAAAATCTTGAAGAGGATCCAGACTGGATTTGCGCCACACAATGCGCTGAAGATTTGTATCTTGATCATGGACTCGGATTTGTCGATACATCATTTTGATATCTGCTGAAAATACAATCGGATGTTTTCTCCAGCGAAGAATCACTGATCGGAGGTCGTTTTGAAGTGTTGGTCCGACAGCTAGGTATTCATTCAGGCAAGGACCCCCTCTAGATTTCCGAGACCCATTAAAAACAACTCTCAGTTTTGTGCTTACAGAATTTTCACGCAAAATTCCGTGATGTGGAAAGTAAAATAGCAACTTGTGGTCATCATTACGACTGGTAGCGCGAGCAAGTTCCATGTGGTTCAGTGTATGATACTCTTCCATGAATTCCACATATCTAGATTGCAGTACAGGATCTAGAAGAAAACGTTTTTCTATTGACATGAGGCAATTTACAGCGTTGGATCTCGAGTCACCAAAAGTTAGCGGTCGTCTGAATTGTGATTTGATGGGAAGGCATACAATATAACGCCCGTTGCTATCTCGCTTTGTTGTTTCTTGATAAAACTGTTCACAATGCTGATCTTCCTCGGAAAGTGGCATTGGAGAGGCTGCTATTTCTTCAATCTCCCAAAATTTCCGTATCAGATGATCTAGCTCTAATAGATCTGGCAAAGTAGTAGAAGTGTGAACGTTGATATGGGATGAAGTATTTGATACCTTGGCACCAGCAGGTCCTGACAGTATCCAACCCAGGGTAGTGTTCTGAGCTGTAGGTAAGCCATGACGAAGACCATCTCTAAGTAGAGCATAGTAAATGTCTGCACCGATGATTAATTCGATACTGGAAGGTTTTGCAAAATCGGGGTCTGCAAGTGCTAATCCTTTAAGATGTGGAAAACTGGAAATATGGAGCTTGTGAGGTGTCGCAAATCGAGTTAGTTTTGGTAAAACTAACGCGTTGCTGTCCAAATGAAAGTCTTGATCAATTTGAGATTGAATCCGGACTGTTACCATGGATTCCACGAGTGCAGCGTCACATCCACCAATTCCAGAGATAGGAATATTAACTTTCGTTCTCTTTAGTCGAAGACAGTTTGCGGCAGATGCTGCGATAAAAGTTCGTTGAGCACCTTGATCAAGTAAAGCTGTTACATGAAGACTCCTTCCTTCTGGGGATTTCAAAATAACCTTTGCTGTAGCCAGTAAGATAGTATTGCTCATATTCACACTTAAGGCTGCCGCTGATAAGGACTTCACAGCGACGTTAGTAGAAATAGGAGTTATAGCTGAAGAGTAAGCTTTTGTTTCAGGAAATGTGTCCTGAGATAAGTGAAGCATCGAGTGATGCGATTGCTGACAAAGTTTGCAGCGATTGGTTGAAGGACAGTTAGCTGCTATGTGTTCCGTCTTGAGACAGTTAAAGCAAAGATGTTCTTTAGACACGAAGTTTCTTCTTTCGATAGTAGTTTTCTGTTTAAAGGATGGACAGAATAAAAGAATGTGCTTTCCGTTGCAATTTGGACATTTTGAGGGCCATGAAGTTACATATGCTCGAACAACAGGAACTTTCGATTGAATATTGGAGGCAGAAGAGCTTCTATGATCCTCCTTTCGCTTCATATTCGGTAGTCCGACAGCTTCCAAAGTGTGGATTCGGTTTTGAAGAAAGCGACTAAATATTTCAAAAGTAGACGGCTCTGTGCTTGAACTAATTGAACTTTCCCAGTCTTTTCGCGTGATGGAATCGAGTTTTTGTGCTGTGATAAAGATTAGCCAGTCATCCCAGCAGTTGACAGGACGATTCAAGCACTCTAAAGCTTTGACTGCTTCAGTAGTTCCATCATATAATCTTTTGAGTTCATCTGCTGATTCTGTCTTCATGGCGGCTAACGATGAAAGCATTTTAAGATACGAGGAAACAAGAATGCACGTATTTTGATAACGGTAGCAAAGGATTTTCCACGCAGAAGAATAGTTTGCATCCGTAATTGCTGTATTGCGTAGCAGTTGTTCCGCTTGACCATGAAGACTGGTCTTTAAATAGTACAGCTTTTGTGACCCTGTTAGATCACCTCGGCAAACAATAAGGCTTTTAAAGAGGTCATGAAATGCAGACCATTCACGAAAATCTCCACCAAAACTCGTTAAATTAATTTTTGGAAGAGAATTAGCTATAGACGGGACCGGAGGAATATTTGCTTGAGCTGAACTTGAGAATGCCGTGTTATATGAAGATATAGGTTGAAGGTCACGTAAGGTTTCTTTCAGCAATCCAAGGTTTTCACAATAAAGTAACTCAACCAGGTCAAAAGTTTCATTACGAAAATAATCCTCTTCAAGATCTTTAGACGTGGCTACGTCCACCATTCTGTCATGGTTAGTTCGGAATTTTTCCCAATACTCCTTTAATAGGTCAATCCGAGTTTGAATATAGCTTTCTGTTAAGTTTGCCTTACCAGCTTTTTGTGTGTTAATCACAAAATTACCGATGTGCTTTTTTAAAGTTAACTGCGCTGTAATTTGCTTCACCTCCATGTTGAACTAAAAGATGTATCGGTAGTACGATTAATCCACAATGAATATTATAATTTGTTCTTATGCACCACGAGATTCAAGTTTCGTCCCGGGTTTCCGCACCAAATTGTTTCGCAGAGAAATATAACTTTTGTTTGCTTAACTGGGTTGCTTTATTAAAAAAAAAACTGAAACTAGTTTAACAAAATTGCTTGACAAGTAATTTCATTGGATTGCTTGGATTAAAAAAAGTACAAATGTATACAAGTAATGAAACTAATTAAAATACAAAGGCGACTATATATGTAGGTAATTATACTGACGTCACTTTGGTACACATAGCTTGACTTCACTTTTAAGTTTTTCCTATACTGATAAGTTTTTTTTATACTTACTTGCCGATGGGTGCATGTATTTACGGTCTAGCTCGGAGAGGCTTATGAATTAAAACGGATGATTATAACGAAATGAAGGGATAAAAAGATTTTTTTCCTTTCACATCCTGGAGCCCTCTCCTCTAGCATAGGGGTCGTCTAGGTCCGCTCTCGTCTCTCTTAACAGGTCAGCCAAGGGACTTTGGAAAATAGTGCCACCCAAGGTCAATTGGGAGGATGGGGCTGGCAAAGGAAGGTAATAACACCTACGCCTTCCACCCAAACTACAGGTAAGTGACGTAAGGGTCCCTTCAGGACCGAGTGTGTGCTGGCTTGTTTGTTGAAGGCACGAAACTTTTTTTTGATTATGGGTGATGACAAGCGGCAGGTTATTTCGGGAACTCCCCCACACTCTCCGCCACCCTTAGCCGAGGTGCTAGCGTGCCGCCCTGTGCTATCGCTGTCATCGAGTGATCTATCAGCTCATGCTGGCAGTTCGGACTTCACGTCCAAGCCAATCACTCAACATATTACCATAACAAAAGTTATGATTAAATGGATTAATAACTTAAGTTATAATTGTTTAAGCACAAATAAAAGTTAGATTTTTTTTTGTAAAAAGAAAAAAACAAGGAAAAATTGAATGGCAGAAAGAAAGAAAAATATTTTTTTTAAATAACTAATTATTAAATATCATGTCATCAAGAATTTCCCTGATGGAATTCAGTTATATGTACGAAGGTAAATTATTTAAACATTTAATAAATAGCTTGTTTATTTGCTTTTCGTTACCAATATATTGCAATTTTTATTAAATATCTATATATCCTTTGAATGGAATGGAATGGAACCAAATATGAATCAGTATTGCCGAGTGTGGTGTGGTGTAGTGGTGATGACCTGGGGGTCCTTCGTTCTACTCCCCTTTCCCTCCCGATGATGTAGGAGGTGTGGTTTTTTTTTAACCATTTTGTCTGTCCGTCCGTCTGCAATTGCAAGTTGTTATATTTTCGTTAGTATCCCTTGAGCCTGTAAATAATAATAATAAAAAAAAAAAAACAAGTAACTGTCAACATGAACGGAGATTTTACCCACGGTGCGACGAGCTAGCCCCCCGTAACCACTAGACAGGCGAAAACTTAGACACATTCAGAAGTTCAAATCTTTTGTTATCCTTCAGTACTTCTTCAGATACAGAGATGGCAGCACAGTGAGCATGGAATGGTTTTGTTCGACAAATTTTCTAATCAATTTCAGTATTTATTTGTGATTTAATAATTTCAGATTGCATGGCAGCGTGTGATCTAACAGAATTGACGGGTGTAGCGGCTGACAGTCTGCTAATGGGAGTATATTGACAGCCGGCCATAGCTGTCATTTGCTTTGTTTTGACAATTACAAATTGACACTCAACGGTTTGTCGGAAGACAGGTTGATGGGTGTCCATTTGTTTAAATTAGACAGTTACAAATATGGCGCCCAACGATAGGTTTCTCTTTTGGACAAGCTTCACTTGTCTAAAATATATTTTTCTTGTATTTTAGTGGTTTGTCCATACTTACAAGTATGGCCATCTGTAGTTAGTATTTCTGCGGCTTAGTCCACAGAAATTCAATTGTTTTCTTTGATAGTATTTCCGATTCAGTCTTGCATTTTTAGAAATTTTTAAAAATCCATCTATTGTGCTGTAATTAATACATAGTAAGTTGATGACAGATCGCTACCTCTTTTCTCTAGCTTCAAGCGACTGATGTTCGTTTGGCTTAGGTTAAAGGTGTGGGTTTGAAATCTTTAGCGGAGGGAGCACCTGACATCTTAAAACCTTGTTCATCTTTCTTCTAGAAAATGTCTTGTTATCACTCTCAGTGAACTGGTTTTCAATAGTGACTGTTATGCAACCTCATTCGCTCTCGTCTGGTTTATAAGTGGCTAATGTCCATTTGGCTTGCGACGAATTTGTTGTCTTAGTGGTTTTGGAAACAGTCATTGGGAAAATTTAAATTTTTTTTTTTGTATGTTTCTCCTTTTTACATTGCCTTCCTCTTACTTAAGTAAAGGGCTGGGTAGAGCAGTGGTTGTTTGAAGGGAGACATTACCATAATATCACAAGTCAGGATTCTTGTCCGGAATTTTGGAAGTATGACCTGTCCTATCTGTTGCCTGAATCCGAAACATGTGAATAAAACTTCTAAATAATTTTTTTTTGCTGTAAAATCTAAATTGCTTTATCCACACTGACATTTCCTTATTCATTATTATTCCCATGTGCGATGGGCTGCTTTTTTCTGTTGAAGGGATCGGATGGGTACTTCGCTCTCGTCTGGTTTCAATTGACTAATGTTCAGTTGACCTCCGACGGAGTGCTAGTTTTGATCTGTGATGGAGGAGGCACCGAACATCGAACAAATCCTTATCCTTTAATTCCCCCATACCTTTCCCCATTCCTTATTTCCTTACCAACTTGGAGGGAGAATTCCTGTATTCATTGTTGCTGCACCGCACTTCGTTTTGATAGGTGATAAATTTATATTTTCGTATTTGTTTGAAAGTGGTTTCTCTGGCGAGAAATTTTTTTTTTGTATTCGGTATATATGTGGTTTCTTCGTGCAAAGAACTGTCATTGTATCCGGTTAAATATTTTTGTATTTGGTGCATATGCGGTGTCTTTTTGAGAAGAACTGTCATTGTATCCATTTTGTATTTCGGTGTTTATTTCGATAATATTCGATAGTTTGTAATTTTGGTGATTAGCTTAAGAGCTAACAACATTAATAACCTTTATTTAATCATTAAGTAATATATATACAACGTGTCCCAAAATTCAACGATAAGCCGACACCGGAGGATAGACCTGCCCATAACTACTTGGGGAAAAAAAGAAAAAAAAATGTATCTCAATTGTTTTTGTAATTAAAAAACAAATGAAATTCTTCAAAAATTTAGACCTTTTATAATCATTTTCGCTACCATGACCACAATTTTTCAAATATATATTTTTTTTTATAGGCAACCTGAATAGCATTGCTATCCACCACAATCCTTAAAAATTCCAGAATGCCTCGTTTTTTCACAAAAATTAATCAAATTTATTTTTTTCCCTAAAATTTTTTAAGATTTTTACTTTTACTCAACTTTAACTCATCGTGGTGTAGAAAAAAAGTACGAACATACTATGGCAAGTTTTTTTAAAAATTGACGCAACTAACCAAGATTCCAAAATGCTATAATACTCTAGGAAAACACGTTACAAAAAAAAATTGTGCCTATTATTTCTAAACAGGGTCTAAATGACGGTCGAGTAATAAAACGTATTAGTTCTTGAAAAATGTTTAATATTTCAAAACAAATGGTACAAACAATTTCACGTGTAATTTATTACGTTATTAACATTATAGAAAATGTTCGAATTGTTTGCCATCAGCATGCACGACATCGCCTTAAAAATTATCGCTTTATTGGTCTTGCATATCTTCTGCTATTGATGTGATCCGCAGCCTGAATGATTTTTTGACGAAGCTCGTCCAATGTCGCAATGGTTTTTGAGTAGACCCTGCCTTTAAGACAACCCCAATAGAAGAAGTCCAGGGGATTCAAATCGGGTGAACGGGGTGGCCATAAGATAGGACCAAGTCGCCCGATACAACGCCCTGGATACTCTCGATTTAAATATTCTCGCACAGGACGGGTAAAGTGTGCTGGGCAACCATCATTTTGGAACCACATGTTTTGGAAATCACTTAAGGGCACGTCGTCTAACAATTCTGGCAAGTCATTTTGTAAAAAGTTTAAATAACTATTGCTATCTAAGTTTCCTTGTAACTCAAAGGGACCAATTATTTTTCCATTTAATATGCCGGTCCATAGGTTAACCTTGAATTGATATTGGGAGCTGTCTTGTCTCATCAAGTGCGGATTTTCATTGCTCCAACCATGTAGGTTGTGAAGAATACCCATCTTTCTTGCATGTTGTTTCATCCGACCATAGAATTTTGTCTAGGAATTGGGGATCTTCCCTGTGTATTTGCAGCATCACACGGCAAAATGTGACTCGTAGTGGATAGTCCCGCGGTAATAACGTCTGCACCCGCCTGTAGTGATATGGGTGAAGCCTGTGACGTTTTAAAATTCGATGTGCAGAACTTTTCGGGATTCCTGTAGCTTCTTCTATGGCACGTACCGAAGTAGTCGAATCGTCGAATCATTTTCTATCTCATTGAGAACTTCTTCATCACGATCCAATCTAGGTCTTCCAGCGTTTCTCCTACTGGATGGCAGACGATTGATAAACATTGATAAACACTCGATAATCAGGATATCTTTGAGCATTTCGGTACCTTTCTCGATACAGTCTACTAGCAGCGTTAGCATTGCATCGGCATTCTCCATAGATGAGGTGCATATTAGCGTATTCCTGTGGTGTGTATGGTTGCGACATCATAAACGCCAAACAGTCTAAAATGCGCCAGAACTCCAAATCACAATACACACAATCGTAGTCCAAGATAATGCCAGGTCAGTTAAGTTTGCAGATCGATTCCACTCCAAAAATCCAAGCCAAAAGTCGTTAGTACGTACGAGAGCCACGTCAGTTGAATACGGAACGGTGCGCAGTAAACAAAGGAGCAGAGCGTACTGAACGTAAATATCTCTCTATCTATCTCTCTCTAACTTCTAAGGTATGTATGCCCCATTCAAATTCCAAGAAATTGTAACTAGAGCCCGTTTTGGGCACGTAGTAAAAGTGATTACTGTCAACTACAATTTATGGAGTTTGGTTCTTGTTTTGAACTACTACGCATATTTTTTTTTTGTGGCTGGTTTTAAGAGAGTATTATAGCATTTTGGAATCTTGGTTAGTTGCGTCAATTTTTAAAAAAACTTGCCATAGTATGTTCGTACTTTTTTTCTACACCACGATGAGTTAAAGTTGAGTAAAAGTAAAAATCTTAAAAAATTTTAGGGAAAAAAATAAATTTGATTAATTTTTGTGAAAAAACTAGAGGCATTCTGGAATTTTTAAGGATTGTGGTGGATAGCAATGGTATTCAGGTTGCCTATAAAAAAAAAAAATATATTTAAAAAATTGTGGTCATGGTAGTGAAAATGATCATAAAAGGTCTAAATTTTTGAAGAATTTCATTTTTTTTTTGTAATTACAAAAACAATTGAGATATTTTTTTTTCTTTTTTTCCCCAAGTAGTTATGGGCAGGTCTATCCTCCGGTGTCGGCTTATCGTTGAATTTTAGGACACGTTGGAGTGGTTACGCCAAAGTGCCCTAACTGTAATTCGGAAAACCAGTTAAGGGATGCGAAGTCCTTCGAGGCGGCTTAAACAAATGTGACCCAGTATTACCTATACCTGACCTTAATGTTGGCTTTCCTAACGAGTTTGTGAAAAATTCTTTCATTAATAGATGGAATAATTATTTAAATGTTAGAGGTAAAATATTTTCAAATAGAAATATAGTTTTACATAAAAAAATACCAAAAATTAGATATATAGCAAAGGAAAAGAAGCGATTGGCTAACACAGTTATATCATCTGAGTAATGCTTCTGATAACAGACCTTATGTGAATGTATCACTACAAGATACAAACATGGTAGGCCTATGGATAGTGGTGCTAATATCAGTTGTCTGGGGAGGAACGCTCAACAATTTCTTAAACAACATAGCTTTATTCGGCTTCAATCTTTGCACACCTCGGTTCAGACTGCTGATGGCTCGGCCCAGCAAATTATTGGTTATGTCAAAGTTCCTGTCAGTAATAATGGAATTCGTAAATTATTTACATTATACGTTATCCCCAGTTTAAGTCAAGAGCTCTATTTGGGTATTGATTTCTGGAGAGAATTTCAAATTGCTCCTCACATAATCAATGCGATAAGTCCAACATTTTTAACACCAATTGTGGATAGTAATCTTCATCAACTGACTTCAACGCAATCGGCTCAGCTTAATACAGTGAAAGCTAAACTTCCGTCTTTTGATGTATTGGGTTTGGGAAAAACTCATCTGGAGGAACACGTGATTGATACTGAGGATGCAGTCCCAATCAAACAGCGTCACTACCCAGTGTCCCCAGCCATACAGAAGTTAATGTACAATGAGCTTGACCGAATGTTAGAGATGGGAGTTATTGAGGAATCCAACAGTCCATGGAATTCTCCAGTTGTCCTCGTACGTAAACCTGGAAAAGTACGTTTATGTATTGATTCTCGGAAAGTAAATAATGTAACAGTGAAGGATGCATATCCACTCCCTCACATTGATGGTCTTCTTGGTCGTTTACAAGATACCAGATATATTTCTAGTTTGGATTTGAAAGATGCCTACTGGCAAATTCCGTTGGAAACAAAATCTCGTGAAAAAACAGCTTTCACAGTGCCTGGTCGTCCTCTTTACCAATTTAAGGTAATGCCTTTTGGTTTTTTTGGTTTATGCAATGCGCCACAGCGTATGTGTAGACTGATGGACAAAGTAATCCCGGGAAATTTGAGAGAAAATGTATTTGTGTATCTGGACGACTTATTCATTGCAACACCTGATTTTGAGACACATTTGCGAGTATTAGAACAAGTCAGTGAATGTCTTCGATGTTCGGGACTGACTATCAATTTAAATAAAAGTAGATTTTGTGTTCGTGAGGTAAAGTATTTGGGTTTCATTATAGGTGATGGAACATTAAAAACTGATTCTAGTAAAGTTGCTGCAATAAACGAATTCCTGCTCCGAAATCGGTCAAGCAAATTCGTCGCTTTCTTGGCATGACTGGTTGGTATCAGCGTTTCATTCCCAATTATGCCACTGTGGCTGCCCCAATTACGGATTGCTTGAAGAACAAAAAGTTTGCATGGACTTCAGAAGCTGAAGAAAATTGAAACATTTAATCACAATAGCCCCAGTTCTGGTCACTCCTGATTTTGAGAGCCCATTCTATATTCAGTGTGATGCTAGTAGACAAGGCGTCGGAAGTGTTTTATTTCAAAAAGACAAGGATAATAATGAACATCCTATTGCGTATATGTCTAAAAAAATTAATAAAGCGCAGCGTAATTACAGTATCACTGAATTAGAATGTTATGCGGCAGTCCTGAGTGTAAAGAAATTCAGAGCATATGTGGAAGGTCAGACTTTTACCATAATTACGGATCATTCTAGTTTAGTGACTTGAGTGGACGATTAGCTAGATGGAGCTTGAAGTTACAAGGTTTTCAATTTAGTATGGAACATCGCAAGGGTACACAGAATGTGGTACCAGATGCCTTATCCCGTATCAATTGTATTGATGAGATTGCTTTAATATTGGATGTGGATTTAAATTCTTCAGCTTTTCAATCTCCAGCCTATAAAATTTTGGCAGAACACGTTTCAAGCAATAAAGATCAATTGCCTGATTTACAAGTTTCTGAAGGATATGTTTATCATCGTACTTCTCCTCGATTGGGTGATCCGGTACAAGAAGATCTTACTTGGAAATTGTGGATTCCTGTTGAATTAACTGAGACCTTGATTGAAAATGCTCATCAACCTCCACATCTCACGGTGGTATTGGCAAGACTTTGTTTCGACTGAAAACTAAATATTTTTGGCCCGAAATGGTTGCTCAGGTGAAGTCATATGTTTCTCAGTGTGTGGTCTGTAAGGAGACCTACAGATCAAATTTTACGACCTCCTATGGGAATTCCTTTACGCGTCTCTAAACCTTTCCAATCTTTGTATATTGACTTTCTAGGTCCATACCCTCGGACCAAAAATGGTAATATAGCTGTATTTGTTGTACTAGATTCTTTCAGTAAATTCGTTTTTCTTCGTCCAGTCAAGGCTGAAACGGCTACTGCTGCCATCGAATTCCTAGAGCATGAAATTTTTCATACCTTTGGAGTACCTGAAACAATTTTTTCCGACAATGGTCGACAGTTCATCTCCAAAGAGTTTTCTAAATTATTATCTGACTATGGTGTCAGACATGTACGGACAGCAATATATTCGCCTCATCCTAATGCTTCGGAACGAGTTAATAGATCCGTATTGGCTGCAATCAGAGCTTATCTTCAAGACGATCACCGTGAGTGGGATCGCAATCTTTCTAGTATCGCTTGTGCTCTTCGTAGTACTATACATGAGTCTATAGGAATGGATCCTTTCCGTGCGCTTTTCGGTTGTCACATGATTCTACACGGATCAACCTATCCAGTCCTTAAAAAGCTTGAAGCACTCCAAGATGGAGACATCCTTGTTATGCCAACTGTTGATCGTTTGTCATTAATACGTGAACGTATTAGGCACAACCTTTCTTTAGCTCATTCTCGTCATGAGAATATTTATAATACTCGTTGTAAAAAAGGAAATTTCATTCCTGGTCAGGAAGTGTTTCGTCGAAATTTTCCATTGAGCAAAATGTCTGCCTGTTTTAATGTCAAATTGGCAAATAAATTTTCTAAAGACCGGATTCGAAGACGTGTTGGTGCTAGTCTATATGAAGTTGAGGACCTACAAGGAAATCTCATAGCTACTTTTCACGCTAAAGATTTACGACAATAGATGTATATAGCTCGGTCAAATGGTATTTCACATGTATGAATACTAGTGATTCATACAATTTTTCAAAAAAAAAATTTTTTTTTTTTTCATTCATTATTTTAGCCACCACTGCAGTTTGAATTGAACTTAGTTCTATGAGCATCATCACGTGTGCTTATTACTGTGGTTACTTACCGGATGGTACTTTATCCTATTTGTACTAAAGGCCTTTACACTCACGGGTGTAGAGGAAATGGAGTTTTAGCCGTTCATAGCTCTGGTCTCTTCTAGGTTATCTTAAGTGAATGTTTTACTTTTCTGCTTTTCTTTTTTCTGCAAAGATACGGTTTGCGCTGTATTTGTTCCCGATGGCGACCTGTATAGTGAGTAGGTTACGTGATGTAACATTATCAACAAGCCCCAGCTTATAACTGGTATTCAACAATAGAAGTAGTGATACCCAAACCAGTACCAATAAAATTTTCCCCTGCCCATAGTGATGCCGGATGGGTGGTGAAATATTTAGCATCAAGTTGTTATTGTTACAAAAAAAAAAAAATAAATTTATATATATACTAATAATACACATTTCCATAGCCTGTAGCATTTTTTATTTTATTTTTTTACTTTATAGCAAATTATCCCGGGCAAGGGCAATTCGTTAGTCCATAGGACGACGAATTCAGTGGCTCCTTTGCCCCCTTTTAAGTTCTTTTAATATACTATGTTATTTTTTTTTTAATGAATTCTTACTCCTTTTTCTTCGAAACACTATAATACTCATTACATGTAATTTTCATCTTTATTCCATTATTCTTTGTGTTTATCTCTTTTGTCTTTACATCTACCTAGTTTAATTTTACTTATTTTAGCGCCCGTCTGCTACCACTCACTAAACTTTGAGGCCTACTCATTTAAGGGCATATAAACTAGAAGCATACATGTATATATATAAATAAATAAATGATTAAATAGATAAATAATTAATAGATATTAGACAACTAAATTTTAACACTTATCTCTACACCTGGCCAGGTCTCCGCAGTACCCGCTGGTAAGATTTCTCCCACGTGGTTTAGTTTTTTTTTGTGTAGCTTACTTAGCTTAACTTCTTGGCTATCGTACGTAGTCCGTGTCTCCTTTCTTTACTCCCAGACTTTTAGGGGCTCGGCACAATTACAAAATTATAATTCTACAATTTCTTTATGTTATCCCTATTATTAGGTTATTACACACTTTATTTTCTTCTGACGTATTTATGTTTTTTATATAGACATACTATTTTATTACTAAATTTCTTCACTAGACAAATTAATTTTTTAATATCTCACTCTCGGACCACTTCGCAAGAAGAAGGAGCTAGAATTTTCTCGGTCACATTCTTCGAATTTTTTGGTAAGGCCACTGTGGGGTACAGTCACGTATATTCGCTATTTTGATCGCGTGATGTGTATTGACTACAAATCGGTTTTGAGATTAGGGGTTACGGATTCGGGTATTTGGACCGCTACAATACCCTCTCACCAGGATAAGAAAAATTGTGCATATTCTCTCGAAAGGACAATTTTTCTGTAAAAGCAAGGGGAGTCTGGAGCTGCGTGCTTGCCGACTCCTATAAACTAAAATTATATGCATATGCAATCGAAGTACTTATTTATTTCTTAAGATCCTTTATGTGCCAACGTTCAATATCATTTCCACTCTCATCCATCAATCTATAGCACAAATTTGATATCTTTTCGGTAACCTCACATTTAATATATTTGGGTGCCAGTTTTGCCGAGAAGCCTTTCGACTTGTCAGACACTGCATAATTTTTTTTAAATACTGTGTCACCTACATTAAATATCACACCGTCATCACGTTTTTTGTCGTAGTGTTCTTTGTTAGTTCTGTGTTTGTTTATAATCTTGTCTAGGGTCTTGATTCGGTCCAGGTCAAACTTTTGGAGGAAGTTTTCCCGTGTTTTTAAAGGGTTATCGCTTGTATCGAATAGCTGGTATTCGTCCCCGCTATATATAAATTGCCTACCGTAATTAAGATAGAATGGTGTACGTACATTGATTTTGTTTAATTCTTTATCCCAATGCTTGTGGTTCGTACCTACATATGACCTTAGCATATTTCCTATTGTTCGGTTATATCTCTCAGTGTAATTATTTTGAGGATGGTAATTGCAATTATACCATATGTTTGGAACATTGTATTTGGTTAATAAGTTGTTTCCCTTTCGTCAATAGCTCTCCGCCAGAGAACCCGATTTGTAACAAAACTCCTTGCGCATAAACCTGATTTTTTTTGTAGAAATTGACTTTTAGCCTTGGTAAGCTGTAAACGCGGCACCCCTGATGCTGTCGGAGGATAAAAAGTGGGTTGAATGAAAATCAAGAAGTTTTTAGTTATATCGTTCATGCGCTTGTTTGTGATCAGTTTTTAAAAAAAAAAAAAAAAAAAAAGATGAGGTAATCACTAGCAGATAGTGGTAAGGAAAAGAGTCTTGGCTAGAGCGTTGATTTGGAAGGAGGTTGAGTGGCTTGAGTGTTGATATTTTAAAAGGATTGATAGAAGCGTCCAATAAAATGGCGCATGTGAATTTTAAAATAATAATAAAAAAGCGTTCCAGAAAACGGAGCGAATGTGATAATTAGAATATCAATAATTGATTATTGATACTTGTTGGCAATTTTGTAAGGAATTAAGTTTTTATTGCTTTGGTGAATTTTTTTTTTTTATTAATGGAAAGCGTCCAAGAAAATGGCGCAGTTAATTTGTGCAAAAATTATAAGTGAGGAAATGTCCGGGGAAATTCTTGAATGGTTAAGCCATCATAAAAATTAAAAATAAAATAAACAATACAATAAAAAAAAAAAATAAGTTTGATATGAGCTGAACTGAATAAAAATTGAGTTGAGTTGAGGAAGAACAATAAAATGGCGAATTGAGAGATAAAAATAACAATAAATTCATACAAATCAAATAGAAAAGTTTATTTCGTTAAATAAAAACAATTTGATATAATTGTGTAATTAATTTTACTGATAATTTGAGAAGAAGAAAAATACTATAATTCACGAGACTTAAATGTGGAAATAAAATTTATTTTGCTAAATAAAATTAATATAATGTTGGAACTGATGTTGATGTTGATCTGAAAAAAAAAATAAAATTTAATTTGTTAAATAAAGATTGAGGTTAAAGTTTGGGTTGAAAGAAAAATAATATGGTAAATTAAAAAAGAAAAAATATAATCATTAAATTCATATGAATTAACTAGAAAGGAAATTATTTAATAGCATGTTATATTGCATAAAGAGAGAAAAAAAATATTTGATAAAATTTATGAATGAAAATTAATATAAAGTTATGATTAAATGGATTAATAACTTAAGTTATAATTGTTTAAGCACAAATAAAAGTTAGATTTTTTTTTTTGTAAAAAGAAAAAAACAAGGAAAAATTGAATGGGAGAAAGAAAGAAAAATATTTTTTTTAAATAACTAATTATTAAATATCATGTCATCAAGAATTTCCCTGATGGAATTCAGTTATATGTACGAAGGTAAATTATTTAAACATTTAATAAATAGCTTGTTTATTTGCTTTTCCTTACCAATATATTGCAATTTTTATTAAATATCTATATAACCTTTGAATTATCAATGAAACCAAATATGAATCAGTAAAGCCGAGTGTGGTGTGGTGTAGTGGTGATGACCTGGGGGTCCTTCGTTCTACTCCCCTTTCCCTCCCGATGATGTAGGAGGTGTGGAATTTTTTTTTAACCATTTTGTCTGTCCGTCCGTCTGCAATTGCAAGTTGTTATATTTTCGTTAGTATCCCTTGAGCCTGTAAATAATAATAATAAAAAAAAAAAAACAAGTAACTGTCAACATGAACGGAGATTGTGTCCTTACCCACGGTGCGACGAGCTAGCCCCCCGTAACCACTAGACAGGCGAAAACTTAGACACATTCAGAAGTTCAAATCTTTTGTTATCCTTCAGTACTTCTTCAGATACAGAGATGGCAGCACAGTGAGCATGGAATGGTTTTGTTCGACAAATTTTCTAATCAATTTCAGTATTTATTTGTGATTTATTAATGTTAGATTGCATGGCAGCGTGTGATCTAACAGAATTGACGGGTGTGGCGGCTGACAGTCTGCTTATGGGATTATATTGACAGCCGGCCATAGCTGTCATTTGCTTTGTTTTGACAATTACAAATTGACACTCAACGGTTTGTCGGAAGATAGGTTGACGGGTGTCCATTTGTTTAAATTAGACAGTTACAAACGCCCGATGTGTTATTTCAAATCTCTCTAATTCCCAGCGCTTGATGTAAAATATAAGGCTCCGCTGACGTTTTAGATAGACCGGAGGTTCACGCTCGTGTAACTTGCATATTTCTCTTACAATGTGATAGGCTATAGTCTTATATCTGAGCCCCTCAAGTTTTATTTGGTACCGTGCGTCACAAAATTCGACAAGGACTTGAATCTTCATAGATTTCTTTCTTTAGGTCACATGAGCTTCATTTAAAGCGGTTAAAACGAAATTGACTTCAATTTAACAAATTAATTATACCAATATCATAGAAGTTGAAGTCTTTCTTCTGAAGATCTCGTTGCAGAAAATTCAGTTCACAATTCAAGGATAAAATTTCTTTCTTGGAACTTTCCTGCTCACAATTTACAATACGGACCGATGTGAAATGTTCAATATCCAGACGTTATTACGGAATTATTTGCACAACTTTTTTGGAGACTTTTCAATTATATATTTTGAGCTACAGTCCCGGCTATGACCGCAGGATGCAGTTCTGTCGGAGTCTCGACGTTTTTCTTTCTTTTTGCGGGGTTTTTTTTTTCTAGTAATGAGGAGAATTTAAATTTTTTTCCAGTTAAAATTTCAATACTGGTAAAGGATAAAAACTTTTGCCTTACGGGCTGCGTTGAATTTTCTCCGATACTTTCTGTAGATTGGGAATTCACTAGATTTGGTTTACATTGCACAAATGCACCTCGCCTTCACTTTTGGCAGGTTTCCACAAGACAGAATTGTCTTCTTCTTCTCTTTTCTACATAAACATGTTATCTTGAGCTTGAGGAAACGCACTTCTCTCGGTCGGGGTTCGTTCAATTTTTATGCGGACAGCAGCCGGCTTACACGCTTCAGTATTTCATGTGCAATACGCTACGACCATAACATAATGTTGTTGATATTTTTATAAATTGAATATTCAGGGGTTCGTTAATTGCTATTTTAATAGGAAAAGTAGATCGATTGTATTTCTTTTGTTTTTTTATTAAAAAATAATTAAGTTAAATCTTAAATTTTTTTCAGATACTTTGATGTCGCAAATTATTTCATAAACCGAGAAAGCAGCTATACAAAGGAGGCTTTTCGTTCATACAGGTTTCTTGAAGCCTATAAATTTTACCAAAGTAGATGGATCGAGGAAATAAGCTGCAGGAAAATTACCAACGGATCCATTGTAATTGGAAAAGTATGCTAGAAATTTTAAGCTTTACTCGAAAATATTTCATAAAAGCTATTTTATATTACTTATTAAACAGATAAAACATTCACGACGACTGAACGAAAAGCCGCTAATACTATGGGTGGTTGTTGACCAACATGAATGAATTTTATGTTTTCGTTATTTATATTGTTGTATTTAAGCATTGTGATAACACTCTACTGAAATATGTGATTAAAAATTTTAATAATAAAAGTGTAAATAAATATATGAACTAGTTAAAGCTCTTATTTCATTAAAACAATGCAAGCTAAGTAAATATTACATGAAACGTATTACGATAGGCTCTCTCAAAAATTTCTTTTATAGTAAATGAAACTCATCACGAATTTTAAAACTTACTAGAAGGAAGTAAAGGAAACACTCAAATTTAATTATGTTTTTATTACAATCAAATTAGTGAACATACATATATCATAAATTAAATTCTAATATACGTATTCCTCAAAATTTGTATCCTAAACCTATAGTATTTATCCAAGTAATATTTATACAGCTGACAGCCAAAGTCGAACTCTTTTTTCCGAAAATTCCTTTAAATTGTGCTTGTTTGATACCCTTGGAAACCCGTAAAAATTGACGTTGTCGCGTCCAGTCCTTGAAGAACAACTTCTTACGGAACAAGTTACAGCCATACTAGAAAAAAAGATTCAATGTTAATAATATACTAATAAAACAAACTAGTTTTGCTAGCCATCAAGTCCATAACAGAATTACAATTCCATTAAAACCGAAAATAACTACACTTACGGCCTAATGCTTAAAAAAAAAACTGATAAATAATAAATATTGTTTATTATTATCAATTTTGAAAATTATTTTATGCTCATATTTATCAATATAGGTATTAACAAACCAAACTTATTTCCAATTCTATCCTTACAAAAGTGGACAACCACGTACATAATTTTGACAGAAGAAATGTCATTGCTTAACTCTTTATTTTGCCGTCATCGCTGCAGTACTACCAAGAAAATCAATCGAATGAGATTGTTTTGGCTTTCAGTTTTATCTCTTTGAGGTTGTAGCACGCCGCGGTAATTTTAAAATAATGAGCGCTGAAGTGAGAAATCATAGAATAATTTATGATTTGGAAGACAGGCAGTGAAGAATAAATAATATAAAGAAAGTTCACCTCAATGGCGGCACGAAATATAAAAGAGATACAAATATTCAAAAGCTGTAAGTAAGTGTGAGTAAAACTTTGAAGCTCTTGAAAGTTTCCTTGGCTATAACGTAACTGGTTTGATCGAAGGAAACATTATTAAATGTAATTCCTGACAGGTGTGAACGGTATAACTATATATAGAAAAAAAATGTTTTTGAAAGGGTGGCTCGCACACCTACCTGTTAACAATTTTATTCAATCCTAATAAAGCAGCCTCTTAATACATTTGCATTGCGCAAGAAATTTTACAAATACATTCTCATTGTGCAAGAAATTTGTGTAAATGACTTAAGTTTTCTTATAAAAGAGCCTTCAACACGAATAAACTGTCCAAGAATTTCCGACTGCATATAAAATCAGCTGATTGGGAACAAAATCTGTCAAATAATATTTCATTCTTTCGGAAGACAATTAGAGAAGTGTAACTTTTTTAGTAAAATTTCGATATTTATAACGAGATAGGAGGTTTTAAAAGGCTACAATTAGCATAGGCAGCAATTATAGGATTTAAATAAAAATAAAGAATGAGCTGACAGTGCTTTAAAGTTCTTCGAAAGGGTCAAATTAAAAATGAGCCAGCAGTGTTATAAAGTGTCTTAAAATGAAGTATTTTACAAGTGCTTTTCAAACCTATTTAATTTCTATCTTACATAATGTAATGGATAAGAGGAGAGGCATTGGTTTTTAAATAATTACCTGCAAACAAAATTTTCTTTAGCGATTAGAAGCAAGTCTGTTGGCTGCTGTATAATATAAAGGCAGTTTCAGATTTACTTTTGCTTGCTAATTTGTTGACCAACAAGTAGTTTATTATAATATGTAATTGATACTTTTGTGAAATTTTATTATTAATTTTGTGTTTCACAGCTAGCACACTTCAATGGAGTAATCTCAGATTTTTCTTTACTCGCCTATAGAAATAGTTTATAAACCATTAATTATTTTTAAGATAACAATGTAGCAATGTTTACCCACTCGTTGACAAAATTTTCAATATAATATCGCAGCTTCCAGTAGCAAATCTTTTTTTATCTGTACTAACATCTTCAGAATTTATACCACTATCAGAACCCTTGGTAATATAAACGCAATCAACTGAATTCTGTTCAATATTCCATTCCAAGAGCATTCCGAATTGCTCTTGCGAACAGCTAAACAGTCGTATGAATTTTTAAATGATGTCTCTTACCTTAGATATTCGCCGAATACAAGGAAATCAAATTTAACATCAGCATGCGACATGCCTTCTGCTAGTAATGCATTAACTACAGTATTCAATTCATTTATAGAAACATTTGCTCCAATTGAAAAAGGGATTTCAGGAATTCTTCCAGATTGTATGATGCGCTCCCAAAATGCTCTCAAGGAATATGAAGCTGAAAAATATCGGTAGACAAATCATTAAAAAAAGACTAATTTTACTGTGTAAAGCAATTATACCTAATACAAAATTTTTAATGGGGGTTTGATGAATTATACTAGCAGGTAGAAGCAAACTTGGGGCAACTCAGTAATATAAAAGCTGCCACCGAATCTACTCCCATCCACCAATAATTGGAAAACTTTATATACCTACACACTGGTTTTAAAATTATTATTAATAATGCACTTTTCAACTATAATTCTCGTTTTCTAAACTTATTTAAAACACAAATTAACTCGGGAACTTAGTTTAGTTCATTTAATTTCACTGTTTTAAAGAAAAGTCGCTTACAAAATAGTATGCTTTAAATTAGGCAGGAATGTGAAAGTAAATAGCAGAGTAATCATTCAATAAATTTCTTTGTTTTGTTATTTATTCAATGTTATTAATTAAAAATTGCTATCATTTTCCTTGACAATTCACAAAATATATTTAGAGCTGTCAAATAAACTTAAAAAAACATCAAACGCAAAGTTTGCTATCACCTTTTAGCGCATCGAACTTAAAGAGAAGAAAGAGCTTTCACAAATTCTATCCGTCCTTATCTCTACTTATTTTGTGGTGTAGGTTCATTTATCGCGTCCGTGAATAAAGAATTGACCTATACAAGCATACATTTCTTGACGAGAAATTTTTCCTCTTACAGAGGTGTCAATACTTTATAATTATCCTACTTCGACAGGCAGTATAGACAAGTGGACAAAAAAGACGTGGTTTAATTTAGTTAATTTCTGTATTTTAAGTTTTTTTTTCAACACTTTGGTCCATTGCATTTGTTTCAATATAATATAAAATTTTCTTGATAAAAATCTCCTTTAAAACGCTCGAAACATTTAACAAATCAAATTTCAGTATCTTCTTCTTCACAATCGTCGCTCACTGCCTACCGTTGTATGCAATTGTGTTCCCAATTTTTCGACTACCTGTTTCAACAGCGAATTTGCCGCTGTCGTCTGTCGGTCTGTCGCTCTCTCGTCGCAAGACTTCAGTTCAGTTCAGTCGTCTATGTCTAGTGAGTCTCTACTCTCTAGTGTCTAGTGAAGTCAATTTAGTTCTTGATAACTGCTCGAGGCGGCAGGTTGTGTGCTCGTGTTATTGCCGCATTAAATCGTTTATAATAACTCTTAGTATGTCTCTTAATTAAAAAATAAATAAATAAATAAAATGCAACACTACAACACAAAGTGCAATATTACTTCCTAGAAATTTTTTTATTTAAGTTTAAGATTGTTAATACGTTTTTTTGTCTTAAAATTATAGTCCCAATGAAAATAAATTAAAAACGTGAGTTACTCAAGTGCGGTGCAAATAATTGTAGTATATCATGGTGTGATTCTGTAATTGCATAGTAAATTTCTCAAATCTAAAAATAAGTGGCGGCAAGTTATTTTTAATGTAACACAAAAAAAAATAGAAATAAAATAAACCCAAGAAAATTTATTTCCATCAAGTCGACTGACAAATTCTGAAATACCAAAATTCCAACATCAATTGAAACTGAAGGTAAGTAAAAGAAATTTTTACATCTTAGTAGGTATGGTTGATATCAACCGGTTGAGCTTAGATAAAATGTTATCTATAGGTGTGAAGCGCATTTTAATTAAATACCGGTATAGGTTTTTTCTGGTTGCAATATATGCATAAATATTACTTGCAATACGTATTCTGTTATACAACTTAATTACATATAAGCTGTTATAAGAATAGAGATGAAAAACTGTTATAAATTTATTTTAAATATGTATATTCTACCCTATGCCAAGTTACAAAAGTGTATAAATGTAAAACAAAAAATGGAAATAAATATTCATAAGTATGCATATAATGCGCATATAATTATAAAAGTTGTCGATTTTCACGGCAAAAATGAAATTAAAATAGGCATCTAAAAAATAATTTATAGCTTTGATTTAAGTATAATATTATATTATGTACTTACGTAGCAATTGTAGGAATAAGATCCTGAACTTGTTCAGTTCACTTTACATTCAAAACAAAAACACGTGAAACTGTGAACAGTCTACCATCCTCAGATAAAGCGTGATATAATTCGACACGTCTGACTTTGTTTTTATACCCTAGATGAAATCTATAGACTATAGAGTATACTAAGTTTGTCATTCCGTTTGTAACATCTCGAAATAATGATCGTAAAGCAAAATTGATTGGACACCCCACGCATAATATTAAAAGTTATTTTGATTTTTGCATGTTCGTCCGACTGTCTGTCCGTCCGTCCGTCCGTCTGTCCGTCTGTGCGCACAATAACTCGAGAACGCGTATATTCAGAGAGCTGAAATTTGGTACACGGACTTTAAAAAAAAAAAAGGAAAATTAAGTTCGAAAATGAGACAAATCGGGTAACTCCCTCGTGGGGTTGCCATACAAAAATTTCGTTTTCCACTTCATATTTGGACACTGCCACTTCAAAAATCAAACTTGCACAGACGGGTGACAATACGAAATTTCATAAGGGCATTCATCTAGGGTATCATAAGAATTGGTCTTAGACCAATTCTACCTTTTTTACTTGTTTAATTTCCTATATCTCATATCTGTCTACAGCTTTACTTAACTTAACTCTAGTATTATTTATTTTTCGAAATTTGTTCTTGATTTAGTTAAATCTTTAGTAATATGATCTTATACAGACAAAAATATTCCGCATCTAATTATCTTTTAAAATTATTACTTAACCCCTGATTCTACATAAGAGATAATAGCTCTTATCCTCTTAACTGGGCTGTCAAAGCCCATTAGCAGACATTGGTATTCTACGTAAAGAGTTAAGAGATGTCAGACGTCATTTGATCTCTTAACTTTTGTGGAGATTTTTTTAAGAGATTTGGTATTCTAGCAAACGAAAATAGCTGTCAAATATCTCTTAACATAAGAGCTCCTCACCGAGGTACGCTTAAATCTCTTATCATGATAGTTGCAGAAATTGTTGTGTTTTAAAAGACCGAAATGTTGGATAAAAATGCTGTAAAATAAGTACATATTTATATAATTCGTATATGTATATTATATAAATATGTACAAGTTTGTGAAATATAAAATAAATATACAATTTGAGCCATGTCAGAGGATAGTTCTGAGCAATATGAGACACGACTTGAATCACTTTGCTATTTCTGACGTTGTATAGAATTCCAGAATGCTAAAATCGTTTGCCTTTAAAGTGATAGAAATGACATAGCCTTACGATAATCTCCATTACTCGACAATATTATCGTCATTCTAAAGTTTTGGTAACAATTAAGTTTTTTTGTTTATACGAAAATTCTGTTGGACATAACGACGGCTGTGGAATTCTTTACCTGCGATTTAGGTATTAAAATAATAATTCAATTATCATTACGTGCTTTGAATTTATGACACAATTATTATTTATATCGATAATTGTAACTTGATTAAAGACGCACACAATTATACCTACGTGTGGGTTGGTCATATTGCCATCATCGCCTCGCCAAAAACATTACTTCATGATCTTCTTCCTTTTTGAGAAGTAATAGCTGGGCTGACTGAGAAATTCTCCAAACCCTCTTAATCTCTTAAAGTTAATATCTCCCCAAAAATTTAAGTAGAATACTAATTCTGCTAAAATCTCTTACTTGCTAAATTTAAGAAGTTAAGAGATCTTTTAAAAGGCTCTTATGTAGAATCGGGGGTAAGTTTCATACTTGTTCCAGACTACTTTGTTTTTTTTTTTAATCTTTTATACTGCCCTTTCGGAAAAAATATTTCATGTTGTCTTTTTAAAAAAATCAACACTTGAATTCTTTTAAGTTTTCCATCACACTTGTCTATATTTCTATCCTAATATGAACTTTTACCCACTTTTCACGTATAGCATCTATGTACACATATCCAACCATTCGTGTGTTTCAATATTCTAAGTTGTCGCTATAAATTTGTCGAAACTGGGGCGCTATTTTTACAATTCAAAACTAAAATTTGTGTAAATACTAAAATTGTTCAATTAAGACTGTGTATGCGTGCCAGTTTGGTTAAACTAGTACTCGTCATATTATGACCTTACTCACAAAATATCAAAAGTGACATATGACCTTAAAATGACCAAACAATGACCGACGTACAATGAAAATTTTCTGTTGAAAGAAGTTTGTCACAGAAATATTAAATCATAATCGCAGCGGATTGTTGACAGAAGAAAAATATTTGGCATTCAAATTAATCTTCCTAACAAAAATTTATATTGATAAAAATTTAGTTAAAAATGTACGGTGTATTATATTAGAAATAAAATACTGTCAAAACAAAATTGTTTGGCACTGTAATCATAAAAGACCAAATTAGAAAATAACCGACGTAAAAATCAATAGCTTATTCAACTGTTTGTAAGACTGATGCACATATTCTAGGCTGTATTGCACTGCAGTGCAGATAACTAATTATTTTATATATAGATAATAGTATTCACAAATCGATCTGACTGAGCATTAACCAAATTAGTCTAATCTGAGTAAAATAACACTAGCTTTTATAGCTGTTGAGATAAAGCAAGGACATGAGAAATGATGTTTTGATTAATCTCAACTTTTTGTATAGTTTCCATATTCCTCTTCCTATAAAATATGGACTAATTTTGCAAATTTTTCCACGGAGTGCGGTTTTTCAATAAATCTTACGATTGAAATTATTACACAAAAATATTTGCAAAATAATAGAGAGAGAAAAATGTCAATTCACTTTTGTTGAATTCCGTAGGAAAATTAGTGATAAAATAAGTGCTTATTTTGATATGTCATTGTTTGAGAAAATCATTACCAAAATTCCTATTTTACGAAGGCTATTTTGATAAGTCCACTGACTTTGAATTGAAATATGTTTTTTTTTACTAAACTTCGATTTGTTTTATAATCTGTTTAACATAAACCCAAAGGATTTTCAACTTTTTGAAGGTTAAAAAATACGAAATCTACATAGAGCTCTGCAAACTAGAAGATTTTTTTGGACTATGTCGTAAGAGTAGTTTTCTCTTCGTTTTTCTATAAATTTAGCGTAATGTTGCTCCCACAAATATGAATAATACTGTTCTGTGGTCATTATTTTCATTTCCGAATAGTGGATGAAGATACCATACGACTCACATAAAATTGTGGTTACAACCTTTCCCGCAGATGAAATCGATGATATATGTTTAATCAATAGTTATAAAAGGGCCCAAAATCACTTGGATTGACCCACTGACTTAAAACAATGGACTAAGCGTATTGCCATTTTCCTATAGGAAAGAATGGCACAAATTTTATAGTTGTCTCTTTCGCCCTATGGCAGAGTTGGAGCTACCAACACAAAATATTGCTTACTGAACGTTTACTTATGCCATTTGATGTATTTATGTTGGCTGCAGATGCATCACCGCAGAAAGAATAAGGTAAAGATAGTGTTTACGATGCGCCGTCTCTCTTATCCATACACAGGATTGAGTTAAGAACACCTTTTGAAAATTAAAGTCAGAATTAGTTAAATTTCTTAGAAGAGTGCTTATAAGCGATTAAAATATCACTTGGACACAAGAAAATATATTTTTTTACTTTAATTCGATTTACGGGTATAAAATTTCATCTGATTGGTTGAGTTTTACATATTTTTGTGTAGTAAACGTTTTAAAAGGTGCTCTAACGGTGATATACAGAAACACAAAATTTTTTGTGCCACATGAAATAGCAAATCGCTCAGTCCATTGTTATAAGTCAATGGATTGACCTTAAAAATGTCGAAATACTGCTTTGGTTTTTGCTCAACTGAAAGCAAACACGGCATTCAGCATGCCAATAGTTTTTTCAAGCCCAAATGGTGTTTATGTAGGATATGAAAATCACGTCAGTTTGATGAAAAAAAAATCAGATTAGAAATTTTTATTTCACTTAATTCTCACTTTTATACCGATTTCCATTGACCACGTTTTCTAGTAGAAGTGTTACACTTTTCTTGCAGTGCTACACTGAAATTGTTCCATTGACCTGAACTGCTAGAAAAAGTGTACGTCAATAAGAAATCGGCGGTGTTACACCGGAAAACCACTGACATATAATAAGAATGGACTGAGCGTTCTACTTCAAAAAATGGCAAAATATTGAACAGACTGTGAAAACCCCTTACTTCGTACAATTGAATTAGATAGGATGGCTCAGTCCATTCTTATTATATGCCAGTGCCGGAAAACGCACACATCTATATCTAAGAAATGTCCCTGCTGAATGTCAAAACAAATGTCAAGTGAAATTAATTTTAAAGCAAAGTAAAGTTGTAATAACTCATTTAATTAATAAAATAAAAAGGAAAAGCCTATTAAAAATTTAATTTCTGCGTTTATAATTATAATGTGCCATAGAGGAGGGGTAGAAATATGATATATGGTAGCAATTTCAGACACCGGAGTCTTGGTCTCCCTACGCTACTGATATCTAAAGCGTAGCTAGGCTACCATTGCTGTGTTCTGCGAAGGTTTTGAAACAGCCGGCGGACATTTCGTTCTTAGTCTTGACGCGTGCTGAACGTTCACAGTTAGAGACACTTGGCTGGTCATAATATGAGACTATCTCAAATTTCTACCAACTATTAAAGCAGTATTCTTGATGATGATGATGACTTTTTTAGGCTATAATAAGGTTATACAGTATATTCAAAATGTTATATACTATTGTTGCGAGCGTGGCCTTTAGGTTCGTTATTTAAAACACAATATTAAATACTTAATATACAAGTTCTTTATTTCACTCTAATCATACAAAATTCATAAACTTTCTGTTAATCAACTCAACTTTAATTATCGCTTAATACTGTACTTTCAGTTATCGCAATCTAATTACAACACTGCCGCACGTTATTACTTTCGCTTGTTAACAATATTAACGAGTTAGTATCACTAATATCACATTTTTGCCACAATTTTTCGTTTGTTTTTGATATTATAATACAGTCTCATATTACTACTATACTTTGGAAATTTCTAATTTTGATATTTTTTGTTTAAATAAATAAATTTTGAGCGTTTGTAGTCTACATTATATATGTTAATATCACCAAATTTCTTATCTTTATACCATTTATTTTTTTCATATGTATTTTTTGGGGCCTGTTATCATTAAAACTATAACAGGTATTTCATATTTGTACCCCCTCCTCTACTTCGCTCGGTGTTTTTTTTAAAGAAAATGTCAATCTGGCAAGTTACACGGATATGAGCTACTATAAGTGGGTGTCACACCGGGAGCGGCGCGGCGCGGCGCGGCATTTTTCAGTTGCCGCTGCGCGATTGTTCTTGCAAAATTAAATCTATGTCACACCGGGAGCGGCACGGCGCGGCGCGGCACGACCAAATAGTTGCCGCGCGGCGATTTTGGAGATTACTCAAAAACACAATTTTGCCGCTGCCGCTGGCGGCAAAATTTCATTTTCGTTAGAAATAAGTCCGGACAATTCGTTAAATGAAGCTTTTTGCATTCTTAAGTATTTGTAATCGAACTTCATCACTTTTCTTTGCTTTTCTTCAAGCAGAGCTACTAATAATAGAATTTCTTCCTCGGAATTAGAGTACATTTGGATAAAATCTGCCGCTCTCGGTGTGAACACTCTATTTTGCCGCGTGCCACCGGGCAGTGCCACGCCGTGCCGTGCCGCGCCGCGCCGCGCCGCTCCAGGTGTGACCAGAACACCATTTTTCGGTACGAATAGTAGTTTAGGGCGGAGGAGGTATTCAAATCAAACTTTTGTCAGTTTTACATAAGAACACTGCAAATATTTTAGAATGTAAGGACTCCGTTAGGCCTCGCATGTGGTAGGGAGGGAGCTGTTTCATGGCTTGTGAAGTATTCTCGAGGGTTTTGACTGAACTCATTTGTCATTCATTGGCGTGCACTTTTTGTAAAATATCAATGAAAATCTACATTAGAATAATAAATAATAAACTTTCTTTGTCATTTCAAATAGAATATAATTCAATTAATGCAAAATCAACTTAAGATATACAATTCTTGGTATAATAACATTTACCATGTATGGATATTTATTTAATATTCCGACTTTCCTTATAATACATATATTGGGTACTGAGAACGCGCTGACTAAATCGCACAACCCTTTGGTAGGGTTGCCATATACAAATTCCAATTTTTTACGTATACTGAGAATACGGTCAGTCCCAAACCTCGGAATACAAATTGTTCGATCTATCGAGCATATGCATATGTATGTTTTTACACCCTAGAGAAATCATAGGGTATACTAAGTTGTCATTCCGTTTGTAACGCATAGAAATAATGCTGGTAGAATAAAATGGGTTCGACACCCACGCATAATATTAAAAGTTATTTTGATTTTTGTATGAAATTTTCCTAAAATGAAACCAATCGGGTTGCCACACAAAACTTTGGTTTTCACTATATATTTAGACTCTGCCTGAGTTCGACGTCGGCGTAGAGATCTGTAATTTGGTACATGGTGTTTTTACAGCAATAATAAATAATATTTCAAAACTGCACTAAATCGGGCAACTCGCCATTCTTGGTGTTGCCATACATAATTTTTTTTTCACTATATATTTGGACACTGCCTGAGAACGCGTTGACGTAGAGCGCTAAAAATTTTGTACACAGCGGATTCATAAAAATAATAAGTTAAATTTCAAAAATGAATTAAATCAGGCAACTCCTTCCCGGTGTTGGCATACAAAATTTTGGTTTCTCACTTTATTTCACTTTATTTTCATCTAGGGTAGACCAATTATAAATTTTTCTCTTGTTAACACAAAGAAGTCTATATTTACGGGCATTTATTTATTTTAGGTATCCTCAAAATTGTCTTCGTTTAATTACAACTTTTTTCCCAATATTTTTTTTTAAGAAGGTAATCAATGTAGCAGCAGAGAATACCTTTTCATGTACATGTGTATTTGCATGGTTTGGAGAAGAGGAGGTTCATTGTTGGGCGAATGTGGAAGGAGCCATAGAGACTTAGCAAAATTCAAAACCACCAATTGATTTTCATCCCTGAATTAAAGGAATTGTGTTTGTCGTTTTTGTCGAAGCTGTCCTTATTAAGTCTGAGCCGGGTTTATTGATTATTTCTTTTCCATATTTACCGGATGAGTCACGGCTGAAACCTATTTGAAGTTTGGTACTTCTGAATTCAAAAACTACAAAAGGTGGATTTATTGCAATTTTTTTTTTATGTTAACTGAAAAAATTTATTCTGCACTTGTATTGATGTTTCTACTTGTGAATTAGAAATCATTTTGAATGAAAATGTGAGGACAAGAATTTCACTTCGGTACGACAACTTGATATGAAAAACTCGTATGAAATAGACTCAACAACAGGGTAAATATGCGCTGGCTCATTATTTTTAATGACTACACTACAAGCTAATAAATAGGGCAACTATTTCTGCATACAGTTTATCTCAATCTCCTTGAAATTGCTTTACTTAGTTTTCCAACGTTTTTAAATTTGCTCACCATGAATTATGAATTTTCCCTACCTTTTTTTGCAAGAACCGAGGTCTTCTATTGAGCTTAGCTTAAGCATTTGAGTGGACCGGTCCGACTTATTCAATCAATCTTACTATTCCATTCAATTATTTACAAGTTTGGAAATTTGTTTCGGGAGGTAATGGTATTGAACACTCCATTTCAGAATCATGTTCTTCCAGTATATTTATATATATATATATTATATATATTAATCTGTTCAGGTTATTTTTAATTTGATAAAGAGCGTACACTCACTGATCTTTAATCTCGTTCATTTTAATCCTGTAAATTAAATTTTGATATGTCTGAGAACAGAACAGTTTTCCAATTTTCACCCGATCTGAAACAGTGAGCTCTTGCTCGAATTCATTCACTTAAACTGTTTTTTATAATTAGCTCTGAAACTAGAAAATAATGAAGTTTAGTCTCACTAGCTATGAGTCCAGTCAAATAACAAAAAATAAAAACATTAAATGGTAAAGGTTTGAATTTTGGTATAAACGCTTATTAAGGCTTCCCATTTAAAATACTAAAAGTCCTCGTCAAAATCTGTTGCGCTTGAGCCATCTTGAAAAAGCAGTGCACTTTTTCAGTTCTTTGCCTAATCTCGGCAACTATAACTGATACGAAAAAATAGTTCAGATAAAAAAATTAGGTGTATTAAATTGCCCATTTGCTCAATAGGAAGCTGTAATAAGCATGTACAATGTACATGTATATTAAAATTCAGACCTTTACCATTTAATGTTTTTATTTGTCGAAAATTAGTCTTATTTGACTAGTCTGTATGCCGTTGATCACAATCAATTTGTTAATATATGTACAAGAGTTTGTCGTACTTCAATAATCTTCCGGACGAAATTAAATTACAAAGCAGATTTGTAAAATTTAAGAAAAGTTCTATAGAATTTGTTAAAAACAATGTAAATTAAAGTTAGTCAATATCATGAACTTTTATCTTTGAGTGAAACGTTTTCTTATAAGCTAATAAAGCAAGTATGTAAAGAGTGTTCCAATAAGAGGTGTTATTTTGATATTCAAAGAAAAATGCCATTTTTTGAGATAAATGATCGGATCTTTATTTCAGTATAAAGAGGAAGGTATGCCGTTAATAATGGAAAATAACATCAGCCAAATGACTACCACGACCACGCCTACAGGACCATATCCTTTTCATGAAATTTTCCATAACCAAATCGCAAAGTGGCTGCCCTATGTCCTCGATAGCCTCACGAATTCCATCTTTGAGGTCTTGAATCGACGCTGGGCTGTTGGCGTAGACCTTCTCTTTCTCGTGGCCCCAAAGGATGAAGTCGCAAGGTGTTAAGTCACAAGATCTCGGTGGCCAATTGTGATCACCTCTTCGAGAGATAACACGGTCCGGAAACTTTTCCCGTAAAAGATCAATGGTTTCGTTGCTTGTATGGCACGTAGCGCCGTCTTGTTGAAAGTAAACGTTATCCAGATCAATACCATCCAATTCCGGCCATAAAAATCATTAATCATCTGTCGATAGCGCAATCCATTCACCATAACTGTTGCTCCAGCCTCATTTTCGAAAAAGTAAGGTACAATGACCCCGCGGGACCATAAACCACACCAAACAGTCACACGTTGAGGATAGAGAGGCTTCTCAACAATAACTCTTGGGTTTTCCGAGCCCCAGATGCGACAATTTTGCTTGTTGATGAAGCCATCGAGGTGGAAATGGGCCTCATCACTCAAGATGAGTTTTCGATGGAATTCCGGATCATTTTCATGCATTTCAAGGACACAATCAGCAAAGACTCGACATCGTTGATGATCGGCCGGCTTGAGTTCTTGTGTTAACTGAACTTTGTAAGCCTTAAGACTCAAATCTTTATGCAAAATACGGTGTAATGACGTTTGTGGAATGCCTAATTCCAAAGAACGACGAGGAATGGACAAACCTGGAATTTTCTTCAACACTTTCGACTACAGCAGCAATATTCTCGGCTGTTCTTGAGCGACGTGCACGGGTTTTATTCTTCACATCACTAACTTGTCCCGACATCTCGAATTTTTCTACCAATTTCTGTTTTGCGGTCCGACAAGGTGCTTCACGACGACCCAAAAATGTTCGAGTTTTACGAACCGTCTCTGCCACATTTTCACCATTTTTATATTTTTTTATCAAAACATCTGAGTCCACCTCTGACATTTCTCTTGAATATTCTTTCTCTGATTGATCATACTGAAATATATCGGTGATTGTCAGCGAATAAAATCTGAGTCCACCTCTGTGTGTGAAGAAAAGTTTATTTTCTACTTTTTCATGCGACTTGGCCTCAGTTTTGTTTGAAAACTCTTTTTTTACTTATTTTATTTTCTGCCTTTTTCATGTTAACTAAATTGGAAAATTCTGCATTTTTCCTGAAACAGATTTATCACTAATCATATAGATGAAAATTTTTCCGATGATTTTCCAGCTTTTCCGGGTTTTCCATGGAGTTTTCCACAAAAGCAGCTTTATGCAACTCATTTCGCTCTACAACTTTGTCTTAGGTTGCAAAACGCTCAAACGCTTCCTTGGTCGGAAAAACTCCGGAAAAGCGTTTTACATGAATTTTCCTCGATTTTTTCTGCAAGTTTTCACCATTGTCGGAGAGAAAGTAATGATGCCAGTTGATAGCAAACTTGATCTTCCATACTTTAGAAAACATTTTTACCGGAAAATTTTCCGGAAAAGTCGGAAAATTCCGGAAAATTTTTCGGAAAAATCGGAAAACTCTGCATTTTTCCTGAAACGGATTTATCACTAATCAAATGTGTACCAAATTTTCAAATGATTTTTCCCGATTTTCCGGGTTTTCCATGGAAATTTCCGGTTCAAATATTGACAGATTCAATTGTCACGCGACATGAACCTGTGTACCAAATTTCAGCTCGCTGTGATGACGAAAAGTGGGTCTACGAGAGTGTCGAAAATAGTAAAGAAATAGACAAATTCGTGTACGAGTTAAAGGTAATGGCTGGCCTCAATAAATAGATTGGAGGACAAGTATCTAATGTTTTATGATATTATATATATGGATATAAATCTGTTTATGCTGATTCACGTTGCCGCGATAACGATGAATATATATTTTCTGTTAAACTACACATCTATGTATTTGTATTGCTGTCCCGACATGGCGGCTCGGTAGAGTGATTCAACTTTTTTTGCGGATTTAGCAATGGGTGTAGTCGCTGACTGCCATAATTTAAATCTTTTTCTTATATTTTGAAGAAAAATATTGATCCATTTATGAAGTTTAACACAAACTGACTTAAACCTGTTTTATTTTGATAACCTACTAAGGGATACCTCCACGAATTATAATTAGTCGTAATATTTTAAGGAAATACAAACATATCTATTCTTCAAAATAAATATTTTTTGGCTCCGGAATCTTATTTCCAAAATAATGTTAAAGATGTTGTCTTATCTCTTCATTCTCTGTCAGTTATTTAACTTATATCTGTGAACTTCAATGTTTTCCATTGCTTATACAGGGTGTCCCATACGTACCACATTTCCTTTATACACCGGATTCCTCACTCAATTTCGAGAAAAAAGTTGTATGGGAGGACAGTCGGAAAATGCACGGTGAGGGCGGTAGGGGGGTTTTGTGATTTTTGTTCTTTCTATCCTAATACCATGTAACTTTCGTGTAACTTTCTTGTTATACACCCTATGAAGGTGATTTGCATCTCAGGTGATAGTAAACCCTCTACGGTTTCCAACAAATGTCCAACCACCTCTCTATTCCTTTTCCGTCGGCAGTTATAGGACGTCAAAATCAAACAATTAGAAAATTTTGCAATTTGTTTTTCAATTTCAACGATTTTCCCGCTAAAAGGCAAGATAAGGATAGCACTTTCTTGCACGATTTCCTGCATATGTATCTACCTAAATGCTACCGTTTTTTAGATATTCCCGTTTTTATGATGCATAATTTCATTAATTTTGCTAATAACAATAGAAATCGCGTCTAATTTATGCAATTCCACGCAAATTAGCAAAAAATTCATGAATTTATGAATCATAGAAACGGGAATATCTCAAAAACGGTTGCATTTAGGTAGGTACGTGTGCATAGTCAAATTAAAGATAACATTCCGGGGTCTCTAAATCTTATAAATAAACTGTATATTTAACATGTATTTTGGCGGGAAAATCGTTAAAATTTGAAAAAAAAATAGGATGTTTTTTCCAATTTTTGGACTTTGACGTACTACAACTTAAGATTGAAGGTGACAGTAGGGCTGGTTGGACATTCATTGCAAAGCTTAGATGTTTTGCTATCACCTGAGATAAATCTCACCTTGATAGGGTGTATATCAAGAAATTTACAAGGTGCAAAGTGGAAACAGTACTAAAAATCGTAAACTACCGCCCACACCGTGCATTTTCCGGCTCTCATACCATACAATTTATTTCTCGAAATTGAGTGAGTAATCCGGGGTATAAAGGAAATGCGGTACGTATGGGACACCCTGTATAAGCTGTGTTCTTTTGTGTCCACAGAACAGAGCAGAGCAAAAGATACACAAAAGAACGCCTCATACATTTTCATAGAATATGTATAAATGAAGCAAACAGTACAAATAGTTCGCTCCAATCGACCGAACAATTTATTCTCTCCAGTATATGAGAGTTCTAGCACAAGATACAGAAAAGAAGACAGTTATAAACTGATTGCATTATCCCAGTACTAAGTAGAGGATTGCAACGCAATATTGCTAAATCGTCTGCTATTCCCATTATTTTTAGTAGAACTATTGTTTTCATTATTGACTCTTTAAAACAAGATCATAATTTCTCCACTCCCGTTTCATTTGATGGAACACTGACTTACGATCACCGTCTTTATGCATTCTTGGCATTAATATCTCCAGTAAGTTAAGCTGGACTGATCACATCTTCTCTGTTGCCAAAGAAGCAACAAAATGTCTTGATTTCTGAAAAAGTTTAAGAAATCCTTCAGCCCATCGATTCTATCGCTCCTCTAAAAGTCATCAGACCTAGAATGGAATATAATTCCCGTATCTGGGCTGGGGTGGTCGCATAGCCTTAACTTCATTGGACGTTGTCCAGAAGAGAGCCTTCAAGCTAATTGGTGATGTTGCAATAAGTTGTCATATCGATTCGTTCGAGTACCGCCGCAATGTTGGATACCTTTCGCTTCTTTATCGTTACAAGATGGGCAATGTTCCGATGTAATATCTAGTCTGATTTCTTGTAGAGTAATTCCTGCACGCAATACTCGCGCTACGAACCGCGTACATCCTTTACCCTTAAAATTACATTCGGCCATACAGTAAAATTCCATGATGCTTTCTTATACAGAACTGTTCGAATGTGAAACATCTACCATTTTCTGTCTTTCCTCCGGCATATAATTTGCGAAGGCTTAAGAGTGACATGCATCGGCTCCTCCGTTATTCTCTTCATGCTCCCTAATTCCTTTCCTTGGCTTAATAATTTAAACAAACAAAAACAGTGTGGTATGGAATTTAAAGATTTTTATATAAGCAGGTTTTCCAGATCACGAACTCCAGTGTTGTATAGATTTATTTGTTACATACTATTCATATTAGCAATATTGAAATCGATATATTGCCTTGAAATCTGCGTAGGGAGGATCTTGTGCATGAGTGTAGGCTAAAGCCAGAAAGTCATTGCGATGCACTGGATTGCATTGAAATTTAGAGCTCGTGTAATACCATGTGACAGTTCACATTTATTTTTTTTATTTTGTGGCAGGGGGACAGGAGATCTTATCCGAAGGACGGAGGCAATGGTGGCCCATTGTACTGTCCTGCTAGAAGCCCATTCACGAAAACCTTCCTGTCCTCTTAATGAAGCGCATCAGGTCTTGGTGAGTAAGCTATTTCAGCTCATCTACAGATAGAAGGGCAGACCCTAGAGTGTCCAGCCTGCTCCGGGTGAAGGCCGGACAAGCACACAAAAGTGTTTGGTTGTCTTAGACTCTCCTTACAGGCAGGACAGACACTCAGTGCTGTCCACAACTCCCATCTTTATTAGATGAGCGTAATGCGAGCTGTGGCCGGTGATGATGCCAACCACATTGTTTCTTTCCGAGCCCCATGAGAAAATCAAGTATTCTGGTTAGCCCATCTCTACTGATGCTCACAGTTTACATACATTTCACTGCATCGTTTAGGCAAAGTTAACTTAATGACAAGTTAAGAAGCAGTAGTGCAAAAATTGGAAATTTTTTGGTGTTTTTTTAAAATGAAACAAATAATTTCATATACTTTCGTCTTTTGCATTAATGGTGGAAAAGAACTTGACTGCACTATTGTAGTGCAACTGAGACAACGAGTTAAAAACAAAAATCGAGAGAACTTAGGATTACCCGAACGAGAATATCTTACCCGGGGGTTATACCTGCAAGTACAGCTTGCATTCAAGCCTCCCTTCCAACACGATTTTTAACTTGACAGCGGAAGGCAGTTCGGTTGATGTCTTTACAGCTTGCATGCAAGTTCATTTAAAAAATGGCAATGAGACGTAAACTCTTGCGTATATTGGAAAATTATGGCAATAAAGGAAGTATCACAATGATAAAAACCCAAGAGAAAAGGAACATGAAGGTGTTGGTAAATGATGTATTGCAAATGATCCCAGAAAATTTCATTTTCCCGGTATAAATTTATGAATTTCTCTCAAGCATTTCGTTTCCGCCATTTTGAAAACTGTATAAATGTCAAATTACTATCTCCCAGCTGCCATGATTTTTCATCATTCAAGTTCGCTGAAAGTTGCATGGCAGTTGGATTACACGTGCAAGAAGGATGGCAGTGCAAGTTGCATGCAAGCTGTACTTGCACGTGTAACCCCCGGGTTATTAAAGGCTGAAATACATGACTTCGACACGCACATTTGTCGACGCCAAAATAATTATCGAATACATGCTACGACATTAGTGCATAGCAAATGCTGCGACGCGAAAATGTCGTCGTCGAAGAGTAGAGCAAATTTAAAACTGTCGTTGCGCAGTGCGACATTTGAGTTTGACAGTTCGTGTGTTGGTACATTTCATGTGCTTTTCTTTTAATACTGGCATAGCTGCATATAAGCAAAGAACTTATAACTTAACAAGAAGCTTCATCTGGCCTCTAAAAATGCACAAGTTGTATGGTTATTTGGTGATGCGGTCGGGAGGTAATAGACGGGAAGATGCAAAGACTTGAGACTGAGAGAATATTGCTCTGTTCTCTCTGTTCTCCACCACACTACAGCTATACACACGCCCGGCGAGCGTATACTAATAGAGCAATCACTTGAACAGCTGTTCAATACACCCTTATTCGCCAGTGTGTAAAAAACAACAGTGAACCACTACACCCTTATCCACCAGTGTGTAATAAACAGCGTGCTTGGTTATTGAAAAATGTAAACATTTCTCCCAGAAAAAAACAAGTATTTTCTCTTTGTCACACACATTCTCAATTTCGTTAAATGCTACATTCAATTCTTTCTTTCAAAGTTTGGATTAATTTTTTTTTTATTTTTTCAAATGACGCCTACTTTGATGGGTAATCTCTTTCTATTGAACAGCTGTTCAAGTGAGTTCTCTATATATACTTTCTCTATGCACACGCCGACGCCAGCAGCCATACACAGTTTTATGTTTCACTATGCTGCCTAGCTGAAGAGGCGAGCCGATTTTTCTATTAATTTAGGTACTTGAAAATTTTTCATTTTACACAGAATATTTTGGCTACCTTCATGAAAATGTTTAGCCCAAGCACATGAATCAATGCAACTGACAGTGATTGTGACTAGACTGCATGTCGCCCACCCATTCCTATCCCATCCGCTCATCTTACTATTCTCCCTCTGTTTAGCTGCAATGCAATGTAAATGAAAATTCCCTCAAACAAAGTATTCTTGATGAAACCGGTTTCTTAGGGACGAGGTAAAAGAGGCAAAGAGAACACGCAATGCAATGCATAACCCTCAGGTTCTGGTGCTGTGCTGGTGCTTTCTCGATGTCGACCCGCAGTCGCCATTCACCACTGGTGACTGCGGCGAGCCGTCAATCAAAGAAGTGTTTTCGTAAAATTTGTGAAAGCGGGTCGTAATATCACCATCGGTGAGGTGAGTGGCGGATCGTTAACAAGCAGAGAGTTTTCATACAATTTGTGAGAGCGGGTCGTAATGGAACGACCCGCCATATAAAATTTGTCAATATACGAGATGAGTATTCTTTCTGTTAGATGTTCTTTGATATAAGCTTTAATGTAACTTATACTTGTTCTTAACATATTTAAAAAAAAATACGTAGACATCACAAAACAGCAAAACTCAAGTCAACTATCTTGAAATGACGACGAATAATGTCGCATTCATTGTATTACGTCTGCGACAAACGACGACGCCTTTTGGCGTCGACAATTTCGTGTCACATTCATTATATTTCAGGCGTAAATCCATCAAAATCCTTTCAACCTATTCATAATAATGTACATCAGGTCACACTACCTCCCATTTTTAAGAAAAAGATAAATTTCACTTTGGCCCAGATGCTGAAAGGAGATGTAAAGTTCCACTCAAATAAAAAACTCATTTTTCCCGAAAATATCACGAGAATCCAGCATGAGTTCTCCCATTTAGCAAAACGAATGTAAACAGAAACACGTGCTGTTCAAATATCATAGGATTACAGCAACAACATGTGACCAAACATTATCAATATTTCATGAAAACCGGTTTTCACGAAAGGGCGGGAGCATTTAATGAGAGTAAAACGTGAAAACTCAGCTCCTTTTCATTCTGTTTCGTTGCATGCAATTTCCGCTTTCACATTTTTTATCGTTATTCATAAATGTTTTAAAGAGGGTTCGATTTTTGTCTTTCTTTCTTCCTTTTCTTGCCGTGTGCAAAAATGAGTTACAGCGCCAGCGCCAGCTACACATTGGAACGCCATCATAGACTTTCCGTGCTTTCAAATTTTGACAGGTCTGGCTACCGCGCCAGCTACGAGCTACCGCGCCACGTTGTGTTCCGGCCTTAACTTGTCATTAAGTTAACTTTGGTTTAGGCTAATTTCTAAAACACTGCACATGCACACTGCATCAGTTGATATTTTTAATTAGTAGCAGAATCGAGGAAGTGCGTAATTTTAAATTGATTAATGAATTTCAAAATGTAATGAATTTCAAAATGAGATTTGAACAAAAATTATCAAAATAATAAATTCTACCTAGGTGGTCCATAAAGCAGGAGGTGATCGTACTCAGCTACAAAAAAAAAAAAAAAATGCAAAGGGGGGGGGGGCGTTTCAGAGTTACAGGGTGATTAAGAAAAATTCTAGTTTTTCTAGTAATTAAGAAAAAAATCTAGTTTTTCACAGAACACCCTGTATGTTAAGAGCTAATCAACCTTAACGGATGTAGTTAGCACATGCATATGTGGGTGCAATAGGTCAAATTAAAGAGGAAATTGTCAAAGTAACACAAAGTAAGAAAACCCGAATTTTTAGTTTAGACCACTGACTTATAACAATGGACTGAGCGATTTGCTATTTCATGTGGCACAAAAAATATTGTGTTTCTGTATATCACCGTTAGAGCACCCTTTAAAACGTTTACTGCATAAAAGTATGTAAAACTTAACTAATCAGAAGAAATTTTACACCCGTAAATCGAATTAAATTAAAAAAAAATATTTTGTTTTGTCCAAGTGATATTTTAATCGCTTATAAGCACTCTTATAAGAAATTAAACTAATTCTGACTTTAATTTTCAAAAGTTATTCTTAACTGAATCATGCGTATGGGCAAGAGAGACGGCGCATGGTAAACACTATCTTTACCTTATTCTTTCTGCGGTGATTGCATCTGCAGCCAACATAAAAACATCAAATGGCTCAAGTGAACGTTCAGTAAGCAATATTTTGTGTTGGTAGATCCAACTCTGCCATACGGCGAAAGAGAGAACTGTAAAACTTGTGCCATTCTTTCTTATAGGAAAATGGCAATATGTTCAGTCCATTGTTATAAGTCAGTGGTTTAGACCAGCATAACTCTTGAGAGGAGTACGGGGCTGGTTGAGCAGTCGTTGAAAAGGCCATGAAGTTCTGTATTAAATGAGCTCTTGACAGTGACTATACAAGCAGCCCTTTTTACAATACAAGGTGTTTTGTAAAAAACTTTTTTTTTAATTACCCTGCAACTCCGAAACGGAATATACAAGCCATGAACAAAGTCGAAAAAGAGAGCAGCGGACCGGTCAGCAGGCGACATCCATGGTCTTCTTGCCTTGTCTAAATGCAGGAATTTTTCATATAAAAGTTGCTTGTGTTTTGTTCAAACGCTATAATTTCCATGAATTTGTTCTACGTGCTATATTTTTTTTATAACTACTAGAAAGAAAACATATTTGGCTGCAATTTGTTTTAACTTCATTTTGCTGTGGGAGCGACAGTTTTAGGCTTTAAGACCTGTTTAAAATGAAATTTTAGTTTTTCTTCCATGACGAGTATACAAAAAGCAGTGAGAGTGAGCTCTTACTGCATGCTGTACCCGGCACGTTAAGGCCTTTTAATGTGTCGATGCCTTCGGAGACTCATGGCTTATATAGCCCCATTCTGTCATACAATTTTTTGTTTGGCTAGGTGAGTACTATCACTTCCTGCTCTTTGGACCACCTAGGTGGAAACACCCTGTATACAAAAATGTAAATATGAATCCTTAAAAAATATGTTGTCAAAGCACTGTACTGCTTTTAATGTGCTTTACATTTACAATACGTACATTGCTTCAGCACTGCACTATATTACAGTGCAGCGCAGTCCATTGTACCGCATCGCAATGTGCTTCTGGCTTAAGGCTACTCATTACGTGTCGTGTCTCATAAAAAGAAGAGTAGTCGCTAATGTGATTTTGTGCTCTTTTTGAACATATTAGTTCGCCTGATCTCCCTACTTCTTTTTCCTTTAATATGCGGATTCGTATGCTAATGGCCGTTTCACAGTCCAGGCTTAAGCCAAGGTTTAAATTTGTTTCTGTTTCACAGTCAAGGTTTAAGTTACATGACTTTAAGCCAATCTTAACTCAAGCCCTGCAACCTTTGGAGTTTAAGCTTCAGTTATCTTGTTATCGGCTGTTCACATTACGCAATTGTCAATTGTTTCCATCTTCCAGGTGCAAAAAGTTTGTTTTTAACGCCAAGATTTTAGGAAGAAAATGACATAAAATGGTATATTTATCAGATGCAGAAGACATATGTAACCATACCTAACATGTGTGGAAGTCTACTACGAAAATATTATTCCTACATCTATCATATGTATGCCTGTAATACGGGATCTAATTTGAATCAGTTTATTTAGTTTATTTAGTTTATTTTGCTATGTAACAATAACAACCAATTATGTACCCTACTTGATACATGACTGTAATACTAGATTTAATTTGTTTCAGTTTCTTTTTGCTATGTAATATTAACAACTAGTTTGTACTATACTTGATTGTCGTAGAGCCCAGCGTTATACGTTGCTTTAAGCAGGGGACTCGGAAATAAATGTACTTTGACTTTGACATGAGTGAAGAGAAAATGCACAATGTAATATCCCAAAGTTTCAGACGAGATAAAATTATAAGAAGGCGCCCAAAACATTTCTAATTCCAATAGAAGGTCGGTATGTTCTGAGCTAAAATTTACACTTGCACTAAAATGTAAAAAAAAAAAAATAACTATTTTAAGTTACGTAATTTTATCAGAAAATCCCTAAAGAAAAGAAATAAGTTTTTCAGTTATTTATAAATTTGAAGATTGATATGACTAAAAATATGGCATGGGGGCTGCCTGATAGCAAATATATACCTATTTCAAAATGTGTCTCCTTTGAACGAACGTTTGTTGTCAATTTAATTGTCTTAGTTCTCGAAATAGTTTCTATGAGCGCCCCATGATTTTATTTTTAGTCATATGTATACTGGTAAGTTTAAAAATTTATAAATATCTGAAAACATGATTTTCTTCTTTTTTTGTTTTTTTTTCTTTAATTCAAATTTCTAACTTTCGTTCCAATTATATTTTTACGCTCTTAAAATTATCGGTTGTTCGGTGGACTATAATTTGATGTATTGTTATCAATAAATTAGAAAATAAAACATAAGAAATAAAGGAGTGTTCTTTTGTGTCTCCTTCCTGCACTGGTACAAATGTACCAGTACTTTGTACTTTTGACATTACAAAACTACACTATAGAGTGTGTAGTGTAACGAACCCCTTAATACAGTTCTATTCGTCAAAAGCGGTCGCTAATATCACTAAAAAAATTGCCTTGGTCTCTTTATATGCTCACGCTTTCCTTTTTACCTTTCTGCAACTCACTATTTTTTTTTTTTTTTGTAATTAACATTTTGGGTTGTACCTTTCATAGAGCTCAAATAAAATTTTTGACATTTGTGAGTGGAAACTTAAAAATAAAGTTCGTTGGTGTTCTTTTGTAGTAGCAACGTGTGAACTGGATATCGTGCATAAAAGGACATAGCTCTATAGATAAAGAAATTGATCCGAAAACATACACCCTATCTGTCAAAATTATAACATATATGGCCAACATCTCCTATGGTATTTTCAAGCAAGCGCCCAGAGTCTGGCATAATAAAGTAGCAGGACTTTTTAATTTCGTCCTCGATATGGGGAGATTTGGAATTTCGCTGAGCTTCGCGTAATATCAAAAGTACCCAAAAAAATCCTTCAACCATCAGAAATTTCCAACATCCTAAAGAAACTACTAGCAGACAGATTGTGCCATGGCCTCTAGAGGGAAAACTGCTGCCTTCCGTTATTAGCTACACACCAGGTAGAGAGACGAAAGTCCTTCTGCATGTGCCCTCGCTTAATATCAACAGTTTGTTCCCGTTTCATAAACAGCCTGTGATTCTACAACTGGAAAAATGGGAAGCAGCTGGAAAAGAGATCCTATTTCTCTGATAGTGGAATAAAAGAGAGATTTGGATGATATTTCTCGATCACGCATCTCCTTCTTACGAACTCTCAGGGGAAATTTATTTAGGTACTATTTAACCACTGATAATTCTTCAGAACGTTGAACCTTGAAAACCAAAATTTCGAGCTAAAATTTTTTTTCCTCAAATACAAATATGCCAAAATGTTTTCCTATTTTCGGGAACTGTATCAAATTCCAACTGATTTTCTAAACCTGACTTTCATAACGTACAATATTTATGCCTAGTTTCACATCTCACAATCTCACATTACAAATTTAATGTTTTTGCCGGAACAAAGTGGAAAAAACTGCAAAATTTTTGCTAAAAATTACAATAATATTCAGTAATCTAATCCATATTCAGCACACTCTATAACATGAGAACCAGAACGGCCTAAAATTTTTAGATCTGTAACTCACATTTAGAAAATCAATTCAACAATACCTAATAATCTCAATTATAAGGTGTGTTCTTTTGTGTACCTTGTTCTAAAACTCCCATATACTGGAGATAACAAATTGCTCTGTCGATTGAAGTGAACTATTTGTACTGTTCGCTTTATTTATAAATCTTCTATGAAAATGTATAAGCCGTTCTTTTGTGTATCTTTTATTCTGCCCTCTTCTGCGGACACAAAAGAGCACTGCTTATATTTATGCTCAAAATTTCACCTTTAAAGGCCCCGACTTTGAAAATGTATGCACGATATACAAATCATCTATCACATCGTATAAAAATATATTGTAGGTTCAAGTTAACGATCAAAACAATTATAAATCCTAATTGCATAAATAAAATTCTATTAAAATTCATGAAAAGCAAAACACATGCATAGTTATTCGTTATCAAATTAAAATAAAATTAAAGTAGCATATAGCTTCCAATCTGCTATTTATATCCGCTTGTTGTAGCATAATAACTTCCAACAAATCTGTTCTAGATTGTGAGACTATATTTTAATCCTAGAACAGATAAAAGGGGAAAAAACCTGTATACATGATATCGCTTACGTGTGATCAATATCGTTAGGGATGGGATGAAAAACGAAGGAAGAGTGTGATCTTCATATCTTATATTAAAATTTCATTGCTTCTTCATTTCCTTATTACTTATGCATGTACACACTAAGGCTGAAACTGTACTACCTGCTCTTTTCTACCCATATCACTACTTTTCCTCCGCTAGCTCCCGCCCACATACACTTCATTCTTAATTGGGATCATCAAGATAAAATTTTTTGGTTCCCCAACTCATGCTCTGTTTGTTATATCGTCACCCCAGTATTGGTTTGTCGTAAACGCCAAAACGCACTTTTTGAGTCTGAAGTTGATTTGGGGGTTTCATGACTCACTTTTTCTTTCTCTCTTATTGGATTTCGTCCAGATCAACTGGTTCTCCTTTAATTCAGTATGTATTTTGTTGTATGCCACATTAAAAACGGAATTTTTAGAGTGACTTTGTCGTATATGCAATTATGGTGGCATTTACGACAATTATCCATACATTTTGTCTTTCCCATTTTTAAAATATTGTTTTGTTGTAATGGAGTGTCGTAAACGCCAATTTATTACGCAAAGTCGTATTCACGGTATACAGAAATCAAAGTATGTCACACACTGATATAGCTCCACCATAGCAAAGAAGTTTAGTATTATTGTTGTTTGTATCGGCATTTGGAAATTCTTCGATAATTTGCAGTGGTCGTATTAACTTGCGTTGCGCGTGCCACTCAAATTAGTTGTTGGACACTATTTGTGCAGGACGGATCAAACCGCGACAGCTCTGTATTTGCATTTTTGATTTTAGGTAGCTGTACTTCAATTACGTTTCTGAATACTATTTTGTGGACCTATTCACTTAATAATTAATTTTTAATTACAATAGTGGTGCTTAAAAATATCTAAATATGAAATTGGTCAAAAAAAAAAGCATTTTATATTGAATACTTCCAACTGTAAAAAAAGATAAGGTGAGTAATTTCTGAGTAGAATTCAATTCTGTCAAGAAAGAAAATTTATTGGTAAGGGACATTATGTATGTACTTACATTGACATTTTGCCTTAAAGTTTTTTTTTTTATTTTTAAATTATTCTATGTAAATTTTTTTTAATATTGGGTAGAAAGAAAAAGTCTAAAACTATACGGTGTCCCTTATTCATTCTCGTCAAAGTTTTAGTGATTTTATTCTTTGTAGTTTTGAAAAATGGACGCAAATAACGGGTTGCCGCAGACTGAGCTAATAAACGAGCCGATAATGTAAGTCAAATAGGGATTGTGATGAATGATAATTTGTATTACTTGATATTCTAAACTTAAAGGCTTCAAGATGGAATACTTTTTCCGCGCGGAGTTACTGATACTGACAAAAGTCCAAATCTTTCATCTGTAAAAACTTCCTGTAAAAATACATTTTACGGTGAATTCGTGAAAAAAGAATCCGTAAATCGACGAAGGCAAGCAGTTGATCTTAGTAAGCGAAAATTCACGTATCACTATTATATAAAGTGTGGCGATACTCATCATCGTGTTTGTAAAACCTTTTTTCTGAACACATTAAATATTAGTGAAAGGAGGATTTATTATTATTTTGATAACATGCACTGTGATGGGACTGGTGCTCCAAGATTGTCAAGAAAAGAAAAAAACGTAAAACGAAGTACACCTCCTAAAAAAATAGATGAAGTTAAGGCACACATATCTAGCTTTCCCACCGTGGATTCACATTACTGTCAGGCAAATACTCAGAAGAAGTATTTAGAAACTGGCATGAGTTTAAACAAAATGTATTCATTGTATAGAGAGAAAACTTCTGACCCTGTTTCACTTACTATATATAGTAAGATTTTCAACTACTCCTTTAATCTATCCTTCTACAAACCGAAGAAGGACCGGTGTGATCGATGCGTTTTATTTGAAATTAACAACGATCCAACGGAAAAACAAAGACGAGAGCACGAAGAGCACAGAGAGGAAAATAAGTTCACAAAAGTAGAGAGAACTATTGATCGACAAAATAGAAACTCTTCAACTGCTATCATTTGCTACGATTTGCAAAATGTCTTTTCACTACCAAGAGGATACGCATCCAATTATTATTACAAGAGGAAGCTCTCTGTTTTCAACCTCACAGGTATTTGTAATCTTAACAAAATTACCTATTGCGCAATTTGGAATGAAGCGTTCAGCGGTGGTACAGGGAACGATATAGCCAGTGCTCTAATAAAGATTTTGCAAGCCGTCTTATCTGATATTCCAACAGTAAAGGATATAATATTGTGGAACGATTTGTGCGTTCCGCAAAATAGAAACCAAATTACTTCAGTCGCCATTCTACAGTTTCTTCATGATAATCCAATAATCAATTCAGTGCAACAAAAGTTTTCAGAAACCGGCCATTCTCAAATTCAAGAGATCGACTCAGTTCATAGCGCGATGGATAGATATTTGAAAGGTCTAGAGATTCATAGTCAACTTTCTCTATTTCGGTTATTAAAAGACATGAAATACGACAACGTTTCACTTAAGCTACTTCAAATGCAAAATGACGACTTCAAAACATATTCGGCTAAGTCCCAAAAGCTGAATTTTCAAAGTGTACCATATTCGAACTGCAAGAATTTATATTATTACTCTGAAGACCTGTTTACAATAAAATACAAGACGTCTATGAGGAACGAGACTTCTGTCCAGTATTCTTAAGACAAAGACCAAGGAAAGGAAATTTAGGAACTCCGAATAATTTATTCCAGCAGAATAGTACTGTTTAGGATATTCGAAAGAAGATATCATTGGAAAAAAAGAAATATATTAAAAGCATGCTTCCTTTCATGCCGGAAGTTCATAAACTTTTTTATCAAGCACTACTAAAATTTTGAGCGGAAAGATACTTCATTTTGTCGATATGTCTTTTTATTATTTTATATTTTAAAAGTACGCAACAGTTTTTAAGTTCTCAAGTTCTTTCTATCAGTTTTATAATTTCCATTTTTTTAATAAAAAAATTGAATTAAGTTCCTTTATTTTGTGATATTATACTTATACTGAATTAATAAAAAAAATATCGTTATAAAATTATTACTCCTCTTCTAATTTACTTTATATATTTTCCAATTTTAGGCATCAAACCATGACTAGGTACTGATATTTTGATTTGAAAAAGCTACTGAGCCTTTATGTGTTGGACTAACACTGAATTGGATTAGTTCAACGAAACTATATGAAATTAATAGAATTTATTATAAGCTTGGATTGCATTCAATTTATATAATCTACTAAATTCTGTAGAGATTCATGTGGTTCCTAATTAGTCGAAAATCCAAATCTTGTTAATACGTAATTAATCAGTATATTCATACAAAATTGGTGTGTCGTATGTTAAGAAAATTTTGTCGCAAGAACACTGAAAATGTTAATCTACCCTTAAGCTGGCGCTTACGACAAAACCATATTCAATAAAATCGCTAATATTACGTAATTTTACCCGGAAACATATCAATACTCCACATTTTATTCTTAGCTTACACTTCAAAGAAGACAAATGTTCGAAGATCAAAAAGTCCTATCGGCTTATTTTGATTTTTTCAACACCAAAACCTTTAAACGTCATTTCCCAAATCTGGGAAATTGGTCGATACAACAAACCAATACTGGGGTGACGATATCTACTCCAGATTTATACATATATTTATGAACAGGCGGTAGTGATGTATGCGTCTTATATATACATAATTAGTGGTAAACTAATAAGATCACTAGAAATTTTGGTACTTCAATGTCCCGCAGATTTAAAAACTTAAATTTTTGGGGTCAAAATAGCAAATTATCAAATTTTTGTTAAATTTAAATAATAAATTTATGAAAATGACTTCACAAACATTTTTTCTTCTTTTGAAATTTCTTAATGACATACCTAATTGTATTTCTTTTTTGAGAATTATTTAAAATTTATTTATTCAAAATCACATAAAATGGCAAATAATTGTTACCTTGGCGAGGACATCATAAAAGTTCTCTAGAGTTTCCCTCCATTTATCATTTAATTAAATTTTCATTATATTACATTACTTATAAATTTAAAATTTTCAAGGAACACAAAGGAATCAAAGTCCTAATGTTTATCAAAATACTAAATTAAAATAAGGTTCACTACCCAACTTTGCTTTCTTTGTATATATTGACAATTTTAAAATTTATACACAAATATTTTAAAAATTTAATTAAATGAAAAATGAAGGAAATCTTTACAAATCTTTTTTGATATCCCCGCGATGGGAAAAATTATTTTCAATGTTTTAGTGTTGATTTTGAAGCAAATTCTTTGTTAAAACGTTTTTTTTTTTTATTTATTATTTTTCAAAATTCACTTGAAGTCGGTATTTAACTGCCTTAATCACAGTTTCGGACTTGTATAAAAGTGATTTATTTAATAATTCGGACATCAAAGATCGTTGCTTCAACAAGAAGTTTTTTTTGTTTTTGTAAATCTCTGGACCACTTGTATAATTCTATTCTACAGAGAGAAATTGAATATCTTCTTCCTTTCCACAGAATTTTCAGCCTTAAAAAATCCATTCGCTACTTCAATCTCCCGTTTTACCTGATTTTCTATTATAACAAGATAAAACAATGAAAAAGATAATAAAAATTAGTAAATATATGTAGGTATACCTGAATGAGAATTTCCTAATAGGTATACCGTTGAATTTAAGAAGAAGACTTAGGATAAGAAAGTGGTGGAAGCAATATTAGTGGTATTAGACAAATAATTTTGGCCAGCCTTAAAACCAGCAATAAAGGCTTTTCTTTTCGTGGTAATAACTTCACCAGCTATTTTATGTATATCTTTATGATTTCTTAACGGTGAGTTAATTGCTGGTTGATTTTGTAGTTTAATTCATTAAATGGAACCCATTTGCCTCAAGCCATTAGTAATAAGTCATGGACTAGAATTTAAATACCTATAAAAGCGACGGCGGGCAGTAGTCGTCGGGATTAATTTTTTCTTGTAAATGTAAAGTTATTGAATTATCGTTTAGTTCGTCTGTTATGAGATGCTACAGGTAGACTGATTGATTTGTAATTTTTGAGTAATTTGGGAAATTGAAAGTTTGTATATACATTTTTGGAATAAAAAATAACTAAAAAATCTAGAACTGGACTGCAAATCGCAAATTAGAAATAAATTGGTCTACCTATAGTACCTAGAGGCAAATTGTCCAAAATAGACAAGAATATTTCGAAGTAGTTGAAATTTGGCAAGACGTTTAAAAATATTACATATTTAAAAAAACCAACCTAACCACAAGGGAGGTGCCGGAGTTGCCATGTTTAAAAAATGTGGGGGAACTGGATTTTCACGTGTATAAAAAGAAGTAGCAATTGAATTATATTAAAAAAATTTCCAAAAATAAGATTCACTCATCATATTGTAATCTTATAAGTGACTATTAGTTTTTGAAATTTTTTTTTTTTATAATTAAACATTTCTTTTTCTCCATTTTACATGACATCTAAAGGGTATACTAAGTTTGTCATTCCGTTTGGAACACCTAGAATTAATGATGGTAGAGCAAAATGTATTGGACACCCACGCATAATATTAAAAATTAGTTAGTTATTTTGATTTTTGCATGTCCGTCTGTCCGTCCGTTCGTCTCACTGTCCGTCCGTCTGACTGTCCGTTCGTCTGTCTGTCCGTCCGCCCTCACGATAACTCGAGAACGCGTTCACTTAGGGAGCTGAAATTTTACATATGGGTTTTTAAAAAAAAACAACGCTTAAGGGACAAATCGGGTAACTCCTTCGTATGGTTGCCATACAAAAATGTCCTTTTTTACTATATATTTAGACAGTGACTGACAACGCGTCGACGTAGAGAGCTGAATTTTGCACACAGATTTTTTAAAAGAAATGAAAATATGAGTTCGAAAATGGGATGAATCGGCTAACTCCTTCGTAGAATTGCCATACTAAAATTTCATTTTTCATATATATGTATTTGAAAACTGCCTGAGAACGCGTCGACGTAGAAAGCTAAAATTGTGTACATTGTATTTTCGTAGTAATAGTAAGTAAAGCTTCAAAAATCGACTAAATCGGGAAACCCCCTCTTGATGTTACCATATACAAATTTTGGTTTTTTACGTATACTATAAAAACGATCAGTCCTAGACGTTTTTATTGTACTTAAAAATTCTTCAGAATATGAAATCATATGAAATTGGTTATAATCATTTTTATTGTCCGACGAACCGTTTTAGAAATATATACAAAAAAGCACTTCAAAAGTCAAATTTTCACATATTTCTCTTAGATCAATTCTAGCTTTTTTACGTGTTTATTAATTCTATTGCTTCACTAGCTATGACTATATTCTGTAAAATGAAAAAAGTACTTATTAATTGCATAGGTGAGGATTTTTAAGTAGACTGAAATATTATATTACAATGAATGCATACCTAGGGCAAGATGTTATAACTTCGAAATTTTCGACGTTCGACATTTTATCGATATTCGGTATGGCGATAGTTTCGATAGAACATCACTGAGTTTTGCCGAAAGTACAAGCGAACATTATAAAATGTATGCAAAATTGAAGAAATTAAATTTAAATGTTATATTTTTTTAAATTTATTCAATATAAATGATTTTATATATTAATTATATAGATTCTTAAACTTTAAGTTATAAAACTTGTTAGGCATACCCAGTAATTAATTATTTCTTCGTCATTTTCGTTATTCGCCACAAAAAAGCCACTGCGTTTGAAAAAATTATTAACTCCAATTTTATTATCATTAAAATTTATATAGGTACAACTAAAAAAAAAATCTATAAATGTCCTTTGTGCTAGAGGAAAAAATTCGGAAATAATTTCGAAACAAGCAAAATCGACTGTCGAACGAAAATCTTATAATATACCAACAGAGCAAAATCTTCGCTTCGATGATCGCTTTCTCTGCGAAGTTATAGCATGTCGCTACTGTTGTATCTAAAGAAAATCGGAGTCAGTAGCATCCGCCTATTCTGGGTCGTTAAGATTTTCGCAAATTTGTTTTGAGGCATTGCATTCCCTGACAATTTCCGCTAATTTGCGAGCATCTTTACCCTGCCTCTCTGCACTCACACCTCAGCCGTACAGTTGCAGAAGATAAGTTATAGCACAAGGAGTGTTGTAATATGTTGCAGCACGCCGTTAATTTTTTTCCATCCCCACTGTTCCAGATTTTTGTTGTTTCCAAGCCATATCTGAAATTGGTAGAATACTCGAATGCTTAGCAGCTGCCTCTGAAGTTGGTGGTAATAATTCGAGCCTTGATTTTTGTTTTTGCAGCGATTTTTTTTTAATGGGTTAAGTCCATATGAATTAATTTTTGCAGGAGTTTGAAAATTTTTAATTGTCCCTTCTAAAATATACAAGACGAATCTTTATTTTGCAGAAATTTCGTTAACAATGAAATCAGTCTTAGTTTGTTCTTATCATTTGATAAAAATTTATCTTGAGGGATAGTAGCCGTCATATTTTCATCAAAAATAATTTCTGCACATTGACTATTTAGGTATCGTCGTTGCTGATCAGCTTTTTTGATACTCCAGTCAGACTGGCGGTGACCGTTACATCGGTATTTTTGAATAATTCGAGGTGAATGTTCCATAATACAAGAATTTCATGTACGTCATTTCAGTGCACAGCAACAATAATGCCATTCCATATATGGTTTATTTATAGAGCAGTTATTTCTCAGACTGTATGTCTACTGCAGATTGGATACCCAAGAGCAAGAACTGTCGTATAACTGAAAATCAAAAATTACCCAAATTCAGACTGTAGTCGATTAGACGACAGTGCGGCTGAAACATTGCTAACGACTGAGCAACACTGAAGTTATCCTTAAATAATTTGATATCAGGATAATAATTGTGACAATCCTTCCATTAATACTATACCCTGCCTTTTCTTGTTTTCACCCTTATTGTAGCTCCATCGATAACTCACTGATAACTATACACAAGTTTGTTATCTTCAATGGTAACCTGTGACCAAACCACCGAAGGCGACCTAAGAGTTATAAACATTTGACGAAGGAGTTACTTGATTTGCTCCATTTTTGAAGTTAAATCTACAATTTTTTTTTAAAAGGTCGTGTGCAAAATTACAACTCTCTTAGTAAACGTGCTCTTGACATCAATCTTTTTTCATTATTGATACATAAAATGTCTGCTATTTACTCCATGATCCATCGTGTGCTGAATATTCCGATGACTGACTTTGACTACAAAAACGAATTGAAATATATCAAGGACACTGCCTCGATAAATGGCTATAACCCTCAAATTATTGACACAATTATACAAAAAATAAACCAAAATAAGTGGATACGTACCAACACTACTTTAAAAAGCGATTGTGAGAAGAATGACATTAAGAGAGTGGTGATTACATATCATCCAGAAATTACCGGGAAACTTAAAAACATCTTTAAGAAACCCGAAAAACAGGTTGTTCCAGTGTCTAAGAATAAACTTGATATAGTTGATCCTCTGGATAAAAGTGGTATATATTCCTTGAATTGCTCATGTAATTCTATATATATTGGCCAGTCATCGAGAGCGGTTAAAATAAGATGGCGTGAACACAATAGACACATAGTAAACAATGAAAGTAATAGATTTGAACAATGAACTTCACTTAGATGACTTCAAATTAATTAAGGCTGAATCAAATAAACAAACACTAGACGCTTGGGAATCTCTTTTTATGCATTTATATGAGGACCGCTTGCTGAATTCAGGAGAAGCACCGATATAGCATGGCCTTTTTATACCCTAGATGAAATCATAGGGGTATACTAAGTTTGTCATTCCGTTTGTAACACCTCGAAATAATGATGGTAGAGCAAAATGGATTGGACACCCATTCATAATATTAAAAGTTATTTCGATTTTTGCATGTCCGTCCGTCCGTCCGTCTGTGCGCACGATAACTTGAGAACGCGTACACTTAGAGAGCTGAAATTTTGTACACAGACTTTAAAAAAAAAAGTAAAATTAAGTTCGAAAATGAGCCAAATCGGGTAACTCCTTCGTGGGGTTGCCATATAAAAATTTCGTTTTCCGCTATTTATTTGGTCACTGCCTGAGAACGCGTCGACGTAGAGAGCTGAAATTTCGCACATGATGTTTTTACTACATTAGCAAATAAAATGTCAAAAATGGACTAAATCGGGCAACTCCTTCTTGGTGTTGCCATATAAAAATTTCGGTTTTTTACGTATACTTTGAAAACGATCAGTCCAAGACATTTTTATGGTACTAAAAACTTCTGCAGAATACGAAATCCTATAAAATTGGTTATAATCATTTTGTCTGTGCGACAAACCGTTCTAGAAATATATGCGAAAAACAACTTCAAAATCAATACTTGAATAGATCGGTGACCATACGAAATTTAATACGGGCATTCATCTAGGGTATCCTAAGAATTGGTCTTACACCAATTCTAGCTTTTTTACTTGTTTATTTGCTAGATTAAATCTATTGATAGCAGATACTACTTCAGTCAACATTCTCTTTTTTCTGAATACATTTTTATCAGTAACTGGCACTTGATGTTTGAGTTGTTTTCAATTTATTGTAGTTACCCTTTATTATATTTTCTGTACTGTCTATTGAAATTGTTTCTCAGTTTAAAAAGATTACCGATGATGGTAGCCCAGCTAACGAAACGCGTTTATATAATAAAATAACCTTGTGAAACAATAAGAAGCCTTTTTCTTACTTTATATCTTTATTAAATGTGTTTCACAGCGCTAAAAAAAAATTAATTAAAACTAGTTTTATTAACTATATTAATAATAAATCGAGACCACAAACTTATTATTTTTCAATTCTTTCACCTCCATAATTAAATTTCCTTCAGCATACAAAATTTTAAAACAAATAATATTAATCAGCTGTGAAATGTCAATGTAGGCTAATTGCGGTAAAGTTGAAAGTCGGCCAACTTCTGCGTCATGACTCCGATGCCTACGTTTATTGCGATCACTTAATGGCATTGTCTTATAACTTACTTTTGCGTGATGTTTGCCTGAGTGGTGGCTACGTTCATTCTGTTCCAAGCGTAACTGTGAAATAAGAATTGTCCGGAATCGGTTTCATAATTTTACATTTAATCAAAACAGAAAAACATCAAAAGTCAGAAAATAACATTTTTAAAAGGCACATCTAGAAATAAATAACTTTACAGCAAAACATAAGTAGAATTGGTCCCTTTTGTCGACCGTTAAAACAAAACCAACATAATCAACTCATCAACAATCGCCAAAATGGCCTTCGGACTGGACGCTCATCTGGAGATTTGCTGACTTTTCTTACGGAACGTTCGAACCGAAGTCTCCACAATTTTTGTGAGTCCAAAATTGTTGCCCTGGATATTCCAAAGGCCTTTGAGAGAGTCTGGTATCCTGCCCTTTTGGCCAAACTTAAAGAACTTGGTCTCTCTCCTCCTCTTTTATTTATGGATTGAAAGTTTTCTATCTGGCCGGCTAATTCGTGTTGTATTAGATGGCGTTACATTTGAACCTCACCCTATAAATTTCGTTGTACCCCAGGGCTCTGCTATCTCTCCGTCTCTGTTTTTTTATTTTCATTAATGATCCGCTTGTGGCAAAGCCAATCGAGACAAATTCAATGCATTTAAGTCCCAAAGCTGTCTCATCTCTTTAAAACAAGATCATCACTTAACCATTTCCATTTCATTTGATTGAGCATTAGTTTCCAATTCACGGTCATTAATAAGTATTCTTAGCATTAACATTTCCAGTAAATTAATCTGCACAGACCCCATCTTCTCTGTTGCCAAAGAAGCATCGAAATGTCTTGGATCTCGGAAAAAGTATAAGAAATATTTCAGCCCATCAAATCTAGCAAGTCCTATATCAGACCTAGAATGGAATAGAACTCTCACATCTAGCTTCATTGGATATTGTCCGAAGCTGTTGCTCAAGCTCATTGGCGATTTGGCAATAATTTGTCATATCGACTCACTTGATCACCGCCGTAATGTTGGATGCCTTTCGCTCGTTTATCGCTATATTTATAGTCAGTGTTCAAATCAAATATCTAGTCTGATCCCTTGTAGATTAATTCCTGCACGTAATACTCACGTTGCAGGCCACGTACATCCTGAAACCCTTCAAAATACTTTCGGCCGCACAGTTAAATTCCGTGATGCTTTCTTATCCCGAACTGTGGGAATGTGAAACAGTCTACCATCTTCTGTTTTTCCTCGGGCTTACAATCTGCGACGATTAAAGAGTGACATAAATCAGTACCTCCGCCCGATGCCTTATGTTCCCTAATACTTTCACTATCTCTTTCCCTGCCATGCTGTGATTTGTATCATAGGATTATCCCCTGTCTAACGAATGAAATATGTATGAAAAAGAGACGTTAAAAAAACACAAATTTTTTTTAAAACTACTTTCAATTCCACCTATGTATGTATATTAATATTTTAGTTTCTTTTTTTAATTTCTATACACATTATTTAAATGTATGTATATATTAAAATGAATAATATGTATATTCAAAACAAATATGTTGTGATAAAAAATAAAAACAAAAAAAAACAAATCAAATAATTGTACTTAGTAAAAACGGATGCATAGTAGGTATGTAAACATGAATTAAAATACCTTTCTTGTATCGTGTAACCTCATCTATGGGATATAAACCTTTATTCATATCCGACGTTGAAAACGACTCTTAACAAAATTGTTAACTGTTGCTTTTTCTAAAAGAATGAAAAACTTCCAATTACTTATGTTTTAAAAAGATCCTAATGATAACTAAAAGGTACTTTTAGACATAATATGAATGAATCATTGACCCTTTCCATTTCTATAATAAAACTTATTAAGTTTTACTGTGCGGTGCTCAGACCGTAAACTATATTACCTATATATGTATATGATAAATTGAATAACAAATTGTTTCAAGCCCGCAAATATTCAATGAACGATAAAAAAATAGGTTATAAATAAATTTTACAATTAAACTAGTTTTACTTATTTATAAAATTTATACACTTGACTAACTTTTTACATTATATATTTTTATATTCAAAAATGCAGAGAAAAAGTTTTGATAAATAACGCCTAAGCTGTTGTATCTTATAAAGAATTTATATTACTTAAAATAATCCCAACCACACAAACCTTGAATTTCAAGACAAGGCGCCAAAAAGAATTATTCACTCATTGACCTGATTATTGATATCAATTTCTAAAAGAGGAATCTCAACAATCTACAGCTCATTAAAATATGTTTTTTTTTTTTTTTTGTGTAATCAAATCAGCAGCAATATCAAATATGCTGGAAATTTATAACTCTTCTATATAATTAAACTTAAATAATCTTATCAGCATGATAGAAGTAATGTCTGAGTTAATAATGACATTTTCCGTCAAGTATAGGTATAGATAGAATTGAAAATAAGAAAATAGCGCCGTTATTTTGTTTACCTTTTGCCGCCAAAGTAGTAAAGTAGGTACATATATTCTGCGCATTCCTAAATTTGTCAAAATGTTATTTCTGAAATTTTATGTATAAAATATAAGAAAATAATATTTCATACGCAATTACCTGACTTTTAAACTCAAAATTTTCAAAGATGCTCACAGACGGCGGCGCCTAATCTCCAACGTTTTTATAAAATACTTAATGTTAGTCCATTAAAATAGCGGACTAAAGATAACGGTCACGCATTAAAAGCATGAACGAGGAGCCGGTCATATAAACGATTTAGTAAATGTCACGCCACACTAAAGTTAAAGTGAATGGTGTTGCTGGCTGCTGTGATATTGTGTATGTAGAGCGCTTGGGCGCAGTGTTCAGTTCATTCGATGTGGCGATATCGCAAATCGTAAACGTAATACAATATGAAGTGAAGATACATTGCCGAATCTCCGCCAAATCAAGTTTCAATCCTGATATTTTTCATAGTGAAAAAGGTAAAGTATAAAATGTATCTAGTAAAGAGTCGTTTTTTTTTTTTAATACATAATCTCTTGTCCCCTTTGAAGATCATTCCATTCCATATATAAGTTGTCGCATCGCAGACCGGCATTCAGCCTGCTGATGATCGTGTTGGTTAAAGAATAATTACAGATATGTATGTAGGTAGATTGTATGGCTCTTATATGTTTACCAACAAAACAACCCCATATTGTCAAGAGAAAGTCGTTTTTAAAAATAGAAAGCCGCCGTAAATTCATAATCTGGTTTGTGTGAATGTGTTGGTGTGTTTGTGTGCATTTTGCATATGATAAGAAGATCGTTTGTTAAATTTTGGAATTAGCGTTGATCTTGAAGTAACCTTCATGATATAATAAAAACAAAGACAAAAAAAAATATTATAATAATTAGCCAGTTGAATTAATGTCTGAAGTTCTTATCAAATTAGCTGCTATTGAGTTCATTGTCCGATCCATTACCTTCAAACTTCTATCAAAAATAGTCAAATTTTCAATTGAAATCAACAGTAAATTACGAAATTTCTTTATATTATATATTATTAGTTAATAAAGTATTAAATTAGTGAATATGTATTGAATAACTATTTACTTGTGTAGTAGACATATACCTACACGAGAGGAATAAACTTTGCAGGGTTAAGACTAAACTGAACATTCAGAGGCATTACCTTGAGTTTTGAATCAATTTTCATATGTAAAATTATGTACATACTTCCGAGGAGCGTAAGCAATTTAAGCAAATGATGATGTCATTAAACTAGATATGTATTTTTAATTATTTATATACAACTAGGTACCTACAAGGGAAGCAAGTTTTATATTATACCTACTAAAATGTCAACTTATCTCTAAAGCACAAAAGTTGTTGCAATCGAAGCACATGAATCAAAATTTTGATTTAACATTTTATTACAAGAAATTTTTTTATTGGTTTAACTTAGATATTAGCTACTTCAAGCAAATTTCACGATTTATTTCCAAGTTTTTTTTTTTTGCATAAATATAAAGCACCCAAAATATTAAAATTTTTAGAAGATATTATCCCAGCAAATTCGCTATAAAAAAAAGGAAAATAAGATGCAAAGGGATTCGGAATAAAATAAGTAAAAAAGCTAGAATTGGTCTAATTGTAAAACCAGTTGAATGTCCGTATGTAATTTTGCATATGGTTACACATCTGTGCAAGTTTGAGTTTTGAAGTGGTCTTTCGCATATGTTTCTAGAAAGGTTCGTCGGACAGTTAAAATGATTATAAGCAATTTTGTAGGATTTCATATTCTGAACAACTGATTAAGTCCACTTTTAAAATTTTATTTTCTACTGCTATGAAAACATCGTGTACAAAATTTCAGCTCTCTACGTCGATGATTTCTCAGACACTTTTCAAATATATATATAGTGAAAAACGAAATTTTTGTATGGCAACCCTACGAAGGAGTTATCCGATTGGTCCCATTTCTGAACTTCATTGTTTTTTTAAAGCCAGTAGCAAAATTTCAGCACTCTAAGTGAACGCGTTTTTGAGTAATAGTGCGGACGGACAGATGCAAATATCAAAATAATTTTTAATATTATGCGTCAGTGTCCAATCCATTTTGGCTTTACCATCATTATTTCTATCTATATGTTACAAACGGAATGACTGACTTAGTATACCCATGATTTCTTGGGACTTGGGAGCATTTAGTGGACATCAGATCAGTATTGCCTTGGCCTACAACCGAATAAATGGCTACTTTGGGCAACGTTTGAATACGTGGCAAAAATATTTCCAATCATTAGGCCGCTTACACATCGAAAAAAGAAAACGAACGAATAAACAGTTCCACACCGAAAATTCGTTTATGCTTACATATCAAAAACGAACGAATAAAAGTTGGTTTCGGTTTGTATCAAATGTAAATAAACGAAAATGAGGTTATGTCAGAACGAAAAGAATATTCGTTCGTGTGTGGAACATAGTATGGAACGAAAATAGACTTGACAGTTCGGAACGAAAATTTGTTTCTCGTACGAATAAACATAAGAATGCGTTTTAATTGAATTAAACCTTTCAATATGGATATTTTTTTTATTGAAACTGCAATTAGAATAAATATCCGATATTTTACTACATGTATTGCGTAAAATTTCTGTTAGTTTAGGACAAAATTTGTGTTATTCGGTTTAGTGTTTTCGTTTTCGTTTTGCGATGTGCAAACGGCCTTATACCCTAGATGAATTCTAAAGGGTATACTAAGGCTGTCATTCCGTTTGCAACACCTAGAAATAATGATGGTAGAGCAAAATGAATTGGACACGCATGCAATATTAAAAGTTATTTTGATTTTCGCATGTCCGTTCGTCCGTCTGTCAGTCCACCCGTTCATCTGTATGTCTGTCTACTAGCAGTCATCTAGGGTATCATAAGGCCAATTCTAACTTTTTTACTTGTTTTTATTTACTTTAATTCTCAGTACTGTAGCAGTGTAAGTGTAGTATCATTATTTTTGCTGACTGAGTCCACTGATATCGATTTGATTTGTTTTGATTTGAGTTCCTTACATTTCTGGGCTCATTTATATAATAAATATATATATACCTATTAGCACTGCCCACAGGTGGTGAAAGATTTTTTTTTATCTTTTAAAACAAATGAAAAAAGAACCGACTAAGTTATGATGTGATTAACAATTCAATTCTAAAATTTTTGTAAACAATTTTTATAACGAAAAATTTTTCATTTAAGTAAAGTTACGTTTAACCCTTAGCTGCCACACTGGGGTCAGACTGACCCCAGCCGTATTCAAGTTCAATTTAAAACTCCCGCTTTTACAAATATGGACTTTAAGTTTCTTATAATTTTTTCAAGTGTGGCTACTAAAACCACTTTCGGGCTACGCTAGAAAGATTTCGAGATTTCGATGCTTAATGCCTGGCTTTCTAATGTTTGCTTCTCAGAATCTATTTAGGGTAAGAGTCCCAAAATACCGGGGCCACAAACCACAAAATTTGCAGCCCAAAATACATTCATGGCTTCAGACCACAAGCTCTAGAGGCGCGTGGCCAAGTGAGGCCCAAAATACATTCACGGCCACAAGCCACTAGATGCGCGTATTTGAAGCAAAGTAAATGTATTGCCAAAGTTACATTCGCAGCCAGAGGCCACAAGCCATGCTGTGGCCGTGGCTAAGGCCCAAAATACATTCACGACCACAAGCCACAGGCCACTGGATGCATGCCTCTGAGTCAATGTAAATGTATTGTCAAAGTTACATTCGCGGCCACAGGCCACAAGGCACGCTGTGCCGTGGCCAAGTTTGATCAAATCTCAAATTTAGTGGCTCGTGGCCCGGTACTACCAACATTGAAGTAAAAGAATGGTAGGTTATTCAATATGGCGGGGGATTTGTAATTAATCGGAGTTTTATTTATTAGTCAGAAAAGTTGTTTACCTGTGTGATTTAATTAATATTGCAAAAAAATAAGGCCGTGATCGTATTTTGGGCTTAAGTTACATTCACGGCCACAGGCCACAAGAAGCCATGCTTCTTATTATGCATAAATGTGTGTGTTTTCATGTAATAATTAACTTTTTTCTTCTTTTTTTTTCTTGCCAAATTATTACAAGCCAGTATCAAATGGTTCTCACACGTAAACAACTTTCTGATTGCAAACAAAATTCCGATTAATTACAAACCTCCCGCCATATTGAATAACCTATCATTCTTATACTTCAATGTTGGTAATACCGGGCCCACGAGTCACAAAATTTGAGATTTGCTCAAACTTGGCCACGGCCACAGCGTGGCTTGAAGCCTGTGGCCGCGAATGTAATTTTGACAAGATATTTACATGGGTTCAAACGCGTGCATCCAGTGGCCTGTGACTTGTGGTCGTGAATGTGTTTTGGGCCTGAGATTTGACACACAGGCTACAGCGTGGCCTGTGGCCTATAGCCGTGAATGTTAATTTGGCCATACATTTCCATTGTTTCATTTGGGACGTTTATTGTTTCTCATCTTCACTAATGGCATTTAGGTAATATTCTCTATTCAAAGAAAGTAATGCTGCTTGGGTTTCACTTTCTTGAGTTGCAGATAAAAGTTACCAGTTACCAATCCATATAGTTACCAGTTACCAATCCATATAGTTACCAGTTACCAATGCATATAGTTACTAGTTACCAATACATATACATGATTTAAAAATTTGAATTAAACATTTATGGAATAATATTGATCTAGCTGTTGATCAAATTGAAACAATTCATTGTTACACAATGTAAATAATATTGATTTGTTTGTACTTAAGTAAAATTATCTTCATATAAATCATAACCAAACGATCAAAGAAGCAGCATGATTATTATCTGATCATCCACCACGGAAGTTCATGTTGATGTGAACTTCTCTGATTGTTGGCTTTCCGACCTTTTTTACATTTCCGCATTTTGTAAATTCGTTGAAATAATTTTCAATGGATGTTTAAAAGATGAATATTTTTCCTAGTATATCCATAAATTATAGTAATATTGCACTTCATATTATTATCTATAATATTTTAGTAAATTTTATTTTATCAAATTTAATCTGTGGGCTGTAAAGAGCTTTTGGTAGATAAAACAAACAAATAAATAAATAAATAAATAAACCTACAACCTACCTATCGGACGCGATGATTAGTTTATTGAAAATGGTAACAAGGTTACGGATCTATTATGGTTTAAGCTTCTTTGGATTAAAATGGAAAGACTGACAATGTATTTGTGAATGACAGAGTGAATGCAAATATTATCAAACTATTTTTTCTGCTTATTATATACTAAAGGAGAGGATAGTAAAATACGCTGGAAAAATCATTAGGATACTGTTGCGGCAGATGTATATAAATGCATTAGCCCTCTTGTTAACCACATCTTAAAAACAGATTAGATAAAATTAATAAAATAATAATAATAATATAATAATTTAATAATACATTTAATATAAACAATAGACTTCTCGGTTTAGTTTGGACCAAACATTCTCATTCCAAAATGAGTATTACTTCATCCTTATGGCCACTATCTAAGATATACTTCTATCATCCTCTGCTCGATATTATTTTGGATTTAGATCATTCAAGAATTGGTCGTAATAAATTTGCTAAACAAAGAAATTTCCAAGGAGGCGTGGAAATTACATTGGCCTCTCTGAATTTTTCGAAATCTTTGATTTGGTCTCTCATCTTTTTCCTTGATGTTGACCAATCATTTAATAAATTCTATGAAGCAATTAATACTGGTATAGGCTTGTTTATCCCCAAAATAAATAAATGCAATCACAATCATTTTCCGAAATGGTATAGCTCCCAACTCATTAAAGCTCTGAAGGCAAAATATAAAAATAGACGTCTGTATGAAAATAGTCCCCACTCTGAGATTTATTCGAGGAAGCTCTATGTAAATCCTTGATTGCTCAATGTTATCAAAAGTACGGGGAAAGCACAACATTCGCTAAAACGCAGTTTCAGTAAAAACTTAAATAAATCTAACACCTATCCTAAGGAATTAACATTTAATGACGATACTTTGTCATCTGCTCAACATATCTTTTCCCCTTCTGTGGACACTTTCAATATGAATATAATGTTAAGCTTTATTTCTTTAGAATCAGTTCTTAATATGTTGAGCAATCTTGATTATGATATAAACCCGGGACCTGACGCGATTCCAAATATAAGTTTTTTTTAAAGATATGTGCACAAAATCTATCGAAACCGCTTATTAGTTTATTCAATCTTTCAATCACTCATAAAATTTACCCAAGACCTTTTTAAAATTGCTTCTCTATGCCTATTTACAAATCTGGTGGTCCTAAGATCCCTATTAACTATAAACCCATTTCTATCTCTAACGCTCTTGCACTTGGTTTTGAAAAAGTCATTTACCATCAGCTCCTATTCCAAATAAAACGATTTATCTCCGGAGTACAGCATGGACTTTTACCAGGGCGATTTACGATCACCAACTTATCTTTATTCACAGACAAAATCGCGTCCGCCCTCGATGAAAATAGCATATGACAAGATTAATCACAAGCGCTGTTGCTCAAAAAATGGCACTGATTAAAACAAATTTTTGGAGTGCCTCAATGTACAATACTTGGACCATTGATTTTGCTCATATATATCAATGACTTCCCTTCTTGTTATATGTCTGATTTAAACAATCATATACAATCATATATGTTATGCGCTTATGATGCCAAGATTTTTAGAAAATTTTTTAACGTGAACGAAAACTACATTGAAATCAACGTAAGCAAGTGTAAATGTACTATTTGATTTCATCGTAAAAAAGACCAACATTCACAACACTACTATCTCTCGTTTTGATGAGATATAAAAGATTTGGTTGTGATTTTTTACCGAAAACTCCTCTTCATTTCTTACATAAATTTTATTACTTCCAGATCAGTTCGTTTATTTAAGTCAGCGTCCTCTTATATCAGTCTCTATTATTCTTAAGTAAGGAGAGTTCTCGATTATGCTGGTCAGGTTTCCTTTTTATTCCTGTTTTAGTCCACATATTGAGGCTGTCCAGTGTAAATTCACCAAATTTTTATTATTTTAATTGGAGAATACGCAAAATACAACTTTAATAACACTGGAAAATCACAGAATCTACTTGGATAGTACATTTCTATATTATATTGTTACGCGCAACAAAGTGACACAAGCGACATCTGTTGGAAATGGGAACAACTTTAGGTTAGTGGCATCTTAGTAAACTTTGGTTGCGGATTATAGAATTTACGGGAAGGTTCTAGCATAATTTGTAGAGTATAAATACGGCGCTTGTCACATTTAGGAGGCGAGTCTTATTTCAGACCCTGAAGTGAACGAAGTAAACTATTTGGATTGCGATAATTAGAAGTACCGTACTAGAGATAACTATAAAGAGTTGATCTGATAATTGTTTGTAAATGTTATAAAAGTAAACAGTAAAGTTAAATAAAAGAAGAATTTGTTAATGATATCTGAAATATTGTATGTTAAATAACGAACAAACGCCACGCTCGTAACTACTGGTATCAGAAGTAAGATAAATTCGCGAAATAAAGTAGTGGCATTTGACTTTGAAATTCAAGGAGTGATTAATTTTATGAAATCATGTGAAATTTTCCTTCTTTAAGTGAAAATGCCGAAAGATAACTTTTATTAAACTGTGAGTGAATTACTAAAATAATGGGACGGAAACTAGAGGAGCTTCGCATACAGGAATTGAATGTGGAGTTGGGGAAGCGATCATTGCAAACGACAGGTCTAAAGAATGCTGTAATCCAGCGACTTAGATAAGCTGTGATAGAGGAAGAAAAGAATCCTGAAGCTGAAGAAGAACCTACGGTGAACATAGAACAGCCTTTGTGTACCTTAATGACAACAATGGAGCAAGTGAAGAATGCTCGTGATGAGAAGAAGAAATCTCTCGAATCCCGTTTAGATGAGCAGAAGAAATCTATAGAAAAAAGAATGCTTTTGAGGAACAAAAAAAATCTGTGGAAACCAGTTTGAATGACCAAAAGAGTTCTCTGGAAATCCGTTTGGACGAACAAAAGAGTTCTCGGGAGAATTGTCTAGAAACTCGTTCTTTCGAAGAACAAAATTTGAAAATTGAAGTAAATGAGCAGGAATCTCAACGAAAGGTTTCGGAAGTTCAACAAAAAGTCACCGAGCAACTTGAAAACGTTAAAGCAGATTTGGAGAGGATAAAGCATCGACAACCTCGGCACGAAGAAATTGAAATATCCGGTGCAGGTAAAATTAAACCTCCTATATCGTGGCATATTTTCCAGAGACAATTCGAGGCAGCTTCCAAAGTAAATGGATGGAATGATGCAGACAAAGCTACAGCTCTGCTATTAGCACTTCGAGGTCCTGCGTCAGAGCTATTACAAACTATACCGATTGAAAAACGACGTGATTACATTTCATTAGTACAGGCGGTAGAATTACGTTATGGAGATGAGCACATGCAGCAAGTATATCGCCTGCAGTTACGCAACAGCACTCAAAGGCTTGGCGAATCACTACAACAACTGCAGGCTGATGTGGAAAGATTAGCGTATCTTTCATACTCCAGCGTAAATGCGGATTTTCTTAATGAAGTGGCGACGGCGGCATTGGTGAACGCTATTGCAGATCAAAATTTACAACAAGCGTTAAGGATAGCAGGAAAGAAATCAACAACAGAAGCACTAGCCTATGCATTAGAGTATGAATCTGCCACGCAAGCTTCTCGGAGTGCAGTACGAGTGAGAGAAATTTCGGTGGAGGAATGTACTTGCAATAGAATGCAGCCATGACAGAGCACTCCTTCACGTGGTATTCTGCGATGCTGGAATTGTAATAAGCCTGGACGCCTCCTAAGAATCTGCAGAAAACGCCGATGAATCGAAGCGCCAGAAGAAAAGAGGAGATAGCGAGCTGGGCAGCAGACTCGCAACAGAATGCCGTCATCACAGACCTTCGCGTGGTCTCCTTCGATAGTGGAAATGTAGTAGACTGGAACCCCTTCATAACGACTGCAGGAAACACGGACGATTGTAATCAACAGAAAAACAGGGGAGAACATGGCGAGCTAGGGAGCAAGCTATTCGTGGAGAGACTAGACTGCAACCTCATGACTTTGAAATCCCACACCTCAAAGGATATATCCACGGAAATGCACGAGCCTTTTCAAAACGTCCATGCAATCCTAAATGGAAACATTGCGGACGGATGGAAGGAAAAGACGACGAGGACGAAAGTCAAAAGAAGAAAGGAAAGAAATCCAAAGACGATGATAACAGTAAAAAGAAGAAAGGAAAGAAATCCAAAAACGAGGACAATGGCAAAGGATTCAAAGACAATGATAATGAAGATGATAAGAAGCGGAAGAAAAATAAAAGCATGGAAGAGTGCTTCAACAAAACATTAATCGAACAACTGTAATCAACGCTATTGGGATCGACATATTCCTAATATTTTTAATGGCTTATATATCAGCTGTTTACCGTACGACCGGAAAAAGCCCAGCTAAGGTCATATTCAGAAAGGAGATTCGCTTATCTAGCCACCTCAGGTTTGGTATACCCAGAGGCGAACAAAAGTGGCCAGAAGACTACGTAACGGCGCTCAGACAACGATTAGCTGATGTGCACAAAACCACGAGACGTTCTCCAAAATTACTACAACACTGCATACGGTCCCTATGCAGTTGAAACCAGATTTAATGACGTAGTATACAGGATTCAGAGTGGTACAACAGTCAAACGGAAAATCGTTCACTTGGATCGTTTGTGTCAATACTGCGAGCATCAAGATCGTGGACCACCTGTTGTTCGGGGCGAAAATTTTTAAGAAGGGGGCAGTATTATGCGCAACAAAGTGACACAAGTTACATCTGTTGGAAACAACTTTAGATTAGCGACATCTTAGTAAACTCTGCGTTCGGAGAATAGAATTTACGGTAAGGTTCTAGGATAAATTATAGAGCATAAATACGGCGCTTCTCACATCCAAGAAGCGAGTCTTATTTCAGACAGTGAAGTGAACGAAGTAACCTATTTGTATTGCGATAATTAGAAGTACAGTACTAGCGATAACTACATATAAAGAGTTGATTTGATAATTGTTTGTAAATGTTATAAAAGTAAACAGTGAAGTTAAATAAAAGAAGAACTTGTTAATGATATATTGTATTTTAAATAACGAACAAACACCACCGTCGTAACAATATTTTAATGGTCGAGTATATTGTCATGCATTAGTCTCCAGTATTGAATTAAATATCCCTCCGCGCAACTCGAGATTCCAGGCCCTCTTCAGACTACCTACTTGCAGAACTAACATTAAGGTGAAATCACCTATCCATAGAATTACTAAATCGTTCAATACAAGATTTAACCATATAGATATATTCAAAACTAGTCCTATGATCTTTAAAAAATTAATACTCCGCGAGATCGGTTATTAACACTTTTTATTGTCTTAATTTCTTTCTTCCTATTGCTCTGCCTTACTTATTTCCTAACTGCTTAGCAGTGTTGTTGGCTGTAGCTTTACAGTCTATGCTTTTTCTTATCATCTAGTTTTAAGTTCATTCACACTTTTTAGTTTTTAGTTACAATTTTCGATATAAATAATAATTGTGTGATAAATTCAAAGCACGTAACGATGATTGAATTATTATTTTAATACCTAAATCGCAGGTAAAGAATTCCACAGCCGTCGTTATGCCCAACAGTATTTTCGTATAAACCTGTAGCAAAAAACTTAATTGTTACCAAAACTTTTAAGTGACGATAATATTGTCGACTAATGGAGATTATCGTAAGGCTATGTCAATTCTATCACTTTAAAGGCAAAAGATTTTAGCATTCTGGAATTCTATACAACGTCGGAAATAGCAAAGTGATTCAAGTCGTGTCTCATATTGCTCAGAACTATCCTCTGTACATGGCGCAAATAGTATAATTATTTCCTATTTTACAAAGTTGTACATATTTATATAATATATACGAATTATATAAATATGTACTTATTTTACAGCATTTTTATCCCACATTTCGGTATTTTAAAACAAAAATTCTACAACTATTACGATAAGAGACGTACCTCGGTGAGGAGCTCTTTTGTTAGAGATATTTGACAGATATTTTCGTTTGCTAGAATACCAAATCTTTTAAAAAATCTTCACAAAAGTTAAGAGATCAGCTGACGTCTGACATCTCTTAACTCTATACGTAGAATACCAATGTCTGCCAATGGGCAAAGGTATTTAATAACAAGTTAAGAAGCAGTAGAGCATAATTGGAAAAGTTTTGGTGTTTTTTAGAATGAAACAAGTAATTTCATATACTTTCGTTTTTTGCATAAATGGGGGAAAGAGCTTGGCTATGCACTATTGTAGTGCAACTGAGACGATGAGCTAGAAACAAAAATCGAGAGAACGTAAGATTACCCGAGCGACAAAATCTTATTGAATTCCTCAAAATCCTATCAAACTATTCATAATAATGTACTTCAGCTCACACTACCTCCCATTTTTAAGAAAGAGATAAATTTCGCTTTGGCCAAGATGCTTAAAAGAGGAACCATACATCTCTTTTAATAAAATTCTCATTTTTCCCGAAAATATCAGAGAATCCATCATGAGTTCTCCCACTTAATATCTTGATAGTAAAACGAATGTAAACAGAAACACGTGCTGTTCAAATATCATAGGATTAAACAAAAACATTTTTCCTTTTACAGCAACAACATGTGCCCAATCCAAACATTATCAATATTTCATGAAAACCGGTTTTCACAAAAGCGTGGGAGCATTTTATGAGAGTAAAACGTGAAAACTCCGCCACTTCTCATTTATTTACGAAAATGAAACATTTGCCATTCTGTTTCGCAGGCGCGTATACAGGGGGGGTCACGGGGGTCTTGACCCCCGCCCCCCCCCCCCCCCCCCCCCAAGAGTGCCACCTCACCTAGGCGGTGAATTGAAGCAAATCGCGCTGGACTGTAGAGCACGTTGTAAAAGTCTCACAGGGCGATTTTTGTATGGTACGGGCACAATGTTTAGCTGACGCCAGCGTTTAATGCTGGTGATATAGCGCACTTCTCTAAATTTATAACTTTAGCGCTGCTATGTCACAGAGATAATCTGCGGCAAAGCTTAGTTAATGATAAGTTAAGACAGAGGCGAAGAAGATTGGAAATTTTTCGTGTTTTCTAGAAGGAAACAAGTAATGTCATATACTTATGTACGTATGTCTTTGCATGAATGGGGGAAAGAGCTTCGCTATGCATTATTGTAGTGCGACTGAGCTGAGACAACAAGTTAAAAACAAACAAGTAAAACAGTTAGAATTGATACCCTAGATGATGCCCCTTCTGGACAAGTTTGATTTTTGAAGTGGTTTTTCGAACAAATGATTATAACCAATTTTATCGAATTTCGTATTCTGAAGTTTTTAGTATAATAAAAATATCTTGGACTAATCGTTTTCACAGTATACGAAAAAACTCAAAATTTTTTTATGGCAACACCTAAAAGGGGTTGCCCGATTTAGTCCATTTTTGAAGTTTTATTTGCTAGTACAATGAAAACACCGTGTCCAATCCAAATATATAGTGGAAAACGAAATTTTTGTATGGCAACCCCACGAAGGACTTGCCCGATTTGTCTTATTTTCGAACTTAATTTTACTTTTTTTTTAAGTTCGTGTACAAAATTTCAGCTCTCTAAGTGTACGCGTTCTTGTTATCGTGCGCACAGACAGACGGACGGATGGACATTCAAAAATCAAAATAATTTTTAATATTATGCGTGGGTGTTCAATCCATTTTGTTCTACCATCATTATTTCGAGGTGTTACAAATTGAATGACAAACTTAGTATACCCTTAGATTTCATGTAGAGTATAAAAACGAGAGAACCTAGGATTATCCGAACGACAAAATCTTATTAAATCCCTCAAAATCCTATCAAATTATTCATAATAATGTACTCCCGGTCACAGTACTTCACTTTTTTAATAAAAAGATAAACTTCGCTTTGGCCCAGATGCTGAAAGGAGATGTAAAATTTCTGTCAAATAAAATTTTCATTTTCCCGAAAATATCACAGAATCCAGCATTAGTTTCTCCCATTTAATCACTTCATCAGAGCAAAACGAATGTAAACAGAAGCACGTTCTGTTCAAATATCATAGGAATTATACTAACAAACATTGGTTATACTATAAAAAACATTGGATATTTCTCACAATATTTCAGCAAAAAACGGTTTTCACAAAAACACGGGAGCATTTTATGAGAGTAAAACCTGAAAAGTCCGCCCCTTCTCATTTATTTATGAAAATGAATCATTTGCCATTTCCGTTTATTTGCATGTAATCAGCGTTTTCACATTTTATGTCCATATTCATAAAAATTTTAAAGAGAGTTCGATTGTTTTTTGTTATTTTTTCTTCTTCTTTCTGTCCTTTTCTAGCCGTGTACATTTAAATGGAAAACAATCGAAAATATCTTCTATGTCCTATATTTAGTTATTAGATCTTTGCCTGCGGTGGGGGTGTTTCTTTGAGTTTCTTATGAGTACTAATAGTGGCAATAATAGCCATTCGCTCGTAGCTCTTCATATTTGAAACACGTTCGAATTTTTTAGAATTTTTTTGTGATTTTATATAGTGTCGAACGAAAAGTCATCTATCGTACCTATCACAGGATGGGAAGTAATTTTGGAACACATATTTATTTTATTGTTTGAAAAAAGGAATGAAATGCTTTTATATGTTTTTTGCGCCGATTACTCGTATACATATACTCGTATATATATGATAAAAAAATTTAAGAGACTTCTTCCTACTTTTTCAACCCCCCCCCCCCCCACCCACTTGAACATTTTAGTTGTGACCCCCCCAGGCTACAGGTCTGGATACGCGCCTGCTGTTTCGTTGCATGCAACTTGCTCTTTCACATTTTTTATCTTTATTCATAAAAGTTTTAAAGAGAGTTTGACTTTTTTTTACGATTTTTTTTTCTTTTTTCCTTTTCTTGCCGTGCGCATTTTAAATGTAAAACACTCGGAAATCTCGCCTGCTTTTCAACTTGTAATGGGCTTTGACAGCCCAGTTAAGAGGATAAGTGCTCTTATATCTTATGTAAAATCGGGGAGTTACCACTCTTAAATTTAGCAAGTAAGAGATTTTAGCAGAATTAGTACTCTATATAAATTTTTGTGGAGAAATATTAACTTTAAGAGGGTTTGGAGAATCTTTCAGTCAGCCCACTGCCCAGCTAGGTTCGTTTAATTATTTTTTGTAAGTTCTCTTTTATCTATCTTTCTCTCTCTTTTCATATTTTGCTTTTAGTTTTATTTCTTTTGTTATTAGTTTATTTTCTTCAGTTACTTCTTAAGATTATTACAACTTTTCTCTTTTTTTAAATATTCTTTAACTTCTTCTTTTGTAAATATATTCAAATTTATTATCCCTCTAATGAGGAACAACGACTATTTTAGTTAATTATGCAGATTCATAGTTAGAAAAAGAACAATTAATTGAGTGAAAGAATTATTGAAATCAGATAAAAAACGACGAAGTTATAGCGATTTTAGTCCCGCATTCTCAAAAACGTGTCTAACATGAACGATCGGCTGATGACGTCACGATACACAAGACAATTCGCGGTCTAACGCAGCGCGAGTGTAGTCGCTGCGCCGCCGTGATAGAAAGCGTTCGGGATTGGGTTTGTTTTAGATTTATTTCATAAAATGTCGTCATATAAATATTATATTGTGCAGACTGGCATCGTGCGTATTGTGTATCATGACGTCATCACCAGAATCGCGGGCCGCGGCCGTTTTCAATTTCCGTTGTTTTAAACTTCAATAACTTTGTGATTTTTTGGCGGATTTGAGTCATTCAAAAAGAAACATACTCGGAAATTTATATTGCTTTTGAGCTGACATATTAAATTTGAATATCTTGTAGTAAGATTGTTCTCTATTGTTATTGGAAATTTCCGTGTACTATCTTCCTAACTTAGAAAATAAATAAATATCCACGCATAATATTAAGAGTTATTTTGATTTTTGATTGTTCGTCTGCCTGTCTGCCCCTACGCACGATAACGCCAGAGTGCCTTCACTTACATAAGGGTTTTCCAATAAGAGGTGTTATTTTGATATTCAAAGAAAAATGCCATTTTTTGAGATAAATGATCGGATCTTTATTTCATTATAAAGAGGAAGGTATGCCGTTAATAATGGAAAATAACATCAGCCAAATGACCACCACGACCACGCCTACAGGACCATATCCTTTTCATGAAATTTTCCATAACCAAATCGCAAAGTGGCTGCCCTATGTCCTCGATAGCCTCACGAATTCCATCTTTGAGGTCTTGAATCGACACTGGGGTGTTGGCGTAGACCTTCTCTTTCACGTGGCCCCAAAGGAAGAAGTCGCAAGGTGTTAAGTCACAAGATCTCGGTTGCCAATTGTGATCACCTCTTCGAGAGATAACACGGTCCGGAAACTTTTCCCGTAAAAGATCAATGGTTTCGTTGCTTGTATGGCACATAGCGCCGTCTTGTTGAAAGTAAACGTTGTCCAGATCAATACCATCCAATTCCGGCCATATAAAATCATTAATCATCTGTCGATAGCGCAATCCATTCACCGTAACTGCTACTCCAGCCTCATTTTCGAAAAAGTAAGGTCCAATGACCCCGCGGGACCATAAACCGCACCAAACAGTCACACGTTGAGGATAGAGAGGCTTTTCAACAATAACTCTTGGGTTTTCCGAGCCCCAGATGCGACAATTTTGCTTGTTGACGAAGCCATCGAGGTGGAAATGGGCCTCATCACTCAAGATGAGTTTTCGATGGAATTCCGGATCATTTTCATTCATTTCATGGACCCAATCAGCAAAGACTCGACGTTGTTGATGATTGGCCGGCTTGAATTCTTGTGTTAACTGAACTTTATAAGCCTTAAAACCCAAATCTTTATGCAAAATACGGTGTAATGACGTTTGTGGAATGCCTAATTCCAAAGAACGACGAGGAATGGACAAACCTGGGTTTTCTTCAACACTTTCGGCTACAGCAGCAATATTCTCGGCTGTTCTTGAGCGACGTGCACGGGTTTTATTCTTCACATCACTAACTAGTCCCGACAGCTCGAATGTTTCTACCAATTTCTATATTGCGGTCTGACAAGGTGCTTCACGACGACTCAAAAATGTTCGAGTTTTACGAACCATCTCTGCCACATTTTCACCATTTTTATAGTGAATTTTAATAATTTCAATGCGTTGTTGAATCGTGTATCGTTCCATTTTTATTAATGGCGTAGTTTCTACTTGCAAAATGTTAAAAAATGACTGCTCCAAAAGTGACATCTACCGAAATAGCGGGCTAATTAAAATAACACCTCTTATTGGGAAACCCTTAGCTGAAATTTTGCACACGGCCTTTTTGAAAATAACTCCTTCATAGGTTTGCCATACAAAAATGTCATGTTTCACTGCCTGAGAAAAAAAAATTATAAATATATGTAAGCACAAAAATTGACTAAATCGTGCAACCACTGTTTAATGTTGCTATACAAAGATTGGGGTTTTTACGTATAGTGCTGTGAAAGTGAATATGAAATCCGATTAAATAGGTTGTAATCATTTTTACTGTCCGACGAACCGTTCTAGAAATGCGAAAAACTACTCTAACCAGGGAAATACACGAATCAGTAGAACAGTAAATTGCAAAACGTAAAATTAAAATGGCGGAAACTGAAAATAAAAGGTAGATGCTAGTGGAAATTTGTGTTTTTATTTCTAATCATCTCTTGAGTGTCAAATGACTGAAAAGGGTTTAATATACATTGTGTAACGCTAAGTTACGTAAGGAAGAGAAAGAAAGAAATTAAATCGCCTGCCACTCAATTTTCCGCGGTTACGTTTAAGAAATACAACGCACTTAGTTAACGCTCAAACAATTTTTCGTCACCAACAATAACAATATTATAAATCAACTCCGTTTCACGCCCGGCAGTGATCTGACTCTCGGTCCTAGAATGCAAAATCTGTTCCTACTCCGTAACTAAAATCTAAGCAAATCTGGGTTGTTAGTTGTAAAGTGCCAGGATCAACCGAAGATAGGACAGTAAGTGATACTGCCACTTAAACCTTTATGACCTATTGTCTACTTGCTACGGGCTGTCGGCAAGCTTATAATAAACAACTCTATTTCCTCAGAATTTGTCCTATTTGTGGTACCTAACAATTTTCTTTTCTTTTAAATGTATATTGAGTTATACGTTGTTAGTTTTCCCCATCTCTTCCATATTATTTGAAAAACAGTCTCTAAAATTATTAATTTTAAAAGGTTGATTTTAATTTCTTCATTCAAATTCGCTGGCGTATTTAGATCCATAATGTTAAAGAGCTCCCTTTCTTTAGATTTAGAATTGTTTGACGATAGTAATATCTGGCCTATCTCGAAAGTTTCGATACACTATGACTGGAGTTGATTGGGCATCTTTCGGAAATACAAACAGGACTATTTCTAGTTCTACATCAGATACACAGAGGGACGCTCTTATCTTTACTTTTGCTTGACAACGATTTCCTCCAAACCCAACCAAGCTAATGTCGCAATATTCCTGGTCCCAGTCATATTTTGTCACCAGTTCGTCCCAGTCACTTCCCAAATCCAAATAGCCAAATTTTTCGATACCGTTGACCTTCACTTTAGGATGATATTCGTTTCTATTCTCCAAATAGTTGCTGTTTGTGACTATTTCCACATTTGAAATTCTTTTGTGTGCAGGACATTCCGTGGTAACGTGACCTATTTTTCGGCATAAATAACATACCCTGTTTTTGGGTGTTGCTTTACAACTACTTGCTATGTGTCCCCAATCACCACACCTGTAACATTTTATTTCGTTTCCTTTCTCCTTCGATTGATAATGTACTAGATTGGAGTTCCTTTATGGCTATACTGTTTCGACTTTTTTCATTGGTTGTCCGTCATATGGGTGTCCCCGTCTAATTCTTAATATATCATATTTCTATGACTTGCAGTATGCCTGTTTTGCTCATAACCCCGGAGCAAACGTCGTTATGTACCGTGTCCCTCTATTTCTTCATATCTCTTAATATGAATTAGTAAATCGCTTAGTGATTTAAAGTTTGCAGCCAATAGCATATTAATCAGTCTGGAATCATCCAATCTCGATATTATATATTTGATTGTGGACAATTCGGGAAGATTTAATTTTGATGTTAGTGCGGCTACAGTATAGAAATAATTTTCCACACATTCCTGCGTTTCTTTTCTCCTTTTCATTATCTGTAAGAGGATTGATGTCTCGTCTGTTTCCGTAGGAAACGCTTTTATAAACCCCTTTTTAAAGTCATCCCACGTTTTAATGTAGCTTTGTTGACATTGGTACCAAAATTTTGCAGGACCTTCTAATCGAAAAATAGCATACATCAACGTCGCCCTATCGTCGCACCCATAGATTTTTTTAAAATTTTGTATATTTTTTGTCCGTTCATTAGCGCATAATGACTCTTTGTCGGCAGGATTAAATTTAGGTATTAAAATACTCACCTCTGTAATCCCAATTCTTTGAAAACGGTTCCATTTGAATCACTTGTATCCTCCACACTCGCTTCCGTTACCGTGTCGTCACCTTGATTTGATTTTGTTACCGCTAATTCTCTCTCGTACTGTTCATTCTTCTGCTTCGAAGTTGTCACTTCTTCTCTCATTTTTTTAATTTCATTTTTTAGCATTTCAATGCTAGCACTTCCATTTTCCTCGTGATCACTCACTGCTCGAATCTCACTTAATTTCTTTTTGTTTTTTTTTTTTTTTTTTTTTTTAATATGGATGTTACACTCCTTTTATTCTTATTACACTTATTATTCCTTTTACACCAATAAGCACTTTTACTTGTATGACACACTATCTAAATGTGCTAACCGTTTTGAGTTAGCGCTACCTTGTAATTTCAATTTTTAGGTACACACACAACACAAGTTTTGGGAATGGATTTTTTTAATCCCACTTCTGAAAATGTAACGCTAAGTTTAATAAAGAAGAGAAAGAAAGTTTTCTGCGGATACGTTTAAGAAATACAACGCACTTAGTTAACGCTCAAACAATGTTTCGTCACCAACAAATATTTTAAATCAACTCCGTTTCACGCCCGGCAGTGATCTGACTCTCGGTCCCAGGATGCAATATCTGTTCCTACTCTGTAACTAAAATCCTGCATGCAGGTATCTAAGCAAATCTAAATATTCAAGGGGACAGCTGTTCTAGGAAAAGAAAACGATTAATTAATTACTCTTTGGTTGTTAGTTGTAAAGTCCCAGGATCAACAGAAGGTAGGACACTAAGTGATACTGCCACTTAAACCTTTATGACCTATTGTCTACTTGCTACGGGCTGTCGGCATACTTATAATAAACAACTCTATTTCCTCAGAATTTGTCCTACAGACCTTCTTGGTATTATCACTCGTGAAACGGAGTAGACTATTGGCCGGATTATATTAACAACGCCAACACTGGCGTTTTATGTCAAAAATATTTAGAGACAGTACTGCATATATGAAATGCATTACATTACCCACGCCGGCATCGTTGTCGTCGTCGGCGTGGTCGTCGACCCATCTCTAATCCTAATTTTAACGCTGGCGCTCCATTGCTGCCAATTGCAAGATCTAAATTATTTTATTATGAAAAAACATGAAAAAATTGAATGATATTTGAATTTCTGAAAATAAATGATTTTATATTAAATAATGTGGACTTGAGGGAAAAGAAAATATCTTTTTTACTATTATTTAAAATTTTATTGCAAACCGGCAGAGGTTACAAGCAAATAACTCACTTGTAAAATGTATGGGAAATTAATGTATGGCGGTGCCGCCCAGTCTTAATGTAACTTGGCCGGTGTTTTGATCGGCGTTTAACGACTACGACGATGACCACGCCGGCGTCGGCATTGTTAATGTAATCCAGCCATATTTCTTTGCAGTCCCTTGTTTATTTTCTTTTTTTGTATATCCAGTCGGCGGGATTTTCGGACTTGGTTCTACAATTGCAATCTTAATTTTTTTGAGAAAAACGACTGAAGAAGGAAGATAACATTAGAAGAAAAGCATACAGATATCAGCACAGCTTGACGACATTTCTATAATGAAATAACTAGTCAGTTGATAGAAAGCAAAGCGATTGTCGTCAGTAAAATTGACAGAGGAAGGGAGAACTGACCGTCAGTTCTACTGCCTTGTGTAATCGTGGGGATAACAATCAACTTTCACATAGTGATCATACGAAATTGTATACGGGTATCATAAGGGTTGGTCTTGGACCAATTTTAGATTTTTTCCTTGTTTTTATTCACGTAATGTATTTGTTTCCTTTTGTCTTCCTTGCACCACACTAGTAAAATAATTTTTTTCAATATTTTTCCCTTTAACTGTCAGACGTCATTGTTACCTCGTTTCTTGTCGAATGATCTTACCCAGTATTTCCTTTCAATTCACTGAAAAATTTCCTCAGGAAAAGGTGAATTCCCTAATTCAAAGAATCGTTGCTGATACATAAAGAAGAGATACAATTCGCTGGAACTGGAATAAATTCCTAGGATTAATCTCGTTCCTGAACAATATTTATTTTGTCTTTGTTCCGGAGAAATGATTTCTTTAAGAATAAAAAAAATTTGTTTATTATATATATATAATATTCAAACCCTAGCTTAAACCATAAAAATACTATCGCAAACATCGTTTTTTTAAACAATGCTTAGGTTTAATGATTTTGATCAGAACTACATTTATATAATATAATAAAATTTATTAGGTTGACCTTAATTATGCAAGTTTACTTATAAAACCACAATTGCACTTTCAGTGAAGCGTTGCGGCTAGAATATCTGCGGTTAATTATTTCGTAATTGGAGTTGAACAGCTACGACTACTAATTACATACATATACGTGAATGGCGCCTTCTTAAACAATTTATCTACTTCTATAATTCTAGTTAGGTAAAAACCGAACATTTTTAAATATACTATCGCTAACTAGTGAATTTTTCACCCTTATGTTAAAAGTGCTAAATTCCAAAGGCTTAAAATATCACGTTGTAATTACTATGGACATATTTAATATATTATGTTAAGTGGGATCATTAAGAAAAGGGGTATTTGAAAGTACTGTGTCTATTCTTATCGGTATATGATTATTTCATGTTGTTTAAAGATAAGTAACGATTAAAATGTACGTTTTGATATTTCGTATGATATTAATCGTTATCACTTAGCCACAATAATTACAAAATGTCAAATTTACTTAATTACTTAACAAATAACAACCTAAATATTCTTGCTATAATTTAAAAGAGAACTTGTACATAGATAGTAATTCAATTGTTGTGAAGTGAATATTTAGGTAATATTAGGGTTTTAATGTTCCTTATTCTCCCATTGATTGATTTCAATATACTTTGGAACACATTTTTTTCCTCATGCTTAGTACTAAACCTAAGTATAAAACCGACTTACGATGGTAACAAAATTGTAAATGAAATACAAATTATTATTTGTGTTTCGTTTTTGCAAAGGAATTTAAAAATAAAATTAGCTTTCTCTATCAAGTGAGTTGAACTTTTTGAAGGACCGATTCAGATAAAAACTGACAATTACAAATCATGAAATGGAATTCAAGAAGAAATTCAATAAGCTGCAGCAGAATAATAAAAGTGGAAAGGCAACACCACTAAGAATATTACTTTATGAACCCCCAGAAAGCTGTCAGGATTTACGTGAACACCTGCCATTATGGCTTAATCTCAAGGCAGTCTTAATTCACGGATTAGAAGACAAGCGACAATCAGCGCCCTCGAGAGGCAGTATATAATTTATATTCTGTCTCAGAAGTACCAGTTTATGTCAGTGCATGCTTGACATTGGTCTTACTGGTCGAAGCGAGACCTATCTAAAATCTCTTCCAATCTGTTGGTCACGGTACCCGGTTGATTTAGCGCAACTCCACGCCGAGAGCACACATTACCAAGCGACCATCCTTCAAATTCACGGACGCAGTATGCAATTATGACAAAAGAACAAACTACTCTGTTTAGAGAAGAATGTTCGCCTAAGCCATGCAGACTCAGAAAATCTCACTCTGCCCGCATATGGGCTAACCACAACCACTACGATGCTCCCACAAGGGGACTTCCCATGTTGAGGTGAATATTGCTACTAAAAGCAGTGCTATTCGGGGCTCCTCAACCCCATAGTACCAAGTTAGCAATGTCGGCTACGCAATGGTATGGCTTCGTATAACATGATCGTACGATTATAAGTACTCCCAGTGAACCTTCATGTAGATTCTTAAACGTTACTGGTAACTCCGTTCGGGCTTAATAATATTAGAACTTATAAATAAGTGATAGCAGTGGAGCACGAGAAGGTGATGATCCACCCTTTAGGTTAGGAGAGGCTTGAGACTACAGCCCGTAATCTTAAGCAACCAACGTACTAATTCCAAGCAGTTGTACTAGGTCGTATACATGCAGGCTTCACTATGAACACGCACTATCATCAGAAATCAGAGTATGCAATTATTCAGCACACGAAACACGGAACATATACACGACCTTTACTTTGCTTGTATCCTCCCTTGGCAGCATTGCGCTTCACTTACCCTCTGCACCGCCTTTATGAACCCCCAATAAAAATTAGTGATCACAATAAGAATTAGTGATCCCAAGAAAAAGGAAGAATTGATCAAAGAATACCACGACACCGTGCATAGTGGGCATGCTGGAATTAAATAAGCTAAAACAACGGTACATCTGGAAAAACCTAACAAGATGGTTAAAGAATACATAAACAAATGTGACAAATGCGCAAAGAATAAATACACAGGATACACAAAGGAACCGCTAGTGATGACAGACACGCTATCCAGTAGTTTCGAAACAATCGTAATTGACACAGTAAGACCATTAAGGATGTCAAATGGTTTTAGATATATTTTAACGCTACAGTGCGAGTTAACAAAATTCATAGAAGCATACCCAATGGAAAAAAAGAAGCAAGCTCGGTAGCAAAAACGATTGTTTAACGATTCATTCTAAAATATGGATATCTCAAAAGATTAAAAACAGACAAAGGAACAGAATTTGTGCATGAACTGCTAAAACACATCTACAAGCTTTTGAATATAGATCGTGTCACGTCCACACCATTCCATCATGAAACACTAGGGTCCATTGAACGAAACCACAGAGTCCTAAATGAATATCTAAGAATGTTCTCAAAAGAAGATAACTAGGACGAACTTATTCCCTACTATGTATATTTTGTTATAATACTACACCACATACGAATACAAGTTATACCCCATTTGAGCTAGTTTTTGGGAAAATAGCAACACTGTCTGCGGAAGTCTTGAAAAACATAGAGCAAATAGAAAGCGTACATAATTATGCAAAAGAATTAGGAACAAGATTAGAAAGAGCTCATGAAATAAGTAAAAAACACTTCGAAGAAGCAAAAGCACAGCGAAAGCCTATAAAAGACATAAATTCCAATTCTTCAAATTTCGAAATAAATGAGTATGTGTACCTGAGAATCGGTACAAGAAGGAAGCTTGAAAGCCCTTTTGATGGACCTTATAAAGTTATAGGTCAACATGGAGTCTACTCCACAATTCTAATAAACCATAAACCCAAAGAAGTGCATAACAACAGGTTGATAAAATGTAAATTTAAATAAGGAAACATTACTGATAATATAGCATAGATATTGTAAATATCATTTATAATAAATTAAAGACATTACCTACACCTAAGAATAGATAAGACTAAGCACAAACCTGTGTCATGACAAACAAGTAATCTAATATAAATATTAAAGAGCTCAGGATACAATAACATAAGTATATATATATAAAAAAAAAAAAAAAAATGTACATTTTAAGGGTGACAATGTAAGCCATGAAAGAATAATATCTTTCAACTTAACTTGTAGTCACTCCAAACAGATAATACTACATGCCTTAACCATGCATTGTAGAGCCATGACCACAGGCAAGAATAAAAAAACAGAAATCAGAACGATAAATGAAAAGAAAAGCAAAACAAACAAAATTCGCTTGACCTTAAGAGGAATTTACAACATACGCAAATTTCGCTTTGCAAGCAAAAACATTCAACTATGTATGAAAACATAAATGTATCTGAGGTCATCGCTCTACCAAATCAATAAGAAGTGATTCATTATGAACTTCAGTGATCAGAATTGTTGACACTGCGACTATGATCGATAAATTCAATTATTGCTTCAATGATTGCAATTCTGCAATAACTCCCCCTTTAGAATTATTAGACACATTGTTTTATATGTAAGAAAATTGTATAAATAATTATTGTCTGGTCAATAAATTCCATACCAAATAAAGGGGCATACTCTGTCTAAAAATACACAGCAGCATACTCTGCCATACATTTATAAAGTGGCATATTCTGCTTTGAAATACAGCACTGGCGAAACTCTGCCAAAAGGATTGTGAACAGCGGCACCCTTTGCCATCGACGAAATATATCGGCACTCCCTGCCATCATAATAAATAATCAGCGGCTCTTTAGCCATCACTTGTAAGTTTGGCAGCCCTCTGCCAATTTTAAATTGATTCAAGTTCATTTTACTATTTCTAAATTAATCATGGACAGCTTGTCACTACACTCTGGAACAAACATTACAACACTCCAAAAAAGGAAAAGTCGCAATCTATAATAATTAAAAACATTCCAACATGTTTTGATATGGACGATATATTTAACGCCCTACAAAAACAAAAACTTAATATTAATATAATTAAAATTTTCAAACTAAAGAATACATCAAACTGGATAATCCAACTGCACCCCATCGATGATTCTAAGGAACTTTTCGGATTAACATACTTACTCAACCAATATACGTTGAAAAGTTTAAAGCCAATAAAATGCCGCAATGCAAGAACTGCCAAAAATATGGCCATGTGACAATTAATTGCAACATGGAATACAGATGTGTAAAATGCACTGAACAGCATCAACAAGCACAATGCCCCAAATCAAACAGAACTGCAAATGAATAAGATACTCAGCCACATAAACTGCGGAAAACTTTATACTCTATAACAACTACGTAACTCCTTACATATCCTATTCCCAATCCCTAAAAACTAGTAATAAATCACCCGAAATTAAAAAAACCCACAGTAAATGATAATAGCAACATAAACATAGGAATGTGAGGAACTCTTAATTAATTAATAGTAGAGCTCACAATAAATGCAAAGTAACTCATTACTAAAAATACATCTCATACATATAAATTCAATATTGAAAAAAGATACTGCCTAGATAATTTTATTAAAACCAATAAATCTGACATAGTACTTTTGACTGAAACCAAACTCAGTATAAGACACAATCCGCAATTGAAAATTGTTAGAAACGACAGAACCGATCAAAGAGGACTTGGAACAGCGATAAAAACGGAGATATAGATTTCAGCACATCAGAGCTAGAAAAATTACTAGATGCAACAAGTACAAATAATCGGAGGAAGCTTCAATGTCAAGCATCCTCTATGGAATCTACATTCAACATCAACAAACAATGAAGGTAAAACGCTTCATAGCTGGCTCAAAACCAATATACTATAATACGCCCTTAAATTGGAAACTTCACTTTGCCTAACATACCATAGAATTAATACATCCTCAAATCTGCACTTCTTTATAGTGACAAATAAATACCTACTACTGTCCTAATTTATTGGATAAACTAAAAACACACGACTTTCAATCGGACCATAATGCTGTAGAATTAACTATTTCAACAAATAACGTTATGCAAGCACAACCTGAAATAATCCGTAACTTCTCATCAACAAACTTTCTCAGATTTAACAACCTTATCAGCAACGCCTTAGAAATAATCAATATTCCAATCAATAGAAATATTACAACACATGAAGCAGACGAAATAATAAACCAACTAGAACTAGCGGGCGTACCCGCAATACCGATCAAAGCTAGAGGCAACATCCCATTACCCTCTAATATCCTATCCCTTATCAAACATAAAAACATACTACGTAAAAAATGGCAGAGGCATAGGTACGACCCAGTCCAACTTACACTAAAAGCACAAATTAGAGATATCATCACCATAATAAGAATCAAAATTAGTGTACACCACGAAAACTATTGGAAAAATAAATTCGCGAACATAGCCATACATCAAAACACATTCAAAACAGTAAAAAACATCGTAGGAATAAAATCAATAACCCGACTCCCCTAACTAACCAACCCAACCAACTCAGATCGCCAACTAACTAACGTCTCGGACAAACTCACCGCCATAGGTAAACACTTGGAAAACATACCCAAACAGAACCTAAAAATGAATACGGACATGACACACATTGACAACGAAATAGACTCTGACTATCAAGACAATTTTACTCCACTAGTATACTTCAATGACAACCTCCCTGCCAGTAAGGATATCACAGATATTAACTCCAATGCATTAAACCAAGACAGTAACTTCATTTCATCAGAACACATAAAAGTAATAATTAAATCAATGAACAACATAAAAACAGTAAGACCAGATTTATTTCTTAACTATCTGATCAGGAGAACAACGAAAAAAATTTGCATCTTCTTAGCTTACTTAGGCCGTTTGCTCATCGAAAAACGAAAACGAAAACACTAAACCGAAAAACACAAATATTGTCCTAAACTAAAAGAAATTTGCCGCAATACATGTAATAAAATATTGGATATTCAATAAAAAATTTTCCATATTTAAAGCTTTATTTCAATTAAAACACATTCTCATTTTTATTCGTATGAGACACAAATTTTCGTTCCGAACTGTTAAGTATATTTTCGTTCCATACTATGTTCCACACACGAACGAACATTCTTTTCGATCTTACATAACCTCATTTCCGTTTATTTACAATTGATATAAACCCAATCCAACTTTTATACGTTCGTTTTTGATATGTAAGCATAAACGAATTTTCGGTGTGGAACTATTTATTCGGCCGTGTAAGTGGCTTTATTTAATCAGCCCTGTAACTTAAGATATTACCCCATCAAATGGAAGAATGCGTACATAAATCCAATAAAAAAACCAGGAAAGCCAGTCAATGAAATTGGTAGATACAGGCCTCTATCACTTCTCTCCTCAATTAGTAAATATATGAATTCTTTCTAAAAGAAAAATTCCAAGAACACGAAGAACAGAACAACCACATGATCACAAGCGCTAATATATAAAATGAAAAACATGTACAACTTTAACAACCACCTCTGCAAAGTTATATATAATTACCTTAAAAACAGAACCTTCCAAGTTAAAATAAATAATAATCTTTCCGACTCATTCCAAATACTAGCTGGAGTACCGCATGGCTCCATACTAGGTCCCACATTATATAACATATACGTCAGTCATCCCCCTGCCACCACAACCCTTAAAAAGTCTCACATATGCAGACAACATTCTTCTATACACCGCAAACTTTAAATACATACCTACCTATGGAAACACAAATAAATAAAAATCTAAAATTACTTAAAATGAACATAAACAAATGCCAAGCAATGCTAATAAAAGGAACATGAAAGGACACGTACCCAAACATATCAAGGCACATAAAAAACCAAAACATTAAAATTAAAATAAATGAGTAAAAAATTCAATATACCAAGCAGTTAAAATATTTAGGTATAAACTTCTCACAAAACCTCCAAATCATCCAGCACGTCAAACAGAAACTTCAGAAAGCCACTTTTACTTTTTCAGCATTCTCCAAAATTATTAATCGTAGGTCTGCAATCCAAAATAGAACTAAAGTTATCTGCTATAAACAGCTAATCCGGCCAATATCGCATATGCGTTCCATATATCAATTCAATTCAAATTATTTATTGGGTTAAAGTATCTCAGATGTTGAAATCTTTGATGATACAAACTTAGTTGGTATGTTTAAAGGAAAATGCTAAATTAATACAATTAATATTAAACTAACAATAAATGAAAAAAGAAAAGATTAAAGCTATAAATGTTAAATTAAAAAATCATAAGAAATTGAAATGTAAGCAAGGGAACAAAAAACTGATAATAAAACAAGAAAAAACTTGAAACTTGAAAATAAGCAATAGCAAGAACTAACAGCAGTGCAATGAGAAAGCATACAAAACAGGAAGCCATAGGTAATGGAAAAGAAAACTGAAAATAGCAATAAAAATAACCTGGAAATAATAATAAAAACAAAAATAAAAGCGCATAATTATTTTGGAATGTCAATGTTAGCCCGCATAATTATCATCTGAAACCAGATGACGAGTTAGCACTACCCTGAATAAACTGGCCGAGCTCGCAAGCTCCAATGCCGCCGTTACACTAAAGGCGAGCAACATGAACAAAGTGAGAGTCTATGTTGATAGCACGAAACGCACAGCATTAAGTGCCTAACACAGTTTAAAAAGCTGAGTTCGGAAAATAGATATAGGGACGCCTGCTGTAGATGACCTTATGAAGAAAAATCAAATTTAACAGTGTCAGATAAGCATCTAATGAGATACCCAATAGAGAATTAGGAAAGAGCAAAATGTGATCATATCTCCTCAATCCACGAATAAAACGGATGCAGTCATTGAAAGCGACATCCAGCTTTCTACTACATATCGAATCCAAGTTAGGGGAGACAATACATCCACTTGTGAAATAGGACAAGAGACGTCTTCATCAGCCTAGAGCGAAGAGAAGGAGACAGAATCCTTGCATACAACCACAACCTTCGAATTATGCCATAAATTTTACCTAATGTATTTTTAATGTGAGAGTTGAGGATAATTCCCAGATTTCGAACAGAGGTAACGTAAGGTAAAGCTGTTCCATCCAGAGTTACAGTTGGAAATTGTGATACATCAAGCCTCTAATGACTTAAAATCATGTAATTTGATTTATTAGGATTTAAAAGTAAGTCGTGCCTCTTGGACCACTCAGAGATTCTGTTCAAGTTTGTGTTAATTCTCTTGACACAATCCTCTATCAGACCAACCGGCCTATCCAAGTATATCTGGACGACATCCGCATGCAATTGTATTTTGGAGTCTTTTATTACGTTGGTCAGATCGTTTATGTACATACTGCACAATAAAGGGCCTAAGGTTGAACCCTGAGGTACCCCACACGTGAGAGGCAAGCTTCTCGAAAGTAAATCATGGACTTTGACTTCCTGAGTTCGTCCAATAAGAAAGCTTCCGATAAGTGATGCCACGGATGAAGAAAATCCAAATTTGTCTAATAAGAAGGTAAGGAGCTTGGAATGGTTGACGCTGTCGAAGGCTTTTGAAAAATCCAGGAGTGCCAGGACAGTCAGGTGACTCTTATCAAGAGCTCTACAAATGTTGGACGTTACTTCCACGGGGAGAGCATTTGATTTGATTTCAAGTAAAGTAAGATCTGTTCATTCCTAAGCTTCTCAAGCGCCTTAGACAAAAAACACAAAATACTAATTGGTCGAAAATCGCTTGGGCCATTAGGAGATGCAATTTTAGCAAGAGGCAGCACAATCGCACTTTTCCAAATTCTAGGAAATTGCGAGGATTTCAAGCTCGTATTGACGAGACAGGGCAAAATAATTTTTATAAAACGGGGCGATATATGTATGATCGGATCCAACTGCCTCAGACTTGAGAGCATTAACGGCGTTAACTACTTGGACACCATCAACACAGTTAAAGCTGAAATCACCTTCATATGCCAGATAATCTGGGACCTCAGAAGAAGTGGTAACATCTGAATTAGCTGAGGAAGGGATGTTATGAGAAGTAAAGTACTTGTTAATGCAATGCGGATCAGTATCATATTTGAGACACGTTTGCCGAACACGCCAGCTTAGCGTCTCGAATTTCAGTATTAGTAAAATTTCTAATTAGAAATCTTCGGTGTAAAGAATCGCGTTCAACAATCAATCCCTTAATTTCCGCAGAAAACCATGGACAGGTAGGATAAATTTGAGTTTAAGAAGGGAATTTGATCATCAACGGAGGGATAATAATTAACGGGCATTCAACGGATGGTTCATATATATATATATATATGGTTCAATATTTCGTCAGTCCAAATGGAAAATGTTAAGAGGTTTGAGAGAATGAGAGAAATGCATCAACTTTATGCGAACATAAACTAACTACAATATAGAATAAAAGACCCAAAAGCTTTATCAACTCAGCAATATCAAAAGAATTGACATGCTTAGCACGATTGACAGACCATTAATACAATGGAACTCCAACACAACAACCGAGATGTTCCCAAATACAAAGCACCACATATGGCTAAAAGACAAAAACTGGTTGTACGACACAAATAATAAACTAACGTATTACCAATTACCACAAATCCTACTCAGGAAACAGATTAGTATACACCGACCAGCTGATCTAAAACTTTTAGCTTTACTTTATTTAATTTTATTAATTCAATTTAGCAGTAACTTTGAGTACCTTATTTTCTTAAAAATATTTCAATATACAAATGTTAAATTATTAACTAAACCTACTTTTCTTTAGATATAAGAGAACATAATTTATCCAAAATTTAGTGCCGTTTTCTAGGAAATCTGTAAACTCATAATACAAAAATGTATAATTAAGCATATTTAAAAAAAAAAATCTTTAGCCTGCTGGTAAAGATTAATTATAATCTAACTTTAAACTTTAAAACATATAAACTGAAATGGCAATAAAAATTTATTCTTTAAAATTTATTCGCTCCCAAATTTCGACTTATTTCTAATTCAGGTATGGCCTCACTGTTTAGTTATTATTTCAATTACTACATTTTCCATCTTACAATTAAATTAAATTTATTCAAAATTGTATTTATTTAAATATTTTGTTTTCCAGATAAACCCTTCAAGTAAAAATGCCTGCATATTACGAGATGATGATTTCACACAGTCCACCCGTATTTAGTCATAGTCCTCCCTCCGCATTTTTATCGGAATATGTTGCAAAAAATTTAACGTAAGTGAAATTATATTATTATACTATCTTTTATATTATACTTTAAAGTAACCTGTTGCTGTTCACTTCATCTCGTAAGATGTACTTACACACATGCATATTATACTTACACTACATACATATACATAGTGTAATGAAGTAATGTACTAAAATCCCCTAAAAGATGATTCTCAAGTCATGAAATAGGAAGGCATATGTAAAGGGTTTTCAAATCAGAGCGATAGAACTTTATAGTGAAATAAAATGAACAAGTAATAAAGCTAGAATTAGTTTAAACCCAATTCTTGCGTTAATTTATGAATGGTCGTATGAAATTTTATATGGTCATCACTCGTCACTCGTTTCTCGAATCTATTTTTAGAACAGTTCGTGGGACAATAAAAATGATTGCAACCAATTTCGTATGATTTTATAGGTATTCAGAAGAAATTTTCAATATAAGTAATATAAACGTCTTGAACTGATAATTTTCACAGTACACGTAAAAAAGTTTAATTATGACAATACGAAGAAGAGGTTGCTCGATATTTCAGCTCTCCATATCGACATGACCAAATATTCAAAAATATAGTGACAAACAAATTTTTTGTATGGTAACCCTACGAAGGAGTTAACTGATTCATTCCGTTTTCGAACTTAAATCTAAAATTATTTTTATAAAGGCTATCAGATTTCATTTAGGGTGTAAAAATCTTATCAAAGATAATCTGGTGCTCTTTGTTTAAATTTCAAGTGCATTCGACTGTTTTTGGTGAAGCGAATGATGTTGGCTTAGTGATCGTCGATAATTAATGGTTTGCTGGAAAGGGATTCAACATGGCGCCTCACAAGAAATTTTTTTAAAACCATTCTAGTGGTCAGTTAACTGTTACATTTTTCGGAATTATCTGATTATTGAACTTACATGCATTATATCGCGAAGAAAACACGAAATCATGAAATGTTCATTCGACTATTGACTGAGGATGAGAATCTCCCCAAATTCGGCATTGATAAAGCTGTGAGCTTCATCGCTGAAGATGACTTTTGCAGAATAATTAATTTGCTGCTCTAGAGCCCAATGAATAAATTTACGACGCATACGATGATCAATTATTGTGTTAACTGGATTATTTAAGATTAAAACTTACCAGTTTGAGAAATGCCTGATTCTTGAGGGCATTGTGAAATGAATGAAATTTGATTCTATGTAACATTCCCCCTATAATCAGCAAACCATCCCTATTTTTCTTTTATGACTTCCTTCGACCTATTTTACATTAGAAGTTACATCCAAGTTATTTTTGCACAATTGTTTGAGAAACTTAAGCATGAACTATTCAATATTAGTGCTGTTAATTATATTTAAAAATATATATAGGTATCTAGCAAATCAATTTATACACATGTGCCTCAATTAATTTTTCTAATAAATTATTGGGTAATAAGTACCACTGAGGAGCTCTAGTAGTGTAATTGAGATTAAAAATCTTAAGAAAAATATTTTTAAAGCTGCGGGCTTGAGGAATCGCGCAAAATAATTTTATTTCTGAATCTTTTTGTGTGCAATTCTTCACGACCCTAACAATACCAGTTTCCATTTTTTTCCGTATAATATGAACTTTTCCAAAACACTTAAATCTCATATTTTGGTACACCAGACATGGTACGACAAATGAGAGGGTATAAATCGTTTTCATGAACCATGAATGGAACAAATTACATGAGGAATTCTGGCAATACCATGGATTTGCTGGTTAACGTGACCTTTGGAAGATATTTCAGATGGTGCAAAAAAACACAAAATGCGTTTTAACACTCTACACTCGAACAATTGTTATCGCGACTCCTGTGAAATATTTTCTATCTGGGGAAGATCTAATGCGTAGAATGGTGTATCAGTACATTTGTTTAATTCATCAGTACCCATAATAAAATAGTACGTATCCAGTGTAATGCCATTAGTAGCCCAATGAACATTTTTGCAACTAATTAGTTGCAAGAATTAGATTTTTATTTTATAAGGGTTGTATAACAGCTACACGAAAACTAAAATGTTTTATAGAGGTACCGCTTTTTCCTATTGAGTTCCGGTGCTAAATTGTTTTATAATGTAGCACTGAGAACGCTTTCCGAACTTCTTATAAAACAGTTTTGCTCCGGAAACTAATTTATTCTATAAGTATTTTATAATAGTTCGAAACAAATCTTTGAAAGGCCTTTTAAAACAATTTAGCTTCCGGAGCAATTTAGTTGTCGGAGAGTTTTGTAAACATATCACAAAATTAAATTAGAACACTTATAAAACCATTTGGTTGCGACTTGAATTGAGCATGGGATCTCGCTTTTATAAAACTCGAAAGCTGTATTTTAGCTTTTATGACAACTTTATAAAAAAAAATGGAAGCTTTACATTGGTATTAAATACTTTAACAAAAACCGTTCGTCACAAATACCAATTAACCAGTGTAAAACTAAGTACTGGAGTATGCACTTTGACATTTCCGATCCTGAAGATTTAACATGAATCTAAAATGTTTTATAAGAGCTGTAATGTGAGGTGAAAACATTTGGCCATTTTATAAAAAAGTGAATAAATTGCAGCGAGCAACATTTTAGCATTTAACTTTTTCGTTTACTGACACGCAAAATAAACACGCGAATAAAACAAAAAAAAAAATTAATGATTTCATTTTTAATTTTTAATTTTTTTAAACGATTTGGAACTTAACATTAAAAAGTTATTTTAATAATAAATATTTATTTAAGTTCACTTATTTTTAGAATTTACTAGGCGCGTTGTATTTTTTCGAGATAGAAGTATGTATAACTTTTACAATAAAATTAAAGTTGCATGACATTTTATTCCAATATTAATCGAAAATTAATGTTTACGCATTACGCATATAAGTATTCCAAACAAAATTGTGTTGGATGACAAAGTCTGAATTCATAAATTATTTTTCCTGCTCACACATTTTTGAAGGAAATTTGTAATACATTTTTCATAAAGAAAAAATAAGGCAACAATAGATCCATATTACACAAATACATATAAGTTTTAACAAATAACTGCAGGAAGGAAGTTTTCACAACTACTATAAAATATCTCCGCAACCAAGTTGTAGATACAAGTGGTTTTATAAGGGTTTCAAACACTTTCTCGCAGACTGCTAAAACGTTTTATTATTGCTTTATAAATTAGTTTCCACAACCCTTATACAGTGTGCCTAATTAGCTCTATAAGAGTTTTTTTAAAGCTTGTACAACATTTTTAACAACAATCTTATAAAACAGTGTGTTTTATAAAGAGTTGTGAGAGCATTTCCGTGACTATAATAAAGTATAAATTGTTCATTGGGAGGTACGTATCCTTCTGATGATTTTTAAGTACCTATATTTGTGATGTTTTATTTTCTATGACAGAGCCGATTTTCTCCACACTATTTGACCACATTGCAAAATTCTCATAAAATTCAAATTAATAATGTTTAAAAAATTTGTGCGCATTTTAAGTTCCACTTTTCTTATGATATGTTGTTGTTTTGTTGTTTTTATATGCTTTTTGGACTTCATTCCTTCAAATTCACTATTTCGCGATAAAATGTTGTCTACAATTATTTTATTCCACGAATTACATTTAACTAAACTTATTTTCTAAGTTGAACAAAATTTGTTCAAAACAATTATTGTTAAAAAATAAAATGAAATTACAAATTTTGGTTATTTGCTCAGTATGAAATAGTATCGCTCACCGTGTTCATTTGATACGTTTCCTAAATAAATTAAGAAAACTTTCCACAAATTTTGTTTCATAGAAAACTATGAATTAAAGATCAGAAGAGGAACTGTATTTCTATTTATCGGACCCGAACTCTTCTTCGGCCTTACAAAAAGGCACCGTAAAAGAAATAATGTTCAAAACAGAAAATATTCACCAGCTACAATGGGAAGCTTTCCAGACCTAAGACGCACGAAGAACTCATTAACTTCCCATACAAAGACTTCAAAAAAGCTATCAACTGCGGTAAGCACCAGATCAGGCTATTCATCACTGGTATAATGACTGGCCATTGTCCACTTGGTTACATACTTAAGAAAATGGGCAATATACCACGACGACAACTGCCGATTCTACAACGAAGGGGTAAAATCTGCAGAGTTGTACTCTGCGAATGTGCAGGATTTGCTCGACAAAAACTCCAATGTCTATGCAAGAGTTTGTTATGTACACTTCGATGTATAACCACAACAATGTATAACCCTACCAATGTGTAACCATATCAATGTATAGCCCTTAAGAAATAATTCGTTGTTTATACAAACAACGCTTAACTTATCGCCCACAGTCTCCTCTGGGCTCTTTTTGCTCTTAACTTTGTGCTGATGCTAGGGCATCACAAATTAGAATCTTAAGTATCAAGCGAGTGTTTTTGCTGAATAATCGAATTCCTTAAGTAGAGATAAGTTTTGTAAGAAATATTTTAAATGAATAAATTCATTACTAGTTGAGTATTCAAGAAGTTCGGTCTTTAAATTTCGATCATCCTAACATTTGGTGTCAGAAGTAAAGATTTAATAAAAAGTTAATAGAAGATCTTTTAGAAAAGTGCTTGTGCCAATCACTGGATTTATTATCTAGTATCTACTTCTGGATACTAATCACAAAAAATGGAATTATTAATTTTACTGTGAGTAATAATTGCGATTCCTTGATTTCCATTTCATCTCGCTAGTAATCAAAAGAAATTTTCCTTTCCTATTGAATCCGTATAACTTCTATTTCTGCAAATTTAAAATTTATTTGTATTAAAATTATATATCTTAAAAGTTAACAAATAAAGATATTTCCTGAATTTTATTTAATTGTGTTAATGTGCAGTTGGTTGTAGGTATATATATATATATTTCTATTTCTGCAAATTTAAACTTACTCTTATTATAACTATATATCTAAGAACTCAACAAAATAAAGATATTTCTTGAGTTTTATTTGATTTTGTATTAATGTGCAATTGGTTTATAGGATTTGTTTCCCAGGCTTGTACCGATAACCTTTACTGAAAGTGCAAAAGTGTACAAAAATATTTGTGAATAATTACGTCTTTTATAATTCGGGTTAATTCAAATGTGCGAATTTTAATTGATTGGAAATAGGATTTCAGTGAATAATTGATTCGGTGAAGTTTTATTGCATAAATTTTGATTCAAAAATTACCTAAACAGTTGAATAATATTGAATTCTATTTTAAATCTCGACCTGATTTAAATCATAATCAGCTGTAAAACGGGAAGTGAGAAAACCACAATAACGTGCATATAATCACCACATAAAATTTGTTGTAATTTTCCGCAATGACTGAACCTAATAATACTGAAACCATAAATCCCGATGGAGGCCAGCCTACCTCCCAGCAGCAAGCAGATGAAGGCTTTGACTCCCAATCATTTTCTAATTCTGATGAACTTCCAATAACATTTTTAATTCGTTTTGTGAAACCCTTCCATGGATCACGAGATGATTTGAGTGCCTTCATATCTGACTGCAATAAAGCGTTCGCATTGGCAGTTTCAACCCAGAAATACGTGCTTTTGGATTACATCCTCACACAAATTTCCGGTAAAGCCAAAGCGGCCTGTATTAATCGTTCCTTTAAAACATGGGATGAGCTAAAAACCTTCCTGAAAACAATGTATCAGGATCGTAAACACTATTTTCAACTTCTGTGTGAACTCACAAACCTAAAACAAAACTTTAATGAATCAGTGTCGCAATTCGTCTGTAGGGTCGAAACTTGTTTGAAAAGGACAATTAATGCAACACAGTAGCAAAATCCTAGCGAATCTTCACTTGAAAGAAGACTAGAGCTTTTAAATGTAATAGCCCTTAACAGATTTATTTATTTTTCTCTGCCATCGATAACAAATGTATTGCGTGTAAGAGAACTTAAAACATTGAACGAAGCAATATCTACTGCGGTTGCCGAAGAGCAAGTGCAAGGTATGTACTCTCGGAATAACTTCAAGTCGTATAATAACAAAACTAATTTCCATGACGGAAATCTTAAAACAAACCGACCACAATCTAAGAACCTCCATGTTATTCAAAATAACCCTCATTGGAAAACCAATCCACAACCTTCCACTTCAACTGGAAGTGATTTTAATAGATCTACAACAGAAGTGAAAATCTGTAAATACTGCAAGGCAAAGGGACACTTGATCTCCGAATGCAGAAAACGCGAATATAATAATAATCGCAAAAAACAGTCATTCAATAACTCAAAAAACGTGAGTTCAGCCCCAGCGGAGGTTGCCCTGCTGGAAAGCTTTCATTAGATAACGGAAATCAATTTAAAATCTCTAAAACTATTCTCTTTGCTGAAAAAACTTCCTCATACGTTACAATACCTTGTCCTCAGTCTAATACTTTGAAATTGAACCTTTTGATTGACACCGGTGCGAATGTATCAATAATTAAATCTAATGCTATAACTGGCAGAACGGAAGTCTTTCAGGATGAACAGATTAATTTAAGAGGAATAAGTCCGAATCATTGTATTCAGACAATTGGATACACCTATCTATATTAAGTGAGAAGAACTCTAAACCTTTGCAAGGAATTAATGGCAAATTTCATATTAATCAAACCTCCAATATACCGTTCGACGGAATTTTGGGGAATGATATCCTTAGTAACCATAAGGCTCTTATTGATTACGAAAATCAAAAATTAAAGTTAAATGAATATTCCATTAGAATTCTCTATAACAGTGATGAAGTTGATAAAGAAAATCAGACAATATTCCTAGAACCAAGGACCGAAACACTGATTGAAGTGAAAATTCTTAATCCTTCCATAAAAGGAGGTATCATCCCTGAAACATACATAGAAGAAGGTATCTATCTATGCAGGGCCATAACAAAAGTAAATGGCAATTCAAGAGCCATTGCAACCGTTCTAAATACAACTGAAAAGAGATTTTCTTTAAATGAAATACGATTACATCTTGAGCAAATTCCGAAGGCATCCTATAATCTTCCTATTCATGAAGAGAAATCCATATCTAATTCCAAACCGAATTCCTTTTTATTTGGTGTAAATACATCCATTAGTCGTACCGATGAACTCATGAAAAATCTCCGTGTTTCTCATCTCAATTCTGAAGAAAAATCTTCACTTTTAAATTTATGCAAGGACTTCAACGACATATTCTACCTGGAAGGAGATTTGCTTTCATCAACGCATGCTGTAAAACATGAAATTAATACCAATACTTCCGTACCTATTGCTGCAAAGACCTACCGCTACCCTGAGGTTCACAAAAGCGAAGTGAACAATCAGATTAATAAAATGCTAAACCAGGGAATAATCAAACCTTCGGTATCACCCTGGGTCAGCACCCCTTTGGGTAGTCCCTAAAAAACTGGATGCAACTGGAAAACAAAAATGGCGTGTGGTGGTCGACTACAGAAAACTCAATGAGGTGACAGTGGGAGATGCTTATCCACTCCCAAATCCTTAAGTAGAGATAAGTTTTGTAAGAAATATTTTAAATGAACAAATTCATTACTAGTTGAGTATTCAAGAAGTTCGGTCTTTAAATTTCGATCATCCTAACAAGTTTTGTAATCCCATCAGACGTCCGGAAAACTGACCCTAATGAGGTAAAAATCTTCCTAAAGCCTAGTTGACATTATTCTGATTGACCAGCGCAGATGCACCAGCAGCGTCAACTTAATTCTGATAGCATCAGCACAACATCGAAATAGTCAAAAGAGTTTAACTTTTCTGTCAACGCTGGTCAATCATCATATCAATATCAACTATGCTTTAAAAGGGCGCAAGTCGGCTCTTCGCCCTCACCACACCCTCAATTTTATATATTATATAATATTACATATAATATTATTATTATTATAGTAATGAAATAAAGATTTTTATGACATACATGCGCTAAGCTGAATATAAAATCGAAATTTGTTTCGTTCAAAATTTTTCCTATTTGCTGACCGATGAGTTTTACATCACTAAATAAATAAATATGTGGTTACAGTATCGCAATTTTTTTCGTGTACATCGAATTAACTATGTCGAAAATTGCCGTTATAGAAACAACAGTTTCTCTCTTTAGAAATTCATGAGCGAGTGCTGTGACAATTGTATAAACATGATCAGTATACATTATCTTATGTGGTGAAAGAGCTCTATGACATACAATTTTTGTTTGTATACTTTGGAATGAATCTTTATATCTTCCACAGTAATTTTATGTATCGGAAATATTATAAAATATATTAAATTTTGTAAACTTCACCTTCTGGTTTAATGGCTCAAAACTGAACAGATATTAAGGAATGATTTCCAACTAAACAGGGCAAAAAAAGTTTTAATTCGGCAACACAGTCAAAAGAGAATAAAAATTACACGCATTTTTTAATCATACCTCGTACGCAAGTCGTAATTCCATATTCCATTTAGCTTTAAGTAGTAAAACCTGCGACATATTGACAAAATAAGATCATATTAATAACAAACTGGGTTTCTAAAGAATCAGATTTATAATGAGTGAAAAAGTGACCCATTCTTTCCTTGCCTTGCGTCACAACTGACATAATGGAATTTATGAATAAGATTTCTAGCTTACTTTCATAGCGTTCGTTACTAATAAGTTCCCGCGCATTTTCTTTCCATTGGACGGTCCTTCGATAGGACAGTTTTGAGTTAAGCAATCTCTCTATGGGCTTACAGGAATTTAGTAAGATCTTTTTATGGAGCCTTAATATAGTATGGCAGTATAGACCCGTCCTCAATATTTATGCACAATTTTCTTATTAAAGAGCTCTGCTATAGTAATTTCTCTATTACAGATTTGCTTAGACTTGCAAATCTCAAAATCTTCAATAGCTATGTGTTCAAAATTTTTGCTCAGGCTACTCCAAAAGCAGAGCAGAGCAAATCTGTCAAAATCCGCCAAATCATAATGGAGCAAATATGGCCCAATCTACATCGCGAGTTACACGCTACAGGCTACACGAAGCTCTATTTCAGCTACATGAAGCGCAATTTGCTACAATGAGCGCTACAAGCTACAAGCATCATATCTGTATTGACAACTTAACATGATTAAAGTGGTAGTGTAAAAAACATGTGCTTTGACTCATAATTGACATTTAAAATCAAAAATAGTCCCAAATACTTTTGTGGTAGGTTGGGTAAATCCCACTGACATATATGTATATAAGTAACTCATCAAATAATTTAAATAAGGCGCCAGTTTGTATGAATTTTACTTTATTATCATGTTGGTGTTATTGGACTTTCAGCTATAAGATCAGAAATTTGCCTAATATCAGCTACACCCTGTAGCTTGAAGTTCTCTATGTAGCAATAGTTTCTACGGTCCGCCATATGTGCAAACTGAAATTTATAGCTTGAAGCTCGCAGCTTGTAGCGTGTAGCTCTCGATGTACATTACCCCTCATACCTACTGACACAAAAGTTCTGCTCTTTTTTTAATACATCGTGTTTTACTTGTGTGAGAAACAGTCAATAAACAGTCAATTTCTTTGCATATCCAGGTTATGCGTTTTATTTTGCAAAGGGAAATACATATGGGAACCCGAAACCTCATCCAAAGAATTAATATTAATTTTAATATAAAAAGCATATAAGATTTATTTGAATTGATAACTTACCACTGCTGGAGCTACTTGTGACAAGTTTTTTTAATTGATTACTGACTTCAACTACTTTAAATATATCTCTAAGGAGTCCATTTTGAAGCATTTACAACTTTTGACAGCTAAAAATACCAGTAAATATTCTCAATTCTTTCTTCAGGTCGAGCTCCGAGACCAATCTGCACTAAAACTAGAACACAGTAAAAGTCAAAGAGCAGAAATGGGAAACGTAACTCTGACCAGCTCGGGCAGTAATATTGAACAGATACCTGCTCTCCTAATTATAATTCTCAAGTTCTTGCTTGTACTAAAATTGTTTTAACACTTTTGTATTCAAAATATAAATAAACCGAAGAAAAATCTATATAATTTGTTCAAGCCCAATAATATTATACCCTAGACGAAAATAAAAGTTAAATAAAGTGCAAACCCAAATTTCTGTATGGTAAAAAGGGGTTGCTCGATTTAGTTCATTTTATAATTTTTTTTTACTATTTTTATGAAAACGCTGTGTACAAAATTTTAGTTTTCTATGTCGACACGTTCTCAGGAAGTATTCAAATTTACAATGAAAAACTAAAGCTTTGTATGGCAACACCAAGAAAAGGTTGCCCGATTTGGTCCTTTTCTAACTTGTATTTGCAATTTTGATAAAAACGCCGTGTAGAAAATTTCAGCTCTCTACGTCTTTTTTTTTTTTTATAGTGAAAAACCAAAATTTTGTATGACATCACCAAGATGAGGTTTCCCTAGTTCATTTTTAAAATTTTATTTACTATTACTATGAAAACACTGTTTACAAATTTCAGTTCTCCACATCGACGCGTTCTTAGGCAGTGCCCAAATATATAGTGAAACACGAAATTTTTGTATGGCTACCCTACGAAGGAGTTGCCCAATTTTTCCCATTTTCGAACTTAAATTCCCTTTTTTTTTAAACCACGTGTGCAAAATTTCGGTTCTCTAAGTGAATGGGCTTTCGAGTTATCATGAGGATGGACGGACAGACAGATGAACGGATGGACAGACAGACGGACGAAGGGGTGCACAGACAGACGGACGAACGGATATGCAAAAATCAAAATACCTTTTCATATTATGCGTGGGTGTCCAACCCATTTTGCGCTGTTCTCTTTCTCTCTTTATACTTCTACATAAACAACTTTTCTAATTAAAATGACAAATTGAGGATAAAATAAGTACAATTGATGTTTTCATGAATAGCGAACAAATGAGATTTAATTGAAATAAATTTAATTATTATATTAAATTCATAAGCTTAATTATTATGCATTTGAATTTGTCATTCATTAGAAAAACTTATTCATGATCTGCACCGGAAAGAGCCTCTGACTTAAAGCTTATCATCATTAAAAAATTACTTTTCGCGAAAACTCTACACTGACTTCTCAGCGAATTGGATAGAGGTAAGGAAAGCGCAGAAAATTTTTGTAATTTTGTTGAAATACTCACAATTACTGCACTGTGTTAAAAGTAAACATAAATATAAATACTAGTAGGAATTATCGTCACCGAAGAGAAGTCTTATGTCATTGCCTGTAATAAACAGTGCACTACCGCATACACAAATTTTGCAAAAATTTCTAGTTTCAAGTGGATTAAGCTTTTACTTAATCCTTTAAGTGAATGTGATTGATAACACTATTTTTTAATACTGCGAGTGGTCATCTGCTTTCCAGTTTTATTACCATATAGGTACTTAAAATGTTGTTTTCATGCATTTTTTCGTATTTGCTCATAGGTTTTAATTACACTTATTGCTGCACTTATTACTATATTTTTTATAAAATGCCAGAAAATTCTAGCACAATACTCCTTTGTTTTTATTAATGATAATAACTTTCCTCGTAGTTTTATCATTATCAGTTTTAATACATATTATTTAATTTATGTTCTTATTCTTATATTATAAAGCAGGTCCTGGCGTCCACAAATGCTAACAGCGTTGCACTCGAGAAAAAGTTTCCCTCCACCAATAACCAGAAGCAGGACCACAACTACTCCTAAATCCTGTTTAGTAACACGACAAGAAAATGAGCCTGATTTTTCAGAAGATAGACATACAATTCAAGGGTAAGTTCTTTGATATGCATTTCATGTTGTATATGGTAAAAAAGCGAATGAATCATAATTTTAATACCCTTTCATATTTATTAATTAATAACCGAGGCAGGTGATTAAACTCCTCCCATATATGTACATAGTTAGCCATTTTACATGCATATGTATTACAAGAATCCTCTTCTGCTCATTCTAGGGATTTGGAACAATGCTGTGACTATGGCCAGCGGTTACTCTCACTGTCATTTTCTATTATTATGGATTCGGAATTTTTTGTGATTGCAGCATTATTGCCTCTAGCTTATTACCGGTGCCATACCATATAACCTTTGCTGCAAAATGCTCGGTGTTCCGATATGTTCTAGCGCACCTAATCAGGAACAACGACTATTTTAGTTAATTATGCAGAATCATAGTTTTAGCACACAAAAAAAAAAATTAATTCAGTGAAAGAATTATTGAAATCGTATAAAACACGACGAGCTATAGCGATTTTAATGCCGCATTCTCAAAAACGCATCTAACATGAACGATCGTCTGATGACGTCATTTTTTGACGGATTTGGGTCATTCAAAAAGAAATATACTCATAAATGAATATTGCTTTTGATCTGAAATATTAAATTTGAATATCTTGTAGTAAGATTGTTCTCAATTACTATAGTAATAGAATAAGTAAAAGGAAGAAGAATGTCAAGTAAATTGTAATTGTTTTTAAAGTCCGTGTACAAAATTTCAGCTCTCTAAGTATACGCGTTCTCGAGTTATCGTGCGTACAGACGGACGGACGGACGCACATGCAAAAATCAACATAACTTTTAATATTATTCGTGGGTATCCAATCCATTTTGCTCTACCACCATTATTTCGAGGTGTTACAAACGGAATGACAAACTTAGTATACCCTATAGATTTCATCTAGGGTATAAAAATATATGGCAGCAATATTCCCTTGATTTTAAAAGTTCTCTTTAAAATAGCTTTTGAATTGGCTATGATGGTATTGCCACTTTACTTTGCTTGGCTCGTATGCATGACAAACACAGTGTAGTGTGCGTGAATACATCCCAGCGAAGCCGACTCTAAGTTGTTCCCCAGTCGGACTTTTAGGGTAAAATAGTGCCTTCTTTCATAGCTTCCAAGAGAGCCGGTAGTAGTTTTTGTCTTAATTATAATCCGCATTACCTTTACATGGCGATGGGACTGGATGTCCAGTATATACATCCCAGCTTGCTTCTCTAAGAAGTACTTAAAGAAGTCATCGCCCTATGGAAAGTGTGCTTTTGCATCTCCATGCAGGACGCATGGAAGAAGAAGTAATTTTGTAAGAAATTCATTATGCTGCATGTATGCATGAATATAAAAAAATAAAAATTATAAAAATTCAATTTGGACACACATATACATAAATACATTTTTAAATCTATACTTTTATGGTATTTATAAATTTATTGTTTTCGCCACAAACAGCTTCTGTAAAAATGTAACGTAATTATAATCTACAATTTAAAATAGAACTGATTTATTATTATACTTACCGAAAAGTACATAATTGAAGCGTTTAAACTCCTTGAATGTTTGCTTTCCATGTATGCCATCGTAGTTGAAACTTATTTCCTTGTTCAAAATATTGGGTAGGTTTTTCTGCAACCCTTCATTTTTAATAATTTTCTCGATCGTGGAGGCCAACGAATTAAAAAATTCCTTAATAACCAGCTACATAATATGTAAATAATGAAAAGTTATTGTTCATTACAATAACAGAAACATTGTTTTGGTGAATACCTACCATTTAACTTCATCAGTATTTCCTATTTCCTTCTCTATGTTTTCTAATTCTTCAATATATTTAAGTGGAAATTTTCCAACAAGGACATCTTTAGTGGTTCTACGTTTGATGAGTTGACGGCAAATTACTTTCTGCTGGAGGACTACGCTTTGGATTAATTCATTAGTTTCTTTATTAATTTCGACTGTGGAAGCTAGGGAATTTATTAATTTTTTCTGCTCCTCTACTGAGTTTTTTTAAATATTTTATATCTTGCATTAAATCTGTAACGAGAGAATAATTTCAGGGTATTAGTTTTGTCAAGTACAATATATATGTACCTTCGCTTCCTTAAAGGATTAGTAGTAAATTAATTTTTCCACTCATTTCAAAATTATCAAATTATAATTAATGAAACACAATTCAATTAGCACTTGCGGCAACCACTTTCACTCAAAACAAGTTATAAATAAACTGAATACGTTACCTACTGCCTTCTCAGGAAAGTGGTTGAATAAGGCGTAGAAAGAGAGGTCCAGCTAGAATGTTCTTTGAAGTATTTTCAAGTAATGAAAGAATCGCTTCTCAAAGGAAGTACCAATATAAGGTCCGACTGGGCCGATGTGTTGCTTTCAGACTTGCCATGTTCTATTAGGAGTAGATTAGGAGCACTTGAGCAAAAGCTCTGCGGCAAAGTTTTCTACATACAATTTTCTGATACTGTTTTCTTTATGGTAAAATAAAAACATCTTTAGCGCCCCCTTATTTTCAGATAATTTTTCTTAGCATTTTTTATATGGCTCAGATAATTTAATGCCCATGACAATTTAATTGTAAACAAACAAACCGGCTTTGGCAAATAGTAATTTTTTTCGCATGGCTGTTTGTTTTTATAAATATTTCACTTTTATTTTACTTAAAACACTATCATTTATCAGTGAAGCTATTAAACTTGCTTGAAGAATGCTTCATCACGACAATAACGAAGGTTGTTTCTGCAGCACAGCACATCGCACTTCAACACCAGAATTAGACTCCGGAGTCTCGATTATATAAAATCTTGTTCATAAAACAATATTTCACCACGCACTATCCCATAAGTAAAAATCACTTTTAACTTAGGTATTTATTAAAAAATCGCTAAATCAAACCCGAACTTCTTTTCATAAAATCTGATATGGCAGAAATCAAGCAAAAATTTCGAAATAATACTCTCTCTGTCTATCCTATAAAATTGTATATATATTAGTCACAGAATTACGTCACAGGCTATCAGCTGCAATGTGCCAAAATTTTAATGGGAATACTTGTCTTCTATATACCTTGGCCCGGCATCAGTTCATATTTGATATTCTAGGCGGCATCAAGCATCAAGTAGAAGCTGTCATGTCATTTGACGAAAAGTTGGTGGAATTTCTGCGGGCAAATCCATGCTTATACAAAATAAGAAGTAAGGAATATAAAAATTTAATAAAGAAGGATTAAGTATGGAAAGATATCAGCATTTGCATGGGTATTGAAAGTAAGAAACTTTTTAAATTTTGGAAGAATTTGTTGAAAATTTATAGATTGAAGTTTCTTTTGCTGATAAAATAAGAAATATATTCGGATTTGAATCGATTTATTTATAACTTTTGCCACTTTTTGCCGATTTCTCATGTTTTTTCCAAATAAATTTCAGCTCTTCACTAAAATCTTTTTTTGACAGTTCAGGTACCTTTTAATGTTGTATTTCATGATGCTGTCATTGTGTTATAGTAAGCATCAATACCGATGTCCGATGCCACCATTGTGTTTCGGCCTTTATCATTTTGTTGTTACTGCAGCTTCAGCTACAAAATTAGAATTTGGCTGATATCAGCTACAGCTTCATGTGTAGCTAGCTTCATGTGCAGCTTAGGTAAATAATTTTTGCAATTAGCGAAAAATTGAGGTACCAACAAACGATTTTAGTAATAAAAAGAGTCCAACAAACGATTACGGATTGATTGAGCTGGTTATAAATTAAATTAAAAATAAGAATTGTCGGACAACTTGACGACGCATTTTTTTTTTAGATTTTCGAAAAAACTATTATCCAACAAACATTTAAATTAAGCCAACAATCCTCAACAAACGACCAACAATCAATTGTGCAATAAAAAATTAAAAAAGTAAAAATTGACCGGCCAACTTGATGGAGCTATTGTTATGGCTCTTGGCTTTGGAATGATTACTATTGGACGTGAAGTCCATTCTGTCAGCGTTAGCTGACAGCTCACTCTCGCGACCAGCGATAGCACAGGGCGGCACGCTAACACCTCGACTAGTGTGGAAGGGTTATAGGGGGGTTACCCAACACCTGCTGTTGTCACGACCCATAATAAAAAAAAAATCGTGTCTATTCAAAAACGAAGCACACTATCCAGCCCTGAAGGGGCCCTTACACCACTTATGTTTTCACGTCGAAGACGCAGATGTTCGGCCTTCTGCTGCTCGCCCCAACCACCCAACCACACTGAGGGCAGAAATTGTTTCAATGTCCCATTTGATGATGACCTGTAAATGAGCGGAGTAGTGAACCATACACTACCTTCATCTCAAGAGGCTTCGAGAGGAGATTGAGAGAGAAAAAAAAGCTGTAGCACTTCATGACGTTACAAAAACTCTTTATTAAACCGGAATATCCCCTAGGGGAATTTCTGAAATTCTATAACATTAGATACTATTGCACTATATTATGCACCGGCAGTTACTATGCCTTATATAAAATTAATTTTCTTATGTACACCTATATTTAATAAACATGAAGCCTATCGTTCCTTCCCACAGATATGAATGAGTATTGGATGCCACAACGTGATGTATTAACTCCCAGACGTAGATATAAATACAGTATACTGATATTATACAAAAAAAAACGAAAGAGAACAAGTAAAAAGCCTAGAATTGGTCTAAGACCAATTCTTATGATACCCTAAATGAATGCCCGTATGTAATTTCGTGCGGTCACTCCCTTCTGTGCAAGTATGATAAAAAAATGATTATAACCAATTTTATAGGATTTCGTATTCTGAAAAAGTTCTTAGTACAATAAAAGTATCTTGGACTGATCGTTTTCACAGCATACGTAAAAAACATAAATTTATTTTTATATGGCAACACCAAGAAGGAGTTGCCCAATTTAGTTTATTTTCGAAATTTTATTTTGTATTACAATGAACTCGATTCGCATATAAAGCATAGAGTTAACATGAGACATGGAGACTAATTCTTCATCCGCGAATGTAGTCATCCCTCGAAGGAGCTCCCTGGAGGTAGGTTTACTTCCTTTGATATGATTTGCGGAGACCTGAAAAGTTTAAAGTTATGTTTTTGTGGGGATTAAATCTAGCCTACGACGGATTCGAGCGATTACATACCGCCGATATTACAAAATCCTCCTATGACTCAATGGGAGTGTGCCTATAATGGCTTACATTATGTTGCATATAAGCATAAAAATACGAGTTGTATATATATAAATAGTTCAAAGAACCATAAAATTCGCAAATCCTGGCTGGTATACCTTTTATCATTAACAGATAAGTATGACTATAAATTTTGTTATCTACGTTTAATAGGTAGATCTACGAATAATTCAGTGGCGAAATAACTTCTAAATTTTCAACATTAGTTTATTATATATCACAAATCGATAAGAGATGAATATGAATTTTGTTATTTACGTTTAATAATTAAATCTTCGACGAGATATTTTATAAATCTTCACCATTATTTAAATATATATCACAAATCGATGGGAAGTCAAAATTTCGAGAAACAAACACCAGTCGACCGAAAATTCCCCGGATCGACTTTAAAATCTCATTCTCACCCACTATCAGGGTACTACACGCCGCTTGCCAGTAGCAGCGAAAATATATCACTAGCTCAGTTACCTTTAGATATAGGCAATCATAATTCGGTTCAGCTAGTAGTGGATACTGGAGCTTAATCAAACAAAACGCCTTAAATACTAGCGACCCAATCAACGGAACTGATACTACTCTGTTGAAAATTCCCTTTGGTGAAGGCAAAACACTAGATAGTTGTCACGGTTAATTTTCTTTTAAAAGCCCAATTCCATGCAATTTTCAAGTTGTAAAAACCAGCACACCGAAATGATTTTCTTTCAAATAATGGTAACATCGAGTGTCCTAATCCTCGCAGATTACCTCGATCACAATACCGCTTCTACCCGCAACTAATGAGAAACTTGGTTGCGATACTGGTAAGTACAAAGCGAACCAAAAGAAAACCATGGATATTAGTCAAGCCACCCACTATGTCGAAACCCAGCTAGATGACAGTGCAACAAAACGAGTAAAGCAGTTTTAAGAAAGTAAGAAGAAAAATGAAAATTTGAAGGAAATCTTTCTCACTGACAATATCAGGCAGTGTAATATTGAATCCCCACAGCCAGTACACATACCTGCTTGGTCGCACGTAGTGGTTAAAGCCCCTTTGCCACCAGAGCAAAACTTGCTTTGTCAATCCCATTAGAAAAACTCACACTTACTCTGGAACCCAATAGTAATTACTGTAGCTACAACTTGCAGCCAAGTAGCGATGGCAGCTATAGTCTATCTTCAAAAGTAGAACGTAACTTCACTAACACGAGTTGTCCAAAAAACGAGATTTCACATACAAAATTAATTAATTCCACATGTTTAATCAAACAGACTCAAATAGAAGAGCAGTACGACGAAGGCCCTTCTCCGCAAGAATCACACCTTTGTACCAGGTATTGGTACAAGTGAGCTTGTCGCCAAGCAGGTGAAATACATCATTGTAATGGTGGCAAATATTTAAGAAAGAATATTTTTGATCTTCAGAAAGAGTTTCATCTAATGTACTAATATACTCTAGAATAGGAATTAACATTAGATGAAACTCTTTCTGAAGTTCAAAAATCTTCTATCTATCTTAGCACCAATCACTTCAAGATTTGTATCGTATAAGCGTAGAAATTATTAAATAAACATGTGTAATTACAGGATTCGTGAGTCTCCTTTGGAACTCTACTGGAATGCTGTGCGTAAGCTATTTATTAAATTTCGAATTCTGGATGTTGATCTCTTTCTTTGCGGTGCCTCTGAAAGGATTTAACTAACACACTGGCAATCCCCATGCGCGTTGGGTGCTTGCATAATCCTTTACCGCAGTAATGCGAAGGAGGCTTCCCCAGCCTTGTTTGGGTCGCGCAGTGCTATCCTATAATGATCTATGAGTAACAGGAGGACCTGCCCGTCGCCGTATCTTCACGGTGGAAAGTTTTCAACCCAGCAGTGTCCGTGGTAAATTAACGATTTAATTTAAGATTTGCTGAATCCAGAATATCCCAGATGCCACTTTCTCGCTTTGTCTTACTGTGTTCGGCGCGGATAGTAAGAACACTTTAATGCGAAGTACCATACTACGCAGTATCGTTACGCCTCACCTCGTGTGGTTTTAGATTTCACAATACTAGTACGATACACCCCTCTTCTTCATTTAAGGGGCAGTGTTTACATGGCTTAGCACTTTCAAAAATGCTTCGAGCTAATTGCTAACCTTCTCTAAATTTTTGTGCACGATTCTATTCAGGGTTACCTGGCGACCTTTTCTTATCTTCTTCGCTCTTGCTTGCGATTTGCTTTTCTGCTATTCCCTTTTATTTATTTTTTCAAAATCGATTGTTAATCTTCAACTGCTCCTGATCTAGTTAATTTGATCTTCTTACCCGGGGGTTACACCTGCAAGTACAGCTTGTGTTGTGGCCCAATATAAGGAAGATTCGTCCAGCAGCCAAGGGCGCATTTTAGTGAAATAATTAGCAATTGCTAAACAGTAACCTCGCATGGTACTGTTCTGCAACTGTCGGTTATTTTGCTGATTAGCTCAACAGCTGGCTGCGATGAGCGCTTAGTGGAGCAATCGACGATTACAATAATAATTAACCTCGCATGGTAATTATTATGTAAAGCGATTGTTTACTACTAAGCGACTCAGGTGCTGCAACCGGTAGAACAAACGACAAGGTTGTTGTCGTTTGTTTACATCCGCGTTGTGAGCAAAGAAAGTACTTCCGAATATCGGGGCATAAAAGACCAATGACTGGTCTGGCGAGTGCCCGTGAGTTTTCAGTCATCGTCGCCGTTAATTGTGCAGTCGCGATTCAACTTTGTTTAAGAGTATCAAGTTTCAGTTCGGTTCGGGTTAGATTGTTTTAAAAGTATTAAGATAGGTCAGTTTAGTATATAGTAAAATAAAGATTTATAACGTTAAAAGAAATTCGAGTGTCGTTTTTAATTATTGGATTTGCTTATTGATTGCTTTTGGGGCACGACACTTGCATGCAAGCTGCACTGCCATACTACCTCTACTGCCATGCTGGCACAGCTTTCAGCGAACTGGCATGATCAGGGCCGGATTTAGAAGTGTGGAGGCCCTGGGGCAACAAAGGAGTGAAGACCCTTAATTATTTTTAAAATAGGTTACACATTTTTGTTTTTAATTGTTTAAATAATTTATTGCACGAAAAAATAATAAAAAGACAAACTACAAAATTGGAAGAAATTAACATGTAACGTCAACGGGGGCTTTTTTCGACAAAAAATCGTCGATGATTTCGCTGAAATCAAGCTCCCGGAGTAAATCACTCTCAATACTGAGTAGGCGGTTTTGGCGGTTTTGCCTCATCGTAGTTCTCAGCCTATTTTTGATGATTTTCATTTTTGAAAATGAACGCTCTCCAGTGCAATTCGATACCATCAAAACCAAGTACATTCTTAGTGTAATTACTATGTTTGGGAATGTAGCTCTCAAATTTTGATTGTCGAGAATTTGATAGTAAAACAGCTCTTTAGATTCGTCCTTTTTATAGTCCTTTTTGTATAATTCTATCAACTATACAAATTGAACCAACTCATTACCAAGACTAGATTCTAAATCGTCTTTGTAAATTTTCACCAATTCTTCTGCTGCAGTATACAAACTTGCAGCGTCCATCTCCTCTATGCGATTCAGAAATCCAAATCTCGAACGGACTGCATCGTATGCATGCAATCTTTCAGTAAGAGAAACACATAGCTGATCGATCACTGGGATGTAACCTGACACTTTAAATTTCTCGTTTGGTGACTGGTCAGCTTCTTGTGCTTCCATATAATCGAGTGGATTCAAGCTCACATTTCTTGTTCTAGTGCGTGATTGTTCGTACTGATCAATATTTGAAATCATTTAGCTGCTTCTTCGTATTTATTAAAGTCGTCTCTCTTGGATTCAACAAATAACTTCAATGATTCCAATGCACGCATTGCAGATTCAAGAATCATTTCCGGGCTCTGCAACATCTTGTTTGTAGCATTGAATCGCTCCACAATGTCGTTCCAGAAAATGGCAAATAGAGCGGTTTCGAGACCACTCATCTTTTCTAAAAGATGCGTTGCTTCATTTCTCACGATGCCTTTTTGCTCCTTATCAGAAGATATGCTGGTTAGAGCTTTTTTAATTTCGGAATAACCGTCGACAATGGCTTTCGTAGCTTCAGCTCGACAAGACCAGCGAGTATCGCTAAGCTTTTTCAACATGTAAAACTGTCTGTTTGTTCTCTGCGATAATTTTTCAGTTAGAATTCGGTGTCGTTCTGTACTAGCGATGAAAAATGTGCATAAATTCTGGACGAAATCAAAGAATCGAACAGCCGATGGGCAAGAGTTAGCAGCTACCTTTCCAACTAGATTAATAGAATGACCACGAACATCGAGAAACCATTTTTTTCCTAAATCAAAGCTAGCATCCCCCTGTACTTACCACTCATATTTGCAGCATTATCGTAAGATTGGCCGCGGCAATCAAGAATGTCTATTTGATGGTCGTCTAAAAATTTAAGCAAAGCGTTTGCCGTGGTTTCACCAGTATGGCCGCAGTGTGGTAAAAAGGTCAGAAACCTTTCCTTTGGCATCGATCCTTCAATATATCGAACAACTATAGTTAGTTGATCTATATGGGACTCGTCGGGCGTGGAGCCCACTGACACCGAATAATACTTAGACTTCTTAATTCTTGTTATTATTTCATTGAGGACTTTATCACCCATGGAACTGATCAGTTCTTCACAAATCGTAGACGAAAGGTAATTGACATGACCACTCCCTTTGTTCGCATGCTCCTTCAAATGGATTGTGAGAAGTGGTTCATACTCGGCTAACAATTCCAGAATACCGAGATAATTTCTATTTCTTGGTGAACCAATGTTTTCATCATCACCTCGGAAAGCTAATCCGCGTTCAGCAATGAATTTAATGTTACTGACGATAATTCTGAGGATTTTCCGCCAATATTGAATTTGTTGTGCCCCTTGTATTGCTATCTCTTCATCAATGCATCCTGTGATTTTTCCCCGTTGCACTGAAGTCATTACCGATTCCAAGTGAGTCTTTGAAATTTCATGCTCGTATAGACGACCATATGCATGCTTCCAGTCACTAAATCCTTCCCCACTTAATTTCGTGTTCTGCGTGGACATTAATTTACACGCATAACAATATATTTTACCCGTACTTGGAGAAAAACAAAGCCAAAATCGGTTGACGGTCTCTTGATTTTGATTCCGGCGTGTGAACATATTCTTTGAACATTTCTGAACAAAGTTCGAATTATCTCGCAACTGATCTTGGAAACCTGAGCTCTGCAAAGATACTTCATCACAATTTTGAAGTTCTGTGGAACCTTTTTCCGCCCAATATTTAATCATTTCTCCTGTAATAATGTCAGGCCGAAGACCAATGTCATTTTTGAAACCACAAAATTCGGCTTGCTCTTGATTCTGATCGCAAGGTTTTGAAGATTCTGTGGTGTCGTCCGATGTAACAGCTGGATTATATTGAATAATATCCACCAAATGTCCATCTAATGTCGAATCTCCTATTGTGTTTTTAGGATCTTCCGGGACTTCTTGTTTGGTTGACGTGATAAAATAATTGGTCAATTTTGGTGTTTTAGCTAAAATTTCACGTTCTGCTTGCAATTTCCTCTTCTGGTAACCACTGGGGAATACTCTAGGAGTTTTGTGACGATCACTCATGATTTCATCACTATAAATGAAAGGTAGAGAAAACATGCAATGAAAAAGGCCCTTAACTACATAGTACACATAGCAAATAAGAAGAACATACAAGCTATATACCAAAGCCTATTCAGTTATGTGCATGCACTCAATTAACAAGAAAGATGAAAACAGAAAGGAATTGAAGAAATTTATTTCAAATTCAAATGAACAAAGACATGAACAAGAGTTAAATTATTCAAACTGATTATGAGGAGGTATAATAATAAATCCTATTGTTTTAATTATCGACGATTGGCGCTTGACAACATAATATTCTTATAAATTATAAAATAAACTGACCTACGAAAAATGGATTAAAACGGACGTTAATTGATAAATCATATGCCCTCTGCAACATTTTTGTGTTTCTATTTCTAAATGTGCAAATTGAGATGTTAAAACAAAATATATCACGGTTTCTTAATTGCGCAAGTAAATAAGATATTCAATTTATATTATAGATCACAATTTGAACATGCAAATACTTACGTGTGTCCATATAAAATCAGAAGGCCATGAATTAGAAGAATTTACATTTGTTGCACAATATTCGTAGGCTCTTAGACTCACTTAGAACAATGTAACAAGCACGCCACGACGCTGACTCGCAGACAGGGGTTTTGTTCATACCACGACCGACCGTGCAACGCAAAGACGAAAACGGGGAAAAACTGAGAGTTCGGGGAAAAATGGAGAATTCGGTGAAAAACGGGTAGAAAGCATATGCAAGCATAAACAGCCATTCAGTGTTCAATTCCTCGTCGCGATTATTTTTTTCTCATTATAGAATGATGAATAAAAATAAATAATAATATCCAATTAACTGATATTCTTTAGTTATTAAAGAAATCATTATTTCCTTATCATTTCCTTTATGCAATAAAAGGTATGTGAATAAATGATTCAATTCAATTGTTTCAAAAAATAATTATTTGCGTATTTATAACTAATTATACAAAATACATTCGTATTGGTGTCATCAATATTATCAGAAGAATAAGGGGAACCTCCGAAAATATTTATAATAATGTAATATTATTAAAAAATATATTTTCGAGGTTTGTGGATGAAAATGGATGTATTTCGTCTGTGTAGTTAGATAATTCTATTGCGGGTTGTGGAGGCCCCGGGCTGGAGCCCCGGTTGCCCACCCCTAAATCCGGTGATGAGGTGATGGTAGTTTGACATTATGCAGCTTTCAAGATGGCGGAAAAGAAATGCTTGGGAGAAGTTGATAAATTTATTCTGGAAAAATGAGATTTTCTGGGATCATTTGCATTACATCATTTACCAACACCTTTCTCTTAACTTTTTCTTTGATATTTATCATTCTGATACTTCCTTTATTACTATAATTTTACAATATACGCATGACTTTACGCCTCAATGCCATTTTTAAATGAACTTGCATGCAAGGTGATAAGACATCAACCGAACTGCCTTCTGCTGTCAAGTTAAAAATAGCATTGGAAGGGAGGCTTGCATGCAAGCTGTACTATCTCGTGTAATCCCCGGGTTAGTTGTGTAAATTAAAACACTTAACATTTTTTTTTTCAGATTACCTCTTCTCCTTTTTGTTTTTAAAATTTCTTCTCTTCAACGCAGCTCTTTGCGTTTGCTGATTTTATCACCTTTCTCTAATTTGCAAAGATTTTCCTTTTTATTTTCCCTTTTTCTTGGAATTTCAACTACACTTTCGCCTTCTTTTCTTAGCGTTTTCATTCTCCACGATATCCAAATAAAATGTCACTTCCCGGAATTTTCTGGTTACCACGCGCACAGATTATCATTTTGTTCTCTTTGCTCCTGTTTTGTTCGGGTTCAACTTCATTCTTGCGTTCAGTCTCTTTCATATAGGCCTAAGTACAATTGCGACGGCAGACTGAAAACGACGGCGAAATTCCCCTGTCAACCTTCTAAAAGCACAGCGTCTTATCCGAATGCACCAAATTACGACGAACGACGGTAGCGGGCGACGATGTTGCCGTCGAGATTGAGTAAATTCTAATTTTGCCGTCGTCACTGTAGTGTTACCAACAAAATTAATCGAATGAAATTGTTTTGGCATTCAGTTTTGTCTTTTTGAGGTGGCAGCACGCCGCGGTCAATTTCAAATTTCAAATAATGAGCTCTGAAGAAAAATTTATTGAGGAAGTACGAAATCAGAGAATAATTTATGATTTGCAAGACAGGCAAGACAAGTGGACAAAAAAGACGTGGTTTGGATGGATATTTCAAAGCGCTTAATTTCTGCATTTTCAGTTTTTTTTCCCCACACTTTGGTCCATTGCATTGCAATTGTGTTCCCAATCTTTCGACGGCCTGTTTTGACAATCGAATTTCCCGCTGCCGTCTGCCGTTTTCCGCTCTGCCGTCGCAATTGTGCTTAGGCCTTATGGACTGGAACGTCTAAAGTTGTACCTACATGCGACCAAAACACTATTCAGCACACCATTTTCATTAAATTGGCAACTCCATTTGTTTACAGCTGTGTTTTTCCCTTATTCTATGAATCAGCCATTTATGAATAATGTGCTCATTGCGGTTTTTTTTTTTTTTTTTTATATATTATTAAGCCAAGCTCAGGGGATACCCTACCCTATGATGCAAAGCACAGCGTGGCAGGAAGGAGATAGGGAAAGGATTAAGGGATATGAGGAGAGCGGCGGAGGTGCCGATGTATGCCGCCCTTAAACTTTTGCAGGTTGTATGCCGGAGGAAAGACAGAAGATGGTAGACTGTTCCACATTCGCACAGTTCGGGATAAGAAAGCATCACGGAATTTTAGTGTACGGCCGAAGGTAATTTGAAGGGTAAAAGGATGAGCGCGGGATGCAGCGCGGGTATTGCGTGCAGGAGCTATTCTACAAGGGATCAGACTAGATATTTCATCAGAACATTGGCCATGCATATAGCGATAAAGGAGCGAAAGGCATCCAACATTGCGACGGTGCTCGAGCGAGTCGATATGACGAGTAATTGCCACATCGCCAATGAGCTTGCAGGCTCTCTTTTGGACAATATCCAATGAAGCTAAGGCTGTGCGACCAGCCCCGGCCCAGATATGGGGATTGTATTCCATTCTGGGTCTAATGTAGGACTTGTAGAGGAGCGCTATATTTGATGGGCTGAAATATTTCTTACACCTTTTCAAAAAACCAAGACATTTGGATGCTTCTTTGGCAACCGAAAAGATGTGATCTGTCCAGCTTAACTTACTGGAAATATTAATGCCAAGAATTCTTAGTGACGGTGATTCAGAAATTAATGCACCATCAAACGAAACGGGAGTGGTTAAGTGATGGTCTTGTTTTAATGAGATGAGACAGCTTTGGGTCTTAGATGCATTGAAGTCGACGCGATTCACTTTGCCCCAAGCGAGAATATTGTCAAGATCGTTATTCAATGATCTAATCATGCAGTCTCGTTTAACACATGCTGCGTTCCCTCTGGAATCCGCAAGGGTGTCAAAGGAGTATGCGGAATCAAGGGTACTGTCATCAGCAAAGCTATGGATAGGATTGAAAGTAAGGGAAAGCAGATCATTAATGAAGATTAGAAATAGAGTCGGAGAAATAACAGAGCCCTGAGGGACACCGGCATTAATAGGATGAGGCTCAGATATAACGCCATCTAATACAACTCGTATATGGCGACTAGATAAAAAACTTTCAATCCATAATAGAAGAGGAGGGGAAAGACCAAGTGCTTTGCGTTTGGCTAAAAGGGCTGAATGCCAGACTCTATCAAAGGCCTTTGAAATATCTAGAGCAACGATTTTGGACTCACCAAAATTGTGAAGACTATGATTCCAACGTTCCGTAAGAAAAGTCAGCAATTCTCCAGATGAGCGTCCGTGCCGGAAGCCGTATTGGCGATCGTTGATGAGCTGATTGGTTTCCAGATACTTCATTAATTTGGAGTTAATGATAGATTCAAAAACCTTTGAAAGAATCGAAGTGATTGCAATTGGTCGATAATTTGTTGTTTAAGTAGTTGTGTAATACTTTTTGTTTTGCAATTGAATTTGATAAAATAGCACCGTCGTTGCAAATTTAAGCTCCTTTGAATATGTTGTCGTCGCTTTCTTCGATAATAATCTCTTTTCTTGTAAAAACATTATTTATAACGTTTTTTTTAATGTCTATTTCATGGAGTAATATTGTATTTAACATATTTTCCTCCATTTTTTACTCCCTATATTTTCCTAGATAAAAGTAATTTTGACTGACTCGCTTCACTGAAATTTGACAATTTGTACTTTATATGTGATATATAACAGTTGAAATTATCTCAGTTGCAGTGTGAACACCCTCGCAAAATTATCTCGTCGAAATTACGTAATTTGGGCGCAGTCTGAACATGGTATTAGAGAATTTGGTAAGAAAGAAGTTGTAAAAAGAGCTGTTAAACTCTTAGATCTATATAAAACTTGTATGAGACGTTAAGTCGAATATTAGATATATTATTCATATTGGCAATAACTGATAGAAGTCAATAATACTACAATAATAAATATTCGCGTTTTCTTTCATTCTGTGCAATAGTTAAATCGCTTTAAATAGGGCGAAAGATAATTTTGTGGGATCATCAAATCCTACATACATATACACTTTTTTTCTTACTAACATCCATATACGCTAAATTATTAAAATACATTTTCTTCAAAAAATGTAAATATTAATTTAATGGTACAAAAGGTCCACCCGCTACGGTCTGCTCGAAAAAGGTCCCTCTCTGGTTGTCCCTCTCCAGACTTGTGAGACAAAAATATATATGATTTTATAATTTTTTAGTCATATATAGGTAAATGTAGTTTCAATTAAGCGTAGCCCTTTTTAATTTTTTTTTTTTTTTTTTTTTCCAAAATGACGGTCGACTGAAAAAAATTTAATTTTTCCTTAAAAATTCAGGCAGTTTTTTCTACCTAAGATGAAATCTAATGGCATAACTCGAGAACACGTGTACTCAGAAAGTTGAAATTTTGCACATGGGCTTTTTTAAAAAAAAAAAGTAAAATTAAGTTCGAAAATGGGAAAAATCGGGTAACTCCTTCGTTGGGTTGCCATACAAAAATTTCATTTTTCACTACATATTTGGACACTGCCTGAGAACGCATCAACTAGAGCATTGAAATTTTGTATATAGCGTTTTCATAAAAATACTAAATATAATTTCAAAAATGGACTAAATCGGGCAACGTCTTCTTGGTGTTGCCATATAAAAATTTAGGCTTTTTGCGTATATTATAAAAATGATCAGTCCTAGACTTTTTTATTGTAGTGAAAAGTTCTTCAGAATATGAAATTGGTTATAATAACCATACGAAATTACAAACAAGCATTCATATAGGGTATCATAAGAATTTATCTTAGAACAATTCTAGCTACGCTTAACTGAAACTTGTCCAACGAACTACCTTTTACTAAATTACAAGTTGATCCAATGTAAAATGAACTGAGTTACACCGAAAAGCGATACGAAAAATCGTATTTTTGGGAAATCGCGTTTGAAGTTTTGATTTCTTTTCTTTTGTCGATATTGTTTGATTTTATGTTTGATTTTATCTTTATTCGTCGATTCCGGGTCTAAGCAAAGGCAAATAATATTATAATTATCTAGAAAATGATTAATAAAGGATCATAAAACTACTTGCACCTACCAATTGTTTCGAGTTATAATCATAAAGATTTCTAAGAAAGGATCATAAATTCACAGACTGCAGACGTATGCACAAGTTTACTTTTTACTTAAGTCCCCATAACTTCTGTAAATTTTTGAATTTAAACAATCGCAATCTATACTGAAAAAATGAAAATGAAAAAAAAAAAAAATTGAACCGTTACCCTGTTGGTCTCCCTTAATGTATTTGAGACAGATTTTTTTGGACTCATGCCGTTTTTGAAGGCAGATCATCAATACCTTTTCCAATCATTCCAAAACCTTGCTGAAGAGCTCTCAATTTATCTAGAATGCTCTTCTGCCAAAGCATAAGAGCCCAAAAAGCTATATTTAAAATGTATTATGATTATTATACCTCTTAGTGCGAAAATCCAACTTTATCCAATACTAACTAAAGATTTGTTGCGATATATAGTGTAACTTCGGTTGACATTTGCATTTATTTTATATTATACGATCCAATCAATAACAGTTTTTTTTTCGAAAATGGAAATATAGTGTTTTGAGCTGGACCTCCTCAATTAGACTGTATCTGAGTTTTGTAGGATAATTTTTTCATAAAGCAAATTATATTGCTGTGCAATTGAGATTGTGGAAGTCTAGATATTGGTGAGTTTCTAATTAATTGCGGCAGCGTTCGTCTATATTCACCCTGATGTACTCGAAGAACGCATTTTTTATCCTTCCATTCCTTAGCTTTGTAAAGGACTATTTTTTAATCATTTAAATATTTGACCACTAATCTCAGTATTAGTTCATAGTTAGGGCCTTACGAGGCCCTTTTCTTAAGAGGTCAAGTTTATATGTCGAGGTTTTTACGGTCGCATATTAATTAAATGATATCACATTTCTGGTAGTATTGGGTCATATACTGTAGGCTTAATTTACTCTTTCAAGCTTGTAAGAGAGACAGGTGACTTGGGATCAATAAGTACTTCAGCATTTCGATCTCTCAGAACCTTCAGTCTTCTGCAGACAATATATATTTCCCCTTTTTTCTTTAAAGTAAACTTCCTCAAATTTAAAATTAGCCTGGGAGTTTCCTGCAGTCCATTGAGAAAAAGATTTAAGAACATAGCCCTCATAGACTGTCTTAGAGTATATTATAAATTGTGAATTATAATTTTAAAGTCAAATAACAATAACAATAATTACTATTTAATTTGCAGCCGTACGAAGAAAAAAGTGATGTTTGCAGATGATCAAGGATTATCACTGACAGAAGTAAGAATCATGTCGGAACCGTCAAATGTTCCACCGCTTTGGAGTTTAAATTTTTTAGCACAAATTACTCAAGGACTTGTTAGTCCACATCCATCTGAGCAATGGACAGTTGATTTCAGGCAGCCGGCATCTGATTACTTACAGTTTAGGTAGTTAGTATCTAAATCAAATAAGTTACTAAAAAGTAAGAAACATTTAACTTCAGACAAAAGATTGAAAGTCAATATGTGTCCCTTGAAAATGTTATTGTTAAGGAAAATGAATCGATCATTGTTGGGACAGTTAAAGTCAAAAACGTAAACTTTCAGAAGGAAGTAATAGTAAGAGTTACTTGGGATAGTTGGAAAACACAACAAGACATATTTTGTTCATATTCAGAGGTAAATAATTAATTATTTTGATTAAGATAAAAGTATACTTTTTGTAATTTATCATCTTGCAGATATACGGTCCAACTTCGGCTTATGTGATATATGACACTTTTTCTTTTAAAATAACACTTCCACCCTCTTCAAAGAAGCTGGAATTTTGCATTTGCTTTAGAGTTGATGGAAGCGAATATTGGGATAATAATGAAGTAAGTAAATAGTATTATATATTCCACTCAAATTTATTTTGTCAACAAATTTGGGAATTTTAGATAAAATTAACTTTTGTAATTGATTATTTATATGTATAGATGTGCTCAGAATCATTTACGCGTTAGAAAGGAGATGTAGCTGTTATTTCCAAAAAAATGTCAATGACTGGATATTAGTTTTGATTTGGTTCTTAATCATTTTTAATTACTATGCTGCAAAAATTTGTTTTGTATTATTAAATAAAAGTTCTATCATATTTGTTTAGAATAGCGACATCTCTTTTCCAACACGTAAATGATTCTGGACACATCTATATAGAAATAATCAATGGTTTTGTGCTTATTCTAAGTTGTACTTTTAGGCGTACATTTTTGTTACATATTATGACATTTCATCACAAATTTGTCATACCATTTATCATTTATACTTATATAGAGTATTTCACAATTGGTGCTCATAACTCAAGGGTTTGATAGCTGATGTGGAGACAAGCAAAAAACTATAAACTCGTTTCGGCTGTAGGGGGGTTTAGGATTTTTAGTACTTCTTCCACTTTATATCCAGTAATTTTCTTGATATACAACCTATCAAGGTGGGATTCATCTCCGATGATAGCAAACCGTCTCAGCTTTCCAATGAATGCCTAATCAACCTTTCTTTTAACTTCCGTCGGAAGATTTAGAGACCCCGGAATGTTACCGTTTTTGAGATCTTCCCAATTCTATGATTCATATTTCATTAATTTTGCTACAGACGATGGTAATCGCGCCTACTATTATGGAATTCCAGGCAAAATTAGCAAAATTAAACAGGAATATCTCAAAAACGGTTGTATTTAGGTTGATACATGTGTATAGTCAAATTAAAGGTAACATTCCGGGGTTTCTAAATCTTGTAAAATCTTGTATATCTCATGAATTTTTGCGGAGTAATCGTTAAAATTTCAACAAATTAGGATTTTTTTCTAGGTTTTTTACTTTGACGTCCTACAATCGTCGGAAGGTGACAGGAAGGCAGATTGGACATTTATTGGAAACTGAAACAGCTTGCATTTGAGATGAATCCCACCTTGATAGGGTGCATATCAAGAAAGTTACAGGGTGTAAAGTGGAAGAAATACTAAAAATCTTAAACCATCCTTCCACCCGAAACGACGCGTATTAGCCCCCTTTCACCTTATATTTTTTTGCTTGTCTCCACCTCAGCTATCAAACCCTTGAGTTATGTGAACAAATTATGAAACAACCTGTATAGAAGTGCTCAGAATCATTAATCTCTTACAATAAAGACGTCGCTACTTGCAAAAATGTCATAGAAATTTTTATTTAATGTTACAAAAAATTGGTAAAAACTCAATAAGAATTAATATACAGTCATTGAAAATTTTTTGAATAGAAAGCTTTAAAGTTGGATAAAACAAGCGAAAAACTAGTAGTGACATATCCTTTCTAAGACGTAACTGATGCTGGGCACATCTATATTTATAAATAATCAATGGTCATACTTTTATTTTAACAATGATTCAGTTTGATTTATCCTTTTAATCAACCACAAAATGGTAAGAGAATGTACGTCTAAAAGCACGACAAATCAATCAACTGCTTCAGAGGTTGTGAAAAATTTTTAAACTATGGTAAATGGATATTCAACAAATAATTAATTCCAGCACCCCAGGTGCTCAAACTTAAAATAATATTTGTTATTTGTATATAAATTGCCATTTTCAGTTTTTGCTACCTGACGAATGGCCTCCTGTTCTGAATAAAAGCACAAAAGAAGTGGTAGAATAGCTGATTTGATTTTGTCTTAGATTTTAACAGTAAAGTATGACAAAAGACCATGGCCAGAGTGCTGATTCTGATTTTTTTTCATATGTAAATTTCAAAATATACAACAAAATGAAATGAACTTTCTTCTACTTCTTTTGTGTTTTTGTTCAACACAGCAAATCCGGCATAACACTGCATTGCAAATGAAAAATAATATTTTAAGTTTGAGCACTTTCGATACTGAAAGTTTTGAATATTCACTGACAATTCTTAAAAACTTTTGTCACAAACTCCGTTGAAAAATTTGACGTACTTTTTTTGATATACACGGTGTCCCATCGAGATGGTAAAAAAATTTAAGGATCGAAAGTACAGCCTATTTGAGATCAAAAATGTTATATAACATTTTTTCGAGTTCGCACTATTTTCGAAGTTATAGGCGATTTTCGATTTTGTAGAAATTTTGAACCTTAAGTCACATTTTTTAACATAACTCAGAACAGGTTGCTCACAGGACGACCTTTTTTCTTGTGTTTTACTCGTAACATTACAGGTTCTCATTCGGTGTAACTCGGTTTTGAAAATGTTCACACGTAATGGAAAAATTGGCGATTTGTTGCCAAAACATTTTTTTCGTCCGAAAATTCATTTCTCTTCAGTCATAAATCTCGAAAAGTAACCATGCCAACAGATGATCCAGTTCTCACAGAAAACATCCCCCATTTATTATCTTTTATAAAAGTACAACATGATTAGTCCACTTTAAGTATTGCCAGAGTTACAGTAAAAACTTGCCAGCAACATACCTCTCATAACTTGAGCAAAATTAATTCGAATTGCATAAAAATCCGGGAATATGTTTTGCGGGAACTCTATCTCCTCCGAACCTGTTTGGCCTACAGCTAAGGTGAATATACCGTTGGATTTGGAACATAACTGTGTAGTTGTTAAAGTTAAATTCAATTTCAAAGTTCGAACATTTTCGAAAATCCAGAGAGGCAAAGTTGACTCGATTTCCTGAATGTTTGTGCATACTTTAGAAGATTTTTTTTTATTTTCATATCGATTAAGGATGTAGAAATTTTTTTCAATTTAATAATTTTTTTCGATTTGCCCTCTGAGACTGGCAAATCGCGTTCGAAAATGCCCAATTTTGAACATATTTTTCGTTATAGCTCGGGTAGTTCCGAGTGAATTTTAATGAAAATTGGTGTGTGCCGGATTTACAAATACACAACTTTTGGAATTTTTCGGTTTTCGAAATTCTCATTAAGTAACTATTCGAAATTTGAAAATTTTCAACAAGTGTTTTTTTTTTTATTTTTTCGAAATTTCATATCTAATTACATTTTAGGCGATTTTCTTTCCCCTATTCTCTAGACCCTTTTAATATGCAACTTTTTTTATATTGCATGTTATCAGCCAAAGCTTCATCGAAAATGTTACAAACGGTTGAAATTCAAAAATTCAAAATCACAACATTCTGTATTGCATTTTGGATTCTATGCTGGGAGACTTGCAACTTTGTAGTGATATGCTCATTTATACTCCGCAACTTTCTGCATACCAAAAATATCAATTTTCGAAAATTTTCACTACTAAATCTACGATTTTCAAAAAAATTTCAATTTTTTCACCCTTCAATATTAGTACTTTCCTTCCACAGAGTTTAGACATATGGATACTCTATGGAAAGCTTGCAGTCTCTACTTTAAGAATCTGGAAAAAAAAATTTCACATTTTCCAACTTTAGGTACATTGTTTCTTCCATTCTTGCAATTCGATTTAATTTTGCTCAAGTTATGAGAGGTATGTTGTAGGCAAGTTTTTACTGTACCTCTGGCAATACTTAAGGCGGACTAATCGTGTTGTACTTTTATAAAAGATAATAAATGAGGGATGTTTTCTATGAGAACCGGATCATCTGTTGGCATGGTTACTTTTCGAGATTTAAGACTTTGAAGAGAAATGAATTTTCGGACGAAAAAAATGTTTTGGCAACAAATCGCCAATTTTTCCATTACGTATGAACGTTTTCAAAACCGAGTTACACCGAATGTAATGTTACGAGTAAATCACAAGAAAAAAGGTGGTCTAGTGAGCAACCTGAACTGAGTTATTGTAAAAAATGTGGCTTAAGGTTCAAAATTTCGAAAAAATCGAAAATCGCCTATAACTTCGAAAATAGTACGAACTCGAAAAAATGTTATATAACATTTTCGATCGTAAATAGGCTGTACTTTCGACCCTTAAAATTTTATACCATCTCGACGCACGGTACACCCTATATATATATATGTATATCCAATCTTCTTTTGTGCATTTCACTATTAAAACTGTTAAAATATCGAGGTAAGACAAAATTACGGTGAATATGTGGCAAAAATAACCGACAAAAAATCAGAATCGACATGAACCTGTATACAGGGTGTCCTGTATGTGGTCTTGCACTCGAAATTTATGGATAGATCATAGCCATAGACAAGCAAAAAATTATATGGGTTGGGGGAATTCTAATGGTTTCCGAGATAACGGGACTTAAAGATATTTGAGTATGTTTTTATAGATCACCCTGTAACTTTTGAACATTACACCCTATGATGATGATTAAAGTTTGTTTTAGATATATAATCGTTGGACCTTTCCAATGGTCTATAAATTTTGTATATGGATATGTTTAAGAAAAGTGGAAAAAATACAGAAAGGGTTACATTTTGGGTCATTTTAAAGCGAAGGTTTTGGGCTTCTTAAATCCAATATGAAAAGTTGATGAAGATGACGTGTTTTTTTTTATAAAAATAGTAGTTAAATAAAAAAAATAAAAACGAGTAAAAATTACGAAATTTTAACTTTATTGAGCATTGATTAAATAACTAACAAGGCATATCGAATGGAAACTGGAAACAGAAATTTTAAATATATTTCTCAATAATTTTAAAACACTATAATTGAATGAAACCATACACTTCACGCTTTAGATACAACGCTATTTCAAATTTCTAATATTTATTAATAATAATAAACTTAAAAAGTCGCTGAACTCCCGGAACTTTGAAATGCTTACGTTTAGAAACATCAAAATCTCACTTTTAAGTGAAATCTGAACGTTAGTAAGTGGCTTGTTCAAGTACACTATTGACTCGATATGCCGCTTCTTGTTAGCTATTTATTCAATGTTATTAAGCCATAACGTTCATAAGTTACTGAATAATCTATAAAAACAAACCCAAATATCTTTAAGTCCCGTTATCACGGAAATCGTTAGGATTTCTCCCCCACCCATAGAATTAGTTAGGCTAAACATGACCTATCCATAGCCTTCGGGTACAAGACCACATATGGGACACCCTGTATATGCATAGATAAGCATTCCTTTTATACTCTAGATTAAAACATACTTTATTCATATATTTGTAGTAAAGTATGGAAATAATGATGTTATATACAAATTAATTAGATAATACATACAATCATGAAGCATTTCGATTTTTATACGTTTGTTTGTCCATTCGTCTGTACGAAAACTTGAGAACGCGTTAATCTAGCCAGCTGAAATTTTGTACATGCCAGTCTTGTAATAATTAAATTCATTTAAGTATTTTTCTTATTTATTTAAAAATTGTGCTTCTATATTGTCGATATGCAATATCTTGTGTACGAACTATATTCAATCCTAAACGTAAATTTTTCAGGGAACGAATTACACAATTTCGAAGAGACCACCAATTGGATATCAGTCGACTGCAGATGTTTTGTTGCCATACGAATTAAAAAATTTGCGCAATAATCAAGGATCTATTGATACAATCACAGACACGAAACCAATTTCAATACCAAGGAAAGATGGAAGTTGGTCAGATCTTCATTCCTGGAACGAAGAAGGCTATCGAAATCCCTATTACTAATGTTTAAGAAGGTGACTTATTTTTCATTTGCTTTGGACCTATATTGAATAAATTAGCACATTAATAGAAATTTTATAGCATTAACCGCTTTCTAATGGAACACTTAAGTTATAACATTACTGATAGTGAGTATAGAAGACTCGAAAGCAAATACTTTTTCACTATTCCTTGAACTTAAATATTTTTTTATTTTTATATGCAAATTTTATTTCCCCGTTCTATGCCGCAAGTATGCCTAAAATTACTCATTCAGTGCCTAAACTTTTAACAATATTCTGTGAATTTTTCACATGTAGAACAGCTGTCCTTATAAGGGCTTTCCAATAAGAGGTGTTATTTTAATTAGCCCGCTATTTCGGTAGGTGTTACTTTTGGAGCGATTCAACAACGCATTGAAATTATTAAAATTCACTATAAAAATGGTGAAAATGTGGCAGAGACGGTTCGTAAAACTCGAACATTTTTGGGTCGTCGTGAAGCACCTTGTCGGACCGCAATACAGAAATTGGTAGAAAAATTCGAGCTGTCGGGACAAGTTAGTGATGTGAAGAAAAAACCCATGCACGTCGCTCAAGAACAGCCGAGAATATTGTTGCTGTAGCCGAAAGTGTTGAAGAAAACCCAGGTTTGTCCATTCCTCGTCGTTCTTTGGAATTAGGCATTCCACAAACGTCATTACACCGTATTTTGCATAAAGATTTGGGTCTTAAGGCTTATAAAGTTCAGTTAACACAAGAACTCAAGCCGGCCGATCATCAACAACGTCAAGTCTTTGCTGATTGGGTCCTTGAAATGCGTGAAAATGATCCGGAATTCCATCGAAAACTCATCTTGAGTGATGAGGCCCATTTTCACCTCGATGGCTTCGTCAACAAGCAAAATTGTCTCATCTGGGGCTTGGAAAACCCAAGAGTTATTGTTGAAAAGCCTCTCTATCCTCAACGTGTGACTGTTTGGTGCGGTATCGACAGATGATTAATGATTTTTTATGGCCGGAATTGGATGGTATTGATCTGGACAACGTTGACTTTCAACAAGACGGCGCTATGTGCCATACAAGAAACGAAACCATTGATCTTTTACGGGAAAAGTTTCCGGACCTTGTTATCTCTCGAAGAGGTGATCACAATTGGCCACAGAGATCTTGTGACTTAACACCTTGCGACTTCTTCCTTTGGGGCCACGTGAAAGAGAAGGTCTACGCCAACAGCCCAGCGTCGATTCAAGACCTCAAAGATGGAACTCGTGAGGCTATCGAGGACATAGGGCAGCCACTTTGCGATTTGGTTATGGAAAATTTCATGAAAAAATTAAAATTACTGTTTGACGCATTAGTTACCCAGATCCACATGATTTTTGAGACTCCGCTCATAAATCATAGACTCTAAATCCTTTCTGCTACTTTTGTAGTTCATTAAAAAGTGCAAGCTAAGACATTTTTGTTATTTATGTATATATAGAGATACCCTCTGAGGTACAGTCAATTATACTGGCAGTTGGCTCAAACCAGATTTAAGGAATATTGTTTGGCACAATTCTGAAGGCCGTTCGGTGAACCCTTCGAGCTAGTCAAAAAGGAGGTTTGACTTCTGCTAGTAGTAACCTATAGGACGAATACCTTATTACGCTGTGCAAAGGAATTCCACATGATTTTATACTCCAAGTCCAATTATTTATCATCCCGACGTGCTTTATATACTGATCGGGAAAGAAGATGTTTAGATAAATGCTACTCATTCTTTAGAATTTTGCGTAGAACGCTCCTATTGTAAGAAGCTCTAGTTTATTCGTACCATCGCATCTTGGTCTAGCAATCTATACGGATATCATTAGCATATTTGAATATAAATTTTACATTCTTTGCATATTTTTAAAATATTGCCAATATAAATGTTAAAAACAAGCAATCGTATGTGTTTGTATGTATTTGTCCATAAATATTGTAGTTCTTTTGTAATTGTTCGAATAAATCACATTTAAGCTCATTTTACACATAAATAAGTTCAAATATAATTTTATTTCTTTATTTCCGTTTTTTAGACGAAATATGCAATTTCGCACTGGTGGTACCATAATTATGAGACAACTTTTAAGATGTTATCAGCGAAAGGCAGTATTTTTGATAGGAGGGATGCTTAACAAAATCCTGCTGAATAATTCAATGAGAAACTGAGAGAGTGATACTGTTTCTTAACCTCATTAGTAACACAGATATATGTATATATATATTATGTGTATAAAAATATTTATGGGCTTAAGTATGTCCGCATCACAGCCCTACAACCCATTTGGAATGTAACTAAAAGACTGAGATTGTTGCGAATTAAGTTATGGTGTAATTATGTTAAATTTTGTGGTATAAAAATACAATTTTTTTAAAGGTCTGCATTTTTAAGGATTTTCAGAAAGTTATGTATGTATAGTCTTTGATTAACTCCGTCCTTATATAAAAGAAAAGAAAAATCGTATCATCTATGTCTTCCTAGGAGTATAATTGCGAACAAAAAAAAAAAAAAATACATAAGAATTGCAGCTCTTTATTAATCTAGATTAACTCCAATATAAGTGCCATGTATTTGTGAAATTCGTGATATCGCATACTTTTAACTAATATTAAGTTACTTTGTAAAAAATAAACTTATATCTTGTAGAAATTTATGACTTGCCATATTAATTAATAGGAATTTTTTTAAAGAAATGGCTCCTGCAAGAAGAACGTGCAATAGTCTTTTTTAAATATAATGTATTTTTAATTGTAATATGTAAATGAAAATACCTATTGGCGAACTTAGATAGAATTATAATATATTTCGCATCACAAAGGGTTCGTCTACTTTTTAATATTTGTTATAATTAAATGTAAATATTTTTTAAATATATATTAAAAATGATAAAAAAAAACTATAAATACTTCCACTTCGAATTTTTGTCTTTTAGCACAGATAAACTAGATACAAATGTTCAGATCACACTGCTATCATTATGCAATTAAGCGACACAACAAAAGTAATACCCATAAACACTTGTGTATCTATCTTTAATAAAATATTATAATCGTTGGTGCGTCTGTTAGTGATTGTGTAACCTCTGAACGACTTGATCCATTGAGGCCAAATTCCCACAATAAATTTGTTTTGTGGAGACGATGGTCCGTAACTATGCTGGGATACGACAGATAGCGCTGTAAAACTTGGTTTGCCACATGAACACACTTTAATTTGGTTAATTGAAAAAAGTCAGACCAGAAGAAATTGATAACATAATTTCTGCAGAAATAATTTAAATATGACATTGTCGTGTCTCAAAAGCAATCAATCAATAAAACTCTCAGATTAACCGACAAAAACAATAAAAAGTCTTGAATCACTTTGCAATTACAACTCTTTTATTCTCTTGAAAAACTGACTTATCTTAATACTTCTAACAATATTCATACATATATATTGATATTTATGACACCGCATTAAGAGCTTTGCAATTTTGCATTACCTTACGGTAACTTAACACCAACTCGGAATGGCACGCAACTCTGAACTGAACGACTACAGATACTACAGACACTCGACAGATCAGTCATTGGTCTTTTATGAACTTATACTCGGAAGTAAGCTTTCTTTGCTCACAACGCGGATGTAAACAAACGACAACAACCTTGTCGTTTGTTCTACCGGTTGCAGCACCTGAGTCGCTTAGTAGTAAGCAATCGCTTTACATAACAATTACCATTGTTATCGTAATCGTCGATTGCTCCACTAAGTGTTCATCGCAGTCAGCTGTTGAGCTAATCAGCGATATAACAGACAGTTGCAGAACGGTACCATGCTAAGTTACTGTTTACCATCTGCTAATTATTTCACTAAAATGCGCCCTTAGCTGCTGCAAGAATCTTCCTTATATTGGGCCATAACATCCCTCCTCCCTTGGAAAAATTAGTTTCCGCAGGGAACTATATCTGGAGAGTGCAACAATCTTAAAATTGACAAGTAAAAAAGCTAGAATTGGTAAGACCAATTCTTATGATACCCTAGTAGATGAATGCCCGTATGAAATTTCGTATTGTCACCCTTCTGTGCAAGTTTGATTTTTGAAGTGGGTTTTCGCATATATTTCTAGTACGGTTTGTCGGACAGAAAAAATGATTACAACCAATTTTATAGTATTTCGTATTCTGAAGAAGTTCTTAGTACAATAAAAATGTCTTGGACTGATCGTTTTCACAGTATACGTAAAAAACCTAAATTTTTATATGGCAACACCAAGAAAGAGTTGCCCGATTTAGTCCATTTTTTAAACTTTATTTGCTAGTACAATGAAAACACCATGTACCAAATTTCAGCTCTCTATATTGATGTGTTCTCTGGCAGTGTCCCAATATATAGTGGAAAACGAAAGTTTTGTATGGCAACCCCCGAAGGAGTTGCCCGATTTGTCTCATTTTCGAACTTAATTTTACTTTTTTTTAAAGTCCGTGTACAAAATTTCAGCTCTCTAAGTATACGCATTCTCGAGTTATCGTAAGCACAGACGGGCAGACGGACGGACATGCAAAAATCAAAATAAATTTTAATATTATGCCTGGGTGTCCAATCCATTTTGCTCTACCATCATTATTTCAAGGTGTTACAAACGGAATGACAAGCTTAGTATACCCTATGGATTTCATATAGGGTATAAAAAGATGTGGAGACAATTTAAGCGCGTTTCGTTTGCTTCGTTTGTCTATAAGGGCTCCAAAACGGAAGAGGCTTTCACGTCATAATGCTTTGTTCACTCGATTCGCATATAAAGCATAGAGTTAACATGAGACATGGAGACTAATTATTCGTCCGCGAATGTAGTCATGGCAACACTAGTACATTTACATTTAGAGCGATATAAAGCACACGGGCCTGTCCCTCGAAGAAACTCCCTGGAGGTAGGTTTACTTCCTTTGATATCATTTGCGGAGACCTGAAAAGTTTGAAGTTATGTTTTTGTAGGGATTAAATCTAGCCTACGACGGATTCGAGCGATTACATACCGCCGATATTACAAACGACTTAATTTTAGTCCGTGTACAAAATTTCAGCTCTCTATGTATACGCGTTCTCGAGTTAATCGTGCGCACAGACGGACGGACGGACGGACATGCAAAAATCAAAATAAATTTTTAATATTATGCGTGCGTATCCAATCAATTTTGCTCTACCATCATTATTTCGTGGTGTTACAAACGGAATGACAAACTTAGTATACACTATAAATTTCATCTAGGGTATAAAAATATTTCGGTTCTCGTTCAGTTCAGATTCTTTTCCATACTTACTTATTAAATTCCCTTATTTTTCTTTTCTTTCTAACATTTCATATTTTCTATAAGCATTTTCTTTGCTTAATTCCATTGCCATCACAAATTTTATATATATATTTTTTCTATATTTCATTTCTTACATTTTTTCATTTGACATCTGTACTTTTTCATTTCTTAAAGTTTCCATTTACATCTTTTCTTTTTCAATTTAATTTGTCTATTTTCTTCTCATATTTACTTTATTAAAATTTCATGACTAATAAAAAAAATCTTAATTAATTCACATGCACATTAATATATAATCTTACTTATTATTTCTTATCTAATGTTTAATTTATTTCTTATTTATTGAACTAATTAACAAAAATTTTATAATTACATATTCACGTGTTTGCACAAACAGACTATGCTTATATTATATATAGAGTTACATACACTAGTTACAAATATACCAATTCCTAAGATCGTCATATACTTAAACAAGCTACATTATTTTTACGTATACAGTAGCTATTCTAACTGAACTAATTGTTTCCCTACGGCGGTTGGTAGGTGGGTTGTGGGCAAGTTGGCTATTTTAGGGATGACCAGTTCAATGCTGTTGTCAATTTTTTTATCCTCTGGTGGCTGCTCTGTCCTCAATGCTTGGCTGATTTTAGTATATAGGTAGAATCGACAGTCTCCTGACGCTTATCCGATTTTGCTTTTTCTGACACTGTCTCAAGTGCCTTTCCCCACGGTTACACCAGCAAGTACAGCTTGCATGCAAGCCTCCCTTCCAACACGATTTTTAACTTGACAGCGGAAGGCAGTTCGGTTGATGTCTTATCAGCTTGCATGCAAGTTCATTTAAAAAACGGCATTGAGACGTAAACTTTTGCGTATATTGGAAAATTATGGCAATAAAGGAAGCATCACAATGATAAAAACCCAAGAAAAAAGGAAAATGAAGGTGTTGGTAAATGATGTATTGCAAATAATCCCAGAAAATTTCATTTTCCCGGTATAAATTTATGAATTTCTCTCAAGCATTTCGTTTCCGCCATTTTGAAAACTGTATAAATGTCAAATTACTATCTCCCAGCTGCCATGGTTTTTCAGCATGCAAGTTCGCTGAAAGCTGTACTGCCAGCATGGCAGTAGAGGTTACACGTGCAAGAAGTATGGCAGTGCAAGTTGCATGCAAGCTGTACTTGCAGGTGTAACCTCGGGGTTTGGAGTCCTATGATCAGCGCCAAACTAATGACATCCAGGCACCCCGTGATGGAAGTGGCTGCTAGGTGAATATAACGCGGATGAATTTGCCATCTGCTTCTCTCCTCCTGGTTGAAGATGCTCTGAAATTTCCTGATGTTAGCTTCTTGTTCTTTCTACGCCTGATTAAAATTATACGCCGCCAACAAGCGTATCTCGTGCTTTTCTGGCTTCAGCGTATCTGTTGTCTTCGATTCTGTTTGAGGTGCTATGCTGTCCCTAGCTGGTAGTTCAGACAGTACTGGTTAACAGAGAACTTGATTACTGCGAGATTCATCTTCAGAGGTTATCAGCCAGTCTCCCATTTGCAAATGACAGTGTTCTCCGATCGTCAGTACACCCGTTGACGTTAGTTCTCCTATCGCGGTTGGCGAGTTCCGGCAGTTCACTTCTAATTTTGCTTTGCTGGACATCACAAAAAGCCAGTGATTTCCTGTCAACATTTTGACTAAGCTGCCACATTTGGACACGACCTTCTCCTTGCTTGCTCCTGCGTTGACGTTGAAGCTGCGAAATAAGTTGAGGACGCAGTTTTCACCAATAACTGTGTTAACGGGACCTAGCTGTGGGCGCAGAATCTGTGGATGATCTGCTAAAGTTAAAAGTTGCTGACATTATATTTCTGGTAATCTAGCAAGGTATACTGTCGCTCGTGGTTGTTTGCTGCAACGAATTTGGCATCCAGATCATATTGTGATAACCCAAAATGATATCTATTGGTATTTATTGTTTTATTTCTTTTCCATCATATATTGAGTAGATGGTGCCGAATAAATATACGAACATTAGCTCCTTTCCTTGACGTAAGTTGGAGCGGCTGTTGAAGCACTTACTCCAGGTTTATATATGGGGAGCAGCTAGGTAGAAGAACTCTCAATAAATCAAAACTGCGTGTTTCTTGTACTACTTGCTAACTACAACTCTTTTTTCTTGTTGGGTTAATTCTATTTATATAGGGTCCGCCATCTAACGTTTTTTTTTCAACTAGTGCTTATTTCGTGAATGGTAACACTTAGCTCATGTCTGATTTGACAGATAATTAGTTTTATTCTTCCGCTGAACGAATATGGTTGTGTATACGCTTGAACAACGCTGGGAAATATTGCGACATTACTTTGAAAATCATGGTAATGTTGCAGAATGTGTGCGAAAATTGCGTACGGATTTTGGAAGAAGAGAAGCACCGTCAGCTCCGTATGTTCGTTATCTTGTGAAAAAAGTGAAAGAAACTGGCATCCTCATCGATAAACCAAAGCGTGAAAAGCCAAAAACAGTGCTTACACCCGAGAATATTGATTGTGTGGCAGAAAGTGTGCGTGAAGCGCCATCAACATCAATTCACCGTCGTTCTCAACAATTGAACATTTCGGAGACATCATTGAGACGAATTTTGCATAAAGATCTTGGTATGACGCCATACAAAGTCCAATTGGTTCAGGTGTTGAAGCCAACTGACCATCCAATGCGTTTTCGCTTCGCTGAGTGGGCCTGCGATCGACTTACAGAAGATGCCGATTTTGCCAAAAAAATCATCTTTTCGGATGAAGCTCATTTTGATCTTGGCGGGTATGTAAACAAGCAAAATTGTCGCATTTGGGGCACAGAAAACCCGCACGCATACATTGAAAAGCCGATACACCCAAAACGAGTCACTGTTTGGTGCGGATTTTGGTCCAGAGGCATAAGTGGGCCATTTTTCTTCGAAAATGAGCAAGGAGTGGCCGTTACAGTCAATGGCAATCGTTATCGGGCCATGTTGAACGAATTTTTGTTCAGGAAAATTGAAGAGGAGGATATTGGCAACATTTGGTTTCAACAGGACGGCGCTACGTGCCACACAGCCGAAGCTACACTCGATTTTTTTATAGCATTTTCAAAAAAAAAAGTTATTTGGCGGACCCTATATAAAATATATCGTTTACTTAATCGATAATTATATCTACCTTAATTCTACAGTGCATATAATTACAAATGTTGTAATATGCCCGACCTTCAGTTTTTACTGCATGAAGAAATGCTTGTTTACCAAAGCATAGTGTCGCTGACCGAACTTGTATGCATCAAGAATGATGTGTTGCATTTTCTTGCTATTTGTGACTTGCGTCACTAGGTCAAGCATGCATTTCGATTATTTAGGTTTTTTTTTTTTTTTGCAAGGTATTGCAAGATATTGAATCAGGCACATTACAATATATATGGTAGCCATTCTTGGTCCATTGCTGTCTCTCTGTGGTTGGGGGATTTCTACCCTGACCAAAATTTTCTCATCTGCCTGAATAGCTTTTACCTTTGCAATCTGGATCAGTAACTGGAAATTTTGGAATTTTTCGTCTAAATCCAACTCTCTAGTAACGTTTGCCATTATCTCAGACATTTATCGACCGTGAATTATAGCGGGGTGTAATTTGCCTGCATTCAACGACACCACAATATTGGTCAGGGTCTCCTGTATATCGCTAATTTCTTGCAACTGAATTGTCATTAGCGTAATAATTTCATTGGTCTCCATTCTTTGCCAACTCATCTCTCTTATTCTGTTGAGCAGCGATGACGAATGAAATTTTACTCCAGGGCTCCTCACGTTCTTCATCAGCCTGCTCTCGTGGTGCATTAAATACGTCGAATGTTGATTTGACTAAAGTTGTCTGCTCCTTCATAAGGTGAAAGGTCCGATTCTCCCTCACATTAAGATCTTCAAGTCTGCTATTCATGTCATCTGAGTCGGTCTGATCCATTGTTTCAAAAAGTGTCTTAAAAAGGGACCCCACTCCATAAAAAAATGAGCGTTTCGTATGATGATATGCTTCCCCATGCATATGATGGCTATGCTCTTCATGCTGTCGTTCAATTCTGTACACCCAGGTTCTTATTTCCTTAATTGCCACTTCGCATCTGGTACCTACTCCGGTGTGCCTGATCCTGGTACATAATTCTCTGCTAAACTGCTGCAATTTTTGCAAACACCAACACCCTTATTATCGTTGTCACTTTAAGTGAGAAATGGCGTTACGACACAAAAATGGTATTATGGTTGTCGTTTAAAGTGACATTTGTCGAAAACATACGACTTTGGACGTATTACTGCTGTCGTATTAAGAAGACAAATGTCGATGTAAGTGACAATTTTACTCACTTGGTTTTCGTAAGTGACAGATGTTAGATTTGTGTAAGGAAAAGGAAAATGCAAGCAGAAAATGATAAATTTTATAATGGCTTTCTAAGTTGTTCATTAAAACATAAAATTCAATAGATTTTTATAAATTAAATTATTTGTTTTTGCAATTGTAGTGTAAAGATTACAACAAAAAAAAAACAATTTGAAGTCATGATAGATTTTATGGTGAAGCATCCTGTTATAGCTAAAGGGCTAAAATACATCGCGTTTATATATATTTTTATCTTTTAAACACTTTCAAAAATAACAACAACACCACGAAATAAGACAAACCTCACTTTTGTCTACTCCCTGACGCATGCCCTGATGCTACCTGTTCCTTTAAGTGACAACTATAATACGGCTTTGAAGAAAAATGTCACGTCACACCGTTCGACAACGATAATACGAAAAGTGAAGTGAAGTGAGAGTGACTGCGAAGCTGTCGTGTCCCAATGTAAACCATAAATACGAAAACAATAATTAACACCGATAACTCTTCTTCGAATAAAAACAACAATCACATTACTTTAATCATACAACTTTTTATTACGCCAATCTGACCTATCTCTATACACGAACACGAATTACTACAAACAAATACTTACTAAAACGTTAAACTGACCTTACTTAACAATTCAATCAATTTAACCCGAACCGAACGGAACTTGACACCTTCTAACAAAAGGTAAGACTCGACTGAATACTTCACGGCACTCGCCAGACCAGTCATTGGTCTTTTATGCACCAATATTCGGAAGTAAACTTTACTAACAACGCGGATGTAAACAAACGACAACAACCTTGTCGTTTGTTCTACCGGTTGCAGCACCTGAGTCGCTTAGTTGTAAACAATCGCTTTACATAATAATTACCATGCGAGGTAAATTATTATCGTAATCGTCGATTGCTCCACTAAGCGCTCATCGCAGCCAACTGTTGGGCTAATCAGCAAAACAACCGACGGTTGCAGAACAATACCATGCGAGGTTATTGTTTAGCAATTGCTGATTATTTCGCTGTAATGCCCTTGGCTGTTGGAAGAATCTTCCGTATATTGGGCCACAACAAAGCTTGTCACTTTGGTGAGTCGACAACTGTAATAAGGGTGCAATTCTTTTTTTAAATCCGGAATTTCCAGTTTAGAATCGTCCAATGCTTGCTGTAGAAGCTCACATTTCCCACATTCTCGAATAGTACCCCCTTTGTGTTATGGGTTTGATGCTGTAGTCGGCATTCTCTGCATACAGTGATGTCACACTAACTAACATTACTACCATACACCTTTCCATTTTGGCTTTCCTACTTCTTACCTGTATTCCTAAACTACTGGCAACCTTCCTAATATCTAAAATAAAACTTTCTCCTAATTAGTTCTTCTTTTTGTTTTATTTGTCTAATTAGTTATTGATTCTTTACTTCTTTACTTTTTTTCTTCTTTACTACAAATCTAGGTTTCTTTATGCTTTTCTTTAAAAACTTCTTCTTTATTTATAAATCTCTTTATTTCCATTATTGTATAATTTTAAATTTTAAACATTTACAAACATTTTCGTTTTTTTTTATATTAACACTTTCAAACATATTCTTCTAACTTCACCTTGCTTATAATTTTGCCAAAGATTTCATAACAAAGTTTTCTATTAGTAATAATAAAATTTTTTTTTTTCTTTGAGACGTTTTCTTTATCAAATATTTTTTTTTTACTTTGCCAGTTTTTCCTCATTGTACTTTTTAAACATTATGTTTCCTTTCAGATGCTCCTTTTTTTCAATTGCATCTGATTCTCTATATAAATATTTTTCGTTTTTTTTTTAAATTGTCTTAGCTCTTTTTCCATGTAAATTTACCTGAGCTGAAGTATTGGTTCAACCTCCAATAAAAGACTGACTAGAGTATGCTTATATCTCCATGTATTTCCTTTCTTGGCCTGTCAGTCTGTAGAGTTCTGTAATTTAAATTTAAACATTAAACAATCTGCCCCCCAAATCTCTTCCACACTCTTAAATTATGTTCTAAATTTGAAGGCCCCTCTGAAATCCTCGTCTTTCCCGGACACTTACCAACATTTACCTTATAAGGTGTCATGAAACTTGGAGTGAAAGTTGAATTTTTCGCATAACTGAAGCTTCGATCCCCTATTTTTCTCCCATCATGTTGGAATTCTGTATTAACCGGCTTCCTACTATATCTCTGAAATTTAACTTACGCTTTTTAGAAATACCCTGAGCTGGCTGGCGTAGTGGATAGGAAATGTTGCTACCCTCATAGCTCAGTACTGATTTTACAAAAGACTTACCCGTTTCTTGTTCATGCAAAAAATTTGTTGGTTCTACTAGATAGGATGTTGTGTTAGCCATTCTTACGATTGCACATCCATCCTTCAACCTGTGTGCATTATATCTGTGCTGACTCACAAACGCTTCGCTAGAGTTATAAGCTTGTTGAGATCTGAACTTTTGTGAGCTGTGGTAAGGCACTTTTCGCAGCATGGCACTAGGAACGGGTCCTTCAAAACACGTACTCCACATTGTGTACCGTACTTTTCTATTCAGGGTATAAGTCTTAATCGCAAGATGAAGTGCTTTCTGCCATGCTAAAATTCTTTCCTTCTCTATCCTGGCCTGATACGGACTTTCTTGACTGCTATTTTGCCAAGTTGCGAAATAATCACGAGAGGTACTTTCTTCCTTACCATTGTCGGCATTTTGTACCCACAGTTTCATGTTTATGCAGTCAACAATAGCTCTATCGCTGAGGAAATCCATTCCAAGTAAACCATCGGCTGGAATTGAGCCGGTATCACTAATGGCGTTAAATTAAATTTGCAGATATGTTGACTGTTGTCTATCTGTAACTTCGCCTCACAAGTGCCTATTGAACTTTTAGCGGATCCAAACAGTCCTCCAATTCTGTTTTTTGTGATTTGTTTGTATGGGCGTATTCCTCTTTATCCTATTAACCTTAATTATGCTATAGGTGGATCTGGTATTTACTAAAAGTCGCAACTTAGCTTCTAATGCTATGTTCGATGGAAATGTTATGATGAAGTTACTCCGAGAATTTAATTTTTCACTGGCCTTCTCTGCTTAATATTTTCTATGACAGTTCTCCGTATAGTGGTCCTATGTGCGGCAGAATTGGCAGTAAAGCCCCTTCCCTCGTGGATGGAATTTTCCACAAACTCATTCTATTATATCTGCGACTCTGACTTGATGTATTTGGTCGTTGGACGCCTCTTATCTATATTGCTGGCATTCCCTAGAAATATGCCCCATCTGTCCACATTTGAAGCTTTTGATAGACCTGGGCTGCTGTGTAGTTCTGATTGGGCTGCTGGAAAATTCCTGTGCTTTCTTCAGCGTCTCTGGTGCCATGTTTAGAAGTCTTTCCGAGTCCTTTCCGAAGTAAAGAGCTTCCTCTCGAACATCTTCCAGTGCTTCAAACCTCCTTCCAGTTAAGTGTACCTGAGTAGCATGATTAAGCACACCACACTTGAAGGTTTCCACTGCATCAGACTCTAACTCCGCTATTAGTCTTCCGGCCTTGTCCGGTTACTTTGCTGATACGGTTGCCTTAATTTGACTCAACAGTTCCTTCAATGGGTCCGATAATTCTCTGATGTCTTCACCTGGTCTCTGTCTGCAGGCTACCATCTCCGTTCACAATTCACTAAATGACTTCTTCGGCATATAAGCTGTTTTGATTATGAATTGCAGAGCTTCAAAACCTTTTGGCTCCTCTGAATTTACCAGATAGTAAGCATCATCCGTCAACCGATACTTCACATATTTGTCGCAGCTTAAGAATCTGTACACCTCTTTCACCAGTTTTGGAAATCGGTCTCCGGAAAACATGGGTATGTACTTGACTACCATTTCCATCACTTTATTCTGTATATCCACCATTTTTATGTGACCTTCGTTTGATTTTCACTTTCCTTCTGTCTTAATTCCTTATTTTTCTTTACGCTAATTACACTGCCGCGTGCGATCGCATTTTGTTTTGGCTCCGACTGTTGGTCCCAAAATAAACTTCTTGGTGACCACTTTCTGTTGTTTCCGTGGTTGCTATTGCCCTTGGTGGTTAACTGACGTTCCTGCAATTATATCGGTAATTCCCGTTCGAGTACGACCTCAGTCCGCTCTGCTTCCTTCAACTGAATCTTTAAGGTATCTACCTTCTTGACCAGAGTTTAAATTTCCTCGCGGCTATCCTCTAGTGCCTTTTCTATTGTCCCTTCCTCTTTTGGAATAATATCGAAAGTTATCGTCACCAAAAGTTTCACAACTTCTCCTTTCGTGCTTGTTTGAGAGGCTGTTTCTAGTTCCTGTAGAATATTCTTGAGATCTCCACTCGTCACAGGTTTTTTCAATTCTCCTGTTAAGTGATCTGTGATATATTGCCAGTCTCTCTCATAATTCTGAAGCTTTGTTTGGCTTCAATTCTTGTGATTTATTTTGCAATTCCTGCTCCTGTGACTGAAATTACAATAATTGCTCCCTGGTCAATATATTAGACCTCCTCACTGACATAGATGTTTCTTGAACCCTATCGATATCTACTATTGCAAACGCGAGGAAACCTTAATACATTTAACATTAACGCAACGAAAAATCATTACATCACAAAACATAAAGGTCTACGATTAGAATAATATGTATACTGTTGGGAGCGTGGCCTTCTGGTTCGTTATTTAAAACACAATATTAAATATTTAATATACAAGTTCTTTATTTAACTCTAATCTTAACAATTCACAAACTTTCAATTAATCAACTACACTTTAATTATCGCTTATTACTGTACTTTCAATTATCGCAATTTAATTACAACACTTCCGCACGGTATTACTTCCGCTTGTTAACACTGCAACGTCTAAGACAAGACTCTTATTCTGGCTATGACAACTGTTATATTTATACCCTAGAAACTCTCCAGATTATTCTCGAGTGTTTTATTTTCCAAAAGCTTCTTGACTGTTCTATTCATTCTATTCATTCTATTCCTGAACCTTCCTGTAGATACCATAATCAATTCTCCGAACCTAAAGTCGTTTACTTCTCCATTGCCAGTAGATGTCACCAGTTGTCTCTTTCTTTTGCACGTAACACTGCCCCCTTCTTAAATTTGCTCGTCTCGAACAACAGGTGGTCCACGGTCTTGATGCTCGTAGTATTGACACAAGCGGTCCAAGTGAACAATTTTATGCTTGCCTCTTGTGCCACGCTGAATCCTGTATACCACGTCATTAATTCTAGTTACTACTGAATACGGTCCTTCCCAGTGTTGTTGCAATTTTGGAGAACGTCTCTTACGTCGTCTCGGATTATAGAGCCAAACAAGATCACCTTCATTAAATCCTGCGGAATTAGCACGTAGGTCATAGCAACATTTTACACATACAACATTTTACACATCTCCTGGAAAGTCCGCAATTCGAAGTTCCGTCCTTGGTCCGAATGAAGTTCGTGAGGCACTCCAAACCTACTGACCCAATTCGTTATTATTTGTTCCGCAACTGTGGCTGCCTCTTGATTAGGGATTGCATAAGCTTCAGGCCATTTACTGAAATAGTCAATGGCAACTAAAATATAACGGTTACCGCCATCCGTTTCAGGAAAAGGTCCAGCGATGTCTACAGCTATCCTTTCAAAGGGGGCTCCGACATTATACTTATGCATTTCACCTCTGCTTCTGTGTTGCGGCCCTTTGCAAGCAGCGCAGACAGTGCATCTGCGGCACCACTCCTCCACATCTTCTCGCATAAGGAGTGACAACAAAAGTTCTGCAAAAAGTAAAAAGCCGATCATTTTAAGAAACGGGAAGTAAAATTTTAATTCATTTGTTAATATTGATTACGCATAACTTAAATTAAAATAAAAAAAACTTGTACTACTCAGGCATTTTTTGGCGACCATACAGTCGAGTTTTTCTTGCAACACCCTCCATTAAGTTTTGCACAACGGTATGTGAAACATTTTTTGTTGCATTTCCCCAGGAAATTTTCACATCCTTTAATGTTTTTGCCTCTTTACCTATTTTTCTCAGTATGTTTTCTATTATTTCCCAGTATCGTTCTATTGGGCGAAGCTCCGGGAAATTCGGAGGATTAAGTGATTTTGGCACGAAATGTAACCCTTTGTCCTCATACCAACTCACCGTTTTCTTGGAATAGTGAGGTGGCGCTAAATCTGGCCAAAATAACGCTGGCCCATCGTGTTCCCGCAAAAAAGGCAACAGTCGCTTTTGAAGACACTCTTTAATATATACATCTGTGTTTATTGTACCTTTACAGAAGAAAGGCATACTTCTATTCCCACACTGGCAAATATTAAAATATTTTCACCGATTTTTTTATTTTAATTGTTTTTTTTTTTCTCAGAATCACAGATAACCTCTCCAGGCACAATTGAATAAAACTGTAGGCCTGGTATTGTTGAAAAATCCATTTTCAAATATGTTTTATCATCCATAACGATGCACTGCTTCTTGTTCGAAAATTCTTGCTCATACAACTTCCTGGCTAAAGATATGCTTTTCACTATCTGTTTTTGGGTTCGTTTTGGTACTTTCTGCTTCTTAAATGTCTGGAAGTTAATACTCTTTTTAATTTTTACAATCACCTGTTCAGAAGTTCCTTCTTTTTTTGCAACATCTCGGGTAGACATACATTTTTAGCCTTTACTATATTGATCACCCTTTTTTTCAGTTCCTTATCTGCAGGACCTTTTGGACGTCCCTTCCTTGGCTTGTCCTTTATCCGCTGATAAGTTTTGAAGTTCAATATCGCCCTTCGAGCCGTGTCATAACTCGTTCCAACTTGTTTTGCCAAATTTTTGTATGACAGTGATGGATTTTCACTCCACTTGTGCAAAATTTCAGCTCGCACTATTTCGTTTTTATTCATTTTCTCCCGAAATTGGTTTAAAATTTAAAATATAACTGCACACGTGTAAAGCGTAAATACGACTGACAACTAATATTGCAACGCATACTTCTTCTCTGTATTTTTGTACAGTTATAAAATACGAACATTATTTGCAGAACTTTTGTTGTCACTCCTTATGTAGCCAATAAAACCTTTCCCGTATTTTGGAAATTGTTTTGTTCACTCCAAAATGTCCTCCAGAGGTTCCACCGTGCATTTTTTCTAGAACATCTTTGACGTTTGATGCTGGCACGACTATCTGCATTCGGAAATATTCGCCGTGCTTCCCATTTGCGTTATAATATACCACATTCAACATGAAGAGAGTTCCATTGAGCCCAGTAACTTTTCAGCTTCTCACTCCGTTCCGAAATATCCTTCCAGTCTGGTCTTTCCATATCTTCTTTCCAAGCGAGAATAGGTGAAATGTCCGGATCTTCTCGTTGTGCTGTTCTCAGGTCCTCGTTGTCCCAACCTGTAGATGGTTCCACGGTTACCAACTGTATAGTTGCTGTTGTTTGCATTCAAGTTTGCATGGACGTCGTGAAAGGGCGTCTGCATTTCCATGGATACGACCTCTTCGGTGTTGGATTTCAAGATCATAAGCCTGGAGTCGCTCTATCCATCTCGCGACTTGTCCCTCAGGGTTCTTAAACTGCAGAAGCCATTTAAGCGCTGCATGGTCGGTGCGAAGGATGAATTTCTGCCCGTAGAGATGTTTATGAAAATGTTTTGTTGAACTTACAATAGCAAGTAGCTCTTTTCTTGTAGCACAATAATTTTTCTCTGGCTTTGAAAGTGCTTTGCTATAGTAAGCTACTGGAACTTCTTGACCATTCTCCTCCTGCGAAAGCACTGCACCAATACCTTCATTGCTGGCATCCGTATCTAATATAAATGTTTTTCCCAGCTTTGGATAGTGAAGTACTGGAGCTTCACAGAGCTGTTGCTTCAAATTTTCAAAACTTTCGTTGCATTTATCCGACCATATGAACGGCCTTCCCTTTTCTGTAAGTTGATGTAGGCTTCTTGCTATATCTGCAAAACCTTTCACGAATCGCCTGTAGTAGGTCGCTAAACTAAGAAAACTCCGTAATTGATGTTTGTCCTTTGGAACTGGCCAATTTTTGACGGCTTCTATCTTCTCTGGATCAGTTTTTACTCCTTGTGATGAAACTATCTACCTGCGCCAGATATTTCAGCTGCCCCCAATATTTGATGGACAAAATTCCTGGCATATCTTCAAGAGACAATTCGAGGCAGCTTCAGAGGTAAATGGATGGAATGATGAAGACAAAGCTATAGCTCTGGTGTTAGCACTTCGAGCTCCTGCGTCAGAGCTCTTACAAACGGTACCTATTGAAAAGCAACGTAAATACACTTCATTAGTACAGGCGATAGAATTACGTTACGGAGATGAGCACATGCAGCAAGTATATCGTCTACAGTTGCGCAATAGGATTCAAAAACATGGCGAATCACTACAACAACTGCAGGCAGATGTAGAAAGATTAGCGCATCTTTCATACTCCAGCGTGAATGCGGATTTCCTTAATGAAGTGGCGACGGAGGCATTTGTGAACGCTATTGCAGATCAGAATTTACAACAAGCGTAGCAGGAAAGAAATCAACAGCAGAAGCACTAGCCTATGCATTAGCGTATGAATCCGCCAGACAAGCTTCACGGAGTGCAGTACGAGTAAGAGAAATTTCAGTGGAAGAATGTACTTGTAACAGAGTGCAATCATCATAGAGCCCGCCTTCACGTGGTGTCCTTCGATGCTGGAATTGCAATAGATCAGGGCACCTTCAAAGAGACTGCAGAAAACGTCGACGATTGGAATCACCTGAAGAAGAAGGGAAAGAAGAATGTCAAAGATGTCGAGCCAGGGAACAAGCTATTCGTGGGGAGACTAGATATCAAGCAGCGACTAGTCGCATCAGCTCTCCTGTTGAGCAGTCGGAAAACTAGTAAAAACCAACTTTGTGGGGCAGAAGTTGGTTGGTGGAATCGGCAGCGCCGAAGTCATCATTCAAGTAGGTCAGTTGCAGAGAAATAATAGCAGTCTTGTTATATATGGAAGTGTAGGAAAAAATGACGGCGCAGTCACTATCGATACTGGAGCTGCAAGATCAATTATTAGAACAGATCTTGTTAAGAACAAATGGCTTCATAATACCACCAAATATCTACTAAGAACAGCAACTGGAGCAGCAGCACGGGTGTTTGGAGAAATAACTTTAGATGTTCAACTAGGCGAACTACTATTTCCTCACACTTTACTGGTTTCAGACATAATGGATGAATGCATTCTTGGAATAGATTTCATGACCACATACAAAATAAATCTGGATATCGGAGAGCGGATTCGCAAATATGGGAACATAGAAATTCCTATGAAACTAGAAGGAGCAGATCATCCTGCGAAAGTAAGGACGATGGTCTGCGAAAATATTACTCTTTCGCCATGCTCCGAGACACTAATATGGACAAAGCTTACTGATGACATCGGGACCTACCAATTCTATCTGGTGGAGCCTAACCCCACAAAAGTTACATCGAGCATCATTGTTGGCAAGACTTTAGTGAAGGCAGAAGGTGCAACATTAATACCAGTCAGAGTGCTTAACACATCCGGAAATGAGGTACAACTAAAAGAATGTGCTATAATTGGAAATTGTGAACCCGTTTACCAAATCGTCAATTTGGATAATGGTAGTAATATCAGGGAGACAAAACCTATACCAGCTACTACTCAACAGGTTCAGAAACTTCTTTCGTCCAGTGCCTTAAGTGAACAACAACACAACGATGCCAAAGAGGTGATCGATGAATTTTCGGAATTATTTGCAATGAATGATGATGACTATGGTAAAACAAATCTTGTCCAGCATCGGATCGATACAGGAGATTTCAGGCCCATTCGACAGACACCACGAAGATTGCCATTAGCCAAACAACCGGAAGTGTCAGACATGATGAACTCCATGAAGAAACAAGGCATAATAGAGGAATATAACAGCCCTTGGACATCGCCGGTTGTTCTGGTTAGGAAAAAGGATGGCAGCACCCGATTCTGCGTAGACTACCGCCAACTAAATAACGTGACGAGAAAAGATAGCTATCCATTACCAAGGATTGATGACACATTGGATACCCTTTCCGGAGCGCAATGGTTTTCCACATTGGATTTGAAGAGTGGTTACTGGCAAGTGGAAATACATCCCGAGGACCGAGAGAAAACTGCTTTCTCAGTTGGCAGTGGCTTATGGCAATTCAAAGTAATGCCATTTGGGTTATGTAATGCCCCAGCCACATTCGAACGACTAATGGAATGTGTTCTACGTGGTTTGACCTGGAAAATATGTCTTGTCTACTTGGATGACATAATAGTTATCGGAAGGACATTCAAGGAACATAAAAACAACTTACGAGACGTACTTCAAAGACTCAAAGATACAAAATTGAAGCTCAGTGCGAGTAAATGTGCTCTATTCAAAGATGAAGTTAAATATTTAGGGCACATAGTTTCATCACAAGGAGTAAAAACCGATCCAGAGAAGATAGAAGCCGTCAAAAATTGGCCAGTTCCAAAGGACAAACATCAATTACGGAGTTTTCTTAGTTTAGCTACCTACTACAGGCGATTCGTGAAAGGTTTTGCAGATATAGCAAGAAGCCTACATCAACTTACAGAAAAGGGAAGGCCGTTCATATGGTCGGATAAATGCAACGAAAGTTTTGAAAATTTGAAGCAACAGCTCTGTGAAGCTCCAGTACTTCACTATCCAAAGCTGGGAAAAACATTTATATTAGATACGGATGCCAGCAATGAAGGTATTGGTGCAGTGCTTTCGCAGGAGGAGAATGGTCAAGAAGTTCCAGTAGCTTACTATAGCAAAGCACTTTCAAAGCCAGAGAAAAATTATTGTGCTACAAGAAAAGAGCTACTTGCTATTGTAAGTTCAACAAAACATTTTCATAAACATCCCTACGGGCAGAAATTCATCCTTCGCACCGACCATGCAGCGCTTAAATGGCTTCTGCAGTTTAAGAACCCTGAGGGACAAGTCGCGAGATGGATAGAGCGACTCCAGGCTTATGATCTTGAAATCCAACACCGAAGAGGTCGTATCCATGGAAATGCAGACGCCCTTTCACGACGTCCATGCAAACTTGAATGCAAACAACAGCAACTATACAGTTGGTAACCGTGGAACCATCTACAGGTTGGGACAACGAGGACCTGAGAACAGCACAACGAGAAGATCCGGACATTTCACCTATTCTCGCTTGGAAAGAAGATATGGAAAGACCAGACTGGAAGGATATTTCGGAACGGAGTGAGAAGCTGAAAAGTTACTGGGCTCAATGGAACTCTCTTCATGTTGAATGTGGTATATTAAAACGCAAATGGGAAGCACCTAACGGCGAATATTTCCGAATGCAGATAGTCGTGCCAGCATCAAACGTCAAAGATGTTCTAGAAGAAATGCACGGTGGAACCTCTGGAGGACATTTTGGAGTGAACAAAACAATTTCCAAAATACGGGAAAGGTTTTATTGGCTACATATGCGAGAAGATGTGGAGGAGTGGTGCCGCAGATGCACTGTCTGCGCTGCTTGCAAAGGGCCGCAACACAGAAGCAGAGGTGAAATGCATAAGTATAATGTCGGAGCCCCCTTTGAAAGGATAGCTGTAGACATCGCTGGACCTTTTCCTGAAACGGATGGCGGTAACCGTTATATTTTAGTTGCCATTGACTATTTCAGTAAATGGCCTGAAGCTTATGCAATCCCTAATCAAGAGGCAGCCACAGTTGCGGAACAAATAATAACGAATTGGGTCAGTAGGTTTGGAGTGCCTCACGAACTTCATTCGGACCAAGGACGGAACTTCGAATTGCGGACTTTCCAGGAGATGTGTAAAATGTTGTATGTGTAAAATGTTGCTATGACCTACGAGCTAATTCCGCAGGATTTAATGAAGGTGATCTTGTTTGGCTCTATAATCCGAGACGACGTAAGAGACGTTCTCCAAAATTGCAACAACACTGGGAAGGACCGTATTCAGTAGTAACTAGAATTAATGACGTGGTATACAGGATTCAGCGTGGCACAAGAGGCAAGCATAAAATTGTTCACTTGGACCGCTTGTGTCAATACTACGAGCATCAAGACCGTGGACTACCTGTTGTTCGAGGCGAACAAATTTAAGAAGGGGGCAGTGTTACGTGCAATAGAAAGAGACAACTGGTGACATCTACTGGCAATGGAGAAGTAAACGACTTTAGGTTCGGAGAATTGATTATGGTATCTACAGGAAGGTTCAGGAATAGAATGAATAGAATGAATAGAACAGTCAAGAAGCTTTTGGAAAATAGAACACTCGAGAATAATCTGGAGAGTTTCTAGGGTATAAATATAACAGTTGTCATAGCCAGAATAAGAGTCTTGTCTTAGACGTTGCAGTGTTAACAAGCGAAAGTAATACCGTGCGGAAGTTGTAACCTTCCGGCCAGAAATATCTACCTCTCAGCGTGACCGCTTCTCGACCACTAAACTCAGCGAGACAGATGACTGATCATGGCTACTTTATGTCCCTTTTAAGGTTGTTGTGGGACAATTTAGGTTGATCTTTAGGCGAGCACGGTACAGGCTTCTTGCCGGCTCAAGCTCAGGGCTGGGGTAAGTTCTTGCTCACTGTTCAACCACCTATTACTGTACCGCTCTAGAGGAATGATTAAAATAGAAAGAAAACAAGATGAAAAAAAAAAAAACTGAAATATAGGAATACGGACCCCACTCTGAATGATAGGACCCTCTCTATTACTTGAAACCCATCCCACCGCCCCACTCACCAAACTTATAGGATAGATTGCCAACTACATCCGCCTCCTGGCATCTCGATCCTCCCAAAACCCCAACTGGACCCAGCACCAAACGAAAACTGATATTTAGCCTATTGCCATGTTATTTTATTTAGAACTCAAAGACAAAAAAACACAAAAAAAAATCAATGAGGTAACAAGTTACGCTACGATATACAGAATGGTAGATCCATATGTATCTAGATATTAAAATTTTTCTGCTATTCGGGTTACATATCTATATATCAAAGAAGTAGAGGAAAAACAAAAAAGAACAATTTAGGAAAGAATAGAATCACTTACGCTACAAAAAAAAATCTTTACACTATTACAAAATAAACCCATAAAAAAAATTATGCTATCATATAGACTAAATTCAGGAAAAAAAAATAGAAACTTTACACTACACTATTAACTCCATGCACGAATATTCAAAGACAAATCACCTTAAAACTGAAAACATTACGCTATATGACAGTACATATACAGGTTACATATCATAAATAAAGCAAAAAAAAACTCAGAAAGAAAATTTCACTATTGTAGCCTATATATGCTCTTCGAAGATAAGAAAAGAGAAAAACAAAAAAAAACAACCGACTATTCTCTTATTACACAAATGATAAGTGCGTACTTACATAACAATCCCCCCGGCGATGAAGCGCTTCAGCGACCTGGTGAATATTGCTGAAAAAAAAAATAAATAAAAAAAAACCAAAGGGAATATTCGGGTTGCTATTGTTGCCCTTCCTTTCCTTCTTCTTTTTCTTCTCGTTCCCTAACTGATCCCCTATTTTCCCGCGACGGTGATTAACAGATCGGTTGATCCGTGGAGAGAAATAAATCCGAGAAGGCTTGAATGCTCAGGGAGGTGGGTGCGAGATCTGGTCTCTGGTAAGTTCCGGCGCACTTCACTGCCGATTTTGCTTTCTTGGATTCCCACAATACTGGTCCAGACTCTGTCACCTGGTATATGTATATAGTAAAAAAAAACTTCACTGAGGAATTACACTCTCGACAGAAAAGTAATTTCACCTCACCTTATAGCTCAGAAAGAAGGCTTATATCACGCTTGGTGATAGTTGGGTGCAACCACGAAACAAATTGATTTTAATGAGCTTCCCGTGTCGTCTACTATTACTGGAAGTCTTTTAACCTTTATACACACGCACAGAAGCCCGAGTTCCGATATTTATTCAAAACCACAACCGAATTTATTCTGGTACTTTGTGCGATTTTAGTACCTTCACTTCACTATTTTATCTTTGTTAATAAATTGATAGCCGCGTGCCAGGTGTAGATGAGCGACAATTAAAAAAAAAAAAAAAAAAAAAAAAACCCCAAATTCAGAGGCTTGAGTTGTTCCCGGGGAAGTTCTTACTTCCAACGACTCACTTTACAATGTGAGGATATCGATCGTCGCATGTCTTGATTCCCCAAAGAAGCGATACGAGGTAAATGTTCTAAAGTGCATTGCACTTTATCGATCAGCACCTTTTGTTGGGTGATAGGAAGTGCCTCTCGAATTGCACTTTGTTAAGCGCAGTTTTTCTTAACAAAGCCAATTTAATGCGTGATTTCTGAGGGACAGAAAAATACATATTTTTTTATTTTTTTTTTTGTTGAGTTTTAAATTTAATTTCCGCTTGAACTCAATTATTTCGCCTTTCGATGCGAAAATGAAATTAGTTTCTCTCTTCTTTCATTTCATTAAGAAAACAAATTAGTCGTTTAATCAAAGTCTGGATTAAAATGAGACTGACCAAAAATGAATGATTAACCCCCAAGAAAAAAAAATAGATATTTTTTCCTAATAGAGAGATTATAGCCGTTACAGGTCAGGTTCGGAAGTTCCCATTCCAGAGCGGAATTCTCCGAGGCTGAGGGGACACTACGGCTGTGGTCCAACGCGGGGACGCCCCACACCCTGAGATCAAAGTCTCATACTCTACGGACTGAGCTAGCCGGGCATAACTCTTACGAAAGATGATATGGTTACTCTGTAAGATCAATAGAGCGGCGATGATATGTGATTATAAAACCCAAGGAGAAATAAGAAGATAGGTTTTTGCTGGAAAGTCTTAGTAGACTATTACTGAATTTTTTTTTTATTCAAGAGAAGAAGTAAATAAAAATGTATCAAGGGTATGGTAAAGAAGTATTTCACTTTTTACATATCGAGAAATTTCAGTCGATCTGTTGCTGATTGGTATGACCTTAACCACGGTAGAAGTGTATTACTGAGAGTTTGATGCTCTTCTAAGGCTGGATGTTGGGGTACAGACGAGCTACTCGGTCCTTAAGCGTGATTATTTCGTCTATGGTGTCTTTTGAAGCTCCAGGTGGTGATGTAGTTTGTGCTTCTTCTTCCGTTTAGGAACTGGCGAGACGATCATGGTTTAGATGAGTAGTGACGGAGTCCGGATATGCAGTAGCTTGCTGTTGATGTTGTTGATGTAGAATATGGTTTGTCATGGTGTTCCACACAGCTGCTGATAATTTCCAGCTCCTCCCGTAAATCGCTCCGAGAACCTTGGCATTGATGAAGGTATCGATGACAAACTTGACTGCCTTCAGACACACGTAAATTCCCAGCAAGGAGGAGCAGACACTTCCAAAAAAATTGAAAGCGCCCCATATCTTTGTCCGTACCGTTGTGACTAGGTCCTCCATTGTCTTTGGAGATAAAAGGTTGACGGCGTTAATATCTTGGTGGTGAACATCTTGACCCATTACACGTTGCGTGAGTATGTTAGTAATAGCTAGCCTCTCGGACGGATACATGATCTGGTGGCGAAGGTTTTCCAGAGACTCGCTGTGGTAAATTCCTGCCCGAATAAGTTCTCCTGGGTCTTCGTATGACCAGTCAGCGGTGTTTGATGGTTGAAGTTCAGATGGTTCTTTAATTTGGTGAATTGTCGGATTGGTCCCGTACCAGGTTCCTCTAATATAGTATGCTGGGCTCAGCAAATCTGAGCAGAATATCTCAGTTCCACGCTGCTGCAGTAGGTGGGTTAACGGAGCTAGGAAGTAGTCACTTTCTCCATAAGTTACTGGCAGTTCCATATAACACCGGCTGCTCTTCCGAACAGTGACTTCAACTGGTTGACATCTCACTAAGTAGATGATTTCCCCCCTATGTACAGCGGTAAACCCTTGATCTTTCATTCTTATAAGAGCGAACTCTGCCGGGTGGTGGAGGGCCATGATTAGCTGGGTTTGAAGTAGTTCTCTTTCTAATTCGCATTTCTTCCTCAGGAGATTGGTGTATAGTTTCTCGACTTGACCCTTAAAGTGACGCTCAACATAGACGAACTTCGAATTAACGTAAGTGAAAAGATCGAGGTTACGAGTATCCAGGGTTTTTTTCCTAAACCAGTAATCGGATGCTGCCTTAGGTACAATGATCAGCCTGGGATGCTCAGTTTGAAAACCGGGGAAACGACAAACGGATACTTGCTTTTTTACTTCGAGTGCAAAGATTATTTCTCCGGACGTCACGGTGTATATGGTGTTGCTAATAGATTTGTTCGAGGTCCTAATCTTCGTAGCCATTCCTTGCCATAATACGTCGTACTTTTGACTTTCGCAAGAATTGTCAGAGATGAGATCCCAAAAACTCATTCCGTATTCTGGATCCGTACATTTACCAGCCAGGTAGGGACATAGCACGTTGTTTCGTAGAATAACCATGTTGTCATCAATGCGGACCGAGCTTTGGTAGTCCATAATGGTTACTTCCATCGCATGCATAACCACAACATTATCCCAGGAATTTGCTCCTGACGTATACGGAACTCCGTTGCAATTTCCCTTTTGGTCGATTGACCCGCCAACGACTTCGGTCAGTGAGGTTGAAGCATTCGTCTTAATATCAGAAATTGTTCTGCCGTTTTGTAATTTAAGAGTGTTATACCTATGAATGTTCATGCAGTTCTCTTTACTTATATCCATAATATATGTACTCAATCCTCCAGGTACTAGAGTGAGATGGCTGAACATACCGCATTTGTACACTGACTGTATGATATTAATTTTGCATTGAAAGATGTGTAGCGTGGTGGTCTCGCTCGTTTGCAAAAGCTGTATATCTTCTTCCTCCTTGACTACTTCCTTATTGTTAAATATGCATGGACCAACGGATACCAGTGAAATGGCGGTGAGATTCACTCTCTCATGACCACAGTCGTAGGCGATGATTCCGCAGGCAATAGGAGCAGTTGTCATCAGGCCAATCACCAATAATAGGCCGGTGGTTGGTGAGAGCTCCATTGGCTTCCACATGGTCGTAGTTCTCGTCCGTGACCGTTCTGTATAGAGAAAGGCTTGGTTATTAAGGTTGAGTATATTTTGCTACCGGTGCTTAGAAGTAAGCCGAGCAGCCCGGCGAATTTATATGGGATTCCGGGCCAAATACAGGGTCTGTATTCGACAATGTTAACGGCGAGATTATTGTCTAACTACTATGTATATATATTAATCCTTTCTTTTGCGAGTTGAATACCGATATATATTTTATAAAATGATTTGGGATATTTGATTATGATTTAGGATGTTACTGGCGAATGTTGCTTGCGTGATAGACGCCAATAAACTTACCATCCATATTTTCCACTTCGTAGTTCACGTTACCATTCTTCTTTCGTATGCGAGCCTTGATGAACTTATTGGCAAGTTTGGCCGCGAACTTGTCTGCGGCCTTGCTCTGTACGAAATTCCGGACATAGACAATTTGTCCTGGTTTATACGTTATCTGCCGCGCGCAAAGGTTATAGGTGTGAGCGTTTCTATCGTAAGCTTCCCGGAGATGGTCTTTGACTCGCTCATGTACCAGTGGAATTCTGTAGTTACTTGGTAATACTTCGAAGTTACCTTCTGCCAAGCCATCAATCTGGCGGAGAAGATTGTATGTACCTCCATGTAAGATCATGTGGTATCCGTAAAGTAAGAAATAAGGGGAAAATTTGGTCGACTGGTGTGTTGCGTTACGCAAAGCGCAAGCCACATCACTTAGCTGGGAATCCCAGTTGGTATGTTCCTCTTGCACATACGACCTAATTGCTGCCACGATGGAGCGATTATCTCTCTCCGCAGCATTGGACTGTGGCGAATATCCTGCAGTCTTTGTGTGGCGAATGCCGAAACGTTCTATCATGCGAGCAAACTCTGTTGAGATAAATTGTGGCCCATTATCAGTATGTATAATTTCGGGTACCCCGTAACAGTGGAATATATTTTCCTCCAGATATTCTATGAGTTGCTTAGTTTTAGCTTGGGCAAAAGCCTTTAGTAGGAAAAATTTGGTAAACTGGTCTACAATGACTAGGATGGTGGTATTCCCGCGTTTACTTCTTGAGAGGGGTCCAATATAGTCAATATGCAATCTCTGCCATGGCCTTTCTACTGCAATCTGGTTTCCCATTTTGGGCCTTAACCTGCAATTTGGAGCTTTGGTTTGTTTGCAGACATCGCATTGTAAGATATATGCGCGGACTTGTTGGCGCATGCCTGGCCAAAAATAATATCTTCGCAGTCTATCGAGGGTTTTATGGATTCCACCATGAGCTGCAGTGGAGCTCTCGTGTTCCCTTCTAATTAACTCTTTGGTGAGCCCTTGAGGAATCCAGAGTTTCCAACTGGGGATATCGGATAGATCGTTATCACCACCGCCCTCAATACGAATGAAAATGTGCAGTTCAGTGACTTGCAGATTAGGATACTGAGCTGGTGTAGCAGAGATTTTGTCTTTCCAACCTACGTAAGCAGGGTCAGAGAAGTATGCTGATTTCAGGTCTACCAGGTAATCTAGCTTGCTAAGGTCAAAGATAGTCGCCTCAGCCGAATCAAGATACATTCGAGATAATGCATCCGGCACTACATTTTGACTTCCTTTTACGTGCTCGATCTCGAAGTCGAAAGACAGTAGTTTTAAGCTCCATCGCGCAAGTCGCCCCGTAAGTTCCTTTTGAGTCATTAGCCATTTCAAACTCTGGTGGTCGGTGATGATTGTAAAGTGGAAGCCTTCGATGTATGCTCTAAACTTCTTTACGCTCAGTACCGCAGCGAAGCATTCTAGTTCAGTGATACTATAATTTCTCTGGGCCGGATTCAACTTTTGGGACATAAATGCAATTGGCCTTTCGGAATCATCCTCCGACTTTTGAAATAAGACACTGCCTACTCCCATAGTGCTGGCATCACATCTTATATAGAAGGGCTTCGTATAATCTGGATTAGCTAGCAGTGGGGCCGAACATAAGTGTTCTTGCTTCTTGAGCCTCCGAAGTCCACTGAAACTTCGCACCCTTCTTCAGAAGCTCTGTGATCGGAGCAGCGATGCTCGAAAAGTTTGGGATAAATCTCCTGTCTGCGTTTTTGCCGAACTGTTGATGGGCTAGGAAAATTTACAATTGCAGCCACCTTTTCAGGATCGACCCTCAGACCTCCTTCACCAACCACATAGCCAAGGTATTTAATTTCTCGAAGAACGAACTTACTCTTCTCAACGTTTATGGTCAGTCCTGCCTGGCGAAGCAGGGAAGCGACTTCCCTCAGTAAGTCCAAATGTTCCTCGAACGTAGTGGAAGTAATGAGTAAGTCATCTAAGTAGACAAATACTCGATCGTAGAATTGATGAGGCACGACCCGGTCCATAAGGCGACACATAGTTTGTGGAGCATTGCACAGACCAAACGGCATGACTTTAAATTGATATAAAGGCCTTCCAGGAACTGTGAATGCAGTCTTATCACGAGCGGACTCTGCGAGTGGTATCTGCCAGAATGCGTCTTTCAGATCTAAGCTTGAGATATATCTGGTTTCTCGGAGGCGACCTAAGAGTCCATCTATCAATGGTAGTGGATAAGCATCTTTTTTGGTAACAGAATTCACCTTGTGAGAATCTAAACATAGTCGCACCTTCCCATTAGATTTTTTCACGAGAACCACTGGCGAGCTCCAGGAGTTCTGACTCTCTTCGATAACGTCCATGGCTAACATTCGGTCCAGTTCTTCATATAACAACTTTTGAACTGCTGGGGATACCGGATAGTGACGTTGCTTTATTGGTGGAGTATCTCCTACGTCGATGTTGTGTTCCAACAGTTTTGTACGGCCGAGGCCATGCTTTGTAAAGGAAGGAAATTGATGTTTGAGATCTTCCAGTTGGGCATTTTGCTCTGGTGTGAGGGTGTGTTGTAGAGGATGGATCTTTGTGGTTTTATCAATATCCAGGGAGCCTATTACAGCAGGGGTAATGCCAAAAGCATCCCAAAAATCAATTCCTAAGTAAAGTTCCTGTTGTAAGCTGGGCACTAAGTGAAAATGGATGGTTTCTGTTTTCTCAGCATAACGGACGGGCAACTTTATGTGACCAATGATAGAGTTCCGTGAGCCATCCGCTGTACGAACATATGAATGACTCTGGTTGTAACTAAGATTATTCTTACGCAGAAATTCTAGAGAGTGTTTTCCCAATATGCTTACAGAAGCTCCACTGGCGAGCAAACCAACTATATTTTCTTCAGCTATTTTTACTGTGACGTATGGACGATGGTCTTCTACATCACGCTGAACAGCGGCGGATACTGCTTTACGAAGCAGCCTTTTGGATTTCCAGTACTTCCGAGATCTAAGCTGACGCCGCCGACCTCGACTTGAAGCGATATATCGAAAGCGAATGGATTCCTCCGAAGTTGTTTTGGATGTGTCTATGTAAGATTGGGGAGTTTGTGTTGACTGGGTTGATGCTAAGTGGGAAAGGGATGAAGTGGGTAGCAATGTTGGTAAGGTGTGCACATTCTCTAACGATGGGTTGCAGGCTCGGTATTGGTGGCTGCTTCTACTCTCCTGGCACTGGGGTAACTGGTCGTATGGCCCAAACGCATGACCCCAGCTCTTTCTGCGTTCGGGGTCTTGTTTACCGCACGGCCTAAACAGGTCCCACAGTTTGGCTTCAGCACGCCAGGGCGTCCGCAACCGTAACAGAATATCCCAAGATGACCCTTTGTACAGTCTTGATATCTGTGGCCTAAGTCTCGGCAGTTCCAACATATATCCAACGAAGCGCGGTTAGCAGTGTTTCTCCTTAGCACTGGGGTAAGGGCTGCTACTTGTGGGTCAATGTCATTATCAACGTAGTCTGACAAGGGTATTACCTCCTCTAGCTCTTCGATTTGAGCTCTATTTCGGAAAGTGCGAGCCATAGTCAGCTGACGATGATCGTGCCCAGATCTAGCCCACAATTTTTCTAGTCTCTGGCAGATAATTCTCACCTCTTCCGTTGATCTGAATATTGTCGTGGTAGTGGCACTCTGCAGAGCCGGGTCCATGTTTTCTCGGACAATTTCGAGTAGCTCCCTGTCAGGAAATGGTCTTCGAAGCCGACCGTTAAGCCGTTCTACGTCCAGCAGGAAATTATTGAACGTTTCTTTCGGGCCTTGTCTTCTTGTTTCAATGGCCCTTCGCGTTTCTCTTTCTGAGACATAGCTCCCGAATCGCTCGAGTAGGGCTGTCTTCATACCCTGCCAACTCGTATCGGGATATTTCCGCTTGTAAACCCAGAACCAGCTTTCAGCCGTACCTGAGAGGAAATTAGGCAAAATGCCAATTAAACGATCCAGCGGATAGTTATCGTCTTTGGAAAGCATTTCTAGACGGAAGACAAATTCGGTGACGTCAAGTCCGTCTGGGGACCCGTTAAAAGATATCTTCCATTTTGGTAGCCTTGGCTGCCAATGAGGAAAGCTTGAAGTTTCTGGACGGCCACTGTACTGAAAATGGCCACTGGGTTGATTCCCGCTAGGGTTGCTTCCGCGATTTTGTTCTGTACCGTACTGAAAATTACCACTGGGTTGATTCCCGCTAGGGTTGCTTCCGCGATTTTGTTCTGTACCGTACTGAAAATTACCACTGGGTTGCTTCCGCGATTGTGTTCAGTAGGGAAAGGAGTTGTTGACAAGGGATCACTCTGATTGCCCAGACGCGGCGTCAGGGTTGTATAGTTTAATGGATTCGTGGTTGTGCTAAAAAACTGATTAGGAGACCTTCCTAGATCCCCAGCTGTATTCCCAATTATCGACAGAGATGGAAGTGTCAAACTTTTAGGAAACTGAATACGTCGACGTGCTGCGCCTGTATCAACATTAGCGGCCACAGCTCCTTCAACATTTGTCTCTAAGTTAGTTGATGCCGGAGTACTAGTTGCTCCTGCAGTGGCTTGGAGCTTTTGGCTTTCAGAGGAATCCCTACGAGGTGGAATCTTAATTTTCATGAATTCCTTAATAAGCTCGGATAGGGCCGATACTTGTTCAGTGGCCTCTTCTGTATGATCTGTCGATGAGCTAGCTAAGTGTATAGCACGCCCACTTAGGTGACTCAACCGACATCGCACGCGTTGATAGTCGTCATGCGTTTGGACTTTATTCTCTTTAATTAGCTGAGTTAGCAAGGCGAGCTTTTCTTTACAAATCTCAAGCTCACTCCCCGCCTCGGAAGGATCGTGCATAACCGTGGGTGCTCGACCAGGAAACGATGCCTCTAAATCCAATAATTCTCTAAGTTTGGAAGAGGCTTCGGGATCAGTTATATCTAGGCCCCTGACCCTCAACATTGCGTTCGTCCTCTAATAGGAATTTGGGATCCATTATTAGTAAATGCGAAAGGTAAGCGAGTTACGGATATAAATATATATATTAAAATATGAGGTGAATATGAGATATTTAGGTTATCAAGGAATGCAATTGAAGACAATGGAGAAAAGAAAAAATTATATATATGTGTATACTAAAATAAAACCAGTAGAAGTAAGATAAAATACATTAAGGTATTCGTTGTTTTCGACTGTATAAAGATTGTCTAATCTTGTTACCATACAGGAACGAGAACACTATAACTATACCGAATAACCAATAAAGACTAAAGAGATACCTATAAAAAAAACAAAAAAAAAGGAATATAATGCTTAGCACGCCAGCAGAGTGAGCTTCGGCTTAACTACGGGTAGGAAAAGAGATATATTAGTGCGTTGAACGAAAGGCAAAAAAAAAAAAAAAATAGTACTATTAAACAAATCAAAACAATCAAATAATTTAGAGGAAAAATTAAAGTTCAATCGAAATGCGAAAATAAGTACAATTAATTAGAGATAAAAATGTACCAGTATATTGTAAAATAATAGAATTATGCCTGCAGATTCTGAGCCAATAAAATAGGTGTCCTGGCTCTTCAGCTTCCAACAAAACGTGTACTGGTATATTTATATATATTTATATGTATATAAAGAAAATTCGATAATAAAAAAAAGTAGATTTCCTGAATTGAATTGTGGTTAATATTTCTTCGTTTGGTGACACGGTTCATTTAGTTCAGGTCTTAAGGGTTTGATGAGTCAGTGGCGAGTGGTCCTAGGTTTCTCCTATGTAAGTAAAAAGATTCTATAATCGCTATCATCTCCACCAACGGGGCTAATAGAGAATACTAATCTGCTCAATCTAACAGCCCGCCATGCGGAGTAAGCGATTGGATAATTTTTTACAGAAATAATTATTTAACAAATGACAACACATATCAAACATCAAGCAGGGAAACCTTCAAAGGCCACGTATCAACTACTTGACGGAAATGTTTTCGACAATCAAAATAGAAAAAAAAGGTGTAATACATGAAAAATAAGAATAGCCTTCTCTAACGAGGTTTTTACAAAATCAATAAGAGTCGCTAATACTAATCGAACCTAAGGGCGAAACCTGCAGTGAGGAATATCCTAACCACTTAGCGAAAGCATTGACACGAGCACTTAAGAATGCAAAAGTGTTAAAGAAGCCAGAGTTAATCTATAAACGAACAAACCTAATAGATTGACGCTGTGATTATAGCGCAACCCTATTCAGTTGATATCTTAACTCGTAAAAATAAACAGCAACAAAAAAAAAACATTCGTTTGTAAGCTGCAGAAAATTATGCCCCACCTTGGGCGCCATATTTGTAACCTTCCGGTCAGTCATATCTACCTCTCAGCGTGACCGCTTCTCGACCACTAAACTCAGCGAGACAGATGACTGATCATGGCTACTTTATGTCCCTTTTAAGGTTGTTGTGGGACAATGGAGGTTGATCTTTAGGCGAGCACGGTACAGGCTTCTTGCCGGCTCAAGCTCAGGGCTGGGGTAAGTTCTTGCTCACTGTTCAACCACCTATTACTGTACCGCTTTAGAGGAATGATTAAAATAGAAAGAAAACAAGATGAAAAAAAAAAACTGAAATATAGGAATACGGACCCCACTCTGAATGATAGGACCCTCTCTATTACTTGAAACCCATCCCACCGCCCCACTCACCAAACTCATAGGATAGATTGCCAACTACATCCGCCTCCTGGCATCTCGATCCTCCCAAAACCCCAACTGGACCCAGCACCAAACGAAAACTGATATTTAGCCTATTGCCATGTTAATTTATTTAGAACTCAAAGACAAAAAAACACAAAAAAAAAAATCAATGAGGTAACAAGTTACGCTACGATATACAGAATTGTAGATCCATATATATCTAGATATTAAAATTTTTCTGCTATTCGGGTTACATATCTATATATCAAAGAAGTAGAGGAAAAACAAAAAAGAACAATTTAGGAAAGAATAGAATCACTTACGCTACAAAAAACAAATCTTTACACTATTACAAAATAAACCCATAAAAAAAATTATGCTATCATATAGACTAAATTCAGGAAAAAAAAATAGAAACTTTACACTACACTATTAACTCCATACACGAATATTCAAAGACAAATCACCTTAAAACTGAAAACATTACGCTATATGACAGTACATATACAGGTTACATATCATAAATAAAGCAAAAAAAAAACTCAGAAAGAAAATTTCACTATTGTAGCCTATATATGCTCTTCGAAGATAAGAAAAGAGAAAAACAAAAAAAACAACCGACTATTCTCTTATTACACAAATGATAAGTGCGTACTTACATAACAATCCCCCCGGCGATGAAGCGCTTCAGAGACCTGGTGAATATTGCTGAAAAAAAAATAAAAAAAACCAAAGGGAATATTCGGGTTGCTATTGTTGCCCTTCCTTTCCTTCTTCTTTTTCTTCTCGTTCCCTAACTGATCCCCTATCTTCCCGCGACGGTGATTAACAGATCGGTTGATCCGTGGAGAGAAATAAATCCGAGAAGGCTTGAATGCTCAGGGAGGTGGGTGCGAGATCTGGTCTCAGGTAAGTTCCGGCGCACTTCACTGCCGATTTTGCTTTCTTGGATTCCCACAATACTGGTCCAGACTCTGTCACCTGGTATATGTATATAGTAAAAAAACTTCACTGAGGAATTACACTCTCGACAGAAAAGTAATTTCACCTCACCTTATAGCTCAGAAAGAAGGCTTATATCACGCTTGGTGATAGTTGGGTGCAACCACGAAACAAATTGATTTTAATGAGCTTCCCGTGTCGTCTACTATTACTGGAAGTCTTTTAACCTTTATACACACGCACAAAAGCCCGAGTTCCGATATTTATTCAAAACCACAACCGAATTTATTCTGGTACTTTGTGCGATTTTAGTACCTTCACTTCACTATTTTATCTTTGTTAATAAATTGATAGCCGCGTGCCAGGTTTAGATGAGCGACAATAAAAAAAAAAAAAAAAAAAAAAACCCAAATTCAGAGGCTTGAGTTGTTCCCGGGGAAGTTCTTACTTCCAACGACTCACTTTACAATGTGAGGATCTCGATCGTCGCATGTCTTGATTCCCCAAAGAAGCGATACGAGGTAAATGTTCTAAAGTGCATTGCACTTTATCGATCAGCACCTTTTGTTGGGTGATAGGAAGTGCCTCTCGAATTGCACTTTGTTAAGCGCAGTTTTTCTTAACAAAGCCAATTTAATGCGTGATTTCTGAGGGACAGAAAAATACATATTTTTTTATTTTTTTATTTTTTTTTTGTTGAGTTTTAAATTTAATTTCCGCTTGAACTCAATTATTTCGCCTTTCGATGCGAAAATGAAATTAGTTTCTCTCTTCTTTCTTTTCATTAAGAAAACGAATTAGTCGTTTAATCAAAGTCTGGATTAAAATGACACTGACCAAAAATGAATGATTAACCCCCAAGAAAAAAAAAATAGATATTTTTTCCTAATAGAGAGATTATAGCCGTTACAAAGTGTTGTATTTAAATTGCGATAATTGAAAGTACAGTAATAAGCGATAATTAAAGTGTAGTTGATTAATTGAAAGTTTGTGAATTGTTAAGATTAGAGTTAAATAAAGAACTTGTATATTAAATATTTAATATTGTGTTTTAAATAACGAACCAGAAGGCCACGCTCCCAACAGTATACATATTATTCTAATCGTAGACCTTTATGTTTTGTGATGTAATGATTTTTCGTTGCGTTAATGTTAAATGTATTAAGGTTTCCTCGCGTTTGCAATAGTAGATATCGATAGGGTTCAAGAAACATCTATGTCAGTGAGGAGGTCTAATATATTGACCAGAGAGCAATTATTGTAATTTCAGTCACAGGAGCAGGAATTGCAAAATAAATCACAAGAATTGAAGCCAAACAAAGCTTCAGAATTATGAGAGAGACTGGCAATATATCACAGATCACTTAACAGGAGAATTGAAAAAACCTGTGACGAGTGGAGATCTCAAGAATATTCTACAGGAACTAGAAACAGCCTCTCAAACAAGCACGAAAGGAGAAGTTGTGAAACTTTTGGTGACGATAACTTTCGATATTATTCAAAAAGAGGAAGGGACAATAGAAAAGGCACTAGAGGATAGCCGCGAGGAAATTTAAACTCTGGTCAAGAAGGTAGATACCTTAAAGATTCAGTTGAAGGAAGCAGAGCGGACTGAGGTCGTACTCGAACGGGAATTACCGATATAATTGCAGGAACGTCAGTTAACCACCAAGGGCAATAGCAACCACGGAAACAACAGAAAGTGGTCACCAAGAAGTTTATTTTGGGACCAACAGTCGGAGCCAAAACAAAATGCGATCGCACGCGGCAGTGTAATTAGCGTAAAGAAAAATAAGGAATTAAGACAGAAGGAAAGTGAATATCAAACGAAGGTCACATAAAAATGGTGGATATACAGAATAAAGTGATGGAAATGGTAGTCAAGTACATACCCATGTTTTCCGGAGACCGATTTCCAAAACTGGTGAAAGAGGTGTACAGATTCTTAAGCTGCGGCAAGGATTTGTACGACCGACTGAAGTCTGAGGAGCAGAACATTTTTATGAAATATGTGAAGTATCGGTTGACGGATGACGCTTACTATCTGGTAAATTCAGAGGAGCCAAAAGGTTTTGAAGCTCTGCAATTCATAATCAAAACAGCTTATATGCCGAAGAAGTCATTTAGTGAATTGTGAACGGAGATGGTAGCCTGCAGACAAAGACCAGGTGAAGACATCAGAGCATTTTCGGACCCATTGAAGGAACTGTTGAGTCAAATTAAGGCAACCGAATCAGCAAAGTAACCGGACAAGGCCGGAAGACTAATAGCGGAGTTAGAGTCTGATGCAGTGGAAACCTTCAAGTGTGGTGTGCTTAATCATGCTACTCAGGTACACTTAACTGGAAGGAGGTTTGAAGCACTGGAAGATGTTCGAGAGGAAGCTCTTTACTTCGAAAAGGACTCGGAAAGACTTCTAAACATGGCACCAGAGACGCTGAAGAAAGCACAGGAATTTTCCAGCAGCCCAATCAGAACTACACAGCAGCCCAGGTCTATCAAAAGCTTCAAATGTGGACAGATGGGGCATATTTATAGGGAATGCCAGCAATATAGATACGAGGCATCCAACGACCAAATACATCAAGTCAGAGTCGCAGATATAATAGAATGAGTTTGTGGAAAATTCCATCCACGAGGGAAGGGGCTTTACTGCCAATTCTGCCGCACATGGGACCACTATACGGAGAACTGTCATAGAAAATATTAAGCAGAGAAGGCCAGTGAAAAATTAAATTCTCGGAGTAACTTCATCATAACATTTCCATCGAACATAGCATTAGAAGCTAAGTTGCGACTTTTAGTAAATACCAGAACCACCTATAGCATAATTAAGGTTAATAGGATAAAGAGGAATACGCCCATACAAACAAATCACAAAATTAGAATTGGAGGACTGTTTGGATCCGCTAGAAGTTCAATAGGCACTTGTGAGGCGAAGTTACAGATAGACAACAGTCAACATATCTGCAAATTTAATTTAACGCCATTAGTGATACCGGCTCAATTCCAGCCGATGGTTTACTTGGAATGGATTTCCTCAGCGATAGAGCTATTGTTGACTGCATAAACATGAAACTGTGGGTACAAAACGCCGGCAACGGTAAGGAAGAAAGTACCTCTCGTGATTATTTCGCAACTTGGCAAAATAGCAGAAAGAAAGTCCGTATCAGGCCAGGATAGAGAAGGAAAGAATTAGCATGGCAGAAAGCACTTCATCTTGGGATTACGACTTATACCCTGAATAGAAAAGTACGGTACACAATGTGGAGTACGTGTTTTGAAGGGCCCGTTCCTAGTGCCATGCTGCGAAAAGTGCCTTACCACAGCTCACAAAAGTTCAGATCTCAACAAGCTTATAACTCTAGCGAAGCGTTTGTGAGTCAGCACAGATATAATGCACACAGGTTGAAGGATGGATGTGCAATCGTAAGAATGGCTAACACAACATCCTATCTAGTAGAACCAACAAATTTTTTGCATGAACAAGAAACGGGTAAGTCTTTTGTAAAATCAGTACTGAGCTATGAGGGTAGGAACATTTCCTATCCACTACGCCAGCCAGCTCAGGGTATTTCTAAAAAGCGTAAGTTAAATTTCAGAGATATAGTAGGAAGCCGGTTAATACAGAATTCCAACATGATGGGAGAAAAATAGGGGATCGAAGCTTCAGTTATGCGAAAAATTCAACTTTCACTCCAAGTTTCATGACACCTTATAAGGTAAATGTTGGTAAGTGTCCGGGAAAGACGAGGATTTCAGAGGGGCCTTCAAATTTAGAACATAATTTAAGAGTGTGGAAGAGATTTGGGGGGCAGATTGTTTAATGTTTAAATTTAAATTACAGAACTCTACAGACTGACAGGCCAAGAAAGGAAATACATGGAGATATAAGCATACTCTAGTCAGTCTTTTATTGGAGGTTGAACCAATACTTCAGCTCAGGTAAATTTACATGGAAAAAGAGCTAAGACAATTTAAAAAAAAAACGAAAAATATTTATATAGAGAATCAGATGCAATTGAAAAAAAGGAGCATCTGAAAGGAAACATAATGTTTAAAAAGTACAATGAGGAAAAACTGGCAAAGTAAAAAAAAAATATTTAAACAGATAAAGAAAACGTCTCAAAGAAAAAAAAAATTTTTATTATTACTAATAGAAAACTTTGTTATGAAATCTTTGGCAAAATTATAAGCAAGGTGAAGTTAGAAGAATATGTTTGAAAGTGTTAATATAAAAAAAAACGAAAATGTTTGTAAATGTTTAAAATTTAAAATTATACAATAATGGAAATAAAGAGATTTATAAATAAAGAAGAAGTTTTTAAAGAAAAGCATAAAGAAACCTAGATTTGTAGTAAAGAAGAAAAAAAGTAAAGAAGTAAAGAATCAATAACTAATTAGACAAATAAAACAAAAAGAAGAACTAATTAGGAGAAAGTTTTATTTTAGATATTAGGAAGGTTGCCAGTAGTTTAGGAATACAGGTAAGAAGTAGGAAAGCCAAAATGGAAAGGTGTATGGTAGTAATGTTAGTTAGTGTGACATCACTGTATGCAGAGAATGCCGACTACAGCATCAAACCCATAACACAAAGGGGGTACTATTCGAGAATGTGGGAAATGTGAGCTTCTACAGCAAGCATTGGACGATTCTAAACTGGAAATTCCGGATTTAAAAAAAGAATTGCACCCTTATTACAGTTGTCGACTCACCAAAGTGACAAGCTTTGTTGTGGCCCAATATACGGAAGATTCTTCCAACAGCCAAGGGCATTACAGCGAAATAATCAGCAATTGCTAAACAATAACCTCGCATGGTATTGTTCTGCAACCGTCGGTTGTTTTGCTGATTAGCCCAACAGTTGGCTGCGATGAGCGCTTAGTGGAGCAATCGACGATTACGATAATAATTTACCTCGCATGGTAATTATTATGTAAAGCGATTGTTTACAACTAAGCGACTCAGGTGCTGCAACCGGTAGAACAAACGACAAGGTTGTTGTCGTTTGTTTACATCCGCGTTGTTAGTAAAGTTTACTTCCGAATATTGGTGCATAAAAGACCAATGACTGGTCTGGCGAGTGCCGTGAAGTATTCAGTCGAGTCTTACCTTTTGTTAGAAGGTGTCAAGTTCCGTTCGGTTCGGGTTAAATTGATTGAATTGTTAAGTAAGGTCAGTTTAACGTTTTAGTAAGTATTTGTTTGTAGTAATTCGTGTTCGTGTATAGAGATAGGTCAGATTGGCGTAATAAAAAGTTGTATGATTAAAGTAATGTGATTGTTGTTTTTATTCGAAGAAGAGTTATCGGTGTTAATTATTGTTTTCGTATTTATGGGTTTACATTGGGACACGACAATTGGCGCAGCCGGTAAATTTAGGTAAGAAATTTGAGAATTTCTTGCTGTTGTGTTGTTTTTTTTTTCATGGTTAATTTTCTTTTTTTAAATTTTTTTAAGTGTCGAAATTTTTTTTTTTGATAAATTTATTTTTCAGAGATTACAATAAATTAATTCTTTTACTTTTCAGGCTTAATTTGAGAAGTGCTAGATTAAGTGTTGAGTGTGATTTTAATTTTATGATAATACTGAGCTGAGTGTGAGTTTTTATATGAAGGGTTGATCATTATAGGCGTTCAAAACTTTTCAGTGTGCTCTAGGTGCAAAAAGTAAGGTATAAGTAGTTGATTAATCATGAAAATCAGGAAATAATTTTTCTTAAACAAGTTGTACGTTAATTAAATAGGTGCAAAGCCTTATTTGGCTTCGCCATTTATTTAACAACAACTTGTACGTTAATTAAATTGGTGCAAAGCCTCATTTGGCTTCGCCATTTATTTAACATTATAATTTAGCTACTCCAACCGGTCATACACGTAGGAACATACAACAAACATGCTAAACAACTTTTCGTATTACAGGGCATTTACATAATTTTTGTGCAATTTTTTTTAAGGTACAGTGAAAATTAATTTAAAATTTGTTTTGTGTAGTTTAAAATAAAATTAAAAAAATATAAAAATATTGGATTTGTTTTTTTGTTTTTGTTCTTTAGCGTGTCAGATTAAGAAGTATCGAAAATAATAATCGGGTTGACCTTTGATAATTTTGTTGTTAGGCAATAGGAGGCTAAGAAAAGTAAATAGTAAATTAAGAAGACTAATCCTTGCTCTGTTTAATAGTCTCGAGTATAATGATTGTAATTATAGTTGTTTTATACAAAGATCGGAGTTTTCGGAAATAATTTTGGTCAAGAGGTTGAGTCTAGTTCGGTTTACAGATTAAATTTCAATAAGGATAGGAATTGTAGGGAATAATCATCGGGAGCCTATCGCTGTATGTATGTAATCTGACAGACGTGCACGAAAAAGTAATGGATCTAGTATCCAAGTATGTGCCCATGCTATCCGGAGAAAGATCATCCAGGCTTTCGAAGGAGGTATATCGCTTCATAAGTTGTAGTAGAGAGCTACACGATCGACTGACACAAGAAGAGCAGAAGATCTTCATCAGGTGTATAAAGTATCGCTTATCGGACGATGCGTACTACTTGGTAAACTCGCAAGAGCCAAAAGATTTGGATTCTTTGCAGCAAGTAATCAAATCAGCTTACATGCCAAAAAAATCTTTTAGTGAATTGCGCACTGAAATGCTGGCATGTAGACAGAGACCTGGAGAGGACCTCAGGGAGTTTACGGATCGAATGAAAGAACTGCGCGATCAGATTAAGGAGGCTGTTTCGGCCAAATACCCGGGAGGGGAGAAGGGACTACTAGCCGAGTTGGAGACCGATGTTGTAGCTACTTTTAAAGCGGGTGTGATGAGTAGACCAACACAAGTGTACCTTACAGGGCGTAAGTTTCTGTCACTGAAAGAAGTGAGAGAGGACGCCAGTTATTTTGAAAAGGATGCCAAAAGACTTCAAGTGAGAGAATCGGGAGTATGGCAAGAAGACCGAAAGTCGAACATAGTAAGTGCACCAAACAGATGGGCAACGGCGGATTTTAAAAGAGACGAGCCCAGACAGAATTCGAGACCGTTCTTACACAAAACAGGGCCAGTGTCATCAGGAAGATACCAAGCATCTTCGACAAGGAGATCATCTCCCAGATCTACTGAATGTTTTCAATACGGACAGCGTGGACACTCTGCGAGAGAGTGCCAACAAGTTCTCTTCTGTACTGAATGTCAGGCATATGGACACAAGGAATCCAATTGCCGAATTCATCACGTCAGAGTGGCAAACTATGCAACTGGCATCCAAGATGAATTCCATTCAGGACGGAAGGGACTTTATTGCCAATTCTGTCGAACGCAGGATCACTACACGGCAAACTGTCTGAAAAAGTATTTAGCCGAGAGGGAGAGTGAAGAAGTGAATTCCAAGAGTAAGTTTGTCATCACAGTGCCATCAGACATAGCGTTAGAAGGTAAGTTTAGACTGTTAATTGACACTGGGTCCACCTGTAGTTTAATTAAGATCAATAGAATAAAAAGAAATACGTCAATACAGACGCATGAGAAAATAAGAATTGGAGGGCTCTTTGGGTTCGCTAGAAAGTCCATAGGTACATGTCAGGCGAACTTGCAGATAGATAACAGTCGGCAGTCTTGTCAATTTAATGCCATTGGTGAAACTGATTCAATTCCAGCCGACGGTATACTTGGAATGGATTTCCTGAGGGACAGAGCTGTTATCGACTGCATAAATAAGAAACTGTGGTTACAAAACGCCGGTGAGGTAAAGAAAAAAAAGGTCGTTTTTGAGAATGTTGCAGCTAGTGGACAAGTTGTGCCAAATACTCTGCATTTGTTCAGTCAAAGAAACCCTTTATATGCCAGAATAGAGGAAGTTGAAATGAACATGGCAAAAATCATCAGGCAAGGAGTTAATAACAAAGACGACGAATGGAAATCTAACACGGGCAGGGTAGAGACAGCTCACGACAGTGCGAGACTTCACGAGGTAAGAGTCGAAGAACTTAGGAAGGAGAGGAGGAGGCGAGATGAATATTATGGCCACAGCGGAAATGAGCTGGAAGTTGGATGTGCATTAGTAATAGTTGCCAATGCAAGGGCCTATCCTGTAAAAGCCGTGAACTCCTCGTATGAACAACACGGACCTCGAAAGTATTCTGAACGAGCTGCATGGCGCTATAAGGGTACTAGCAATTTCTATTCTCAGCTACGGAAATTCCAGTGGAGTCTGCAAGAAGGTAAGTCTAAATTTCAACGATATAATAGTATGCCGGAGCGGACAGAAGTACATCAAGGCAGAAGGAAAGTAGGGGAACGGAACTTCATTCATGTTGAAAATGCGACTTCTACTGCAAGTTCAATAACCCCTTACAAGATAAGTAACGGCTATGACCCTGGAATCGGGGGACGTAACCAAAGAGATGTCCAACAAATTCCCTCTAATTACAGGAGAAATTCGATGAGCGGACCTTGATAAGGACAGGAAGGTATTCAAAGGATTTATAAGGTAACCCAGTGGATCCGATGTGAGGTAAATTTAGAGATATAAAGGTAAGCAAATGTCTTTAGGAAATAAAAATGAGAGGTTGAAAAAAAAACAGAGAATGAGCAGATTGAATAGAAGAAAAAAAAAACAGAAATAAGAAGTTAAAATAATATTAAATGTATCAAGATTGAAATCAAACCTAAAGTAGGAACGAGAGAATAAAAAACAATAGAAGATTTATAAACAAAGAGGTCTTGTAAAGAAAAAAAAATTAAAGAGGATGTTAAAGAACGATTGGAAAGGTAAAAGAAATAAGAGATTTAAAAGAAGGTGGAAAAAAGATTAAAAGAAATAAGTGATTTAAAAAGAGAATTTAAAAAAAAATATAGAATAATAAAAGTTAAAGTTCTAAAAGAAAGAAGAATTAAAAGAAAACTTTTAAAGTATGTATATAGAACAAACATAAGGATTTCTAAAAGGAAAAATAGAATTAAAATAGAGACAAATTAACGGGTTGCCATAGGTTAAGTAAGTATATGTAAAATAGTCAAATCTACATATTCAATGCTTCCAGAGCACAGGCGGCAGCAGAACGAGGAGATCTATGAAACAAAATATCAACTCTAGTAAATACGGAACGTGGAAATATAGGGAATCGACGATGCTGGAGCTCAGAGTATGAGCAAAGTACGAGAAATTAATAAGATACCGGAGATAAGGATAAGTAGGTTGGCCTCTTTGAGCATCGGAAGCTTACATCCACGGATAACTTACGCTCGGGAGATGAGTGAAATAATCGTTAGACAAGCGCAGAGTATGCACTATGCCTGTAAAAATATATGAAGACCACACATATGATCTTGATGACGAATTTTGAGCTTCTGCCGAACTCTTATTGGAAAGCTACAATTAGAAAACCTGGCGGAGTTATTAGCGCATAAATTAATGTTGAGAGATCTGTTATATGGTATATCTACTAACATACATATATACAGTACTATATCATATTACAAAAAAAAGAGAATCTTTGAGTACACGTGGACTCTCAATATAATTGAGAGAACTCCATCGGGACCAAAAGAAAGTCTTTTTTTATAAATATAATCGTAGTAAAATTAAAGCAGCGCTTATAACAAGAAATTGTCCAGCAATACAGAGTAGATAAAAACATTCTATCTATCTATCCATATAATTAATGGGATTAATTGTGATCAAATGCTAGCAGTATTAGCAGGATTAGTGTACCACTTGAAGCATCAGAAAAGTGAACAAACTTGAACCATTATCAGCAAACCATTGACGGGCCAACCCAAAGCGAGGCTATCAAAACAAGTGGACTCCAGTATAAAAAAGGTCATCCCAACAACAGCAAACCTACAAACAGCAAATTTACCAACCACCTGCGAGTAGCAGCCGGTGCAGCTAGAATAGTAAAGTAGTTTTATTGTAATAATATAATTGTGTTGGGCACCCATAGGAAGAATAACTGTAAGGCTAGAGGATTGTAAAAATTGTAATTAGTGGAGAGAAAAATTTTGTTGTTATGGTTTGGATAGTAGTTTTGTAAGTATTCGGGCTATTATAAATGATTGTAAAAAGAACTTTTTGTTATTTTGTTATTATATAGGTACCAAGTAATGCTTTCTAACGGGATAACACGTGTAAATGAATTAATGAATTCTTGTCCAATAGGTATATAAAATTTTAATGTAATAGAAATAAATAATTTATTACGGTAAGTGGGAGAAGTTTCAAAGTAAAAGACATGTGAAGTAAAAAAAAAAAAAAATAAAGAAATATAACAGAAGAATGTAAACAAAACACAAGTATGTAGTTATTTATATTGTTATTAATTAGAAAAAAAAAACAGTAAATAAACTAAAAGAGAAAATGTTGTAAAAACACAATACAAAAGAAATGAGATGAAAGTAAGAAAGATTATTACATATGTAAAGGAAATATTGAAGTTAAAGAAGTTAAATGTAAGAAGAAAATTAAAAGAGAAACCAAACTTGAAATATTGTACAAAAGTAAAAACAGAATAAAAGAGAAATGAGAAGAAAATAAGAAAATTTCGAAATATGTATAAAGTAATGTACAGAATTGTAATGATATACTGTAAAGAATCTGAACCGAACGATGATTAGGATATTCTCAGTTTATTTAATTGATTGCATTCTCCAGATCTAGTTCCCTGCGGAAACTAGTTTTTCCAAGGGGGGAGGGATGTTGTGGCCCAATATACGGAAGATTCTTCCAACAGCCAAGGGCATTACAGCGAAATAATCAGCAATTGCTAAACAATAACCTCGCATGGTATTGTTCTGCAACCGTCGGTTGTTTTGCTGATTAGCCCAACAGCTGGCTGCGATGAGCGCTTAGTGGAGCAATCGACGATTACGATAATAATTTACCTCGCATGGTAATTATTATGTAAAGCGATTGTTTACAACTAAGCGACTCAGGTGCTGCAACCGGTAGAACAAACGACAAGGTTGTTGTCGTTTGTTTACATCCGCGTTGTTAGTAAAGTTTACTTCCAAATATTGGTGCATAAAAGACCAATGACTGGTCTGGCGAGTGCCGTGAAGTATTCAGTCGAGTCTTACCTTTTGTTAGAAGGTGTCAAGTTCCGTTCGGTTCGGGTTAAATTGATTGAATTGTTAAGTAAGGTCAGTTTAACGTTTTAGTAAGTATTTGTTTGTAGTAATTCGTGTTCGTGTATAGAGATAGGTCAGATTGGCGTAATAAATAGTTGTATGATTAAAGTAATGTGATTGTTGTTTTTATTCGAAGAAGAGTTATCGGTGTTAATTATTGTTTTCGTATTTATGGGTTTACATTGGGACACGACAGCTTCGCAGTCACTCTCACTTCACTTCACTTTTCGTATTATCGTTGTCGAACGGTGTGACGTGACATTTTTCTTCAAAGCCGTATTATAGTTGTCACTTAAAGGAACAGGTAGCATCAGGGCATGCGTCAGGGAGTAGACAAAAGTGAGGTTTGTCTTATTTCGTGGTGTTGTTGTTATTTTTGAAAGTGTTTAAAAGATAAAAATATATATAAACGCGATGTATTTTAGCCCTTTAGCTATAACAGGATGCTTCACCATAAAATCTATCATGACTTCAAATTGTTTTTTTTTGTTGTAATCTTTACACTACAATTGCAAAAACAAATAATTTAATTTATAAAAATCTATTGAATTTTATGTTTTAATGAACAACTTGAGTAGATAAGCTATGGGGATTCTGGATCACTTTTTTGAGCCTCCAGGATTTCGCCACAGATGGCGCCACCGTCGCTAGGTGGTTTGAGCCCATACTAAGTAGGGGGTGTGTCTTGGCTGTATTGGTTTGCGCCTTGGATGCACCATTGTGTCTTGGGTGCACCATTGAGTCTCGACTGCGCCCTAGCGGAATTAATCGGTACTACCGGGATGTATCATTTGGTCTTGACTGCGCCCTAGCGGCATTAGCCGGTACTACGGTTTTCTTGGATAGATATGTGGTGTGCCTAAATGTAGGCTTTTGGTTTTGAACTAATATTAGTAATAATTAAAGTTAACGCTAGGAAATTTTTGTTCATGCCAATGGATTCTAGATGGTGGGGGTGGGGATACTAAGGGGGATGAAATTTTCATCAGAAATCCTCTACGGGCTCTGGTTTTCGAGATATTAGCGATTTTACGTTTTCAGATATAGTTAATATTATTAATAATTCAAGCTACCTAGGATAGTTTTGTTCATGCCAATAGATTCTAGAAGGTGTTATAGGGGCGGGGGGTTAGAGGGGGAACGAAATTTTTATCAGAAATCCTCTACGGGCTATGGTTTTCGAGATATTAGCGTGGGAAGCTTTATTGATGGATTTGATCTTGACTGCGCCCTAGCGGCATTAGCCAGTACTACGGTTTTCCTAGATAGATATGTGGTGCGCCTAAATGTAGGCTTTTGGTTTTGAACTAATATTAGTAATAATTAAAGTTAACGCTAGGAAATTTTTGTTCATGCCAATGGATTCTAGATGGTGGGGGTGGGGATACTAAGGGGGATGAAATTTTCATCAGAAATCCTCTACGGGCTCTGGTTTTCGAGATATTAGCGATTTTACGTTTTCAGATATAGTTAATATTATTAATAATTCAAGCTACCTAGGATAGTTTTGTTCATGCCAATAGATTCTAGAAGGTGTTATAGGGGCGGGGGGTTAGAGGGGGAACGAAATTTTTATCAGAAATCCTCTACGGGCTATGGTTTTCGAGATATTAGCGTATTAATAATTCAAGTTATTTTTTGCTCATTTAACGCTAGGAAATTTTTGTTCATGCCAATGGATTCTAGATGGTGGGGGTGGGGCCGATGCTACCAGCTTGCTCCGGTACTACGGCTTTCTTGGATGTGTGGTACGGTTCCCTCGGAAGTTTTTTGCTTCACTTTTGGCCCACACGTGGCAGCATGCTACGGTTTTGGGAAGTTTTTTTGCTTCACTTTTGCCCACACGTGGCAGCATGCTACGGTTTTGGGAAGTTTTTTGCTTCACTTTTTTGGATGTGTGGTGCGCCTAAATGTAGGCTTTTGTTGTTTTCAAGTGTTGCGCCTGGTTTTCAATTAATATTAGTAATAATTGATTTTTCTTGAGCGCCTAAATGTAGGCTTTTGGTTTTGAACTAATAATTAAAGTTAATAGTAGGAAATTTTTGTTCATGCCAATGGATTCTAGAGCGTTGGGGTGGGGATATTAAGGGGGATAAAATTTTCATCAGAAATCCTCTACGAGCTCTGGTTTTCGAGATATTAGCGATTTGACCTTTTCAGATATAGTTAATATTATTAATAATTCAAGCTACCTAGGATAGTTTTGTTGATGCCAATAGATTCTAGAAGGTGTTAGAGGGGTAGGAGGTTAGAGGGGGAATAAAATTTTCATCAGAAATCCTCTACGGGCTCTGGTTTTCGAGATATTAGCGTATTAATAATTCAAGTTATTTTTGCTCATGGAAATGGATTCTAGGTGGTGTGGGGTGGGAGGGGGAACGAAATTTTCATTAGAAATCCTCTACGGGCTTTGGTTTTCGAGATATTAGCGGCATTTGTTCAAACAATTAGTTAATTGGCAATTATATAATTACTAATTGGCAATTAGCTAATTGGCAATTAGCAGCTTGGTTGGTCATTAGCTAATTGGCAATTAGCTAATTGGCAATTAGTAATGTGGTGTGATGCACTTTACTGGAATTCTCATAAAATAAACAAATTTAAGTAATATCACCACTTGCTGTAAATATTTAATAGAAAACTTCAAGTTTAAGGTAAAAATATGGTTGCTGGGAGGTGTATTGATACAATTTCTTTTGCCGAAAATAATGTTGTCAAACCAAAATTAAATTTCAATATTTATTCACATCAAATTAATTATTTATTTCTAAATCTTAAGTTATAAACTTTTTTCCTATGTTCTATATTCAAAATTGGTAGCAATATAAGTGAAGTTCTATGAATCCTATCTTGGAAACGAAAGCGATCCAGAGCATATGTCTCCCAAGGTCCCTTTCTTGGCTCATATTCAATTATATAAAGTTGTGGAGCACTGGTACTAAATGTGACTTTCATTATCACTAATAATTTAGAAATATTACTAATAAAAAACTAGTTTCACATTATTGATTTTTTTTTATTTAATGAATATAATAATTAATTGGGTACAAATTAACATCATGGCGAATAAACTCTATTTTAAACGTTCGACCGATAGGACCTCTATTTATAATATAAAAATCTCCTGCAGTATTTATCTCCAGTATAGTTTCATCAGTAATTGTGCTGTACCGTGCAGGAAGGAAAAGTTGACAGTCTTCCAAGTCCAGGATGATACGAGATCCAAATGCAGTCTTACATCTTCTAGCACCCAGAATCTTGTATTCCTTATTAAATTCCATTTCAGCTGTCTTTAGAGAAGGTGGGTACTGCTCCAGCTTCTTCAGTTCCTCCATTGCGTTTGCCATTTCAGATTACTTTCTCCTTGGTTGTTTATCGTTTGAACTCCAAAATAAAACTGATTGCAAATCTGATTCAGCTCCTCAATTTATAGTCATGGTTCCAAAACAAGTTTAATCCTGCTTAAAGCAAATTTGCAATATCAGCACATTAAGCTGAATGATTCATGTAATTTGAAACCACACTTCCTGTAAGCAACCCAATTCTAAGAATTTTACTGATCGAAACGTTTCATTGGAATTCGTAAACATCCTGTCGTAAACAAATTTAAGCAATATCAGCAAATGATTCATGTTTACTCTTTTCAAGTAATTTGATACCGCACTTCCTGTAGGCAGCCAAAAATTTTATTGTTCCAAGAATTTTGCTGATCGAAACGTTTCATTGGAATGTAAACAAATTTTCACATTTTCATGTATGTAAACAATCTTATTTGCAAATTCAACCAGCAGAATAAAGTAATCAAATTAATTTGAGTGATTTTCTTATCGTGTAATTCGATATCATCTCAGCCTGTAAGCAAATTCGTTGGAATTCATCCTGCGCAATGATTATTGTAGCAGCAGGATCATTCATGTTTACAAACCGTTGCTATAAAAGCGCAAGCAAACTCTTGGGGAGCACCAGTCAATCTAAGTAATTCAAAGTGTTAGTGCCGAATAAGAAAAAAATTAAAAATGTCTATCACAGTAATAAATGAAAGTTTTTCATTAATTAAGAAATTGCGAGAAGATGTGTTGAAGTGTTTAAGTGATGCAAATTTTGTGAATAAAAACAATATTGTTAAAGAGTGTAACAGAAACATTCGTAAATATCAAGCAGTATTTCGAAAGTGTAATAAGAATGCTAGAAAACGACATTTGGACAGCTGTATTGCTCAAATTAAATCGTTGAGATTGTTACTCAAAGCTCCCCATCGAGGTAGAGGAATTAATCAACGATTAATAAGAAGTGATTTTGTTAAGTGGGAAGAAATCAAAACAGCATTCGTAGGTAGAATTAGGGCAGGTGTTATCGTGAATATAAGCCACCTAGATCCTAAGCTGTTTATGCAAGATGCTTCCAAATTACTTGCTCGCCGCATTAAAAACACATTAAAACAACAACACCATATTAAAGTTGCTACAACGTTTTGCGGCGAATTTATTAAACAAAATGCTGACAATGAAATTATAAAAGACATTAAATATTTCCAAGCGAGAACTGCTCCAATCAGTGCAGATGATAATTTAGAGGAGTGGTTTAAAACAAACATTTTGGATCCAATAAACACTCAGCTAGAAGAATTCCAGGAAAAAGACAGTGGCTGGGCACTGCACTCTATAATACATTTAGCGGTGCATATCAACAAGTTTGAGCCGATTCGGGGATCATTTTATGTACCTCTGCCAAAGGAGATTGCATCAAAGAAAGCATGTATAAATGTGAAAAACAATGATGAAGCATGCTTCGCGTGGGCAGTAACATCAGCGCTATATCCTGTCAATATTAACACCAATAGGACCTCATCATATCCACATTATTCTACTGTGCTAAATTTAACTGGAATAACATTTCCCATGACGCTTAAGCAAATAACGCAATTTGAAGGCCAGAACGATTTATCAATAAACGTGTTCATCCTAGAGAGAGAGCGTTTCTTCACCACAGTTCCAGTTAGACTTACGAAACACAGGATGGAGCGACATATAAATCTCTTAATGATTCAAGATGACTATGACCAGGATGATGATGATGATGATCATATGGATGATGATGATGATGATGCCAGCAGATATCATTTCTGCTGGATTAAAGATCTTTCGCGTCTTGTATTGAGACAAACTTCGAAACATAAGTGCAGAAAGTATATATGTGAGAGATGTTTGCTCTACTTTTACTCTGAAGAAAAATTAGCATCACACACTCCTGAATGCGAGAAGCAAAACGATTGCAGAATTATGTTTCCCTCAGAGGAAAAGAAATGGTTGGAATATAAGAATTATAACCATAAGAATCCAGTCCCGTTTTGTGTGTATGCTGATCTTGAATCAATATTGAAGCCGATTCAGGGAAACGAACAAAATACACAGCGAATCCAGGAACATGAAGTTCACAGCATCGGATTCTATTTCCACTGCAAACATGATGCTAAGCTCTCATATTACAGAGCATATAGAGGCAAGGACTGTCAACAATGGTTTGCATTAGAATTGCAAAAAATTGCATCCATAGCTGTACAGTAAAAGCTGAACATCAGACCAATGCAACCCCTGACTAAAGAGGAACGGCGATCGCATATGGAAAATACTTGCTGCCATATATGTGAAAAAACGTTTGCATCCGATGAGGAACGAGTCCGGGACCATTGCCACTTAACAGGTAAATACTGAGAAGCATAATTCAATTCATTTCTTTTCATAAATTCTTTTAACAGGAAAATACCGAGGACCAGCGCACAATGCATGCAATCTGATGTACCAAGATTGCTCCATAGTTCCAGTCATTTTTCACAATTTATCTGGATATGATGCTCACTTCATAATTAAGGATATAGCTACATCTTTCCCAGGAAATGTTGATCTCTTGCCAATAAACAAGGAAAGATATATCTCGTTCACCAAGCACATGGATGGCAGCTACATAAAATTCAGATTCATCGATTCCTTCCGTTTTATGGCTGAATCTTTAGATAAGCTATCATCATTGCTGCCGATGGATAAATTAAACATTACAAGATCAGTATGGCAGGGATTGGATGATGACACTATCAAACTTCTTACACGCAAGGGTGTCTTCCCATATGATTTTATTGATGACTGGGATAAATTGGATTTCCGGAACTTGCCAACACAGGAAGCGTTCTACAATAAACTGACTGACAGCGCTATATCTGCTGAGGACTACAATCATGCTGAAGAGGTCTGGCAAAAATTTGAAATACAAACACTTGGTGAATATTCAGATCTATACCTTAAGACTGATGTTCTCCTATTGGCTGATGTGTTTGAGAACTTTCGAGAAGTGTGCATGAAGACATACAATTTAGATCCAGCACATTATTACACCATGCCAGGCCTAACATGGGATGCTATGCTAAAATACACTAATGTGAAATTAGAGCTGATAACCGACGTAGATATACTGCTATTCATAGAAAGAGGCATTCGAGGTGGTATAAGTCAATGTTCAAACAGATATAGTAAAGCCAATAACAAATATATGGATGATTTTAAGCCTGAGGAGAAAGAGAAATACTTGATGTATTATGATGTCAATAACCTTTATGGATGGGCCATGTCACAGCATTTACCAACCGGAGGATTCAAATGGGTTGATGTTCCCAATATTGACGTTTCCGAAATTCCTGATGATTCTCCAAATGGATACATATTCGAAGTCGATTTGGATTATCCTCAACATCTGCATGATAAGCATAAGGACTTACCGTTTTGCTCTGAGCATGCAGCACCACCTGGTGCAAAATTAGAAAAGCTTCTGACAACATTACATCCAAAAACTAAATATGTTATACACTACCGAAACTTGAAGCAATGCTTATCACATGGACTCATCCTGAAAAAAGTGCACCGGGTACTTCAATTCGATCAATCAGCTTGGCTTAAACCATATATTGACTTAAATACCACCAAACGGATGCAGGCTACAAGCGATCATGAGAAGGACAGCTATAAGAAGATGAATAATGCAGCTTTTGGTAAGACCATGGAAAATGTACGCAAGTATAGCGATATCAAGCTTTGCATGAAGTGGGAAGGTCGCTATGGTGCAAAAGCTCGGATTGCGGCACCCAACTTCCACAGTGCAACGATATTTGATGAAAATTTAGTTGCTGTGGAATTAAGGCGACTCAAAATATTATTCAATAAGCCGCTCTATATAGGAATGGCAGTTATGGAAATTTCGAAAATATGCCTCTACGACTTTCACTACAGTTTTATGCAGCGTGAGTATGGAGATAAATGTAAAGTCATGTATACTGATACAGATTCTCTAATATATGAACTTGAAGAGAAAAATGCATATGAGTTCATGGCCGAAAATATAAACAAATTTGATACAAGTGATTATCCAGAAGATAACCAGTTCGATTTACCGCTCATGAATAAAAAGATTCCCGGACTAATGAAGGATGAGCTGAATGGGAAAATCATGAGCGAATTTGTAGGCTTGCGCTCGAAAATGTACAGTCTGCGAATAAACGATGGTAAAACTGTAAAAAAAGCGAAAGGAGTAAAGGCTAATGTAGTCCAGAAGCATATCAATTTCGAAGACTACGTCGAATGCTTGAATAACGAGCGAATATTAACTGCCAATCAGAGCTCCATACGATCCCATAACCATAGCGTGTACACTGTCAGTCAAAAGAAGATTGCATTGAGTCCTTATGATAATAAGCGACATATTATGAGCGGAACGACGGATACTCTACCATGGGGGCATTACTCCATTTCATCAGATCAACAAGTAGCAGCCGCAGAAAGAATCTAAGTCAAGTGAAAATAATAAATCTATTATAGTTTTAGTTTCATTTATTCAAGTAATTTGCATTATAACTACATGTATAATTGTAAAATAAAAAAGTATTGTAATTGTATTATAGTTATAGTTGTTTTTCAAGATATTATAAAACATCTTTGTTATTAATCCAAGAATTGTGTTTTGATGAAAATCCAAGCCATTTAACGTAAGCTTTATCTCCACTCTTCTTTAAGATTTTCTCTACGAGGTATAGGTTTGGGTGTTTAACTTTCAGCAGCTCCAATTCGTAAAAGCATCCTGTGATTGGATTTCCTTGATAATCTTCCAGCCGATATGTGATGGGATTTGTGTTTTGAACTTTAATAATTTTAAAAATCTCAGCTGTCCAGTTTGGTGTATAGCCTTTCTCAAATATATGCTTGTATTTGCTGATGCGTACAAAATCTCCAACTTTATACTTTGCAGGAACAACAATCTTTATATGACTGTATACAGTTGAAAGCAGTTGTTTCTCATTAGTGGTGTTGATATCACGTGGTCTCATTTTCGTAGTTCGATGTATTCTTGAGTTGTATTCAGTGAGCAGTTTCTTTACCATACCAATCCACTGATAAGTTCCATTAAAGCTGAATTCCTTCCACATCATATCCTTCAGAGTTCGGTTAAATCGTTCCACTATTGATGCTTTGAGGAAACTGTACGTAGAGTAATGATTAATTGCATGCTTCATCATCAGATTTTTAAAGAGGCTGTTGTAGAATTCCTTTCCATCATCAGTCTGCAGGTTTTTAGGTATTCGTCCCTCGCTTAATATAGATTGCATGGCATCTCTTACTTCTACACCAGTTTTTCTTTTAATTGGAATTGCCCATGCATATTTGGAGAAGGCATCAATTACTGTCAGCAGATAGCGGTAACCCTTGTTCACATACTTGTAGGGATCCATTTCAACCAAGTCTGCCTGCCACAAGTCATCTAGTCCTTTGATAATCACACGACGCCGTTTAAAATTTTTTCTCGCTGGTTTATGCAGCTCATTTACCACTTGTCTCTTACTCATCGTAATTATAAATGAAACAGATTTCTCAAAAGTTTTTACTCATATACACCATCTGTTGGTGACAAGTCTTTCTTATTTATTACTGAAGTAAACAGATAGTTTTCAATCTTTGCGATTTCGTCATTGATATATAGCGTTAAATTTGCCACCTCTATATTAATAGTTTTTCTTATTTCTTCCACACTTATTTTAATTTTCTTGTCAACATAGTTTTTGGTAGTAGCATCATCATTTTCAAGGGGTTCACCAAGTCGTTTTATACACTTTGAGTTCAGATCGTAGTCTCCGTTTATCGTTAAATTAAATCCAATACCCCGCTCTCCTTGTTCACCAGCTGGACCCTGAGCTCCTTGTTTACCAACTGGGCCTTGAATTCCTTGTTCACCGGCTGGTCCCTGAGCTCCTGTTGGTCCACGTTCACCTGGTTTCCCAAGATATCCTCGCTTAGAGAAACGTCCAAACTTATCAACGCTCATCTGTAGATTGTGAAGAAGTATGGTAATGAGGTAGTATTTAAACTATAATATCTGCTTCTCGCAACTCCTCCAGGATAGATATAATTTCATTGTTGTGACTGGTGTTTCCAGCCTGCTTTGATGCCATTAGAAGGCGCAGTCTATCCACTAATTCATTTGGGTCATCCCAGTAAATGTGATCAATGTTTTCTTTAGGCAGATGCATTAGACCCATGCCTTTATGCTGTATAAGTTTACTGATTATAGCTTTATACTTAGCCGCTCTAGTACCTTTTATTTGTCCATCTTCAGCATAGTCACGTTTATATGCATTGGTATCTCTCAAAATAGATCCATAATTAGTTAAATCCTCTTTAGTATATAGACTTTTTACAGGATCTTTCATAAATAGCAGTTCACATAACCCCAAAGTTGTTTTATAGCTCTTCCCCTTAATAACAATATTTCCTACATCATCAACATCAAACGTTGAATTACCGATTCTCCACGCGTTGTTATCATAGTAAACTCCATAGGTTGGATCAATTTTAGGGCTATTATCAGTGAATAGCTTTAAATAGTTTGAAACTATGTATCCAGACGTATCGGGGGAGCTGACAGGAGACCTTCCTATCAATGTTCTTGAATGTTTAGGTGTTGCGAATTCTTCTTCAGATGTTAAGGAATAATCTCCATAATTTATAGGTGTGCTACTAGCCTCCATTTTCACATGTTTTCGTTTTGGAGGAGTAAAAGGTTCCACAATTTCGTTGTCTTCTTCTTTTTCTTCTTTTGGTTCCAATTTGACAGGTGGCTCGTTTTTGACTCTTGTTACAAACTCTTTTAAGGGTTTGGTGATTGGCTTGAAAGTTTCTTCAAGTTGAGCTTCTGCTTCAATCCTTCCCGTCTTTAGAGCTTTAAATTTCCTTCGCACTGCATTCCTTGTCTTGATGATTTCTTTTAATAGGTTTTCATTCATCTTCGATATTAACTGAATAACGGCTTTTCAAACAGGTCTGATAACAGGTATACAGCTTTCCAAACAGCTCTGATAACAGCTTAACAGCTTTCCAAACAGCTCTGATAACAGCTTAACAGCTTTTCAAACAGCTCTGATAACAGCTTAACAGCTTTTCAAACAGCTCTGATAACAGCTTAACAGCTTTCCAAACAGCTCTGATAACAGCTTAACAGCTTTCCAAACAGCTCTGATAACAGCTTAACAGCTATTAAACAGCTCTGATAACAGCTTAACAGCTTTTCAAACAGGTCTGATAACAGGTGAACAGCTTTTCAAACAGCTCTGATAACAGCTTAACAGCTTTCCAAACAGCTCTGATAACAGCTTAACAGCTTTCCAAACAGCTCTGATAACAGCTTAACAGCTTTTCAAACAGCTCTGATAACAGTTTAACAGCTTTTCAAACAGGTCTGATAATAGGTGAACAGCTTTAATCTATTCAGCAGGTCCACAGGATTCGGTGTGCTTTCGTCTGAGTTACAGCTTCGACTTATGAATATTTCACATGTTTCATCCTTTTATAGTACAATGAAGGTATCAAATCCTTTACGGTAGCGCCCCTTGTTTAATGAGCTGTCCTTATCAATCAACAAGAAACCATATTTATCCTTCCAACACTCAGCACAGGCTCTTCGAAATTTATCAAACTTCATGTCTGTATTCACATGATCATTATAGATATGTTTCAAATTCAACTCATCTTGCTTAAATAAGATGATTAAATTAGCATTGTCACGTATTAAGTGCTTTGGTATATGCGTATATGTTTGACAGAGATAGAAGCTATCTATATCTTCGTGACGACCCATGCAAAAATAGGATCGCACATTATTTTGCTTTTCACATGCTACATCATCGAAAATAAACACTGAATGTGATTTGGCTTCTTCTGGAGGTAGAACGTCGCAGTTGTTTGAGAATGTATAATACCCCAATCCTGATATATGAGTCATCACTCGCTTCAAGTATTCATACTTTGGTTGATGTAAAGATTTTGAATATATGTAAATATTTTCATATCTCAGACCATTGGGATGTTCCAGCAAACTTATCATAACATTAGTTTTTCCACAATTCGATGGTCCAACAATGATGCTCCTTATACTATTAGGCAATAGGGGACCATGCTTCTTTTTCACCCTCATAACACCTACATCAGCATTTCGAACAGGAAAAGCTTGTTGTTGTTTAATGAACCGCATATTGAAGACTAACGGGATTCCTATAAATACACCTGTTTATATTACATTTCAACAGTATCATCGGAACCTTATAAGATGCCGGATCACAAATCGAAACGCTCCAGAAAAGCTTTGAAAGGGGGCAGAGGACTATTAAATTCAATCATCAACAAATTACCTGTAGAATTACATCTACCGGGATATCAGTACTGTGGACCAGGAACAAAGTTACAAAAAAGATTGGCGAGAGGAGATCCAGGCATTAATCCACTGGATGCAGCCTGCAAGGAACACGATATAGCATACTCGCGACATAAAGATACAAGTGATCGACATATAGCTGATAAAATATTAGCTGAAAAAGCCTGGCAGCGTGCAAAATCTACGGATGCAAATTTGAGTGAACGTGCCAACGCTTGGCTTATAACAAACACAATGAAGGCTAAAATTAAGCTAGGTATGGGTCTTAAGGCTAAAAATAAACGCCAACCCACATTCCGAGAAGCAGTACGAAATGCACGTAAAATTTTAAAAGTCAGAAAACCAAAAGACTTGATGGAAGCTACAAAAATAGCTCTTAGTGCAGCTAAAAATATTGTGAAAAGAAAGAAGAAATCAATTAAAACTCCACGAGTGATACCTATACCAAAGGTTGGTGGAGCACTTCCGTTCCTCATCCCGCTGTTTGCTGGGCTTTCAGCATTGGGAGCACTATCGGGAGGTGCAGCAGGCATAGCTAAAGCAGTAAATGATGCCAGTGCCGCAAAGGCAAAATTGGAAGAAAGCAAACGTCATAACCAAGCAATGGAAACTATAGCGGTTGGCAAAGAAGGAAACGGGCTGTTCCTGAAGCCGTACAGAAAAGGACTTGGACTCTATCTACAACCTCAACCAAAAAACTATTAAAGACGCTACCCAAAAGACCGCTAAACGAGTTGGATCTTCACAAGTATACCACACACTTGCCACACTTCAGAGGAGTATTTATGCGTGATAATCTACCTAAAAAGCCATGGAAGCGAGAAAGCGGTATTGTTAACTTGGACATCTCAACTGGAGCCGGTACACACTGGGTAGCGTACTACAAGAAAGGTGATAACATCGAATACTTTGATAGCTTTGGCAATCTCCAACCACCAAGGGAGCTCATAAACTACTTGGGTAGTAATATTACGTACAACTACAGCTCTTATCAGAACTATGATGCAGTAATTTGCGGTCACTTATGTTTAAAGTTTTTATATAATTGTTATAACCATTAATTATTATCTATAAATAAATGTATCTATATTGAAATTGTAACAGTTCATTATCAACCGCCATGTCATTAACACTTACTCTCACGGGAAATTCATCTCTACTCACTGCTGAGTACTTTCCTCCGCTGGAGCTAGCAACGGATTATGTTTGTGGATTAATTGATTTTCAAACATACAACTCTATACCAAATATTGATGTGAGCAATAATCTGGTTCATGTAGGGAATGAGGTTGTTGAGATACCTGTTGGATCCTATGAGATTGATGATATAGCAAAATATGTACAAGGATACTTGGATAAAGAAGGGAGAAGGATAAAGGTTGCGATAAAGGCTAACAATAATACATTGAAGAGTGAAGTCAAGGCAACTGAAGAAATACATTTTGAAAAACAGAGATCCATAGCTCCTCTGCTAGGATTCAGTAAAAGAAACTTGACTGCTAATATAGTGCATACATCAGAGTTGCCAGTCAACATCATTAAAGTAAATACTATACGCATCGAATGTAATATTATATCAGGATCATTCTTCAACAACACACAAGTACACACTCTCCACGAGTTTTCCCCGAACGTTGGGCCTGGGTATAAAATAGTGGAGGTACCCAAAAATGTAATCTATTTGCCTGTGAACACCAAACGTATAAGTTCTCTAACATTGAAGCTCCTTGACCAAGACGGTGACTTAATCAACTTCAGAGGAGAGACTATAACCATCAGATTACATTTGAAGCCACAGCATGTTGATATACAATAATGATAAATACGAGTTCGGAGCAGACAAGATCATTAGTCAGCGGACAACCTTGAAGCGATCAAGACCTACATTAACACCTGCAAATACAGCATATTTACAATCAATTGGCTTAACGCTGAAACAATGAATAAAGGAATACTAGATATTGCGCCAGACGCTCACTTTGATAACAGTGTTACTAAATTTGAACATCACTCCTATTCACCATTTCTAACATCATTTAAAAACAGCGATGAAATCCGTATCTCTGTACAACATCAGGACTTGAATCTTCTACCCAGCAGGAGTTTTCTTTACATTGAGGGGTCGCTAACAAAGCTGGATGGAACCGTTTCAGCAACTGCAAAATTAGCTAACAACGCTCTACCATTTCTTTTTGATGAAATACGCTATGAATTGAATGCAGTGGAAATCGATCGTACAAGAAATCTTGGGATTGCAACAACATTAAAAAACTACGTATCGCTAAATGCAAATGTAAGCAGGATACTACTCAACGGCAGTTGGTCACCAGATTCATCCGTTATACCAGCCAATGGACTGTTTAACTATTGTGTACCTCTGAAATATTTATTGGGATTCGCTGAAGATTACAAGAAAATTCTGATAAATTCCAAACATGAACTCATATTGATCCGGAGCAGGACAGATGATAATGCCATTATATCGGCCACAGATGAGGTGAAAATTGAAATTACCAAACTTCAATGGAGCATTCCACATGTTACAGTATCCGATGATGAAAAGCTGCAACTATTTAAAATTATCGGGAGAGGTCGCCCGATACAAATACCATTCCGTAGCTGGGACATATATGAGTATCCAGTACTACCGGAATCCACGCATCAAACCTGGTCAGTTAAGACTTCCACTCAACTGGAGAAACCTCGATTTATCATCTTAGCATTACAAACGGATCGAAGGAACGATAAAACCAAAGATGCAAGCAAGTTTGATCACTGCAAACTCACCGATGTTACAGTTCATTTGAACTCAGAATCATATCCCTATGATGATTTGAATTTGAAATTTGATTTGAATAGATACGCATTGCTGTATGAGATGTATATAAAGTTTACACAATCATACTATGGTCATCAGTATCAGCCGTTCCTCACATGGGAGAAGTTCAAAACCGATGCTCCGATCGCTGTCATTGATTGCTCACATCAAAATGAAACAATAAAAACTGGACCTGTTGACATAAGGCTAGAATTCAAGACATCTGAAAATATACCGGCTAATACGACAGCATATTGTCTGCTTCTACATGATCGAATAGTGGAATACAGTCCGCTGACAAGTGAAGTTAGAAAGTTAAATTAAGAAGATGGCTGTCATCGTAGACGTTCAAGGATTCAAAACTAGTCTCAATGAATTTATCACTAAAGAACTGGCAATTTTAAACAATGAAAACCAGATACAGCACTTTATATTTCAACCACCGTTCAGATACAAAGATTTGACTTCAGCAAAAAAGAGGCAAGTAAAATGGCTTCAGCACAATTTTCATGGATTCCGCTGGGATGATGGCTACATACCGTATCACAAGCTGTACACTATAGTTGAACCACTGCTTCGAAATAAAATCATATATGTAAAGGGAGCTGAAAAAGTTCAATGGATGCAGAAGATAGTTGGAGAGAGTGAAATCATTATCAATGTCGAAGATGAATACAACTGTGGAAAACTAATAGAGATTAACACAAATGCGCCATCTTGCCAAGTTCATATTGGACAATGTGCTATAAGAAATACTTTTATAATAAGAAATTTTATTGGAAATAAAAACAAATGTTTATAAAAGATAAGACTTTTCAATACACACATACCCCAGAACCCTCACTGACATCTTCTATAATCTGTTCATGGTGATGTCATGTTGTGAAATTCGAATGATGCTGATATCTACAACTTCCCCCACCCCCACCATCTAGAATCCATTGGCATGAACAAAAATTTCCTAGCGTTAACTTTAATTATTACTAATATTAGTTCAAAACCAAAAGCCTACATTTAGGCACACCACATATCTATCCAAGAAAACCGTAGTACCAGCTAATGCCGCTAGGACGCAGTCAAGACCAAATGATACATCCCGGTAGTACCGATTAATTCCGCTAGGGCGCAGTCGAGACTCAATGGTGCACCCAAGACACAATGGTGCATCCAAGGCGCAAACCAATACAGCCAAGACACACCCCTACTTAGTATGGGCTCAAACCACCTAGCGACGGTGGCGCCATCTGTGGAGAAATCCTGGAGGCTCAAAAAAGTGATCCAGAATCCCCATAGCTTATCTACTAACTTGGAAAGCCATTATAAAATTTATCATTTTCTGCTTGCATTTTCCTTTTCCTTACACCAATCTAACATCTGTCACTTACGAAAACCAAGTGAGTAAAATTGTCACTTACATCGACATTTGTCTACTTAATACGACAGCAGTAATACGTCCAAAGTCGTATGTTTTCGACAAATGTCACTTTAAACGACAACCATAATACCATTTTTGTGTCGTAACGCCGTTTCTCACTTAAAGTGACAACGATAATAAGGGTGTTGGTGTTTGCAAAAATTGCAGCTGTTTAGCAGAGAATTATGTACCAGGATCAGGCACACCGGAGTAGGTACCAGATGCGAAGTGGCAATTAAGGAAATAAGAACCTGGGTGTACAGAATTGAACGACAGCATGAAGAGCATAGCCATCATATGCATGGGGAAGCATATCATCATACGAAACGCTAATTTTTTTATGGAGTGGGGTCCCTTTTTAAGACACTTTTTGAAACAATGGATCAGACCGACTCAGATGACATGAATAGGAGACTTGAAGATCTTAATGTGAGGGAGAATCGGACCTTTCACCTTATGAAGGAGCAGACAACTTTAGTCAAATCAACATTCGACGTATTTAATGCACCACGAGAGCAGGCTGATGAAGAACGTGAGGAGCCCTGGAGTAAAATTTCATTCGTCATCGCTGCTCAACAGAATAAGAGAGATGAGTTGTCAAATCTGCAGCAAAGAATGGAGACCAATGAAATTATTACGCTAATGACAATTCAGTTGCAAGAAATTAGCGATATACAGGAGACCCTGACCATAATTGTGGTGTCGTTGAATGCAGGCAAATTACACCCCGCTATAATTCACGGTCGATAAATGTCTGAGATAATGGCAAACGTTACTAGAGAGTTGGATTTAGACGAAAAATTCCAAAATTTCCAGTTACTGATCCAGATTGCAAAGGTAAAAGCTATTCAGGCAGATGAGAAAATTTTGGTCAGGGTAGAAATCCCCCAACCACAGAGAGTTTTATTCGACCTGTGCAAAGTCTATACAATTCCGACAGCAATGGACCAAGAATGGCTACCATATATATTGTAATGTGCCTGATTCAATATCTTGCAATACCTTGCAAAAAAAAAAAAAAAAACCTAAATAATCGAAATGCATGCTTGACCTAGTGACGCAAGTCACAAATAGCAAGAAAATGCAACACATCATTCTTGATGCATACAAGTTCGGTCAGCGACACTATGCTTTGGTAAACAAGCATTTCTTCATGCAGTAAAAACTGAAGGTCGGGCATATTACAACATTTGTAATTATATGCACTGTAGAATTAAGGTAGATATAATTATCGATTAAGTAAACGATATATTTTATATAGGGTCCGCCAAATAACTTTTTTTTTTTTGAAAATGCTATAAAAAAATCGAGTGTAGCTTCGGCTGTGTGGCACGTAGCGCCGTCCTGTTGAAACCAAATGTTGCCAATATCCTCCTGTTCAATTTTCCTGAACAAAAATTCGTTCAACATGGCCCGATAACGATTGCCATTGACTGTAACGGCCACTCCTTGCTCATTTTCGAAGAAAAATGGCCCAATTATGCCTCTGGACCAAAATCCGCACCAAACAGTGACTCGTTTTGGGTGTATCGGCTTTTCAATGTATGCGTGCGGGTTTTCTGTGCCCCAAATGCGACAATTTTGCTTGTTTACATACCCGCCAAGATCAAAATGAGCTTCATCCGAAAAGATGATTTTTTTGGCAAAATCGGCATCTTCTGTAAGTCGATCGCAGGCCCACTCAGCGAAGCGAAAACGCATTGGATGGTCAGTTGGCTTCAACACCTGAACCAATTGGACTTTGTATGGCGTCATACCAAGATCTTTATGCAAAATTCGTCTCAATGATGTCTCCGAAATGTTCAATTGTTGAGAACGACGGTGAATTGATGTTGATGGCGCTTCACGCACACTTTCTGCCACACAATCAATATTCTCGGGTATACGCACTGTTTTTGGCTTTTCACGCTTTGGTTTATCGATGAGGATGCCAGTTTCTTTCACTTTTTTCACAAGATAACGAACATACGGAGCTGACGGTGCTTCTCTTCTTCCAAAATCCGTACGCAATTTTCGCACACATTCTGCAACATTACCGTGATTTTTAAAGTAATGTCGCAATATTTCCCAGCGTTGTTCAAGCGTATACACAACCATATTCGTTCAGCGGAAGAATAAAACTAATTATCTGTCAAATCAGACATGAGCTAAGTGTTACCATTCACGAAATAAGCACTAGTTGAAAAAAAAAACGTTAGATGGCGGACCCTATATAAATAGAATTAACCCAACAAGAAAAAAGAGTTGTAGTTAGCAAGTAGTACAAGAAACACGCAGTTTTGATTTATTGAGAGTTCTTCTACCTAGCTGCTCCCCATATATAAACCTGGAGTAAGTGCTTCAACAGCTGCTCCAACTTACGTCAAGGAAAGGAGCTAATGTTCGTATATTTATTCGGCACCATCTACTCAATATATGATGGAAAAGAAATAAAACAATAAATACCAATAGATATCATTTTGGGTTATCACAATATGATCTGGATGCCAAATTCCTTGCAGCAAACAACCACGAGCGACAGTATACCTTGCTAGATTACCAGAAATATAATGTCAGCAACTTTTAACTTTAGCAGATCATCCACAGATTCTGCGCCCACAGCTAGGTCCCGTTAACACAGTTATTGGTGAAAACTGCGTCCTCAACTTATTTCGCAGCTTCAACGTCAACGCAGGAGCAAGCAAGGAGAAGGTCGTGTCCAAATGTGGCAGCTTAGTCAAAATGGTGACAGGAAATCACTGGCTTTTTGTGATGTCCAGCAAAGCAAAATTAGAAGTGAACTGCCGGAACTCGCCAACCGCGATAGGAGAACTAACGTCAACGGGTGTACTGACGATCGGAGAACACTGTCATTTGCAAATGGGAGACTGGCTGATAACCTCTGAAGATGAATCTCGCAGTAATTAAGTTCTCTGTTAACCAGTACTGTCTGAACTACCAGCTAGGGACAGCATAGCACCTCAAACAGGATCGAAGACAACAGATACGCTGAAGCCAGAAAAGCACGAGATACGCTTGTTGGCGGCGTATAATTTTAATCAGGCGTAGAAAGAACAAGAAGCTAACATCAGGAAATTTCAGAGCATCTTCGACCAGGAGGAGAGAAGCAGATGGCAAATTCATCCGCGTTATATTCACCTAGCAGCCACTTCCATCACGGGGTGCCTGGATGTCATTAGTTTGGCGCTGATCATAGGACTCCAAAGGCACTTGAGACAGTGTCAGAAAAAGCAAAATCGGATAAGCGTCAGGAGACTGTCGATTCTACCTACATACTAAAATCAGCCAAGCATTGAGGACAGAGCAGCCACCAGAGGATAAAAAAATTGACAACAGCATTGAACTGGTCATCCCTAAAATAGCCAACTTGCCCACAACCCACCTACCAACCGCCGTAGGGAAACAATTAGTTCAGTTAGAATAGCTACTGTATACGTAAAAATAATGTAGCTTGTTTAAGTATATGACGATCTTAGGAATTGGTATATTTGTAACTAGTGTATGTAACTCTATATATAATATAAGCATAGTCTGTTTGTGCAAACACGTGAATATGTAATTATAAAATTTTTGTTAATTAGTTCAATAAATAAGAAATAAATTAAACATGAGATAAGAAATAATAAGTAAGATTATATATTAATGTGCATGTGAATTAATTAAGATTTTTTTTATTAGTCATGAAATTTTAATAAAGTAAATATGAGAAGAAAATAGACAAATTAAATTGAAAAAGAAAAGATGTAAATGGAAACTTTAAGAAATGAAAAAGTACAGATGTCAAATGAAAAAATGTAAGAAATGAAATATAGAAAAAATATATATATAAAATTTGTGATGGCAATGGAATTAAGCAAAGAAAATGCTTATAGAAAATATGAAATGTTAGAAAGAAAAGAAAAATAAGGGAATTTAATAAGTAAGTATGGAAAAGAATCTGAACTGAACGAGAACCGAAATATTTTTATACCCTAGATGAAATTTATAGGGTATACTAAGTTTGTCATTCCGTTTGTAACACCACGAAATAATGATGGTAGAGCAAAATTGATTGGATACGCACGCATAATATTAAAAATTTATTTTGATTTTTGCATGTCCGTCCGTCCGTCCGTCTGTGCGCACGATTAACTCGAGAACGCGTATACATAGAGAGCTGAAATTTTGTACACGGACTAAAATTAAGTCGTTTGTAATATCGGCGGTATGTAATCGCTCGAATCCGTCGTAGGCTAGATTTAATCCCCACAAAAACATAACTTCAAACTTTTCAGGTCTCCGCAAATGATATCAAAGGAAGTAAACCTACCTCCAGGGAGTTTCTTCGAGGGACAGGCCCGTGTGCTTTATATCGCTCTAAATGTAAATGTACTAGTGTTGCCATGACTACATTCGCGGACGAATAATTAGTCTCCATGTCTCATGTTAACTCTATGCTTTATATGCGAATCGAGTGAACAAAGCATTATGACGTGAAAGCCTCTTCCGTTTTGGAGCCCTTATAGACAAACGAAGCAAACGAAACGCGCTTAAATTGTCTCCACATCTTTTTATACCCTATATGAAATCCATAGGGTATACTAAGCTTGTCATTCCGTTTGTAACACCTTGAAATAATGATGGTAGAGCAAAATGGATTGGACACCCAGGCATAATATTAAAATTTATTTTGATTTTTGCATGTCCGTCCGTCTGCCCGTCTGTGCTTACGATAACTCGAGAATGCGTATACTTAGAGTGCTGAAATTTTGTACACGGACTTTAAAAAAAAAGTAAAATTAAGTTCGAAAATGAGACAAATCGGGCAACTCCTTCGGGGGTTGCCATACAAAACTTTCGTTTTCCACTATATATTGGGACACTGCCAGAGAACACATCAATATAGATAGCTGAAATTTGGTACATGGTGTTTTCATTGTACTAGCAAATAAATTTTAAAAAATGGACGAAATCGGGCAACTCTTTCTTGGTGTTGCCATATAAAAATTTAGGTTTTTTACGTATACTGTGAAAACAATCAGTCCAAGATATTTTTATTGTACTAAGAACTTCTTCAGAATACGAAATACTATAAAATTGGTTATAATCATTTTTTCTGTCCGACAAACCGTTCTAGAAATATATGCGAAAAACCACTTCAAAAATCAAACTTGCACAGAAGGGTGACAATACGAAATTTCATACGGGCATTCATGTAGCGTATCATAAGAATTGGTCTTAGACCAATTCTAGCTGTTTTGCTTGTCAATTTTAAGATTGTTGCACTCTCCAGATCTAGTTTCCTGCGGAAACTAATTTTTCCAAGGGAGGAGGGATGTTATGGCCCAATATAAGGAAGATTCTTGCAGCAGCTAAGGGCGCATTTTAGTGAAATAATTAGCAGATGGTAAACAGTAACGTAGCATGGTACTGTTCTGCAACTGTCTGTTATATCGCTGATTAGCTCAACAGCTGACTGCGATGAACACTTAGTGGAGCAATCGACGATTACGATAACAATGGTAATTGTTATGTAAAGCGATTGCTTACTACTAAGCGACTCAGGTGCTGCAACCGGTAGAACAAACGACAATGTTGTTGTCGTTTGTTTACATCCGCGTTGTGAGCAAAGAAAACTTACTTCCGAGTATAAGTTCATAAAAGACCAATGACTGGTCTGTCGAGTGCCTGTAGTATCTGTAGTCGTTCAGTTCAGAGTTGCGTGCCATTCCGAGTTGGTGTTAAGTTACCGTAAGGTAATGCAAAATTGCAAAGCTCTTAATGCGGTGTCATAAATATCAATATATATGTATGAATATTGTTAGAAGTATTAAGATAAGTCAGTTTTTCAAGAGAATAAAAGAGTTGTAATTGCAAAGTGATTCAAGACTTTTTATTGTTTTTGTCGGTTAATCTGAGAGTTTTATTGATTGATTGCTTTTGAGACACGACAATGTCATATTTAAATTATTTCTGCAGAAATTATGTTATCAATTTCTTCTGGTCTGATTTTTTTCAATTAACCAAATTAAAGTGTGTTCATGTGGCAAACCAAGTTTTACAGCGCCATCTGTCGTATCCCAGCATAGTTACGGACCATCGTCTCCACAAAACAAATTTATTGTGGGAATTTGGCCTCAATGGATCAAGTCGTTCAGAGGTTACACAATCACTAACAGACGCACCAACGATTATAATATTTTATTAAAGATAGATACACAAGTGTTTATGGGTATTACTTTTGTTGTGTCGCTTAATTGCATAATGATAGCAGTGTGATCTGAACATTTGTATCTAGTTTATCTGTGCTAAAAGACAAAAATTCGAAGTGGAAGTATTTATAGTTTTTTTTTATCATTTTTAATATATATTTAAAAAATATTTACATTTAATTATAACAAATATTAAAAAGTAGACGAACCCTTTGTGATGCGAAATATATTATAATTCTATCTAAGTTCGCCAATAGGTATTTTCATTTACATATTACAATTAAAAATACATTATATTTAAAAAAGACTATTGCACGTTCTTCTTGCAGGAGCCATTTCTTTAAAAAAATTCCTATTAATTAATATGGCAAGTCATAAATTTCTACAAGATATAAGTTTATTTTTTACAAAGTAACTTAATATTAGTTAAAAGTATGCGATATCACGAATTTCACAAATACATGGCACTTATATTGGAGTTAATCTAGATTAATAAAGAGCTGCAATTCTTATGTATTTTTTTTTTTTTTGTTCGCAATTATACTCCTAGGAAGACATAGATGATACGATTTTTCTTTTCTTTTATATAAGGACGGAGTTAATCAAAGACTATACATACATAACTTACTGAAAATCCTTAAAAATGCAGACCTTTAAAAAAATTGTATTTTTATACCACAAAATTTAACATAATTACACCATAACTTAATTCGCAACAATCTCAGTCTTTTAGTTACATTCCAAATGGGTTGTAGGGCTGTGAGGCGGACATACTTAAGCCCATAAATATTTTTATACACATAATATATATATACATATATCTGTGTTACTAATGAGGTTAAGAAACAGTATCACTCTCTCAGTTTCTCATTGAATTATTCAGCAGGATTTTGTTAAGCATCCCTCCTATCAAAAATACTGCCTTTCGCTGATAACATCTTAAAAGTTGTCTCATAATTATGGTACCACCAGTGCGAAATTGCATATTTCGTCTAAAAAACGGAAATAAAGAAATAAAATTATATTAGAACTTATTTATGTGTAAAATGAGCTTAAATGTGATTTATTCGAACAATTACAAAAGAACTACAATATTTATGGACAAATACATACAAACACATACGATTGCTTGTTTTTAACATTTATATTGGCAATATTTTAAAAATATGCAAAGAATGTAAAATTTATATTCAAATATGCTAATGATATCCGTATAGATTGCTAGACCAAGATGCGATGGTACGAATAAACTAGAGCTTCTTACAATAGGAGCGTTCTACGCAAAATTCTAAAAAATGAGTAGCATTTATCTAAACATCTTCTTTCCCGATCAGTATATAAAGCACGTCGGGATGATAAATAATTGGACTTGGAGTATAAAATCATGTGGAATTCCTTTGCACAGCGTAATAAGGTATTCGTCCTATAGGTTACTACTAGCAGAAGTCAAACCTCCTTTTTGACTAGCTCGAAGGGTTCACCGAACGGCCTTCAGAATTGTGCCAAACAATATTCCTTAAATCTGGTTTGAGCCAACTGCCAGTATAATTGACTGTACCTCAGAGGGTATCTCTATATATACATAAATAACAAAAATGTCTTAGCTTGCACTTTTTAATGAACTACAAAAGTAGCAGAAAGGGTTTAGAGTCTATGATTTATGAGCGGAGTCTCAGTGCCAAAGAATGTCCAGATCAATACCATCCAATTCCTGCCATAAAAAATCATTAATCATCTGTCGATACCGCACCAAACAGTCACACGTTGAGGATAGAGAGGCTTTTCAACAATAACTCTTGGGTTTTCCAAGCCCCAGATGAGACAATTTTGCTTGTTGACGAAGCCATCGAGGTGAAAATGGGCCTCATCACTCAAGATGAGTTTTCGATGGAATTCCGGATCATTTTCACGCATTTCAAGGACCCAATCAGCAAAGACTCGACGTTGTTGATGATCGGCCGGCTTGAGTTCTTGTGTTAACTGAACTTTATAAGCCTTAAGACCCAAATCTTTATGCAAAATACGGTGTAATGACGTTTGTGGAATGCCTAATTCCAAAGAACGACGAGGAATGGACAAACCTGGGTTTTCTTCAACACTTTCGGCTACAGCAACAATATTCTCGGCTGTTCTTGAGCGACGTGCATGGGTTTTATTCTTCACATCACTAACTTGTCCCGACAGCTCGAATTTTTCTACCAATTTCTGTATTGCGGTCCGACAAGGTGCTTCACGACGACCCAAAAATGTTCGAGTTTTACGAACCGTCTCTGCCACATTTTCACCATTTTTATAGTGAATTTTAATAATTTCAATGCGTTGTTGAATCGCTCCAAAAGTAACACCTACCGAAATAGCGGGCTAATTAAAATAACACCTCTTATTGGAAAGCCCTTATAAGGACAGCTGTTCTACATGTGAAAAATTCACAGAATATTGTTAAAAGTTTAGGCACTGAATGAGTAATTTTAGGCATACTTGCGGCATAGAACGGGGAAATAAAATTTGCATATAAAAATAAAAAAATATTTAAGTTCAAGGAATAGTGAAAAAGTATTTGCTTTCGAGTCTTCTATACTCACTATCAGTAATGTTATAACTTAAGTGTTCCATTAGAAAGCGGTTAATGCTATAAAATTTCTATTAATGTGCTAATTTATTCAATATAGGTCCAAAGCAAATTAAAAATAAGTCACCTTCTTAAACATTAGTAATAGGGATTTCGATAGCCTTCTTCGTTCCAGGAATGAAGATCTGACCAACTTCTATCTTTCCTTGGTATTGAAATTGGTTTCGTGTCTGTGATTGTATCAATAGATCCTTGATTATTGCGCAAATTTTTTAATTCGTATGGCAACAAAACATCTGCAGTCGACTGATATCCAATTGGTGGTCTCTTCGAAATTGTGTAATTCGTTCCCTGAAAAATTTACGTTTAGGATTGAATATAGTTCGTACACAAGATATTGCATATCGACAATATAGAAGCACAATTTTTAAATAAATAAGAAAAATACTTAAATGAATTTAATTATTACAAGACTGGCATGTACAAAATTTCAGCTGGCTAGATTAACGCGTTCTCAAGTTTTCGTACAGACGAATGGACAAACAAACGTATAAAAATAGAAATGCTTCATGATTGTATGTATTATCTAATTAATTTGTATATAACATCATTATTTCCATACTTTACTACAAATATATGAATAAAGTATGTTTTAATCTAGAGTATAAAAGGAATGCTTATCTATGCATATACAGGGTGTCCCATATGTGGTCTTGTACCCGAAGGCTATGGATAGGTCATGTTTAGCCTAACTAATTCTATGGGTGGGGGAGAAATCCTAACGATTTCCGTGATAACGGGACTTAAAGATATTTGGGTTTGTTTTTATAGATTATTCAGTAACTTATGAACGTTATGGCTTAATAACATTGAATAAATAGCTAACAAGAAGCGGCATATCGAGTCAATAGTGTACTTGAACAAGCCACTTACTAACGTTCAGATTTCACTTAAAAGTGAGATTTTGGTGTTTCTAAACGTAAGCATTTCAAAGTTCCGGGAGTTCAGCGACTTTTTAAGTTTATTATTATTAATAAATATTAGAAATTTGAAATAGCGTTGTATCTAAAGCGTGAAGTGTATGGTTTCATTCAATTATAGTGTTTTAAAATTATTGAGAAATATATTTAAAATTTCTGTTTCCAGTTTCCATTCGATATGCCTTGTTAGTTATTTAATCAATGCTTAATAAAGTTAAAATTTCGTAATTTTTACTCGTTTTTATTTTTTTTATTTAACTACTATTTTTATAAAAAAAACACGTCATCTTCATCAACTTTTCATATTGGATTTAAGAAGCCCAAAACCTTCGCTTTAAAATGACCCAAAATGTAACCCTTTCTGTATTTTTTCCACTTTTCTTGAACATATCCATATACAAAATTTATAGACCATTGGAAAGGTCCAACGATTATATATCTAAAAAAAACTTTAATCATCATCATAGGGTGTAATGTTCAAAAGTTACAGGGTGATCTATAAAAACATACTCAAATATCTTTAAGTCCCGTTATCTCGGAAACCATTAGAATTCCCCCAACCCATATAATTTTTTGCTTGTCTATGGCTATGATCTATCCATAAATTTCGAGTGCAAGACCACATACAGGACACCCTGTATACAGGTTCATGTCGATTCTGATTTTTTGTCGGTTATTTTTGCCACATATTCACCGTAATTTTGTCTTACCTCGATATTTTAACAGTTTTAATAGTGAAATGCACAAAAGAAGATTGGATATACATATATATATAATATATATATATATATAGGGTGTACCGTGCGTCGAGATGGTATAAAATTTTAAGGGTCGAAAGTACAGCGTATTTACGATCGAAAATGTTATATAACATTTTTTCGAGTTCGTACTATTTTCGAAGTTATAGGCGATTTTCGATTTTTTCGAAATTTTGAACCTTAAGCCACATTTTTTACAATAACTCAGTTCAGGTTGCTCACTAGACCACCCTTTTTCTTGTGATTTACTCGTAAATTTACATTCGGTGTAACTCGGTTTTGAAAACGTTCATACGTAATGGAAAAATTGGCGATTTGTTGCCAATACATTTTTTTCGTCCGAAAATTCATTTCTCTTCAAAGTCTTAAATCTCGAAAAGTAACCATGCCAACAGATGATCCGGTTCTCATAGAAAACATCCCTCATTTATTATCTTTTATAAAAGTACAACACGATTAGTCCACCTTAAGTATTGCCAGAGGTACAGTAAAAACTTGCCTACAACATAACTTGAGCAAAATTAAATCGAATTGCAAGAATGGAAGAAACAATGTACCTAAAGTTGGAAAATGTGAAATTTTTTTTTCCAGATTCTTAAAGTAGAGACTGCAAGCTTTCCATAGAGTATCCATATGTCTAAACTCTGTGGAAGGAAAGTACTAATATTGAAGGGTGAAAAAATTGAAATTTTTTCGAAAATCGTAGATTTAGTATTGAAAATTTTCGAAAATTGATATTTTTGGTATGCAGAAAGTTGCGGAGTATAAATGAGCATATCACTACAAAGTTGCAAGTCTCCCAGCATAGAATCCAAAATGCAATACAGAATGTTGTGATTTTGAATTTTTGAATTTCAACCGTTTGTAACATTTTCGATGAAGCTTTGGCTGATAACATGCAATATAAAAAAAGTTGCATATTAAAAGGGTCTAGAGAATAGGGGAAAGAAAATCGCCTAAAATGTAATTAGATATGAAATTTCGAAAAAATAAAAAAAAACACTTGTTGAAAATTTTCAAATTTCGAATATTTACTTAATGAGAATTTCGAAAACCGAAAAATTCCAAAAGTTGTGTATTTGTAAATCCGGCACACACCAATTTTCATTAAAATTCACTCGGAACTACCCGAGCTATAACGAAAAATATGTTCAAAATTGGGCATTTTCGAACGCGATTTGCCAGTCTCAGAGGGCAAATCGAAAAAAATTATTAAATTGAAAAAAATTTCTACATCCTTAATCGATATGAAAATAAAAAAAAATCTTCAAAAGTATGCACAAAAATTCAGGAAATCGAGTCAACTTTGCCTCTCTAGATTTTCGAAAATGTTCGAACTTCGAAATTGAATTTAACTTTATCAACTAAACAGCTATGTTCCAAATCCAACGGTATATTCACCTTAGCTGTAGGCCAAACAGGTTCGGAAGAGATAGAGTTCCCGCAAAACATATTCCCGGATTTTTATGCAATTCGAATTAATTTTGCTCAAGTTATGAGAGGTATGTTGCTGGCAAGTTTTTACTGTAACTCTGGCAATACTTAAGGCGGACTAATCATGTTGTACTTTTATAAAAGATAATAAATGGGGGATGTTTTCTGTGAGAACTGGATCATCTGTTGGCATGGTTACTTTTCGAGATTTATGACTGAAGAGAAATGAATTTTCGGACGAAAAAAATGTTTTGGCAACAAATCGCCAATTTTTCCATTACGTGTGAACGTTTTCAAAACCGAGTTACGCCGTAATGTTACGAGTAAAACACAAGAAAAAAGGTCGTCCTGTGAGCAACCTGTTCTGAGTTATGTTAAAAAATGTGACTTAAGGTTCAAAATTTCTACAAAATCGAAAATCGCCTATAACTTCGAAAATAGTGCGAACTCGAAAAAATGTTATATAACATTTTCGATGTCAAATAGGCTGTACTTTCGATCCTTAAATTTTTTTTTACCATCTCGATGGGACACCGTGTATATCAAAAAAAGTACGTCAAATTTTTCAACGGAGTTTGTGACAAAAGTTTTTAAGAATTGTCAGTGAATATTCAAAACTTTCAGTATCGAAGGTGCTCAAACTTAAAATATTATTTTTCATTTGCAATGCAGTGTTATGCCGGATTTTCTGTGTTGAACAAAAACACAAAAGAAGTAGAAGAAAGTTCATTTCATTTTGTTGTATATTTTGAAATTTACATATGAAAAAAAATCAGAATCAGCACTCTGGCCATGGTCTTTTGTCATACTTTACTATTAAAATCTAAGACAAAATCAAATCAGCTATTCTACCACTTCTTTTGTGCTTTTATTCAGAACAGGAGGCCATTCGTCAGGTAGCAAAAACTGAAAATGGCAATTTATATACAAATAACAAATATTATTTTAAGTTTGAGCACCTGGGGTGCTGGAATTAATTATTTGTTGAATATCCATTTACCATAGTTTAAAAATTTTTCACAACCTCTGAAGCAGTTGATTGATTTGTCGTGCTTTTAGACGTACATTCTCTTACCATTTTGTGGTTGATTAAAAGGATAAATCAAACTGAATCATTGTTAAAATAAAAGTATGACCATTGATTATTTATAAATATAGATGTGCTCAGCATCAGTTACGTCTTAGAAAGGATATGTCACTACTAGTTTTTCGCTTGTTTTATCCAACTTTAAAGCTTTCTATTCAAAAAATTTTCAATGACTGTATATTAATTCTTATTGAGTTTTTACCAATTTTTTGTAACATTAAATAAAAATTTCTATGACATTTTTGCAAGTAGCGACGTCTTTATTGTAAGAGATTAATGATTCTGAGCACTTCTATACAGGTTGTTTCATAATTTGTTCACATAACTCAAGGGTTTGATAGCTGAGGTGGAGACAAGCAAAAAAATATAAGGTGAAAGGGGGCTAATACGCGTCGTTTCGGGTGGAAGGATGGTTTAAGATTTTTAGTATTTCTTCCACTTTACACCCTGTAACTTTCTTGATATGCACCCTATCAAGGTGGGATTCATCTCAAATGAAAGCTGTTTCAGTTTCCAATAAATGTCCAATCTGCCTTCCTGTCACCTTCCGACGATTGTAGGACGTCAAAGTAAAAAACCTAGAAAAAAATCCTAATTTGTTGAAATTTTAACGATTACTCCGCAAAAATTCATGAGATATACAAGATTTTACAAGATTTAGAAACCCCGGAATGTTACCTTTAATTTGACTATACACATGTATCAACCTAAATACAACCGTTTTTGAGATATTCCTGTTTAATTTTGCTAATTTTGGCTGGAATTCCATAATAGTAGGCGCGATTACCATCGTCTGTAGCAAAATTAATGAAATATGAATCATAGAATTGGGAAGATCTCAAAAACGGTAACATTCCGGGGTCTCTAAATCTTCCGACGGAAGTTAAAAGAAAGGTTGATTAGGCATTCATTGGAAAGCTGAGACGGTTTGCTATCATCGGAGATGAATCCCACCTTGATAGGTTGTATATCAAGAAAATTACTGGATATAAAGTGGAAGAAGTACTAAAAATCCTAAACCCCCCTACAGCCGAAACGAGTTTATAGTTTTTTGCTTGTCTCCACATCAGCTATCAAACCCTTGAGTTATGAGCACCAATTATGAAATACTCTATATAAGTATAAATGATAAATGGTATGACAAATTTGTGATGAAATGTCATAATATGTAACAAAAATGTACGCCTAAAAGTACAACTTAGAATAAGCACAAAACCATTGATTATTTCTATATAGATGTGTCCAGAATCATTTACGTGTTGGAAAAGAGATGTCGCTATTCTAAACAAATATGATAGAACTTTTATTTAATAATACAAAACAAATTTTTGCAGCATATTAATTAAAAATGATTAAGAACCAAATCAAAACTAATATCCAGTCATTGACATTTTTTTGGAAATAACAGCTACATCTCCTTTCTAACGCGTAAATGATTCTGAGCACATATAAATAATCAATTACAAAAGTTAATTTTATCTAAAATTCCCAAATTTGTTGACAAAATAAATTTGAGTGGAATATATAATACTATTTACTTACTTCATTATTATCCCAATATTCGCTTCCATCAACTCTAAAGCAAATGCAAAATTCCAGCTTCTTTGAAGAGGGTGGAAGTGTTATTTTAAAAGAAAAAGTGTCATATATCACATAAGCCGAAGTTGGACCGTATATCTGCAAGATGATAAATTACAAAAAGTATACTTTTATCTTAATCAAAATAATTAATTATTTACCTCTGAATATGAACAAAATATGTCTTGTTGTGTTTTCCAACTATCCCAAGTAACTCTTACTATTACTTCCTTCTGAAAGTTTACGTTTTTGACTTTAACTGTCCCAACAATGAAAAATCAGGATAATCCAACAAAAATCGCAAAAAGTAAACATGGAGAGATGTTATTTGTGAAAATGGTGCACAACGAAACTTCTAAAGCCACGTTGGTCTAAAGGCATAAGGAATATTCATTATAAGGGTCAATCTATATCTATGAAGTCTTGGCTTTGTTGAACTAAAGAAAAAAGACTTTAGACTTAAGCTATAATACAATTAAAACAAATTATTTCAATAAATGGCATTATAACCATAATACAATTTTTATTTACAATACATATTTTAGACTAGAATAAACTTAATCTATTTTCTGTGGCACACCCGCTTAATAGTTATAATTGAAGCAAGAATGATTATTGCTCACACCGTGTGTTGCTTTCAACCAAATTTGTTGTTTGCAGATCAAGTGAACCTACTTTCCTTATGTAATACATAGATATCACTTTTGATATATATCATGAAGTTTTCTTAATTATATTATGTAATTTTTTCAGATATGATAAAATTTAAATTTGAATAAATAATACTTCAATATCCTACTAGAATTATATCATTCTAAATACCCACTCTCAACATCGCGGTCTTCACTATTGTACTTGAAGCATTATCAACTTTTTTCGACTTTCCTGACACTCATACAACACCATTTCAAGGAGATAAATACCAAATACCATCCCACAAAGCTTACAATTTAATACATAACTTACAGTACCTACTATCAACTCCCCACCACGATCTTCACTATGGACTTGGAGAATTATCAAATATCCGGCGAGATTGCTGATTAGGTTTTTACTGCTTACTTACAGCTCCCATGCAACGTCTACTACTCACCTCAGACAACATATTATACTACATTAGTATCATAATACACCCTTCTTTCATCAAAGCTTTTAAATTAACACATCCTCAACTTAATGGTAAGAAAACAATGTGCCTGCCCCAATAGTATGAAGATAAATTTATCATATTCTTATCAGCTTCATGTGAACTATTTTTTAGATATAGGAGTCAATCAAATCTCATAACAACGTAACTTCTTGATTTATAAAAAACTCTGCTACCTTTCTATGCCCACCAGAAGATTATATTATATATAAAAGATATTATATTATATTATAAAGATAAAGCTTTCATATCCTACTAGATTAATATACAACACAATTAATATATACACAACTTACAGTACCTACTCTTATACTTCACCACGGTCTTCACTATAGGCTTGAAGAATTATCAGTTTTTTCTTCCTTCATACAACACTATTCATTCGGATAATGCTTTAGAGAGATAAATATGAAGCGATAGTGCTGATAACTTCCACTACTCATCTAAGACAACATATCATACTACATTAACATCATAACACCACCTTCTTTCATCAAAACATTTAATTAAACCCACGCTCAACGTAATGGGTAGAAAATATGTACTCAATCTAACAGTATATGGAGATAAAATTATCATATTCTTATCAGCTTCATGTGAACTATGATATCAGGGTAAATAACTCTGCCACCTTCCTATGCTCACCAGCCCTAGACACAAAAAAACGTAAATCGATTTTTTATTTTATTTGAATGTATTTGTTTACGCCAGAAATTATATTATATTTCAAGATCATTACACCTGGTCAACGAATTTTTTTACTAATGTATATTACTCATCTAAGTCGGCATATCATCCTACATTAATATGATAGCTCGTTAATGTTTTTAATTAACCCACTCTCAAGCTAATGATAATATGTAATTTTTTCAGATGTGGCTGCTCAAACCACTTTCAGGCTAGGCTAACAAGTTCCTCTAGAAAGATTTCGTGTGGGCAACACTGGTCATACCATTACACCTTAGCACCAAAAAATTTGATGAAAGGTCTTTTACTGTACTCATACAACCGAAACTACTCATCTAAGTCAAGATATCATACTAAATTAGTATCATCCCACATTGCTATCATAGCCCATCAAAGCTTTAAATTTATCCCCCCCCCCAAAAAGAAATTTTATTTAAAATAAAAAAACTATTTTTCATAAAGCCTAAGATTTTTCAATACGCCCACACACCTACATCGAAAATTTAATTTCTATTACTTCATATTTCTTAACATCCCAAGCAACCGTGATCTATTTTTAAATATCGAATATCATAGCATGATCACTCTTGTTTATAAAAGATTTTTAATCCACAACTTACGTTATAGTTGTTGTTGTTTTTTTTCAGCTAAAGACATTTTCAATTATAACTTCCACTACTCATCTACGACATCACATCCTACAGATTAATATCAGTTGTTGTTGTTTTCTGCTAAAGAAATTAGGAATCTTTCATAAATCGCTCAATTTGTATACTTTACTCGGCTGCTGTGTGAATTTGTTTACATTATTCGGCTGCGAATTTGTTTACTTTACTGGACTGTGTGAATTTGTTTATGCAAGGAATCAAATTAGAAGCATTACACCTGAAGAGGAAAATTAGGCATTTATAATATCCATTACTTATCTAAGTGAACATAGCTACCTACATTCACCCCGACCAGCTTCGTCCGATCTATTTTTAGATATATGATTACATGGTGCAATCTTGTTTATTAAAGACGCCTACAGATAAATATCATCAAATCTTAATCCACAACTTAGGTTATAGTTGTTGTTGTTTTTTTCGTTTTTTTTCCAGCTGCTAATATTAATTACACCTGAGGAGGTAAGATCGCTTATGTAACGAACCATAGCCCGTAGAGAATTTCTGATGAAAATCTTACCCCCTAGTGCTAATACTATTGGCATGAAAAAAAATATCATAGGGTTAACTTGAATTATTACTACTATTAATTATACCTTAAAAGGTAAGATCGCTAATATCTCGAAAACCATAGCGAATTTTCAACTCACCCACACACCCACCCACACCCACACACACATACACACACACACACGCACACTCACACACCGTGATGTATTTTCAGATATCGAATATCATAGCATGATCACTCTTGTTTATAATGTATATAGCTACGATCTCCGAGATGAAAAATTAGTGGACTCCAGAAATAAAATCGAAAACCTATGCTATTTCCCTATGCTGGAGAGTGCTGAAAGTGATCTCGTATACCCCCAATCCCGAGATGACAACATATGTAGTACGGACTAATCCCACCAGGGGACCTTGGTCATGAAATGGTGTTTGCACTCGAAGGAGCAACTGTGACTTTTCAATACACGCACCCCCAAGACCCAATAATAATAATGATAATAATTTGCTAAGAAAACATCAGGCCATGATGACGTCATGTTGATATCTACAACCTCCCCGCTAATAAATCGTCAAAGAAGAAAACAGCAAAAACCAAGGCATGCTGGTAGTACCGGCTAATGCCACTAGGGAACCTTATTTTCTCGAGATGAACAATATATGTAGTACCGACTAATGCCGCTAGGGAAGCTTACTCAAGAAATGGTGCTTGCACTCGAAAGAGCAACTGTGACTTTTCAATACGCGCACCCCCTAAACCCAATAATAATAATTTGCTAAGAAAACATCAAGTCAAGGTGATATCATGTTGTGAAATTCGAATGATGCTGATATCTTCCCTGCTAAGAAAACTTATTTAGGTGTAGGATTTGAAAACAGGAAAACCATGATGACGTCATGCCGATATCTAGAACTCTCCCGCTAATAAAAGAAAACAGCAAAACCAAGCCATGCTGGTAGTTCCGGCTAAGGCCGCTAGGTTACCTTACTCAAGAAATGGCGTTTGCGCCCAATCAAATGTCGCTAATATCTCGAAAACCAAAGCCCGTAGAGGATTTCTGATAAAAATTTCGTTCCCCCTCCCAACCCACACCGCCAAGAATCCATTTCCATGAGCAAAAATAACTTGAATTATTAATACGCTAATATCTCGAAAACCAGAGCCCGTAGAGGATTTCTGATGAAAATTTCATTCCCACCCCTCCACATTAGCCTTTACTCCTTTGATTTCTTTACAGTTTTACCATCGTTTATACGCAGACTGTACGTTTTCGATCGCAAGCCAGCAAATTCGCTCATGATTTTTTCATTCAGCCCATCCTTCATTAGACCAGGAATCTTTTTATTCATGAGCGGTAAATTGAACTGGTCATCTTAATTTATAGAATAACCGTCCTTTTTTTATAAAGTAATTTGCTATAATCCCATCGTAAGCAAGACTAGTATTAGAAGGAAATAAATGAAAAGGGTGCCGTAGTTGTGGCTTAAAGTTTTTGCTTGGAAAAGTGAGAGTTCTCATTAAAATACCAAGGGTTGCCACCTAAGATTTTTCAATACGCCCACACACCTACATCGAAAATTTAATTTCTATTACTTCATATTTCTTAACATCCCAAGCAACCGTGATCTATTTTTAAATATCGAATATCATAGCATGATCACTCTTGTTTATAAAAGATTTTTAATCCACAACTTACGTTATAGTTGTTGTTGTTTTTTTTTAGCTAAAGACATTTTCAATTATAACTTCCACTACTCATCTACGACATCACATCCTACAGATTAATATCAGTTGTTGTTGTTTTCTGCTAAAGAAATTAGGAATCTTTCATAAATCGCTCAATTTGTATACTTTACTCGGCTGCTGTGTGAATTTGTTTACATTATTTGGCTGCGAATTTGTTTACTTTACTGGACTGTGTGAATTTGTTTATGCAAGGAATCAAATTAGAAGCATTACACCTGAAGAGGAAAATTAGGCATTTATAATATCCATTACTTATCTAAGTGAACATAGCTACCTACATTCACCCCGACCAGCTTCGTCCGATCTATTTTTAAATATATGATTACATGGTGCAATCTTGTTTATTAAAGACGCCTACAGATAAATATCATCAAATCTTAATCCACAACTTAGGTTATAGTTGTTGTTGTTTTTTCGTTTTTTTTTCCAGCTACTAATATTAATTACACCTGAGGAGGTAAGATCGCTTATGTATCGAACCATAGCCCGTAGAGAATTTCTGATGAAAATCTTACCCCCTAGTGCTAATACTATTGGCATGAAAAAAAAAATATCATAGGGTTAACTTGAATTATTACTACTATTAATTATACTTTAAAAGGTAAGATCGCTAATATCTCGAAAACCATAGCGAATTTTTAACACACCCACACACCCACCCACACCCACATACACACACCAACACACACCCACACACACACACACATACACACACACACACGCACACACACACACCTTGATCTATTTTCAGATATCGAATATCATAGCATGATCACTCTTGTTTATAATGTATATAGCTACGATCTCCGAGATGAAAAATTAGTGGACTCCAGAAATAAAATCGAAAACCTATGCTATTTCCCTATGCTGGAGAGTGCTGAAAGTGATCTCGTATACCCCCAAGCCCGAGATGACAACATATGTAGTACCGACTAATCCCACCAGGGGACCTTGCTCATGAAATGGTGTTTGCACTCGAAGGAGCAACTGTGACTTTTCAATACATGCACCCCCAAGACCCAATAATAATAATGATAATAATTTTCTAAGAAAACATCAGGCCATGATGACGTCATGTTGATATCTACAACCTCCCCGCTAATAAATCGTCAAACAAGAAAACAGCAAAAACCAAGGCATGCTGGTAGTACCGGCTAATGCCACAAGCGAACCTTACTTTCTCGAGATGAACAATATATGTAGTATCGACTAATGCCGCTAGGGAAGCTTACTCAGGAAATGGTGCTTGCACTCGAAAGAGCAACTGTGACTTTTCAATACGCGCACCCCCTAAACCCAATAATAATAATTTGCTAAGAAAACATCAAGTCAAGGTGATATCATGTTGTGAAATTCGAATGATGCTGATATCTTCCCTGCTAAGAAAACTTATTTAGGTGTAGGATTTGAAAACAGGAAAACCATGATGACGTCATGCCGATATCTAGAACTCTCCCGCTAATAAAAGAAAACAGCAAAACCAAGCCATGCTGGTAGTTCCGGCTAAGGCCGCTAGGTTACCTTACTCATGAAATGGCGTTTGCGCCCAAACAAATGTCGCTAATATCTCGAAAACCAAAGCCCGTAGAGGATTTCTGATAAAAATTTCGTTCCCCCTCCCAACCCACACCGCCAAGAATCCATTTCCATGAGCAAAAATAACTTGAATTATTAATACGCTAATATCTCGAAAAGCAGAGCCCGTAGAGGATTTCTGATGAAAATTTCATTACCCCCCCCCCCTCCTTATCTTTATTATCCCCCAACATACCACCCATCTAGAATCCATTGGCATGAACAAAAATTTCCTACTATTAACTTTAATTATTAGTAATATTAGTTCAAAAACCAGGCACAACACTTGAAAACAACAAAAGCCTACATTTAGGCGCACCACACATCCAAGGAGATGAAAAATGTTGATGTCAACTTATAGGCTACGAGTCTGAGATGAAAAATTAGCGAACTCCAGAAACAAAATCGAAATCCTGTGCTATTTCCCTATGCTGGAGAGCGCTAAAATTGGTTTCGTATCCCCAAAGTTGTCTCGTACCCCCAACATCCAAGACATAAACCAATAAGCCAAGGCACAAACCCACATTTAGTATGGACTCAAACCACCTAGAGACGGTGACGTCATTTGTGGCGAAATCCTGGCAGCTAAAACAGTGGGCCAGAACATACATACATAGAACAACTACTACTAAAGAGGATGTAACTAATTATGGATCTATTTTGAGGGATACCAATGCATATAAACGTGACTATGCTGAAGATGGACAAATAAAGGGTACTAGAGCAGCTAAGTATAAAGCTATAATCAGTAAATTTATACAGCATAAAGGCATGGGACTAATGCGTCAGCTTAAGGAAAACATTGATCACATTTACTGGGATGATCTAAATGAATCAGTGGATCGACTGCGACTTCTAATGGCATCAAAGCAGGCTGGAAACACCAGTCACAACAATGAAATTGTATCTATACTGGAGGAGTTGTGAGAAGCAGATATTATAGTTTAAATACTACTCCATTGTCATACTTCTACACAATCTACAGATGAGCGTTGACAAGTTTGGACGTTTCTCTAAGCGGGAATATCTTGGGAAAGCAGGTGAACGTGGACCAACAGGACCTCAGGGACCAGCCGGTAAACAAGGAGTTCAAGGAGCACAAGGTTTAGCTGGTGAACTAGGAGAGCGGGGTATTGGATTTAATTTAACGATAAACGGAGACTACGATCTAAACTCAAAGTGTATAAAACGACTTGGTGAACCCCCAGCGAGAAAAAATTTCAAACGGCGTCGTGTGATCATCAAAGGACTAGATGACTTGTGGCAGGCAGACTTGGTTGAAATGGATCCCTACAAGTATGTGAACAAGGGTTACCGCTATCTGCTGACAGTAATTGATACCTTCTCCAAATATGCATGGGCAATTCCAATTAAAAGAAAAACTGGTGTAGAAGTAAGAGATGCCATGCAATCTATATTAAGCGGGGGACAAATACCTAAAAACTTGCAGACTGATGATGGGAAGGAATTCTACAACAGCCTCTTTAAAAATCTTATGTTGAAGCATGCAATTAATCATTACTCTACGTACAGTTTCCTCAAAGCATCAATGGTGGAACGATTTAACAAAACTCTGAAGGATATGATGTGGAAGGAATTCAGCTTTAATGCAACTTATCAGTCGATAGGTATGGTAAAGAAACTGCTCACTGAATACAACTCAAGAATACATCGAACTACAAAACTGCGTCCACTTGATATCAACACCTCCAATGAGAAACAACTACTTCATATAAAAATGTTGTTCCTGCAAAGTAAAAAGTTGGAGATTTTGTACGCATCAGCAAGTACAAACATATATTTGAGAAAGGCTATACACCAAACTGGACAGCTGAGATTTTTAAAATTATTAAAGTTCAAAACACAAACCCCATTACATATCGACTGGAAATCCAATCACAGGAGGCTTTTATGAATTGGAGCTGCTGAAAGTTAAACACCTAAACCTGTATCTCGTAGAGAAAATCATAAAGAAGAGTGGAGATAAAGCTTACGTTAAATGGCTTGGATTTTCATCAAAACACAATTCTTGGATTAATAACAGAGATGTTTTATAATATCCTGAATAATATTTAATAATTTAAAATAATTATAATACTTTATACATGTAGTTATAATGCAAATTACTTTAATAAATGAGACTAAAACTATAATACATTTATTACTATTATTATTATGTAGATTATTTCTGCGGTTGCCACTTGTTGATCTGATGAAATGGAGTAATGCCCCATGGTAGAGTATCCGTCGTTCCGCTCATAATATGTCGCTTATTATCATAAGGACTCAATGCGATCTTCTTTTGGCTGACAGTGTACACGCTATGGTTATGGGATCATATGGAGCTCTGTTTGGCAGTTAATATTCGCTTGTTATTCAAACATTCGACGTAGTCTTCGAAATTGATATGCCTCTGTACTACATTAGCCTTTACTCCTTTTGCTTTCTTTACAGTTTTACCATCGTTTACGCAGACTGTACGTTTTCGATCGCAAGCCAACAAATTCACTCATGATTTTTTCATTCAGCTCATCCTTCATTAGACCAGGAATCTTTTTATTCATGAGCGGTAAATTGAACTGGTCATCTTAATTTATAGAATAACCGTCCTTTTTTTATAAAGTAATTTGCTATAATCCCATCGTAAGCAAGACTAGTATTAGAAGGAAATAAATGAAAAGGGTGCCGTAGTTTTGGCTTAAAGGTTTTGCTTGGAAAAGTGAGAGTTCTCATTAAAATACCAAGGGTTGCCACCGATTCTCCTGTTCTTGTAGAAATAGTGCAATTCTCCGTTATTACGTCGCTACTTTTAGTCTCCGTTGGTATCTTATCAGACTGATATCCGCTCCGGTATCTATAAGAAATGTTGAGTGAGTTTTGATTGAAGGAGTGAAAGGCACGCAGATGGTCGTTCCATTCGGATAAGCGCAGAGTGACACTGTTATCTTAAAAGGTTGTTTAAGGCTTATTGGTGGTGAACATCTGCTGCGTGAGTAATTCCGAATCAAGCGCCGATTTTCTCCGCCCGAAGATTTTCGTTTCCCGTTTGTGTCGAAATATGTGTGAATTCATTACACAATACCTCTACTCTCTGATTTCTCCTGGCGACGTTATTATTGTTAGGCACGTGATCTCGCGCAAGGATATATTTCTGGCTCCCATGACTCTCACGAGATTCATTTCGAAACATTCGAGCATTCTGTGCCAATCGTTGTCGGTATTTTCTTATACTGTTATTAGGTTTCTTACAGTAGTTACAAATTATACGCTGCACTTGCGTTTGTCCTTCACGATTATATATTTGTCAAATAGGCATTCACCTGGGGAATTGCTTAGGAAGTTGGGGCGCTCTGCAGCATAAGATAAAGCTTTTTTTAAAGCCTCGGCGCCATAAGCCTTGACCAATAGCTTTAGACTGTGGCTCCTCAAACCCACTTCAAAAGCTCGTAGTGCCTATTTCTGGTTTTGATTTAGCAGAAATTCGCGCACTCTGCTGTCCTCAATACAGGAATTAGCTGAATTCAAGCCCATCAATAACTGACAGTCTCTTTATATGACTGTTTTGCTTGGGAAATTTCACTTTGGATTCCAGTACTTGACTTTTCGTCTTTAAAGTTACTTTTTAGTTCCTGTGCCAAGTCATCCCATTTGGCACAGGTTTTGTATTGAACTAATTCAAATGCCGGGCCCTGTAGTTTGGTTTTGACAAAGTCGAGGAAAAGAGTTTTCTCAGCGTCGGACTTTGTTGAAGAAAATAGTATATTGCCACAAGCAATAATTTTTTTTAACTCTTTGGGGTTTCCATCAAAGGTTGGGACCATGGCATGGACATAAGCCAAATTAAGTTTAATTTCAGTCATCTCGGGAAACTCGTTTTCCTTGGGATGTGAAATCAGTGAGTGAAATGGTACCTCGGCAAACCGGCCTACGTTTCCGGCTAGATTTCGAGTTATTACCGTATCTATTGTTGGTAATTACTAGAAATCCAGGTGATTGCAATTGAAGGTCGTTGTTTAATCACCATAAAAAGAAAGAGTTCAGTAAAGTTAACTAAATTTGTGTAACCAAAGTCAAGCACCCTTACGGTGACTGGAGATGATTAACAGGATTTAAAATCAACAAGTTACAGTCGAGATAGAGCAAAAAATTTATATGAAATGTTCGTCATACAACGTTATTGGGTGTACGCGGACATAAAGGTGTCGTAATATTTGATTACTGAAAATTCGGCTCACGCCTTTTATGCCCAAATTCAGATCTCTGATACTTTCATCAAAAGATCAGGAGGTTAGATGTTCTACTGGCTTTCATTAGATTGGTGAGGTTATTAAATCGGTTTTTAATAGGATTATTAGAGGTGAAGGAGTTGTGTGTAAGATCACTGCCCTTAAAAATAAAATGATTGTAAGTCAGAAATTTTTGTTTGTTTTTTGTTTTTACAGTTCTTGTTATGAGTTAAAGAAACTTTCTTTATTTTTATATGTATAACAAGATTATTTTGTACTCGTTCACATTTCTGAATGAAATTGTGAGCAAAATTAATTAAGAAGACCAGGGCTCAAACTTGAGCAGTAAAGAAATAAAACACAGGGTCATTGCCCTTAAAAGGAGAAAGGTGGGTTTCTTTTTTTTTGCAGTCCTTGTAATAAGTAAAACAATAGAGAGAAAGAATCGCTTGATAAGAAAATTATCTTGCACACTCTAGTAGTTATTCTATGACAGTTCTGGACCACTTTTTTTAAGCCTCCAGGATTTCGTCACAGAAGGCGCCACCGTCGCTAGGTGGTTTGAGTCCATACTAATGTAGGTTTGTGCCTTGGCTGTATTGGTATAGGTTTGTGTCTTGGCTATATTGGTGTAGGTTTGTGTTTTGGCTGTATTTGTTTGTGCCTTGGATGCACCATTGTGTCTTGGGTGCACCATTGAGTGTCGACTGCGCCCTAGCGGGATTAACCGGTACTACCGGGATGTATCATTTGGTCTTGACTGCGCCCTAGCAGCATTTGCAGGTCCTACTAGCATGCTCCGGTACTACGGTTTTCTAGCGACATCTGTTCGGACGCAAACGCCATTTCTTCAGTTCAGCATCATTCGAATTTCACAACATGACATCACCATGAACAGATTCTAGAAGATGTCAGTGAGACATTAGCCGATACTGCCAGCATGCTCCGGTACTACGGCTTTCTTGGATGTGTGGTACGGTTCTCTTGGATATGTGAAGTTTTTTGCTTCACTTTTGGCCCACACGTGGCAGCATGCTACGGGTTTGGGAAGTTTTTTGCTTCCCTTTTGGCCACACGTGGCAGCATGCTACGGTTTTGGTAAGTTTTTTGCTTCACTTTTTTGGATGTGTGGTGCGCCTAAATGTAGGCTTTTGTTGTTTTCAAGTGTTGCGCTAATAATAATAATAATACTTTATTTGGTGCCGTACTGAAGATTACAATATCTTATGTTAGTACTACTCAAGGAAATAAGTAGGAAAAGTAACAAAATAACATAAAATAGAATAAAAATAAAAATATAGAAAACTTCAATTCAATTCTTAAATATGTTAAACTACTAAACTATCTGTATTAAGATTTAAGAAATACTACAACTATTCTAAAGTATAAAGGCCATTTCCAAACTATAAGTCCTTTAACAACTTGGCAAATTCCCTGCTGGGCACAATGCGCTGAACATTACTTGGAAGAAAGTTCCACTTTCGGATGGTCTGGACAAAGTAAGAACGCTCACCATGTCGAGAGGCACACCTCGGAACAAGAAGTTGAAGATTTCTGGCCGACTGCAGGAAGTGCAGTTTCTCATGCAGATACATTGGGGTTTTTCCTATAATTAGCTTATGTAAGAATATTAGTCTACGATGATCAAGATAAGTCTCAATCGAGGTTCCAAGTAGTGATGCTGCGTATTCAGATACATGAGCGTACCGCGGGAACTTGTAAATGTAGCGCACCGTATCATTAAAAGCCACTACCAGTTTTCTTCGACATACAGAATCAAGCCCACTGTAAACGAGACTACCATAGGTAAAATGAGGCATAACAAGCGTAAGGGCTAATTTTTTACGAAGGCATGTTGGTAGACAGCTAGAGCTAATCCACAATTGGCGCAGACTGCCATATATTTTCCCCAACATTTGAGTGGTATAGTTACAGCAGCTGAAGTTTGAGTTAAATTGAATGCCCAAGTTCTTTATGGAATCAACATATTCCAATATCATATTGCTGAGCATCACCGCTGGGATGTCAGATTTTTCGGTAGCTCCTCTATACACAGCTAAGCAATTTGATTTTGATGGGTTGAGTAACAGTTTATTGTCTAGTGACCAATTGTATATTCGCTGCAGATCCTCATTAATGCGACACACACAATCTTCCATTAATCCGATTGGCCTACTAAGGTATAGTTGAACATCATCAGCATACAGATGTATAGATGAATTCTTTACAATCTGCGGAAGGTCATTTATATATAGGCTGAATAAGAGTGGACCAAGGACTGATCCTTGAGGAACACCAGAATGAAGGAAAGATGGAGTACCACTACAATCTGGCAGCGATTTGAGAGAAAACTGCCAATTCATTTTATAGCTGATGATGAAAAACGAAAACTATTAGATTGTTTAAGAAGTAAATTAGAGTGATCAACAGAATCAAATGCCTTAGAGAAGTCGAGTAAAACTATAATTGATAGGTGGTCTTTGTCAAGAGCCTCATGAGTATCTGTTACTACTTTTAGTAGTCCTGTCTCACAACTATGCTTTGGTCGAAAACCTGATTGCCACGGCGATAACATGTTGTTAGCCTCAATATGACCGATAACTTGCCTATACATAATTTTCTCTAATACCTTAGCAAGGAAATTCAGCAAGCTAATAGGTCGAAAATCATTAAATTGTGAGGAAGAGAGTTAATAGTAGGAAATTTTTGTTCATGCCAATGGATTCTAGATGGGTGGTATGTGGGGGGGGGGGGGATAATAAAGATAGGGAGGGGGGGGTAATGAAATTTTTATCAGAAACCCTCTATGGGCTCTGGTTTTCGAGATATTAGCGTATTAATAATTCAAGTTATTTTTGCTCATGGAAATGGATTCTTGGCGGTGTGGGGTGGGAGTTTTAATCAGAAATCCTCTACGGGCTCTGGTTTTCGAGATATTAGCGACATCTGTTTGGGCGCAAACGCCATTTCTTGAGTAAGGTACCCAAGCGGCCTTAGTCGGAACTACCAGCATGCCTTGGTTTTGCTGTTTTCTTTTATTAGCGGGAGAGTTCTAGATATCGGCATGAAGTCATCATGGTTTTGCTGCACCTAAATAAGTTTTCTTAGCAGGGAAGTTGTAGATATAGGATTGTATGGGTGTGTTGGATTGGGCTACGTTACCTGTTCCAAGGCTTGGGTAGAATGTGTGTGGCTTATCATATTATGAGCGGAACGACGGATACTCTACCATGGGGGCATTACTGCATTTCATCAGATCAACAAGTGGCAACCGCTGAAAGAATCTAAGTCTAGTGTAAACAAATTATGTATTATAGTTTTAGTTTCATTTATTAAAGTAATTAAAGTATTATAATTATAAATTTATTTGAAATTGTATTATAGGTGTTTTTCAAGAAATTATAAAACCTCTTTTTTATTGATCCAAGAATTGTGTTTTGATGAAAATCCGAGCCATTTAACGTAAGCTTTATCTCCACTTTTCTTTAAGATTTTCTCTACGAGGTATAGGTTTGGGTGTTTAAATTTCAGCCGCTCCAATTCGTAAAAGCATCCTGTGATTGGATTTCCTTGATAATCTTCCAGCCGATATGTGATGGGGTTTGTGTTTTGAAGATTAATAATTTAAAAAATCTCAGCCGTCCAGTTTGGTATATAGCCTTTCTCAAATATGTGCTTGCATTTGCTGATGCGTACAAAATCCCCAACTTTATACTTTGCAGGAACAACAATTTTTATATGATTGTGTACAGTTGAAAGCAGTTGTTTCTCATTAGAGATGTTGATATCACGTGGTCTCATTTTTGTAGTTCGATGTATTCTTGAGTTCTATTCAGTGAGCAGTTTCTTTACCATACCAATCCACTGATAAGTTCCATTAAAACTGAATTTCTTCCACATCATATCCTTCAGAGTTCGGTTAAATCGTTCCACTATTGATGCTTTGAGGAAACTGTACGTAGAGTAATGATTAATTGCATTCTTCATCATTAGATTTTTAAATAGGCTGTTGTAGAATTCCTTTCCATCATCAGTCTGCAGGTGTTTAGGTATTCGTCCCTCGCTTAATATAGATTGCATGGCATCTCTTACTGCTGCACCAATTTTTCTTTTAATTGGAATTGCCCATGCATATTTGGAGAAGGTATCAATTACTGTCAGCAGATAGCGGTAACCCTTGTTCACATACTTGTAGGGATCCATTTCAACCAAGTCTGCCTGCCACAGGTCATCTAGCCCTTTGATGATCACACGACGCCGTTTGAAATTTTTTCTCGCTGGTTTATGCAGCTCATTTACCACTTGTCTCTTACTCATCGTAATTATAAATGAAACCGATTTCTCAAGAGTTTTACTCATATACACCATCATTCGGTGTCAAGTTTTTCTTATTTATTACTGAAGTAAACAGATAGTTTTCAATCTTCGCGATTTCATCATTGATATATAGCGTTAAATTTGCTACCTCTATATTAATAGTTTTTTTAATTTCTTCAACACTTATTTTATATTTCTTGTCAACATAGTCTTTGGTAGTAGCATCACCATTTTCAAGGGGTTCACCAAGTCGTTTTATACACTTTGAGTTTAGATCGTAGTCTCCGTTTATCGTTAAATTAAATCCAATACCCCGCTCTCCTTGTTCACCAGCTGGACCTTGTGCTCCTTGTTTACGAGCTGGTCCTTGAATTCCTTGTTTACCGGCTGGTCCCTGAGGTCCTGTTGGTCCACGTTCACCTGCTTTCCCAAGATATTCCCGCTTAGAGAAACGTCCAAACTTGTCAACGCTCATCTGTAGATTGTGTAGAAGTATGACAATGGAGTAGTATTTAAACTATAATATCTGCTTCTCGCAACTCCTCCAGTATAGATACAATTTCATTGTTGTGACTGGTGGTTCCAGCCTGCTTTGATTCCATTAGAAGGCGCTGTCTATCCACTAATTCATTTGGATCATCCCAGTTAATGTGATCAGTGTTTTCTTTGGCCAGACGCATTAGTCCCATGCCTTTATGCTGTATAAGTTTACTGATTTATAGCTTTATACTTAGCCGCTGTAGTACCTTTTAGTTGTCCATCTTCAGCATAGTCACGTTTATATGCATTGGTATCTTTCAAAATAGATCCATAATTAGTTAAATCCTCTTTAGTATATAGACTTTTTACAGGATCTTTCATAAATAGCAGCTCACATAACCCCAAAGTTGTTTTATAGCTCTTCCGCTTGATAACAACAGTTCCTACATCATCAACATCAAACGTTGAATTACCGATGCTCCACGCGCTATCATCATAGTAAACTCCATAAGTTGGATCAATTTTAGGGCTATTATCAGTGAATAGCTTTAAATAGTTTGAAACTATGTATCCAGACGTATCGGGGGAGGCGACAGGAGACTTTCCTGTCAATGCTCTTGAATGTTCAGGTGTTGCGAATTCTTCTTCAGATGTTAAGGAATAATCTTCATAATTTATAGGTGTGCTACTAGCCTCCATTTTAACATATTTTCGTTTTGGAGGGGTAAAAGGTTCCACAACCTCATTGGATTCTTGTTCTGCTTCTTCTTCTTCTTCTTCTTTTACATCTTTTGTCTCAAATTTGACTATATCCGGCGGCTCGTATTTAACTGTTCTAACAAACTCTTGTAAGGGTTTAGTGATTAGCTTAAAAGTTTCTTCAAGTCGGACTTCTGCTTCAATTTTTCCCATCCTTAGGGCTTTTAATTTCCTTCACACTGCATTCCTAGTCTTAATAATTTCTGTTCATAGATTTTCATTCATCTTCGTTATTAACTCAATAACAGCTTTCCAAACAGCTCTGAGAACAGCTTAACAGCTTTTAAACAGCTCTGATAACAGCTTAACAGCTTTTAAACAGCTCTGATAACAGCTTAACAGCTTTTCAAGCAGCTCTGATAACAGCTTAACAGCTTTTAAAACAGCTCTGATAACAGGTTAACAGCTTTCCAAACAGCTCTGATAACAGGTTAACAGCTTTTAAACAGCTCTGATAGCAGCCTTTAAACAGCTCTGAGAACAGCTTAACAGATTTGAAACAGCTCTGATAACTGCTTAACAGCTTTCAAAACAGCTCTGATAACAGCTTAACAGCTTTTAAACAGCTCTGATAACAGCTTAACAGCTTTTAAACAGCTCTGATAACAGCTTAACAGCTTTTGAAACAGCTCTGATAACAGCTTTTAAAACAGCTCTGATAAGAGCTTAACAGCTTTCCAAACAGCTCTGATAACAGCTTAACAGCTTTTAAACAGCTCTGATAACAGCTTAACAGCTTTTCAAACAGCTCTGATAACAGCTTAACAGCTTTTAAAACAGCTCTGATAACAGCTTAACAACTTTTAAACAGCTCTGATAACAGCTTAACAGCTATTAAAACAGCTCCGATAACAGCTTAACAGCTTTCCAAACAGCTCTGATAGCAGCTTAACAGCTTTCCAAACAGCTCTGATAATAGCTTAACAGCTTTTCAAACAGCTCTGATAACAGCTTAACAGCTTTTCAAACAGGTCTGATAATAGGTGAACAGCTTTAATCTACTCAGCAAGTCCACAGGATTCGGTGTGCTTTCGTCTGAGTTACAGCTTCACTTATGAAGATTTCGCATGTTTCATCCTTTTATAGTACAATGAAGGTATCAAATCCTTTACGGTAGCGCCTCTTGTTTAATGAGCTATCCTTATCAATCATCAAGAAACCATATTCATCCTTCCAACACTCAGCACAGGCTCTTCGAAATTTATCAAACTTCATGTCTGTATTCACATGATCATTATAGATATGTTTCAAATTCAAGTCATCTTGCTTGAATAAGATGATTAAATTAGCATTGTCACGTATTAAGTGCAAAAATAGGATCGCACATTATCTTGCTTTTCACATGCTACATCATCAAAAATAAACACTGAATGTGATTTGGCTTCCTCTGGTGCTAGAACGTCGCTGTTGTTTGAGAATGAATAATACCCCAATGCTGATATGGGAGTCATCACTCGCTTCAAGTATTCATACTTTGGTTGGTGTAAAGATTTTGAATATATGTAAATATTTTCATATCTCAGACCATTGGGATGTTCCAGCAAACTTATCATAACATTAGTTTTTCCACAATTGGATGGTCCAACAATGATGCTCCTTATACTATTAAGCAATAGGGGTCCCTGCTTCTCTTTCACCTTCATAACAGCTACATCAGCATTTCGAACAGGAAAAGCTTGTTGTTGTTTAATGAACCGCATATTGAAGACTAACGGGATTCCTATAAATACACCTGCTTATATTACATTTCAACAGTATCATCGGAACCTTATAAGATGTCAGATCACAAATCGAAACGCTCCAGAAAATCTTTGAAAGGGGGCAGAGGACTATTAAATTCAATCATCAACAAATTACCTGTAGAATTACATCTACCGGCATACCAGTACTGTGGACTAGGAACAAAGTTACAAAAGAGATTGGCGAGAGGAGATCCAGGCATTAATCCACTGGACGCAGCCTACAAGGAACATGATATAGCATACTCGCGACATAAAGATACAAGTGATCGACATATAGCTGATAAAATATTAGCTGAAAGCCTGGCAGCGTGCAAAATCGACGGATGCAAATTTGAGTGAACGTGCCAACGCCTGGCTTATAACAAACGCAATGAAGGCTAAAATTAAGCTAGGTATGGGTCTTAAGGCTAAAAATAAACGCCAACCCACGTTCCGAGAAGCAGTACGAAATGCACGTAAGATTTTACAAATCAAAAAACCAAAAGACTTCATGGAAGCTACAAAAATAGCTCTTAGTGCAGCTAAAAATATTGTGAAAAGAAAGAAGAAATCAATTAAAACTCCACGAGTGATACCTGTACCAAAGGTTGGCGGGGCACTTCCGTTCCTCATCCCGTTGTTTGCTGGTCTTTCAGCATTGGGAGCACTATCGGGAGGTGCAGCAGGCATAGCTAAAGCAGTAAATGATACCAGTGCGGCAAAGGCAAAATTGGAAGAAAGCAAACGTCATGACCAAGCAATGGAAACTATAGCGGTTGGTAAAGATGGAAACGGGCTATTCTTGAAGCCGTACAGAAAAGGCCTTGGACTCTATCTACAACCTCAACCAAAAAACTATTAAAGACGCTACCCAAAAGACCGCTAAACGAGTTGGATCTTCACAAGTATACTGTCGAAAAACTACCGTGGAGGGAATTAGACTGAATTAAAAGATCAAGTTACACGAACAAAAAAGGTTTATTAAGACTAAGTACATATTGTAAATTTGATGTGCGCCCGATGTAAATGCGAAAGAGTCTCGAGAAGAACTAACGTCTGAACTGCAATCTCTCATTAAATATGGTGAGATGGTGCGTGTGATCACTTACGGCGTAGCAATTTTCACATCCTCCGGGCGGCCAGGGTAAGTAGCTTCTAGCGGGTAAAGGTGTTGAACTGGCCTTCTTAAAATGGTCCCGTTGGAAAATCGTACTTCACAGACACGAATTTTGCCGCCACTTCCTGGAAAAACCCTTTCAATCCTTGCAAGCTTCCATAGAAGTCGTGAGGCTGATTGATCGTAAACCGTTACTACATCTCCAGCTTTAACTATCGATGAGAAGTTCTGTTTAGTATGATGAAGCGACCTTAGCTGTTGTACGTATTCTATTTTAAATCGCTTTGAAAAACTGTTAGCTATTTTCAATCGGGCCTTCCATTTTAACCTAATCTCAGTATCATTCGCCGTATAGGACTCTGTTGATGACGATGTCGGAAAAGCTCCACACAAGAAGTAGCTTGGTGTCAACGGTGAAAGATCCAAGGGGTCATCACTAATATAGGTTAAGGGTCGCGCATTGACGATTGATTCTGTTTCAGTGAGAATTGTCTGCAATTGTTCCATGGTAAGAATGCTTCGCCCAATTGTTACCTTTAAGACATCTTTTACAATTTTAACGAGACGTTCCCAAAAATCTCCCCGCCATGCTGCACGTTCGCAGATATATTTCCAGGAAATATTGCTATTTGTTGCAAAGCCTTGAAGAACTTCAGATTCGATGACGTGTCCTAGCTGCCTAAGTTCCAAGGCAGTCCGTTTGAAAGTGCGAGCGTTATCGGACACTATAACCTCCGGGACACCACGACGGGCAAAAAAACGTCTAAGTGCTGCTATACATGACTCGGTACTCATATCCAATAAAAGTTCGAGGTGAACAGCTCTAATGACTGCGCAAGTAAAAAGAATGATATAAACCTTTCGAGTTCCCTCTTCTTTCGAAGTAACTTGAACGTAAAGTGGCCCTGCAAAATCCACACCCGTTGTTTCGAAAGGTCTCGAAGTAGAAAGTCTATACTTTGGTACTGGCGCGAAAGGTTGCGATAATGGTTTTCCTCAAAATCGTAGACATATCTTGCAATATTTTACTATAGATTTTATTGCTTGGCGGCCTTTCACAATCCAGAAATTTTCCCTCAGTCTATTTAAGACTGTATTTACACCACCATGTAATGTACGTTCGTGGGTATCCGTAATCAAAAGTTTTGTAAAATGACAGGAAAACGTTCATCATCACTGAATTTAGCCTGATGTAAACGGTTACCTACGCGTAATATGTTGTTTTAATCTATAATAGGATTGAGAGTTAAAATCTTCGAAAACTGTGGTGTTGGCTGTGAGTCCCGTACGGCTTTAAGCTCTCTCTTATATTCACTAAACTGAACAAATCTGATCCAATGTAACTCAGCTCGTTTTAAATCTGACGCGGTAAGGAATTTATTTTGTGGTCGTTTTCCCTTCAAGGAATCTATAAAATGGAAATTGTACGCAGTAACTCGAAGAGCCCTTTTGTAATTGCTGAAGTTTTCAATTTTAAATAATGGGACAGCTGAAAGATCATTTTCATCTTCGCTCGACACTTGCAAGCATAGCGATGTATTCAGGTATTTGTCCTCGAAATTACTTTTAGGCCAAGTAGTTGGTACCTCGCGCAGCCAGGAAGATCCATTAAACCAGATTGAAGAGGTAAGCAAGTCTTTCCTATTAACACTTCGCGTGAGTAGGTCAGCTGGATTATCCTCCCCCGGACAGTGTCGACAAATAGAAATCGTTGTAAGCTGACGAATCTCTCGGACTCGATGTGCAACATACTGCTGATATTTTCGTTTGTCGTTGTTAATCCAGTGAAGAGTAATGGTAGAGTCAGTCCAGTATGTAGTTAAAATTTGTTCTCAAATTTTCGACCAAATACTTATACAGACGAGCACCGATAAGAGCAGCTGTCACCCTTAAGTGGTGCAATGCGATTTTTAGAACATAAGAATGAGATATTAATAGAGCCATCTTCATATTCGCTCCTTATGTATGCGACTGTACCATAAGCCTGCAGACTAGCATCACAAAATAAATGTAGTTGTCTATTTGTTCCGTTTGGTGAACTAAAGACGTATCGCGGAACTGATATCTCTTTTAAAAACGGCAACTGCGTTAGGGGCTTATTCCACAGAGATTGCAAAGAGGAAGGTATCGTTTCATCCCATGCTAGCTTTAATCGCCAAATTTCTTGGAAAAGGATCTTTAGTTTAACTATAAAGGGGCCGACCATTCCCAATGGATCGAAAATACTAACGATTAATTTTAACACGTTTCTTTTAGTAGGAGCAGTTGAAATATGCTTTAAAATCGGTTCAAGCTCCACTGCGAGCTCATCTGAATGACAATACCATATTATGCCTAGGACCTTCTGCATATCGCTTCCCTCCAAAACATCAATGCGTAAACGATGATGATTAGAGTTCCATTTCCGAATATGCATAGAAGCTTGTTTTATGATTTCATGTGTATCCTTATGAAATTTCAATGCAAATTCAACATTGTCTACACTTACTACAAGGTCGTCCATATAAAATGATTTACATAATAGCTCACAAGTAAGAGGAAATTCAGAAGACTGCGACTCGAAATGCTTCCTTAATGTTGCACACAGTAAAAATGGACTGCAAGACACCCCAAAAGTTACACGCGTCATTCGATATGTCATGCATTCCGGTAGCTTATTCACGTTCTGTATAGGCTCTTTTAGCCAGAAAAAACGATGAACATCACTATCTTCATCCGACAAACAGATTTGCCAAAAGGCCTTTTCAATATCGCCTACCAGCCCAATCTGCCCCATTCTAAAATTGAGCAATATACACATCACGTTTGGTAATAAATTCGGCCCAGTATGCAAATGATCATTTAAGATAAACTATTACTGGTACGAGCGGAGGCGTCAAAGACAACTCGAATTTTACTCGTAGCTTTGTCGCTCCTATATACTGGGCGATGCGGCAGGTAGTAAGTACGACCCTGATTGCAGATATTTTAATTAATTGGCTCCGCTACTCCTGAAGAAATAAATTCCCACATCGCTCTATCATATTCCAGCAATTTTTCTGGATTCCTAGATAAACGTTTGAGTAATCCCTCATATCGTTGTATTGCACCGTTGTGATAGTTATCCATAATACAGGCAGGATTTTTCCACAACAAGGATCCTTCATACCGATCGCCCCCTTTTCTTATGTATCTATATACATTTTTCTCCTCTGATATATCTACTTCCTTAGAGATTCCAATTGTTTCCAAGTCCCAAAATCTATTAAATTCGAAATCTTCTAAATTACTTACGTTTAGCGTTAATGTTGTTTCCAAACTTTCTTCGCAAGATTTCTCAGATAAAGGTCCCTGTATTGTCCACCCAAAAATAGTCTTGATTCCCATGAGATTTTCAGCGATGTGATGTGTTTCTTGACAAACTATACTCCAATAATAATCGGCTCCTACCAGCAAACCGATTCCATTTTCAGGTTCATAATTTTTTCGCTCATCTGCCAAAACAAATTCTGAAATTAGAGGACATTTAAATGAAGGAACAGATAAAATATCCATGCAAATTTCAGGCACTACTACAGCTAAAATTGACGTTTCCTGATAATCATGTTGAGAGGTTAGAACAACTCGCGCTCGTTTAAAGGAATTTGCTGGAGTTCTTTTACTGGAGCCAAATGGTAAAATTTGCAAATGCACCATGTCAACAATTTTCAGGCCTAATTTTACGGCAATGTCCTCTCGTACGTAGGATCGTTGACTCCCTCCGTCTAAAATAATGCGTACGAACATAGAATTTTTTGCCTTCAACTTGACAGTAGATGATGCGAACACACAAGCTGTCTGGAGAAGCACATCTGGAGATGATTGAAATGCTGCTGAACACAAATTTGTTGTCGAATGGTGATTTTTACTAATTCCGCTAGGAGAAGACTTGGCGTTGGTAGCTTGTACGAGTAACTCCGGTTTAGTTATAAATTTAGGATCACATACAGAAGAAGCGTGATTGCCACTGCATTTATCACATCTGATGTTCTTGTGTGGGCAAAATTTAGAGCTATGCCCTCCTCTAGTGCATCTAAAACATCTGCCGCTCTGCTTTAACAATTTCTTTCGTTCGAATACACTAAAAGAAGAATCACACCGTTGTGTACTGTGAGCATTTGATTTACAGAAGAAGCAAAATGTAGATGGGATGGGGTAAAGCCTGCTATTGATTCTGCTGCTTTTCCTGTTAGATGACTCTGCAAATAATTAAATTTATCAGTTTCACTGATATCGTTGCGTTCATGAACTGCCGTTCGGAAACATTCCCAGAAGGGTAACCAATCTTTGCAATCACCCGAAAATGATTTTATAGCAAGTGTTGGGAGCTTAGCCGAATTTTTTTTTTACGTTTTGCGATTCACAACTATGCTGTGTATCCGAAGGTGAATTTACATCACCCTTATTTTGAAGGTCTCTTACTTTCGTTAGTCGTTGCTTAAGTCTAGCAATAACACCGACAGCCTTGTCATCGTACTCCGCGATGGATTCACATTCCTTCTGCAGGTCTTCAACCTTTATAGAAGATCGAACATCGATATTTGCCTTACTGAGGCTATCCTTTGTTGCAGCTAAACGGTCGAGGAAAACAGTGAGCTCTTCTCCGATTTGATCGAAATTTTCAACGTTGTCTCGATGCGCCTGAGACTCTAACGTTTTTAAATAATCCAAAGCCGCCTTTGAAATCTTCGTTATCTGGCCCCGATAAACCGCACGTGCAGTGATATCCATCGTGAACTGATCCACCACGTTTCGCGTAAATCCCGTTAAACACGTTTCTATTTTAAAATGTCCTTGTTCGTTCCCGGGTTTCGGCACCAATGTCGAAAAACTACCGTGGAGGGAATTAGACTGAATTAAAAGATCAAGTTACACGAACAAAAAAGGTTTATTAGGACTAAGTACATATTGCAAATTTGATGTGCGCCCGATGTAAATGCGAAAGAGTCTCGAGAAGAACTAACGTCTGAACTGCAATCTCTCATTAAATATGGTGAGATGGTGCGTGTGATCACTTACGGCGTAGCAATTTTCACATATACCACACACTTGCCGCACTTCAGAGGAGTATTTATGCGTGATAATCTTCCTAAAAAGCCATGGAAGCGAGAAAGCGGAATTGTTAACTGATAACATCGAATACTTTGACAGCTTTGGCAATCTCCAACCACCATGGGAGCTCATAAACTACTTGGGTAGTAATATTACGTACAACTACAGTTCTTATCAGAATTATGATGCAGTAATTTGCGGTCATTTATGTTTAGAGTTTTTATATAATTGTTATAGCCATTAATTATTATCTATAAATAAATGTATCTATATTGAAATTGTGACAGTTCATTATCAACCGCCATGTCATTAACACTTTCTCTCACGGGAAATTCATCTCTACTCACTGCTGAGTACTTTCCCCGCTGGAGCTAGCAACGGATTATGTTTGTGGATTAATTGATTTTCAAACATACAACTCTATACCAAATATTGATGTGAGCAATAATCTGGTTCATGTAGGGAATGAGGTTGTTGAGATACCTGTTGAGTCCTATCAGATTAATGATATAGCAAAATATGTACAAGGATAGTTGGATAAAGAAGCGAGAAGGATAAAGGTTGCAATAAAGGCTAACAATAATACATTTAAGAGTGAAGTTAAGGCAACTGAAGAAATACATTTTGAAAAACAGAGGTCCATAGCTCCTCTGCTAGGATTCAGTAAAAGAAACTTGACTGCTAATATAGTGCATACATCAGAGTTGCCAGTCAACATCTTTAAAGTAAATACTATACGCATCGAATGTAATATTCTATCAGGATCATTCTTCAACAACACACAAGTATACACTCTCCATGAGTTTTCTCCGAACGTTGGCCCTGGGTATAAAATAGTGGAGGTACCCAAAAATGTAATCTATTTGCCTGTGAACACCAAACGTATAAGTTCTCTAACATTGAAGCTCCTTGACAAAGACGGTTACTTAATCAACTTCAGAGGAGAGACTATAACCATCAGGTTACATTTGAAGCCACAGCATGTTGATATACAATAATGATAAATACTAGTTTGGAGCAGACAAGATCATTAGTCGGCGTACAAGACCTACATTAACACCTGCAAATACAGCATATTTACAATCGATAGGCTTAACGCTGACACAATGAATAAAGGAATACTAGATATTGCACCAGACGCTCGCTTTGATAACAGTGTTACTAAATTTCAACATCACTCCTATTCACCATTTCTAACATCATTTAAAAATAGCGATGAAATCCGTATATCTGTACAACATCAGGACCTGAATCTACTACCCAGCAGGAGTTTTCTTTACATTGAGGGATCTCTAACAAAGCTGAATGGAACCGTTTCAGCAACCGCAAAATTAGCTAACAACGCTCTACCATTTCTTTTTGAGGAAACACGCTATGAACTGAATGCAGTGGAAATCGACCGTACAAGAAATCTTGGGATTGCGACAACATTAAAAAACTACGTATCGCTAAATGCAAATGTAAGCAGGATACTACGCAACGGCAGTTGGTCACCAGATTCATTCGTTATACCAGCCAATTGACTGTTTAACTATTGTGTACCTCTGAAATATTTATTGGGATTCGCTGAAGATTACAAGAAAATTCTGATAAATCCCAAACATGAATTCATATTGATTCGGAGCAGGACAGACGATAATGCCATTATATCGCCCGCAGATGAGGTGAAAATTGAAATTAACAAACTTCAGTGGAGCATTCCGCATGTTACAGTATTCGATGATGAAAAGCTGCAACTATTTAAAATTATCGGGAGAGGTCGCCCGATACAAATACCATTCCGCAGCTGGGACATATATGAGTATCCAGTACTACCGGAATCCACACATCAAACCTGGTCAGTTAAGACTTCCACTCAACTGGAGAAACCTCGATTTATCATCTTAGCATTACAAACGGATCTAAGGAACGATAAAACCAAAGATGCAAGCAAGTTTGATCAATGCAAACTCACCGATGTTACAGTTCATTCGAACTCAGAATCATATCCCTACGATGATTTGAATTTGAAATTTGATTTGAATATATACGCATTGCTGCATGAGATGTATATCAAGTTTACACAATCATACTATGGTCATCAGTATCAGCCGTTCCTCACATGGGAGAAGTTCAAAACCGATGCTCCGATTGCTGTCATTGATTGCACACATCAAAATGAAACAATAAAAACTGGACCTGTTGACATAAGACTAGAATTCAAGACATCTGAAAATATACCAGCTAATACAACAGCATATTGCCTGCTTCTACACGATCGAATAGTGGAATACAGTCCGCTGACAAGTGAAGTTAGAAAGTTAAATTAAGAAGATGGCTGTCATCGTAGACGTCCAAGGATTCAAAACAAACCTCAATGAATTTATCACTGAAGAACTGGAAATTTTAAACAATGAAAACCAGATGCAGCACTTTATATTTGAACCACCGTTCAGATACAAAGATTTGACTTCAGCAAAAAAGAGGCAAGTAAAATGGCTTCAACACAATTTTCATGGATTCCGCTGGGATGATGGCTACATACCGTATCACAAGCTGTACACTATAGTTGAACCACTGCGAAACAAAACCATATATGTAAAGGGAGCTGAAAAAGTTCATTGGATGCAGAAGATAGTTGGAGAGGGTGAAATCATTATCAATGTCGAAGATGAATACAACTGTGGAAAATTAATAGAGATTAACACAAATGCGCCATCTTGCCAAGTTCATATTGGACAATGTGCTATAAGAAATACTTTTATAATAAGAAATTTTATTGGAAATAAAAACAAATCTTTATAAAACATAAAACTTTTCAATACACACATAGCCCCAGAACCCTCACTGACATCTTCTAGAATCTGTTCATGGTGATGTCATGTTGTGAAATTCGAATGATGCTGATATCTGCAACTTTCCTGCTAAGAAAACTTATTTAGGTGCAGCAAAACCATGATGACATCATGCCGATATCTAAAACTCTCCCGCCAATAAAATAAAACAGCAAAACCAAGGCATGCTGGTAGTTCCGACTAAGGCCGCTAGGGTACCTTACTCAAGAAATGGCGTTTGCGCCCAAACAGATGACACCCCACACGCCAAGAATCCATTTCCATGAGCAAAAATAACTTGAATTATTAATACGCTAATATCTCGAAAACCAGAGCCCATAGAGGATTTCTGATGAAAATTTCATTACCCCCCTCCCTATCTCCCCACATACCCACCATCTAGAATCCATTGGCATGAACAAAAATTTCCTACTATTAACTTTAATTATTACTAATATTAATTCAAAACCAGGCGCAACACTTGAAAACAACAAAAGCCTACATTTAGGCGCACCGCACATCCAAAAAAGTGAAGCAAAAAACTTACCAAAACCGTAGCATGCTGCCACGTGTGGCCAAAAGTGAAGCAAAAAACTTCCCAAACCCGTAGCATGCTGCCACGTGTGGGCCAAAAGTGAAGCGGAAAACTTCACATATCCAAGAGAACCGTACCACATATCCAAGAAAGCCGTATTACCGGAGCATGCTGGCAGTATCGGCTAATGTCTCACTGACATCTTCTAGAATCTGTTCATGGTGATGTCATGTTGTGAAATTCGAATGATGCTGAACTCTGCCGCTAATAAAAGAAAACAGCAAAACCAAGGCATGCTGGTAGTTCTGGTTAAGGCCGCTAGGGAACCTTACTCAAGAAATGGCGTTTGCGTCCGAACAGATGTCGCTAGAAAACCGTTGTACCGGAGCATGCTGGTAGTACCTGCTAATGCTGCTAGGGCGCAGTCAAGACCAAATGATACATCCCGGTAGTACCGGTTAATCCCGCTAAGGCGCAGTCGAGACTCAATGGTGCACCCAAGACACAATGGTGTATCCAAGTCACAAACCAATACAGCCAATGCACAAACCTACACCAATACAGCCAAGGCACAAACCTACACCAATACAGCCAAGGCACAAACTTACATTATTATCGACTCAAACCACCTATCGACGGTGGCGCCATCTGTGGCGAAATCCTGGAGGTTTAAAAAAGTGGTCCAAAACTGTCATAGAATAACTACTCACTCTTGTAACGAGCAGAACGAATTTCCGTCCGAGATTTAATTGAGAGGACCAGGGCCCCTATTCTGCATTCTCACTCACTCCACTCACTCACTCACTTACCCGATTCCACGTGTTTCTTTATTCTGGAACGCAAGTGAGTGAAATATTTGTGGCAAAGTGAGTGAGATATTACTACTGGGTATACGGTACTCGACAGGGTCATTTGTGTTTGATTTGAATAGCTCCTCCGCCTTAAACTGCTATTCATACAGAAAAATGGTGTTCTGATAATCTTAAGCTTGCTTTATTATCTTTCGAATTGAAATAAAATTGTTATACCTTTCCTGACAAAATCATATAAAAAAATTTATCTGAACCAAATGCCTACGATTCCTCAAACAAAAACTGTCAGCTGAGTAATCATTGTATATGACGCTGTGCCGTCATGGCATGCCGTGGGCTGATGATATCGAATGTGGCAGATTCGGACTCCGGCTATACATACACACATGTAATTATTAGTGAACGTAAAATGGTAAGATTATTTTGTAATTAAAACTATTTTATTATTTTGTTAAGTAAGGTATATAGAAAGTGTAGCCTTTGGGAAGCTAAGGAACCAAGCTGTAGATTCCTGGAGGCCTATTTTCCTTTATGGATAGTAGTTTAGGCTCTATACAAAATATAAAGTCACATCAAAAATATTCACCACGAATGTGGTGGATTATTTTATTTTACAGTGTAAATCGCATTCCATTTGTTTTCTAGAATACCTAAATGGTGGGTGAGTGAGATCGAAGTGAGTGACTTCTCTCATACAGTCATAAGTGGAGATTGCAGAATAGGGGCCCAGGGCTCAAACCCTCACTTTCACTTTACGCACGTACAATTTTCTAAAATTATTATTTTTCTCTAACACCACAAGAAACTAAAATTTCAAATTTTACGCTTCAGAAATTAACTTCAGTAATCTAGAAATTGTAAAAAGAAGAAGTGTGTTTTTCTTCTTTTTGTTGTATTTGTGTGATATAAATTCTTATTATTATTTTTTTGTGTTTGGAAAACAATATATGTATATGACACTGATTACAAGAAAATTACTACTATAGAGATACATATGAAATTCTTATAGTATGTATTCGTTGATTTTTGATTGGCACTTACAGGTTATATCTTTCGATATTAAGAGACTGCCAGTCCCTTTCAGGATTTCACCAGTGATGGATATATACACGTGGGCGTTGCAAGAATAAAGGACTGTCCGTCCTTCTCAGGATCTCACTAGTGTTGGGTCGGGACCGTCCGTCCACCGACCTTTGACTTTATATATATATATTTTTGAAAGAGTTCTATTTATTTAAAGCTTTTAAGTTTAGAAAAGCTTATTTATTATCGAATTTTGAAAGATTTATTTATTTAGAACTTTTAGAATAAATTAGTTTATTAGAAACTTGAAGAAAAATTTATTTATTTAGAACATTTAGAAAAGTTCGTTTAAAAAATGTGTTATTTAAAACTTTTAGAGAAAGCTATTTATTAGGAATTTTTAGAAAAAATTCGTTTAATTAAAACTTTTAGAGGAGAAAAAAAAATTTATTTATTTGTATTCCTTATTGTAAAATTTGTAACTTTATTTATTTATTTCTTTGAAATTTTTTAAATATTTATTTATGTGAGAAAAATTTATTTATTTAAAATCTTTAGCAAAATTTACTTATTTTAAACTTTCCATTTGAAACTTTTTTATAAGAACTGTAAAGCCCTGACCACGGTCAAGAATCAAGTCGAAAAATAATTGAGAAAAAACGAAGTTTGCTCGACCTCAAAAAGAATTTTCAACGCAAGCAATTTCCGCTATGCAAGTATAATTCTTCATTGAGAAAATATACACACCTAAGGACATTGCTTTACAATATCAATACATTATGATTCATTCAGAAATTGTGTGATCAGAAATGCTGACACTACAATTTATGTTTTTTAATTTTAACTATTGCAATTCTGTAATGATCTCCCCTTCAAAATTATAAAGTAATATTGATTCCTTTGTAATCATTTTATATAAATAAGCAGTTAATGTTCAATAAAAATTAGAATTAATCTGACTATTGAAAGGTGTCCTTTTATTTCTCAAAATTCAACATCGGTATACTCTGCCATCAAACTATTACAGCGGTGCACTCTGCCTTAGTAAAACTCAACACCGGCATACTCTGCCATCCCTCTATAATAGCGACATATTCTGCCTTAGTACAGATATAATAGCGGCATACTCTGCCATTTAGATTAAAGTGGCATACTCTGCCTCTAATATTAAAATCTCGGCATACTCTGCCACATAATTTACTTCGGCTTACTCTGCCGCTATATAATACTACAGAGCGGCATACTCTGCCACAGCTTTAACAAATTGGCAATACCCAGCCATAAAGTTGACCAGAATACACGGAGGAATAATAATAATATAACAGCGGCTCTTTAGCCATGCAACAATATTCCGATAAAGCAGATGTTCTATGCCGGTTCTGGCGCACTTGTTTAAGCCTCCAGGATTTCACCACTGATGGCGCCACCGTCTCTAGGTGGCTTGAGTCCAAACTAAATATGGGGTTATGTCTTGACTGTATTGGTTTGTGTCTTGGATGTTGGGGATACGAGATCACTTTGGGGATACGCGATCACTTTCAGCACTCTCCAGCATAGGGAAACAGCATAGGATTTCGATTTTGTGTCTGGAGTTCGCTTATTTTTCATCTCGAGTTTTGGGGATACGAGATCACTTTCAGCACTCTTCAGCATAGGTTTTCAATTTTTTTCTGGAGTTCGCTTATTTTTCATCTCGGACTCGTAGCCTCGAAGTTGACATTAAGTTTTTCATCTCGAGTTTTGGGGATACGAGATCAATTTGGGGATACGAGATCAATTTGGGGATACGAGATCACTCTTAGCACTCTCCAGCATAGGAAAATAGCATAGGTGTTTGGTTTTGTTTCTGGAGCTCACTTATTTTTCATCTCGGAAATCGTAGCTCTAAATATTTGTGAAGTGGTGGGAATTTTTATTGGTGGAGGTTGCTGGTTAAGTTTGTTCCGGTCTTGGAGGCTACAATTTGACATTGAGGTGCCCCCTCCTGGGTACTGGAGGTTGGCTGAAAGCCTTAGTGGCAACATCTGATACTATGACTAGGACTGCCTGAGGTGTCTTGGACTGGTTTATGTTACCTGTACCAAGTCTTGAGTAGAATGTGTATTAAGTAATGATGTGAAATACCCTAACCGAATTTATGTCGGGGCTGTATACTTGTCAGCTTGAGTTTGGTTTTAGTTATTTACTTTAGTATGAGTGCCTGTGGTATGTTGGGCTGAGCTACTTGTTGGCTGAGGAAACATTATCTAAGGCGTGGGTAGATGTGTGCAGCTGTGTATTTATGTAGATAATAAATGTGAAATTCCCAAGAAAATTAGTGTAATAAGTATTAATACTAATTCATATTTTTGTTTATGTCAATATTATATTAGTACTAGGGGTAAAATTTTCATCACAAATCCTCTACGCGCTATGGTTCGAGATATGAGCGATCTAACCTTCTCAGGTATAATTAATATTAGTAGCTGAAAAACAAAAATAACAACAACTGTAATCGAAGTTGTGGATTAAAGATTTGATGATCTTAATCTGTAGGTGTCTTTGATAAACATTGCACTATGATATGATATATCTAAAAATAGATCAGGCAAAGCTGATTGGAGCGAATGTTGGTAGATATGTTCACTTAGATAAGTAATGGAAATTGGTAAATGCCTAATTTTCCTCTTCAAGTGGAATGCTTCTTATTTGATTCCTTGCATAAACAAATTCGCACAGTCCAGTAAAGTAAACAAATTCGCAGTCAAATAATGTAAACAAAATCGCACAGCAGCCAAGTAAAGGAAACAAATTGAGCGATTAATGGTTTTTAATGTAAGATTCCCAATTTCTGTAGCTGAAAACAACAACTGATATTAATCTGTAGGATATGATATCTTGGATGAGTAGTGGAAGTTATAATTGAAAATTTCTTTTGCTGAAAAAAAAACAACAACAACAACAACTATAACGTTAGTTGTGGTCTGTAGGTGTCTTTTATATGATCATGTTATGATATTCGATGTGTAAAAAGAGATCACGGCTGCTTGGGATGGTACGACATATGAAATCATTAGAAGTAATGGAAATCAAAGCATTAGAAAAGGTAGCCAGGCGGCTGGTAATTTGATATCTTGAGTAAACAAATACGTCCGAGTAAAGTACACAAATTGAGCGATTAATGTTTTTTTGTATCTAGGAGTTTGTATTGAAAAGTCTTAAATTTTATGACGAATTGTTTTTTATTTTCAATAAAATTTCTGAATCAGTCCCGCTGTTATGAGATTTGATTGACACCGATATCATAGTTCACATGAAGCTGATAAGAATATGATAATTTTATCTTCATACTATTGGGGTGATAACATTATTTTCTTATCATTAGGTTGAGAGTGGGTTTAATTAAATGTTTTGATGAAAGAAGGTGGTGTTATGATATCAATGTAGTATGATATCTTGTCTTAGATGAGTAATGGAAGTTGTTTGGGAGCTGTGAGTAAGGAATAAAAACCTTATCAGCAAGGTCGCTTCATATTTATCTATCTAAAGTGTCATCCAAATGGTGTTGCATGCAGGAAGAAAAACTGATAATTCATCAAGCCCATAGTGAAGACCGTGGTGGAGGTTGAGAGTGGGTGCTGTAAGTTGTGGATTAAATTGAAAGTTTTGTGGATGGTTTTTGACATAATATTAATATAGTAGGATATGAAAGCTTCAGTGAAGAGCGTGGAAGAGGAGAGTGTTATTTGTTTACCTTTAAATCTTAAGGTTTATACTTTTAGCCTCTAGCAAGAATGTTTTCTTTCAGTTGACTCGGTCGCTAGATAAAAACGCGTTGATTTCATGTTTATAATTTCATCTTGTGGTGAGCATATGAAGGTAGCAGAGTTTTTTATAAATCAAGCAGGTATGCTATTATGAGATTTGATTGACTCCTATATCTAAAAAATAGTTCACATGAAGCTGATATACTGTTGAGGCAGGTACATTGTTTACTTACCATTAAGTTGAGAGTGGGTTAAATTAAAAGCTTTGATAGATGAACGGTGTGCTATGATATTAATGTAGTACGATATGTTGTCTGAGGCGAGTAGTGGAAGTTGTTTTGGAGCTATGAATAAGCAGTAAAATCCTAATCTCGCTTGATATTTATCTCCTCTAAAGTATTGCCCGAATGGTGGAGTATGAAGGAAGAAATAATTGATAATTCTCCAAGTCCATACTGAAGATCGTAGTAGGGGGTTTAGAGTAGGTACTGTAAGTTATGTATTAAGTTAAAAGTTTTGATGGATTGTATTTGGTATTTATCTCCTCGAAATGATGTTTTACGAGTATCTGGAAGGTCGGAAAAAAGTTGATAATGCTTCAAGTTCATTACTGAAGACCTCGATGTTGAGAGTGGGTATTTGGAATGATATAATTCTAGTAGGATATGGAAGTATTATTTATTCATCTTTAAATCTTACCAAGAAAGTAGGTTGGGAGTTGATTAAATTAAAAGTTTTAATGAAAGAAGGTTGATTTATTATATTAGCATAGTATAATATGTTGCCTTAAATGAGTACTTGAAAGCTGTGAGTAATATGTGGAATATGTTCTAGATGAGTAGTGAAAGTTGAAAATGTATGATTCCCAATTTCTTTACTGGAAAACAACAACACCAGCTGTAAATAATATATACCAAATCAATTTTTCACACAATATTTATCCACATCAAATTCATTAATTATTTTTGTATTTTAAGTTATAAACTTTTTGCTCTGTATTTCACATCCAAAAGCGATCCAGAGCAAATGTCTCCCATGATCCTTTTCTGTGTTAGGTTATGAGAGTTCGGCAGCAAAATCCCATGTTATTTCTTATCATCTGTCTTGCTCTAACACAGTAGGAAGCTTTAGTGAATATTTCACTCGGGACTTGGTCATATGCCGGCTGTGGATATGTATGTATGTAACACTGAGATGAATTAATGTAATGTTGTGTAGTGTAAAAGAAAAGCTTTCAAGGGTGAAATGGGGATTGAATCGATGTATGTTATGCATTAGATTGGTGGTATATATCCTTATTTGATTGCAGCAAATAGTTTCACTACTACCTTGCCAAGACTTAAATATAGTTGAAATTCATAAAAATGTTGAATCGATGTCAAGAACATGTTAATACTTGTTTTGAGCATGAGCAGTGGAAATCGTAATCATTGCAGCATGTTATGAAATTCAATATCTAAAAATAGACAACATGAAAGTTACCCCAATATGGAAAATAATGGAAAATGATAGGAGGCATCAGTCAATTTTGGTGAGCCTCAGCGATAGGTCAAAAAAATTTCAACAGCGCTAATAAATGAAAGTTTTTTTTATTAAAAAGAGTGGTACAAAACGGCATATGGAGAGCTGTCTTGGTCAGACTAAATCGCCGAGAGTGTTATTGAAAACCACAAGTCGAGGTGGAGGAATTACTCAGCGTGTAAAAAAAAAGTGATTTTGTAAAGTGGGAGGAAAAAAAATCAGTATTCACAGACAGAATTAGAGCTGGAATTATTGTAAATATAAACCATACAGATCCTAAGCTATTTACACAAGATGCTGGTGATTTATTTATACGCCGTATAAAGAATATTTTAAAACGCCATCTCAATATTAAAGTTAATACAAAGTTGTGTGCTGATTTTGTTAAGGATATCGGTGACAATGATATTATAAAAGATATTAAATATTTACAAGCAAGAACTGCTTCAATCAATGTGGACGATAATATAATTGAGTAGTATAAAGCTAACATTTTGGATTCAATACTCACTCAGCTGGATGACTTTCGAGAAAAAGATGGCGGCTGGACATTGGACTCCATTATACATTTAGCAGTACATATCAATAAATTTGAACAGCACCGAGGATTGTTACAAATAAAAGCTCATCCAGAATTAAGGGGATGTGGTGACCTGCTATAAAAGCGAACGTACCAAGGAAAATATCGTCAGCACCTATATTTATACCTTTGTTTTGTTATGTGGATGTCCTTATACCTCATTAATAGAAATAATTCTGCAAAATAATTTATTTGTTTCAGATGATCAGGCCTAAATGACAGAATTAACGAATACTCACGGATCATATAAAGCGGGCTATTTTTCCTAACCGAGATTAGTTCCTGGGGCATCATTTGCGATACAGAACATATATGTGTAGTTACAAATCCGATGTTTTTTTTTGATGGCATCATCCTATTTGGCCTATACTAGGATACCATATATATATATTCTCACGGCCTTTATTCCAAATACCTGGAAGACGAAATAGCTTCAAATACCATCAAGCTGTTATCAAATGAGCGAAATATGTACATACCTGCAAGTAAATTAAATTAGTGAAATAGAAAAGAAAATTTAATGGACTGAAAATTATTTAGAATTAAGGAAAAATACTTACAGTGTTAAGATGATGGGAGCGTACAGGGAACTACACGAATAGTGAGCCCTTCACTAAATTATCAACAATAAAAATGCAGTACTTATTAAAATTTAGTTAATTAAAAATATATTTACCTGGTCCAGCTTTCTCCTCGATTCACCTGAGAAAAAAAAACAAAAACACAACCTAACCTCAACACCGACAGGAAAACAACCGATTTTCCTACTGATTTTCATTTTCCGGAGAACAGAAGGTGACAAATTGGGCTGTCTGCAGCCGAAAGCTTTAAAAAAAAAAATATATATATATATATTTAACCCCGCGGGAAAGGCCAACAAGAAAATCTAAGTAATTTGAAACTCCTGTCAAAAGGGGAAAATTATATAAATTTTTTTCCACGTTAGAGTCGAAATTCAAATTCTCAGATAGTTATCAAAGAAAATATAAATCATAAAGAATATTTTGGGGAAAAGAAAAACAGAAGAAAAAGAAAAAAAAAGAAAAAAAAATTATTATTAAAATTTTCAACCGACTGGAAACGGTTGTCCCAATTGGGAAATCTATTGGAAATATGGGCCGAAAATTCCAAATAGGGGTCATTTTCTAAAAGCAAGAAATAATAAAAGCACTTTGGGTAGGCGAGTCAGTCAGTTCCCGACCTTCGACTTTGGAGTGAAGATCAGTACGCGTACAGAGTAGAGAGCAAGTTTATTTTTTTTAAGTAAAAAGGAAAGGTGAAACGAAGAAAAGTGGGTTAAGCAGACTAAACAAAAGAGGATTGTAAAGAGGATTTAAAAGGGGCCAAAAGAAATTGGAATACCCAAGAAAGTTAAGTACTGTATTTTGCTTTTAATAAAGATTAGGTAGATTCATATATATATTCATACATACGTGACCTTTTGACTTTGGCGCTATTCGTGTGTGACCTTGCTACGCCAAGTTAATGACCTTTTAATGTGAGAGTTTAGATTTAAGTTGAGTTCATGAAGTGATCTTTGCCTTAATTTTAGTTTTTCATTAAAGTTATAACGTTTGAAATTTTCTCGTTTTCCTCGAGTTCGTGGACTCGAAAACCACGTGGCGCCCAACAGGTGTTTTGGTCATATTTAGTGATCTTTTAAAGAATTGTGCAAATCCACCCCTTTCTCCATTGCTAATCGGGGAATTACAACGCACGACAAGGGCTGCGTAACAAATTTGGCGCCCAACGTGGGGCCTAAACACCTTATTATATTAGAAAAAAAAAAGTTTTTATTTGTTTGTCGTTTCGAAAATACTTTGAAAGTTGGTTGATCACTATCTCACAAACATGTTGCCAACTGTAATGTATCTGCAACTATGTTAACACAACACAAGGAAATGTTGCAAGGGGAAATGGAAATGAAATCGCATTAGTATAAGTTGTTACTTGGAAAGTAGCAAGGAGCGCCATTTATGAAACACGAAGCAACATACAGACATTATAATTAATTTTGAAATAAAAAAAAAAAAAAAAATTTTTTTTCTTATAAAATAATAATAATAGACTTACTAAAATATATTCTCCGGTTCATTTTGTTTTTTTTTCTATCCAGTTGAATGAAACAGGTACACCACATTCCCTTGCATGTACGTCGAGTGTACACCTATGGTTAAATGGCTCATAATTTAAGCACTGGTTTTTTTTTGGAATAATTTACATTTTTTTTTAGAGCACTTATTCATTTTCTTACACTTGACATAACAAATAATAATAATAAGTTGTCGATAATTTCACTGAAAATTGCTAAGTTCACTGCCGTAATCCGATATAATTGGGTTTTAGAGTGCCGGCGTCGCCATCACTAGCATTGCCCAGTGATTAGATCATTCCAATTTCGTTCAGTTCGACAAGTGATAAAGAGATGTGCTGATAAAAGAATTCATCTGAAGAGACAAATTTGCCAGAACGAGTTGCTGGTGAACCGAACTGGCGGAATTGCTTGTTTTAGCCTTCAATTCAACACTGACCTAGGCCAACGTCTGACCTAGTTTCTAACAAATCAATTCTCTTCGGTTCACTGTGCTAGAAATTGAGTTTTAATTTTCGTGGCGGCAATAAATACAAAGCGGGGGAAAAGACTGCAAGCTATTTAAATGTTTCGATTCATGAATTGATGCTTCTGTGGAGTGTGATATATTTATCACTGTACGTACTTGCCCCCTTCTCCATGTACATATTGAATTTATTTTAACGTTTTAGCAAAAAAAAACAAAAAAACCTTTTTTTGACACACAAGCGAGATTTCTAGTAACAATAAATTATGATAATAATTCGATGCCATATGTATCTATAAATGCAGAACAACTAAAGGTTTCCATCCGTTATTAAAGGAGTTATTTCTACGAGGAAATACGTATATTTTGTTATAACGCCGTACTGAATATTATTCTTGCTATTTCCTAGTATAGTTTTAAATTTCAGTTTTAATTTTCCAAAGTTCCCTGGATAGTGGATTTGGAGGTTGCGAAGAGTGGACAAACTCTGGAATCGAATTTTGTTTTTTTTTGTTTTGTCTCACTTGACGCCGCAACTTATTCAGCAGTTAAGTTGATGGTCAGAATTATCTGCGACCTATTAACTAGGTAGATTGTAGAATCGGAATCGATTCGCTGCGTTTAAATTATTGTGGGTATTTGGCTAATTGCTTTTAAATTTCAAGTTTTTTTTCTCCTTTTTCGGTCAGAAAAATAAGATCATTTTCGCATTTCGTGTCGTATCTAACTAACCTACAATCTATTCGAATTTAAAATGGAGATAAACCGTTTAAACCAGGAAGAGTTAGCTTATGAATTACTTGTGAGGGGTTTACCTACCGGGAAGGTAGATGATATGCGCATTAGTTTACGTGCCGTTTTAAAGGCCGAGAAGGATGGCAGGTCTACAATAGTAAATCCCTACCCCATTAAATTCGAAGACGATATACAAGCATTAAACAAGAAATTGGAGGAGGTGCAAGGTCTTGTAGAGGAATTCGAAGGGGAGGTTGATAGTAGCGATTATAAAAAAATAATCACCAAAATAGAGTGGGCCTTCGGAAGACTCAGTAGAACTAAGCCCGTAGGTGAAGAGCAAAAAAAGGAGATAGGTAGAGTTCGTGCGGACTTGATTTTATCTTTGGGGTCATTAAAACTTAAAGCGGAAGGGGACGAAGATGAATTCTCGGAAGCAGATGAAGACCTATCGTTACCTACTGCAGTTATGACTGGCTCAAGACCTCGAGCAGCTTTGTACAAATGGGATATTAAATTTTCGGGAGACCAAGGCCAGTCCTTGAACTCATTTTTGGAAAGAGTGAATGAGCTGGCTGGAGCTCGGGGAATAAACAAAAGGCAATTGTTTCAGTCTGCTTTAGACCTCTTTTCAGGCAGATCACTTATATGGTTCAGAGCCAATAAATCGAAATTTCGTAGTTGGGCAGAATTAGTACAAGAATTAAAAAAAGAATTCTTACCTTATGATTATGACGACAGATTGTTAGAGGAAATCAAAAAGCGGACGCAAGGCAAAGACGAAACAATTGGGATATACACAGCGGTTATGACGACCATGTACGCTAGATTATCTGATCCCTTAACTGAAGCTCACCAATTGAGGATTTTAAAACGTAATATTAATCCGTTTTATCAGACCCAATTGGGGCTTACTGAAGTTAACACTGTTCAAGAACTTATCGAGTTGGGTCGACGTCTAGAATCTGTTCGCACTTCGGTCGAGGCTTATGCACCTCCACCTTCTAGAAGAAGTAACCAGCTCCTCGAACCAGACTTGGCATATGTTGGTACGGAATGGCCTACTATCTCAATAGTAGCAAATCAGTCTCCAGCGTCCCACTCAACAACAAATTCAGGTCCAAAATGTTTTAGTTGTGGTCGTACAGGACACCTAGCTCGCTTCTGTCGGAATAATCTTAGATGTTACGGAACAGATGAGACACGACAAGTGGTAACTAGCAGGAGTATACGTCAATCTCAGAATAACCTAGGTCAAAGTCAACAAAATCAAGCTTCGGGAAACGCGAGAGGAGCTCGACAATAACGGGCGGGTCGAGCTCAAGTAATTCCCAAAAAGCCCATGCTATGAGTCCATCCGGTTGCGTTAGAAGTAAGGTATCCAGAAGGAATGATCACACACTCAACACATTAGTGGATTATGTATTCTCAGAAATACAGGGTGATGTGCGTCCACATCTGGTTGTATCAATTTTTGGAATTAAGGTTGTTGGTTTATTGGACTCAGGAGCTTCTAGAACTATTGTTGGAAGACTGAGTTGGGAATTATTACAGAAACTCGGGCTTAAACTGGAGAAAACGAGAGCCAAGACAGTGTGTTTAGCAGACGGCAAAAGTATAGAGGTACTTGGGGAAGTAAGCTTACCAATAGAATTGGAAGGGCGTATAGCAGTGGTGGATGTTTTGATAATTCCAGAATTACCTCAATCCATAATATTTGGGATAGATTTTTGGCAAATCATGGGAATATCGGCGGATTTAAGGCACAACTCCTGGCGGTTCAGCGATAATGAAATTACTTACCATGTTGGGGCCCTCAAAAGTCACTCCAAGTTAACACCTGAGCAGCAGACGGAGCTTAGTGAGCTTACTAATAGAATAGAAGCGAAAATGGGGAAGAGGTTGGGCTGCACTAATCAAGTCGAGCATGTCATCGTCACTGACTCTTCTCCAATTAAACAGCGGTACTATCCCATCTCACCAGCAATTCAAAAAATTATTAACGAAGAGTTGGATGAGATGTTGGAGAATGGAGTCGTAGAACCTTCGAATAGTGCATGGTCCTCGCCTGTCGTAATGGTTAAAAAGAAAGATGGCACGTACCGATTTTGTGTTGACTTTCGTAAACTAAATAAAGTCACAAAAAAGGACGCATACCCTCTTCCCTATGTTTCGGCGACGCTGGATAAGCTGCGAGATGCGAGATATATGTCTTCGCTCGATATAAAATCTGCTTTTTGGCAAGTCCCAATGGAGGAGACTTCAAAACAGTACACGGCCTTTACAGTACCCAATCACCCGCAACATGGCAACGTTTAATAGATAAAGTACTCTCGGGAAGTTTAGAAACCAACGTTTTTGTATATCTAGATGACGTAATCATCGTTACACAGACATTTCAAGAGCATAAGATAGTGTTACAGGAAGTTTTAGAAAGGTTATGTAACGCCGGTTTAGTAATTAACTATGAGAAGTGTGAATTTTGTCGTTCGGAGCTTAAATACTTGGGATATGTAGTGGGAGAGCAAGGGCTTCAGGTAGACCCTGACAAGGTAAAGTGTATATTGGACATTCCCCATCCGAAGACAGTCTCGGAAGTCCGTAAATTTGTCGGCACAATAGCGTGGTATCGCAGATTTGTCCCACATTTCTCGTCAATAATTGCTCCAATCACTGAATTGCTGAAGAAGAAAAGAAAATTCTTATGGACATCGGAATGCGACACGGCTTTTCGTGAGATAAAAGAACGGTTGGTAAGTTCTCCGATCCTTACATGCCCCGATTTCAACCATCCTTTTATTATCCACACTGATGCTTCAGGGTTTGGAGTGGGTGCAGTTCTGACACAAAGTATTGACGAGCAGGACAAAGTTATCGCATATCTCAGCCGTTCATTAAACAGATGCGAGAGGAACTATTCGACCACAGAAAGGGAATGCCTAGCGGTTTTGTGGGCCGTAGAAAAATTACGACCATATATTGAGGGATCAAAATTCACCATCATCACTGATCATGCGTCTTTAGTGTGGCTACATAACTTGAAGGACCCCACTGGCAGATTAGCTAGGTGGGCGATGAGACTTCAGCAACACGATTTCGATATTATCCATCGGAAGGGCAAAGAACACCTCTTACCAGATTGGTTATCTCGCTCAGTACCTGTTCTAGATTCCATCGACGCACCTCCGAAAACGGATGATAAATGGTACATTAAAATGCTGAACAATGTAGAGAAGGAACCGTTTAAATATCCCGATTGGAAAATCGAAAATTCAACGCTTTGGAAGCATCGTCATCCTAGATATCCGTCTCTAGCTATGGAGGCAGATTTTTGGAAACAAGTTGTCCCTAAAGACCAGAGAAGAAAGGTAATGTTTAAAGCTCACGATATTCCAATTTCAGGGCATTGTGGCATACAGAGAACACTCGATCGTCTTTCGAACAATTATTACTGGCCCAAAATGAAATCGGATGTTACAACCTATGTAAAAAGGTGTATAACCTGTCAGGCAACTAAACCGGAGAGGGAGAAACCAGCGGGACTCATGGCACCCCGAAGAATAGCGCATAAGCCGTGGGAGTACTTAAGTATAGATTTGATAGGTCCACTTCCGAGATCGAATCGAGGGTTCGTTTATATTCTCACAATTGTCGACCAGTTTAGTAAATTTCCTGTTCTTTTCCATTTACGATCGGCGACTGCTCACTCTATAATTCAGTGTTTGGAGGATCAAGTTTTCCTAATTTTCGGTGTACCAAGAGTCATCGTGAGTGACAATGGTGCACAATTCAGAAGTCGCGAATTCAAGAAACTGTGTGATAATTACGGGGTGGAGATAAGATACACCGCGTTATATCATCCACAGGCAAACCCAGCTGAGAGGGTGAATCAGATAATTAAATCTATGCTTCGCGCGTATGTGTCGGAGAACCACCGAGTTTGGGATTTGCACTTGGCAAAGATTGCCTGTGCTATCCGTACATCAACGCAAGAAACTACAAGATTGACCCCTTACTTTATTAACTTCGGCCGCGAGATGGTAACTTATGGTAAGTTACATAGACCATTAAATAAAGATGATATTTTAGATCCTGAATCACATTCGTTAGCTCTGAAGGAAGTAATGGAAGATGTTAGGAAGAGACTAGTAAAAGCAACTGAAGCCCCTAGACAAACGTACAACCTACGTAGAAGGGACCAAAAGTTTCTGATAAATGATTTGGTATGGCGTAAGAACTATGTTCTTTCAGAGGCATCCAAATATTTTAATGCCAAGCTCGCTCCAAAATTTATAGGGCCATTTAAAGTGGCCAAGATCGTATCTCCTTGGACGTATGCGTTAGAGGATAGCAAAGGTAAAAGTGCGGGTACTTGGCATGCTAAAGACCTTAAAGTATACCATTCAAATCAAGATATTGATGACTAGCATACTTCCTCTTTTTTTTGGTAGCCCCAATAAGGCATCCATCCAGCTTATCTGGATAACTATCGAGTACCTATGCGCCGCTTAAGTTTACTGCGGTCGATACTCTATTTGGATTATTGTTATAGAATTTCAAAGTACATGGTATTGGGATCGCAGTACGAAGTCCAGCGACTCAAACGTATCACGGAGTTGACGGAACCAAGCTTATGCAAGGTTAGTCCTGGGTATTACAGCATAGTGAATTGTTAGTATCATTTTTATGAGTTTATATTTGGGGATTTCAAAAAAAAAAAATATAAAAAAAAAAATAAGAATACTCAGGCTGATTAGAATAACTTTCTAACTCCAAATATGTAAACTTCGTTGAGGCCTGTCCTATTTTGTTGTTGCTAGAGGCATAGAATACTTTTATTTGGGGTCAAATAGTTAGTGAGATTCCTAAGAAATCTCCCGGAGGAAGAGGAGGTTTGTTACAAATAAAAGCTCATCCAGAATTAAGGGGATGTGGTGACCTGCTATAAAAGCGAACGTACCAAGGAAAATATCGTCAGCACCTATATTTATACCTTTGTTTTGTTATGTGGATGTCCTTATACCTCATTAATAGAAATAATTCTGCAAAATAATTTATTTGTTTCAGATGATCAGGCCTAAATGACAGAATTAACGAATACTCACGGATCATATAAAGCGGGCTATTTTTCCTAACCGAGATTAGTTCCTGGGGCATCATTTGCGATACAGAACATATATGTGTAGTTACAAATCCGATGTTTTTTTTTTGATGGCATCATCCTATTTGGCCTATACTAGGATACCATATATATATTCTCACGGCCTTTATTCCAAATACCTGGAAGACGAAATAGCTTCAAATACCATCAAGCTGTTATCAAATGAGCGAAATATGTACATACCTGCAAGTAAATTAAATTAGTGAAATAGAAAAGAAAATTTAATGGACTGAAAATTATTTAGAATTAAGGAAAAATACTTACAGTGTTAAGATGATGGGAGCGTACAGGGAACTACACGAATAGTGAGCCCTTCACTAAATTATCAACAATAAAAATGCAGTACTTATTAAAATTTAGTTAATTAAAAATATATTTACCTGGTCCAGCTTTCTCCTCGATTCACCTGAGAAAAAAAAACAAAAACACATCCTAACCTCAACACCGACAGGAAAACAACCGATTTTCCTACTGATTTTCATTTTCCGGAGAACAGAAGGTGACAAATTGGGCTGTCTGCAGCCGAAAGCTTTAAAAAAAAAAAAAAAATATATATATATATTTAACCCCGCGGGAAAGGCCAACAAGAAAATCTAAGTAATTTGAAACTCCTGTCAAAAGGGGAAAATTATATGAAATTTTTTCCACGTTAGAGTCGAAATTCAAATTCTCAGATAGTTATCAAAGAAAATATAAATCATAAAGAATATTTTGGGGAAAAGAAAAACAGAAGAAAAAAAAAAAAAAAAAAAAAATTATTATTAAAATTTTCAACCGACTGGAAACGGTTGTCCCAATTGGGAAATCTATTGGAAATATGGGCCGGAAATTCCAAATAGGGGTCATTTTCTAAAAGCAAGAAATAATAAAAGCACTTTGCGTAGGCGAGTCAGTCAGTTCCCGACCTTCGACTTTGGAGTGAAGATCAGTACGCGTACAGAGTAGAGAGCAAGTTTATTTTTTTTAAGTAAAAAGGAAAGGTGAAACGAAGAAAAGTGGGTTAAGCAGACTAAACAAAAGAGGATTGTAAAGAGGATTTAAAAGGGGCCAAAAGAAATTGGAATACCCAAGAAAGTTAAGTACTGTATTTTGCTTTTAATAAAGATTAGGTAGATTCATATATATATTCATACATACGTGACCTTTTGACTTTGGCGCTATTCGTGTGTGACCTTGCTACGCCAAGTTAATGACCTTTTAATGTGAGAGTTTAGATTTAAGTTGAGTTCATGAAGTGATCTTTGCCTTTATTTTAGTTTTTCATTAAAGTTATAACGTTTGAAATTTTCTCGTTTTCCACGAGTTCGTGGACTCGAAAACCACGTGGCGCCCAACAGGTGTTTTGGTCATATTTAGTGATCTTTTAAAGAATTGTGCAAATCCACCCCTTTCTCCATTGCTAATCGGGGAATTACAACGCACGACAAGGGCTGCGTAACAGGATCTTCGTACATACCTCTACCGAAGGAGAGTGCTTTAAAGCAAGTTTGCATTAATGTAAAAAATATTGATGAAGCATGCTTCGCTTGGGCCGTGACATCAGCACTATACCCTGGAAATATTAACTCCTCTAGGACACCATCATATCCACATTATTCAAATAAATTTAACTGGAATAACATTTCCTATAACGCTTAAACAGGTCAAACAATTTGAAGACCAGAACGATATATCAATAAACGTATTCATCCTAGAGAAAGAGCATTCCTTCACCACTGTTCTAGTTAGACCAACGAAACACAAGATGAAGCGACATATGAATCTATTAATGATACAAAATAACTATGAGCAGGATAATGATGATGATGATGATAATGATGATGATGATGATGATGATGATGATGATGATGATGATGAAAGTAATAACAGGTTTCATTTCTGCTGGATTAAAAATCTTTCACGGATTGCATGGAAACAAACTTCAAAACATAAGACTAAATTGTATATATGCGATAGATATTTGTTCTATTTTTATTCTGCTAAAGAATTAGCATCACATATTCCTGAATGTGAGAAAGAAAAAATTAATATTGAATTCAGGAAGCCCAACCATAGAATTAAATGTTAATATCACAACGGATACTCTACCATTGGGAAACATTACTTAATTCCATCAGAGCAACAAGTAGCAGCCGCAGAAAACATATGATCTAAGTCTAGTGTATTGTAAATAAAAAAAATGTATTACATATAGTTATATATATATATATAATATATTGAAATAACGAAGCCCAAAAATAGAATGATACAATAAGAATTAAATGTTAATATTTTTTAATTTATAATAAATCAATAATAATATTTCATATATGATATTATTTTTATTCAATTTCCCTACTAAGTTCAGAACCCCTGAAAGAATTCTTTAATAATATTTGCCTACTACAGTGGGCTCTTAATCGGGCGATTGAGCTTTTACACAGAATGCTAGGTTGAGCGTGAGCGTGAGAAAATACGTTGATATGTGAGCTTGATCTTGGCCTCTATCATCACCTTTGTGAACCCGGAAGAGCATCTTGTCCTTGACCTTGACCCGGAAGTGTGTGTCTTGGAGGCCACAACCTTACTTTCCTATAATCAACTACGCCGCAGGGGATTCTCTACAACTTTTCAACACAGATCTGATAACAGCTTAACAGCTTTTCAAACAGGTCTCATAACAGCTTAACAGCTCTTAAAGTAGCTCTACTAACAGCTTAACAGCTTTTCAAACAGGTCTGATAACAGCTTAACAGCTTTTAAACGGGTCTGATAACAGCTCAACAGCTTTTTAAACAGGTCCGATAACAGCTTAACAGCTTTTTAAACAGGTCTGATAACAGTTTAACAGCTTTTAAACGGGTCTGATAACAGGTCAACAGCTTTCTAAACAGGTCCGATAACAGCTTAACAGCTTTTCAAACTGATTTGATAACAGGTGAACAGCTTTACTCAGCAGCTCCTCTTAAAAACTCCTCAATATCTATATTAACAGTCAACATTCGGGAAGACACTAACCACAAACCAAATTCTCATGGAATTTTCTTTTCTCTGTTTAGATTTTGTATAGAACAAACGGATGCGCCAGATACATGTGAATGTTGTGGAGTTGCTAGACGCCTAAAAAAAGTTGTGAAGCTATATAAATTCTGTCAATCATTAATACAAACTAATTGCGAGGCATACCATAAGAAGTGCGTTTTAACTTAGCACTAGAAATTCTGATTTTGTTTACTTGGAGAGCTCATAAAGCATCATGGAAACTTACGCTGTAGGCAGATGTTGATTTCAACAACAGATTAATCAAACAGAGGAAATTTTGATTACATACAGCTCTCTACCATAAGATTATAAGAATTAATACTTTTTAATGATATTTTATATTTCGCCTTCTTTTTATTCAATTCCCCTGGAAGGATGAATATGGTTTCTTGATAATTGTTAAGGACAGCTCATTAAACAAGGCACGCTGCCGTAAAGGATTTGATACCATCATTGTACTATAAAAGGATGAAAGATGCGGAATCTTCGTAAGTCGAAGCTGTAACTCAACTTAAAGCACAACGAAGCCTGTGGAGCTGCTGAGTAAAGCTGTTCGCCTGTTATCAAATCAGTTTGAAAAGCTGTTAAGCTGTTATCAGAGCTATTTCAAAGGCTGTTAAGCTGTTATCAGACCTGCTTCAGAAGCTGTTAAGCTGTTATCAGACCCGTTTAAAAGCTGCTAAGCTGTTATTAGAGCTGTTTCAAAAGCTATTAAGCTGTAAACGGACCTGTTTAAAAGCTGGTAAGCTGTTATTAGACCCGCTTAAAAGCTGTTAAGCTGTTATCAGACCTGTTTAAAAAGCTGTTAAGCTGTTATCAGACCCGTTTAAAAGCTGTTAAGCTCTTATTAGAGCTGGTTTAAAAGCTGTTAAGCTGTTATCTGACCTTTTTAAAAGCTGTGTAACAGACACTCAAACTTAATTTAAGTGCTTGCTAAGTGGGCGTAAGTAACTTGAGAAAAAAGAAAGAACTTCGATTTCTGGACTGTAAACTTACACTGGACTTTATTGTGCTAACACCGGAACTTAAATACATTTTTTACGCTTACATGATAAATTTCGCTATTATCGTAAGTTCACTTCATCATGTTTACCTTGCCGTCATTGACCCAGATTTGGGCAATGCATGCGGAAAGATTTTCGTGAAATATTTTTATGAATGATGCAAGAACATGAGTAAGTGAACCTACGTTTGATTGAATTTTGACCTGATTGGAGAAAATGTACAAAATAAGCAAAGTGACGAATTCGTTTGGATTTAAAAGATCGGAAGGTAATTGTAGTGAACGTGAACATGAACGTGAAATTGGAACGTGATTAAAAAATTATGTTTTGTTTAGGTATGAACATGTTGAGAAATTATTTTTTGTTCAGGTAGGAACATGCTGGAGGCCGCCAGATTCCAATACGCTATTGAATCGCTGTTCTATTGAAGTTTGTGGTGATGGTTGTCTTCCTTCCTTGGGTTTTGCTTGTCGCTTGGAACATCCAGTATAACAAAATTGAAAGGTCCTTTTGAGGGTGAACCAGTACTTCCAGATGAGGATGACCAGGAAAAGAATGAAAGGATGATATTGATGTGGTTGAGTAGAGTATCAGCGTGTTGTGTATGATAGCTGGATCTATCTTGGGCTCCTCCATATATTGTAAGATTTGCTCGTCTGGTTGAATCAAAACTCCTGGTTGCAGCAATGCTGGTGATTTATTAAAGTTGGAAATGTTTAATCTTGGGGGAACTTCCCTTATATGGCTGGAGATGACCTCTATTGTTTGATCCAATTTGGTTTTTAAGGTTATCTCTCTTGTTTTCAGATAACAGTAATCAGCAGTGTGTATAATTCCTGTGGTATTTAGAAGTAATTCCTTTCTAGCTTCCTTGCAGAATATGGAGGCGACCTTGGTTTCATTAGTCATGTATAACCAAGTGTTTCTCGTCACCAAGGCTTTCCAAACTGTACCAGTCAGCTTGAACTGACGCATCTCACATATGGTCTTTGGATAACGATCATAAATTTCATCAATTGCACAATATCGGCTGTTTTCGATGCTGTGCACTATGGTTGGGCTACACAGGAACACGTGATTGGCTATAGTAGTGCAACTCTTCAATTCTCTTTCGTCTAGATTGAAATATGTTTGATGAGTATAATCAACAGCCAAGGTGGAAGATTTTATGTCGGCCACTGCGAATTCGTTGCCTTTGATTAAGTGTGGTGTTATATGTATCAAATCGTACATGTTTGGTTCAACAATATTTAAGTATCCATACAATATTATTGTGCCATTCTGATTTACCACGTCTAGTCGTTCCTGTGGTGATGGTAAGATAATGAAGTTGGAACCAATTTTCTGGGCTACCTTTTGAATAACAGTTTGGATTTCGTGTAAAGAAATGAAATTCAAGAGATAACCGTGATTGTATATGGCATTTAACCAGTAAGCATACTTCTCCTGGAGCTCGTCGTAGTAATATTCTGCACTTAGGTATGCGGCTATCACTTCAATGCTAAGCCTATTGTGATCTGCTGCTGAGTACCATGTAGCCATTTCGTTAATTGGAGAAATGGATTGAGCCAATCTGGCATCAAAATGCTTCAATTTATCTAGTATGATAAAGTTGGACTGATTAACCTTCGTGTTGAGGAGCAGCATTTGTTGATTTGTTGAAAGTAAGAGATTTTGTTGATTGTGTTCTAATGCGTCAATATTTGCATAAACCTCCTAATTGACGCCAAATATACTGGTGAGTATCCTACCAAGAAGACCTCTTCTACTTCTGTTCCTTGGTTCTGTAAATCGGATTTCATCTATTGATCTTAAAAGGTTCTTCCTCCTTGTGGATAAGTGCCTGAATAGTTGCGAGCAGCGCGTGATTTCAGTGAGCTTCTCAGTCTTGTCACACATTTCCTGTATTTGTTCCCAAGTGGAGTTGATATTTTTCTCATCAACCATTGGAAGTGACACCTGAAATCGAAGATTTCCTCGTTTTATTTGGCTCTGCCTAAATTCTCTACGTAGAGGCCGGATTTGGGCTGTATGATCTCATAGTCTTGTGCGAATGCTACAGTCAACCAATAAAGTATCAGCAAGGTGGAATGTAACAGCCTTGAGGCCCAGGTACATGGTGCGATTTTCAATCTTTTGCTATGTCGAGCTGTAGTCGGTTCAGGCCCCTTTCCATCTTTACTGGTGGAAATCGTATCAAAGTGCTCTGGTTTCGACCATAGCTCAGGTTCGGCTGAAATGTCAGGTAACCCCCTTTTTGTGGATTTTTTGAGAGTGGTCAATGCTGTAAAAGTCCTGAGGCCGGCATCTTCATGGTCAGATTTATGTATACTCATAGGCAACTGGCACAGTTTGATAAGCGGCCGTTTCTTGATAATGTTTCTATATTGCACAGAAACTACTCGCACTATTCCATCTTCGCCAGGATGAAGCTGTACGATTCGTCCTAACGTCCACTTTTGTGTGGGCAAGATGTCTTCCTTTACTAGAACTAACTCGCCGAGAACTGGGTTCTTTTTGTCTGTTCTCCATTTGCTTCTTTGTTGTAGTAGTGCCAGATATTCTTGTGACCATCTCTTCCAAATGTCCTGGTATAATTTTGTAACAAGCTTCCATCTTTGGTGGATTTCTTTACACTGAATATCTGGTTCAGGCGGTGCTAGCAGAGGCCTTCCGATCAAGAAATGACCTGGAGTTAATGGTTATAGATCTGTGGGATCGCTTGAATGTTGTCCGATTGGCCTTGAATTCAAGCAAGCCTCCACTTGATGTAGCACGGTGGTAAATTCTTCATATGTTAGCAAGGTGTCTCCCAGCACACGTTTGAGGTGTGCCTTAACGGACTTAACGCCAGCCTCCCACAGACCTCCAAAATGTGGGCTGGCTGGGGGTATAAACTTCCACTCTGTCCTATCATTGGCTGTAATCTCTGCTGCTCGTTGGGAGGAGCTGGAAATTGCAAGTTGCAGGCCTTTATCTAGCTTGTTTTTGGCACCAACAAAATTCGTCCCATTGTCGCTAAATATTTGCTTGCAATTTCCCCGCCGCGCAACAAATCTTCTATAGGCAGCGAGGAATGCGTCTGTGGTTAAATCGCTTACTAATTCCAAGTGAATGGCCTTTGTTACCATACAGACGAAAAGTGCTATGTAACCCTTGTTTGTTTTGGTGCCTCTTCCTTTGGACATTTTGGTTATGAATGGGCCGGCATAATCTATTCCGCAGTGAAAAAACGGTGGTGATGGGATTATGCGAACAGCTGGTAGATTACCCATTACTTGCTGTGTGCTTTGTTGGCAGTGTCTGACACACTTGATGCATTTGTAGATTCTTCCTTGTACTACTCTTTTCGCATCGATTATCCAGAATCGTGCCCTTAAGAAATTTAATGTAAGTTGCGCTCCTCCGTGTAGCGTTTGATGGTGAGAATGATCAACAATGAGACTGGTGATATGGTGTTTTGGTGGTAGTAGCATCTGATGTTTTGCATACACAGAGAGTTCAGAGTTTTCCAATCTTCCCCCGACTCGTAGAATGCCATCCTCGTCTAGAAATGGGCGTAACGAAAGTAATCTACTGGTTTTCTTTAACGGAATTTTCTTTTCGAAAGATTCGATTTCCTCAAAGAATGCTTCCAAATGTGTCATCTTTACTATACACTTCTCTGAATTCTTCAGTTCGTTGTGTGACAGATGGTGCAACATTCTCTGTGAGCGTGGAACTCTACAGTTCATGATGAATCGTCGGCAATATGCAGTAATTCTTAACTGTTTGGTATAAGATGAGCATGAAAAAATATTCTCTGTTGAGAAAACTGTATTGAAGACCTTGATCTGTTTTTTCTTCTTCTTCACTTGTCTCCATATTTAGTTTGTTTGATGGCCAAGCTTCAGCAGGTTGGCCTAGCCAAAGTGGACCTCTCCACCAGAACGTCTGCGAAGCGATTTTCTTCGGACTTATTCCTCTGGAAGCTATATCGGCGGGATTTCCTGGAGAGGCTATGTGTCTCCATATTTTTTTGTCAGCTAGGCTCTGAATTTCGCTCACTCGGTTCGCGACAAATGAATGCCAGTTGTTTGGGCTTTTAGCGATCCAAGCTAGTGCCATCTCAGAATCGCACCAAGCAAAAATCTGAGGTGACTTTATCCCTAGAATCTCAATAGTTGATTTGAGCAGCCGGGCAAGGAGTAATGCACCACAGAGCTCTAAACGTGGTAAACTGATCTTCTGTTTTAATGGTGCTACTTTGGTTTTTGCAGTTAGCAATGTAGTATGTATTTTACCAAAAGCATCAACCGTGCGTGTATACACTACTGCGGCATATGCTTTCTCAGAGGCGTCGCAGAATCCGTGAAGTTGAATTTGTTGGTTCGTGCGATGTCCAACCCATCGTGGGATTCTATTGCTTTTAAGCCCAGCAGATCTTTTTCGAAGCTTGTCCAGAGTTTGGTTATATCTTCAGGTGGAGGCTGGTCCCAATCTGTTCCTGCCTTCCACAGTGACTGCATGATGAGCTTGGCTGTAACGGTTACTGGTGCTAGCGGATCAAAGATGGTAGCAGCCCTTGACAGTATTTTTCGTTTCGTCAATTTTGCCTCATTGTTATGGAAGCGTATTCTAAACAGAAACTCGTCTTGTTTGGGATTCCAATGTATTCCCAGAGCTTTGATTGCTTCATCTTCTCCAATTTCTAATATTCCCTTCTCTATCATGTTCTCGGGAAGGTCGTCTAATAGTGCTTCATTATTTGAAGTCCATTTACGCAGATTAAATCCCCCCATATTTAATAAAGAAGTTATTTGTTTTTGTAGTACCCGAGCTTCAGCTTTTGTATCAGCTTCTGACAGCATGTCGTCTACGTAAAAGTCCTCATTGAGCACCCTTTTTTGCCAAAGGTAGCTGGTCACCTTCGTCTTTGGCTAATTGTTTTAGTGTTTGGACTGCAAGAAATGTGGCTGGGGCTGTCCATAAGTGACCGTGTTTAGGATGAATTCTTGAATGGGTTCTGTTGGTAGCTTCCTCCATAGTATTCGTTGATAGTTTCTGTCGTCTTCTGCGATCTTGATCTGTCGAAACATTTTCTCTATATCCGCAGTGAAAACATAACGATGTTTTCTCCATCTTAGGAGAATTTGATTTAGATCTTGTTGAACTTTTTGTCCTTTATACAGCAAGTGATTAAGGCTCAATCCAGAATCCGTGTTGGATGAAGCATCAAAAACTACTCGCAATTTTGTTGTGGTGCTGTCTCTTTTAAATACCGCATGATAAGGTAGATAGTATATTTTGGACTTCTCACCTGTGTAAGCTCCAGCGGGGCTCATGTGATTTAAGGCGAGATACTCCTTCAGGAAGGCATTGTAAGCCGCCATGTCCTCCGGGGCTTTCTTAGTTTTCTTTTCTATTTGCAAGAGACGAGCAACGGCCTTGTGTCTTGACTCTCCTAAGTTGCCCACATTTTCTCTAAATGGCAGGCGGACAATATACCTGCCTTCTTCATCTCTTTGGTGTGTCGTCTTAAAATGCTCTGTGCAATAATCAGTTGCTTCATTGGATATGACGCTGTTTTCTATCTCCCAAAACTGTTCGATTTTTTCGTCCATTTCTGCTAGAGAGAGAAAGCTTGAAACATTGTTGGTTCTCTGGTAACTTCTGGGGATAGTTCCATCCAAATAGGATCCAACCTAACTTTGTGTTTTGAGCTGCCGGATGCTCTTGTTTGAGCGCCTTTAACAATATACTGGCATAAACATCTGCACCTAGTAGTAGGTCTATTTTCCCTGGTCTGTTGAATGTGGGATCTGCCAAAGTTATATTTCCATATTTTACTATATCAACTGATAATACAGGTGAGTTTGGAAGAAATGAATTGAGTTTAGGCAAGACAAGTGCTTCTACACAAAGATATGTGTGTAATTTGTCCTGAAGCTGGATGCGTATTTTCACTTTACTGCATGCCTTTCCAGATTTAGTCTCGCCAACCCCTAATATGGTGGCTGATATGCGCTCCTTTTGCAATCTTAAATTCTGGACTGCTTCTTTGGTAATAAGCGATAGTTGTGAGCCTGGGTCAATTAATGCTCTAAAAAGATCTGGTTGATTAAGTACGTTTGTAACTCTTACCATGGCAGTTGGTAATAGCACATTTGGCATTTTGATCTTGTTGTGGAGAGCAATAACCCCTTTATTTACCGTGGCCTCTGGAATGCTTTCTACAATTGTATTAGTAGTCATATAAGAACTGGATTGATTTCTTGAGTTCTCATCGTATTGATGAAGTAGCGTATGGTGTCTTTGTTTGCAATAAAAGCACGATTTGCTTGTTTTGCATTTCTCAGATTTGTTGTGAGCCATGCAGTTGATACAAAGATTCTTTTTTGCGATGTATGATTGACGATCATGCACGCTCATCTTTTTAAATTCTATACATTGGAAAATGCTATGCTCTTTGTTGCAGAAGATGCATGCTCGTTGTAGCATGGTATTGAAAGATTTTTTCTTGTTGGAGGTAAATGCTTCTGGTTTTGTTTGTTTGCTACTCTTGATGCAGTCTAGGATTTGATAGCGCTTATCTAAAAAATTTAACAATTCAGGCGTAGATGGCATCTCCCTTGGGTTCGCAAGGCTCTCCTAAACAGTCTTATACTTTCTGCATCAAGTTTTCTGATTGCAATGCAGACAATCATAGGACCCCATTAATCCGTGTGCTCATTAAACAAGGCCCGCTGCCGTAAAGGATTGGATACCTTCATTGTACTATAAAAGGATGAAAGATGCGGAATCTTCATAAGTCGAAGCTGTAACTCAACCGAAAGCACATCGAAGCCTGTGAAGCTGCTGAGTAAAGCTGTTCACCTGTTATGAAATCAGTTTGAAAAGCTGTTAAGCTGTTATCAAAGCTATTTCAAAGGCTGTTAAGCTGTTATCAGACCTGTTTAAAAAGCTGTTAAGCTGTTATCAGACCCGTTTAAAAGCTGTTAAGCTCTTATTAGAGCTGATTTAAAAGCTGTTAAGCTGTTATCTGACCTTTTTAAAAGCTGTGTAACAGACCTCAAACTTAATTTAAGTGCTTGCTAAGTGGGCGTAAGTAACTTGAGAAAAAAGAAAGAACTTCGATTTTTGAATTGTAAACTTACACTGGACTTTATTGTGCTAACACAAGAACTTAAATACATTTTTTGCGCTTACATGATAAATTTCGCTATTATCGTAAGTTCACTTCATCATGTTTACCTTGCAATCATTGACCCAGATTGGGGCAATGCATGCGGAAAGATTTTCGTGAAATATTTTTATGAATGATGCAAGAACATGAGTAAGTGAACCTACGTTTGATTGAATTTTGACCTGATTGGAGAAAATGTACAAAATAAGCAAAGTGACGAATTCGTTTGGATTTAAAAAATCGGAAGGTAATTGTAGTGAACGTGAACATGAACGTGAAATTGGAACGTGATTAAGAAATTATGTTTTGTTTAGCTATGAACATATTGAGAAATTATTTTTTGTTCAGGTGGGAACATGCTGGGGGCCGCCAGATTCCAATACACGATTGAATCGCTGTTCTATTGAAGTTTGTGGTGATGGTTGTCTTCCTTCCTTGGGTTTTGCTTGTCGCTTGGAACATCCAGTATAACAAAATTGAAAGGTCCTTTTGAGGGTGAACCAGTACTTCCAGATGAGGATGACCAGGAAAAGAATGAAAGGATGATATTGATGTGGTTGAGTAGAGTATTAGCGTGTTGTGTAGGATAGCTGGATCTATCTTGGGCTCCTCCATATATTGTAAGATTTGCTCGTCTGGTTGAATCAAAACTCCTGGTTGCAGCAATTCTGGTGATTTATTAAAGTTGGAAATGTTTAATCTTGGGGGAACTTCCCTTATATGGCTGGAGATGACCTCTATTGTTTGATCCAATTTGGTTTTTAAGGTTATCTCTCTTGTTTTCAGATAACAGTAATCAGCAGTGTGTATAATTCCTGTGGTATTTAGAAGTAATTCCTTTCTAGCTTCCTTGCAGAATATGGAGGCGACCTTGGTTTCATTAGTCATGTATAACCAAGTGTTTCTCGTCACCAAGGCTTTCCAAACTGTACCAGTCAGCTTGAACTGACGCATCTCACATATGGTCTTTGGATAACGATCATAAATTTCATCAATTGCACAATATGGGCTGTTTTCGATGCTGTGCACTATGGTTGGGCTACACAGGAACACGTGATTGGCTATAGTAGTGCAACTCTTCAATTCTCTTTCGTCTAGATTGAAATATGTTTGATGAGTATAATCAACAGCCAAGGTGGAAGATTTTATGTCGGCCACTGCGAATTCGTTGCCTTTGATTAAGTGTGGTGTTATATGTATCAAATCGTACATGTTTGGTTCAACAATATTTAAGTATCCATACAATATTATTGTGCCATTCTGATTTACCACGTCTAGTCGTTCCTGTGGTGATGGTAAGATAATGAAGTTGGAACCAATTTTCTGGGCTACCTTTTGAATAACAGTTTGGATTTCGTGTAAAGAAATGAAATTCAAGAGATAACCGTGATTGTGTATGGCATTTAACCAGTAAGCATACTTCTCCTTCAGCTCGTCGTAGTAATATTCTGCACTTAGGTATGCGGCTATCACTTCAATGCTAAGCCTATTGTGATCTGCTGCTGAGTACCATGTAGCCATTTCGTTAATTGTAATGGATTGAGCCAATCTGGCATCAAAATGCTTCAATTTATCTAGTATGATAAAATTGGACTGATTAACCTTCGCGTTGAGGAGCAGCATTTGTTGATTTGTTGAAAGTAAGAGATTTTGTTGATTGTGTTCTAATGCGTCAATATTTGCATAAACCTCCTAATTGACGCCAAATATACTGGTGAGTATCCTACCAAGGAGACCTGTTCTACTTCTGTTCCTTGGTTCTGTAAATCGGATTTCATCTATTGATCTTAAAAGGTTCTTCCTCCTTGTGGATAAGTGCCTGAGTAGTTGCGAGCAGCGCGTGATTTCAGTGAGCTTCTCAGTCTTGTCACACATTTCCTGTATTTGTTCCCAAGTGGAGTTGATATTTTTCTCATCAACCATTGGAAGTGACACCTGAAATCGAAGATTTCCTCGTTTTATTTTGGCTCTGCCTAAATTCTCTACGTAGAGGCCGGATTTGGGCTGTATGATCTCATAGTCTTGTGCGAATGCTACAGTCAACCAATAAAGTATCAGCAAGGTGGAATGTAACAGCCTTGAGGCCCAGGTACATGGTGCGATTTTCAATCTTTTGCTATGTCGAGCTGTAGTCGGTTCAAGCCCCTTTCCATCTCTACTGGTGGAAATCGTATCAAAGTGCTCTGGTTTCGACCATAGCTCAGGTTCGGCTGAAATGTCAGGTAACCCCCTTTTTGTGGATTTCTTGAGAGTGGTCAATGCTGTAAAAGTCCTGAGGCCGGCATCTTCATGGTCAGATTTATGTATACTCATAGGCAACTGGCACAGTTTGATAAGCGGCCGTTTCTTGATAATGTTTCTATACTGCACAGAAACTACTCGCACTATTCCATCTTCGCCGGGATGAAGCTGTACGATTCGTCCTAACGTCCACTTTTGTGTGGGCAAGATGTCTTCCTTTACTAGAACTAACTCGCCGAGAACTGGGTTCTTTTTGTCTGTTCTCCATTTGCTTCTTTGTTGTAGTAGTGCCAGATATTCTTGTGACCATCTCTTCCAAATGTCCTGGTATAATTTTGTAACAAGCTTCCATCTTTGGTGGATTTCTTTACACTGAATATCTGGTTCAGGCGGTGCTAGCAGAGGCCTTCCGATCAAGAAATGACCTGGAGTTAATGGTTATAGATCTGTGGGATCGCTTGAATGTTGTCCGATTGGCCTTGAATTCAAGCAAGCCTCCACTTGATGTTGCACGGTGGTAAATTCCTCATATGTTAGCAAGGTGTCTCCCAGCACACGTTTGAGGTGTGCCTTAACGGACTTAACGCCAGCCTCCCACAGACCTCCAAAATGTGGGCTGGCTGGGGGTATAAACTTCCACTCTCTCCTATCATTGGCTGTAATCTCTGCTGCTCATTGGGAGGAGCTGGAAATTGCAAGTTGCAGGTCTTTATCTAGCTTGTTTTTGGCACCAATAAAATTCGTCCCATTGTCGCTAAATATTTGCTTGCAATTTCCCCGCCGCGCAACAAATCTTCTATAGGCAACGAGGAATGCGTCTGTGGTTAAATCGCTTACTAATTCCAAGTGAATGGCCTTTGTTACCATACAGACGAAAAGTGCTATGTAACCCTTGTTTGTTTTGGTGCCTCTTCCTTTGGACATTTTGGTTATGAATGGGCCGGCATAATCTATTCCGCAGTGAGAAAACGGTGGTGATGGGATTATGCGAACAGCTGGTAGATTACCCATTACTTGCTGTGTGCTTTGTTGGCGGTGTCTGACACACTTGATGCATTTGTGGATTCTTCCTTGTACTACTCTTTTCGCATCGATTATCCAGAATCGTGCCCTTAAGAAATTCAATGTAAGTTGCGTTCCTCCGTGCAGCGTTTGATGGTGAGAATGATCAACAATGAGACTGGTGATATGGTGTTTTGGTGGTAGTAGCATCTGATGTTTTGCATACACAGAGAGCTCAGAGTTTTCCAATCTTCCCCCGACTCGTAGAATGCCATCCTCGTCTAGAAATGGGCGTAACGAAAGTAATCTACTGGTTTTCTTTAACGGAATATTATTTTCGAAAGATTCGATTTCCTCAAAGAATGCTTCCAAATGTGTCATCTTTACTATACACTTCTCTGAATTCTTCAGTTCGTTGTGTGACAGATGGTGCAACATTCTCTGTGAGCGTGGAACTCTACAGTTCATGATGAATCGTCGGCAATATGCAGTAATTCTTAACTGTTTGGTATAAGATGAGCATGAAAAAATATTCTCTGTTGAGAAAACTGTATTGAAGACCTTGATCTGTTTTTTTTTCTTCTTCACTTGTCTCCATATTTAGTTTGTTTGATGGCCAAGCTTCAGCAGGTTGGCCTAGACAAAGTGGACCTCTCCACCAGAACGTCTGCGAAGCGATTTTCTTCGGACTTATTCCTCTGGAAGCTATATCGGCGGGATTTCCTGGAGAGGCTATGTGTCTCCATATTTTTTTGTCAGCTAGGCTCTGAATTTCGCTCACTCGGTTCGCGACAAATGAATGCCAGTTGTTTGGGCTTTTAGCGATCCAAGCTAGTGCTATCTCAGAATCGCACCAAGCAAAAATCTGAGGTGACTTTATCGCTAGAATCTCAATAGTTGATTTGAGTAGCCGGGCAAGGAGTAATGCACCACAGAGCTCTAAACGTGGTAAACTGATCTTCTGTTTTAATGGTGCTACTTTGGTTTTTGCAGTTAGCAATGTAGTATGTATTTTACCAAAAGCATCAACCGTGCGTGTATACACGACTGCGGCATATGCTTTCTCAGAGGCGTCGCAGAATCCGTGAAGTTGAATTTGTTGGTTCGTGCGATGTCCAACCCATCGTGGGATTCTAATTGCTTTTAAGCCCAGCAGATCTTTTTCGAAGCTTGTCCAGAGTTTGGTCATATCTTCAGGTGGAGGCTGGTCCCAATCTGTTCCTGCCTTCCACAGTGACTGCATGATGAGCTTGGCTGTAACGGTTACTGGTGCTAGCGGATCAAAGATGGTAGCAGCCCTTGACAGTATTTTTCGATTCTAAACAGAAACTCGTCTTGTTTGGGATTCCAATGTATTCCCAGAGCTTTGATTGCTTCATCTTCTCCAATTTCTAATATTCCCTTCTCTATCATGTTCTCGGGAAGGTCGTCTAATAGTGCTTCATTATTTGAAGTCCATTTACGCAGATTAAATCCCCCCATATTTAATAAAGAGGTTATTTGTTTTTGTAGTACCCGAGCTTCAGCTTTTGTATCAGCTTCTGACAGCATGTCGTCTACGTAAAAGTCCTCATTGAGCACCTTTTTTGCCAAAGGTAGCTGGTCACCTTCGTCTTTGGCTAATTGTTTTAGTGTTTGGACTGCAAGAAATGTGGCTGGGGCTGTGCCATAAGTGACCGTGTTTAGGATGAATTCTTGAATGGGTTCTGTTGGTAGCTTCCTCCATAGTATTCGTTGATAGTTTCTGTCGTCTTCTGCGATCTTGATCTGTCGAAACATTTTCTCTATATCCGCAATGAAAACGTAACGATGTTTTCTCCATCTTAGGAGAATTTGATTTAGAGCTTGTTGAACTTTCTGTCCTTTATACAGCAAGTGATTAAGGCTCAATCCAGAATCCGTGTTGGATGAAGCATCGAAAACTACTCGCAATTTTGTTGTGGTGCTGTCTCTTTTAAATACCGCATGATCAGGTAGATAGTATATTTTGGAATTCTCAGCTGTGTAAGCTCCAGCGGGGCTCATGTGATTTAAGGCGAGATACTCCTTCAGGAAGGCATTGTAAGCCGCCATGTCCTCCGGGGCTTTCTTAGTTTTCTTTTCTATTTGCAAGAGACGAGCAACGGCCTTGTGTCTTGACTCTCCTAAGTTTCCCACATTTTCTCTAAATGGCAGGCGGACAATATACCTGCCTTCTTCATCTCTTTGGTGTGTCATCTTAAAATGCTCTGTGCAATAATCAGTTGCTTCATTGGATATGACGCTGTTTTCTATCTCCCAAAACTGTTCGATTTTTTCGTCCATTTCTGCTAGAGAGAGAAAGCTTGAAACTTTGTTGGTTCTCTGGTAACTTCTGGGGATAGTTCCATCCAAATAGGATCCAATCTAACTTTGTGTTTTGAGCTGCCGGATGCTCTTGTTTGAGCCCCTTTAACAATATACTGGCATAAACATCTGCACCTAGTAGTAGGTCTATTTTCCCTGGTCTGTTGAATGTGGGATCTGCCAAAGTTATATTTCCATATTTTACTATATCAACTGATAATACAGGTGAGTTTGGAAGAAATGAATTGAGTTTAGGCAAGACAAGTGCTTCTACACAAAGATATGTGTGTAATTTGTCCTGAAGCTGGATGCGTATCTTCACTTTACTGCATGCCTTTCCAGATTTAGTCTCGCCAACCCCTAATATGGTGGCTGATATGCGCTCCTTTTGCAATCTTAAGTTCTGGACTGCTTCTTCGGTAATAAGCGATAGTTGTGAGCCTGGGTCAATTAATGCTCTAAAAAGATCTGGTTGATTAAGTACGTTTGTAACTCTTACCATGGCAGTTGGTAATAGCACATTTGGCATTTTGATCTTGTTGTGGAGAGCAATAACCCCTTTATTTACCGTGGCCTCTGGAATGCTTTCTACAATTGTATTACTAGTCATATAAGAACTGGATTGATTTCTTGAGTTCTCATCGTATTGATGAAGTAGCGTATGGTGTCTTTGTTTGCAATAAAAGCACGATTTGCTTGTTTTGCATTTCTCAGATTTGTTGTGAGCCATGCAGTTGATACAAAGATTCTTTTTTGCGATGTATGATTGACGATCATGCACGCTCATCTTTTTAAATTCTATACATTGGAAAATGCTATGCTCTTTGTTGCAGAAGATGCATGATCGTTGTAGCATGGTATTGAAAGATTTTTTCTTGTTGGAGGTAAATGCTTCTGCTGTTAAGCTCTTATTAGAGCTGATTTAAAAGCTGTTAAGCTGTTATCTGACCTTTTTAAAAGCTGTGTAACAGACCTCAAACTTAATTTAAGTGCTTGCTAAGTGGGCGTAAGTAACTTGAGAAAAAAGAAAGAACTTCGATTTTTGAATTGTAAACTTACACTGGACTTTATTGTGCTAACACAAGAACTTAAATACATTTTTTGCGCTTACATGATAAATTTCGCTATTATCGTAAGTTCACTTCATCATGTTTACCTTGCAATCATTGACCCAGATTGGGGCAATGCATGCGGAAAGATTTTCGTGAAATATTTTTATGAATGATGCAAGAACATGAGTAAGTGAACCTACGTTTGATTGAATTTTGACCTGATTGGAGAAAATGTACAAAATAAGCAAAGTGACGAATTCGTTTGGATTTAAAAAATCGGAAGGTAATTGTAGTGAACGTGAACATGAACGTGAAATTGGAACGTGATTAAGAAATTATGTTTTGTTTAGCTATGAACATGTTGAGAAATTATTTTTTGTTCAGGTGGGAAAATGCTGGGGGCCGCCAGATTCCAATACACGATTGAATCGCTGTTCTATTGAAGTTTGTGGTGATGGTTGTCTTCCTTCCTTGGGTTTTGCTTGTCGCTTGGAACATCCAGTATAACAAAATTGAAAGGTCCTTTTGAGGGTGAACCAGTACTTCCAGATGAAGATGACCAGGAAAAGAATGAAAGGATGATATTGATGTGGTTGAGTAGAGTATCAGCGTGTTGTGTAGGATAGCTGGATCTATCTTGGGCTCCTCCATATATTGTAAGATTTGCTCGTCTGGTTGAATCAAAACTCCTGGTTGCAGCAATGCTGGTGATTTATTAAAGTTGGAAATGTTTAATCTTGGGGGAACTTCCCTTATATGGCTGGAGATGACCTCTATTGTTTGATCCAATTTGGTTTTTAAGGTTATCTCTCTTGTTTTCAGATAACAGTAATCAGCAGTGTGTATAATTCCTGTGGTATTTAGAAGTAATTCCTTTCTAGCTTCCTTGCAGAATATGGAGGCGACCTTGGTTTCATTAGTCATGTATAACCAAGTGTTTCTCGTCACCAAGGCTTTCCAAACTGTACCAGTCAGCTTGAACTGACGCATCTCACATATGGTCTTTGGATAACGATCATAAATTTCATCAATTGCACAATATGGGCTGTTTTCGATGCTGTGCACTATGGTTGGGCTACACAGGAACACGTGATTGGCTATAGTAGTGCAACTCTTCAATTCTCTTTCGTCTAGATTGAAATATGTTTGATGAGTATAATCAACAGCCAAGGTGGAAGATTTTATGTCGGCCACTGCGAATTCGTTGCCTTTGATTAAGTGTGGTGTTATATGTATCAAATCGTACATGTTTGGTTCAACAATATTTAAGTATCCATACAATATTATTGTGCCATTCTGATTTACCACGTCTAGTCGTTCCTGTGGTGATGGTAAGATAATGAAGTTGGAACCAATTTTCTGGGCTACCTTTTGAATAACAGTTTGGATTTCGTGTAAAGAAATGAAATTCAAGAGATAACCGTGATTGTGTATGGCATTTAACCAGTAAGCATACTTCTCCTGGAGCTCGTCGTAGTAATATTCTGCACTTAGGTATGCGGCTATCACTTCAATGCTAAGCCTATTGTGATCTGCTGCTGAGTACCATGTAGCCATTTCGTTAATTGGAGTCATGGATTGAGCCAATCTGGCATCAAAATGCTTCAATTTATCTAGTATGATAAAATTTGACTGATTAACCTTCGCGTTGAGGAGCAGCATTTGTTGATTTGTTGAAAGTAAGAGATTTTGTTGATTGTGTTCTAATGCGTCAATATTTGCATAAACCTCCTCATTGACGCCAAATATACTGGTGAGTATCCTACCAAGAAGACCTCTTCTACTTCTGTTCCTTGGTTCTGTAAATCGGATTTCATCTATTGATCTTAAAAGGTTCTTCCTCCTTGTGGATAAGTGCCTGAATAGTTGCGAGCAGCGCGTGATTTCAGTGAGCTCCTCAGTCTTGTCACACATTTCCTGTATTTGTTCCCAAGTGGAGTTGATATTTTTTTCATCAACCATTGGAAGTGACACCTGAAATCGAAGATTTCCTCGTTTTATTTTGGCTCTGCCTAAATTCTCTACGTAGAGGCCGGATTTGGGCTGTATGATCTCATAGTCTTGTGCGAATGCTACAGTCAACCAATAAAGTATCAGCAAGGTGGAATGTAACAGCCTTGAGGCCCAGGTACATGGTGCGATTTTCATTCTTTTGCTATGTCGAGCTGTAGTCGGTTCAGGCCCCTTTCCATCTTTACTGGTGGAAATCGTATCAAAGTGCTCTGGTTTCGACCATAGCTCAGGTTCGGCTGAAATGTCAGGTAAACCCGTTTTTGTGGATTTCTTGAGAGTGGTCAATGCTGTAAAAGTCCTGAGGCCGGCATCTTCATGGTCAGATTTATGTATACTCATAGGCAACTGGCACAGTTTGATAAGCGGCCGTTTCTTGATAATGTTTCTATATTGCACAGAAACTACTCGCACTATTCCATCTTCGCCAGGATGAAGCTGTACGATTCGTCCTAACGTCCACTTTTGTGTGGGCAAGATGTCTTCCTTTACTAGAACTAACTCGCCGAGAAATGGGTTCTTTTTGTCTGTTCTCCATTTGCTTCTTTGTTGTAGTAGTGCCAGATATTCTTGTGACCATCTCTTCCAAATGTCCTGGTATAATTTTGTAACAAGCTTCCATCTTTGGTGGATTTCTTTACACTGAATATCTGGTTCAGGTGGTGCTAGCAGAGGCCTTCCGATCAAGAAATGACCTGGAGTTAATGGTTATAGATCTGTGGGATCGCTTGAATGTTGTCCGATTTGCCTTGAATTCAAGCAAGCCTCCACTTGATGTTGCACGGTGGTAAATTCCTCATATGTTAGCAAGGTGTCTCCCAGCACACGTTTGAGGTGTGCCTTAACGGACTTAACGCCAGCCTCCCACAGACCTCCAAAATGTGGGCTGGCTGGGGGTATAAACTTCCACTCTATCCTATCATTGGCTGTAATCTCTGCTGCTCATTGGGAGGAGCTGGAAATTGCAAGTTGCAGGTCTTTATCTAGCTTGTTTTTGGCACCAATAAAATTCGTCCCATTGTCGCTAAATATTTGCTTGCAATTTCCCCGCCGCGCAACAAATCTTCTATAGGCAACGAGGAATGCGTCTGTGGTTAAATCGCTTACTAATTCCAAGTGAATGGCCTTTGTTACCATACAGACGAAAAGTACTATGTAACCCTTGTTTGTTTTGGTGCCTCTTCCTTTGGACATTTTGGTTATGAATGGGCCGGCATAATCTATTCCGCAGTGAGAAAACGGTGGTGATGGGATTATGCGAACAGCTGGTAGATTACCCATTACTTGCTGTGTGCTTTGTTGGCGGTGTCTGACACACTTGATGCATTTGTGGATTCTTCCTTGTACTACTCTTTTCGCATCGATTATCCAGAATCGTGCCTTTAAGAAATTCCATGTAAGTTGCGTTCCTCCGTGTAGCGTTTGATGGTGAGAATGATCAACAATGAGACTGGTGATATGGTGTTTTGGTGGTAGTAGCATCTGATGTTTTGCATACACAGAGGGTTCAGAGTTTTCCAATCTTCCCCCGACTCGTAGAATGCCATCCTCGTCTAGAAATGGGCGTAACGAAAGTAATCTACTGGTTTTCTTTAACGGAATTTTCTTTTCGAAAGATTCGATTTCCTCAAAGAATGCTTCCAAATGTGTCATCTTTACTATACACTTCTCTGAATTCTTCAGTTCGTTGTGTGACAGATGGTGCAACATTCTCTGTGAGCGTGGAACTCTACAGTTCATGATGAATCGTCGGCAATATGCAGTAATTCTTAACTGTTTGGTATAAGATGAGCATGAAAAAATATTCTCTGTTGAGAAAACTGTATTGAAGACCTTGATCTATTTTTTCTTCTTCTTCACTTGTCTCCATATTTAGTTTGTTTGATGGCCAAGCTTCAGCAGGTTGGCCTAGCCAAAGTGGACCTCTCCACCAGAACGTCTGCGAAGCGATTTTCTTCGGACTTATTCCTCTGGAAGCTATATCGGCGGGATTTCCTGGAGAGGCTATGTGTCTCCATATTTTTTTGTCAGCTAGGCTCTGAATTTCGCTCACTCGGTTCGCGACAAATGAATGCCAGTTGTTTGGGCTTTTAGCGATCCAAGCTAGTGCCATCTCAGAATCGCACCAAGCAAAAATCTGAGGTGACTTTATCGCTAGAATCTCAATAGTTGATTTGAGCAGCCGGGCAAGGAGTAATGCACCACAGAGCTCTAAACGTGGTAAACTGATCTTCTGTTTTAATGGTGCTACTTTGGTTTTTGCAGTTAGCAATGTAGTATGTATTTTACCAAAAGCATCAACCGTGCGTGTATACACTACTGCGGCATATGCTTTCTCAGAGGCGTCGCAGAATCCGTGAAGTTGAATTTGTTGGTTCGTGCGATGTCCAACCCATCGTGGGATTCTAATTGCTTTTAAGCCCAGCAGATCTTTTTCGAAGCTTGTCCAGAGTTTGGTTATATCTTCAGGTGGAGGCTGGTCCCAATCTGTTCCTGCCTTCCACAGTGACTGCATGATGAGCTTGGCTGTAACGGTTACTGGTGCTAGCGGATCAAAGATGGTAGCAGCCCTTGACAGTATTTTTCGTTTCGTCAATTTTGCCTCATTGTTATGGAAGCGTATTCTAAACAGAAACTCGTCTTGTTTGGGATTCCAATGTATTCCCAGAGCTTTGATTGCTTCATCTTCTCCAATTTCTAATATTCCCTTCTCTATCATGTTCTCGGGAAGGTCGTCTAATAGTGCTTCATTATTTGAAGTCCATTTACGCAGATTAAATCCCCCCATATTTAATAAAGAGGTTATTTGTTTTTGTAGTACCCGAGCTTCAGCTTTTGTATCAGCTTCTGACAGCATGTCGTCTACGTAAAAGTCCTCATTGAGCACCTTTTTTGCCAAAGGTAGCTGGTCACCTTCGTCTTTGGCTAATTGTTTTAGTGGTTGGACTGCAAGAAATGTGGCTGGGGCTGTGCCATAAGTGACCGTGTTTAGGATGAATTCTTGAATGGGTTCTGTTGGTAGCTTCCTCCATAGTATTCGTTGATAGTTTCTGTCGTCTTCTGCGATCTTGATCTGTCGAAACATTTTCTCTATATCCGCAGTGAAAACGTAACGATGTTTTCTCCATCTTAGGAGAATTTGATTTAGAGCTTGTTGAACTTTCTGTCCTTTATACAGCAAGTGATTAAGGCTCAATCCAGAATCCGTGTTGGATGAAGCATCGAAAACTACTCGCAATTTTGTTGTGATGCTGTCTCTTTTAAATACCGCATGATCAGGTAGATAGTATATTTTGGACTTCTCACCTGTGTAAGCTCCAGCAGGGCTCATGTGATTTAAGGCGAGATACTCCTTCAGGAAGGCATTGTAAGCCGCCATGTCCTCCGGGGCTTTCTTAGTTTTCTTTTCTATTTGCAAGAGACGAGCAACGGCCTTGTATCTTGACTCTCCTAAGTTTCCCACATTTTCTCTAAATGGCAGGCGGACAATATTCCTGCCTTCTTCATCTCTTTGGTGTGTCGTCTTAAAATGCTCTGTGCAATAATCAGTTGCTTCATTGGATATGACGCTGTTTTCTATCTCCCAAAACTGTTCGATTTTTTCGTCCATTTCTGCTAGAGAGAGAAAGCTTGAAACATTGTTGGTTCTCTGGTAACTTCTGGGGATAGTTCCATCCAAATAGGATCCAACCTAACTTTGTGTTTTGAGCTGCCGGATGCTCTTGTTTGAGCCCCTTTAACAATATACTGGCATAAACATCTGCACCTAGTAGTAGGTCTATTTTCCCTGGTCTGTTGAATATGGGATCTGCCAAAGTTATATTTCCATATTTTACTATATCAACTGATAATACAGGTGAGTTTGGAAGAAATGAATTGAGTTTAGGCAAGACAAGTGCTTCTACACAAAGATATGTGTGTAATTTGTCCTGAAGCTAGATGCGTATCTTCACTTTACTGCATGCCTTTCCAGATTTAGTCTCCCCAACCCCTAATATGGTGGCTGATATGCGCTCCTTTTGCAATCTTAAATTCTGGACTGCTTCTTTGGTAATAAGCGATAGTTGTGAGCCTGGGTCAATTAACGCTCTAAAAAGATCTGGTTGATTAAGTACGTTTGTAACTCTTACCATGGCAGTTGGTAATAGCACATTTGGCATTTTGATCTTGTTGTGGAGAGCAATAACCCCTTTATTTACCGTGACCTCTGGAATGCTTTCTACAATTGTATTAGTAGTCATATAAGAACTGGATTGATTTCTTGAGTTCTCATCGTATTGATGAAGTAGCGTATGATGTCTTTGTTTGCAATAAAAGCACGATCTTTTTAAATTCTGTACATTGGAAAATGCTATGCTCTTTGTTGCAGAAGATGCATGATCGTTGTAGCATGGTATTGAAAGATTTTTTCTTGTTGGAGGTAAATGCTTCTGGTTTTGTTTGTTTGCTACTCTTGATGCAGTCTAGGATTTGATAGCGCTTATCTAAAAAATTTAACAATTCAGGCGTAGATGGCATCTCCCTTGGGTTCGCAAGGCTCTCCTCAAACAGTCTTATACTTTCTGCATCAAGTTTTCTGATTGGAATGCAGACAATCATATGACCCCATTCGTCCGTGTGACAGTTTAGATTTTTTAATGCTTCTAGACATTCTCTTATTATGTCATAGAGGGCTATTATATCTTCTTGAGATCTGTATTCAACCTTCTTTGCATCCATGATGTTGTTGATATATTCTGTTATGACCTTCCTGTTATTATTATACCTTGATTGGATTAACTTGATGGCAGTTTTATAGTTGCTATTATTCAATTGTAGATGACTTATTACTTTTCTTGCGTCGCCTTCTAGATGGTATAGAAGGTATTGCATCTTCTCAACTTCGCTTAGATAGGGGTTGTGGTCTATAACCTGCATGAATATATCGCTGAAAGATTTCCATTCCTTGTAGTTTCCACTGAATCTTGGAATTTTAATTGGTGGCAGTTTTGGATAGTTATTCTGCCTGTTGTCTGACAAATATGGATTGGTATTTATCTGGTGTCGTGTGGGATCCCACAAGTCGCTCTGAGCAAATGTATTAGAGCCAGTGCTTTCCTGAGTATCAGTACTAAGAGGTGTGGAAGATGCTGCAGAAGATGCAGGTTGTCTGGTATCCTGCCCTAGCGCAGAATGTGTTAAGGTTGCTGTGTCTGCTTGTTTAGTAGATGTAGTGGTTACTGGAGTTGGATTTATTCCATAGCTTTCTAACAAGTTTAGAATTTCATCGGCTATATTTTTAGTTGTTCCATATAGATCTTCAGTGAAGTAAAGATGCTCTTTAGGAATTAACTCTTTTAATTGTTCATGCCGTGTGGTAAAGCTGTCCCAAAGTGTGTTCAGCTCTGCTCTCTTTTTAACTATGTATTCCCTAGTTTTTCTAGAAGATCCATCTTTTCCGATATTCCTTAATAAATCATCAATCAATTTAGCCAATTGCTTCTGCTCTTTCAAAAGTTCTTGAGACATCTTTGAGCTTGTGGCTTCAAATAGTGTTTTCAGATGGCGGTGGTTTGAACTTGTTTTTAACCGGGTGATGTGGCAATGACAACTACTCAAATCATGTAACAAACACTCAAACTTAATTTGAGAACTTGTTAAGCTGACCTGGTGATTGGTGAAATTGTTTTATGGCGACTGTGATGACTGTACAACAATACACAAACTCAATTTGAGAACTGCTGCTTTTCCTGGGGATTGCGGATGATGATTTGTATAACAAAACTCAAACTTAATTTGAGAATTGTTATTTGAAGAATATTTCTAACGATGATTGTACAGCAATACTCAAACTTAATTTGAGAACTGCTGTTTGTAGGTAGTGGATGTATGTTTGATTGTGAACTTGCACTTACCACTGGTGGAGGCACAGATATTCACTTTGTACAGGCGTTAGTTTCACTTCTTGAGGCTCGAAGGACCATATAACAGACATTCAAACTTAATTTAAGTGCTTGCTAAGTGGGCGTAAGTAACTTGAGAAAAAAGAAAGAACCTCGACTTTTTGACTTACACTGGGCTTTATTGTGCTAACACAAGAACTTAAATACATTTTTTACGCTTACATGATAAATTTCGCTATTATCGTAAGTTCACTTCATCATGTTTACCTTGCAGTCATTGACCCAGATTGGGGCAATGCATGCGGAAAGATTTTCGTGAAATATTTTTATGAATGATGCAAGACCATGAGTAAGTGAACCTACGTTTGATTGAATTTTGACCTGATTGGAGAAAATGTACAAAATAAGCAAAGTGACGAATTCGTTTGGATTTAAAAAATCGGAAGGTAATTGTAGTGAACGTGAACATGAACGTGAAATTGGAACGAGATTAAGAAATTATGTTTTGTTTAGGTATGAACATATTGAGAAATAATTTTTTGTTCAGGTAGGAACAAGCTGTTAAGCTCTTATCAGACCTGATTGAAAAGCTCTTAAGCTGTTATTAGAGCTGCTTTAAAAGCTGTTAAGCTGTTATCAGACCTGTTTGAAAAGCTGTTAAGCTGTTATCAGATCTGTTTCGAAAAGTTGTACAGAATCCCCTGCGGCGTAGTTGATTATAGGAAAGTAAGGTTGTGGCCTCAAAGACACACACTTCCGGGTCAAGTTCAAGGACAAAATGCTTTTCCGGGTTCACAAAGGTGATGATAGAGGCCAAGATCAAGCCCACATGTCACCGTGTTTTCTCACGCTCAAACTAGCATTCTGGGTAAAAGGCTCAATCGCCCGATTAAGAGCCCACTGTAGTAGGCAAATATTATTAAAGAATACTTTGAGGGGTTCTGGACTTAGTAGGGAAATTGAATAAAAAGAATAACATATATAAAATATTATTATTGATTTATTATAAATTAAAAAATATTAACATTTAATTCTTAGTGTATCATTCTATTTTTGGGCTTCCTTATTTCAATATATCTATTACTATGACATATTCTTATATCTTATACTTAAGACTTGGACTATAATACAATTAAAATAATTACTTCAATAAATGGAATTATAACTATATGTAATACATTTTTTTTATTTACAATACACTAGACTTAGATCATATGTTTTCTGCGGCTGCTACTTGTTGCTCTGATGGAATTAAGTAATGTTTCCCAATGGTAGAGTATCCGTTCGTACATACCTCTACCGAAGGAGATTGCTTTAATGCAAGCTTGCATTAATATAAAAAATATTGATAAAGCATGCTTCGCTTGGGCCGTGACATCAGCAATATACCCTGGAAATATTAACTCCTCTAGGACATCATCTTATCCACATTATTCAACTGTGCTAAATTTAACTGGAATAACATTTCCTATGACGCTTAAACAGATTAAACAATTTGAAGACCAGAACGATATATCAATAAACGTATTCATCCTAGAGAAAGAGCATTCCTTCACCACTGTTCTAGTTAGACCAACGAAACACAAGATGAAGCGACATATGAATCTATTAATGATACAAAATAACTATGAGCAGGATAATGATGATGATGATGATAATGATGATGATGATGATGATGATGAAAGTAATAACAGGTTTCATTTCTGCTGGATTAAAAATCTTTCACGGATTGCATGGAAACAAACTTCAAAACATAAGACTAAATTGTAATTCTATGGTTGGGCTTCCTGAATTCAATATTAATTTTTTCTTTCTCACATTCAGGAATATGTGATGCTAATTCTTTAGCAGAATAAAAATAGAACAAACATCTATCGCATATATACAATTTAGTCTTATGTTTTGAAGTTTGTTTCCATGCAATCCGTGAAAGATTTTTAATCCAGCAGAAATGAAACCTGTTATTACTTTCATCATCATCATCATCATCATCATTATCATCATCATCATCATTATCCTGCTCATAGTTATTTTGTATCATTAATAGATTCATATGTCGCTTCATCTTGTGTTTCGTTGGTCTAACTAGAACAGTGGTGAAGGAATGCTCTTTCTCTAGGATGAATACGTTTATTGATATATCGTTCTGGTCTTCAAATTGTTTAATCTGTTTAAGCGTCATAGGAAATGTTATTCCAGTTAAATTTAGCACAGTTGAATAATGTGGATAAGATGATGTCCTAGAGGAGTTAATATTTCCAGGGTATATTGCTGATGTCACGGCCCAAGCGAAGCATGCTTTATCAATATTTTTTATATTAATGCAAGCTTGCATTAAAGCAATCTCCTTCGGTAGAGGTATGTACGAAGATCCTCGGTGCTGTTCAAATTTGTTGATATGTACTGCTAAATGTATAATGGAGTCCAATGTCCAGCTGAGTGAGTATTGAATCCAAAATGTTAGCTTTATACTACTCAATTAAATTATCGTCCACATTGATTGAAGCAGTTCTTGCTTGTAAATATTTAATATCTTTTATAATATCATTGTCACCGATATCCTTAACAAAATCAACACACAACTTTGTATTAACTTTAATATTGAGATGGCGTTTTAAAATATTCTTTATACGGCGTATAAATAAATCACCTGCAACCTGCATAAATAGCTTAGGATCTGTATGGTTTATATTTACAATAATTCCAGATCTAATTTTGTCTGTGAATACTGATTTTTTTCCTCCCACTTTACAAAATCACTTTTTTTTACACGCTGAGTAATTCCTCCACCTCGACTTGTGGCTTTCAATAACACTCTCGGCGATTTAGTCTGTCCAATACAGCTCTCCATATGCCGTTTTGTGCCACTCTTTTTATTAAAAAAAACTTTCATTTATTAGCGCTGTTGAAATTTTTTTGACCTATCGCTGAGGCTCACCAAAATTGACTGATGCCTCCTATAATTTTACATTAATATGTACTACCGCCTTCTTTCACCAAAGCCTTAAATTGAACCCACTCTCAAACTAATGCTTTCAAGTTTTTTTTTTTACCACCCCAATAACCTTCATGTGGTCTATTTTTAGATATTGAATTTCATAACGTGCTGCAATGATTACGATTTCCACTGCTCATGCTCAAAACAAGTATTAACATGTTCTTGACATCGATTCAACATTTTTATGAATTTCAACTGTATTTAAGTTTTGACAAGGTAGTCGTGAAACTATTTGCTTCAATCAAATAAGGATATATACCACCAATCTAATGCATAACATACATCGATTCAATCCCCATATCACCCATGAAAGCTTTTCTTTTACACTACACAACATTACATTAATTCATCTCAGTGTTACATACATACATATCCACAGCCGGCATATGACCAAGTCCCGAGTGAAATATTCACTAAAGCTTCCTAATGTGCTAGAGCAAGACAGATGATAAGAAATAACATGGGATATTCCTACCGAACTCTCATAACCTAACACAGAAAATGATCATGGGAGACATTTGCTCTGGATCGCTTTTGAATGTGAAATACAGAGAAAAAAGTTTATAACTTAAGATACAAAAATAAATAATGAATTTGATGTGGATAAATATTGTGTGAAAAACTGATTTGGTATATATTATTTACAGTTGTTGTTGTTGTTTTCCAGTAACGAAATTGGGAATCTTACATTTTCAACTTTTACTACTCATCTAGAACATATTCCACATATTACTCACAGCTCTCAAGTACTCATCTATGGCAACATATTATACCATGCTAATATAATAAATCAACCTTCTTTCATTAAAACTTTTAATTCAATCAACTCCCAACTTTCTTTCATGGTAAGATTTAAAGATGAATAAATAATACTTCCATATCCTACTAGAATTATATCATTCCAAATACCCAGAATTATATCATTCCAAATACCCACATCGAGGTATTCACTATTGAACTTGCAGCATTATCAACTTTTTTCCGACCTTCCTGATACTCGTACAACACCATTTCGAAGAGATAAATACCAAATACCATCCATCCAAATTTTTAACTTAATACTCTAAACCCCCTACTACGATCTTCACTATGGACTTGGAGAATTATCAATTATTTCTTCCTTCATACTCCACCATTCGGGCAATACTTTAGAGGAGATAAATATCAAGCGAGATTAAGATTTTACTCTTATACAACTTCCACTACTCGCCTCAGACAACATAACGTACTACATTAATATCATAACACAGCGTTCATCTATCAAAGCTTTTAATTTAACCCACTCTCAACTTAATGGTAAGTAAACAATGTACCTGCCTCAACAGTATATCAGCTTCATGTGAACTATTTTTTAGATATAGGAGTCAATCAAATCTCATAATAGCATACCTGCTTGATTTATAAAAAACTCTGCTACCTTCATATGCTCACCACAAGATGAAATTATAAACATGCAATCAACGCGTTCTTATCTAGTCACCGAGTCAACTGAAAGAAAACATTCCTCTCTCTAGAGGATAAAAGTATAAACCTTAAGATTTAAAGGTAAACAAATAACACTCTCCTCTTCCACGCTCTTCACTGAAGCTTTCATATCCTACTATATTAATATTTTGTCAAAAACCATCCACAAAACTTTCAATTTAATCCACAACTTACAGCACCCACTCTCAACCTCCACCACTGTCTTCACTATGGGCTTGATGAATTATCAGTTTTTCTTCCTTCATACAACACCATTTGGATGATACTTTATACAGATAAATATGAAGCGACCTTGCTGATGAGATTTTTATTCCTTACTCACAGCTCCCAAACAACTTCCATTACTCATCTAAGACAAGATATCATACTACATTGATATCATAACACCACCTTCTTTCATCAAAACATTTAATTAAACCCACTCTCAACTTAATGGTAAGAAAATAATGTGATCACCCCAATAGTATAGTGATAAAATTATCGTATTCTTATCAACTTCATGTGAACTATGATATCGGAGATCAATCAAATCTCATGACATTGTGAGTTAGTGAGAAATTTTATTGAAAATAAAAAACAATTCTTCATAAAATGTAAGACTTTTCAATACAAACTCCTAGATACAAAAAACATTAACCGCTCAATTTGTCTGCTTTACTCAGACGTATTTGTTTACTCAAGATATCAAATTACCAGCCGCCTGGCCACCTTTTCTAATGCTTTAATTTCCATTACTTCTAATGATTTTATAAGTCGTACCATCCATCCAAGACACCTCAGGCAGTCCTAGTCATAGTATCAGATGTTGCCACTAAGGCTTTCAGCCAACCTCCAGTACCCAGGCGGGGCACCTCAATGTCAAATTGTAGCCTCCAATACCAGATCAAACTTAACCAGCAACCTCCACCAATAAAAATTCCCACCACTTCACAAATATTTAGAGCTACGATTTCCGAGATGAAAAATAAGTGAGCTCCAGAAACAAAATCAAACACCTATGCTATTTTCCTATGCTGGAGAGTGCTAAGAGTGATCTCGTATCCCCAAAACTCGAGATGAAAAACTTAATGTCAACTTCGAGGCTACGCATCCGAGATGAAAAATAAGCGAACTCCAGAAATAAAATGGAAACCTATGCTATTTCCCTATGCTGAAGAGCGCTGAAAGTGATCTCGTATCCCCAAAGTGATCTCGTATCCCCAAAACTCGAGATGAAAAATAAGCGAACTCCAGACACAAAATCGAACTCTAATGCTATTTCCCTATGCTGGAGAGTGCTGAAAGTGATCTCGTATCCCCAAAGTGTTCTCGTATCCCCAACATCCAAGACACAAACCAATACAGTCAAGACACAACCCCATATTTAGTATGGACTCAAGCCACCTAGCGATGGTGGTGCCATTTGTGGTGAAATCCTGGAGGCTTAAAAAAGTGCGCCAGAACCGGCATAGAACCACTACTCGATAAAAATTATAACGATAAATATACACGGCATATTCATCGTGTAGCATCAAAGCAAACTTATTACAGAACTTGCGTTGCGTGATCGGCACCGCTGCCACCAGTGTTACGTCTGCGGCTCTGTGATTTCCCGCTTGCCGAGAGAAGAGAGCACAGCGGAGTCTTGGGGTTGGTCTGAGGGTTTTTATTACGAAAAGATAAAATGTAATTTCACCACATTTATTTGACCAAATTTTAAGACTACTTTCTAATCTTCCTCAGATTTGAGAACCACTTTTACTTTCTAAGGAATTTAAATTACTTAGATTATTTTCTAACTTTTCCTCAGAACTAACTTTGTGTGTTACGCACTCGCGACGTTTTCCAAGTTACACATTTCTTTCTTCTACGATTCTTTTAATATGAAATACATAATCAATACTCGCACCATCATCAAAACTTCCCACGGTCGCGTCGATCACGTGTTATGTTTTGATGATAACCGAGCGTGTTATCTGATACGCCACTTGTGGCGTGTGTTTTCATAAGAGGGCAAAAAGGGAATTGCTTGCAATAAAGTCCACAATTTATGTGACTTCATGTTTAAAACAAGTAAAATTTTATGCTGACAAATCCAAGTTGATGTCAGGGATTTCATTTCAAGCGATATGAAATGAAATCGAAGAAAAAGTGTATGCACTTGATATGCCCTTGAAATGGAGCAAATGCGAGTTATGATATGTGGATATCATAACAAAAGCGCAAGCAAACCGCTAGGAACCATCATTCAATTTCAGTAAGTCTCAGGGTTAGTTTAAAATATAACAAAAAAATTAAAAATGTTATTGGTGTTAGTAAACAAAAGTTTTTCAATAATTTAAAACTTGCGAAAAGATGTGATGGAGTGTTTAAAAAATTCAGTGAATAAAAGCCATATTGATAAAAAGTGCAATAGAATGCATAAACTTCAAGTTGCATTTCGGGAGTGTGATAAAAATGCTAGGAAACGACATTTCGAGAGCTGTCTCGAGCAAATTAAAGGATAGAGAGCACTATTGACAGTTCCCCGTCGAGGTGTAGGAATTAAACAGCGCGTAAGAAAAAGTGATTTTGTAAATTGGGAGGAAATAAAGACAGAATTTCAAAAGGTGTTATTGTAAATGTGAAACATATCGATCCGAATCTATTTATGCAAGACGCTGCCAAATTATTTATGCGTCACATTAAGAATATATTAAAACGTTATTTTAATATTAAAGTTTCTACGACGTTGTGTGGTGAATTTATAAAACAACCTGCCGTCAATGAAATGATAAAAGACATTAAATATTTCCAAGTGAGAACTGCTCCAATTAGTGCAGATGATGATTGAGGGGAGTGGTTTAAATCAAACTTTTTGGATCCATACTCAGATGGAGGAATTCCAGGAAAAAGATAGCGGCTGAGCACTGCACTCAATAATATATCTGGCAGTTCATATTAACAAATGTGAGCAGCTCCGAGGATCTTCGTACATACCTCTACCAAAAGAGATTGCATCAAAGAAAGCTTGCGTTAAAAAAATTATGATTAGGCATGCTTCGCGTGGGCCATAACATCAGCACTATACCCTACAGATGCTAACTCTGATAGGACCTCATCATATTCTAATTACTCTACAGTACTAAATTTAACTGGAGTAACATTTCCCATGACGCTTCAACAGATTAAAAAATTTGAAGGACAGAACGATTTATCAGTTAACGTATTCATCCTAGAAAAAGAATGTTCTTTCAACACAGTGCCAGTTAAACTTACAGAGCACAAGATGGAGTAACATGTAAATCTCCTTGTGATACTAGACAACTATGATAATGGTCAAGGTCATATGGATGAGAATGATGATGATAATAATGATAACAGATATCATTTCTGCTGGATTAAAGATCTTTTGCGCCTTGTATCGAAACAAACTTCAAAAGTCATACTAAAGGGAATATATGCGACAGGTGTTTGCTCTAATTTTACTCTGAAGAAACCTTAGCATCACACACTCCTGTATGCGAGAAACGAAATGATTGCAGGATTATGTTTCCATCAAAGAAAAACACATGACTGGAATATTAGAATTATAACCATAAGAAACCAGCGAATCCAGAAACATGAAGTTCGCAGCCTAGGTTTCCATTTCCACCGCAAACATGATGTTAAGCTCTCCTATTACAGAGCATATCGAGGCAAGAATTGGCAACAATGGTTTACATTACAATTGCAAAAGATTGCATCCACAGCAGTGCAAGAAAAGCTGAACATCAGGCCAATGCACTCACTGACTAAAGAGGAGCGGCGTTCGCATATGAAAGACACTTGCTGCCATATATACGAAAAAACGTTTGCAGCCGATGAGGAACGAGTCGAAACCATTAACTGAGAATAATAATTCAATTCATTTTTTCATAATTTCTTTTAACAGGAAAATACCGAGGGCCAGCGCACAATGCGTGTAATCTCATGTATCAATATTGCTCCGTAGTTCCAGCCATTTTCCATAATTTATCTGGATGATGCCCATTTCATAATTAAGGAGATAGTTGATCTCTTACCAATAAACAAGGAAGGATATATCTCGTTCAGCAAGATATGGAAGGCGGCCACATAAAATTCAGATTCAATGATTCCTTCCGTTTTATGGCAGAATCTTTAGATAAGCTATCATCATTGCTGCCAGTGGATAAATTAAACACTACAAGATCAGTATGGCGGGGATTGGATGATGACGCTATCAAACTTCTTAAAGCAAAGGTGTCTTCCCATATGATTTTATTGATGAATGGGATAAATTGGATTTCCTGCTTTTGCCAACACAGGAAGCACTCTACAATAAACTGACTGACAGTGCTATATGACCTGAGGACTACAACCATGCTGAAAAGGTCTGGCAGACATTTGAAATACAAACACTTGGTGAATATTCAGATCTACATATACCTTAAGACTGATGTTCTCCTATTGGCCGATGTGTTTGAGAACTTTCGAGAAGTGTGCGTGAAGACATACAATTTAGATCCTGCACATTATTACACCATGCCAGGCCTAACATGGGATGCTATGCTAAAATACACCAAAGTGAAACTAGTGCTGATAACAGACGTAGATATACTCCTATTCAAGGAGAGAGGTATTCGGGGCTGTATAAGTCAATACTCCAGCAGATATAGTAAAGGAAATAATATATATGGATGATTTCAAGCCTGACAGGAAATAGAAATACCTGATGTATTATGATGATAATAACCTTTATGGGTGGGCCATGTCAAAGCATTTACCAACCGGAGTATTCAAATGGGTTGATATTCCCAATATTGACGTTTTCGAATTTCCTGATGATTCACCATTTGTTTACATATTCGAAGACTACTTGGACTATCCTATACATCTACATGATAAGCATAAGGATGTACCGATTTTCTCTGAGCATGCAGCACCACCTGGAGAAAAATTAGAAAAGCTTTTGATAACATTACATCCTAAAACTAAATATGTTATACACTACCGAATTTTGAAGCAATGCTTATCACACGGTCTTATCCTGAAAAAAGTGCACCGGGCTCTTCACTTCAACCTGTCAGTTTGGCTTAAAATATATATTGACTTAAATACCACTAAAAGGAGCAATCTACCAGCGATAATGAGAGGGCCAGGTTGAGGTTGCACTCGAGTAAGTATTTTTCGTTGGCTTTTCAAAACACGATGAAGCAGACTTATTCGTCAAATTAAACAGTTTAGCCAGATATAAAATATAAATTGATGGAAGATTATTAGAGATATATTCCACATTTTAATTTGCCGCTAACCTCACTTTTTAACTTAATTATTTACTTAATTTCACTATAGGATAAATTGAAGGATCTGAAATAATCAATTAAGGGGTAACACCACTGTAACAGCCGAAAAAAACGATTTTGTTTTTCTAAGACAATTTTTTTTTATGTAAGAAGGTAATAAAATAATAATATTCAGAAGTTATTAAGGATATATTTAAGTACATAAAAAAAATTATTTAAAAAAAATATTAATAAATGGCGACACCAGAGCCATTCTCGCGAGGTATGTCGAATAAAGCGCTCTGCGAGTCTACATGCTCATAGCTAGTGAAATACGTAGGGGATTTTGAAAATATTCATTTTTGTATGATTGCGTAGCCCTCGGAAGATACAAGCGATGAACAAAGTCTGAAAAAGATAGTAGTTAAGCAGGCGAAAGCCATGAACAAAATCTGAAAAGAGCGTAGCGGGCCCGTTAGCAGGCGAACATCACAGTCTTCTTACCTTGTCTTACTGCAGGAGTTTTTCATAAAAAAGTAGATTGTAATTTATTCAAATGCTATAATTTCCATAAATTTGTTCTACATGCAATTTTCCTTTTGAATCATTACCAAAATAACATATTTCGCTTAATGCTTTGTCAGCTTGCATGCAAGCTCATTTAAAAAAATGAATTGAGACGTTGTCTTGTGTATGTCGGAAATTTTAGCAATAAAGGAAGTAGCAGAATGATAAAGCACAAGAAAAAATGAATAGGAAGGTGTTGGTAAATGATGTAATGCAAACTTAGAATATATAGCAAACAGGAGTGCGTGAATCGTGTATAATTCGTGTACATGAGCGTAATTTTTCAAGAGCAGGACATCATACATAAGATGTTATGGAAGAATGTAGAGAGCTAATTTACGTGGACGTGAAGTCCCAACTGCCAGCATGAGCTGACAGATCACTCGGTGGACAACGTTGACTGCAGGGCGGCACGCTAGCACCTCGGCTATTACAGGAGAGTTGTAGGGCTGTAGGGGGGGGGGGGTTTACCCAAAAGCCTGCCGCTGCCACCAGCCATAGCCAAAAATAATCGTGCCTGACACAAACAAACCTAGCACACACCCAGCTCTGAAGGGTCTCATACACTACTTACTTTACATTGCAATGAAGGCGCAGATCTCATGCCCTCTTGACCGCCATGCCCCATCCACTCAATGATGCTGAGGGCCATTGTTCGAGCCAAATCGGTTCGAATATATTATAGATTACTTTTAAAAGGAAAACAAAGCATCAAATTTTAGGAAAATTAAATCTAATTTGATTACTCTTAATCAAAAAACAGGTACACAACCTAACAAAGCCATGTATTTGTCATCTACATAACACTTTGCACATATACAATACAACAATATAGCCTCATTGAGCAGATCAAATAAAAATTCTTATTATATGATTGAAGCAATTAGATTCGTGCTAAAAACAATTGCTGAAAAAGGAACATATGCAAAAATTACATGCTAAAATTGAGTTCTAAAAGCAAAACAAATTCAATCTAATTACAAATTTTCCCAAAAATAGGTACAATATCTAACCAAAGCATATGTTGTCATGTAGCATACAATGCATGGCACAAATACAATCAGATCAAGCAGATCAATTTGCAACTCTATCATCATTATAAGTACTATCGAACGGGAATTTCTTCTCTACGTGATAGACATAACATTTTTTGCAAATATACAGAATTCAATTTAACACAGCAGCATGGGTTGCTTTAAATTTCTTGTTACTATGCATTTTTGTTCGTTGCTATGCATATTTTATCTCTAGTACCGTAAAATTACAGACGCACGGCCAATTCTTGTGTTCATGAGCCTCTGCTACTCCATCATTGGTGTCGTGTGCAAGCAAGGGCTAGATAAGCAGCAATTTAACTTTACTCGATCTCTTTTTCAGTTTGGAAGTGCAGTGAGTGCCTTGATAATTTTTTAGTGATATTTCCTAGTGTTGTGAATTTTTATTAACAGTCTAACACTTTGTTTGGTTGACAATTAAAAGTAATTTTTCTTATTCTGGGTTGCGACTAGATTAGGAGATTTATTTGAATAGCGCCTAAAATAAAGATTCTTATTACGGGTAACGACGGTAATAAGAAATTTTACTAATAAAACACTTTATTGTGGGTAACGACTACAATAAAGATTTTTATTACGGGTAACGACTGTAATAAGAAAACTACTAACAATAAACACTTCATTGTGGGTAGCGACTACAATAAATATTCTTATTATGGGTAACGACTGTAATAAGAAATTTACTAACACTAAACACTTTATTGTGGGTAACGACTACAATAAAGATTCTTATTACGGGTAACGACTGTAAGACGAAATTTACTAACACTAAACACTATTTTGTGGGTAACGACTACAATAAAGATTCTTGTTATGGGTAACGACTGTATCAAGGAAAGTACTAATAAGACACATTATTGTGGGTAACGACTACAATAAAGATTCTTGTTACGGGTAACGATCGTATCAAGAGAATTACTAATAAAACACTTTATTGTGGGTAACGACTACAATAAAGATTCTTGTTACGGGTAACGACTATAACAAGAAAATTACTAACCAAAAATTACATCATCTGGCGACAGATGCATAATGTGTAAAGAGCAGCATCGATTATTCAAATGCCCCAAATTTATTAAATTGGACGTTGATACAAAATTCAAAATTGTCACGTCAAACCGATTGTGCATTAGCTGCCTTTCAAAAAACCACAATACAAAATATTCCGCTAGCAAGTTTACGTGCTGGCGAAGTGGGAGGAAACATCATTCCTTACTACATAGGAATATCACAAATCCACAGGGTTCGCCTAAACAATCAGACAACCCACAACTACAAGTACAACCTTGTAATTCGCCTTCCAAATCCAAGGGATCAATTCAAACGCTTCAAGCGAATCAAACAATGCGAACTACACAAGCCTTGCTTGCCACAGCATTGCTTAAAGTTCCATCAAAAAAGGGCACCATGTTCACTTTACGAGCTTTGATTGACTCAGGCTCTCAAGTTACGTTCATAACAAAGGCTGCTGTACGCAAGCTGCAATTGGCCACTATGAACCACGATAAATGCCCTTATTCGTCCACCATTCCAGAGCCACGTACATGGCTTGCAACTCGCAGATCCACTCTTTTTCCAGCCAGGAAAAGTCGACCTGCTCTTAGGAGCAGATGTTTATGGAGAAATCCTTTTAGAAGGGTTGCAAAAAGGCCCTCCAGGTACACCTATTGCACAAAACAAGGAAGCACCCTAGGTTGGATCCTTCTCGGCAATTTAAAAGACACTCATACAATCTTCACAGCGTCCACCTTAACCGTAAATGCTCATTACGAGGAAGAGTGTTCTCTCGATATACTTCTGCGGCGGTTCTGGGAAACCACAGAGGCTACTCCAAGACGACAACTGTCTAAGGTAGATCGCGATTGTGAAGGCTTTTATAAAAAAAACTCACCATCTACACGTAACGGGCCGTTACGAAGTCCGCTTACCCTTTATTAATGAAAGTCCCAGCTTAGGTGACCCTCGTGGCATGGCTCTACGAAGATTTTATTGTCTAGAGCACAAATTGCAACAAAATTCTGAGCTTAGTCAGGAATTCAAGGCTTGCATCAACGAATATAAATCATTAGGGCACATGATACTGCCTGATAAAGAAGCCAGTCGTGATAAATGTTATTATCTTCCTCACCACGCCGTCATCAAGAATAGCACTACGACCAAGGTTCGATTCGTCTTTGATGCCTCGGCTAAATCCACTAATGGGAAAAGTTTAAACGAACAGTTTCATACGGGTCCAGTACTGCAATCTGAGCTTTTCTCAACATTACTTCGATGGCGAAAATATAAATACGCTATGTCAGCCGACATAGAGAAAATGTACCGAATGATCAACATTCAACCCCTAGATCAAAATTTTCAACGAATAGTCTGGAGAAATAATCCCAGCGAAAGCATCAGAGACTATAAGTTAACCACGGTCACATTTGCCACAACGCCAGCTCCATATTTAGCCATCAAGACCCTTCACCAATTAGCAGCTGATGAAGCACCCAAAAATTATACCGCGTGATTTTTATGTTGATGATCTGCTCACTGGAGCAGATTCCATCGATGAAGCTTTGGAGATACAAGCGCATATGATTAACATTTTGTCGTCAGCAGGCTTTAACCTAAGGAAATGGGTAAGCAATTCATCGGATCTCCTATCAAGCATTCCGGAAGAACGTAGGGAAGTACAACTTCCATTACGGTTAGCAAGTGATGAATCTGTAAAAACCCTGGGAATACATTGGCATCCAGGAACTGACCATTTCACTTTGCAATATAAACAATTCGCAGATCGCATTTCTACAAAGCGTTCTGTATTGTCGAGTAAGCCTGTGATGAGTGCTAGAAAGTAGACGTGTTTCACATCGGCTCCCGCGTTTTTATTTAAAAGTTCTATTACCAGTTGTTTTAAATTATCGCACGATAGTGTAATCACTTGTGCTAATTAGTCTCGAATAGTTATAATTTTGGTTACCCGTCGATAATAATTTGTTTAAACTGTGAATTCTTGGCATAAAATCGCATTAAATTCTAGTAATTAGCGGTTGTTTTTCAACAGTGATACTCAATAGAATATTTTCTCTTGGAGAGATACTCTTACTTGACATCGTCAATCAATTATGTCAAACAAACAACAAAAGAAGGAGAAGCACCCATCTTCCTCGTCAAACTCTGAGGAGAGCAGCCAGAAGCTCACCCGTAGTGCAGCTGGTAAGCTTAATCTTGATTATACCAGCTCATTAGATGTTCTGCCGGTTCCAGCCGATAAACAAATTGAATTATTCGAATCTCGCCTTCTTAAAAAAATTAATGGTCTTTTACAACATCTCGAATCTCGTATCACAGCAAAAATTGATGATGCTATCCAGTCCCTAAGCAATGGAATTTTGGCTTGTGAAAACTCGCTGAATAAAATTCAACATGAAAATAAATCGCTACAAATACAACTTGATGATCTGAACCGTATGCAGCGCTTAAATGATGTTATTATACGGGGTATTCCGAATCAGCCTAAAGAGAATACCTTGAACATAGTTAAGAGTATTGCTAAAGTGATCGATCTTCCCGTGTCTCCACTTATTGATGCTTTTCGCATCAGAGCTAAATCGCCAGCGCAAAACACTCCGATCATTGCTCGTTTCTCTTGCCATGCTGAGCAAAGAGCTTTCTTATCAGCTTTCTACAAGTTGAAAGGGTTCCAGCTATTACGACTGGAGGGTTTCTGCTCTAATAGTCCGATCTACATTAGTGAGAGCTTGACACCTCATAACAACTCTCTTCTTCGTGAAGCACTAAAGCTCCGTAAAGCGGGGAAATTATTTACAGCGAGAACGAGAAATGGGTACCTCTACATCAAGAGAAACAAAGAAGATAACGAGATGAAAATTGCTAATTTGGAGCAATTACAAAATTTAGCGCCAAATTCTATCCGCTGACCCTGACACTGAATTGAGTGCTGATAGTACCGATCATATGGAGCTGGAGCTGATGTATTATTATGTGTACCTTTGTGACAACTTTTTCTGAATTTTATTTTTATTTTTGTTTTCTTTTTCTGGATTTTTGTTTTTATTTTTGTTTTCTTTTTCTGGATTTTATTTTTTATTTTCATTTTTCTTCTGATAAATTAATGCTAAAATTTGCAGTTACTGTCGCTCAGTTTGTATTTTTAAGTTTCATTGAATTTTTCTTTTTTCTTTTTACTAGTAATTTTTCTTTCCTACGAATTGATTTTTCTTTCATAATTTTTCAATTTGTAGCCCTAATCATAATGAAAAATCTCGTTAACATTTATATTATTGTGATTTTTAGCAGATATGTAAGCTTTCTTCATTGCACTTTTTGCTGTCTTTGTACAGAGCTCGACACAGCTTATTTTTCTATTTTTCTTGTTTGGATCACTGATGGAGGTATATTCACTTATGAGTTCGGTTAATGGTCTGTGTGAGTTGGACAGGGTAAGATCTGTATTTAATATACTATGTGGATTCTCTCCTGGATTTCACGTGTGTACTATTAATGCTAGGAGCCTACGGAATAAAATGGACGAATTTTGTCAGATTTTTATTAATTCTAATATTCATGCTATCCTCGTTAGCGAATCATGGCTGCAGCATCATGTACCGTCGTCTTTCGTTGCGATACCTGGTTTTTATCTATTCCGTAATGATCGGTTAAGTCACAGGGGAGGTGGTGTTGCGATCTATTTGAGGGACAATTTAAAGGCTAAAATAGTAGGTTCTTCATCGACTGGGGAAATAGAATTTTTGTGTTTGGAGGTTGTAGTTGGTTCCGGGAAATGTTTATTATGTGCTGTGTATCGCCCTCCTGGTGTCTATAGTGAGCAGTCTGCCGAACAGTTTTCCAATGAAATGTCACACTTAGTACACCGATACAACGATGTTATTATTGGTGGTGATCTCAATGTTAACATCCTGATCGATAATGTGATGACTGATAGGTTCTTGTCTGATATGGTGGCGCTCCACTTGAATGTGATAAATTCGTTGCCTACTTTTTTCAATTGTGCCAACCCTTCACTTCTTGATCTTATCATGGTTACTAATAAGAGTAATATCCGATTTCACAACCAGCTGAGCCCACCAAGTACACTTGATCATGATATACTCTTTATGACTTATAATCTCTCCCCGGAGGGTGGGAATCTTAACAAGACTTTCTGCTACCGTGATTTCAATCATCTTGATAATCTTAACCTGATAGATGATTGCATGTCACTAGATTGGAATGACATTTTCCTTCTTCCATCGGCGGAGCAGAAACTATTTAAATTTAATGAGTTGATCTCTTACTTATATAATAAACATGTTCCACTTAAAGTCAAACGGATCCGTCCATATAGCAATCCATGGTTTTCTGATGTAATACGCTCCCTCATTGTAGAAAGGGAGTTCTTATATAAACAGTGGAGACGTCTACATACTAATTACACCCGCACACTCTATAAACAAGCTCGTAACAAGGTCATTTCTGCAATTAGGAGAGCCAAGTGTGAGTATTTTTCTTCTAAATTTGATCCTAGCTTACCTTCCAAAACCCTGTGGGGAAACCTGAAGCGAGCTTCCATTTATTCTGATGTCAACCCAGAATGCCCCTTTGATTCTGAGGAGCTTAACCGGCATTTTACTTCAGGTCCAGCAAGAAATTTATTTATCAAACAACAAACTGATATGTCCTTTCTTGCTTTACGTGAACAAAGTGTAAATTGCTTCTCTTTCCGGTGTGTGAAGAATGATGAGCTTTTTAAATCGATATACTCCATCAAGTCCCATGCTACTGGTTTTGATGAAATAAATCCACGTTTTCTCAAGATATTACTGCCTTATATTTTTCCTTATATTCGGAAAATCATGAACACTTGTCTCACTACATCTCACTTCCCAGAAGTATGGAAGATAGCTAATGTTATTCCTGTCGCTAAAAAAATATCTCCTACAGAGCTGGCACACTACCGTCCCATCAGTATCCTCAGTTTTCTTGCCAAAGTCTTGGAAAAGCTTATGCGAGCCCAGATTGAAAATTACGTATCATATAATAATCTCCTGGCGAAATATCAGTCTGGTTTTCGGGCACGACACAGTTGTGAATCTGCATTACTCAAGGTCACTACGGACTTGCGATCGGCTCTAGATGTGGGAGATCTTGGTGTGCTGGTTTTGTTGGACTTCTCTAGGGTATTTGATTGTGTTGTGCATGAGAAATTGCTGCGTAAGTTGTATGCAAACTTTTATTTCTCCTCTTCTGCTGTTAAGATGATAGCAAGTTTTCTCTCAGATAGGTCTTAACAGGTGGTCATAAATGGAGTTCCGTCTTCTCAAATGCATCTAGCATGTGGAGTTCCTCAAGGATCAGTCTTAGGACCTCTCCTCTTTAGTCTCTACATTAATGATTTATTTGATGTGGTACATGATGTCCAGCTGCACCTGTATGCAGATGACGTGCAGCTGTACTTATGTAGACCTCGTGGGCTGATTGAGGACAGTATCTGCAGAATAAATGATGATCTTTCAGAAATTTTTAGGTGGTCAAATGATAATCAACTGCTTCTTAACCCCAATAAATCACAATGCATTGCCCTCTCTAATTCTGACCTTAATACTGAGGATCTTCCCCCAATTATGCTTAATAAAGTGGAACTACCTTATGTAAACTGTGTAACCAATTTGGGAGTGAAAATTAATAATCGTTTGAGGTGCTGTGATCATATTAAATCTGTAGTGGGTAAAATTTATGGTGGGTTGAGGAGGCTGTGGCTATCTGCCAATGTACTTCCGGTCGATTTGCGTTTGAGACTAGTTAGGACACTTTTGGTGCCTCTTTTTTCTTATGGTAGTTTAATTTACATGAAACTAGACTCGATTTGCAATCGAAAGCTTGAGGTTGCTTTCAATGACTGTATACGGTTTGCGTTCGGTTTGCGTCGTTCTGCTCATATTACACCTTACAGACCATCGATCTTGGGTTGTACTCTGGACTTTTACTTAAAGGGTAAAGCACTAATTTTCCTACACAATCTTATTCGTTCAGGTGAGCCGGAGTATTTATCTTGTGAAGTTAAATTTCTGCAATCTTTGAGAGGACACAAACTTCTGATTCCACGTTTCAACTCATCCATCCTAGAAGGATCTTACTTTATCCAAGTTGCACGCCTTTGGAACTCCCTAACTCCTCATGCACATAGTGCTACTTCTGTCAGTGAATTCAAGAAACTTATAATATAAATTTATTTTTATAATTTACAAATTACTATGGTGATGTACGATTGTGTCGAACTCTTTTCTTTTCTTTTTATTATTATTTTTCTACTATGTTTATTTAAAAAATTTTTTTATCTCTTTTCTTTTCTCTCTGTTTTATTAATTTTTCTTTATTTTTGTTTTTATTTTTCATTTTTTTAATGTATTGTAGGTATTTCAATTTACTTTATAATTTATTCAGTTAACCTAGCCGTACTTTAAAATGTACTATTATAAGATTTTCAATCTTGTGTACAAATTCATAATAAATGATTGATTGATTGAAAATTGCTCCGATCACAGTTACAGCCAAAATTCTGATGCAAACCTTATGGCTTTCGGGATGCTCATGGGACCAGCCGATACCTTCAGTTATTTCATATTATATGATTAATAGTATATGCTGACGGCACTTGGTGAAACTTTTTTCTTAACATTTTAAATTGATAAAAGCACTGACATGTATATAAATGGACTGCTTGTTGAACCAAAAATGCATGAAAGCAAATGGCACCACTTTCATATTCCTGTCTCTTTCTGTGAGAGCATACTTTCCCACTGAACTGTAACGATTAGGAACGAGAAATTGCTTGTAAAAATCCTTGTAAAAACATTTCCTTCGACTCATAATTAAAAATTAAAGATACAAATAGTCCCAAATACCTTTGTGGTAAATTCGGTAAATCCCACTGACATGCAAATACGTAAATTCCCAAATAATTTAAATATAGCGGCAGTTTCGACAGTTGGTAGCATTGACAGTGAGATCATACTTTCTGAAATCAAAACTGGTGCCACATGAAATAGGAGATCAAGCAGTCCATTTATATATCTCAGTGCCCCAAAGACACTATAATAATAACGGGTGGAGAAGGATTCCTTATGTCAAGCCGACTATCTGATATAATTTTAAAAAAACAGTTTAAAAAGAACAATATTATGCCCGCGTTTTCCAATAAAAGAAATTTAAAAAATTTATTAGTAAATAACAAACTTATTCCCAAAATTAACGATTTAGAAAAACGTGGAGTTTACCAGATCTCTTGTCAGGATTGTAATGCTACTTATATAGGAAGGACTAAACGAAAAATTAAAACGAGATTTAAAGAGCATCTAAAATCAAAACAATCAAATGTAGGACAACATATTCGTGATAAGAATCACACAATAGATGAAAACAATATAAAGAGTTGTGCATGGAATATTCAGGAGTGAGTGCGTGGAGTCAGCTGGAGCAGACGTTCCATCGTGCGTGTTACTGGTGTCAAAGTGTTAATTAGCATCATCAATCTTTAGTGCAGTGCAGTGAAATTTTTTAAATATCTACCTCGTCATAATAACTAAAATCCGCCGCGCCGTTATTTAATACTTCATAAATTAATTCAATACCAGCCAAGTCCAGGGCTTTTCTATGCCCTGCCGGCATTCTACAAGCCAGCAGCACAGTACGGTAATGTTTATTTGATCTCCCATGTACATCAGTGACCAGTGCAAGGTCATTAGCCCTTGTCACTGATCAGCAATACGGGTGTCCCCAGCTGTGGTCATTGAACTGCACGGTCTGAGGTACTGAAAGTAGCAAATAGGCATGACACTATTGCTGTTTTTTTACCTCGCTGTGTCGTTGACTGCAGCTGGTTGCCCCTAAATAAATATTTGTGTTGTTGTGTGTCGCTCTTTCTTCTGCTTTTTTTTGTTTTGCTTTTGAACATGCAGAATTTTATTTTAGAATTTTGCAACATTCGCGGATTGGGGGCAAATCGTTTTTCGGTGTACTGCCACCTTCAATCAAAAAATCCGGCAATTCTTGCGCTAAGTGAAACCAAGGTCGTTTCTGATGCTGATTCTAATCAATATCACGTCCCTGTTTATAGCTTAGTGCCTCTTTTTTCTCCAGATAGGGGGATCGCAATATATATTCGGAATGATGTTGCCTTTACCATTCTAAAAGATTTTCCACCTTCTGCCAATCCTGAGTTTAATTACATCTGGATTAGGTTTAAACTTCACAGGCACATCATCTACTTTTGCTTCCTTTATCGCAGCCCAAATATGTCTGATGTCGACACGGTATCTGCATTCTGTCTCCCCCTCTTCCGAAATCATCCTGGCAGGCGATTTTGATGTCCATAACATGCCATGGCTCAGACATTCTTCTACCACAAGTCCTTCGGGCCGATTCGTTGAACTATTTTGTGAATCTTACAATTTGCATCAGCTAGTGGATGCACCGACGAGAATCCCTGATGCAGCTGGAGATAGGGCCAATTTACTAGATTTGTTTCTGTCATCTCACCCTGACAAATATTTCATCTCAGTCGGCTCCCCTCTTGGTAATTCAGACCACTGTCTAATCACGGCTCAATTTATCACCTCAATTCTGCGCCGCCCTACTTCTCCACCTACAAGTAGGCTTCTCTGGCACTATAAGAACGCTGATTGGGAAAGTCTCAATCAGTATCTTAGAGATATAGATTGGTCGGTCTGTTTTGCTTCGAGGGATGCTGATGAATGCACATTAGAACTTAGTAACCTACTACGTCTAGGCATGCGTGAACATATTCCGTATTCTTACAGCAGATCTCAACAACAGCAAAATCGCTCTTGGTTTAACGATAAGTGCAACCAAGCTATAAAAGCGAAAGAGTCTGCTTTTCGCGCCTATCAAGTGCATCCTTGTCCAGAACTGAAAGGAATCTACAAGACTGCACGGAACACCTGCAAGTCCATTATCCAGAGAGAAAAATTTCTTTTTGACCAGAATGTTAGACAAAGAATCTTGGCAAGCCGCAAAGGTAAATAGTAAAGGTTTCTGGTCCCTGGTCAAAACCATCAGGAACAACTTCAGCAGTTCCTCTATACCTTCACTACTTAATAATGGTGAGGTGGTTGTTGACTCCCTGGATAAAGCTAATATTTTGGCTGCTAGATTCGCATCAAATTCTTTTCTTCCACCCACTTCACAGGCACCTGTCGTGCATCCCCCGTGCGGATGTGTACAAGAGCCAATACACATCCGTACGAGGGATGTGTTCAAGGTCCTTACAGGAATCAACGTCTCTAAAGCCGCAGGCCCTGATGGTTTCTCGCCCCTATTAATTAAAAGCTGTGCCTCATCCTTGGCTAAACCTCTGCAGAAACTATTCTACCTCTCCTATTCGACAGGAAAATTTCCAACTGCTTGGAAACTAGCTCACGTTCAGCCTATTCCCAAGAAAGGAGAGGGTAGCGATCCCTCAAATTATCGACCAATTGCAATCACTTCGATTCTTTCAAAGGTTTTTGAATCTATCATTAACTCCAAATTAATTAAGTATCTGGAAACCAATCAGCTCATCAGCGATCGCCAATACGGCTTCCGGCACGGACGCTCATCTGGAGACTTGCCGACTTTTCTTACGGAACGTTGGAATTGTAGTCTTCACAATTTTGGTGAGTCCAAAATCGTTGCTCTAGGTTTTTCAAAGGCCTTTGATAGAGTCTGGCATTCAGCCCTTTTAGCCAAACGCAAAGTAGTTGGTCTTTCCCCTCCTCTTCTATTATGGATTGAAAGTTTTTTATCTAGTCGCCAAATACGTGTTGTATTAGATGGCGTCATATCTGATCCTCATCCTATTAATGCCGGTGTCCCCCAGGGCTCTGTTATTTCTCCGACTCTATTTCTAATCTTCATTAAAAATAGACTTTCCCTTACTTTCAATCCTATCCATAGCTTTGCTGATGACAGTACCCTTGATTTCGCATACTCCTTTGACACCCTTGCGGATTCCAGAGGGAACGCCGCATGTGTTAAACGAGACTGCATGATTAGATCATTCAATAACGATCTTGACAATATTCTCGCTTGGGGAAAAGTGAATCGCGTCGAATTCAATGCATCTAAGACCCAAAGCTGTCTCATCTCATTAAAACAAGACCATCACTAACCACTCCCGTTTCGTTTGATGGTACATTAATTTCTGAATCACCGTCACTAAGAATTCTTGGCATTAATATTTCCAGTAAGTTAAGCTGGACAGATCACATCTTCTCGGTTGCCAAAGAAGCATCAAAATATCTCCTCTACAAGTCCTACATCAGACCTAGAATGGAATACAATTCCCATATCTGGGTCGAGGCTGGTCGCACAGCCTTAGCTTCATTGGATATTGTCCAAAAGAGAGCCTGCAAGCTCATTGGCGATGTGGCAATTACTCGTCATATCGACTCGCTCGAGCACCGTCGCAATGTTGGATGCCTTTCGCTCCTTTATCGCTATATGCATTGCCAATGTTCTGATGAAATATCTAGTCTGATCCCTTGTAGAATAGTTCCTGCACGCAATACCCGCGCTGCATCCCGCGCTCATCCTTTTACCCTTCAAATTACCTTCGGCCGTACACTAAAATTCCGTGATGCTTTCTTATCCCGAACTGTGCGAATGTGGAAGAGTCTACCATCTTCTGTCTTTCCTCCGGCATACAACCTGCAAAAGTTTAAGGGCGACATACATCGGCACCTCCGCCGCTCTCCTCATATCCCTTAATCCTTTCCCTATCTCCTTCCTGCCACGATGTGCTTTGCATCATAGGGTATCCCCTAAGCTTGGCTTAATAATATAAAAAAAACAACAAAAAAAACACTGTTTCATAACTTGCCGCTAGGGAGACTTCTTAATAAATATGAAATTAAAGAAATACGAGCAGCAAAAAGTAAAGGAATTTTCTTAATAAATGATCAGTTGGATTTCACAAACAAAAGCCCTCTATTAAACTCGTCTCTTATAATATAATCTCCCAGTTCATGGTATATATGTAATAGTGGTAGTGGTAGACTGTTTGGTGGTTTTTGTTTGTAATTTGGCAGTTGAGTTAGTCCTCTGAAGATGACCTAAGGGGTCGAAACGCGTTAGGATATTCTCAGAAAGTAATTGAATAAACAAGATCTTTTGTGAAATAAAACAAGTGTTTTTTATCAATTTAAAATATTTCATATTAGCTCAATCCATATACCACGGTGGATATTCACCACTAGTGATTTATCAATGTGCCAGATACATGGATTTTCGGACGCTTCCAATCACGCGTATTCGGCGGCAGTATACATCAGGGCTATAGATCAAGAAGGAAACGTGCACGTTAATTTAATTATTGCAAAATCCAAAATAGCACCTGTTAAACCTATCACGCTTCCTCGCCTCGAGTTATGTGGCGCAGTACTTTTATTTCGACTCACTGATCGAGTTAGAACCGATCTAAATCTTACTAAGATCCCCATATTTGCTTGGACAGATTCCTCTATTGTTCTATCGTGGATCCGCAGTCATCCGAACAAGTACAAAACCTTTGTTACAAATAGGATTGCAGAAATCCAAAATTTAACTGATATACAGTCATGGCATCACGCGCGATCCAACGAGAATCCTGCCGACCCCAACTCTAGGGGATTTGAACCTTCTGCATTAAGCTTCCATCAATTATGGACCACAGTGGCTGATGAATCCTGAGGAAAAGTGGCCTCAATCATTACCTGTTACGGAAAGCGTCATAGAATCTGAACAAAAGCGAGTAAGTTGTTTATCTACTACTCAGTCAAACACTAATGAACTTTTTAGTAAATTCTCAACGTTTGTTAAGAAATGGTCACATAAAGATATTGAAGGCTTGAAATAAATGACGCTGTGAAAGTAGAACATCTTTTATTACACAAACCGAACTTTGAGGTTAACCAGTTGCAATTCGCTCATCTCTTTCCCCTTTTTTTTTTGTTTGTGTGAATAAGATTTTCTTATTAAAACTTCAGTGCATACAAATCCCTCCTTTTTTATCATCTGTACATATATTAACATAATTTACATAAGACTATTTGAAAGACATTACAGCCCTTCAACGGGGGGCAGTATGTTCGAACTAAATCGGTTCGAATATATTTTTGTTTTTATCGATTACTTTTAAAAGGAAAACAAAGCATCAGATTTTAGGAAAATTAAATCTAATTTGATTACTATAAATCAAAAACAGGTACACAACCTAACAAAGCCATGTATTTGTCATCTAAATAACACTTTGCACATATACAATACAACAATATAGCCTCATTGAGCAGATCAAATTAAAATTGTTATCATATGATTGAAGCAATTAGATTCGTGCTAAAAACAATTGCTGAAAAAAGAACATATGCAAAAATTACATGCTAAAATTGAGTTCTAAAAGCAAAACAAATTCAATCTAATTACAAATTTTCCCAAAAATAGGTACAATATCTAACCAAAGCATGTGTTGTCATGTAGCATACAATGCATGGCACAAATACAATCAGATCAAGCAGATCAATTTGCAACTCTATCATCATTATAAGTACTATCGAACGGGAATTTCTTCTCTACGTGATAGACATAACATTTTTTGCAAATATACAGAATTCAATTTAACACAGCAGCATGGGTTGCTTTAAATTTCTTGTTACTATGCATTTTTGTTCGTTGCTATGCATATTTTATCTCTAGTACCGTAAAATTACAGACGCACGGCCAATTCTTGTGATCATGCGCCTCTGCTACTCCATCATTGTTGTCGTGTGCAAGCAAGGGCTATATAAACAGCAATTTAACTTGACTCGATCTCTTTTTCAGTTTGGCAGTGCAGTGAGTGACTTGATAATTTTTTAGTGGTACTTCCTAGTGTTGTGAATTTTTATTAACAGTCTAACACTTTGTTTGGTTGACAATTGAAATAAATTTTTCTTATTCTGGGTTGCGACTAGATTAGGAGATTTATTTGAATAGCGACTATAATAAAGATTATTATTACGGGTAACGACTGTAATAAGAAATTTACTAACACTAAACACTTTATTGTGGGTAACGACTACAATAAAGCTTCTTATTACGGGTAACGACTGTAATAAGAAATTTATTAACACTAAACACTTTATTGACAAACCTCAAAGCTGAAGTTTTTCTTTTTCATGAACGAATACGTATTATATATTCACTTATGATTTTTATATAAACAATATAAAAAATAAATTCAATTAACCAGAACTCTTTTGTATTCTGTTCGATCCCTCGAAGGAGCTCCCTGGAGGTGACTAGGTTCGTTGATGAGGCTGAAAAATCAAAAGTAAGAGACAAAAAGGAAAATGTTACGTTATCTCCCCTGCTTGATGAGCACTTTTGGCTTGATTCAATAAGATTTAGATTCGTTTATCTACACAAAAATTGGTGTTTGGTCTCTACTGTGTTGGAGCCTATAATACTATAAAATGTTTGAGGCCGTAGTGCCCCATTACTTGTTTTTAGTAAAAATAACCTATAGGCTAATGAAGCTAAGCGCTTAATTTGCCCTAACCTCACAAGTGTTTTACAATTAAGTCTCTTCTTTCTAAACTTACAACTGGTGGATATCGGCATACGATAACAGCAATCGTCATTTTTCCTATCTTGAAGATGATTTTCAACTTTAGTATGAATTCCTATGGGATATAAATCGGCCTATGAGCTACGTAAGCAAAACAATGAGTTTCATGTACTGAACATTACGGCCCATATTAATTAAAAGAACTTAGACAAAACCTGATTAAATTATATGTTCTCAGTATGGTGTAGCTTTTAACTCCCAAGCCATTAATTCCTCTTAATGACTAAGGCCTTTCCATAATTCTAACATAATCAAAATTTGTTCAACATTTATTGTTATAACTAATCTATCAATTCATCTGCACTTAAATTCTTCCATAGACTTATTTCCTGAGAGTTCTTTTTTCGTAATTATCTGTTTCCTTTCGTATATAGAGCTTGTAAAAAAACAACGTGGTGAGTCTACGGGTAACTACTTGGTAGCACTCGTTACTAATAATTCCTCTTCCTTACAAAATCTTGCTAATTTGCTTGAGTATCACTAATAAAAAAAATCGTCTCCTTATTCTAGGAATATTTTGTGATGTTGGAGATAAATTCTTTAGTATCGCACGATTGTATGCAGATGCAGCAGGAATTCCCAATGTTTTACGTGGCACATGCTCGCAGCATAAGACCCTCGACCTCAATGTGTGGAATATTTTATTTATTTGTACTGACCTTCTTTTGATTGCTTCTATACAGGTTTATGCTAGGTTATGCCCATCTGCACGTCGGATTTTGCGCGGGCCTTTTAATTGACCAGACCTACTTGGTTTCTTTAGATTTTTTTTTCCTTTTGCTCTTGTCGCTGTACACATAAGCTCATAACGCTGAGACCCCGTCGCCGGCCTCCGCTGGGATTTCGATGGGGCTTCTGCCTTGGCCGCTAAATATTTAATGCTTCGTGCAAGTTGTTCTTCTTTCTAGCAATTTCGTGGATTTAGAACAGTCCTACAATTCCGTTGTAAATTACTGCTCTACTTAATTTTTTGCTAACTTAAATCAACTTACCTCATAGTTTCTATAGCAGAGAATGTCAGCACATTTATCAATCTAGTAAATTTACTCGCGCGGCAACTTGGCCGTGCCTTCACAAAATTGCCAGACATTTCACTTTTCTTTCCTTTTTTGCTCCAATTCAGATGCTTCTTCTTCTCCTGTAGCCATTGATTGTGCCGTCAGACTTCCCAGTCAGATGCCGGTCACACAGTCTGATGAGACAGCTAACTTAGTGGTAAAACTACGACTACGTCCTCGTCAGCTGCAACCGTCCCACACGGTTCTTAAGGTACGCTGCGACCATAAGAAAGAGCAAATGAGATCCCGAGGGGGCTACTATTGTCAAACTGGCCAATGATTGTCAAACGTAATTTTGTTTTGTGAACAGGTTGACTCGAATTAAAATTCTTATTACGGGTAACGACTGTAATAAGAAATTTACTAACACTAAACACTTTATTGTGGGTAACGACTACAATAAAGATTCTTATTACAGGTAACGACTGTAATAAGAAAATTACTAATAAAACACTTTATTGTGGGTAACGACTACAATAAAGATTCTTGTTACGGGTAACGACTGTATCCAGAAAAATACTAATAAAACACTTTATTGTGGGTATCGACTACAATAAAGATTCTTGTTACGGGTAACGACTATATCAAGAAAATTACTAATAAAACACTTTATTGTGGGTAACGACTACACTAAAGACTTTATTGTGGGTAACGACTACAATAAAGACTTTATTGTGGGAAACAACTACAATAAAGATTCTTGTTACGGGTAACGACTATAACAAGAAAATTACTAACCAACACTTTATTGTGGGGAACGACTGCAATAAAATTCTCTGTGGGTTTCGACTGCAGTAAGAATTACTGATCTCACTTTATTCTGGGTATCGACCAGAATAAAGAATATCCCAATCCCAACCTCAGTAAAAATTATTAAAATCAAGTCAATCAACTGCCAAACATAGATCAGGTGAGTACGAAGTTATTTGCAACAGAATTACTACATTTATTATATATCTTATATTTCTCATTTATTGAATATTTATAAATTAAACTATTTGTATCTAAAATTTATTGAGTATTAAGGCTCTAGTTTAACAGTGAAGTGTAGAATTTGTAGACAAACGAATACAACCACTAACTTTATACCAGTGGCATCAATTTTATCACATTATACATTCTTTGCATGTACGCTCTGACTACGGGCAGTACAATGCATCTTGTCGTACCGCGTCGAACAAATCGCTTAATGATTTACTCATGATCGGGCCGACAATACAGGATGATCTGTATTCAATCATCAGTAGATTTCGTTGCTACAAATATGCGTTAACTGCCGATATATCGGCTATGTTTAGACAGATAGTAGTATATCCGGACGATCAAAACTTTCAGCTGATCCTATGGCGTGACAATCCTAAAGGAGAGATAAACATTTATCGTCTAAAAACCGTCACTTATGGCACAGCTCCTGCTCCAGTTTTGGCAACAAGATGCCTACTTGACTTAGCCCAAGCTTATGCAACAGAATTCCCGAAAGCCTCCAGAATAGTTCAGAAGGACTTCTATATGGATGACCTCCTTACAGGCGCGGACACACGGGAGGAGCTTGAGGATATTCGTCGGGATGTCAGCAGCATTTTGGCATCAGCTCAATTTCAACTGCGCATGTGGTACTCCAATGATAAGATTCTCTTATCGGAGATTCCTTAATCAGATCGAGAGAAAACTTTAAGAATAAATGACTCAGACGTCGTCAAAACTCTTGGTATAATCTGGGATCTAGAAGCAGATGAATTCCGGTTTCAATACAAGTGTCCAGTTTCTAATTCGGCGAGAGTTACTAAAAGAAGTGTCTTATCTGATACCGCCCGGTTACTTGATCCATTGGGACTTATCAATCCAATCGTTGTTCGCGCGAAGACATTTTTGCAAGAACTATGGCTCCTAAAGTTAGATTGGGACGAATCGCTACCCCAGGAACTAGAATTTCGTTGGCACCAGTACAAAGAGCAATTAGTAAAACTTCGTTCGGTGAAAATTCCTCGGTTGGTACTTTGTGTAAGAAGGCAGACCAATATTGCACTTCATGGATTCGCAGACGCATCTACACGAGCGTATGGATATTGTATCTATGTTCAGTCAACAGATGAAGATGGTAACATATTAGTCACATTATTAGCAGCCAAATCAAAGGTTGCTCCAATCAGGACTACAAGATCATTGCCGTGCTTAGAGCTTTATGCTGCTCAACTTCTTTCGAGATTGTTCATCAATGTGCGAGACGATTTTCCGAAGCCAATAAATGAGAATATCTTTGGACGGATTCAGAAATTGTGCTCGATTGGCTTGCTTGTCATGCATCTAGTTGGAAAACTTATGTTTCAAATCGAGTCTCGGAAATTCAGACGTTAACAGAGAACGCCATCTGGAGACATGTTCCCTCCAAAGCTAATCCTGCGGATATGGTTTCGAGAGGTAGTGGAGTTGAAGAATTATCCAGTACTATATGTGTTCAGCAAAGACTCACCCGTCACGTCCAAATTAGCGACAGCATCGTCATATCTCATTATCGAGATATCTTCCATTTACCACAAACAATTAAATGATCCCAATAGCACCTAAAAGAAGACCTGAATTAAATGCGAACATGAAATATAATGAATACTTCCCTTAAGCAGTCGCTATTACTTCAATGAACTTCCTTTCCTAAACAAATTTCCTTTCCAATCAGAAACAAGGTTTTCTCCACCTCTTCAAGATGGACAGAATCTAAAAAAAACATAATTTGAAAGGAAAAGATTATAATAAATATGTAATTCACAGTCAAACAAGAATATAACACGGATAACCTCAACAAATACATGAGATACATTTTCAAGTGTATCAAAGGTTTTGTTACAGGATTAATTGCAATAAATGAAATATAAACAATAACTTACCAGTTGAATTAATTATTTTTTAAAAAAATCCACACTACAAATCACAGAAATTGAAAATTAAACTCTAAATGCACCACAAATTTGTCTTCTTTCTGACGTTTTAAACTTTAATGTCAGGTTAAAGGAGGTGCGTTCACAAAATAGAATATTTAACGTGGAATTCGAAAATAAAGCTCTTATCACGAACAAATTAATATTTTTAGAATTATTTAGAAAATTAATTTATTTGTATACTCATAATGGGTGAAAAAGGAGCAGGTAAAGGGGTGAACGAGATAGAAATGCTAATTCACACGAAAATTCACGAGAGAAAAATCTAGTACGGCAATGAAGCGTACTGCCCCGTGTGTTTTCCAGCAGAATTTGCATTTTTATATTCACCACAACAGGAAGAGCTATTAAGGGTTCAATAAAATTTTAGTAATTTTTTGCATTAAAGGAGCATTGAAACAATTAATAATCAAATAAATATTTCGTTCATTAAATAAATAATCAGTTGCGAATTATTTTCATCATTTAAAACCTTATTTTTTCAATATTTATTTATACGCTTTTCCTATTACATGTAATCGAGCGATTTGGAGAACAAGACGGGTTGGCAGTACTCGAAAAAGTTGGCCGGATCTGCTAATAAAAGGGCGAACGCAGAAAGGAATCGCTCTCTTTTTTATCAATCAGTCGACAAGTTCATAGTGCAGTAATTTCAAGTGGCATCAACATAGCATTTTTTACATCTTATTATTTTTTTATATATAATCATCTTCTTTTGGTTTATTTGGTATTTTTTTGTTCTTTTCCATTCATTTTAATTTTTATTTTATTATTATACAGGGTAATTTATAATTAATTAAATGTTGCAGATCAAATCGTCGAATGAACTATATGTTCGACGAATATGTCTGTTAGCCATAATTAAATTAAAGGTGCAGTGAATTGAAATTATTTATAGTTAATTAGAAGCGTAACTTAAGTAATATTAAGGAGGAACGTATCTAAGCAAAATTGTTAAAAAGTTTGTATATGCAAAAAACTTTTGTTTTTAATAAATTAATTTTTCTTGTATACGAAAGTCCGCAGGTCTTCTCATTTCTTAAAATCAATTCCAAACCAATTTTTCCTTAACGAAATTTGTTGAATAATTATTTACTGATAAAACATTTGGTGGTTCCATCCAGGAAGTGTGAGACTCGTATACGTTTGATTTACATTGATTTCAATACGAACTTAATATTAAAACTTAATACGTTCCTCCCACGCGCATTTTGGGTGACGGTACTAATAAATTAATTTGGTTACGGTTAATTTGCACAAGATTGAAGGGACATCAATAACGGTGATTTTTCGCATTAACAGTACAGCCGAGTAAGATTAAGTTGCACTAGCAATATTCATTCCAATTTGAAATACTAAGATGGAAAAATCATTAGAGGCTTTACTCGTGAGACAAACAGTATTACATGATAAGGTTTCGAGTGCTATTGACAATGGCAGGAAAACTAAACTCGAGAAACGAACTGCAGGTTTCTTTAAACAAAAGCTTATTGATTTGCGAATCTTATGGCAAGAGTTTACAACGCATGATCGAAAGCTCGCAGAAGTGATTCTGATTTCAAACGAAGAATGTAATCACAACTACATCAAAGAGCAGAAGTTTGATAAACTCGAAATTAAATATTCAGAATATATGGGGGAATTGGAAGATGGGTTGAAAGAAATATTTCCAGATGGTAATAATTCTGTGTTACACCCGGAATGTCGCTCAGCACAACTTCCAAAAATAACATTACCCAAATTTAACGGCGAATATAATTCCTGGAGATCATTTTATGATTTGTTCACATCATTGGTGCATGACAATTCACAGCTCCAAGCTGTACAAAAGCTGCATTATTTAAAGGGATGTCTCACAGGAGACGCAGAACGGGTACTAAGACACACCCCAATCACAAACCAAGACTATCTCCCAGCCTGGAACAAATTAAAGGACAGGTATGAAAATACAAGAACGCTAGTCAATCATCATCTCAAGTCATTCGTAAATCAACCCAAGCTTACAGTGGAGAATGGAAAAGGCTTGAAATCATTGGTAGATAATACCGAAAAATGTCTGCAACAACTTAAGGCATTGAAGGTAGACACTGAGTCTTGGGATGCGTTGTTAATTTATTTGATTGTTCAGATATTACCCTTTGTCACACTCCGTCTTTGGGAAGAAGAGTTAGGAGATGACCAAAAATTAGAATCCGAGTTCTAGAATGAATAACCAATACGATCAGTGCTAAACCAGTAACACCTTCTATCAAAAAGGAAACTACTCAAACTTACCACATTACTAATATCAATGGTTGCCCTGCATGTGATAAGAAGCACTACGTAGGAAATTGTACAACGTTCCTTAACTTGGAGGTAGTAGCCAGAAGAAAATTAATTAAAGCTGCAGGTAGATGCATGAACTGCTTTTCAAGTAAGCATAGCCACAACAAGTGCCAAAATAAGAACAGATGTAAGAAATGCCACGAACCACATCATACAACATTGCATGCAACTGAACCTTCATCAAAGGGTTTACATGCCATAGAACAGCCTAGCCACTCTACAGCGCACACGACCAGTACCGACGTTGATAAAACTAACAATTTTTTAATAACAAAATCACACAATGCTTTACTACCAACAGCGTTAGTAAGAGCGCATGGCCGCAACGGTCACTCATTCACATTGCGATGTTTATTGGATTCAGGTTCACAAGCATCATTTATCACAGAACACGCCTGCAAACAACTACGCATTCACAGCACACATGCTGCAGTTGAAATCTTAGGCCTAAATAAGAATCAAACCGCATTTTCAAAGGGGGAGGTACAATTGAGATTAGAGTCGACCACCTCTAGTAAATCGATGGTTCAGATCAAAATGCTCGTACTTAAAAACATAACAGATTTCTTACCTGCCAAGGAAATTGTCAGTAAAGAATGGGAACATCTTCAGAATCTTGAGTTAGCAGATCCAACATTTTGGAATCCAGGGCCCATAGATATGCTGCTGGGAGCAAACATATATGGACAAATCGTTTGTGAAGGTATACGACGAGGACCAAAAGGTTCCCCTGTGGCCATCAATACCAGTTTTGGATGGATTGTAATGGGCAGCACAACCCTGTCTCATAATGAACAGGCAAGTGTACCAAGAAGTACCAGACCATGATTTGCAAAGCCCTGAAGAAAAACAATGCCAGAAAAAGTATGAAGCCAGCCACTGTCGAACATCAAATGGTCAATATCAAGTTAGGTTACCATTCATTGATGAAAGGGGTCCTGTCTTGGGTGAATCCAGAAATCGTGCATTCAAACGCCTCGAGTATCTGCAGAGAAAATTCAATGGAAACCCCCAATTACAGCAAGAGTACGAAACTTGCTTGGATGAATATTTAGAATTGGGTCATATGGTAGCTTGCGATCCACCTAAAACAGATGAAAACCATTATTACATACCGCACCACGCAGTATTTAAGCAAAGCACAACCACAAAATTACGAGTTGTTTTCGATGCGTCCGCAAAGACAACAAACGGCAAATCATTGAATGAGCAACTACTTATAGGCCCAACCTTACAACCAACTGTTTTCTATCGTTTTAAATTGGAGAAAACATCAAGTCGCAATGACAGCAGACATCGAGAAGATGTATAGGATGATTTGGGTTCATCCAGAAGATCGGACTTTCCAGCGCATACTGTGGAGAAGTCCAACAACAAAGGCCCTTCAAGACTATCATTTGAACACAGTGACGTTTGGAACATCAGCAGCACCCTACTTGGCCATAAAAACATTACAACAGTTAGCCACTGATGAAAGGGAACATTATCCATTAGCAGCCAAGGACACCTTCACTGACTTCTACGTTGATGATTTGCTGACAGGTGCAGAAACAATTCCAGAAGCTCAAGCATTGCAACAGCAATTCATTGAGATGCTCAGTAAAGGTGGATTCAAACTTCGTAAATGGTCAAGCAACAAAGCGGAGCTGCTGTCACACCTACCAGAAGAAGATAAGGAACTAAAGGGTTCATTAGATTTGTTAGATATGGAGTCAGTGAAAACCTTAGGCATCAGATGGTATCCTGGTGGCGATTACTTTACGTTCAGCTTAAATAACAAACCAAAGTACGAAGTAAGTACTAAACGTACTATGCTATCCGAAATAGCATCATTATACGATCCATTGGGATGGATTTCTCCGATTATTGTCGTTGCAAAAATTTTGATACAAACACTGTGGTTAAATGGCTACCTCTGGGATAGTATAGTTTCACCGGATATCATTGAACAGTGGAAGACATTCAAAGGTGAACTTCATGATTTAGAAAAATTAAGAATCCCGCGATGGATCAAATTTTCAAGTACCAATTTAAGTCAAGAAATTCATGGTTATTGCGATGCATCTAATAAAGCATATGCAGCAGTGCTTTATCTACGAATACAGGACAATCAAGGTAATACGAAAACAACGTTGCTAACTTCCAAGACAAAGGTTGCTCCTGTTAAACCCATCACCATACCTCGCTTGGAATTGAACGGAGCTCTGTTATTAGCAAAACTATTAAAAACTACAGTTCAAACCATGCAGCTGCAGAACACTCCAACTTCTGCCTGGACAGATTCGACCATTGTGTTGCAATGGATACGTGAACATCCAGCACGATGGAAAACTTACGTGGCAAACAGAGTTGCAGAGATTCAGGAAATTCTAACAGCCGAGCATTGGAATCACGTTTTAACCAAGGATAACCCTGCCGATTTAGTGTGGCGTGGAACAACAACTCGACAATTATTGGAGTGTAATTTATGGTGGCATGGCCCTGACTGGCTCATCAAAGACCCTCAAGAATGGCCGAAAAGGTTTGTTCCCTCAGAGCAAACGGACTTAGAAGCAAAGAAGCCAACCATAACCAATCTAATTGCTCAACCATCAGTTGACTTTCTAAATCACTATTCATCGTACACAAAACTTGTACGAGTTGTCGCTACAGTACTGCGCTTCATGCACAATTGCCGTAATTCCACACAGAAACAGACCAGTGCTCTCTCTGTCATGGAATTAAACAAAGCAAGGATTGTAGTAGTAAGAGCCGTACAGAGGACAGCGTTAACAAAAGAATATGAGCAGCTAAAAACAAACCAATTACTTTCAAGAAAAAGTCGGCTAATAGCTCTTAATCCGTTTGTAGACCACGACGGACTCATTCGAGTAGGAGGCAGATTGGAAAATGCAAATATGCCGTTCAGCAGAAAGCATCCAATAATTCTTCCACGTAATCATCATCTCAGCAAATTAATCATTGATAAGGTGCATAAAGAAACTATGCACGGGGGAGCTACTCTAGTCCTCAATACAGTCCGCAATGAATTTTGGATTCTAGATGCAAGGCGAACAATATCAACTCAAATACACCAGTGTGTATGTTGCGCCAGACATAGAGCAGCTACGGCCCGACAGTTAATGAGTGCCCTGCCAACTCCTCGAGTCAATCTCACGAGAGCCTTTGCACATGTGGGCGTTGACTACGCTGGGCCTATAACCTTGAAGATGTCAAGGCATAAAAATGCAAGAATCTACAAGGGATACTTTTGTATATTTGTGTGTCTGGCTACGAAAGCTATACACATTGAAGCAACCTCAGATTTAACTACAACAGCCTTTCTAGCTGCCCTTAAGAGATTTGTAGCTAGACGTGGACTTTGCTCGGACATATATTCAGATTGTGGTACGAATTTTAAGGGCGGAAGATCAGTCTTAGACCATGACCTACATCAAGCTATTAAGGAGGCCTCACCAAATGCTAAACAATATTTAGCTAACTTAAATATAAATTGGCATTTCAATCCTCCCGCAGCACCACATCATGGAGGGCTGTGGGAGGCAGGCATAAAATCTATTAAGTACCATCTTCGAAGAGTTATAGGCACCACAGTTTGCACCTTTGAAGAGATTATGACTCTACTTACACAGATTGAAGCATGTCTAAACTCTCGTCCGCTTTGTGCACTACGAAACGAAGTTGATGATTTAGCAGTCTTAACTCCAGGGCATTTCTTAATTGGTCAAGCTCTTAATGCAATTCCTGAACCAAATTTAACATCATCGAAGTCCACATCTCTACAACGTTGGCAACATATTCAACAAATGAACCAACATTTCTGGAATAAATGGACCAAGGAATACTTGAACCGTCTACAGCAACGACCAAAATGGTGGCAGCAACAGCAATGTAATTTAAAAATCGGCGAGATAATCCTAATTAAAGACGAAAACACTCCACCCACTTCTTGGCCGCTAGGAATTATCGAGAAGATTCATCCAGGTAAAGATGGAATGGTTAGAGTGGTAACAGTCCGCACCAAAAATAATACCTATCAAAGACCAGTGGTGAAAATCTGCCGTTTACCCATTGAAAGGACCGAGACATGACAAAAAACATAAAGTTGATTTGATGTTGTATAATCAAATCTGTACATGTGTTGTTTTCGTTGTGTGTTGCGCTGTGTGGAATAAAAGTTAACATTTTTGATGAAGTTTACCAGTTGAGAGGACCAAACATAACAAATAACATAAAGTTGATTTGATGTTGTATAATCAAATCTGTACATGTGTTGTTTTCGTTGTGTGTTGATACGGGTGGAATTAAAACTCAATATTTCTAATTATCATCATATTTATTTCAGATAATCATGCAGTCAGATTCAGAAGATTTGTTAACCATTTTTGAGGACATCCAATTCTCTCCCCCCGATAGCCCAATGCTTGCAAACTGGGTAGAACCAGGTTACGATATTTTAACTGGACAACCACTACCTGATATATATCAAACGGAATGTATACAAAACGTGAACCCTAGCTCGTCTGAAGATATATCTCAAGATCCAGTTCCGGGAATGCAGCAACCTGTTCGAGCTAATGGCACCATCGTTCGATCCACGACGATAAAAGAAATACAAACGCGAATTGAAAATGATGTTCAACGATTCATTACCCGGGAAAAGGAAGACCTGTTCATTCAAAGGGACATCTTGCGTAAAATTGATTTTGAAAGAATTGGCAAAAGTAAACGTAAGCAGTACACGGTCAATCTCCCTGATCAATTCCAAGTCAAGGTGAATGTGAACAGAGCCGGGAAGGTACTCTTCCATCATCATCATCGTCGTGGAATAAAGAAGGTGAAGGCCAGAATTCTTGAACAGAATCGTTCAACGGGGGGAGAATGTTCAGCAAAGACTCACCCGTCACGTCCAAATTAGCGTGAATTAATAACAAAAGAAAGATCCTATTTGATGAAGAGAATATTCTAAGTTTGGGCGCCACGTGATTTAGGACAGTGGGGAAGAAATCACGAAACCACTTAATCATGAGTACTAAATGAGCAAGGAAAGGAAGGGGTAAATATAGGGAGTATGTATATAAAAGAAAAACTTGAACGAAGTGACGTTAATAAAGAAATGTAATAAATAAACAGTAATGATAAGTATTAGAAATTACAAGAGATTATAACAGCGAACTAATTTTGAAGAATCTCCATCAATTAATCGTATTAAATCAAAGCGATTTACTAAATGATTTAATCATGTATTTATACAAGAACCGAACGTAACCACAGTGCGAATACTTACAATATGAGGAGTAAGATAATAACTACTTATCTAGATCACTAGGCCAATTATGTGCTACTGTACAGAATCTTCATATATATCAACAGGCAAAACTAAAACTATACATACATTTATACCACCACTAACAACAGACAAAATAATAAATACAATTATGTAACAACAAGCCGAATTATAAATGTACTAACAACAATAATATACTATATATATATAATTACTCTTATTGCTAACCATGCAGAAAAAAAGATAAATAAGAATAACTAATAATGAGGTGATGTGCCAAGGTCAACATTAATAAATGAGCGGCCAACAATCTTAGAACCTATGTATATATGTACCTAGCCGTCTCAGATAATCCCGAGCAAATCAACGTTTTCCATTTAATTCGTGAACATGACAAAAAAAAAAATCATACGTAATCCACACCATCTAGCTTCCTTGGTACGAAACTAATCGTATGTCCGAATTCGATATTAGCAAAAGCGTCAACCATACCACCATGAAATTACTACAAAACTTCAAAACTTCGGAGGGGCTTAACGCCTGTTCAATGACGGACGACTACTGTCACTGCATAGAGACAAAAACAAACACGATTCTTCATTACACTTGTCACATCACCGACACGTAGTGGATAAGCTAATTAATTTCTGTTTCTTTCCTTTGGATATGTATAAAAAAATAGTATTACTTAACTTTCTTCCTCGTTCATAACTTCTTAGACCGTTAAATCCCACGGACCTTAACAGGGACTATATATAAAATCCAGGAAATATCCAAATCTGTACCGAAGGTAAGCTTTCTCTTTTGTTTTCTTCTTAACTGAGTGCTCCTTTGATTTTATTTATTTATTTTTTTTTTCTTTGAGTATTTGTTAGAGGTGAGAGCGTACAACGATTTCACGTCGCTCTAAGCTATACTTGAATTTCTTCCCTAAAACACCGAGCCAAGATCCCCGTAGGTGACGTAGTGTTTACCTCCCGTGTGCGCGAATCGTGAAGTATCGGTAGCGACAACTCCCTCTAAACTTTTACAAAAATTGACATGGAGCTTCGCCCCAATTGAAACTTCGGCACAAACTGACTGCTTAGCTCAAGTTCGGCGCTCTATTTATAGCCTCGAGTCCCGCTAGGTCCGCGAAGGCAAAGGCCCCTTTTTTAAAAATCCCCGGCGACAGGAGCAAGGAAGGCTCAATTTATTCTTTCGAGCGGAAAGTGTGGTAAAAGTGCTTTCTTTTGATATAGTTGGCTAGTGATGTTACAAGTGTAGTGAAAAGAATTTCTGAAAACAAATTTAATATCTTCATGGCAGATAGCGGCCCTGTAAATTTGCTCACGTGACCGGTGTTTTGAAAAGTGATTGGTCAAAAAGTTTTAATTCTCCGAAATTAGTATTCTGGGCATTTTTCCAATTATAACTATCGTGAATCCGTGCAACACAATATTGGAAAACCTACGGGCAATATAATTTACTCGAGAAAATGTTGGTTTCCGCGATAAAAGCCGCCGAAAACCGCGAGTGACAGTTCACCTATTTTTGTTTATTTCCCTGATTATTCGCGATTTCGCGCATTAAAATTGTAATAAAACTCCTTTTCGAGATTAAACGTTTGTTTTTGAAGTGGCAACCGCATATCAATAATGCATATTTACCGAGATTTTGTGTCACGTGTGCGGTCTGCTATTAGTGATGGAATCTCGTTTTTCGTGGATTATTTCCACCAAAAAGTGTTATAAGTCCACTTAGTAATGTAAAGTGAATCGCTCATGACCATCGAGCTCCCACAAAATATGGAGTTCTTCACATAATTGTACCTACTTACGTACTTAACCTTACTTATTGATTACGTTCTCCTATATGACTACCTTACTTAAGCCCTAAACTGGTACTTATATTGATTGTGGCGTGGAAGTGCTATCCGTATCTCCTTAGTGAAATTGCAGTGCTTGACTTCCTACTACTCCAATACGGGCTGTTATTGTTCCAGTGTACTAATTGGTTTCCACATCTTTTAGGTATTGCCACACGGGCCCCAAGGACTTGCGCAACTGTCCTGTAAAAGAAATGCTTGGCAGGAGTAAATCTTAAATATAATGTGGACAGCAAAGGACTACATAACCATGAAAATTCACATATAAACGCCAAATACATTGGACAACACTGGAATCGCATGACCATTAGATAAGTATTCTTTTGTATTTGAGCGTGATTCTTTGTTGACAAATTTATGCTTTCTTATAATTTCAGTTGGATATCAAGGTATACCGATCTCGAGTAACCCCACAGGTATAGGTACTGAGAGGCATGGGGAGCCGAGGAACACCAGCCAGTGCAGATGGAGCAGCTAACTACAGGCCCTATTAAGGTTTCATATATATATATATATATAAATAAGATTAAGTATAATCATTCAAGCTGTAGGCCCTATTAAGGTAACGTTAGCATTATGCAATTAGGTTTAAAAATTAAACCCTAACATCGAGATATCTTCCATTTACCACAAACAAGTAAATGATCCCAATAGCACCTAAAAGAAGAACTGAATTAAATGCGAACATGAAATATAATGAATACTTCCCTTAAGTAGTCGCTATTACTTCAATGAACTTCCTTTCCTAAACAAATTTCCTTTCCAATCAGAAACAAGGTTTTCTCCACCTCTTCAAGATGGACAGAATCTAAAAAAACATAATTTGAAAGGAAAAGATTATAATAAACATGTAATTCACAGTCAAACAAGAATATAACACGGATAACCTCAACAAATACATGAGATACATTTTCAAGTGTATCAAAGGTTTTGTTACAGGATTAATTGAAATAAATGAAATATAAACAATAACTTACCAGTTGAATTAATTATTTTTTAAAAAAATCCACACTACAAATCACAGAAATTGAAAATTAAACTCTAAATGCACCACAAATTTGTCTTCTTTCTGACGTTTTAAACTTTAATGTCAGGTTAAAGGAGGTGCGTTCACAAAATAGAATATTTAACGCGGAATTCGAAAATAAAGCTCTTATCACGAACAAATTAATATTTTTAGAATTATTTAGAAAATTAATTTATTTGTATACTCATAATGAGTGAAAAAGGAGCAGGTAAAGGGGTGAACGAGATAGAAATGCTAATTCACACGAAAATTCACGAGAGAAAAATCTAGTACGGCAATGAAGCGTACTGCCCCGTGTGTTTTCCAGCAGAACTTGCATTTTTATATTCACCACAACAGGAAGAGCTATTAAGGGTTCAATAAAATTTTAGTATTTTTTTGCATTAAAGGAGCATTGAAACAATTAATAATCAAACAAATATTTCGTTCATCAAATAAATAATCAGTTGCGAATTATTTTCATCATTTAAAACCTTATTTTTTCAATATTTATTTATACGCTTTTCCTATTACATGTAATCGAGCGATTTGGAGAACAAGGCGGGTTGGCAGTACTCGAAAAAGTTGGCCGGATCTGCTAATAAAAGGGCGAACGCAGAAAGGAATCGCTCTCTTTTTTATCAATCAGTCCACAAGTTCATAGTGCAGTAATTTCAAGTGGCATCAACATAGCATTTTTTACATCTTATTATTTTTTTATATATAATCATCTTCTTTTGGTTTATTTGGTATTTTTTTGTTCTTTTTCATTTATTTTAATTTTTATTTTATTATTATACAGGGTAATTTATAATTAATTAAATGTTGCAGATAAAATCGTCGAATGAACTATATGTTCGACGAATATGTCTGTTAGCCATAATTAAATTAAAGATGCAGTGAATTGAAATTATTTATAGTGAATTAGAGGCGTAACTTAAGTAATATTAAGGAGGAACGTATCTAAGCAAAATTGTTAAAAAGTTTGTATATGCAAAAAACTTTTGTTTTTAATAAATTAATTTTTCTTGTATACGAAAGTCCGCAGGTCTTCTCATTTCTTAAAATCAATTCCAAACCAATTTTTCCTTAACGAAATTTGTTGGATAATTATTTACTGATAAAACATTTGGTGGTTCCATCCAGGAAGTGTGAGACTCGTATACGTTTGATTTACATTGATTTCAATACGAACTTAATATTAAAACTTAATACGTTCCTCCCACGCGCATTTCGGGTTACGGTACTAATAAATTAATTTGGTTACGGTTAATTTGCACAAGATTGAAGGGACATCAATAACGGTGATTTTTCGCATTAACAGTACAGCCGAGAAAGATTAAGTTGCACTAGCAATATTCATTCCAATTTGAAATACTAAGATGGAAAAATCATTAGAGGCTTTACTCGTGAGACAAACAGTATTACATGATAAGGTTTCGAGTGCTATTGACAATGGCAGGAAAACTAAACTCGAGAAACGAACTGCAGGTTTCTTTAAACAAAAGCTTATTGATTTGCGAATCTTATGGCAAGAGTTTACAACGCATGATCGAAAGCTCGCAGAAGTGATTCTGATTTCAAACGAAGAATGTAATCACAACTACATCAAACAGCAGAAGTTTGATAAACTCGAAATTAAATATTCAGAATATATGGGGGAATTGGAAGATGGGTTGAAAGAAATATTTCCAGATGGTAATAATTCTGTGTTACACCCGGAATGTCGCTCAGCACAACTTCCAAAAATAACATTACCCAAATTTAACGGCGAATATAATTCCTGGAGATCATTTTATGATTTGTTCACATCGTTGGTGCATGACAATTCACAGCTCCAAGCTGTACAAAAGCTGCATTATTTAAAGGGATGTCTCACAGGAGACGCAGACCGGGTACTACGACACACCCCAATCACAAACCAAGACTATCTCCCAGCCTGGAACAAATTAAAGGACAGGTATGAAAATACAAGAACGCTAGTCAATCATCATCTCAAGTCATTCGTAAATCAACCCAAGCTTACAGTGGAGAATGGAAAAGGCTTGAAATCATTGGTAGATAATACCGAAGAATGTCTGCAACAACTTAAGGCATTGAAGGTAGACACTGAGTCTTGGGATGCGTTGTTAATTTATTTGATTGTTCAGAAATTACCCTTTGTCACACTCCGTCTTTGGGAAGAAGAGTTAGGAGATGACCAAAAATTACCGCACTTTAAAACTCTTCAGCAATTTTTAAACACAAGCATCCGAGTTCTAGAATGAATAACCAATACGATCAGTGCTAAACCAGTAACACCTTCTATCAAAAAGGAAACTACTCAAACTTACCACATTACTAATAACAATGGTTGCCCTGCATGTGATAAGAAGCACTACGTAGGAAATTGTACAACGTTCCTTAACTTGGAGGTAGTAGCCAGAAGAAAATTAATTAAAGCTGCAGGTAGATGCATGAACTGCTTTTCAAGTAAGCATAGCCACAACAAGTGCCAAAATAAGAACAGATGTAAGAAATGCCACGAACCACATCATACAACATTGCATGCAACTGAACCTTCATCAAAGGGTTTACATGCCATAGAACAGCCTAGCCACTCTACAGCGCACACGACCAGTACCGACGTTGATAAAACTAACAATTTTTTAATAACAAAATCACACAATGCTTTACTACCAACAGCGTTAGTAAGAGCGCATGGCCGCAACGGTCACTCATTCACATTGCGATGTTTATTGGATTCAGGTTCACAAGCATCATTTATCACAGAACACGCCTGCAAACAACTACGCATTCACAGCACACATGCTGCAGTTGAAATCTTAGGCCTAAATAAGAATCAAACCGCATTTTCAAAGGGGGAGGTACAATTGAGATTAGAGTCGACCACCTCTAGTAAATCGATGGTTCAGATCAAAATGCTCGTACTTAAAAACATAACAGATTTCTTACCTGCCAAGGAAATTGTCAGTAAAGAATGGGAACATCTTCAGAATCTTGAGTTAGCAGATCCAACATTTTGGAATCCAGGGCCCATAGATATGCTGCTGGGAGCAAACATATATGGACAAATCGTTTGTGAAGGTATACGACGAGGACCAAAGGGTTCCCCTGTGGCCATCAATACCAGTTTTGGATGGATTGTAATGGGCAGCACAACCCTGTCTCATAATGAACAGGCAAGTGTACCAAGAAGTACCAGACCATGATTTGCAAAGCCCTGAAGAAAAACAATGCCAGAAAAAGTATGAAGCCAGCCACTGTCGAACATCAAATGGTCAATATCAAGTTAGGTTACCATTCATTGATGAAAGGGGTCCTGTCTTGGGTGAATCCAGAAATCGTGCATTCAAACGCCTCGAGTATCTGCAGAGAAAATTCAATGGAAACCCCCAATTACAGCAAGAGTACGAAACTTGCTTGGATGAATATTTAGAATTGGGTCATATGGTAGCTTGCGATCCACCTAAAACAGATGAAAACCATTATTACATACCGCACCACGCAGTATTTAAGCAAAGCACAACCACAAAATTACGAGTTGTTTTCGATGCGTCCGCAAAGACAACAAACGGCGAATCATTGAATGAGCAACTACTTATAGGCCCAACCTTACAACCCAAACTGTTTTCTATCGTTTTAAATTGGAGAAAACATCAAGTCGCAATGACAGCAGACATCGAGAAGATGTATAGGATGATTTGGGTTCATCCAGAAGATCGGACTTTCCAGCGCATACTGTGGAGAAGTCCAACAACAAAGGCCCTTCAAGACTATCATTTGAACACAGTGACGTTTGGAACATCAGCAGCACCCTACTTGGCCATAAAAACATTACAACAGTTAGCCACTGATGAAAGGGAACATTATCCATTAGCAGCCAAGGACACCTTCACTGACTTCTACGTTGATGATTTGCTGACAGACATTGAGATGCTCAGTAAAGGTGGATTCAAACTTCATAAATGGTCAAGCAACAAAGCGGAGCTGCTGTCACACCTACCAGAAGAAGATGAGGAACTAAAGGGTTCATTAGATTTGTTAGATATGGAGTCAGTGAAAACCTTAGGCATCAGATGGTATCCTGGTGGCGATTACTTTACGTTCAGCTTAAATAACAAACCAAAGTACGAAGTAAGTACTAAACGTACTATACTATCCGAAATAGCATCATTATACGATCCATTGGGATGGATTTCTCCGATTATTGTCGTTGCAAAAATTTTGATACAAACACTGTGGTTAAATGGCTACCTCTGGGATAGTATAGTTTCACCGGATATCATTGAACAGTGGAAGACATTCAAAGGTGAACTTCATGATTTAGAAAAATTAAGAATCCCGCGATGGATCAAATTTTCAAGTACCAATTTAAGTCAAGAAATTCATGGTTATTGCGATGCATCTAATAAAGCATATGCAGCAGAGCTTTATCTACGAATACAGGACAATCAAGGTAATACGAAAACAACGTTGCTAACTTCCAAGACAAAGGTTGCTCCTGTTAAACCCATCACCATACCTCGCTTGGAATTGAACGGAGCTCTGTTATTAGCAAAACTATTAAAAACTACAGTTCAAACCATGCAGCTGCAGAACACTCCAACTTCTGCCTGGACAGATTCGACCATTGTGTTGCAATGGATACGTGAACATCCAGCACGATGGAAAACTTACGTGGCAAACAGAGTTGCAGAGATTCAGGAAATTCTAACAGCCGAGCATTGGAATCACGTTTTAACCAAGGATAACCCTGCCGATTTAGCGTCGCGTGGAACAACAACTCGACAATTATTGGAGTGTAATTTATGGTGGCATGGCCCTGACTGGCTCATCAAAGACCCTCAAGAATTGCCGAAAAGGTTTGTTCCCTCAGAGCAAACGGACTTAGAAGCAAAGAAGCCAACCATAACCAATCTAATTGCTCAACCATCAGTTGACTTTCTAAATCACTATTCATCGTACACAAAACTTGTACGAGTTGTCGCTACAGTACTGCGCTTCATGCACAATTGCCGTAATTCCACACAGAAACAGACCAGTGCTCTCTCTGTCATGGAATTAAACAAAGCAAGGATTGTAGTAGTAAGAGCCGTACAGAGGACAGCGTTAACAAAAGAATATGAGCAGCTAAAAACAAACCAATTACTTTCAAGAAAAAGTCGGCTAATAGCTCTTAATCCGTTTGTAGACCACGACGGACTCATTCGAGTAGGAGGCAGATTGGAAAATGCAAATATGCCGTTCAGCAGAAAGCATCCAATAATTCTTCCACGTAATCATCATCTCAGCAAATTAATCATTGATAAGGTGCATAAAGAAACTATGCACGGGGGAGCTACTCTAGTCCTCAATACAGTCCGCAATGAATTTTGGATTCTAGATGCAAGGCGAACAATATCAACTCAAATACACCAGTGTGTAAGTTTCGCCAGACATAGAGCAGCTACCGCCCGACAGTTAATGAGTGCCCTGCCAACTCCTCGAGTCAATCTCACGAGAGCCTTTGCACATGTGGGCGTTGACTACGCTGGGCCTATAACCTTGAAGATGTCAAGGCATAAAAATGCAAGAATCTACAAGGGATACTTTTGTATATTTGTGTGTCTGGCTACGAAAGCTATACACATTGAAGCAACCTCAGATTTAACTACAACAGCCTTTCTAGCTGCCCTTAAGAGATTTGTAGCTAGACGTGGACTTTGCTCGGACATATATTCAGATTGTGGTACGAATTTTAAGGGCGGAAGATCAGTCTTAGACCATGACCTACATCAAGCTATTAAGGAGGCCTCACCAAATGCTAAACAATATTTAGCTAACTTAAATATAAATTGGCATTTCAATCCTCCCGCAGCGCCACATCATGGAGGGCTGTGGGAGGCAGGCATAAAATCTATTAAGTACCATCTTCGAAGAGTTATAGGCACCACAGTTTGCACCTTTGAAGAGATTATGACTCTACTTACACAGATTGAAGCATGTCTAAACTCTCGTCCGCTTTGTGCACTACGAAACGAAGTTGATGATTTAGCAGTTTTAACGCCAGGGCATTTCTTAATTGGTCAAGCTCTTAATGCAATTCCTGAACCAAATTTAAATCATCGAAGTCCACATCTCTACAACGTTGGCAACATATTCAACAAATGAACCAACATTTCTGGAATAAATGGACCAAGGAATACTTGAACCGTCTACAGCAACGACCAAAATGGTGGCAGCAACAGCAATGTAATTTAAAAATCGGCGAGATAATCCTAATTAAAGACGAAAACACTCGACCCACTTCTTGGCCGCTAGGAATTATCGAGAAGATTCATCCAGGTAAAGATGGAATGGTTAGAGTGGTAACAGTCCGCACCAAAAATAATACCTATCAAAGACCAGTGGTGCAAATCTGCCGTTTACCCATTGAAAGGACCGAGACATGACAAAAAACATAAAGTTGATTTGATGTTGTATAATCAAATCTGTATATGTGTTGTTTTCGTTGTGTGTTGCGCTGTGTGGAATAAAAGTTAACATTTTTGATGAAGTTTACCAGTTGAGAGGACCAAACATAACAAATAACATAAAGTTGATTTGATGTTGTATAATCAAATCTGTACATGTGTTGTTTTCGTTGTGTGTTGATACGGGTGGAATTAAAACTCAATATTTCTAATTATCATCATATTTATTTCAGATAATCATGCAGTCAGATTCAGAAGATTTGTTAACCATTTTTGAGGACATCCAATTCTCTCCCCCCGACGGAATGTATACAAAACGTGAACCCTAGCTCGTCTGAAGATATATCTCAAGATCCAGTTCCGGGAATGCAGCAACCTGTTCGAGCTAATGGCACCATCGTTCGATCCACGACGATAAAAGAAATACAAACGCGAATTGAAAATGATGTTCAACGATTCATTACCCGGGAAAAGGAAGACCTGTTCATTCAAAGGGACATCTTGCGTAAAATTGATTTTGAAAGAATTGGCAAAAGTAAACGTAAGCAGTACACGGTCAATCTCCCTGATCAATTCCAAGTCAAGGTGAATGTGAACAGAGCCGGGAAGGTACTCTTCCATCATCATCATCGTCGTGGAATAAAGAAGGTGAAGGCCAGAATTCTTGAACGGAATCGTTCAACGGGGGGAGAATGTTCAGCAAAGACTCACCCGTCACGTCCAAATTAGCGACAGCATCGTCATATCTCATTATCGAGATATCTTCCATTTACCACAAACAAGTAAATGATCCCAATAGCACCTAAAAGAAGAACTGAATTAAATGCGAACATGAAATATAATGAATACTTCCCTTAAGCAGTCGCTATTACTTCAATGAACTTCCTTTCCTAAACAAATTTCCTTTCCAATCAGAAACAAGATTTTCTCCACCTCTTCAAGATGGACAGAATCTAAAAAAACATAATTTGAAAGGAAAAGATTATAATAAATATGTAATTCACAGTCAAACAAGAATATAACACGGATAACCTCAACAAATACATGAGATACATTTTCAAGTGTATCAAAGGTTTTGTTACAGGATTAATTGAAATAAATGAAATATAAACAATAACTTACCAGTTGAATTAATTATTTTTTAAAAAAATCCACACTACAAATCACAGAAATTGAAAATTAAACTCTAAATGCACCACAAATTTGTCTTCTTTCTGACGTTTTAAACTTTAATGTCAGGTTAAAGGAGGTGCGTTCACAAAATAGAATATTTAACGCGGAATTCGAAAATAAAGCTCTTATCACGAACAAATTAATATTTTTAGAATTATTTAGAAAATTAATTTATTTGTATACTCATAATGGGTGAAAAAGGAGCAGGTAAAGGGGTGAACGAGATAGAAATGCTAATTCACACGAAAATTCACGAGAGAAAAATCTAGTACGGCAATGAAGCGTACTGCCCCGTGTGTTTTCCAGCAGAATTTGCATTTTTATATTCACCACAACAGGAAGAGCTATTAAGGGTTCAATAAAATTTTAGTAATTTTTTGCATTAAAGGAGCATTGAAACAATTAATAATCAAATAAATATTTCGTTCATTAAATAAATAATCAGTTGCGAATTATTTTCATCATTTAAAACCTTATTTTTTCAATATTTATTTATACGCTTTTCCTATTACATGTAATCGAGCGATTTGGAGAACAAGACGGGTTGGCAGTACTCGAAAAAGTTGGCCGGATCTGCTAATAAAAGGGCGAACGCAGTAAGGAATCGCTCTCTTTTTTATCAATCAGTCGACAAGTTCATAGTGCAGTAATTTCAAGTGGCATCAACATAGCATTTTTTACATCTTATTATTTTTTTATATATAATCATCTTCTTTTGGTTTATTTGGTATTTTTTTGTTCTTTTCCATTTATTTTAATTTTTATTTTATTATTATACAGGGTAATTTATAATTAATTAAATGTTGCAGATAAAATCGTCGAATGAACTATATGTTCGACGAATATGTCTGTTAGCCATAATTAAATTAAAGGTGCAGTGAATTGAAATTATTTATAGTGAATTGGAAGCATAACTTAAGTAATATTAAGGAGGAACGTATCTAAGCAAAATTGTTAAAAAGTTTGTATATGCAAAAAACTTTTGTTTTTAATAAATTAATTTTTCTTGTATACGAAAGTCCGCAGGTCTTCTCATTTCTTAAAATCAATTCCAAACCAATTTTTCCTTAACGAAATTTGTTGGATAATTATTTACTGATAAAACAATATGGTTGTCCGGTCCAGAATTTTTGTGGCAGTCAGAAAGGTGTTGGCTTGCGCCGAAAGAACGCCATGCGAATGTCCATAGTTTGCCTGAACGAAGAAAGGTGAAGTCAATCTTAACCTGTACGATTCCAAACACACTGCTAGACACCGTTTATGCCATCAGTGACTTCTCGAAAAACTGTCGTCGATTTGCCTACGTACTACGATTCATCAAAATTGTTAAGGCTAAGCTCAATAATCGTGAGTTGCAGTCCAAAGTGGAAACTAAGGAATTATTGGCATCTGAGGTAGAAGATGCGTTTATGAGAATTGTTTGGCTCGTTCAGCAGCACGAATTTGCTTCGGAAATAGAAGCGTTGAAGCGTGGAAATGAAGTCTCTGACAAAAGTTCCATTAAACGGCTGGCACCCTTCCTTGATGAGTCGGAGATCTTACGAGTGTGTGGTCGATTGAAACATGCTGACTTATCTCCAGATCGACGGTTTCCAATTTTATTACCTGGCAATGACGCTTTCGTGAAATCGTATATAAGACATAATACACATAAAAAATTTCCATGCAGAACCACTCGCCCTAGTTGCCATCATACCGCAAAGATTTGGGATAGTCAATGCACGCAATCAGGCCAGAAAATTAGTGCGAACCTGCATTCATTGTTTTTGGTATCGTCCACGGCTCGCAAAACAAATTATGGGTGATCTACCTAAAAGCAGAGTAAATGAATCATTGCCATTTTCTCACAGCGGAGTGGATTTTTTTGGTCCAATACAAACAACTCACAAGATCCGAGGAAAGGCTAAATACAAATCTTACGTCGCTATATTCGTTTGTTTCGTCACACGAGCGGTGCACATCGACGTTGTCTCCGACTTAACTTCAGAGGCGTTTATCGCTGCGCTGAAAACATTCATCCCCCGAAGAAATTTATGCCGACAACTTTATTGTGACAACGCAATGAACTTCGTTGGGGCTGGAAATCAGCTAGCCGAATTCAGACGAGCTTTCCTTCGAGAGAAAACTCAGGGAGATATCGTAGACTGGTGCACCAAAAATTCTATCGAATTTCACCATATACCACCAAGGCCGCCCCATTTTGGGGGCATTTGGGAAGCGGCTGTGAAGTCTGCGAAATCGCATCTTTACCGCACCTTGCAAGGCGCCTTATTGACGTTTAAGGAACTCACTACAGTAATGGTTTAAATCCTTAATTCTAGACCCATTACCCCTCTATCAACAGATCCTAACAATTATCAAGCCCTAACTCCCGCACACTTCCTTAATCAAGCCACTTTAGAGGGATCCCAGAACCCCATTTTCCATTTAACAAGTTAAGCTATTTTCGTATGTGGCAGAGAATCTCCGCTCTAGTACAGCATTTCTGGCAGCGTTGGTGCAAGGAATACCTGTTTCAATTGCAAGAAAGGGCCAAATGGCAATCCGAGGCTTCCAATATACAACAAGGAGACATGGTACTGATACATCACGAGGATCTTCCCCCTTACAAATGGAAGCTGAGTCGAGTAAACAAAGCTATTCCAGGTCCTGATGGTCGTATACGTGTGGTGGAGATCAATACCTCTTCCGGCACCTTTCTCAGAGCTGTACAGAAGGTGGCCCCATTTCCTGCAGAAGAATAATTGAATAATAGCTAATAATTATAACTTACGATATATTTCCAATCAATGTCTTATATTAATTATAATGCCTTCTAACAATCATTTGGTTCTAGTTCAATTAAATTTCAATTTCAAATTACCGCCAGAAGTATAGATACTATAAAACTAAACTTGTGAACTTGCTATATTTGTAAAGTTGTCAATTTGCTATAATTCGAGTTCAGTGAAATAACCTAAAAAATTTGTAATCGCTCTGTCCTCTCATAACCTTACGCCAATAAACATCACATCGTGCAAGTAAGCTAGTTTTTTTTTAATTGATTTTTTTTTATAAGTGCAAAAACTATTGCAAAAATTTATATAAATTAAATATGTGAACTATTCCCAAATAAAGTTGAAAAAGAACATTTTTTACCGCAGATGCTCCACACAAAAACTTTGTTTACTTTTTGTAAATTGAAAAGTTGCCATTTGCCCTAACCTCACAAGTGCTTTACAGTTAAGTCTGTTCTTTCTAAACTTAGAACTGGTGGATCCAACGCTTTTGTTTATATTCTATATGATCGGACTATGAGCTACGTAAGCAAAACAATGAGCTTCATGTACTGAACATTACGGCCCATGTTCATTAAAAGAACTTAGATAAAACCTGATTAAATTATATGTTCTCCGTATGGTGTAGCTTTTAACTCCCAAGCCATTAATTCCTCTTAATGAATACGGCCTTTCTAAATTTCTAACATAATCAAAATTTGTTCAACATTTATTGTTATAACTAATCTATCAATTCATCTGCACTTAAATTCTTAAATAAAAAGATTACTCTTTTGGACTTTTTACCGGGTTAAACTTAATTTTGTTCAAGAAAGAATTTTTTGGGATTCTCCGGTATATAGCAAAAGCTAAAAAATGTTCTAATTTGTTATTTCATCACACAACCCATTAATTTTTGGTGACAAGCTTCAAGTCTTGGTTTGACTCATCAACAGGTCACAAATAGCGAAATTGTGTGATTTGAAAAACAAATGAAAAAATGAAAAAAGAAGAAAGAAATGAAAAGTTTGAGAAAATAGAAAAAAAAAAAAAACATTTTTTTTATTTATTAAAAAAATTTTAAAAAAATTTAAAGAAACAGATTCATTCGAAGCGAATCAAACCTGTATACGCCACACAGTGGGCTGAAAAATAAAGAAGAAAAGGAAGAAGAAGAAGCGATTCGTGTCAGCAGAAAACCTAACACTCATCGGTGCAGCTTGGTTTTCTGCCTGCTGCAGACGCTTGAAAATAGATCAAACTGATCTCTTCTCATATAAACTCAGAAATAAATTCTGGGTGTGAACTATATGAGGAAAAAACACTCCTATACAAGCCCAGGAGGAAAAATAAATAAAAAGATTACTCTTTTGGACTTTTTACCGGGTTAAACTTAATTTTGTTCAACAAAGAATTTTTTGGGATTCTCCGGTATATAGCAAAAGCTAAAAAATGTTCTAATTTGTTATTTCATCACACAACCCATTAATTTTTGGTGACAAGTTTCAAGTCTTGGTTTGACTCATCAACAGGTCACAAATAGCGAAATTGTGTGATTTGAAAAACAAATGAAAAAATGAAAAAAGAAGAAAGAAATGAAAAGTTTGAGAAAATAGAAAAAAAAAAAAACAATTTTTTTATTTATTAAAAAAAATTTAAAAAAATTTAAAGAAACAGATTCATTCGAAGCGAATCGAACCTGTATACGCCACACAGTGGGCTGAAAAATAAAAAAGAAAAGGTAGAAGAAGAAGCGTTTCGTGTCAGCAGAAAACCTAACACTCATCGGTGCAGCTTGGTTTTCTGCCTGCTGCAGACGCTTGAAAATAGATCAAACTGATCTCTTCTCATATAAACTCAGAAATAAATTCTGGGTGTGAATTATATGAGGAAAAAACACTCCTATACAAGCCCAGGAGGAAAAATAAATAAAAAGATTACTCTTTTGGACTTTTTACCGGGTTAAACTTAATTTTGTTCAAGAAAGAATTTTTTGGGATTCTCCGGTATATAGCAAAAGCTAAAAAATGTTCTAATTTATTATTTCATCACACAACCCATTAATTTTTGGTGACAAGTTTCAAGTCTTGGTTTGACTCATCAACAGGTCACAAATAGCGAAATTGTGTGATTTGAAAAACAAATGAAAAAATGAAAAAAGAAGAAAGAAATGAAAAGTTTGAGAAAATAGAAAAAAAAAAAAAACAACAACAATTTTTTTATTTATTAAAAAAATTTAAAAAAAATTAAAGAAACAGATTCATTCGAAGCGAATCGAACCTGTATACGCCACACAGTGGGCTGAAAAATAAAAAAGAAAAGGAAGAAGAAGAAGCGTTTCGTGTCAGCAGAAAACCTAACACTCATCGGTGCAGCCTGTGACTGTTTGGTGCGGTTTATGGTCCCGCGGGGTCATTGGACCTTACTTTTTCGAAAATGAGGCTGGAGCAACAGTTACGGTGAATAGATTGCGCTATCGACAGATGATTAATGATTTTGTATGGCCGGAAATGAATGGTATTGATCTGGACAACGTTCACTTTCAACAAGACGGCGCTACGTGCCATACAAGCAACGAAACCATTGATATTTTACGGGAAAAGTTTCCGGACCGTGTTATCTCTCGAAGAGGTTATCACAATTGGCCACCGAGATCTTGTGACTTAACACCTTGCGACTTCTTCCTTTGGGGCCACGTGAAAGAGAAGGTCTACGTCAACAGCCCAGCGTCGATTCAAGACCTCAAAGATGCAATTCGTGAGGCTATCGAGGACATAGGGCAGCCACTTTGCGATTTGGTTATGGAAAATTTAATGAAAAGGATATGGTCCTGTAGGCGTGATCGTGTTGGTCATTTGGCTGATGTTATTTTCCATTATTAACGGCATACCTTCCTCTTTATAATGAAGTAAAGATCCAATCATTTATCTCAAAAAATGGCATTTTTCTTTGAATATCAAAATAACACCTCTTATTGGAAAACCCTTTAAATCGGATTATAAACTAGTGAAATTGTGTTTCAGGTAAGTGCACTATGAAAATTATCTTTTTTGTTAATAGAAGCAAAGATTTATATAAATTAAATATATGAACTATTTCCAAATAAAGTTGAAAAAGAACATTTTTTACCGAAGATGCTCCACACAAAAACTTTGTTTACTTTTTGTAAATTGAAAAGTTGCTTAGAATAGGGACGGCGTGTAAACACATGTAAAATATGGACTACCAACACAACCAGAATTCATTACGCAAAAACTGGCTTATCACCATTCCTGTTTCCTATATATTCTAGAATGCAAATTATCCCAGTAAATATCACTTTCCTATAAATTTATCAATTTCTCTCAAGCATTTCTTTTCCGCCATCTTGAAAACTGTAAAATGTCAAATTACTATCACCTCAGCTGCCATGGTTTTTTATAATGCAAGTTCACTGAAAGCTGAGCTGCCAGCATGGCAGTAGAGGTTACACGGGCAAGAATTATGGCAGTGCAGCTTGCATGCAAGCTATACTATTACGTGTAACCCCCGGATTAGGACCTGTTTAAGATGAAATATTAATTTTTCCTCTATGATGAGTGTACAAAAACAGTGGGAGTGAGCGCTTACTGCATGACTGTCGCCGGCACCCTAATACAAGGTATTCTCATTAAATTTTAACAGATGTGCTGTGACGTAATTTTGTTTGGAAATGTATATACATTTATATAAAAAGGCCAGAGAGCGGAGAGAGACTATTGTGTTCTCTGTACCGTGCTTTTCTATGCATTACTCGTCATTTTATCCCCTATTGGTGGAACGTGATTCACTATGAGAATAATTTGTCACTTGTATTCTCTGTACCGTGGAGCTGCTTTATTTCCTCTACAATTGCTTGTTATGGAACTATGAACAGTAATTCACTTGGGACGTAAAGTCCCGACTGCCAGCATGAGCTGACAAATCACTCGACGGGCAGCGTTGACTGCTGGGGGGCACGCTAGTTCGCCTCAGCTATTGGCGGAGAGTGTGTGTGGGTTCCACAAAAACCTGCCGCTGCCGTCAGCCATAATCAAAAAAATTTTCGTGCCTATCACAGTAAAGCCGGCACACATTCGGTCCTGAAGGGACCCTTACGTCACTTACCTGTATCCCATCGAAGTTGACCTGTAAAAAGAGAGAGAGACTAGGTGAGCCTAGACAACCTCCATCCTATGTGAGAGGGCTCCAGGATAGTGAAGGAATAATCAAAACTTTCAAAATTTCATATTTACGTTTTAATTCTGATAAAAAGATTTCTTTAAAATATACCCATTTTTTTTTTGTGTAATTAGGAATGACACCTCTACATACGTAACAAAAGCGTTTTTAAATTAGTTATCAGTATTATATTATTTTACACGTAATCTCTAAATAATGTCCTTTGAAAATTTCACTCCACAATAATTCAGCGACTGAGGTTTGTTATTTCTCTCATACCTCTCTCATCTTCCAGTTCAAAACTATACCTTAAATCTAACTAGAAAAATTGCTTTTACTCTAATTTTCCGTCCGATACTTTCGATAATGGGTAGTATTCAACAAATCAACTATAGCTAGTTATATATAAAGCACTAAATCAAAACAAATTCAAAAGGTCAAGATTCCAATATACGTGTGTAGGTAAGCATATCATGAAATGAGACGGATATATGCAAGTAAGTATATCATTATCGTATATATATATATAAGTATGTAGAGTGTTGACTCAACCCGATCATTCATTCAAACTGTATACTGGTATGTATATCGATAAATTATACATATATTTATACATATAGACTGTCTACTTAAACCAATTATCATTTCAAAGTGTATACATGTATATATTACAAAACTTGATTCCTATATGTGTATATATATAGTATTAGTCCGAGTTACACTTTCGTAGCGAATAGTCGTTCCCGGTGTTTTACTAGAGGCTAGTGTATAAAATTTAATAAACAGTTTAACAAATCATAAAGCGAAATCGGGCTGTCTGCCTGGATGTCAATGACTCTGGTGAGTCTGCAAATGGAAACAATAAAAGACGTCATTTATTCCATTGTGTTAACAACATGAACACAAAATCTTCAAGTACATCTCGTCAAAATACTAATTATTTCGCACCGCTACAAGTGCTGGTCGATGACGATGCTGATAATCCAGACAATGGAAATAGTGCTGGTGCCAATAATAATGCAACGGGTATCTCCAAACCTCCACCAATTAACGTACTGAAGTGCAGCAGTGATTATATTCATAATATAATGAAATCAAACAATATTGAAGACTACTGCGTTAAACGAATGTCCATCGGAATAAAAATTCTTTCTAATTCTATGGAAATTTATCAACAGATTACAAAGATGCTCAACGATTTAAAGTGTGAATATTACACACACAGTCTGAAGGCACAATTACCATTTAAAGTTACGTTATCTGGATTGGAAGCGACTGACACTGAGGTTTTGAAATCACATTTTATTTCTGAAGGCGTTAAATGTATGGAGATTAAGACAATAACCAGAAACACAAATTTGGGTAAGGCTACTTTCTTTATAATTTATATAGAACGGGGCTCAATAAAGCTAAAAGACCTAAGGGAGAAATTTGGAGTTATTAACAGAACAATTGTGAGATGGGACTTTCATCGAAAACTTCCAAACAAAATAACGCAATGTTACAATTGTCAAATGTATGGGCATGGTGCTAAGCATTGTAAAATTAAATCCTTCTGTGCTTTCTGTTCTGGCCATCACCCCACCTCAGAGTGCAACTCACACGATGCTCTAAAATGTGCAAACTGTCAAGGAGAGCACAAATCAACCGACCCAAATTGCCCCAGCCGTGCTAATTATATTGATTTTCGGGATAAACTATATCAAAAGACGAAAAGAAATGTATCCATAAACCGAGGCTATGTTCCGCGCCGTGAAAATTTTCCACCATTAACCACAAAGCATCATCAACCCGATAGTGGAAATCCTAACTGGTCTTCGTTGAGATTTGGAAATAATCCTACTAAAGTCAACATAAATCATGCAAACAATAACGCAAATCTATCCTCGCCACATGAATTTTTATCACTGACAAACGAATTAGTTAACAAACTTAAAAATTGCAAGGACAAATATGAACAATTCAATGTAATCACTCAGTTAGCTCTAAAATATTTAAGTAATGGTCCATAATAATCTTAAGATAATCACTTGGAATGCCAGAGGCATTAGAAATAAGACAACTGAATTTTTTAATTTTATGCTCCAAAAAAATATGGATGTAGCTATGGTTACTGAAACTGGTTTAAATAATAATATAACATTTTCAAATCCTAATTATTACTGTTTCAGGTTAGATAGAGAAAATTCTAGAGGTGGGGGAGTGGCACTAGTAATAAACAAAAAGTTAAATCCACACCCGTTACAAATGGTTAGAACCAGCATAATTGAAGCCATAGGAGTTGAATTAAAAATGATCAATGGCATTTCTATGAAACTTGTTTGTATTTATTTTCCAGGGGGTAGATGCAATACGAGAATTAAAAATAATTTTAGATCAGACTTAATGAAATTGATTCGAATGCAAGGAAACTATATTATAGGTGGTGACTTTAACTGTAGGCATCAATCATGGGGCTGTGTGCGCGCAAATGGTTGGGGTAATGTCCTGCATGAATTGAATTTAAACTATCCCTTTACACTACTACACCCAACTGATCCCACCTATATTCCATCCTGTTCAAGGTCAAATCCCTCAACTCTCGATCTTTTTCTAACAAACGTACCTGATCTAGTTTCACAACCGCTGGTATTAAATGACTTAGCCTCTGACCATCTCCCAGTTTTTACTGACTTATCGGCAAACTTGCATTCTATACATCACGAAAAATTAAACTACAAACGTATAAACTGGGTCCACTATCAAAGTTTAATAAAACGTAAACTAAACAATCTAAATAGTTTATCACTTTCTAATATACAACACCACTATGAAGTCGATGACATGATATCAACCCTTACGAATGTCATCAAATACTCTGTACAGCAAGCTACTCCTCGGCTTAGTATGCGAACAAGACAGGAAGCTCTTCCACACTACATACTAGATCTAATCGCTAAAAGAAACGTGGCTAGGCGAAACTGGCTACGTTATAGATTACCATCCTATAAGACTGAGCTAAAATTATTAAATCAGCACATTAAAAATAAAATCTCTGTACTGAGAAACCAAAAATGGAGCTCACTGTTGCAAAATATGGAAAAATGTTCAAAACCTTTTTGGAACATAGCAAAAATTATTAAAAATAAACGGAAGTCAATACCTATTCTCAGAAATCATAGTAATATCTATATTACTAGCGGTGAAAAAGCAGAACTTCTTTCCCAAAAATTTGCCGCAAACTTTACCATCTCCGTAGATCTTAGTGACACTACGACGGCCAACTTGGTTGAAGCAGCAAAGCAACAATTAAGCTCCGCACACATAGAGATCGATCACTCCTATTACATCAGACCTAAAGAGATTCAAAGCATACTAAAATATCTACATGCAAAGAAAGCCCCTGGGCTTGATGGTATATTCAATTCCTGGTTAAAGGCTCTTCCCAGAGCTGGAGTTATTTATCTAACGTTTATAATAAATTGTTGCCTTAAGCTGCAGTACTTCCCGTCAGCGTGGAAGACAACCAAAGTCATTCCATTGCTAAAGCCTGGAAAGCCACCCAATGATCCTGCTAACTACCGTCCTATTAGCCTATTGAATAATCTGTCAAAAATCTTAGAAAAAGTCATCAAAAGGAAAATTTTAAGCTTTATTGATGATCATAACATCCTACCCGATCACCAATTTGGATTCAGAATAGGACATAATACAATACAACCGGTTGTGAGAATCGTTCAACATGTAAAAACCAATTTCAACCTAAAAAAATCAACAGGGCTTGTATTGCTTGATGTACAGGCAGCATTTGACTCGGTATGGCATGATGCACTAATTTATAAGATGTCAAATCTTGGTTTCCCCGTTCATCTAGTGGCACTTGTCCGTGATTACTTGAGCGAACGAAAACTCAAGGTATATATTGGCGCAGTATCCTCTAGTGATAAACAGGTCACAGCTGGAGTTCCACAGGGATCTGTCCTGGGACCAATATTATATAATATATTCACTGCAGATTTCCCCACTATCACAAATTGTTATACTTCGGTATTTGCGGACGATACAGCTATTTTTAGTTCCGATGCGGACCCAACAAAAATTCAATCTAATCTGCAACAGGGACTTCATTCAGTTGCAAATTATTTCCACAAATGGAAAATAAAAATAAACTCCGAAAAGACGAAATCCATTTTTTTCACGCGAAAAAGAAAAATTACGTACCTTCCAAGCGCCAACCTCACAGTACACGGCATTGATGTTCTCTGGACTGACCACGTCAAGTATCTAGGTGTTACCCTTGACACGAAGCTTACTTACGCCAAACACATAACAACAATCTTAAACAGAGTAAACATATTAATCAAAACACTGTATCCATTTATAAACCGCAGGTCAACCCTGAATCTGGAAAATAAACTTATCATTTTCAAGGTTATCTTTCAAGCTGCAATGTTTTACGGGGCCCCGATTTGGTCCTCTAGTGCACGATCTCACATTAAAAAACTCCAAATTGCACAGAATAAAATTTTGAAAATGATTCTTAATTTACCGTTCCGCTTTCCCACCTCTGAGTTACACACAATAGCTGATATACAATTGGTAAGCATTAAAATAAGCGAAATAGCTAATAAATTTTTTGAAAGGTGTAGCTACGCCGAAAATCCCCTAATTCGGCTTTTGTCTAGCTAGTTAGTATGTAGAGTAAGTTAGTATAGTTTAGGTTAAGTTAGTAGGTTTTTATCTTAGGATAGTTTGTTCAATGGGGTTTTGGCAAAATTTTCCCCCTAAAATCTCGTTATAAGTTAATATCCCCGTGTAGAGCGCAAGTTAAGCGACCTACAACACATAAAAGTCCACACAGCAAATGTCCATAATAAAAATATTGCAATATGCTATGCGAAGCATCAACACAAATTTTACTACAAATGAATGAAGCATTCACGGCATGAATGAAATTATAGTAAACAAGCACAAAAGAAAGAAAGCAAAAGAATTTACAATTAAAGCTTGTTTGCATAACAAAGCGGTATAGCCATGCCAGTGAACTCATCACTAAGCAAGCATTGAACATATTGCCTGTAAGAACTTCAAGTATTGCGAAAAGCTTACTCGGCGCTTTCTGTGTGAAACCAATTCCAGGTGATCGATCGGTGAGAACACAATTTTTGCAAGCAATATTGATGAAGTAAGCGATTATTCGATAATATAAAAAGGCTGTACTATTGGAAATAAACCAGAGTTATTTTATACTCCACTTTGGCATTTTATTCAATAGAGCTCCCTTAGCTCCAACATGGATATCGATCAAGGTAAATAGAGCTTTCTGGCTCTCATACCGCTACCTTAATTGCACTAGAGCTCTTTAGCTCTAAACCACTTAAGGTGCCATCATTTGAGCTATCCGCAGCTCTCGTGATTAAAATCAACATTTATATTAAGACCAGACTTAGAGCTTTTTGGCTCTTACTAGGTCGAGATACAAATGCATAGAAGCTACACGTAGCTCTACCATTTGCATCTCCAAGTTAATATAAATAATTTAGTTTCTTATATCTTCAAGATTCTCTTCAGCCATTTGGCGATCACAAAAAGAAGGAAGAAACTTTACATGGCGACCCTGCCCAACTAAACTTGGAGTCGTCGGAGAAGACGAATGAGCAGCTACTCAGCCCATGGAAGGAATTAAAAAAATCTCTAGAGGAGGCGTTGAAAAATCCAACAGCGGGACCACGACCAATAACTTTGGAGGAGTACAGGAAAAGAGGCAAACATTCGGTGGAGCACACTGAGAAGCAGCAACCAACAAAAAAGAGGAGAGCCGGTTTCGAAGCTAAGACAAGGGCGGAGATAAAAAATTATCATCGCTTGCTAGTGATAGCAACAGGGGAACAACGGAATATATTTTTAAAGAAAATAAAAGAGCTTAAAAATAATAGAATAAATTATAGAAAAAATAAAAATAAAAAGTATTAAAAAATAATTAAACAACCAACTTTATAAGCTTTTCTTTTCAATTTGCTATAAGGGAATTTCACTTTCAACCGTTGTATTCTTCATTTCCTATAAGTTTCGAGAAATTTAACCATTTCTTACAGTGTCTTCATTGCGAATCAATTCCCACATCGGTCAAAAAAAAAATATACCATCATGGGGAAAAAGGCTTCTAAAATGCAAACAGAGGAGATACTGATAAATAATAATGCAGGTTCCTCAACTAACAACATAACGCAAGACAATCGGAGTCTATCAGATATAGAGCTAATTCTGCTAGTACTTGCAATTATTGCTTTATGCTTAATAGTATTTTGGAAATTCAAGAAAGTTTTAATAAAACAAGTAAAGAAGCAAGTAGCGGTCGCAGCCGTTTAAAATAGAAAATGAGCTTGAAGGATTTAACAACGAAATTAAAAGACATATTAGAAAACTTCAAGAAAACTCCAAACAGGCAATACACTGCCAGTCACATTCTAAAGAAAGAAACAGAAGTTGAAGAAATAAGGGATAGCTTCATCACAAAATATAAAGAATTAGCAAAAACAAACGAAGAGCAAGCCATCGAATTCAAGAAGAGTTTTGACAAATTGTACAATAGCGTAATTGTAATTTTAAAAAATAAAACAAAAGATACGTTGAATAAAGAAACTGAAGAAATCAATATGCCAAACTTTGACATAGCTACTGCAGTGAAGGTGATACCAGAATTTGCTGGTGATCGTAAAAATCTAGACAACTTTCTAAATCTGGTGCAATTCCTACATGATGATTTATCAGAGGAAGCTCAAAAGAAAAGATTGCTAGATTTTGTTTTGAAAACTCGTCTAACAGCAACAGTAAGGAACAAACTGTGCATATTGCCAACACCTACCAACTTAGAAACGTTCCAAAAGAATCTGCGAGACATATTCAAAACAAACAAAACACCACTTAACATTCACACTGAGTTAGCAAAGATCACTCAATCCAACAGAAGTGTCACAGATTTCGCAACAAAAATTGAAGGTCTACTTGCACAATTGAACACCTTACAAATAACAGAGCAAGGTGAAGCAAATAGGTCATTGATCGTAAAATTAAATGATCAATTAGCACTTAATGCATTTAAAAATGGCCTGCAAGAACAATTAAAGCCAACAGTCTTTGCTGCAAGACCAAAATCGCTAAGCGAAGCTATACAAATAGCAGTAGAAATCGAAACACCAAGACACGAAGCAAATGTATACCAAACCATTAAGTACAACACTCGGAAAAACTTCAATAACAACCATAACGTTTCAAGAAGCAATTATCGCATTAAACCTCAACGGAACAATAATCGATCGTCTAACACACAAACCTATAGACACCACAATAACGGCCAACAGAATGGCAATAGATATCCTAGAAACAACATCCGTCAAAACAGTAGCACATCATATAGGAGGATACAAGTGGCCCAGTCGGGAAACGGACTAGGCCCCGAAGCAGAATCGGGGGACACACAATAAAAATATATAACATAAACAAAATTTTAACCAATTACATATCTGTACCCATAAATCTGTCATTCGGCAATAAAACATTCCTCATTGACACAGGAGCTGACATATCAATCCTGAAAACAAATGAGTTGAAATCAATAACAGCAGCAAAAATGCTAACAAACAAAATAGCTCTAGAAAAAGAATTATTGAAAGTTTGCCAAAGATAATAATTAATAAAAAGGGAGTAATAATCAAAACCAGTAATAATCCATATCACGACTTAGGTTTGATCTTGGAGACACTGATCTTTGAAATGAAGAAAATGAAAATAGAGTCACTATCGTTAGCGAAAGATGACATCATATTTCAATACATAAATGTCGACAAATTTAAAACAACATTTAATAAGCTGCAGCGCAAGATAAATATGAAAGATAGGCAAACAAATTTAAAGATATTAATATATATTTCTCCCAAAAAAATTACTGATGAAGTAATCAAAAGCAATATAATTAAAGAATTCCACAACTCTCCGCATGGAGGACACTCAGGTGTCAAAAGAACCATTAACAAAATTAAACAGAGGTACATATGGAAAAATTTGAACAAAATGGTTAAAAATTATATAAGTAGATGTGAAAAATGTGCTAAAAACAAGACTCTCAAACATACAAAAGAAAGAATGGTGATAACAGAGACACCATCTACAAGCTTTGAGATTATATCCATAGACACTGTAGGACCACTAAAGATATCAAACGAATACAGATATATATTAACTATACAGTGTGATTTGACAAAATATATCGAAGCCATTCCATTAAAGAATAAAGAAGCAATAACAGTAGCGAAAGCTCTAGTTAAAGATTGCATTTTAAAACATGGTAATTTTAAAACCATAAAAACTGACATGGGAACAGAATTCGTCAATGAGGTATTCACTAACATATGTAAATATTTAAAAATAAAACATGTAACATCAACACCATACCATCACCAGACTTTAGGCTCAATAGAACGAAATCATAGAGTATTAAATGAATATCTCTTATCATTCACCACAGACTACAACTGGGATGAATGGATTCCGTATTATACCTTCTGTTATAATACAACACCTCATTCTGATACGGGTTACTCCCCATTCGAATTAGTTTTTGGGAAATTATCAAGTCTATTCAATAATGTCGAACATAACGACAACAGCCCAATATACAATTACGAGGACTATGCTAACGAGCTTAAATTTCGTTTAAACAAAGCACACGAGAAAGCTAGAAATTCTCTAATCATAGCAAAAACGAACAGAAAAGAAAAATCTGATAGAACATTAAATGTAATAGATTTAGAAATAGGTAGTTATGTACTACTACATAAGAACGATAGAAGAAAACATGAATGTCCATATAGAGGACCATATAAGATAAAAAACATAGAAGGAGTAAATGTATACCTAGAAATAGATAATAAAATAAAGAAGGTACATAAGAATAGGTTAAAGCAAATAGATTATGAAGCTAAGTAAAATAACAATATAAATATGAAATGCAAACTAAAATAATCATTCATAATTAATCATTTTATTAACACTTTTGTTTTGTCAACATATGGATTAGACAATTACGTAAAATATATTACATATAAAAAAATATATAATATAATATGATAATATATAAATACTTAAACTTAATTTTGCTAATAGGAAACCTTAAATAATGGCTAAGATTTAATAATTTCAATTTACCAATTAAATACAAAAGAACATTAAGTTAGACAAATGAATAATTTATATTAAATGTATGAAAGAATGTATGAATGAAAATAAGTAACTATAGACATTATCTTAAATCATACTTTTAAGACTTAATGTAAACGTTTACTTCACTCAATATGGCCACACAAAAAAAAATTTTTTTTTAGTCTCACGCAAAAAATTTTTTTTTCCTCTTTACGGTGAGGATGTAGAGCGCAAGTTAAGCGACCTACAACACATAAAAGTCCACACAGCAAATGTCCATAATAAAAATATTGCAATATGCTATGCGAAGCATCAACACAAATTTTACTACAAATGAATGAAGCATTCACGGCATGAATGAAATTATAGTAAACAAGCACAAAAGAAAGAAAGCAAAAGAATTTACAATTAAAGCTTGTTTGCATAACAAAGCGGTATAGCCATGCCAGTGAACTCATCACTAAGCAAGCATTGAACATATTGCCTGTAAGAACTTCAAGTATTGCGAAAAGCTTACTCGGCGCTTTCTGTGTGAAACCAATTCCAGGTGATCGATCGGTGAGAACACAATTTTTGCAAGCAATATTGATGAAGTAAGCGATTATTCGATAATATAAAAAGGCTGTACTATTGGAAATAAACCAGAGTTATTTTATACTCCACTTTGGCATTTTATTCAATAGAGCTCCCTTAGCTCCAACATGGATATCGATCAAGGTAAATAGAGCTTTCTGGCTCTCATACCGCTACCTTAATTGCACTAGAGCTCTTTAGCTCTAAACCACTTAAGGTGCCATCATTTGAGCTATCCGCAGCTCTCGTGATTAAAATCAACATTTATATTAAGACCAGACTTAGAGCTTTTTGGCTCTTACTAGGTCGAGATACAAATGCATAGAAGCTACACGTAGCTCTACCATTTGCATCTCCAAGTTAATATAAATAATTTAGTTTCTTATATCTTCAAGATTCTCTTCAGCCATTTGGCGATCACAAAAAGAAGGAAGAAACTTTACAGTATCTACTAATTATAAAAATTATTCTAGTTGAATGAATGAAATGTTCTAGCACTATATTCAAAATTTCTGTCTCCTTTGTAAGTAAAATGTAAGAAATGGTCAAATTGAAATAAAACTGAACTGAAACTGAAACTGAAACTGAAATATATATAGTATTAAATCAAAATTACATATAGCTACATGAAAAGAATATCAATAAAAGCAAGTCCTACATGTGTAGGTCGCTACAGAAGCCGAAGTATGCGTATACCAAAAGAAAATGTGTAATATATCAATAATACTCACGGTGAAAATTCCACGGTATGATGAAGCGCTTCAGCATCCGCCATCTAGTTAAATATTAAATTAGAATTTATTGCTTCGAGTTGCTGTCTGTAGTCTCTATCACAAACTAATTCGATGAGTTGAAATAATATTGCCCAGCGGCACTTGTATCTACACTTATCTTGGACGAAATTAAATAAGAACGTGCGGAACGTAATTATAATACAAATTAAAATTTAAAATAATTTACGAATTCATTCCATAGTAGACGACTGTATCTACTTTGTGCAACTGAAGGATTATAATCTGGCGGTGAGGGAATATCAGCATTTTTCCTTGTAATAAAATTTAATGGGCATTTATCCCTTTTGTGTTGGATTTTGTTGACATTTTGGAGCACAAGTCCAAAGAAAACGATTGTTGGAATTTTGACAATTGCTAATCCATATTGCCGCGTGTTCACAAAACTCTCAGGCGGATATATTCCCCTTTGAAAAAGTATTGACTTTATACCATATTTCAAGTATTCCGTCATTATGACTGTATTAAATGCTGGCAAATACTTTTAGTACCTATCACGAACTGTTGGAATGTATCTTGGTGCGACCAGTCCGAGAAATATTGATTTCAAAGCCCTTGGTTGCATGCATCAAAACTTCCTTGCTCTGCAGCGAATTTTGGTAAATTGTATATGTCTCGAAATTGGACGGAAGACAGAAACGCCAGAATTAAAACAATCCGGCCAACTTATCTATGGAGCAGCAAAAAGTTCTTCCCTTTCAAAGAGCTCAGCAAAATTTTCTTTTCTCTCTGTCCAGCCCCCTTTTGAAATTCCTGGATTATTTTATTTATTGGATTTGACACTACCAAAATTTATCGAAATTATTACCTTTTTGGGCCAGATGTTATTGAGGATTTTTGATGATGTTTGCTGATTTCATTCACGCGCGACTTTTACTCGAGAAGTAAGACAGATTGATTCTTCTTCTTCTTTGTCATCCCCAGCCTGTCATCTGCAGCTTGAGGAAATGCTTTTCTTTCGGTCGGGGTGCGTTCATTTTTTTTTATGCTTGACGCAGCCGGCCTACACGCTTCAGTAATCCTTCTGGCATATTGCTATATGCAATACGCTACGACCATAACAGGGCAGAGTGGTTTGGGCCACCCCTGGTTCACACGACGCTGAAAAATGGTCGAATGAGCTAGCCGGTCTTAAACATAGGCCTCATCACTGCGGGCGCCTAGTGTGTGTCTCGACCCACGACCCAATGCGTATTCCTTATCACTCGGACTCTACTTGACCGATGACGCATAGAGGACACATCCTTGAAGACTCGTCAGTCTTTGATCACACCTCGACATCATTCTCTGTGTGGGAAGCCAAAGCCACATCGACAAGCTGGTAACCCAAAAAATCCAGCTGGTCGATGTCACTCTGCCCTCCCCTCACCGAGATGCTGAGGAAGCCCCGCGATCAGCAGCCTAAAGAACTGATCGCTAAGCTTTACCGGCGCAACATCTCACTCTGATCTCCGACTGGCGATTGTTCAAGGGTGTGTCTCCCAGGCGTCGTTGAAGTAGTGACATACTGACAGCCTTATACAGGAATGGATTCCAACAAGTATATCACCCACCATTGACGGGGAAATAGGAGGGCTTCGCGATATCCTATAGTTTACCAGTGAAGCTGGCTGGATGCCTTCTTAGGGCTACCAGGATCTAGATTTAGTACTGCTTGCTATGTCCGACGGTTGTCGATTAACGAGAGGTTGTAGACGGACGGACAAAAAAATCCTCCTAATGAGGCCGATCCGGAAGGGACTATAAAAGGTTATCTAGTCATAAGAGATTGAGGTGTGCTGATGAGATTGAATTCCAACAGGTATATCACCCACCATAGACGGGGCAATAGGAGGGCTTCGCGATATCCTATAGTTTACCAGTGAAGCTGGCTGGATGCCTTCTGAGGGCTACCAGGAATAAACGTGAATATAGATAGACGACGTTTCTAGACTGATGATCACTGCCTGATGTCTTTGGCGTGATAGATTCCTAACAGTTGCCCCTGCAGGTCTTCAAGCTCATAATAAGCGTTTCCTTTCTTGACTCTGACCCGACACTTGACAAATTTTCGCCCCAGTTTAGCACTCGTCTGCTGTTGGAAGTTGCTGTGGGCAAAATTCCTTCTAAATACCTCTTGACCAACTTTGAAATCAACAGGATTCGCTCTGAGATTATAGGCTCGTGAACACTGTTCGAACGCATGTTGTAAATTTTCCTGCACTCTCGCACGGATCAATCTCATTTTGTCTCCTGCATCTACTCTCAATGGCTCATTAAGAGTTCCAAGGCTCCTCCAGATGGAATAGGAGCTACCATGTTCAATCATTTGTTGACCGAAAAGTGTTCGATAACGAGAGAAACCAGTAGCTTGGTGGAAAGAGCTCCTGAGGGAACTAGCTACTTGGCTTAGTTTCTCATCCTATTTCGTATGTTTCTTCCGGATATAAGCCATCCCTGAGAATAGAGACCGATTTATTCGCTCTGAGGCGTTTGCTTGTGGCGAGTAAATTGCCGTTCGCAAGTGCTTCACCCCATACTTATCCAGTAATTTGGTGAACTGAGTCGAGCAAAACTGGACTCCATTTTCAGAGACTATTGTTTCCGGGTCTCCGAACACGTGGAACACTTCCGTCTCAATGGATTGGCACACATTGAGTGTAGATCCTTTTCTCATAGGTTTGAGCATTGGAAATTTTGAAAAGTGGTCAAGAACTATCAGAATGCAGACGTTTCCTTTCACTGACCGAGGATATGGACCTAGAAAATCGATATACAGCTTTTGCCATGGTTGTTCTGTCACAGACTGGACTTTCATAGGAGGTCTCAGAATAGTATTGGGATCCTTCGTTTCCTTATACACGTCACAGGCGCCTACATAGTTTCTGAGACCAACTGTCATTCGTGGCCAGTACAGATGTCTTCGCAGACGTTCCAGTGTTTTCCCTATACCTCCGTGTGAAGCTAGTGGCGGGTCATGAGCCCTTGAAATGACGTCGGTGACAAGCCCTCGTGGAATCCAAAGCTTCCAAGATCCTTCTTCCTGAATCGGATCGCCTGTTCTCGGAACAGTCCGAATGTAAACGAAGCCATCCCTGACACAAAGATCTGGTAGTTTGCCAGAAGTCGTTTTAACCTTATGCCTCAGTTCCTCATATTCCAACGAGTTAAAATATGGCGAACTAAGGTCAACTTCCGGGCCAGGATCTTCATTTGTGATCAGGCTGTCACAATGAATGCGTGACAGCGCATCAGGGACGACGTTCAGGCTTCCTTTTCTGTGCTCAATAGTGACGTCGAAGCCCTGAAGCTTCAGACTCCACCGCGCAAGTCGACCGCTGAGGTCCTTTTGAGACATTAGCCATTTCAAGCTCGCATGATCCGTCACTATCGTAACCGACATGAGTTCTATGAAGGGACGGAACTTCTGTACGCTCACGATTGCAGCTAAGCATTCTTTCTCTGTGACGGTGTAATTTTTTTCTGCTCAGTTTAACTTTTTCGAGACATAGGCTATTGGCTTCTCGTGGCCATTGTCATCTAGTTGAAGCAGCACTCCTCCAATACCTTGCTGGCTCGCACAGCCCTGGGTAACGAATGGTTTGGTGAAGTCTGGGCTCACTAGCAACGGAGCAGAAGTAAGTTTTTGTTTTAAAAGATCAAGAGACGTCTGGGATTCAGGTTTCCATTTGAATTGACTAGGGTTTTTCAAGGTGTCTGTAATGGAGGCAGTTAAGTCAGCATAGTTCGGTATAAACCGTCGATACCATCCCGCCATACCTAGTAGGCATCGGGCCTGCCGAACAGTTTTAGGTGACGGATAGTCAACTATAGCTGAAATTTTGTCAGGGTCAGTTCTCATACCTCCTTTTCCGACAATGAAACCCAAGTATTTGGTCTCCTTGATGCAAAACTTGCTCTTCTCGACGTTGATAGTGAGGCCAGCCTTCCTCAAACAATCCGCAACACGGGCTAGCAGCATAACATGAGTGTCGAAGTCTGATGACAGAATTAATAAATCGTCTAGATAGACGAGAACGTTCTCACGAAGATCGAAAGGAATGACTTTATCCATGAGCGGCACATCGTTTGTGGAGCGTTGCATAGGCCGAATGGTATCACTGTGTACTGATAGAGAGGATGACCAGGTACTGTAAAAGCGGTCTTCTCTCTGGAATCAGTGTCTAGTGGGATCTGCCAGAATGCGTCTTTCAGGTCCAGGATCGTTATGTAGTTTGCCGGAGGAAGTCGACTCAGAAGTGCGTCTATCTGCGGCAGCGGATAGGCATCCTTCTTCGTAACAGATTTGACCTTCCTGGCGTCAAAACAAAGCCGGACCTTTCCAGGCTGCCTTACCAGAACAACTGGAGAGCTCCAAGGACTCTCTCTCCTCTATCACACCCAGTGATAGCATTCGCTTTAATTCAGCATCCATCAAACTTTGTACTGCCGGCGAAATCGGATAAAAACGCTGTTTTATCTGGGCGGCGTCATTCGTCTCAATCTTGTGAGTGACCAACGATGGTTTTCCCAGGCCTAGAGAGGCGAAGGAGGGGAAAAGCTGTTTGGTGGCTTCCAAGCGTTGTTGATCGAGACTAGAAAGAATATGGCAGTCGGTGTCAGAGGTAGCTATTACACTTGGATTCACTTCTGTGACTATAATAATAATAATAATAAGAATTTATTGCTAGAAAATGAACACAAGATTTACAATCTTTTATAGTACGAAATAGTAAGTCGGTACTAGGTAAATTAGTGTTAAAAATAAGAACTGAGCTATGAATAAAATTAATCTGCGTTGAGTTGATAGTTCAGAGAAAAGAAAAAAGAAAAAAGAAATACATAAAAAAGTTATTTCAAAGCATAAAAGCAAACAAACAAACAAATTAGTATCTACTGCATTTTATCAATTAGTTCAAATTTAGTTTAAATATAATATAAGAATAATATAAATGGTTTAAATACTGCCTCTTAGCCTAGAAGAGAATAGGAAGAATTATCCCATAAAGGAGTTATTTTAAGTGAGTTCGAAGTTGCATTCTAAACGCATTGACGGTGTTTGGGTTTTGTATAGTAACGGGTAAACTATTCCATAGTCTGATAGACTGGACGAAATAAGAACTCTCCATAACTGATCTATAGAATCGTGGCATTATCAGGTTTCTGTCCCGCTGAGATGAAGTAATCTGGAAAAGTTCCCTGAGATAATCCGGTTTATTGGACCGTAGTATGCCGAGCAGTTGACGAGCACCCGATTTTTAAAAAGGATTCCAGAGAACACCCAAGTAATTGTAGCCTAAATGGGGAAACGTGATCAAATCGTCGCAATCTAAAAATAAATCAGATATAGTCGTTGAATGCAACCTCCATTTTACATGCACATATACTATCTAGTTTGGGAAACACAACGCTACCAAACGAGAAATGAGGCAGAATCAACGTCTTTACTAGGACCAGACGAATGTTACGGGGCAATATATCGGCCGAGAGCCAAAGTCTACGTAGCCCAGCATAAATTTTACACAATCTCGCCTTAATATAATCACAGCACTTCATACTGCAATGCAAATGTATATCGTTTCATCGCAAAATAGACCCTATATTCTTTGACTACACCATCTACGACACTACTCTCTCTCGTGTCAATGAAATAAAAGATTTAGGTGTAATATTTGATCAAAAGCTCCTCTTTATTCCACATATAAACTTTATTACCTCCAGATCATTTCGTTTATTAGGCTTTATCTTTCGCACTTGCAAACCATTTAGGTCAGCATCTTCTTATATCAGTCTTTTTTATTCTTTAGTAAGGAGCATTCTTGAATATGCTAGTCAGGTTTGGAATCCTTTTTATTCCTCTTATAGTGCACAAATTGAGGCCGTCCAACGAAAATTCACTAAAGTCCTATTGCTCAGATTGGAGAATACCACTCTAGAGTATCATGAAATACTAGCAAAATATAACTTAATGACACTGGAAAATCGCAGAATCTACTTGGATAGTACATTTCTATACAAGATCTTAAATGGTAAAGTATATTGTGATGCATTGGTGTCTAATATTGATTTACATGTCCCTTCGCGTAACTCGAGATCCCAGACCCTTTTCAAATTACCTACTTGCAGAACAAACATTAAAGAAAAGTCACCTATCTACAGAATCACAAAATCATACAATATAAGATTTAATAATATAGACATCTTCAACGCTAGCCCTCTGACATTTAAAAAGCTAATCCTCCGTGAGATCGTCCAGTAACACTCTCCTTCATTCTACTGCTTCTCTTTGCCCCTTTTCCCAACTCATTAACAGCATTGTCGGCCTCCGCTCTCTCTATGAATTTTAGTCCTAATTACTTTTTGCCTGCCTAATCTTCTAATTTTAAGTTCACGCATGTATCTATGCATGTTTTAGATTTAGTTTAAGTATTTTTGTACTTTTTTTTTTTTTTTTTTTTTTATATATTTTCTTTCTATTATATAGCTCCTTTTTACTCTTAATTTTACTTCTTTAGTTATAATTTATTTTTTGTAGTTATATCTCAACATTTCTTTTACTTTTTGCTTTTTAATTATTCTTTAACATCTTCTTTTGTTTTGTTTATGTAAATCTATTAACTCGTTAAATTACATGTAAGGTAGTATATTATTGGAAAGCTTTCTGTTTACTATCTTTATAACCTTCAAAGTAAATAAATAAATAAATACTGCTGTTTAATTCTATCCTAAGATTGGTAACCTAATTCAGCATGGGTAGTGGAGATACCCAGGACATCTGGAGCCAACCCAAATAGATATAGTGCCTGTGTGAGCCCAGGAACCACGTAAAAACGTACGTTTTGAGTCTTATCACGGAGAGTGACATCCAAGTTCACATGACCATGCACAGTCGTCATGGCACCATTTGCTACTTGGACTTGTGTCCGATACTTCTTCCATTCGACATCTGCTTCTGCAAGCTTCTCTAGAGCTCCCTGACCTAGAATACTGACAGTGGCACCACTATCAAGTAGTCCAGGCTCAGTTCGCCCGAGCAGCTTTACTTCGGCGTACGGTCGAATGTAGTCTGGCATCGACACGGAAATCTGTGCCAGTTTTTTTCTCTCTAGTCTCATCCGTCGACAGTATTCCCGCCAACGAACGGTAGATCTTTTCTTTCTTGGTCTCATATCCAAGTCAGCAAACATTATTTCAGCTAACTCTGCTACTGAGGAGAAGATGCGGTCTCTTGCTGCATTATATTTCTGCAGACGCATATGATACGGCGTCAGCAAATGTACAAGAGGCTCACGCCCACTCGTCATAACAGAGCTTGGTGGCCGTTTTAATATAGAAATGCCATGAGGCCAAACCTCTTGCTCAATAACTTTGTCAGCTAACGGTGCTGTAGGTGTTAACGGAACATCGAAAATTGAAGACTCTTCCAAAGAAGTGTCTAATAATGTCATGGTCTCCCCAGAAGTGGAAATGGGAGCTTGAAGATCTGCGGAGAAGTCTATCAAGTTCTCCGTCTCTATCCTTGAAGTGTTCGTATTATCAGGTGTTTTACTGATATCATCAGAATCACTGAATGATATCAGGGGACATTGCAAGGATTCGTCATTGTGGTCGGCTAATGGAGAGGACCTTCCTCCATGTTCGAGGCTTGAACTGGAGGGTTCGTTGCAATTGCTGCTTGTGACGTTGACGCTCGTCGGAAAGAGGTGGTGGTATTCCCGACCCGTCTCTAGTTTTTCTGTCTACAATAGCGGCAATCAGGCTTGAAAACATTTTTGCGACCACATCAATAGCAGAACACAACTTGTCTCTCTTGCCTGCAGTCTTGATAAAAGTGACCGGACTGGTCACAATTCCAGCATACAATAGTGTGTTTGGCCGAAATGCTCTACACGTCACCTAGGCTGTTGTCACTGCCTGTTGCTACTGCCAGTTTAGGGTCCAAGGTCTGAAAGTTGTCAACTTCGTGCACCCGTTGGTTCCGGTAAGGGTTCCAACTACCAGCTGTCGCAATTCGTATCTGCGTAGCTTGCATACGAGTAACAAGCGATCTCAGCTGTCCTATCGTATCGGTGGAATTTAGGCATATCTTCTCCTGAATCTCACGCAGTAAATTAGATTTGACAATTTCCAAGAATTCTTGGTTTGGCATGGCGGTCTGCAACTGATCACGCAGCAACACCGGATGATGGTGGTACATGGAGAATAGTTCATCAGCTGCAATCGGATTTTTAAATCGTCCTTGGGCCATTGAATAAATAACTAATAAGGAAACGGCATATCGGGTGAAAACGTAAGCCACTCGGCGAAATGTATTAGTGTGCTGTGTTTGTATTCGTTTTGTCATGGCAGTAATGAAATCCTGACATTCTGAAGGGGAACATTTTTTATAATCCAAAGTGCTATGCAAAATAAAAAAGTTTTTAGCTCTCTCCTATTTTCAGATAATATTTCTTGGCGTTGCCTATGTACGACTGGCATAATTTAGCCACCAATGACAATTCAATTGTAAACAAACAAACCGGCATTGGTAAAATGTTAAATTTTTTGCCATGGCTCTTTATTTTTATAGATATTGCACTTTTATTTTGTTTAAAACAATATAATTAATAAGTAAAGCTATTAAGCTTACCTGAAGAATGCTTTCCCACGACAATAACTTTGTTCGTTCCTGCAGCACAGCACAGCGCACTTCATTATGTTAATTTAGGACTCCGGAGTATTCCGGGTATTTGTGAAGGTCATGGAATGTATATCTGGCATTCCAGGTGATCGTCGACTAGGTGGTGGAACTGTCAAAGGTGGTAACTCTAGTAACGGCATGGGAGGCAATGGATCGTGACTGACAGATTTCCCGGGCTTCGTCGTCTTCGGAACAGCACCTGTATACTCAGTAAAATCGTACTGAGTGAGATGGAACCTGCAATTAGGGCAGTTTGACTGCTGCCCGATCCACGTTTTCAGACACGCCTTGTGGAACACATGTCCACAAACTGTGTTCACTGGCTTCCTCGGTGCTGAACAGTCGCCCTCCTGACAGATGGAGCACTGATCTGGCAACGGTACCGGTACACCAGTTGCTCGCGGTGGTGTTCGCGGCGTAGCCATTGTACAATCAGTCGTGAATCAAATGAAAAGATTTTCAAACCAAGGGTTTGAACTAGATCTAAAAAAAATCAAAGAATTTGAAAATTCGAAAGAGATAACAGGCTCTTCACAACGTGAGAATGATGAAATACTAATTTAACGTCGAAGGTTTGGACGAGATTCTAAGTTTCAAACAGAAATTTTCCCAAACGTTCGGCGAAGTTGAAAAAAATTCTAAACAAAATCATACGGTTTCTCCTTCACTTCCAGGAGCTAACTCTCAACATAAAGGTATTCAGGTCGCTCTCTCTCTTTTCAGGCCATATGTGCATTGAAAAAAAATGTGGAGTTCACACATAAATCTGGGAAGAGTGGGGTTGAAGAAGCTAGAGACTGAGAATGATACTAGAGATTCTTCAGCCAGGCAGTTAGCAGTATGCCAACTCCTGATTACTGAAGGTCTCCAGCATCACTTCCATCCTCCAACACTCCTTCCTTCCTCTTCACCTGATTGTCGTGTACAGCTATCCTTCCAACTGGGCAGAGTCATGAATCTGGTCAACTAGTTAGCTGAAAGCCAAAAAGCCGTCTAATAGGTACATAACTCTGTCCAGCCAGTTGGCCAACAGAGACATGTCTCCGTGAGAGCTCACACAAAAAAATTTGTGAGGCCGCCTACCATTTCCATGACAGAAGGCCAGCGGGAAAGATCAATTTCAAAAAAAATTCAAAACTTCCAAAAACTAGACAACTGTTCAGACTCGAGGCTTGACCAAAGTCAAACCTAGAGTCGAACTTCAATTCAAAACTTCCAAAAATCTAAAACGTTACGTTACTTTATTTTACAATCAACTTCAAAAATTCAAAATCTCAAAACTTTCAAAAATTTTTACTTTACTTGGGACGTAAAGTCCCGACTGTTAGCATGAGCTGACAAATCACTCGACGGGCAGCGTTGACTGCAGGTCGGCACGCTAGTTCGCCTCAGCTATTGGCGGAGAGTGTGTGGGGGTTCCACAAAAACCTGCCGCTGCCGTCAGCCATAATCAAAAAAATTTTCGATCCTATCACACTAAAGCCGGCACACATTCGGTCCTGAAGGGACCCTTACGTCACTTACCTGTATCCCATCGAAGGCGCAGATGGTCTGCCTTCTTTGCCTGCCCCATCCTCCCATCTGACCCTGAGGGGCATAATTCTTCAGAGTCCGTAGTTGACCTGTAAAAAGAGAGAGAGACTAGGTGAGCCTAGACGACCTCCATCCTATGTGAGAGGGCTCCAGGATAGTGAAGGAATAATCAAAACTTTCAAATTTTCATATTTCTGATAAAAGGATTTCTTTAAAAGATACCCCTTTTTTTGTGTAGTTCGCCTCAGCTATTGGCGGAGAGTGTGTGGGGGTTCCACAAAAACCTGCCGCTGCCGTCAGCCATAATCAAAAAAATTTTCGATCCTATCACACTAAAGCCGGCACACATTCGGTCCTGAAGGGACCCTTACGTCACTTACCTGTATCCCATCGAAGGCGCAGATGGTCTGCCTTCTTTGCCTGCCTCATCCTCCCATCTGACCCTGAGGGGCATAATTCTTCAGAGTCCCGAGTTGACCTGTAAAAAGAGAGAGAGACTAGGTGAGCCTAGACGACCTCCATCCTATGTGAGAGGGCTCCAGGATAGTGAAGGAATAATCAAAACTTTCAAATTTTCATATTTCTGATAAAAGGATTTCTTTAAAAGATACCCCTTTTTTTGTGTAATTAGGAATGACACCTCTACGTAACAAAAGCGTTTCTAAATTAGTTATCAGTATTATATTATTTTACACGTAATCTATAAATAATGTCCTTTGAAAATTTCATTCCACAATAATTCAGCGACTGAGGTTTGTTATTTCTCTCATACCTCTCTCATCTTCCAGTTCAAAACTATACCTTAAATCTAACTAGAAAAATTGCTTTTAATCTAATTTTCCGTCCGATACTTTCGATAATGGGTAGTATTCAACAAGTTATATATAAAGCACTATATCAAAAAAAATTCTAAAGGTCAAGATTCCAATATACATGTGTAGGTAAGCATATCATGAAATGAGACAGATATATGCAAGTAAGTATATGTTTATCGTATATATATATATAAGTATGTAGAGTGTTGACTCAACCCGATCATTCATTCAAACTATATACTGGTATGTATATCGTTAAATTATACATATATTTATACATATAGAGTGTCTACTTAACTACTACTACTTATAACAAAACTTGAGTCCTATATGTATATGTATATGTATATTAAATCAATATGTATATGTATATTAAATCAAAATTACATATAGCTACATGAAAAGAATATCAATAAAAGGAAGTCCTACATGTGTAAGTCGCTACAGAAGCCGAAGTATGCGTATACCAAAAGAAAATGTGTAATATATCAATAATACTCACATTGAAAATTCCATGGTATGATGAAGCGCTTCAGCATCCGCCATCTAGTTAAATATTAAATTAGAATTTATTGCTTCGACTTTTGGTAATCAATTGTTTACCGATTTTCCAAGCTTGAGTGTTGAGGAAATTAGTTGTCGGCACCAATCGTTATCAATTGGATAAGCGGTTTACGGAATCTGAAACCTTGTGCGGAGATAATTAGTTGACGTTCATAACCTCACTGGAGGTAAGTAGTGTAACTACTTTCTCAGTGTAAGTAAAGTAGTTTAAACTGATGGTCCTTATGACAGTCAGCGACGACGACAAAGGTTCGTTTCCTGTTGATAATAGAGACGACGGACTACCCCCTGGGTAGCTGAAAATGAAGTGTTCGTATGTAAGTAGGATAGCTACTTGGACGAGCTGCCTTTAGTTAATTTAACAGCTTGTGATGGGGTCTTAATGTCCCTATGACAATAAGGTCCGGTTCTTGCTGTGAAGTCTTGCTACTTTTTAGTAAACTGGAAAACTTGCTTCTAGCTCGGCTATAAGACCTCGCTACATGAAATGAATCTGAAAAGGATAGATATTTGGTTCGGATCTCGCAACCTCTACGACCGTCAGGACACAATCCAGCACGAATGCGTTAGCCCTGTGGGTGCGACCGCCTGCAACACTTCAGTTATCTGAATACAATCCACCGGAATGAAATCAACCTATGATTCTTGGTTGTAAAGGATGTTCTTGAGAGTTTCCTGTGGAGCACTGGTCCAGTTCGATCTTGCGGCACGGCTGAAAGAATAAGAAGCATATGGGACATGCATAAGGAAATAAAAGTCCTCTGTGTTTGTTTCTAATGGTCCGCTATATTTCTTTTGAATACTTTTTATATTTTTATCTTTTTTAATACAGCCCTGCAGTGGGCTGTCACGAGACTGTAAAGCAAAACATATTTTTTTTAAAAACAACGTTATAAACAAAAACAAAGCCTACCTAGCTACGGCTGTCTGTGTTCGGCAAGGTATTACTAGCCGAAAAGATTTACCTAGTTTACATGATGACTTGACTAGAATATGGAAATAATAGGAACAGGTCAGTCGCGTCGCCACAGACTTGCTGTCTGTAGTCTCTATCACAAACTAATTCGATGAGTTGAAATAATATTGCCCAGCGGCACTTGTATCTACACATATATCTTGAACGAGATTAAATAAGAAAGTGCGGAACGTAATCATAATAAACATTAGAATTTAAAATAATTTACAAATTCATTCCATAGTGGACGACTGTATCTACTTTGTGCAACTGAAGGATTATAATCTGGCGGTGAAGGAATATCAGCATTTTTCCTTGTAGTGAAATTTAATGGCCATTTATCCCTTTTGTGTTGGATTTTGTTGACATTTTGGAGCACAAGTCCAAAGAAAACGATTGTTGGAATTTTGACAATTGCTAATCCATATTGCTGCGTGTTCACAAAACTCTCAGGCGGATATATTCCCCTTTGAAAAAGTATTGACTTTATACCATATTTCAAGTATTCCGCCACTATGACTGTATTAAAAGCTGGCAAAGGTGGATGCCACCGAATACTTTTAGTATCTATCACGAACTGTTGGAATGTATCTTGGTGCGACCAGTCCGAGAAATATTGATTTCAAAACCCCTGGGTGCATGCATCAAAACTTCCTTGCTCTGCAGCGAATTTTGGTAAATTGTATATGTCTCGAAATTGGACGGAAGACAGAAACGCCAGAATTAAAACAATCCGGCCAACTTATCTATGGAGCAGCAAAAAGTTCTTCCCTTTCAAAGAGCTCAGCAAAATTTTCTGTTCTCTCTGTCCAGCCCCCTTTTGAAATTCCTGGAGTATTTTATTTATTGGATTTGACACTACCAAAATTTATCGAAATTATTACCTTTTTGGGCCAGATGTTGAGGATTTTTGATAATGTTTGCTGATTTCATTCACGCGCGACTTTCACTCGAGAAGTAAGACAGATTGATTCTTCTTCTTCTTTGTCATCCCCAGCCTGTCATCTGCAGCTTGAGGAAATGCATTTCTTTCGGTCGGGGTGCAGCCTACATGCTTCAGTAATTCTTGTGGCATATTGCTATATGCAATACGCTACGACCATAACATGCTCTACCAGGGAGTGCTCAATATATCAGTTAGCTGCTTCGATAGCTGACCCGGGGATTACACGAAGCAGTGGAACTGACTCGTGTTTTCCCTTTCTAACAAGTAATTTTCACTGACTAAATTTCTGGCCAGTCAGTACTAGCTGGTTAGTAAATTGTCAAATGGAGAAATTTCTGTTCATATTTGTAATCTTCTCGCTTTTGAGGGGGAAATAACCAAAATTATACATTTCAATCTTTACTTTGTACACAATAATGGTGGAATAAGGAAGAAATCATGAGAAATGAGATGAGGAATGTCTGCACCGCTTCACATTTTATATTGAATTGACTAGTTAGTTGAGTTTTTAGTCAGTAAAATTGGCAGACAAAATAAGAACTGTCCTTTAGTTCTACTGATTCGTGTAATCGTCGCGATAACGAAGCAACACTTGAAGAACTGTCAACAATTTTGGACAGCCAAAAGCTGCTTTTATGATTTGCAATAACTTTGTGTGTAAACTGTCCAAAAATTGTTTGTATTCAATTGCGAATTTTTATATTGAATTGACACACAAATTATAATGAACGACCAGAAATATACATATTGTCTCTATCGCAAATGACAGCAACACACAAATTAAGCAGCTATAGCCATAGCTCACACGCGGGAGAATATGGGTAGTTTTTACGGGTGAGAAGTATTCGGGAGTAAGAAAAATTCCGTGCTACTAACGTTCGATCGGGAGTACGGGCAGCATACTAATGCTACTGCAAGCAAATTAGCTCCGGCCATTTTGAAAATGGGAAAATTCTGAAATTTCTGATCGGACAGCTGTAGATATATTTACGTGCGATTTGAAAACACACTCAATTAATTTCGGTAATCATATAACGAACTACCGCGGAGCAATATTTTATGTTGTTATGTCTAAGCACAACGGTTATGTTATGTTGTTGGGTGGACTTCTTAGCTTGGTAAGTTTGGAGTCTTGAACTATTAGATGATGATTCCGATGGTTTAACAGCCAACTAAAGTAAAAGATGTGGTCACACAATATTGGGAATGAAAAGGTTTTAGATTATTTTGAACACAAACTTACGCTTTACCTCGATATTTTTGGTATACTTAGAACCGCCGCTAGAATAAAGAAAGACAAAAAGAAAAAAAGCTCTGAAGTATTCTAGTCTTGTAGTTAAGATCTCGTTTGTATACATCTTCATAACTTATTATAATACAAACAAAACAATAAAATGACGTGATCAAAAATAGTTTGAGTGATCTTATAATCCCTCTTCTTACAGCCTTTGGAGCAAACAGTACCTTAACAGCTGTTAGCAACAACAACATCTGCAATTCTAATAACAAAGCTGTACCCATCATGTGTAATGTAATTATTTCATTGTTAGCATCGCTAAATCTCAATGTTACTGTGATTCACTACTGTGTCTACTTCTCTTGTTAAAAAGAATTTTCTATACATCTCAGTTAGACGTTTTCTTTAAATTTTGTCAATTGTTCTTTTTAAGGTCACTTCTTCTTGACAGTCCAATTAGGCGATATTCCTTTTGTAATAAAATCATTAAAATTATAATCGAAGTTCTTGTGTATTTTTTAATCGCTATTTCCCTTCATACATTTCTTCACACGGAAAGATCATTTGGTGCCGAAAAGCCGGTCAAGACTCAATGGTGCATCCAAGACATTAACCAGTAAGCCAAGACCCAATGGTGCATGAAAGACATAAACCAATACAGTCAGAATACAACCCCACATTTAGTATGGACTAAAATCACCTAGCGACGATGGCGCCATCTGTCCTGGAAGCTAAAACAGTGAGACAGAAATGCCATAGCGTAACTACTGACGTTTATTTCTCAACAACCCAGGGTTTAGCGCATGCCCGGCTTAAGACTCTGGTGGGTCGTCCCCACGTTGGGCGCATTGTGGGTGAACCTCTTTTCTTTTATTGCATATCTTGACATATATCTCGTGTCAAAGCTCGGCTTGAGACTCTTATCTCCGTGGGACGTCCCCACGCTGTAGGGTATTTTCTTTACGCTACCCTTTTCCTCCCCCCTCTTCGTTTTTTTTTCTCTTTTGCTCGGCTTCTCTACCTTCTGTACAGAAACCCCCATAATTTTCCCAGGGTACCTAAGAAGGGGACAAAAGTTCATATCTTCGAGAAGTAGCCCTATGCTACTTCTCCATGCAATAAAAATCCTGAAAAGAAAAGTTAGATACCTTAGGGAAGTAGCCCTATGCTACTTCGCCATATTATAAAAACCCTGTTAAAAAAGTTATATATTTTCGAGAAGTAGCCCTATGCTACTTCTCCATATCTTAAAAATCCTGAAAAGAAAAGCAAAAGAAAACATATCCATACATATCCGCATATAAGTCCAGATCTAAAAACAACGAAAAAAAGAAGCAAAAACATTAAAAAGTGATAAAATTCTAAATTGTGCAAAACGCAAAACAATGTACAATTTTTCATGTAAAAACTTACCGCTAGTCGCCCACCCCGAGACGAAGAAAACTGTAATTCACCTAGCGGCACTAAATCGCATGACACCATCATGCAATATATTGGAGCAGGGCCGTCAGAACAAATTCCCTGAAAATTTTGTGTTAAAAGAGATATACTTTGGCTAGAAAAAAATACACACACACCCGTACTCAGGCAGTAGCACCAACGCCAAATTTCATCTAAAACTCCCGAAAAATGTTCGTCTAGCGGTGGGCACAAGACACATAAACAGAGCCGGTGGTAAACGAAGGCGCTCGTATGTCGGTCGGTCGGAAGACAGAACGGCGAATTGTAGGGAGATTGCGTGAAGTAAGTGAGTCAGTTCAGTTTGAAATGCCCCGTGGAGGATATCTGAGCGAAATTTTTGCGAAGCACCAGTGCGACTGGTCTCCATTTTTGGTTAATTTTCCTGGACTTTTTTTTTGTATTCTTGAAAAACGTGGTCGATATAAGTATAGTCGCGCGGGCAGCGTTTTTTTTTTTGGGGTTTTTTTTTTTTTATATTTTGTCCGAGTGCTGCGTGTTAATCTTCCTTTCGGAAAAACTGTGAAGAAAATATGAAATAATTAACGTTTCTTCCAATAAAATTAAATATAGATTACCTGTATATTGTGTCCGAGTGCTGCGTATTAATTTTCCTTCTGAAAAAACTGTGAAGAAAATATGAATTAATTAACGTTTCTTCGAATAATCTAAATGCGGATTACCTGTATATTGTGTCCGAGTGCTGCGTATTAATTTTCCTTTCGAAAAAACTGTAGAGAAAATACGGAATTATTGAAATTTTCTTCAATTAAATTAGTCCAAAATAAATATAGATTACTTGTATATTGTGCCAGAGTGCAATTTTCTATGCGGAAAAACTGTAAAGAAAAATATGGAATTATGTAAAATTTCTTCGATTAAATTAATTCAAAATTAAATTTGTATAACTTGTGTATTGTGCCAGAGTGCCGTCGTCATTTTCCTTTCGGAAAAACTGTAAAGAAAATATAGAATTACTAAAATTTTCTTCGATTAAATGAATTCCAAATTAAATTTAGGTTACCTGTTTTTTTAGCCAGAGTTCCGCTTATTCGTTTCTTTTTCGAAAACCTGTAAATAAAATGTTGAATAATTAACGTTTCTTCGAATGAATTTAATATCGACTACCTGTGTTTTGTGACAGAGTGCCGCCTATTAATTCACATTGCGGAAATCTGTGAAACAACATATAAAATCATTAAAGTTTTCTTCGATTAAAGTAATTCAAAATTAAATATAAAATTACATGTGTACTGTGCCAGGGTACCAGTGCAGAACTCCCAAGTAGGAAGCCGGTATAAAAGCATACTGTTTCGTGACTATGGCCTGAATATGAGCGGAACCATCGCTGAAACAGAAGTAGTGGAAACTAGTATCCCAACCCGACCCACATAAAGGAAGAGGAAACCTCGAGAGTATACCTGAAGTGTAAGTCCTAGACGAACCCCAGGGTTAGTTGAATTGTTGAATTGTGTTAAATAATATGTCATAGTTAAGTTAAGGTCAGCAGAAAAGAGAAAAAAGTATACATGGCGGTAGACTGGGCTATCCAGTAGTTATTGATGTAGTTATTGATGTAGGGCTAAGTAAGACCCAGGTAGGCAAAACGCTTTTATTTAGGGCTAGGTGTAAGTGCATGCTCGTGGTTAAGCAACACATGTAATCGCGTTTCCTCTGAAAAGTTGTTTTATACTCATATTTTTTTTGCGATTACTAAATACTTAATACTGAGAGTATCCAGACTTGTCATTTCTATTTCTTTTGTTCCTACGTTGGGCCTGCCACGTATCACGTATCTGCTTCCCGTCAACTAGGTACTCATCGCCACCCCGAGGCTGGTCCCGATATCCTTCGTTTTTTTGTGTATTATTTTCCATATACATAATTCCAGGAGGCTGTAACAGGTACCCCAGGATGCATTAAACAGCCCGTAGGGAGGCGGGGTGGTTGCTGGCATGATGGGGGTCCCGCTCACACATACACGAATGAGCATCTGAAGCATTCTCAGTTTTTCTTTTCCAATGGGGCTAAGCATATTGTTACGGCTTCGGAGGCTTAGCCAGGGTGGATGGGGTCGTCTGGGCCCAATGGTACCCAAAGCTGGAGTCTCAACATCAGCAGAGACTCTCACTCGCTCTCTCTCTCTCGACCGTACGTCTTCCCGGCGTTGAAAGTTCTCCCGGTGAATTAAAACTTGTTCGGCGTTGCTGAGGTCTTTCGTTTTTTTTTTGCAGTATTTAATCGAATAAATTTTCTTCTTTCTAGGCTTTTGGGTTCCACCAGGAAAAGGAAGCCTGCAGAGATCTTGCTTTTATTGTCTGTCTGTCCGTCTGCAGTCACGCCTACAATTTCTTTTTTTTTCTGTCTGTGTGTCTGCCTGATCCGACATTTTACTTCTTAGTGCACAGCTTTACAAACATCAGGGGATGTGGGTGGCAAGGACCACTCCAAGCCGGCTGATCGCTAGCGGCATATTTGCTGTGCAGCCACCCACGCTCATCCCGCGATGATTTTCTATCAAAGAAGTGTCGGATGCGGTATCTGTCTATCTCCAGGTAAGAGTGGATATAGATAGATCTGTCGACTGACAAGCTCTTCGTTACATAGAACATAATATAGGAGTTTTCTGATTGTCTGATTTGCAAGACGTTGGTAAATTAATAGGTTACGGATGTGTTTTACATGAACTTTGATAAAGATGTTTGCATTTATGTAGAGTTGTGCCTTTTGTTGTGGATCTATATAGAGTGATGTACTTGGACGTATAGTCCAGAATGCCAGCATGAGCTGACAGATCACTCCGTGGATAGCGTTGACTGCAGGTCGACACGGTACCTCGCCACGGCTATTGCCGGAGAGTATGGGGAGGTTCCACGAAATCTGCCGCTGTGCCACCTGCAATATACAAAAAAAATCATGCCTTCTAGCCAAAAAAATGCACACACTTGGTCCTGAAGGGACCCTTTACACTACTTACCAATATACGGTGAAGGTGCAGATGTTCTGCCTTCTTTGCTCGCCCTAACCAAGCAATCGACACTGAGGGCAGATAATTTTCAGTGTCCCTGTGATGACCTCTCTAAATTCCGCATTTTTCTTCATTTTTTTTATTTTTTTTCCTAGTTAATTCTGTAAAAAAAAACCTTTTCTAATTTTTCCAACACTTGACAATTCTCTTCTCAAACTCTTCTTCTTCCCTTCCTTTTTTTTTCTTTTTCGGGTGTGTTCGCTGCGTATAGCTCTCCATCCATATAGGAAACAGTCCGCGTCCACCTTATTCTTAGACGTTTACTTAGCTCAGTGTAGCATATTGCTACATGCAATATGCTACCTACTACCATAACAGGGCGGAGTTGTCTAGACCACCCGTGGTTCAGACAACGCTGAAAAATAGTCGACTGAGCTAGCCGGTTTAAAACATAGGCCTCATCGCTGCGAGCGCCCAAATTGTGGCTCGACCCATGACCCATGAAAGCATTTTTCATTACTCAGGCTAGGCGGCTACTACGGATTGTCCAAGATAGTCTGCTATACTCGACAGGTGACGAATTGAAGGCACATGCCTGCAGTCCCGCCAGTCCTTGATCAGACCTCGATATCGTCTTCCGTGTCCGAATACAGAGGTGCCCTGACAAACAAGTAACCTTTTAAATCCTGTCGGCCAGTACCCCTTTGCTTTCCTTTACCAAGATGAGCCTAGGGAACCCCTCGTTCAGTAACCTAACCAACTAATCGCAGAGCTTCCCCTGCTCTCATATCTCACTCTGATTTGAGACCGGCGCTTGCTCAAGGGTCCTTAAATTTGCAAGCATTAAACAAGTGAAATTCTTATGGCAAACTATCTGCCGTAGGGTTACCATATAGGATGGGTTCTGAAACGTTATCAGGCTAGGGATTTAGAAAAAAGTCTCTATTGTCCAAAAATTTATGCCGGGCGATAGGCTGGGAATGTCCTAAGCGGCGCATTGGCATCCAGTAGTTTGCCAGTGAATCTGTCTGGATGCCTTATTAGGGCAAACAGGATTGAAAGTGACAATAGCCGGATGACGTGTCCGAAAATATGAGTATCATGGCCTGATGCCTTTGGCGTGATAAACTCCTAACGTTCTTCCCTGCAGATCTTCAAGCCCGTATAAAGAGTTTCCTTTCTTTGACTTGACCCGACACTTTACAAATTTACGTCCTAGTTTAGCTCTAGTCTGCTGTTGGAAATTGCTTTGGGAAAAATTCCGTCTGAATACTTCTTGACCCACTTTGAAATTAACAGGCTTCGTTCTGACATTGTAAGCTTTTGATCCCTGTTAAAACGCATATTTAAAGTTCTCCTGCACTCTGGCACGGATCAGTCTCCATTTATCTTCAGCATCTATTTTCGGAGGCTCATTAAGAGTTCCAAGGCTCCTTAAGATGGAATTGGAGCTTACATGGTCAATCATCTGTTGTCCGAAGAGTGTTCGGTAGGGAGAGAAAACAGTTGCTTGGTGGAAAGAGCTCCTGAGGGAGCTATCTGTCTGGATTAGCATCTCATCCCATTTAGTATGTTCCTTCCGGATATATTCCCTAATCCCTGAAAATAGAGACTTGTTCACTAGCTCTGAGGCTTTGCTTGCTGCGAGTAAACTGCCGTTCGCAAGTGTTTCACTACATACTTGTCCAGTAATATGGCGAACTGAGCCGAGCAAAACTGGACTCCATTTTTAGAGACTATAGTTTCCGGAACTGCGAACACATGAAATTTTTCAGTCTCGATGAACTGACACACTTTGGGAGTAGACGCCTTTCTCATCGGGTTGAGAATCGGGAACTTGGAAAAGTGGTCGAGAACTATCAATATGCAGACATTTCCTCACTTACCGAGGAAATGGACCTAGAAAGTCGATGTACAGCTTTTGCCATGGTATTGGAGGCCTTAGTTTTATTACACACGTCACAGGCGCCTACGTAGTATCTCACATCAACTGACATTCGTGGCCAGTACATGTGTCTTCTTAACGATCCCAGTCTCTTCCCTATACCTCCGTGAGAAGCGAGAGGCGGATCATGCGCTCTTGAAAAAAACGTCGGAGACAAGCCCTCATTGAATCCAAAGCTTCCAAGCTTCTTCCTCCTGGATCGGATCGCCTCTTCTCAGAACAGTCCGAATATAAAAAAACCAACCCTGACGCAAAGATGTGGTAGTTTGCCAGAAGCTGTATTAACCTTATGCCTCAGCTCCTCATATTCCAACGAGTTGAAATAGGGAGAACTGAGGTCAACTTTCGGGCCAGAATCTTCAGGTGTTGACAAGCTGTCACAATTCGTGACAGCGCATCAGGAACGACATTCAGGCTTCCTTTTCGGTGCTCGATGGTGAAGTCGAAACCTTGAAGCAAGTCTACCGCTGAGGTCCTTTCGAGACATCAGCCATTTAAAACTCGCATGATCAGTCACTATCTTAAACGGCATAAGCTCTATGAAGGGCCGGAACTTCTGTACACTTAAGATTGCAGCTAAACATTCCTGCTCTCTGAATGTGTAATTACGCTGTGTTGAGTTCAACTTTCTGGAGAAGTAGGTTATTGGTTTCTCGTGGCAATCGTCATCTAGTTGAAGCAACACTCCACCAATACCATGTTGGCTCCCATCGCACTGTATAATGAACGTTCTGGTGAAATCTGGGATCATAAACAACGGATCAGAAGTAAGTTTTTACTTTAGCAATTCCAGAGGCATCTGGGCTTCAGGTGTCCATTAGAATTGACTAAGATTCTTCAAAGTGTCAGTTATGGAGGTAATTAAATCAGCATATTTCGGATTGAATCTTGTGATGTAGCTAACCGGAGGAAGTCGACTCAGAAGCGCATCTATCTGCGGCAGCGGATAGGCGTCCTTCATTGTAACAGAGTTGACTTTCCTGGCGTCAAAACAAAGCCGGACCTTTCCAGGCTTCCACACTAGCACAACTGGAAAACTCCAAGGATGCTAGCTCTAGTTTCTCACACTAAAAGATAGCATTCGTCGCAATTCAGCATCTATCAAATTGTGTACTGCCGGTTAAATCGGATATAACCTCTGTTTTATCGGGGTTGCGTCATTCGTTTCAATCTTATGACTGACAAGAGATGTTTTTACTAAGCCCAACGAGGCGAAAGAAGGAAGGAGCTGTTTAGTCGCTTCTAGACGTTGGTGCTCTAGAACAGAAGGAACATGGTGGTCGGTGTCAGGGGTAGCTATTACACTTGGTGTCACTACTGCAACTATACCCAGGACATCTGGAGCCAACCCAAATAGACGCCAGAAGTCTATTCATAGATGTAGTGCCTGTGTGAGCCGAGCAGCAAGCTAAAGATGCACGTTTTGCATCTTACCACGGACAGTGATGTCCAAGTCCACATGACCATGAACAGTCATCATGACATCATTAGCTACTTGTATCTGTGTCCGATACCTCTTCCATTCAACCTCTTCTTCTTCATGCTTCGCTAGGGCTCCTTCTGACTCTTATGTAATGTAGCTGCAATTGAGATTACGGCATTTAGGTGGACAGTGTAGCGGTATGAAAAAATAGATATGTGTGCTTGTGTTTAATGCTGTATTTATTAAACAATTCTTTATCGAAACCATAAATTCACTACAATTTAATTCTGTTCATTAATTGCTCGATTGCATGTATAGTTGTTATGCCGTATCTTGGCATATGTTCAACTAAATGCAATTTATAGCTTTTTCTAAAGTTTCACGCTTTATGCACTTATTTTTAATTCACTTTAATCTTATTTTAACTTAACTACTTAACTATTATTGTTTCGTTGCATATATTCTTAAAATGCCAGATTTCGCATGTGTTTTATTTTATGCAAGAAACTTATTCAAACTACGCACTAATTAGTATTACACACAATACTTATCTGAAAAATCCAAATCCAAAAAAAAAACTTTATGTCCCTTGCCAGCACCAATTGCACACCAATTTCCATCATATATAATAATGTACCTTGAATTGGCACTTTTTTTTAGATGCTTAATTGCTGAAAAATGAAAATTTACTGTCACTTGATCGGATGCTAGTACTTGCATATATGATCGCTTGAAAAAAACTGAGAGAGATCTTAGGGATTGCTTCCTTTTTATATGGTCTGAGCGGCCATTTTCCTATACATTCCACAAGAAAAATGCGAATTTAGCATATTTTCCTTGCTACCCAAACTTGCACTAATAGCTTAAAAGTTGCCAAATTATTCCGTCTAATTTATTCTTCATTATCCACGAATTTTCCTAATTTATTTTATTACATATTTCAATTTTTCTAAAACTTGTCAATATGGCGTCGCATTTCGATGTGGAACACAAATTTCTCTCAATTTTCTTGCATCTCGTTTTCGCATCTTTCTCTTTCCCTCTTATTATGGGAATTAATTTTAGCTTTTTTCGCGAATATTTGCTTACCTGGTAACTTTCGCGGTTTTTAAGTATTACCAACAGGTAGCGCGTAGCCAACTTCATATAATCAGCTTTTCACCGTGTCAAGTTGACAGTCGCGATCGTGTGTTTTATGATTTATGTGATTTATGTGTTTTTTCGGACGATTTGTGGATTAATTACTCAGGTAAGTGTATTTTATTAATTTCTAAGTGTTGTTTATTAATTATTGATGTGTTCCAGTATGAATAATTTGCAGAAAATATACAAATTCTGTTAAATTATTCATGTTGGAAAAGTGATTTTTGAGATGTCAACAATGGTATAAATTGTTGATTTTTATTAATTGTATGCTTTGTGCCTAATGCAAATTCATGTAATTTGCATATATAAAGATATTTGCATAATGTTGCATATGTTTATTATGCAGAGAATATGAATTTTGCAAGAAATTGGCAATATTTACATTTGCATGCAATTGTTGTTGTACTGCCAAGAAATTCGTTTCTTGGCAGTTTTGCATGTAATTGGTAGAATTTATTCTTGTTTTATTTGTTAGTTCTTTATATTGCTGCATTTAGACTAATTTATGAATTTTTTTATTTTTCAGATTAGTTTCTGAGGCTGCAGGATGTTGCTGTAGATGACTGGACGATATACTAGGGAAGTATAAAAATACAAGTTTTATTACAGGCTAATGTTTTTTTATTTATTTTTATCTGTGCTCAACATACTCCCCCCCCTCCCCCCCGTTGAACAGTTCGTTCAACCAATGCTCTTTTTATTTTGCTTATACCCCTTTTGTGGTAATGATGGTAGATCATTGATCCATCCTTTAATACTCGTAGTATAACCTGATACTTATCTGGTTTTCTCCCTGTTTCATCGCCGTTGTATCGCCTTGACATCGATGCGCTGTAGCACATATTGTGGCAAGTATATGTCGATACCTTCTCGAGTGACGAAGCGTTGAAAACTATTAGCGGCTCTCATTTTAAATTCGTTTATGTTTGTGGTTTGAAGCAGACTTGTTAAGGCCGAGATTCTACCGCTATTAACCACTGCTGTTTGTTCCGGATGCGGATCGGTGAATGGAGTCGGACCAATGAACGTTGGTTCTGCCGCAGTTGCAGTTCTTGTTGCTGGAGGATTCCTGCTTCCGCTTGCCGTGGATCTGTGAGTTGATTCCTGACCGGTTGCTGGTGGTTTCCTGCTCCCTGATGGCATCAATTCGTGGGCCAACTCTTGTCGAGGCATTCCAAAGACATCGCAGCCAGAGTCGCATAGCATCCTGAGTTCAGGACTTCCTGGGGGGCTAAATTGGATGTCCTCTAAAATGTATAGCGTATCCTCATATGTGGATGACATCTGAAATAGTAGTTTGTTAGTATGGTGTAACAAAAATGATAATGACCCTCAGCCAACAATGTGACACTTCTGGACAGACACATGACGACACTAATAACAGGCAGTTAGTCTTATGCTAGTGGTAGAGGACTACTTTTAGCGATAGGTCGTAAGAAACTACCATTTCGCGTTTTGAATCGTACTACCCGCACTAGCCCATGGGCACCTGGATGTATTTGCTCTATTATACCCATTGCCCAGCTAGTGGGTGGCGTGTTTTCGCTTTTAACAAGGACAAAATCTCCAACATGCATGTTCGGTTACATTGTGTACCAGTTGGGTCTGTTCTGCAATTGGATAAGGTAGTCCTTTGACCACTTATCCCGAAATTGTTTATTCAATTGTTGAATGTACTGCCATCTTTTGGATAATACTACAGGTTCATTTGTATAATCAGGCTCTGGAATCGCATTTAGTCCTTGGACAATTAAAAAATGTCCAGGTGTAAGGATAAATAAATCCGCTGGATCATTTCTAACAGAGCATAGTGGCCTAGAGTTTAAACACGCTTCGACCTGAGCTAATAGGGTTGCATACTCTTCAATCGTACTGTTGAACACAGCTGAAAATAAATAAAAAAATAATTAGAATACAATATATAAAATATTTAATACTTCCCTAGAATTCCAAGATCCTGTGTCCTGTCATCACTTGCCTCCTGTATCTTCAAAAAGTATCTGAAATGAGAAAAAAAAGATATATATTAGTTTAATAGAATCAATTGGATTAACTATTATGCAGCACAATAAAAAATTTAAGTATATACATGCAAACTGCCAAGAAACAAATTTCTTGGCAGTACAACAACAACACTACATGAAAACATAAACATTGCTACTTTTCAGCGAAATTCATGTTACTGGCATAATAAACTATTGCGAAACATGCAATTATGTTTAAATATGCGAATAACATAAACTCGCAGAAGCTAAACATACTATTATTAATGAAAAATCAACAATTGTAGCCATTGTTGACACTTCATTAATCACTTTTCCAACATAAAAATTTCGCATAATTTGTATATTTCCTGCAAATTATGCACAGGAAAATCATTAATTAATACTTAAAGAATATATTTATGCACTTACCTTGTGAATTAATCCCTTAGTGGCGAAGAAAATCCATTCAAATAACACGACACTTCACTATTGAAAATCCGCGAACCGAACTGTCACCGCAACAACGTAAATAATCAATTTTACGAAGTTGGCCGCGCTCTACCTGTTGGCAATAATTAAAAAACGCGAAATTGCCCAGGTAAGGAAATATTTATAAAAAAAGGTAATTTTAATTCCCATAATGAGTGGGAAAGAGAACGATGTGGAAACGAGACAGAAGAAAATTCGTGAGAGAATTTATGTTCCACACCGGAAATCAACATAGTATGATAGGGAGCGGCCATATTGATAAATTTTAGAAAAATTGAAATATTTCAATAAATGAATTAGGAAAAATTATGGATAATTAAAAATAAATTAATTCACATAATTTGGAATATTTTGACATTACAGCATGGACTTATAATGTGCAAAAAATATATGAAATTTGCATTTTTTCATGTGGAACTTGTCCGAAAATGGCGGCTCGGACATTATAAAAAGGAGGTGCTCCCTAACTAAACGCTCATTAGTTTGACAGCGATCGCAAATGCAACTTCGCATAGATCTAGTGTTCTTCAAAAAATCTAAAAGTGGAAAATTATTCATTAGTGCAAATTACTTCGAATCTTTCTAGCATAAATCAACGTGCCAAGCAAGGTACAGTATTTACATGCTAAGTAAAGATTAACTTCTGTGGTGTTACAGGTTTTTGGTGAAATTATAGGCTAAGTATTTTTTATACATTTTTAAAATATATTTGGTGGCAGACATTTTAGTTTTAGGTTTTTTCACATAGCGTTTAACTCATGCAAGCTAAGCATATTAGACGTTTCATGTGAAAAAACAAAATAAGATTTATTTAATATTAAGAGTGATGTGAAATATATTAAGAAGAACTAATAATAATAGACAGTGAATTTTCAAATATAAGTGAAATTGGTGAAAATCTGAGGTATAAAATTGAGCACGTGTCACGTTACGACACCTCAAGAATACATGCCTACAGATAATTAATTAAATTAATTAAGTACATTTGAAGTGAAAAAATAAAAAAAAAGAATTCAGACTAACGTAAAATAAGGAATTTTTGCTCAATAAAGTAACAGTAAACACAAGCTCACATATTTTGTCATTTTAACATACCGCTACACTAACCTACCCAAAATGCAGTAATATAGCTGTAGTGTTCAATTACCGCTACATTACAAAACATTTTTTGGTGGTTCCATCCAGGAATGTGTGCCTGTTTACTGTTGCGATTGACAATAATTCAGTTACGATTAAATTAGTCAAGCAATTCTTACTGTTATTGTGCTGAGACGTGGCAGTTTTTAAGAAGTTTTCAAAATAATAACTGTGCTTAGACGTGGCAGTTCTCATTAAAAAATACAAAATTAATTTATAAACGTGCTTAGACGTAAAACTTCAGGGTGCCCAGACGAGGCAGCTCGAATATTATCGAAATTTCTGTTATAATTACTGAACTTACATGTCAGTAAATCGTGTTACATAGTTATTTGCTGAACTTACATGTCAGTAACTCTTAATAAATAGCTGATTAATTAAATTAATTAAAATTAGTAACGAAAATTTAGATAAATATTTTTCACGTCAATTTGTCATACATGGTATCAATTTACGTTCTTCGACTAAATTTACATTTATCCCACGTGGCATTAAATTGCTTTTTTTTTCAATTATCTTCATCATTTAACCCACACGGTTAATTAACTAATCGTAAAATATCAATCAACATGGATTCGGTAGATAAACTAACCCTTACGGAAAGCATATTGCGTGCAAGAATTGAAAAGTTAATCGAAAATGGAAAGAAAACGAACCTTGCTAAACGAACACAAGGCTTTTATGAAACTAAAATTACAGATTTGAATAAACTATGGGAAATATATAGCGATACAGATATGGCAATAAATCAGGCTTTATTAGAAAGTTCTGATGAAAAGCAACATGAGTATTTAGCCCAAGATAATCATAGCTCAACAGAGTTAAAATATTCCGAATATATGGGAGAATTAGTAGAAGGATTGCGGAAATTTGTCCCAACTTCTGAAGCATCAAGCTCGGGACAAGTACCTATTCATTCGACAACTGTTGTTCAACAGGAATCATTCCTTCCGCGCATTCAGTTGCCCAAGTATAACGGCAACTACGATTTATGGCGATCATTTCATGATCTATTCATCTCTCTTGTTCATGACAATACAAAGCTAACACCAGTTCAAAAGCTGCATCATCTGAAATCTTGTTTAGTGGGTGATGCTGAGAAATTGTTGCGGCACACCCCAGTAACAAATGAAGATTACATGCCAGCATGGAACAAGTTAAAGGCTAGATATGAGAACAAGAGAATTTTAGTTAATCATCAATTAAAGTTTTTGGTAAACCAAGCCAAACTAAATGCAGAGTCTGCGAAAGGACTCAAGTCTATAATTGATACAACAGACGAATGTATCCAACAATTACAAAGTTTAGAAGTTGATACGACATCATGGGATGTACTTCTAATACATCTGTTAGTACAAAAATTACCTTTCATTACCCTCAAAATGTGGGAAGAAGAGCAGGGAGGCACACAAGAACTCCCAACATTTAAGTCATTTAAGCAGTTCTTAAATACACGTTTAAGAATTTTAGAATCGTTAGCAGATAGTCTAGTTAAGTCCACACCACATCACAAACCAAACACCACACCAGACGTGACAAAGTCATATCACGTTACAAATGAATTTAAATGCGCAGCATGCAATGCCAGGCATTACCTCCAAAAGTGTCCGAAGTATCAAGCGATGGACATACCATCCAAATATCAGATATTGAAGGCATCAGGTCGGTGCTCAAATTGCTTAGGAATTCACCACTTAAATAATTGCACTAGCAAATTTAGATGTCTGAAATGCAATAAGAGACATCATAGCACCCTTCATGAAGAACACAATAAGGAAAAACCCAAGTCCTCAGCTGTTCATAATGAGCAGAAGTCAGCACATGACAAGGTTAGATTGAGCTCAAGTCAAGCTAATCAATCTAGCCCCTCACAGGAAAGCTTTTCCCGGTTACAAGCAGTCAACAATACTGATGGCTTAAACACTAGTCATAACTTCGTAACCCGAGAAAGTCACAATGCTCTACTAGCAACTGCATTAGTAGTAGCACAGACAAAAAGCGGAAAACCTTATATTCTACGATGTCTGATAGATAGTGGCTCGCAATCATCTTTCATCACGGAGGAAGCTTGCAGGAAATTATTAGCAGTACAAAGCCCAATTGCAGTCTCGATCACAGGCTTAAACACTAGCCATACAGCCATCTCAAGGCACCAAACAATACTCTCTCTTCGGCCTCGAACAACGAGATCTACAGCAGTATTAGAAGAAAACTTTCTAATACTTAAGAACATTACAGATCCTCTGCCTTCTAGAATAGTGTCTAAAAAGGAATGCGCGAAGCTAAAGAAACTGCAACTCGCAAATCCCACATTCTGGAAACCGGGAAGGATAGATGCATTATTAGGAGCAAGAGTTTATGCTCAAATATTGCGAACCGGTATACGGCAAGGAACAAATACGACTCCTACAGCAGTCAACACTATATTTGGTTGGATTTTGCTAGGGTCTAGCATAGATGATGCAGAGCACAAAACGTCATCATTTACAATCACAACTGATGATGTAGCTCTTCAACTCAAGAAGTTTTGGGAAACAGAAGAATTTCCCACAAACCCCATTCTCAAAAAAGAAGACAAGGAATGTCTACAGAGTTATCAACTCAATCACCAGCGTCTGCATAATGGAACTTATCAAGTTAAGTTACCTTTTGTAAACGACGAGAACCCTACTCTGGGGCAATCGAGAATACAAGCAATCAAACGCTTTCAAGGAATTCAACGACAATTAGCCAGAAATCCAGACTTGAAAGTTGAATATGAGAGATGTTTGGACGAATATCTCTTTGTAGAGATACAAAATGCATAGTCAAGCTCAATAAGTCAACGACCGTAATTTCATTCTAATATGCAATTTCTACCTTCACCTAGTTATTGAATTCTTACGTTCATCAAATTTCTATGTCAGCAATTGCATGGAAGTGCAAGTGATATTACGGTCGGTGACATTACCTACAAATTAAATTTATGCTGATCTTGTTATTTTATTTCTTAATATAAATTTTTGTTTTGTTTGGTTTGGTCAGTTTTCAATACAATCATTGGTCCTTCGAGTTTGCTTTGTTGAACTTAGTGTCTTCAAAGCAGTACAAAATTTCTGTAGAACTTAGTGTCTGCAGTTAAGTGTTATTCAGCGCAGAAATTCCTGTTGAACTTAGTGTCCTCAGGCAATTTATTTACTAATAAAAAAGATTTTTTTCAGTCCTAATACCTCAAACAATATTGGCGAGCGAGAAGCGAAGAATTACGTTCAACCTAGCAACATCAGTTCATCAGCTACTCGATAATTCAACAAATATATACTGCTATGGAGCAGTTAATTAAAGCAAATAAGGCAGATGCTGTAAAACTTCAGAGATTTATCACAAACTACACCAAAGACTCTGACGTACGTAAAACAAGGGATTATTTTGAAACCCGCTTGATTAAAATAAGCAAGCTCTGGGAAAGTTTCGACAAGAGAAATGATGATCTGGAGCTATACCGTGAAACTAATTCAGAACAGCCATACTTTAAAGAGAATTTTTATGACACCGTGGAAAAATTGTATGAAGAAACACGGGAGATGTTAGAAAATTCCTTAGCGGATGTAATGTCAAGAGCGAAAATCACTGAAGTATTGCAAGATCAACTGAAGGTAATTAAGAAGCAATATGCCATTATAGAAACTCTACAAAAGGCATCAGTTTCAATCAGAGAAGAGATTAAACAAGAGGTATCTGCAGCTTACTGCATGCAAAAAATCAAGTTGGTAAATGACTATTGGGAGCACCTTGTCCGAAACCATGGAGAGATTATGTCGATGGGTAGAACAAAACACGAATATATGGAGAATGATGTATTCTCAAGCATTGAGGAGACCTATCAAACTACCACAATTCAACTACAAGAAGTATTGAATAAATTAAATCCTCAATCTAAAAATACGATAAGCACCAACGAGTCAAAAGGAACACAGATAAAGTTGCCAAGAGTCGATATTCCGTCATTTAACGGTGACTATATCAAGTGGCAATCATTTAGAAATTTGTTCATGGAACTCATTTATAAAGACGACAAAATGTCTGGAGCTCAAAAATTATTTTATCTCAAAGGCAATCTCATAGGTGACCCAATTGAACTCATACAGCATCTACAAATAACAAATGAAAACTTTGAGACGGCCTGGGAAATTCTTGAAAAAAGATACAACAATAAGAGGACTCTCTTGACAGCGCAATTAAATCTACTTCTAAAACAACCTTCACTATTCAAAGAATCATCGGAAGGCTTGAAGAAGTTACATGATGTGACAATTGAATGTCTAGAGAGCATCAAAAATCTAGGCATAGATACGAAAAATTGGGATCCATTGATCATACACATCATCATAACAAAATTGGATAAGGAAACTCACCGAATCTATGAACAATCAGTGGCCACACCAAGAGAAGTTCAAGAGCTAAGCAAATTTCTTGAATTCCTAGAAAATCGATTTCGAGGTCTTGAAGCAGTAGAGCCATTGAAACCAAAACAACCCGAAAGAAATGGGAGAAATACAAAAGTATACCTGGGAATGATTTCAAAGCATTGCGCTATCTGTGGAGAAAATCACAGAATATATCATTGCGAAACATTTAGTAAGCTAAGCGTACAACAACGATTGAAAGCGGTAAAAAAGGCAAACCTTTGCCAGAACTGCCTAGTAAAAGGCCACAATATACTACAATGTAAAAGCCGGTACACCTGCAAGTTATGCCAGAAAAAACACCACACTCTTTTACATTACCAAAACCAGCAGGCACCATGTTATCAACAAAGTAATAACTATCCAAGAAAGGAAGCCAGTCGAGATGATAGCTCACCAAACGAAGCGGTTGCAGCGCACTTTGCGAAGAAATCAAAGGGGTATGACGTACTACTGGCAACCGCTCTCATACAAGTAATTAATAAATCAGGAGATGCTGTGCTACTCAGGGCATTACTTGACCAAGGGTCTCAAGCAACGTTCATTACTGAGAATGCAGCTCAACAATTAAGATTACCTAGAAGAAAAATTCAAGCCACAGTTTCCGGTCTTGGGTGCTCCAGTCCAGGAATCACAAAATCCAGTATAGAGATTACAGTATCGCCACGATTTAAATCTACATTCTCTCTCACAACCACAGCCCTGGTATTAAAAAATCTGACAAGAAAATTGCCTGCAAATAAAATCATTCCAACTAACTGGACGCATACCGAAAACCTGGTTTTGGCAGATCCTACGTTCCATAAGCCGGGAAGGATTGACGTCATATTAGGAGCAGAAGTATTCGGGAAGGTAATACTAGGCAACCTTCTGCGTGGAACTGAAGATGCTCCCGTGGCCCAACAAACAGAGCTGGGATGGATATTATCTGGAGCTATTAGTAACAGCAACAACGAGAATAAGCTTATTTGCATGGTAACAGAAATAGATATAACCAGCGAGCTGCAGAGATTTTGGGAATGCGAAGAACTGGCAGCCGAAACTATTACCACACCAGAAGACATTTCTTGTGAAAGTTACTACCAGCAAACGCACAGACGAGACGAGAATGGTCGATATATCGTACGCCTTCCATTTAAACAAAATCCTAAAGAAGCCAATTTGAGCAGAACTAGAGAACTAGCGCTTGCCCGACTGTTCCAAATGGAGCGAAAATTTAACCAAGACAAAGTATTTGAAACCATGTATAAGGATTTTATGAAAGAATACCAACGCTTAGGTCATATGGTTCCAGCCGAAGATGATGGTGAGATAAAATACTACCTACCTCACCATGCGGTTTTCAAACAAGACAGTACAACAACCAAATTACGTGTAGTCTTTGACGCTTCGGCCAAAAGAAACAACACCAGATGTCTAAATGATATCATGATGACCGGTCCTCAACTACAAGGAAGCCTAATCTCCATTCTGTTAAGATGGAGAAAACATAAAATAGTATTCACGGCGGATATAGAAAAAATGTACCGCCAGATAAAAGTGGATGTGGGAGATCAGCAGTATCAATGTATTCTTTGGCGAGAGTCTCCAAATCACCCTATCAAGGAATATAAGCTGACAACAGTTACTTACGGCACAAACTCAGCACCATTTCTTGCAATACGTACTCTGCAGCAACTCGCGCAAGATGAAGAAAAAGATTACCCTATCGCATCCAGGAGGCGCTTCCATGGATGAAGCAATAGAATCTTGTCAGCAGTTAATAAACATGCTAAAGGGCGGAGGTTTCAAGCTTCGCAAGTGGACAAGCAATAAATTCAAGGTTGTTAAGAATATACCCTATGAGTTTCGAGAACAACCTAGCTTTATAGATTTCCAAAAAGAACAGACAATTAAGGCACTTGGAGTGCACTGGAACCCTATAACCGACAATTTCAAAATACACGTTTCGATAAGCATGAACGACACCCCACAACAAAGCGGAATGTAGCGTCCGACGCAGCGAAAATCTTTGATCCTGTTGGATTACTATCGCCGGTAGTCATGTCAATCAAAATTCTCCTACAGAACATTTGGCTAGAGAAGTCGTCCTGGGATGAACCATTATCAAGTACATTATTAACTAGATGGTTACAAATAAAGTCTGAATTCCCAAAATTAGAAGAAATTGAAATTCCGCGATGGATTGGGTTCACAGGAAAAGACACTAGTTGCGAGCTTCACGGGTTTTCAGATGCGTCAGAAAAGGGCTACAGTGCAGTAATATATCTGCGAATTACACGCAAATCGCATGTTCAGACACACCTAATAACCGCCAAAACTAAGGTAGCCCCACTGAAAACAAAGCTGACTATTCCAAGATTAGAATTATGTGGAGCAACGCTACTCGCTAGACTGATAAACGAGACTAGAAAAAGCCTAGAAATCGATGACTTAAAGTGCTATGCCTGGACAGATTCAATGATAGTTCTGTCATGGATACAAGAAGATGCGCATAAGTGGCAAACATTTGTGGGGAATCGAGTTGCACAAATACATGGATTATCAGACCGAAATACATGGTTTTACGTGCAATCATCCGAGAACCCTGCCGACATCGCCTCTAGAGGAATATCGCCATCGCTGCTTAAAAATCATACTCTTTGGTGGCATGGACCTTCTTGGCTTAGCTCCAAGGAAATATCGTTTCCATCAAACCCAAAGAAGACAACTGACCTAGAGAAGAAAGTGTTGACAGCTCATTCTTGTTATGATTCCAAAGCCGAACACGAGAAAGATGACCTTCAAGATCTAAACTTGCATCAAGAGTTGCTCGTAAGATTTTCAACATTAGGAAAATTACAAAGAGTAACAGCATACATTAAAAGGTTTATACAAAACATGAAGGTAAGCAAGGCGAACCATACATCTGGGTACTTGACAATAAATGAAATCGAAGAAGCACTAGTACCACTAGTGAAGACTACCCAACAGCAAGTCTTTAAAGATGAAATAGCCCAGTTATCAATGGAACAACCACTAAATAAGAAGAGCAGATTACTTCCTCTATCGCCGTTTATAGACTCTAAGGGGATATTACGAGTAGGCGGGAGATTACATCAAGCAGAACTATCATACGATCGCAAGCATCCTATTATACTGCCCTACAAAAGCCGGCTGACAACACTAGTGATGGACAAAATGCATAAACTTACCTTACATGGTGGAAACACCTTGACTTTGGAAGTCATAAGACAGCGATTCTGGATATTAAATGGCCTGAAAGCAGTTAAAGGGTTCATACATCAATGTATAAGCTGTCATAGAAACAAAACTCAAATGACCGAACAAATGATGGGAATGTTACCTAAGGCAAGAGTGATCTCTACTCGACCCTTCAGCCAGTCGGGGGTAGATTATGCTGGACCATTCGAACTTTTACTGGCCAGAGGAAGAGGACACAAATCGCACAAGGGCTATGTAGCAATATTCGTCTGTTTAACGACAAAAGCGATTCACTTGGAGGTAGTAACCGACCTCACATCTCAGGCATTTATAGCTGCCTTCAAACGATTTGTCGCGAGAAGAGGACACATCGCGCATATTTACAGCGATAATGCAACTAATTTCGTTGGCGCTAATAACATACTTAGCAAAATACACACACAAAAATCGTATAAAGATGACGTGCAGAATGCACTACAAGAAATCGGCACACAATGGCACTTCATTCCTCCAGCCTCCCCTCATTTTGGTGGCTTATGGGAAGCGGGCGTCAAAGCTATGAAACATCATATGCGCCGTGTAGTAGGTGATAACAGGCTGACATATGAGGAAATGTGTACACTCATGACTCAAATTGAGGCATGCTTAAATTCGCGACCGCTGTGCCCAATATCCGAAGATCCTGAAAGCTTGGAAGTGCTTACTCCAGGTCACTTCTTGACTGGCTCTTCATTACTTGCCGTACCTGAAAGAAATCATCTTGAAAATAATCCAAATGCTCTTGATAAATGGCAACGAGTAGGACTGATGCATCAGGATTTCTGGAGAAAGTGGTCATCCGAATACCTCTCAAGGCTACAGCAACGTCCTAAATGGACTCAACGACAACCAAATCTACGAATTGGAAATCTGGTACTTATTAAAGACGAACAGCTTCCACCAACAAAATGGGCACTTGGCCGAGTGATAGAAACGCACCCTGGACTCGATGAGCTAACTAGAGTAGTAACACTACAAACAAGGGGATCAAGGATCAAACGACCAGTCACTAAATTGTCGCTGCTTCCTATAATCGACAATCACATGAATGAATCGGTTGATCCAAAGGGACTCCTGCATCAAACAAATGAAGAAACTACTACGATAGAGACGGTTCCCAATCCTGTGTCCGATAGCAAAATAATTAATTCGCATTGCATTCAAAGCTCGAACAAAAGGCGGAGGTGCTCAGATTCACTACATGAAGATAGAAATGTTAAACGCATCCGACAGCCAAATACAATTACACCTCATAACTCAAGCTCACTGAGTAAATCATGGCTAACCTTCATGATATTGGCATTGCTCACTATATTAGTTATAGGCCAGCAACCTGATAAACCATATAGTATAACCAGGTTTAAAGAACAAGAAGGAATATATTTTGAAGACGTATCAGAGATCCAGCTATATTCAAGCGAATGGAATCTTATCATTTACTATGACTTGTCATCAAATTGAAAGGAGTTCACAGGGATAAGAAAATCAGTGCAAAGGCTTACAGAAATCTGCCAACAAAACACCCATCTAACAATACCAAAAGAACTATGTAACGCTACAATTTTACAGTTACAACATCAGTATGGTGAATCCTATCAAATTAATGATGTATTACAACAACAAAATGAAAATGAAAGATTTAGAACCAAACGAGCTCCTCTTGAAATAGTGGGCTCAATCGCAAACAGTTTATTTGGTATCCTTGATCAAGGGTTTGCGGAGAGATACGAAGAGCAAATTCAGAACATCAAGGAAAATGAAGCTCTATTGAAAGAACTGCTAATGAATCAAACATCCATTGCTGAACACACAATTAATGTCATAAAGAAGAATAGCGAGACGTTAAATCATCAAATCACTATCTTGGAACATCATATACAGACAATTACAAACGGACTTAATAAAGCTGACGAAGTCTTAAAAACTACGCAAGCCTTTACGTCGGCAGTATTACTAGTAACCCTAAATCTGATAAACTTTCAACATATGCAAAAGAGCTTACTAGCTGTAGTAACCGACACAAAACACGGAAGGCTCAACACACTACTGCTCACACCCATTCAGCTTCGTGAACAACTAAGCATAATTAAAGAGCACCTGCCAAAACATCTTAGAGTACCAGGAGATGAAACTTCGAAATCACTCTTGTTGGGTCATATGGAGGAAATACCTCCGCCCAATATCAATCAGCCCCATTATTATATACTTCATCATGCCGTTGTGAAGGAAAGCACGACAACAAAGGTGAGAGTAGTATTCGATGCCTCAGCTAAGACGTCGAATGGCAAATCCCTTAATGAGTATCTACTAAAGGGCCCAGTTCTGCAACCTAAGCTGTTCGCCACGTTGCTCAACTGGCGCAAATATAAAATCGCTATGAACGCAGACATTGAAAAGATGTATCGCATGATCACCATGCATCCCGATCACCGAACATTTCAGCGAATCATTTGGAGACATCCTAAAACTAAGGAGATTCAGGATTTTCAGCTGAACACGGTGATATGTGGAACTGCGTCAGCGCCATACTTAGCTATTCAGACGCTACAACAGTTAGCAAATGATGAACAGCAAAGATGGCCTTTAGCTTCTACGGTTAAAACCACAGATTTTTATGTAGATGATCTCCTGACTGGAGCTGACAATCTTAATGACGCCAAATGCTTATTAAATCAACTAATAGGTATGATGAAATCTGGAGGATTCAATCTCAGGAAATGGACAAGCAACAGTTCAGAGTTGTTAAGCCATCTTCCTGCAGAGCAACGTGAATTCACAGAGACACTAACGATCACAGACCAGGAATCTGTAAAAACACTAGGAATTCGCTGGCATCCTAAACTGGATAGTTTTTCCATTATAACCAAACCATGGACAGTTCATGCCAAGGTAACTAAACGAACCATTCTGTCTGACATCGCATCACTGTACGATCCTTTAGGCTGGCTGGCACCAGTGGTAATCACAGCCAAGGTGCTCATGCAAGCACTATGGATCACAGGATGTGCATGGGACAACAAGGTATCGGAGATAATAGAACAACAATGGAATAAGTTTAAACGTAACTTAAAATGCATAGAAAACATACAAATCCCTAGATGGATCAACTATTCATCTGAGGCAAGCATCCAATTACATGGATTTTGTGATGCGTCTACAAAGGCTTTTGCAGCTGCCGTTTATTTACGGGTAGACGATCAGAACGGCTTAATTCATACCAATTTGCTTACTGCAAAAACTAGGGTAGCTCCAATTAAGCTAACAACAATTCCTAGATTAAGCTCCATTAAGCTCTAATGGAGCTTCATGGAGCTCTATTACTTGCACGACTGCTTCAGGCTACACTTGAAGATATGCGCCTATATCATGTGCCAATCTTCGCCTGGACAGACTCAACAATTGTCTTGCAATGGATCAAGGAACATCCAGTCCGATGGAAAATCTACGTAGCAAACCGCGTCGTCGAAATACAAGACGTTGTACGCTTCGAACGGTGGCGTCACATATCCACAAAACACAATCCGGCAGATTTAGCCTCCAGAGGTGTTCCTGCAGCAGATTTAACCAGTAATCATTTATGGTGGCATGGACCATCATGGTTAGCTGAAGAACAGGACAACTGGCCGAAATTTAAGGACATTTCAGAACAAACAAATTTAGAAGCTAAAGAACTTCCTACAGTAAGTTTTTTAGCGAAATTAGAAAACAATCTTCTTTTACGATATTCGTCGTATACTCGCCTTGTGCGAATTATAGCAAACATTCAACGTTTCATACACAATTGTCGGCATCCGCAAACGAAATTCGTTCAAGCTTTCACTGTGCAGGAATGGAATAATGCTGAAGTAACAATATTAAAACTCATACAACAAACTGCGTTCGCAGAAGAGTATAAGAATATGTTTGGCAAGAAACCATTGTCACAACATAGCAAATTAATCAAGCTCAATCCATTTCTGGACAACAACGGTCTAATACGAGTAGGTGGTAGACTTCTGAATGCAACATTGCCATATAATAGGAAGCACCCAATCATCTTACCACGTGATCATCACGTTACACTAATACTAATTGATAAACTACATGTAGATACTCTGCATGGCGGTCCATCACTAGTTCTCAGCACTAGTCGAGATAGATTTTGGATCTTGGATGCACGACGTCGAATTACCAGTCGAATACATAAGTGCATTATCTGTTTTAAACATCGCACTACAACAAGAACCCAATTAATGGGAAATCTACCAACGTCTCGAGTGAATATAACGAGACCGTTCCTTAACGTAGGAATTGATTATGCAGGACCTGTAATAATAAAAGCATCAAACCTACGAAATGCAAAATTGCTGAAAGCATACTTTTGCATCTTCATTTGTATGGCCACAAAGGCGGTACATCTGGAGTTGGTATCAGATCTCACATCTGAAACATTCCTCGCGGCATTAAAACGATTTGTGGCACGAAGAGGATTGTGTAGTGACATATACTCAGATTGTGGCACCAACTTCATTGGAGGAAAAGCGATTGTAGACAAGGATTTGCAAGCAGCAATTAAAGGTGCAACTCCAGTTGCAGCACAATATCTTGCCTCCAAGCAAATCAATTGGCATTTTAATCCTCCAGTCTCTCCACACTTTGGAGGGATATGGGAAGCTGGAGTAAAGGCAATAAAGTACCATTTGCGCCGAACATTACAACACTCCAGATGCACATTCGAAGAATACTCTACAGTCCTGGCTCAGGTTGAGGCATGTCTAAATTCTAGACCGCTATGCTACGTGAGAAATGATCCAGAGGATTTACTTATCCTCACACCCGGACATTTTTTAATAGGCCAAGCACTTAATGCCATTCCAGAGCCAGACTATACACATGAAGCAATACTACCTTCCAAACGGTGGAAGTACATACAACTATTATATAAACAATTTTGGGATAAATGGTCAAGGGATTACTTGAACCAATTGCAAAATCGACCCAAATGGTATACAAGACAACCAAATATTCAAGTAGGGGACGTGGTACTTGTAAAACACGAGCAGATGCCACCCACAAGTTGGTTAATGGGCATAATCGAACAAGTGCATCCAGGGACAGATGATCTGGTTCGGGTAGTCAAGGTCAAAACGCGAAACGGTAGTTTTCTACGACCAATTGCAAAAATTAGTCCGCTACCATTAGCTATAGATTAACTACCTGTTCTTAGTGTCGTCATGTGTCTATCCTTTTGTGTACTACTGTTGGCTGAGGGTTGTGTTCTATTCACGTTACGCCATACTAACTGGTTGCCATTTCAGATGTCATTCACCTACGAACAGGATGATACCTTATATATTCTGGAGGACATTTATTTTAGCCCACCAGGAAGCCCGGAGCGGAGGATGTTGCGTGACCCGGGATGTGATGTCTTTGGCAGACCCAGGCCGGAGTTGACCCACGAATTGGCTTCAGGAGTTCAAGAAGAAGTTGTAGGAGCGAGAGAAGAAGTTGCCAGAATCAGAGGAGAGCCATCCACGAGCGCAGCAGCTAAAGAAGTAACTACGGCTACAAACTTACCGTTTGTAGGCCCAACTCCTTTTACGGATCCACACCCGGATCAGACAGTGGTGGTTAATGGCAGTCGGATATCACAGCTATCCAAACTTCTGCTGACCACAAACATAAACGAGTTCGAAATGAGGAGGAACAATAGTTTTCAAAAATTTCGAACACGGGAAGGAGTAGATATATATTTACCACGATATGTATTGCAGCGTATCAACGTGAGAGCCATACAGCAGCGAAGGAATCGGGAAAAATTCATCAATTTACCCGACAAGTATCAGGTTAAACTAAAGGTTAACAAGGACGGAACGTTGATATTCCATCATTACCACAAGAGAGGTATACGCAAAATACAAGAAGCTTTGGTTGAACAAACTGTTCAACGGGGGGGAGTATGTTGAACACAGCTGAAAATAAATAAAAAAATAATTAGAATACAATATGTAAAATATTTAATACTTCCCTAGAATTCCAAGATCCTGTGTCCAGTCATCACTTGCCTCCTGTATCTTCAAAAAGTATCTGAAATGAGAAAAAAAAGATATATATTAGTTTAATAGAATCATGGATTAACTATTATGCAGCACAATAAAAAATTTAAGTACATACATGCAAACTGCCAAGAAACAAGTTTCTTGGCAGTACAACAACAACACTACATGAAAACATAAACATTGCTACTTTTCAGCGAAATTCATGTTACTGGCATAATAAACTATTGCGAAACATGCAATTATGTTTAAATATGCGAATAACATAAACTCGCAGAAGCTAAACATACTATTATTAATGAAAAATCAACAATTGTAGCCATTGTTGACACTTCATTAATCACTATTCCAACATAAAAGTTTCGCATAATTTGTATATTTCCTGCAAATTATGCACAGGAAAATCATTAATTAATACTTAAAGAATATATTTATGCACTTACCTTGTGAATTAATCCCTTAGTGGCGAAGAAAATCCATTCAAATAACACGACACTTCACTATTGAAAATCCGCGAACCGAACTGTCACCGCAACAACGTAAATAATCAATTTTACGAAGTTGGCCGCGCTCTACCTGTTGGCAATAATTAAAAAACGCGAAATTGCCCAGGTAAGGAAATATTTATAAAAAAAGGTAATTTTAATTCCCATAATGAGTGGGAAAGAGAACGATGTGGAAACGAGACAGAAGAAAATTCGTGAGAGAATTTATGTTCCACACCGGAAATCAACATAGTATGATAGGGAGCGGCCATATTGATAAATTTTAGAAAAATTGAAATATTTCAATAAATGAATTAGGAAAAATTATGGATAATTAAAAATAAATTAATTCACATAATTTGGAATATTTTGACATTACAGCATGGACTTATAATGTGCAAAAAATATATGAAATTTGCATTTTTTCATGTGGAACTTGTCCGAAAATGGCGGCTCGGACATTATAAAAAGGAGGTGCTCCCTAACTAAACGCTCATTAGTTTGACAGCGATCGCAAATGCAACTTCGCATAGATCTAGTGTTCTTCAAAAAATCTAAAAGTGGAAAATTATTCATTAGTGCAAATTACTTCGAATCTTTCTAGCATAAATCAACGTGCCAAGCAAGGTACAGTATTTACATGGTAAGTAAAGATTAACTTCTGTGGTGTTACAGGTTTTTGGTGAAATTATAGGCTAAGTATTTTTTATACATTTTTAAAATATATTTGGTGGCAGACATTTTAGTTTTAGGTTTTTTCACATAGCGTTTAACTCATGCAAGCTAAGCATATTAGACGTTTCATGTGAAAAAACAAAATAAGATTTATTTAATATTAAGAGTGATGTGAAATATATTAAGAAGAACTAATAATAATAGACAGTGAATTTTCAAATATAAGTGAAATTGGTGAAAATCTGAGGTATAAAATTGAGCACGTGTCACGTTACGACACCTCAAGAATACATGCCTACAGATAATTAATTAAATTAATTAAGTACATTTGAAGTGAAAAAATAAAAAAAGAGAATTCAGACTAACGTAAAATAAGGAATTTTTGCTCAATAAAGTAACAGTAAACACAAGCTCACATATCTTGTCATTTTAACATACCGCTACACTAACCTACCCAAAATGCAGTAATATAGCTGTAGTGTTCAATTACCGCTACATTACAAAACACGTACATTTGGAGTATTGTAGTGTTCTTTGAAGATGATACTTTACTGACTTTACTCCCGCTTCCCAGATTCCTCCGAAATGTGGTGAGGCTGGAGGGTTAAAGTGCCAGTTGATTTGCTTGGAGGACAAATATTTTGCTGCTTCTGGTGTTGAGGCATGAATGGCTTGTCGTAAATGCTTTTCCAGAAGAGATTTTCCACCAATGAAGTTGGTGCCACAATCTGAATATATGTCTGTGCACAATCCTCTTCTAGCTACAAATCTCTTCAGATATGAGATCTGACAGCAATTCTAAATGTACAGCTTTTGTAGCCATACAAACAAAGATACAGAAGTATGCCTTTTGTAACTTGGCGTTGCGTAACTTTGAGCTTCTTATTGTTACAGGTCCGGCATAATTAATTCCCACTTTAGTAAATGGCTTCGTGTCATTTACTCACGGGGTTGGTAAATTTCCCATCAACTGGCTTCTAGTCGTAGTGCGATATTTGAAACATGTAATACACTTATGTAATCGACTGGTAATTTAACGTCTAGCATCTAATATCCAAAATCAATTTCGACTAGTGCTGAGAACCAATGAGGGGCCGCCATGTAGAGTTTCTACATGTAGTTTGTCGATTAAAATTAATGTGACATGATGATCACGTGGTAATATGACTGGGTGTTTCCTATTGTATGGAATTGAAGCATTATCGAGTCTACCACCTACTCGTAACAAGCCATTGTCGTCCATAAACGGATTAAGTTTAATCAACTTGCTATTTTGCGACAACGGATTCTTGTTCAATATACTTTTTTACTCATCTGCGAACGCAGTTTGTTTTACCAGTTTAAATATTGTTAGTTATGCCTGTCTCCATTCCAGCGAATCGATATACTGTAAGCGTTTATTATGAGGATGCCGACAATTATGTATGAATCGTTGCATCATTGCTACTATGCGAACGAGGCGAATATATGATGAATATCGTAGTAGGAACTTCTTATCTACTTTTGCTAAAAGAGGTATTACAATAGGTTCTTTAGCCTCTAGATTGGTTTGTTCCGAAATATCTTTAAATTTTGGCCATGCATCTTGTTCCACCGATAGCCATGATGGACCGTGCCACCATAGCTGATTATTTATTAAATCCGCAGCGGGCACTCCTCTTGAGGACACATCCGCAGGATTATGCTTTGTTGTCACATGACGCCATTGCTCAAAGCGTACGATGTCCTGAGTCTCTACTACACGATTCGCAACGTACATTTTACATCGTGAGGGATGTTCCTTTTTCCATTGAACAATCGTGGAATCTGTCCAAGCAAAAACTGGAACCTGTTGTAAGCACATGTCTTTCAATGTAGCTTGAAGCAGTCTTGCTAATAATAGAGCTCCAAACGTGGTATGGTCGTTGGCTTTATGGGAGCTACCCTCGTTTTGGCAGCAAGCAAAGTTGCCGTAAACCTGCCATTCTTATCTCCTACACATAGATAGACTGCTGCAGCGAATGCCTTAGTTGATGCATCGCAGAAGCCATATATTTAGATATGCGCATTTGATGAATAGTTAATCCATCTAGGGATTTGTAAATTGTCGATAGACTTTAAATTATTTTTGAAACTATCCCATTTATGGTCAATGGCATCGGAAACCTTATTGTCCCATGCGCTTCCCGTGACCGACAATGATTGCATAAGCACCTTTACTATAATTACAACTGGTGCTAACCACCCCAAAGGATCGTACAGTGATGCAATATCTGACAAAATGGCTCGTTTGGTTACCTTGGCATGCGTTTTTCAAGGTTTAGTTAAGAACGAGAATTTGTCTGATTTAGGATGCCAACGAATTCCTAATGTTTTTACGGATTCCATGTTCGAAATCATCAACGTATCCTTGAATTCGCGCTGTTCTGGGGGAAGATGTTTCAACAAGTACGAATTGTTACTTGTCCATTAACTCAAATTGAATCCTTCTGCCTTCAACATGCTAATTAGTTCATCTAATATATTTTCGGCATCCTCTATGCTCTCAGATCCAGTGAGTACGTCGTCCACATAGAAGTCTGTGGCTGTGACCTTTGAAGCTAGAGGCCATCTTTGTTGTTCATCACATGCTAGTTGTTGAAGCGTCTGAATGGCTAAGTATGGCGCAGAAGACGTCCCAAAGGTCACCGTATTCAGCTGAAAATCTTGGATCTCCTTAGTTTTAGGATGTCTCCAAATGATTCGCTGAAAGGTACGATGATCCGGATGCATGGTTATCATACGGTACATCTTTTCAATATCCGCGTTCATAGCAATCTTCTATTTACGCCAGTTGAGCAACCTGGCGAATAATTTAGGTTGTAAAACTGGTCCCTTTAATAGGAACTCATTGAGTGAGTTGCCATTTGACGTTTTCGCTGAAGCGTCAAATACTACTCTCACATTTGTTGTCGTGCTTTCTTTGACAACTGCATGGTGAGGTATGTAATAGTGTGGCTCGTTGTTGTTGGGAGGAGGTATTTCCTCCATGTGACCCAGCTCAAGATATTCATCTAAACATCTCTCGTATTCGGACTTCAGCGCTTGATTCCTTTCAAGTTGACGTTGTATTCCTTGAAAGAGTTTAATTGCTTGTTGTCTTGATTGCCCTAGGTCAGGCACTTCATCAATCACAAATGGTAATTTAACTTGATAAGTCCCATTGTGAAGACGTTGATGGGTGAGTTGATATCTCTGCCAACATTCTCTGTCATCTTTGTTGAGAATCGTATTTGTGAGAAACTCTTCTGTTTCCCAAAACATTTTAAGTTGTTCAGCTAAGTCATCAGTTGTGGCGGTAAACGCTGAAGTATTGCTTTCTACAACATTTGCTGTTGACCCTAGTAAAATCCAACTAAATATTGTCTTAATGGCTGTAGGGGTAGTATTAAATCCTTGTTTAATGCCGCTTCAGACTATCTGAGCATAAACTCTTGCTCCTAGTAAAGTACGTACCTTTCAAGGCTTCCAAAATGTGGGATAAGCTAGTGGCAGTTTATTGAGATGTAAACATTCCCTTTTAGAGATTATTCTGGAAGGTAAAGGATCTGTGATTTTGGTCAATATTAGAAAATTTTCTTCAAATATTCTTATAGACTTCGCCTTTCGTCATCGAAGTGTAAGTGTGGTTTGCTGCTTTGAGATTGCTGTATGGCTAGGGTTTAAGGCAGTAATTGATACTGCAGTTGGGCTGCGACATGCTCCCAGTTTCCTGCAGCCTTCCCCTGTAATAAAGGATGACTGCGAGCCACTATCTATGAGACATCGTAGAATATGTGAGTTCCCGCTTTTTGTTTGTACCACTACTAACGCTGTTGATAGCAGGGCATTATTGTTTTCTCTAGTTACAAAGTTTTGACTCGTGTTTAAGTCGTCAGAGTTGTTCACTCACTGTAACCGTGGAGAACGTTTATGAATATTATTTCTAGCTTGATTGACTTGACTTGAGTTCGAGCTAACGTTGTTAGTAGTTGACCTATGCTCAGTTCTGACAGCTGCATGATTGGGTTTGTCCCGATTGTATTCTTCATGCAGGGTGCTATTATGCTTTTTGTTGCATCTTTGACAGCTATATTTGCTAATGCAATTGTTGACATGATGCAAGCCTAAACAATTGGTACAACGGCTTGAAGCCTTGATTATTTGGTATCTGGATGGTATGTCCATTCTACGATAGTTCGGGCATCTTTGTAAAAAGTGACTTGCATTGCATGCCGGGCATTTGAATCCCTTTGAAATGTGGTATGATTTGGTTGTTTCAGGTGTGTAGCTTGATTTGGGTTGTGTGGACTTAACTAGACTATCTGCTAACGATTCTAAAATTCTTCAACGCGTACTTAAAAACTGCTTAAATGACTTGAATGTTGGGAGTTCTTGTGTACCACCCTGCTCTTCTTCCCACAGTTTGAGGGTAATGAAGGGTAATTTCTGTACTAACAGATGTATTGGAAGTACATCCCACGATGTCGTATCAACTTCTAAACTTTGTAATTGTTGGATACATTCGTCTGTTATATCAATTATTGACTGGAGTCCTTTAGCAGACTCTGAATTTAGTTTAGTTTAGTTTCTCTTGTTCTCATATCTAGCCTTCAACTTGTTCCATGCTGGCATATAATCTTCATTTGTTACTGGGGTATGCCGCAACAATTTCTCAGCATCACACACAAAACAAGATTTCAGATGATGCAGCTCCTGAACTGATGTTAGCTTTGTATTGTCATAAACAAGAGAAATGAATAGATCATGAACAGATCGCCATAAATCGTAGTTGCGGAAGGAACGGTTCCTGTTGAACAATAGTTGTCGAATGGATTGGTACTCGTCCCTAGCTTGATGCTTCAGTAGCTGGAACGAATTTCCGCAATCCTTCTACTAATTCTCCCATACATTCGGTATATTTTAACTCTGTTGAGCTATGATTATCTTGGGCTAAATACTTATGTTGCTTTTCATCAGAAATTTCTAATAAAGCCTGATTTATTGCCATATCTGTATCACTATATAATTCCCATAGTTTCTTGAACTCTGTCATTTTAGTCTCATAAAAGCCTTGCGTTCAACAAGGTTCGTTTTCTTTCCATTTTCGATTAACCTTGCAATTCGCGCACGCAATATGCTTTCCGTGAGGATTAGTTTATCTACTGAATCCATGTTGATTTATATCCTACTATTATAGTTAATTAACCGTGTGGGTTAAATGATGAAAGTAATCGAAGGAAGCAGTTGGATGCCACGTGTGGGATATATTGAAAATTTAGTCGAAAGAAGTAATTTGACGCCACGTTTGGAAAATTAGTTGAAGAACGTATTTTGGTGTCGTGTATGAACAATTGACGTGTAAAATATTTATGTGATTTTCTGTCGCAGTTTCTAATTAATTTAATTAACCAACTATTTCATACGAGTTACTGACATGTAAGTTCAGCGATTAACAATTTATCACGATTTACTGACATGCAAGTTCAGCAATTATAACAGAAATTTCGATAATATATTCGAGCTGCCTCGTCTGGGCACCCTGAAGTTTTACGTCTCAGCACGTTTATAAATTAATTTTGAAGTTTTTAATTAGAACTGCCACATCTAAGCACATTTATAAATTACTTTTCAAGTTTCTTTACTAAAAACTGCCATGTCTAAGCACAGTTATGACTTAATCTTCAATGTTTTTATATCGAAAAAATAATTTTTTAAGAAATATTTATCACTAAATTGAGTGTAATTCGAACTATTCGCAACTACAGCAGTAAACAGGCACACAATCTTAGATGGAACCACCAATAAATGTTATGTAATGTAGCTGCAATTGATAACTACAGCCAGATTACGGCATTTAGGTGGACAGTGTAGCGGTATGAAAAAATAGATATGTGTGCTTGTGTTTAATGCTGTATTTATTGAACAATTCTTTATCGAAACCATAAATTCACTACAATTTGCCAGCACCAATTGCACACCAATTTCCAGCATATATGATAATGTACCTTGAATTGGCACTTTTTATTAGATGCTTAATTGCTGAAAAATGAATTTTTACTGTCACTTGATCGGATGCTAGTACTTGCATATATGATCGCTTGAAAAAAACTGAGAGAGATCTTAGGGATTGCTTCCTTTTTATAGGGTCTGAGCGGCCATTTTCCAATACATTCCACAAGAAAAATGCGAATTTAGCATATTTTCCTTGCTACCCAAACTTGCACTAATAGCTTAAAAGTTGCCAAATTATTCTGTCTAATTTATTCTTCATTATCCACGAATTTTCCTAATTTATTTTATTAAATATTTCAATTTTTCTAAAACTTGTCAATATGGCGTCGCATTGGCATATCATGACAAATTTCGATGTGGAAAACAAATTTCTCTCAATTTTCTTGCATCTCGTTTTCGCATATTTCTCTTTCCCACTTATTATGGGAATTAATTTTACCTTTTTTCGCGAATATTTGCTTACCTGGTAACTTTCGCGGTTTTTAACAGGTAGCGCGTAGCCAACTTCTTATAATCAGCTTTTCACCATGTCAAGTTGACAGTCGCGATCGCGATATTTACTAGTAAAACTTTCGTGTTTGTTTATGGTTTTTTCGGACGATTTGTGGATTAATTACTCAGGTATGTGTATTTTATTAATTTAAACCAAGGTTTAGTTTAAACCATCCTCCAAGTTTAAACATAGTTTAAACCAAATCGGGTTTCACAGTGCATTCTTTTAGTAACGTTGGTAGTACTGATTAAATTGTGAACTAAATTAGTTATCGCCACCATTGTGAAGCAATTTTTCTGACAATCAATCTGTCAATCGGTAATTACAAAATAAAAAATATTAAGTTATATTTACTAATTTTAAATATGCCAACATTCAAAAAGGATGCAAATTTTAGAATAAGTGAAGTTGAGCTAATGACTTCCCTAGTGCATAAAGAAAGATATGTAATAGAGTGGAAGAAAAGATAAAGTGACAAAGCTCTTTGTTCTTTACTTAAACGGAACCTAGCATAAAAATCAACGTCGTCCCACTCATTAAAATGATTTGGCCGATTTCTAATTACTGTCAGTTGTCGACAGAGTTGAAAATTTAACTCAAAAAAATCCTATTCATCGCTAGAAATGTCTAAATCTAAATCCATGATAAAATTATTTTCTTGATACAAACAAGCAATGCTACTGTCAAAATAAAATGTCACGCTTTTCAAATACTTTTATCTTGAGTTTAAACCGAGGGATGGCATGGTTTAAACTAAACTGTGAAACTCATTCGTCGAGTTTAAACTAAATATTTGGTTTAAACTCAGACTGTGAAACTGGCCATAAGTGTTGTTTATTAATTATTGATGTGTTCCAGTATGAATAATTTGCAGAAAATATACAAATTCTGTTAAATTATTAATGTTGGAAAAGTTAATTTTGAAATGTCAACAATGGTATAAAATGTTGATTTTTATTAATTGTATGCTTTGTGCCTAATGCAAATTCATGTAATTTGCATATATAAACATATTTGTATAATTTGCAAATGTTTATTATGCAGAGAATATGAATTTTGCAAGAAATTGGCAATATTTACATTTGCATGCAATTGTTGTTGTACTGCCAAGAAATTCGTTTCTTGGCAGTTTTGCATGTAATTGGTACAACTTATTCTTGTTTTGTTTGTTAGTTTTTTATATTGCTGCATTTAGACTAATTTGTGCATTTTTTTATTTTTCAGATTAGTTCCTCACGCTGCAGGATGTTGCTGTAGATGACTGGACGATATACTAGGGAAGTATAAAAATACAAGTTTTATTACAGACTAATGTTTTTTTTTGTTTATTTTTAGCTGTGCTCAACACTGACAGTGGCACCACTATCAAGTAACCCAGTCACGGATCAATCGAGCAGTCTTACTATGGCATACGGCCGAATGTCGTCTAGCATCGACACGGAACTATGTGTCATTTTTTTTTCTTTCCTGTTTCATTCGTCGACAGTACTCCCGCAAAGGAACGGTCGATCGTTTCTTTCTTTGTCCAATGTTTAAGTCAGGATACATATTTTCAGCTAGCTCTGGCACCTGCAGAGAAAATACGGTTTAGTACTGCATTGTAGTTTTGCAGACGCGTATGATAAGGCGTCAGCGTGTATAAAAACCGCTCAGGAACACCCGTCATAACAGAGCTTGGTAGCCGTTTGAATACAGAAACGACAGGAGGGCGAACCTCCTGCTTAGTAACATTGCCAACAAAAACTGGTGTCGGTTTTATCGGAACGTCGAAAATTAAAGGCTCTTCCAAAGAAGTATCTAGTAGGGTCATGGGCTCCCTACAGGTGGAAACGGAAGCTTGAAGATCTGCAGAGAAGTCAATCCGGTTCCCTGCTTTAACTAAAGGATTGTTAAAGGCCATGTGACTGTCAGATGGACGGCCGATATCACCAGAGTCACTGAGTGATATTAACGGACAGCATAGTGATTCGTCGTTTATGTCAGCTAATTGAGCGGACCTTCTTCCCTGTTCAATGATTGAACCGAATTTTTTGCAACTGTTGTCGAGACGTCGAAACTGGTAGAGAAAAGGTGGCGAGTCCGCATCGATAGCCGAACACTTGTTGTCTCCCGTGTAGATAGTCTTGATAATAGTGGACTTGAGGATTTCCAAGAATTCTTGGTCTGGCATGGAGTTCTGGAATTGGTTTCGCAGTAGTACTAGGTGACGGTGGTACATAGAGAATGATTCTCCGGGCTTTTGCTTTCTTGACATCAGCTGCACTCGATTTTCAAGTCATACTTGCGCACTCCCCATTCAACAGACAGTCCAGTCCTGACAAATTCCAAAGTTGGAAAAGGGTTGTGCCTCAATAGAGACCAGTACCAATCCTTCGCTGGTCCTATCGATAACGTGAGCATGTTCCTTACCAGGAGTTCATAATCTCCTTCCAGAACAGAGTAAGTGAGTGCTTCGACTCGAAAAATAAACTCATCCATTGATAGCTCGATTTTGAGTTTGTTGCCTTGGAGGTGGAGGTGCCTGAGGAATGAAAGAAGCAGTCGGTGGAAAGGACGGTCTGTGTTGCCCAATTGAGAAAAAGTGTTGATCGCACGGGTCTCTGCTTTCTCAGAAAAACTCTGGGCGTTTGAACACATTCTCCAAAGGGAGGTGGTGGCGAACGGGAAACATCCGCCTGCTTAATCACAGCAGAGGCTCGCTGTCCGACGTCGGTGATCTCGTTACGCAGATGCATTGGGGAATCTCTGCATGTGCCAAAGTTTGTAGCTGGGTTCGAAGACTAGATATAATGAGATCTGTGTCTAGGAGGCCCTGCCCCGAAGGTTCATGTGACAAACTATCTCTTCTTGAGTTATTCTGGGATCTAGGTACTGAGCGTAGCCCTGGGGACAAAGACCCACGACTTGCCGGTGGAGGTATCGGTTGGCACCTCAAGATGTGGGGACTGTTGCGGAAAACCTTTCTTCGCCTGACGAGTGGGGTATCTCTTCGGGATCGCACCGGTATTCGCGAAGAAATCTTGTCGTGTGAGCGCGCATCGACAATTGGGACAATTAGCTTGCTCTCCTATCCATGCTCGCAAATATGCTTTATGAAACCTATGATCACAGATTGTGGTCATCTAGCGGACCAGTCTCCGTCTTGACAGATGTACTGTGACGTCAGTCGTCGGAGGTGGCATTCACATAGTAGCCATCTCAATGATTGCAACTCAACAGAACAGAACTAGTATTAAGAAAACTTGATCTTGAAGCAAATAACGACAAGAATTCAGAATAGAAAATTCAGCAATATTATATATCTGCAACCGTACCGCAGAAACAAAATCTTCACAAACTAAATTAAATATAATCTACCGTATCGAAAATACACTATAAACCATGGCGGATCTAGCTCTTACCCAAAAGGATAAAATTCCAAAGATTTTATGAGCTAAACTTAAACTTTTCTGAAAACGAACTAAGAATTCAATAAGATCTATCATAAACCAAGCTTAAACTTTTCGGAAAACGAACTAAGAATTCAAAAAAATTTATCATAAAAGTCTCCTCCCTCTCTCCAAGAGCTAATCCCAACAAAGTCTTTCAGGTGCACTCTCCCTCCAATCAGATCAGAAATATGCGCTAAGGATAAGTAGTGTGAGTGTGTGCATGAAAAATCTGAAGCCCTCACAGAAATCCGGGAAGAGTCGGGTTGGAGAGGCTAGAGATTGAAAATACTACTAGAGATTCTTCATCCAGGTAGTTAACAGTATGCCAACTCCTGATTACTGAAGGTCTCCCGCATCACTTCCATCCTCCAACAACTATTTGCTTCCTCCTCACCTGAATGCAATACTTAGCTAACCTTCCAGCTAGGCAGAGTCATGAATCTGGTCAACTAGCTAGCTAAAAACCAAAAAGTCATCTTACAGAATCACGACTCTGTCTAGCCACCGGCCAACAAAGACATGCCTCCGTGAGAACACAAACAAAACATTGTGAGGCCACCTACTATTTCCATAGCAGAGGCCCAGCGGGAAAGACCGATTAAAAAAAAATTAAAAAACTCGTCAATAGTTCCGACTTGAGGCTTGACCAAAGTCAAACCTAAAGTTAAACTTTAACTCAAATCAACGATAACAAAACTTTAAACTTTATCCATTTAAAAACTCAACAATTTACTTTAATTCTAACAAAATTTCAAAAACAAAATAGCAAAACTTTAACTTTACTCTAAAAAATTTTGGATAACAAACCAATTAGACTCAGGTCCGCATATAACATCCACTGGGTGTGAGACTTGAGGTCAATCAACTAGCGAATACCAGATGATCATATCACTCAAAGTCCCAGTCCCCAGTAAAATTCATAATTACACCACCGAAGTCTAACTGAGGTGGCCTCACTTTGAGCGCCATTTTGCTATGGATCTATATAGAGTGATGTACTTGGATGTGAAGTCCAGACTGCCAGCATGTGCTGACAGATCATTCGGTGGACAAGGTTGACTGAAGGGCGGCACGCTACCTCGCCTCGGCTATTGGCGGAGAGTGTGTGGAGTTTCCACGAAAATCTGCCGCTGTGCTACCTGCCATATACACTCGGTCCTGAAGGGACTGTTTACACTACTAACCAATATGCCTACTCTGCTTGCCCCAAACACCCAATCGACACTGGAGGCAGATAATTTTCAGTGTCCCTGTGATGACCTCTCTAAATTTCAGATTTTTCTTAATTTTTTTCCTTTTTTTTCCTAATTAATTATTTAAGAAAATCTTTTCTAATTTTTCCAACACTTGACAACCTTCTTCTCAAAATCTTCTACTTTCCTTCCTTTTTTTTCTTTTTCGGGTGCGTTCGGCTTGTATAGCTCTCCACCCATATATGACACAGTCCGCGCCCACCTCATGCTGGTACGGGTTAACGTAGACGTGTACTTAGCTCAATGTAGCATATTGCTATATGCAATACGCTACGATCATAACACTTTCGATGATACATGTGAAAGTAATTAGACTTGATGACTTTGTTGAACATCCTCCACGTGAGATAACATCCCAACATTGCTTCTATCATCTATATTCAAAAATTATCTTGTTCCAAGTACCTACTTTACCTTTTTTTCTCACTACAGCAGACTTCTTTAAATTTTCTGTTGTTTGCCAATTTAACTGAGAATCCATTTGGATCTTTACTTGCCAGTAATCTTTCTTTAAATCTAGTGTCAAAGAATATTACGCTTCATAAGGATTATCGAAAGTACCGTCGATTCGTGGTAGTATATAGCTGTCCCTTAGGAGGTGAATCAGTATATCATGTCTGAGCAGTCCGATTATATTGCTAAACGTTATCGTTTTAGTGATATTCAAATGGGTGTTATCTCCAGTATCAATCAATGCTGGACGGGTCTGTTTTCTCTATGTTATCGTCGTTATATAATTCCCCATTCTTGTTACTTTTGATGAAACGTACTCTTCTACGTCACGATTTTTCTTTAAATTCATTTTCTAGCAGAAGAGCAAATACAAGAATGCATATTCTGGCAAAGGTCGGACAAACGTGTTCGGCCTTTTAACACTCCCTTCCAAACAGGTTTGAATTTTTAAACACACGCATTTGAAGAGTTTTGTCCACTATGATTCTTGAGGCATATTCTAGTTTTTGATAGATGATAGGTTTGCAGTTGCATTCCTCGTTATCTATTAGTGTTTATTTTTATGTTGATAACTTAGTTGTCGTTTCAGATGACGAAAGTACAGAATTCTGGAAGTCGCTCGGTGCAGATCAACAAGTTGCATCAAAATAGGAAGTCAAACAACATAATTTCTATGATTTTACTCCTGTTCTACCTCGCCTATATCAAGTTTCACTTGAAGTGGGCTGTCTAGATTTATCATAAGTGGAAATACCCAAAAAAAAATGGTCAATAGCCTTCTTTAATATGTAACAAAACGTCTTCCGTTGAGCCAGAACTACTTTCGCATAAACGTGACCTTAAGCCTTTGGGTAAAAAAACATGTGCTTGTCAAGTGGCGGCTGTCGGCTAAATGGAATCAGATTGGAATGGTTGAGGGAGTCGCGCATCTCTTTCTGTGTACCTCTAGTTGTCAGTTTTCCAGGATAGACTTTTCATATTTTTTTGGGATGATGAAATCATTTTTGCTGGGATGATGATTCGGTGAAGAATAGAGAAGTAGTCGAGGAAGTGAGATTGGGCTGAAAGGAAGGTTCTTTTTGATTTGTAAAGAAAAAAAAAAGTTTCGTTTTTTTTTTTAAAAGAAAGATTAGTTTTGCTGGTGAAAAAAAAAATTAAAATAATAAAATGTTTGGTTTCAAAGAATAAAGATAGCATCGAATAGTGAAGGAAAAGCAGAAAAAAACCGGAAAATGAATGTTCATTTGATTGAGAAGAAAAAAACATGAAGGAGATTAAAGTTGCATTTTGTTGAACAAAATTAAATCTAAGATGGTGGTCCATGAAGAGGAAAATATTATCGCTTAAAATATCCTAGTGGAAGGAAATCTGCAAATAATAAATTGATGTTTTGAAAAAAATTAAACAATAAGAAAAAATTATTTAATAATTAAAATTCCATTAGAAGCCTGCTTAATTGACGATTTCTGCAGATACAAAAAAAGGAAAAAAAAAATCAAAATGGTGGTTCCTGAAATAAAAGTGTAGGAATAAAAAGACAATCAGATATATTTTAGTGAACGCAACTTTATAATAAATAAGAAATAAAGATAAGAAAAAGAAAGATATTAAAGGTAAGAATTCATATGAATTTAATTTTATAAAAATGTGTGTCAACTTTTATTCTGTATATATTGAATATTAAAAGAACAGAAAAAGTCAAATGCATACAAAAATGGAAATTTTATTCCATAACAAGAATTAAATATTAATAACACAAAATAATAATAAGAAAACAAAATGGAGTATTAAAGGGAAATAATAATAAAGTAAATAAATTTTAAATATTGATTGAAAAAAAATTTACCACCAAAAAGGGTGTATATAAAAATGGTTTTTATATTAATGGAAAAATATTTTTAGTTAGAGTTTATGGACCGATTTTATATTGAAAGAATACAATAAATTTAAATTAGCCATATTATGAAAGAACCATTCATATGTATATAATCTAATGAAGAAATGATAAATTAAACAAAAAAAAAAAAAAAAGGAGAAATAACCAGATATTTTATTGTTGATTTTCATAAATTTTTGTTCATTAAAAGAATGTGTATGTTTACATCGAATTGAGTTTTGTTATAGTATTGAAAAAAAAATGAATCCATAAGAACCCGTAAGCGCGCGCTGCAGTAGTAATGAGCCTGTGAGTACATTTTCCTTTTCCTCTCTCCCAAATCAATAAAAATGTTTATGTCAGTGTGGACTTCTGTTTATGTCAGTTTGGATGCTGGTGGTGAGCCAGTTTGGTTTGTGTAGTTTGTTGGTTACATTATAGCATGCAAAATGCGAGTTCTCACGAACTCCAACGTAACTGTCAAAGGTCGTTGTTTAGTGTGTCAACTTATCCATCCCCCGGCGAGCTAGACCGCACCTGCAAATAGGCATGCTAATTTCGATACACTAGCTTCTGATTTCATTCATGATGATAATTATGTAGTATACTCTTCGCTAAATAGATGGCAGTGTGATGTGGTTTTTTTTGATTCCCTTTAGACATCAATAGTATTTGCCGTCTAAATTTTACTGATTGGAGAATGTCAGACTTCATGATGACAAAACTCTGATGACACATCAGAGGAATGTCATTGCAGGGGTCTTGGCATAATCCAGTCAGACAGACAGTTACAAATATGGCGCCCAACGGAAAGGTTTCACTGTTTATTCAGGCTTATCCTGGATAAAGTCTATTTTTGTCTTTAATATTTGGTGGTTGTTCATACTACAAGTATGGCAATCAGTAGTCCGTCTTTTCTGCGGCCAATCCACAGAAACTCAAATAGTTGTTTGTATGTAGTAGTTCGGACTCAACTTTGTAGAATTTTGATAAATGAAAGGCCATCTGTTGTGCTCAAGTTTTATTCGTAGTAAGATGTGCTGCTTCTTCTGCAAATGAAGATGAGAAATCAGTGCCTCTTTCACTGGCTTCAAGTGACTGATGTTCGTTTGGCTTAGGTCAAGGTACGGATTTGAAATCTTTAGCAGAGGGAACACCTGACATCTTAAACCCGTTTTGTAATTTTTTTTCTAAAATTTATTTTATTGCATCCTCAGAGTACTGGTTTTCTCTCGTGACTATTATGCGACATGGTTCGTACTTGTCTGGCTTCAAGTGACAGATGTTCATTTGGCTTGCGACGAATTGGTTGTCTTAGTGGTTTTGAAAACAGTCAGTTGAGAATTTGAATTTATTAGTATGTTCTTTTTCTTCTCCACCCTTTCACCTCATTACTTAGTCATGAGCTGGGTACAGCAAAGGTCAGGATGAGGAGAGGAAGATTACCGTTAAATGTCACATGTCAGAATTCTTGTCCGGAATTTTGGAAGTATAACCTATCCAGTCCGATGCCTGAACCTGAATATTGTGTACAAACCCAAAAAAATTAATTATTGTTGTAGATCTAAATTTTCTTTGGTGGTCCACACTGACGATACTTCATATCCCTTGTATCCCTTTAACTTTCCCTACTTCTTATTTCCTTACCAACTTGGATGAAGGAATGAGTTCTCGTATTCATTGCTGCTGCACCGTGCTTCGTTTAATGTTTGATTTGGAAGTTATATATATAATTGTTTTAAATTGATTAACTGATATTTAATAAAATAAAAATTGCTTAATTTTGGTGAAAGTAGTCTCTCTGGCAAGAGATAAATTTTTGTATTTCTTCGTTTGTTTATATCCGGTACATGTGCGGTTTCTTCGTGAGAAGAACTGTCATTGTATCCATTTCGTATTTCTTCGTTTGTTTGTATTGGTGCAAATGCGGTTTCTTCGTGAGAAGAACTGTTATTGTATCAATTTCGTGTATTGTTTTGTACATCTATTGGTAGTTGAAATTTCGTAACTTCGGTGATTGACTTTTAAAGTTAATTGCTTGTAAGTAATCATATATATATTCTATTTTATTAATAAGTTACAAATTGGCATAAAGCTAATTAATATTAACATATAAATTTTTCAATAATATAATACCAACCTTTGGAATTTAATACAATACTTAATACAAATTGGCTTAAAAGCTAATTGGTTTTGATATAAATAATCATTTACATTTTCACAATTATATAATTGGTAATATTATTATTGTATAATGCCCGCGAATAAAGGGAAAAACAATACAAAAAGTACGGGTAAGTCCGCTGAGAGTAATGTATCCGCTGATAATATCGATGATCCCGAGAAGGTTCTGGAAGGAATCGTATCTCAGGAGGAAAAAACAAATATAGCAACGACTTCGGTTGCTAACCCTGATGTTAATATAAAAGGAGACCAGGTCTCATTCCCATCCGTTTCATTATCGTCGGATGCGATATTACAACAAATTGCAAAAATACAACTAGATTTAGATCAACTTCGTGATAAACAAGTCACGCCATCTATTTTGTCTAAACCTTATCATTCTCGTTCTTCAACACCTTCACCACCACCAAACCCACATAATGCTTCAAATGATGAAATGTTATGTAGGGCTCCTGTAAGAGCTGCGAACCGCTTCACGACTCCAGTTCGCCGTCCTTCTTTGGTTCAACACTGGAACATTCGTTTTCCTGCAAACAATGATCAGTTGTCGGCCGAAGAATTTATAAATCGGATTGAATTGTTAGCTTTGGACTCAGACATTCCATATGAGGAAGTCTGTAGTAATATTGTATCTCTTCTTCAAGGCCGAGCTTTAGATTGGTATTGGTCTCAGTTCAGAAGAGCTTGTCGTCGACCAACCTGGAATGATTTTCGCGTTGGCTTTTTGACTCAATTTTGCAGTCTTAGTAATGACTTCAGCGTCATGAAGTCTATGCTGGAACTCAAACAGGGTTTCGAGTCATTCGACGAATTTTTACATAAAATGACTGCTTTGCATAATCGTTTGAAGGAGCCGATGAGAGAATCTGAATATGTTAGTATAATTATTCAGAATCTGAATTCTCGTCTTGGTCCTCTTGCTGTAGGCCATGATATTGTTTCTGTGCATGAATTGCGCAAAATGTGTATCAAGGCGGAGAAATGATATATTGGTAACAGACCAGAACGTAGACCAGTGGCACCTTTGCGAGTGCATGAAATAAATATGAATCATGAAAATGATCAATCAATTTTTAATATTCCTGATACGTCTTCACTTGATTTGCCTTTTTCAATTCCTTCCGGTGCTCAGTATGATGCCCAAGTGGAAGAGGTCCAAATTCTGAATAAATTTATAGCACGTAAACCATTGACATAATGGAATTGTAAGTCACAGGGGCATGCATTTTATGAATGTCCGGCTGAATTTCGTAATTTGTTTTGCTATAAGTGTGGTAAACCTGGAGTGGTTACGCCAAAGTGCCCTAACTGCTGTTCGGAAAACCAGTTAAGGGATGCGAAGTCTTTCAAGGCGACGCATCCACACTAGATTGTACTACTTCGAATACTTCGACAATCGGCTTGAACAAATGTGATCATGCAATGCCTATAACTGACCTTAAAATAGAATTTCCTAATGAGTCTGTGAAGAATTCTTTCATTAATAGATGGAAGAATTATTTGAATATTAGAGAACAAATATTTTCAAATAGTCTAAATGTCATTAATAAAATAACACCAAAAATTCGATCTTTAGCCAAAGAGAAGAAACAATTGGCTAAAACAGTTATTTTATCTGTGTTGAGTAACGCTTCAGACCTTATGTGAACGTTTCACTACAGGGCACAAATATGATTGGTTTGCTCGATAGTGGGGCTAATATTAGTTGCCTGGGGAAAAATGCTCAAAAATTCCTTAACCAACATAAAAATATTAGGCTTAAATCTTTGCACACCTCGGTTCAGACTGCTGATGGTGCTGCTCAACAAATTACTGGTTATGTCAAAATTCCTATCAGTCATAATGGAATTTGTAAGTTGTTTACTTTGTATGTAATTCCTGGTTTGAGTCAAGAACTCTACTTGGGAGTTGATTTCTGGAGAGAATTTCAAATTGCTCCTCACATAATTAGTGAGATAAGTGAAACATCTTCATCACCAGTCGTGGAAAATAATCTTCATCAACTAACTTCAACACAATCGGCTCAGCTCAATACAGTGAAAGCTAAATTTCCGTCTTTTGATGTATTAGGTTTGGGAAAAACTCATCTGGAGGATCACGTGATTGATACTGAGGATGCAGTCCCAATCAAACAACGTCACTACCCAGTGTCCCCAGCCATACAGAAATTAATGTATGATGAGCTTGACCGAATGTTGGAAATGGGAGTCATTGAAGAGTCCAATAGTCCATGGAATTCTCCAGTTGTCCTCGTACGTAAACCTGGAAAAGTACGTTTATGTATTGATTCTCGGAAAGTAAATAATGTAACAGTGAAGGATGCATATCCACTTCCTCACATTGATGGTCTTCTTGGTCGTTTACAAGATACTAGATATATTTCTAGTTTGGATTTGAAAGAAACTTTTTGGCAAGTTCCATTAGAAAAAAAATCTCGTGAAAAAACAGCTTTCACAGTGCCTGGCCGTCCTCTTTACCAATTTAAGGTAATGCCTTTTGGTTTATGCAATGCACCACAGCGTATGTGTAGACTGATGGACAAAGTAATTCCGGGTAACTTGAGAGAAAATGTATTTGTGTATCTGGACGACTTATTGATTGTGTCACCAGACTTTGAGACACATTTGAGAGTATTGGAACAAGTCAGCGAATGTCTTCGACGTTCAGGACTAACTATCAATTTAAATAAAAGCAGATTTTGTGTTCGTGAAGTAAAGTACTTGGGTTTCATTATTGGAGATGGAACATTGAAAACTGATTCCGGTAAAGTTGCTGCAATTAACGAATTTCCTGCTCCGAAATCAGTCAAGCAAGTTCGTCGCTTCCTCGGCATGACTGGTTGGTATCAGCGTTTCATTCCCAATTATGCCACTGTGGCTGCCCCAATTACGGATTGTTTGAGGAACAAAAAGTTTGTATGGACTTCAGAAGCTGAAGAAGCTTTTGAAAGGTTAAAACATTTAATGACAATAGCCCCAGTTCTGGTCACTCCTGATTTTGAGAGCCCATTCTATATTCAGTGTGATGCTAGTAAGCAAGGCGTCGGAAGTGTTTTATTTCAAAGAGACAAGGATAATAATGAACATCCTATTGCTTATATGTCCAAGAAAATTAATAAAGCACAACGGAATTACAGTATCACTGAATTGGAATGTTACGCTGCAGTCCTGAGTGTAAAGAAATTCAGAGCATATGTAGAGAGTCAAACCTTTACCATCATTACAGATCATTCTAGCTTAAAGTGGCTTATGAACCAAAGTGACTTGAGTGGACGATTAGCCAGATGGAGCTTAAAGTTACAAGGTTTTCAATTTAGTATCGAACACCGAAAGGGTACACAGAATGTGGTACCAGATGCTTTATCTCGTATCAATTGTATTGATGAGATTGCTTTGGTGTTGGATGTGGATTTGAATTCTTCAGCGTTTCAATCTTCAGATTATAAGGTTTTGGTAGAATACGTTTCAAGTAATAAGGATCAATTACCTGATCTACAAGTATCCGAAGGTTATGTTTATCATCGTACTTCTCCTCGATTGGGTGATCCGGTACAAGAAGATCTTGCTTGGAAATTATGGATTCCTGTTGAATTAACTGAGACCTTGATTGAAAATGCTCATCAACCTCCGCAAGCATCTCACGGTGGTATTGGCAAGACCTTGTTTCGATTGAAAACCAAATATTTTTGGCCCGGAATGGTTACTCAGGTAAAGTCATTTGTTTCTCAGTGTGTGGTCTGTAGGGAGACCAAAGCTACTAATCAAATTTTACGACCTCCTATGGGGATTCCCTTGCGTATCTCTAAACCTTTTCAATCTTTATATATTGACTTTTTAGGCCCATACCCTCGGACTAAAAATGGTAAAATTGCTGTATTTGTCGTACTAGATTCCTTCAGTAAATTCGTTTTTCTTCATCCAGTTAAGGCTGAATTTTGCAGTCTTAGTAATGACTTCAGCGTCATGAAGTCTATGCTGGAACTCAAACAGGGTTTCGAGTCATTCGACGAATTTTTACATAAAATGACTGCTTTGCATAATCGTTGGAAGGAGCCGATGAGAGAATCTGAATATGTTAGTATAATTATTCAGAATCTGAATTCTCGTCTTGGTCCTCTTGCTGTAGGCCATGATATTGTTTCTGTGCATGAATTGCGCAAAATGTGTATCAAGGCGGAGAAATGATATATTGGTAACAGACCAGAACGTAGACCAGTGGCACCTTTGCGAGTGCATGAAATAAATATGAATCATGAAAATGATCAATCAATTTTTAATATTCCTGATACGTCTTCACTTGATTTGCCTTTTTCAATTCCTTCCGGTGCTCAGTATGATGCCCAAGTGGAAGAGGTCCAAATTCTGAATAAATTTATAGCACGTAAACCATTGACATAATGGAATTGTAAGTCACAGGGGCATGCATTTTATGAATGTCCGGCTGAATTTCGTAATTTGTTTTGCTATAAGTGTGGTAAACCTGGAGTGGTTACGCCAAAGTGCCCTAACTGCTGTTCGGAAAACCAGTTAAGGGATGCGAAGTCTTTCAAGGCGACGCATCCACACTAGATTGTACTACTTCGAATACTTCGACAATCGGCTTGAACAAATGTGATCATGCAATGCCTATAACTGACCTTAAAATAGAATTTCCTAATGAGTCTGTGAAGAATTCTTTCATTAATAGATGGAAGAATTATTTGAATATTAGAGAACAAATATTTTCAAATAGTCTAAATGTCATTAATAAAATAACACCAAAAATTCGATCTTTAGCCAAAGAGAAGAAACAATTGGCTAAAACAGTTATTTTATCTGTGTTGAGTAACGCTTCAGACCTTATGTGAACGTTTCACTACAGGGCACAAATATGATTGGTTTGCTCGATAGTGGGGCTAATATTAGTTGCCTGGGGAAAAATGCTCAAAAATTCCTTAACCAACATAAAAATATTAGGCTTAAATCTTTGCACACCTCGGTTCAGACTGCTGATGGTGCTGCTCAACAAATTACTGGTTATGTCAAAATTCCTATCAGTCATAATGGAATTTGTAAGTTGTTTACTTTGTATGTAATTCCTGGTTTGAGTCAAGAACTCTACTTGGGAGTTGATTTCTGGAGAGAATTTCAAATTGCTCCTCACATAATTAGTGAGATAAGTGAAACATCTTCATCACCAGTCGTGGAAAATAATCTTCATCAACTAACTTCAACACAATCGGCTCAGCTCAATACAGTGAAAGCTAAATTTCCGTCTTTTGATGTATTAGGTTTGGGAAAAACTCATCTGGAGGATCACGTGATTGATACTGAGGATGCAGTCCCAATCAAACAACGTCACTACCCAGTGTCCCCAGCCATACAGAAATTAATGTATGATGAGCTTGACCGAATGTTGGAAATGGGAGTCATTGAAGAGTCCAATAGTCCATGGAATTCTCCAGTTGTCCTCGTACGTAAACCTGGAAAAGTACGTTTATGTATTGATTCTCGGAAAGTAAATAATGTAACAGTGAAGGATGCATATCCACTTCCTCACATTGATGGTCTTCTTGGTCGTTTACAAGATACTAGATATATTTCTAGTTTGGATTTGAAAGAAACTTTTTGGCAAGTTCCATTAGAAAAAAAATCTCGTGAAAAAACAGCTTTCACAGTGCCTGGCCGTCCTCTTTACCAATTTAAGGTAATGCCTTTTGGTTTATGCAATGCACCACAGCGTATGTGTAGACTGATGGACAAAGTAATTCCGGGTAACTTGAGAGAAAATGTATTTGTGTATCTGGACGACTTATTGATTGTGTCACCAGACTTTGAGACACATTTGAGAGTATTGGAACAAGTCAGCGAATGTCTTCGACGTTCAGGACTAACTATCAATTTAAATAAAAGCAGATTTTGTGTTCGTGAAGTAAAGTACTTGGGTTTCATTATTGGAGATGGAACATTGAAAACTGATTCCGGTAAAGTTGCTGCAATTAACGAATTTCCTGCTCCGAAATCAGTCAAGCAAGTTCGTCGCTTCCTCGGCATGACTGGTTGGTATCAGCGTTTCATTCCCAATTATGCCACTGTGGCTGCCCCAATTACGGATTGTTTGAGGAACAAAAAGTTTGTATGGACTTCAGAAGCTGAAGAAGCTTTTGAAAGGTTAAAACATTTAATGACAATAGCCCCAGTTCTGGTCACTCCTGATTTTGAGAGCCCATTCTATATTCAGTGTGATGCTAGTAAGCAAGGCGTCGGAAGTGTTTTATTTCAAAGAGACAAGGATAATAATGAACATCCTATTGCTTATATGTCCAAGAAAATTAATAAAGCACAACGGAATTACAGTATCACTGAATTGGAATGTTACGCTGCAGTCCTGAGTGTAAAGAAATTCAGAGCATATGTAGAGAGTCAAACCTTTACCATCATTACAGATCATTCTAGCTTAAAGTGGCTTATGAACCAAAGTGACTTGAGTGGACGATTAGCCAGATGGAGCTTAAAGTTACAAGGTTTTCAATTTAGTATCGAACACCGAAAGGGTACACAGAATGTGGTACCAGATGCTTTATCTCGTATCAATTGTATTGATGAGATTGCTTTGGTGTTGGATGTGGATTTGAATTCTTCAGCGTTTCAATCTTCAGATTATAAGGTTTTGGTAGAATACGTTTCAAGTAATAAGGATCAATTACCTGATCTACAAGTATCCGAAGGTTATGTTTATCATCGTACTTCTCCTCGATTGGGTGATCCGGTACAAGAAGATCTTGCTTGGAAATTATGGATTCCTGTTGAATTAACTGAGACCTTGATTGAAAATGCTCATCAACCTCCGCAAGCATCTCACGGTGGTATTGGCAAGACCTTGTTTCGATTGAAAACCAAATATTTTTGGCCCGGAATGGTTACTCAGGTAAAGTCATTTGTTTCTCAGTGTGTGGTCTGTAGGGAGACCAAAGCTACTAATCAAATTTTACGACCTCCTATGGGGATTCCCTTGCGTATCTCTAAACCTTTTCAATCTTTATATATTGACTTTTTAGGCCCATACCCTCGGACTAAAAATGGTAAAATTGCTGTATTTGTCGTACTAGATTCCTTCAGTAAATTCGTTTTTCTTCATCCAGTTAAGGCTGAAACGGCTACGGCTGCCATCGAATTTCTAGAGCATGAAATTTTTCATACGTTTGGAGTACCTGAAACAATTTTTTCCGACAATGGTCGACAATTTATCTCCAAGGAATTTTCCAAATTGTTAACTGACTATGGCGTCAGGCATCTACGAACAGCAATATATTCTCCCCACCCTAATGCTTCGGAACGAGTTAATAGATCCGTATTAGCTGCTATTAGAGCTTATCTTCAAGACGATCATCGTGAGTGGGATCGCAATCTCTCTAGCATTGCTTGTGCTCTTCGTAGTACTCTTCATGAGTCTATAGGAATGGATCCTTTTCGTGCACTATTCGGGTGTCACATGATCTTACACGGATCAGCCTATCCAATCCTTAAAAAGCTTGAAGCGCTTCAAGATAGTGACATCTTAGTCATGCCTACGGTGGATCGTTTGACATTGATACGTGAACGTATTAGACACAACCTTTCTTTAGCTCATTCTCGTCACGAGAATACCTACAACACTCGTTGTAAGAGAGTAAATTTCATTCCTGGTCAGGAAGTCTTTCGTCGAAATTTCCCAGTAAGCAATATGGCTGCCTGTTTTAATGCCAAATTAGCAAATAAATTTTCTAAAGGTCGGATACGAAGACGTGTCGGTGCGAGTTTGTATGAGGTTGACGACCTGCAGGGAAATCTTATAGCTACATTTCACGCTAAAGATTTGCGGCAATAGGTTGATATAGGTTGGCTTGATAATTTGATAAATTCTATTAGTTCCGTTTTATTCAATTCAATAGTTTTTATATATGAAACTAATCGCTCATATAAGATCCATAATTTTCAGAATGTTTTGATTTGCAATTGCATCCAGGATAAGGATTTCGGATGTCAACTTTGTAAAGTCATCGCCTTATATTTTAATCCTCTGCACTTACGGGTGTAGAAGAAAATATTGTTTTGACCAGTCAAAGCTCTGGCCCCTTCTGGGTTATCTTTAAGTGGATGTTTTGCTTTCCTGTCTTTCTCTTGTTTTCTTTTCTGGTCAAGATCTCTAATGCGCAATGGTGTGCAGTATAGCCCGGCTAGCTCAGTCGGTAGAGCATGAGACTCTTAATCTCAGGGTCATGGGTCGAGCCACACGTTGGATTTTTCTGACTTGGTCCATGGCTTCCGGTTTTGTATTCGGTTTCCCTTTCGAAGAGAACTCTCCGCCAGAGAACCCGCTTTGTAACAAAACGTCTTCCGTTGAGCCAGAACTACTTTCGCATAAACGTGACATTAAGCCTTTGGGTAAAAAAAAAATGTGCTTGTCAAGTGGCGGCTGTCGGCTAAATGGAATCAGATTGGAATGGTTGAGGGAGTCGCGCATCTCTTTCTGTGTACCTCTAGTTGTCAGTTTTCCAGGATAGACTTTTCATATTTTTTTGGGATGATGAAATCATTTTTGCTGGGATGATGATTCGGTGAAGAATAGAGAAGTAGTCGAGGAAGTGAGATTGAGCTGAAAGGAAGGTTCTTTTTGATTTGTAAAGAAAAAAAAAAGTTTCGTTTTTTTTTTAAAAGAAAGATTAGTTTTGCTGGTGAAAAAAAAAATTAAAATAATAAAATGTTTGGTTTCAAAGAATAAAGATAGCATCGAATAGTGAAGGAAAAGCAGAAAAAAACCGGAAAATGAATGTTCATTTGATTGAGAAGAAAAAAACATGAAGGAGATTAAAGTTGCATTTTGTTGAACAAAATTAAATCTAAGATGGTGGTCCATGAAGAGGAAAATATTATCGCTTAAAATATCCTAGTGGAAGGAAATCTGCAAATAATAAATTGATGTTTTGAAAAAAATTAAACAATAAGAAAAAATTATTTAATAATTAAAATTCCATTGGAAGCCTGCTTAATTGACGATTTCTGCAGATACAAAAAAAGGAAAAAAAAAATCAAAATGGTGGTTCCTGAAATAAAAGTGTAGGAATAAAAAGACAATCAGATATATTTTAGTGAACGCAACTTTATAATAAATAAGAAATAAAGATAAGAAAAAGAAAGATATTAAAGGTAAGAATTCATATGAATTTCATTTTATAAAAATGTGTATCAACTTTTATTCTGTATATATTGAATATTAAAAGAACAGAAAAAGTCAAATGCATACAAAAATGGAAATTTTATTCCATAACAAGAATTAAATATTAATAATAAAAAATAATAATAAGAAAACAAAATGGAGTATTAAAGGGAAATAATAATAAAGTAAATAAATTTTAAATATTGATTGAAAAAAAATTTACCACCAAAAAGGGTGTATATAAAAATGGTTTTTATATTAATGGAAAAATATTTTTAGTTAGAGTTTATGGACCGATTTTATATTGAAAGAATACAATAAATTTAAATTAGCCATATCATGAAAGAACCATTCATATGTATATAATCTAATGAAGAAATGATAAATTAAAAAAAAAAAAAAAAAGGAGAAATAACCAGATATTTTATTGTTGATTTTCATAAATTTTTGTTCATTAAAAGAATGTGTATGTTTACATCGAATTGAGTTTTGTTATAGTATTGAAAAAAAATGAATCCATAAGAACCCGTAAGCGCGCGCTGCAGTAGTAATGAGCCTGTGAGTACATTTTCCTTTTCCTCTCTCCCAAATCAATAAAAATGTTTATGTCAGTGTGGACTTCTGTTTATGTCAGTTTGGATGCTGGTGGTGAGCCAGTTTGGTTTGTGTAGTTTGTTGGTTACATTATAGCATGCAAAATGCGAGTTCTCACGAACTCCAACGTAACTGTCAAAGGTCGTTGTTTAGTGTGTCAACTTATCCATCCCCCGGCGAGCTAGACCGCACCTGCAAATAGGCATGCTAATTTCGATACACTAGCTTCTGATTTCATTCATGATGATAATTATGTAGTATACTCTTCGCTAAATAGATGGCAGTGTGATGTGGTTTTTTTTGATTCCCTTTAGACATCAATAGTATTTGCCGTCTAAATTTTACTGATTGGAGAATGTCAGACTTCATGATGACAAAACTCTGATGACACATCAGAGGAATGTCATTGCAGGGGTCTTGGCATAATCCAGTCAGACAGACAGTTACAAATACGTCTATATTGTTGATTGTTTCCCTGATTTATTTGTTTGATTTGGAAAGAAATCAATTCGTCTAGTCCGAGCAGCTGCTGTTAAACTTTCACGGGAACTTTTCAGGAGTTCAAGAAGGAATTGAAACGCAAATTTTCAACAGTAAATTTATTGGTTAGGATGATAGAATGGCAGTGGCCTTTACTCGAACAGCTGCATCGGTATCGAAAACGGTGTCGATCTAACCAAGTGGACAAAACAGCTAGGATGGATGCTGGTGGTGAGCCAGTTTGGTTTGTGTAGTTTGTTGGTTACATTATAGCATGCAAAATGCGAGTTCTCACGAACTCCAACGTAACTGTCAAAGGTCGTTGTTTAGTGTGTCAACTTATCCATCCCCCGGCGAGCTAGACCGCACCTGCAAATAGGCATGCTAATTTCGATACACTAGCTTCTGATTTCATTCATGATGATAATTATGTAGTATACTCTTCGCTAAATAGATGGCAGTGTGATGTGGTTTTTTTTGATTCCCTTTAGACATCAATAGTATTTGCCGTCTAAATTTTACTGATTGGAGAATGTCAGACTTCATGATGACAAAACTCTGATGACACATCAGAGGAATGTCATTGCAGGGGTCTTGGCATAATCCAGTCAGACAGACAGTTACAAATACGTCTATATTGTTGATTGTTTCCCTGATTTATTTGTTTGATTTGGAAAGAAATCAATTCGTCTAGTCCGAGCAGCTGCTGTTAAACTTTCACGGGAACTTTTCAGGAGTTCAAGAAGGAATTGAAACGCAAATTTTCAACAGTAAATTTATTGGTTAGGATGATAGAATGGCAGTGGCCTTTACTCGAACAGCTGCATCGGTATCGAAAACGGTGTCGATCTAACCAAGTGGACAAAACAGCTAGGAACTCGAACAGATTTGGCTGCATTATTTATGGCGCGAAGACCTATGACGTTTGACTAAAGCTGAAAAATTGGAAGAAGAATGGAATTATGTTTTTGAGGAGATGGAAGCATTTGTTCTTGAGGAAAATAAATTCGTTCGTCTAGCTGAAGAAGAGCTTGATCATTTCTATATAGCCGTATGTTATGTTTTCCTCTGCCGATAATGTATTCCAATTGAGAAAGATGATGAGAGCTTACAGCAACATGATGATTTACCTCCACCAGACGATAAAATACAATGTCTCGTTTATTTCTGACAAGGAAGAGATGCTGGTAATATGGGTTGGCTAATGTTCACATGTACCTTACGAAGGAAATTTAAGGCTATGTTCGGAGAAGAACTGGAAGTGATCATAATCCCTCAGCAACAGGAAAGTCTAAAATTTATACCACATTTTAAACGAAAGTTATCATGCACACAGGAAAGAGGAAGTAGAAATAAAAAAAACACTGATAGAAAAGCACCTGTACAATTCTTTCATCTTCGAACAAATGGTTGACCGTTGTGCACAAGACATAAAGGTTTGCTATGATACGACAATACTTAATTCAGCTTTTTGGTACACTTCTAGTTGAAAATTTTTTGGTTTTTAATTAAAAAGTGTTGCTGCGCGTATTTATAGCTACATCCTATATGTGCCGTTTGTAACGAATGATGAGTCTTCATATAGAATTGTTTACGTTTGGATTGGATCTAAACAGCTGCCGAAGAGGCTAAATTAATACAAGAAATAGCTGAGGAAATGCTTAATAATCCCTGGGAAAGCTTATAGGTTTGTACCTATTTTTTTAAGCATATTTAAAAAAAGTTAACTCAAAAATCATTTATCTCGGATATTCAGATATTAAATGAAGGTAAAGAACCAGAAAACTTTTTTTGGGTGCCTACAGGTGGACGTAAACCTTACGATCGGGATGCAGATTTTATGAATTTTACACGAAAAAGTCCGTCCAAATCTTCTTGTTATACACACGGGTTACATTATAAAAACCAACTGTAAGTCGGTTTTTTTAAATATGCATTCCACGATACACTTAAAGAGTGACAAAATGTACTCACCTATATAATTAATCCCTAATTGTGGCGAAAAACACGAAAAACAACACGGCACTAACGAACTAAAATACCGCGATCGCGACTGTCAAATTGACTCGCGAGAAAGTCAATTAGATGAAATCGACTGGGCGCAAACTATTGAGCAGGCTTAGAAGGTGCGAATTTCACCAGCTAATTAGATATTTAACAAAAAAGGTGAAATTAATTCCCATAATGAGTGGGAAAGAGAAAGAAGTGGAAACGAGATGCAAGAAAAATGAGAAATATTTGCATTCCACACTGGAAATTGTCATAATATGGCAGGGAGCCGCCATATTGATAAATTTCAGAAAAACTAAAATATCTAAATAAATAAATTATGAAAATTCATGGATAATTTAAAATAAATTAGTTGAGGGAAATTGACACATGTTGAGATAATTGTACAAGTCAGGCAAATTCGAAAAATATGCTTAATTCGCATTTTTCTTGTGGAACGTATGTCAAAATGGCCGCTCAGAGGCTATAAAAAGGAGGCAAACCCTTAAGAACTCTCTCAGTTTTTTCAAAGCGATCATATATGCAACAAGCATATGATAAAACGTACTCAGGTACTTATTATACATGCTTGAAATTTGTGTGCAGTTGGAGTTGACAAAGGACAAGAAGGTTTTTGTTGAATTTTCTTAAGATAAGTATTGTGTGGATATTAATTAATCTAGTTATTAAGGTTTCTTGCATAAAAATTAAATATATGCCAACTTTCGGTATTTTAATAATACATGCAATGAAACATCCTAGTTAAGTTAAATTAAGATTAAAGTGACATAAAAACAAGTAAAAAAGCTAGAATTGGTCTAAGACCAATTCTTAGGATACCCTAGATGAATGCCCGTATTAAATTTCGTATGGTCACCGATCTATTCAAGTATTGATTTTGAAGTTGTTTTTCGCATATATTTCTAGAACGGTTTGTCGCACAGACAAAATGATTATAACCAATTTTATAGGATTTCGTATTCTGCAGAAGTTTTTAGTACCATAAAAATGTCTTGGACTGATCGTTTTCAAAGCATACGTAAAAAACCGAAATTTTTATATGGCAACACCAAGAAAGAGTTACCCGATTTAGTCCATTTTTGACATTTTATTTCCTAATGTAGTAAAAACATCATGTGCGAAATTTCAGCTCTCTACGTCGACGCGTTCTCAGGCAGTGACCAAATATATAGCGGAAAACGAAATTTTTATATGGCAACCCCACGAAGGAGTTGCCCGATTTGGCTCATTTTCGAACTTAATTTTACTTTTTTTTTTTAAAGTCTGTGTACAAAATTTCAGCTCTCTACGTGTTCGCGTTCTCAAGTTATCGTGCGCACAGACGGACGGACGGACGGACAGACGGACGGACGGACGGACAGACGGACGGACGGACGGACATGCAAAAATCGAAATAACTTTTAATATTATGAATGGGTGTCCAATCCATTTTGCTCTACCATCATTATTTCGAGGTGTTACAAACGGAATGACAAACTTAGTATACCCCTATGATTTCATCTAGGGTATAATAAGTGCATAAAGCGTGAGAACTTTAGAAAGGACTATAAATTGCATTTAGTTGAACATATGCCAAGATAAGGCATAAAACTACACATGCAATTGAGCAATTAATAAGCTGAATTAAAGTATAGTGAATTTGTGAATTTGAGTGTCTTGATAGGAATTGTTTAATAAATACAACATTAAACACAAGCCCACATATCTATTTTTTTTTCATACCGCTACACTGTCCACCTAAATGCCGTAATCTAGCTGTGGTTATCAATTGCAGCTACATTACAAAACATTTATTGGTGGTTCCATCCAGGAATGTGGGCCTGTTTACTGTTGTAGTTGCGAACAATTCTAGTTACGCTCAATAAAGTGATAAATATTTCCTTAAAAAATTATCTTCTCGATTTAAAAACTATGAAAAGTAATTTATAACTGTGCTTAGATGTGGCAGTTTTTTAAGAAACTTTCCAAATTAATTGATAATTGTTCTTAGACGTGGCAGTTCTAGTTAAAAAACGTTCAAATTAATTTATGACTGTGCTTAGACGTGGCATTTCTTCAAGAAACCTTCAAAATTAATTGATAACTGTGCTTAGACGTGACAGTTCTAGTTTATAAACTTCGAAAATTAATTTATAAGTGGGCTGAGACGTAAAACTTCAGGGTGCCCAGACTTGGCAGCTCTAATAAAATATCGAAATTTCTGTTACAATTGCTGAACTTACATGACAGTAACTTGAGATAAATAGTTGGTTAATTAAATTAATTAGAAATTGCAACAGAAATTCATTTAAATTTTTTACAAGTCAATTGGTTATACGCGGCATCAGTTTACTTCCGTCGACTAATTTTCAGTTTATCCCACACGCATCAAATTATTTCCTTCGATTAATTTCATCATTTTCAAGGTCAATCAACCATAATAGTGGGTTAAAAAGTAACATGGATCCAGTAGAGAAACTAATCCTCACGGAAAGCATATTGCGTGCGCGAATTGAAAGGTTAATCGAGAATGGAAAGAAAACGAACCTTGTTAAACGACCGCAAGGCTTTTGCGAGTCTAAAATGACAGAGTTTAAGAAACTATGGGAAGTACATAGTGATACAGGTATGGCAATAAATCAGGCTTTATTAGAAAATTCTGATGGAAAGCAACATGAGTATTTAGCCCAAGATAATCATAGCTCAACAGAGTTAAAATATTCTGAATATATGGGAGAATTAGTAGAAGGATTGCGGAAATTTGTCCCAGCTACTGAAACATCAAGCTCGGGACAAATACCAATTCATTCGACAACTGTTGCTCAACAGGAATCGTTCCTTCTACGAATTCAGTTGCCAAAGTATAACGGCAACTACGATTTATGGCGATGATTTCATGATCTATTCATTTCTCTTGTTCATGATAATACAAAGCTAACACCAGTTCAGAAGCTGCATCATCTGAAATCTTGTTTAGTGGGTGATGCTGAGAAATTGTTGCGGCATACCCCAGTAACAAATGAAGATTATATGCCAGCATGGAACAAGTTGAAGGCTAGATATGAGAACAAGAGAATTTTAGTTAACCATCAATTAAAGGTTTTAATAAACCAAGCCAAACTAAATTCAGAGTCTGCTAAAGAACTCAAGTCAATAATTGATACAACAGACGAATGTATGCAACAATTACAAAGTTTAGAAGTTGATACGACATGATGGGATGTTCTTCTAATACATCTGTTAGTACAGAAATTACCCTTCATTACCCTCAAACTGTGGGAAGAAGAGCAGGGAGGTACACAAGAACTCCCAACATTCAAGCCATTTGAGAAGTTTTTAAGTACGCGTTTAAGAATATTGGAGTCTTTAGCATATAGTTTAATTAAGTCTACACAACCCAAATCAAGCTGTACACCTGAAACAACCAAATCATACCACATTACTAAGGGAATCACATGCCCGGCATGTAATGCAAGTCATTTTTTACAAAGATGCTCGACTTATTGTAGGATGGACATACCATCCAGATACCAGATAATTAAGGCATCAAACCGTTGTATCAATTGTTTAGGCTTGCATCATGTCAACAATTGCACTAGCAAATATAACTGTCAAAGATGCAACAAAAAGCATCATAGCGCCCTGCATGAAGAATACTAAAGGGACAAACCCAATCATGCAGCTGTCGGAACTGAGCATACGTCAAATACTAACAACGTTAGCTCGAATTCAAGTCAAGTCAAGTAAGCTAACATTGCTGCAAATAAATCTTCTCCACGGTTACAGTCAGCTACTAACACTGAAGGCTTAAACACTAGTCAAAATTTTGTAACTATAGAAGACCATAATGCCCTGCTATCAACAGCGTTAGTAGTGGCACAAACAAAAATCGAGAACTCTCATATTCTACGATGTCTCTTAGATAGTGGCTCGCAGTCATCTTTTATTACAGAGGAAGCCTGCAAGAAACTGGGAGCATGTCGCAGCTCAACTGCAGTATCAATTACTGCCTTAAACACTAGCCATACAGCAATCTCAAAGCAGCAAATCACACTTACACTTCGATCACGAAAAGCGAAGTCTACAAGAATATTAGAAGAAAATTTTCTAATATTGAACAAAATCACAGATCCTTTGCCTTTCACAATAATCTTCAAAAGGGAATGTTTACATCTCAATAAACTGCCACTAGCTGATCCCACATTTTGGAAGCCTGGAAAGGTAGATGCTTTGCTAGGAGCAAGAGTTTATGCTCAGATAGTATTGAACGGCATTCAGAAGGGATCTAATACTACCCCTAAAGCCATTAAGACAATATTTGGTTGGATTTTACTAGGGTCAACAGCAAATGTTGTAGAGAGCAATACATCAGCGTTTACCGTCGCAACTGATGACTTATCTGAACAACGTAAAATGTTTTGGGAAACAGAGGAGTTTCCCACAAATCCGATTCTCAACAAAGAAGACAGAGAATGTTAGCAGAGATATCAACTCACCCATTAACGTCTTCACCATGAGACTTATCAAGTGAAATTACCATTTGTGAATGATGACGTGCCTGACCTAGGGCAATCAAGACAACAAGCAATTAAACTCTTTCAAGGAATACAACGTCAACTTGAAAGGAATCAAGACTTGAAGTCCGCATATGAGAGACGTTTAGATGAATATCTCGAGTTGGGTCACATGGAGGAAATACCTCCTCCCAACAACAACGAACCACACTATTACATACCAAAGAAAGCAAAGCATACCAAAGAAAACAACAAAGGTGAGAGTAGTATTTGACGCTTCAGCGGAAACGTCAAATGGCAACTCACTCAATGAGTTCCTATTAAAGGGACCAGTTTTACAACCTAAATTATTCGCCACGTTGCTCAACTGGCGTAAATACAAGATTGCTATGAACGCGGACATTGAAAAGATGTACCGTATGATAACCATGCATCCGGATCATCGTACATTTCAGCGAATCATTTGGAGACATCCTAAAACCAAGGAGACCCAAGATTTTCAGCTGAATACGGTGACCTTTGGAATGTCTTCTGCGCCATACTTGGCTATTCAAACGCTCCAACAGCTAGCATGTGATGAACAACAAAGATGGCCTCTAGCTTCAAAGGTCACAGCCACAGACTTCTATGTGGACGACCTACTCACTGGTGCTGAGAGCATGGAGGATGCTAAAGACCTATTAGATGAATTAATGGGTATGTTGAAAGTATGAGGATTCAATTTGAGGAAATGGGCAAGTAACAATTCGTACTTGTTGAAACATCTTCCCCCAGAACAGCGCGAATTCAAGGATACGTTGATGATGACACTGAATCCGTAAAAACATTAGGAATTCGTTGGCATCCTAAATCAGACAAATTTTCGTTCTTAACCAGTATAGTGAATTTGTGAAATTGAGTGTCTTGATAGGAATTGTTCAATATATACAACATTAAACACAAGCCCACATATCTATTTTTTTCATACCGCTACACTGTCCACCTAAATGCCGTAATCTAGCTGTGGTTATCAATTGCAACTACATTACAAAACAGACTGGTACTGGTCGATATTAAGACATATTCCTTTTCCAACCTGGGAATTTGTTAGGACTGGGTTGTCAATTGAACGGGGAGTGCCCAAGGATGATTTAAAAATCCGCTTGCAGCTGATGTCCCGAAAGCAGAAGCCTGGTGAACTGTTCGCCATGTACCACCATCATCTAGTGTTGCTGCGTGATCAGTTGCAGAACGCCATGCCAGACCAACAATTCTTGGAAATCGTCAAATCTAACCTACTGCCTGAGATTCAGGAGAAAATATGCCTACATTCCACCGATACGATAGGACAGTTAAGATCGCTCGTTACTCGAATTCAAGCCATGCAGCTACGAATTGCGACAGCTGGTAGTTGGTCAAAAAACGAGAGACGGGTCTGGAATCCCAAAACTTTTTCTCGACCAGCGTCAACGTCCCGAGCACCAGTCGTACCAAATACTCCAGTTCAAACATTGAACAAGGAGGAAAATCCGCTCCATTAGCAGACTTTGACGAATCCCTGAATTGTCCACTGATATCATTCAGTGATTTTGATGATATCAGTAAACCCCTTGATAGTACAAATATTTCGCTGATAGAGACGGAGAATTTGATAGACTTCTCCGCTGATCTTCAAGCTCCCATTTCCACTTCTGCGGAGCCCATGACATTATTAGACACCTGTTTGGAAGAGTCTTTAATTTTCAATGTCCCGGTAACACCTACAGCACCTTTAGCTGAGCAGGAGGTTTGCCCCATGGCATTTCTGTATTAAAACGGCCACCAAGCTCTGTTATGACGAGGTAGCGTGAGCCTGTAGCACATCCGCTGACGCCGTATTACACGCGTCTGCAAAATTATAATGCAGTAAGAGACCGAATCTTCTCCTCAGTAGCGGAGTTAGTCGACATTATGTATCCTGACCTGGATATGAGACCAAGAAAGAAAAGATCTACCGTTCGTTGGCGGTGAATACTGTCGACGGATGAGCCTGAAAGGAAAAACTGGCACAGATTTGCGTGTCGATGCCAGACGAACTGAGCTTGGATTACTTGATAGTGGTGCCTCTGTCATTATTCTAGGCCAGGGAGCTCTAGAGAAGCTTGCAGAAGCAGAGTTTGAATGGAAAAGGTATCGTACACAGGTCGAAGTAGCAAATGGTGTCATGACGACTGTGCATGGTTATGTGGACTTGGATATCACTTTCCGTGGTAAGACCCAAATCGTGTGCTTTTACGTGGTTCCTGGGCTCACACAAGCACTATATCTAGGAATAAACTTCTGGCGTCTATTTGGGTTGGCTCCAGATGTTCTGGGTATAGTTGCAGAAGTGAATCCGGGTCTAGCAGCTACCTCTGACACCGATTGCCATGTGCTTTTCAGTCTAGATCAAGAACGCTTAGAAGCCACCAAGCAGCTTTTCCCTTCTTTCGCCTCTTTAGGCCTGGGAAAAATATCTGTGGTCGTTCACAGGATTCAAACGAATGACGCCGCTTCGATAAAACAGCGCTTTAATTCGATTTCAAAGAGCAAAGCGAGAAAGCTGTCTGTGCGGTGTTTTCTTGCGTGAGCAAAGATTCTTTTTTCTTTCATTTTTCACAGTTTTGTGTAGTGTTAAAATTGATTCCGTTTCTAACTTGGGAATTATTTTCAATAGAACTCTTTCCTGGGGCCATCATATTAATACTCTAATTAGAAAAGTATATGGTGGGCTTCGTTCACTCTGGGCCACTAGTAATTACACCCCAGCAAAAACCCGTTTAAAGCTGGTCAGGACGCTTCTCGTCCCTCCTTTTACGTATGGGTGCAAAAATTTTGCTTCTCCTGACTATGCGTCTATTCGAAAGCTAAATACTGCATTCAACGCTACTATAAGGTATGTTTTTGGTCTCCGTCGTTTTGACCATCTCTCTCTTTACGCCAACTCCATCCTTGGTTGTAGCCTTATGGTCTATTTCAAATATCGCGCTGTTATTTTATTGGCTGGGACTCTTAAGTATCGGAACTCCAGCTACTTGTATAATATACTTCAGATTGCGAGATCAAGTCGAGTCACTACTTTAATAGTGCCTAGACATAATTGTCTAACATCTAAGCGTCAGTTCTTCATCCAGTCCATTATTGTTTGGAATTCTCTGCCAATAAATTTGAGATTGTTGTTTGAGTCAGGTACGTTTGGTAATTTTAAATACAAAGTTCTCGAGCACTTAAAATCAGTGTAGTTTTTAGTTTTGCATTGTAAATAAGCTTAAGTTTCATTTTTCATTTTTTTTTTCTCCTTTGTATCTTAGTGCTAATTAACTAATTAATTTCTTATTAGCCTAGTTTTTATAATATTAGTTATTGAATAATGTAGCTATTAATCTTGCACTAAAATAAGGTTTTATATCTTTTAGTACAATGCCACCTATAAAAGAATAAATGAAATGAAATATACACGTGGAAACACTTATTAGTGAAGTTTTCTCTCGCCCTGCGCTGTGGGATCAGAAAAATAAAAGTTACCACAACAAAATTTTGGTGGAAAAGTTATGGTTATGTGTATCAAAGGAAATGAAAATACCAAGTAATTTTTAATACTATTTATTTCTAGTTCAATTTATTACGACAAGAGGATATGCTTCATCCCCCAGGAATACATGAGGCATTGCAATATTTGTTCCACATAGATTGGTGTCAGGAGGAAGCTCTAAGTAATGGCTTCTTAAGAGTTGAAATATTTGAGATGAACTAAATCTTCCACCATCACTTTGCTTACCATAACCACCAACTTCAATTGCTATAAACTTGCAATTCGCATCAGCCACTCCTTGAACAACTAAAGAGAAAAACTTTTTATAATTATAGAACATTGATCCCGAATGCGCTGGACACTTGATCCGAATATGCTTTCCATCGATAGCACCCAAGCAATTCGGGAAGTTCCATAATTTCAAAAAACATCCGCAATGGTTTTAAAAGTACACTCTATTGGTTGAGCCATATGAACTGGCTGTAGTTCTTCCCATAGTACTTCGCGTGTTTGCTTTACAATGGCTCCAACTGTTGTTCTACCCATCCTGAAGGAAAATCCTAAGGAAGTGAAAGACGCTCCAGTTGCGAGATACCTATAAAAATTTCATTTATTATGATTTCAATTAGTTTAGTATTAGTGTATAAGTTAAAATCTACATGATTTTTTTATTGAAAATCTGAAAATAGAAATTTGTTGCACATTTTTGTCACCTATTTTTCAGAGGAAGACTTAAAAAAAAGTGGAAATATCTTCGAGATCAATTCAGGACTGAATTGAGAAAAGTTCCTGTCGGAAAATCAGGTGATGCGGGTATCTCAGAGGCAGAATCCGATTCATATAGCAGTTGGCCATACTTCAAGTTATTAGTTTTTTTAATGACCAAATGAAATGCCGGAAAGCTAGTTGCAATTTGAAAGCTAAGAAAGCTATAATTGACCTACTAGATGAAGAAAATTTCAATGGGAGTCTTGAAAAAGAACAGAGTTTTGAAAAAAAATGATGAAACGTTGAATTTGTTTGCAGAAACGGAAGAACAATTTGGGAGTTTTGAAGTAGAGATCCAAACCCCAGCAAAAACTGCAAGTAGTAGACAAGTAAACAATAGTGCTAAATTAATTGAAATTGAAAGCGCAAATTGGAATTGTTAGAGATAAAAACTAGTCGAAAGAGGGAAAGGGACGAGGATGAATCATTTTTTGCTAGTCTACTGCTCCACATTAAAAAGCTAGAGCCAGCTCAGAAATTCCTGTGGAGAATGGATATACAAAATACTATATACAAATACGTATATAGCACTCCGCAACAATCTGAAGGTCTACTCCGGTTCAGCAGTTTCGTCCTATCGTCCGTTCTTTCAATACTACACCGATTTCCAACGAGTCCACACAGTACACTACAATATCTTTACCTGTGAGCATTTATTCAGACAAAGCTTATTCATTGGACCCGACTTCAGTAACAAATGCGATAATACAATATACTCCCGTCCAGGCTGAACATTTTCCATCGACTACGAATAATTCTTTAAATTAAAAACACTAAATGACTCAACTTTTTTAATGAATTTTTTTTTTTAATTGATTTTGAAATTTGGTTTTGGAAATAAATTTTTTAATTATTGAATTAAAACTCTTTTAAAATTAAGATGTGGTCTTCTTACCTGAGAGTTACAATAAGCTGTTCACAAGATAATATAGGATTTTTAATTAAATTTGTCCAATTTTTGGTAAGTTTAAATTCGATTTTGCTCAAAATATAATCGAACGTGTCAATTGACATTCGTGTATATTGATAGAATTTATCAGGGTAATTCTTTAATTCATTGTATAGGTGATGAAATTCCCCATAATCTTTCCTTTGCACATTTAATGGATGCGCACTAAATGATTTGTCTTTTAAAAAAACATAATTGCAAATATTTGGGAAACGAAATATTCCTCGTCGGACATCCATAACTTTATTTTCCGAATGTCACAACTAAATGAAGTGAAAAATAATGAAACAAAACTCATGTAAAATCACAAGCGCTACTCGCATTCACTCAGACATCTTCTCGAATTGCTTGTCGCATGAACAAGCTCTGCTTTGAGCTCCGCTCCGCTTATCACGCGCACCCTGACAGCAGCCATAGAGGAGAGCCAGAGTCCTTGGAGCTCTCCAGTTATTCTAGTGAGGATGCCTGGAAAGGTCCGGCTTTGTTTTGACGCCAGCAAAGCCGACTCTGTAACGAAGAAATGCCTATCCGCTACCGCAGATAGACGCACTTCTGAGTCGACTTCCTCCGACAAATTACATAACGAGCCTGGACCTGAAAGACGCATTCTGGCAGATCCCACTAGACACTGATTCCAGAGAGAAGACCGCTTTTACTGTGCCTGGTCACCCTCTCTATCAGTACACGGTGATGCCATTCGGCCTATGCAACGCTCCACAAACGATGTGCCGCCTCATGGATAAATTCATTCCTTTCGATCTTCGTGAAAATGTTCTCGTCTACTTAGACGATTTACTGATTCTGTCATCAGACTTTGACTCGCATCTCACGTTGCTATCCCGTGTAGCGGACTGTTTGAGGAAAGCTGGGACACTGAAACTAATTTGCTGCCTTCAGCGTCGTATGGGTAGTTGGGGCATGCAGTGAAGCCATATCATCTGCGCCTTCAATATTGGATGTAGGTAAGTGACGTCAAGGTCCCTTCAGGACTGAATGTGTGGAACCTCCCCACACTCTCCGCCAATGAGCCGAGGCGAGCTAGCGTGCCGCCCTGCAGTCAACGCTATCCGTCGAGTGATCTGTCAGCTCATGCTGGCAGTCTGGACTTTACGTCCATGCCAGTCACTCAAGATAGATTCATAACAAACAGCAGTATAAAAACCGAAAATATTTTTCCCATCTCCCTCTCCAAGAGTCAACCCTCAAGACAACCAGCCTTCCAGGTCCACTCTCCCGAAAGGTCACACCATCATAAGCCCAGAATTTTATACTGCACACAGTCCCATCCAACGAGACCTCTCCGAGCATTGTATTGGTCACTTCAAGTCGGTTACCAAACTAAGGAATGGTGAATCGACATCCTCCTCTTGGTATGGACCAGCCACACCGCGGGGGCCACCCGCCTAAAGTGATGCCGACGGTGCCACCATTCCCAAGTCGAACTGACCAAAACAATCCCAGATCACCCCCACGAGACAGTCCCGCACACAAATAAAAAATCCCAGACCCATTGGCCATGATCACTTTCCCCACTTTCAGGTCAGAATTTTTTTTCGGCAAGGGTAAGTAGTGTGAGTGTGTGCATGAAAAATCTAGAGTGTTGACAGAAATCTGGGAAGAGTCGGGTTTCGGAAGCTAGAGTCTGAAAATGATACCAGAGATTCTTCAGCCAGGCAGCTAGCAGGATGCCAACTCCTGATTACTGAAGGTCTCCAGCATCACTTCCATCCTCCAACAACTCTTTCCTTCCTCCTCACCTGATTGCAATAGTTAGCTAACCTTCCAGCTGGGCAAAGTCATGAATCTGGTCAACTAGTTAGCTAAAAGCCAAAAAGTCGTCTCACAGACTCACAACTCTGTCCAACCAGTTGGCCAACAGAGACATGCCTCCGTGAGAACACAATCAAAAATTTGTGAGGCCACCTACTATTACCATAGCAGAAGACCAGCGGGAAAGATCAATTCAAAAAAAAATTTCAACAAAAAATTCAAAAACTCGACAACTGTTCAGACTTGAGGCTTGACCAAAGTCAAACCTAAGGTCGAAATTCAACTCCAATCACAATAGCAAAACTTTAAACTTTATCTATTTCAAAACTCAAAAATTTACTTTAATTATAACAATATTTCAAAAACAAAATAGCATAACTTTAAAAACGTTAACTTTACTCTACAAAAAAAATTCTAGGTAACAAACCAATTGGACTCAGGCCCGCATATAACCTCCACTGGATATGAGATTTGTGGTTAATCAACTAGCGAATACTAGATGATCATATCACTCAAAGTCCCAGTCCCCAGTAAAATTCATGATTAGACCACCGAAGTCAAACTGAGGTGGCCCCACGTTGGGCGCCAATTTGTTATGGTACCATGTTGAGAGTGATGTACTTGGACGTGAAGTCCACACTGCCAGCATGAGCTGACAGATCACTCGGTGTACAGCGTTGACTGCAGGGCGGCACGCTAGCTCGCCTCGGCTATTGGCGAAGAGTGTGGAGAGGTTCCACAAAGACCTGCCGCTGCCATCAGCCATACACAAAAAATTTCGTACCTACAAGTCAAAGGCCGTTACACACACTCAGTCCGGGAGGGACCTTTATACTACTTACCACTTACTCCATTGGAAGCGCAGATGTTTTGCTTCCAGCGCCGTTGCCCCAACCACCCTGCGATACTGTGGGCGATATGGTACAGTATCCCTGTTGATTACCTGTGAAGAGAGGAGTAGCGGACCTAGTCAACCTCCATGCTCAGAGGGATCCAGGAGAGTGAAGAATGAAATAAAATTCAGCGCCTCATTACATTATAAAACGTATGACTGACCTGTCGCTATTCAATCGTAATTTAAATATGAAAGCAAATAAATGAAATTTAGACATCAACTTACGCGTATTTGTTGGAAGTAGTCCCCGCAGATGCCTCCTTGGTGGTTCACTTTACCCTAGAGTTGAAAAGAAAATGCTATCACATCAGCCCTTAGGCCATGTATTAAATCAACTAATATCAGCTGAATGTTCCTACACTGATTGCTTTTGACTAAATAATGATATTTAACTGGCCCCTAAGCATTATGGTTCCCTCGGCGGCTTGGACTGAAAATGAATCGATGTTGACCAGGTGACCGGATGTCTTAACGTTTTCGAACTTGTTACTGGATGGTGTTCTAACCTCACAAATGAACACAATTTATCCTCAAATTTTGGGCTGGATGTCGCTTTATTTAATTGCGATGGATATTTTTAGGCAATTTGCAGGTATTGCTGTTGACTGGGTGTTTTAACGTTTTCGAATTTGTGACTGGATGGTGTTCTAACCTCACAAATGAACACAATTTATCCTCGAATTTGGGCTGGATGTCGCTTTATTTAATTGCGATGGATATTTTTAGGCATTTTGCAGGTAGTGCCGGTGACTGGATTGATAGCTAGATGCAGGGTAATCTGAAGGATGTTATAGATTTTTCAGGATCTCTGCGGCGCCTGGAGTGCCCTGTGACTTTTTCAACCTTGTTTGCTTTTTGTTTTTTTCTTTTACAATTTATAATTACACCCGGATTTTTCTTTCATACGAAACTTCCCTATCCCACGATTTAAAACAAAATTTAGAATCTCCAGCTTTTCCTTGCTGTCCCGTCTTTTTTCTTTCTTTGACAGCCCGCTCGAAGGAAGTCTTCCTCTTCCTTTTTCTTTCGGGTGCGTTCAGCGCGCCTCGCTCTCCATCCATATAGAAAACAATAGGCCGCGTGTACATGGTGTCTCTAGTCTCAGTGTCGCATGCTGCTACATGCCGTATGCTACGACCATAACAATGAAGAAAATTGTTAATAGAAAGCGTTAACTCGAATTATGTATATAGAAAACTTTGAAATAAATAATAACTTCAAAACCCAAGAGTTTTTTGGTTAATTAAACCCCAAATCCTAAAAGGTCTTAATGGTCGAGTGATCTTTATCACGAGCACGGCACTTGGACCACAACGTTCTACTTAATCTTGGTCTCCTGCCTCAAAATTACTATTTAGGAGCCACATTGGATACTCATGCATATATATATGCGAGATACGAATGACAAAAAAAACTTCAACATCTTCAAAACGGCTATGTATTTATACAGATAGGCTAGAACTAATTTGATTGATCAGGGACCTCAAGGTACTGGTGTGAGGTTATGCATTGACTGCTATTCCTTGTCAAAAAATATGAACTGTATGACATATAAAACTAACTGCAATGTAATAAAAACTATTCACAAATCTTTTTTGAATGTCTTTTTCTACAGAAAAACAAATTTATTCTGTCATTCAAAAAGACTCACATCCGTTAGAATTAGTATGTTTTTCATCCATTTGCGAATTAGAGTTTATTTCTCACAAAGAAACACAGTCGCTGCTCTGGCACATATTTTAGCAAAAAATTATAGTTAAAAACCTTGAGCGTCATTATACTTATTGTTGCGAGCGTGGCCTTTGGTTCGTTATTTAAAACACAATATTAAATATTTAATATACAAGTTCTTTATTTCACTCTAATCTTATACAATTCACAAACTTTCAATTAATCAACTACACTTTAATTATCGCTAAATACTGTACTTTCAATTATCGCAATCTAATTACAACACTTTCGCACGTTTATTACTTTCGCTTGTTAACACTGCAACGTATAAGACAAGACTCTTTTTCCGGCGGTGACATCTGTTATATTTATACCCTAGAAACTCTCCAGATTATTCTGGAATGTTCTATTCCCGAATTTTCTTAACTATTCTATTCATTCTATTCCTGAACCTTCCCGAAGATTCTATCATCGATTCTCCGAACCTGAAGTTGTTTACTCTCCATTGCCAGTAGATGTCACCAGTTGTCTTTTTCTATTGCACGTAACACTACTGAATACAGTCCCTCCCAGTGTTGTTGTGAATTTGGAGAACGTCCCTTACGTCGGTTCGGGTTGTACAGCCAAACAAGATCACCTTCATTGAATCCTGCTGAATTCGCACGTAAATCATAGCGGGTCCTCATCCGATTGGCATTTACTGCTAATTTTGTCCTCGTGGCTTCTTGTACATCAGCTCTCCTTTCAAATGGGGCTCTGACATTACACTTATACATTTCCTTTCTGCTGCTATGCGGCGGCCCTTTGTAAGAAGCACACACAGTGAATCTGCGACACCACTTCTCCACATCCTCCCGCATATGTAGCCAATAAAACTTTTGTAGTATTTTAGAAATTGTTTTATTCACTCCCAAATGTTCTCCAGATATTCCGCGATGCATTTTACCTAGAACATAATTGACCTTTGATGCCGGCAAGACTATTTGCATTCGGAATGATTTACCGTTAGGTGCCTCCCATTTGCGTTTTAAAATACCGCATTCAACATGAAGAGAATTCCATTGAGCCCAGTAGCTTTTCAGATTTTCACTCATCCCTGAAATATACTTCCACTTTGGTCTTTCTATATCTGCTTTCCAAACAAGAATAGGCGATATGTCCGGATCTTCTCGTTGCCCTGTTCGCAAGTTCTCGATGTCCCAACCTGTTGATAGTTCCTCTGTTATCAACTATATAGTTGCCGTTGTTTCTTTTTCTTCCACCCGTGCGCAATGTTTGCATTCAAGTCTGCATGGACGTTGTACAAAGGCTTCTGTATTTCCATGGATAAGTCCTTTCCTATGTTGCATCTCTAAGCCATAAGGTTGGAGTCTAGTCTCTCTAAGAATAGCTTGCTCTCTAGTTCGCCAACTTGCACATTCTTCTCTCCCTTTCTTTTCTGTTGATTCCCTTCGACGGCGCTTCCTGCAGTCGCTTTGAAGGTGTCCCAATTTATCACAATCCCACTACGTGAAGGGTTGCTCAGTGATAACTGCAATCTATTGCAAGTCTGCTGCCCAGCTCGATATCTTTGCAATTCCACTCTCCTCTCTTCATCTAGAGATTCCACTCGTCGGCGTTTTCTGCAGTCCCTTTGTAGGTGTCCCGGTCTATTACAATTCCAGCATTGCAGAATACCACGTGAAGGAGTGCTCTGTGATGGCTGCATTCTATTACAAGTACACGCGTTCACCGAAATTTCTCTCATTCGTACTGCACTCCGTGAAGCTTGTTTGGCGGATTCATACACTAATGCATAGGCTAGTGCTTCTGCTGTTGATTTCTTTCCTGCTATCCTTAATGCATGTTGTAAGTTTTGATCTGCAATAGCGTTCACAAATGCTTCCGTCGCCACTTCATTGAGAAAATCCGCATTCATGCTGGAGTATGAAAGATGAACTAATCTTTCTACATCTGCCTGCAGTTGTTGTAGTGATTCGCCATGTTTTTGAATCCTGTTGTGTAACTGTAGGCGATATACTTGCTGCATGTGTTCATCTCCGTAACGTAATTCTATCGCCTGTACTAATGAAGTGCATTCACGTTGCTTTTCAATCGGTACAGTTTGTAAGAGTTCTGACGCAGGACCTCGAAGTGCATACACCAGAGCTATAGCTTTGTCTTCATTATTCCATTTACCTCTGAAGCTGCTCAAATTGTCTCTTGAAGATATGCCACGAATTTTGTCCATCAAATATTGGAGGCTTCATTCTACCTGCACCGGATATTTTAGCTGCTACGTTTAGAGGCTGACGATTCTTTATTCTTACCAGATCTGCTTTAACGTTTTCAAGTTGCTCAGTAAATTTTTGTTGTTCCTGCTCGATTTCTTCAATTTTCAAATTTTGTTCATCTAATGAGTTTTTTAGAAGATTTTTCTGTTCCTCCAGGCAATTCTCCAAAGAACTCTTTTGTTCGTCCAATCGGGTTTCCATAGAATTCTTCTGCTCATCTAACCGGGATTCAAAAGAATTCTTTTGTTGCTCAAAAGCTTCCTTTTGCTCTTCCAGACGGGTTTCCATATATTTCTTTTGCTCATCTAAACGGGATTCCAGAGAATTCTTTTGTTCCTCTAGAGAATTCTTTTGTTCATCAAAACGGGCTTCTATTTTGCTCATTAAAGCACTCAGAAGCTGTTCCATTTTCATTGTAGGCTCTTCTTCAACTTCGGTTTCTTCCAAGTTCTCTTCGAAAACAAATGTTTCAGGATTCTTTCCTTCCGATATCAAAGCTTGTCTGAGTCGCTCGACCAGCACTTTCTTTGCACCTGTCGTTTGTAATGACCGGCTCCCTGGCTCTACTTTCAAATCCGGTGTTCGAAGCTCCTCAACTTTGCGCCCCATTACTTTAGTAATTCACTTATAGTTGAATATGAATTATTTTCCAGAACTATCAAAATTTAACACAATTTCACAAAACTGATCACACTTTGAATTTTTAAGTCAATTGCCACCACTTTATTTCGCGAATTTATTTCACTTCTGACACCAGTTGTTGCGAGCGTGGCCTTTGGTTCGTTATTTAAAACACAATATTAAATATTTAATATACAAGTTCTTTATTTCACTCTAATCTTATACAATTCACAAACTTTCAACTAATCAACTACACTTTAATTATCGCTTAATACTGTACTTTCAATTATCGCAATCTAATTACAACACTTTCGCACGTTTATTACTTTCGCTTGTTAACACTGCAACGTCTAAGACAAGACTCTTTTTCCGGCAGTGACATCTGTTATATTTATACCCTCGAAACTCTCCAGATTATTCTGGAGTGTTCTATTCCCGAATCTTCTTAACTATTCTATTCATTCTATTCCTGAACCTTCCCGAAGATTCTATCATCGATTCTCCGAACCTGAAGTTGTTTACTCTCCATTGCCAGTAGATGTCACCAGTTGTCTCTTTCTATTGCACGTAACAATATATTCATATCTAGATATTCCGAATAAGCATAATGCTTATGACAGACATGGGGTATCGATATCTAGATATCAAAGTACCCCTGACAGACATAAAACGGGATTGATGTGACAAAACGTACTTGACATTTCAATTCAGTGTTATGTAACTATGTAGAGTGATTTATTTGGACGTGAAGTCCCAACTGCCAGCATGAGCTGACAGATCACTCGGTGGACAGCGTTGTCTGCAGGGCGGCACGCTAGCACCTCGGCTATTGCGGGAGAGTTATAGGGGGCGTAAACCAAATCTGCCGCTGCCACCTGCCATAATCAAAAAACAAATTCGTGCCTAAAAACAAAAGTCGTAGCACACACTCCAGCCTTTAAGGGGCCTTTACACCACCTAGCATTACCAGCGTGAAGGCACAGAGGGATTGCCTTCTCCTGCTTGCCCCATCCACCCAATGACAGTGAGGGCAGATTGTTTCCAGTGTCCCTAGTTGCCCTAAGAGGAGAGAAGTGTATCAGACCTGGTCGACCTTCACATTACCGAGGCTCCGGGAGAGTGCGGGAGAAAAGAAACATCTTTAGATTCTCATTTCGTTATAAACATTGCTTTTATTAATAATTACTGAGGTTCAAATGCATGAGAAACTTTTTATCTTCCCTTGAGTATACTCCTCAAACGAATCAGTAAACATTTCTACAGACTAACGCAAATTCAAAAATTAAACATACATGTTTCACATAACCTACAAATTGTAAATTCATAACCCTAGTCGAACACTCTTCATTAAAGGTAATGAGTTAATCGCTATTCTCCTAAGCTTCTGAACTAGGTACTAACATATTTCCCCAATACGGACGGAAATTCTAGATTGGCTGATGAAAAGCGTATTACCAAGATATGGAAAAGTATATGAACTACTTAATTAAGGTTTCGGCCAAATGTAAATCAATATAAGAAACTAAAACAATTTACCACCTATGTGACACTCTTAATCAAATCAAAGGTTCTAAACTAGGTTCTTAAAATTCTTCTTTATCCATCATGGACTGATTCTAACAAGTGTAGGTTCGATTCCCGTCCGGGAAAAAATAAATAAAAATTGAATTTACAATTTATTTGAGCGCTTTCATCGTTACTGGTTAATGCCAGCTGAAAGCAAATCGTGGCTTAGTAGGCTAATAACAAATTGATAAATGCAAGAAGGAAAATCATCTGTCTCGTTAGCTCAGTGGTAAGAGCAGTCGCCCGGCAAGCGGAAGGTCCCGGTTTCAAAACCCCGGACGAGGCGGTTGTTTTTTCTTCTTGTATTTATTAATTTGATTTAGAATCGTTAAAAATAAAAGTTCTTAAAATTCTTCTTTATCCATTATTGACTGATTCTAACAAGTGTAGGTTCGATTCCCGTCCGGAGAAAAATAAATAGCCTGAGGCAATAATTCGACAGTGGGTTAATGCACTTTACAATTCACAAGCCAAGGTGCCCTGAACTAGGCATCAAATACTTTCAACTATTTCCTAAAATTGCAATTCTCACTCGTCGTGAATTAATTCATATCACTCGATGAACAGGTTAAATTAACTTGATAACACAATCATGTTCGTAGGGTTACTAGTTTCGGGATCCTCCCTTTCTCAAATTTTCGTTTCGTTAATTGTTTTTTTTTCCTTTTTTATTACAAAATAGCTCAACCAATTATAGATATATAATATATAGAACAATATACTACAACTAGAATATAACGAGGCAACAACTTACATGTATTTTATTGTTTTAAGTGCATAGTAGAGACGCCTCTAAGATGTTCTGCAAGCTCATTTGTCGTACTCTAGATGATGAAAACAACTTTCCTATAAATATATATATAATGTGGTTTCTCTATGCCCTAACCGAGTTTGTATTGTCCCTGTATTCAAGTGCTGATATTTTCTAAAAGAATTATTATTTTTAAAACGGATTACTAAACTTCCTTAAATAGCGATGACCTTAAAAATCTTGTCGGGTTTCCTCGTTAGATTCGTGTGACACCGCCATGCATCGGATGATGACTGGCTAGGCCTTAATTGACCATGGCAACAGTTTGCCTTAACGGGCAACCATGATTGGGGCTCCCAATCGGCTGCAATCGAGAGACTGGTATCGTTTGGGGTTGGCGATTGGTTGAATCCTCCAACCGAAATATAACTTTGTTACAGTAATGAAAATAATTAGTACTTGGGTGCACTTCCGTGTCTGTTGCTCACCCACATGGTTTCTTCCTTTTTAGACAATTCCCTGACGTGTACTTTTAGTTTCTCCTTTGCGAGATCGATTTGGGTTTCTGCATATAGATTTTTTCGTTTTCTCCTGTTCAGCACCTGTTAACCGAATTCCCTTTTATTTGTTAAAAACTCGCACTTTTCCAGGAAAAATCTACTGTGCTCTGTCTTTAGGATTCATTCCCGTGTTTTGGTTCCGATTATTAGGTACAATCCATTTTGGATTAACAAAAAATGTCGCGATTTTAAAATATTTTACTTGACCTTTTTACTTTCTGACTTCTGTTCTTCTCTGACCGCGCCTCGAAGGAAATCTTCTTCTTCCTTCTCTTTCTGGGTGTGTTCTGCGCTCCTGGTTCACTATCCATATAGAAAACAGTACGCGCCACCTCGTGCTGCTATGGATCGCTTAGGCGTGTATCTAGCTCAGTGTAGCATACTGCTGCATGCAATATGCTACGACCATAACATCAGTTCACAGATCTTTAAGCGTAACAAATTTGGAAATGGAAGTGGCAAATATATGGAGCTTTAACGCAGGCTAAACAGCAACAATTAATTGCAAATATACGATAAATTCATGAATTGGAAGGAAAAAAGAAAAAACTGCGTTATTTTTCAATAAGATCCTGTTTGAGGTGTAAAATATATCGTATATTCACAAATTTGTGTAAAACGAAGAAATGTCTGGTCGACGGTTTGTTTAAAAATAACAAAATTGTAATGGAATATTAAATCTTTTTATTACTTTTCCCGTAAAATATTTGTTCTTCTTCTTCTTTTTCGCATTTTTGGGTAAGCACCTTAGAATATAGAGACAACAGGAAGTGTTGATACCTGTAAAATTCGTGTGCATGAGCGTGGATTTTTCCAGGGTCCCGTGAAGTAGGTCAGCAGTATATTGAAGAAAGAGACAAATGTATTTCCACCGAGATTTGTTTACGTTTATGACAGCTGAGAAACTCTCAGGGTATATAGGTGTAGTGACAGTGAATAAGAACATTTTCGATGGGAGCAAACGTAATATTTTCAACCATATATCTTGTTGCCCCGCTCTCTATATTGATTCTACTGCACGGCTGTACTGAGCATTCACTACAGCGGCAACAGATACTCACACAACCAGAATTTGACTACATCAAATTTGGCTTATCACACTTCCTGTACTCTCTATATTCTAAGGTAAGCACAGACACATTTTTGTTTAATTAGACACATTATCATATTATTATCAACAAGTAGATGACGCTGCGTAAAGTAAGAAGTGCCGATGATCAGGGTATAAGCCCGGTATGCTAGAGCCAAGGAATTAGGTCAAGGAATTTTTCCACTTCTTTCTTAAAGAAAATTTGACATTAGGTCAAGGAATTTGGATTTGTCAATTGTGTGATATTTCTGACAATAAAGAAATAATAAAGAAAATGAAGAAATGGATGATTTCCAATGAAAAATAAAGATACACGTAAAACAATTTTTATTCATCCATTTGTCATTTTAAAATTGATATACCTCTTGCAAAATCGCCGTTCCTTCGTTCAATTTTTCAATTATTCCACCACCGTCAAAATTCCTTAGAGAAATAAGTGCATCGGTACTTATTTCTTCAAGAAATATTGACATAAATGGATTTTTCGTAAAAGAGCGACATCTTTTTGTCAATCAGGAAGTAGAGTTTTTTTGTTCGAATTACTTTTCTCTAGCGTACTACCTCAAGGAATCGGTCAAGAAAAAAATTCCTTGAGCATTCCATGACACTTTTTTTACATAGTTTTTGTATAGGAACAAAAATTCCTTGGCTCTAGCATACCGGGCTATACACAGTAATTTTTGAAGATATTGAGTTTTTACATAGTTTTTGTATAGGAACAAAAATTCCTTGGCTCTAGCATACCGGGCTATACGCAGTAATTTTTGAAGATATTGAGTCTAAAGGCCGGAACACAATGTGGCAGTAGCCAGACCTGTCAAAATTTGAAAGCACGGAAAGTCTATGATGGCGTTTCAATGTGTAGCTGGCGCTGGCGCGTGGCGCTGTAGCTCATTTTTGCCAAATTTTAATTTTTGGCGAGCCAAATCTGACAGTCGTTGGAAATTAATATTTTTATTGAAAAGTTCGTCCCCCTCCTTTAATATATTTAAATGTTTTTCGTAGAATCCTGAACTCATCCTCTGTTGATACAGAGGTCTAACCCACCACTTTCTGCGCTTTTTGTCTTTAAATATTTATAAGTGCAAAAGCACAATTGCACTACACATTCTAAAAAGGCCATTTCTTGTAATTCTTCCATATTAAATAATATTTTCAAATTCCATAGATCCAAGTAAAAGTAAATAATGAGGTATTTCACCGTCCGTACCATTGGCTACAAGCTGCATCATTGTAACCAATGTTAGCTACATGGCGCGCGCCAGTGCAAGCTACAGCACCAGCTACCGCGCCACATTGTGTTCCGGCCTTAAACCCACTAGTTTTTCTGGGTATATTACGAATATTTGATGACACACATACTGTATAAACGGGATATTCCGAATATGTAGATATCGATACATCAAGAGCAGGACATTATACATAGGAGTAAGTGAGATTCAGGAAGTAAAATTTGTCAAAGCTGAGTGCATGATTGTCAAATGTGATTTTGGTTTGTGAACAGATTTACACAATTTAAAATCGTTTTGTGGAATTTAACAAAAGTTTGGAATTAATACTTTTCAAAACTATTAATTTTTGAAGTTTATTTGGTGCAGAGTTTTATAATGCCACTAGTTCCTGTCAAAACTTTCATATTAATTAAAAAACAGAAATAAAGTGTTCTTTCAGTGCTTCCAAATATAAATCGGATTATAAACTAGGGAAATCGTGTTTCAGGCAAGTTCACTATATAAATTATCTTTTTTGTTAATAGAAGCAAAGATTTAAATAAATTAATTATGTGCATTATCTCAAAATAAAGTAGACAAAGAACATTTTTTACCGCAGATGCTCCGCACAAAAACTTTGTTTAATTTTTGAAAATTGACAAGTTGCTTAGAAGAGGGACTCACTCCCACGCTCACTGTCACTGCTGTTTGTTTTAAATTCATGGATGAATAACTAAAATTTCATCTTAAACAGGTACTAAAGCCCAAAACTGTCACTCCCACAGCAAAATGAAGTTAAACAAATTGCAGCCAAATATGTTTTGAAAAACTCCTGCAGTAAGACAAGGCAAGATGTGGATGTCGCCTGCTGACCGGCCCGCTGCTCTGTTTTTTCGACTTTGTTCATGGCTTGTATATTCCGGGGGTTACGGCAATGTTTTTGTGAAAATGTATGAAGCGTTCGTTTGTGTATCTTCTGTTCTGCGGACACAAAAGATTATAGCTTACGTGCACCATGGCCTGATACACACTCGAAACAAAAACCGATTTTTAAGTGGTATCTAGCCTCGAGTGTGTATCATAAGGGACATTCACCAAGCCATTTAATTGAAATTTAATTTAATTTCTGGTTTAGTACTCCTGTTAGAGAGGGTTAGGGCACACTTTAAAATTAAATTAAATTTCGCTTATTTTAAGTCATAATAACGCATATGTAACTTTAAGTTTAGTTCAAGTGGGCCCCAACCCTCTCTAACGGAAGTACTAAAACACAAATTAAATTAAATTTCAATTAAATGGCTTGGTGAATATGGCCCTTATAATGACCAAATAAACAGTTGGAAACTATAAATACCTTGTTCTATTTTTTGATAACTTCAAATAAAATTTAAAAATATTTTGAAGAAATAGCAGGCTTTTCTAGCTTTTCAACTGAGAATTTGTTTTGACAGCTGCCATCGTTTTTGCAGGATTAGTAAATTTATGCAAATGTTCAGCGTTGATGACGAGTGGCTTTCAACTTTTGTTTGATCTCTAAGATGGCATGCGAAAAAAGGTAAGATGTATTGATGGTTAGTGAAGACGTATGGTAAAAGAAAAAAATTATGTACAGTCCGGTAAAATGTATTCTCCAATTTACAAAGCCGAATCGAACGTACTTTTGGAGAATGATATCGAGATGTTTTTTCCAGCTGTTTAGCTGTCTCCAAAATGTTTGTAGACTAGAAAGTTCTGTGTAAACGTATGCAGTCTTTGTTTCATCACATTCATGAAGTTTATAAATGGCAATTGCAAGGAATAGGGCCATTTGTTGTTTTTGGGCAAGCGTTTGCTGCAAATTTTGAAAGAGTGTAAAACGTCAGAGAAGGCGTTTTTGGATTTGGAGTTATATTGTTTTATTTATTGTTGTTGTAAAATAATCTCAAAATTGATAGGAACAACAAGAAGTCTGCTGCAACTGGTGCCTCTCCAGAGGACCAGCCGCCGCGCAAAAAAGGACGTAGGTCAATAGGTACCGAGCCTTCTTTCCCAGAGAGACTTGCGGAACATAATTATACTAATCAGTGCGGAGATTTACCTTCAACAAGCCAACAGGCAAGACAAGAAATTTTTAAAGAACCAAGTGTATCAAAAATGCAGCAATCCAGCATAAACAATCAGAACTCTAATGCGACTACGCAATTAAATAATGAGTCGAATGGTCATTTAAATGAATCTGAACAAGAACAAAATGGAACTGCTACTGCTAGCAATGGTTTCATACAGTTCAGCCAACCCAGAGCTCATCTCGATAAAACTAACCAAGATATTATACGACTTATTGGGCAGTATCTAAAGAACGTTGGCTTGGAAAAAAGTGCTGAATTACTTATGCAAGAATCTGGATGCTATCTGGAGCATCCAGCTGCTACGAAATTCAGACAGCATGTGCTTTCAGGTGATTGGACTAAGGCAGATCATGACTTAAGGGTAAATATACATATACACTATGCGCATAAATTTCGAAATCTTATTAAAAATTTGTAGGAACTGCAACCTTTAATTGATGGCAAAAATTCAAATATAATTGAAATGAAATTCTTGCTGTTGGAGCAAAAATATCTTGAATTTCTAGAAGATGGACGCCCTTTAGATGCACTACATGTTTTACGCAATGAACTGACTCCTTTACAACATAATATTAATCGTGTTCATCAATTATCGTCCTACATGATGTGTTCTAATAATCAAGATCTTTATCAAAGAGCTAATTGGGAAGGGAAAGGGATTATATCAAGGTCTCAGGTAATGGAAAGACTTCAAGCTTATCTCCCTCCTTCGGTTATGTTGCCTCCACGAAGATTAAGATCACTTTTATCCCAAGCTGTTGAAATGCAAACTGAACGTTGTCCCTGCCATGATATGGCCTGGAAAACAGATATAGAAAATGTCTCACTGCTATCTGATCACAGTTGTTCTTTAGATGGGTTTCCATTGCAAACCTTGCAAGTACTAAACGATCATTGTGATGAGGTTTGGTACTGCAAATTTTCTCCAGATGGGTTAAAATTAGCAACTGGGTCAAAAGATTCTTCTGTAATAGTGTGGGATGTTGATCCACAGAAGCTTAAAGTGACTCTCAATAGAACAATTGACGGACATTCATATGGAGTCTCTTTTGTGGACTGGAGCCCAGATTCCAAGCTTTTGCTAGTTGGAGGTCCCGATGAGTGTCCAGAAATTTATATCTGGAGTATTGCAGAAGATAAGCTTGTCTTAAAAATGTCGCATTCAATGGATGATAGTCTAACATGCGGAGTATTTAATAAGGACGGGACTCGTTTTGTTACTGGTGGCACACGAGGCCAATTTTATTTATGCGATCTCAATGGAACGATATTGGAGAGCTGCGAGGGCGTCCGTGTTAATGGATTAGCGTTAAGATCCGACAATAAAACTGTTCTAGCCGCAGATACACATCATCGGATACGAGGGTATAAATTGCTAAATTTAAATTTCTTTCACTCTAATTATTATTTTCTAGTTACGTTTTCGAAAATCCTCGATCTGATTTCAAATTAATTCACGAACAACATCCAATTATGACGTTCAGCATAAATTCAGCAGACCGCTTGGCACTTCTAAATATTGCGACGCAAGGGTTGCATTTGTGGGACCTCGAAGACAAATGTTTGGTTAGACGTTTCCAGGGAGTAAGCCAAGGGAACTTTACCATTTATTCTTGTTTTGGTGGTGTGCATGAAAGTTTCGTTGCCAGTGGAAGCGAAGATAACAAAGTATATATATGGCACATTAAAAAGGAAGAACCCCTTGCGAAATTAGCTGGCCACACAAAGACTGTAAATTGTGTGTCATGGAATCCGGTCTATCCGTCCTTGCTAGCATCCGCGTCTGATGACGGCACGGTTAGAATCTGGGGACCAAAAAATATTCAACAAAACCAAGGTTCTGAAAGCGACGAATGTTCATCATGCTCATCGTCTTCGTCTTGGAATATGACCACATAATACTTTATTATTGATAATTATTTCATAAATATTCGAAATTTGAAGCACTAAAGATTGTAATCTATTGCCTTTAGTAAAATAATAGTACCGTGAGATGTCTTCTATGTTGTGGAAACTAGCAATCGAATAATTTCAAATCAAATAACGTTGTAGAATAACTTAGATTCTAAGTAAAACGTCTTATCTAAGATATGAAGTGTATTTATTTTTTAGATGAAATCCTTCCTCTACTTAGTAAAGTTGTATAATGGTATAATGTGGAAAGAATAGCCGAAGTTTAAATTGAGATTCGGCCGATTTCTTGACGCATTGTTTACACATTATTTAAGACTTCGTAAATTCCAACCTTGATTTGAGCCCTTCCCTGATTCATGCAATTCATTGTAGAGGTATGAGCAAAGATGTGTCATTTAACGGAGTGTCCCTGTTCTATATTTTCTACACGTCCTAATTTAATTTATTGACTTTGGTTCACATAGATTTTGACATTTTCATCGTTTGAATGGTACATATTTTTTTTATTGTAATTTTTCCCCACTAAGCTTAGCTGGTATGAGAGTTGGGGAATCTAAATATAATACAATATACATTCCATTACTGATTTCATTTTAGTAGTTTAGTTAAAAATGGTAACGATAAATAGTAGATAGTTTAGACCTAGATTATAAACAAAATATCATATTTTAGTAAATATCAAAAGATCTAACAATAAGGAGTTATGACAAATAATTTAATTTTTTTACAAACATTTTTAGTGATTGTGACGATTTGATTTTGTTGGACCTCAAGATTTCAAGAGTTTCCTCGTTAGTTTAGTGTGAGTTTCTCCTAAAGTTCTCTCGTTTTTTAGCCCGTTATTGATCGAGCCAAGGTTAACTTTGCTGGCAGTCAATCTAGGTCATAATATAAAGTTAGGAAGGCTTGGAGCTTGTTCTAAGACTCAGTTTATCCGCCTTTCAGTTCTCACAGATATTGCTGTAACCGAACACCCATAGAACAAGTATCATAATCAGACCATCATTTGGAACGTCAAGCCATGAAAACTGTTTGAATAACCCGCTATTAATGTGTTTTGTTAATACTAACGTCTCAAAAAAAAAAAACAATGCACTGAGCTTTGCTCTTTATTTCAGTAATACAGAATTTTCAAATTTGATTACAGTAACGAGTTGCATATACTTCGTTTTTGAATGTACCCACTTATTGGAATGCTACTCCGACCTTATTTTAATATGAACAAACCTTTGCAAAATAGGTAAAGCTTATCTTATCATTTTGTTTTTTTGGGCCATTGACAGCAAATTAACTCTAAATCCAGCTAAGCCCCAATCGATTGCCTTTTATTGATCATCCAGCTCAGCACCTCCTTGATAATATCTTCCTTAACGATCCGTATCCTTGTCGCCTCATATCAATACTTTAACCGGCGGGGTAGGTTTTGGTCTTCGCAAACTGTAACGTATTAATATGTTTCTGCCTACGTTTATAAGGAAGAAGCTGGTCCATGTCTTGTCATTCTCTCACTTCATCAATGGTGCGGAAATATGTACTAGAACTTCCGCAGGTAACATTGAGAGACTACGCACTTCATTTGATTTACATAGTTATCAGGGATGTGTACAGTCTTTCAGGGCGGTTGCATGTTTTGCATGGTTATACAGTGGATTTTCTTAATACCACCTTCGATAGGTACTTGATACTCTGCAATCTCATCTTTTTGTTTAAATTAATTCACACTCATACCACAATGTTTATTTTCCAGATTAGAGTTTGTTAGATTCCCAAGTTTTCCGCTTAACTTAGTTAATCCTCGTTATACATCCAATGCTCTCAAAACTTCTTTCTTTGTTCGTGTTAGTCCCATTTGGAACCGATTGAATTTTGTTCTCTCGTCGTTAAATTATTGGCATTTAAATCACGCCTTCTTGATTTTCTCAACGTCTCTGAACTGGAAGTCTTAACAGGTCGAGCTGGTCTCGCTCTTTACTACTCATCTTAATTTTTCTTTTTCTTCGGATTACCTACCACACTTGCCTCGTACTGCTCGGCGTGATGATACATAGTGCACTTGCCCCCTCAGTTCTCATTTATGTATAAGTTCACTCTGTAGCTTCTATTATTACTCATATTACTCATATTATTATTCATATATAATGGGCTTAACAGCTTAAGTTGCTTATTACAAACAAATAAAATAATGAAGGTACAAATATTTGCCTACTATGCGATAAATAAATAAATTAAGTCAAAGGAAACCTTGAACCAAAAATACGTGAACGATCTAATTTTAACTTCTGCAATCTCTGGCTTATATCGTATTTATTACTCTGCGTGTCTGACAGAACCATTTCATGCAGTTCAAACACTGCGCGTTTAAAAATCTGTCTGCGTGCCAATATCTCTGGACCAAGGTTCCAGTAATCATTACAATTGGCTACGAATCGGTTTGTTATAATTTCTTATTGCCACAACTACCATTTTTATTGCCGGCAATAATGCATTTCATCGCCTACCTTTAACTTGATGTTGCATCCCATATGAATCGTGTTCATTTAATGATCGCTATGGCGATAAATATTCCTATCTTCTTGCTTTTGCTTTTTTTACTCGACCGCGCTTGAAGAAAGAACAACAGCAAATGAGGCAATTTCCAAAGGGAGTGTACTGAAATATTGTCGATAACGGTAAAATCTGTCGCTCTCATCAAATGTAGTACCAGCATTCTAGGCAATTAAAATGCGATAATATGGCAATGAGAAAGCGATTCGTAAGCCAATCGTAATGTTTAATTCTCGAAATATCGCCAAGGCAATAAAAGGGCAGCAACATTTTTATTGCAGTTTTTGTCGCCACAATGGGAAGTATCCCGCGAGGACTGTTCATGGACTTGGACTTGTATCAGCAACTACTTACTAATTTGAACTTTTAATTGCTCAAAGTGATAAAATTTTTTTTCCATAGTTATATATTCTATCATGATAAAAAGGCATGGCCTTTTCGAAAATATCAATGCCAGTTTCTGCGTTTGGCTTGTGTCTTGGTGGATATACATATTTTAGAAGCAAATTTGTTTAATATTGAATAAAAACATAGATTGCACAACAACTAGATGTCAAATGCAATACCAGAGCAGAGTATACAAATTATATATCGCTGGTGGAACATTCCGGAATGGACTACAACATTTGAAATTATGGATACGTCGATTGATTCACATTTTCTCCCATCTCGAATTAATACAAAACTGCAACATTTACTCTCGGCGGGCTCTAAGATATGTTGTCCATTTCAGAATGCACCACCCATTTCACAATCTGTGTACTCGACTTTGGTATAGCATGCGATATCTAGTGCTTGTGCCATCTATGCTAAAAGACATGATGAATTGTGTAGTACTATGTTGCATCAACAAGATCTGGTAAAAAATCTCTTTCGATTGTCTAAATGTAAATTACTTGATGAAAAGTAGGTAAGCGTTTCTGAAAAAGCAAAGAATTTTGATTTTTTTTCTTTAACCATTATTCTGGAAGGTCATGCTGTTCATCTTATACCTTAGTCTGATTGATATGCTTGAATCGTCAGACCGCTTTATTTTGGAGTGGTGTCCCTTTAAAATTTGTTTAGTAGTGCTGCGATTTTAATGTAGTGAAGAACCATGTGTAATGAACCCACAGCCTCATCACATTCTACAATGTTTTAATTACTATTGTGGTGCTTATTTTTAAAAAAATTGAAATTCATGGTGATAGTGAGTGCTACTTTCTACAAATTTGGATTGACTTGCAGTTAAATTTTGTGTATTTAATGAGAATTTATTCATTAACGTAGTGGTTGAATTTCAGTGCATTTTTGTGTATTTCGCATCAAATGATTATAGTTCAAATGTTTTAATTGCTATTGTGGTGCTTATTTTTATAAAAATTGGAATTCATGCTGATAGTGAGTGCTACTTTCTATAAGTTTGGATTGACCTGCAGTTACAGTTTTTAGTACTTGGTGAGAATTTATTCATTAACGTAGTGGTTGAATTTCAGTGCATTTTGGTGTATTTCGCATCAAATGATTATAGTTTTCTTTACAATACGTTTAATCATGGATATATAAGAAATTGTAGTATCCCTAAGAATTATATATTTGCTATAGCTATACCTTATTTTTCTTTTTGCCAACGTTTCCAGTTATATTTTAACGCTTCTCAGGGCTAAAAATACAAACAACAACAATTCATTGGAACAACAGTAAATTACCTCAAGAAAATTTCCAATACAAATTACAATTAAATTCACAATAAAAAATTAAACATGATATAAAGAGCATCACATAAATCTAAAAACATTTTTTTACAATAAAAAATTAAACATGATATAAAGAGCATCACATAAATCTAAAAACATTTTTTTACGGCAGTCAGATAGCATCCTAGTTAAAAATAGAGGAAGTCTAGTACTAGTAACTCAAAGTGGGAGTAATTATCAAAACTAAAACAATACATCAATCTCTGGTATCATCACTCATTATAGTGTTTTTGTGTTTTTGTAAGAGTTAATAAGAGTCATATAAACTGGATTTAAGTTGACTGTATCTGTCCGAAAATTGTTTAATTTTTTATTGTGAATTTAATTGTAACTTGTATTGGTAAATTTCTAGAGGTAATTTATTTTTAAAGTTTACTGTTGTTCCAATGAATTGTTGTTGTTTGTATCTTTAACTCTGATGAAGCGTTAAAATATAGCGGGAAACGTTGGCAAAAAGAAAAAAAAGGATTTTTTTATTATCCCATACCAGCTATAGCAAATATATATATATTAATCATGGATTATAATTTTTAAATCATCCTAGTAAAAAATATTACGTGGAATTCATGTAAACTCAGCGTGTAAATAGCACGTACATAACTACGTTGAAAATCGGTAGAACTTCCTATACCGATGTGTCTGCATAAATTTACGTGGAATTATTACGTGAAATAGTTACTTGTATTTCACGTAGAATCTTCGAATTGGAGCTTACGAGAGTAAATTAACATGCATTTTAGGTAAAAAAGAAAGATTTTATGCAGAAAGAATATCGTTTTTTTTTTTCAAAACAAAATCTCTTATATTACATTCAAACTGCACTTAAGAAATCTAAACTGGACTTATAGCAGAGAATAACGATTGTAACAAGACACAAGAAAGATTTTACCGCAAGAGAACGAGACTACCCTTTAAAAAGAATACATGTATGCATTAAAAACAAATAAAATACAAAAAAAACGTATCTACAATAGAATGTTATGGTACTACTTTCGGGTGAGTACTCTTGGACCTGGACGTGAAGTCCATTCAGTAGCGTATCTAGGGGAGGGAGGGCTGTCCGCCCCGGCCGCCACATATTTTATATTTTTGTCTAAATTATTTAAAAATAAAAATTAATAACATAATAATGGTGTAATTCACCGAATCATTTATTATAATATAATACGTGCTGACCTCGGCAGTCCTTATCGACTCGACGTTGAGATTTTTAAGTTTAATCATGTATGTAAACAAACATCAGCTGTTAATACTTTCTTTAGCGCAATTGTTGTTATTGTTAACAGAGCCCCCATCGTCATGAATATCGCCAATATGTGGTGGTTGAAGTAAAGTTAACAAGTTAGGAAGTAAGAAGAGATTTCCTTAACACTACACTGTAAAAATTGCACAAATTGTTGCCACAAAGTTTGGATATTTTTCCCTAAAATTTAAGGGGGAACATTCCCTACATTTTAGGGAAAAATACCTAAGCTTTGTGGCAACAACTGTGCACATTTTTTTGCTGTGTATATTGTTTTTTAATTTCGTTTAGAAAAAAATGTTGTCTATAACGGTACAATTTCTTAGAATTTGGAAACTTTGTAAACATAAACATAACATAAACATCAATTTATTTCAGCACCCCTGCCAAAGGAACGCCGAGCGTTGGGCACATCATATACAACATGATATAAATGCGTTTATTTACAGTTGTATTTACCTCCTCTTCTTTGTTAATGATATATTTATGTGTTATACCAATATTGCCCAAAAGCAGTCATTTTGACTGCCTGGGGAAATTTAAATTAATTAAATTAATTTTATTATTGAATTTCGTAAATTTTTTATAAGACTAGTCCACCACTGTATTGCAATTTCATGAGCAATGAGACGAGCAATAAACATTCATTTCATCTTAAGAATTTACAGAAAATAATTCGGCAGATTTTTCGTTTACTTTGTTATTTTCAGTCAAAAAAACAAAAAAAATCAAGTTTTACAAAATTTGATAGTTTCTGTCACTGGTCAAGGTGCTAGGCCCGAATCTGAAACACGGTACAGAGATACAAGGTATTCTCATTACGAACCACGTTCCGCCATTTGTGTCCAATTGTATAGGAAAGTACGGTACAGAGAATAAGAGGTGTTATTTTAATTAGCCCGCTATTTCGGTAGATGTCACTTTTGGAGCTGTCATTTTTTGACATTTGACTAGTAGAAACTACGCCATTAATAAAAATGGAACGATACACGATTCAACAACGCATTGAAATTATTAAAATTCACTATAAAAATGGGGAATGTGTGGCAGAGACGGTTCGTAAAACTCGAACATTTTTGGATCGTCGTGAAGCACCTTGTCGGACCGCAATACAGAAATTGGTGGAAAAATTCGAGCTGTCGGGACAAGTTAGTGATGTGAAGAATAAAATCCGTGCACGTCGCTCAAGAACAGCCGAGAATATTGCTGCTGTAGCCGAAAGTGTTGAAGAAAACCCAGGTTTCTCCATTCCTCGTCGTTCTTTGGAATTAGGCATTCCACAAACGTCATTACACCGTATTTTGCATAAAGATTTGGGTCTTAAGGCTTACAAAGTTCAGTTAACACAAGAACTCAAGCCGGCCGATCATCAACAACGTCGAGTCTTTGCTGATTGGGTCCTTGAAATGCATGAAAATGATCCGGAATTCCATCGAAAACTCATCTTTAGTGATGAGGCCCATTTCCACCTCGATGGCTTCGTCAACAAGCAAAATTGTCGCATCTGGGGCTCGGAAAACCCAAGAGTTATTGTTGAAAAGCCTCTATCCTCAACGTGTGACTGTTTGGTGCAGTTTATGGTCCCGCGGGGTAATTGGACCTTACTTTTTCGACAGTGAGGCTGGAGCAACAGTTACGGTGAATGGATTGCGCTATCGACAGATGATTAAAGATTTTTTATGGCCGGAATTGGATGGTATTGATCTGGACAACGTTTACTTTCAACAAGACGGCGCTATGTGCCATACAAGCAACGAAACCATTGATCTTTTACGGGAAAAGTTTCCGGACCGTGTTATCTCTCGAAGAGGTGATCACAATTGGCCACCGAGATCTTGTGACTTAACACCTTACGACTTCTTCCTTTGGGGCCACGTGAAAGAGAAGGTCTACGCCAACAGCCCAGCGTCGATTCAAGACCTCAAAGATGGAATTCGTGAGGCTATCGAGGACATAGGGCAGCCACATTGCGATTTGGTTATGGAAAAATTTATGAAAAGGATATGGTCCTGTAGGATGGTTCGTGGTGGTCATTTGGCTTATGTTATTTTTCATTATTAACGGCATACTTTCCTCTTTATAACGAAATAAAGATCCGTTATAATATTCTCTCTCCTCTAACTGTCTTTTCAATAGAAATGTATATACGTTATACACTGACATGTATTATATAACATTGAATAAATAACTAATAAGGAAACGGCATATCTGGTGAAAACCTAAGCCACTCGGCGAAATGTATTAGTGTGCTGTGTTTGTACACGTTTCGTCATGGCAGTAGTGAAATCGTGAAATTTTGAAGGGGGGCATTTTTTATAATCCGAATTGCTATGTAAAATAAACAAATTTTTGGCGCCCCCTTATCTTCAGATAATATTCCTTGGCGTTGCCTATGATAATTTAAGTGACTTGTGAAGCAGAATTTTCAAATAAGTGACCAGCCCACTTGTCATTTCTCTCCCCGTTGGTTTGACTGTCATTGAATTGCTTACTCACGTACACTGTATTCGCACGAAACCCAGCTTCCTTATTAGTTATTTATTCAATGATATAATATGGACTGCTCACTGACTTATAACAATAGACTGAGCGTATTTCCATTTTCCTATAGGAAAGAATGGCACAAGTTTTACAGTTCTCTCTTTCGCTCTATGGCAGAGTTGGAGCTACCAACACAAACTATTGTTTACTGAACGTTTACTTATGCCATTTGATGTTTTTATGTTGTCTGTAGATCAATCACAGCAGAAAAAATAAGGTAAAAGATAGTGCTTACCATGTTCCGTCTCTCTTGCCCATACGCAGGATTCAGTTAAGAATAACTTTTGAATATTAAAGTCGGAATGAGTTTAATTCCTTATAATCACTTGGACACAAGAAAATATATATTTTTAATTTAATTCGATTTTTGGGTGTAAAATTTTATCTGATTGTTGAGTTTTACATGTTTTTTATGTAGTAAAAGTTTTAAAGTGTGTTATGGTCGTAGCGTATTGCATATAGCAATATGCTACACGTACTGTAGCGTGTATATCGGCTGCTGTCCACAGCGGAAAACGAACGCACCCGGCCGAGAGAATTGCATTTCCTCACGTTTAGGCGCCATGTCGAGGTGACAGAGAAGTGGAAGACAGCAAGCTGTCACGACTGGTGAAATTGTTCTCTCGTGTTAATTTCCTTATATATTTTTTCGTAGTCTGTTCACTCAGTTTTTAAGGTGGTACATTTTGTCTTCGATACCTTTTGCTATGTACAATACATGAAGTTTTGCATCTTATATCATCCAGAAAGTTTTAATAGCAATAATTTTACTGATCGCATGCAGGCGGGTACTAAGCTGACTTCGCGCGCCATTTTGCGAAAGTGCGCTTTTTCACAAATGCACAAATCCAAACCTGATGTCCAAATTTTGAAATGGGAAAAACTTAAGTTCTGATGGCTGTACAATACTGCACCGGAGTTCACGCCGCACAATTTCCATAAAATAATTCTACGTAGAGGTCCCGTGAAAGCCCCACACTCGTTTTCAACTGGAGCATCAAGTGCAGCGCGAAGGTGTTATATTTCTTGAACCATTCCATTCGTCCAGTGAGCATTGCGGCACCAACATAACCACACTACAATCGGCAAAATTAGATCATATATAAAGCTCATAAGGGGTGCATTTAAATTGGATCTACTGACTGGTGGATGTTGGTTATTTATTCATCCAAATACAGGACGCTCTGATACTCCCGGCTCAACAAGCTCGGGCGGCATTGTATCTGTTCGTGAAGGATCTACCATCAAATTACATCTCTTATAATCACAGAAGGTGTAATCTCTGGAGGGATATCTAATATGCAAATGGTCTGCTATGTCAATAGGTATTAGCTATTATTGCACTTTATAGATTTACTTGAACTATATTTCTAAATATTACTCAATATATATTTTAAAGTTATAACTATTACGAAATATTTCATAGTTACGATAGTTTCTATTATCCATCAAGCAATATTTGTTATCTACCTGTCACAGGAACGTTCAAATTTAATACTACATTCTTTAATATAATATTAATAATGCTTCTCTTTAAGATAGCTTATCTTATCCATTTATTTAATTAATTCATTTACTATATTAATTCGTATATTTTATTAACGCATACGATAGTTCAGCTCACTTATCAAACAAATTTTAAAACTAAACACACAAAAAATAAATAAAAAATGTATAATGATAAAAGATAATAGAGCTCACTTCGGAATCAATTCACAATAATGAAATGTAAACAAAACTGAAATAAGATACTAGTACGTTATTGCATGTAAAAAACAATGTAAATATGACATTGTTGGGTGTTTTAAAACAAAACAATAAAGAAAGAGAAAAAAACCACAAAAGGCGGCCGTAAAGCCTTTAAGAACATTTGTTTTTGATAAGGCGAGCATCAATATTACCATAACTCAGAAAAAAAAAAACATTATTTATATATTACCATAATATTAAAGTATAGGGATAGATATTTTTGAACGTAGTAAGCAATACAATGCATAAAATGTTATGTATATAAAATCTATTATATACATAAAGTCGGGATATTTTGAGAATTTAGAAAAGAATAACAAAGTACGTTTTTTTTTTGACGATCACTTTAAGAACCAAAGCATTTATTTAGGAAAATGAGTTAATAATAATAAACAAGAAAAATCTAGCTGTAGATTAATACTTATATATTTATATATCTTATATATTTACCTATTTATATTATATATATTTACCGAGAAATATTATAACGTAATGATGATTTAAGTTTTTACTTTTTCCTTCACATCCCGGAGCCCTCTATCGTGTGAGAACAAGGTCGTCTAGGCTTGCCTAGTATCTCTCTCTTTCTATAGGTCAACCAAGGGACTTTGGACGATTGTGCCACCCAAAGTCAATGGGAGAATGGGGCTTGGCAAGGAAGGCATGTCATCTGCGCCTTCCATGGAATGCAGGTAAGTGACGTAAGGGTCCCTTCAGGACCGAGTTTGTGCTAGGCTTGGTGTAAGTAGGCACGAAAATTTTTTGATTATGGGTGATGACAAGCGGCAAGTTATTTCGGGAACTCCCCCACACATTCCGCCACCCTTAGCCGAGGTGCTAGCGTGCCGGCCTGTGCTATCGCTGTCATCGAGTGATCTGTCAGCTCATGCTGACAGTTTGGACTTCACGTCCTGACCAATCACTCCCAACATACGACCATAACAAAATGGCGCCCAACGTGGGGCAACCTCAATTAGACTTCGGTGGTCTAAATGTAACATTTGCTGAGGATTGTGATTACTTCGAGATATGGGCATTTGGCTGTTAGCTAAATACCCTGACTCGGTAATCGCATAATCAGTGGAGGTTATATGCGGACCTGGGTTTAATTGTTTGTTATTAGCTGATTTTCTGTAGAGTAACGTAAAGTTTTTAAAGTTTTGAGATTTTGTTTTCTGATTGATTTTGTAACGATTGAAGTAAAGTAACGTTTAAAAAGTTTTCTTGTAGAGTAAAGTAATGTTTTTGAATTGAAGTTCGACTCTAGGTTTGACTTTGGTCAAGCCTCGAGTCTGTACAGGTGTCTAGTTTTTGAATTTTTTTTGAATTTTTTGAAATTGATCTGTCCCGCTGGCCTTCTGCCATGGAAATGGTAGGTGGCCTCACAAAATTTTTTTGGATTGTGTTCTCGCGGACAATTGTTCTGTTGGCCAACTGGCTGGACGTTATGAGTCTGTGAGACGACTTTCTGGCTTCCAGCTAATTAGTTGACCAGATCCATGACTCTGCCCAGCTGGCGAACTATCTGGACATGAGGATCCGGTGAAGAGGAGAGGAAGAGTTCTTTGAGGGTGGGAGTGACGCTGGAGATCTTCAGTAATCAGGAGTTGGCATACTGCTAACTGCCTGGCTGAAGAATCTCTAGTAGCATTCTCAGCCTTTGACACCTTCAACTTGACTTTTCCCAGAGTTCTGTGAGAACCCAACCAAATCTTTCATGCACCACTCACGTCACTTGCCTATATCCTGTTTTTGACCTTGGAAGAGAGAGAGCGACCTGACCTCTTATGTGAGAGTTAGCTTAGGGAAGTGAGGGAGAAATTGTATCATCTTTGTTAAAGAATTTTTTTTGAAACGCTTGAATTGTTTTCGTGATCTTTTTGGATCCTTCGTAATTTTCAGAATTTTTTTGAAGATTTTTATTCGACGAGGCTGTTAACGCTTCCCGACATTGGTTTTTTGTCTTGGAATTCATTCTTTACCCTATCTCGATTTGAGAAGCCTTAATTAACTTTGCGAATCCTTGTTTTTCTAAAATTTTTTTTCTCAATTTCTTCGAACGTTTGGGAAAACTTTTGTCTGAATTTGAGTATCTCGCCCAAAGCCTTCGACTTTAAAATAGTATTTAGCCATCATCACATTGTGAAGAGCGTGTCTCTTCCAAATGTGCAAACTTCTAGAATTTTTTTTGGGATAACTATCCTAAACCCGGATTTGACAATTTTTACCTGACTTACGTCTAAATTCATTATGGCTACAGTGAGGACACCATCTCCAGCAACAAACGGTATGACAATGCTGCCTGAACCATGTTCTATCCGCCCGGACGAAAGCTGGTCAGTCGGTCGGAAGCCGGTCATGACGGTATGCGAGCATATTTTCCACCAGGCATGCCTGCAGCATTGGATACGTGAACATTCTAGTTGTCCTAACTGCCGACGTCACATTACGCAACAGGACTTCAGTGAATATTCTGGTCCAATCCCAAAGAGACCGAAGAAGGTGAAGCCCGCGAAATCGACAAGGCGCGACTCATTGCCAACCTTTGATTTGCCTAACTTTGACTTACCACCTTCGAATCGACGATCCTTGTCTCCAGGAATGCCTGACTTACATTCAAGGACTTTTGTAAACCCGAGTCCTCGACGTGATAGTCCAGCGCGCACAGCTCAAGACCACAACACCTCAGCTGCTACGGATGCGCTGATAGCAGGCTTGAGCATAAAGATGGAAGACCTAATAAACCGAGGTCTCCAGCAGGGTTTAAATGTTTTGAGGTCTGAGTTAGGAAACGATATCAGACAACAAGTAGCAGCAGCAATGCCGCCAGCAGACTCCACACGACCTTCTTCGTCCAGAAGCAATCAGAGGCCGTCAAACGATTTTCCTACACGGGGAAGGCAATCATTTAGGAGACCATCACCACCTTCTGGTCAACCTTTTGGTCAACCTTTTGGTCAACCTTCTGGTCAACCTTTTGGTCAACCTTTTGATCAACCTTTTGGTCAACCTTTTGGTCAACCTTTTGGTCAACCTTTTGGTCAACCTTTTGGTCAGCCTACAAATCAGTCCAGACCGAACTTTATACCACCTCAACCCCCTCCACCACCTATGCGTGCTCCTGCTAATGTAGGATACCGACGATCAGGCAGTCTAATAAGGAGATGGAGCCTGACCCATAATGGGAATAACGCAGAACTATCAGTTGACGAATTCATCTTCAGAGTCGCAGCGCTTACGCACTCCGCTCTAGAAGGGGATGTTGGGTTGTTAGTAAGAAATATGCTTACGCTACTGACAGGACCAGCTAAGGACTGGTATTGGTCGGTACTACGCCAAAATCCATTTCCAACTTGGGACGTCATTAAGATGGGATTGTATACCGAATGGGGAACGCCAAAGGATGATCTGAAAACTAGATTTCAACTGATGTCCAGAAAACAAAAGCCTGGGGAACTGTTCGCAATGTATCACCACCATCTGGGGTTGCTGCGTGATCAGTTACAGAACGGTATGCCAGACCAAGAGTTTCGGGAGATTGTCAAATCGAATCTCTGGCCGGAGATTCAAGAAAAAATCTGTCTGCATCCTACTGATACGATAAGACAGCTGAGATCACTGGTCACGCGTATCCAAGCTACACAGACACGTATTGCGACAGCTGGCAATTGGAATCCTTACCGAACCCAACGAGTGCATGAAGTTGACAATCTTCTGACCTTAGATCCTGAACTGGCAGTAGCAACAGGCAGTGATAACAGCCTAGGTGACGTATCGAGTATTTCAGCCAAACGCCCTATTATATGCTGGAACTGTGACCAGTCCGGTCATTTGTATCAGGACTGCAGACAAGAAAGACAAGTTGTGTTCTGTTATGGATGTGGACGGAAGAACACCTTCAAGCCAGCTTGCAGTCAATGTCAACAGAAAAACTTCAGACGTGTCGGGAATACCAACACCTCTTTCCGACCAGCGTCGACATCACGAGCAATCAATGCATCGAACACTCCAGTTCAAGCCTTGAACAAGGAGGAAGGTCCGTTCCATTAGCAGAAACTAGCGATAACTCCCTGTTACGCCCTCTGATATAATTCAGTGATTCTGGTGATATCAGTACAACACCTGATAGTACGAATGTTGCACCGATAGAGGCGGAGAACTTAATAGACTTCTCCGCAGATATTCAAGCTCCCATTTCCACTTCTGGGGAGCCCATGATCTTGTTGGACACTTCTTTAGAAGAGTCTTTAATCTTTGATGTCCCGTTGACACCTATAGCACGCGTAGCTGACAAAGTTACTGAGCGGGAGATTTGGCCTCCTGTCATTTCTGTTTTAAAACGACCACCAAGCTCTGATATGACGAGTGGGCGTGAGCCAGTTTTACATCCGCTGACCCCGTATCATACGCGTCTGCAGAGATATAGAGCAGCAAGGGACCGAATTTTCTCCTCGGTGGCAGAGTTAGCTGACATCATGTTTCCTGACTTGGATATGAGACCGAAAAAGAAACGATCAACTGTTCGTTGGCGGGAATACTGTCGACGAATGAAACTAGAAAGAAAAAAGCCTAGCACAGATTTCCGTGTCGATGCTAGACGACATTCGACCGTACGCCGAAGTAAAGCTGCTCGGGCGAACTGAGAATGGATTACTTGATAGTGGTGCCACTGTCAGTATTCTAGGCCAGGGAGCTTTAGAGAAGCTTGCGGAAGCAGATGTCGAATGGAAGAAGTATCAGACACAGGTCCAAGTAGCTAATGGGGCGGGCCATGACGACTGTTCATGGTCATGTGAATGTGGACGTCACTTTCCGTGGTAAGACCCAAAACGTGCGTTTTTATGTGGTTCCTGGGCTCACACAGGCACTATATCTGGGAATAGACTTCTGGCGTCTATTTGGGTTGGCACCAGATGTCCTGGGTATAGTCGCAGAAGTGAATCCAAGTGGAATAGCTACCTCTGACACAGACAGCCACCTTCTTTCTAGTCTCGATCAACAACGATTAGAAGCCACAAAACAGCTTTTCCCCTCTTTCGCCTCTTTAGGCCTTGGGAAAACATCAGTGGTCACTCACAGGATTGAAACGAATGACGCCGCCCCGATAAAACAGCGCTTTTATCCGATCTCGCCGGCAGTGCAAAGTTTGATGGATGCTGAATTAGAACGAATGCTATCACTGGGTGTGATAGAGGAGAGCCAGAGTCCTTGGAGCTCTCCCGTTGTTCTGGTAAGGAAGCCTGGAAAGGTCCGGCTTTGTTTTGACGCCAGGAAGGTCAACTCTGTTACGAAGAAGGATGCCTATCCGCTACCGCAGATAGATGCACTTCTTAGTCGATTTCCTCCGGCAAATTACATAACGAGCCTGGACCTGAAAGACGCATTCTGGCAGATCCCACTGGACGCTGATTCCAGAGAGAAGACCGCTTTCACAGTACCTGGTCATCCTCTCTATCAGTACACGGTGATGCCATTCGGCCTATGCAACGCTCCACAAACTATGTGTCGCCTCATGAATAAAGTCATTCCTTTCGATCTTCGTGAGAACGTTCTCGTCTATCTAGACGATTTATTAATTCTGTCTTCAGACTTCGATACTCATCTCACGCTGCTAGCCCGTGTAGCGGATTGTTTGATGAAAGCTGGCCTTACTATCAACGTCGAGAAGAGTAAGTTTTGTATCAAAGAGACTAAATACTTGGGATTCATTGTCGGAAAAGAAGGTATGAAAACTGACCCTGACAAAATTTCAGCCATAGTTGACTATCCGTCACCTAAAACTGTTCGGCAAGCCCGACGCCTACTAGGTATGGCGGGATGGTATAGACGGTTCATCCCGAACTATGCTGATTTGACTGCCTCCATTACAGACACTTTGAAAAACCCGAGTCAGTTCAAATGGACACCTGAAGCCCAGACGTCTCTTGATCTTTTAAAGATGAAACTTACTTCTGCTCCGTTACTAGTGAGTCCAGACTTCACCAAACCGTTCGTTATCCAGTGCGATGCGAGCCAACAAGGTATTGGAGGAGTGCTGCTTCAACTAGATGACGATGGCCACGAGAAGCCAATAGCCTACGTCTCGAAAAAGTTGAACTCAGCACAAAGAAATTACACCATCACAGAGCAAGAATGCTTAGCTGCAATCTTGAGCGTACAGAAGTTCCGGCCCTTCATTGAACTTATGCCGTTTAAGATAATGACTGACCATGCGAGCTTGAAATGGCTGATGTCTCAAAAGGACCTCAGTGGTAGACTTGCTCGGTGGAGTCTGAAGCTTCAGGGCTTCGACTTCACTATTGAGCACAGGAAAGGAAGCCTGAACGTCGTCCCTGATGCGCTGTCACGCATTCATTGTGACAGCCTGAACACCAACGAAGATCCTGGCCCGGAAGTTGACCTTAGTTCGCCATATTTCAACTCGTTGGAATATGAGGAACTGAGGCATAAGGTTAAAACGACTTCAGGCAAAGTACCAGATCTTTGCGTCAGGGATGATTTTGTTTATATCCGGACTCTACCGAGAACAGGCGATCCTATTCAGGAAGAAGAAGCTTGGAAGCTTTGGATTCCACGAGGGCTTGTCAACGACGTCATTTCAAGGGCTCATGATCCGCCACTAGCTTCACACGGAGGCATAGGGAAAACACTGGAACGTCTGCGAAGACATCTGTACTGGCCACTAACGACAGTTGATGTCAGAAACTACGTAGGCGCCTGTGATGTGTGTAAAGAATCAAAGGCTCCAAATGCTATTTTACGACCACCTATAAGAGTCCAGTCTGAGACAGAACGACCATGGCAAAAGCTGTACATTTGATTTTGATATGGACCTAGATATCCTCGGTCAGTAAGAGGAAACGTCTGCATCTTAATAGTTCTTGACCACTTTTCTAAATTTCCACTTCTCAAACCTATGAGAAAAGCGTCTACGCTCAATGTGTGCCAATTCATTGAGACTGAAGTGTTTCACGTGTTCGGAGTCCCGGAAATGATCGTCTCGACAATGGAGTCCAGTTTTTGCTCGACTCAGTTCACCAGATTACTGGAAAAATATGGGGTGAAGCACATGCGAACGGCAGTTCACTCGCCCCAAGCAAACGCCTCAGAGCGAGTAAATAGGTCTCTATTGTCGGGGATTAGAGCATATATCAAGAAGGAACACACGAGATGGGATGAGAAACTAAGCCATGTAGCTAGTTCCCTCAGGAGCTCTTTACATCAAGCTGGTTTCTTTCCCTAACGAACAATCTTTGGTCAACAAATGATTGAACATGGCAGCTCCTATCCCATCTTGAGGAGCCTTGGAACTCTTAATGAGCCATTGAGAGTGGACGCAGAAGACAAAATGAGATTGATCCGTGCGAGAGTGCAGGAAAACTTACAACACGCATTCGAACAGGGTTCACGAGCCTACAATCTCATTGCGAAACCTGTCGAGTTCAAAGTTGGTCAAGAGGTATTTAGACGGAATTTTGCCCAAAGCAATTTCCAGCAGCAGACCAGTGCAAAACTGGGACCGAAATTTGTCAAATGTCGAGTCAGAGCCAAGAAAGGAAATTCCCTATACGAGCTTGAAGATCTGCGGGGAAAACTGTTAGGTGTCTATCACGCTAAAGACATCAAGCAGTGATCATCATTATGAAAACGTCGTCGAGACTTATTGTCGTTATTCCTGGTAGCCCTAAGAGGGCATCCAGCCAGCTTCACTGGTAAACTATAGGATATCGCGAAGCTCTCCTATTGCCCCGTCAATGGTGGGTGATATACCTGTTGAAATTCGATCTCATCAGCGCACCTCTACCTCTTATGAGTAGATAACCTCTTATAGTCCCTTCCGGATCGGCCTCATTAAAAAAAAATAAATAAATTTTGTTTGTCTGTCCAGCTACAACATTTCGTTAATCGTCGGACATAGTAGTAGTAAATCTATTCCTGGTAGCCCTAAGAAGGCATCCAGCCAGCTTCACTGGTAAAATATAGGATATCGCGAAGCCCTCCTATTGCCCCGTCAATGGTGGGTGATATACCTGTTGAAATCTATTCCTGGATAAGGCTGTCAGCATGGCACTACTTCAACGACGCCTGGGAGACACACCCTTGAACAATCGCCAGTCGGAGATCAGGGTGAGATGTTGCGCCGGGAAAGCTTAGCAATCAGTTCTTTGGGTTGCTGATCGCAAGGCTTCCTCAGCATTTCCGTGAGGAAAGGCACAGAGGCATCGACCGGTTGGATTTTTAGGTTACCAGCTTGTCGATGCACCTTTGGCTTCCCACACGGAGAGGGATGTCGAGGTCTGGTCAAAGACTAACGAGACTTCGGGGATGTGTCCTCGATGCGTCATCGATCAAGTAGAGCCCGAGTGATGAGGAATATACAGTGGGTCGTGGGTCGAGACACACATTGAGCGCCCGCAGCGATGAGGCCTATGTTTAAGACCGGCTAGCTCAGTCGACCATTTTTCAGCGTTGTCTGAACCATGGGTGGCGCAGACCACTCTGCCCTGTTATGGTCGTAGCGTATTGCATATAGCAATATGCTACACGTACTGTAGCGTGTATATCGGCTGCTGTCCACAGCGGAAAACGAACGCACCCGGCCGAGAGAATTGCATTTCCTCACGTTTAGGCGCCATGTCGAGGTGACAGAGAAGTGGAAGACAGCAAGCTGTCACGACTGGTGAAATTGTTCTCTCGTGTTAATTTCCTTATATATTTTTTCGTAGTCTGTTCACTCAGTTTTTAAAGTGGTACATTTTGTCTTCGATGCCTTTTGCTATGTACAATACATGAAGTTTTGCATCTTATATCATCCAGAAAGTTTTAATAGCAATAATTTTACTGATCGCATGCAGGCGGGTACTAACCTGACTTCGCGCGCCATTTTGCGAAAGTGCGCTTTTTCACAAATGCACAAATCCAAACCTGATGTCCAAATTTTGAAATGGGAAAAACTTAAGTTCTGATGGCTGTACAATACTGCACCGGAGTTCACGCCGCACAATTTCCATAAAATAATTCTACGTAGAGGTCCCGTGAAAGCCCCACACTCGTTTTCAACTGGAGCATCAAGTGCAGCGCGAAGGTGTTATATTTCTTGAACCATTCCATTCGTCCAGTGAGCAATTGCGGCACCAACATAACCACACTACAATCGGCAAAATTAGATCATATATAAAGCTCATAAGGGGTGCATTTAAATTGGATCTACTGACTGGTGGATGTTGGTTATTTATTCATCCAAATACAGGACGCTCTGATACTCCCGGCTCAACAAGCTCGGGCGGCATTGTATCTGTTCGTGAAGGATCTACCATCAAATTACATCTCTTATAATCACAGAAGGTGTAATCTCTGGAGGGATATCTAATAGGCAAATGGTCTGCTATGTCAATAGGTATTAGCTATTATTGCACTTTATAGATTTACTTGAACTATATTTCTAAATATTACTCAATATATATTTTAAAGTTATAACTATTACGAAATATTTCATAGTTACGATAGTTTCTATTATCCATCAAGCAATATTTGTTATCTACCTGTCACAGGAACGTTGAAATTTAATACTGCATTCTTTAATATAATATTAATAATGCTTCTCTTTAAGATAGCTTATCTTATCCATTTATTTAATTAATTCATTTACTATATTAATTCGTATATTTTATTAACGCATACGATAGTTCAGCTCACTTATCAAACAAATTTTAAAACTAAACACACAAAAAATAAGTAAAAAAATGAATAATGATAAAAGATAATAGAGCTCACTTCGGAATCAATTCACAATAATGAAAAGTAAACAAAACTGAAATAAGGTACTAGTACGTTATTGCATGTAAAAAACAATGTAAATATGACATTGTTGGGTGTTTTAAAACAAAACAACAAAGAAAGAGAAAAAAACCACAAAAGGCGGCCGTAAAGCCTTTAAGAACATTTGTTTTTGATAAGGCGAGCATCAATATTACCATAACTCAGAAGAAAAAAAAAACATTATTTATATATTACCATAATATTAAAGATGCCGTGCAATTCTTCTAATATACCTCTCTTATATACATAGGTAGATAACATTATAGATACAAAGTGAAAAATAAGCCATAACTCAGAAAAAAAAACATTATTTATCTATTCCCATAATATTAAAGTATAGGGATAGATATTTTTGAACGTAGTAAGCAATACAATGCATAAAATGTTATGTATATAAAATCTATTATATACATAAAGTCGGGATATTTTGAGAATTTAGAAAAGAATAACAAAGTACCTTTTTGTTTTTTTTTGACGATCACTTTAAGAACCAAAGCATTTATTTAGGAAAATGAGTTAATAATAATAAACAAGAAAAATCTAGCTGTAGATTAATACTTATATATTTATATATTTTATATATTTACCTATTTATATTATATATATTTACCAAGAAATGTTATAACGTAATGATGAGTTAAGTTTTTACTTTTTCCTTCACATCCCGGAGCCCTCTATCGCGTGAGAACAAGGTCGTCTAGGTTTGCCTAGTCTCTCTCTCTTTCTATAGGTCAACCAAGGGACTTTGGACGATTGTGTCACCCAAAGTCAATGGGAGGATGGGGCTTGGCAAGGAAGGCATGCCATCTGCGCCTTCCATGGAATGCAGGTAAGTGACGTAAGGGTCCTTTCAGGACCGAGTGTGTGCTAGGCTTGGTGTAAGTAGGCACGAAAATTTTTTGATTATGGGTGATGACAAGCGGCAGGTTATTTCGGGAACTCCCCCACACTCTCCGCCACCCTTAGCCGAGGTGCTAGCGTGCCACCCTGTGCTATCGCTGTCATCGAGTGATCTGTCAGCTCATGCTGACAGTTTGGACTTCACGTCCTGACCAATCACTCTTAACATATTTCCATAACAAGTGTGCTCTAACATACACAGAAACACAATATTTGTGCCACATGAAATAGCAAATCGCTCAGTCCATTGTTATAAGTCAGTGGGACTGCTTAACTTTCTATTTCATGTGGTCTCAATTGCTTATGTTAAAAAAAGTTCTTACGCCGGCGGTGCCAACGGTGAAGTCCAAACTGTCAGCACGAGCTGACAGATCACTCGATGACAGCGATAGCACAGGGCGGCACGCTAGCACCTCGGCTAAGGGTGGCGGAGAGTGTGGGGGAGTTCCCGAAATAACCTGCCGCTTGTCATCACCCATAATCAAAAAATTTTCGTGCCTACTTACACCAAGCCTAGCACAAACTCGGTCCTGAAGGGACCCTTACGTCACTTACCTGCATTCCATGGAAGGCGCAGATGGCATGCCTTCCTTGCCAAGCCCCATCCTCCCATTGACTTTGGGTGGCACAATCGTCCAAAGTCCCTTGGTTGACCTATAGAAAGAGAGAGAGAGACTAGGCAAGCCTAGACGACCTTGTTCTCACGCGATAGAGGGCTCCGGGATGTGAAGGAAAAAGTAAAAACTTAAATCATCATTACGTTATAATATTTCTCGGTAAATATATATAATATAAATAGGTAAATATATAAGATATATAAATATATAAGTATTAATCTACAGCTAGATTTTTCTTGTTTATTATTATTAATTCATTTTCCTAAATAAATGCCTTGGTTATTAAAGTGATCGTCAAAAAAACGTACTTTGTTATTCTTTTCTAAATTCTCTAAATATCCCGACTTTATATATATAATAGATTTTATATACATAACATTTTATGCATTGTATTGCTTACTACGTTCAAAAATATCTATCCCTATACTTTAATATTATGGGAATAGATAAATAATGTTTTTTTTCTGAGTTATGGCTTATTTTTCACTTTGTATCTATAATGTTATCTACCTACGTATATAAGAGAGATATCTTAGAAGAATTGCACGGCATCTTTAATGTTCGTTTTTCTTTTTATAGTAATATTTATGCTCGCCTTATCAAAAACAAATGTTCTTAAATGCTTTACGACCGCCTTTTGTGTTTTTTTTCTTTTTCTTTGTTGTTTTGTTTTAAAACATCCAACAATGTCATATTTACATTGTTTTTTTACATGCAATAACGTACTAGTACCTTGTTTTCAGTTTTGTTTACTTTTCATTATTGTGAATTGATTCCGAAGTGAGCTCTATTATCTTTTATCATTATTCATTTTTTGTTTATTTTTTGTGTTTAGTTTTAAAATTTGTTTGATAAGTGAGCTGAACTATCGTATGCGTTAATAAAATATACGAATTAATATAGTAAATGAATTAATTAAATAAATGGATAAGATGAGCTATCTTAAAGAGAAGCATTATTAATATTATATTAAAGAATGCAGTATTAAATTTCAACGTTCCTGTGGCAGGTAGATAACAAATATTGCTTGATGGATAATAGAAACTATCGTAACTATGAAATATTTCGTAATAGTTATAACTTTAAAATATATATTGAGTAATATTTAGAAATATAGTTTAAGTAAATCTATAAAGTGCATTAATAGCTAATACCTATTGACATAGCAGACCATTTGAATATTAGATATCCCTCCAGAGATTACACCTTCTGTGATTATATGAGATGTAATTTGATGGTAGATCCTTCACGAACAGATACAATGCCGCCCGAGCTTGTTGAGCCGGGAGTATCAGAGCGTCCTGTATTTGGATGAATAAATAACCAACATCCACCAGTCAGTAGATCCAATTTAAATGCACCCCTTATGAGCTTTATATATGATCTAATTTTGCCGATTGTAGTGCGGTTATGTTGGTGCCGCAATGCTCACTGGACGAATGGAATGGTTCAAGAAATATAACACCTTCGCGCTGCACTTGATGTTCCAGTTGAAAACGAGTGTGGGGCTTTCACGTGTAGCGAAGAGCGCGCCCGTTGTCAGCCCTACCTACATCCATCTTGCCATGAACATAGATAGGTGCTGCGACAGACGCCTCTTGCTGCAAAATCATCTTGGGATTGGTGCGGGTGGCCGCACAGCATATTGCCGCTAGCGGTCAGCCGGCTTGGGGAGGTTCTTGCCACCCACATCCCTCGATGCTTGAAAGCTGTGCGAAAAAACACAAAAAAAAAAAAAAGGCCACAACTGTGTTGCCAGACTTCAGACGGACGGACAGACAAAAAGAACTTTCCGTGTCTCCTGGTGCTTCGCCTCCATTGGTGCAACCTGAAAACCTAAAAGGAAAATTTATGTAAAATACCATACCAGCGTTGCAGCACTGAAATAATAAAAAAAAATCAACGCCGTACAAGTGACTACCAACCCGGAGAAGTTCGACGCCGAGAGAGGTATTGTGAGAGAAAGAGAAAACGTAGACTCCTGATGTAGGCGGAGTCCTGACTGGACTCTGATTGGGCCCATCGCCCCCATCCACCCTGGCTAAGACGTCGCAGTCAGTGTAGGATTCTTAGCCCCATTTATAGTTGTGTGTGTGTGTGTGCCGCTGACCTACCTGAGCGTACTCAGAACCACCTCCGTTGTGTTCAGCAGTCACTCGACCATGATGCTCAAGGCCTCATATATATACAAACAAAAAAACTGTGCAGAGTGGAATCACAAGAGAAAAAAAAAAACCCGAGAACAGGCCAAGGCTGGTGGGAAGCCGATGTGTCCCGTCGATGCTAAAAAAAGGAAGTCGCCAGAAATCAAAAGGAAAATTATGCGTGTATGTATACGAAGAGACTTGACTTCAGGTAGTTTAAAACATTATATTGTATTTCAAAAGTCTAAAACAGTGTGAGGAGAGGAAACCCGATCACATAATTTATAAATATACATCGGAATGAGCTTACACTTAATTATAGAAAACAAAAGCGCTTTTCCTGCCTTGAACTTAACTAGCCCTGACTCCTGCTCCTTAAAATTAACTGCAACTACCTTACGCTCAGAGGGAGGTAGGTATATATATATATATATATGTAAATCCGAATGTTCCTAGACTTACTGGTTAGGCCAGTCTATTATTCTACACATCTTATATATGTTTTTTTTTCTTTTCAACTAACCTTGGGATACACTTGGGACTTACTCTCACTGTATTCAGGCTCTAGGTTTCCTCTTCTTGTTAGCCGCAGGGATGGTATTCAAGCTCTAATCCTTTCGTTTCTTTCCGGTCTAAACCGTACTTCGGGCACGCTTTCCCACAAGGTTTTTTTTTTTCTTCTTCTTTTATAACGCTTTGAAGGTAATCTATGCCGAAGTCGCAGGTAAGTGGGTTTAGTTCACAAAATCGGAAGGACTTTTGACTAATCCTTAAATTTCTTATCCACAGTTTCTTTATGTAGGTACAAGAGAAGATGTTGCTCAAAAACCACAAGTAAGCAAATTTTATTCACAAGAAAACTTTCATTAATTATTACAGTTTCTTCTCCGTAGATCTTCACACAGTATATATGGAGATATTCTTCAAGGATCACAGGTGAGTGAGTTTAATTCAACATAACGAAAATTTTAATTATTTCTCAAAATTTCTTCTCCACAGTTTTTCACATACATATATATGAAGATATATAAAAATAAATAATTCACAGGTGAGTGAGCTTAATTCACCATAAAAAAACTCTGATTATTTCTCGAAATTTCTTCTCCACAGTTTTTCACATACATATATATGAAGATATATAAAAAAAAATAATTCACAGGTGAGTGAGCTTAATTCACCATAAAAAAAACTCTAATTATTTCTCAAAATTTCTTCTCCACAGTTTATCGCATACATATAGACGAAGATTGTCCGCACAAATTCCAGGTAAGTATGTTTTATGCACACGATAACTTTTCATTAATTCTAGAATTTTCTTCTCCATAGATTTACGCGCTAACGTATGAACGACGATTTTCCGCACAAATTCAGGTACGTACCATTTACTTCGCGACATGCTACTGCTTTTATATTTTTTTACTATCCCAATTTTACTTTAATTTTTAGAAGATAAAGAAAAGAATCTCAACGCGCTCATAGAAAATAACAAAGATAATTAAAAAAAAAAAACCCAGATACCGCGCACACACTTAGTACTCAGTACTGTCCTCTACCATTGCTCAAGACGAACTCCACTAAACTGCCTCAGCCTCCCTACATCGCAGCCGTTCCATGCTTAGCCACCGGCAGGCGCACATTTTTCTTGTTCGTTCGTTGGATCCCGATAATTCTTCGTTTCCTCTCGACTTACAGGCAAGAATCGTTCGTACCAGCGATTTGCTGTGTAGCGACAATTTTTTTCCTGAGAAATTCGGTCGGGCTTGCTGTAATGCATGGCGTTGGTATCGCGTGATGTTTTACAGCTGGGCGAGTTGACGTTCGTTCGTTGGAATTTCTGATGACGAACGGTGCCTGCCTGGAAATCTTTTGTTGCGCTGATGCCTAAGTTATGATTTTAGATTTTCAGGTGGATTTGGGAGTGAGCAGATTTTTGCTGCGTTGCCAAATTATTTGTTCGAACCAATTTTATGTTTTCCCGGGTTTTTGGATTTTTATATTGTTGCGTCTTTTCAGGGATTTTTAAAATATGAAGAAGTAGCATAGGGCTACTTCTTGCAAATATAAATTTCATCTTTTCAGGGATTTTTAAAATATGAAGAAGTAGCATAGGGCTACTTCTTGCAAATATAAATTTTACATTTTCAGGACTTTCTTAATCTGAAGAAGTAGCATAGGGCTACTTCTTGCCAATATATATATAGATTTTAAATTCTCAGGAATTGTAATGTGGAGAAGTAGCATAGGGCTACTTCCCAAAAAAAAAATTTTACTTTTTTAACCCCTTTTCTGGTATCCAGGGAAATTTGAATATAAATAAAAAAAATACAAAAGAAACGGAAAAGTAGCGTGAGGGCAGAACGCTACAGCGTGGGGACGACCCACCCGAGAGAAGAGTCTCAAGCCGGGCCCAAAAACAGCAAAAAAAAAAAATTTCCCCCCCCGCACTAGCTGGGGACTAGGCAAAAAGCATTAGTAGCAGCGCCCAACGTGGGGACGACCCACCAGAGTCTCAAGCCGGGCATACGTCACAAACCTGGTTCTACACCCTGGACTCGGTATGGCACCGTACCGCCCAAATAAACTAGGGAAATATGGAGAGGAGATAGGAAAGAATAAAATCCTCATATCGAGGCTAATCCAGACGGGATTAGAGGGGAAACATCTACTCAGTTGAGGTAGAGATGGGTTCTACTAGGATCACTGTCCTATAAAAATTTTCGCTCGCCACCGCAGAATTGGAAATATGAAGAGGGGACAGGAAAGAATGAAATCCTCATATCGAGGCTAATCCAGACGGGATTAGAGGGGAAACATCTACTCAGTTGAGGTAGAGATGGGTTCTACTAGGATCACTGTCCTATAAAAATTTTCGCTCGCCACCGCAGAATTGGAAAAATGAAGAGGGGACAGGAAAGAATGAAATCCTCATATCGAGGCTAATCCAGACGGGATTAGAGGGGAAACATCTACTCAGTTAAGGTAGAAGAGATGGGTTCTACTAGGAACACTGTCCTATAAAAATTTTCGCTCGCCACCGCAGAATTAGAAAAAATGAAGAGGGGACAGAAAAGAATGAAATCCTCATATCGAGGCTGATCCAGAAGGGCTATGCAAGCGGAATTCCTACCGTGGTTTCCTACGCGTAGGGTACCGTGTGGGTTGAGTTTGAAACATCGTCGAACAGGGGTTGGGATAACTGGTTGGACTACAAAAGGTGTATCACCCACCACTGATGCGGCAGTAGGAGGGCTATGTGATACCCTATAATTTGCAAGTGAAGCTTGCCGGATGCCTTTTTAGGGCTACCGAGATTGACCTAGCTCGGGTCAAGCCTTGATAAACGCAGAAAATGATGCAGAAGGTGATTAAAATCTCGGGTCGCGTAAAATAATTCTGTCTGGGAGTGACTGGGAACCTAATAGCGCAAGGAGGTTGTCAACCGATTAAAATTAATGGAACCTACACAGGAAGGCACAACCAAAATACCAAAGAAAAATAAAATAAAATAAAATAACATAAATGTATACAGGTAGGACGAGGAAAATAAATAAATAAATAAATTAGCGGACTAGTACACAAGGAGTTCCTCAAAATTCTACAACAGCCATTATTACCATTGTGCGTATATGATCTTGGGGTATATATATAAATATATATGTGTTCGAAAGAAAATTCAAAAATAATACTTTATTGTAAGACACAAAAGAAGATTGATAACTTGTGCGTATATGATTATGCGAATTCAAACGAAAATTTAGGACATAGACCTTAAAATAGATTTAAAATATGCGATCTATGGATTACTCGTACCAAATTTATGCTTATGTAACTATATATGTTAAACGAAAATTCAATGATATTACTTTATTGTGCATCCTAAAGGGGAGATCTAGAAATTATCCGTACTAAATTTATGCGTATATATATATATTCAACGAGAATTCAAAAAAAAACCAGAACAAAAAAAAAAAAATTTTACTTTGTTATAACTAAAGAAAGAAGATATATAAATTTGCGCGTACTAATATTCAAAATGCTAGATCATACGAAGGAAGTGGTTTGGCCACGCAGCGGCCACTCGAACACACACGCAACACAACATCTCAACAACCCAGTTCAGCGAACTGGAACGAAACAAATCGTTTAATCTCTCTCTCCAACTCTCTACCGCTTGGCAACCTTTCAAAGGGTCTGACTCAGCGTAAACTTAGTAATGGAACGTTTAAACAAAAGAAAAAGGAAGGAATTTAGGGAATGTACGGGATCGGAACCTGACGGCTTCCGTCCCACGTTAAGGACATTATGACTAACAACCCCGTTGTCAAGGACAAGTCGAAGGAATGAACATCGTTCACCAACTTGACATCAGGCTGAAGTCAATATCAGAAAACAGTGCGAGTGATCGGCAATTCAATGGCCGCCGGTACTCAGGAAAGAAGCCGTAGCGATGATGTATTGTGCGATAAATCCAAAAACCCAATGCGTACGATTTAATGATCGTAGCTAGCTATTCGACCTTCAGGTAACGATAACCATAATAGGGATAAGACTACAGCAATAATGACTAAATAACTACTCAAACATTATCATGATCATAACTAAATATCCAATCTCATATATCGGTAACTAACGTAGAAAGACCGTTGATAAGGTACACTTAACTAAGATAATCAAACTAAGCTAACAGTAACTAAGATCGAAGACTTAACCTAACCCTAACAGCTAAATTGCGGCACAATAGCCAAAATAATCTATGGGTAACTAAATGATAACCAACATAGTTCAAATATGACTTAGATATAATCGAACCCTAACACTAAAAGTATATACAAACAAAGTAATCTAAAAACCACCTCAGATAGTTTAAAGTAGCTACCATGAAACCAAAACTCAGTTGAGGTGAGGTAGCTATAATAATCCGACGGTACTTGGGATACTCAATAACCAAACTATAACAACTAAAATAAAAGATAATATCTAAACTGACTCAAGCCTGATTGAGGTAGAGGCTATGACAGAACTAAAATAACTACAAAAAGATACGCTAGAATCTAACTAACTATACCATAATGATAACCAGACGCTAATAGGCTGTACTCACTTAAAGAAAATTAATAACTATAATACGACAAAGGTAAAAATTCAAAAGCTATATCGCCATATTATAATTACAACTAAGGTCGTAAAACTAACTACAAGGTAACGACAATCTAATTAATAGCTAGGATATGATACATTAACCCAAAAGAAAAACAAAATAACCCAAAAGAAAAACAAAATCTCAAAATAAAATCTCAAAACTATACATAATACGGACTTCTTTCCTGGAACCAGCGGATGTGAACGGAACCTTTAAGCTCGGAGTAGTATGCTTCGCATACGACGTTCACCTTCCACTGATCAGCTGAACACCCCGACACTTCTAACTGGGGAACGTACATGGGGGATTCAAAAGAAATACAGGAAAAAGAAATTCACCTGTCTTCACCTCACGTGAAACTCCGCTCCAAAGGTACCGCCCCGGTATTGTATCAATCACTCCAAGTCGGATACCAATCTAAAGGATGCTAACCAGCCATCCTCCCGTCAGAGTGATTGAGACAACCCCGAATGGAGTCATGGGAGCAGAGCACCACGCAAGCGCGAAGCATAGCGGGTGAACACAATTTGGAGAATACTGATCCGCTTCGAACCACAAGGCTGTCCTGTTCCCTCCCACAAGGAATAAATCAAGCAGGTGGCTATTATCGCTCACCGACTTGTAGGTGAGAACAGGGCATTTGTGCGGTTCTTTTGGACCTAAGGTCGAGTGGTCGGCCATTCAGTTGGCGCGAACCGAAGCAACGCTTCCTAGTGGTACCCGCAAGCCCAAAGCCCGCCTACCACTGAATGGACGAGCACTCCGACGCATGAAACTATGGAACTCTAAAGGAGAGCGAAAGAAAAAAAAATTTAATGATTGAAGGGGAATTAACTAGGTTACACCAATGAAGCCAAAACACGTGAGATCTCACCAGCTTCTCCTCGTCTAACCCCTGGGCTGGTCACAAATATGGAATTAGTTAGCGAAGAAAAGAAATTAATACAAGTTGGCTGACTTCACCACCCGAGCAAAGACTGATGTCATAAAGATGAATTTAGCTCATCAATTTGCCGAAGCAGTGAGTCAAACCAAATCGGGAGCAGATGATCGATTGTTCAGTGGCTACTAGTACTCAGGAAGAAGCAGTAGCTGTTTTGTAATAAGATACCCACAAAAGAAATAAAATAAAAACGAACCAGTCGCCATCATGTCCCGAATGGACGAATCACTGTAATTACTACCACAAATATAAAAAAAAATACTGTCTTCTTCCTGGAACCAGCAGATGTGAACGGAGCTGAGGCTCGTAAAGCATGCTTCGCATACAACGTTCGCTGTCCACTGATCATCCGATCCTCATGCACTACCAGTGCTGATGTCTTACGACGGGCACTGACGGAGGAGTAGGAAAATTTGAAATGATAAAAAAAAGAACATGAACCAGCTTTTCGAATCGATGTGGAAATCGTATGCCTTGCCAACTCAAGCCCATTGCCAAGGATACCGTAGAATCAAGGGGTGAACGCCGTTCACCAACTTAGCGACGGACCTGAGATATGGCCATGCTTCTCTAAACGTGGAAAAGCCTTTTTCGATGATTGATCATCTCCCCAGTGTTCACGGGCTGAAGCTTTAGCCTCGGCGAGTACGCATAGCGTACAAAACCTGTTACCTACCGAGGAAGATGTAAACTTCATCATGGAGGTTATAAGATTCCAAAAGAAATAAGTAAAAAAAAAACAACATATAAATTTTAAAAATGTGATTAGACGAGATTTACGTGGTTGCACCAATGGAGCGAAATCACGAGCCATCTCACCAGCCTCCAAAGCCGGATCTAACGAGAGCTAAAAAGGAACTACCACGAATGCAACGAGCTTTACGGGAGAAAAAGGGTAGCTCTGCGTAGACCAAACCATTGGCGACATAACAAGACAACCCGCTCCAACAAGCTAAAAATTGCATATTTAAATTGACGAAAAGACTTTCATTTGAAATGAATTGAAATGAGTAATACAAAACTTATTCGTAAAATTGGAATAAGCAGAAGTGAACAAAGATAACTACTGAATAACCCGAAGACGACGCAAAACAATATAAAACTAGCGAAATAATTTTTTTTAAAGTATAGTGCCGAAAGATCTACAAACACAAAAAAAAAATATTAAAGCTGAGAAAACTGAAAGAAAAGAAAATCTGCGTCTTAGTCAAGAGAAGCTTGACTAAAGATAACAAAAAAAAACCGAAGCTTGGGCGCCATTTGTAGCGAAGCACAAATGAGCGACCAGAAATAATAATCGAAATTGTAATTACGCTTTAGTCAAGAGAAGCTTGACTAAAGCCAAAAAAAAAAAAAAAGACCGAATTTGGGCGCCATTTGTAGCGAAGCACAAATGAGCGACCAGAAATAATAATCGAAATTGTAATTACGCTTTAGTCAAGAGAAGCTTGACTAAAGCCAAAAAAAAAGACCGAACTTGGGCGCCATTTGTAACACAAATGAGCGACCAGACAAAATCATCAATTAAAACTTGAAAATGCACTAAGACTTTTATCAAGAAAGGCTTGACTAAGCAATCGGAAAAATAAACTATGAAACTTTTACAGCAACACCTGAATTCAAAGCTTGTATAGGAATGAATAATATTGATTGCACTTTAGTCAAGAGAAGCTTGACTAAAGGCCAGAAAAAAAAAAATCCATTTGGGCGCCATTTGTAGCGAAGAGCGCGCCCGTTGTCAGCCCTACCTACATCCATCTTGCCATGAACATAGATAGGTGCTGCGACAGACGCCTCTTGCTGCAAAATCATCTTGGGATTGGTGCGGGTGGCCGCACAGCATATTGCCGCTAGCGGTCAGCCGGCTTGGGGAGGTTCTTGCCACCCACATCCCTCGATGCTTGAAAGCTGTGCGAAAAAACACAAAAAAAAAAAAAGGCCACAACTGTGTTGCCAGACTTCAGACGGACGGACAGACAAAAAGAACTTTCCGTGTCTCCTGGTGCTTCGCCTCCATTGGTGCAACCTGAAAACCTAAAAGGAAAATTTATGTAAAATACCATACCAGCGTTGCAGCACTGAAATAATAAAAAAAAATCAACGCCGTACAAGTGACTACCAACCCGGAGAAGTTCGACGCCGAGAGAGGTATTGTGAGAGAAAGAGAAAACGTAGACTCCTGATGTAGGCGGAGTCCTGACTGGACTCTGATTGGGCCCATCGCCCCCATCCACCCTGGCTAAGACGTCGCAGTCAGTGTAGGATTCTTAGCCCCATTTATAGTTGTGTGTGTGTGTGTGTGCCGCTGACCTACCTGAGCGTACTCAGAACCACCTCCGTTGTGTTCAGCAGTCACTCGACCATGATGCTCAAGGCCTCATATATATACAAACAAAAAAACTGTGCAGAGTGGAATCACAAGAGAAAAAAAAAAAACCCGAGAACAGGCCAAGGCTGGTGGGAAGCCGATGTGTCCCGTCGATGCTAAAAAAAGGAAGTCGCCAGAAATCAAAAGGAAAATTATGCGTGTATGTATACGAAGAGACTTGACTTCAGGTAGTTTAAAACATTATATTGTATTTCAAAAGTCTAAAACAGTGTGAGGAGAGGAAACCCGATCACATAATTTATAAATATACATCGGAATGAGCTTACACTTAATTATAGAAAACAAAAGCGCTTTTCCTGCCTTGAACTTAACTAGCCCTGACTCCTGCTCCTTAAAATTAACTGCAACTACCTTACGCTCAGAGGGAGGTAGGTATATATATATATATATATGTAAATCCGAATGTTCCTAGACTTACTGGTTAGGCCAGTCTATTATTCTACACATCTTATATATGTTTTTTTTTCTTTTTGTCGTACTTTTTTTTTTTTTCAAAGCCTGACTTAACTAGGGCATCTAATTCTAATACAAATAAAACGCTCAACTAACCTTGGGATACACTTGGGACTTACTCTCACTGTATTCAGGCTCTAGGTTTCCTCTTCTTGTTAGCCGCAGGGATGGTATTCAAGCTCTAATCCTTTCGTTTCTTTCCGGTCTAAACCGTACTTCGGGCACGCTTTCCCACAAGGTTTTTTTTTTTCTTCTTCTTTTATAACGCTTTGAAGGTAATCTATGCCGAAGTCGCAGGTAAGTGGGTTTAGTTCACAAAATCGGAAGGACTTTTGACTAATCCTTAAATTTCTTATCCACAGTTTCTTTATGTAGGTACAAGAGAAGATGTTGCTCAAAAACCACAAGTAAGCAAATTTTATTCACAAGAAAACTTTCATTAATTATTACAGTTTCTTCTCCGTAGATCTTCACACAGTATATATGGAGATATTCTTCAAGGATCACAGGTGAGTGAGTTTAATTCAACATAACGAAAATTTTAATTATTTCTCAAAATTTCTTCTCCACAGTTTTTCACATACATATATATGAAGATATATAAAAATAAATAATTCACAGGTGAGTGAGCTTAATTCACCATAAAAAAAACTCTAATTATTTCTCGAAATTTCTTCTCCACAGTTTTTCACATACATATATATGAAGATATATAAAAAAAAATAATTCACAGGTGAGTGAGCTTAATTCACCATAAAAAAAACTCTAATTATTTCTCAAAATTTCTTCTCCACAGTTTATCGCATACATATAGACGAAGATTGTCCGCACAAATTCCAGGTAAGTATGTTTTATGCACACGATAACTTTTCATTAATTCTAGAATTTTCTTCTCCATAGATTTACGCGCTAACGTATGAACGACGATTTTCCGCACAAATTCAGGTACGTACCATTTACTTCGCGACATGCTACTGCTTTTATATTTTTTTACTATCCCAATTTTACTTTAATTTTTAGAAGATAAAGAAAAGAATCTCAACGCGCTCATAGAAAATAACAAAGATAATTAAAAAAAAAAAACCCAGATACCGCGCACACACTTAGTACTCAGTACTGTCCTCTACCATTGCTCAAGACGAACTCCACTAAACTGCCTCAGCCTCCCTACATCGCAGCCGTTCCATGCTTAGCCACCGGCAGGCGCACATTTTTCTTGTTCGTTCGTTGGATCCCGATAATTCTTCGTTTCCTCTCGACTTACAGGCAAGAATCGTTCGTACCAGCGATTTGCTGTGTAGCGACAATTTTTTTCCTGAGAAATTCGGTCGGGCTTGCTGTAATGCATGGCGTTGGTATCGCGTGATGTTTTACAGCTGGGCGAGTTGCCGTTCGTTCGTTGGAATTTCTGATGACGAACGGTGCCTGCCTGGAAATCTTTTGTTGCGCTGATGCCTAAGTTATGATTTTAGATTTTCAGGTGGATTTGGGAGTGAGCAGATTTTTGCTGCGTTGCCAAATTATTTGTTCGAACCAATTTTATGTTTTCCCGGGTTTTTGGATTTTTATATTGTTGCGTCTTTTCAGGGATTTTTAAAATATGAAGAAGTAGCATAGGGCTACTTCTTGCAAATATAAATTTCATCTTTTCAGGGATTTTTAAAATATGAAGAAGTAGCATAGGGCTACTTCTTGCAAATATAAATTTTACATTTTCAGGACTTTCTTAATCTGAAGAAGTAGCATAGGGCTACTTCTTGCCAATATATATATAGATTTTAAATTCTCAGGAATTGTAATGTGGAGAAGTAGCATAGGGCTACTTCCCAAAAAAAAAATTTCACTTTTTTAACCCCTTTTCTGGTATCCAGGGAAATTTGAATATAAATAAAAAAAATACAAAAGAAACGGAAAAGTAGCGTGAGGGCAGAACGCTACACACGGGACCTCTACGTAGAATTATTTTATGGAAATTTGTGCGGCGTGAACTCCAGTGCAGTATTGTACAGCCATCAGAACTTAAGTTTTTCCCATTTGGAAATTTGGACATCAGGTTTGGACTTGTGCATTTGTGAAAAAGCGCACTTTCGCAAAATGGCGCGCGAAGTCAGCTTAGTACCCGCCTGCATGCGATCAGTAAAATTATTGCTATTAAAACTTTCTGGATGATATAAGATGCAAAACTTCATGTATTGTACATAGCAAAAGGCATCGAAGACAAAATGTACCACTTTAAAAACTGAGTGAACAGACTACGAAAAAATATATAAGGAAATTAACACGAGATAGCAATTTCACCAGTCGTGACAGCTTGCTGTCTTCCACTTCTCTGTCACCTCGACATGGCGCCTAAACGTGAGGAAATGCAATTCTCTCGGCCGGGTGCGTTCGTTTTCCGCTGTGGACAGCAGCCGATATACACGCTACAGTACGTGTAGCATATTGCGATACGCAATACGCTACGACCATAACAACTTGGTGTTTAGACCGAAAGAGTCAGCAATAAAGAAGTGAGCACACTCTTTGCAGTGAATTTCTATGAGCGTAGTCAGTCCATAGTATGCATGTCAGTGACGTTATAGGACGAAACACGTCATAGCTCTAGTGTCAAAATTTTAATGAGAATAACTTGTATTCTATATACCTTGGGCCTGAACTACAATTACGACTGAGTAGTTGACTACGACTTTGCTCAAATGGTAAATGCATGTGGCAAGATACAATTGCAACTACGACTTCGACTGCGACTGCAACTGAAACTAAACTCCTCAAAGTGTGTTGGTGTTTTCTGCGACCGACTTCAGTTCAATCACTGGCACTTCTGGGTTTGTTCACAGTTGAAGCTTTAATTTAATTACAAATTTCACTTCATGCGCTTCCCCGGGGGTCACGGGGGCTATGCCCCCCACCCGCACCCCCGGCAGCGCCAACTAACCTTCGCGGTTAATTGAATGAGCGAGCTGTAAAAGTTTAACAGGATGATTTTATTATGGTACGGTTAGGTTTGTAGGGTTTGTTTGCCTTCTTATGAGTAGTAGTAGGGGATTGGGTATAAAAGTCATTCGCTCGTAGCTCTTGCTTTTTTGTATAGTGTTGAAAAGTCATCTATCATACCTATCGCAGGATAGTAAGTAATTTTGAAATGCATATTTATTTTAGTTAGAAAATGGCACGTAATGCTTAGCAGCCCGTTATAAAGTCGAAGTGGTGAGAAAGTTGTTCAACATAACGAGTGGGGTAGGATTAAATCTGTCTGTTCATCATTACATTTTCTATATTAACATAACATTAAAAAATAGTTAGATAGTACGCATATACATACATGTACAAACTTATCACAGCAAGAATTTCGCTAGTCTCATATTCTAAGATCTTCACATGGTTTCACCTTGTATATCTTTTTGCATTTTATTTTGCATATCAGCAAAATTATTCTGACTGAAATGATAAAGCCAGACGAAAGTCGACACCGGTGAGATAATTGAAGGAATGCGCGTGCGAACTTTGTGGCTAGGGAAATTCTTTCATTCTGTGGTAAGTTATTTGTGAATTTTGGTATTAAGCTAATTAGGCATTTTTGTAACATTATAAAAAGCGAATTTCAATAAAGAATTAATTAGTTGCCACGATACAGTGAACCAAGACTTTTTAATTTTTCCTTGGGTGAGTCTGCTTGAGGCATTGTAACTCCGACAGCTTTCTGGTGTAGTGGTTTAAGAGCCGCTGCACCCACAATACTACTTACGGTGTAACACCCTAAGTTCTGCACAGCAATATCGAGGCAAAAGAGCCAAGATCAACATTTGGTGACCCCGACGTGATTTCTTCCGAAGAGATAATCACCACCCGCAAACACTAGTCATGAGTCTAGATGAGCTCGCAGTTCAGCAGCACAACACAGGAGAAGACATAAAGGCTATTGCTAGCAATTATGGCAAGGACACTTCATCACGAAAGAACCAAACGTATCTTGAAGTAAGGTTGACGACGCTTGATGAACTCTGGAAATTTGATGAAGTCGACACTGAGATTCGAAATGTGTATGGGGCAAAATTGGAGCATGCCTATTTCGCAAAGGCTTATTATGACGGCATAAAGCAAAAATACGAGAAGACAAGACGAGACATCATGGACAAGCTTACAGAGCTGAAGAAGCTAAATCCCAGTAGTACAGCCGAGGATAAGAGGAACCAGCCGACCTCAGATGACAAAAAACAAGAAACACAAGAGAAGTCAACTGGAGAAAATCCACGAGTAGAAGAACCTCGCAGTAACATCAAGACAAGCACATCTTTTGACGCCAGCAATAATATCTCCAAAATAAAGCAACGACAGCAAACAGTAATGAATGCCTTGCGCAGAATGCTCACTGGGATAACAGCTGCAACCCAGCAGGCTCAGGCACAACAGTTCTATCAACTTAAAATACGCACGGTTGAGAGATACTGGGATGATATTCAACAGTTACACTACTCAATATGGGAATCAGTTGAAGATCCCAGCGCATCAGAGTTTGAAGAATATTTCAGTCTAGAGGAGGATACACAGAAGGTCTTACTGGAGTTGCATGCTGGTTTAAGTCAGCACGCCATCGCATCCGCACCAATGGTGAACGCAACCTCAATCATGAAGCTTCCGAAAATAGTCTTTCCAAAGTTCGATGGTGACTATTTGAAGTGGCGACCATTTTACGACCTCTTCAACGAAGTGGTACACAAAACAAGCAATGGTCGACTCGCAGAAAATGTGGTACTTAAAGATCAGCTTATCGGGAGAAGCCGAAAAACTTGTGCGACATTTTACTATCTCAGATGCAAACTACACTGCTGCATGGAAGATCATTAAGGAACGTTACGAGAACATTAGATTGCTGGTAACTGCACTGTTGAACAAATTACTGTCACAAACAACAGTAACTTATGAGAGTGCGCCTGCAATTAAGGCGTTACACGACATAACGCAAGAATGCCTCCTTGGGCTAGAGAATTTAGGAATCAACACAAGCCATTGGGATCCACTGTTGTTGCACATATTGGTCAAGAAATTGGACAGAGTAACACACACGCTCTATGAGCAATCTCTCACTCAGCCCAGAGCATTGCAATCACTCAAAGGCTTCCAAAACTTCTTTGAGATGCCCTTTCAGTCTTTGGAAGCTCTAGGAAATAAGGGCAGATCAATGGAAGATCCTCATAAAAGGACAACCACATCCAGGTCTTTCACATCTGTCTCGGCTGGACCAACATGTATTCTGTGCAAAGGCAATCATCAAATCTTTGCCTGCCAGAAATTTATTCAACTAACGCCACGCAAACGCTTCGGCGTAATTAAAGATTTAAACATTTGCGTTAATTGCCTCAAGGCCGGACACAGGGCCGACACTTCTCCATCAAGAACGTGCACAAAATGCTCTAAACGACACAACACATTACTGCATATAGAGACACCTCCTCCAAGATCAACCATCTCAGTACAGCAGCCTAGCAGGAATAACTACATGACAGGTACGATGGCACAATCAGCATCAAATCAATCCACATCATTCGTCGACCAACTTAAATCAATCTCGTTGACAACGAAAAGCCTTCAAGCTCCAAAGGGCTACATATTTCTTAGCACAGTCATGGTAAATCTGGTCAATAACCAGGGCAAATTCGTGGAATGCAGAGCCATATTGGATTCCGGCTCCCAGCTTAACTTCATGACGGACAAGATGGCAAAACAACTGAATCTATCTGGAGTTTCCGAGTTACTATATATTGAAGGCATTGGCCAACGCAAGCAACAATCTCAACGCAGAGTTAGCATATTACTACAGTCGAAAATAAGTGGATTTGCTGTTAGAATTCAAGCTCATGTACTTCCGAAAATCATTTCACCACAACCAGCAAAATCAATAGACACTTCAACATGGCCAGTACCACACAACATAAGATTAGCGGACCCGCACTTTAACCAGCCGGGCCCAATAGACCTCCTCATTGGTGCAGAGATCTATTACTCAATCTTGTCGGTGAGACAAATCAAATTGGGAGAAACGCTACCAACAATGCAGAATACAGTTTTCGGGTGGGCCATAGCAGGCAAAACTAATGATGTCCCACAGAGTAAAGCAGCGTGCGGAATATGTACCGAAGATGAAGCTCTTGATCAGCAGATTGAGAAATTTTGGCGCCTGGAAGACACCGAAGGAGCCAATAAAAACAATTTCACTACAGCAGAAAGAAATTGTGAAGCACACTTCATTCAGACTACCTATAGAGACCAATACGGCCGTTTCGCTGTCAGTTAGCCTTTTGCAGATAGCCCCACAGCATTGGGGGAATCAAAGGATATCGCCTATAGACGGTTTCTGTCATTGGAACGTAAGCTTTCCAAGGACTCAGAACTCAAGACAGCATATTCCAATTTCATGGAAGAATACGCAAAGCTAGGACATATGGAGGTAGTAGACTTAATTAGAATCGAGAAGCCATACTACTTCCTTCCACATCATTGCATCGCTAAGCCTGAGAGTAGCACGGCGAAACTCCGAGTGGTATTCGACGCTTCAGCCAAAACATCATCCAAAATATCCCTAAATGACGTCCTACACACGGGTCCCATAGTACAAGATGAACTGTTTTCCATCCTATTGCGTTTTCGCCTGCCAAGATATGTATCCACCGCCGACATCGAGAAAATGTACCGGCAAGTCAATGTGGTACAATCTGACAGAAAATATCAATTGATTTGGTGGAGAGCTGATCCCAGCCAGAGCATCAAATGCTTTCAACTCAACACGGTCACGTATGGAACTACCAGCGCCCCATATCTGGCCACGAAATGTCTACAGAAATTAGCAGACGACCACGCCGAAAGTCACCCACTAGCTTCAAAGGTGCTGAAACATGATTTTTATGTAGACGATGTTCTCACGGGAACAAACAATCTCTTAGACGCCATTGAGACACAGCAACAATTATCATTGCACACAGCCGGCTTTAAGTTACGAAAGTGGTGCGCAAACCATCCACGCTTAATGCGTGATATAGCCCACGAAGATAAAGAAATACAGTTAGATTTTGCAAACAAGGTGGAGGAGCATATAAAAACTGTTGGTCTGATTTGGCTACCCAAGACTGACGACCTTAGCATAAAGGCGTCCTGGATCGATGGCCGACGGATTGCTAAGAGACCAGCGTACTCAGACATAGCCCATTTATATGACCCGTTGGGAATAATGGCTCCAGTTGTGGTAGTAGCCAAACTATTTCTCCAGAAGCTATGGACTTTGAAGCTGGACTGGGACACCGCATTGCCCCAGGAATTATACACGTCATGGACCAAGTTTCGTGAGGGCTTGAAAACCTTGAATACCATAAGATTTCCTAGACATGTTTTCTCTCATCGAATTCCGAAGTGCACGCAAATTCACATATTCGTAGATGCATCAGAGAAAGCATATGGAGCTGCTGCATATGTGAGATCAGTTGATAAGAATGACCTCATTACAGTTCGACTACTCTGTGCGAAATCTAGAGTAGCCCCTGCAAATCAGACAACGTTACCGCGACTGGAACTGTGCGCAGCAAAACTGGGAGCTGACCTGTCTCGAAGAATCAGCACAGATTTGAGCATCGCAAATCAGGACATCTATTTATGGAGCGATTCCGAAATTGTCTTGGCTTGGATAAACTCCATGTCCTCATCGTTTCACACATTTGTGGCCAATCGAGTGGCTAGAATTCAAGATGTCACCACTTCCACCCAATGGCGCCATGTGAATTCCAAGGAGAACCCAGCGGATGTATTGTCAAGAGGCCTAGCTCCAGAGAAATTAAGCGGGTCAACATTATGGTTTTACGGTCCCATGTTTCTACACGGAGCAGAATCAATATGGCCCAATCCATACAGAAGCAATGATACAGATTACACAGTCGAACATAAGCGAACTGCTTTGTCAACAGTAGTCACCCCCAGCTCAACAAGTATCATAAGCGCAATCGACCATTGGAATTCATTCAGAAAGCTACAACGTATCATGGCCTATATCTTACGCTTCATAGCTCATACGAAGAAAAAGTTTCAAGGAGAAATTAACGGGAAAGCGTTAAGCAGTGAAGAATTAGATGAAGCTCAAGCATTAATTATAAAAACAATGCAGGAGCAACCTTTCATGCAGGATATTGCAAATATAAAACGCTATGGTGAGGTGAGCAAAAACAGCACTTTGAGCAGTCTAACTCCATTCCTGGATGACCGAGAAATCCTGAGAGTTGGTGGACGATTACAAGCATCAACACTTGGGTTCGATTCTAAGCACCCTATGCTACTACCATACGGACATCAGTTCACTAAACTCCTTCTTAATGACATACATAAGGAGAACCATCATGTAGGACCACAAACTCTTCTCGCAATGGCAAGACAAAAATATTGGCCACTGAAAGGAAAAATCCTGGCTCGCTCTGTTGTCCAGCATTGCGTTCATTGCACAAGAGCAAACCCAAAGATGCTATCGCAATTAATGGGAAACTTGCCCGCCGACCGTGTGCAACCCGCCAGACCATTCGTGAACTCTGGGGTCGATTTCTGCGGACCCATTTGGACGCATTTCAAAATAAGAGGAAAACGACCACAAAAGAGTTACACAGCTGTTTTCTGCTGCTTCGCGTCCAAGGCCACCCAACTAGAAGTTGTAAGTGATCTCACAACACTAGGATTCATTGGAGCACTCAAAAGGTTCACGGGACGACGAGGGCATTGCCGCAAGATTTATTGTGACAACGCCACGAACTTCGTGGGCGCCAGAAAATAACTCACAGAAGTACGAAAAATGCTCGAAGGTGAAGAGATGGATGGAAAAATAGCAACAACTTGCAGCACAAACGGCACTGATTTCCATCTAATCCCTCCCCGAGCCCCACACTTTGGCGGCCTATGGGAAGCAGCTGTAAAATCAGCCAAGCATCTCTTGCAGCGAAAGTTAACGTCAGCTTCGCTGACCTATGAAGAATTAGAAACCACCGTCATTGAAATCGAGGCAATTTTGAATTCACGTCCGATAACACCACTATCGACGAATCCCAATGATCTAACAGCATTGACCCCAGGTCACTTGCTCATTGGGGAGCCTCTGACGAGCACAATGGATGCAACTGCAACCCCGCAACACTCAAACATCATCACCCGTTGGAAACTCGTTTCTCATTTCAAACAGGAGTTCTGGAGAAGATGGTCTAGCGAATATCTAAATCAACTACAGCAACGGTACAAATGGAAGCAACGCTGCCACAATGTCCAACCTAACACAATGGTGATTATCAAAGAAGACAATCTTCCACCCTTCAAATGGCCGCTTGGACGAATTTTGAAAACATACACAGGACCCGACAATTTGGTACGCGTCGCTGATGTACGCACTGCAAATGGGACACTACGACGCGCTATTCACAAACTAGCGCCTTTACCTATGAACGAGGATCAAGAAGAAGATGAAATCGAACCGCCCAGTTCAAACACCATAGATGATATAGAAGCACAAGGAACTGCTCGACCAGCGAGCGATCAAAGTAACCCGCATCGCAGGTCAATTTCCATTAATTCGACATCGAGTCAAACTAGGGAGACTTCTCTAACAGACACAGCACCTAGAAAAAGGCAACGACGATCCATCGAATCAGCATTCGTTTCATTGTTCCTTGTCTGTCTCACATTCTCGACAACTAGAAGTGCACCAGGCGTACTAGTGGATACGTACTAGTGGATACTCATAACGGAAAAATCAGTCCACAACTGATCACGCCAGATCAGATGCGTCAGGAATTAACCACAATCAAAGGTCATCTTCCTTCATCATTAAAGCTGCCACTAACAATAGATGACGTCTTGCAATTTTACAATTTTATGACAATCGAAGGAAGACCAACGGCCGAACACATCATCTTTAAACTCAGACTCCCTTTATGCACACTCGAGGATTTTGAATTGTTTAGCATCATTCCAGTTCCGACATTGATCAACAACACGTTCTTAGCCATACAACCATCATTCCCATACTTGGTGGTGAATCTCCATCGAGACCAATATTACCCACTCACCGAGCATAGTCTCCAGGCATGCCGCACCATCACCAGAGGTCGACACTTATGCAAGCTACATCATCCCATATATCATAAGGGATCTGCCCTCGGGGCTTGTGAGATAGATTTCATCAACCACCTACCACAATCCCCCACGTGCAAAATTGTTCAAACGGGAGATGGCCCACACTGGACTCAACTTCATAATCCAAATGAATGGCTGTTTGCTTTGAAAGAAAAAACCACGATCAATGTCGTATGTGAAGACACAGTCAACCAAATGGCTATCGAAGGATCAGGCATTTTAAGACTTCAAAAGGAATGTATCATCAAACAGCCTCTGATCACCATACGCGGCCACAATGCTTTCCCGACCAGTTCAAGGATGTCGTACATACCTACCACAAATCTAACTCAACAAGTGAAATTGGAGGGACCACGTCCTAACATATCAGACGGACCTGATTTCAAACCACAAGGGACAGAATTAGAATCCATTCAAAAACAAATTCAACAGCTCCACATCGATCTTCCAATAATTCACCCTCACGATGTTCATCAATTTGCTATTGGCTATACGGGTTTGGCATTGGTATTTGCCATTATCATCTTCATAATCTGGACTTACAAATCCCGCATTTGTTCCCGGATTCCAACTAAGCCAACCCCACAACCGAGGCGATACATCAGTCAAGCGGATTGCACCTCAGATCAAGATGAAGAAAAACAAGTTCCCGATTTCAACATAGATTTCAACAGTTGAATTCATCATTCAACGCGGGGGAGGATGTTCATCATTACATTTTCTATATTAACATAACATTAAAAAATAGTTAGATAGTACGCATATACATACATGTACAAACTTATCACAGCAAGAATTTCGCTAGTCTCATATTCTAAGATCTTCACATGGTTTCACCTTGTATATCTTTTTGCATTTTATTTTGCATATCAGCAAAATTATTCTGACTGAAATGAACTTTGTGGCTAGGGAAATTCTTTCATTCTGTGGTAAGTTATTTGTGAATTTTGGTATTTAGCTAATTAGGCATTTTTGTAACATTATAAAAAGCGAATTTCAATAAAGAATTAGTTAGTTGCCACGATACAGTGAACCAAGACTTTTTAATTTTTCCTTGAGTGAGTCTGCTTGAGGCATTGTAACTCCGACAGCTTTCTGGTGTACTGGTTTAAGAGCCGCTGCACCCACAACACTACTTACGGTGTAACACCCTAAGTTCTGCTCAGCAATATCGAGGCAAAAGAGCCAAGATCAACACTGTCAATTTATGAATTGAATATTGTCAGCTGTTTCACGTTTTAAAATATAATTTGTAAAAAATAGCTAGTTTCAGTGAATTGTCATTATTGTTTGGTCTGAAATTGTTGAAGAATCTATGGAAAATGAATTACGACAATCGTTAATCAGTTCATGCACCCTTACGCCGGGTCTACACAGATTTATTTTTCTGACAAGACGGGGATTACCAATGTCACTCTGATATTGGATTAAATTACGAGTGGGCAAATTCTGCAAAGGCATTTGTCATTTGTCGCCATGTCGTGGGTTAATCCATTTTTATCTTTAAGAGATAAGTTTGATAGTGATAAAAATTTATTAATTTAACAAGATTTCGGCAGCGTCCAGGTGGTCCACATTGGACTTTTGGCAGATTGAAGTACTGTTAAGGCATAAAAAAGCCTGTGTAGACCCGGTGTTACTTCATGGCTGCATAGGAAAAATTTTGCAGGAGGACCTACACCAGTGTCATCCAAATTGAAAATCCTGATAATTCTGGAAATTTTCTATTAACTCTGTTTTGAATATAATATCATAAAAAAAAATAATATGAATTTATGTACATTCCTTTCTCCAACTTTTCCAGTCCTTTTGCGCTCCGGGTATGGAATTTAATACTGATGCTAGCTTTTGCCACAATTCCTTGGCACCTTTTGAACTGAAAGAATTATCATATTTACCAAATTTCAGTTTCGGGTTTTCCTCTAAAAACTCAATTATTTTAGTTTTTTGAGCATATGACGTTTTCGCACATCTTTTATCTCCCATTAACATCCGTAAAATAGCAGCTGATTCACTCTTCGGTTGGCGTAACGAATGGTTGAAACCACTCGTTAAATAACGAAGGGTTTGCGTTCGGTATATAGCGAATGCGGATTTCAGGAATACCACATGTGTCGATTACGAATGGTTTTGACAGTATAATACGGAATGTGCCTTCGTTATTCTAGAATAGGCCCCAGTTATGAAGATACTTTTATATTTTTGTTATGCCGATTACTGATATATGTATATGAAGAAGCACACAGTTTCGAGTTTAAAAAGTGTTATTGTATCTAAGAAATTAGTCAGCGATCATACATTTTTTTTACCTATCTGATTTTCCGACGGTAAACGGCAGTAGTCGAAAAATTGGGAGTACAATTGCAACGACAGGCAGTGAGCGGCGATTTTGAAAGAAGAAGATTCTGGAATTTCATTTGTTATTAATTTTGAACGTTTTGAAACAGATTTTTATCGAGAATATTTTATATTATTTTGAAAGAATTACAATGGACCAAAGTGTTGAAATGAAACATATAAAATACAGAAATTAAATAAATTAAAATCAAACTAAATGCCAAAAATATCAGAGCTTTACCATTTGTACTTAAGCGCCCCGAAATATCCACCCAAACCATGTCTTTTCTGTGAACTCGTCTAAACTGGGTGTCGTGTATATCATAAATTATTTTATGATCTCGCACTTCCTCAATCAAGTTTTCATCAAAATCCATTGTTTTGAAATTGACGCGCCTTACTACCTTGACAAAAATGTATGCCCCAACAATTTTATTCGTTTGATTTTGTTGGTACTACTGCAACGACGACGGCAAAATTAGAAATCTATCAATCCCGACGGCAACTTCGTCGACCGCTGACCGTCACACGTCGTAATTTGGGCATTCGCATAACATGCTGTGCTTTTAGAAGTTTGACACCAGCATTTTTTCGTTCTTCGCCGTTGTTCGTCGCAATTGTATTTAAGCCTTGTCTTACCAAATTTTGTTTAACTGATCTTCCAGTAGAACTATAGTCCCATGTAATCAACGTCTAGCCACTTGTTGATTTTTCATAGCGACACTGATTCAAGCCTGAGTTGTTCAAAATTTTTACGTTCGTAGGAAGCACTAAAATTTAAGAATTTGAAGAATAACTATTTACCGACAACGGTCCAAACGAATTGGTACATTGATTCTGGTGGTTTACTCTTGCAGACAGGGGCACAAGCATTCAGTCTTCTAAGGAAGATCTGAAAATGTTTCTTTAGGTTTTTCATGCACTATTGGCGGCGGACAATTTTTCCAAAGAATTATATTGATTCAGGTGCCTTGGCTGATCTGGGTCGCTAAAGATAATTATGAACGTTGGCAAGCATAAATTTTGTTCTTCGAAACTTGCGTGAACATTTTTCTTTCGAATTTTTAGACAGTATTGGTTGCTGAAAACGATCAGTTGGATTGATGCCACTAAAATTGATTCTACAATTTTTCTTCACCATTTTTCACGGCAAGACTATAAAAATAAAAACCATTCGCTTTGCTCTGCCTGCGGTAGTTACCGTTGCTTTGCTTGTACTTTCGTATTAATTCAAGTAGTGTTGTTTAATTTAACTTCACGTTTACTTTCAATTTATAGGAGACGAATAAACTAGCTACACTAGTTAGCCATGGAGGTAGAAATAGTAGCGAAAGTGGAAAACAGAAAACTGATAGGACCTTTGATAACATTTTTCAGAAGAAAGCAAGATCAGTTAAGTTTCCATCAAAAGAAATAGTCAGTGACATATCATGCATTACTACTACTATCCTTTGAATGTGAATCAAGGAGAAACCTCTCACTCTCAGTCATTTACTTCACCAGGGACAGAATCGGTTGCGTTACATCTATTTCTACAATCTTTGCATGAGAAAGAGTGTCTGGATTTGAGTCCTTAATGTCTGTCCACTCTGAGATCGATATTGATGTGGATAATATTATCGACAGGTTTTCCAAATCAAACCGAAAATTGGGTTTTGTGATATCTAACTTAAATGTGATAAAAAAAAGTATTAAAAGCGACTACTTCCGACTTTTTCCTTCCCCTCGAACGTTTTAGTTGTGACCCACCCCCCCCCCCCTCCCCCGCCGGCTGGCAACTGGTCGGGATACGTGCCACAGTGTCGATTTCGACTGAAAATCAAGTCGCAATTGACAGTTCAGTCGTAATTGTAACTTAGGCCTAAGCGCAGTGTTTAGCACAGTAGAATAATGTGGATATGATGAGGTCCTATCGGGGTGGACATTTGCAGGATATAGCGCTGATGCTACGGCCCAAGCGAAGCATGCTTCATCACTATTTTTTACATTGATGCAAGCTTGCTTTAAAGCAATCTCCTTCGGTACAGGTATATACGAAGATCCTCGGTGCTGTTCACATTTGTTGATATGTACTGCTTAATATATAATGGAGTCCAATGTCCAGCCACTATCTTTTTTGTGAAACTCATCCAGCTGAGTGAGTATTGAATCCAAAATGTTAACTTTATATTTACCACTCATTTAAATTATCGTCCACATTGGTAGGTAAGTAATGAGAGTTCGGGCGCAAAATCCCATGTTATTTCTTATGGAGGTCTAATTCACTTTTGTCCCTGTCTCGCTCGCACACATTATCCGTCTCTGTCTCACTCCCACACACGCTAAGAAGCATGACATCATTGGTGTAACACCCACACCCACCCCACACACACACACACACACACACACACACACACACACACACATGAACCTTAGTAAACGAAAATAGATTAGAAATATGTACAAACAAGCTAAATGCAAAACCGATTACCAGGTGATCAGAAACTATTACAGGCATTCGCAAACTTTACTCAACATGTATGACGCAAAACCCGCTTTACCGTTTAATTATTAAGAATTGTCCACTTCTGCTTTGCTAGTTGACATTTTTATTAAACTACAAAATACGAATAAAAATGCATTGCGAAGGTTATAATCACGTTGCTACTGCTTCACCCAATTTAATTCGCATAATAAAACAAATTGCTACGGTATTGCTAGCATATGTAGGAATGAGAAATCAATGATCTTTAATTATATGTATAGAAAGATGAAAATACAAACAAAAGCAGTTTGTAAGAAAAACAAAAACTTTGCCCGTATGTAAACAGTTTATAATTTAGTAAACTTGAACTGCAAGCTAAAAGCGAAAGGAGGGCCAAATTAATTTTATTAAATGAATCGATGAGTACGTTGCTACGCTTAGCCCAATTAAATGAATGAACCAATGCTTTGAATGTGGTTATTTCATATCTATTTAACAGGAAAAAAAATCTATTTGAGTAGTTACGCTATGGGAGTTCTGGCCCACTGTTTTAGCTTCCAGGATTTCGCCACAGATGGCGCCACCGCCGCTAGGTGGTTTGAGCGCATGCTAAATGCAGGTTTGTGCGTTGGCTATATAGGTTCGGGTCTTGGATACACAATTGTGTCTTGGATGTACCATTGTGTCTTCGATGCACCGTTGAGTCTCGACTGCACCCTAGCGGGATGAACCGGTACTACCAGCATGCTCCGGAATGTATCATTTGGCTGCGCTCTATCGGCATTAGCCGGTACTACCAGCATGCTCTGGTACTATGGTTTTCTTAGATAGATATGTGGTGCACCTAAATGTAGGCTTTTTATTATGATTTTTCTTGAGCGCCTAAATGTAGGCTTTTGGTTTTGAACTAATATTACTAATAATTAAAGTTAATTGTAGGAAATTTTTGTTCATGCCTTCTTGATGGGGGGTATGTGGGGGGGGGGGGGGTAACGAAATTTTCATCAGAAATCTTCTACGGGCTCTGGTTTCCGCAATATTAGCGTATTAATAATTCAAGTTATTTTTGCTCATGGAAATGGATTCTTGGCTGTGTGGGGTGGGATGGGGAACGAAATTTTCATCAGAAATCCCCTACGGGCATTGGTTTTCGAGATATTAGCGACATTTGTTCAAACAATTAGCTAATTGACAATTATATAATTACTAATGAGCAATTAGCAGCTTGATTGGTAATTAGCTAATTGGCAATTAGTAATGCGGTGTGATGCGTAATTCTCATTAGAAGGGAAGTTGTAGACATCAGCATTGTTCGAATTTCACAACATGACCATGAACAGATTTTAGAAGATGTCAGTGAGGGTTCTGGGTGTTTTTTCTTCTAGAAAAGGTAGGTAGATATCACGTATGACGTCATCATGGTTTTGCTGTTTTCAAATGCTGTAAGTGTTCTTAGCGGGGAAGTTGTAGATATCAGCAGCATTCGACTTTCACAACATGACATCATCTTGACATGATGTTTTCGCAGCAAATTAATATTATTGGATTTAGGATGCTTGTATTGAAAAGTCAGAGTTGCTCTTTCGAGTGCAAACACCATTTCTTGAGTAAGGTTGTAACAGACGTTGTCGTTACAAGGGAGTATCTTCCAGATAACTTGGCGTTACACATTCAGAACAAGATAAATCTGGGTGCCCCCGAAAGAAACTTTCACCCAAGAATTTTTGAAGAGCATAATTGAAAGTGTTGTCTGTGCGTCATTCCTTGAAGAGTAGTAGAAACTTATGCCATTCACGCATGTGACGGTACTAATACCTATGTTCATGGTTGACCTAGATAGTAATAAGAAGACACAGACATAGAAGTCTGGACAATTTGAAACTAATTGCTGATGAGCGAAACAGCTAGATTCACAAATTCAATTAGTCTTCTAAGATCACTTCGACCGTTCAAAGATTACTTAAGGAGATGTCCTGACCTATCGTTGCCCCAGAAACCTCATCTAAGGTGTAACAGAATAATTAATTCCTAGAGAGAAAAGAGTTAAGCTGTTAAATAAAACGATACAAAACAAACAAATGAAAAGAGAGTAAAAGAAAGATGTCAAGCATAGTCCACATATACATGGAAACCTAAGGAGCTAGTTATTTGGACTCTCCAAAGGATCCCCATACCCACATGGGCACATACGACGATATTTATCAAAATTAGAAGGAAATATTAATGTAAATGAACTCCAAAATGTGATAAAACAACTGATACTAGAAATCAGACCAAATTTCCTATAGGTGGGTTAACACTGTAGACTTAGGGCAGCAACTAAATTAACGTCTAGACCCTAAGCAGGCACACGACAAATAACTACCAATAATAATTTGGTTAACAATAGTATTACGTGGAAAAAAAAGAAATTAATTGCCAATGAAACTTATCTATCGTACGTGACAATGAAAATAATCTCAGATGTCACAGCGAATTGTCAGCTGACCAGTATGTATATGGCAGTATGGGAAATGGAACAGATTTAAGTTTCTTCAAGGTAATAGAACTTCGAACCAACATGAAGTCAGTCAGGGTTAATGTACCAAGAGTAGAAAATTCGAAAGTGAAATTTGTTATTTGTAAGATAGTAGTGATTAGAAATACTCAAAGTTTGTCAAACAACGATTGTTAGTAACTTTAAGATAGAATAGGATGATTTAATTGCTTGCTAAGAGTAGTGAAGTAGTCAGACGATGCGCAGCTAGGTCAGTGAAGTCGGCAGATTCCAGTGTGGGCCCAGCTTTAGAAGTATGTATTTCGAAGACGAGTGCGTGGTGTGATTCGAATTGAGGAACAGCGCAGATGAAGAGCTTCCGGAGAGTTGTCCAGTTGGAAGACATTGTGAAAAGTAGATTCTCGAGTAGTGATATCGTGGGAAAACAAATAAGTAGGAGCCGGAGCGGTTAATTGTGTGAGCTCGACTCGAAAAAACTAAGCTGGTTGCCGAAAACGGACAGGTAAAGGCAGGCGGCAGAAGTCAGATGGTGTAGTGGCACACAGTTTTTACGTATTTTAAATTCCCACAGAAGGGCACCAGAGCTGAATATTCGGAAAATCGAATTTATAAAAAATCAAGATAAGTACGAAAATTGAAGTTGCTACAAAATCAAGAGGAGTACGAGCCTCACCCAAGTTTGTTGGATGCCGAAGCAAAGATAGGTAAAGGAGCGACGGAGGAGGAAAAGAGAGAGAGAAAAAAAACGGTGTAGTTAATAAATATTATTTTTCATAGAAAGGCACCAAAGAAGAAAGCGATTGTGAGAAGCCCCTTTAAGGCTCGAGGAGTGGTCAACTGTGAAAGGGAGACAAAAAAAGAAAAAAACCGTGGAAGGAACTCCAAAGAAAGGAGGACGCAAAACCTCCGTGATCGGGATATTATAGTTCAGGGCGACATTGCAAACATCAGGGTCTGTATAGCGGTACTTCGCACAAGAGCGCCTTCATAGCAGTACTTCGCACAACAGCTTCAACATAGCGGTACTCAGCACAACAACGACACCACATGAGATGAACAGTTAGTATAAAACACGTAGTAATTATACAATGTGAAGTTTAAAGTAAAGGGATACGAATAAGTATTGAATTATAAGGCTAAGTTTAGTAGGTAGCAGTAGAAGTAGAAACATATTTCTTGGAATAAATTGTTATTGATCAAATGCTGAGTTTTAAACCAAGTCTCTCCAGCACATGTAAGATATTTTCGTTAAGGAACGCCTGAAAGAAGGTTGTTATAAATTTGGGGGCTCAACCGGGATCTGCATGTGTTATTGGAAATCGCACGCTTGGTTTAAGGCTTGGCTGGTGATATCAGCTTGGAGAAACTTTAATCTGCCTTTCTAACTGAAATCTGATTATCCTTTTGGTGAAACCGAATGTGCTTGAACAAACTTGAATGATTAGCTTGAAATTTCAAGACGGATAAATTTCAGTGGTAGTTATTTGATTGACGCCAGAGGATTTAATTTTGTGATTTGGTAAATGCGGCCGCTAGCTTGGAGGTGTTCGTAGCTGGAAAGTACGCGTATGTATGTGTGTATATATCTACAGGTATATCAATAAAACCTATATGAAAAGGGAAAGTGATTAGTTTAGGACAGCACGTTTAGTGAGCAGGACAAAAGTCGAGCGATATTAAAAAAAAAAAAAAATTTAATTTTGTACGTTTGATAAATTTCGGGGTATGTGTTTATCGTGAGTATAGGGTCGTGAGAAAGGCCTCCTGATGAGGGAGAGTTTACAAGTATTGAAGAAGTTCTTAAGCTTATTACTGCCTTAAAGGGGCTTTGCACAATCTAGGAGTGTTATGTTACTTTACTCATTGAACCAAGGTGAACTGTTGTAGTTCTTCCAGGGAAAGGGGCCTCACAGATAGAAGGGCGTGCAACACAACATATTGGATAAGGAATCATAGCGTTGAGCATTAATGATCATATTTTTTAACGTTTGTGGCAATTTGCCTTTCATTAATTTCAGTTACTCATCGGCGTTGGGGTAGGTTAGGAAGAGTTCGGCTTAAATATTTAATGAGACAGTAAGAAAGAGTGGGGTATATAGCTTCCGAAGAGCAAGGTATTTAGTTTTGTAAGCCGCCTTTCTTGTAGAGGGTTGTTTAACCCTCTAGCGGGATAATTTTTCTTAATTTTTTTTTTTTTTTGAAAATTTACTTGAAGTGATAGAAAAATGCCAAAGCAATAGTATGACACTATTAAACTTAAGTCAGTGTGTAGATATACACACGATAAAACTCGACGCAGTATTCTAAACCAACCAAAAGAATAGCATTAAAATATAACAGGATCAAGGTGTTGCCCGCCAAAAGGCGGTCAATCCTGCTAGAGGGTTAACTACATATTATCTAGCGGGTGATGTGATGAAGGGTGCAAGTTGTGTATTCCATGTAGTACTAATCCTATCTCAAAATTCCTTAATTTCCTCAACAGTAAATAACCAGGGGTGAACGAAGGCTATGGTATCGAAATGTACAAAATTTAATGAGTATGAAAGGTTAGTCTCGGTGAATTAAGAACCGTTGATCATTATATAACATCTGATTACCTAAGAATTGCGTAGCTCTCAAGTAAGGCTGAGCTTTCCGGACATTGTCTAGCTAAAAATATTTCAAGGCATTTTGATCTCGCTACTTCCAGTTTTGAAAAAGGAACGCGTCTCAAGGTACCAGATAGTCGTATCGTCTGACCATTAATAAATATAGCAATTGGTTAAGATTTTAGAATAGACCACCGGGAATGAATAATTATCAGCAAAGCGAATCTACAGCGGCAAGTTTTTTTCCTTGTTGCTTTGTTTGAAGCTCCCAATCTGCATTAAATGAATTTCAAATTTATATGTACGAAACGTAAATAGTTAGTGAAGTCAAAACAAGTGGAAACTTGAAGGGTAACAAACCCGATAAATATTTCTATCGATAGCTCTGGGGGAATAGCTCTACTAAAAAGAGTGTAACATTTTGGAAAGCTCTAAAGGAGATGAGTAGTAGAGAGAGAGGAGTGAGATATGAACATAGATATCGCAACGTTAAAGCCTTGCATAGAAATTTTACCTGTCAATCACTCGTGGTTTGAGAATAATTCAGAATTTTCATTGAATAGCCAACCTATTGGTCAGGCCTAGGGCGTGTGGCACTGCTGCGATATTTGTGCATGTTTCAGCGTGTGAAGGTATATGGGTTATATATATATTATATTTATATAAATAAAATGTATATTTATCATTAAGGCTATATGCAAGAGCGTGAACAATGACATGTTGAATCAGATGCTAAGATTATTGAAGGCAGTAATGCATAAGTAAATAAAGTAAATTAAGAGTGGCATTATTAGTATTGGAATAAGGAAAATATTTTGCACTTGTAATATTTGAAGTTTCGAATTGCAGGCAAAATTTGAAATTTCTTCGTTAGGTGAGCAACTTGTATATTATATACTCGGATGAAATATCTGGGAGGGGCTCGAAATATCTGGAATATACTTTTGTAGCAAAGTATGATTAGAATTTATATAAGTCAGTGAGCTTGTCGTTAAAATTTTAAAATAGGGCAAAACTAATATCGTCTATTGGGACTGGATTGTCGAGAATAATTTTGGACACTTTCATTCGAGCTCCTAGCCGGGATAATAGCAGCGTTCGAATATTATCTGCTCACATCCAATGACTCTAATCCCTCGCTTTCGTTAAAATACTTGGTAGGACACATACTATTCATTCAAAATGTCATTTGGAGAATTAGCTAAGTTCTTCGTACATCGTGAGATAGGGTATGAAATGCGCTGCCGTGGGGTGAGACCGCATGATTACACGATAAAAGCAAGAGTTGATTGGTGGAGGAAACAACTCATTAAAGAATCCAAAGAAGGAATTGACGCTCTTCAGATAACGTCTTATCTTCCGCCGGAAGAAGATTTGGAAGAGGCAAACACTTGGTTTACGGTATTAAGTGAGGAGGCTGAATCGGATGATAGCACCTTACTCGAGAAAGTAGTACTCAGAGCGCATTTCTTAGAGCAGAGAGTGAGAAGAATTAAAGTGGAAAAGGAAGGGGAAGATCCGCAAGACAATGGTGCTATGCAAGACATTTTCCTAAATGGTATCGCTGAACTTAAAGCTATCGTTGAGAAGAAGCAGTACGAAATATGGAAAACAGAAAGCCTGAGGAATTAACTAATCCGAATGAATCTATGGGAAGTGAAGGAGTCAATTTAAATCAAGAACCAAATAACAACCGTGTCGATTTTACCCATCCTCCAGTACAACCCACTAAACATGATTTCGCTAGCCGCATTGATGCATTACGGTTAGAGGATCCTAGCGAAGATGAAATGAGTTCATCCCTCCTGGTAGCAATCGATCAAGCCCTAAGTTATACAAGTGGTCAATTAAGTTTTCAGGGGATAATCCGAGAGAGTCGGCATCAGAGTTCTTACAGCGAGTCGCAGATTTCGCCAGGTCTAGACGTGCATCCGACATAGAAGTTTTAGAATCGTTAGCAGACATCTTAGAAGGATCTGCGTTACGTTGGTATAGACGCCGTAGAGATCATTTAACGAATTATAAGGTCTTTGTGAAAAAATTTCTGGATGAGTTCGAACCGTTGAACAGCGTGGATAAGCTGCTCGATTATATCAAAGGGAGCAAGCAGCGGGAATCTGAGAAGATTGTACAGTATATATCGCTAATTGAAGATTTGTTTCTTCGTTTGCCTCATCCACCTACGGAACGAGAAAGAATTAAGATAATTCGCAGAAACTTGCTACCCCAGTACATTCGAGCTTTATCGTTACTCGAGTTTAAGTCAATAGATGAATTAGAAAAAGCGTGCAGAAAACTAGAAGATGGTGAAACCCAAGCGATAGAGAACTCAAGTATGAAGAGGGACAATCGTTTTTTTTTTAAATCGCGAAACACAAAATAGTAGTAGAAGCTGGGAGCGACGGGCACATGGGTTAATTGGGGTCAATAGAACTCAAGTGGGATTTTCAAATACAAGCAATAGTAATTACAGACAACAGTTGGATTCGGGAAATAACTCTCAGCGCAATAGCTGGTTGCCCAGCAATACACCAAGTCCAAGATATCCCGCAAACAATCCACCCCCGAGGAACTCAAAGCCATGGAATCATTCGTCACCCAATCCATATAGGCAACACACCCATACAAGATTTAGACCTAATTTGAACAATAATGCAGTTGTCAACGGACTAAATTTCCGCGCAGATAAATCATCGAGTAGCACAATCTTAAAGGAAAACTGCAGCGAAGCTGGAAGTCGAGGGACGGAGCCAGTTTCGGAAGAAAACCGTCCTTAAATGTGCAAAATAACCACGCAAATTACAATACTGTTCTAGACGTAGGCGACAATCGACCATTTATATTAATTAATATTTTAGGTACAGAAGAAGAGGCGTTATTAGATAGCGGGGCATCTATTAGTATAGCTGGTGAAAAGGGAATAAAGATACTTGAAAGATTAAATCTACAAGGCGTTAAAGAAGTTTGCGAACCAGTTCGTACTGCTGATAGAACAAAGCATAAGATTACTAAGGTTTTCTACGTTCCTATCAAATTTAAATCTTTCGTAAGAATTCTTAAGATTATGGCGGTGCCAACGATAGATAAGAGTATTATTCTGGGAGTTAATTTCTGGGAGACTTTTGACTTATCCGTTACACATAGGCTTGGGAAATGGGAAATCAGTGACTTATCAGTTCAAGGAGAGTATGGACTAAAGGAGGCGACGGAACTCACTCCGGAACAAATCGTGAGGTTGAACGAGTGTAAGGATAAGTTTAAGAATTTAGGCAATGGAAAGTTGGGCAGAACGAATCTGGTGAAGCATAGGATAGATACCGGGAAGGCCGAGCCAATCGTGCAAAGAGGGTATCAAGTTTCACCCGCAGTCCAAGATCGATTTATAAAGGAAATTCACAGGATGATTAGTCTTGATGTTATCGAACCGTCTTTTAGCCCATGGTGCTCTCTACCGTCTTAGTTAAGAAATCGAATGGGGCCAATAGATTATGCGTGGATAGCCGCAAGCTAAACAAGGTGACTAAACGATCAGCGTACGCTTTACCAAGGATCCATGGAGTCCTAGCACGGCTAAACCGAACTCGATATCTATCCACCATAGACCTGAAAGACGATTTCTGGCAGATACCATTGACAGAAGAATCAAAAGAGAAAACAGCATTCTGTATTCCAGGTGTTGGACAGTTTCAATTTAAGGTAATGCCATTTGGTCTCTGTAATAGTGCTGCCAGCCTTCAACAATTAATGGATAGGTTGTTCGGGTATTCGGAGACAGTGTTTCCCTACCTTGATGACATTATTGTGGCAACAGAATCATTCGACGAACATTTGCAAGTTCTTAGTTGGGTTGCTAGTAGGCTAGAAGATGCAGATTTGACGGTGAATTTCGATAAATGCAGATTTGCTCACTCAAGTACCTAGGATTTGTAGTTGATAGTAAAGGACTTCGTACTGACCCAGACAAGATAAAGGTGATGCTGAATTTTCCTAAGCCTAAAACATTCACAGAAATGAAGCGTTTAATCGGACTTGCTTCATGGTATAGATGTTTTGTACCGAACTTTGCAGAGATCGTTGCTCCTCTCCATGACTTAACCAAAGGTAAAGATAAACGTAAGACCCTAAGGTGGACGCCGGCAGCTGAAGCAGCATTTATCAACCTTAAATCAAATTTGGAGGAACCACCAGTTCTGGCTAGCCCGGACTTTAGCAAACCATTTTACGTGCAGTGCGATGCATCAAACAATGCCCTGGGTGCTGTATTAGTGCAGAAATCAGTAAGTGGTGAGGAACGGCCGATTGCTTATGCCAGGGGAAACTTAGGGGAGCGGAAGTTAACTATACCACCACTGAGAAAGAGTGTTTAAGCATTGTGTTTGCCTTAGAGAAGTTTCGAGGATATTTGGAGGGGTATAAGTTTTACGTGATAACTGATCATTCAGCATTAACTTAGCTTTTCCGACAACCAAATTTATCGGGGCGTCTAGCGCGTTGGGTTATGAAACTACAGAGTTTCGACTTTGAAGTAAGTTATGTTAAAGGCAAGGATAATGTGGTCCCAGATACACTTTCAAGAATTCCAGAATTAAGTCTGTTGAGTTGTACACCAGGAGATGGAGACATTTGGTATAAGGATATGTTGGAACGGGTGAAAAATAATCCAAAGCGGATGTGTAGATGGAGGCTGGAAGGAAATGAGCTATACATTAAGGATATGAACGAACTGTTTTCTAGCGACAACCACTGGAAGAGGGTAATTCCCGAGTCCTCACGACTGCAAGTACTAAAAGAGTGTCACGATATACCACAAGCCGGGCATTTAGGCGTATAAAAGACTAAGCGCCGCATACTATCACGTTACTACTGGCAGAATATTTCTAAAGATGTGGAAAATTACGTGAAATCTTGTGAAGTATGCATTGCATCAAAGAGCAGCAATAGTAAACCGTATGGACCAATGGGGCAATTCCGAAAAGCGGTGAGACCATGGCAGATGATAGCGTTAGATTTAATGGGGCCATTTCCGAGGTCAACCCAAGGCAATACATACCTGTTAGTGATATGTGATTGGTTCACAAAATATGTATGTCTCTTTCCTCTAAGGAAGGCAACAGCGAAGAAGGTAACGCAGGTGTTAGAAGAGCGAATATTTTTGGAGTTTGGGGTGCCAGAAGTAATCATAACCGATAACGGCAAGCAGTTTGACTGTGGATTATTCCGAAATTTATTAATCGAGTATGACGTGCCAAAATTCTGGTTGAACTGCAGATATCATCCACAAAGGAATTATACAGAACGATGGAATAGAGTCATAGGCGCAGAAATAAGATCGTATATTAAGGATAATCACAGAAATTGGGATAAAGAAATCAAAATTGGTGTTGCGTTAAGGACGGCAGTGAATGAGGTAACTGGGTTTAGCCCATTTTTTCCCAATTTTGGAAGAGAATATCTCGGTTTCGGTTCAGATCACAAACTGTATGGGGAAATAGATGACACCCACGGTGTATCGCTAAGAACCAAGAGGCTTGACCACCTACAGCAAATCTATGAAGACATTTATAGGCGAATTAAGAAGTCTTACGACCGAAACAGAAGGTATTTTGATACGAATAAATGCTTTAAGACGTTCAGCGTGGGGGAAGAAGTTTTCAAGAGAAATTTCGTTTTATCAGATGCGAGCAAGCAATTTTCGGCCAAATTTGCGCCGAAGTTCGTGAAATGTTATATAATCGACAAAAGGTCCGACTTAGTATACCGGTTAGCTGATCCTAAGGGGTCAGATCTCGGATGGTGGCACGTAAGGGATTTAAAGCCGGCTGTAGATGCATTTCAACAAAGTTAATGACCCGAATTTTCAAGTGATACTCAAAGAGCGACATAAAAAGGGATGTAGGTAGGCAATGAAAGGGCGTATTTTACGTAGCTTATGGCTAAACTCCTTAAAGAAGCGCGAAGTGGTTGTCTTCCCAGCTTAAATGTGTATAGCTGAGGGGAGAAGCACGAAATTGGGAGCAGGTATTAAGACGAAGTGTAGGACCAGAATTTAGTACAAAGTATAGGTACCGTGGGGTGAGTAGAGTTGAATTAAAAATTAAGAGTCAAGACTAACCTTTTAAGTTCTCATGAGCAAAAGTAATAGTGGTCAGAGCTGTCCAAGGATCAAGGTCAGATTTAACAAGGTAAATGTTCACTGATCAAGTAGAGGAAAAGAGCACATACAGAGTCAGGTCCAACGTAACAGTACACGTTCACTGACTCAAGTGCAGTATAGTATAAACCTAAGTTCAGGATTAACACTTTAGGTGTTCACTGAAAGATAACTAGCCAGTAGCCTGCGAATAGGGGGTATAGCCGCGAGGGCCGGAGCAAGTTAAGAAAAAGAAGGCAGCTAGGCCGGAGTAGGTCATTGGAGAAGGAGCACGCTGCGATTTAATACATTAGAGATCAGAATGGTCCGAAGCTCGAAATGGCGATAGTCACAAGCCTATCAGGAACTGTTCAAATTAAATGAATTTTTGAATTTTCTGAAGTTTCAGTTCAAAGAACGAAACTTCCACTAAGTAAGGGGGGAATGTAACAGACGTTGTCGTTACAAGGGAGTATCTTCCAGATAACTTGGCGTTACACATTCAGAACAAGATAAATCTGGGTGCCCCCGAAAGAAACTTTCACCCAAGAATTTTCGAAGAGCATAATTGAAAGTGTTGTCTGTGCGTCATTACTTGAAGAGTAGTTGAAACTTATGCCATTCACGCACGTGACGGTACTAATACCTATGTTCATGGTTGACCTAGATAGTAATAAGAAGACACAGACATAAAAGTCTGGGCAATTTGAAACTAATTGCTGATGAGCGAAACAGCTAGATTCACAAATTCAATTAGTCTTCTAAGATCACTTCGACCGTTCAAAGATTTCTTAAGGAGATGTCCTGACCTATCGTTGCCCCAGAACAGAATAATAATAACAGAATAATTAATTCCTAGAAAGAAAAGAGTTAAGCTGTTAAATAAAACGATACAAAACAAACAAATGAAAAGAGAGTAAAAGAAAGATGTCAAGCATAGTCCACATATACATGGAAACCTAAGGAGCTAGTTATTTGGACTCTCCAAAAGATCCCCATGCCCACATGGGCACATACGACGATATCTATCAAAATTAGAAGGAAATATTAATGTAAATGAACTCCAAAATGTGATAAAACAACTGATACTAGAAATCAGACCAAATTTCCTATAGGTGGGTTAACACTGTAGACTTAGGGCAGCAACTAAATTAACGTCTAGACCCTAAGCAGGCACACGCCAAATAACTACCAATAATAATTTGGTTAACAATAGTATTACGTGAAAAAAAAAGAAATTAATTGCCAATGAAACTTATCTATCGTACGTGACAATGAAAATAATCTCAGATGTCACAGCGAATTGTCAGCTGACCAGTATGTATATGGCAGTATGGGAAATGGAACAGATTTAAGTTTCTTCAAGGTAATAGAACTTCGAACCAACATGAAGTCGGTCAGGGTTAATGTACCAAGAGTAGAAAATTCGAAAGTGAAATTTGTTATTTGTAAGATAGTAGTGATTAGAAATACTCAAAGTTTGTCAAACAACGATTGTTAGTAACTTTAAGATAGAATAGGATGATTTAATTGCTTGCTAAGAGTAGTGAAGTAGTCAGACAATGCGCAGCTAGGTCAGTGAAGTCGGCAGATCCCAGTGTAGGCCCAGCTTTAGAAGTATGTATTTCGAAGACGAGTGCGTGGTGTGATTCGAATTGAGGAACAGCGCAGATGAAGAGCTTCCGGAGAGTTGTCCAAGTTGGAAGACATTGTGAAAAGTAGATTCTCGAGTAGTGATATAGTGGGAAAACAAATAAGTAGGAGCCGGAGCCGTTAATTGTGTGAGCTCGACTCGCAAAAACTAAGCTGGTTGCCGAAAACGGACAGGTAAAGGCAGGCGGCAGAAGTCAGATGGTGTAGTGGCACACAGTTTTTACGTATTTTAAATTCCCACAGAAGGGCACCAGAGCTGAAAATTCGGAAAATCGAATTTATAAAAAATCAAGATAAGTACGAAAATTGAAGTTGCTACAAAATCAAGAGGAGTACGAGCCTCACCCAAGTTTGTTGGATGCCGAAGCAAAGATAGGTAAAGGAGCGACGGAGGAGGAAAAGAGAGAGAGAAAAAAAGACGGTGTAGTTAATAAATATTATTTTTCATAGAAAGGCACCAAAGAAGAAAGCGATTGTGAGAAGCCCCTTTAAGGCTCGAGGAGTGGTCAACTGTGAAAGGGAGACAAAAAAAAAACCTTGGCAGGAACTCCAAAGAAAGGAGGGCGCAAAACCTCCGTGATCGGGATATTATAGTTCAGGGCGACATTGCATACATCAGCGTCTGTATAGCGGTACTTCGCACAAGAGCGCCTTCATAGCATTACTTCGCACAACAGCTTCAACATAGCGGTACTCAGCACAACAACGACACCACATGGGATGAACAGTTAGTATAAAACACGTAGTAATTATACAATGTGAAGTTTAAAGTAAAGGGATACGAATAAGTATTGAATTATAAGGCTAAGTTTAGTAGGTAGCAGTAGAAGTAGAAACATATTTCTTGGAATAAATTGTTATTGATCAAATGCTGAGTTTTAAACCAAGTCTCTCCAGCACATGTAAGATATTTTCGTTAAGGAACGCCTGAAAGAAGGTTGTTATAAGGTTCCCTAGCGGCATTAGCCGGTACTTCATATGTTATTCACCTCGAGGGAAAATAAGGTTCCCTAGCGGCATTAGCAAGTACTACCACCCTGTTTTCTTGCTGGACGACTTATTAGTGGGGAAGTTGTAGATATCAGAATGAGGTCATCTTGGTTTTGCTGTTTTCAAGTGTTGCGCATAAATAAGTTTGATCATTCGAGTGCAAACACCATTTCTTGAGCAAGGTCCCCTGGTAGCATTAGCTGGTACTACATATGTTGTTCATCTCGGACTTGGGGATACGAGATCACTTTTAGCACTCTCCAGCATAGGGAAATAGCATAGGATTTCGATTTTGTTTCTGAAGTTCGCCTATTTTTCATCTCGAATCTGGGGGATACGAGACCACTTTGGGGATACCAGACCACTCTTAGCACTCTCCAGCATAGGGAAATAGCATAGGATTTCGAATTTGTGTATGGAGTTCGCTTATTTTTCATGTCAGACTCGTAGTCTGTAAGTTCACATCAACATTTTTTCATCTCGAGTTTTGGACATACGACATCACTTTCAGTAGTGTGCAGCTTAGGGAAATATCATAGGTTTTCGATTTTGTTTCTCGAGTTCACTGATTTTTCATCTGGGAGATCGTAGCTCTAAACATATGTGAAGGGGTGGAAGCTTTATTGGTGGAGGTTGCTGGTTAAGTTTGATCTGGTCTTGGAGGCTACAATCCTGTGGTATGTTGGGCTGGGCTACTTGGTAGCTGAGGAAACGTTACCTAAGGCGAGGATGGATGTGTGCAGCTGTGTATATATGTGGATAAGAAATGTTGTGAAATTCCCTAAGTGAATTAGTGTAATTAGTATAAGTAATAATTCATGTTAACCCTAGCATATTTTTGTTCATACCAATAGATTCTAGAAGGTGTCAGTGGGGGTCTTAGTTATAGGGGTGGACAAATTTTTTATTAGAAATACTCTACGGGCTATGGTTCGAGATATTAGCGATCTTACCTTCTCAGGTGTAATTAATATTAGTATCTCAAAAACAAAAAAAGCAACAACAACTATAACCTAAGTTGTGGATTAAAGATTTGATGATATTAATCTGTCGGTGTCTTTTATAAACAAGATTGCACCATGTGATCATATATCTAAAAAACAGATCAGGCGAATGTAGGTAGATATGTTCACTTAGATAATTAATGGAAATTAGTAAATGTGTATTTTTGCATAGGTTTTCGATTTTGTTTCTATTGAGTCTTGACTGGCTTATGCCTTGGATGGGACATGTCTTGACTACGCCCTAGCGGCAGTAGCCGGTACTACCAGCATGCTCCGGTACTACGGTTTTCTTGGATGTGTGTGGATGTGTTATTTGGTCTTGACTGCGCCCTAACGACATTAGCCGATACTACCAGCATGCTCCGGTACTACGGCTTTCTTGGATGTGTGGTGCGCCTAAATGTGGGCTTTTTTATTACGATTTTGTATCAGAGATCCTCTACGGGCTCGCCATTTTTTGAGTAAGGTTACCTAGCGGCATTAGTCGAAACTACCAGCATGCCTTGTTCTTGCTGTTTTCTTTTATTAGTGGGGAAGTGCTAGATATCAGCATGACGTCTTCTTGGTTTTTCTGTTTTCAAGTAGATATCAACATCATTCGAATTTCACAACATGATATCACCTTGGCTTGATGTTTTCTTAGCAAATTGTTATTATTATTGGGTCCTGGGGGTGCGTGTATTGAAAAGTCACAGTTACTCTGTCGAGTGCAAACAACAATTCTTGAGCAAGGTCCCCTGTGGCATTTGCTGGTACTACCTATGTTATTCTTTTCGGGCTTGGGGGATACGAGATCACTTACAGCACTCTCCAGCATAGGGAAATAGCACAGGATTTCGATATTTCTTGAGTAAGGTTATCTAGCGGCATTAGCCGGAACTACTACCATGCCTTGGTTTTGCTGTTTTATTTTATTAGCAGGGAAGTGCTAGATATTGGCTTGATGTTTTCTTAGCAAATTATTATTATTATTGGATCCTGGGGGGTGCGTGTATCGAAAAGTCACAGTTGCTCTTTCGAGTGCAAACACCATTTCTTGAGCAAGGTCTCCTGGTGGCATTTGCCGGTATTACCTATGTTCTTCATCTCGGGCTTGGGGATACGAGACCACTTTCAGCACTCTTCAGCATAGGGAAATAGCATAGGATTGCGATTTTGTTTCCAGAGTTCGCTTATTTTTTATCTCGAGTTTTGGGGATACGAGATCACTTTGGGGATATGAGATCACTTTCAGCACTCTCCAGCATAGGGATATAGCATATGATTTCCATATTGTTTTTGGAGTTCGCTTATTTTTCATCTCGGAGATCGTAGCTCTAAACATTTTTGAAGGGGTGGGAAGCTTTGTTGGCGGAGGTGGCTGGTTCAGTTTGATCTGGTTTTGGAGGCTACGATTCGACGCTCCTGTGGCTGGGTACTGGAGGTTGGGTGAGAGCTATAGTGGCAATATCTGATACTATGACTACGATTGTATGGGTGTGATGGATTGGGCTACGTTACCTGTACCAAGGCTTGGGTAGAATGTGTGCAACTTATCATATTATGAGCGGAACGATGGATACTCTACCATCGGGGCGTTATTCCATTTCATCAGATCAACAAGTGGGAACCGCAGAAAGAATCTAAGTCTAGTGTAAATAAATTATGTATTATAGTTTTAGTTTCATTTATTAAAGTGATTTGCATTATATTATGTATAATTGTAAAATAAAGTATTATAATTATAAATTTATTTGAAATTGTATTATAGGTGTTTTTCAAGAAATTATAAAACATCTTTTTTATTAATCCAAGAATTGTGTTTTGATGAAAATTCGAGCCATTTAACGTAAGCTTTATCTCCACTCTTCTTTAAGATTTTCTCTATGAGATATAGGTCTGGGTGCTTAACTTTCAGCAGCTCCAATTTGTAAAAGTCTTCTGCGATTGGATTTCCTTGATAATCTTCCAGCCGATATGTGATTGGGTTTGTGTTTTGAACATTAATAATTCTAAAAATCTCAGCTGTCCAGTTTGGTGTATAGCCTTTCTCAAATATATGCTTGTTTTTGCTAGTACAAAATCTCCAACTTTATACTTTTCAGGAATAACAATTTTTATATGATTGTATACAGTTGAAAGCAGTTCTTTCACATTGAAGATGCTGATATCACGTGGTCTCATTTTTGTAGTTCGATGTATTCTTGAGTTGTATTCAGTGAGCAATTTCTTTACCATACCAATCCACTGATAGGTTCCATTAAAACTGAATTCCTTCCACATCATATCCTTCAGAGTTCGGTTAAATCGTTCCACTATTGATGCTTTGAGGAAACTGTACGTAGAGTAATGATTAATTGCATGCTTCAGCATTAGATTTTTAAGGAGGCTGTTGTAGAATTCCTTTCCATCATCAGTCAGCAGGTTTTTAGGTATCCCTCCCTCGCTTAATATAGATTGCATGGCATCTCTTACTTCTACACCAGTTTTTCTTTTAATTGGAATTGCCAATGCGTATTTGGAGAAGGTCTCATGAAGGTTTATGCAGCTTGTTCAGCTCCCGAACAGATCAAACATCAATCAAATCAGCGAAGGTCAATATGCCACAATTAATTGAGTGCAGCAGAAGCTTGCTATATAAACAATTTGCTCACGCTGCATGTTTGCTGCCACTACAGGTGGTAAAACGCTCAATTAATTGTGTGACTCAGTGACATACATACATATATAATATAGAATAATATACCTACATTCTTTTACAATTGCTTAGGTTTTGATAATTTCTTTCGCAATTGTTTTTTCGTAATTTCTTTTGGTTTCTGTTTACAGTTTGTATAAACAACTTAGCTCCGTAATTTCTTTTGGTTTTTTGTTTACAGTTTGTGTAAACAAATTTTAGTTCCGTAAAATCTTGTTTAATTTTTATATTTTGTAATCTTTCTGTTAAAATATTTTTTACTGTGATAATTTTTTGTATAAAAGTACATGCATTTTTTTAATAAAGCTCAGTATAACCAAGTAACGAGTGGCTATTACTTCGTTAGCACTCTCCAGCATCAAGTCAGATTAGACACACTGTTTAGTCTGCACTTAAGTCTTTTTATTACTGAGATACATAGTCGATCTCAACAGCAGTCTTGTTTAGGTTTCAACACACTGTTGAAATCTGCACAAGACTTATTTTTTGGTGGTTCTAACTACGAGAATCATTACATGGTCCTTCGAGCCGTCGAATCAAGACTAAATCTCATTGCTAAGATTTAACACACTGTTAAATCTAGCTGAGAAATATCTACGGCAACCAACAATTAGCATGAAGGGATTTAACACACTGTCAAATCTCTTCTGTTGCTACTCCAGCATAGCATCCCTGACGAAAGCCGACTTTCAAAGCAGCTGCCGCCAATAATTGTTTGCCTGCACTTTAATTTGCGATGCCTTCAAAACCTGAAGACATAATCATAATCCAAAAAGATTTGGCAGAGGAATTAAAGCGTATTTTAGCAAATTTCAAGAAAGACGGAGCTGAAAGAAAAACAGAGGAATATTTGCAAAACAGGCTCAAGCAGTTGGAAACAATCTGGGCAGATTTTAACGACCATCATCTACAGCTAACAGAGTGTGCAAAACCAGAACACCCGTATTTCACCGATAGGTTATACGAAAGGACACACGAGCTGTTTAAGCAATCAGTTGAGTTGATAGCCAACTACCAGATTCCCAAGAAGTACCAACTACCAATCACCAGCACAACTGGCTTAAAAACCACAATGACCACACCAACGTTACCAGTTACTACAACTGCGCCATCTCCTACAGCAGTAACCACAACGGCTGGAGCACCAGCAGTAAGTAACTTTGAAAGTATCAATACGCTCACAGCAACAACACAGAATCTTGGATATAATCCTCAATTCAACACGCTGCCTAGCGCAACAACATCCTGGAATCTTCAGCAACAGAACCTAGATCAAATCAGAGTTAACAACTATCCAAAACTTCCACCAATACAAATTCCTAAGTTCAGTGGAGATTACAAGGACTGGAAGTCTTTCATAGACATTTTTAAGAACGTAATCCACAACAACTTACACATAAGCAACATTGAAAAGAGTACCTCCTATATCATTTAGAGGGTGACGCAAGAAGGGTTATAAGTCATTTTCAATTGAGTAGCCAAAACTATGAAACTGCTCTGCATTTGATAGAAGCCAGATTTAATAATAACAGAAAAATCGTCACAACTTATGTGAGTACTATCATGGATGCCAAGAATGTAGAATACAGGTCCCAACAAGACATAATAATGCTTTATGATACCATTAGAGAGTGCTTGGAAGCTCTGAAGCTTTTAAGCTACAAAACAGACGAATGGAGTCCAATTATTGTATGTATCGCAATGAGGAAGCTAGACGCAGAAAGTCTTCGCCTATTTGAAGAAAGCCTGCTAAATCCAAGGGAAATGCCCTTAGTTACCGATCTACTGCAAATCCAACAAGCTTTGTGCCATTTGCAATAAAAGGCACCATACTTTACTGCACAAGGGCAATCAAAATAGTCCTGCCACCCCAGGCATATCACACGTACACCAGAATCAGACCATGAGCACAAATATGTCTACCAATATGTGCAGCGTGGACAAGGCTCAACCATCACATCCAAAGGGAAATGCTATCAGCTGTCATACCAATAAAGTGAGAATGCCTAACGTGTTGCTACCTACAGCAATCATCAGAATTAAAAATATATAGTTGGAAAGCTTCAGAGCATAAATCGACCCTGGATCACAGGTATCGCTAATAACAGAACAGGCGGTTCAATTTTTAAAGCTCCGTAAGGATCACATCAGAGCCACGATTTTTGGAGTTGGAGAAGCCGAGTCAGCTAGAGCGAGCAGCAAGGTAAAATTAAGTATCCAACTTAAAGATCAAACGAATTCTTATCTTTCTGTGGACGCAGAAATAGAAGAGAGTTTAGAAAAATTCTGGGATATTGATAACAACCACGTAAATTTGGAACAAAACAACCACTGTGAAGAACATTTTAAACATAATTACAGAGATGCAGCAGAACGTTACGAAGTCAGTCTGCCTTTCAAACAAGAACTGGGGGAGCTAGGCGATTGCAAGTGCATGGCAATAGCCCGACTACGGCAGATAGAAAAAAGACTGGAAAGGGAGCCAGAACTATCAGTGGAATATAATGCCTTCTTAAAAGAATATCTTGCAATGGGGCACATAAGTCCTGCCAAACCGTATGCAGGAAAACAGTCTGACGTCTATTATCTACCGCATCATGCCGTACTTAAAACCGATAGCTCCACAACTAAGCTGCGAGTTGTCTTTGATGCATCGTGCAAGTCAAAGTCTGGACTAAGCCTCAATGATTTGCTACATTGCGGCCTTAAATCCAACAAGATCTTACACAGATCATATTAAGATGGAGAAAGCACCGCTATGTTTACACTGCTGATATCGAGAAGATGTTCAGACAGATCAACATTAAAGAGTCTGACAGGAATTATCAAAAGATATTGTGGCGGCAACATCCAACAGAACCCATCCAGGAGTTCAAATTAAATACAGTTACCTATGGCACAAGTCCTGCCACGTATCTTGCAGTAAGAACCTTGAAGCAATTAGCTAAAGATGAAGGCAGCAACTATCCAATAGCAAGAGAAATACTTTCTACTGACTTCTACGTGGATGATATGCTTACAGGGGCTGACACCAAATCAGAGGCTCTACAATTACAGGAGCAGACAATTGCATTGCTACGAGCTGGTGGCTTCAATCTGCGCAAATGGACGGCTAACGATGATAGTCTTCTGAGAACTATACCAGAGGAAATAATAGAGCAAGGGATCATGGAAATTAAAGAACACGATACAATAAAAACCTTAGGAATTCATTGGAATCCAATTCGTGATGAATTCCGCTTTAGATTAAAGACACATGGAACAAGCAACAGCATAACAAAACGAACACTGCTATCAAAAATTGCTTCCATTTTTGATCCTCTGGGTTGGCTCGCTCCCGTAACCATAACTGCAAAGCTGATAATGCAGTCACTATGCAGAGAACAAACAGACTGGGACAAAGAAGCACCCTTAGAAGTAACGAAGGCCTGGCAAGGGCTTGAAAGGGAGCTGGGTGAACTGGAGAAAATCACGATTCCTCGATGGATAAACTACCGTCGAAACAATGAAATCCAGCTTCACGGATTTTGTGATGCTTCTGAAAAGTGTTGCGCTGCTGTTGTGTATGCTCGTACTACAGACTGTCATGGGAAAACTCACGTCACAATGCTCACAGCTAAAACTAAGGTAGTCCCCTTAAAGCAAAAGATTTCTCTCCCACGGTTAGAGCTCTCTGGTGCCGCACTATTAGCAAATCTGCTTACAGCGGTAATAAATACTTTGGACATACAACCACCCGATATATTTGCATGGTGTGATTCTGAAATTGCATTAGCTTGGATAGCCAAGAATCCAACAACATGGAATACATACGTTGCCAATAGGGTAGCCGATATACAAGGCCATTTTCCCAAGAATATCTGGAGACACGTTCCATCTCGCGATAATCCCGCAGATGCAGCAACAAGAGGAATCAGTCCAAAGAAGTTAGCCACTCACGACATTTGGTGGAGAGGACCACTTTGGCTATCACAAACTCCGGAAGCATTGCCACAACAGAAATTAAAGTTGCAAACTAACGAAGAGAGCAAGAGACATTTTCAAGTGCTAACTAGCCAGGTATCCAATTCAGAAATATTTAAATGTTCTACTTTTACTCGCCAATTGAGGGTAATGGCATACTGCAGAAGATTTATTGGCAATTGCCGCCGATCAATGCCGCTGCGAGACACAGAATACCTGACTTCCAAAGAGCTACAACAAGCAAAACTTTGTATAGTGAGGATTATCCAAAGAGAAGCATGCAATGAGGACTTAAGCATCCTCGAAAGAAACAAGACCTTGATGAACTCGAGTAAGCTTCTTTCTCTCAATCCATTCTTAGACAAGGAAGGGATTTTACGAGTCGGGGGTCGAATAAAACATTCAACGCTATCCGAAGACACCAAACATCAAATGCTACTTCCCCAAAAACATCATGCAACAAATTTGATAATTGATCACGCGCATCAACAAACATTGCATGGAGGAACCCAGCTCACATTAAACTATCTGAGGTCGCAGTATTGGGTTATTAATGCAAAACGCACTGTACAGTCGAGAATTCACAGATGTATTACCTGTCTAAGACACCGGCAAGCATCCCACCAACAACTTATGGGGAATCTGCCAGCAATTCGAATCACACCAGCTCCACCGTTTTCCCACTGTGGCATAGATTACGCAGGACCCTTCATCACAAAAATGGCAAAAGGAAGGGGCACCAAAACACTAAAAGGTTATATTTCGCTATTCATTTGCATGGTTAGCAAAGCAGTTCACCTCGAGCTGGTAAGTGACCTCACCTCGGATGCCTTCCTAGCAGCGTATAGACGATTTGTGTCCCGCCGGGGAAATGCCAAGCAGATATTCTCTGACAATGGCACCAATTTTGTTGGTGCCCACAACAAATTGGACAAGGATCTGAAGGAAGCAATCACACAGTCAACAAAATATGTTGCTGAAATCACAGCAAATGATGGCACGGAATGGAGTTTCATTCCGCCAGGAAGCCCACACCTTGGTGGGCTGTGGGAGGCTGGAGTAAAATCTGTGAAGACTCACCTTAAAAGGGTACTAAGTGAAACACTCCTAACCTATGAGGAGTTCACAACCGTCATTTATCGAGTAGAGGCATGCCTGAACTCTAGGCCGATTGGCCAACAATCAAGTGATCCCCAGGATCTTGAGGCATTAACTCCAGGACACTTTTTAATAGGCCGACCCCTACTAGCACCACCAGAGCCTGACATTACGGATATAAAGGTGCATGATAAATGGAAACAGCTTACAAAATACTACCAAGAGATTTGGCAAAGATGGTCTGCGGAATATCTAACAACGCTACAGCAGAGAAGCAAATGGAAAACCAAGAGGGAAATTCCCAACATTGGTGAACTAGTATTGGTCAAGGACGATAACCTTCCACCACAAAAATGGGCGTTGGGCCGAATTGTCGAGCTCCATCCTGGCGAAGATAACGTCGTCCGCATTGTATCAGTACAATACAGAAACGGCATCAAGAAAAGACCGCTGAATAAACTATGCCAACTCCCGTTAAATATCTATGACTCCGAGGCACAAACACCGTCACTGAAGGTGAGCACAACAGTGACTACCATTTCAGATTCTGAATCTAGACCTAGTAAAAGGCCACAAGAGCACGAGCAACATATAAATGTAACAAGCCCAAACAATCCAGAACTACGGAAGAACAACAATACTCAAAAATCCCTGAACAATATCGGCTCACCAATTAAAATAAAAAAGAGAAAAGTAGCACCTTGCACTTGGGCAGCAAAATTCCTGCACAACACATTGTTAATTCTGTACTGGATCACAGTAGTCGTTGCTCAAGATTACACGATTTTCCAACCTAAACCAGGTCTTTACATAGAAAACTTGGGACATGCACAAATTAAAAGGGGGAATCTGAGGCTACAGATAACCTTTCCTACAGATGAAGCCATTCAAGACCAGAAAAAAATTGACAGCACTTGGGAACGCGTAAAAGAAATGTGCGAAAAGAACAAGATCTTTACGGATATAACTCACTGTGAAGTGCTATTTCAGCATTTATCAACAAAACGACAAGGTTTGCTCAAGTCCACCAGTCAAATCATCAACTTTATCCAGCAAAGGCACCGAAGCAGGAGAGGCATTTTTGGTAGGCTACTCACAGGTATATTTGGAGTAAATGATGAAGTCTATTTAGAGATAGAACATCTTCAACACAACCAAGAAAACATCTTGCAATCAACCAACCAACAGGTTCTCTTTCTCAATCAGAGAATAAACCGTTCGAATACGGTCATAGAAGAGACGCTTAAACACTTCGATGCACGATTGGAAAAGGCAATTGGCTCCATAAATGAGATGGCCACCTGGTACTTTACTGCAGTTAATATCAAATGACTCTTTCGCAGTAGCCAACCTAAAATCTTCTACCTTCGCCGTTAATTTCAACCATGAAACCTATTTCAACTTAGAGGAAGAAGAACTAAAGGCATGCAAGATATCCGGATCCCACGTCTACCGTTGCGCTCCGACAATTATTCACAATATTGATAACAGTCCATCCTGTGTCATAGATGAGATCTACGGTCGTCACACAAAAAACATTTGTGAAATGCAGCACCTAAGTCTGAATGGAATTGTCTGGAAAACACTGATTATGGAAAACACCTGGTTGTATGTTACTACGAAGGCCAGAATTATAGCAACGGTATGTAAAGGAGTAAGAAAAGAGATTCTAATAAACACCACTGGCATCATACATCTCAACGACGGTTGCTTCATCAAGACCAAAGAAGTTACCCTTAAAACTACCATAGATGAAAGGTTTGATGTCATAACGAGTCACATCATGGAAACACCACCAGTAGCAGCATCACTGAATTTCAGCAAGGCCCCTCGTATGATTCAGCCGGGGCTCTTGATTCGTCCAAGTGAGCAATTCCTGGACTACAGCTTACATCCCGACCTGCTGCAGATGAAGGACGTCCAAGGGAAATTCATTGTATATTCGATTTCAACAGCCACGGTTGTTATAGTAGTACTTGTTATTGAGCTACTTGTGTACAACTACGGCATTCCTCTCAAAAAACTCTGCACCACCTGCAAGTACCCACCAAGTAAACCAAGACGACAGTCAATATCAGGATCATCGATTCAAAAACGCTTCGATGCTGTTTTAGCAAATGCCGGCCCCCAACATGTTCAGCTCCCGAACAGATCAAACATCAATCAAATCAGCGAAGGTCAATATGCCACAATTAATTGAGTGCAGCAGAAGCTTGCTATATAAACAATTTGCTCACGCTGCATGTTTGCTGCCACTACAGGTGGTAAAACGCTCAATTAATTGTGTGACTCAGTGACATACATATATAATATAGAATAATATACCTACATTCTTTTACAATTGCTTAGGTTTTGATAATTTCTTTCGCAATTGTTTCTTCGTAATTTCTTTTGGTTTCTGTTTACAGTTTGTATAAACAACTTAGCTCCGTAATTTCTTTTGGTTTTTTGTTTACAGTTTGTGTAAACAAATTTTAGTTCCGTAAAATCTTGTTTAATTTTTATATTTTGTAATCTTTCTGTTAAAATATTTTTTACTGTGATAATGTTTTGTATAAAAGTACATGCATTTTTTTAATAAAGCTCAGTATAACCAAGTAACGAGTGGCTATTACTTCGTTAACACTCAGATTAGACACACTGTTTAGTCTGCACTTAAGTCTTTTTATTACTGAGATACATAGTCGATCTCAACAGCAGTCTTGTTTAGGTTTCAACACACTGTTGAAATCTGCACAAGACTTATTTTTTGGTGGTTCTAACTACGAGAATCATTACACAGCTCATTTACCACTTTTCCCTTACTCATCGTAATTATAAATGAAACAGATTTCTCAAGAGTTTTTACTCATATACACCATTTTTCGGTGTCAAGTCTTTCGTATTTATGACTGAAGTAAACAGATACTTTTCAATCTTCGCGATTTCATCATTGATATATAGCGTTAAATTTTTCACTTCTATATTAATAGTTTTTTCTATTTCTTCAACACTTATTTTAATTTTCTTCTCAATATAATCTTTGGTAGTGGCATCATCATTTTCAAGGGGTTCACCAAGTCGTTTTATACACTTTGAGTTTAGATCGTAGTCTCCGTTTATCGTTAAATTGAATCCAATGCCCCGCTCTCCTTGTTCACCAGCTGGACCCTGAGCTCCTTGTTTACCAGCTGGGCCTTGAATTCCTTGTTTACCGGCTGGTCCCTGAGCTCCTGTTGCTCCACGTTCACCTGCTTTCCCAAGATATCACCGCTTAGAGAAACGTACAAACTTATCAACGCTCTTCTGTAGATTGTGTAGAAGTATGGCAATGGAGTAGTATTTAAACTATGATATTTGCTTCTCGCAACTCCTCCAGTATAGATACAATTTCATTGTTGTGACTGGTGTTTCCAGCCTGCTTTGATGCCATTAGAAGGCGCAGTCTATCCACTTATTCATTTGGATCATCCCAGTAAATGTGATCAATGTTTTCTTTAGGCAGACGCATTAGTCCCATGCCTTTATGCTGTATAAGTTTACTGATTATAACTTTATACTTAGCCGCTATAGTACCCTTTATTTGTCCATCTTCAGCATACGATTATATGCATTGGTATCTCTCAAAATAGATACATAATTAGTTAAATCCTCTTTAGTATATAGACTTTTTACAGGATCTTTCATAAATAGCAGCTCACATAACCTCAAAGTTGTTTTATAGCTCTTCCACTTGATAACAATATTTTCTACATCATCAACATCAAATGTTGAATTACCTATTCTCCACGCGTTGTCATCATAGTAAACTCCATAGGTTGAATCATTTTTAGGGCTATTATCAGTGAATAGCTTTAAATAGTTTGAAACTATATATCCTGACGTAGAGACCTTCCTATCAATTTTCTTGAATGTTTAGGTGTTGCGAATTCTTCTTCAGATGTTAAGGAATAATCTTCATAATTTATAGGTGTGCTACTAGCCTCCATTTACACATATTTTCGTTTTGGAGGGGTAAAAGGATCCACAACCTCATTGGCTTCTTCTTTTGGTTCTTCTTCTTCTTCTTCTTTTACATCTTTTGTCTCAAACTTGGCTATATCCGGCGGCTCGTATTTGACTGTTCTAACAAACTCTTTTAAGGGTTTATTGATTGGCTTAAAGGTTTCTTCAAGTTAAGTTGAGCTTCTGCTTCAATCTTTCCCATCCTTAGGGCTTTTAATTTCCTTCGCACTGCATCCCTAGTATTAATAGATTCTTTTAATAGATTTTCATTCATCTTCGTTATTAACTGAATAACAGCTTTCCAAACAGCTCTGATAACAGCTTAACTGCTTTCCAAACAGCTCTGATAACAGCTTAACAGCTTTCTAAACAGCTCTGATAACAGCTTAACAGCTTTCCAAACAGATCTGATAACAGCTTAACAGCTTTTAAAGAGCTCTGATAACAGTTTAACAGCTTTTCAAACAGCTCTGATAACAGCATAACAGCTTTTAAAACAGATCTGATAGCAGCTTAATAGCTACTAAAACAGCTCTGATAACAGCTTAACAGCTTTCCAAACAGCTCTGATAACAGCTTAACAGCTTTTCAAACAGCTCTGATAACAGCTTAACAGCTTTTCAAACAGGTCTGATAACAGGTGAACAGGTGTGCTTTCGGCCGAGTTACAACTTCGACTTATGAAGATTTCGCATGTTTCATCCATTTATAGTACAATGAAGGTATCAAATCCTTTAAGGTAGCGCCCCTTGTTTAATGAGCTACCCTTATCAATCATCAAGAATCTATATTCATCCTTCCAACATGTAGCACAGGCTCTTCGAAATTTATTAAACTTCATGTCTGTATTCACATGATAAGAATAAGAATAAGAATAGAATAAGAATAAACTTTATTTCGGCAATGTACACAAGATTGAAATCTTATAGAGTACAACTTCAGTAGTGGTGGTAGAATCACAATCATCAAAATTCAAAATAATAAGAAAAAAAAAACAAAATTTATATAAGAATTACAACTTAGAAGAAAGAAAAAGCAACAAAAAAAAATATGAAAATATAAAATTCACTATGTATATACTATAAAAACAACTAACTAGCGATCCTTTGCGGAGGAGAGGAAAAGAAAGGATATAGAAGAGCTAGATTATGTGCCTGTTAACGAGTTTTTTAAGTGATCATTTTTAAATGATCATTATAGATATGATTCGAATTCAAGTCATCTTGCTTGAATAAGATGATTAAATTAGCATTGTCACGTATTAAGTGCTTTGGTATATGCGCATATGTTTGACAGAGATAGAAGCTGTCTATATCTTCGTGACGACCCATACAAAAATAGGATCGCACATTATTTTGCTTTTCGCATGCTACATCATCGAAAATAAACACTGAATGTGATTTGGCTTCCTCTGGAGGTAGACCGTCGCAGTTGTTTGAGAATGTATAATACCCCAATCATGATATGGGAGTAATCACTCGCTTCAAGTATTCATACTTTAGTTGATGTAAAGATTTTGAATATATGGAGATAAAGCTTACGTTAAATGGCTCGGATTTTCATCAGAAAACAATTCTTGGATTAATAAAAAAGATGTTTTAAAGTGATCTCGTATCCCCAAAACTCGAGATGAGAATTAAGCGAACTCTGGAAACAAAATCGAAATCCTATGCTATTTCCCTATGCTGGAGAGTGCTGAACATGATCTCGTATCCCCAAGCCCGAGATGAAGAACATAGGTAGTACCTGCAAATGCCACCAGGGGACCTTTGCACTCGAAAGAGCAACTGTGACTTTTCGATACACGCACCCCCCAGGACCCAATAATAATAATAATTTGCTAAGAAAACATCAAGCCAATATCTAACACTACCCTGCTAATAAAAGAAAACAGCAAAACCAAGGCATGGTAGTAGTTCCGGCTAATGCCGCTAGGTAAACTAACTCAAGAAATATCGAAACCCTATGCTATTTCCCTATGCTGGAGAGTGCTGTAAGTGATCTCGTATCCTCCAAGCCCGAGAAGAACAACATAGGTAGTACCAGCAAGTGCCACCAGGGGACCTTGTTCAAGAAATGTTGTTTGCACTCGACAGAGCAACTGTGACTTTTCAATACACGCACCCCCAGGACACAATTTGCTAAGAAAACATCAAGCCAACACGCATCCCCAGGACACAATTTGCTAAGAAAACTTCAAGCCAAGGTGATATCATGTTGTGAAATTCGAATGATGTTGATATCTACAACAGCAGCAAAACCAAGAAGACGTCATGCTGATATCTAGCACTTCCCCACTAATAACAGGAAACACCAAAATCAAGGCATGCTGGTAGTTCCTATTAATGCCGCTAGGTAACCTTACTCAAGAAATGGTGTTTGCACTCGAAAGAGCAACTCTGACTTTTCAATGCAAGCACCCCCTAAATCCAATAATATTAATTTGCTGCGAAAACATCATGTCAAGATGATGTCATGTTGTGAAATTCGAATGTTGCTGATATCTACAACTTCCCCGCTAAGAACACTTACAGCATTTGAAAACAGCAAAACCATGATGACGTCATACGTGATATCTACAACTTCCCAGCTAATAGAAGAAAAAAAAACAGCCTAGGCGCAACATTTAATGTTTGACACCCAGAACCCTCACTGACATCTTCTAGAATCTGTTCATGGTGATATCATGTTGTGAAATTCGAATGATGCTGATGTCTACAACTTCCCTGCTAATGAGAATTATGCATCACACCGCATTACTAATTGCCAATTAGCTAATTACCAATCAAGCTGTTAATTGCCAATTAGTAGTTATATAATTGCCAATTAGCTAATTGTTTGAACTAATGTCGCTAATATCTCGAAAACCAAAGCCCGTAGGGGATTTCTGATGAAAATTTCGTTCCCCCTCCCACCCCAAACCGCCAAGAAAACATTTCCATGAGCAAAATTAACTTGAATTATTAATACGGTAATATCTCGAAAACCAGAGCACGTAGAGGATTTCTGATGAAAATTTCATTACCCCCCTCCCTATCTTTATTAACCCCCATTACCACTCATCTAGAATCCATTTGCATGAACAAAACTTTCCTACTATTTACTTTAATTATTAGTAATATTAGTTCAAAACCAAAAGCCTACATTTAGGCGCTCAAGAAAAATCATAATAAAAAAGCCTACATTTAGGTGCACCACATATCTATCTAATAAAACCGTAGTACGGGAGCATGCTGGTAGTACCGGCTATTGCCGCTAGAGCGCGGTCAAGACCAAATCATACATCCCGGAGTATGCCGGTAGTACCGGTTAATCCCGCTAGGGCGTAGCCGAGACTCAATGGTGCAACCAAGACACAATGGTGTATCCAAGACAGAAAACAATACAGCCAAGGTACTAACCTCCATTTAGTATGGACTCAAACCACCTAGCTTTAATCCATAAAGAAGAATCTGTTTTAAATTACGATAATGAATTACATATTTGTATTTATTGTGGAGAGTGGCCATTAGTTTTTTCTGTTTTGAGTTGAGCGCACTGCAATGCTCTGGACAGAACGGTAAATCCTTATGAAGATCATGGAGCTCTTGAGGATATTTCAAGTCCACCTCTAAAATATAGCCTGAGGAGGAATCATCTGGCACATCTTCAACTTTAATATTAATCAAATTATCTAGCCACTTGAAGCCGCCGTAAGGTAGGGATTGAGACATGGCCCAGCCATATTGGTTATTTATATCATAATATTGCAAGAATTTTGATGATATATTTGAATCATAGTCAGCCATATAATATACATATTTGCTTTGGAGTAGCGTTTAGAGCATTGACTGAGACCACCTCGGATGCCTCGCTCAATAAACATAACGATATCTATATCGGTGAGTAATTCCAAAGTTATATTAGTATGTTTCAGCATAGCGTTCCAAGTATAACTAGGAAGCGTGAAATAATGAGCGGGGTCTAGTCCATATGTTTGGAGGCAACTTGCACAGAATTGTTCAAAAACGTCTGCTAATAAATGAACATCTGTTTTCAAATACAAATCGGTGTACTCACCCAAATTTTGCATTGAAAATGCATTCCAGACTTTGTGAGCATGTGCATAATCTTCCTCACTAATATCGCAATCATTTAGCTATTGTAAAATTGTGAAATGTTTGGTAAGGAAGTTTGAGAGAATTTTGCAGAGTCGTTAAAATAATCATACGGGTAAATACCCTTACGTGTTAATAGTTGAAACCGATCATCAGATAAATGTTGAAATTGGGCCTTTAAAATGGGTAGAGATGTTAAATATGAAGAAAGAGTATCCAAGCTACTTGCAAGAAATCTAAATGAATCAGTAAATCTAAATTTAATTGGATTATAAATTAAATGTTTCGTGAATGCAATATAGTGTTCTTTGTTAATGGGGAGTAGATCGATACGGCCTTCTAGGTCTGATGCTAGATTTTTTATGATGAAATGGGAGTCATAACCGCTAAGATTGTGGCAAATGACTGGAACTGTGTGACTATCCGTAAACTTAATATTACAACCCTCGTGTGCTGGACCTCTATACAGACCAGTAAGGTGACAGTGATCACGTACCTTTTTGTCATCATGCACAAACAGTTTTTCACAAATATGACAAACTGTGGCTCTGTTATAATTCTCTTGCTCATAAGCGTTAAGTTGGTTCATAGGTAGAGGGCAAAGCAAAATTTCTTTTAAGTCCTCAGAAAATTTACGCAATTCATCCGTAAACCACATAATGCAGTCCTCACCACGATAACGTTGGGTTGTATGAACATTTCACAAAATAGCCAATACCACACGGAACATGTATTTGGTATTTGTTCTTATCGCTACATTCTATTAACAGACATTCTAAATCAGCATACTAGTAAATGGTACTTCTACTTTATTCCTATAATTCTTAAAAGCTAGCTCCTTCTGGTTCTCTGCTGGTAATCGGATTCTGCAATCATTCAGCTTCATGCAGTCCTCCTGTGCTGTTCTAATGCAGTAGGCGTATAAAAGTAGTGAAGAGATCGGTCACAGAAATATGTCTCTCCATTAGGGCTACTGAGTTGCGATGATAAAAGCCTGGATAAGTTCTTTATCCAAACGTAGTGATATTTGATTGCTTCAGCAACATTGTTGTCTTCGTTGTCGTCTTCATCCTTATCGTAGTATTCATTCTGGATCATTAAAAAATTCATCTGATTCTCCTTTCTATTGCTTGTCAGATACGTTGGTAGTGTGATGAATTCCCCTTTTTGCTTATTGGTCATCTTCTTCAAATTATATACATTGATGGAGATGCTGTTCTGCTTCTCAAATCGCGGAATCTGCTTAACGGTCATCGGAAACTGAATACCAGTCAAGTTCAAAATGGTTGTTTAGTGTGGGTATTTGGTTACACGTTGTGGATCCTTCTCTGCTGGATGTAGGGCCGGTATTGCAGCCCAAGCGAAACAAGCATCATCATCATTTTGTTATGGTCGTAGCGTATTGCATATAGCAATATGCTACACGTACTGAAGCGTGTATGTCGGCTGCTGCCCATAGCGGAAAGCTTGAACGCACCCCGACCGAAAGAAATGCGTTTTCACAAGCTCGAGATGACATGTGGAGGTGACGGAGAAAAGAAGAAGAGCTCTCGGGCTGTCAGAAGTTTTTGGTGGATTGAAGAGGATTATGATCGGAATCTGGCAAGGGAGAATAGTTTGTGCGTGTTGGATATTTTAATTAAATTAAATTAAAAGAAAATAGTAACAATTTTAAAGCGCTCGATACAGAATACGTAAGTGAGATAAAAAGAAGAAAAAGTGAAGGAGGATGGCAGAGAATTTGTAGAGAAGGTCGGCGCGAGTTATAACACGCCTAGATGGAGGGATTCTTTCGCCTGAAAGTTAATCGGCCAAAAGATATGGAATGCATTAAGCAGAGGTTAACTCAGCAAAAGAAAATTTTCACCCTCGGCAACTGATTGAAATAAAATTTTCGCGTCATGTTCCACATGTGAAATGACTGGGATAATAAGGATTTCAGCGTATAAATTCACATTTGAGATGGACTAAGGTATTTAAGACTTTTTTATTGTACATAATTCTTCGCTTGAAATGGACTACGATGTTTAAGATTTTTGCGCATAAACGCACCTGTGAAATTGACTAAGATATTTAAGATTTTTGCGCATAAATGCACCCTTGAAATGGACTGAGATATTTAAGATTTTTTTTGTAGCTTTTCATTTGAAATTGACTAAGATATTTAAGATTTTTGCTATTCGACACAGTTATGACAGGTAGCGCATTCCTTGAGATAAGCGAGCTATCATGATTTACATAGTAGTATGAAAGCAAGAAATGAAAAATTTAAGTAACCACATTAATGATCCTCTAGTGGTTACGTAAACAATTTGCATATGGGAAATCCGGCAAACGTTGTAAATATAGAATCACATTTGTGGCGTAGTAATAGCAGAAATTTTCTAAACTATTGTATACAGCTAAAGGAAGCTTTTAGAGAGAAAAAAAAACGATAATAATCTGGGTATTACTTCACATAATTCTCAAGACATTTATATATATCAACTTTTGATGAAGCATAATGTCATGTTCCATGTACAGTATCCCCAGGGAAGACCCTTGCTAACCGTTTACTTGTAGTGTCCCTATATTTAGCTCCAGAAGGCCTTCTTGAGAAACGAAAATAATAAGATGAACGACAAAATTCCTTTTTGTATATACTGATACCTCCTTGGGTATAGTATTATTCCTGATATAGTTATAGATATGTATCATTTTGAACATAGCTTATCTAGATACTGATAATTGAGACATGTCGTCACATATTAATAACCGTCTTAGTGTTCGCATAACATAATTTAGCAATTATTGTGTATTGAGTTATAATAGCCCATATTAAGCAGGCCAAGGTCAGGCATAATCAAAGTAATGTATAATAAATTAAAGTACTGAAATTATTATATTAATACATACATACAACTACGGGGGTGAATTTAAGCAAAAAAGGAAAAGAAAAAAAATCAAAAACATTTTTAAATAATAAATGATTTAGAACGAGATGGCGAACTAGATTTTTAGATTCCCGTTCACTATCCTGGAGCCCTCTCACATAGGATGAAGGTCGCCTAGGTTCGCCTAGTCTCTCTCTCTTTACAGGTCAATAAGGGACTTTGGAAAATAGTGCCACCCAAAGTCAAACGGGAGGATGGGGCTGGCAAAGGAAGGTAGAACACCTACGTCTTCCACCTAGATACAGGTAAGTGACGTAAGGGTGCCTTCTGGACCGAGTGTGTGCCGGCTTGTTGTGTTAGGTAGGCACGAATTTTTTGATTATGGCTGACGGCATCGGCAGGTATTTTGTGGAACCCCCCACACTCTCCGCCAATAGTTGAGGCGAACTAGCGTGCCGCCCTGCAGTCAACGCTGCCTGTCAAGTGATCTGTCAGCTCATGCTGACAGTCGAATCACTTTCATAGTTCCATAACAATTTCGAACGTTTATACAGGCTTCTTTTCGTGTTATTTCAGCAGGTAGCTCTATATATGAGGATCGCAATTGTGGTGTAAACTTGTTGATATTAACCACCAAGCACAGACAAGAAATACCCAGATATCGACGGTAGAACTAAGAAAGTGATGTATGGAAGAGCTCATAGCAAACCTCAATAACTCACTGATCTCGGATAAATATATCATGGGTACGAACCAAAAAAATTTTCCAATATAGGCAAAAATTGAATTTTTTCTTAGAATTTAAATCGACCATATTTCTTCACAATTGTGTGCATTATTGGTGGCTGAAGACGATTCGATTAAGTTGTGTCTGGGGAGAATCGGCTTCGTGGAAGTTGGATTGATTTGGTTGCTTGGGCTTGTTAACTAAAAATTTTTATGAGCGTTGTTTCAGGCCGGTATAAATTTGTGTTCAATGTAGGAAAGAATTGATTTATTTCTTAGAAATGAAATCGACCATATTTCTTCAGAATTCGTGAGCATTATTGGTGGCTGTAAACGGTCCGAACAAATTCTGTCCGGTATCGTATTGCATGATAAGTTGAGAGAGCGGCGGTGGGTGGTAAACATTAATGCAAGACTTACTTCTTTAAATAGTTGGATAAGCAAGCAAAATTACTAACTTTACCGAAATTTATTTCCATGGATACAAATCGAACATTTAGGGTAATAACGCCTAAGCGGCTATCAGTAATCGCCACAACCAAATTAGATTTTGCATTTTTTGATTTCCGTATTTAAGAAAATTACAAATTTTAACAAAAAAGGGGCTTGGTTCGCACATTAGAAATGTTTTACATAAAGGGTCCGCCATCTAACGTTTTTTTTTTTCAACTAGTGCTTATTTCGTGAATGGTAACACTTAGCTCATGTCTGATTTGACAGATAATTAGTTTTGTTCTTCCGCTGAACGAATATGGTTGTGTATACGCTTGAACAACGCTGGGAAATATTGCGACATTACTTTGAAAATCATGGTAATGTTGCAGAATGTGTGCGAAAATTGCGTACGGATTTTGGAAGAAGAGAAGCACCGTCAGCTCCGTATGTTCGTTATCTTGTGAAAAAAGTGAAAGAAACTGGCATCCTCATCGATAAACCAAAGCGTGAAAAGCCAAAAACAGTGCGTACACCCGAGAATATTGATTGTGTGGCAGAAAGTGTGCGGGAAGCGCCATCAACATCAATTCACCGTCGTTCTCAACAACTGAACATTTCGGAGACATCATTGAGACGAATTTTGCATAAAGATCTTGGTATGACGGCATACAAAGTCCAATTGGTTCAGGAGTTGAAGCCAACTGACCATCCAATGCGTTTTCGCTTCGCTGAGTGGGCCTGCGATCGACTTACAGAAGGATGCCGATTTTGCCAAAAAAATCATCTTTTCGGATGAAGCTCATTTTGATCTTGGCGGGTATGTAAACAAGCAAAATTGTCGCATTTGGGGCACAGAAAACCCGCACGCATACATTGAAAAGCCGATACACCCAAAACGAGTCACTGTTTGGTGCGGATTTTGGTCCAGAGGCATAATTGGGCCATTTTTCTTCGAAAATGAGCAAGGAGTGGCCGTTACAGTCAATGGCAATCGTTATCGGGCCATGTTGAACGAATTTTTGTTCAGGAAAATTGAAGAGGAGGATATTGGCAACATTTGGTTTCAACAGGACGGCGCTACGTGCCACACAGCCGAAGCTACACGATGTTTTGCGCCCTGTTTAAAAAAAAAAAAAAGTTATTTGGCGGACCCTTTATGATAGAGTATTTTATTGAGGTATGCTTATTACAGATAAATCTGCGAGAATACATTTAAATAAATATAGCCAGGCACTTACCTAATTTTTATTTAAGAATAGAATGTCCAAAATTTTTATTACAAATCGGAGAAGTTAATGCAAATCGATGATCACAATGAAATTTAAACTTACTTCAATAAATTCTGTTCGTGGAATGCAAAGAGCGATAGTGCGTACGTCAGCCAAAGAACGAATAAAAGCAACTCTCAGCGGTTCGGCTTCCCTGCTTGACTAGTCGTGAAATATGAAAATAAATATCCGGGTTCTCAAACTAAGAGAAAAACTTTGTACAAGATATTGAAAACATTAATTTATTAATCCAACCCCCCCCTCCAACCCCCCCCCCCCCGCCCCCCGAACAAGATGCAATTCAGAGCCAAACAATCCAGCAAGGACTGGGCAGACAGAATTTGTTCGGACCGTCTACAGCCACCAATAATGCTCACGAATTCTGAAGAAATATGGTCGATTTCAATTCTAAGAAATAAATCAATTCTTTCCTACATTGAACACAAATTTATACCGGCCTGAGACAACGCTCATAAAAATTTTTAGTTAACAAGCCCAAGCAACCAAATCAATCCAACTTCCACGAAGCCGATTCTCCCCAGACACAACTTAATCGAATCGTCTTCAGCCACCAATAATGCACACAATTGTGAAGAAATATGGTCGATTTAAATTCTAAGAAAAAATTCAATTTTTGCCTATATTGAAAAATTTTTTTGGTTCGTACCCATGATATATTTAGCCGAGATCAGTGAGTTATTGAGGTTTGCTATGAGCTCTTCCATACATCACTTTCTTAGTTCTACCGTCGATATCTGGGTATTTCTTGTCTGTGCACCAAGTTTATAATTTTTGATAAAGACCACCCACTATCCTTTTATTGGAACTCCTCAAGATCTTTTATAATCACATTCTGAATATTTTCCTTGAACCACGTACTCAAGTCTGTGTTATTGTAAATGGGTGCGCTTTTTGTGTTTAGGTATTTAAGCTCAAATACTTTTTCACCCCCCTTCGCAATTTTAAATTAACCGCAAAACACGGCATTAAAATAAATTGGCTATTGCTCCAGTCCGCAAACGATTCTGGAAGGCTGACTGGACATCTCCATATTTAACCCAGCTGCTCATATAGTTTGCTCTATTTGGGTTGGGCGTTTTATAACCACCGCCAACGAACCTCAGCTGCTTCATTTGCGTGCGAAATGTGTTTAAAACGCATATGCCGTTGGTCAAATAATTTATTTTACCAACAGTTGTAGTTATCTTCAACGCAGGCCTAAATTTTCTTAAACTCAGTCGACATAGTTTTATTGCACCCTCCAATAAGTTAGGGTGCTCTTTAGCGTTGTGTAGTGCCAATTCTGCTTCTTCACATTATGCGCCATTTCTACCAGATTTGTTGTTTGCTTTTAATTTTGCTTTAGCACCTCGCCTCTTTAATATTTAATGTGAAGCTTCTAGTTCTTTGAATCGTTTTCACTAGAATAATGTTTCCACCTCGAGTGTTTACCAATAAATGGGTATAATTATTAAACCCGATTGTTTATATAATAATCAGTAGAAATTTGAAAAACTGATGAAAACTCGAAAATTATAGAGTTTGCATAAATTGGCGAATCGCTCTGTTTTATGAATATAAAAATTTTAAAATTATTATTCTCAATTACTATATTTAAAATACGTCTTTACTAGGTTTCTTATGAGTCCTCAACTGACGATATTGAACTATGAAATAAACACGGCAAACGTCGTTTTATATACAATTTCGATCAAGCCCCTACACAAAAACTTTCTACTTCGTTACATGTTTTTGTAACCATCGAGAATTATCATCATGAAAATATAAAATATTGGTGTCTGTTAGCCATCATATTATTATACTCGATATATGTGAAAGGAGAAGTTAACAAAAATCTTGTATTTAATGGTTAGTACTTTCTCAGCAGTAAAAGTGAAAACAAAAACCAGCTAATTGCGTTGATTTATTACTTTGTATGTTGGGGACACGCTTGTGCTGATCGTGAAATCTTGTTTTGCTTTAAAATTGCCGTTTTGCAGAAACTTACCCATTGCATAACAATCCCATCTACATATCTGAAGTTTTGCAAAACATTTAAAAACTGTTGCGAGATTGTTAAATAATTGGTGGGCCATTTAAAAATAAAGCGGATTAATATAATAAACTGGAGTATTTAATGCGATATACAGACAGATATTATGAAAGTCTACCGACAAGTAATCATAAATTTTACAAATTGGTACATATAGTATTTGGAAAAGCGCTTCGAAATTTAACAACTTTTCTGACAAAAATAGGAATTTCAATATTTTAAACTGATTTTTGGAAATACAGAAAACATTACGAGTTTCTACTGACTGATTCAGAATAGAAAACAAAACAAAATTTGTCAACAATTTTTCCTGGGTTTAGTTCTTCAAATTTAGTGCATTTATTTGTTTAACATACAATTTTATGTGATAATCAGTTGGTAAGTAGCTGCCATGATGTATATATTGTTATATTAGGATACTTTGAATATTTGTTTCAATAAACTTTTCCAGTTTTTCAAATTTTTTTACGATTATTTCATTTTACTTTCATTTAGTTTAGGTTTATTTGTTGTTTTCCTCTAGAGATAATATACTTATCTATCTGAATTGCGAATAAGAAACAGGCGGATGGTTTTGAACTTTTTATGATTTCCTTGCAGATTTCCTGTTAAATTATTGGTGGTGAAGCATAAAATTATTGCATTCAAAGGTAGATCTTCATCAATAAACTACATTTCATTTTTTTATTTAACGCGTTTTCAGCTCACAGGTCAAGTTCACCAAATTCTGTTTTTATCGGCTTTAGAAGATGGTATTTCAGTAGGTACCCTGTGGATTCAAAAGACGTTGTTTCTAAAATAAACCCTCAAGAAAATGCAAGTATTCGTTAGTAGATAAGCTAGGACAGTTCTGGCCCACTTTTTCCATAGAAAAAGTGTCCGGAAATTTCAAACTATTTTGCTGGCTCTAGACCGGCTTCTGGGCCACTGAGGGGGATTCCGTCTAGTGGTATACGTCACAGGGTATGCCTGCAGAATTCCTTTCCTACCATCTGGCTGACCAGGAGATCACGCCAACTTTTTGTTTGATCTGGTCTTGGAGGCTACTATTTGACCTTTGACCTTTCCTGTGTCTGGGTGCTGGAGGTTGGCTGAGAGCTTTAGTGACAATATCTGATACTATGACTAGGATTGTCTGGGGTATGTTGGACTGGGCTACGTTACCTGTACCAAGGCTTGGATAAAATGTGTGCGGCTTATTTGTATTGAGTAATGATATGAAATACCCCATGCGAATTTATATCGGGGCTATATACTTGTCAGCTTGAGTTTGGTGTTAGTTGTTTACTTTAGTATGAGTGCCTGTGGTATATTGGGCTGGGCTAAGGAAACATTACCCAAGGCGAGGGTGGATGTGTGCAGCTGTGTATTTATGTGGATAAGAAATGTTGTGAAATTCCCTAAGTGAATTAGTGTAATTACTATTATTAATAATTCAAGTTAACTCTTGAATATTTTTGTTCATGCCAATAGATGCTAGAAGGTGTCAGTGGAGAGGTTGACAAAATTTAAATCAGAAATCCTCCACTTGCTATGGGTTTCGAAATATTAGCGATCTTACCTTTTGAGGTACAATTAGTAGTAGTAATAATTCAAGTTAACCCTAGGATATTTTTTGTCCATGCCAATAGTATTAGTACTATGGGGTAAAAATTTTCATCAGAAATCCTCTACGGGCTATGGTTCGAGATATTAGCTATCTTACCTTCTCAGGTGTAATTAATATTAGTAGCTCAAAAACAAACAAAAAACAACAACAACTATAACCTAAGTTGTGGATTAAAAATTTGATGATATTAATCTGTAGGTGCCTTTTATAAACATGATTGCACCATGTAACCATATATCTAAAAATAGATCAGGTGAAGCTGGTTGGGGTGAATGTAGGTAGATATGTTGACTTAGATATGTAATGGAAATTAGTAAATGCTTAATTTTGCTCTTCAGGTGTAATGCTTCTAATTTGATTCCTTGCATAAACAAATTCGTACAGTACAGTAAAATAAACAAATTCGCAGTCGAATAATGTAAACAAATTCGCACAGCGGACGAGTAAAGTAAACAAATTGAGCGATTTATCACAGATTCCTAATTTCTTTAGTTGAAAACAACAACAACTGATATTAATCTGTAGGATGTGATGTCGTAGATGAGTAGTGGAAGTTATAATTGAATATTTCTTTTGCTAAAAAAACAACAACAACTATAACGTAAGTTGTGGATTAAAAATCTTTTATAAACAAGAGGGAACATACTATGATATTCGATATCTAAAAATAGATCACGGCTGCTTCGGATGTTAAGAAACATGAAGTAATAGAAATTAAAGCCTCATCAGAAAATTTTCGTTGTAGGTGTGTGTATGTGTATGTATTGAAAATTCTTAGGTTATATGAAAAATTGTTTTTTTAATTTCAATAAAATTTCTTTTTTGGGCAGGTTAAATTTAAAGTTTTGATCACCTATGATATCAATGTGAGGTGATACTAATATAGTATGATATGTTGACTTAGAAGAGTAGTGAAAGTTGTATGGGTATAGTAAAAGACTTTTCATCAAATTTTTGGTGATAAGGTGTAATGGCATGACCAGCGTTGCAGGTGGAGGTTGAGCGTGGGTACTGTAAGTTGTGTATATATTAATTGTGGTGTATATTAATCTAGTAAGATATGAAAGCTTTAGTGAAGAGCGTGGAAGAGGATAGTATTATGTGTTTACATTTAAATCTTAAGTTAGGTTGAGAGTGGGTTAAATTAAAAGCATTGATAATAGAAGATAGTGCTATGATATTAAGTAATGGAAATTGTATGGGGGCAGTAAAAGAATAATTTTTGGTTGTCAGGTGTAATGGCATGACTTAGCAGGTAATTTGATATTACCTTTTGCCAAGATCGTGGCGGTTGAGATTGGGTTAAGCTTAGTGGTGCTCGATGTATATTTTATGGGTGGTGGGTGTGCATAATATAGTAGAAAGCTTTAGTGAATACCATACTTTTCAACCAGCTGACTCTGTCAAAACATCTGTGTCGCTCTAACATAAATCTGTGTTCATATTTTAGGTGGGTATAATAGCTTGAAATTATCTTATGGAAGGCTAGATAAGAACTTGTTAATTTCATCTTGTGGTGAGCATATGAAGGCAGCAGGGTTTTTTTTTATAAATCAAGCAGTTACGCTGTTATGAGATTTGATTGGTATCTATATCTAAAAAATAGTTCACATGAAGATGATAAGAATATGATATTTTTATCTTCATACTATTGGGGCAGGTGCATTGTTTACTTAACATTAAGTTGAGAGTGGGTCAAATTAAAAGCTTTGATAGAAGAACGCTGTGTTATAATATTAAAGTGGTATGATATGTTGTCTGAGATGAGTAGTGGAAGTTGTATGGGAGCTATGAATAAAAATCCTAATCAGCAATCTCGCTGGATATTTGATAATTCTCAAAATTCATAGTGATGCTCGTGGTGGGGGGTTAAGAGTAGGTACTGTAAGCTATGTATTACGTTAAAAGTTTTGATGGATGGTATTTTGTATTTATCTCCTCGAAATAGTGTTGTATGAGTATCAGAAAGGTTGAAAAAAAGTTGATAATGCTTCAAGTTCAATAGTGTAGACCCCGATGTTGAAAGTGGGTATTTGGAATGATATAATTCTAGTAGGATATGGAAGTATTATTTATTCATCTTTAAATCTTACCAAGTCTGAAAAAATTACATAATATGATTAAGAAAGCTTCGTGATATATATCAAAAGTGATACCAATGGATTACATAAGGAAAGTAGGTTCACTTCATCTGCAAACAACAAATATGGCTGAAAGCGACACACGGTGTGAGTAATAATCATTCTTGCTTCAATTATCACTATTAAGGGATGTGTACCGCAGAAAATATATTAAGTCTAGCCTAGTCTAAAATATGTATTGTAAATAAAAATTGTATCATGGTTATAATGCCATTTATTGAAATAATTTGTTTTAATTGTATTATAGCTTAAGTCTACAGTCTTTTTTCTTTAGTTCAGCAAGGCCAAAATTTCATAGATATAGATTGATCCTTATAATGAATATTCCTTATGCCCTTACACCAATGTGGCGTTAAAAGGTTCGTGGTGCACCACTTTCACAAATAACATCTCTCCATCTTTACTTTTTGCGATCTTTGTTGGAATATCCTGATTTTTCGACCTGTTGGTAGGGGACAGTCGACTCGTTTTTGGATGAAAAACTTTCTTCTTTATTTCTGGAAGGCATCGATTTCATAGATGTAGACTGAGCCTTATATGAATATTCTTTACTCCTTTCATCCGTAGGCTTTAGGCTTTAGAAGGTTTGTAGTGTCCTTAGAGCTCATGTTGAAATTATTGCGTAATTAGCTTGACAAGAAACAGTGATCTGTTTGGATAAAGAGCAAAATATGAATTGAAAAAACAAGTTATGAAACTACTATTTATATGTATTTGGCACATTGTCTTGACCTCTGACGTCACCTTAACCTGTGAAACCGAAAGTGTCTGCTCTTGGGTTCAGTTGGATGATGAGTAGTGCAAGTTGTATGGGAGATTATAATTAGCTGTGAGTAAACTGTAAAGAAGAAGATTTCTGGTAACAGTATGTTCCATACATAATCTTACAGGTGCAAGAAAATTTTATAAAAATCTGGTAACTGCATTTCCTTATAAACCTTATATAAATTCATATGTGACCAAACCGAGCTATAGATTTTTGTTCTAGATGAATGCATATTATATAATATCTGAAAATAGATAGCAGCAATATGAAAGGCTATAAGAATTTGGTTGCAGTATATTCTATACAAAATCTAATAACCATAAGAAAATTTTATAAGAATCTGGTACCATGTTCAGTTCACAATTTAAAAAGTAGAAGAAAATTGTATAAGAATCTGGTAATAGTATGTTCCATACAAAATCTAACAAGCGAAAGAAAATTTTATAAGAATCTGGTAAGGATCCGGTAACAGTATGTTCCATACAAAATCTAACAGGCAGAAGAAAATTTTATTAGAATCTTGTACAGTATGTTCCAAAGAAAAATCCAAGATTTTATGCATTTCCTGATGGGTAAGCCTTATATAAATCCATATGTTCTATATAAAAAATCGGTATATAAATATCCGTTAAAAAATTAGTTAGGGTATACAGTGATTTTAAAAAATTCTTATCTCCAAAACGGTGCCGAGAACCAAAATCCAAAATCTACTAGGTAGCAGGCAATTTTATAAGAATCTGGTATGTTCTATACAAAATCTAAAAGGGGAAGGGAAAATTGCACGAGAGTTTGGTTAGTGGTTAGTGTATTCCCGAATGCTGAACTGTTAAGATGGATATTGAGGAGTTTTCAGGAGAATATAATAACATTTTACTCGATGAGCATAAGAAACAAATTCAAGAATGCTATAACTTTTTAAAATTATATGAAAATATTGAAAAAGTCGAGTCAAAATTTGGTGAACACTATATAAGCTGCCCTTGGTCAAGAGACGATTCAACGGATGGACCAGATACATGTGAATGTTGTGGTGTTGCTAGATGCCTAAAACAAGTTGTGAAGCTATATAAATTCTACCAAACATTGACAAAAAGTAATTACGAGCCATGCCTTAAAAAGTGCGATTTAACTTAGCACTAGAAATTCCCATTTTGTATACTTGGAGAGCTCATAAAGAATCATGTAAACTTACACTGTATGCGGATGTTGATTTCAACAACAGATTCATCAAACACAGGAAATTTTGATTACATACAGATTATAAGAATTAATACTTTTTAATTTTTAATAAATGATATTTTATATATGGCCTTCTTTTTATTCAATTTCCCATACTAAGTCCGGAACTCCCGAATAATGTTTGACCACTACAACGGGTGGCGGTGGCGGTGGGTGGTGGTGAGTGGTGGAGGTGGCGGTGGTGGTGGTGGTGGGGGTGGTGGTATTGGTTGAGGTGGTGGGTGCCTGGTCTTGGATGGCGCTTGAAACGGATATTTGACGCGTGGCATCAATGTGACGCTGACCTCTGACGTCACCTTTACCTATGAGACCAACCGGAAGTGAGGGCAGATAACAGCTTAACAGCTTTTAAAACAGGTCTGATAACAGCTTAACAGCTTTTTAAACAGCTCTGATAACAGCTTAACAGCTTTTTAAACAGCTCTGATAACAGCTTAACAGCTTTTAGAACAGGTCTGATAACAGCTTAACAGCTTATAAAACAGGTCTGATAACAGCTTAACAGCTTTTAAAACAGGTCCGGTAACAGCTTAACAGCTTTTAAAACAGGTCTGGTAACAGCTTAACAGCTTTTTAAACAGGTCTGATAACAGCTTAACAGCTTATAAAACAGGTCTGATAACAGCTTAACAGCTTTTAAAACAGGTCTGGTAACAGCTTAACAGCTTTTAAAACAGGTCTGGTAACAGCTTAACAGCTTATAAAACAGCTTTTTCAGCTCATCCACCTGTTAAGCTGTTACCAGACCTGTTTTAAAAGCTGTTAAGCTGTTATCAGACCTGTTTTATAAGCTGTTAAGCTGTTATCAGACCTGTTTAAAAAGCTGTTAAGCTGTTACCAGACCTGTTTTAAAAGCTGTTAAGCTGTTATCAGACCAGTTTTATAATCTGTTAAGCTGTTATCAGACCTGTTTTAAAAGCTGTTAAGCTGTTATCAGACCTGTTTTATAAGCTGTTAAGCTGTTATCAGAGCTGTTTAAAAAGCTGTTAAGCTGTTATCAGACCTGTTTTAAAAGCTGTTAAGCTGTTATCTGCCCTCACTTCCGGTTGGTCTCATAGGTAAAGGTGACGTCAGAGGTCAGCGTCACATTGATGCCACGCGTCAAATATCCGTTTCAAGCGCCATCCAAGACCAGGCACCCATCACCGCAACCAATACCACCACCCCCACCACCACCACCACCACCACTCACCACCACCCACCGCCACCGCCAAACATTATTCGGGAGTTCCGGACTTAGTATGGGAAATTGAATAAAAAGAAGGCCATATATAAAATATCATTTATTAAAAATTAAAAAGTATTAATTCTTATAATCTTATGGTACAGAGCTGTATGTAATCAAAATTTCCTGTGTTTGATGAATCTGTTGTTGAAATCAACATCCGCATACAGTGTAAGTTTACATGATTCTTTATGAGCTCTCCAAGTATACAAAATGGGAATTTCTAGTGCTAAGTTAAATCGCACTTTTTAAGGCATGGCTCGTAATTACTTTTTGTCAATGTTTGGTAGAATTTATATAGCTTCACAACTTGTTTTAGGCATCAGTAGTTACACTATAAGAGTTCTGAGACACTTTTTCCATACAAAAAGTGCAAGGTAGAAACCAACTATTTTGCTGGCTCTAGACCGGGTTCTGGGCCACAGGGGGATTCCGTCTAGTGGTATACGTCACAGGGCCTGCCTGGAGAATTCCTTTCCTACCGTCTGTCTGACCAGGAGATGGCATTAACTTTTTAGTAATAATTCAAGTTTTATTTATTTTTTGCCCATGGTGTGCTGCGCCTAAATGTAGGCTTTTTTATTGTGATTTTGCTGTTTTCAAGTGTTGCACCTTAATGTAGGCTTTTGGTTTTGAACTAATATTAGTAATAATTAAAGTTAATAGTAGGACATTTTTGTTCATGCCAATGGATTCTAGAGCGTTGGGGTGGGCTTATTAAGGGGGATAAAATTTTCATCAGAAATCCTCTACGAGCTCTGGTTTTCGAGATATTAGCGATTTGACCTTTTCGATATAGTTAATATTATTAATAATTCAAGCTACCTAGGATAGTTTTGTTGATGCCAATAGATTCTAGAAGGTGTTAGAGGGGTAGGAGGTTAGAGGGGGAATAAAATTTTTGTTAGAAATCCTCTACGGGCATGGTTTTCGAGATATTAGTGATTTTACCTTTTTAGATATAGTTAATGTTAGTAATAATTCAAGTTTATTTTTGCTCATGGGGACGCTGCACCTAAATATAGGCTTTTTATTATGATTTTTTCTTGAGCGTCTAAATGTAGGCTTTTGGTTTTGAACTAATATTAGTAATAATTAAAGTTAATAGTAGGACATTTTTGTTCATGCCAATGGATTCTAGAGCGTTGGGGTGGGCTTATTAAGGGGGATAAAATTTTCATCAGAAATCCTCTACGAGCTCTGGTTTTCGAGATATTAGCGATTTGACCTTTTCGATATAGTTAATATTATTAATAATTCAAGCTACCTAGGATAGTTTTGTTGATGCCAATAGATTCTAGAAGGTGTTAGAGGGGTAGGAGGTTAGAGGGGGAATAAAATTTTTGTTAGAAATCCTCTACGTTCTATAGTTTTCGAGATATTAGCGATTTGGTTTTGAATTAATATTACTAATAATTCAAGTTACCCTGGGGAGTTGTAGATATCAGCATGACGTCATCTTGGATTTGCTGTTTTCTTACTTGAATATTCCTTAGCGAGGAATTTGTAGATATCAGAAGTTTTGGATCACTTTCTATGTGGGTTCTGAGGCAGTGATATTCTGGGTATCAAATATTAAATGTTTACCAAACATTAGGCATGCTCCCCTGTTTATGATGTAATTTGATATCACCGCTGTAAACAAATTCGCATTTAAGCTGAATGGTTCATACACACCCGTGTAAACTTCCTGTTTACAAATTCGCATTTTAGCTGAATGAGTCATGCACACCTGTGTTATCAAATTTAAGCAATATCAGCACATTTATTCTTTTCATGTAATTTGATACCACACTTACTGTAGGCAGCCAAAAATTTTATTGTTCCAAGAATTTTACCGATCGAAACGTTTCATTGGAATTCACATAAAGTAAACAAATTTTCACATTTTCTCTTCATCTTGAAATGTGTTCATGTAAACAATCTCATTTGATATTTGCAAAATTGAACCAGCAGAATAAAGTAATGAAATTTAAGCAATTAATTTGAGTGATTTATGTTTTTTTTGTTTATCGTGTAATTCAATATCATCTCAGCATGTAAGCAAATTCGTTGGAATTCATCCTGTGCAATGATTATTGCAGCAGCAGGATCATTCATGTTCACAAACTGTTGCTATAAAAGCCCAAGCAAACTCTTGGGGAGCATCAGTCAGTTTTAGTGAGTCTCAGTGATAGTTTAAAAACCATACAAAAAAAATTAAAAAATGTCTTCGGTGTTAGTAAATAAAAGTTTTTCAATAATTGAAAATTTGCGAAAAGATGTGATGGAGTGTTTAAAAAATTCAGTGAATAAAGACTATATTGTTCAAAAGTGCAATAGAAACATACATAAATTTCAAGTTGCATTTCGGAAGTGCAATAAGAGTGCTAGGAAACGCCATTTTGAGAGCTGTCTCGAGCAAATTAAAGCATTGAGAGCACTATTGAGAACTCCCCGTCGAGGTGGAGGAATTACTCGCGTAAGAAGAAGTGATTTTGTAAAGTGGGAGGAAATAAAGACAGCGTTCGCAGACAGAATTCGACAAGGTGTTATTGCAAATTTAAAACATATCGATCCGAAGCTATTTATGCAAGACGCCGCCAAATTATTTACACGTCGTGTTAAAAATACCTTAAAACATTATTTTAATATTAAAGTTTCTACAACGTTTTGTGGTGAATTTGTTAAAGAAACTGGTGACAATGAAATTATAAAAGACATTAAATACTTCCAAGCGAGAACTGCTCCAATTAGTGCAGATGATAATTTAGAGGACTGGTTTAAATCAAACATTTTGGATCCAATTAACACTCAGCTGGAAGAATTCCAGGAAAAAGACAGTGGCTGGGCACTGCACTCTATAATACATCTAGCAGTACACATCAACAAGTTTGAACAGCTCCGAGGATCTTCGTATATACCTCTACCAAAGGAGATTGCATCAAAGAAAGCTTGCATTAATTTGAAGAATAATGATGAAGCATGCTTCGCGTGGGCCGTAATCTCAGCGCTATATCCTGCAGCAGCAAATGTTAACTCCGCTAGGACCTCATCATATCCACATTATTCTACTGTGCTAAATTTAACTGGAATAACATTTCCGATAACTCTTAAGCAAATTACGCAATTTGAAGACCAGAACAATTTATCAATAAACGTGTTCATTCTAGAGAAAGAGCGTTTCTTCACCACAGTTCCAGTTAGACTTACGAAACATAGGATGGAGCGACATGTAAATCTCTTAATGCTGCAAGATGACTATGAGCAAGCTGATGATGATGAAGATCATATGGATGATGATGATGATGTTGATGATGATGCCAGCAGATATCATTTCTGCTGGATTAAAGATCTTTCGCGCCTTGTATCGAAACAAACTTCTAAATATAATGGTAGAAAGTATATATGTGATAGATGTTTGCTCTACTTTTACTCTGCTGAAAAATTAACATCACACACTCCCGAATGTGAGAAACAAAACGACTGTAGAATTATGTTTCCATCAGAGGAAAAGAAATGGTTGGAATATAAGAATTATAACCATAAGAATCCAGTCCCGTTTTGTGTGTATGCTGATCTTGAATCAATATTGAAGCCGATTCAGAGAAACGATCAAAATACACAGCGAATCCAGGAACATGAAGTTCACAGCATAGGATTCTATTTCCACTGCAAACATGATGCTAAGCTCTCATATTACAGAGCATATCGAGGCAAGGACTGTCAACAATGGTTTGCATTAGAATTGCAAAAAATTGCATCCATAGCTGTACAGGAGAAGCTGAACATCAGGCCAATGCAACCCTTGACTAAAGAGGAACGGCGTTCACATAAGGAAACTACTTACTGCCATATATGTGAAAAAACGTTTGCAACCGATGAGGAACGAGTTCGGGACCATTGCCATTTAACAGGTAAATACTAAGAAGCATAATTCAATTCATTTCTTTTCATAATTTCTTTTAACAGGAAAATACCGAGGACCAGCGCACAATGCATGTAATCTGATGTATCAAGATTGCTCCATAGTTCCAGTCATTTTTCACAATTTATCCGGATATGATGCCCACTTCATTATTAAGGATATAGCTACAGCCATTCCTGGAAAAGTGGATCTCCTACCAATAAATAAAGAAAGATACATTTCGTTCACCAAGCACGTTGAAGGCAGTCATATCAAATTCAGATTCATCGATTCCTTCCGTTTTATGGCAGAATCTTTAGATAAGCTATCATCATTGCTGCCGTTGGATAAATTGAATATTACAAGAACTGTATGGCAGGAATTGGATGATGATGACTTTAAACTGCTTACGCGCAAAGGAGTCTTCCCATACGACTTCGTTGACGATTGGGCTAAATTGGATTTCCAACACTTACCGGCGCAGGAGCAATTCTATAATAAAATGACTGACAGTGATATATCTTCTGAGGACTACAATCATGCTGAAAAGGTCTGGCGGACATTTGAAATTCAGACACTTGGCGAATATTCCGATCTATACCTGAAAACTGATGTCCTCCTATTGGCTGATGTCTTCGAGAACTTTCGAGAAGTATGTATGAAGACATACAATTTAGATCCTGCACATTATTACACCATGCCAGGCCTAACATGGGATGCTATGCTAAAATACACCAAAGTGAAACTAGAGCTGATAACCGACGTAGATATACTGCTATTCATAGAGAGAGGTATTCGAGGTGGTATAAGTCAATGCTCAAACAGATATAGCAAAGCAAATAATAAATATATGGATGATTTTAAGCCTAAGGAGAAAGAGAAATACCTGATGTATTATGACGTAAATAACCTTTATGGATGGGCCATGTCACAGCATTTACCAACCGGAGGATTCAAATGGGTTGATGCTCCCAATATCAACGTTTTCGAGATTCCTGATGATTCACCAATTGGATACATATTCGAAGTCGACTTGGACTATCCTCAACATCTACATGATACACATAAGGATTTACCGTTTTGCTCTGAGCATGCAGCACCACCTGGAGCAAAATTAGAAAAGCTTTTGACAACATTACATCCTAAAACTAAATATGTTATACACTACCGAAATTTGAAGCAATGCTTATCACATGGTCTCATCCTAAAAAAAGTGCACCGGGTTCTTCAATTCAACCAATCAGCTTGGCTTAAACCATATATTGACTTAAATACCACCAAACGGAAGCAGGCTACCAGCGATCATGAGAAGGACAGCTATAAGAAGATGAATAATGCAGCTTTTGGTAAGACCATGGAAAATGTTCGCAAGTATAGCGATATAAAGCTTTGCATGAAGTGGGAAGGTCGCTATGGTGCCAAAGCTCGGATTGTGGCACCCAACTTTCACAGTGCAACGATATTTGATGAGAATTTAGTTGCTGTGGAATTAAGGCGACTCAAAATCTTATTCAATAAGCCCCTCTATATTGGAATGGCAGTTTTGGAAATTTCAAAGATATGCCTCTATGATTTCCACTACAGTTTTATGCAGCGTGAATTTGAAGATAAATGTAAAGTCATGTATACAGATACAGATTCTCTAATATATGAACTTGAAGAGAAAAATGCATATGAGTTTATGGCTGAAAATATAAACAAATTTGATACAAGTGATTACCCAGAAGATAATCAATTCAATTTACCGCTCATGAATAAAAAGATTCCTGGTCTAATGAAGGATGAGCTGAATGGGAAAATCATGAGCGAATTTGCAGGCTTGCGCTCGAAAATGTACAGTCTACGTATAAACGATGGTAAAACTGTAAAGAAAGCAAAAGGAGTAAAGACTAATGTAGTCCAGAGGCATATCAATTTCGAAGACTACGTCGAATGTTTGAATAACAAGCGAGTATTAACTGCTAATCAGAGCTCCATACGATCGCATAACCATAATGTCTACACGATCAGCCAAAAGAAAATTGCATTGAATCCATATGATAACAAGCGGTATATTATGAGTGGGACAACGGATACTCTACCATGGGGACATTACTCTATTCAATCAGAACAGCAAGGAGCAGACGCAGAAAAACATATAATCTAAGGCTAGATATGTATTGTAAATAAAAATTGTATTATAGCTAAAATACCATTTAATGAAATAGTTTGTTTTAATTGTATTATAGTCTAAGATGATGTACACTATTGTAAAATAAAGGAAAATATTATAATTATAGGGTAACCGATTTAAGGAAGCCTAATATAGAATGATACCTTAAGAATTAAATGTTAATCTAGAATGATACCTTAAGAATTAAATGTTAATATTTTTCAATTTATAATAAATCAATAATAATATTTTATATATGGTATTCTTTTATTCAATTTCCCTACTATGTCCAGAGCTCCCGAATAATATTTGCCCACTACCGTGAGCTCCTAATCGGATGACTTGAGAAAAAAACTTTTACACGTGGACTCGACCTTGACCCCGGCATCACCTTTGAAACCGGAAGGGCGTCGGATCCTTGACCTTCATCCGGAAGTGAATTATATATATAAGTGTATAATCAAACATTTCACAGGGCATTCCGTCTGTCGACCAGGCCAGTTTAAAAACTATTCTGTTATCTGACCTGTTTGAAACGGTAAGCTGTTATCAGACCTGCTTAAAAGCTGTTAGGCTGTTATCAGAGCTGTTTGAAAAGCTGTTAAGCTGTTTTAAAAGCTGTTAAGCTGTTATCAGAGCTGTTTGAAAAGCTGTTAAGCTGTTATCAGACCTGTTTGAAAAGCTGTTTAGCTGTTATCTGACCTGTTTAAAAGCTGTTAAGCTGTTATCAGACCTGTTTTAAAAGCTTATCTGTTCGAGCATTGACTTATACCACCTCGAATACCTCTCTCTATGAATAGCAGTATATCTACGTCGGTTATCAGCTCTAGTTTCACTTTGGTGTATTTTAGCATAGCATCCCATGTTAGGCCTGGCATGGTGTAATAATGTGCAGGATCTAAATTGTATGTCTTCATACATACTTCTCGAAAGTTCTCGAAGACATCAGCCAATAGGAGGACATCAGTTTTCAGGTATAGATCGGAATATTCGCCAAGTGTCTGAATTTCAAATGTCCGCCAGACCTTTTCAGCATGATTGTAGTCCTCAGAAGATATATCACTGTCAGTCATTTTATTATAGAATTGCTCCTGCGCCGGTAAGTGTTGGAAATCCAATTTAGCCCAATCGTCAACGAAGTCGTATGGGAAGACTCCTTTGCGCGTAAGCAGTTTAAAGTCATCATCATCCAATTCCTGCCATACAGTTCTTGTAATATTCAATTTATCCAACGGCAGCAATGATGATAGCTTATCTAAAGATTCTGCCATAAAACGGAAGGAATCGATGAATCTGAATTTGATATGACTGCCTTCAACGTGCTTGGTGAACGAAATGTATCTTTCTTTATTTATTGGTAGGAGATCCACTTTTCCAGGAATGGCTGTAGCTATATCCTTAATAATGAAGTGGGCATCATATCCGGATAAATTGTGAAAAATGACTGGAACTATGGAGCAATCTTGATACATCAGATTACATGCATTGTGCGCTGGTCCTCGGTATTTTCCTGTTAAAAGAAATTATGAAAAGAAATGAATTGAATTATGCTTCTTAGTATTTACCTGTTAAATGGCAATGGTCCCGAACTCGTTCCTCATCGGTTGCAAACGTTTTTTCACATATATGGCAGTAAGTAGTTTCCTTATGTGAACGCCGTTCCTCTTTAGTCAAGGGTTGCATTGGCCTGATGTTCAGCTTCTCCTGTACAGCTATGGATGCAATTTTTTGCAATTCTAATGCAAACCATTGTTGACAGTCCTTGCCTCGATATGCTCTGTAATATGAGAGCTTAGCATCATGTTTGCAGTGGAAATAGAATCCTATGCTGTGAACTTCATGTTCCTGGATTCGCTGTGTATTTTGATCGTTTCTCTGAATCGGCTTCAATATTGATTCAAGATCAGCATACACACAAAACGGGACTGGATTCTTATGGTTATAATTCTTATATTCCAACCATTTCTTTTCCTCTGATGGAAACATAATTCTACAGTCGTTTTGTTTCTCACATTCGGGAGTGTGTGATGTTAATTTTTCAGCAGAGTAAAAGTAGAGCAAACATCTATCACATATATACTTTCTACCATTATATTTAGAAGTTTGTTTCGATACAAGGCGCGAAAGATCTTTAATCCAGCAGAAATGATATCTGCTGGCATCATCATCAACATCATCATCATCATCCATATGATCTTCATCATCATCAGCTTGCTCATAGTCATCTTGCAGCATTAAGAGATTTACATGTCGCTCCATCCTATGTTTCGTAAGTCTAACTGGAACTGTGGTGAAGAAACGCTCTTTCTCTAGAATGAACACGTTTATTGATAAATTGTTCTGGTCTTCAAATTGCGTAATTTGCTTAAGAGTTATCGGAAATGTTATTCCAGTTAAATTTAGCACAGTAGAATAATGTGGATATGATGAGGTCCTAGCGGAGTTAACATTTGCTGCTGCAGGATATAGCGCTGAGATTACGGCCCACGCGAAGCATGCTTCATCATTATTCTTCAAATTAATGCAAGCTTTCTTTGATGCAATCTCCTTTGGTAGAGGTATATACGAAGATCCTCGGAGCTGTTCAAACTTGTTGATGTGTACTGCTAGATGTATTATAGAGTGCAGTGCCCAGCCACTGTCTTTTTCCTGGAATTCTTCCAGCTGAGTGTTAATTGGATCCAAAATGTTTGATTTAAACCAGTCCTCTAAATTATCATCTGCACTAATTGGAGCAGTTCTCGCTTGGAAGTATTTAATGTCTTTTATAATTTCATTGTCACCAGTTTCTTTAACAAATTCACCACAAAACGTTGTAGAAACTTTAATATTAAAATAATGTTTTAAGGTATTTTTAACACGACGTGTAAATAATTTGGCGGCGTCTTGCATAAATAGCTTCGGATCGATATGTTTTAAATTTGCAATAACACCTTGTCGAATTCTGTCTGCGAACGCTGTCTTTATTTCCTCCCACTTTACAAAATCACTTCTTCTTACGCGAGTAATTCCTCCACCTCGACGGGGAGTTCTCAATAGTGCTCTCAATGCTTTAATTTGCTCGAGACAGCTCTCAAAATGGCGTTTCCTAGCACTCTTATTGCACTTCCGAAATGCAACTTGAAATTTATGTATGTTTCTATTGCACTTTTGAACAATATAGTCTTTATTCACTGAATTTTTTAAACACTCCATCACATCTTTTCGCAAATTTTCAATTATTGAAAAACTTTTATTTACTAACACCGAAGACATTTTTTAATTTTTTTTGTATGGTTTTTAAACTATCACTGAGACTCACTAAAACTGACTGATGCTCCCCAAGAGTTTGCTTGGGCTTTTATAGCAACAGTTTGTGAACATGAATGATCCTGCTGCTGCAATAATCATTGCACAGGATGAATTCCAACGAATTTGCTTACATGCTGAGATGATATTGAATTACACGATAAACAAAAAAAACATAAATCACTCAAATTAATTGCTTAAATTTCATTACTTTATTCTGCTGGTTCAATTTTGCAAATATCAAATGAGATTGTTTACATGAACACATTTCAAGATGAAGAGAAAATGTGAAAATTTGTTTACTTTATGTGAATTCCAATGAAACGTTTCGATCGGTAAAATTCTTGGAACAATAAAATTTTTGGCTGCCTACAGTAAGTGTGGTATCAAATTACATGAAAAGAATAAATGTGCTGATATTGCTTAAATTTGATAACACAGGTGTGCATGACTCATTCAGCTAAAATGCGAATTTGTAAACAGGAAGTTTACACGGGTGTGTATGAACCATTCAGCTTAAATGCGAATCTGTTTACAGCGGTGATATCAAATTACATCATAAACAGGGGAGCATGCCTAATGTTTGGTAAACATTTAATATTTGATACCCAGAATATCACTGCCTCAGAACCCACATAGAAAGTGATCCAAAACTTCTGATATCTACAAATTCCTCGCTAAGGAATATTCAAGTAAGAAAACAGCAAATCCAAGATGACGTCATGCTGATATCTACAACTCCCCAGGGTAACTTGAATTATTAGTAATATTAATTCAAAACCAAATCGCTAATATCTCGAAAACTATAGAACGTAGAGGATTTCTAACAAAAATTTTATTCCCCCTCTAACCTCCTACCCCTCTAACACCTTCTAGAATCTATTGGCATCAACAAAACTATCCTAGGTAGCTTGAATTATTAATAATATTAACTATATCTGAAAAGGTCAAATCGCTAATATCTCGAAAACCAGAGCTCGTAGAGGATTTCTGATGAAAATTTTATACCCCTTAATAACCCCACCCCAACGCTCTAGAATCCATTGGCATGAACAAAAATGTCCTACTATTAACTTTAATTATTACTAATATTAGTTCAAAACCAAAAGCCTACATTTAGACGCTCAAGAAAAAATCATAATAAAAAGCCTATATTTAGGTGCAGCGTCCCCATGAGCAAAAATAAACTTGAATTATTACTAACATTAACTATATCTAAAAAGGTAAAATCACTAATATCTCGAAAACCATGCCCGTAGAGGATTTCTAACAAAAATTTTATTCCCCCTCTAACCTCCTACCCCTCTAACACCTTCTAGAATCTATTGGCATCAACAAAACTATCCTAGGTAGCTTGAATTATTAATAATATTAACTATATCGAAAAGGTCAAATCGCTAATATCTCGAAAACCAGAGCTCGTAGAGGATTTCTGATGAAAATTTTATCCCCCTTAATATCACCACCCCAACGCTCTAGAATCCATTGGCATGAACAAAAATGTCCTACTATTAACTTTAATTATTACTAATATTAGTTCAAAACCAAAAGCCTACATTAAGGTGCAACACTTGAAAACAGCAAAATCACAATAAAAAAGCCTACATTTAGGCGCAGCACACCATGGGCAAAAAATAAATAAAACTTGAATTATTACTAAAAAGTTAATGCCATCTCCTGGTCAGACAGACGGTAGGAAAGGAATTCTCCAGGCAGGCCCTGTGACGTATACCACTAGACGGAATCCCCCTGTGGCCCAGAACCCGGTCTAGAGCCAGCAAAATAGTTGGTTTCTACCTTGCACTTTTTGTATGGAAAAAGTGTCTCAGAACTCTTATAGTGTAACTACTGGCATCTAGCAACACCACAACATTCACATGTATCTGGTCCATCCGTTGAATCGTCTCTTGAGCAAGGGCAGCTTATATAGTGTTCACCAAATTTTGACTCGACTTTTTCAATATTTTCATATAATTTTAAAAAGTTATAGCATTCTTGAATTTGTTTCTTATGCTCATCGAGTAAAATGTTATTATATTCTCCTAAAAACTCCTCAATATCCATCTTAACAGTTCAGCATTCGGGAATACACTAACCACTAACCAAACTCTCGTGCAATTTTCCCTTCCCCTTTTAGATTTTGTATAGAACATACCAGATTCTTATAAAATTGCCTGCTACCTAGTAGATTTTGGATTTTGGTTCTCGGCACCGTTTTGGAGATAAGAATTTTTTAAAATCACTGTATACCCTAACTAATTTTTTAATGGATATTTATATACCGATTTTTTATATAGAACATATGGATTTATATAAGGCTTACCCATCAGGAAATGCATAAAATCTTGGATTTTTCTTTGGAACATACTGTACAAGATTCTAATAAAATTTTCTTCTGCCTGTTAGATTTTGTATGGAACATACTGTTACCGGATTCTTACCAGATTCTTATAAAATTTTCTTTCGCTTGTTAGATTTTGTATGGAACATACTATTACCAGATTCTTATACAATTTTCTTCTACTTTTTAAATTGTGAACTGAACATGGTACCAGATTCTTATAAAATTTTCTTATGGTTATTAGATTTTGTATAGAATATACTGCAACCAAATTCTTATAGCCTTTCATATTGCTGCTATCTATTTTCAGATATTATATAATATGCATTCATCTAGAACAAAAATCTATAGCTCGGTTTGGTCACATATGAATTTATATAAGGTTTATAAGGAAATGCAGTTACCAGATTTTTATAAAATTTTCTTGCACCTGTAAGATTATGTATGGAACATACTGTTACCAGAAATCTTCTTCTTTACAGTTTACTCACAGCTAATTATAATCTCCCATACAACTTGCACTACTCATCATCCAACTGAACCCAAGAGCAGACACTTTCGGTTTCACAGGTTAAGGTGACGTCAGAGGTCAAGACAATGTGCCAAATACATATAAATAGTAGTTTCATAACTTGTTTTTTCAATTCATATTTTGCTCTTTATCCAAACAGATCACTGTTTCTTGTCAAGCTAATTACGCAATAATTTCAACATGAGCTCTAAGGACACTACAAACCTTCTAAAGCCTAAAGCCTACGGATGAAAGGAGTAAAGAATATTCATATAAGGCTCAGTCTACATCTATGAAATCGATGCCTTCCAGAAATAAAGAAGAAAGTTTTTCATCCAAAAACGAGTCGACTGTCCCCTACCAACAGGTCGAAAAATCAGGATATTCCAACAAAGATCGCAAAAAGTAAAGATGGAGAGATGTTATTTGTGAAAGTGGTGCACCACGAACCTTTTAACGCCACATTGGTGTAAGGGCATAAGGAATATTCATTATAAGGATCAATCTATATCTATGAAATCTTGGCCTTGCTGAACTAAAGAAAAAAGACTGTAGACTTAAGCTATAATACAATTAAAACAAATTATTTCAATAAATGGCATTATAACCATGATACAATTTTTATTTACAATACATATTTTAGACTAGGCTAGACTTAATATATTTTCTGCGGTACACATCCCTTAATAGTGATAATTGAAGCAAGAATGATTATTACTCACACCGTGTGTCGCTTTCAGCCATATTTGTTGTTTGCAGATGAAGTGAACCTACTTTCCTTATGTAATCCATTGGTATCACTTTTGATATATATCACGAAGCTTTCTTAATCATATTATGTAATTTTTTCAGACTTGGTAAGATTTAAAGATGAATAAATAATACTTCCATATCCTACTAGAATTATATCATTCCAAATACCCACTTTCAACATCGGGGTCTACACTATTGAACTTGAAGCATTATCAACTTTTTTTCAACCTTTCTGATACTCATACAACACTATTTCGAGGAGATAAATACAAAATACCATCCATCAAAACTTTTAACGTAATACATAGCTTACAGTACCTACTCTTAACCCCCCACCACGAGCATCACTATGAATTTTGAGAATTATCAAATATCCAGCGAGATTGCTGATTAGGATTTTTATTCATAGCTCCCATACAACTTCCACTACTCATCTCAGACAACATATCATACCACTTTAATATTATAACACAGCGTTCTTCTATCAAAGCTTTTAATTTGACCCACTCTCAACTTAATGTTAAGTAAACAATGCACCTGCCCCAATAGTATGAAGATAAAAATATCATATTCTTATCATCTTCATGTGAACTATTTTTTAGATATAGATATCAATCAAATCTCATAACAGCGTAACTGCTTGATTTATAAAAAAAAACCCTGCTGCCTTCATATGCTCACCACAAGATGAAATTAACAAGTTCTTATCTAGCCTTCCATAAGATAATTTCAAGCTATTATACCCACCTAAAATATGAACACAGATTTATGTTAGAGCGACACAGATGTTTTGACAGAGTCAGCTGGTTGAAAAGTATGGTATTCACTAAAGCTTTCTACTATATTATGCACACCCACCACCCATAAAATATACATCGAGCACCACTAAGCTTAACCCAATCTCAACCGCCACGATCTTGGCAAAAGGTAATATCAAATTACCTGCTAAGTCATGCCATTACACCTGACAACCAAAAATTATTCTTTTACTGCCCCCATACAATTTCCATTACTTAATATCATAGCACTATCTTCTATTATCAATGCTTTTAATTTAACCCACTCTCAACCTAACTTAAGATTTAAATGTAAACACATAATACTATCCTCTTCCACGCTCTTCACTAAAGCTTTCATATCTTACTAGATTAATATACACCACAATTAATATATACACAACTTACAGTACCCACGCTCAACCTCCACCTGCAACGCTGGTCATGCCATTACACCTTATCACCAAAAATTTGATGAAAAGTCTTTTACTATACCCATACAACTTTCACTACTCTTCTAAGTCAACATATCATACTATATTAGTATCACCTCACATTGATATCATAGGTGATCAAAACTTTAAATTTAACCTGCCCAAAAAAGAAATTTTATTGAAATTAAAAAAACAATTTTTCATATAACCTAAGAATTTTCAATACATACACATACACACACCTACAACGAAAATTTTCTGATGAGGCTTTAATTTCTATTACTTCATGTTTCTTAACATCCGAAGCAGCCGTGATCTATTTTTAGATATCGAATATCATAGTATGTTCCCTCTTGTTTATAAAAGATTTTTAATCCACAACTTACGTTATAGTTGTTGTTGTTTTTTTAGCAAAAGAAATATTCAATTATAACTTCCACTACTCATCTACGACATCACATCCTACAGATTAATATCAGTTGTTGTTGTTTTCAACTAAAGAAATTAGGAATCTGTGATAAATCGCTCAATTTGTTTACTTTACTCGTCCGCTGTGCGAATTTGTTTACATTATTCGACTGCGAATTTGTTTATTTTACTGTACTGTACGAATTTGTTTATGCAAGGAATCAAATTAGAAGCATTACACCTGAAGAGCAAAATTAAGCATTTACTAATTTCCATTACATATCTAAGTCAACATATCTACCTACATTCACCCCAACCAGCTTCACCTGATCTATTTTTAGATATATGGTTACATGGTGCAATCATGTTTATAAAAGGCACCTACAGATTAATATCATCAAATTTTTAATCCACAACTTAGGTTATAGTTGTTGTTGTTTTTTGTTTGTTTTTGAGCTACTAATATTAATTACACCTGAGAAGGTAAGATAGCTAATATCTCGAACCATAGCCCGTAGAGGATTTCTGATGAAAATTTTTACCCCATAGTACTAATACTATTGGCATGGACAAAAAATATCCTAGGGTTAACTTGAATTATTACTACTACTAATTATACCTCAAAAGGTAAGATCGCTAATATTTCGAAACCCATAGCAAGTGGAGGATTTCTGATTTAAATTTTGTCAACCTCTCCACTGACACCTTCTAGCATCTATTGGCATGAACAAAAATATTCAAGAGTTAACTTGAATTATTAATAATACTAATTACACTAATTCACTTAGGGAATTTCACAACATTTCTTATCCACATAAATACACAGCTGCACACATCCACCCTCGCCTTGGGTAATGTTTCCTTAGCCCAGCCCAATATACCACAGGCACTCATACTAAAGTAAACAACTAACACCAAACTCAAGCTGACAAGTATATAGCCCCGATATAAATTCGCATGGGGTATTTCATATCATTACTCAATACAAATAAGCCGCACACATTTTATCCAAGCCTTGGTACAGGTAACGTAGCCCAGTCCAACATACCCCAGACAATCCTATTCATAGTATCAGATATTGTCACTAAAGCTCTCAGCCAACCTCCAGCACCCAGACACAGGAAAGGTCAAAGGTCAAATTGTAGCCTCCAAGACCAGATCAAACAAAAAGTTGGCGTGATCTCCTGGTCAGCCAGATGGTAGGAAAGGAATTCTGCAGGCATACCCTGTGACGTATGCCACTAGACGGAATCCCCCTCAGTGGCCCAGAAGCCGGTCTAGAGCCAGCAAAATAGTTTGAAATTTCCGGACACTTTTTGTATGGAAAAAGTGGGCCAGAACTGTCCTAGCTTATCTACTTTCGTTTTAATTATATTTGATCTTTATTTAAGCCATAATACATTAGAACACCCTAATATTTGGATTTAATTATTTATTGGTGAGCATTCTATTTTTATCTGAGTGGTGGTACTGAAAGCAAATTGAAACTTGAGGTATGCATTATGCTGTTTAGATTTAATTATTTAATGTTAAGCATTATATTTTTGAAATATTTACGTTGTTTTTTTAATATTTTGCGTTTTTATGATTATTTGCAATTTGTTTTTACATTTAATGATTTTTGCAACTTATTTTCGTAATTTTACGAATTTTTGAAATATTTATGTTTTTTGTTTTTAAGTTTTTGTGTTTTTATGATTTTTGTAATTTGTTTTTACATTTAATGATTTTTGCAATTTCTTTTCGCAATTTTACGAATTTTTGAAAAATTTAGGTTTTTTGTTTTTAATTTTTCATGTTTTTATGATTTTTGTAATTTGTTTTTACATTTAATGATTTTTTACAATTTATTTTCGCAATTTTACTAATTTTTTTATTTGTAATCTACACGATACGGCAGAGTGCAATTTAAACCCAGGTGGAGGAGGTAAATTTACCATTTTTAAGGGATCAACAACTGGAGTTGGGTTTATCCTATATCTTCTTCAAATACATATAAAATAATCACATTCAGAGCTTAGGTTCATTCAATAAAATTAATATGGCCCAACCTTTTCCTATTTTGATTCAACTCATCACGTTAATTAATAAAAGCATCTTTAAATTCTTCATATAATAGTACTATGTAAACATTTCATTATACCTTAAGTATATTATGTTAGAGAATACATACTAAGAAGCAATTCATACTACATTTTTTCATTCGCTTCAAGAAAATTCGGTTTGGAGTACTTAATCCCATATTTTCGTAAAGATTATTAACATGATTTTTCTGAGTGTGCTATACTTGCTCTTGGACTTTTGTCAAATTTTTTACGAATTCTTCAAACAGAAACTATGAACAAAGTTCATTCATTACAATAAAAATATTTGATTTAATTTATCTTTTACAACAAGCTCTTCTGAAGTGTATACAATTGTATAATCAAAATCATTCTCTTAACTTTCTATACATGTAGTGGAAATTGAAGCTCTTTACGCAGCCATACATATTTGCTGATTTATCTACAAATATGTAGATTGATAACTTTTTAGCAAAACCCATTCGATGCTGTAAACCAAACTTTCAGTTTCAGATGACCGGTAACCAGATTCCGCGATTTGAGTAGCAGAACAACATCTCCATTAATGTATATAATTTGAAGAAGATGACCAATAAGCAAAAAGGCGAATTTATCACACTACCAACGTATCTGACAAGGAATAAAAAGGAGAATCACATCAATCTTTTAATGATCCAGAATGAATACTACGATGAGGATGAAGACGAGAACGAAGACAACAATGTTGCTGAAGCAATCAAATATCATTACGTTTGGATAAAGAACTTATCCAGGCTTTTATCATCGCAGCTCAGTAGCCATAATGGAGAGAAATATTTCTATGACCGATGTCTTCACTACTTTTATACGCCTACTGCATTAGAACAGCACATGGAGGACTGTTATGGTCGGGAGTGCCGTGCTCGTGATAGAGGGCACTCGACCTTTAAGACTAAGATCGTTTAGGATTTGGGGTTTTTAATTAACAAAAAAAAAAAAAAAAAATCTTGGGTTTTGAAGTTATTATTTTATTTCAAAACTTTTAGTTAAGAGTTTTCAGGTTTTCTCTATATAATTCAGGTTACCACTTTCTATTAACACTTTAGTTTTAATGATCGTCAACTTTTCACAATAAGTTTAGTTATTACTTTCTACTAACAATTTTGTTTTTAATGATCTTCTGCTTTTCACAATAAGTTTAGTTATTTCTTTTTACTAACAATTTTGTTTTACCGCTTACAACTTTTAATATTCGAGTTAATTCCCGGACTATCCCGATCGACGGTTTCAAAAAGAACTCCTCGAGGTTCGGGCTAGCTGCCCCCAGGTACCCACGATATCTTTTAAAAAGCTTTTTTGCGTTGAATGTTGTAGGATGGATAAGGATGTCATCCCAGTGTAGGCCGACTTTGTTGTTGTAAACAATTTGGTTTACCTCTATGGTACAATTTTCGAAGTGGATTAGTCCTGTTCCGTTGATAACATTCTCTGTAATACCGCAAGTAGACCTGAGACTTGTGTTTGGTATGTTGATAAAAAGAATATAGTTTGGTTCCGGCTGGTACATTGTACTAATTTCGGTTCCATTAAGTAGGCTGCAGGAGGCGGGTTTGTTTCTGATGATGTTTCCGATGCAGGTCTGTTGATTTGTTTTGGTATTCGTAGATAGCAACTTGCAATAGTATGTTCCTTCTATTAGTTGGCATGGCTCGTTGAAGAAATGTATTTCAAGTTCGTTTAGGGAAATATAGGGTTTTGTGGATATGGTTAATGTTTTATTAATTGGAAGGGGTATTATATGAAAAAATGTGTATGATTCATTAGAAACTACTGGTATTAAAATATTGAATATGATATTTGTACTGTTGTAGTAGGCCTGTAGACCAAGAAACTCATATATTTGTTCGTCTGATGTTATCTCGATATTTTGATCTTGGAAGAATTCCTGAATTTCGCTAAGTTCTGAAGGGTTTAATATTTGCTTTGATATAATGTTTAATTGTGCGAGTGTTATGGCTTCAGCTATGTTGGTTAAATGGTTACTAAGTAGATCTATATTAAAGTTTATCCTATTTATATATTGTATGTACCTAAGTGACTCTTCATCTGTTCTAATCCTATTATTTATGGTTTTATGATAAAGGTTTAGGTATGCTTCTATTGTCTTCTGTTGTTTGTTTATGTGATTGGTTATGTTACTAAATCTTTCAATCATTTGTTGGTTCATGATAATTTGTTTGTTAATTTTTCTTTTAGTATTTTCTTGATTACTTTGAATGTTCTGTATTTGTTTATTTATCTCTAAGGCATCGTTAGCATCCATGTTACCTGTTATAAATTTGATCGCTGTACCTAGCCCATCAATTAGACCTCTTTTACTTCTAATTTTGGGTAAAAGCGTGTGCAGTTTAAAATCTAACTCTTTGAATTTTAATTTTGTAACTTCTATTGTATCTTGGAAAACTTCATTGCTACTTATTGTTTCTAATGATTTCCCTATATCGTCTACGTTTGTCTTGTAGTTTTCAAGTTCCACTATGTGAATCAGTTTCCTGTACGTCTGGATTGTCTTTGATTTCCCTAATCTCATGGGAAGAAGTCCGTTTTTGTTGGTTAAGTCGTAAATTTCCATTTTCTGGCCGTAGGTCGTTGTCGTTAGTAACCTGGAATTTCCGTTTTCTTTTAATTTTGGATTTATGTAGTTTTTTGTTTTGGTTAGTAAAAATTGTAATTTTCTTATTTTTCTTAACTTTATGTTTACTAAATCTAGGCGTTAGCTTGTTTCGTCTACATTCTTTTCTATATATTGCCTCATTTTCTCTTAGGTCGATTGGGTCTTCTCTACTTTGGTTTAATTTTTCTAGGTTTTTGTTTGAAAGTTCCTGAACTTTTGTTTTAATAGAGGGGTAAAGTTTGGACTGAAATTCATTAAGTTTTCTCAAATATTCGTGTTCGTTATTAAAATTTAGATTACGGAGGAATTTGTATGTTTTACCACTAAAAAGTTCGTATGGTGTTAATCCTGTTGTTGAGTGTATAGCATTATTATACGTAATCAGAGTTTCGTTAAGGATATCGTCATGATCCTTATCTTCTCTTTGATTATAAATAATTCTGTAAATTTCTGTTAAGGTTGAGTGCAAACGTTCTACCGGTGAGTTACTACTCGTTTGCTGGAAGGAAGTAGTATGATATTTTATATTATATTGCTTACAAAAATCCTTAAAAAGGTTTGCTGTAAACTCTGAACCTTGATCCGAAGTCAATTTCTTTGGAATACCGTGTATGCTCATAAAGTGAGTGATTGACTTTATTATGTTAATGCTATTACGTGTTGGTAGTGTGTAAGCTGCGGCAAATTTAGAAACTTTATCGATTATAGTGAGAATTTGTTTGGAATTGATAGTGTAGATATCTACATGTAGTATATCGAGGGGTTTTTCAGGAGATTCGGGTTTTTCAAATTTTAATTTTACAGGATTTCTGTCATATTTTAGAGTCTGACAAATTTCACAATTATTGATTGTTTGGGTTATTTTGTTCCTCATAAATGGGAAGTAGTATTCCCGTTTCAAATGAAGAAAGGTTTCGTTAATTCCGCGATGGTTATTCTTTGTATGGTATTCGTTAATTAGTTTGTCTTGTTCGTCGTTTTCTTTGATGTCTATCAGTATTTCTGTACAGCGGATTATTTTAAATAGTTTACTTCGAGAAAAGTACTTTTTATATACCTCTTGAATTATACTGAAAGTATGGTCATCGGTGAATACAGCTGTTAATTTATTTGGTGCTAGGAATTTCTTGAATATCTCCGTTATATTTTCCTCTGTATAATTTGGCATACGAATGGAACGTCTCTGTTTATTCTTAAAGATGATTTCGGTAGATATTGGAGGTTTCTTGTTAGACTTTTCGAAAATGAATTGCAAGTTAAATTCGTTCAAAGGGCGTTCAGAAATGTAGAGATGGTCGTCGAGATTTTCTACTGCAGAATGTATCGTAGAGATATTTGTATCTTGCTCTGAAGCAATTGAATTTCCTGGGGCGTGTTCATTTGCGTTTAGTTCAATTTTGTTAGGAATCGTTTCTGTGGCTGGCTTGATCCGACTGAGGGCATCAGCGTTTGAATTTTGTGTACCCTTTTTGTAAACTACCTGGTAGTCAAATTCTTCGAGTTTTAGTCTCCAGCGGACTAATTTGGAATTCGGGTCCTTGAGACTCATAAGCCATGTTAGGGGTTTATGGTCTGTAACTATTGTGAATTTATGTCCAAAGATATAGGGCCGAAAATATTTAGTAGCCCAAACTATAGCAAGAAGTTCCTTCTCTATAGTTGAGTAGTTACGTTCTGTATCCGTTAGTGTTCTACTGGCAAAGCAGACTGGCTTGTCGCTGCCAATTGGTCCCTGGGAGAGAACAGCGCCTATCGCGTAATTGCTGGCATCTGTTGTTAAAACGAAAGGTTTCGTGAAGTCGGGATACTGGAGGATGGGATCATTTATGAGAAGACTTTTACACAGTTCAAAGGTTTTTACGTATGTATCATTAAGCTCGACAGTTTTTCCTTTTTTAAGACACTCAGTTAAAGGTTTGGTAAGTTTAGCAAAGTCTTTAATGAACTTACGATAGTATCCTAGAAGACCTAGGAATGCCTTAATTTCCTTTTGAGACTGAGGTATAGGAAAATTCTTGATCGCTTTTATTTTCTCGGGGTTAGGTTTAACTCCTTGACCAGTTACAATATGCCCTAAGAATGCGATTTCCTTGTGGAGGAATTCAGATTTGTCCAATTGGACTTTAAAATTTGCTTCTCGTAATTTATTGAACACTTTCCTGAGATTTTGTATGTACTCTTGGAGTGAAGTTGAGAAAACAATGATATCATCTAAATAGACTAAGCAAGTTTTACCTTGGATATCTTTGAGAACATTATCCATCACTCTTTGGAATGTACTGGGGGCGTTTTTCAGCCCAAAAGGCATTCTTAAATATTCATAGTGGCCACCTTCCACTGTAAATGCAGTTTTTTCTACATCCTGTGGGTCCATCTCGATCTGGTGGAAACCGCTTGCCAGATCTAACGTGGAAAAGTACATACATTTTCCGAGTTTATCTAAAATCTCGTTAATGTTAGGAATTGGATATCTATCGGAAATGGTCTTTTCATTCAACTTCCTATAGTCAATGACCAGGCGCCATTTCTTTTTACCACTGGCATCTGTCTTTTTAGGAACAATCCAAATTGGAGAGCTCCAAGGGGAGTAGCTGGGTCTAATTATTCCTTGGTCCAACATCTGTTTTATTTGTGTTTGGACTTCTTGCTTGTGGATGTAGGGATATCTATATGACTTACTATAAATTGGTGCGTCATCATTCGTTCTAATTTGATGTTTTATTTTACTAGTGAAGGTCAGCTTTTCATTTTCTTTAAAGAATATGTCGTCATACTCCTTGCAGACTCTGAAAATTGCTTTCTTCTCTTCTCCATTGAGGTGACCAACGCGAATTAGATTTGTAATGTCATTCGATAATACTGAATTTTCGTTTTTGCTAGTGTTCTGGATACAAAAATTATTTAATTCACAAAATTGATTCGTGAACCCACTAACTTTAAGAGGTTGCTCAAGGAATAATTCTTTATCAGAATTTGTGTAGTTTGCTACTTCCATTGTACTGTACCAGTTTTTGGCACGATAAATACCTTCATGAATGAGTAGGTCGGTTTTTAATTTCGTCGGTTTTATGTAAATGTCTCCATCTTGTACATCTACCGGTAATTTAACAATTGACATAGAGTTTGCCGGGATGATATATTTATCGGACATGAAGTTTGGTTTAAAATGGAGCGGAATTGTGGAATGTTCCGTGATCAGAATTTTATTTCCTAAGTCCACCTTCGCTTTCAACAAACTTAGAATGTCTAAGCCAAGTAGACCATCGAAGTATCCGTGAAATTTAAATACTAAGAATCTCATTTGTCCGCGCTGGTTAAATTCCAAAAAATTTGGTAGTATTATTTCTTTGTTTATTGTATGAGTATTCAGTATGGTAGTAATAATAGTGGTTGGAATGGTAGTGAGATCTTCTGGATTTGTGTACTCGGGATTAATGAAAGATGAGGATGCTCCGGTATCTATGAGGAATTTAAGCGGTCGACCGAAAGGAGAGGATATATGAATGTACGGAAGAACAAATCCGTGTTTATTGACATCTAGGTATCCGATTTGTTCATCGAGGCATTCGTATGAAAATTTACATCATCGATTTCGTGATTTTCAACTTCAAGAGAATATTCATTTTGAGACAGGGTGTCATTATTTTGTTCGTATTAGTAGTATTGGTCCAGTTCTTGTTGATGAGTATTTGGTAAATAGTTCAGGGTTGGGATTTCTACCATAATTCCTATACGTTTGAGGGTGACTTTGTTCAGCAATATTATGTAATTCTTTACTAGTAAACCTTTGAGTGGCTGCTGGTGGTCTGAAGAAATTATTTGTTACTTGCCTAGATGGTTGAAAATTTCGAAAAGGGTTTCTAGAGAGTCCTGAGTCAACTTCCATTGGTTGTGGTGGAGGTAGTCTCGATTGTTGGGGTTGAAATTGTTGAAATGTAGTTTGCTGAGGAGGATGTGGTCTAAATTGTTTAGGAGGATGTGGTCTAAATTGTTGAGGAGGATGTGGTCTAAATTGTTGGAAAGGGATATTATTTGTGGGTCTATATGTTCTAGTAGGGTATTGAAAATTTTGTCTAGGTTCTATTGGTCGTGAACTATTTGGTATTTTCGGGTTTCTATGACTAGACGTTGGTTGATTTGTGGGTTGGTTATATGATTTAAGGTAGGAAATATTCTGTTCTTTGACACAATAAGTGAAGGCTTCAGTTAAATCTTGGGGTCTCATGGCTCTTATAGTAGAGCCTAGCGGTTCTCTCAGACCAGATAAAAATACACTAAGGCACATTTCCGAATAAAGATTTCTTTTAGCTTTTACCACGTTTTCATCAGATTCATGGATTTGCAGGTGATTATTTGCTGTAGACAAGATCTCTATTACTTCACTGTAATATTGTTCGACATTTTTATTACCTTGTTTTAAACTATGTAGGTCCCTAATCAAGGATGTCTCATTTCTTTTATCTGAGTAGTGGGATATAAGGTTGGCCTTAATGTCTGCCCAAACGAGAGATGTACCATACATGTTAAGTACTTCGTTTGCAGGCCCTTCAATCTTATTACGGATTGCTCGTAACAGAATTTTACCGTAGGCAGTTCCATCTATATTCGATATGAGGCTTAGAATTTCTTCAACATTTTTAATAAAGTCGTACAGTAATCTTGGATTTCCATCAAATCTTGGTAAATCTTTGATTACATCTGGTACTCTTAAGTTATTGAAAATATCTGTAGTTGTGGTTAATGTCGGTGTTGTCATGTTTATTTCTACTCTTGGCAATTCGGGATTGTTTAAATTGATTTCACTTCTACTAATTTCAATGGGGACTAGAAAATCTTCAGAACTAAGCAAATCAGGTTCACTTCTTCTTAAATCACTGTCTTCTAAATAAATTCTTCCCGGAACACTACCGTATGGAATGCTTTTTGGTCTACGAAATGTATTATACATGCATATAAAGAATATTTTTTTTTTTTTTTGAATCACTATAAAACTCACTTAATAATTTATTTAGCTCTTACTGAAATTTTCTTCAAGTTATATATTTTCATACAAAAATTTTATACGTAATTAATTTGGTAATTTCACTCTTAATGACTAAATGATTAATCTTATGGATAGAAAAGTTCTGATATTTCAATTTTATTTAGTTTATCTTATAATTAAGTAGAAAGGATTTTTGGAACTAGGAAAGGACAAAACGAACTTGACTTACAGAAATGTTACTCCAAGCGTTAAAAGGTGCAGTCCTTCCATTTACGATTCCTTTCCCGAATCTTGTAGGGTAGTAGGTTCAGAACTGAAGAGTTGGAACTCCACCAAGAGGAAAATTTCCACGATAAACCTTCGATGAAAATGTTATAGATTCCTTCTTGTGTTCTATTGCTTTAAGTTATTTTCACGTCACTTTATACCGATATACCGTCGATATTGAAAAATTCTCGCGATAAACCGTCGTTTTGAATTTTTTCACAACGTGATTGATAGTACTTTTGCACTATCCTACCAACTGCGCCAGTTAAAGATAATAAATTTACTTGAAAGAAAAAAAATAATAAAAATAAAAACGAATTATAATTTTATATATATTTCAAGACGTTTATTTCAATCAAAAACCCGTACAAGACTGCCTTAAACCTATTTCGATAATTTCTACTGAGCTTTCCCTGAATTGACAATTTGGCACTTTTTACCTGTTTGTTAAGTTGCAATATGCTGAATTGCGTCTGGGCTATTTGTAACATGAGGTTATTAACATTGGATGAAAGGTGAAAAAATATGTTAAGGTAAGTAATTAGGTGCTATCGTAACTATTGAATGAAAGGTGAAAAAATATGTTTAGGTAAGTAATTATGTAAATTATGTGTTATGTATGTATCGTAACTTGCGCCCGTCTTGAATTATTAATTTTTAAGAGGGCGCGAGTAATTTTGATAATTGTATGTATGTATGTACATACAATTAGATTGGATTAAGTAGGTAATGTACGTATGTACATAGTACATACGGAAAAAAAGTAAGAAGACACTGTATGTAGGTAAGTGTGCATATCGTGTGAGTGGAATGTGCGTCTGATAACAAAATGCAATTTATGCTAAGTAGCATTTTGTTATAATATGGGAATGCATTTATAAATGCATTTTAAATTTTGAATGAGATTTTAAATGAAATTAATTTTGATTTTCAGGGTTATTTCTGCAATACATCATTATATTGCATAGGGTAATATATTGATGTATTCACCTTATGGTTGTGATTTAGGGCATTGGTACCTGAGTCACAACATCCCTCCCCCTTGGGAAAATGAAAGTTTTATTCTTTCGAGAAGAAAATTTCTTACGTGGCCACAAAAATATATGTATATATGTACATGTATGAATGTAGGTGTACATTATTACATAAAATTACAGGAGTAAAGAAAATTATTTATTTTTTTTATAAAGCATAGTAGTACATATAAAAATTGAAATTTCCTACTAGCACTTATAATATGTCCTACGTGCAATCAATTAATTTTATTTCTATGTTATTATATTATTTATCTCTTCATAGAAGGAGATATTCCATTTGTCTACTTATATTTTATCTAAAAATATTATTAATGTAGTTACATATTTATTTTGATTAGTAGGGATATTTAAATAAAAATATGTTTTAATAAAAATCATTCTATTCTAGTCTCTAGGAATGTGCTTTTTTTCTCTTAATACATATACATATTACCTAAACATTAGTTATAATTTTTTTTTTTTTTAGTTCTCTTTTTATAAATTTGTAGTTTCATATTCCTTTCATTATGAAGTAAATTTGATTGTGGGATGAGGATAGGGATTATTGAAGAAATGATAAAAGTTGGGGGAGTAGAGGGTGCTGTTGTCCGTGTCTAATGTTTGTCGTAGTTTGTATAGTCTAGTCTTTTAGATTGGAAGCATGAGTCCGTGGGATGTATGGACATATATAATTATAATATATATTTGAAATATGTTATCAATTTTCTGTCTTTTTTCTGCTGGGAGCAGGAGTTATTTTAAATCTTATTTCCCTTGGTGCAGGCGTAGGCATATCTTCCAGTTCTTGTTCTAGAAGTGTATTTATAGATTCACGGGTTTTTCGATTGAATTTAATATACAAATAAACGCAGGCAACAGAGATGATTAAAGCAATAGTCACATATGATATAGTATAGTGGTGAATATGATGATTGCTTATTGGATTGAGCGGAATTTATTCCTGCTCTTTTTGGGAATGGATGGATTCCAGAAGGCTCTCTAGATCCGTGTTTGTGGTAATATTTAAAGTATGTATTTTTATATACGATCCTATTGGGGAGGACGTCATATTTGATATTATACTGGAAATGTTTATTGTTGGGATAAAATGAGAGTTAAATTTGGAAACTTTTACGTTGTGTCCGTGCAGGATGAAATCCTTGCTTCGTACATAACAACCGGGATAGATATATATTGTTCCGATATCGTGTAGGATTTGTGATTTAATGGAGTCTTCACAAATAATATCTATATGGGGAGAATCCTTTAGGGAGAAGAGCCAAGCGTTCTGCTGCGATAATTGCGTCCAGTAGTAATTTTGCTCTAGTGTTAGGATTTTACATTTCGATGTAATGGGTTCTTTCTTTAGTAAATTCACTTCACATTGGTTTGTTCTTGTATTTGTGTTTATGATAGGGGATGAAATTTTGCAGTAGAAGTACATATGGTCCAACGTGGCGCAATTATGAATATCCTGAAGTGTTAATTCAACAAAATGCTCACGATTGTAGTCTATTAATAAGTATTCGTTCGATGGTTCGATATATACGAACGATTCGTTAAGGAGTGTAGGTAATGGCATTACTTTGAATAATTGGTATGGTTCCTTGAATGGAAGTGGAATTCGAAGCTCGATAATTATATTATTATTGAAAATATTCGCTGCTATTGTACTCAATTTGTAAAATTGTGATAAAATATTGTCTTTAGAATTTATGGGAAGCATCATTGAATTTGGCAATTCCTGTCTGATGTTCAATAAGAGTTCTTCAGGGGAAATGAGTGTAGGATGAAATTTTCCATGCCTTGAATCTGTTAAGAGATCTATTAATTCCGACTGGGTATTTTTGTATCTGAATGCCATTAACAAGACCAGGGAAACAAGTGATTCAAGTTCTATGGATATTTTGTTATCCAATGTTCTGTTTTCCATTAATGATTGATTATTGAAATTAACTTTCTATGCATAATCAAGAAGTCCTTCTCAATGGCGGCTTTAGTTTTGTTGAAAACATTTGCGGTTACTTCGACTATCGCAGTTTGGCTTTTCATAACTGATAGGAGGGAGTTTTGGTTAAGGGTGAGGTTACGAATCTGTTCGTCATACAATTTGGCATCATCCTCGTCCAATGTGCCGAAAAGTGCTTTGGAAATTGAGCCTACTGCATTGAATAGTGCTCTTTGTTTCCTATTCTGGGTCACAAGTAACAGGTTCTTATATTCTATATTTGCTAATATAAGATTAATTTGTAACAACGTACCGTTACAAGTGTGGCTCAAGGCTGAGTGTTTGTCCAGTTTCTGGCAGGTCGCTGTAATTTGTTGGGCTATGAACTGGATGTTGTTGAATTCTGATTTAAAATTCTCCAGGTCGTAATAGGTGACAATTTTCCATTCGTTGGCGTAGAAATTGGCTCTGCCAAATTCCTCGAAGTAAATGGTTTACCTCTATTCCTGAGCCGTGAGCCGTGGATGAAAGGGATGAAAATTAAAATGAATGCTATTTGCATCATTTTGAAAACCTGGAAGATGATATTGCGTTATTCACTTGGAATGAAGAGGATGAAGCTGTTGACATTAATATTGCTCTTTGAGAAGTTTTAAGTCATTATTATGGACTCTCTTATTTTTATTATTAATTTTAATAGTGGAATTTACGGCGGAATTAATCTCCATTATCTCATACGCATACGGACCTTACCATAGTGGTGCTCTTAAGTAGGACTTTATCGCCTACCATTAAAGATTTTTGGACGGATCTTTTGTCATATTGTAGTTTGGATTTTTCTTTATTGGCCATGGCTATGTCTTTAGCTATTTTGAAGCTATGCTGTAGACGCGCTTTTAACTCGTTTGCATAATTGTCGTAATTATAGCAAACGGTTGGAGAAGATTTCAAATTGTTTGGAATTTCGGCTGGGAATCCGTAAAGCAGTTCGCGAGGAGTATAATTAGTTAGTACAAACATGGCATAAGGAATCCATGTATCCCAGTCTTGTGGATCTTTTGCTACATAAGATCGGAGATATTCTGCTAAGGTTCTGTGGCTTCTCTCCAATGCACCATTCGTTTGAAGATGATATGGAGTAGTTTTGAGCCTTTTAATTCTCAGCAACTTAGATACCTCGGCGAACATGCCACTTATGAGGTTAGAGCCTTGATCTGTGAGGATACTTTCTGGAATACCATGTCGACAAACTATCGTTGTCGTGAAGGCTTTCGCTAATGTATTAGACTCGGTGTCGATTATGGGAATAGCCTCAGAAAATTTTGAGAGGTCGTCTTGGAACGTAAGGAGATATTTGTTTCCAGAATGAGAAGTTGAGAGAGGTCCTACAACATCTAGGTACACTCTTTCGAAAGGTTTGGAGCTAATGCTTGAGATTTCATTGGAACTTTGGGGTTTCTGGATACTTTGTTCACCTGACAAAGTTTATAATTCCTTACATGCTTTACGATGTCATCTCACATGCCAGGCCAGTAGAATTGCTTTTTGATTCTTTTAATTGTACGGGAAACGCCTTGATGGCCTCCCGTCGGTAGTGAATGAAAATCTTTTAAAACTTGTTCGATGTCATTAACGTTGGATAAATATTTTATTGAATCTTAATGGAGTTTGATATTTATTTGTCTATTAGCGAAGATTTTGGTAAAAGCGGTTTTAATAATTATTAGATTCTGTGGATCTAATATAGGGAAGGAGATATCAATTTGTTTTAACTGATTTGCCTCTGTGTATGAGCAGATCTCAGTTAAAATCTTTTCGAGGTCTGATCTATCTCTTTGCGATCGACAAGGTAAATTAGTTTTTGATATAATTATTGATGAGTTTTTTTTCTTGAAGAAGTTCAGTTCAGTTTCTGAAAGTGGGGATTTATCTGAAAATTTTTGTTTCGAATCCAACACTCTTTCAAGTTCGGTATCTTGCATTGGCAAGATGAAGAATTTAGGATTCGCATTTTTAGTCAGTAAAAGAGGAAAATTAGTCTCAGTTATTATGACTGAGGAATTGTTTGATGACGATGGAGCTGGGTTTGGAGTAATAATACTCGTGTCGGGAATGTTCAGATTTGCCTGAGCTCTAGCTTGATTCCTTGTTACCACATTTACGAAGGTGGTTGGTTCTGCAGAATGTTCGGAAAGTTTTGAGAAGTGGTCTTTCAGATTCATGAGCCATACTAATGTTTTATGGTCAGTTATAATTGTAAACTGTCTGCCATAAACGTATGGCCTGAATTGCTCAACTGCGAAAACGATAGCTAAGAGTTCCTTTTCTATTGTTGAGTAACGAGTCTCTGCACCATTGAGAGCTCGGCTCACATAGGCGATTAGATGATCTGCTTGATCATCAACTTGTGAAAGGACAGCTCCGATGGCGTAGTCACTGGCATCGGAGGTGACAAAAATTCTTTGCCGAAATCAGGATAAGATAGAATTGGTGCTGAAATTAATTTATTTCGTAATTCGCAAAATGCCCCGTCCCAGATTGTGTCGAACTTGAAAGGCGTATCTTTTTTCAAAAGATTTTTAAGTGGTTTGGCTATCTTTGAAAAATTTGGTATAAAGCGGCGATAGTAGCCGACGAAAACAAGGAAGGCTTTAATATCTTTCTCCTTCTTCGGTCTGGGATAGGACTGAACTGACTTGATTTTTGCTGGGTCTGGTTTGACTCCATTTTCTGTAATTATGTGCCCTAAATACATAATTTCTTTCCTTAGGAAATGGCACTTGTCGGGTTGAAGTTTCAAATTAAAATTTCGGAGACGGCTGAATACTGCTGTGAGTCTAAAATTGTGATCTTTGAGGTTGTATCCATGGACTACGATATCGTCCATGTATACGAAGCAATGTATGCCTTGAAGTCCAGATAGAACATTGTTCATGGCTCGTTGAAAAGTAGCAGGGGCTCCTTTTAAACCAAATGGCATACGATTGTATTCATAGTGGCCATAGGGTGTGCTAAAGGCAGTTTTCTCCCTGTCGTACGAGTCCATTTTTATCTGGTGGAATCCACTGGCTAAGTCGAGTGTGGTAAAGTATTTCGACTTCCCCAATTGGTCTAATATATCAGTGATATTACGCAGTGGGTACGCATCGCCAATAGTAATGTCGTTAATACGACGAAAGTCTACCACTACTCGCCACTTTTTATTTCCATTCTCATCTGGTTTTTTAGGAACCAGGAGAAGTGGAGAATTCCAGGGACTATGTGAAGGTCTGATGATGTCTGGCTCAAGCATTTCTTGTATTTGCCTATTTATCTCAGTTCGGCTTCAGGAAGTCTATAATGCTTGGTATAGATGGGCGGTTTGTCTTGGAGTGTCTCGATTTTGTGGGTAATCGCATCTGTATCTGAAAGGAAATCCCCTTCTATGAAGAAGAGATCGTTGAATTCCGTACAGATGTTTCGAATACTCTCAGATTCCTCTGAAGTACAGTGATCCAATTTTATAAGGTTTTGCAGTTTAATTATTCTGCCCTTAATTGGATCTCTGTCAGAGTCTGTGGAGATGACCACAAAGTCGTCCAAGTCTTGGTAAACTGGGTGCACCTCGTAAGATGCCAGATCGGCGTCCTCCTCATTTGTGTTGAGGATTAGGACTTTTGCCATACCGTTGACTGATTCGACGATCGAGTTTCCGAGAAATAAACCTGGCCTTATTTCCTTCTTGAAACAGACCGACTGATTTTGAATAGAAGAAGTAGGAATTTCAATGACTAATTCTGATCGAGCCGAAATTTTAATTTTATATAATTTATCCGATTCTTTCGGATTTCTAAAAGGAAGGAGATATGATTCCAACTTTTGTGGAATTTGGAAGGGGTTATTCCATGATTCCGACTCGATAGAATTTGAAGGAGATAACACTTTATTGAAATTCTTTGACTTCCTTTCTGATTTATTTCTGGAATTCACCTTTTGTGAATTTATTGACGAAGGAGATAGAATTTTATTATATTTAGCCTTTTGTGCGGCTGCAGATGGAGATATACTTTTGCCTTTGTGCTTCATCTCTTGTGAAGCTTTCGATGGAGATAGATTTCCTTTGTATGTTGGTTCCACTTTGCTTGGAACTACTGATGTAGGCAGTTTTTCATTTAAAAAAACGTTAGGATTCACTTCTTGTGAAGCATTTGGTGGAGATAAACTTTTATGTAATTCAGCCTTCTTTCTGGCTATAGATGGAAATAGATTTTTATTAGTATTAATATCGGAGAATGCTATCTCCGTATATAATAGGCTTTTTGTTTCTGGGTCTTCGCTTTTTAAATAAACGTATGGATAATTGGAATAATATTCTTCGTACGGATAAGATGAATTAGATTCATTAACTTCCAGAGAAATGAATTTATTTTTATAGTCGATGCTCGGATTGTATCGAGATAAAAAATCATGACCAAGTAGGCCATCGTATGAGAGGATGGAGTTATTTCCCACAATTTGAAATGGGTGCTCTAGGATGGAGTTAAATTTGGTAGATTTCAAATTCAATTTTGCAAATATGAGTCCTTCTGTACAAGTGGACTCGGTAAATAATGTATTTATATTGCAGACAGCATCTCTGTAGCAGATACTATCTGGCTTTAATGGACGGAGTTTAATTAAGCTGATCTCTGCTCCAGTATCAATCAAAAAGGTAAGTTTTGGAGCAGAGCATATATCAACAGGCAAAGAAAGCGTTAGTGAATTTTTATTTATTTGAACGGGGATACGTATTGATTTGTTTTTGTCTAGTTTCCTGTCGATATTTCCTCGAGCTTTCGATGAATATGTGCCGTTGTTTCTATCTGCGAGGGGTTGCCGAAATTTACCCCCCGCTGCGTCCAGTTTCCCTGCCTGGATTCCGATGGACTTTTGCTATTTATCCTCTTTGGAGATGGCGATATTGACATTATTATATCTCGACGGTGAAGTTCGACTTTCTCGGAATACTGGCTGCTGCCAGTTCCTGTTTTGTGGCTGTCTATCAGCCGTGCTTGTTTGCGGAGCTGTATTTACTTTTTGGAAATTATTCCGATTTCCTTGATTGTCGTTAAATCGGGAATTATTTGCAGCTTTTGTCCTACATTCCTCGATTGTATGTCCCATCCGATGACAATATCGACATGAAGGGCCCTGCGACGGAGACGTGACCTTATTGAAATCTAGCGGGCGTTGTAATTGCGAGTTTAGCTTCGGAACTGCGTTCAAATTTTGTGTGGAGCGTTGTATGACTGGGCAGCTTGATGTAGTATGCCCCAGCCTATTACATTTGAAGCAACGAAGATTTGAATTTATTATTTGCGCAAATGGAGTTTGATTCATCTTGTTTTGTGCATGGGAAACAAGTTGTTTCTGCTCTAAACGTGATGCATGCTCCAAGATGTGTGATTTTAAAGCAGAAAACGATTTATCGGAATGCACTTTGGCTAAGGTCTGTAATTGCGGATTGGATAACCCATCTTCAATTGCTCTCACAGCCTGACACTCATTATCTCTTAACAAAGACCGTAGGAGCACCTTGTCCGTTGTGTAGGAATGTGTTGCTTCATTTAGCTTGGACCAGTGTTGTATTTAGTCTTTGAAGAAAGTCTTTTACACTTTTCTCTCTGCCTTGTCTTGAATTATTTAATTGAGACTGTAGGGTGGATCTAGAGATTTTTATTTCGAAGGTTTGAGTTAACAGAGATTTTAATTCAGACCAAACTGATATTTGATTGTATCTGTATATGTCATATGCCTCTGGGGAGTGTTTTTCGTTTACCGTCGATGCTGTTGCGTACATGTCATCACAACTGGAAATAAATTTGTGGAAATCCTTAGAATTTCCACTGAAATTGGGAATTAATGTTCTCGCGTCAGATAGGGAAAATTTGATTGATCTCTGAAAGAGACATTGTGGTGATGCTCTGTGGAATTATTTGTAGTATTCGTTACATTTTGGAATCGAGAGTCCAATTGTTCTTGCAGCGCAATTATAGTGTCTGAGAATGATGCTTCCATGTTTATGTAAACATCATTCACGAAGTACTCGCTATCTTTGTCGTTTGGGCCAACATTCAAGATTATTTCGTTATGTGTTTCTTCGAAATCGTCCCAATATTTGTGCAACGAGTTTAATTTTTGGTTTAGATATGCCTGGGTTGCAGTTGCAAGTGAGTTATTATTTATAGTTTGAATAATATGGGATAACGTTTTTCTTCTATCTTCTTGCAATCGAAACCGTACTGTATTTGATTGATCCTTGTCTGTGCTGTCTTGGTTATCAGCTGTAGTCGTTTTGTGAGAATTTTTTGGAAGTGGGACGTAAAACGGATTATTTTTGCGTTCTGTGTGGACTGATATGGATTTCAACCTATCAGACAGAGTTGCCTTTGTAAGATTGTACCAGTCCTCCGTTTTGTCATAGCAGGACTGCTTAAAATAATCATGAGTTTCAGTAAAATCTTCATGATCTTGAATCAGGGTTTCCATTTTTCAAATGAAGCCCATACATCTTCCCAATTTTGGAGTTTTTCAGAAATAAAGTCTGAAGTCCTTTTGCTTTTATTGGCTCTATGATAGTCGGCCAGAATTTGTCTAATTTCTGACATTTTTGGGACTTGTGACAAGCAGAGCTCATCGAAAGATTTGTTTTCTTCAGTCATGTTGTTATGTATGTAAGATGTAAAAATTAGGAAAAAGGTGGGAAAGAAAAAAAAAATTTTTATGAAAAGTGGTAAGGAAAGAATTTGTCTTTAATTATAATTAAATATATATCTAATATATATATGTGATTACAGTATAGAAGATGTGGTAAAAGTACGTGCACAAATTGGTTGAGACTCTCAACAACAGTGCGTAAATATTTTACTTTAAATAAAATTGGAGTTAAATGTAAGGAAAGAGGGGAAAAAATAAAATTGTAGCGATAGGGAAAAACAATTTTTTGAATTAACACCTTTTCCAAAAGGAAAATTTTTAACTTTTCTATGCAACTGGAAAAATTTGTTTTCTTTAATTTTTCTTTTAACGCAATGGGAAAGGAGGAGAAAGAGAAAAAAATTTGCAATTATAAAAAAAACTCTAAATTTGTGGTGCAATATGAAAAGAAAAATTCTTTTTTCTTAAAAATGTTGTCTTAATCTTTTTGTAATTAAATAACATGAGCAGTTGTATCAAAATTTCTATCTCCAACCAAAATCTTTCTCCTGATCAATAGAGCTAAGAATTCCTATTGCAGGGGATTGATTATTGGTTTATCAAAGTCCTCTGACCAGCAAGTTCACGAAGCCTTACCGCAGAGGTCACTTCGTGGAGTAGCGTATTTTGCGTACACTCGTAAAAAATAAATTTTTTTTTACACAAATCCGGGAAATTTTTGTAAGAAAAAAAAGGAAAAATTGTTTGCTTTTTCTGCCTTATTATTTATCCAAGTATTGGTTTTTAGTTCCGATAGCTGTAGATGACGTTGCTAGAGATGTATGTAGTATTCGGAGTCCTTTGTCAGGCGTTTTCGTTTCTGATAATGTTGCTGAGGAATGAAGATAATGATGGTGATGATAGTGAAGATACGTCGCGCGTCCGGGACGACGATTTCTTGTAGTCTTCCTTCTGGGAATCGTCTTAGTGAGGCAGGGATGAAGCCTCATTGGGTCCCACGTTGGAGCACTATGGCACTCTAAACTTTTTTATTCTATATATATATATTGTGTATATATATATATTTATTTTTCCTCTAAGCACCCCTTTTTTGGGATGCCCGGGCTTCTTACTTTTTGTTCTTTTTGATTTCTTTAAATTGTCGATTAGATAATTGCCAATCAATAATTGTATTTTCTATTTTTTTTTTCGGAGTTAAATTTTTGTTTTTATTATCACTGATTCAGAGATTTTTTTTTTACACTACTGGGGCACAATGATTAATCAATTTTAATTTAGATTTATGAGTTTTAATTACTGTTGCCAGCAAAATGTAACAGATTTTTGTTTTTATTTTTATAGACACTTGTTTTCAAAGCACTGATTTGTTGGTACGGAACACCGCTTACCTAATTTTTTTTTATGCTGATTAAGCAATAATTTCTTTAAAAATGAAAAATACTGCTTCCACCAGTTGTTATATCGTGTGGCAATAATTTTTATTATTTTATTTTATTTTATTTTTAGCTTTTTGGTTTTTTAATTTTAATTTAATTAATTTGGCACTGATTAGGAAGAAGATGGAAAGAACCACAGTGACACCAGTTGTCATTTTTTTTTTTTTTTGTTAGATTTTAATAATTTAAAGATTTTTGAAGGCACTGATTTCGGGGTACCGCTGCCAGCAATATGTTGTGGTCGGGAGTGCCGTGCTCGTGATAGAGGGCACTCGACCTTTAAGACTAAGACCGTTTAGGATTTGGGGGTTTAATTAACAAAAAAAAAAAAAAAATCTTGGGTTTTGAAGTTATTATTTTATTTCAAAGCTTTTAGTTAAGAGTTTTCAGGTTTTCTCTATATAATTCGGGTTACCACTTTCTATTAACACTTTAGTTTTAATGATCGTCAACTTTTCACAATAAGTTTAGTTATTACTTTCTACTAACAATTTTGTTTTTAATGATCTTCTGCTTTTCACAATAAGTTTAGTTATTTCTTTTTACTAACAATTTTGTTTTACCGCTTACAACTTTTAATATTCGAGTTAATTCCCGGACTATCCCGATCGACGGTTTCAAAAAGAACTCCTCGAGGTTCGGGCTAGCTGCCCCCAGGTACCCACGATATCTTTTAAAAAGCTTTTTTGTTATTTTATTGTTTTCTCAAGACGTTGAAAAAACGTACGTGAGAGAATGCAAAAGTTTTTGATGCAAGCTATATGCACCTATGCAAAACTGTAATACGATATGCACTTGTGCGCCCGTCTTGAAATATTAATTTTTAAGAGGGCGCGATTAATTTTGATAATTATATGTATGTATGTACATACAATTAGATTGGATTAAGTAGCTAATGTACGTATGTACATAGTACATACGGAAAAAAAGTAAGAAGACACTGTATGTAGGTAAGTGTGCATATCGTGTGGTGGAATGTGTATCTGATAACAAAATGCAATTTATGCTAAGTTGCATTTTGTTATAATATGGGAATGCATTTCTAAATGCATTTTGAATGAGATTTTAAATGAAATTAATTTTGATTTTCAGGGTCATTTCTGCGATACATCAATATATTGCATAGGGCAATATATTGATGTATTCACCTTATGGTTGTGATTTAGGGCATTGGTACCTGAGTCACAACAGGACTGCATGAAGCTGAATGATTGCAGAATCCGATTGCCAGCAGAGAACCAGAAGGAGCTAGCTTTTAAGAATTATAGGAATAAAGTAGAAGTACCTTTTACTATGTATGCTGATTTAGAATGTCTCTTAATAGAATGTAGCGATAAGAACAAATACCAAATACATGTTCCGTGTGGTATTGGCTATTTTGTGAAATGTTCATACAACCCAACGTTATATTTTTATAAATGTTATCGTGGTGAGGACTGCATTATGTGGTTTACGGATGAATTGCGTAAATTTTCTGAGGACTTAAAAGCAATTTTGCTTTGCCCTCTACCTTTGAGCCAACTTAACTCTTATGAGCAAGAGAATTATAACAGAGCCACAGTTTGTCATATTTGTGAAAAACTGTTTGTGCATGATGACAAAAAGGTACGTGATCACTGTCACCTTACTGGTCTGTATAGAGGTCCAGCACACGAGGGGTGTAATATTAATTTTACGGATAATCACACAGTTCCAGTCATTTTCCACAATCTTAGCGGCTATGACTCCCATTTCATCATAAAAAATCTAGCATCAGACCTAGAAGGCCGCATCGATCTACTCCCCATTAACATAGAACACTATATTGCATTCACGAAACATTTAATTTATAATCCAATTAAATTTAGATTAATTGATTCATTTAGATTTCTTGCAAGTAGCTTGGATACTCTTTCTTCATATTTAACATCTCCACCCATTTTAAAGGCCCAATTTCAACATTTATCTGATGATCGGTTTCACTTATTAACACGTAAGGGTATTTACCCGTATGATTATTTTAACGACTCTGCAAAATTCTCTGAAACTTCCTTACCAAACATTTCACAATTTTACAATAAGCTAAATGATTGCGATATTAGTGAGGAAGATTATATAACAAAGTCTGGAATGCATTTTCAAAGCAAAATTTGGGTGTGTACACCGATTTGTATTTGAAAACAGATGTTCATTTATTAGCAGACGTTTTTGAACAATTCTGTGCAAGTTGCCTCCAAACATATGGACTAGACCCCGCTCATTATTCTACGCTTCCTGGTTATACTTGGGACGCTATGCTGAAACATACTAATATATGTAACTTTGGAATTACTCACCGATATAGATATCGTTATGTTTATTGAGCGAGGCATTGGAGGTGGTCTCAGTCAATGTTCTAAACGCTACTCCAAAGCAAATAATGTATATTATATGTCTCAATCCCTACCATACGGCGGCTCCAAGTGGCTAGATAATTCGACTTATATTAAAGTTGAATTGATAAAACTGATGTTTTTTTAGGCACTTGGTAGAACACTTTGGTAATCATCTTTTTTAAAAATTTTTTTTTCCAAAAAATATTCAAAATAAAAATAAAAACACTGTTCTACAATAATTTATTTTATTTGAGTCGCGACGGGTTTGCTTATCAAAAATGAACCTCGCAAAAATAAAAAATGACCCAACTAAAAAATTCAGCAGAGCAGTAACAAACATAATAAATACAGCATATCCAATTTTTAACGAAAAAGATAAATTCTCTTTGAAAGTAAATAACCCCTCTGCTACCATAGTATATGGTCTAATCAAACTGCATAAACCAGGTGCTCCAACAAGACCAGTATCCTCTTCTTTCAATGCACCTTCACAAAAATTGGGAAAGAAATTAAGCACAATGTTACCCAAATTGTTAAATTTTGAAAACAAATACTCCATTAAGAATAGTACTGATCTCGTTAACAAAATTAATAATTTGAATTTACCATTACATGCCAAGCTTGTGTCGTTTGATGTTTGTAATTTCTTTCCTTCCATTCCGTTAAAGAAACTAAAGACTTACTTATATGCTGCAGTTGAAGATAAGACCGTGGAAAGGGATAGATCATTAAATGTTAAACAGCTCATTGACATATGTTTAGACCAAAATTACTTTTATTTTAACAGAAATTTCTATATTCAAATGGCTGAATTCTATATGAATAAAATAGAACAAAAAATTTTTCATTCAGGCTGTGATTTAGTTAATAATGTATTGTGCTGGTATAGTTATGTTGATGATGTTTTTTGTGTATGGACGGGCGCTGAGCGACAGTTGTATATGTTTTGAAACAAAATTTGAAATACTATTGACGATAATTTACATTTTACTTTAGAGTATGGTAATGATAATTTAAATTTCCTTGACCTTAACATTAAAATTATTAATAATAAATTTGAATTTGATATATTTAGGAAACCCACTTCCACAAATGTTGTAATTCCTAATGATTCTCAACATTTTGAATCTATAAAAAAATCATCCTTCCATTCGATGCTAGACAGATTGCTTAAGATTCCTATGAGTAAAACTAATTTTAAAAGGGAACTCGGGATAATAGTAAAAATTGCTATGAAGAACGGTTATTCAGATAACTTAATTTATAAAATGTTAAGTTCAAAAAACAAAAAATATGCACTTAACCTTGTTTACCCACAAGGGACACAAGATATAAAAATTTGGAAAAAAATTCCATATTTGAAGGAAACTTCGAATAAAATTAAATCCGCGTTAAAACAATATAACGTGTCACCAGCTTTTTATAATAAAAAACTTTAAAATTTTTTTTCATTAACAACAAACTAAAACCGAAAGTTGATAAAATAGATAAGAGCGGAATTTATAGTATTGAGTGTAGTGACTGCAATGCAGTCTATATTGGTAAAACAAAACGCTCATTAAAAATTAGATACAAAGAGCACGTATCATCGGCACTCTATAATAGACCAACATCAGGCATAAGCAAGAATTTAGTTGATACTGGTCATACCACATCTTTAAATAAATTACAACTTTAAAAAACGTGGATGGTGGAAAAGTCCAAGGTAAATACGAGATATATTACATTAATAATGAAAGTCGTAAAGGTTCATTTTAGGTAAACGATCAGTTAGATTTCATGAATAATAGCCCCCTCTTATGTATGGATTTATAATGACCGTTACAGTAAAATTCAAATTCTAAAATATTACGATAGTCAGGTTTAGCTAACGATCTGCTTTTCAGTTGCTTGACAATGCCCTAAGAAGGCGAAACCCGTCGCGACTCAAATAAAATAAATTATTGTAGAACAGTATTACATGTGTTTTTATTTTTATTTTGAATATTTTTTGGAAAAAAGATGATTAAAGTTGAAGATGTGCCAGATGATTCCTCCACAGGGTATATTTTAGAGGTAGACTTGAAATATCCTCAAGAGCTCCATGATCTTCATAAGGATCTACCGTTCTGTCCAGAGCATTGCAGTGCCCTCAACTCAAAACAGAAAAAACTAATGGCCACTCTCCACAATAAACACAAATATGTAATTCATTATCGTAATTTAAAACAGATTCTTCTTTATGGATTAAAGCTAACTAAAATTCATAGTATCCTCCAGTTTAACCAATCCTAGTGGTTAAAATCATATATAGATTTAAACACACAATTGAGAACATCAGCTAAGAATGATTTCGAGAAAAATTTATTTAAGCTCATGAACAACGCTGTGTTCGGAAAGACTATGGAAAACGTTCGGAAGCATAGCATTGTCAAATTGGTGACGAAATGGTTAGGTCGATTTGGAGCTGAAGCTTTAATCTCTAAGCCGGAGTTCAAATCTTCAGTAATTTTTTATGAGAACCTGGTAGCCATTGAACTAAACAAATCGGAAATATATTTCAAAAAACCAATCTATGTAGGTATGTGCATCTTAGACTTAGCAAAAACAACCATTTATAAATTTCATTAATTCAATTCAATTCAAAGTTTATTTATTACATACCCCGGCATGAGCGCCACGTCAATGACGTTGGGTAAAGCGATTTACATGTTTAATAGTATATGTATATGGTTTACAAGGTTTGTTAAGAGCTAATGAGTAAAGCGATTTACTTTATAATAGTATATATAGTTTACATAGTTTCTTAAGGGCTATTAGGTACATTGTTCAGTGATTAGATACTAAGATTGCACATAGTGGCTGGTTATAATGGACTAATGTTACTATGATATAATGCAAGGTTGCTAGAGACTTACAATGGTATATGTATACAGATGAGACTTACAATAGTGAATATAGTTAGGCCCTCAGCTATTGAGGCTGGCATATGGCCCTACTTTGTACTATGACTAGTGTTACAAATTAAAGACTATCAAGGATGAGGTTATCGTTAATGCCAATTATTACACAAGTTAAATGAGATGGGATGCTAAGTTTAGTGTCCGAATACAGACAGGTACATTATTAGATTATTATTTCGTTTATTTGCATGTTATCTGTTGAAGTTGCATAGCAGGCATGTACATGAGATATCACATGTTCCGGCAATGAAATAGCCGACTGCCAAATGACACGGGACACGTCCGCTAACATCGCTGAGGCGCGTTCAACCAAGGGTTACTGGCAGAGTAAGATTGAACCAGTCCCTAATCGTAGATATATTTCAGGTTGGCATGCTCCACCTGTAGGTACTCGGAGTAGCTTATTGCACATATGGTACTATGTTATAATGTTGTAATATGTATAAGCTTAGCTGCGACAACACTGACGATGGCCTGTAAATATGGCTTATTGCCAGCTAAGGCCAGACATTAAAAACTATCCCATGAATCAAATATGACTAATGGGTTGCGAGTATACATATAATATAGTAGTATCCTAAGGAATTATAACATTGCAGTTTACCACAGATCATAGCATTTGGACTAAATAAACAAATAAACACCCGTGAACAACATTATTTACATATCACGATAGTGTCAATTGAATTGTAGTGGCACTAGATTCTCACTTAGCTGACTATTGTGTGGAGATCACATGGTTCAGAACACCAATCTTGAAATTACCCAGGTTTGTCAATTCCCTAACAAGAGTAGGCAGGGCATTCCAGCACGAAGCCCCCTGTCCGTATACACTGTTGGATCCGTAGTGGGTCGCAGTTCGGGACTGCGTGATACGAGAGGTGCATACCCTACTCCAACTTAATTTGATGTTGACGTACTCTGGGAGCAACTTGAGCTTTGAACGCATGATTGTACAGATTGGGAAGCGTGCACGGAAGGAAAAGGCTCACGAATGATGAAATGTGTTCGGAGCGACGGAGGCCATACACAAATCGGACACAAGCTTTGAGAGCACGCATGAGTTTGTCCATTTCGCCGCTCTGTAGAGGATACATAACAATGTCAGCATATAGAAAATGCGGAATTATAAGCGCCTTTACTAGCCTCATTCGTATGCCAGGTGGCAGTTTGAGCGCCACTGCATACAGTGAGCGAAGTCCACCATAGACCCTGGCACATATCATTTTCACTTGAGGTCCCCACTTGAGATGAGTGTCCATTAGCAGGCCCAAGTTTTTGACATGGCCCATTGAGATTGGAATAACTGAGCCACGCAAGATCAGCGGGGGGATCAGTTGACGTGGGGCAAGCGTTGTGGTACATGAAGAGTATACCATCGCTTGTGATTTGAGTGGATTGATGTTGAGCATATTTTCCGCACACCATCGCGACACATTACCAAGTTTACTGTTGAGAGACGCAATTAGAGCTGGAAGATTGCTGACCGAAGACGCATCATAGATGTGCAGATCATCTGCATATAAGTGGAAGTGGTGGCCGGCCACAGAAGGCGACCCGGCCAAAATATGGGCCACATCGTTTATAAACATGGAGAAGAGAAGGGGAGCCATACCGCTCCCTGTGGGACGCCGGAGCTCATGATCATTGGCCGTGATCTCTTACCATTTGCATCAACAATGTGATAACGATTTGACAGATAACTGGCAATCATGGAGCATGCTGACGAGGAGAAGTCAAATAATCTGGCAAGCTTATTGACCAGTATAGAGTGCGGGACAGAGTCGAATGCTCTACTCATATCTAGGAGAACATGAACTACGTTGCTGCCATCATCACAGAGCTCGCGTATGTCAGATACCACCTTGGAAAGTGCAGTCGTGGTGGAATGTTTGTTACGGAATCCGGATTGAAATTCGGACAGCAATTTATTAGTTTCGAGGTGTTGACTGATCTGTTCGTTAATGATAGACTCGAAAGCCTTGGAGATAGCTGGCAAGATTGTGATGGGCCTCCAGTCTGACAGAGCCCTGGGTGTTGTGATCTTTGGTATCGGAGTGATGAGACCTATTTTCCAGCAGTGAGGAAAGTGAGAACAGGTAATTAGTTTGTTGAAGAGGTCGGTGAGCTGTTTTACGATGTATGGGAGAATGATTTTTAAGAATCTAACCGGAACCCCATCAGTCCCCACCGCATTAGATTTGATGCGCGCAAAGGCAGCCATTACCTCACCTTCTATGCAGTTGGATAGCAAGAAGGCCGTGTCTGGAGGGACACCCGAGTCGATCACTTCACTGGCCGCATAAATATCTTCCGCCGGTCTATTGTTGGATAAAGAGGGGGGGTGAGTATCATCATTAGCATTGCGCCGAGGAGACTGAGGCGGCACAGTCGGTGGATGAGAGAGGAAGTCATTAAACTCGTCGGGATTAATGTCCGCATTGCACCGAGCTTTGGAGCCCAGGCCGAGCTCTCTGACTTTCCCCCAGTTCACACCATTTTCAAAGTTCCGCCTGGCAATCTCCCTTGTCCTAGCCCTGATCAGATACTCAACCTCCCTGCGCAATCTGGTATATTCAGCGCGATTGTGAATGGTTTTACTGGCTCTCCAGCTTGAGTAGGCGATGTCCCTTAGTTGGCATTGTAGGATAACATCGGGCCTGTTGAGGACCCTTTCATCAATGGATTTTATATGAATCGTTTTAACAGGGACATGGGAGACATAGAGATTACCTAAGGTGTTCGATATAGTTACCGCAGCCAACTCTGGATCAGGTGTGTTGTGAATGATTGACCAGTCCGTAGCAGCAATGTCAGCAATGAGAGATTCCATTTGAATGGCAGAAATGTTCCGAAAGCTTCTCTGCTTAACAGGTGCAGCGCAGTCACTATCAAATGTGGCAAAAATTATTTCGTGGTCGGAGACACCAGGGCACTGTCCAGTCAGAGTAGGTATGAAATTAGGGGTGGTGATAAGTAGGTCAAGTACTGTAGCCGATGTGGCACCATGTCTTGTGGGCGCATCATTCAACATTAGCAGGTCACGCTCTGCAAAAGCATCTTTAAGCGTTCCACTCAGGGTGGTCGTAACGCCCACATCAATGTTGAAGTCGCCACCAATTAATACTCGAGGACAGCCATTCAAGACTAGGTCAAGAAAATTGCTAAGTTGCACCAAGCCACGATCATGGAAGGTGGCCTCTTTTCTATAAGCAACCACTAGAGTGGTAGGTTCGAGTGACCCACCAACATCATCACCCCAGATCAAGACCGATAGTAGTTCCCAACTATCGTTGATCAATTGACCAACTATTTTGGATTGCAGGGTATTAGCTACATAAGCAGCCACCCCTCCACCCCTACTACCCACTCTATCGAGTCTGTGCAGCCTGTATCCTGGTATCTCAAGCATTTTCGAAGTATGGTGTGCCTTAGACCATGTCTCGCACATGTTACTGTTTTTTCCTTTCAAACTGTCTATGGGGTTACTTACGGTTTAAAATCTGACAAGCCGAAGTAATCCACTAGCCAGGGGGTGGCGTGATCCTGCTGTTAGTTATCGGAGGGACATGCATATATATAAAACACTATGAACACTTTAATTTTCCTTTAATTTATTTCTTTTCTTTGCAAACTCGTTCACTTTAACTTTTCTTTTTTCTACTAAATTACACGTCAACTCTGTTACAGGTTTTGTTATTCTTATCACAATCCTATGCTTTAGTCACGACTATGCACCGTTTTTTTTTCTATCGTTTTGTTAAAAACTTAAAATAGCGCAGAACCGCCCGAACCAAAGTCAAAATTCTAACTCGCTTTAAACACCGACTGCGCTCTTGATCATTTTCATCGTGATCAAGAGCCGTCGGTCAGGGTAGAAAATGCATAGTTGCATTTCTACCCTGAGAAAAATTTTCATATATTCTGGACTTGATTAAACAAGTCCAGAATATTTTTTGTTGGACGGTGGCTTGAAAAAATGAAATTTGATGTTTTTATAAACATCGGCCACCGTCCGTCGATTGAAACTGCGACGCGCGTTTACATGTAATGTATTTTCGCGGCGCGCAGTTCTCATCGTGAAAGCTTTTTTTTGTTATTTTTTTAAATTAAATATTTCTACTGGCAAATTTTGCTGAAGGCAAAATTTGCCATGGGAATAATTTTTTGTTTCAACTCTATGGAATGCGAAGAAAATTGCTGACGCAATTTTCTTCCCTGATTGAACAGATAAGCTAACCATGTTTTAGGCATGGTTAGCTTATGTGAAAATTTTATGTATGAAATATTTTAATATTTTCTAAATTTTGTTAATTTATAATTAGGTATTTATTTTAGGCTTTTTAGGTACATAACAATCCTTCCCCCCGCGAATAAGAGAGTTATTCTTTGGAGAGGAATAACTCTCGGGGGAAGAATTTGTTCCGTCAAAAGACTTTGTATCTCGGGGTTTTTTATCTAGGGTATTAGGTTACTGTTTTGTTTGGGTTTAATTGAAATGGTAGAGGATGGATACATTGTTGCAGTTAGATACTACCCGGGCCGGCGTTGTTCCTCTGCCAGCAGGTTAGCACTTGCGTTGTGAATTTAGGAGTGTCCACAACAAGTTATCTTTCTGGTCCAGACTAAAATTAAAAAAAATTTTTTTTGAGATGTTATTTACGGTTAGGGTGGATAAAAATACGCCCTTCAAGTGCCCGCCTGGGCTTACCTGCGTGGCCTGTTTGATTCATGTGGTGCATGTGCTACCAAACTGGCGTGGACCCATTCGCTTAGTCCTCCAAAGGACTGGCCAGTGGCCCTTTACTATGTGGGGGGTGGTAGCAGTTGCGGGCAAGTCGTATTGGGCGGACTTGCCTCTATACCCGCACCAAGGACAGGCTTGGGTTGGCGCTGGTAAGTTTCGCTTTAGATTTTTCGCAGATTTCGATTTATTTAGCCATACTCTTTTTTTTGTTTACAGGTGCCACATTCAACATTACTGGGCGATTTGGGCTGTGTGCTTGCTGCCACCCTGTTTTTAATGACCCGCTTACTGCGATTGTTCGCCGGATCATGGCCACTCCTCCCCCTTGTGGATCCGCGGAAGACAGCGATGAGGACTAGGCTCGCCGCTAACAATCACTTTATTTGTGAAAAGTTTTACCCACTTTTTTTCTTTCCTGTCCTCCTTCTTTTTCGTTTTATATATATATATAAAATAAAATAAAAAAAAAATTATAAAAAAGTTAAAAAAAAATAAAAGAAAATTAAATAAAAAAAAACCCAATTTAAATTTTTTTTTTTGTAAGTTGGCGGTTTTGGAAACTTTCAGTTTTTTGAAGGAGTATAAAAAAAATTTTTGATACTAATTAGGTTTTCGGCGTTGGTTCTTTTACTTTCTGAGTGGTTGCGCTTTTGGAAACTTGCCATTTGAGAATGAGTTTTCTGATTAGGTTTTCGGCTTTGATTCCTTTACTTTCTGAGTAGTTGCGGGTTTGGAAACTTGCCATTTGAGAAGGAGTATTCTCATTAAAAAAAAATTTTTTTTTTGATATTAATTAGGTTTTCGACTTTGGTTAATTTTTGTTTTTTTTTTTTTTTTTTTTTTGGTTCGGGCGGTCTCGGTTGGTTTGGCTAGACTTTACCAAATTATTATTATTTTTTAATTTTACCCTAGTTTAGAACTATTGTATTCTTTATCCTAGTGTTAGTGTTGTTTTTATTTTATTTTATTGGCTAGGTTAGAGTTAGTTACCCTAATTTTAGTTATTATTTATTATTTTGGTGTTTTTAGTAGCCTGGTATTATGTTATTGGTTTAAAATTTTTTTTTTTTTTATATTTTTTGTTTTTACAGTACAGGTGTTTAGTAGTTTGGTGCTTTTAATCTAAAGTTTATTTTTTTTTGTACATTTTTCTTACTAATTAGATCTTTATACTATTTTTGTAATTACTTCTACTGTTTTTAGTAGGTATTGCGTGCTATATTATATTAATATTTTAATTCTAGGGCCTTTCCCTTTGATTTCTAGTTTAGATCTTTTTACATACATCTTCTCTTTTAAGTAATTCTAGTTCTCAACTTAGTTATTTAATACCTTTCTTTCGAATTCTCTTAGTATATATTATTTTGTTTTTCTAAATAAACCTTCTTATTTTTCTGTTGCATTAACTTTAACGCAATTTTTCTTTCCTATTATCACTTTATATATTTTTTGTATATTGTTACCAGGGCTACTTTTTGTTTGAATTTATTTGTTTATATACATATAGTTTTATATTTATTTATGTCTACTTTTAAGGTAATTTTTCTTTAACTTTATATTTTCCGTATGTATTTTATATTGTTTACTATATACTCTATTCTCGCCAGTATATTTATTTATTCTAACTTGTCCTTGTCTTTACTTCTAATACATTTTTTTTTTATATTCAGTTTCTTATACTGTTAGTTACTACGTACTCCTTCTATGTACTTTATTTTTTCTTATATATATTCTATTTTCCGTTTATATAAAATTCTAATTCTATATTTACACTGTAGTTATTTGGGCCTTGCTGCCTGTAATACATGTTGTGTTGTACCTTTACTTGCGTTTTGGTACATTTTTGTTTTTACGTACCAGGTCTACCTTTTATGTTTAAATTAGGTTGATTAGTAGTCCATATTGACAGTGTCCGTGTTCGCACCTTTACACTATTTGGACTGATTTTGTTTTGGGGAGGCTTCTGGCTCGCCTTAAACTGGGTTGGGGAGCATTAGTTCGCTCCCCTAAAGGAATTCCCTCTGATGAATTTTCGGGGTTACCTTGTGGTTGATTTCTCTGTTGTCTCATCTTGATGACAACAGGGTTAAGATATTTTACTGCCACAGCGATCATTATGGCCAGAACTAGTAGGCTCGTAAATGATAGAGAAGTTGTGGACAGGATATGGGATTGTCGGTCTGATACCTTTTCCTGGTATTTAATGATTTTGTTTTGGATTTCCTCTAAGGAGTGTGTACCCTGGTAGACTGATTTGTGGATATCGTCTCCCGTTAAAATCTCTATTGAAACTTGCGTTTGGTTTTCAGATTCTGGTACAATGTCAGCCAGACTCAAACTAAATAAGGAATGATTAAATTGGGGAAATTGTTTGGGTTGAATTATTTTCAGCGGGCGTTTACTTTGACCTTCGTATTTGAGCACCTTGTCACTTATTTGCGCTTGACATGGTTGCGTTATCTCTAATATCCCCTGTCCTTCTAGTTTCGAGATTACAAAGTGATCTGGACATGTGATATGTAACACCGGGGAGGTACTAAATGCAAATAGCCACGTATTGGGCTTGCTTAGTTTGATCAGCATGTCTTTTTGGGGAGCTTGTACTCTGGTCCTACATTTGGGCACTTCATTTAGAGGATTATATAGTAATTTAATGGCACATTCGTTGGATGTCGTTGCCTTTATTATGGGCGTATTTAGTCGGCCTACATACGTGTTTTCTTCCAAATTACTTGTTATTTTCTTAAAGTTTTTCATGTCCTCGCCTTTTAATAGGAGAAATTCCTGAGTTTTTGCGCTATTGGCTATGTATGAATAACCAGGGTCTGGAATTAATGAATAATTTGCTGACTTGGGTACAGGATAGCATTGAATCTGTTGTAGCCTCATTTTTGGCAGATTAAAAATTGGGAGAGTGATTCTCACCACCAATTTATTTTGCATAAGGAGTGATTGGGCCCCTGCTGTTTGGTAGAGGATGGCTAAACAATTCTGATCGTTAGGACAATACGAAGTTGTTTTGCGATATATCTCCAGTAGATTTTTGGGAGACATTAGGAGTGGATGAATATGATTGGTCCTACTAGCCATTATTATATCCAGAAGGGCTTGTTGTCGATATTCAACTTCGATGATTTGGAGCAATAAGCTTGATATAATCTCTTGTCTTAGCTGCCTTTTAGTTAAATCATCGGCCACATGGTGGAGATCGTTTATCTGGTGTGCTATTTTTTGTTGTCTGTCTATTAACATGGCCAGCGGTTTTTGAATCTTTTCCAAGGTTGTTTTAACAACACTGATTTGTTGTTTCTCTAGCTCGGCTAGGGCTTGTGTATTCGATTCAAGTTCTTCTAACCTGCTGTAAATTTCCTTTTCGTTATTGCTGTCCATAGTGCCAAACAAATAGTGCATGGCATTGCCTATTCCATCAAATAGCGATCTGACCTTGCGTTTTCCTGGTACTAGTTCCTTTATAGTTTCCGTGCGCTTTCGTACGCTGTCTATTATAGCGTGTATGTGTAGTTGCTGCACGTTACACAGGTCTTCTGGGTTGGTTACATTTATGCAGAGTTTATGCACTAAGTGCTCCGCATATTCTGCTAGCTTTATCTGGGCTCTAATTCATCCAAATCTATTTCGGTGAGGACATTCCAGGTGTCATGATATACCATGAGGCTTCCTAGGTCCTCGAAAAATATGCCCGAGCCATTTAGTTGGGTCCTTATATAGGGTTTGTCAGCGATCTCTCCTGTTGTGTATTGGATGAGGAGGGCAAATACGATGAATTTTAGCGCCATTTCTGTGGACAATTCGGAGGAAGAAAACAATTCTTTAAGTATATTTGTACTTGCATTGTGCCGTTTTAAACTGGGCAGTGGATGTTTCTGGGGAGGTATTGAAATGACGTTTAATGGACATTGAAGTAGGAAATTCAAGTCAACCTGGTTCATTTTTGTACAACATGCTTTTATTCGAAATATGGTTTTAAACGATTATTATGTACCGTCACCATTCGCTTACCAATTTTGATTGTGGTATTCACATCACTTGGGATTGCTATTACCTGATAAGGTCCTACCCAGATTTGAGAAAGCTTATGTTTTCTGCTTTCGTTCTTGATGAGGACCTTGTCTCCTACATGGAAAGTTAGGGGCCGTACTGTCTTATCGTAGTACCCCTTTGAGCGCTGTTTACTTGCCAATAAGTTCTTTCGTGCCGTGGCATATGATTTTTGGAGCTTATACTTCAGTATATGATAATAGCTCTCATGATTGTAAACGGGTTCGGGATCCCGTTTTAAATTTGATGGGACATCCGCTGTGAAGCCGTATAGGCAGTCCATTGGGGTAAGTTTAGTACCCTCGTGTATACTATTGTTATACACGAATGCAGCGGTTCGTAGGTTTTGGGATTTTCATCTACGATTGTTCGCAGGTATTCTATTAGGGGTCTATGAGCACGCTCTAGTGCTCCATTAGACTGTGGGTGGTATGCTGAAGTCTGTAACTTCTTTACCTTTAGAAGCTTACATACTCTTTTGAATAATTCACTCAGGAAATTTGCTCCCTGATCGGTGAGTATTCTTTTGGGTATGCGATAGCGCGTAACGATTTCATCAAAGAAAACTTGCGCTACTGTGACTGCTTCGGCATTAGGTATTGCATACCAGTCGACAAATTTTGTTAGATTATCTTGGAAGGTCAAGATATATTTGTTACCTGATGTCGTCTCTTCTAATGCACCTACAATATCGAGGTAAACTTTGTCGAACGGTTGTTCTGCGATGTCCGTGATAACCATTGGCATTTTATATTGTGGAGAAGCTTTCATCGTCTGGCACTTTGGGCATTTTTTTATGTATTTCTTGATGTCGCTAAGCATGTGTCTCCACCAATACTTGCGTCTTATGCGTTTGTAAGTTTTTATGACACCTTGATGGCCACCAAATGGAGAATCGTGATAATCTTTTAAGATTGTTTGGATCTCCGTGGGGCTCGTAATAACTTCGGGTGTCTTATCAGTACTTACTTTTTGCTCAAGCGATGCTGGGTTTAGTTTTTCCGCCTCCGTGTGTTGAATTTCGTTTTGGTCCGCTGTCGTGTGCTCTTCTGTCTCCACACTGGAGCTATTTATTGTCTCTTGAGCCTTCTGCTTCTGAGCTCGAGTCACGACGAAACAATGAGCGGATTTCTTTTTCTTTTTGTTATTTGTGGGGTTGTCTTCCTCCACATCTGAGTCCATCGTGTGGTGGACTAGGGCTTCTACCGTTAAGGTATTGCCTAAACTGTCTTCCTTTAATGCTTGAGGGATGCGACTTAGTGCATCTGCATCAGTGTTGTACTTCCCCGGTTTATATTCGATGTTGTAATCGAATTCAGATAATTTGTGGTGAAATCTCACCAAACGGGAAGTAGGGTCTTTCACGTTGAAGACACCTTTGAGAGGTTTATGGTCAGTGTAGACCGTGAATTTCCGGCCTTGAAGATAGCACCTGAAATTCTTGGTAGCCCAGACAATAGCCAATAACTCTTTCTCTATAGTAGAGTAATTTCTTTCGGCTTTGTTTAATGTGCGGCTTGCGTAGGCAATGGGCTGGTCCTTTCCGACTTCTCCTTGAGAAAGAACAGCTCCTAGAGCCTCGTTACTTGCGTCCGTAGTAAGATTAAAAGGTTTTGTAAAATCGGGGTAAATCAAAAGTGGAGGGGAAATTAAAGCACTTTTTATGCTCTGAAATGCTTCTTGGCATTTCTCTGTCCAAGTGAATTTTACATCCTTTCGGAGTAAATTCGTAATTGGACGTACAATTTTGGAGAAGTCTGGAATGAATTTCCTGTAGTAATTGGCAAGTCCTAAAAATGACTGAACTTGCCTTACTGTTCTGGGAACAGGAAATGTTTGGACGCAGGCCGTCTTACTTGGGTCTGGCAGGGCTCCTTCGCTAGAACATTTATGTCCTAGGTAAACAACTTCTCTTCTTAGAAACTGGCACTTTTCTGGCTGCAGTTTTAAGTTGTTCTCTCTCAACTTGTCGAAGACTTTTCTCAACTTTTCGTTGTGGTCGTTTAAATTTTTTCCATAGATGACAATGTCATCTAGGTAGACAAAACATTCGAGGCCTTGTAGGCCTGTTAAGACGAAATTCATTAGGCGTTGAAATGTGGCGGGGGCTCCTTTGAGCCCGAATGGCATACGCTTGAACTCGTAGTGCCCATAGCTTGTGCTGAAAGCAGTTTTATGCCGGTCTTTTTTGTCGACAAGAACTTGGTGATAGCCGTTGGCCAAATCGAGTGTGGTGAAATACCTTGCGTGACCTAGTTGGTCGAGAATATCCTCGATTCGGGGTAGCGGGAATGCGTCTCCAATTGTCTTTTCGTTTAATTTACGAAAATCGACAACGACGCGCCACCTTTTTTCACCGTCAGGTCCCGCTTTCTAGCTTTTCTTTTAGCTGCTCGTTAATGACTTTCCGCTCTGTTTCAGGTAAGCGGTACATTTTTTGATTGATTGGTGCTTGATCTTGCACCAATGGAATATTATGCGTTATCGCATTTGTATAAGTGAGTTTGTCACCTTTGAGGAAGAAGATATCGTTATACTCTTCGCAGAGTTCTGATATCGAAATTTTTTCTTCCGCGGTTAAATTAGTGTCTAGGCTGAGTTCTTGCTCTAACCTAGAAATACGCGGGTATTGTTTTGGATCGTCCGGAGTCTCATTATCCGGGTATAGATATCGTACATGTTGTAATATCGCCGTCTTGTCGGCTGAACCTTGGTTTGACTTCCTATTCCTTGTAAATTTGTGTCCTGAAATTGGATTGAATTTAGTTAATTCCTTATGAGGCTTTATTTTGTTGTATTTAGCATGTAACAGGGTACTTGCTTCCTGCTTTGTTGACGGCTGAGTTTGATACACCTGTGTGGTCTTTGCCTTAGGTTGTGTGATATACTCATGCACGTCAACGCTATTGCTTTTTGATCATGTAGAATTTTTTGTGCTGTGGGACGGTGGAGTAATATGCACCTTTAATATAGGCTTTGGCGACTCGCTACCGTTCTTATATGGCCGTTGTTTGTTTAATAGTGATTTATGCCTCGGGATTTTGGACGGAAGAGTTATATGCACCTTTTTGGCAGGCTTTAGACACTCAGTTCCGTCTCTTGTGTTGTTTGGTATTGCCTCTTTATTTGGTATTGGAATGTGCGTATGGTTGTGGTTTTTTGTGTGTATTAATGGGACTATGGTGTAGTCGTTTATTGCAAATAGCTGTAACTTTAAGCTATGTATGACTACTTGATGACTGTTAGCGTTGAGGATACTAACCAGCCCTAATTCTTCTCCAGATGACAGCAAACTGTTTGCCAAGAAGACTCCATCGCTTATCTCTTGGGATAAACAGAGCATTTCTTCTTGAGTTTGTAACGGCACTGGGGCCACAATTTGAGAGCGCGCAGGTATGCAGATTGGTTCCTTAAAGGTAACCAATTGCTGCCTGCCATCATCGGTCTCTTGCTCGCCCAGACAGCTTTTTTCACATTCCTTGGGCCCTTTTGGAGCTTGGCAGCCAGCTTTTCTCGTTTGAGAAGCCTTGAAGACACTGCAGGTGGATAGTTCAGACTGTTTAGACTCTACCTCTTCTGCAAGTGTTCTTACTTCGACTGCTTTTTCAGAATGTAGCTTGTCCGTTTCAAACTCTAATGGCAAAGCAAATTCGTCTGGATTAGTTTCCGTGCGAGGAAACCTTAGTGCCTTATTAGGACCCTCAACGTTGCAGTTTTTTGCTAGGAAATCATTTCCTAGAAGTCCATCATCGGAAAGGCCAGGCAAGTTCTTTACGACTTGAAACTTGCAGGGAATTTTGTTTTTGAAAACGAAGTTTCCCTGGCAATTTCCCAGCGTCTTTCCGGTACCAGATGGGGTCTGAAGTGTACATGCCTCATTGTGGTTAATTTCTTTGAGTTCTTTTAATTACCTTTTCTTTATTATACTTACCTCAGCGCCTGTGTCGACTACTAGTTTAGTTTGGCCGTTCAGGCCTATGTCTAAAGGAAGTTTTACTGTAGCGACACTGAAATCGGGCTGCTGAGGAGACCCTAATTTATTAGATGGGAGATTTATAGTCGAGCCGGGGAGTTTTGGGTCGACTGTACGTCGTTTCCCTGACTCCGGGCTTCCCATTTACGTTTTTGTTGGCAGTTATTTACTGCATGTCCAGAACGACCACAAAATTCGCACTTTTTTCGCACATTATATACTCTTGAGTTGTTATTGGGGTTTTGAGGCTCTCTAGGACGTTGGATTGGTGCTTCTCTGTTTTGGGGTCTTTGAAAACTATTGTTGTTCCTTCTGCAGTCACGCACGTCATGATTATACATTTTGCAGTTCACACAATAAGGCGTATTTTTCCTTTTGAGGCAATCAGCATATGTATGGCCTCTTAAGTTACAAAAACTACAACTGATTTTATTTAAATAGGTATTTTTATTATTTACATTATAATTTTTATTTGGCGATCTTGGTTCCTGTTTGATATATGCTGTGCCTCCCTGTGTGAACTGTGACGTTGGTACGTGACTGCTTGGGTTAATGGGCATATTGTTTTGGAGGGGGGCCTGTGAGTATGAGATGATGCCAGGATTGTATACGCTTTGATTTACTAGGGTACTGTTTGGAGTTAAATGTGTGTTATTGGGTACACTAGTACAGGCAGAATTTGGCAATGTATTCTGCATCATATTTGTTTGGAACTGTCCTGGAGGTTGCAGGAATAGAGCACTTTGCTGGAGACGCTCCATGTCAAGCGCTCTTTGTACGAGGTCATCCACCGTGCCGTCTGTCATGGTCAGAAGGTATTGGCACATATATGGGTTATTTACGCCTGTTTTCAGTGCGTTTTTCGCGAAATCTTCCAACTGCGTTTTAACAGCTGGTGCTGCTGTGGCTCCGTATTTGGATTCTGCTGCTTCATTGCAGAGTGCCAGCATTTGTTTTACTCGTGCCGTGAAGGCTGTGAGGTTTTCTAAGGGATACTGCCTTGTAGTGATTAATTTATTTACCAGTTCCTGGTAAGTTTCTCTAGGCAGGTATGTGCGATTTAGCCGTTCTTCTACTTCTTTGAAAGTAGTGGGCATATTTGAGGCAAAAAGCTGGTAAGCTTCGCCTCGAAGTCTGGTGGGAAAGATTTGTAAAAATGCTGTTAGTTCATCCACCGAAATCCACTGTATTACCTGCCTGCAGGGGAACCAGCTGAGCAGTCAGTTTGGCGATTTTCGCGTAATCTGCCATGTTTATATTGGGGATTCTGAAGCTAAAGTTTGACACTTTTGGGGAGCTAGTTTCTTCTACGCTGGTTTCCAAAAGGGAGTCGCCCAGCCAATTCAAGATGATTTCACTCACGGTGGAATCACTGACACTGTCTTCAATGGCACCTTCTCTTAATTCTACACTATTATTTGTAATTTCTGTTTCGAGAGAGTGCGAGAGTTCCCCAAACTGCTTTAAGCTTTCTTTAAATTTTTCCGTACTTTCTTTGAATTGCGCGATTTGCTCAAGCCGCCGTTCACGGGACTTTTTGAGCTGTTTATCGATAGAATCGCACTGTATAACAGAAAGTTCGGAGGAGTCTCGCACTTTCCCCTCTAGATATTTTAAATAACTTTCTAAATTTAAATTGGAAGGTCTTACTTGTTGGGGACCTGTAAGGATTGTCCCACTCCTGAGTGTTACCCCTTTCTTTGTTGAATTTGTTGCGGGTGTTTGATTAGCACCCTCTGTTGCGGATGTTGCTCCCGCGTTGCCTCCTTCGTACCGGGACGGATCTTCTTGTGCGTCGCCCGGCGAGGAAGATTGTTGAGGAGTTGATGGAAGTTGGATTTCCGGCGGTATTTCTTGGTGGGGGCTTTCCTCGCTCATGGACCACCGTGTGTATAATTTGCAGCTAGGGGGGCTTCTGCCGTCTTAATTCCCTTGGTTCAAATTGAGAGGGGGGCTTATTGCCTTCTTCGAGGTCCCTCTCAATTCAGGATCGCTGGTTTTTGTGATTGAAGTTCTTTTGCTGCCGGGGGGGCCCGTGGCCTACTTAAATTCCCCTGGATAAAAGCTGAAAGGGGGGCGCGTTGCCTACTTCGAAGTCCCTTTCAGCTCCGGATCGCAGATTGACGGTTGAGGATTCTTCCTTCCTTCAAGTGTAGCTTTAGCACTTTTGGTTGCGAACTTCTGATATCCTGGCCTGGGATGAAGCCCGCTATTGTCCCACGTTGGCACTTTGTGCTTTGATGAGGGGGTGGCTGCGTGTTTTGCAAACAGAGGCAGTTAAAGCTGTCCGACCCCGAGCGTTGGGAGCCGACAAGATCGAAATACTCCTGAAGCCAGACTCAACTTCAGGCGGAGGGTAGGGTGTCTTGCCCAGTATTCGATCCCGTCTTCAACTCCTTTTTGATTCGTAGGATAGAGGGTTTTCGAGCGCTTATACTTTGTTTGTTTAAAGTAGGCTTCCTCTATCCTACCGGCTGCGCCAATTTGTTACTGTTTTGTCCTTTCAAACTGTCTATGGGGTTACTTACGGTTTAAAATCTGACAAGCCGAAGTAATCCACTAGCCAGGGGGTGGCGTGATCCTGCTGTTAGTTATCGGAGGGACATGCATATATATAAAACACTGTGAACACTTTAATTTTCCTTTAATTTATTTCTTTTCTTTGCAAACTCGTTCACTTTAACTTTTCTTTTTTCTACTAAATTACACGTCAACTCTGTTACAGGTTTTGTTATTCTTATCACAATCCTATGCTTTAGTCACGACTATGCACCGTTTTTTTTTTCTATCATTTTGTTAAAAACTTAAAATAGCGCCGAACCGCCCGAACCAAAGTCAAAATTCTAACTCGCTTTAAACACCGACTGCGCTCTTGATCATTTTCATCGTGATCAAGAGCCGTCGGTCAAGGTAGAAAATGCATAGTTGCATTTCTACCCTGAGAAAAATTTTCATATATTCTGGACTTGATTAAACAAGTCCAGAATATTTTTTGTTGGACGGTGGCTTGAAAAAATGAAATTTGATGTTTTTATAAACATCGGCCACCGTCCGTCGATTGAAACTGCGACGCGCGTATACAGGTAATGTATTTTCGCGGCGCGCAGTTCTAATCGTGAAAGCTTTTTTTTGTTATTTTTTTAAATTAAATATTTCTACTGGCAAATTTTGCTGAAGGCAAAATTTGCCATGGGAATAATTTTTTGTTTCAACTCTATGGAATGCGAAGAAAATTGCTGACGCAATTTTCTTCCCTGATTGAACAGATAAGCTAACCATGTTTTAGGCATGGTTAGCTTATGTGAAAATTTTATGTATGAAATATTTTAATATTTTCTAAATTTTGTTAATTTATAATTAGGTATTTATTTTAGGCTTTTTAGGTACATAACACACACCAACAAAGCACCTGCGTTGCAGCTGGGTGCTATTTGCCTAATTTCGGCGAGATTTTTTAACAATGACCTGGCATTGAAGGAGATGGTGGTAATAACTGTGGGAGAGCATCCCTAGATGGAAGCACGTGGTGCATTATTACCAGACGTAAAGCCGGCTGTGCCAGCAAGACAACTAGCGCTTAAGGATTCGGTGAAGTGCTCGAATATCAGACCCGTGTCGTTATGCACAGAACGCCGGACACCTGCATATCTCTGGTGGCCACCCTACGCAAGATGCCTTTCCTTTTGAGAGTGAGTGCAAGATGTAGCAGAGACTGCACACTACTATCAAGGTCCTTGTTAATGTATACTCGTGAAGGTGGTCCACCTGGGATAATGGTGTCTATCGTTAGGGGCTTGGTTTTCAGCTGCCTTAAGTAGGCCTGAAAGAAATGCTTGCAATTCGCCGCACTATTAAATTTCAAGAAGGTCATAGGCCTAGAAATACGGGTGGGTGAGACGCTACCGCTCGTCCACTTAAGTGGGATTGCCGATACAATATTTGAAGTGAAGGTTGGGTCGAGTCCTATACTAGTACAAAGTGCTGGGAATGTGCTCGAATTATCCTGATGAAATACCACAGCTGGCAAGTTCCTAATGATAAGTGTCCTTCTCTTGTGCACTGTCTCAACGCCAGTATTACCAGGATTCCTATCGGTATCAATTTTGGAAATTAGGGTCCGGACACAGCTGAGATCTGAGTGCAGGGCCTCCGCTAAGCTGCGCAGGTCAAGCAGTGGATTGGACAGATTTGGTGGTGTTGGAACTAACTGCTTGGAGTCTACCGATAGTGATAAAAGATTCCCTTCGGGCTCAACACCAGTGCGTTCAACTTGAGTCAAGTTTGGCAGATTGACTACGTTGTTGGAAGTCGTCACAGAGCCACTGACAGTTTCAACAAGCTTTTCAACAGCGCTAGGACTGTGACAGATGCCCTGTCTGGTTGTTAGGTCGGGTCTCACTAAAGCTTGAGATCGCGTGGTCCCAGCCGTGATCGCGGGTGCTGAGTGCCTTTTCTTATTGATAATTATCTTAGAGCACTTGGCTAGTTTTGGGGTGCCAGTCTGTTTAGAGTTACCCCCGTTGGAAGTACGTGGCACAGCTGAGCTATTCGCAATATCAGGTACAACAGAAGCTGACAACACTGGCGCTGAGAGTCTCTTGTTAGTGGTTTTCAAAGGGTGCACTGCCGTGGCAGTGATGTTTACTTGACTAGTGTTGACACCAGCTGCGGTGCCGGATTTGGCTTTAATGACTTTTTTGTCCACCTGTAGCAGGTCTTGCGTAGAGCTTCCAGCAGGACTTGCAGGTCCACGATGAGTCTTCACGAAGACAGTACACTTGGGACAGAACCAGGGAACCTTCTTGTGTTTGTAATGAGCGTGATAGTCCCTGACAGAGATCGCGGCACACACTGTGTGATGCCAGTTACCGCAGGCCGTGCACTCAGCCCACAGAATTCTATTTCCGCACAGCAGCATAGCAGGAGGCTCAACTGCACGACACACAACGCACTTTTTATTAGGGTCCACAGGAGCTACACAAGCCGAACCCTTCCTAGTTTTCATTACTAATGCACACCAGTAATTGTAACAATTGCCGATTCGCCGATGTTCCGCTGTATGGAACAAGTAATAGTACAGTGTCAATTTCAATATAATTAGACCAACGCACTGTCCTTGAATGTTCGAACTTGTAGCACTTAAAATTAAAAATTAAAAGTTATTGAATAATATCAGTCACTATCTTGATGAGCACCTCTTAGCTGGTCGACACGAGCGGCCCGTAGTCATCAGACGCAAACCGTTAATAGGCAAACTGTAAACACATTAATAATGTACATATACAATGCAAATAAAGTTGTGATGCCAACTAAGGCTCTAAAATTACTTCCTCAATTATGTGGCAGCACAATATAAAATTAAAATTAATTACGTCGTGTTCCTAGAGTCTCAAAAGTATACTATTCTCTAGCGCTAATAACAGTGTAATGCTAACTAAAACTCTAACCTTACTTCACCGATAACGCGGCAGCACGATATCCAAGTATCAGACGATTAGGGCTTGCCGGATCTGACTGATGCAATTATTAGGCTATGAGCCTATGTTGTTTTTAAGTAGTGGCTTCTGTTACAGGTGAAGATAAGCTTATGCTTGCCGTAATGTGATGTATATCCAGTCGTTTAACAAATATCTGCTGAAAGCATTAGCATTGAATTCCCAGAGTCTCAAACGATGTAATATTCTCCAGTGATACTAAGCCGCCCAGTCTTCGCATGTACCGGGAGTATCAGTAATTCCTGATGCTGCACTAAGTACTTGGTGTTGAAGTTAACTTCGCAGGAACAAAGTTAGCTTAGAGATTGTCGTGATGATATAGCATCAGACTCGCTTATTGCTGTACCAGCTCCACTCAGGAGCAATTTCAGCAGGCTGTGGTGAAACAGATCTGGTTGTTTCAGTGCCAGTTGTTTATGCAAAAAACCCCAATGGGTTGGTCTATCGAGCGATGTACAAGCAGTTCGATCTTAATGAGCACTTACTAACAAATATTTAAATGCTGAACCAAATTAGCAATTGAATTTGATTATAAGATGGCGGCCATGCGACCCAATTCTGCATTCGCACTTGCTCAATATAAAATGTTCACTAATAATGTCAAATGGAGAGAAACTTCATATGCTACAATTAGCCCGTGAATTCGTGGATTATTTAAACCAGTTTGGAGTACAAAAAACACTCTAAATACTTAAGTTTCTTAAAAATACTCGAGGAGCTAAAAGCTTATGCCGCTTGACAGATACACATACACACATACACACATACGATTATATGATTCCCCAGTTTGGGTCGAATTGTACTGTTTGTTATACGGATACAGACAGCCTAATTTATGAAATTATCTGCCCCGATTTATATAATATTATTAAACAGGACTGTCATTTGCATTTTGACACCAGCGACTATCCATCTAACAACGTCTGGAGCATACTTCTAGTCAACAAAAAAGTGCTGGGTTTATTGAAGGATGAAAACAATGGTCGCATTATGACTGAATTTGCTGGTTTGAGGTCAAAAATGTATGCGTTCAGGGTAGAAGGCAAGGATGAAACTAAAAAATCCAAGGGGGTGAAACGACAGATCGTAAAGAATACAATTACTTTTGATGATTATGTTGTATGTTTAAACGCTAACTGTGAGAAAATAGTAACCCAAAATTTAATACGATCTCAAAAACATGAAATTAGCACAATAACTTAAATAAAATCGCGCTAAGTCCACACGATGATAAAAGATATATACTTAAAGATAACTATGAAACGCTACCGTTGGGTCATTATAGTATAACGGAAATAGATTAATATGAATATAAGAAAATAATGTAGATTATATTATGACACCTGATGATAAATAAAATAATGATATTTGCTGCATACTAAAATTTTTATTTTTATTTTAAAATTATATTATCATTTTAATGTGTTAACTGACTGAGTGCAAATTAAAATTTGATGGTTGGATTTTTAATTGTGATTTACGCATTTACATTTAATTATTTATTACTGCGAATTCTATTTTTAATCATTTTTTATTTAACGCGTTTTCAGCTTACAGCTCAAATTCACCAAATTCTGTTTTTATCGGCTTTATAGAAGATGGTAGTTCAGTTGGTACCCTGTGGATTCAAAGACATTGTTTCTAAAATAAACCTTCAAGAAAATACAAGTATTCGTATGAAAAGATTTTGTTTTCATTATAATTATGCAAATAAATATTTTTTTCCTGTTAAATAGATATGAAATAACCACATTCAAAGCATTGGTTCATTCATTTAATTGGGCTAAGCAGTAGCAACGTACTCACCGATTCATTTAATAAAATTTAATTGGCCCTCCTTTCGCTTTTAGCTTTCAGTTCAAGTGGCAAAGTTTTTGTTTTTCTTACAAACTGCTTCATCTTTCTATACATATCATTAAGAATCATTGATTTCTCATTCCTACATATGCTAGCAATACCGTAGCAATTTGTTCTATTATGCTAATTTAACGTGATTATAAAGATGTGGCGTGCTATAAACCTTCGCAATGCATTTTTATAAACTGTAAAGCAGGTTTTCCGTCATGCAAATTATATATGTTGAGTAAAGTTTGCGATTGCCTATAATAGATTCTGATCACCTGGTAGTCTGTTTTTGCCCTTTTCTTGTCAATTGTCATTAGTAATTGCTACATTTATATTTCTAATAAACTATAATTTTTTATTTTCATATACCGGAGATTCAAGTGTGAGTGTGTGTGTATGCGTGTGTGCGTGTGTGTGTGTGATGGACCGCGAGCGAGGAGTCCACCAATGACGTCATACTTCCCATCATGTGTGGGCGCGAGACAGAGACGGAGGATGCGTGCGAGCGAGATAGCTGCAAAAGTGAATTAGGACCTCCATCATCAGCATCCTGTATAAATAGCTTAGGATCTGTATGGTTTATATTTACAATAATTCCAATTCTAATTCTGTCTGTGAATACTGTTTTTATTTCCTCCCACTTTACAAAATCAGTTTTTCTTACACGCTGCGTAATTTCTCCACCTCGACTGGTGGCTTTCAATAACACTCTCGGCGATTATTCTGTCCAACACAGCTCCCCATATTCCGTTTTGTACCACTCTTTTTACTAGAAAAGCTTTCATTTATTAGCGCGGTTTATTTGACTTATCGCTGAGGCTCACCAAAACTGACTGATGCCTCCTATCATCTTACATTAATATCTACTACCGCCTTCTTTCACCAAAGCCTTAAATTGAGGCCATTCTCAACCTAATGCTTTCATGTTGTTTTTACCACCCCAATAACCTTCATGTGGTCTATTTTTTAGATATCATTTCATGTTGCAATGATCATGATTTCCTCTCCTCATTCTCAAAACAAGTAAAGGGTTTACCAATAAGAGGTGTTATTTTAATTAGCCCGCTATTCCGGTAGATGCCACTTTCGGAGCTATCATTTTTTGACAAGTAGAAACTACGCCATTAATGAAAATGGAACGATACACGATTCAACAACGCATTGAATTTATTAAAATTCACTATAAAAATGGTGAAAATGTGGCAGAGACGGTTCGTAAAACTCGAACATTTTTGGGTCGCCGTGAAGCACCTTGTCGGACCGCAATACAGAAATTGGTATAAAAATTCGAGCTGTCGCGAAAAGTTAGTGATGTGAAGAATAAAACCCGTGCACGTCGCTCAAGAACAGCCGAGAATATTGCTGCTGTAGCCGAAAATGTTGAAGAAAACCCAGTTTTGTCCATTCCTCGTCGTTCTTTGGAATTAGGCATTCCACAAACGTCATTACACCGTATTTTGCATAAAGATTTGGGTCTTAAGGTTTATAAAATTCAGTTAACACAAGAACTCAAGCTGGCCGATCATCAACAACGTCGAGTCTTTGCTGATTGGGTCCTTGAAATGCATGAAAATGATCCGGAATTCCATCGAAAACTCATCTTGAGTGATGAGGCCCATTTTCACCTCGATGGCTTCGTCAACAAGCAAAATTGTCACATCTGGGGCTCGAAAAACCCAAAAGTTATTGTCGAAAAGCCTCCCTATCCTCAACGTGTGACTGTTTGGTGCGGTTTATGGTCCCGCGGGGTCATTGGACCTTACTTTTTCGAAAATGAGGCTGGAGCAACAGTTATGGTGAATGGATTGCGCTATCGACAGATGATTAATGATTTTTTATGGCCGGAATTGGATGGTATTGATCTGGACAACGTTTACTTTCAACAAGACGGCGTTACGTGTCATACAAGCAACGAAACCATTGATCTTTTACGGGAAAAGTTTACGGACCGAGTTATCTCTCGAAGAGGTCATCACAATTGGCCACCGAGATCCTGTGACTTAACACCTTGCGACTTCTTCCTTTGGGGCCACGTGAAAGAGAAGGTCTACGCCAACAGCCCAGCGTCGATTCAATACCTCAAAGATGGAATTCGTGAGGCCATCGAGGAGATAGGGCAGCCACTTTGCGATTTGGTTATGGAAAATTTCATGAAAAGGATATGGTCCTGTAGGCGTGGTCGTGGTGGTCATTTGGCTGATGTTATTTTCCATTATTAACGGCATACCTTCCTCTTTATAATGAAATAAAGATCCGGTCATTTATCTAAAAAAATGGTATTTTTCTTTGGATATCAAAATAACACCTCTTATTGGAAAACCCTTTATTAACATGTTCTTGACATCGATTCAACGTTTTTATGAATATATTTAAGCCTTGGTAAGGAAGCCGTGAAACTATTTCGCTTCAACCAAATAAGCACATATACCACCAATCTAGTGCATAACATACATCGATTAAATCCCCCATATCACCCATGAAAGTTTTTCTTTTACACTACACTGCATTACATTAATTCATCTCAGTGTTGAATACATACATATCCACAGCTATCAAAGAAAAGGAACATGGGACACATTTGCTCTGGATCGTTTTTGTATGTGAAACACAGAGAAATATATTTATAACTTAAGATATAAAAATAAATAATGAATTTGATGTGAAGAAATATTGTGTGAAAAAATTGATTTACTATATATTATTTACAGTTGTTGTTGTTTTTCAGTAATGGAATTGGGAATCTTACATTTTCAACTTTCACTACTCATCTACAACATATTCCACATATTACTCACAGCTCTCAAGAGACAACATATTATACTATATTAATATAATAACTCCACCTTCTTTCGTCAAAACTTTTAATTTAATCCACTCCCAACCTAAAATTTAAAGATGAATAAATAATACTTCCATATCCTACTAGACTTATATCATTCCAAATACCCACTCTCAATATCGCGGTCTTCACTATTGAACTTGAAGCATTATCAACTTTTTAACTTTTTTTTCGACCTTCCTGATACTCATACAACACCATTTCCAGGAGATAAATACCAAATACCATCCATCAAAACTATTAATTTAATACATATCTTACAGTACCTACTCTCAACCCCCCACCACGATCTTCATTATGGACTTGTGGAGAATTATCAACTATTTTTTTCTCTCATACTCCACCATTCGGGTGACACTTTAGAGGAGATAAATATCCAGCGAGATTGCTGATTAGGATTATACTGCTTATGCATAGCTCCCATACAACTTCCACTACTCATCTCAGACAACATATCATACCACAGCGTTCTTCTATCAAAGCTTTTGATTTAACCCACTCTCAACTTAATGGTAAGTAAACAATTTACCTGGCCCAATAGTATGAAGATAAAATTATCATATTCTTATCAGCTTCATGTGAACTATTTTTTAGATATAGAAGTCAATCAAATCTCATAACAGCGTAACTGCTTAATTTATAAAAAAAAAATCTGCTACCTTTATATGCTCACCACAAGATGAAAATTATGAACATGAAATTAACACGTTCTTATCTAGCCACCGAGTCAACTTAAAGAAAACATTCCTGCTGGAGGCTAAAAAAGTTTAAACCTTAAGATCCATGAAAACTTTCAATTTAATCCACAACTTACAGCACCCAGTCTCAACCTCCACCACGATCTTCACTATTATCAATTTTTGTTCATTCATACAACACCATTTGGATAATAACTTAGGGAGATAAATATGAAGCGACCTTGCTCATAAGGTCTTTATTCCTTACTCACAGCTCCTAAATAACTTCCATTACTCATCTAAGACAAGATATCATACTACATTGATATCATAACACCACCTTCTTTCATCAAAACATTTAATTAAACCCACTCTCAACCTAATGGTAAGAAAATAATGTGATCACCCCAATAGTATAAAGATAAAATTATCATATTCTTATCAGCTTCATGTGAACTATGATATTGGGGATCAATCAAATCTCATGACAGTGTGAGTGAGTGAGAAATTTTATTGAAAATAAAAAACAATTCTTCATAAAATGTAAGACTTTTCAATACAAACTCCTAGATACAAAAAAAACATTAATCGCTCAATTTTTCTGCTTTACTCGGCTATATTTGTTTACGCAAGATGTCGAATTACCAGCCACCTGGGCACCTTTTCTAATGCTTTAATTTCCATTACTTCTAATGATTTCATGTGTCTTACCATCCCAAGCAGCCGTGATCAATTTTTACATATCGAATATCATAACATGATCATATAAAATACATCTACACACCCCAACTTACGTTATAGTTGTTGTTGTTGTTTTTTTTTTTCACAAAAGAAATTTTCAATTATAACTTCCACTACTCAACCAAGACATCATATCCTACAGATTAATATCAGTTGTTGTTGTTGTTGTTTTAGCTAAATAAATTGGGAATCTGACATTAAAAAACATAAATCGCTCAATTTGTTTACTTTACTCGGCTGCTATGTGAATTTGATTACATTATTCGAATCTGTTTACTTTACTGGACTGTGCGAATTTGTTTATGCAAGGAGTAAAATTAGAAGCATTTCATCTGAAGAGCAAAATTACACATTTACTAATTTCCATTACTTATTTAAGTGAACATATCTACCTACATTCGTCCCAATCAGATTCGCCTGATCTATTTTTAGATATATGATCATATGGTGCAATCTTGTTTATAAAAGACACCGACAGATTAATATCATCAAATCTTTAATCCACAACTTAGGTTATAGTTGTTAGCCTCCAAGATCAGATCAAACTTAACCAGCAACCTCCCCCAATAAAGCTTCATACCCCTTCACAAATGCTTAGAGCTACTATCTCAGAGATCAAAAATAAGTGAACTCCAGAAACAAAATCGAAAATCTATGCTATTTCCCTATTCTGCAGAGTACTGGAAAGTGATCTCGTATCCCCAAAACTTGAGATGAAAAATGTTGATGTCAACTTAGAGGCTACGAGTCTGAGATGAAAAATAAGCGAACTTCAGAATCAATATCGAAATCCTATGCTATTTCCCTATGTTGGGGAGTGCTAAAAGTGGTCTTGTATCATCAACATATAAGACATAAACCAGTACATTCAAGGCACAAGCCCACATTTAGTATGGACTAAAACCGCCTGGCGACGGTGGCGCCATCTGTGGTGAAATCCTGGAAGCTAAAAATGTGTCCTGGTGCTCTTATATCGCAACTACTTAGCTAATTGGCATTTATATAATTTCCAATTGGAAATTAGCTAATTTCCAATTAGCAGCTTGGTTGGTAATTAGCTTATTGGCAATTAGTAATGTGGTGTGATGCGTTTTACAGGAATTCTCATATAATAAACAAATTTAAGTAATATCAACACTTGCAGATAAGAAACATGAGGCATATTGAAGCAATTTCAGCAAATCTCTCCTCAAATCTTTCTACGTGTAAACCAATTTAGGTAATATCAACCTTTGATTTAACCCTTAAATGCTTGCGTAATGTATTGTATATAACGAAAGTAATTTATAATTGATCGAAGCTGTAAATATATTTTATAGAAATTAATACAAAACTGTTATCGGAGCTGTTTGAAAAGCTGTTATTCAGTTAATATCGAGAATGAATGAAAATCTATTATAAGAAATTATGAAGACTAGAAATGCAGTGCGAAGGAAATTTAAAGACCTAAAGACGAGAAGGATTGAAGCAGAAGCTCAACTTGAAGAAACTTTTAAGTCAATCACTAAACCCTTAAAAGAGTTTGCTAGAAAAGCCAAATACGAGCCGCCGGATATAGCCAAATTTGAGCCAAAACATGTAAAAGAAGAAGAAGAGGAAGAAGAAGCCGAACGGAAATATTTAAAAGTGGAAGCTAGCAGCACACTTAAAAATTATGGAGATTACTCTTTAACATCTGAAGAAGAATACGCAACATCCAAACATTTAAGAACATTGATAGGATACATAGTTTCAAACTATTTAAAGCTATTCACTAATAATAGTCCTAAGATTAACTAAACCTATGGAGTTTACTATGAAGACAGCACCAATGAGTGGAGAATTGGTAGTTCAACATTTGATGTTAATGATGAAGGTGATATTGTTGTCAAAGGGTAGAGCTATAAAACAACTTTGGGATTATGTGAGCTGCTATTTATGAAAGATCTAGTAAAAAGTCTATATACTAAAGAGAATTTAACTAATTATAGGGTTATTTTGAGAGATACCAATGCATATAAACGTGGCTATGCCGAAGATGAGCAAATAAAGGGCACTAACGCGGCTAAGTATAAACTTATACAACATAAAGGTATGGGACTAATGCGTCTGCTTAAGGAAAACATTGATCACATTTACTGGAATGATCCAAATGAATTAGTGGATAGGCTGCGCCTTCTACTGGCACCAAAACAGGCTGGAAATAACAGTCACAACAATGAAATTGTATCTATCCTGGAGGAGTTGCGAGAAGCAGATATTATAGTTCAAATACTACTCCATATAGCTGGTGAACAAGGAGAGCGGGGTATTGGATCTAAACTCAAGGTGTATAAAATGACTTGGTGAACCCCTTGATAATGATGATGCTACTACCAAAGACTATGTTGACAAGAAAATTAAAATAAGTGTTGAAAAAATAAGAAAAACTATTAATATAGATAATAAAGATGGTGTATTTCAGTAAAAACTCTTGAAAAATTTGGTCCATTTATAATTACGATGAGTAAGAGACAAGTGGTAAATGACTTGCACAAGCTAGCGAGAAAAAATTTTAAACGGCGTCGTGTGACTTATGGCAGGCAGACTTGGTTGAAATGTATCCTTATAAATATATGAACAAATGTCACCGCTATCTACTGACAGTCATTGACACCTTCTCCAAATATACATGTGAAATTCCATTAAAAGAAAAACTGGGCTATATTAAGCGAGAGACGAATACCTAAAAACCTGCAGCCTGATTATGGAAAGGAATTCTACAACAGCTGTGAGATCTAGTCTCAAACGTGAGAAGGGGCCGGTTGGAAAAGATAACTCAGCCTGTTTCAAAATGCAAAAATATAAAATTTATTCAATAAAATTAAACTTCTTACACTAATATCACATAAATTCAGATCAGACTAATAGTAATATTACTAATTCAATAATTCAATAATTCAATTCAATAACTAGGATCTAAAAGCATATATAAAACATTCAAAAATGGTTCAAATTTTGTCTGACGTCACGGAGTCCGCCACTTTCGTTTTATTCTTTCTGAAAAAAAGAAGAAGAGTAAAATTAATTTTCTACAGATTATATTTCTGTTGAATTATACGACAGTGTATACTGTCTGAGATAGCACGATTAAACGATTACAGCGCGTAATGCCGATGGTAGCAAAATGAAGGATGCTGCAGCGTGTGCGCCCAGGTGTCGTAATGAGACCAAGTTTTCAGATTAGACTCTGAAACAGAATAAACTTCTGTATTGAGGATAGAAAATAATTTTCAGATTAAACTCTGAAACAGAATAAACTTCTGTATGGTGGATAGGAAATAATATTCAGATCAAGCTCTGAAACAGAATAAACTTCTGTATGGAGGATAGGAAATAATATTCAGAATAAACTTCTGTATGGTGGATGGGAAATAATATTCAGATTAAACTCTGAAACAGAATAAACTTCTGTATGGTGGATAGGAAATAATATTCAGATTAAGCTCTGAAACAGAATAAACTTCTGTATGGAGGATTGGAAATAATATTCAGATTAAACTCTGAAACAGAATAAACTTCTGTATGGAGGATAGGAAATTATATTCAGATTAAACTCTGAAACAGAATAAACTTCTGTATGGAGCATAGAAAATAATATTCAGATTAAACTCTGAAACAGAATAAACTTCTGTATGGTGGATGGGAAATAATATTCAGATTAAGCTCTGAAACAGAATAAACTTCTGTATGGAGGATAGGAAATAATATTCAGATTAAACTCTGAAACAGAATAAACTTCTGTATGGAGCATAGAAAATAATATTCAGATTAAACTCTGAAACAGAATAAACTTCTGTATGGTGGATGGGAAATAATATTCAGATTAAGCTCTGAAATAGAATAAACTTCTGTATGGAGGATAGGAAATAATATTCAGATTAAACTCTGAAACAGAATAAACTTCTGTACGGAGGATAGGAGCACGATTCTTATTTTCAGATTACACTTGAATTAGATGAGCTCTGAGCAAAAAATGGTGCCATCTATTGCGACTCGTCGGCTTTATATGGCCGTGGTCACCAGTTATGTTCATCCCACCTCTTGGTGTTGCCCTAGCAACGCTTGTTTCCTTTGCTTGTATTTTGACTGAGGCGAAGGCAGCAGCGTCCAAAACAGTCTTTCATTTTAGTAGTGGCTAAAGTGAAACACAAAGCTTTATCATACAAATAGTGGCTAAAGTGAAACACAAAGTTGTATCACACAAAGTAAAGTGTACAGTAAAATTAGTAGAAAATTACATGTGTCGACATAACCTCACCAGAATTCTCCACAAGGTTCTATCAGCAGGTAGTAAGAAGCGTCCTGATAACTATTTCTACAGAAAGAAATTAATTTGTGTTTTTATATTTTTTTTTTTGTTTCTGCTGCCCGTACTGGGTCCTGGTCACAAGGACTGAAAGTAAAACGAGTTCAGAAGAAAATAGAATCAGATTAAGTGACATTGCTGTTGGTATTCTTCTGGCCAAAGCCAAGTTCCAATTTGTAAAAATTGATCAGCAGTCCTTCAATTCGGTAAAAGTTTCTTTCTCTAGTGGCGAAGCTGCTAACAGCCTGCTCATAAAAGGGCTTCCAACGGCAGATCTGAAATGCTTTATTCCACTCACTCACCTACGCAAGCAGGGTATAGTGAAAAATGTACCAACTGATTTATCAGAGCAAGATATTCTTCAATACATTTCTTCTCCGATCAAAGTAACGCAGGCTTTTCACTTCACGAAAAAAATTGACGAAAAAAAATTCATACCCACTCCTGTGGTAAAACTCACCTTCATGAGTTCGGAGATCCCTAAGGAGGTAGCTATTGCAGGAGCAATTCGATCCGTGGAATATTTCACTCCCCGTACAAGACTGTGCATGAGGTGTTTCAGGTACGGTCACGGCCAATTGCAATGCAAATCCAAAAGTCCTCTCTGCGACAACTGCTGTAATGAGTCATGCGAACCAAAGCCCTGCACAAACCCTGCTTATTGCAACAAATGCAAATGCAATCACAAGTCAACTGACCCGCTATGTCCGGCCAAACAAATAGAGTAAGACATTCTCAAAATAATGACAATAAGCAGCGCAAATAGGCGTGCTGCCAGGAACATTGTTGTAGCAAGTCAAGCAAGCCAAATACCCATCAGTGAAAACAGATTTGACCTGTTAAACACACTAAATGGAGATCCCTTTCCGACCCTCATTGCTGATCGTAAGATCCGAAATCCGATCAAAGATGCCAATAGAGTGCTAACCAAAAGATCATATTCCAGTGTAGCCAAAGGCTTTAGCTTCCAAAAACCGAATAACCCATTTAATCCGCACTATGCCATGCTACAGAACATGGATAGTGGAAAAACAGGCACCGGCATTATGGCTGACAAGCTCAGAGTGTCTGAGCTGGAACACTTCGTCTCATGGCTCAGCACAGAGCTGAATAAACTCTCCACAACCGAACCCAACTCTGAGTTTTTATCAAATCTGAAATCAATAATCAACAAGTTCAACATATCATCAGACCTCAAAATTATAAATAGTGCATCTCCACCTGATAAACCACCTAACCTTACCACTCAGGTACAAACGCCTTCTGTCTGATCTAGTCAACACCTCATGAAATTACTACATCTCAACATACAGAGTTTCAACGCAAACAAATCTCACCTTGAACTTTTCTTAAACAGGTACATACGACATCATACTACTCAATGAAACCTAGCTCAAAGCCAGTCTCTTTGCCTCCTTAAGAGGCTATAATCTAGCCAGAAATGACAGAGCCGACGGTTATGGAGGCTCTCTAATTGCCATCAAGTCACACGTTAGCTATAAGCGTATCACGTTTGATTCAGGTATGGACACTGTCGTGGTTCAGATGACTGACCCCGGTTGCAGCCTAGTTGTAGCCTCTGCCTACTCCCCTAACACGATTGATCTAGCTAGGTTCAAAAATAACGCAGAGGATTTTCTCACCTTCCTATCCAGCTTCAACTCGGTAATTCTGAGTGGCGATATAAATGCAAGAGACTCCCTGTGGGATAACAATATTATCAGATCCGACGTTTCAGTGAGAAAGGGATATCTCCTGAAAGACACTGCCCTAACCTATCTATCCCGCCTACCCAAATCTCGTCCAGAGTAATCCAACAGCAAGTTGAAGGCTCTCACCACCTTCCAGTTGAGATAACGTTAGCAAATTCGTCCCTACCTAGGCCCAGCCCCCGAAGACGCTGTTAGGGATCTTTTGTAGGTTCTTTCAAAACACAAGAGGTTGACACTTTTTATCACTTTATTATTTTATAAAAACACTTTTTAAAATATTTAGCACTGCTAATACATTGTAATAACTTTTATTATCAACACTATTTGTTGTGTATCTAAATTTCTACACTAGATTTTATATCGAACAGACACTTCGATAACTCTTTATCAATCGCACTCAACACACAAATTCACGGCCCGCTCGTCACGCTTATCTTATTACCCGCTTCGTCTTAATTCCAAACTAATAATCTTCGATCTTCCTCCAAAATGAATACCTCGTATTGAGTGTCACTCAAAAATTCTACCAATCATAAATTCTGCCTAATATTCGATTTTCGCGATATTGAGAAATCTCAAAGTATAAAGCTTGCAATTAATTAATAATTTTTGTTTAACTGGGTGAAATGTGAATGACACTCAATAGCCAAGCTTGCAATTTAATTTAATTTATTGTGTTTACTTTCGCAAGACTAGGTCGTGAATTTGTGGAATAATTACTTTCTTTACATTCCTTACCCCCGTAGAAAAGAAAAATGATGCCTACTGGAGGTAACATTTTTCTTTCCAGTTTATTTTTTTTTTATTAGATGTTGGGTTTTTTTTGTTTTTTTTTTTTTTCTTTTTTATGGTGTATGAGATGAAACAAACATTTTTGTAATTTTACTTTTTCCTTATTCATTAAATTATTAATTTAAACCAAATTTATAAATTTCATCTAAGCAGTGCTAAATCTAGTTTAAGTATATGTCTATAATAATAAAAAATAAGGCTATGCGACTTCGTCTTTACTTTTTTCTCAACTAACTTACGGAAGATATAAGATATAAGATATAAAGTTGTTACAAAAATAAATTTTTACAATAATTTTGAAATGGAAATATGCGTGTTATATATTATTATTTCTTATTATAACAGATAGAATGGAAAGGTATAAAAGAGCAGAGGGCAGAAGTGTATATTAATATATAATTAATTACTTTATTATGGTATTCTGTTCTTGTTTTTGTTTATATTTTCCTAAATCTTAACCTTAAATGAACGTCCTAATTTACTAAACCTGCTAAGTACGTTTTCCGAAACTGATGTTACTGGTACCACTATTGCATTTAGTTCGTGGTCTTGTTTATTTGGGTCTTCAGAGCTTTTCGATTCGTTATGGGGGGTTTCTTTCGCTGGTTCGGTTTACCTTGCAATTCTAGTAATTTTAGGGAATCTTTTACGAATTACTGCCACAATTAGAAAAAGAACAATGAAAACGCACAAAATACTAATTGTGGAATTGATATGGGTTTGAATGCGCTGTTGTTTAGAATCTCTCGTTAATTTGAGTAAGTTTATATCCTTTTCCAGATCGTCTATTGCCTTTGTGCCAGACTTTAGTGCGTGTAAGTAATCGTTATTTTGAACGAGGTCCACGTTCATAACTTGCAAGTTAGTAAATTCGGGATATTTGGTTGATCTGGTTCCCTAACAGGAATAGCTTGTTCAAATGTTCTTTCAAAAGGTATCTCAAACACGCCCATTTGATACGAACACATTTCTTTGAGAGTAAGTATTCCTTGATCGTGTAAGATTTCACGGTAATTAGCTTCCTTACAACGTACCACTAAACTTGTCCTCTGCTGAAAATTATAGAGCCACATATTTTTTTGTACCATTTTGATAAAGAAATCTTTGCTTTGGTCTGTGATCCGATGCAAACAAGACGGCTGATCGTTGAAAGGGTTATCAAAAACGTTTATTAAGCAATTATTCTTGTCTTGGCCTATAAATTTAGGTTGGATTTGTTTGCAAATGTATATGCTGGTATAATTAGCTGATGTGTACGAATCGCATTTAGTTGTAAAATCTTGCTCTGAGAATTCTAAATAGTTTCGATGCTTAGTATTGTTAAAAAGGTAATTTGTGTGGATATCCAGAAAGTAAGACTGTGTATTTGAAATCGGTATCGGAAGTAAGTAAACTTTATTTATTGTATAAGCTGTAGATTCTGTGAGTGGGATGTGAATTCGAATAAGAAATTGGTTATTAATTTGGAAATAGTCCAAATTGATTACTTGGCTCAATAAAGTCAAATCGTTTAGGAGTGGGTGTCCGTAATTTATTTTTATTATCTCTTGGTAGGTTTTGGAAAGATCTTGTCCTGATAGAATTGCCGGATGTAATTTTTTCTGGTGTAGTGCTGTAAAAATTGTATCCTCTTCTGCGAGGTGGAAGTAGACTTCTTGGAGCTTTAATAACATAAGAATGGTTATTTCATTGAAATGTGCTTGTATGTGAACCTTTTGAATTTCAGCCGTAACGTATTGGAGGTGCACGCCTAATCTCTCCGAGAAATGCATTAACCTTTGTTCCAGATCTAATTGATGATGGGTAAGGTTCTGCAGAATAGTATCTACTGTGCTAAACTTTGATTTTACCACTGTTATTTGCTTTGAAATTAGATGTAGGTTTTCATTATCATGGGCTTCAAGGTTCTCTAAACGACTGTAAATATTTTTGGCGTCCCTATCATCCATGGTACCGAATTAAAAATTTGATAGCCTACCAATACCATCGAGTATTTCCCTTTTTCATCTAACCCTACTTGAATAGAATTCTATGCTATCTAAATTATCTCTTATATTTTTAACTATTCGCGTGATTTGCTCATGCCAAGAAATACAAGAATTATTTAGGTCTCCTTCTGCTCTTAAAACCTTACACATCTCTGTTATAATTTTATTACATTTCTCAATAAATCCTACAATTTCTACTTCGTTTGCAAATTTCACTTGGGTGATTAGGGTCCACTTGCTTTGGTACACGAGTGCGTTTCCAATTTGCTCGAATAAAATGCCAGCGTTTCTTATTTCTTGGATCTCCGGTCGTAAACAAAATATCCCTGGCAGAAGAAGCAAAATTAAGAACAGCATTATTCCTGAAATTAGCCTGGATTAAAAAAAAAGAAACCAATTGTATGAAGAAAAATTAAGACGTTCGTATACCATATTTAACTAATTCTAAAATATTTTGAGACGATTATTGTGAACACCTCGCAATTTCTTACCGATTTGGATAGTGCAATTTATATCATTGTCGATTTTCTTGACTACGTATGGCCCTGTCCATATAGGCAATAGTTTGTGTTTCTTTTGGGCATTTCGCAGAAGAACTTGATCTCCGACATGGATTGTTATTATATTTGTATTACGGTCATAATATTTTTTAGTTATTTCCTTACTTCGTATTAGATTTTCGCGAACCTTTTTGTGTATCTTTTGCATTTTGTATTTGATGTAATTACCATAGTCGTCATAATTATAAATCGGTTCTGGATCTTGTTTTAGATTCGTGGGGAGTGGGTTGCGGAAACCGTATAGTGCTTCAATGGGTGTCATTTTCGTTCCAGTATGAACAGTGTTGTTATGTACGTATGCAGCTTCTGCTAGCCACTCGTCCCATTTTTCAGGTTGGTCATCAACGAAACTGCGCAAATAGTCGAGCAAGGGGCCATGTGCCCTCTCTAAAACCCCATTTGATTGCGGGTGATATGCTGTTGTTTGTATCTTTTTAACCCTTAGTAATTTACACACGTTCTTAAAGAGACCACTAATAAAATTAGAGCCTTGATCTGTAATAACCTTTTTAGGTACTTGATAACGGAGAATTATATTTTTGTAGAAATTATTTGCAACTGTTATTGCTTCTGCATCGGGAATCGCAAAACAGTCGAATAGGCGGGTCAAATCGTCTACAAAAGTAAGAACATATTTGTTTCCATTTTCCGACGTGGGTAAAGGTCCTACAATGTCAAGGTATACCTTCTCAAAAGGTTTTTGAGCTGTATCACTTATCATCATATGCATTTTCGTTTGCTTCCCAGATTTATTTTTTTGGCATTTAAGACATTTCTTTACATGCTGCGTAATATCTCTTAGCATATTTTTCCATTTAAATTGTTTGCTAATACGTTTATACGTTTTGTATACGCCTTTGTGACATCCGAGTGTGGAGTTATGAAAATCATGTAAAACAGTTTTAATATCTTCTGGGTTAGTTAGCGTTTGAATCTTTGAATCTCGTCCCAGTGGAAAGGATTCAGTTTCAGATTCAGAATTACTAGTTATGTGCTCTTCGTCTAAACTACTACTGCTAGTAGTTCGAGAAGAAGTTAGGCCTACTTCATCACTGTATTTCGATGTCTCAACCAAATCCTTAAGCAATTGCGCTCGGGTTACAACATGGCAAGCTGATGACTTAACTAGATCATTCTCACCGCCCGAGTCCATGGAGTGGTGTACCTGAGCAATTGCTACTAGTTGATTTTTCGTTCCTTCACCTTTATCTAGGGGGTCCTTATTGACTTTTGTATTCTGTGAATCATTAATCGATTCAAGGCGGACTTGACTTAATTGTTCATTGCTTTCCTGTTTTTCATTATCTAACAATATTCCATTAGCGTTTTCAGATTGTGGTATTCGACTGAGTCCGTCGGCATTTTTATTGAACTTTCCAGGCTTGTATTTAATGTCATAATTAAATTCTGAAAGTTTGTGGTGAAAACGAACTAACCGAGATGTTGGGTCTTTTGTGTTAAAGATTCCCAGAAGAGGTTTATGATCCGTGTATACAGTGAATTTCCGTCCATATAAGTAACAACGGAAATTTCGCGTAGCCCAAACTACTGCAAGCAACTCTCTTTCAATAGTTGAATAGTTTCGTTCTGCTTTATTAAGTGAACGACTAACATACGCAATTGGTTGGTCCTCACCTATATCCCCTTGGGATAAGACGGCCCCCAGTGCCTCTGCACTAGCATCCGTTGTAAGTATAAAAGGTATAGAAAAATCTGGGTATCTCAAAAGTTGTGGGTTTATCAAACAATGTTTTAAAGATATAAAATAATGTTGGCACTGCTCTGTCCATTTGAATTTTACGCCTTTTCGGAGAAGTTTTTGTATTGGTTCCGCCATTTTTGAAAAATTAGGAATGAACTTCCTGTAGTAATTTGCTAGGCCTAGGAAAGATTGTACTTGGCGAACAGTGCGAGGGATCGGGAAATTTTGGACACACTTTGTTTTGGATGAGTCTGGAAAAACCCCTAGCTCTGTACATATGTGCCCGAGATATACGACCTCTTTTCTTAAAAATTGGCATTTACTTGGTTGGAGCTTTAAATTATATTCCCGCAACTTGTCAAAAACTGCTCTTAACTTTTCGTTATGATCTTCTAGGTTCCGCCCGTATATAACGATATCGTCTAAATACACGAAACACTTGAAACCTTGCAACCCAGCTAGGATGTAATTCATCAGTCTTTGGAAAGTCGCTGGAGGTCCAGAGAGTCCGAAAGGCATTCGTTTAAATTGGTAATGTCCGGAATTTGTACTAAACGCTGTTTTTGGTCGGTCTTTTTCACTTACTAGTACCTGATGATACCCGCTAGCTAAGTCAAGTGTTGTAAAATAACGAGAATGGCCAAGCTGATCGAGAATGTCTTCGATTCTTGGTAGGGGGAAAGCATCACCTATACTGATTGCATTTAGTTTTCGGAAATCCACCACCACTCGCCACCTTTTTTCTCCTTGAGGTCCGTCCTTTTTTGGAACGACAAGTAGTGGCGAGTTCCACGGACTTTTACTAGGTTCGATGATGTCATTTTCTATCATTTCCTCAACTTGCTCCTGTATAATTAACTTCTGTTTTTCCGGCAGTCGATACATCTTTTGATTTATCGGAGGATGGTCTGTTTTAATGGGAATAGTGTGCTTAATAGCGTTAGTATGGGTCAATCTATTACCTGGTAGATAAAAAATATCAGAGTACTCCTTACAAATAGAAAGTAACGCATTTTTCTCTTCTGTGTTCAAATCATCATGTGAAACTTCATTTTCTAAAAAGCTTTTTGTCTCATTCGATTTATTAGATATATTAAATAAATTTATACTACTCATTTTTGTGTTGCTATAATATTTATTTGTAAACCTGTCATCGAGTATATTCCGGGCTTCTTTAATTTCGAATTGTGTTAACGGTACTAAATTTAAGTTAATTGATTCAAGTTCATGATCAACTTCTGTTGCATTTAATATACTGATCAGAACTTTATTCCTCACGGGGCGAACTAAACAGTTTGGAAGAAAAATGCCAGGTTTAATTTCCTGGGACAAGCAAAGCATATCTTCAACTGCTTCAGAAGGCACTTGAACCAATTTCTCTGCGCGTGCTGGAATGCGAATTTCTCTCGGAGCCTCTTCACATTCCTTTCCAATAGTAAAACTGGACACCGTATTTTGTTTATTCAGCGCCGTTCTACACTCCAATTCCGGATATATTTCACCATTAGGCGGTTTTGAGAACAGGTTGTCTAATTTTTTATGTTCGACTGTTTCTACATTTCTACCTTTAGAAGTACTATTGGAGCCATATAGGATGGTGTTATGTTGATCTACACCAGATTTCCTCGTGAAAGTTTTGGGTTTATCAATTTTATTTACTATGTTATGTTTAACCGATTTTACCCTTGACGATACCTCGGTTCTGGTTTTTTTGAGATCGGACTGAATTTTTGAAGTTTGTTGGTAGTGGATTTGTGCAGTTAGTTATTTTAAAGGTAGTATAAACTCCGTTGTGTTAACATGCGATCGGGGAAATCTTAGGAGTTTATTTGGACCTTCAATATTACAGTATTTTGAAAGGAAATTATTGCCTAAAATGCCATCGCCTAGTATATTTGGGTTATCTTTAATGATATATAATTCACAGGGTTTAGTCAATGGCGTTTTAATTATTAATTATTAATTACTGACTCTTTGATTAAACTTATATCTGCACCCGTGTCGATAAGCAGTTCAACTTCGGGCTTATTCGCTATATCAATGGGAACTTTTATAAAAGGTTTTGGACTAACTGGAGAGGGACACCGTTGAATTTGGCTTCCTGGGCTTTGTCCGTGGTGTCTTCGGGGGTCCAAGCTTAGTTTTCCGATTTAATGTTACAGTTGGAGTTTCTGTGCTCCCATTCCTGTTTAGCGCGACATTCTTGTAGATTATGTGACGAACGTTTACAAAAATCGCATTTTTTCCATGGTTTGAATTGTGTGTTACTTTTATTAAATGCGTGAATCTGATTCGAAGTTGAATGACCTTGTGAAAGATTGGCTATGGGTGTGCAATTCTGGGCGGTGTGGCCGTAAACTCGGCAATTAATGCAAAACGGTGAATTCTGTCTTATACGACACTGAGAGAAGGAATGGCCAAGTCGATTGCAAAAGTTACATTTTATTCCATTGTTCCGCTCATTTTTGTAATTTCTAAAAGAAACTTCATTAGAGCTGTTATTTCTGAAAGGGATTGTATTGAAGTTGTTGTTAGTGGATTCAGCTTTTATTTCCCATGAAGTGATAACTTGATTAGAAGGATTATTTAGTGATAAAGTGCTGTTGATATTTGGTTGGAAGTTAGAAAAATTTTCGTATGAAATATTGGAAGGCGTGCTATCATTCAATTTTAGTGTGAGATGGCTATATTGTTGGCTCAAATTTGATAAAATGGGATGATATTTTTGTATACAGAGTTGTTTTTCCCGTGCCTCAATTTTTCCGGCTTTATCTAAAATTTCTTTGAGTGAGGTTTCGTTTTCACGTAAAAAGTATAAACGTAAATTCGGGTCCAAAAGACCTCCTAAGAATGTGTTAACTGCGATTTTCTCAAGATCACACAAAAGCGCCTCGCAGTTTTTGGGGCCCTTTTCGGCCTTTTGTTTACACCTTTGATAGCTTTGGTACAGTCGTGAACCATACGAGCTCACTGTTTCACTTGAAATTTGATGCACTAATCTCAATTCATCTACGAGAAGTCGATAGGGCTTATTCTAGGTAAATTTTTCAAATAGGAGATTTTTGAGGTCGTCAAACGTCCTAAATGTTTCCCCACATAGAACCGAAAATGCTCTACCCCTTAGTTTTGTAGGGATGAGTTTTAAAAACAGTTCAGTTTCCGGATCACCCGTTAAACATTCATAAACTTTTTCGCAACACTTTATAAATATTTCTACCTCATTATATGTGTCGCTACCTATTTCCCCTGTGAACATGGGTATATTTAAATTTATTAACTGATTAACCTTATTGTAATCTAGCGCCATTTCCTCAGATTTTTTCTTATTGCTAGTATTTCTATTGTTAATTAGTGCTTGCTTATTATTACAATCTAACGTTAGTTTTTCAGAAAAAAATGACTTACTAGGCGAATTTACAATATCTGTTGATTGATGAAGAATTCCTGAAAAAGAGTGAAGTTCCTCTGTACTACCTGATGGTGCTGCTTGCATCTTCCTTATAGTTTTTTTTCAGAGGAGGGATGAAGTTTCCCAGTACTACTCGATCGTGTTGTTTCTACCTTCCGTGGATATTTGTTTCCTGAGCGGAGATGTACTCTCCCAGTGCTGCTGGTGCGAAAAAGGTTTCTTTTTACCTCGCGTAGAAAAACTACGTCGTCTTCTAGGTCGGTGCAGTCTTCAAAGGATAGTGCACTGATTCTTGCAACAAATCTTCTTCCTTCTGGGGTTTTGCAATGTTGGTACCTCTTCTTGCATGTATATACCGGCTGCGCCAAAATGTTAGGGATCTTTTGTAGGTTCTTTCAAAACACAAGAGGTTGACACTTTTTATCACTTTATTATTTTATAAAAACACTTTTTAAAATATTTAGCACTGCTAATACATTGTAATAATTTTTATTTTCAACACTATTTGTTGTGTATCTAAATTTCTACACTAGATTTTATATCGAACAGACACTTCGATAACTCTTTATCAATCGCACTCAACACACAAATTCACGGCCCGCTCGTCACGCTTATCTTATTACCCGCTTCGTCTTAATTCCAAACTAATAATCTTCGATCTTCCTCTAAAATGAATACCTCGTATTGAGTGTCACTCAAAAATTCTACCAATCATAAATTCTGCCTAATATTCGATTTTCGCGATATTGAGAAATCTCAAAGTATAAAGCTTGCAATTAATTAATAATTTTTGTTTAACTGGGTGAAATGTGAATGACACTCAATAGCCAAGCTTGCAATTTAATTTAATTTATTGTGTTTACTTTCGCAAGACTAGGTCGTGAATTTGTGGAATAATTACTTTCTTTACAACGCTTCCTAAATAAAACCGGAGCACTAGAAGAGCGTAAAGCGCTCGGAAGGTCTAATCATACTGTTGAGGACATCAAAGAAATCATTGAGAAACACGCCTTCTCATTGCCTCACAGCAAGTTCTCCCCCAAATCATGGTGGAATCCGGACATTCAATGTCTCTTTGAAAAGAAAAAGGCAGCCTTCTGTGAGCTCATGAGAGGCTCATCCAATATCTCAATAAATAAGTATCTGGCCATATCCAGGCTCCTGAAAGGATCCATTCGAAAGGCTAAAGCCTCTCACACCACTGAGTTTGTTGAAAATCTAGAACCGCTGGACTCTAGGAAATTCTTCAAAATTTTTCGAAACCTGTCAACGAAATTTCAAGGTTCTGATGTCTGTCAGAAATGAGATGACTCAGAATCTCTCGAGTTTCTTGAATCACTCATCAGGCCTCCCTCCCCGAGCCAAACGAATGTAGCCAGCTCCCTCAACAATAGGCTAACCTTCACAAGTCTAGATGAGACAACCCTTGGCTCTCTGCTGGACTCGCTCAATGAGCTTTGGCTATCGAACTCAATACCAACTCACCTGAGGGAAATCAAGGTAGTCCCAATTCCGAAAAAAAATAAAGCTGGAAGTGCCCTCGACACATTCAGACCGATTGCCCTGATATCTACTTTGATCAAATGCATCAATAGCATTGTGTCGGAGAGGCTGAACAAACATCTTAGGGAGAAGAAACTCCACGTGAAAAATTCCTTTGCCTACATCAAGGAAAAGTCTGCATCAACACAGTTCTTGACTGGATTTCCACCAATTGCATCCTATCTAAACCTTCAAATTAACAGAGATAAACTGGTAATGATGCCAATTCGCTGTAACAAGCTCTCGTCGTTCTCACTCAACTTTCTAGGCTCACAAGTCCCAGCACAAAAGCATCTAAAGTTTCTAGGCAGACATTTCTCTTCCAACCTGTCTCTGGGGTGTCAGATTGAACAGGTATCTAAATCCGCCTCGTACTACCTCTACACCCTAAGACTGATCACTGCAAGAAGCCATCCCATTCACCCCAAGTCAGCACTCAAGACCTTTTGGGCTGCAATCAGACCGAAAATCGAGCTATGCAACACCACAATGGCGTGTCGTCCCAAAACTATCGAAAATAAGCTCAGAACGCTCACAAATTCCTGCCTAAGAGCCTCTCTTGGTGTACCACCACCACCCCTATCCACATCCTGTATGGGCTGGCTAATGAGCTCCCGCCCAAATACAGAACACAAAAGATGCTTGCGAAGGAACTCGGCAAGCTTGTCAGCTTAGGTGACATCTCAATGGATGGCACCAGAGCACTTGACACCAAGAGGTCGTCTTATGCATTCACCTTTCAAGAAACTTTCTCGCAAATTGGCCAATGCACACTGACTTCCCCTCCTGGGAACCTATCAATAGATCATGGCAGGCTTGCAAGGGCTGGTAAGACCAAATCGACCATCTCAGATGAAGAACTCTCGCAAATGTATCTCCATGCTGTCAATGCATACTACTCGAAAGACTGGGCTGTTTACGCCACCGATGCTTCGTTCAATCAACCAGACGCAGGTGTGTGTGCGGTTGAATTTCCATCTCTGAACACCGTCACGAAGAGATAAAATGTGCTAAGATCATCCATATCAGGTGAACTACTGGCCATTAGAGTGGCCGTCGAACTAAATCCCTCATCATCACAGACTCAAAAGCTGCGAAAGAAAGCTTAAACTACTATGCGAGATCAATATTCAACCTTATAGACCAGAAGCCTTCCCGCGCCTTTCGCATCCTCTGGCTTCCAGGCCATAGAGGCCTTGCTCTTAACGAGCTGACAGACAAGAAGCCTAAGCAAGCTGCTGTTTCAGATCAGGTCTCTGAGACCTCCATTTCCCTTGAGCCGTAATAGCCATAAACAGTGTCATACACAAAGACTGGGATGAAGAATTCACCCGTATGTCTACTTCCTCTGGGTCCTTCTACAATTTTTTTTCCTTTTACCCCGAAAACCCCCCCGGCTCGACTGGGACTTCACTCCCAAGGAAACCAGATTCATTAATAGACTCTATGCTGGTCACAGGTACGACGCCAAACTTATTTAGACCATAGGTAAAACTGATTTGGTCAACTGCAATTCATGCAACACACCCAATTTCATAGAGCACAGCATCCTAGAGTGCACCCGGTTCAGCTCATTTAGAAGTCGCTTCCCAACTAATCTTTTGACTTCGGCAGGCTCAAGGAACTAACACGCTTTGCTGCAGCTGCGGGACTGCTCCAGGTGTAAATGAGCTATGTTTTTAGCTAATCAACTCAATCAATATCTCATCTCATTCAACTCTTTTTGTCTTAAACTCATAAATTCCCTCAGATAGCAAACTGCTAATAGATCCTATCCCCACGTCTCGTATAGTGTGGTACATCCTTGTATGTTATATGTTCTTCTTTGTAGATGTCTGTTATGTGTGTGTCCACCACTGCTTGATCAACAGTCAACACGCTAATAACTAAATGAGAACATCAAATTCCTGCAAGACCATCATCATCAACATTTGACAACGGCCAGCAAGGCCATCAGATATAAGCGCATCTAAAAGCAGCCGGACATGGCAATCAAATAACTAGCCGGACCTGGCAACCAAATAACTAGTCGGACACGGCACACTTTTTTGGCTATATACCCCATAGAGTCAAGCCATTGTGAAGGAACTCCAGCTCACAAACAGAGCCCACAGTTCCAGATCAAGACCAAGAGAAGAAGAAGAAAAAGTTACTGTAATTAATATTTTTTTTTGTTTCTTGTATTATTATTAATGAATTTTTGTTTCTTTTTAGATGATATGAGTCGTGGAAGAAGATAGCTTGATGGCTTAAAATTCTTCATACCGCAGCGTATCAAACCTTCAGAGCAAACCTGACGTGATTTCGTGGGATCGATATGATCAAATATCCTTTTTTAGATGAGTAGTTTGTAGAAAAACTGAATACTTTATGGTTCTTTTTAACTTTTTTTCTTTTCTTTTTAGAGTGCTTATTAGTGTGTTGAATTCGCAGCAGAAGATTCCTCGGAAAAAAATAGAGGTGAACTAAATATAGGATAAGTGAAAACAAAGGGGTAAAAAAAAAGGAAAAAGAAATAAAGAAAACTTTGATGTTACTTACAGATTCTTGAATGAAGAAGTGTAGTTTCTTTCCCTCTTTTTTTCATTTTTAAGGTTATGTCGCCTGGAAGAGAACATCTACAGAACATTTTTTCTTCTCGGATCATATTCCACGGGATTGTAGTTGACTGTAGGATTTGCATGACGTCTGGGGTTGACCATATTACGTGTATTAAATCGGCAGGAATTCCAATGGTCGTGATCTCGTTAGACGTTTGTATAGCTGACGCAGTTGGTGTTACTTTGATAACATTTGATGTAGCTGGCTCGAGTTTAGCACATTTAGCTGTCTTTGGGGTTGATAGATGCTTTGTAGTTGTTTTCCTTGCTGGGCGTGGTACTATTTTGTGTAAATCTCCAGGTAGACTCGGTAGTGCCGTGTTTGAATTTTGCTTGGGGTGCTTTGCCTTATTATTCTTACAGTTAAGATGTGACTGTGAGATTGTTGTTTGCAACGAATCCCTAAACTTTGGACGAGATTTCTTTGGCTTGTTGGGGTGGTCACCTGCGTTGGGTCCTTTGTTTAGTCTTTTAGCTGGTAAATCGTTAGCGGGCGCTGCCCTTTTTATATCAGCAAGTGGTTTGCAGTGCAAATCCAAGGGTGAACTGGTTTGCTTTGCTGCAGGTAGTTGTGTGATACAACGTGGCTGAGTAGGTGGTTGCGTGAGGCAACGTGGCTGGGTTGAAACGCGGACTCCTGGTTGATGATTCTGTGACTTTGGTCGAAATTTTAAATTGTCGTTTCCTTTCGTTGTACATTGTAATCCTTTTACAATGAGCGATGCTACTCTAGCTTCGAATGGCCTAAAAATGTTTTTCACAGGCAAGATTTCTTGTGGTGGTGGTCGTATAACGACCGATTTCATCTTTTGTCCTTTGGTAGGAGTTGAAGGGAGTGGGCTGATAGGCGTGATTGGCCAGGAGTTTCGGAGGAGTAGGTGCAAGACCTATGTTCATAGAATCTAGTGATTCTGAATTGAATATTTCAACCAATTCTTCCATAGCACTCAATAAATAAAAATAAAAACTATAACCAAAACTGAGAAAATTAACGATTTTCAAGAACCGCTTTACACTTGTCACTTTTGAAACTGAAGTAATTTTTGTCGGGTTCTGAATTCGTTTATATTCAAATAAAGCGGGTATTCTGCAGTGGATGTTGGTGGGGTATTTGAGGTTTGCCAGGAGATGTTGGTGAGAGGGAGAGGTCAAATTTTTGAGATAGGACGGGTTAAAATGTTTTTTGCAGTTTTAATAGTAACTGCTCTGACTAAGTTGTCATGGCCAGTATGAATTTCAATTATTCGACCTAATGGCCATTTTCCTATTGGGATTTGGTCTTCTTTTATCAAGACGAGAGTTCCGATTTTTAAATTTTCCTTTTCAGTCTGCCATTTATGTCGTTGGTACAATTTATGCAAATAGTCTCTTACCATTGCTTCCTAAAATTGTGGGAAAGGGATTGGATGTGCTGCCATCTTTTGAGAGAATGATGCTGTGGGTTAAGTGGGGGAGGTTCTAGTATGGTGAAATTGTGTCGACCACTAAGGAAGTGTCCGGGAGTGAGAATACTGTAGTCTGTTAGGTCATTGGACAGAGGAGAGAGAGGTATGGCGTTTAAATATGCCTAAATTTGAACTAAAATTTTATATAGTTCTTTGTAGGTGAGTTTTGCATCCTTGATTGTTTTAAAGAGATGACGTTTGGTGGATTTTACACCAGATTCCCATAAGCCTCCAAAGAAAGGTGCTGCAAGAGGGTTGAAGTGCCAAGTTATACCCTCATTGGAAAATTCTTTGGCCAAATTGATTTCGATCGTTCTCATTGATTTATCTAAATTTGATTGTAAAATTCGATTCGCTCCTACAAAATTTTTTCCTTGATCCGAGTAGATGTGTGAGCAAAAACCTCTCCGTGCAACAAATCGCTTGAGAGCAGCTAGGAAAGCTTGTGTTGATAAGTCAGAGACGAGCTCTATGTGTATGGCCTTGGTCGCCAAGCAAACGAATAGACAGATATAAGCATTCGTTAATTTCTCTCCTCTAAGCGTTGATGTCATAACAAGCGGGCCTGCGTAATCTACCCCAGCGTGTTGGAAGGATAAAGATATATTTACAGTCAACACATTTATGGATACGATGTCTAATCATATTGCGGGCGTTTAATAACCAATAGTGGTTTTGCATAGTACTCAATATGATTTGAATGCATCCGTGTAATGTGTAATGATGTATATGATCAATCAGAATGTTAGTTAAGTGATGGTTATTGGGAAGAATTATGGGATGTTGTTGGTCGTAACTTAGCTGAGATTTTGTGAGACGAACTTCAACTCGTAGGATGTTTTCAGAGTCGAGCATGGGATTGAGGGACAGAATTCGACTCTTTTTAGGAAGGGGCAATTTTTTCTGCAGTTGGCTGATTTCGGTGGGAAAGGGTAAATTCTGGAGAAGTTTTATCAGGCATAATTCTCCCTTTCTAACTCGGATACTGATAAATGTTGAGTAGTGGACTGTATTTTGCGCATACTGTTTATAAACCTGAGATAGTATGCAGTTATTTTTATGGTTTTTTAAATGAAAAATATTTATTTATTTGTTTATCGACAGTAGTACTGAGAGCCTTTGGTTTTTATATTCTAGTTACGTATGTACATCCAAAGATTGTTGAGGCCAGTATTCCTCATCTTGATGCATGCAGTCTGGGCCATTCCACCACATTGACATTATGACTAGAGTGTTAGGCAGAATGCCTCTTTACGCTACATCTGCAGGATTGGATTTGGAGGGGACGTAACTCCAAGTAGCTTGTGGTATGTTCTCATGTATTTCCGAGATGCGATTGGCCACGAACGTTTTCCAGGTGGATGGATGTCTTCGCAGCCAAGCTAGAACTATATTAGAGTCTGTCCATGCTATAGCCTTAAGTTTTTCTAGTTCTAAATCGTTGACAACTTGTTTAATAAGTCGAGAGAGTAGGACAGCACCACATAGCTCTAGTCGAGGTAGTGAGACTGGTTTGATGGGAGCTACCTTAGGTTTTGCTGTCACGATTTGTACTCTGGAGTTCTCATTGGGTTGTATTTTTAAATACAGAACTGTTGAGTAAGCGTTATTTGAGGCATCGGAAAACCCATGTAGTTCCATCTCGCTTTTGTTAAGCTGGTAGCCTAGCCAACCTGGAATCTGAATGTCCTGAATAGTGTGTGTCTAATCTTTGAAATGATTCCACTCTTTTAAAATTTCTGTAGGTACAGGGTCGTCCCAGTCACATTAGGGGAGCCAGAGTTTCTGAATTATGATTTTGGCTGTAATTATGCATGGAGCTAACCAGCCTAGTGCATCGAACAGAGACGATACTTCAGATAGTATTATACGTTTGGTGTATGTGGGTTTTGGTTCGGGAACATTGACTTTAAAAGAGAAAAAGTTTGTTGTTGGATACCAACGTATTCCGATAGTTTTTATGGATTCGTTATCAGAGAATTCCAAGTTTGTTTTTAATTCTCGATGATCCAATGGTGTTCAGCGATGAATGAATCTAAAAAGAAACAAAAAACAATTAATAAAAGAAAAACCAACTTAAAGTACTTAACTTAAGTACCAGCCAGGGAAATCGTCTGGCATACTTTCCTCCCACGTAGAATTGGTACCTACGTACCTACATCCATGGAGGATTAGCTGAAATGAAAAGAAAATATGAATTAATTAATGCAATAAACCATGAATTAATTAAAAACAAAAAAAAAACAAGAAATATTAATTGAATTTAAATAAAAAAGCACAAAAAATTTCCAATTTCTCCCCATACATATGACATGTAAACAGATGTATGTAAACACAACAACAACACTGTGGGAAATGGAATTTATGTAATAATTAGATAAATTTCAATTTCTATCACTCGAAATTTATACTAATCATTGAAAAAGAGTCATAGAACACAATAGCTATAACAAAACACTTTCCCGCGAACTATTTCAAGGAAAATTACGCAAATTTTCACCTTTGACAGTTCTCGCAAGGGAAAGTAACTTGTTTAAATATCTAGTTTTCACAAGTTTTTAAAGTACAATAACTCAATAGAACCGAAGTTCATGAGTTATTAAACAGATTTTCTACATAAAATTAACTTCCCGCGAGGTTTTTCCGCGGAAAAACAATGAACGAAAATCTCACCTGAAGACAGGTTAAGATTGCTAATTTATAAATAAGGGAACTTTCTTACAAAATAAACACACACAAACACTAATTACTGAGCACAATACAATTAGCACAACTTACCTTTGTCTTAAGTAGCACTACACCAGGAAAAACACCACTGAAAACTCGCGACCGCGGAACCGCGAAAGGAAAACTATAAACATCGCGGAACTGTCAAATTTCATGTATTGCCAACATATGGCACATGAATTTAGGGTATTTTTTAATGAGGAATCCGATGGAGGTATTTAAAAAGTCCTAAAGTATCTCAGTAAAAAGATATTTGCTAATTTATGATTTCTTATATAACTAATGAGAAGAAAAGAGATAGCAAGTGGAAGTGAGATGAAGAAAAATACGTTCCACATCAATTTTTCTCAACATGGATGACAAGAATTTAATTGCGCCATGTTATAGCACAATTTGGATATTTAATTTTCATTCAGTTAAATTAAATTATGATGGAGATCTTTTTGTGAGGAAATATAGATGACTAAATTCCGCATCGAATTAAATTAATTTATGTTGATGAAAACCAAGGCATTCTGAGTAATTAGCATTATGGTTGCGGGTTCCACACACAAAAATGGCGGTTCAAACCCTATATAAAGCCGAGCATTTGCATGGATCGGTCTCTTATATTTTTCCAAGTCAAGCAGTCTAGATCGTGGTATAGTGTTCCAGTTTAGTTTTTTTTTTTTTGAGTTTATTCACTTGTGCAAATCGTGAAATTAGCTTATAATCTACCTATGGTAAGCATAAGCTCTCATGCGATTTTTGGTGAAGGGAAACAATTATAGTGACAATTGTGTTAAATTTATTGTGCGTCAACAACAACATTTGTTAAGAAGGTTAATTAAATATTTTTCATTTTCTTTCATTTTTTATTAAAATTAGATTTCAGTGATAACAGTTTTTTCATTAATAACGTAAATTACCTTGTACAGAACAATTCAAGACAGTTATTCCTATACTTCTCAGTCAGAGTCAAGCTGGAATATACCTGCGAATTGTTCTCTTGTTTGCATAAATTGTATTTGCATAAATATTTTATTAGAAATAAATTAAATTTATCTTGTTTAAAACATATTTCAAGACAGTACTCCTACACTACTCAGTTGAGTCAAGTTGGAATATATATGCGGAATTGTTTTTTGCTCCTGTTGAAATTTATAAACCTAGATTTAGTAATATATTATTGAAATATCATAGACTAATCATAGATAAGTGTCTCGCTTTAAATTAGAGTGCTTAAGTTAACTTCAAATGAATTGCAAATTAAATCGAATGTATCTCTAATTATATGCGTTCTGATTTTAATATACCGCTACACTAACATAATCCACCAATTTAGCATCACCACATCTGGCTTGTGAACGGTTCTACAGCAACTGTTCCGTTACACACGTGCCGAAATTACAGTATTAATAAATAATACGGGAATTTTACATCAGCCTAGTATACGGGCATATGGTGTGACCTTTCCCCATATCGTTTTATAGTTTCAGGAACTAAATATTGCAATTTAAATTGTTTGGTGTTCCTACAGGAACCAAGCTACTTGCATAAACAATTTTGTGGTTCCATCCAGGAACCAAGATACCCGTGCATAAACAAATGGTATATGTTTGAGAAGATCATTATGGTTGGCAGTCCATTTATGTAGGTTGAATGTTCCCTTTGCTAAGGCCTTGATGAGCTCACATTGCAGTTGCAGCGCTTCACTAAGAGTATGGGCTCCTGAGACTAAGTCATCGACATAGAATTCCCTCATGATGCTCTTAGCTGCAAGAGGATAATTAGTCACTTCATCTTGTGCTAACTGCTGTAACGTTTTGATGGCAAGATATGGCGCTGGCGTTGTTCCAAATGTGACCGTAGTCAAGGCATAATCTTTCAACTCTTCATTTGGAGTATTTCTCCAAACTATTCTCTGAAAATTTTGGTGTTGAGGTGCCATCTGGATCATTCTGTACATTGGTTGGATTGTAGGTCCAACTAGTAGTTGCTCATTTAATGATTTGTCATTTGACGTACGTGCTGAGGCATTGAAAACTATTCGAAGTTTTATGGTAGAGCTCTCCTTGAGAACAGCATGGTGTTATGGTAGTATATAGAATGACTTGACATCGGACGTGAAGTCCAGACTGCCAGCATGAGCTGACAGATCACTCGGCGGACAGCGTTGACTGCAGGGCGGCACGCAGCTCGCCTCGGCTATTGGCGGAGAGTGTGGGGAGGTTCCACAAAAAACCTGCCGCTGCCGCCTGCCATAATAAAAAAAAAAATTCGTGTCTATTTACCAAAACGCGAGCACACATTCAGTCCTGAAGGGACCTTAACGTCACTTACCTACATCCACATTGAAGGCGCAGATGGTATGCCTTCATTGCATGCCTCAACCACCCAACTGACTCTGAGTGCAGGTATTTTCAGAGTCCCTGTTTGACCTGTAAACAGAGATTAACGAGCGGACCTAGACGACCTTCATGTGAGAGGTCTCCGGGATAGTGAAGGAGAAATACCAAAAACTTACATTTCCATTAAGTTATAAACAAAACTTTATTAACTAACTTTCCGTTGTTCGAAACGTTTTCAAATGTTACTTAAGTTGTTCTAAATTGCGAATTTCAAACAAAAACGTGATTCGAATGCCAAAATAAAGAAAAATTTAAGCACAATTCAAAGATAGTAGTACGAGACATAAGAATTTCTAAATATACCGAAAATAGAATGTCAGCCTAAGCTAGCGGAAGAATTTATTACCATACATATTACTAATGTATGAAAAATTATATAATTTTTTGGTATGTATATGTAATACATCAAATTTTTTTGACTTAATTTAAATGTACAAAGAACCAAGTGGCAGCAACTTACATGTAATTCATTGATGTGGCTCCATCGCCGAGGCACCTCCGTGACGATCCGCATGCCACTGATTATGCGCTAAATGAAACAACCAATGTATAGGCTCATATGATTTATATTGAAAACTTAAATCCAAAATATAGCCAATGTATACGACCGACGTGGTACACAGTTTCCTTAGTATTATTCGTTTCTTGTTAAAAATTGACAACAATCCTTGCATACAAATATCTCCTCCTAATTCACTTTATGTGGCAACCGTATTAGTTTTTTTTCTTCTTTTATTTTTTCTCTTTCATAGTTTTTTTTCTAACACTATAAATCAAGTCGAACACTCATCCCCATCAGAGTATAGTGAAAACTTATAAAATAAATATTAACAGAGCGACAACAGAATAAAGTAACGTTCAAAAGCATCACCATTACTATACAATAATTAATTATAATTAATCCTTCGAGGGAAAGTAATTTTTGGTTAATTCGTGGTTACTTTCGTTCCAACTTAATGACCCAACTCGCCTTAAAATTGAATAAAATATGTGGTCAGTTCCGAACCGATTTTAGTAAATCATTATTTTCCATGGATATTTAAGACATAAAATAAAGGAAAAAATATACGTAATAATTCCTTTAAAAAAATCACGTGCACGTTATGTATCTCGATTTCGACCTATTTATCTGTTTCTGAGTTAATTCGAAATCTAACTGAGCGTGTGTGTACCGATTGTTTCCGGGTTTTCTCGTTTACTATCTCGTCAATTTGTTCATTGGAGATATAAGCCTTTCCTTTTTCTTCCCCTTTTTGACAATTCAGGTTTGAAGTTACTCTTGATGCACCGAGACGGGTGATTTTGGTATTATTCTTAGCTACTTCTTAACTAATCGTTCTCTTCCTTGAATGTTCCTTTGTTCAATTGTTTAAGGCAAAAAGCCCAAACGAAATGTTCTTGATGGAATTGTTTGTGCATGGCTGTTATACACCGTCCTGTTATTGGTTTCGAACGTCCAGCACAGAGTGATCCACGCTTGGCATGATAATGAGTCTCACAATATGGAAGACCTTCATGATAGTATTGAACGCCTGGAAATTCAGCTATTCTGCAGTGTAGGCTAGGAACAGATACAACAGGTACAAGAACAAGTGATTCAGTAATTCTCCCAATAACGAAGTAGGCAATCTTAAATCTATGGTGTACTTGTGATTTATTTGCAGAAATCCTAAATGTACTACGATTCCATCTTCACTGCGTTGATAGGTTGCTGAGTTATCGAATTCATAACCGACTTTAAGGCTGGCTGATTTTGTGCAGGGTAGATGAAAATAATTCTATTAATTGAAAATAGATCAGTATGAGGACTGAAAAATATCCTAAATTTACTTCCAGGATTTATTTCCTCTCCGATGTCTACGAAATCTTTTTGTTTTATTCACTCTGCGCTGTTGCTGACTGAACAATTTGACAAGAAGAGAAGATTTTCTTGTTCTTCTCCATCAGCTACAAGCAAGAATTCTCCGAGCTAGGGTGCATGCGACTGTCGGCATGGCAGTCGGCCGGTATACATGTTTCAGTAATTCTCAGTGTAGCATGCTGCTATATGCAGTACGCTGCGACCATAACAGGGCAGAGTGGTCCAGACCACCCGTGGTTCAGACAACGCTGAAAAAGGGTCGACTGAGCTAGCCGGTCTTAAACATAGGCCTCATCACTGCGGGCGCCCAATGTGTGTCTCGACCCATGACCCAATGAGCGTTCCTCATTACTCGCACTCGACTACGACTGTCGCCCTACTTGACCGATGACACATCGAGGACACATCTCTAAAGTCCTGTCAGTCTTCGATCAGGCCTCGACATTCTTCTTCGTGTTGGAAACCAAAAGTACATCGACAAGCTGGTAACCTAAAAAAATGCAGCCGATCGATGTCTTTCACCCTTCCTTCACCGAGATGCTGAGAAAACCTCGCGATCAGTAACCGAACCAACTGATCGCTAAGCTTTCCCGGCACAGTACTCACTCTGATCTCAGACCGGCGATTGTTCAAGGGTGTGTCTCCAAGGCGTCGTCGAAGTAGTGACATGCTGGTACTCTTCCTAAAATTTCCGAAGACATATAAACAAATGGGATTACTACGACAGGCTATTGCTGCAGGGTTAGAATATAGTAGGGAATTAAAGTAGTAGAAGCATTACTATTCTAGGGAATGGGGAAAAGAAAAATAAATTACTACTGTCCAAAAGGTATGCCGGCCGCTAGGCTGGGGATGTCCTAAGCGGCACATTGCCATCCTGTAGTTTGCCAGTGAAGCTGGCTGGATGCCTTATTAGGGCTACCAGGAATAAAAGAGACAATAAATAGATGACGATTCTAGGATGGTTATCACTGCCTGATGTCTTTGGCGTGATAGACTCCTAAGGGTTTTCCCTGCAGAGCTTTAAGCTCGTATAAGGAGTTTCCTTTCTTGGCTCTAACCCGACACTTGACAAATTTTCGTCCCAGTTTAGCACTAGTCTGCTGTTGGAAGTTGCTTTGTGCAAAATTCCGTCTGAATACCCCTTGACCCACTCTGAAATCAACAGGCTTCGCTCTGAGATTATAGGCTCTTGAACCCTGTTCGAACGCATGGTGTAAGTTCTCCTGCACTCTCGCACGGATCAATCTCGTTTTGTCTTCAGCATCTAATCTCAAAGTTTCATTAAGAGTCCCAAGACTCCTTAAGATGGAATAGGAGCTGCCATGTTCAAACATTTGCTGAACGAAAAGTGTTCGATAAGGAGAGAAACAAGTTGCTTGGTGTTCGGTAATCCCGACTAAAAAATCCAAGTATTTAGTCTCCTTAATAGAAAACTAGTAGACGAGAACATTTTCAACCCAAATAGACGCTAAAAGTCTATTCCTAGATATAGTGCCTGTGTGAGCACATGAACCACGTAAAAACGCACGTTTTGGGTCTTACCACGGAAAGTGATGTACAAGTTCACATGACCATGGACAGTCGTCATGGCACCAGTCGCTACTTGTACCTGTGTCCGATACCTCTTCCATTCAACCTCTGCTTCCGCAAGCTTCTCTAGAGCTCTCTTGCCTAGAATACTGACAGTGGCACCACTATCAAGTAATCCAATCTCAGTTTGCCCGAGCAGCATTACTTCGGCATACGGTCGAATATCGTCTGACATCGACACGGAAATCTGTGCCAGTTTTTTTCTTTCCAGTCTCATCCGTCGACAGTATTCCCGCCAACGAACGGTAGATCTTTTCTTTCTTGGTCCAACATTCAGGTCAGGATCATAATGTCAGCTAAATCCGCCACTGAGGAGAAGATTCGGTCTCTTACTGCATTATAATTCTGCAGACGCATGTGATACGGCATAAGCGAATGTAAAACAGGCTCACGGTCACTCGTCATAACAGAGCTTGGTGGCCGTTTTAATACAGAAATGCCATGAAGCCAAACTCCTGCTCAGCAACCTTGTCAGCTAAAGGTTCTGTCGGTATTATCGGGACATCGAAAATTAAATACTCTCCCCAGAAATGGAAATGGGAACTTGAAGATCGGCGAAGAAGACTTTCAGGTCGTCTCTAACAGCGCAATATTTGTACTATCAGGGTGTTTACTAATATCATCAGAATCACTGAATGATATCAGTGGACAATTCAGGGATTCGTCGTTAAGGTCTGCTAATGGGGCGGACCTATCTCCTTGTTCAAGGCTTGAACTGGAGTGTTCGTTGCAGTTGGTGTTCGTGATGTTCACACTGGTCGAGAAAAGGTGGTGGTATTCCCGACCCGTCTCAGGTTTTTCCGTCGACAATGACTGCAGTCTGGCTTGAAGATATTTTTACGTCCGCATCCATAGCAGAACACGGCTTGTCTTTCCTGCCGGCAGTCTTGGTAAAAGTGACCGGGGTGGTCACAATTCCAACAGATAACGTTCTGTGGTGCTGTAGGAGCAGCTAGTACCACTGCTTCCTCACTGCGTTCATGTGACATGCGCTGTTCGCCATCAGTCGAACGACACTCATCCATCTCGCTGGCTACGATAAGCATTCCAGATGCCCGCTGTCGCGATTCGCTGCTGTGTAGCTTGTATTTGAGTCACAAGACTTCTTAGTTGGTGGATGGTGTTTGTGGGATGCAGGCAAATTTTATTTTGGATCTCCGGCAATAGGTTGGACTTGACTATTTCCAGAAATTCGACGTCTGGCAGAGGGCTTTGCAATTGGTCCCATAGGTATACCACGTGTTGGTGGTACATGGCAATTGACTCCCCTGCTTTCTGTTTCCTCAGCATCAATTGGACTTTGACCTTGAGGTCATCCTTAGGTACTCCCCATTCAGCTAGAAGAGCTGCTTTTACATATTCCCACGAGGGTGTGGAATTTTGTCTCAGGAGAGACCAGTACCAATCCATTGCTGGTCCAGAAAGCAGTGTGGTCATATGTCTTACCTAGAGTTCAAAGTCTCAGTCTAGTGCCGAGTAAGTCAGTGCTTCTACTCTGAACACGAATTCGTCGAGAGCTGTCGACACTATAGGATATATTCCATCTCCGGATGGGCCTACCAGAACGTCGTGGTCCTATGCCTGACGGGATACGATGAGACGGAGCTGGTGGAGGCTGGTTAAAATTCGGTCTAGGCTGACCACTAGGCCGACCAAGGGGTGATGACGATCTATTAAACGAATGCCTATACGTGTCGTTGAAATCGTGGGCCGGTATCGGTTCACCCATGTAAGGAGGTGGCCGTGAAAAATTAACTGGTGGAATTGCAGCTGATATTTGCTGCCTAACGCTAGTTGGCAGTTCAGCTCATAACGTATTTAAGCTCTGCTCAAGGGCTTCGCGAACTAAGTCCAGCAGCTGTATGCGCAGACCTGCCAGCAGGGCTTCAGGCGCTGCTGAGTTCTGTCCAATGCCAGAAGACAGTGGGCTATATCGTCGCGAGTTAGGATGGGAAAAGTTCGTGGAATGCGGATTTGACATTCCAGTTGATGGAGATCTTCGGCTAACTTGTGGCATAGTCGTTGGTAACTCAAATGTCGGTGCGGGCTGATTACGCTTGTTATTGACAGGTTTCGTCTTTGGTTTCTTTGAAACGGCTCCCGTATATTCGGTAAAATCATATTGGATAAGGTGAAGCCGACAGTTTGGAAAATTTGCCTGTTCGCCTATCCACGTGCGCAAACATGCTTTGTGGAACACGTGTCCACATACAGTTTTAACAGGCTTTCGTTCGAATGACCAGTCTCTATCTTGACAGATAGAGCACTGTTCAGACAACCTATTCACACTGTCTGTCGTGGAAGGGGGTGTTCTCACGGTCCCCACCATGATGCAATCTTTCAATTGTACAGTCAAGATTTCAGAACTATTCCAAGGGTTTGGAAGGAATGCCAAGAAGTTCAAAAAAGATCAATTTATTATTTCAAAAAAAAAATTCCAAAAGTTCGAGCAAACAAAAATTCAAAAATCACCAAAAGTCTGGAGGAATTCTAGTCGTAGTTACCAAAGTTTCAAATATTCTTAAGGAGATACGAAATTTCAAGACTGGGAGTACTCTAACCTCAGAATTCACTACGGGTTATACCCATTGAATAAATAACTAATAAGGAAGCGGGATATCGTGCGAATACAGTGTACGTATTTAAGCATTTCAATGACAGTGTGATTTAAGGTCGGGGGAGGGGAGAAATGAAAAGAGGGCGCCATCGCTATTTTGTGTCAGTGCAACATTCTGTCATTTCATTATTTTGAAAAGAAGTTATGGGATTTGAATTCGCGATATTCTAATAAATAAATAATTTAACAGGATATTTTCTTAATAGTAGTGTAAAATTAGTGTAAAATATACTTTTGTAAACGATTATTTATGTAATAGAGACTCCGGAGTCTTAAAAAACCGTAATGAAGAGCGCTGTGCTGTGCTGTAGGAACGAACGGAGTTATTGTCGTGGGAAATCATTCTTCAAGTAAGCCTTATAGCTTTACTTATTAATTATATTGTTTTAAACAAAATAAAAGTGAAATATCTACAAAAATAAAGGGCCATGGCAAAAGATTTAACATTTTACCAATGCCGGTTTATTTGTTTACAATTGAATTGTCAGTTGGTGCCTAAATTATTTCAGTCTTTCAGTCATACAAAGGCAACGCCAACAAATATTATCTGAAAATAAGGGGGAGCTAAAAATTTGTTTATTTTACATAGGAATTTGGATTATGAAAAATGTTCCCTTTAATAATGTCAGAATTTAATTACTGCCATGATGAAACGAATGCAAACAGAGCTTACTAATACATTTCGCCGAGTGGCTTACGTTTTCACCCGATATCCCGTTTCCTTATTAGTTAGTTATTCAATGGTACTACCACAGTCGCGCAGTCAAAAAAAAAAATATAAGTGCTAACTGTATTTGAAAAAGATATAAATGCTAACTGTATTTGAAAAACTACAAAAATCTTAGCTCAAACGTTCAAAAAAAAATCCACAAGAAAGAAATTTATAACATTTCTCACTCACCCTCCGGAGCTAACTCTCCAAACATAAAAGTCTACCAGGTCGCTCTCTCTGATCAGGTCAGAAACAGAATGCAAGCAAGCGACGTGAATGTGTGCATGAAAAATGTTTGTATTCTCAAAGAAATCTGGGAAAAGTCGGGTTGGAGTAGCTAGAGACTGAAAATGATACTAGAGATTCTTCAACCAGGCAGTTAGCAGTATGCCAACTCCTTTTTACTGAAGGTCTCCAGCATCACTTCCATCCTCCAACAACTCTTTCCTTCCTCTTCACCTGATAGTCGTATCCAGCTAACTTTCCAACTGGGCAGAGTCATGAATCTGGTCAACTAGTTAGCTGAAAGCCAAAAAGTCGTCTCACAGATTCACAACTCTGTCCAGCCAGTTGGCCAACAGAGACATGTCTTCGTGAGAACGCCATCAAAAATTTAATGTGAGGCCACCTACCATTTCCATGGCTAAAGGTCAGCGGGAAAGATCATTAAAAAAAAATTCAAAATATTCAAAAACTGGACACTTGTTCAGACTCGCGGTTTGACAAAAGTCAAACCTAGAGTCGAACTTCAATTCAAAAACTTTCAAAAACTTAAAACGTTACGTTACTTTACTTTACTCAATCAACTTTCAAAAATCAAAATATCAAAACTTTCAAAAAACTTTACTGTACTTTACAAGAAAAATTCAAATCACAAACCAATTAGACTCAAGTCCGCATATAACTTCCACTGATTGTGAGATTACTGAGTCAGGCTATTTAGCTACAAGCCAAATGCCCATATCTCGAAGTAATCGCAGTCCTCAGCACAAGTCATACTTAGAACACCGAAGTCTAACTGAGGTAACCCCACGTAGGGCTCCATTTTTTATTATGGCGTGTATGTTGAGTGATTGGCTTCTGGACTTTAAGTCCCGACTGCCAGCATGAGCTGACAGATCACTGAGCTAGCGTGCCACCGTGCAGTCAGCTCAAGCTGGCAGTCGGGACTTAACGTCCAGAAGCCAATCACTCAACATACTTCCATAACAATGGTGTGGTAGATAGTAAAAAGAACGTTTTCGTATATTTTGTTTTCTACTAGTGTAGGTGGGATATGCTTCATGTGGCCAAGCTGAGCGTATTCATCTAAGCAATGTTTATATAATTTACCGATTGCTGGGTCGTTGGACAATTTTGTCTCTAATTGTAGGAATTGTTTGACTGCCATATTCGTAGATTGTCCAAGCTGCGCTGCATCTTGGCTCTTGAATGGTAAATGAACCAGAGGGTAGACGTTTTTTCGTATCCTTATACAACGTTTCACACATTTGATCTTCTTGTGACAATGTTGGTCGGATGGTGCATTCTTCGAACTCCCAAAATTTTCTCAACTGACTATCCCACTCAGTATTTATTATAGTGTGGGTGGATAATACAGTTGTAATTGCGCTCGTTGTTTCTGGTACTGCTCCAATAAGAATCCAGCCTAGTTCTGTGTTTTGGGCTGTTGAAGAATTGCCAGGTCCTCTTTTTATTCCATTTTTAATAATGGCGGCGTAGATGTCTGCACCGAGCAGAACATCGATTTCTCCTGGAATTGAGAAGGTGGGGTCTGCTAAAGTGAGATTGGTGATGTGTTTCCAGTTTGACACTGCAATAGTCTGGGTTGGCACTAATTCGGTAATTTTTTTGATAATGAGCATGTTGCTCTCTATTTCGAATTTGGTATATAATGAGTTAATTGTGACAGTTGCTTGTTTTACTGCGGTGGGAGTTGTGCTAAGTCCAATTAGTTGATGAGTGGTCGGAGATAATGGACACTTGTGATCCAGAATCTATCAATGCTCGAAATGTCATTGTGAATCCGGATGGTGCTATAATATTAAGAAGGGCTGTAGAAAGAAGTGCCCTTTTTAAGTTTGAGGTTAGAAAGTTTTGAACTTGCAGTTCATTATTTCTATTGGTGAGCATTACTTTGCTTCCATATTAGAATTTTGGGAGGTCTGAATAGGTGACTTTGTAATCGTTTGCTCGTAATAAAGTAAAGAGTTATGATTTTTCTTGCAATGATAACACTTCTTATTGCTGCTGCAATTTGAGGTTGAATGGTTGGGTGATAAGCAGTTTCTGCACAAATGCTAATTCAAGACAACTTCATGTCGTTGTCGCGTGGTCAGAGTTCTAAAGTCTGGACAATGAAATATGATATGGTTACCTTTGCAATGACTGCAAGAGGTTTTTGTTGTAGGAGGGTGTATTCGTGTTGAACTGTTAGTATTGTTCAAGAATCCATATATTGGTTTCGGTGAGGATGATTTTCTTTGTATCGTGTTCGACAATGTATTTTTATTTCCTATCATTTCCAGAGTTTGGAAGCGAGATTATAGGATTTTTTTTAGTGTGTTTAATTCTGGTAAATCAGTGCTACTTTGTAAGCTCTGTTACCATAATTGATGCGTATTTGGGTGTAATTTCTGTACAGTCAAATATATAATTATTGGATCCCAATTGTTTGTTTCTACATCTAAATTGTGTAATGCCGATAGTGCTTCTGTTATGTTATCTAATAGTCTTTTGATACTTTCGGCGGTATTATAATTTGTAGCTGGAAGAGACAATAGTTTCTTTAGTTGAACGTTGATAAGGATTCGTTTATTTGAGTAGCGTTCCTTTAAGAGCTGCCAAGCTGGTTTATAGTTTGCGTCCCATACTTCATAATGCCTAAGCAGCTTTTCAGCTTCTCCAATTAGATTAGTTTTCAGAAAATATAGTTTGTCAACGTCTCTTAAATTGTTGTTGTTATGAATAACTCAATTGAATAAATCGTGGAATGAAATGCACGTAGAATATTCTCCATTAAATGTGGGTAGCTTTATTCTAGGAAGCCTTTCATCGTTGCATGATATTTTGCTATCAGAAGCTGTCTGGGGAGGAATACTGACAGACGGCGTTGGTGTTAATCTGTCGATGTCCTCTTCCATGCTTGCTGCCTTTTCAATATAGTATTCCTGAACCTCGCTAAATGTCTCTTTCGTGAAATAATCTAGCTGGTGATCATCTATTGTCGCTCTTCTCTGTATAGACCTATGTCGAGTTTGGAATTCTTTGCAATACTTAGTGAACGTTTGTAAGCGTTTTTCTGTTAATTTGACAGTCTTCTTTTTACATTCTCTTTGATGCCCTTTGTATAGGTCTATTATTAGCACTTTGACTTCGAGTTGGGACTCAATCAGCTCTGACACAGAGTCAATGGTTTCGTTACCAACGTCAGATGAGTTGGATTCTCCATTTTTCGGCATTTTGTATTGAGAAACTTTAAACTCAGTGATAGTGTTAAGAACTGAATTTAATTTTATATTTTACTGACTGAGTTATCCGGCTTTGAAGGACCAATGTGAGATCTAGTCTCAAACGTGAGAAGGGGCCGGTTGGAAAAGATAACTCAGTCTGTTTCAAAATGCAAAAATATAAAATTTATTCAATACAATTAAACTTCTTACACTAATATCACATAAATTCAGATCAGACTAATACTAATATTACTAATTCAATAATTCAATAATTCAATTCTAGGATCTAAAAGCATATATAAAAAATTCAAAAATGGTACAAATTTTGTCTGACGTCACGGAGTCCGCCACTTTCGTTTTATTCTTTCTGAAAAAAAGAAGAAGAGTAAAATTAATTTTCTACAGATTACATTTCTGTGGCATTATACGACAGTGTATACTGTCTGAGATAGCACGATTAAACGATTACAGGGCGTAATGCCGATGGTAGCAAAATGAAGGATGCTGCATCGTGTGGGCCCAGGTATCGTAATGAGACCAAATTTTCAGATTAGACTCTGAAACAGAATAAACTTCTGTATTAAGGATAGAAAATAATTTTCAGATTAAACTCTGAAACAGAATAAACTTCTGTATGGTGGATAGGAAATAATATTCAGATTATTGCTCTGAAACAGAATAAACTTCTGTATGGAGGATAGGAAATAATATTCAGATTAAACTTCTGTATGGAGGATAGAAAATATTATTCAGATTAAACTCTAAAACAGAATAAACTTCTGTATGGAGGATAGGAAATAATATTCAGATTGAACTCTGAAACAGAATAAACTTCTGTATGGAGCATAGGAAATAATATTCAGATTAAACTCTGAAACAGAATAAACTTCTGTATGGAGGATAGGAACACGATTCTTATTTTCAGATTAGACTCTGATTCAGATGAGCTCTGAGCAAAGAATGGTGCCATCTATTGCTACTCGTCGGCTTTATGTAGCCGTGGTCACCAGTTATGTTCATCTCGCCTCTTGGTGTTGCCCTAGCAACGCTTATTTCCGTTGCTTGACTGCGGCGAAGGCGAGATCAGCTGACTGATGAAATGTCACTATGTGACATTACGAAATTAGCACAGAGGTAAGTTGCTGTAATTAATATTGTTTTTGTTTCTTCTATTATTATTAATGAATTTTTGTTTGTTTTTAGATGCTATGAGTCGTGGAAGAAGATAGCTTGATGGCTTAAAATACTTCATACCGCAGCGTATCAAATCTTCAGAGGAAAATTGACGTGATTTCGTGTGATTGATATGATCAAATATCCTTTTTTAGATGAGTAGTTTGTAGAAAAACTGAATTCTTTGTGATTCTTTGTATCATTTTTTCTTTTTAGAGTGCTTATTGGTGAGTTGGATTCGCAGCAGAAGATTCTTTGGAAAATAATAGAGGTGAACCAAATATTGGATAAGTGAAAACAAAGGGGTTAAATGAGTGGGCCGAACAACAAGCTCTTTAAAAATCCGATGATGAAGCATGCAGTTATTCATTACTCTACGTACAGTTTTCTCAAAGCATCAATAGTGGAATGATTTAACCAAACTCTGAAGGATATGATGTGGAAGGAATTCTGCTTTAATGGAACTTATCGGTGGATTTGTATGGTAAACTGCTCACTGAATACAACTCAAGAATACATCGAACTACAAAAATGAGACCACGTGATATCAACGGCTCCAATGAGAAACAACTGCTTTTAACTGTATACAATCACATCAAAAGGGTTGTTCCTGGAATGCATAAATTTGGAGATTTTGTACCTATCAACAAATACAAACATGTATTAGAGAAACGCTATACACCAAATTGGACAGCTGAGATTTTTAAAATAATTAAAGATCAAAACACAAATCCCACCACATATCGGCTGGAAAATTATCAAGGAAATCCAATCACAGGGGCCCTATTCTTGAATAACGAAGGCACATTCCGCATTCATTATACTGTCAAAACCATTCGTAATCGAGACTTGTGGTATTCTTGAAATCCGCATTCGTTATATACCGAACGCAAACCCTTCGTTATTTAACGAGTGGGTTCAACCATTCGTTATGCCAAACGAAGAGTGAATCAGCTGCTACTTTATGGGTGATAATGGGAGATAGAAGATGTGCGAAAATATCATATGCTCAAAAAACTAAACTAATTGAGTTTTTAAAGGAAAATCAGAAACTGAGATTTGGTAAATATGAGAACTCTTTTAGTTCAAAAGATGCCACGGAATTGTGGCAAAATAAAATCAGTATTAATTTCCATACCCGAAGCACAAAAGAACTAGAAAAGTTTTTTTATGATATTATATTCGAAACAAAGGTAATAGAAAATTTCCAGATCTGGCAGGATTAAAATGTGTGGTAAAAGGAAAATCTGCGGCGGCATAAAAAAACATTTGCACGGGACTGGTGGAGATCCTCCTGCAACCTTTTTTTCTATCTAGCGTTGAATTAAGGGTGCAGGAATTGGTTAACTATTGACGTAATTGATAGTCCATAGATTCTTTAACGATTTCAGGACCAAACAATAATGACAATTCACTGAAGCTTGCCATTTTTTACAAATTATATTTTAAAATATGAAACAGCTGACGATATCCAATTTGTAAATTGACAGATTTAATCTTACCACACTCGTTATGTTGAAATACTTTTTCACCACTTCGACTTTATAACGAAGAGGTTCAAGAATACGAACGGGGTATTCGATTCGTTATCAACCATTCGTTATATAACGAATTCGTAAAAACCATTCGTAATTCAAGAATAGGCCCCCAGGAGTCTTTTACGAATTGTATTATGGTTGTATTTCAGAGTGATGCACAAGAACGTGAAGTCCAGACTGCCAGCATGAGCTGACAGATCACTCGATGGACAGCAGGGCGGCACGCTAACTCACCTCGGCTATTGGCGGAGAGTGTTGGGAGGTTCCACGAAAACCTGCCGCTGTGCCACCAGCGATATACAAAAAAAAATCGTGCCTTCAAACCAAAAAGAAGCACACACTCGGTCCTGAAGGGACCAGTACACCACTTACCTTTACCATAGTGAAGGGGCAGTTGTTTTGCCTTCAGCTGCATTGCCCCATATCCACCCTATGGCACTGAGGGCAGCAGTCATTTTGTTCAGTGTCCCTTGTTGACCTGTAAATTTGAGCGGAGTAGTTAACCTAGTCAACCTCCGTAGTGAGAGGGTTCCAGGAGAGTGAGAGGAGAAAGAAAAAGGAGCTTTAGCAATTCATGTTCACATTACCATGTATTTATCAATATACCCTTTAACATCTGCAGCTCGAATCTTAACGAAGGAAACATTTATCAGAATCTTACAGCTATCATTATCATTGAAACAAGGAAAAATTCTTCACATCTTCTTATTCTAATCATAAAGCAAAAGAATATTCAAATACAGAGGAATGCGTACAGTAATAGTCTATCCTAATATACTAATCATGGGAGACAAAGTCGATAAAAGTGTTGGTTTAATACATTAAATAAAGTAATTAATTCTTTCTTTCCAGTTAACCAAATTTCACAAAATTTTAATTTCATGTCAAAAATTTAATCTCAGGACTGCATTCCTCACGCTATACTCGTATGACTTTGGTAACGTGCGGTATTAATAATTTTCTTCATACATTTGCAGACAAAAACAAAAAAGGAAATGTCCTAGATCTATTGGAAGAACAGTTGCATGGCCAACAGGAGCAAGAAGAGCGTTAAGCATGTGTGATTATTAAGGCATCACTACTGTGCAAAAAAAAAAAACAAGACTATAACGCGAGAATATAGGTACAATGCAAACGAATGTCACTAGCAAAATCCGTAGCCTCGGAACTTTAATTATGGTAATTAGATCTATGTAAATCATTGTAACCAAGCAAACAAATGAATTAAGTTAATGAAAAGAGAATTTAGTTCTTATTTGTTTTTACTCACGTTTTAATCCGGTCCCTCGAAGGAGCTCCCTGGAGGTATGTGGTGAAAATCCTAAAATTAATGTGAGAAACTTGCGGTTTTTAAAAGCGCTATCCTCTCGCCCCCTTTTCCAATTACAATTGTACGTACATTCATCTACTTCATTATGAAATTTTGTCAATAAACACCTATCCTCTATGATAATCTATTTATTCTCAAAAAACAAAGAAATCAAATATAAATGTAACAGGTATATAATCCTTTTGATTACTTAGTCGACAAATTATAGCGTTGAACATGGTAGCTTCTCAAATACTATTGGGTTGACCAGAATCCTCAGACGACAAAGTGCATTGCTTGTGCGTAGGCTGTCAGTCAGGTACCACAGACGATTTGTTAGAATAATTCTCTCTTCACCGATAGGCAGCATTTGCCTAACTAATAACGTATTTTGAGCCTCGCCGTGTAATTTCCAATTTTTCGTTAATGGATAAACTGCGATAGTGCTAGCAGCAGCATTTGAAACTCCTAAACATTGCTGACTAATTAGGGTCTATTTTTCAGCGGCGTGTATTTCGTCGATTCCTTTGTTAGGTACAATGGGGCACGCCAAACTACCCATGGTCGTGTGGGGCACTTTTTCTGAAACGGGTTTACTGTGCATCCTTATCTCCAGTTAACACGTATTCTTTGTGCATGGCACAAACTTTCTAAATGTGATCAATTACTTTAAAAATAACAAAACTAACCAACTTTCTAAATTGTCCTGGTTAAAATATAGACTTTGATTTATTTGGTCATTCTACCTTTATGCCTTGATTACTTCCGATTTTTTTTTCCAACCCAAACTTTTCGAAAGTTGCTATTCAAAAATGACTTGCACTATCCTCCTTGTCCACACCAAAAAACTTTTCCTCTTCTTCTTTTTTTTCCAAACGTTTTACTGTCAGGAATTCGTCTCAGTCAGGCATGAGACGTATGGTCGAGTCTCGTCGGTCGACAATACATTCGCTGTGTGACCCACACTGTGTGCTGCTACTAGCCATCGGGTAGCATACTGCTGCCTGCAGTACGCTACGACCTTAACAATTGGAGCTGCTGAAAATTGAACACCCAAACCTATATATCGTAGCACACAGTGTGGGTCACACAGCGAATGTGTTGTCGACCGACACATTTGCTGTGTGACCCACACTGTGTGCTGCTACTAGCCATCGGGTAGCATACTGCTGCCTGCAGTACGCTACGACCATAACAATTGGAGCTGCTGAAAATTGAAAACCCAAACCTATATATCGTAGAGAAAATATTAAAGAACACTGGAGATAAAGCTTACGTTCAATGGCTTGGATTTTCATCAAAACACAAATCTTGGATTAATAACAAAGGTGTTTTATAATTTCTTGAAAAAACAATTATAATACAATTTAAAATAAATTTATAATTATAATGCTTTTTTTTACAATTATACATGTAGTTATAATGCAATTAAAACAAATTACTTTAATAAATGAAACTAAAACTATAATAAATTTATTATTTCCACTAGACTTAGATACTTTCTGCGGTTGCCACTTGTTGATCTCGTGAAATGGAGTAATGCCCCCCGGGTAGATTATCCGTCGTTCCACTCAAAATATGTCGCTTATCATCATAAGGACTCAATGCAATCTTCTAATGACTGACGTGTACACATTATGGTTATGAGATAGTATGGAGCTCTGATTAGCAGTTAATATTCGCTTGTTATTCAAACCTTTGACGTAGTCTTCGAAATTTATATGCCTCTGGACTACATTAGTTTTTACTTCTTTTGCTTTCTTTACAGTTTTACCATCGTTTATACGCAGGCTGTACATTTTCGAGCGAAAGCCTAAAATTCGCCCATGATTTTCCCATTCAACTCAACTTTTATTATCTCAGGATTCTTTTTATTCACGAGCGGTTATCTTCTGGGTAATCACTTGTATCAATTTTTTTTTATATTTTCAGCCATAAACTCATATGCATTTTTCTCTTCAAGTTCATATATTAGAGAATCTGTATCTGTATACATGACTTTACGTTTATCTCCAAATTAACGCTGCATAAAACTGTGGTGAAAATCGTAGAGGCATATCTTTGAAATTTCCAAAACTGCCATTCCAATATAGAGAGGCTTATTGAATAAGATTTTGAGCCGCTTTAATTCCACAGCAACAAAATTCTCGTCAAATATCGTTGCACTGTGGAAGTTGGGTGCAGCAATCTGAGCTTTTGCACCATAGCGACCTTCCCACTTTACGCAAAGCTTTATATCGCTATGCTTGAGAACATTTTCCATGGTCTTACCAAAAGCTGCATTATTCATCTTCTTATAGCTGTCCTTCTACTGATCGCTGGTAGCCTGCTTCCGTTTGGTGGTATTTAAGAGGAGTCAGTTCCAAGTTTTGCAAGTTTCTTACATTTTTTAAAGTGAATTTCTGGCAAACTGTTTGTACCATAATGATTTATATCTTAAATTAAAGGTAACGAAGAGGTCTAGTAAATAACGTTGAGAATAATATCAAAAAATGTATTCGAATGGACATATTAGCTCGAAAACTTGTAAAAAATGGCGAAAATTGATTTTTTTTTCAAATCAAATTCCTGTTAGTAGGGTAACACTACTAGTTCTGAGCCCCCTGACCAGTTCTGAGCCTCCATCGAAAATATCTGGAAAATAACGGTAAATCTCTCGAAATTTCTGCTATAGAGTTTATTGTTGCAGTGGTTCAGGTTTAATCAGTATAACGGTTAATACGGTCGTACATCGGTTGTATTAAGTGAATAGTTGAATTTACATTTAATTCAGTTAACGACCCAGAATTTTAAAATTAAACGTAAGCAGTGTTTATTATAAAGTGTTAATAAATTAACAATTTTTTGGACCATGAGCATTTGAATAAATTATATTTTACAAAATTTGGCAATAAGTTATTACGACAGAATTAAAATTAATGGGGGCTCACATATGGAATTGAAAAACTGACATTTCTAATCATAAGCCAGGAGGGCTCATAATTAGATTTTATATTGAAAGTAGTTCGGCCAGTTGTGAGCCTTTGAATTTTAATGGAAGAGGCAGGCCGCTTACTAGAAAAAAATAAAACAGTTACGACGTATTGAAAACGAAATTTACTTATTATAAGTGGTTGTTGTAAGAAATTTCCGTTAATTTTTATACATATATCTATAAGTTTTTTTTTTAATATTATTAAGCTAAGCTCAGGGGATACCCTATGATGCAAGCACAACACGGCAGGAAGGATTAGGGGATATGAGGAGAGTGACGGAGGTGCCGATGTATGTCGCTCTTAAACCTTTGCAGATTCTATGTAGGTATGTCGGAGGAAAGACAGAAGATGGTAGACTATTCCACATTCGCACAGTTCGGGATAAAAAAGCATCACGGAATTTTACTGTACGGCCGAAATTAATTTGAAGCAGCGTGAATATTGCATGCAGAAATCATTATACAAGGGATCAGACTAGATATTTCAGCGAAACATTGATTATCATGGAGCGATAAAGGAGCGAAAGGCATCCAACTTGCCAACTTTTAAATTGTTCGGTGTTGCGGTCTCCCAAATTGACAGCAATTTTAAATAATATATGTATGAATCCACAGAAATTTTAGCACAGTGTCTGTTAATGCAGATACTGACAATTATCTTACACAGAGTAGTAGCCATAGAAGGAGAGTACAGAACAGAGTAGTAGCCATGAGTTCGCTGTCGAACAATTCCTTTTTAAAACAATTGTAATTGTTCTTTGGTTTTAAGTTTAATCGGTTCCTCTTATATATTTTATTTTTAAGTTTGTGTTCTTTTTGCTACAGTGTCAAAGATGGTACCGAAGAGAAAGTACGACGTCAATAAACACTGATACTTTTATTCACGCAGCGGCTAAAAAGTATGGCATTCCCCGAACAACACTGCAAAATCGTCTCAACAAACGTGCCAAAAAGGATAAAACTGGTCCTGATCCTGTTTTGTCTGCGGAAGATGAAATCAAGATCGTTCATTGGATATGTGAAAACCATGCAAGAGGATTTAAAAGACGAAAACACGAAGTGCGTGGGGTATTTAAAGAATTTCTAAATGCCTGTCACCGAGAAGCTACCTTTAGAAATAATTTACCTGGACACAAATAGTATAACTCATTTCTTAAACGGCATCCCGAAGTAACAATTAGAATTCCCGAATCTGTTACCATGGCAAGCGCAGCTGTATCAGAAAAAGACATTAGACGTTGGTTTCGTCAAATTAAATCATACTTTGTTGAAAAAGTTTTACATGATGTAATAAAAGACCCAACCCGAATATATAATGGATATGAATCTAGATTTCTATTATGTGCAAAAGGTGGAACAGTTTTAGCTCCTAAAGGCGTCACAAATGTGTACGAAATCAATAAGGGAAAGGTCAAAAAAAGCATTACGGTTATGTTTACCTTTTCATCTAATTTTTGATCGTTCCACCAATGATAGTTTTTGCATTCAAAAGACTTCCAAATGATATCTTGCAATCAATTCCTCAGGGCCTACGGTACACAAAAACAGATTCGGGTTGGATGACATCTGAAGCTTTTTTGTATTATATAAAAGAAGTGTTATATCCTGCTTTGGTTGAAAATAACAGAATCTTTCCTGTCATTCTCTACGTCGATGGTCATAGGACACATTTAAGTTATGAACTATCTATGTTATTTAAGGAACTACAAATAGTGCTTATCTGTTTATACTCCAATTCGACCAGAATTTTGCAACCAGCTAATGTCGCCATATTCAAACCAATGAAATTGTGTTGGATAAAAGAGGTATAAAACTGGAGGATTCAAAACATTGATGAGCAGTTGGCAAAACGGCATTATGCACCAATTTTAAAAAAGGTGGTCGAAAACTACATCAATAAGGAAACTGTTGTAAATGGATTCCGTGCTTGTGGGTTATATCTTTTTGATCCGAATGCAGTCGATTTCTCTAAGTGTTTTGGAACATCAATTAGCACAAACGAAAATGAAAACATAAACTTTGCTAACGTCCCTAAAAGTTCCAATGATCTCATTATTATTTCAGGATCAAGCTTCTAGCAAGAACATGGAGGATATTGAAGTGAATGACATTTTACAAATCCAAGACGTCCATAATTTGGAAGTTGGGTAGATATTCATACTTTCTCCATTGGAGGAAGTTGCTCTTTTTGATATATCAAAAATACTAATTTCAATTATACCATGATAATTGAAAAGTTTTTAATTTGCACGTAAGCGAAACTGTTACGAATGTACTTAATATTTCGGATATTCCAATAATATGCATTGAAGATAACAATAAAAATGTAGATGTAGATATTGGAAGCTTGCTTAGAGTCGTGAAAACGCCAACAAGGAAAGCAAATAGGGATAGTGAACGTTCAAGCTTCATAATTTCTTCAACCCCGTTCCAGAAATCAACAAAACTAAAAATAGATAAAAAAGTATTGACTGAACGATTAAAAGAGGAACGAAAGGAAGAACGAATAAAAGCAGCAAAACTCAAAATTGAGAAAAAAACTCTAACGGAAAAGATTAAGGAAAACCGAAGAATTCCCAAAATTGTGAGGGAAAAATTACAGGAAGAAAGAAGAATTGTTAAATTGACTAAGTCGATGTCTGAAAATAGAATTAAAAAACAAAAACCAACAGCCATAAAAATATAAAAATTTATAAAACAATACTCATAACTCTCTATCAAAAATTTCGAAAGTTTGCTTTTTATTTCTACCTACATATATACAAAATTTGGATAAAAATACTAGGGCTCTAACTGCCAAGAAGATGGCTCAGAATTAGCAAAATGGGGGCTCATAACTTGAATAAGGGAGTTTTTGGTATGAACTTAACTTTTTTGTACGTTTAAAAATATGAATAAAAACAAAAATTAATGAAATTTAGTATAGAGTATTTGAACTACACATTAAAATAAAAAGATATCTTCTAATATGAAAACTATAAATTAGCGGTTAAATCAAAGTCAAAACTTTGCTTAAAGGGGCTCAGAACTGGCGGTGTTACCCTAGGTATTCTCATTTCTTTAGATTGTGACTCTTTAAAAAAAAAATATCGAGTTTTGTCATTTTTTGTTGCGCTTTTTTTAATTGTTTAACTCTAATAGTATTTGTTTTTCTCTCTCGATATTTCACCGACGAGAAATTGCAATATTTCGTTGAAAGTTGTGGAAATATAAAACAAAATAGTATATTTAACAATTAATGAATCCTCCGGTTGGTAAATGCTGTGACATGGCCCATCCACAATGGTTATTAACATCATAATACATCAGGTATTACTCTTTCTCATCAGGCTTAAAATCATCCATATATTTATTATTTGCTTTACTATATTTGTTTAAGCATTGACTTATACCACCCTGAATAACTCTCTCTATTAATAGCAGTATACCTATGTCGGTTATTAGCACTAGTTTTAGTTTGGTGTATTTTAGCATAGCATTCCAGGTTAGGTCTGGCATGGTGTAATAATGTGCTGGATCTAAATTGTAGGTCTTCATGAATACTTCTCGAAAGCTTTCAAACACATCGGCTAATAGGAGAACATCGGTTTTAAGATATAGATCTGAATATTCTTCAAGTGTTTGTATTTCAAATGTCCGCCTGACCTTCTCAGCATGATTGTAAGGAGATATAGCACTGTCAGTCAGTTTATTGAAGAACGCTTCCTGTGTTGGCAAGTTCCGGAAATCCAATCTATCTCATTCATCAATAAAATCATATGGGAAGGCACATTTGCGCGTAAGAAGTTTAATAGTGTCATCATACAATCCCTGCCACATTAATCTTGTAGTATTTAGTTTATCCATTGGCAGCAATGACGATAACTTATCTAAAGATTCAGTCATAAAACAGAAGGAACCGATGAATCTGAATTTTATGTGGCTGCCTTCCATGTGCTTGCTGAACGAGATATATCCTTCCTTGTTTATTGGTAAGAGATCAACTTTTCCTAGGAAAGATGTTGCTATATCTTTAATTATGAAATGGGCATCATATTCGGATAAATTGTGAAAAATGACTGGAACTATGGAGCAATCTTGATACATGAGATTACACGCATTGTGCGGTGGCCCTCGGTATTTTCCTGTTAAAAGAAATTATGAAACAAAATGAATTGAATTATGATTCTCAGTATTTACCTATTAAGTGACAATGGTCTCGGATGCGTTCTTCATCGGCTGCAAAGTTAATAATAGTATATTTTCTGGACATAGTACAACAAGATAATACAACCTTTTTAATATGGAATTAAGTAAAAAGATAATAAGATTAGGTTCAATGAGTAATCAAAAACAAAGAAAAAAACAAACAACTTGGCATAATTCAGTATATGAATTAAAACAAAAATAATAGAAAAAGATAAACAGAAATACAATGTAAAATGAAGAAAAAATATAAAAATAAAAAAAAGATAAAATCAAAAGAAAAACAAATTAATAATGAATACTAGCATAATGAAAAATTCTCTTCCTGAATATCCCAGTAGTGCCTACCCTCTGAATCTCACTAGGCAAATTATTCCATGTGCGAACAACGTGGGCAAAGAAAGAACGACGCCCTATTGCAGTGTTAGTGCACGTTAACAATCCTGTAAGTGTGTTTCCCTATACGTTTGAATCGTTGACGTAATAATTTTTATACATAATCTGATTTAAATGTAATTAATGGACAATCTTAAAATATAAGTGTGATAATTTCTTGAAAGTTAAAACGTAGTGAACAGTGTTTATTTTTGATAAGAGACTCGACCACTGACCTTGATCCAAATTTACCAGTGCATCCATTTCAGTTTCACTAAGTTCAAATTTGCGTGTACGTTCTACTAACGGACAGTACATTTACTGTAGCTCTGGATATGAAAATGCAATTACGTTTTCTCGGATTTAGTTTGAGTCCTACAGATACTGACCACTCATAAATCCTATTTAAATCTGAATTGAGTTTTTTTGCATATTCTTGCAGTGATTCTAATGGACCACTCACATACAATTGGACATCATCTCCATACATTTGTATTTTAGATACTCTAATATGATTAGGCAGATCGTTTATGAACAAACTAAATAGAAGAAGACTCAGTATCGATCCTTGAGGGACTCCAAATTTGAAAGGTAATTTTCTCGAGCTAATATCGTTAACTTTAACTTGTTGTGAGCGATTTATTAGAAAACTTGATATAAATTGAACTGCAGAAGAGAAGAATCTAAATTGTGAAGACAGCTTACGAAACAAAAGCGTGTGATGAATACTGTCAAATACCTTGGAGAAATCAAGTAATGCTAGAATAGGAAAATTATTCTTATCAAGTGAGTCACGTATATCCGAAGTTACCTTTAGTAAAGCTACGATACGCTCGGAAACCAGACTGCATGTCAGTAATGAGTTTTTTTTATCTTCAAAATATGCCATCATCTGTGTAGACATTATTTTCTCTAGGACTTTTGACAAATAGCACAGTAGACTGATAGGTCGAAAATCCTCAGGAACATTAGGAGATATCTTCTTAGGCATTGCGATTACTAAAGCATTCTTCGAAACCTCAGGGAAAGTTGAAGTAGTTAAACAAGTGTTGAAAATATGAACTACATAGGGTATAATATAAGGTAAAATTATTTTTAAAAATTTAGGAGATACATTATCAGAGCCAGTAGCGTCCGATTTAATAGATTGAATTACCAAGTGCACTTCAAGCTCATTTACAGAACGGAAACTAAAGCCTTTGTATACTTCAGATATACTACACATTATATTATCAGGAGTACTCAACAAGCTTACTGCAGAGTCAAAAACGAAGGATTGATTCAGCTTATCTGGATCAAAATTTGATTTCAACTCATGATTCCCACATATCTCGGTCTGTCCCAGATTGCACCATAGTTTACCTGCAGGAAGATTAGTATCAAGTAAAGAACCCATATATCGTCTTTTTATTGCACACAACTTAGATGTAACCCTGTTTCTTGCCAGTTTGTAGTCGTTACGACTTTCTACAGTTTTGCGATGCCTATACTGACGATGGAGATACTCGCGCTCAGCAATCAACGGCAAAATATCTGGTGAAAACCACGGGCACCCTAAACCTATTAGCTCGCTCACGTATGGGAGCATATTTATCATATAAATAGGATATACAAGAATTGAAAAAAGTTTCTTGTACATCAGCTGAACCAGAAAGATATATCTGCTACCATCTTAACGTCATACACTCTACAACTAGAGCTGCCGCGTTAATACGTTTAAAGTCACGATAAAATATTGTTTTACATGTGTTAAAGTATGATGAGTTGGCGAATAAAGCGATGTCAAGACGGGCAGGGGAAGAAAATCCAACGATATAAATAATATTGCGGTTTTGTATTTTATTAAATACAAATATTGTACGTTTACTAATTTAAACTAAGGAAAATTAACTATTTTTTACACGACAGCGGATTTGCAATTGTTTTTCTTCCGTCTTAATATTTTCAAGGCCTACGCGGTTTACATCCTTTCTCCTTCGTTTCGGGTAACAGGTGTTTTTCTTTATCATCTACAGTGGTGGACGGAAGTAGCATGACAGTCGGCCCTTCCTGACGGCGAAACGTCTCGGTTCGGTTGTTGTTTACTTCTCCATCCATTTCGTCTTCGGACGTAGTTTCAGAATTGTTGTCGAGTTCAGGCATTAGTGAGCACCATGGCTTCATTTTCTTGGCCGTGAAGATAGAGCTGAATTTTCTTCGGTTTCGCGGAGCATCTTGAATGTCTTCCAAAACATATCGGTCTCTTCCTAGGGCTTTAATAATTACGTATGGTCCTCGAAATCCGGGCTCTAATTTGCGGCTTTCTCCACTTCTCTATTACCACGAGTTCGCCTTCAGTATAGACATGGGGTCGCTTCTGCCGTTCGTCGAATCGGATCTTCCACTTTCGTTGTTCTTTACTAATGTTATGTACTACTTCGGCACGTTTGGCTGCCATATCCACTAGTGGAATCCCGTCAATGTCCTCGGTTTGAAGAGTTTGTAATAACTTATTCTCGGTAACATCCCTCAGCGGAAAATCGAACACTAATTCATTGGGGCTGAATCTCTTCGTGGAATTTCTCTGGGAATTTAACGCCCATTGTAAATTACGTAGATGCAAATCCCACGTTTTTGTCTGTTCAGCCGAACATCGTAAGAAGTGCAAGATCGATTGATTCGCCCGTTCTACTTGTCCATTGGCTCTCGGGGTGCGAACAGCTACTTTGGTATGCCGAATTCCATTTGCGGCACAGTATTCTTCAAAGGGCTTCGAAGTGAAAGCAGTTCCTCGGTCAGTGATAACTGAAGATAGCAATCCAAAGTAGGATGACAATTCGTTAAGTACGCTGATAACTGGCTGTGTTTTAGTTGTTTTTATTGGTTTCACAATCAGATATCGGCTAAAGTGATCGGTGATGGCTAAGATGTAGAGGTTTCCTGATTTGCTGCGGGGGAACGGACCTAAATGATCGAGATGTACTACTTTAAACGGCACGGGTATAACTTCATCATAATACATTTGAGCTTCGGCTTTTCCATAATTACTCCTATTATAACAGCAGCTGATGCAGGAGGATATGTAATCCTTTACGTATTTTCTGATACGCGGGAACCAAAAATCTTTTGCGATTCATTGAATGGTTTTTTCCAATCCAAAATGCCCTGAATCATCGTGACACGTTTTTACTATTCTCCATCGTACAGAAGATGGTACAACAAACTTTAGTAGATCATCCACTCGACGGTACAGACGGTTATTTCGGAAGCAATAATCGGCCTTGAACTGTAAAACTTGTTTATCCTCGGCTTCACCCTTTAACGCTCTCATGATTCTTAGTAATTTTAAATCTTGCTTCTGCATACTAAGTAGCCAATCATCGGTTGTAATTTCTATTCGATTGATATTACCCATAACTGCTTCGACTATTTTTGGCGGCTCGACTGGTGAACGACTTAACGCATCGACATGTGACATTCGTGCCGAAGAGCGATGTATGACTTCATAGTCATACTCTTGCAATTTTAAGAGCCATCGTACAATTCTCGGTACTAGCGGTTTCATATTTTTCGTCGTACTTATAGTGGCACAATCTGTTATTACTTGGAAATGTTTTCCAAGCAAATAGACTCTAAATCGTTCCAGGGTTTCTACTATAGCTAGAACTTCTAACTCGTAGCTATGATAATTTCTTTCGGCATCTGTGCAATGCCGACTATAATAAAATACTGGTTTCCACTCATTATTGTCTTCTAACTGCATTAGTACTCCTGCTAATCCTATCGCGCAAGCGTCAGTATGCACTTGGTGATTCCGGCTAGGATTATAAAGTGCTAACACCGGGTCGCTACAAAGAACGTCTTTCTTGCTTATTTAGACCTTCGGCTGCATCCACACTAGGTATGATGACATCATCCAAGTAAACGATAATTTCTCCCGGTTGCATACGTTTTGCAAGTTCATTCATGGTACGTTGAAATATACTTGGGGCATTGACGAGTCCAAACGGCATACAATTGAACTCGTAGTGATTGTCGTTCGTTACGAAGGCGGTAAATTTTTTTGAATTTTCGGCAATTGGTATTTGGTAATACCCCGCCATCATATCGAGAGTCGTAAACAAGGTATTTCCAGAAAGCAGAGCGAGTTGTTCTTCAACTACGGGCATCGGAAATGTTTCTTTAATGGTAATCGCATTTAAAGCTCGGTAATCGACACATAGACGCTCTTCGCCATTAGATTTGCTTACAAGCACAATTGGAGACGCGTATGGAGATTCGCTTTTCCTTATTATTCCTTGCAGCAATAATTCATCAGTTATTTCCCGAACTTTTTGTCGTTTGGCAAAGGATATCCTATACGGATGTAGGCTTATTGGTACGTGAGAGTTTAATTTAATTTCCATTTCATTGGTTCTACATTTCCCAAGCTCTGACAAGTCATTCTCTGATAGTTTTGAGCCTGTTTTAATATCAAGCAATTTCGCACTTTCAACTTTGCAATTATCCTTTTCAATAACGATGCGAGCTTCGTCTGTACAAAGTATGTTTATTCCCAATAAAACTGGTTCGGGTATCAATTCATCTTCTACTACTAATAGCCTACCTACTAGTGACATATTGTCCATGGTAACTGACGCTGTAATAGCCTTATTTGATTTAAAAGTTGCTCCACCGAACCTCTTTAAACATTTGTCCGTATAGAAAGTTTCACTATTTAAATCATCTGCTAATGATTTGCGTATTAAAGAACACTCGCTTCCACTATCGACGAGTGCCATCGTTGGTATATTATTAATAAATACGTTTTTCGTAACAGCTTTAGAAGATTCCTCAAATGTCGAAATCTGGCGGATATTATTTTGCAAACTCATCGTATTAGATCTACATTCGTCGCGGCTATGACCTGACTTTTGACATGCGGTACATCTAGGACGACGTTGAGGTTTCGGACATTTTATAGATAAATGACCTCGCTCGAAGCAGTTGTAGCACATAGGATCTTTATTTTCTGTGTTCGGTTTTGATGCATTGGGCGATTGTACATTAACTGTCGGTATATTAGTACGTTGCTTCTGAACATGTGGTAATTTATCGTCGTTATAAGAACTGTTTTCGAAGAAACGACGAATAGTGGCTAACATATCAATAAGTGTGTTAAAATTTGTACTTGCAATCGAATTTTGAAGCGGCCAGTGATTTAATCCTACTCGGATGTATTTGATTATGGCGGCGTCGTCTAGGCCTCCTTTGGAACCCTTCGAATGCATTCTGTAAAAGTATTCTTCCAAATTTTCATTATATTTTCTTTTTGTATTCATCATAGCAATATGAACCGTAGCAGGATTTGTCATTGTCGGAAATAGTTTTAAAAATTCACTGACAAATGCATTCCAGCTGTGAAAAATTGGAACGCTATCGACCCAGGTTTTTGCTGGTCCGCTTAATTTGGTCTGAACGGCAAATAAAAGCGCAGTCTCATTCCATTCATACACTTGGGTTAGTTGACTTATGCGTTTTATGTACTGGTCGGATGATAACGAGTTTTCATCTATCGGGTGGAAGCTAGGCAGAATATCGATTATATCTCTGATGGAATGAGATAACGATTGACGCAAAAAGATCTCAGAACGCAAATTATTACTTTCGCTTAGTTCAGGATTTAACTTCTTTGGCAAATTATCGTCCTTTTCCGACAAAATATTGTTTGCAGCTTCTTGAGTTGAAACAATTGGGTTTGTTGTCATAGAATTAGTTACTAGCAATTTCTCGACGAGCGCTGTAAGTTTGTCCATTCTATCTTTTAAACCCTGGGCTAAACTTCCGAAACGGGGTCTCGCCCAATTAAATAACCACTATTATAGGATGATACCCTAAGTGATTCCACAACATACTATATAGGTCATTATATGCGGAAATGCTATTTAAGGACGAAAAGGACCTCCAAAGTTTGAAAATCCCTTTTTAATATATCAAGAATTACAGGACATATCCCAACAAGATGGGTATCATTTTAAAGGTAATGGTATTACCTGTTAAAAGAGCTATAATACATTTCAATTTAAGTAGTACTTTTCGAGATATAACGGTTTTTTGACAATTTTCCTATTTTTTTTTTTTGGTAAAAACGTTCATTTTTTTCGAAAAACCCGTAATTAAGATATACATTTTTTCTGATATGAGAAAGCCTAATTCCTAACCTTTAATTTTGATATATAACATATCTACCTCTTTTAACTGTACAATTAGCTATACACAATTTTTCTTCTTAAGGTGCGTATTTTTGGAGCCATTATTTTGTTTTCATTTTTAAAATTCCGAACTGCTCACTGCAAATAACCGTTAAACAATTTTGATTTTTTAAATTAATTGTAAATAAAGAAAAGATTTGCCTTTTACAAAATATTTTTATGTAGTATTAGCGATATTTTAAAATTTTTGAACAAGGAAATATATGTGCGTCAAAATCATATTTGTAGAAGAAATTAAAAGATTTTTAGTATGAGCTTGAACATATTTATTACGAATAGGAACAAAGAGTAAATTGTGGAAAACTTGATAGTCCTTAAAGGAAAGTATGTTCAACTTTGCGCCCGGATATACTTCCTTTATATCCTCAAGAAGAGTGATGAAAGGATCTTCTCCGTCTTTTTTCACCATCCTTCTCCAAAGAAAATTATTAGAGTAACGGTTTTTCGAATTTTAGCTTAGTGTTATACAAAACACAAACAGGCGTACCGGCTGTATTAAGATTATATAGGTGATTCTGCAATGCACAAACAGACCGGCGTGCGTAGAACGTGTAGCGCATTTTGTAAAAGGCAAATCTTTTCTTTATTTACAATTAATTTAAAAAATCAAAATTGTTTAACGGTTATTTGCAGTGAGCAGTTCCAGTGGCGGATCCAGGGGGAGGGGGGGGGGGGTCATGACCCCCCCCTAAATTTGAGAAAAAATATTTAATTAATTGAGTTATTTGAAAAAATAATTTTTTTATTTTATACTTTTTTTATTTATATAATTCAACTTAAAAAAAAACTTTATTCCGAAACTTAAAAAAATAAAAATTTATTTCAATGAATGCTATTGTATGCATGTGATGTATGTGTATAGGTTTTTCTCGGAATTTGGGTTTCGGACCTCAGAGAAACACTTCCCAAGCCACGAAACAGACTCCCTCGCTACCACATCAGAGCCCTAACTTAACTTAGTCCTAACTCCTGTTATATTTCGGGGCTTAGCTTAGTCGAAGGCAATCACTCTACGGCGTTTCAGGAAGCTATGATTAAGACAACTCGCACACTTTTATTTTATTTATATATATTTTTTTTACTATTGCTTGTTTTTTTTTTTGCTCGATGATTTAATTTGTAAAATGACCCCCCCCCCCCCCTAATTTCAGTGCTAGATCCGCGCCTGAGCAGTTCGGAATTTTAAAAGTGAAAACAAAATAATGGCTCCAAAGATACGCACCTTAGGAAGAAAAATTGTGTATAGCTAATTGTACAGTTAAAAGATGTAGATATTTATATATCAAATTAAAGGTTAGGAATTAGGCTTTCTCATATCAGAAAAAATGTATATCTTAATTACGGGTTTTTCGAAAAAAATGAACGTTTTTACGAAAAAAAAATAGGAAAATTGTCAAAAAACCGTTATATCTCGAAAAGTACTACTTAAATTGAAATGTATTATAGCTCTTTTAACAGGTAATACCATTACCTTTAAAATGATACCCATCTTGTTGGGATATGTCCTGTAATTCTTGATATATTAAAAAGGGATTTTCAAACTTTGGAGGTCCTTTTCGTCCTTAAATAGCATTTCCGCATATAATGACCTATATAGTATGTTGTGGAATCACTTAGGGTATCATCCTATAATAGTGGTTATTTAATTGGGCGAGACCCCGTTTCGGAAGTTTAGCCGACTTAAATGTACTTTTATTCATTTTTTAAATAAAAAAGAAATATTACTAGAGATGCATATTTACATATCCATTTTCTTTATATAAATGACATACAAAAAAAAAAAACCTTTAAACAGATTTAAATTATTCTTGCAGTATCTATCGCTGTTCAAACATATTCAACAATTCTTCAATAAGTTAATAGTGCTAACTTCAAAGTTCAATTCCTTAAATTCATACAAAATTCGCAAATAATTAATATTCCCAGTGAGATAGACGAGATTTAAGCAGATCTGTATTAAATCATTAAACGTCATATCTATCGAAATATCTATTCGATTCGATTAATGAAACATATCCATTGCCAGTTACCACCCCATTAAAACTAGTGGGGCATCTTTGCGCATCAGCAATCAATCAAGATCTAGCGACGGCCTTTTCACCATTTATTGTATCTTCTTGTCAAGATACAAAAGCAGCAATCGCAACGACAAATTCTAGATTTACAACATGTGTAGTGTATAGTATAGGCAGACGTCAGCACCACTTTCACACCGGCAAATTTTTAGTACAAGTTCAAAAGAGGAGGATTTAATTAAAAAGAAAAAGAAAAAAAAAAGAAAAAAAATTTATTACGGCATTAGTTGCAACTCATTTAGAAGTCAGCTCAACAAATTCCAGTTGACCTTACTCTATGTTCAGTATAGCTTAACGAGTAAAACAAGGAAAATGTAACTAAACAACTTTTAGAGACGCATAGTCTCAAGATTCACTCCAAAAGCGGAGGTCCTTGACAAAAATCGGTGTTATTCGCAAGATGTTAGCGTCGTCCAGCAATTCTTCATGAATAAGCCCGCGTAAACGTCAAAAATTCTAATTGTTTGCAGTCCGCAATTCGCTTAAGGCACAAGTGTATTTTTTTTAGATCACGAAATCTGGAAGTGCTAGATAGAAAAAGAAATATGAAATATATTTAGTGTCATTTGTAGTAGTAGCAGCGAAGCATCTAAGGGGCGCCTCTTTGATGGATCCTCAGCGAAAATAAAACTGTAAGTGTTCTATATATTTTTTTTTTATTAATAAGAAAAGAAAACCATAATAAACAGAGATCAACTAAAAACAAAAAGTCGAGAAGGAACTCCATTTGTAGCTTTAAAAGGAACGTTCTGGTGCCTTGATCGAATGCGGGAATCAAAACAATTTATTATGGTCTTACTGACTCTCGCGTTCTTGAATACTCCCAGTTTCAAAAGGGTGTCGTCAAGTTAAATAGTCGTTGAAAATATATGTTGAATTTAATTTTGATTTAGCTCCGTTTCTTGATATAGTTACTCATCATCGTTATTCTTAATTTTTGTCCGTAAGTTGTACATGTCCTAGGTACATAGCATTTATTTTTTTGTTTGAAATGAATTCACACCTTACTTTCGCTATGAACTTTAGAAGTATACTTTTGATTCCTAGTTATATAGTATTAAACATATGTAAATAGTATAAGAATTGCTGATAATTTTTGGGTAAATTCTAATGTGAAACTGTACTTGGATGTGCAAGAGAAATTGAGTAACGTAATGTCTCCGTGAGCTTTGAATTCTTTTCCCTCTACTTTCCTGGAGCACTCTCATATGAAGGTCGTCTAGGCTCGCCTAGCCTTTCTCTCTCTACAGGTCAACAAGGGACTCTGAAAAAATCTTGCCCTCAGATGGGAGGATGGGGCATGCAAAGAAGGCAGAACATCTGCGCTTTCAACTGAATATGGGTAAGTGACGTAAGGGTCCCTTCAGGACGGAATGTGTGCGGGCATTTTGTTTGTAGGCACGACGAATTTTTTTTTATTATGGCTGACGGAAGCGGCAGGTTTTTCGTGGAACCTCCCCATACTCTCCGCCATGAGCCGAGGCGAACTAGCGTGCCGCCCTGCAGTCAACGCTGTCCGTCGAGTGATCTGTCAGCTCATGCTGGCAGTCTAGACTTAACGTCTGAAAGCCAATCACTCACTATAGTTCCATAACAATTTATAATCATAAGTGATTGGTTTCAGATTCCTGTGGAAAGTCATAACCTCATATATGTCGATATTGAGTACCAAATTATTTCTTTTGCAAAAGTCGTAAAATTTGTGGAGGTCACCCTGTACAAGTTCACAATCGTTAAAAGATTTAATCTGAGCGAAAAGTTTAATATCGTCAGCATAAATCAAGATTTTGCAGTGCTTCATAACAGATAAAATGTAGTCAATAGACAGAATAAAGAGCAACGGGCCCAGGTAACTTCCTTGAGGAACGCTGGACGAAGCTTTCAAGACTATAGAGAAGGAATGGCGGAAATTGATTTGGTATGTTCTGTTATCTACATAAATATGACTCCGTCCATTTTAGGAATGTTAGGGGAAACCCATACTTTTCCATTTTAAACAATATCACGGAGTGAGATAACTTGTCGAAAGCTTTACTAAAGTCAATATAGATACAATCTGTCTGGAAGCCTTTTGCAAACCCGCCATCAGTATCCGTGATGAATTCTAATAAGTTGGTGGTTGTAGACCTGCCCGAAATAAACCCATGTTGGGTTGAAGAAAGCAAATTTTTAGAGGAAAATGATAGCTGAGAGTAAATGATTGATTCAAATAATTTGGGCATGCAAGATAATTTCGCAATAAGCCTATAGTTAGAAATATCATTTTTACTACCCGTTTTGTGGATAGGTATGATGAAAGAATTTTTTCACAGCGATTTTTGGAAAATAATTCTCAGCGGGGCTACCAGGGAGAGGCAACATGATTTCAGATAGGCTGGAGGAATCCCATCGGAACCCGTTGTGAAGTCATTTGGAAGCCCATTAATATGATCAAGTATATGCTCATGTGTAATTGTAGGGATAGTGAATGAAACATTATGAGAGTCGTTCATATAATTATAGTTGCTATTACGAGGTTGGAAATTTGAAGAGGAAAATGCATTTTCAAAAAATGAAGCAAACATATTGCAAATTTCAGACGAAACGTCGCTAGCAGAATCTTTGTACCTCATGGTATTGGGGTAGTTGTCGGTTTTTTTTTTTTCATATTAATAAACCTAAAAAAGTTTCGTGGGTCACTAAATAATTTCACATGCATACTTTGAATATACTCATCATAGAGTGAAGAGGAAAGTTCGTTGGACTCATTATAGGAGGTGAGGAAGTTGCTGTGACTTATAATGTCATTGTCTCGCAAATATCCTTTCCACAGTTTATTCTTTCTATTTTTAAGGCGTTTCAGCTCTTTATGGAACCATGGCGGTGATGTTTTAGAGATCCGCTGGCGCTCACGGGGAACATGAGAAGCGAATAAATCGAAAAGAATTATGTAAAACTTAGAAACAACTTCGTCAACATTATTGCAAGACAGCAATGTGTTGAAATCAATTGAGGTAAGTCTACTAGAAAGTTCCGAAAAGTTAGCTTTTCTAAAATTGAAAAAGTATGGTGTTTCGTCACAATATGCGAGATTTTCGATTTAATGGCAATATGTAATTAGTAGAGGGGGGTGATATTTGTCAAGAGTAGACATTATAACTGAGCTAGGTTCAACTAATAAGTTCCCCGCGTCAGTAGAAAATACCAGGTCAAGCTGCCTACCAATGTCATTCTTAACATTACTGATTTGACTGAGACCAAGAGATGAAATAGTGTCAAGGAAACGTGATTCCCTTGTTGTCAAGTTAAAATCAGCAATAAGTAGTAATTCGTCAATAGGTTCCATCTTACCATGGATAAAATTAGATGTTAAAATGAGTAGGTCGTAAATATTTTGACCTTTGACAAATTATATATATAAGTCATATTTTAGGAGAGATAGCTTAAGAGCTATGAGCTCAATATCGAGGGTGTTAAAGAAACAAGGAAGTTCAATTTTGCTGCAATTCAACTTATTTTTACACGCGAGAAGTACGCCACCGCCACGAGCTTCCGAAACTGTATGTCTATCTCTTCTAAAAGTTTGATAAGTATTATAAGGATTTCAGCATCGAGAATATGAAGATATGTGCGGTTTTTGTCCGAATCCCCCTTACATTTTGATAGTAAAGGGAAAGCGACTTCAGTTTTTTGGAACAACGTTATTTATTTTAGCTTTATTTCTAGGTAGGCGCTCAGAAGGTACAAATAATTTAGTAAAAGCGCCAGGAGGCCAAAGTAAGGGGTCTAACAACTTGTCCTGCATATCTACTGAAACAGTTAGAAGAAAGCATGCAACCGGTTTAGAGCTTTTACGGATTTTTCGACAAGAAATACCATCAGTTGCAATATTTTTGGACTTTAAATACTTCGATATATCCTCGCACATCGTTTCAGGACAGAGACGGCTGACGAAAACATTCGAAGGTTTAGGTACCGTTCTCAAGGAGGCACCAATACCATTTCTTAAATAGGACTGAGATGAAGTACCATTCGATACTGTGGAAGGCTCCCTCCTTTCAGTTGCAATTGCACGTCTCCGGGATCGGTTTTTACGGATGCTTTGTTTACGGATTGGCTTAGAATACTCCACCGGAATAGGAGCATTCCTATTCAAACCCAAGTAAAGTTCGGAAGATTTGGCCAACGGAAACGGCACGTGCGAAGCCCGGGCAGCATTCTGACCTACAGATAACTCCGTCTGATCACCTGCAGAGGTCGTTGTCGAAAGGGATTTTTGGCTACTAAGATTAGTGTCCAAGATGGTGATAGCATTTTGGGCCGCTATGAGTTCACTTCTTAAGCTTGAAGCGGGGGAAGGAAGATTAAAACTATTAGCTGGAACACTTGTGCGAAGATCAGATTGTGTTCTGATTTCATCTGCAATATCACCCGTTATCACCCTTGTAGCAGCGATATCGTCGGAAATAATGGTAAGTTTCGTTTGTAGTGGGGAGGAAACGGATTCCTGACCAAACAAGGTCTCAATAGAGCTAGGAATATCATTAATATATGTCTTAAGGTCGTTCAAGCGATTGTTTAAACTTAACGACAGCTCTTTGTAATGTCTCGAATGTGTTGAAACAGCCATGAAGTTCCTGCCGAATGATTCTGCAAACTTAAGCAGATCAGAATCTGTAGACTTTGATTTGCCATCCTTCAAACAGTCGAGTAATCAATCCAATTTGGATTCAAGTGCATCAAGCCTATGATGTAGAGAGGCAGAATTGTTCGAATTGTCTGAATCCGTAATTAGTTTATCGACTTTACAAGACAGCTCATCAAGAACCTGAGAAATAGATTAAAAGTCGGAGGATTGTACTGTTTGCATCACTTTTAGAGAATTTAGATTATTGGTCAGGTTGTCAGTGTTGTTTAGTAATTCCTGCAATTGACCATTATTACATTTTACTAATTTCCTTACATTTAGAGCAAAATTAGGAGAATATATTAGAAAACTCAAGCAGTGACTTAGCAGAGAGGCGGCTAAAATTGAAGAAGATCTGCCCAAATTCCTTGGCACTTGATTAGAGCAAGATTACAATCAGTTAACTGACAATTATTATAACAGCAACCATCCATGCTTCAAATCAACATGCAAGAAATAAATAAAAAATCGAGAAAGGTTCCGGTAAAAGATTTGAAGACGTATTTTTTAATAAAAATAGTTAGACGAGTTAAAATTCCGAAATTTTAAGTTTGTTGAACTAAAGCTCTTGCATTCGTCTGTTTGAATAAATATTATTCAGTTATCTTAAGCAAGTTTAGATTGTTCGTTGATAAAGTTCTAGTACGGAGCTCTCGTTGCGCGAGCCGGACTCGCTCTTGATGGAATAAGTTTTTTCTTTTCTTTCAGGTTCTGTGAAACGATTAACATATAAACTCGAAGTCCTCCATATACACATAAAGAAGCAAAAAATTTGCACTCTTTATTTCTTTTAAAAATTTATTTCACTTTAAAGATTTGCTCGACATTTTAAAAGGAAGTAACTTTATGTGAAGCATTGTTGGTTTTATTCCTGTGCGCTATGAACACTATGTATTCTTGCAACCAGATTACTTTAAGTTATACACTAAAAGAAAACATTTAATTATAAAAAAGCAATAAATTGTGTAAAATTTATTACTTGTTCCATTCACGTATTTGTATACATAATATGTACTCTGCTCCGTTTCAACGACTTTTTAATGGTAGAAATGATAATTCAAATATATCTGGTTGAGATTTATATACCTTTTTAAACATCCCAACAATCCATAGAATCAAATTCTCCAGTTCACTCCATTTGACTTGTGCTATGAGTGCACCACGATTTGAAGAATGATTGTGAGAGTCAAAGAGAGTAGCCTGAAAAATAAGCGGAACGTCACTACATAACACGAGGAAATCATATAAATTCAAAAAGAAATTAACAAGTACACGCAGGAAGAAAAACTATCTATAGTATATATATTTTTCGAAATTGGCTTTAATTTTATTTTTTATTTACCGCCAATAAAATATGAATTGGTTTTAGGATTTTTTGTATACAGTTTCTACTACTGGTAAAAATTAATGCATTCCTGTATTACGTAAAAAGCCACGTTATATTTTTAATTATTGCAATTCACACTTCGCACCTTTTTTTTCATTTTTTATTCAGATTGATTTTTTTGTGGAACTCCAGAACAGTTTAAAATTAATTAAAAATTTAAATCTGTTAATTTAAAATTAATATCATAAATTTGTAGCTACCTGATAGAATCAGAAGATTTACGAGAAAAATATCTTCTTCTAATGCTTTCTTAAAATTAAAATTTGTAGATTCACAAGAAACTAAGTATTCCCAATATATTTTGCAACTAAATTATATAATATCATTAATAACAATACTTACAGCCTCATCTTGCTTTTGAAAGCATAAAAGCAGAGATCTGTTGTCGGCAATCAATATAACAAAAAGATATTCTTTGTTGAATTCAACCATTTGCCACATATTAAGTCCGTCACGTAGCACACTCGTCACTTTTTGCGTCGCATTTCTGGCGTAATATTTGTCTTCCGGAATATTTACGTGCACATAAAACTACTAAGTTAAACATTTAATTATATAATAAATAAAATATAATTAACTAATTAAGTACCCATTCCTGTATAGTGCGAAGAAGCTCTTCAACAGCTTCGAGAGCTTCTGGTATGTTCAGGTTTACATTCGGTAACTTATCTTCATCTGCCAATCGAGCATATGTCGCATTTCCTTGAAGAATTCCTAATCCAAATGCTTTTATAATATCTGGCGGTATTCGATTATTAAATGCATAAGTCTAGAAGAAAAATATTAAAAGTGTATTTATGTTTAGGAAAGATAAGTGAAACAAGTTTAAAAATATATTAAATAAAATTGGTTAGCAACCACCTAAAATTTTTACCTATGTATTGGTAAATATATTCAAATAAAATAATTATGGAAACTAAAAAGAAAAATTAATATGCAGAATACTACATATAACTCAGCGAGAAACATGAATGCAAATTTGTGCAGATAATGAGGTATTTTTAAAAACTTTTAATACCAACTAGTACAAGATCCTGACTCAAATCGTACACGACATTAGTAAAAGGTAAAAAGTGGTTGCTTATCATTTCCTTTTCTACCATTAGTTTACCCTCATCTGTTTTTTAAAAGAGTTGTATATCAAAATGAAGGTAATTTTAGGTTGCTTAAGTAAAAGTTGCCCAGACTCACGGGTATCGTGCTTTAAAGTATGAATTGAAAAATAAAATGGAGGATCTCATAAATCGTACAACAGATATTGTTAATATTACCAGTTTTTTATTTAAATTAAAATTTAAACGTAATCCGTATAACTTCCAGTTGAAGTATGTATGCATTTTATAACATCATTTTAGTCTTAGAAAAAAGTTTTAAAGCTAACTTATTTGTATTTTGAATTACCTGAAGCTCTTCTCTGGCAATAAGTTCCGCTGTTAAAATGGTTATTAAGGTACATGAATTTGTACCTTTGTGAGCATGTTTTCCAAACGATGATTGAGAGAAATCCCTTTCAAACCACCATGCTGAGATTTGATCATCTTCCTCAAATTCGAAGGCCGGTAAAAACGGGATCTGTATATTATCTTTTTTGTTGAAAAACATGCCCTCCCGTCACTTAAAATTTAGTGAAAATTTACATTACACTGTAATTTTCATAACTCTAAATAGGTGCTCTAACACCCAGAAAGAAATAGTGAAGCGTCATCATTGACGTATAAAACAAACTAGTGAGCTGCCTACTGTTTAGTTAAATTATACTACTTTGACTTATATTTTTGGAAAATCGGATTCATGAAAATTATGAGGTATTCTAAAAGAGAAATTTATTTTCTTATTTGAAAACTAAGACCAATTTTTATGATACCCTAGATGAATGCCCGTATGAAATTTCGTATTGTCACCCTTCTGTGCAAGTTTGATTTTTGAAGTGGTTTTTCGCATATATTTCTAGAACAGTTCGTCGGACAGAAAAAATGTTTATAACTAATTTTATAGAATTTCGTATTCTGAAGAAGTTTTTAGTACAATAAAAATGTCTTGGACTTATCGTTTTCGCAGTATTTGTAAAAAACCTAAATTTTTATATGGCAACACCAAGAAGGAGTTGCCCGATCTAGTCCATTTTTGACATTTTATTTGCTAATGTAGTAAAAACGTCATGTACCAAATTTCAGCTCACTATATAGATGTGTTCTCAGGCAGTGTCCAAATATATAGTGAAAAACGAAAGTTTTGTATGGCAACCCCACGAAGGAGTTGCCCGATTTGTCTCATTTTCGAACTTAATTTTACTTTTTTCTTTAAAGTCCGTGTACAAAATGTCAGCTCTCTAAGTATACGCGTTGTCGAGTTATCGTGCGCACAGACGGACGGACGGACATGCAAAAATCAAAATAACTTTTAATATTATGAATGGGTGTCCAATCCATTTTGCTCTGCCATCATTATTTCGAGGTGTTGCAAACGGAATGACAAACTTAGTATACCCCTATGATTTCATCTAGGGTATAACAATGATGATGATACCCTAGATGAACTTCGTATGGTTTTCCCTCTGTGCAAGTTTGATTGCGGAAGTGGATTTTCACAGATGTAATATTTCTAGAGCGGTTCGTCGGACAGTAAAAATGATTATAACGAATTAAATATTCTGAAGAACTTTTCACTACAATAAAAACATTTAGGACTGGTGTTTTGACAGCATACGTAGAAATCTAAATTTTTATATGGCAATACCAAGAAGAGGTTGCCCGATTTTTCCCATTTTAAAATTATATATATATACTGTGGAAAGTGGTAATGAGTTTTTTACTCTTTAGAGACCCGTACAAAATACGAGTCTGCACTACAGGCAATTCTCAACCTACTACATATGAACAGAGAAAATTAAGGTCGTTTTCGTTTGAACATCCCGGTTCGCTCTGGAGGCAACCCCGTTCAATCAAACGGTTTCAGAGTGCACCTGAAAAAGTTCGTTTGTGTATGTATTCCACTGACATATATACAATGGACTGCTGACGCTACAAAAATTGCTTACATTATTTGACATTATTATGGGATCACTTTTCTATAGTTGTCTCTGTTTGGTTTAACTACTTTTTTTCGCTGAACTATAAATCATAAGTTGTATACAAAATCCACCATAGTCCAGTTTCAGTTCAGTGGTTTTCCAAATGAATATGTAGAATAGAAATAGATGGCAATAAGTATTTGTAATCCTTTCTCTGTCTCCCATACCTACTTTTAGGGACAGGCAGACAAAAATTGCGTAAATTTCTTTCTTTAAAACTCAAGTTTAAAAAATATTTGATGTTGTAGAAGATAAGGTTCCCAGAATAGAAATAATTTCGAATGCTGAACTTTTAATATGAATATTAAAACGAAAGTAAAACTTGATATTAAGATAATTGTCACATCCTGCCAACAAAAGTTGACCCATATGAAATATAAAATCCGGCAGTCCATGTTATATATGTCAGTGATGTATACTAACATCAAAGTACGCTATGAAGTTTTTTGCGGAATGTGGTTGGTAATTTGTTTGACAAATAATTTTGAGGATAATATAATAATAGTAGAGTTGTTATGGTCGTAGCATACGGCATGTAGCAGTATGCTACACTGAGACTAGAGACACCATGTACACGCGGCCTACTGTTTTCTATATGAATGGCGAGCGAGGCGCGCTGAACGCACCCGAAAGAAAAGGAAAAAGAAGACTTCGAGCGGGCTGTCAAAAAAAGGAAAAAGACGGGAGATTCCAAAAATTGTTTTTTTAAATCGTGGGATAGGGAACTTTTGCAAAGTATATTGATATAAAAGGAAAATCCGGGGGTAATTATAAATTGTAAAAAAAACAAACAAACCAAACAAAATATGGTTGAAAAAGTCACACCGCAGTCCAGGCGCCTCAGAGATCCTGAAAAATCTATAACAGCCTTCAGATTACCCTGCATCCAGCTATCAATCTAGTCACCGGCACTACCTGCAAATTGCCTAAAAATCTCCATCGCAATTAAATAAAGCGACATCCAGCCCAAATACGATATAAATTGTGTTCATTTGTGAGGTTAGAACACCATCCAGTCACAAATTCGAAAACGTTAAAACATCCAGTCAACGGCACTACCTGCAAATTCATCGCAAATAAATAGAACGACATCCAGCCCAAATTCGTGTATAAATTGTGTTCATTTGTGAGGATAGAGCACCATCCAGTCACAAATTCGAAACTTTAAGACATCCAGTCACCTGGTCAACACCGATTCATTTCCAGTCCAACCCGCCGAGGGAACCATAATGCTTAGGGGCCAGTTAAATATCATTATTAGTCAAAAGCAATCACTGTAGGAACATTCAGCAGATATTAGTCGATATAATACATGGCCTAAGGGCTGATGTGATAACATTTTCTTTTCAAATCTAGGGTAAAGTGAACAACCAAGGAGGCCTCTGCGGGGACCACTTCCAACAAATACGCGTAAGTTGATGTCTAAATTTTATTTATTTATTTTCATATTTAAATTATGATTGAATAGCGACAGGTCAGTCATACGTTTTGATGAATTATCATTATATTTGAATAATGCTTGCATGGATCATGTAAGTCATAAATTTTCCTCAATAGTATACAACTATAATTGAATTTTGATTAAATAAGCCACGTATTATGTCAATAGAATACCAGCATGATCGCATCATAAGTAAATAAGTCATAGATTTTGATGGCATACCATGATATTCGATTTTGTTTAAATGAGCTTATTTAAATGGTATGCGACTATAATTGAATTTTAATTAAATAAGCCACGTATTATGTCGATAGAATACCAGTATGGTTGCATCATAAGCAAATAAGTCATATATTTCGATAGCATACCAGGATATTTGATTTCGCTTGAATGAGCTATATATATTATTTAGATAGTATACAACTAGGGTTGAATTATGATGAAGCAAGCCATACATATGTATACTCCGATATTTGTATTGATCACACTTATTCTCGAATTATGAGTAATTAACAACGAGAGTTATAATTTTTGGATAGTTTGGCATTAGGTTTGAAATGACAAATAGTTTTAATAATATAATCAATTAGGTTAGTATTCTTAGCGACTTGAAGGTCTTAGTTGCTTAACCTAAGTATGGCCAGTGCGTTGAATGGTCCAGGTAAAGAAAAAAAAAGACATTTACGCTTACTGTATGTAGGTATCGGTGCCACTTCTGAAATATAAACAACTTTTATAACGTAATGAGATGCTGAATTTTATTTCATCCTTCCCTCTCCCGGAGCCCTCTGATTATGGATGTTGATTAGGTCCGCTACTCCTCTCTTCAGAGGTCATCAACAGGGATACTGTACGATATCGCCCATAGTATCGCAGGGTGGTTGGGGCAACGGCGCTGGAAGCATAGAATCTGCGCTTCCAATGGAGTAATTGGTAAGTATTGTAAAGGTCCCTTCAGGACTGAGTGTGTGTAACGGCTTTTGACTTGTAGGCACGAAAAATTTTGTATATGGCTGGTGGCAGCGGCAGGTCTTCGTGGAACCTCACCACACTCTCCGCCAATAGCCGAGGCGAGCTAGCGTGCCGCCCTGCAGTCAACGTTGTCCACCGAGTGATCTGCCAGCTCATGCTGGCAGTCTGGATTTCACGTCCAAGTACATCACTCTCAACATAGTACTATAACAAATTAGCGCCCAACGTGGGGCGACCTCAGTTAGACTTCGGTGGTCTAATTATGACTTTTACTGGGAACTGGGACTTTGGGTGATATGATCATCTGGTATTCGCTAGTTGATTGACTTCAAGTCTCATATCCAGTGGAGGTTATATGCGGGCCTGAGTCTAATTGGTTTGTTACCTAAATTTTATTTTGTAGAGTAAAGTTAACGTTTTTAAAGTTTTGCTATTTTGTTTTTGAAATTTTGTTAGAATTAAAGTAAATTTTTGAGTTTTGAAATGGATAAAGTTTAAAGTTTTGCTATCGTGATTGGAGTTGAAGTTCGACTTTAGGTTTGACTTTTGTCAAGTCTGAACAGTTGTCGAGTTTTTTAATTTTTTTGCAATTTTTTTTAATTGATCTTTCCCGCCGCTAGCCTTCTGCTATGGAAATAGTAGGTGGCCTCACAAATTTTTGATTGTGTTCTCACGGAAGCATGTCTCTGTTGGCCAACTGGCTGGACAGAGTCGTGAGTCTGTGAACCGACTTTTTGGCTTTTAGCTAACTAGTTGACCAGATTCATGACTCTGCTCAGCTAGAAGGTTAGCTAAGTATTGCAATCAGGTGAGGAGGCTTGAAAGAGTTATTGGAGGATGGAAGTGATGCTGGAGACCTTCAGTACACAGGAGTTGGCAGACTGCGAACTGATTGGCTGAAGAATATCTAGTATCATTTTCTGTCTCTAGCTTCTCCAACCCGACTCTTCCCAGATTTCTGTGAGGACTCAATATTTTTCATGCACACAATCACACTATTTATCCTCGCCGAAAAAAAAAGTTCTGACCTGATTGGGGAGAGAGTGGACCTTTGTGCTGAGAGTAAGCTTTGGGGAGTGAGGGAGAAACTGTACGATTTGTGTTTTTCGTTGAGTTGAAATTTTGAGTTTTGCTCATTGCCTGATTTTTAGTAATTGGAGTTTGACTCCTCGTAAGCTTTCTTCATAATACCTAGTATAGTAGTATTGCACTTTAGAGCAGACATTTGAAGTTTTAGTCTCTCTAGATTGCGCTTATCGTTTATTCAGTTTAGCTGTAATTATTAAAATCAATCTCCACGCCTTTCTTCGCCTGATCTTTTTGATTGAAATAGAGTCATTTATTGCTGCTTTTGGGGAAACGTTCGAAATTTCACTATGGCAACCATCCGCACACCACCTCCGGGTGATGCTCCTATATAGAGGCCAGACCAGTGTACCATTTGTCAAGAGGGAGACTGGTCTGCCAAGAAGAAGCCTGTAGCCACCATTTGTGGGCACATATTTCATAGAGCATATCTGCGAGAATGAATAAATGCACAAGCCAACTGTCCAAACTGCGGAAGCCCTCTCACTCATCAGAACTTCGTGGCTTACACTGGTTCGATCCCGAAGAGGTATCCCACTCGGCACGGGAGTTCAGATCCTCCGAAGCAACCATTACATCTCAATGTGCCTCCACCGAAACATTCACAGCCTAGTCGTAGATCTTTATCTCCTGGGTTACATTCAGCACCAATATCAAAGAACAGCTCTAGAAGGAATAGTCTGTCACCTGCATCTTCGGGGCATGGCCTTATAGACACAGACAGGATCATATCCAGTCTCCGAACCCAGCTGCACAATGTAGTACAAACCGAGATCTCTAAGAGTATGCATGCGCTGCGAGCGGAGATTACAGATGTCCGACAACGGGTCGCTGGTGTTATCCGGCAAGCGGACGCGTCTCGTCCGACACCAACTCCTTTTGGAGAGCGAGCTCAACCACCCAGAGACTCTGCAGGGACTCCTAGAGATCCGCGTCAGAGACATTCGCTCCCAGCTGGCCAACCCAGACGTTTTCCCCCACCTCCATTAGCCTTCGCTCCTCCGGCACCACCACGTTCAGGCTAACAAGCTCCAAACTATTTCTAGCATAGATGCTCTAGCAGTCCCATCAGAAGATGGAACCTGTCGTATAACGGAAATAATTCTGAACTATCCGTAGATGAGTTCATATTCAGAGTGGAAACACTGACTTTTTCCTCGTTAGAAGGAGACTTCGGCTTACTGATCAAACATATGTTCGCCCTGTTGACAGTACTGTAGTGAATCAAATCAAATCAAAATACGCGATAAGCAAAATATAAATAAAGTTTTGCATTACCCTGTATGAACCTACGTAACCGACGCATACGAAACGACAAGCGACGCACGAAACGGAACACCGACGATCAGTCAGAAAAAAAGAGTGACAAGTCGAGAAAAAGTCGCTGAAGTACCATCGTGATTCGTAGCGCTGCCACCCAGAGCAAGTTTATATTTTTAGCCATAAGTAAAGTAGTTAATAAAGTGTGAATTTTAATTATATGGAAGCTTGTGTATTTTCAATTAAACACCCACAAATGGTGACCCCGACGGTGGCAGCCGCGAAAATATAAGAGCATCTCAGCGTGCAATAGATACATAATTATCTATAAATTATCGAGCAAGCTATACTGCAAACAGCTTAAGAGGAGCTTCAGTGCAAAATATTATATAAATATATATATACATATTTTTTTTGCATCAAATTTGAATAACACGAAATAAAATCATCATAACAGGACAAGAAGAACGGGACTCCAAAAAAAAAACAGAAAAACAATACAACATAGAAGCATTCGATTGTCTTGCATTCCACTGCATTTCTCCTTTTCACACCGAGAAGCAAGTATAGGGACAAGCTGTAATTTAACAGGCATACATACAATAGGGAAGCAACACGCAAGCCAATAGAGGTATATATACACATAAAAACAGCACAATTATGACGTCCGCTGAAATTGCAACGAGGCACACAAGCGCAACAAAGAAAGAGTAGAAACAAAATTATTCGACCAGTGGTGGCGGTACTTATAATTGTTTTTTCATGATTTTTTTTGAAGTCGTAAATATCGAAAGCAAATTAATTTTATATGCACAGTTAATGAATATATATGCACATTAATGAATATATATACACATAATATTTTTAGAATTAATTGAATAATTAGATAATATAGAACGTAGTAATATAATTAAAATAATTAAATTCAGATAATAATTTAAAATTTAAACAATACACATCGAATTGGATCATTTTTCCTGATTTTTTTTATGTAACGTCTCAGATAAATTTCGTAATATTAGTTTTAACAATTTACTGAATTATTCATGCTTTGGTTATTACACCCGTTCCATGGCGCTAATGCAGTAGCAAGAAAATTAACTTAAATTTTCAATAATTAAGAAATTAACAAACTTTTATATGAATAACAAATTGAATTCTTTAATTATTACATTCTTTAAGATAATACTATCTACATAAGGATAAATTGCATCGAATTGAATATAACTAGTGTACAAAAAATTTCTAATGAAAATTTAGTGTGAAGTGACAAGCGCAACGCATTACGTGACATACATATAACAAAATCTTTTGATTAGTAAAAAAAAAAACAATAAATAGAATAGAATTTATATTTTTTAGTTTCGAAATAGTAAACACAAAATAAATCGAAAAGAATACAAAAACGACCTAAAACACAAAAAAAATTAAAATGACAGAACCAAATACAGACGATAAAGAGGGTGAAAAAGAAATATCGCATATACAGCTGCCCATTTTCTGGGAAAAAGCACCGGCGGCGTGGTTCATAGCAGTCGAAGCCCAGTTTAGTGTAAAAAAAATTTCAAGAGATGGGACGAAGTACGCACATGTTATCGCGTCCCTTCCAGTCGAGGCAATAAATACAGTAATGGATATATTAGCAAAACCACCAGAACAAGAAAAATATAAGAATTTAAAAGAAGCCCTTATAAAACGCCATTCGTTATCAGAGCAAAGACGTCTCGAACAATTGCTATCAGCGCAAGATTTGGGTGATCGACGTCCTTCAGAATTATATCGTCATATGCAGTCGTTAGCCGGATCAATTACAACCCTAAATGAAGGGTTAATTCAATCGTTGTGGGAACGTAAGCTTCCAACCACAATAACAATTCCCTTAGCGGCAACAAGTAATCAAAGTTTAGATGAGAGACTTGAACTCGCCGACAATGTCTGGGAAGTAACCCAAGCATCACATATTAGCCTTATACAGGGCACAGCCAACGATTACAATGCTATCGGCGGTCACACTAATCTTCTACGGGAAGAATTAAGTAGTGTTAAATCCGAAATCTTAGAATTAAAGAATACTCTAAAAACCTTATCATTACGCGCGAGAAGCCAATCACCTAGATGGCGGAACACTCACAGAAATACAAATTACAGATATAATAGAAATCGCACCCCTATTCCGATTATAAAAACAGGAGAGCAAATATGTTGGTACCATAGGCGTTTTGGTAATAAGTCCATTAACTGCACAAAACCTTGCCAGTTTAAAGCAACCAACAGACATAATAATTCAAGAGTTCAGGAAAATTAAAACGGTCGGTTGTAGAAGCGGCTACCAGTCGACCATCTATTTTTTGCCGCTTATTCATCTATTGCTCTATAAATAATCTTCAATTCTTAATTGATACAGGAGCAGACGTATCTGTCATCCCCTTCTCACTCTTTCCCAAACACAGTTTGAAGAGACCAGACAATTACTTATCTGCAGCTAATGGTACGGCTTTCAAGACATTTGGCTACAAACTTTTGAAGATCGATTTAGGTCTTCGCAGAGCATTTGTTTTCCCCTTTCTGCTGGCAACAGTAAACAGACCAATAATCGGGGCTGACTTCCTAGAAAAATTCGGCCTATTAGTGGATCTTAGAAAGAAGAAATTAGTGGATCTATTAACCGCTCAAACTACACAGGGCACAACTATCCACACAAATACTCCTACCACTCGCGTACTCACGGTTACTAACAAATATAGTAGTCTCATTGCAAAATTTCCCGACATAACAGCGGCACCCGATTATACATTACCTGTTAAACACAAGGTGGTTTACCACATTGTTACAAACGGCCACTTACCATATACGCAACCCAGACAATTAGATCCCAAACGATACAGAGCGGCACGTATAGAATTCGAACATATGTGCCAATTAGGCATTTGTCGACCATCATATCCCCAACTTCTTCACCTTTACATTTAGTTCCAAAAAAAGACCCAGCGGATTGACGTCCTTGTGGAGATTATCGTAAACTAAATGCAATAACTGTCCCAGATCGTTATCCGATCCCGCATATACACAGTTTTTCATTGCAACTAAGGGGATGTACAATATTCTCGAAAGTCGATTTGATACGGGCATATCACCACATTCCAATAGCGGAGGATGATATACACAAAACGGCCATTACTACACCGTTCGGATTGTTTGAGTTTACTCGAATGCCTTTCGGACTTCGAAACTCAGCACAATCTTTTCAAAGATTTATGAACGAGGTGACAAAAGGCCTTGATTTCGCGTTCGTATACATCGACGATATTCTTATCGCAAGTAGGAATGAAACCGAACATAGACAGCACTTAGATACATTGTTCAAAAGATTGGTTGAGTACGGACTCAAGATGAACATTTCGAAATGCATTTTTGGCACACGGACCTTGAACTTTCTGAGCCACATCATCACAGAAAATGGCATCCTTCCCCCGGAGGATAGCGTCACAGCAATTCGAGATTTCCCACCTCCTAAATCTATACGACAAATTCAGCGCTTTACCGGCATGATAAATTACTATCATCGGTTCCTACCCAGACTTGCTGAGCTACTAAGTCCAATCCACGCTCATTTGAAGATTCTAAACAGTCAAAAAGAGAAGAAAAAGAACTTCACCTGGCCTGAAGAATGCCAAAAAGCTTTCGATCAAGCTAAGCATGCTCTATCATCAGCAACACTTCTCGTCCATCCATGCATCAATGCAAGTATAGACTTACGGTCGACGCTTCAAACGTGGCAGTAGGAGGTGTAATAGAACAATGTGACAGTCAAGCAAAATGGGCACCTCTTGCATTTTTTTCAAAAAAGCTAAGCTCCTCTGAAATTAAATACTCAGCATTTGACAGAGAACTGCTAGCTATATACCTCGCAATTAAATAGTTCAGACATTTTTTGGAAGGTCGAAATTTCGTGGTCTACACGGATCATAAACCTTTAACCAGAGCGCTTAACCCAAAAACAGAACGTAGTCCGAGGCAAGCAAGGCACTTAGACTTCATATCACAGTTCACGAGTGATATACGCCGCATAAAAGGTCAAGAAAATATGGTTGCAGATTCGTTATCCAGACATATAGAAAGCGAAACTTTCGAACTAAATTTGCAAAAGCTAGACCTAGACAAGCTTACGGTCCTGCAAAATACCGACGAAGAACTCAAACGTATGTTAAAAGAGAGTAAACCCAACACAAAATATAAGCTAGAACAACGTTTTATGCCAACAAAGCAAGAACCACTATGGTGCGACGTAAGCACATCACAAATTAGACCTTTTGTACCACGGGAATTACGAAAGCTGGTATTCAATACATTACACTCTCTAGCACATCCCGGAATCCGCGGTTCGCGTAAATTAATCGGAAATCGATACTTCTGGCCAAAGATGAATTCTGAAATAAAACAATGGACACAAGCCTGCTACTCCTGTCAACGTTCCAAGATACTGAGAAACACAAAAGCACCTTTAGAAAATTTCCCATTACCGAACGATAGGTTCGAACACATCCATATGGATATAGTCGGTCCTTTACCAGTGTCAAAGAGTTATTCTTACATCCTAACCAGAAGCATATCCAATATCGGATATAACTGCAGCCACAGTAGCTAAAACGTTTTTCAAAATTATATTTCTCGATTCGGTGTACCTGCGAAGATGACAACTGACCAGGGATCGCAATTCGAGTCCAAACTGTTCAGCGAATTGACAAAATTACTAGGTACTCACAGGATACGGGCCTATCATCCACAATCCAATGGTATGGTAGAACGTTTCCATCGCCAATTAAAGAGTGCTCTCAAATGCAGAGAAAATTGCATAAACTGGAGTGATGACTTACCTATCGTTTTGCTAGGAATACGTGCAAATTTCAAGTCAGACCTCAATGCTTCCCCAGCAGAGCTAGTATATGGACAACCTCTCAAGCTGCCTGCTGAAATTTTTGTCCCAGACCCTAATGCTGACAAGACAGATCCACATTCATTCCTGACTAGCTTGCGAAATACGATCAACAAGCTAACGCCAAGTATAAGAAAAAATTCCGACACATCATTTTTCATTCCAAAACAGTTAAAAGATTGTGAGCAAGTTTTCATACGCATTGACGGTGAAAGAAGAAGCTTGCGCCAACCATATGAAGGCCCATTTCAAGTTATACGAAAATTACGAAAATCCTTTGTAGTTAACGTTCGAGGAAAACTTACTAACGTGTCCATCGACCGCCTAAAACCGTGTTTTACCATAGAGCCAAACGAACGCAGGTCACATTATAAAAAAGTACACCTAAAGACTGGAACTGGTCTCTATTAAATCATAATCCGACGCCGACGTGGGAATATGTTAGGAACGGGCTACTATGTGAATGGGGAGTTCCACAGGACGACCTAAAAGTCACAGTCCAGCTGATATCGCGCAAACAAAAACTCGGGGAATCATTCGCGATATACCACCAAAATCTGGTACAGCTACAGGACCAATTACTAAATCCCATTCTGAGCTCGTGAAAGGTAACTTACTTTATGACATACAAAACCAAATCTGCTTGCACCCTTCTCACACCATGGATCAACTGCGGATGTTGGTGACACAGATTCAACCTACGCAGCTGCGGATTGCAACTGCTAGTGGTCTGAATACTTACCGTACTCCTCGTATTAGCGAGATTGAGGACCAGTCGAAAATGCTTGTTACTGACCCTAACATTGCAGATGTAGCAGTTATCTCAGACCGACAAGCAGTGACTTGTTGGAATTTTGACCAGCCAGGACACTACCACCAGGATTGCCTACAAGAAAGACAACAGATATTCTGTTACGGGTGCGGATGTAAAAACGTATTTAAACCAAACTGTAGACAATGCCTGCAGAAAAACTTGAAGCGGGATGGGCATCACAACACCTCTTCTCGACCAAGTATGACATCCAGGCTGACCACAGCGCCAACACATCCAGAACAATCGCGCAGCAGGGAAACCAATCCGTTCAATTAATAGACCCCAACGAACAGACGTTAGACTGTCCGTTAATATCACTCAGTGATTCTGGTGATAGTAACCATCCTTTAGACAGTCTCAACGTCAATGATACTTCACGGATAGAGACAGAGAATCTAATTGACTTCTCTGCAGATCTTCAAGCTCCCGTTTTCACCTATAGGGAGCCCATGACACTACTAGACACTTCTTTGGAAGAGTATTTAATCTTTGACGTCCCGATAATACCGACAGCATTTTTAGCTGGCAATGTTACTGAGCGGGAGATTCGACCTCCTGCCGTTACGGTATTAAAACGGCCACCAAGCTCTGTTATAACGAGTGGGCGTGAACCTGTTTTGCATCCGCTGACGCCGTATCATACGCGTCTGCAGAATTACACCGCATCTTCTCCTCAGTGGCGGAGCTAGCTGAAATTATGTACCCTGACCGGGACCTTGAACCAAGAAAGAAACGATAGCCCGTTCGTTGGCGGGAATACTGTCGACGAATGAGACAGGAAAGAAAGAAACTGGCACACATTTCCGTGTCGATGCCAGACGACATTCGACCGTATGCCGAAGTGAACTGCTCGGGCGAACTGAGACTGGATTACTTGATAGTGGTGCCACTGTCAGTATTCTGGCCAGGGAGGTCTAGAGAAGCTTGTAGAAGCAGATGTCGAATGGAAGAGGTATCGGACATAGGTCCAAGTAGCTAATGACGACTGTGCATGGTCATGTGAACTTGGAAATCACTTTCCGTGGTAAGACCCAAAACGTGCGTTTTTACGTTGTTTCTGGGCTCACAAACAGGCACTATATCTAGGAATAGACTTCTCGCGTCTATTTGGGTTGGCTCCAGATATCCTAGGTATAGTTGCAGAAGTGACACCAAGTCTAATAGCTACCCCTGACACCGACTGCCATGTTCTTTCTGTTCTAGAACACCAACGCCTATAAGTGACCAAACAGCTCTTTCCTTCTTTCGCCTCATTAGGCGTAGGAAAAACACCTCTTGTCAGTCACATGCTTGAAACGAAAGACGCGACTCCGATAAAACAGCGTTTTTATCCGATATCACCGGCAGTACAGAGTTTGATGAATGCCGAATTAAGACGGATATGATAGAGGAGAGACAGAGTCCTTGGAGCTCTCCGGTCGTACTAGTGAGGAATCCTGGAAAGGTCCGGCTTTGTTTTGACGCCAGGAAGGTCAACTCCGTTACTAAGAAGAACGCCTATCCGCTACCGCAGATAGACGCGCTTCTGAGTCGACTTCTTCCGGCAAACTACATTTCGAGCCTGGACCTGAAAGACGCGTTCTGGCAGATCCCACTAGACGCTGATTCCAGAGAGAAGACCGCGTTTACAGTACTTGGTCATCCTCTCTATCAGTACACCGTGATGCCATTCGGCCTTTGCAATGCTCCACAAACTATTTGCCGCCTCACGGATAAGGTCATTCTGTAATGATCTTTTTTCCACTTCTGCTGATTCTACTTCTTATCCAAAGAGACCGGAAAGAAAGAAAGAATAAATTTATATTAACGAGGAGATATAAGCGGTAGAGCTTGACAACGGCTCTATACTCTTATATCTCGACCAAGTGAGAGCAGTGAAGCTCAAAGTTTGGTTTTAATATAAATTGAAGCTTGTTGCAAATGATGCCTCGCTGGGTCAGAGGTATGAAACTCAAAGCAGAGTTTAGCTAGCTTGATTGAATTTAGAGCTAAGAAGCTCAAAGTGCAGTCAAGCTGAGGGCTGAGAGCCAATAGGCTCAATTACCTTTTAACATTTCCATTTCGGAGCTAAGGGAGCTCGCTTAAACAATGTATATCCAGTGGAGTCAAAAATAAACTCTGATTTATTCAATAAATTACAGTCTTTTTATACATTATGAAAATCGCTTACCTAATCAATATCGCAAAAAGTATTTAGAATTTAAAATTAATTTCACACCGATCGATCACCTGAAATCGGTCAATGCACAAACACACAAAGCGTCGAGTAAGCTTTTTCGCTACACTCAAAGTTCACACGGCATTATGCATTGTGTTTATTTGCATGTTTACCTATGAGTTCACTCGCATGGCTAGTATGCTTGAATTGTAATTTCTTCTTTCTCTTCATTTTCTTTTTTTTTTTTTTTTACAATTTTTCTACTGCAGTTTCATTCATGCAGTGAGTGTTTCATTCATAGTAAACCTGCAACACTGTTTTTTTGTAATTTAATGCTTTGCTATTGAATATTGCCTTTTTTTTGTGCACGCTTTGCTGTGTGCATATATGTATGCTGAGGGTCGCTTAAGCGCTCTACATCCTCACCGTAAAAAGAAAAAACAAATTTTTGTGCATGAGAGAAAAAAAAAATTTTTTTTTTTTTTTGCCACATTGAGTGAAATAAGCGTTCAACATTAAGTCTTAAAAGTATGTTATATGTAGTTATCTTACAATGTCTTGGCATAATTTGTAGTCCCTATGGTTATTTTTCTTTCATTCATACATTCTTTCATACATTTATAGTAATTTATATCCTTATCTAATTAATTGCTGTTTTTCTATCTAATTGGTACTTTGATATTATTAATTTTAGATATCATATTATGAAAATTACGTTACATAAAATTTCTTATAGTTACATGTAATCTATGTTGATGAAGAAAAAAAAATATTATTGAATAGTATGTTTATTGTTTTTACTTGTATATTATGTTATTTTATTCAGCTTTATAGTCTATCTTCTTTAACCTATTTTTGTGTACTTTCTTTACTTTATTATCTATTTCTATGTATACATTTACTCCTTTTATATCTTTTATTTTATATGGTCCTTTATATGGACATTCATGCTTTCTTCTATCACCTTTATTTAATAATACATAGCTGCCTATTTCTAAATCTATTACATTTAATATTCTATCAGCTTTTTCTTTTCTATTCACTTTTGCTATGTTTAGAGCATTTTTAGCTTTTTCGTGTGCTGTAGTTAAACGAAATTTAAGTTCATTGGAATAATCCTCACAATTGTATATGGGGCTGTTGTTATTAAGTTCGCGATTATTGAATAAGTTTGATAGTTTTCCAAAGACTAGTTCGAATGGGGAGTATCCCGTGTCAGAATGAGGTGTTGTATTATAACAGAAGCTATAATATGGAATCCATTCATCCCAGTTGTAATCTGTAGTGAATGATAAGAGATATTCGTTTAATACTCTATGATTTCGCTCTATTGCGCCTAACGTCTGATGATGGTATGGCGTTGATGTTACATGTTTTATTTGTAAATATTTACATATGTTAGTGAATATCTCATTGACGAATTCTGTTCCCATGTCAGTCTTTATTGTTTTAAAATTGCCATATTTTAGAATGCAATCTTTGACCAAAGCTTTCGCTACTGTTATTGCTTCTTTATTCTTTATTGGAATGGCTTCGATATATTTAGTTAAATCACACTGTATAGTTAGTATATATCTATATTCGTTCGATATCTTTAATGGTCCTACAGTGTCTAACGATATAATCTCGAAGCTTGTGGATGGTGTCTCTGTAATCACCATTTTTTCTTTTGTATGTCTCAGAATCTTATTTTTAGCACATTTTTCACACTTATTTATATGATTTTTAACCATTCTACTTAGATTTTTCCATACGTATCTTTGTTTAATCTTGTTGATTGTTCTTTTGACACCTGCGTGTCCTCCATGCGGGGAGTTGTGGAATTCTTCAATTATTTCATTCTTAGTTGCTTCATCTTGAATTCTTTTGGGAGGATTATATATCAATATTTTTAATTCTGTTTGCCTATTTTTCTTATTTATCTTGCGCTGCAGCTCATTAAATATTATTTTAAATTTGTCGACCTTTATGTATTGAAATATGATGTCATCTTTCGCTAACGATAGTGACTCTATTTTCATTTTCTTCATTTCAAAGATCAGTGTCTCCAAGATCAAACCTAAGTCATGATATGGATTATTACTGATTTTGATTATCACTCCCTTTTTATTTATTATTATTTTTGGCAAACTTTCATTAATTCTATTTCTTGTTTTCCTAGAGCTATTTTGTTTATCAGCATTGTTGCTGTTATTATTACTATTGCTTTCAAAGCGTAATGTTTTGACCCTTCTTACTTCATTAATTGAGATGCATTCCCATGCATAAAGGTGATCAGTCTTTACGTTGGTAGGGGATTCATGTTGGGTCGTTTTCCTTTTATTGTTATCTTCATTGTCCTTTTTGGACATTGCTCTAGTTGTTATTTTTATATTTGCAGTAGGTATCATCGCTTTAAGGATATTAGAATCTATTTTTATTCTCGATAAAGTATCAGCATTAGCGTTCATTTTGCCTTGCTTATAGATAATCTCGAAGTCATAATCAGATAGGTCAAGCCTTATCCTTGTCATTTTGGAAGATGGGTTTCTATGAGTGAAGAGACTAACCAAAGGTCTGTGATCTGTGACCACTATAAATTTTTTACCATATACGTATGGTCTGAAGTAATTGATTGCCCAATGTATTGCTAGGAGTTCTTTTTCAATAATTGGTTTATTGAGTTCATGTTTAGTTAATGTTCTGCTAGCGTACGAAATTGGTAGATCTGAGCCAATTTCACCTTGAGATAAAACTGCTCCAAGAGCAAATTGTGAAGCATCTGTGGTTATAATAAACTTTTCATTAAAATTTGGATATTTTAAGATTGGTGCATTTACCAATTTACATTTAAGTGCCGAGAATGCTTCTTGGCATTCATTTGTCCAAATGAATGGTGTATTCTTTTTGGATAGCGAATTTATTGGTTTTGCCATATGCGCAAAGTTTGGAATAAATCTTCTGTAGTAATTACAGAAAGCAATAAATCTTTTAGCATCGTCCGCATTTGCAGGGGTTGGGTAATTTAATACTGTATCAAATTTTTTGGGATCTGTCCTGACACCTTTTTCTGTTATTAAATGTCCTAAATAAGTAACTTCTGTTTGCAAAAATTTACATTTTTGCGGATTTAATTTTAGATTATACTTTCTTAGTCTGTTAAAAGTTTTTATCAGATTTTGGTTATGATGTTTTAGACTACATCCGAAAATTATGATATCATCCACATAGAGGAATGCTTCTGAATCTAATCCAGCTAAAGCTATTGAAAGCATTCGCTGAAAACTATTAGTGGAAATTTTTAAGCCAAAAGGTAATCTTTTGAATTGATAAAGTCCCTTGTTACTAGAAAATGCTGTTAATGGTCTTGATTTCTTTTCTAATTCTATCTGATGAAAAGAACTTGTGAGGTCTAGCGTGGAAAAGTATTTAGCTCTTCCGAGTTTATCTAATACGTCTTCAAGCCTTGTCAATGGAAATTTATCATCTAGAATTTTCTTGTTTAATTGTCTGAAATCGACAACAAGACGCCATTTTTTAGTATCATTATCGGATTTCTTTGGGACGATCAGCAGTGGTGAATTATATGGACTAACAGATGGTTCTACTATATCTTCATTAATGAGACTCTCGATCTGATTGTTTATCTCTTCAATTTGGGTTTGGGGAAGCCTATAGTTTTTTATATAAACTGGAATTTTATCTATAGTGGAGATTTTTTGGTTATAAAAGTTAGTGGTTAGTTTGTCACCTGGTAAATAGAAGATGTCTGAAAATTTTTTACAAATGTCTAAAATGGAGGTAGTTGCATATTGATCTAGATTTTCAATTTTTAATTCTTTTAGAAGTTTACTGTATCTATTTTTATTTTCTTGTGTGGTTATGGCATTGAAAATGTGATAATTTTGCAGTGGTTCTGTTTTAGGTTTGAAATTATATAAGGTTACTTCTTTGTCTAGAGTATTCAGAATTTTGACATGAGCGATACCTTTTGCGGGTATGATGGAATTTGCTATGTAAATTCCCTCTTGAATTTCTTCATTCAAAACTACGCTATCTTCAGTAATGTCAGTTTTTATTACTTGTATTATTTCAGATCTAGCAGGAATTTTTATCTCTTTCAGATTTGGTAATTTCGTATACATTGGTAAAGTGTATTTTGAATCATTAAAAAAAATTGAGATAGTAAAATTGTAGTAGTTTATCTTACAGGAATTTTTTATGAGAAAGTCTCTTCCTATTATTCCATTGGTCATTATAGGAAATGTTTCATCTACAATGTGGAATTCTTGTGGGATATACTGATTATCTATCTTTATACTTGCTGTTAAAGTGCCTAAGGAACTGGATTCTGATTGCGTGATACCTTTGATTTTGCATTTATTATGCTCTTGAATTCCATCTCTCGATTTCAACTCATTTATCTTTAAAATTGATATGTCGGCTCCTGTGTCAATAAGAAAGGTTTTATTGCCGAATGATACATTTGTGGATAGTGATACGTAGTTGGTTAAAAATTTGTTTATATTGTATATTTTTGATGTGTGTCCCCCGATTCCGCTTCGGGGCTTTGCCCGTTTCCCGATTGGGCTACTTGTATTCTTCTGTAGGTAGTGCTATTGTTTCTACGGTTATCATACCTGAGAAAGCTGTTGTTATTTTGTCGGTTATTATTATGATTTCTGTGCGACGATTGATTGTTGTATTTATGAGGTTTGTTGCGATAATTGTGTCTTGAAAAGTTATTGTTATTATTGGAATGTCTGAATTGCTTTCGAGCATTGTACTTATTGTATTGATATACCTTTGCTTCTTGCCTCGGTGTTTCAATTTCTGCTGCTATTTGTATTGCTTCGTTTAGCGTTTTAGGTCTTGCAGCAAAGACCGTTGCCTTTAAATGTTCTTGTAGGCCATTTTTGAAGGCGTTTAGTGCTAGTTGATCGTTCAATTTTACTATTACTGATCTGCTAAAATCTGTTACATTTTTGTTGGCCTGAGTTACCTTCGTTAGTTCAGTGTGAATGCTGAGTGGTGTTTTGTTTGTTTTATATATATTTCTTAAATTTTTTTGAAATGAATCTAAATTGGTGGGGGTTGGTAAAGTACCTAGTTTGTTTCTTACTATTGATGTGAGACGAGTTTTCAAAACAAAGTCTAGTAGTCTTTTCTTTTGTGCTTCCTCTGATAAATCATCATGTAGAAATTGCACTAGACTTAGAAAATGGTCCAAGTTCTTACTATCTCCAGAAAATTCTGGTATTATTTTTGTCGCAGTAGCTATGTCGAAGTTTGGCATTTTGCTGTTTTTAGTTGAAGTTTCGTTATCCAATACAGGTTTGGTTTTATCTTTTAAGATCACAATTACGCTGTCGTATAGCTTGTCAAAACTTTTCTTATGTTCAATTGCTTGTTCTTCACTTATTTTCAGTATTTCTCTATATTTTTCATTGAAGTTTTGCTTTATGTCTTCAACCTCAGCGGATTTGTTTAGAATGTAGGTGGACGTATATTCTCTGTTCGGAGTCTTCTTGAAGTTGTCCAAAATATCTTTTAATTTCGCTGTTAAGTCTTTCACGTGCATATTTTGTGTTTAAACGTTTGCGATTGCTACTTGTTTCTTTACTTGCTTGACAAGTAACTTCTTGATTCTCCAGATTATTAGTATGATTAAGGCAATGATTGCCAGTACTAAGAGGATCAATTCTAAATCTGATAGATTCCGATTGCTTGGTGTTATATTATTCGTTGAGGAACCTGCATTATTGTTTATTAGTATTTCCTCTGTTTGCATTTTTGAAGCCTTCTTGCCCATGATGGTATATATATATTTTTGTTGACTGACCTAGGAATCAATTCACCAAATGGGAACTATGAATTTAAAAGACACAATTGAAAACGAAATGCGAATTGAAAAGAAAAAGTTTTACAGTAAGTATAATAATTTTTTATTGTTGTTTTTGTTTTTTGCTTAAACTCTTAGCCTTTCTATACATATTTCTTTTATTATTGAGTTCTTTGATTTTTTTTAAAAATAGATTACGCTGCTCTCCAGTCGCTATTACAAGCAGTCGATGGTACTCCTTAATTTCCGCTTTTATTTTTACTTCAAAATCGGCTCTCGTTTTCTGCTTTTTTTGTTGAATTTCTTCGTGTTGCACTGCTTTCTTATATTTCTGGCGATATTCTTCCAGAGTTATTGGTCGCGGTCCCGCTGTTGGCTCTTTCAGTGCTTCTTCCAAAGACTTCTTTAACTCCTTCCACGGGTTTAGTAGTTCATCAGTTCGGTGTTGATCAGAAGATTTCCTGTTCGGTAGGGCAGGGTCGCCATGTAATGATCTTTTTTCCATTTCTGCTGATTCTACTTCTTATCCAAAGAGACCGGAAAGAAAGAAAGAATAAATTTATATTAACGAGGAGATATAAGCGGTAGAGCTTGACAACGGCTCTATACTCTTATATCTCGACCAAGTGAGAGCAGTGAAGCTCAAAGTTTGGTTTTAATATAAATTGAAGCTTGTTGCAAATGATGCCTCGCTGGGTCAGAGGTATGAAACTCAAAGCAGAGTTTAGCTAGCTTGATTGAATTTAGAGCTAAGAAGCTCAAAGTGCAGTCAAGCTGAGGGCTGAGAGCCAATAGGCTCAATTACCTTTTAACACTTCCATTTCGGAGCTAAGGGAGCTCGCTTAAACAATGTATATCCAGTGGAGTCAAAAATAAACTCTGATTTATTCAATAAATTACAGTCTTTTTATACATTATGAAACCGCTTACCTAATCAATATCGCAAAAAGTATTTAGAATTTAAAATTAATTTCACACCGATCGATCACCTGAAATCGGTCAATGCACAAACACACAAAGCGTCGAGTAAGCTTTTTCGCTACACTCAAAGTTCACACGGCATTATGCATTGTGTTTATTTGCATGTTTACCTATGAGTTCACTCGCATGGCTAGTATGCTTGAATTGTAATTTCTTCTTTCTCTTCATTTTCTTTTTTTTTTTTTTACAATTTTTCTACTGCAGTTTCATTCATGCAGTGAGTGTTTCATTCATAGTAAACCTGCAACACTGTTTTTTTGTAATTTAATGCTTTGCTATTGAATGTTGCCTTTTTTTTTTGTGCACGCTTTGCTGTGTGCATATATGTATGCTGAGGGTCGCTTAAGCGCTCTACAATTCCTTTCGATCTTCGTGAGAATGTCCTCGTCTACTTGGATGATTTATTGATTCTGTAATCAGACTTTGACTCTCATCTCACATTTCTAGCCATAGTAGCGGACTATTTGAAGAAAGCTGGCCTCACTATTAACGTTGAGAAGAGTAAGTTTTGTATCAAATAGACAAAATACTTGGGTTTCATAGTCGAAAAAGGAGGTATAAGAACTGACCCCGAGAAGATTTCAACCATATAGTTGACTATCCGTCACCTAAAACTGTTCGGCAGGCCCGCCGCCTACTAGGTATAGCTGGATGGTATAGACGGTTCATTCCGAACTATGCTGATCTAACTACCTCCATCAAAGATACTTTGAAAAATCCTAGTCAGTTCCAATGGACACCTGAAGCCCAGACGTCTCTAGAATCATTAAAACTAAAACTTACTTCTGCTCCGTTGTTAGTGAGCCCAGACTTCACCAAGCTGTTCATTATACTGTGCTGATCGAGCCAACAAGGTATTGGTGGAGTGCTGCTTCAACTAGATGACGACGGCCACGAGAAGCCAATAGCCTACGTCTCTAAAAAGTTGAACTCAGCACAGCGTAATTACACAGTCACAGAGCAGGAATATCTAGTTGCAATCTTAACTGTACAGAAGTTCCGGCCCTTCATAGAACTTATGCCGTTTAAGATAGTGACTGATCATGCGAGCTTGAAATGAAATGGCTGATGTCTCAAAAAGATCTCTGCGGTAGACTTGCTCGGTGGAGCTTGAAGCTTCAGGGTTTCGACTTCACCATTGAACACCGAAAAGGAAGCCTGAACGTCGTCCCTGATACGCTGTCACGCATTCATTGTGACAGCCTGACTACAAATGAAGATCCTGGCCCGGAAATTGACCTTAGTTCGCCATATTTCAACTCGTTGGAATATGAAGAGCTGAGGCATAAGGTTAAAACAGCTTCTGGCAAACTACCAGATCCTTGCGTCAAGGATGGCTTCGTTTATATTTGGACTGTTCCGAGAACAGGCGATCCGATTCAGGAGGAAGAAGCTCGCAAGCTTTGGATTCCACGAGGGCTTTTCTCCGAGGTTATTTCAAGAGCTCATGATCCGCCACTAGCTTCTCACGGAGGTATATGGAAAACACTGGAACGGTTAAGAAGACGCCTGTACTGGAGGGTGATTCTGATCTTTTGTCGTTCTAATTAGTCGTGAATTTTGACATATTTTGTCGATTTTTTTCTTCAACACAGTTCATTTTGTGTCTTCACTATTATCTACCACGAAATGAACTATAATGAATTTTCGATGAACAAACGTCAAAAAACAGGACTAAATAATCGACAAATTAGTCAACTGCTCCCAGAGGTTGTGACAAAAATTTTACACTGGTAAATAAAAATTCTACGCCTAATTAGAGCATTACAAGTGCTTAACTACGAAATATTATTTTGAATTTGTAATGTGAAGTGACATTTTCAGTTCATTCTAAGTCATGCAAGGGTTGCTGACCTGAATAAAAACACAAAAAAATCAGTAGAAAAGTTCATTTTATTTAGTCGATTATTTTGACATTCAAGATCGACAAAACCCACAGAATCACCCTCCAGGCCACGAATGACAGTTGAAGTCAGAAACTACGTAGGTTCCTGTGACGTGTGTAAAGAGACCAAAGCCCCCAATACTATTCTTATACTACCTATGGGAGTCCAGTCTGTGACATAAAGACCACGGCGAAAGCTGTGCATCGACTTTCTGGGTCCACATCCTTGGTCAGTGAAAGGAAATACCTGCATATTGATGGTTCTTGTTTTGTTTTAACTTGATGTAGAAAATGCATGTACCATAGTATACAATTTTTGTCACAACCTCGGGAGCAGTTGACTAATTTGTCGTACCTTTAGGCGTGTATTCTGACATTAATTCACTTCAAATTCATTTTAGTTTATTTTGTGGTTGATGAAAAGGATAAATCAAAATGAATGTGGTGAATATAAAAGTACGAAAAATTTTAGGTGAAATGTCAAAATATGTGACTAAAATATACGCCTAAGCTACGACAAAGAGATCAGAATCACCCCCCAGAGGGGTGATTCTGATCTTTTGTCGTACTTTAATGTCAAAATATACGCCTAAGCTCAGCAAGCCTTGCATTAGGTAGAATGAACTGAAAATGACAATTCACATTACGAATTCAAAATATTATTTCAAATTTAAGCACTTGTATTGCTCTAATAAGATGTAGAATATCCATTCACCATTTTTGCCACAACGTAGGAAGGAGTTGACTAATTTTCCGTGCTTTGAGGCTTGTATTCTGACATTAATTCATGCAAATTCATTTTGGTTTATATTGTGGTTGATGAAAAGGATAAATCGAAATGAATATGGTGAATATAAAAGTACGACAAATTTGAGGTTAAATGTCAAAATGTGTGACTAAAATATACGCCTAACTATGACAAAGAGATCCGAATCACCCCCCTGGTCTCTATGGTAAGGGATTAGGGCATACATCCGGAAGGAACATACAAAGTGGGATGAGAAGCTGAGCCAGATAGCTAGTTCCTTCAGGAGCTCTCTCCACCAAGCAACTGGTTTCTCTCCCTACCGAACACTCTTCGGTCAGCAAATGATTGAGCATGCGAGCTCCTATTCCATCTTAAGGAGCCTTGGAACCCTTAATGAGCCTCTGAGAGTGGATGCTGAAGATAAATTGAGATTGATCCGTGCGAGAGTGCAGGAGAACTTACACCACGCGTTCGAACAGGGTTCAAAAGCTTATAATCTCAGAGCGAAGACTGTTAATTTCATAGTGGGTCAAGAAGTGTTCAGACGGAATTTTGCCCAAAGCAACTTCCAGCAGCAGACTATTGAAAAACTGGGACGAAAATTCGTAAAGTGTCGGGTCAAGTCAAATAAAGGAAACTCCCTATAGGAGCTTGAAGATCTGCAAGGAAAAACGGTAGGAGTCTATCCCGCCAAAGACATCAGGCCGTGATGCTCATATTCTCGGACACGTAATCCGGCTGTTGTCCCTTTCAATCCTGGTAGCCCTAATAAGGTATCCTGCCAGCTTCACTACTACAGGATTCCTATATGCCGCTTAGGACATTCCCAGGCTAGCGGCCGGCATACCTTTTTGGACAATAGAGGTTTTTTCCCCGCAAACCCTAGCCTGTTAACGTTTCAGAACCCTCCTATATGGTAACCCTGCGGCAGATAGTTTGCCGTAGGAATTCAACTTATTTAATGCCTGCACATTTAAGGAAGACCGATACTCCAACGACGCCTCGGCGACACACCCTTGAACAAGCGTCGGTCTGAGACCAGAGTGAGATGTTAGAGCCGAGGAAACTCTCTGACCGCGGGGTTCCCTGGGCTCATCTAGGTGAAGGAAGGCAGAGGGGCACAGGCCGACTAAATATTTTAGGTTACTGGCTTGTCAGGGTACCTCTGGCTTCTGACACGGAGGAAGGTCGAGGTCTGGTCAAGGACTGGCGGGACTTCAGGGATTTGCCTTCGATTGTCATCTGTCGAGTACATCTGATTGTCTTGGACAATCCGTAGCAGCCGCCTGGCTTGAGCACTGAGAACTGCTTTCCTGGGTCGTGGTTCGAGCCACACATTGGGCGCCAGCAGCGATGAGGCATATGTTTAAAACAGGCTAGCTCAGTCGACCATTGTTCAGCGTTGTCTGATCCAGGTGGTCTAAACTACCATGTACACCCGGCCTACTGTTTTCTATATGGATGGAGAGCAAGGCGCGCTGATCGCACCCGAAAGAAAAGGAAGAAAAAGACTTCCTTCGAGCGGGCTGTCAAAATAGGAAAAAGACGGGATAGCAAGGAAAAGCTGGAGACTCTAAAAATTTTTTTTTAAAAATCGTAGGATAGGGAAGTTTTGCAAAGTATATTGGTATAAAAGAAAAATCCGGGGGTACTTATAAATTGAAAAAAAAAACAAGGTTGAAAAAGTCACAGGGCAGTCCAGGCCCCTTCGAAATCCTGAAAAATCTATAACATCCTTCAGATTACCCTGCATCCAGTTATCAATCCAGTCAACGGCACTACCTGCAAATTGCATAAAAACATCCATCGCAATTAACTGAAGCGACATCCAGCCCAAATTCGTGGCTAAATTATGTTCATTTGTGAGGTTAGAACACCATCCAGTCACAGATTCGAAAACGTTAAGACATCCAGTCACCTGGTCAACACCGATTCATTTCCAGTCCAACCCGCCGAGGAAACCATAATGCTTAGGGGCCAGCTAAATATAATTATTTAGTCAAAAGCAATCAGTGTAGGAACATTCAGCTGATATTAGTCGATATAATACATGGCCTAAGGGCTGATGTGATAGCATTTTCTTTTCAAATCTAGGGCAAAGTGAACCACCAAGGAGACCTCTGCGGGGACCACTTCTAACAAATACGCGTAAGTTGATGTCTAAATTTTATTTATTTATTTTCATATTTAAATTATGATTGAATAGCGACAGGTCAGTCATATGTTTTGATGAATTATCATTATATTTGAATAATGCTTGCATGGATGATGTAAGTCATACATTTTCCTCAATAGTATACAACTATAATTGAATTTTTTATTAAATAAGCCACGCATTATGTCAATAGAATACCAGTATGATCGCATCATAAGTATAGATTTTGATGGCATACCATGATATTCGCTTTTGTTTAAATGAGGTTATTTAAATGGTATGTGACTGTGGCGATTGCTGCCGTTGTCGCGGCTGGCCTGGGATTCCGGTGGAGTCGGATACGCTCGGCACCTCAGTTTTTTGTCAAAACATTTGGAAGATTTTAAAACTATGTTTCGAAAATACTCAGAGCTTTTTCGAGACACCTTAGTAGGCGTTGTATTATTTTAAAAAGGAAAAATTTGTAAAGAAAAACAAAAGAAGATAAAATTCTGATTGGTTTTCAGCTTTTCTTCTAAAAGCATATCTCCGGTTTTTTTAATTTAAAAAAAAAAAGAAAAAGAAAAGTTATTTTAATTCTTGTTCTCTCAGCTATTACGAGTTAATGGATATTTAAAATAACCGTATTGTGTTCTTGCTAATTAAAGAATTTATTATAACGTTTTTAGTTGTTTTCTTGAATAGTCATCCCGAAGGAAGTTCCACTTTTCTTTCAAGGAATTTCATACAGGTTCCAGAGATCGTATCCCTGTGTGACGATCCTGAGAAGTCCTCTCGACGTAACCTAAACATCTACACGGCATCTACAGCTAGACGTGAGAGCAACCAGACGCCCCAGTAGTGCAAATTGGATACATATACCGCTGTGTCTGAAGTAGACGATTCGTGTACCCAGGACTACACAGACGTACCTGTAGTGTAATCCACATTCTGAACATATGGTGAACATATCTTCTTAACCACACAGACACCCTTCGTCGAAAACTTGTGACCCCGACGTGATCTTTGTGGTGAAAGAAACAACAGACCGAAGCATCGGACCTCAAATCAACTCTAATCTGAAACAACAGACCGAAGCAATCGGACCTCAAACCAACTCTAATCTGAAACAACAGGCCGAAGCAATCGGACCTCAATTCAACTCTAGTCGTGTACAAGTTGGAAGAAAGAAGTTCCACGCACAGAACGTAAAATAGCCACAAGAAACCTGAAACTTTAACCAGATTTATCATCAGCCTGGCGGAACTGCCTGAAGGTTACATGTATTTCCATCCTTCAAGAACCCCCCAGATAAGTCATTGTTTTAGATTTTTGTTTTAAAATTTTATCCTAGAATAAGTCGTAAACATATATAATTATATTTCTTTTCTTGGCAATTTTATATTTACACTTTTAACCTAGTTATCCAGTCATACATCAATCCTAGAATAAGTCGTAAACATATATAATTATATTTGTTTTCTTGCCAATTTTATATTTACACTTTTAACCTACTTACCCAGTCATACATCATAGTTATTGTCCTAAATGCTATTCTTGGTTTATCTCATTATTGAGTAGAATACTCTTTTGTGTAAGCCTCGAGGAATCTCTGATTATTTTCGGGAAGTCTTGGTTGTTTTGGTGCTTAAGTATTCGCGGCCTGCGTTCGTGATGGCCCTTAATAACGAGTCGTCCGCGAGTGAGGTGTCGGGTGCTTTGTCCAACAGTGATATCAGTGGGGTGTCTTCGGTTGGTTCGACGCGGGGCATATCGACAGGCGCTCTACAGCCTGCCATGCTCGGTGCAGTTTTGGTGATAGCGGTTGCTTTTTGGAAAAATTCTCCGGGAATGTGGTTCGCCCAGCTCGAAGCTCAGTTCAGGTTGACTGGCATCAACCACGATACTACGATGTTTTACCACACAATCAGTGCTTTGGATGAGAACATTGTACAAATAGTCAGTGACGTCGTTTGCAATCCACGGAATACCAATACTTATCAGGTGCTGAAAGAGTCATTGACGGCTACAATGTCAGGCACGGAGAATCAGAAGTTGAAGTAGCTACTGAACGAAATGACGCTCGGAGATTCTCAGCCTTCCCAACTACTTCGAGAGATGCGGAGCCTTAACTCAAACCAGCTTAGCGATGCAGTGCTGAAATCGTTGTGGCTCCAACGGTTATCAGCTAATATGCAGGCAATTTTAGCATGCAATCCAGGATCCTTGGATGACCTTACTAAATGTGCTGATCAGATAACGGAAGTGAACACAGGGCGAAACGCTTAGCCAAGTGACATCCAGGCTTGACAACTTGGAAAGACTGATGGAGCGTATATTGACTACACACCAAGAGACTTCACAACCCAGTTCTTCTAGGAGCAGGTCCAGAAACGGCAATAGGTCAGTACCTCGTAACGCTTCTGCTAGTCGTAGCAGAGAATTATGTTGGTACCATTTTTAATTTAATAATAAAGCAAAGAAGTGTTTTCCTCCCTGTTTTTTCCAAGACCCTAATCGTCGTTCCAATACGGGCCCATCTATGCATTCAAATCCGTTAAACTAATCTGCCCTCCGCCTTTGACGACAGGTGGAACCGCCAAAGTCAATAGTCGTCTGTATATCGCAGACAGGTCAACTAGTAAAATCTTTTTGGTGGACACGGACGCTGACATTTCAGTCATTCCAGCTAATTCACTCGATCGCCGTAATAAAGTCGACCTACGTCTCGTCGCAGCCAATTCTTCAATAATTAATACCTTCGGTCAAAGGCTTCTATCTCTAGACCTTGGACTTAGACGCATTTTTACTTGGGAATTTATAATTGCTGATATACCAAAACCAATTTTGGGCGCAGATTTTTTAAATCACTTCGGACTACTTGTCGACATCAAACGAAAAGCACTAATCGACCCGTTAACGACATTGGGATCTGCAGGAAGACAAGTTTTCGGCCAATCAACGGCGTTTGCAGTACTACTCAACCCGGCTGTAAAACCTGTTATTCAGAATCTTCTACACAGATACAAGGATATCACAGTAGAAACTAGCTTTATTGGTCCAGTTAAGCACTCAGTCAAGCACCACATCCTTACAAAAGATCCGCCAATCGCTGCACAAAAAAGGAATTTGAGTTTTTAATATCTCAAGGCATTTGCCGACCATCTGATAGTTGTTGGTCCTCTCCATTACACCTAGTTAGAAAGCAAACAGGTGAATAGAGACCCTGTGGTGACTACCGTAGGCTAAATTCATGTACAATCCCAGACCGGTATCCTATTCCGCTAATAAATGATTTTGTGTATAACTTACAAGACTGCATCTATTTTTCGACTTTAGACCTCACCAAAGCGTATCACCAAATCCCGATTGAACCCGAAGATATTCCTAAGACAGCGATCTGTACACCTTTTGGACTCTTCGAGTTCACTCGTATGACCTTTGGACTCTGCAACGCAGCTCAAACCTTCCAAAGGTTTGTTAATACAATTTTACAAAAATTCAAATTTTGTTTCGTTTATCTCGATGATATACTGATTGCGTCCAAATCAGAATCAGAACATCTCAGTCATTTGGAGCAAGTTTTATCGCGGCTCAGAGAATACGGGCTAATTATTAACGTCAGCAAGTGTAAATTCTTATTACTGGAAGTTACATTCTTAGGTCATCTAATTACTCCTGACGGTATCAGACCTCCACCCGATCGAGTGATAGCTATCAACCGTTGCAAACTCCCGGTTATAGTAAGGGATCTTCGTCGTTTCCTGGGGATGTTAAATTATTATCGTCGATTTTTACCCCACGCAGCCACATCATCAATTGCTTTAAAACGTTTGTTTTTTTAAAAGGACCCAAAAAAGATGGCAAGCGCAAAATTAATTGGACAGAAGAGGCTGTCAAGGCTTTCGAGTCAATTAAAAAGCAACTGTCTGAGGTTACTCTTCTTGCCTTCCCTAAAGCTAACGCGGAGCTCGCGCTATGGGTAGACGCGTCCGACACGGCCTTCGGGGCTGTCGTTCAGCAACGAGTCAACGATCTTTGGCAACCATTGGGATTCTTTTCAGTTAAACTAAACGGTGCTCAGACCAAGTACAGCGCGTATGACCGAGAACTGTTAGCAGCTTGTTGTATTTTGGATCGTTTAGGGAAGTTCACCACACAAAAAACTTTTCTTTAATTTAAAAATGTTTATTTAAAAACAAAACTTCTTCTCTTCGATCGCGTATATTTCACTTAAAGCCGCACGAACTAGAGTCTCTGCAACTTGACCCTTTGCAATATTAGAAAGAACTTGCAGAGCTTTCTCCGGTCAGTCACCAAGTCACCTCACTTATTCGTTTAATTTCTGGGCCATTGCTATGTTGCGTCATATTAGAATATTTTTAAGCAGGTAGCCACTTGTTGTTTATTATACGCGCTTTCACAACAAACCAAATAATTCTCAGTTTGTTATGAAATGCGATACATTGCAACTTTTAATGGGGCTACCGTTGGCACACTTAAGTAAGACCTGTATGCATTGTATTTATTGTGCAAGGTCTTACTTAGTAACTCGCAAAGCAATGACTCAATGAGGAAGTGCTGATCAATTGGTTGTTTCGTTCTATGATAAAATCAATTGATCAGCATCAAGATTTATATTCACAACATCCCTCCCCCGTGATGGAAACGGCATCGAGGGGGTCGAGATGACGTGGTAACCATGGATGAGGAGAGAGCCCGTTTTATTTTTAATGCGCTTATACGACATATATATATATTTTTTTATATTTATTCTGTTCGTTTGGCTTTGAGTTACTTACGCTTACGCTCTGGTTCATATATATAATATAAGTACAATTGCTGTTGGCTTCTAGACAAATGTAGGCAGTTAATTTATATAGTATAAGTATTAGTTAGTACAAATTTTAGAGTTATAGATATATATTTTTTTTTTACAGGTATCAAATGCAAAATATATATAATATGTGTACCTAGTAATTAATGATAGAAATTCTGTTTTTTTTTTTGGAATTTGTCACATATACGAAAATATATAATGCACTTATTATAAATAAATCAATTTTATGAATAATAGAAAAAACATAATTTAATAATAGAATAAACATAAATTTTTTTTTAATATTGAGATATGTTGCAGATGAAAGTGTACTTTTACGTAATATATAGACACATTCAATATATATCTTCAGTTTGGTCGAACAGAAATTTAAAATTATTATTTATTTTGATTTTCTTAGATATGGCTATGACTACACAATCAATACATTTTACAAAAGAATAATAAGTTGATTACCCAGAATAAATTTTTTTTTCAATCTTTTGAAATTACATACACATAATCTAAATTAAAATAAACTACACAGTACCTACAGCGGAAAACTTTTTGATTTTCATTAACTCAAAACTTTACAATTTTTTATTATTAAAAATTATTACCTCTCTATTAGCTAAGTCACAAAAAGATACTAATATATAAAAAAAACATAGTAATATAAAAATAACTAAGCCATAAAAATATTTCCTTGTAATCATACATGTATATTTAATTCTGACCGTACCATTGTCTCAAGCCCTTCATGACTTGACTTTAAACTTCATATATATATGGCTTCATGTGGGGTGTGTTCAAGGGTAGTTTTGGTGGTTTTTGGTCAAGTTTCCGTGACACAATCGTTTTAGAAGTGTTGCTATCTGGAATAGGAATTGCGTTCGGCTCTTCCTTTCCCGGGAGATGTTTTGCGGGTATTTCGGAATTTGCTATCGGGGTTAAAGGGAGGGGAGGTATACTTACGATCTCTTGGGATCTTCGAGGAGTAGGGTATGAGATTATGGGCTTTGCCTTTGCTTGAATAGTTTGGTTTCTTTTCCGTAATAGATATTTTAAGGCCAGGCACAAAATTAATCCAGCGACTAACGCTATAGTTATTCCTGTATTGGCATGTGTTTGAATTTGATGCCTTTTTATTTCCCTACTTGACTTTACTGAATTTATTTCTCTTTCCAAATCATCTAAATCTTTACTCTCACTAACGAGGGCGAAGTTATGATTTCTATGAGTATTTACCTTTAGATTTTCGTTAATATTAAATTTACCTTGTAGCTCGTCATAAAGATCTTGTTTGAACGATACTTTAGGAACATTGTAGAGTTCAGGCTGGTGTATTGGGGGATAATAACTAAAGCTGTTTTCAAAAGGAATTCTATAGTTTTCTAACGTATACGTACAGGGTTGTTTTAAAACGAGGACTCCAGTGCCGTTGATGGTTAAGTGACCAAAATGATTACTACAGTTTGTTAAAAGGGTTGCCTCTGAGAAAAATACGAACAGCCAAGAATTTTGCCTGACCATTTTTGTTAGGGTATTAACAGTATTATTTATTATTCTGTGCTCGCAAGGAGCTGGTCCTCTTAGCGGGTTATTGAATAAGTTCGCCATGCAATTGGCTTTATTAACTATAAGTGTACTAGGTTGGGCTTGATAGCAAATATATATAATATCACTCATAGTAGTAGACCTTTTGCAGTGTTCTTTAAAGTCTAGTGCTGTCATTTCTAAATACTGTTGGTTTCGAGTGCTGTTCAGGAAGTAATTTGCCTCAATTTTGAAAATAGCGGAGCTTTTGGGTGAGATAGGTGTTGGCAATAAGTATACTTTATTAAGTGTATATACTGTATTTTCGGGCAATGGAAGCGTGATACGGATGAAATGTTTGTTATCTAACTGTATGGAATCAGTTTGAATTATTTGACTGACAGCTTTGAAGTCCAGCAAGAGGTTTGTCATGCCTCTTTTACTGATTTCAGTATATATTTGTGATATATCGTTGGCTGTCAAAATCAGAGGGTGTAAGGTATGCTGATGTAAGGCATTTATCACCAATAATTCATTTGTTAACCGTTGATATATTTGTTGAAGCTGATGTAAAATATATATCAATATTTCATTAATATCTGCTTTAATATTTACGGTTCTTATTTCCGATTTGAGAATTCGGGTGGAATTAATTACATTTTCTACCAAGCCATTAAAGCGATCTTCTAAGTTTTGTTGGTATTCCGTAACGTTCTTAAAAGCCTGATTTATTTCATTGAATTTTGACTTGACTAGGCTAATTTGTTTTTCTATCAAGTGCACATTTTCAGAGTCTTGAGTTTCTAAGTTATTTAATTTGGTATATATTTGCTCGGCATCTCTGTCATCCATAGTACCGAATAAAAATTTGCTCACCCTACCTATTCCATCAACTATTCCTCGCTTACTTCTAACTTGCAAATAGAAATTTATATCTCTTAACCTATCCTTTACCTTGTTTACTTGCCTTCGTAACTCGGTTTCCCATGTTTTGCATGATTCGGTTTCTTCATCCTTTAACTGTAGCGTACACAGATGTCCTATTGTTTTCTCGCATTTTTCAATAAATCCTAGTGCTTCGGTTTCTTGCATCATCTGGATCTGCGTATATATGACCCATGTGTGCACATACATATATGCTGGTGATATCTGTTCGAACATTACGCCAGTGGAATTTAGAGGTATTACATCTGCCTGGGGTGCCACCCAGGGTATTATTGCAAAGAACCACAGTAGCATAATCTGTAGATAATAAATCGAATTTAGTGATAGTCGCGATAATATAGGCTTTGAGGTAATCGTAAATCTAAAATGTTTTTAATCTATTGTTATGAACTCTTCGCAACTTATGTCCAATTTGTAAAGTGCAATTGACATCATTGTTAACCTTTTTAATCTCATACGGTCCATTCCAAATGGGTGCCAGTTTATGTTTTTTAGTAGGGTTTCTTAAAAGAACTCGGTCACCTACATGAAATTTGACACTTCGTGCATTCCTGTCGTAGTTTTCCTTGGATTTTAGTTTGCTTTTTAGCAATTCTTCTCTTACCATTTTATGAAGTAATTGCATTTTTCTTCTTCTTATGCTGACATAATCATCAAAATTATAGATAGGTTCAGGTTCAGTTATTAGGAGGTGGATCGTAAAATCCCCACAATGCTTCCATAGGGGTATGTTTTCCTCCTACATGAGGTGAGTGATTACGAACATGTACTGCTTCCTCGAGCCATTGATCCCATTCTGTTATGTTATCATCCACAATGTTCTTCAGGTAGTCAATTAAAGGTCCATGTGTTCTTTCCAGAGCACCATTTGCCTGTGGGTGGTAAGCTGTTGTTTGTAATTTCTTGACTTTAAATAGTTTGCATAGTTGTTTGAAAAGGGCGCTAGTGAAGTTTGCGCCTTGGTCTGTGACTACTGCTTTAGGTATCTTATATTTCATCATTAGCTTGTAAAAACCGTTAGCTACTGTGATTGCCTCGCCATTTTTTAAAGGTTTGCAATCAAACACCCTGGTTGTGTCATCCAAGAGTGTAAGGATATATTTATTACCATTGCGGGTTTCTGGCAGAGGTCCGACTATATCTAAATATACTTTATCAAATGGCTTTTCGGCAACACTACTAATTACCATAGGCATTTTGATGTTCTTTCCATGTTTGTTTTTGCTGCATGGAACACACTTCCTAATATGCTTATGGATGTCTTTTAGCATACCTTTCCATTTGTAGTTTCTCCTTATGCGTTTGTAAGTCTTATAGATTCCTAAGTGCCCTCCGAGGGGTGAGTTATGGTAATCTCGTAGAATGACATTAATGTCATTCCGGTTACTCAGAACTGTTATTCTTTCATCGTTGTTGGACTCCTCTGAACTAACTGAGCTAGTATCGGGATCCTTCTCGTCTGGCTTTCCGTTCTCCTTGGGTTTTGGGCTCCCATTTTCCAATTCCTTGAGGTCTTCCTCATTTACTTTTCTTTGTGCCCTGGTTAAAACATGACAGGATGGGTGACAAAAATTCGTTTCAGCTTCAGAATCCATCTCGTGGTGAACTTGTGCTGTTGTGGTTATCTGAATTCCACGCTCTTTATTCATATTGTCACTGTTCTCGTTAGAGGGAATTCTGCTGAGTGTGTCAGCGTTTTTATTAAATTTTCCTGGTTTGTACTCTATACTGTAGTCGTATTCCGAAAGTTTATGATGAAATCGAAGTAAACGTGAGGAGGGGTCTTTACTATTGAAAATGCCTTTTAAGGGTTTATGGTCTGTGTAGATAGTGAACCTGCGGCCGTATAAATAACATCGGAAATTCCGTGTAGCCCACACTATTGCCAATAATTCTTTTTCGGTGGCAGAGTAGTTTCGTTCTGCTTTATTTAAGGTTCTGCTTGCGTAAGCAATGGGTTGCTCTTCACCGATCTTCCCCTGAGCTAACACCGCACCCAATGCTTCTCCGCTGGCATCTGTCGTTAATATGAAGGGTTTGTCGAAGTCGGGATATATTAGTAAAGGCGGTGAGGTAAGCAATTCCTTGAGTTTGTTGAACGCCTCTTCACATTGGTCTGACCACTTGTATTTAGTATTTTTCCGCAGAAGTTTGTTGAGGGGCTCGGAAATTTTAGAAAAACTAGGGATGAATTTCCTATAATAATTTGCTAAACCAAGAAAAGACTGAACTTGTCGCACAGTTTTCGGCTGTGGAAAGTTTTGGACGCAAACTACCTTTGAAGGGTCTGGTAAAGCTCCTTTACTAGAACACTTGTGTCCTAAGTATACTACCTCTTTTCGTAAGAAATGACATTTTTCAATTTTCAGCTTTAAATTATTCCTTCGCAATCTTTCAAATACATCTCTTAACTTCTCGTTATGATCCGATAAGTTCTTTCCATATATGACAATATCGTCTAAATATACAAAACATCTGAATCCTTGAAGTCCGGTTAAGACGTGATTCATTAAGCGTTGGAATGTTGCTGGAGCATTTTTTAGCCCAAAAGGCATTCTTTTGAACTCAAAATGTCCATGTGGAGTACTAAAAGCTGTCTTGGATTGATCTCTTTCGTCAACTAGCACTTGATGGTAACCACTGGCCAAATCTAATGTTGTGAAATATCTTGAGTGGCCTAGTTGATCGAATATGTCCTCAATTCTTGGTAAGGGAAAGGCATCACCTATAGTAATATCATTTAATTTTCGGAAGTCAACAACGACTCGCCACTGTTTTTCTCCATTCGGACCATCCCGTTTAGGTACTACTAGAAGAGGTGAGTTCCACGGACTGATACTCGGTGTAATAATATCATTTTTAAGCATTTCCTCCACTTGCTCCTGGATAACATATCTCTGTCTCTCAGGTAACCTATACATTTTCTGATTTACTGGCGCATGATCTTGCTTAATATGTATTTCATGCTTTACAGAATTTGTGTATGATAGCATATCTTCTGGTAATAAAAAAATGTCATTATACTCATGACATAACCCCCGCAATGCCTTCTGTTCCTCTTTATTGAGACTTTCATCCAACACGATTTCCTTATCCAGTATCTTGTTCCGCCTATTCTTGTCGGCTATGTAGTATATGCAGTTCTTACTTCCTACATTTGATTTAACCACCTTAGATGTATTATTGATTTCATTCCAATTTGTAATGTGATAATCTTCAATCGGCTGTAATTCTAATTCAACATGGTCTAGCGTTTCATCATTGTTACTGGAATTAAGTATTATAGTTGTGATTTCCTTTTTTACTGCCTTTGTTAAACAGTTTGCTACAAATATACCAGGTCTTATCTCCTTTGACATGCATACAAATTCACCATTACTTTCCACTGGAATTCTCACAATTTTTTCTGAGCGGGCAGGAATGTGGGTTTTTCTCTGAACCTTCCCATTATCTACTCCATTCAGTTGGCGTTGCCTATTATCGCTTCGATTATAGCAACGTTCAGATTCCAGCTTACCAATTTCCCATTTTGGAAAATGGACCGACTTTTTGTTTTTCAACGTTTCGAAGGGACTATTTTCTATGTTCAACCCCTTCTTTTCAATGTGAGAGTTTAGTGGTATAGCGAAGTTTGTATTATTTACTTCTGAGACTGGGAACTCTAAGGTTTTCTGTGGACCCTTAATATTACATGCTTTTGACAAGAAATTGTAGCCTAGTATTCCATCGCAAGGTACATTCTCGTTGTCCTTTACTACATGAAATTCACATGTTTGTGGGGTTTTAAGTAGAAAGTTCCCTTTGCATGTTCCTACTGTCTGACCTTCTCCAAAAGCGCCGTTAAGGTTTGTTTTATTACCTTGATTAATCTTAATATTATTTTGTAATACCGACTTTTTTATTAAACTAACGTCAGCTCCCGTGTCGACTAAGAGCTCGACCGTGGAAGTAGCTGCTATATCCAACGGTAATTTAACTGAACACTTAGGGGCTTGGGAGGGCTGACACCGGTTTTCATTGGTGCTTTCCAGGCTTCCGCGGTGTCGTCGCAAGCCTACATCTAGTTTTCCGAGTAATTGTTTGTTTTTTGAGCACTTTGTGGTCTCTTGCTGTCCCACTCTTGCTTAGCTCGACAGTTGGTCATAGTATGTCCCTTTCTTTGACAAAATTCACATCGTTGGAGTGGCCTTGTAAAAAATGCTGCATGCGGGACTGGCCTTCCATTAGTTTGCAACGAATTTATCTGAGGTTTTTGGTTCGTGGTTCTCTTTCTGCAATTCTGGGCGACATGTCCATAACTTTGACAGTTATTGCAGAACCCTGCTTTTTTCCGCTGGAAACATTCAGAGAAAGTGTGGTTTGCCTTATTGCAGAAACTACATTTTATGGGAGGCGGATTTCGCCTACCGTTTTCTTGACGATTATGTGCCGTATATCTTCGTCCACTGTAAGAATTATTCTCCTGAGAAGGTACTTGGCAATAATTTGGATTTTGCTGGATCCCCATTAAATTATTCGTAACTAGATATCCGTCTCCCATTGATGGGTTCATTAATTGAATGCCCAAAGGGTTATGGTACATCGACATTGCTTGCCTTTCTATCTCCTCAAGTTTTTCCGCCTTCTCGATTACGACAGACAGGTCCTGACTTGTATCTTGCATAAGATGGATTTTATGATTAGGGTTGATTATCCCTGTTTTAAACACATATATGGCCGTTTCCATAAGCTCGGTTCCTACTGCTTTAGCAGCATCACCCTTATGACGCTCTGAAATTTTTGAGACACAATTTTTATATAAAACTTTCACTCTGTGTGCAAAATCTGTCAACGTCTCTCCAGGCATCTGGTAAAGCACACGGAGTTCATTTACCAAGGTCACGTAGCTCTTTGTGTTAACCAGTTTGCTATGAATTTTGGTCTCTAATTCGCTGAAATTTTTAAATTGTGTCCCCTCTAACAAGGTGGCTGCTCTACCTCTAAAGCGTGTGGGTAGGAGGGTTAAAAAAATCGGAATTTCTTCGACAGATAAGCAATTTATTACATGTTTACAACAGTTTATAAATATGCTTACTTCTGACTCTAGGTTTATTCCTATGTCACCCGTCAAAATGGGAATACTATTGAAAATCAGTTGGTTAACTTTTGCTATGTCAACTTGTACGGTTGCCATACTGTCTTCTTGAAATAATCGCGGACAAGATTTTGATCGACGTCTGAATTCTTTTCCTGACCTTAACATAGACGCTTCCCCGCTCTCTGCAGGGTTGCTGTTCGTACTGGGGTCAGTGCTATCTGCACTTAAATTTGGGCTTGTATTCTCAAACGAAAAAGAATTAATTTTTTTCCAAAATCTCTTTTGAGCTTTACTCAACACATAAAATGGATAGGCAGGATTGGCAGATTTTGGCGTTGAATTTGCTGTCGGATTATCCGTTGTCTGTGACATTAATTCGGAAGGTTCACTATCTGAACACAATTCAATTTTATCTCACTTGTACACCACTAAAATAAAGTGCAATTTTGACCATGATATACACCTATGCGTGTATTTCGCATTATTGGACTAAAACTGAGGGAACTCTCAAATTGTATGTTTTTCAATTTTTCCTCCCCGCACCATATTATATCATGACTAAATAAAACTGAAATTCTTTACAAGTGTGGCGCTCACTGAATTTAGCGTTGTAAGAAGTGATATCAGATTCGCAGATTTATCTCCATTTGGCAGATTTTAGACATGCTAAAAGATTTACAAGTTTCTTCAAAAAAAAATTCCAACTAATTGTTAATATACTTTTACTGTATTCGCCTACGTAAAGTTCTTTTTTCATTTCTTTTTTTTTTCAATATAAGTTCAAAAATAAGGTAGAGGTTGAAACCTTCAGAAGAATGCTCTTGTTTAAGATATATTGATGTTAAAATTAACCAAAAGTTTTTTTAACTTAAAAGTTCCAAGTTTAATCATAAAAAAAAACATAATAAGGTATTCACAACAAAATTATGATGAGTAATATTTAATAATGGAATATGTGTAAATATATCATATTTTGTCTTTCATAAGTTTGCCTTAGTTACTACCAAAATTATTCCAAGGCAAATATTTTAGAGAAGCTTATTTGAACGTATATTTAAGATTTCTATCATTGTCTTCCAGGTAACACTTGTAAGTGTGCTTACTTAAACCATTTTTAAAGATTCTCCCCTACATAAGGAAGCTTGTTGAAAGAATGGGAATAATAAATAAGAGAAACAAAATAAAATCAAACTGTTAAAGAGTTACAGGAAAGAGAAACTTGATTCCATGGTACTATGTCATTGCAATTTAAGCATTCTTCAGTATATTCGTATATATATATGCTTACAAGACTTCCTTTATATACATGTATGCAATTTCTCTCATATATTTTAATTTAGGTATAAAAAAAAAATTTTTACATATATTTTCATCTTAAATTGCTATTTATCAACAATTAAAAAATAATAAATTATATAAAAATCTTACAAAATTTTTGTTTGTTTGTTTATAATTCCTTGGGAGATTTGCTGCTTCAAAAATTGGAATGTTTGTACTGCATCCGGTTCAGCTGCGAGTTGTTAGGTACTATTATTCACACACTTTTCTTTGCTTTTTTTTTTAATAGATCTCCTCTTTTTTTCACTTTCCTACTTTCTTTTTCTTTTTTTTGTTATTCTGCAGGTCGAATAGCGCCCCGCAATCAGATTCAAGTGCAGGTTTGAGGGTGTAGAATATCTTGCCCACACTATTCAAACACTACCGGCTGCGCCAAAGAAGAAGACGTAAAATCCACACTTTGGACAGACATCAAAGCATTGCTGAAACTACATACATTAAGCACTAAGTAAGTCTCAATCCAAATTCAGCGATTGCACAGTGCTCCGTCGCCATACATGAGATCGCTCGAAATTCCGCGCTGTACGGGAATGACTTAATTTTTTATTTTTTAACTTGAAACAAGTTACATATTTAATTATGTCATCATTTTATGTAGTTATATTAATATTTTATATAAAATATAGGTGTTTCGTCTGAAAGTTTTCGCGTGGTATCTTACAGTTTCGAAGAGATGAGATTTTGGGGTCCGATGTCAAAAGAAGCAAATTTAGCAGATCCCTATTATCTGTGGCTGAAACAATATTACTTATACTCCCATCAACTAAGTGAAATATACGCGATCGAAGAGAAGAAGTTTTGTTTTTAAATAAACATTTTTAAATTAAAGAAAAGTTTTTTGTGTGGTGAACTTCCCTAAACGATCCAAAATACAACATTTTAACCAGGGCACAAAGAAAAGTAAATGAGGAAGACCTCAAGGAATTGGAAAATGGGAGCCCAAAACCCAAGGAGAACGGAAAGCCAGACGAGAAGGATCCCGATACTAGCTCAGTTAGTTCAGAGGAGTCCAACAACGATGAAAGAATAACAGTTCTGAGTAACCGGAATGACATTAATGTCATTCTACGAGATTACCATAACTCACCCCTCGGAGGGCACTTAGGAATCTATAAGACTTACAAACGCATAAGGAGAAACTACAAATGGAAAGGTATGCTAAAAGACATCCATAAGCATATTAGGAAGTGTGTTCCATGCAGCAAAAACAAACATGGAAAGAACATCAAAATGCCTATGGTAATTAGTAGTGTTGCCGAAAAGCCATTTGATAAAGTATATTTAGATATAGTCGGACCTCTGCCAGAAACCCGCAATGGTAATAAATATATCCTTACACTCTTGGATGACACAACCAGGGTGTTTGATTTACATCAGCTTCAACAAATATATCAACGGTTAACAAATGAATTATTGGTGATAAATGCCTTACATCAGCATACCTTACACCCTCTGATTTTGACAGCCAACGATATATCACAAATATATACTGAAATCAGTAAAAGAGGCATGACAAACCTCTTGCTGGACTTCAAAGCTGTCAGTCAAATAATTCAAACTGATTCCATACAGTTAGATAACAAACATTTCATCCGTATCACGCTTCCATAGGGGTATGTTTTCCTCCTGTGGTTCTTTGCAATAATACCCTGGGTGGCACCCCAGGCAGATGTAATACCTCTAAATTCCACTGGCGTAATGTTCGAACAGATATCACCAGCATATATGTATGTGCACACATGGGTCATATATACGCAGATCCAGATGATGCAAGAAACCGAAGCACTAGGATTTATTGAAAAATGCGAGAAAACAATAGGACATCTGTGTACGCTACAGTTAAAGGATGAAGAAACCGAATCATGCAAAACATGGGAAACCGAGTTACGAAGGCAAGTAAACAAGGTAAAGGATAGGTTAAGAGATATAAATTTCTATTTGCAAGTTAGAAGTAAGCGAGGAATAGTTGATGGAATAGGTAGGGTGAGCAAATTTTTATTCGGTACTATGGATGACAGAGATGCCGAGCAAATATATACCAAATTAAATAACTTAGAAACTCAAGACTCTGAAAATGTGCACTTGATAGAAAAACAAATTAGCCTAGTCAAGTCAAAATTCAATGAAATAAATCAGGCTTTTAAGAACGTTACGGAATACCAACAAAACTTAGAAGATCGCTTTAATGGCTTGGTAGAAAATGTAATTAATTCCACCCGAATTCTCAAATCGGAAATAAGAACCGTAAATATTAAAGCAGATATTAATGAAATATTGATATATATTTTACAACCTCAACTCATATGAGATTACTCCCTGAATTTAAGCATATTAATGAGGGAAGGAAAAGAAACTAACTAGGATTTTCTTAGTAGCGGCGAGCGAAAAGAAATTTAGTTCAGCACTGAGTTATTTTGTTGTTTTAACAAATATAAGATGCAGTGTATGGAATATCTATAATCTAGTATGATAAATTAGCAGTCCAAGTCCTTCTTAAATGAGGCCATTTACCCATAGAGGGTGCCAGGCCCGTAGTGACGTTAATGATTACTAGAAGATATTTCTTAAGAGTCGTGTTGCTTGATAGTGCAGCACAAATTGGGTGGTAAACTCCATCTAAAACTAAATATAACCATGAGACCGATAGCAAACAAGTACCGTGAGGGAAAGTTGAAAAGAACTCTGAATAGAGAGTTAAATAGTACGTGAAACTGCTTAGAGGTTAAGCCCGATGAACCTGAATATCTAATATGAAAAATTCATTGTTAATAATACATTAATTTTATTTTAATGTAATAATAATGTGCAATTTTTTCATATAAGGACATTGTAATCTGTTAATATGATCGATAATAGAAAAATTTATCAGAAGTATCAGTTTTGCAAAGTTTATGTTTTATTATATAAAAAATTTATTTTTTGATAATTAACATAAAATGCATATATGGTTACAGATAAATTATTGACAGATTTTTATTATATATAGCGCTTACACATACATTATATATGTGTTATAGTAATTAAATTAAATTTTTTAATTTTTTTATTATATGCGTTAATATGATTAACAATGCTATAGATTTAGGATACCTTCGGGACCCGTCTTGAAACACGGACCAAGGAGTCTAACATGTGTGCAAGTCATTGGGTATATAAAACCTAAAGGCGTAATTAACTTAACTGTTTAATTTAATGGGATCATATATATATTATTAATATTATATATTCCATCCCGGGGCGTTCTATACAGTTATGCATTTTAATATAAATTTTTTTTTTAAAGGATATATTAGTAAAGGCGGTGAGGTAAGCAATTCCTTGAGTTTGTTGAACACATAAGTTGCGAAGAGTTCATAACAATAGATTAAAAACATTTTAGATTTACGATTACCTCAAAGCCTATATTATCGCGACTATCACTAAATTCGATTTATTATCTACAGATTATGCTACTGTGGTTCTTTGCAATAATACCCTGGGTGGCACCCCAGGCAGATGTAATACCTCTAAATTCCACTGGCGTAATGTTCGAACAGATATCACCAGCATATATGTATGTGCACACATGGGTCATATATACGCAGATCCAGATGATGCAAGAAACCGAAGCACTAGGATTTATTGAAAAATGCGAGAAAACAATAGGACATCTGTGTACGCTACAGTTAAAGGATGAAGAAACCGAATCATGCAAAACATGGGAAACCGAGTTACGAAGGCAAGTAAACAAGGTAAAGGATAGGTTAAGAGATATAAATTTCTATTTGCAAGTTAGAAGTAAGCGAGGAATAGTTGATGGAATAGGTAGGGTGAGCAAATTTTTATTCGGTACTATGGATGACAGAGATGCCGAGCAAATATATACCAAATTAAATAACTTAGAAACTCAAGACTCTGAAAATGTGCACTTGATAGAAAAACAAATTAGCCTAGTCAAGTCAAAATTCAATGAAATAAATCAGGCTTTTAAGAACGTTACGGAATACCAACAAAACTTAGAAGATCGCTTTAATGGCTTGGTAGAAAATGTAATTAATTCCACCCGAATTCTCAAATCGGAAATAAGAACCGTAAATATTAAAGCAGATATTAATGAAATATTGATATATATTTTACAACCTCAACTCATATGAGATTACTCCCTGAATTTAAGCATATTAATGAGGGAAGGAAAAGAAACTAACTAGGATTTTCTTAGTAGCGGCGAGCGAAAAGAAATTTAGTTCAGCACTGAGTTATTTTGTTGTTTTAACAAATATAAGATGCAGTGTATGGAATATCTATAATCTAGTATGATAAATTAGCAGTCCAAGTCCTTCTTAAATGAGGCCATTTACCCATAGAGGGTGCCAGGCCCGTAGTGACGTTAATGATTACTAGAAGATATTTCTTAAGAGTCGTGTTGCTTGATAGTGCAGCACAAATTGGGTGGTAAACTCCATCTAAAACTAAATATAACCATGAGACCGATAGCAAACAAGTACCGTGAGGGAAAGTTGAAAAGAACTCTGAATAGAGAGTTAAATAGTACGTGAAACTGCTTAGAGGTTAAGCCCGATGAACCTGAATATCTAATATGAAAAATTCATTACGAGATGGATTCTTGTCAGACGAGAAGGATCCCGATACTAGCTCAGTTAGTTCAGAGGAGTCCAACAACGATGAAAGAATAACAGTTCTGAGTAACCGGAATGACATTAATGTCATTCTACGAGATTACCATAACTCACCCCTCGGAGGGCACTTAGGAATCTATAAGACTTACAAACGCATAAGGAGAAACTACAAATGGAAAGGTATGCTAAAAGACATCCATAAGCATATTAGGAAGTGTGTTCCATGCAGCAAAAACAAACATGGAAAGAACATCAAAATGCCTATGGTAATTAGTAGTGTTGCCGAAAAGCCATTTGATAAAGTATATTTAGATATAGTCGGACCTCTGCCAGAAACCCGCAATGGTAATAAATATATCCTTACACTCTTGGATGACACAACCAGGGTGTTTGATTGCAAACCTTTAAAAAATGGCGAGGCAATCACAGTAGCATAATCTGTAGATAATAAATCGAATTTAGTGATAGTCGCGATAATATAGGCTTTGAGGTAATCGTAAATCTAAAATGTTTTTAATCTATTGTTATGAACTCTTCGCAACTTATGTCCAATTTGTAAAGTGCAATTGACATCATTGTTAACCTTTTTAATCTCATACGGTCCATTCCAAATGGGTGCCAGTTTATGTTTTTTAGTAGGGTTTCTTAAAAGAACTCGGTCACCTACATGAAATTTGACACTTCGTGCATTCCTGTCGTAGTTTTCCTTGGATTTTAGTTTGCTTTTTAGCAATTCTTCTCTTACCATTTTATGAAGTAATTGCATTTTTCTTCTTCTTATGCTGACATAATCATCAAAATTATAGATAGGTTCAGGTTCAGTTATTAGGAGGTGGATCGTAAAATCCCCACAATGCTTCCATAGGGGTATGTTTTCCTCCTACATGAGGTGAGTGATTACGAACATGTACTGCTTCCTCGAGCCATTGATCCCATTCTGTTATGTTATCATCCACAATGTTCTTCAGGTAGTCAATTAAAGGTCCATGTGTTCTTTCCAGAGCACCATTTGCCTGTGGGTGGTAAGCTGTTGTTTGTAATTTCTTGACTTTAAATAGTTTGCATAGTTGTTTGAAAAGGGCGCTAGTGAAGTTTGCGCCTTGGTCTGTGACTACTGCTTTAGGTATCTTATATTTCATCATTAGCTTGTAAAAACCGTTAGCTACTGTGATTGCCTCGCCATTTTTTAAAGGTTTGCAATCAAACACCCTGGTTGTGTCATCCAAGAGTGTAAGGATATATTTATTACCATTGCGGGTTTCTGGCAGAGGTCCGACTATATCTAAATATACTTTATCAAATGGCTTTTCGGCAACACTACTAATTACCATAGGCATTTTGATGTTCTTTCCATGTTTGTTTTTGCTGCATGGAACACACTTCCTAATATGCTTATGGATGTCTTTTAGCATACCTTTCCATTTGTAGTTTCTCCTTATGCGTTTGTAAGTCTTATAGATTCCTAAGTGCCCTCCGAGGGGTGAGTTATGGTAATCTCGTAGAATGACATTAATGTCATTCCGGTTACTCAGAACTGTTATTCTTTCATCGTTGTTGGACTCCTCTGAACTAACTGAGCTAGTATCGGGATCCTTCTCGTCTGGCTTTCCGTTCTCCTTGGGTTTTGGGCTCCCATTTTCCAATTCCTTGAGGTCTTCCTCATTTACTTTTCTTTGTGCCCTGGTTGTTGTATTTTGGATCGTTTAGGGAAGTTCACCACACAAAAAACTTTTCTTTAATTTAAAAATGTTTATTTAAAAACAAAACTTCTTCTCTTCGATCGCGTATATTTCACTTAAAGCCGCACGAACTAGAGTCTCTGCAACTTAACCCTTTGCAATATTAGAAAGAACTTTTTGAGCTTTCTCCGGTCAGTCACCATGTCACCTCACTTATTCGTTTAATTTCTGGGCCATTGCTATGTTGCGTCATATTAGAATATTTTTAAGCAGGTAGCCACTTGTTGTTTATTGTACGCGCTTTCACAACAAACCAAATAATTCTCAGTTTGTTATGAAATGCGATACATTGCAACTTTTAATGGGGCTACCGTTGGCACACTTAAGTAAGACCTGTATGCATTGTATTTATTGTGCAAGGTCTTACTTAGTAACTCGCAAAGCAATGACTCAATGAGGAAGTGCTGATCAATTGGTTGTTTCGTTCTATGATAAAATCAATTGATCAGCATCAAGATTTATATTCACAACATCCCTTCCCCGTGATGAAAACGGCATCGAGGGGATCGAGATGACGTGGTAACCATGGATCAGGAGAGAGCCCGTTTTATTTTTAATGCGCTTATACGACATATATATTTTTTTTTTATATTTATTCTGTTCGTTTGGCTTTGAGTTACTTACGCTTACGCTCTGGTTCATATATATAATATAAGTACAATTGCTGTTGGCTTCTAGACAAATGTAGGCAGTTAATTTATATAGTACAAATTTTAGAGTTATAGATATATATTTTTTTTTACAGGTATCAAATGCAAAATATATATAATATGTGTACCTAGTAATTAATGATAGAAATTCTGTTTTTTTTTTGGAATTTGTCACATATACGAAAATATATAATGCACTTATTATAAATAAATCAATTTTATGAATAATAGAAAAAACATAATTTAATAATAGAATAAACATAATTTTTTTTTTTTTTAATATTGAGATATGTTGCAGATGAAAGTGTACTTTTACGTAATATATAGACACATTCAATATATATCTTCAGTTTGGTCGAACAGAAATTTAAAATTATTATTTATTTTGATTTTCTTAGATATGGCTATGACTACACAATCAATACATTTTACAAAAGAATAATAAGTTGATTACCCAGAATAAATTTTTTTTTCAATCTTTTGAAATTACATACACATAATCTAAATTAAAATAAACTACACAGTACCTACAGCGGAAAACTTTTTGATTTTCATTAACTCAAAACTTTACAATTTTTTATTATTAAAAATTATTACCTCTCTATTAGCTAAGTCACAAAAAGATACTAATATATAAAAAAAACATAGTAATATAAAAATAACTAAGCCATAAAAATATTTCCTTGTAATCATACATGTATATTTAATTCTGACCGTACCATTGTCTCAAGCCCTTCATGACTTGACTTTAAACTTCATATATATATGGCTTCATGTGGGGTGTGTTCAAGGGTAGTTTTGGTGGTTTTTGGTCAAGTTTCCGTGACACAATCGTTTTAGAAGTGTTGCTATCTGGAATAGGAATTGCGTTCGGCTCTTCCTTTCCCGGGAGATGTTTTGCGGGTATTTCGGAATTTGCTATCGGGGTTAAAGGGAGGGGAGGTATACTTACGATCTCTTGGGATCTTCGAGGAGTAGGGTATGAGATTATGGGCTTTGCCTTTGCTTGAATAGTTTGGTTTCTTTTCCGTAATAGATATTTTAAGGCCAGGCACAAAATTAATCCAGCGACTAACGCTATAGTTATTCCTGTATTGGCATGTGTTTGAATTTGATGCCTTTTTATTTCCCTACTTGACTTTACTGAATTTATTTCTCTTTCCAAATCATCTAAATCTTTACTCTCACTAACGAGGGCGAAGTTATGATTTCTATGAGTATTTACCTTTAGATTTTCGTTAATATTAAATTTACCTTGTAGCTCGTCATAAAGATCTTGTTTGAACGATACTTTAGGAACATTGTAGAGTTCAGGCTGGTGTATTGGGGGATAATAACTAAAGCTGTTTTCAAAAGGAATTCTATAGTTTTCTAACGTATACGTACAGGGTTGTTTTAAAACGAGGACTCCAGTGCCGTTGATGGTTAAGTGACCAAAATGATTACTACAGTTTGTTAAAAGGGTTGCCTCTGAGAAAAATACGAACAGCCAAGAATTTTGCCTGACCATTTTTGTTAGGGTATTAACAGTATTATTTATTATTCTGTGCTCGCAAGGAGATGGTCCTCTTAGCGGGTTATTGAATAAGTTCGCCATGCAATTGGCTTTATTAACTATAAGTGTACTAGGTTGGACTTGATAGCAAATATATATAATATCACTCATAGTAGTAGACCTTTTGCAGTGTTCTTTAAAGTCTAGTGCTGTCATTTCTAAATACTGTTGGTTTCGAGTGCTGTTCAGGAAGTAATTTGCCTCAATTTTGAAAATAGCGGAGCTTTTGGGTGAGATAGGTGTTGGCAATAAGTATACTTTATTAAGTGTATATACTGTATTTTCGGGCAATGGAAGCGTGATACGGATGAAATGTTTGTTATCTAACTGTATGGAATCAGTTTGAATTATTTGACTGACAGCTTTGAAGTCCAGCAAGAGGTTTGTCATGCCTCTTTTACTGATTTCAGTATATATTTGTGATATATCGTTGGCTGTCAAAATCAGAGGGTGTAAGGTATGCTGATGTAAGGCATTTATCACCAATAATTCATTTGTTAACCGTTGATATATTTGTTGAAGCTGATGTAAAATATATATCAATATTTCATTAATATCTGCTTTAATATTTACGGTTCTTATTTCCGATTTGAGAATTCGGGTGGAATTAATTACATTTTCTACCAAGCCATTAAAGCGATCTTCTAAGTTTTGTTGGTATTCCGTAACGTTCTTAAAAGCCTGATTTATTTCATTGAATTTTGACTTGACTAGGCTAATTTGTTTTTCTATCAAGTGTACATTTTCAGAGTCTTGAGTTTCTAAGTTATTTAATTTGGTATATATTTGCTCGGCATCTCTGTCATCCATAGTACCGAATAAAAATTTGCTCACCCTACCTATTCCATCAACTATTCCTCGCTTACTTCTAACTTGCAAATAGAAATTTATATCTCTTAACCTATCCTTTACCTTGTTTACTTGCCTTCGTAACTCGGTTTCCCATGTTTTGCATGATTCGGTTTCTTCATCCTTTAACTGTAGCGTACACAGATGTCCTATTGTTTTCTCGCATTTTTCAATAAATCCTAGTGCTTCGGTTTCTTGCATCATCTGGATCTGCGTATATATGACCCATGTGTGCACATACATATATGCTGGTGATATCTGTTCGAACATTACGCCAGTGGAATTTAGAGGTATTACATCTGCCTGGGGTGCCACCCAGGGTATTATTGCAAAGAACCACAGTAGCATAATCTGTAGATAATAAATCGAATTTAGTGATAGTCGCGATAATATAGGCTTTGAGGTAATCGTAAATCTAAAATGTTTTTAATCTATTGTTATGAACTCTTCGCAACTTATGTCCAATTTGTAAAGTGCAATTGACATCATTGTTAACCTTTTTAATCTCATACGGTCCATTCCAAATGGGTGCCAGTTTATGTTTTTTAGTAGGGTTTCTTAAAAGAACTCGGTCACCTACATGAAATTTGACACTTCGTGCATTCCTGTCGTAGTTTTCCTTGGATTTTAGTTTGCTTTTTAGCAATTCTTCTCTTACCATTTTATGAAGTAATTGCATTTTTCTTCTTCTTATGCTGACATAATCATCAAAATTATAGATAGGTTCAGGTTCTTTTCTTAAGTTATTAGGAGGTGGATCGTAAAATCCCCACAATGCTTCCATAGGGGTATGTTTTCCTCCTACATGAGGTGAGTGATTACGAACATGTACTGCTTCCTCGAGCCATTGATCCCATTCTGTTATGTTATCATCCACAATGTTCTTCAGGTAGTCAATTAAAGGTCCATGTGTTCTTTCCAGAGCACCATTTGCCTGTGGGTGGTAAGCTGTTGTTTGTAATTTCTTGACTTTAAATAGTTTGCATAGTTGTTTGAAAAGGGCGCTAGTGAAGTTTGCGCCTTGGTCTGTGACTACTGCTTTAGGTATCTTATATTTCATCATTAGCTTGTAAAAACCGTTAGCTACTGTGATTGCCTCGCCATTTTTTAAAGGTTTGCAATCAAACACCCTGGTTGTGTCATCCAAGAGTGTAAGGATATATTTATTACCATTGCGGGTTTCTGGCAGAGGTCCGACTATATCTAAATATACTTTATCAAATGGCTTTTCGGCAACACTACTAATTACCATAGGCATTTTGATGTTCTTTCCATGTTTGTTTTTGCTGCATGGAACACACTTCCTAATATGCTTATGGATGTCTTTTAGCATACCTTTCCATTTGTAGTTTCTCCTTATGCGTTTGTAAGTCTTATAGATTCCTAAGTGCCCTCCGAGGGGTGAGTTATGGTAATCTCGTAGAATGACATTAATGTCATTCCGGTTACTCAGAACTGTTATTCTTTCATCGTTGTTGGACTCCTCTGAACTAACTGAGCTAGTATCGGGATCCTTCTCGTCTGGCTTTCCGTTCTCCTTGGGTTTTGGGCTCCCATTTTCCAATTCCTTGAGGTCTTCCTCATTTACTTTTCTTTGTGCCCTGGTTAAAACATGACAGGATGGGTGACAAAAATTCGTTTCAGCTTCAGAATCCATCTCGTGGTGAACTTGTGCTGTTGTGGTTATCTGAATTCCACGCTCTTTATTCATATTGTCACTGTTCTCGTTAGAGGGAATTCTGCTGAGTGTGTCAGCGTTTTTATTAAATTTTCCTGGTTTGTACTCTATACTGTAGTCGTATTCCGAAAGTTTATGATGAAATCGAAGTAAACGTGAGGAGGGGTCTTTACTATTGAAAATGCCTTTTAAGGGTTTATGGTCTGTGTAGATAGTGAACCTGCGGCCGTATAAATAACATCGGAAATTCCGTGTAGCCCACACTATTGCCAATAATTCTTTTTCGGTGGCAGAGTAGTTTCGTTCTGCTTTATTTAAGGTTCTGCTTGCGTAAGCAATGGGTTGCTCTTCACCGATCTTCCCCTGAGCTAACACCGCACCCAATGCTTCTCCGCTGGCATCTGTCGTTAATATGAAGGGTTTGTCGAAGTCGGGATATATTAGTAAAGGCGGTGAGGTAAGCAATTCCTTGAGTTTGTTGAACGCCTCTTCACATTGGTCTGACCACTTGTATTTAGTATTTTTCCGCAGAAGTTTGTTGAGGGGCTCGGAAATTTTAGAAAAACTAGGGATGAATTTCCTATAATAATTTGCTAAACCAAGAAAAGACTGAACTTGTCGCACAGTTTTCGGCTGTGGAAAGTTTTGGACGCAAACTACCTTTGAAGGGTCTGGTAAAGCTCCTTTACTAGAACACTTGTGTCCTAAGTATACTACCTCTTTTCGTAAGAAATGACATTTTTCAATTTTCAGCTTTAAATTATTCCTTCGCAATCTTTCAAATACATCTCTTAACTTCTCGTTATGATCCGATAAGTTCTTTCCATATATGACAATATCGTCTAAATATACAAAACATCTGAATCCTTGAAGTCCGGTTAAGACGTGATTCATTAAGCGTTGGAATGTTGCTGGAGCATTTTTTAGCCCAAAAGGCATTCTTTTGAACTCAAAATGTCCATGTGGAGTACTAAAAGCTGTCTTGGATTGATCTCTTTCGTCAACTAGCACTTGATGGTAACCACTGGCCAAATCTAATGTTGTGAAATATCTTGAGTGGCCTAGTTGATCGAATATGTCCTCAATTCTTGGTAAGGGAAAGGCATCACCTATAGTAATATCATTTAATTTTCGGAAGTCAACAACGACTCGCCACTGTTTTTCTCCATTCGGACCATCCCGTTTAGGTACTACTAGAAGAGGTGAGTTCCACGGACTGATACTCGGTGTAATAATATCATTTTTAAGCATTTCCTCCACTTGCTCCTGGATAACATATCTCTGTCTCTCAGGTAACCTATACATTTTCTGATTTACTGGCGCATGATCTTGCTTAATATGTATTTCATGCTTTACAGAATTTGTGTATGATAGCATATCTTCTGGTAATAAAAAAATGTCATTATACTCATGACATAACCCCCGCAATGCCTTCTGTTCCTCTTTATTGAGACTTTCATCCAACACGATTTCCTTATCCAGTATCTTGTTCCGCCTATTCTTGTCGGCTATGTAGTATATGCAGTTCTTACTTCCTACATTTGATTTAACCACCTTAGATGTATTATTGATTTCATTCCAATTTGTAATGTGATAATCTTCAATCGGCTGTAATTCTAATTCAACATGGTCTAGCGTTTCATCATTGTTACTGGAATTAAGTATTATAGTTGTGATTTCCTTTTTTACTGCCTTTGTTAAACAGTTTGCTACAAATATACCAGGTCTTATCTCCTTTGACATGCATACAAATTCACCATTACTTTCCACTGGAATTCTCACAATTTTTTCTGAGCGGGCAGGAATGTGGGTTTTTCTCTGAACCTTCCCATTATCTACTCCATTCAGTTGGCGTTGCCTATTATCGCTTCGATTATAGCAACGTTCAGATTCCAGCTTACCAATTTCCCATTTTGGAAAATGGACCGACTTTTTGTTTTTCAACGTTTCGAAGGGACTATTTTCTATGTTCAACCCCTTCTTTTCAATGTGAGAGTTTAGTGGTATAGCGAAGTTTGTATTATTTACTTCTGAGACTGGGAACTCTAAGGTTTTCTGTGGACCCTTAATATTACATGCTTTTGACAAGAAATTGTAGCCTAGTATTCCATCGCAAGGTACATTCTCGTTGTCCTTTACTACATGAAATTCACATGTTTGTGGGGTTTTAAGTAGAAAGTTCCCTTTGCATGTTCCTACTGTCTGACCTTCTCCAAAAGCGCCGTTAAGGTTTGTTTTATTACCTTGATTAATCTTAATATTATTTTGTAATACCGACTTTTTTATTAAACTAACGTCAGCTCCCGTGTCGACTAAGAGCTCGACCGTGGAAGTAGCTGCTATATCCAACGGTAATTTAACTGAACACTTAGGGGCTTGGGAGGGCTGACACCGGTTTTCATTGGTGCTTTCCAGGCTTCCGCGGTGTCGTCGCAAGCCTACATCTAGTTTTCCGAGTAATTGTTTGTTTTTTGAGCACTTTGTGGTCTCTTGCTGTCCCACTCTTGCTTAGCTCGACAGTTGGTCATAGTATGTCCCTTTCTTTGACAAAATTCACATCGTTGGAGTGGCCTTGTAAAAAATGCTGCATGCGGGACTGGCCTTCCATTAGTTTGCAACGAATTTATCTGAGGTTTTTGGTTCGTGGTTCTCTTTCTGCAATTCTGGGCGACATGTCCATAACTTTGACAGTTATTGCAGAACCCTGCTTTTTTCCGCTGGAAACATTCAGAGAAAGTGTGGTTTGCCTTATTGCAGAAACTACATTTTATGGGAGGCGGATTTCGCCTACCGTTTTCTTGACGATTATGTGCCGTATATCTTCGTCCACTGTAAGAATTATTCTCCTGAGAAGGTACTTGGCAATAATTTGGATTTTGCTGGATCCCCATTAAATTATTCGTAACTAGATATCCGTCTCCCATTGATGGGTTCATTAATTGAATGCCCAAAGGGTTATGGTACATCGACATTGCTTGCCTTTCTATCTCCTCAAGTTTTTCCGCCTTCTCGATTACGACAGACAGGTCCTGACTTGTATCTTGCATAAGATGGATTTTATGATTAGGGTTGATTATCCCTGTTTTAAACACATATATGGCCGTTTCCATAAGCTCGGTTCCTACTGCTTTAGCAGCATCACCCTTATGACGCTCTGAAATTTTTGAGACACAATTTTTATATAAAACTTTCACTCTGTGTGCAAAATCTGTCAACGTCTCTCCAGGCATCTGGTAAAGCACACGGAGTTCATTTACCAAGGTCACGTAGCTCTTTGTGTTAACCAGTTTGCTATGAATTTTGGTCTCTAATTCGCTGAAATTTTTAAATTGTGTCCCCTCTAACAAGGTGGCTGCTCTACCTCTAAAGCGTGTGGGTAGGAGGGTTAAAAAAATCGGAATTTCTTCGACAGATAAGCAATTTATTACATGTTTACAACAGTTTATAAATATGCTTACTTCTGACTCTAGGTTTATTCCTATGTCACCCGTCAAAATGGGAATACTATTGAAAATCAGTTGGTTAACTTTTGCTATGTCAACTTGTACGGTTGCCATACTGTCTTCTTGAAATAATCGCGGACAAGATTTTGATCGACGTCTGAATTCTTTTCCTGACCTTAACATAGACGCTTCCCCGCTCTCTGCAGGGTTGCTGTTCGTACTGGGGTCAGTGCTATCTGCACTTAAATTTGGGCTTGTATTCTCAAAGGAAAAAGAATTAATTTTTTTCCAAAATCTCTTTTGAGCTTTACTCAACACATAAAATGGATAGGCAGGATTGGCAGATTTTGGCGTTGAATTTGCTGTCGGATTATCCGTTGTCTGTGACATTAATTCGGAAGGTTCACTATCTGAACACAATTCAATTTTATCTCACTTGTACACCACTAAAATAAAGTGCAATTTTGACCATGATATACACCTATGCGTGTATTTCGCATTATTGGACTAAAACTGAGGGAACTCTCAAATTGTATGTTTTTCAATTTTTCCTCCCCGCACCATATTATATCATGACTAAATAAAATGAAATTCTTTACAAGTGTGGCGCTCACTGAATTTAGCGTTGTAAGAAGTGATATCAGATTCGCAGATTTATCTCCATTTGGCAGATTTTAGACATGCTAAAAGATTTACAAGTTTCTTCAAAAAAAATTCCAACTAATTGTTAATATACTTTTACTGTATTCGCCTACGTAAAGTTCTTTTTTCATTTCTTTTTTTTTTTCAATATAAGTTCAAAAATAAGGTAGAGGTTGAAACCTTCAGAAGAATGCTCTTGTTTAAGATATATTGATGTTAAAATTAACCAATAGTTTTTTTAACTTAAAAGTTCCAAGTTTAATCATAAAAAAAAAACATAATAAGGTATTCACAACAAAATTATGATGAGTAATATTTAATAATGGAATATGTGTAAATATATCATATTTTGTCTTTCATAAGTTTGCCTTAGTTACTACCAAAATTATTCCAAGGCAAATATTTTAGAGAAGCTTATTTGAACGTATATTTAAGATTTCTATCATTGTCTTCCAGGTAACACTTGTAAGTGTGCTTACTTAAACCATTTTTAAAGATTCTCCCCTACATAAGGAAGCTTGTTGAAAGAATGGGAATAATAAATAAGAGAAACAAAATAAAATCAAACTGTTAAAGAGTTACAGGAAAGAGAAACTTGATTCCATGGTACTATGTCATTGCAATTTAAGCATTCTTCAGTATATTCGTATATATATATGCTTACAAGACTTCCTTTATATACATGTATGCAATTTCTCTCATATATTTTAATTTAGGTATAAAAAAAAAATTTTTACATATATTTTCATCTTAAATTGCTATTTATCAACAATTAAAAAATAATAAATTATATAAAAATCTTACAAAATTTTTGTTTGTTTGTTTATAATTCCTTGGGAGATTTGCTGCTTCAAAAATTGGAATGTTTGTACTGCATCCGGTTCAGCTGCGAGTTGTTAGGTACTATTATTCACACACTTTTCTTTGCTTTTTTTTTTAATAGATCTCCTCTTTTTTTCACTTTCCTACTTTCTTTTTCTTTTTTTTGTTATTCTGCAGGTCGAATAGCGCCCCGCAATCAGATTCAAGTGCAGGTTTGAGGGTGTAGAATATCTTGCCCACACTATTCAAATCCTACCGGCTGCGCCAAATGTTGTATTTTGGATCGTTTAGGGAAGTTCACCACACAAAAAACTTTTCTTTAATTTAAAAATGTTTATTTAAAAACAAAACTTCTTCTCTTCGATCGCGTATATTTCACTTAAAGCCGCACGAACTAGAGTCTCTGCAACTTGACATATTAGCTAAGTCACAAAAAGATACTAATATATAAAAAAAACATAGTAATATAAAAATAACTAAGCCATAAAAATATTTCCTTGTAATCATACATGTATATATAATTCTGACCGTACCATTGTCTCAAGCCCTTCATGACTTGACTTTAAACTTCATATATATATGGCTTCATGTGGGGTGTGTTCAAGGGTAGTTTTGGTGGTTTTTGGTCAAGTTTCCGTGACACAATCGTTTTAGAAGTGTTGCTATCTGGAATAGGAATTGCGTTCGGCTCTTCCTTTCCCGGGAGATGTTTTGCGGGTATTTCGGAATTTGCTATCGGGGTTAAAGGGAGGGGAGGTATACTTACGATCTCTTGGGATCTTCGAGGAGTAGGGTATGAGATTATGGGCTTTGCCTTTGCTTGAATAGTTTGGTTTCTTTTCCGTAATAGATATTTTAAGGCCAGGCACAAAATTAATCCAGCGACTAACGCTATAGTTATTCCTGTATTGGCATGTGTTTGAATTTGATGCCTTTTTATTTCCCTACTTGACTTTACTGAATTTATTTCTCTTTCCAAATCATCTAAATCTTTACTCTCACTAACGAGGGCGAAGTTATGATTTCTATGAGTATTTACCTTTAGATTTTCGTTAATATTAAATTTACCTTGTAGCTCGTCATAAAGATCTTGTTTGAACGATACTTTAGGAACATTGTAGAGTTCAGGCTGGTGTATTGGGGGATAATAACTAAAGCTGTTTTCAAAAGGAATTCTATAGTTTTCTAACGTATACGTACAGGGTTGTTTTAAAACGAGGACTCCAGTGCCGTTGATGGTTAAGTGACCAAAATGATTACTACAGTTTGTTAAAAGGGTTGCCTCTGAGAAAAATACGAACAGCCAAGAATTTTGCCTGACCATTTTTGTTAGGGTATTAACAGTATTATTTATTATTCTGTGCTCGCAAGGAGCTGGTCCTCTTAGCGGGTTATTGAATAAGTTCGCCATGCAATTGGCTTTATTAACTATAAGTGTACTAGGTTGGGCTTGATAGCAAATATATATAATATCACTCATAGTAGTAGACCTTTTGCAGTGTTCTTTAAAGTCTAGTGCTGTCATTTCTAAATACTGTTGGTTTCGAGTGCTGTTCAGGAAGTAATTTGCCTCAATTTTGAAAATAGCGGAGCTTTTGGGTGAGATAGGTGTTGGCAATAAGTATACTTTATTAAGTGTATATACTGTATTTTCGGGCAATGGAAGCGTGATACGGATGAAATGTTTGTTATCTAACTGTATGGAATCAGTTTGAATTATTTGACTGACAGCTTTGAAGTCCAGCAAGAGGTTTGTCATGCCTCTTTTACTGATTTCAGTATATATTTGTGATATATCGTTGGCTGTCAAAATCAGAGGGTGTAAGGTATGCTGATGTAAGGCATTTATCACCAATAATTCATTTGTTAACCGTTGATATATTTGTTGAAGCTGATGTAAAATATATATCAATATTTCATTAATATCTGCTTTAATATTTACGGTTCTTATTTCCGATTTGAGAATTCGGGTGGAATTAATTACATTTTCTACCAAGCCATTAAAGCGATCTTCTAAGTTTTGTTGGTATTCCGTAACGTTCTTAAAAGCCTGATTTATTTCATTGAATTTTGACTTGACTAGGCTAATTTGTTTTTCTATCAAGTGCACATTTTCAGAGTCTTGAGTTTCTAAGTTATTTAATTTGGTATATATTTGCTCGGCATCTCTGTCATCCATAGTACCGAATAAAAATTTGCTCACCCTACCTATTCCATCAACTATTCCTCGCTTACTTCTAACTTGCAAATAGAAATTTATATCTCTTAACCTATCCTTTACCTTGTTTACTTGCCTTCGTAACTCGGTTTCCCATGTTTTGCATGATTCGGTTTCTTCATCCTTTAACTGTAGCGTACACAGATGTCCTATTGTTTTCTCGCATTTTTCAATAAATCCTAGTGCTTCGGTTTCTTGCATCATCTGGATCTGCGTATATATGACCCATGTGTGCACATACATGTATGCTGGTGATATCTGTTCGAACATTACGCCAGTGGAATTTAGAGGTATTACATCTGCCTGGGGTGCCACCCAGGGTATTATTGCAAAGAACCACAGTAGCATAATCTGTAGATAATAAATCGAATTTAGTGATAGTCGCGATAATATAGGCTTTGAGGTAATCGTAACTCTAAAATGTTTTTAATCTATTGTTATGAACTCTTCGCAACTTATGTCCAATTTGTAAAGTGCAATTGACATCATTGTTAACCTTTTTAATCTCATACGGTCCATTCCAAATGGGTGCCAGTTTATGTTTTTTAGTAGGGTTTCTTAAAAGAACTCGGTCACCTACATGAAATTTGACACTTCGTGCATTCCTGTCGTAGTTTTCCTTGGATTTTAGTTTGCTTTTTAGCAATTCTTCTCTTACCATTTTATGAAGTAATTGCATTTTTCTTCTTCTTATGCTGACATAATCATCAAAATTCCAGAGCACCATTTGCCTGTGGGTGGTAAGCTGTTGTTTGTAATTTCTTGACTTTAAATAGTTTGCATAGTTGTTTGAAAAGGGCGCTAGTGAAGTTTGCGCCTTGGTCTGTGACTACTGCTTTAGGTATCTTATATTTCATCATTAGCTTGTAAAAACCGTTAGCTACTGTGATTGCCTCGCCATTTTTTAAAGGTTTGCAATCAAACACCCTGGTTGTGTCATCCAGGAGTGTAAGGATATATTTATTACCATTGCGGGTTTCTGGCAGAGGTCCGACTATATCTAAATATACTTTATCAAATGGCTTTTCGGCAACACTACTAATTACCATAGGCATTTTGATGTTCTTTCCATGTTTGTTTTTGCTGCATGGAACACACTTCCTAATATGCTTATGGATGTCTTTTAGCATACCTTTCCATTTGTAGTTTCTCCTTATGCGTTTGTAAGTCTTATAGATTCCTAAGTGCCCTCCGAGGGGTGAGTTATGGTAATCTCGTAGAATGACATTAATGTCATTCCGGTTACTCAGAACTGTTATTCTTTCATCGTTGTTGGACTCCTCTGAACTAACTGAGCTAGTATCGGGATCCTTCTCGTCTGGCTTTCCGTTTTCCTTGGGTTTTGGGCTCCCATTTTCCAATTCCTTGAGGTCTTCCTCATTTACTTTTCTTTGTGCCCTGGTTAAAACATGACAGGATGGGTGACAAAAATTCGTTTCAGCTTCAGAATCCATCTCGTGGTGAACTTGTGCTGTTGTGGTTATCTGAATTCCACGCTCTTTATTCATATTGTCACTGTTCTCGTTAGAGGGAATTCTGCTGAGTGTGTCAGCGTTTTTATTAAATTTTCCTGGTTTGTACTCTATACTGTAGTCGTATTCCGAAAGTTTATGATGAAATCGAAGTAAACGTGAGGAGGGGTCTTTACTATTGAAAATGCCTTTTAAGGGTTTATGGTCTGTGTAGATAGTGAACCTGCGGCCGTATAAATAACATCGGAAATTCCGTGTGGCCCACACTATTGCCAATAATTCTTTTTCGGTGGCAGAGTAGTTTCGTTCTGCTTTATTTAAGGTTCTGCTTGCGTAAGCAATGGGTTGCTCTTCACCGATCTTCCCCTGAGCTAACACCGCACCCAATGCTTCTCCGCTGGCATCTGTCGTTAATATGAAGGGTTTGTCGAAGTCGGGATATATTAGTAAAGGCGGTGAGGTAAGCAATTCCTTGAGTTTGTTGAACGCCTCTTCACATTGGTCTGACCACTTGTATTTAGTATTTTTCCGCAGAAGTTTGTTGAGGGGCTCGGAAATTTTAGAAAAACTAGGGATGAATTTCCTATAATAATTTGCTAAACCAAGAAAAGACTGAACTTGTCGCACAGTTTTCGGCTGTGGAAAGTTTTGGACGCAAACTACCTTTGAAGGGTCTGGTAAAGCTCCTTTACTAGAACACTTGTGTCCTAAGTATACTACCTCTTTTCGTAAGAAATGACATTTTTCAATTTTCAGCTTTAAATTATTCCTTCGCAATCTTTCAAATACATCTCTTAACTTCTCGTTATGATCCGATAAGTTCTTTCCATATATGACAATATCGTCTAAATATACAAAACATCTGAATCCTTGAAGTCCGGTTAAGACGTGATTCATTAAGCGTTGGAATGTTGCTGGAGCATTTTTTAGCCCAAAAGGCATTCTTTTGAACTCAAAATGTCCATGTGGAGTACTAAAAGCTGTCTTGGATTGATCTCTTTCGTCAACTAGCACTTGATGGTAACCACTGGCCAAATCTAATGTTGTGAAATATCTTGAGTGGCCTAGTTGATCGAATATGTCCTCAATTCTTGGTAAGGGAAAGGCATCACCTATAGTAATATCATTTAATTTTCGGAAGTCAACAACGACTCGCCACTGTTTTTCTCCATTCGGACCATCCCGTTTAGGTACTACTAGAAGAGGTGAGTTCCACGGACTGATACTCGGTGTAATAATATCATTTTTAAGCATTTCCTCCACTTGCTCCTGGATAACATATCTCTGTCTCTCAGGTAACCTATACATTTTCTGATTTACTGGCGCATGATCTTGCTTAATATGTATTTCATGCTTTACAGAATTTGTGTATGATAGCATATCTTCTGGTAATAAAAAAATGTCATTATACTCATGACATAACCCCCGCAATGCCTTCTGTTCCTCTTTATTGAGACTTTCATCCAACACGATTTCCTTATCCAGTATCTTGTTCCGCCTATTCTTGTCGGCTATGTAGTATATGCAGTTCTTACTTCCTACATTTGATTTAACCACCTTAGATGTATTATTGATTTCATTCCAATTTGTAATGTGATAATCTTCAATCGGCTGTAATTCTAATTCAACATGGTCTAGCGTTTCATCATTGTTACTGGAATTAAGTATTATAGTTGTGATTTCCTTTTTTACTGCCTTTGTTAAACAGTTTGCTACAAATATACCAGGTCTTATCTCCTTTGACATGCATACAAATTCACCATTACTTTCCACTGGAATTCTCACAATTTTTTCTGAGCGGGCAGGAATGTGGGTTTTTCTCTGAACCTTCCCATTATCTACTCCATTCAGTTGGCGTTGCCTATTATCGCTTCGATTATAGCAACGTTCAGATTCCAGCTTACCAATTTCCCATTTTGGAAAATGGACCGACTTTTTGTTTTTCAACGTTTCGAAGGGACTATTTTCTATGTTCAACCCCTTCTTTTCAATGTGAGAGTTTAGTGGTATAGCGAAGTTTGTATTATTTACTTCTGAGACTGGGAACTCTAAGGTTTTCTGTGGACCCTTAATATTACATGCTTTTGACAAGAAATTGTAGCCTAGTATTCCATCGCAAGGTACATTCTCGTTGTCCTTTACTACATGAAATTCACATTTACCCCCTTCGCAAGGTTTCACATACTGCCTCACTATCATCGACCGTTTTACACGTTGGCCGGAGGCAATTCCACTATCAGGCATCGACACTGAAACGATAGCTAAGGCACTCTGTCAAAATTTGATCTCCCGTTTAGGGGTTCCCAAGACAATTGTCTCTGATCAAGGTGCGCAATTCGAGTCCGCTCTTTTCATGGAATTTTCGAAATTACTAGGCTTTGGGCGTAATCGTACCACTGCTTACCACCCACAGGCAAACGGTTTGTTAGAGCGATGGCATAGAACTCTCAAAGCGGCAATAATGGCACACCAAGAGAAATCATGGTCTAAAATTCTACCTTTTGTTTTATTAGGTCTTAGGACAATCTTCAGGGAAGAATTCCTCGCTACTCCAGCAGAATTGGTTTATGGCGAAAACTTACGACTGCCAGGGGATTTCCTCCAAAATTCCGAGTTGTGCCTGCAAAATGATTTCGTAAATACACTCCGCGAGTCACTCGCCGATATTAGACCAGTTCCAGCTTCAAACCATTCAAGTCAATTAACTTTTACTTTTAAAGATCTAGATAAATGTTGACAGGTCTTTGTAAGAACAGATAGGATTCGAGCTTCGCTCCAGCCCCCTTACACTGGCCCATACGAAGTCATTAAGAGAAAAGAGCACTTCTACGCTCTCAAAGTTAAAAACAAGGAAGTTAACGTTTCCACCAATAGACTAAAACCTTATTACAATTGCTGTGAAGACCACAGTCAGGATGTTAGTAGCAACTACACACCAATGGTAACCCAAGCACCGAATACACAAGCTGATCAAGCGATCGTTCAACCACCTTCCGGAAGCCCGATAATAAATTCAAGCAATGGAAATGAACACTATCCTCCACCATTATTGGTAGACTCCGGTAATTACACCAACAACGATGCATATACGGAAACTGATAATGGGACAATGCTCCCATCAAGACAATCTCCGCGACGCGTTCAGTTTCTGCCAGATGGTAACACGGTGCTACCATACCGCACAACTCGTTCTGGACGAACCACAAATCCACCAAGTCGTTTTCTTTATCGCTGAAACCTTAGGTTTCGCTGGAAGGGGAGTGTTGTGGCGATTGCTGCCGTTGTCGCTGCTGGCCTGGCATTCCGGTAGAGTCGGATACGCTCGGCACCTCAGTTTTTTGTCAAAACATTTGAAAGGTTTTAAAACTAAGTTTCGAAAATACTCAGAGCTTTTTCGAGACAGAGGTACATCGACAAGCTGGTAACCCAAAAAATCGTCACAGGCGCCTACATAGTTTCTGACATCAACTGTCATTCGTGGCCAGTACAGATGTGTTCGCAGACGTTCCAGTGTTTTCCCTATGCCTCCGTGTGAAGCTAGTGGCGGATCATGAGCCCTTGAAATGACGTCGTTGACAAGCCCTCGTGGAATCGAAAGCTTCCAAGCAGTCCGGATATAAACGAAATCATCCCTGACGCAAAGATCTGGTAGTTTGCCAGAAGTCGTTTTAACCTTATGCCTCAGTTCCTCATATTCCAACGAGTTTAAATATGGCGAACTAAGGTCAACTTCCAGGCCAGGATCTTCATTGGTGTTCAGGCTGTCACAATGAATGCGTGACAGCGCATCAGGGACGACGTTCAGGCTTCCTTTCCTGTGCTCAATAGTGAAGTCGAAGCCCTGAAGCTTCAGACTCCACCGAGCAAGTCTACCACTGAGGTCCTTTTGAGACATCAGCCATTTCAAGCTCGCATGATCAGTCACTATCTGAAACGGCATAAGTTCGATGAAGGGCCGGAACTTCTGCACGCTCAAGAGTGCAGCCAAGCATTCTTGCTCTGTGACGGTGTAATTTCTCTGGGCTGAGTTCAACTTTTTCGAGACGTGGGCTATTGGCTTCTCGTGGCCATCGTCATCTAGTGGAAGCAGCACTCCTCCAATACCTTGTTGGCTCGCATCGCACTGGATAACGAACGGTTTGGTGAAGTCTGGACTCACTAGTAACGGAGCAGAAGTAAGTTTCTTCTTTAAAAGATCGAGAGACGTCTGGGCTTCAGGTGTCCATTTGAACTGACTCGGGTTTTTCAAAGTCTCTGTAATGGAGGCAGTCAAATCAGCATAGTTCGGGATGAACCGTCTATACCATCCCGCCATACCTAGTAGGCGTCGGGCTTGCCGAACAGTTTTAGGTGACGGATAGTCAACTATGGCTGAAATTTTGTCAGGGTCAGTTTTCATACCTCCTTTTCCGACAATGAATCCCAAGTATTTAGTCTCTTTGATACAAAACTTACTCTTGTCGACGTTGATAGTAAGGCCAGCTTTCCTCAAACAATCCGCTACACGGGCTAGCAGCGTGAGATGAGTATCGAAGTCTGAAGACAGTATTAATAAATCGTCTAGATAGACGAGAACGTTCTCACGAAGATCGAAAGGGATGACTTTATCCATAAGGCGACACATAGTTTGTGGAGCGTTGCATAGGCCGAATGGCATCACCGTGTACTGATAGAGAGGATGACCAGGTACTGTGAAAGTGGTCTTCTCTCTGGAATCGGCGTCCAGTGGGATCTGCCAGAATGCGTCTTTCAGGTCCAGACTCGTTATGTAATTTGACGGAGGAAGTCGACTAAGAAGTGCGTCTATCTGCGGTAGCGGATAAGCATCCTTCTTCGTAACAGAGTTGACCTTCCTGGCGTCAAAACAAAGCCGGACCTTTCCAGGCTTCCTTACCAGAACAACGGGAGAGCTCCAAGGACTCTGGCTCTCCTCTATCACACCCAGTGAAAGCATTCGCTCTAATTCAGCACCCATCAAACTTTGAACTGCCGGCGAGATCGGATAAAAGCGCTGTTTCATCGGGGCGGCGTCATTCGTTTAAATCCTGTGAGTGACCAGTGATGTTTTCCCAAGGCCTAAAGAGGCGAAAGAGGGGAAAAGCTGTTTTGTGGCTTCTAATCGTTGTTGATCGAGACTAGAAAGAAGGTGGCTGTCGGTGTCAGAGGTAGCTATTCCACTTGGATTCACTTCTGCGACTATACCCAGGACATCTGGTGCCAACCCAAATAGTGTCGTGTCCAAAGCAATCGAATAACGGAAATCGAACAAACTCGCAAACTTCTTAAATAAAAACGCATTAAATCAATTTACTGATAAACTTTTTATTACGCGAACTGACCTATCTTTCTTAATACCAGCTACCGGCGCTAAGGTAACCTGAACCGACACACGAAACTTGATGCGCTCCAAAAGCAGTTAGAACTTGACTGATAATAAAAACGGCGCTCGCCAGACCAGTCATTGGGCTTTTATTGCCCCAATATTCGGAAGTAAGCTTGTACTCGCAACGCGGATGTAAACAAACGACAACAACCTTGTCGTTTGTTCTACCGGTTGCAGCACCTGAGTTGCTTAGTTGTAAACAATCGCCTTACATAATAATTACCATGCGAGGTAAATTATTATCGTAATCGTCGATTGCTCCACTAAGCGCTCATCGCAGCCAGCTGTTGGGCTAATCAGCAAAACAACCGACAGTTGCAGAACAATACCATGCGAGGTTATTGTTTAGCAATTGCTGATTATTTCGCTGTAATGCCCTTGGCTGTTGGAAGAATCTTCCGTATATTGGGCCATCACATCCCTCCCCCCTTGGAAAAACTAGTTTCCGCAGGGAACTAGGTCTGGAGAGTGTAACAGTCTTAATTAAAAACTTTTTTTAATCTTCGTTCGGTTCAGATTACGCTTTTCTTTTACATTTTACATTCATTCCTATTTTAATTTTGTTATATTTCTTATACTTATTACATTTCTTTCTTTTCTGCTTAACATTTTCTTTAAACATTATCTTTTCTTTTTCCATTGTCACAAAAAAAAATTTTCTATATATATTACTTCTTAGACTTGTTATTCATTTTACATTAATTTCTACTTTAATTTTCTTATTTTCTTATCTCTACTACAATTTCTTCTAACATTTCATATCATTTCTTTTAACATTAACTTTGCCTTTTCCAAAAAACTTTCTTATGCTTTTATATATTTCTCCCCTTTTTTTTTAATTCTCTATAACAAAATACAATTTACACTTCTGATATTTTTTTTTTTTTAACTTTCCATACTCACTTAATTATATAAAAAAAATCCTAATCAATAACAAGCTTTACCTACATATTTATTTACAGTTTTAGTTTACAAATTTTATTTTATTCATGTACAAAAATACCCTTAACTTAAGAAAACGCTAACTGCATAATACTACGTTGAGAAGAAAAAAAAAACTAGTAAGCTCTACTGTAACTTGTTGTCAAAAAGAAATACATATTAATTATATATACATAATACGACAACTAACCCTACAGTGGTTAACTTAATTATTCCAACTGCACCAGCTGTTTCCCTACGATCGTGGGTATGTTTACAGTCGGCATGGAGGCTGTTGTTGGCACTATCACCTGTATATCCTCTGAATCTTCGCTGGGTTGTGTTTCCTTCGGGGTCTGGACTGTTTGCTTCTGGGTCTGGACTGTTTGTTTCAGGACTTTAACAATCTTTACATCAAGCGATTTTGTACTGCTCTTATTCAACTTCCAGCTATTGTTTCCTTTGCTGTAGTATTTCCTGCACAACATTTACATCTTGTAGTGATCCATTATTATTGAATTCTAAACGTTCAAGATCTTTTTCCATTTATCAATCGGAATTATCGGTACTGCTGTCATTTTATCGTCTTTGAAATTTATATGAAATTGAACACTAATTTATTTCATTAATTATTTCGATATAATCTTTTCGTGTACACTGCATTTCCTAAAACCTTTAAACGAGTTCAGGGCTTTGAAGATGTGATCATAATAGAACGTATGACCATTTCTTGTTACAGGCGGTTCTTTAATTACATTTCAACAGACATGAACAATTGATGATAATATTTGAAAAATACTACTTATCTTCTTTTATGGGTACGATGGAGTTCTCTCAATTATATCGAGAGTCCATCCGTACCGAGAGAATATTGTTTATCATCAACATTAAATGTCCAACTAGAAATTTCGAAAGTTATTTTTTTTTAAGCCTTCCAATTATATATTTTTCTGAAATGAAGCTGCCTTTTACTGGGCTAACTTCCAAATTTTTTGTTTATATGTACGCAAGTTAAATAAATAGTCCAGACCTCCGCATATCCATATTTTTTATCGCAGTTCCCCATTTCAGCTGCATAGTTGTAAATGTTGCCTTCGTTGTTGTGCCATATCAGTACCCTATTTATCTCCATCGTTGAGCTCTTACACACACTACTTTTCTAATTAACCTCTTAACCTCCATAATTTAGTACTAACTGTATGTTTATAAATTTCAAATTTTAACCTTATATTTTTCTCATATTTATTTCCATTACTTTTTGTTTTTATATTTCTTATTTTTTTTAACTTGTCTTCCTTTTAAATCTGTTATTTCTTTGTGTTTAATTTTTTCAATTTTCATTATTTAGGTAAACAAAACGAACTCTCTTTTTTCTTATTTCTTTTTCTCCTTTTTCAAACTTGTCTGTCTTTTAAATCTCTCTTTATTCCCATTACTATATAATTTGTAACTTTCCACAGTTATTACATGACTTAATTGCGCTTATAATTTTACCAATGATTTCATAATAGACTTTTCTATTAGTACTAATACACATTAAAAATTGTTTTCTTTTACACATTTTTTTTTATCTGTTCAAATATTTTTCTTTTTTTTTTTTTTTTAATCTCAAAATATTCTTTTAATAACATTTTCTTACCTTTTAATCTATAAATTTACCTTCCATTGGATCCACTGGGTTACCTTTATACATCCTTTCCATATCTTTCTCTGTCCATAGACTACCAAACTTCGCTCACCGAATTTCTTCTGAAATTAGAGGAAATTTGTTGGACATCTCTTTGGTTACGTCCCCCGATTCCCGGGTCATAACCGTTACTTACCTTGTAAGGAGTTATTGAACTTGCAGTAAAAGTCGTATTTTCAACATGAATGAAGTTCCGTTCCCCTACTTTCCTTCTGCCTTGATGTACTTTTGTCCTCTCCGGCATACTATTATGTCGTTGAAATTTAGACTTACCTTCTTGCAGACTCCACTGGGATTTCCGTAGCTGAGAATAGAAATTCCTAGTACCCTTATAGCGCCATGCAGCTCGTTCAGAATACTTTCGAGGTCCGTGTTGTTCATACGAGGAGTTCATAGCTTTAACAGGATAGGCCCTTGCATTGGCAACTCTTACTAATGCACATCCAACCTCCAGCTCATTTCCGCTGTGGCCATAATATTCAGCTCGCCTCCTCCTCTCCTCCCTAAGTTCTTCGACTCTTACCTCGTGAAGTCTCGCACTGTCGTGAGCTGTCTCTACCCTGCCCGTGTTAGATTTCCATTCGTCATCTTTGTTATTAACACCTTGCCTGATGATTTTTGCCATGTTCATTTCAACCTCCTCTACTCTGGCTTGTAAAGGATTTCCTTGATTGTAACACTGGAAAGTATTGTTTACAGCTTGTCCAATAGCTGCGACGTTTCCACCACCGGCACTATCTTTCTTTGCTTCGGCGCCTTGTATCCACAATTTCTTATTCACGCAGTCGATAACAGCTCTGTCCCTCAGGAAATCCATTCCAAGTATACCGTCGGCTGGAATTGAATCAGTTTCACCAATGGCATTAAATTGACAAGACTGCCGACTGTTATCTATATGCAAGTTCGCCTGACATGTACCTATGGAACTCCTAGCGAACCCAAAGAGTCCTCCAATTCTTATTTTCTCATGCGTCTGTATTGGCGTATTTCTTTTTATACTATTAACCTTAATTATATTACATGAGGACCCAGTATCTACTAAAAGCCTTAATTCACCCTCTAAAGCTATGTCCGATGGAACTGTGATGATAAATTTACTCTGAGCTTCTAACTTTTCCCTTTCTTTCTCTGCTAAATACTTCTTTACGCAGATATCCGTATAATGGTCTCGTGTTTGGCAGAATTGACAATAAAGCCCCTCCCTTCCTGAACGGACTTTATCTTGAATGCTAGCTGCACAGTTTGCCACTCTGACGTGATGAATTCGGCAATTGGATACCTCGTGCCCATATTCCTCACATCCCGTACAGAAAGGTAATTGTTGGCACTCTCTGACAAAGTGTCCAGGCTGACCGCACTTGAAGCAATGCTTGGGTCTATATTCATATGCTTTCCTAGGCATTCTTCTGTATGATTCTGTATGAGTTGGCTGTTGTAGAGTAGAGAAAGGTTTTTGGGGAGGTGCGGGTTCATCTCCGTTGAAATTGTCACTTCTGCATCCTTCCTGTGAAAAAATCCTATTGCCTCCGAGCTGAAGTCTTCTCGCATCCCTTTCGTAAAATTCCGCCTCTTCTCTCAACGCCTCCAATGAGCCGAATTTTCGCCCTGTTAAGTGCATCATGATAGCCGGATCTCTTATTCCAACTTTAAATGTGGCAATCGCATCCGCTTCCAACTCTGCCAATAATCCCCCATCTTTACCTGGATATTTAGCTGAAACTGCTGCTTTAATTTGATTCAACAAATCCTTCAATCTGTCCGCATATTCCCTAATGTCGTGTCCCCAGTAAAACACTCGCGTAATCCACATATAAAAAAACTTTATTCAATAAAACTACTCGAGCTTCTGCCTGACACTTATAGCTCCTAACTCCTAATCGCCCAAAAACACTGAGTAACCTGATCCACTCGCAAGTCGGGTCACCTGTTAAAATCATTACAGGCGGAAGCGACTCTGACCCAGTGACCAGTGCAATACCTTGCAATTAATCGCAAAGCATTACATCAGTCACTGCCGTCAGCTGGAGACCCCAATACTGTTAGTAAACAAACAGTAAGCCCAGCTGAGCATTTCACTATGCGAAGTGAATTACTTAACCCTGGCTTAATGCTTAATTACAACAGCAGTGGATGCGACAGTTTTTTAATAAACAATTCGCAATCGCCAAGCATTTAACCGTGCGAAGTAAAATGCTTAGATACTGCAAACTGCTTAATTAGTCGTACACCTGCTGCTAGTTAAGTCATGATGTCACAACCACACCGAATTGAATATTGGGCCACGACATTCCTCCCCCCTGTGAAAGACTAATTCCCAGGGGGAATTAGATCAGGGTGCTCGGTTTAGTTTCAACTACATTGTACATTTTATCGTATATATACAATAATTGTTTTTTTTTTTAAACATCTTCTACGTTTTATCTTAGCAATATCTACTTCTCTTGATTCAGTTCCAATTTAACAACATGTATTTTTATTTTTTTTCTCGTGATCTCATTTACTTCTTCAAACAATCTTTTTGTTCAATTACAATTTAATTATATTCTTAACCCTAATTTTGATATTTCTAAAAATAGTTTTACCATAATAACAAATAAAAACTGTACAATTATTTCTAGGATTAGGTTTACTTATACAAAATTTGACTCTAGATTTCATTAACTACATATATTGGTTTTATCTAATCATATTACATAACTACACTATTTACTTTCGTTTAAACATTTTTATACCTAATTCCAAATTTTTTTTAAATGAACAAATGTTTTTTTTTCTAGCAATTCTTACACTTAACTTGAATACAATATTTATATTGGTTTAATTACTCAGAGTGATTCCGCCTATCTAAAGGTTGCCACTGTCCTATCCAATATAACACTTAGTGTAACAAAAATATCTAACCCTACAACAGTTGTTACTACGCTAGCTGTACCAGCTGTTTTCCGACTATCGTAGGCAGGTTTGCTGTGGGCAATGTTGCTGTAGTAGGCACGATTACTTGGAGGCCATCGTTCGTTTCCTTGTCTTCGGTAGGCTGTCCTGTTGTTACAGTGGGTTTTATTGAACTCCGGGTGATGGGCAATATCGACAATCTGCTTGATCTAGCCGGTACTGGTTTTTGCTTCCGACATCTCCTGCGGATCAGAACTCCTGCTACTAACATAAAACTGGCAATACTTAACAGCCCAGTTATTGAGGTGGCGGCTAGATAGATGGTGTGGGGCTGACTTTGTTGTCAATGTATTTCCTCTCGTGTGATGTCCTCATTTATTTTTTGTATCTCGGCTGCATGATCTCTCCAGGCTTGGTTGGCATTGTCGGCAGCTAACAGCCGTACCTTACGATTTTGATCGCCATCAGCCATAGGCTTTGTAGATCTATTTCTGGTGCTCACGCTATCCCATGATGGTAATTCCGAAAATGAGGGTTGCCAAAGAGTAATATTTCGCTGAGCGTGGTCCTCTGATGTGATCAAAAGGTCGCCGATCTGAAGGTGGCAGTGCTCCTCGATTGATAATACTCCGGTAGAACATAGTTCTCCAATCGCTGTAGGTGTATCGCGGCAGTTTACCTCTAGTTTCGTCTTGTCGGCCATCACGAACAACCAGTGATTTCGGGTAATCATGCGGACTAGACTATTCCATTTTGGGAGAATTTTTTCCTTGCATGCCAGCGGGTTGACGTTGAAACTTCGAAAAAGGTTGAGTACGCAGCTATCACCAATGGCTGTGACGATTGGTCCCAACTGTGGGCACAGGAAACGCAAATGATTTTCGAGGGTTGTCAGTTGTTGGCATTTCTCATATTGCTGATAGTCTAGCAGGACATACTGGCGATCGTGATTATTTGCTGCTAGAAATTCGGCTCCCAACTCATATACATGGTAGCCGTCTTCATCAACTACTGCGGGAATGGTGTATACTTTGTGCAGTTCAAAAGCCACTCTCTCCGGTTGAGGAATGTCTATTCTGACCATAATGTGCTGCGGACCCTGCATTGCGCTCACCTTAGCAATTTGAGTCAACAATTGGAAGTCCAGAAATTCCTCTGCTAAATCCAATTGTTTTGTAGCGTTCGTCATAATTTCTGTTAGCTGCCGGGCGTGAATAATCATGGGGTGAAGTTTTCCCATGCTCAGTGCGACTAACATGTTCGCATAACCTTCTTGGACATCGCTGAGTTCTCGCAGTTGGAGGGTCATTAGTGTCAGTATTTCATTTATCTCCACTCTCCGTGTTAACGTTGTTATCTCCAGGTCTTGACTTTGCTGCGCGGCGGTGATATCATTGATTTTATTCCAAAGTTCCTCTCGCTCTGCTGCTGCCTGAACGCGCGACGCATTGAATAGATTAAACGTCGATGTCATCACTGTTGTTTGCTCTTGAAGCAAGGTGAAGGTGCGGTTTTCTTTTCCATCTAGATCCCTCAAAGCCGAGTAGATATTTTCCGAATCTGCGTGATCCATGGTTCCGAAAAGTGTTTTTGACAGGGACCCTATACCATCAAAGAAAGATCGTTTCCTTCGAAGAGTCGGTTCCGCATGGGTGTGGTGCTTCAACTCATCATCCTGTCTCCTAATCTTCGCCATCCAACTTCCTATTTCCTTAGTGGCTAGCTCACATCTGTTCCCGAGTTCTCTCTCTCTGTGGTTGATTTTTGTGCAGAGCTGTATAACCAGCTGGCTGCAATTGTTTGCGAACTCCAGCTCGACCGCCAAGTCCGGCATTTCTACTTTGGATAGAATAGTCCAATGCCTAGTGTAAAAGTTTGCTTTTCCTACGTGCTCGAACAATACTCCGGACTGCATTATGGGCTTTATATTGTAGCCAGCCTGCCCAGCGTATGACAAACTGATGAACATCAACAAGATTATGGCGACTGCTTCCATATTCAGCTTCTTAACTTCTCCAAACTAACTATATGACAACCTTCTTAATTTTATCCTACCTAGTATACAAAAATAAAAGAAACCACTCTGTATATAATTTATTTAGTACGATTTTTATTATTATTTAGTAAAATAAAATAAATCACGGTACAGATTTAGTTTATTCTACTATCTATCCACTTCCTCCTTCTCTCTCTCTCTCACTCTCTCTACCACCTTTCCTCCTTTTTTTTCAATTACCTTTTTTTTTATAAGCGTTCTTTTCTTTTTTACACTTCTCTTTCCAATTGCTTTTTTTTTTCTTTTTCTTAACTTTTCTTTTTATTTACCAATTTTTTCAATGAGTATGTTTTCTTTTTTGTTTTTTCTCTCGCTACTTTAATTCTTATTCTTTACTTTAATATTATTATTTTTTTTTCTTACTCTCTTTACTTTAGTTTCTTTTTAATTCTCTCTTTTTTTTCTTACCCTTTTTGTTTTTACTTCTCTGTTTTTTTATTATTTTTTTTTTTTTACTTATTATTTTTTTTTAAATTCTCTCTTTTTTTTTATTAATGATCTTTTCCTTCCAATATTAAATTTCCTCTACCAATGTATATGTTTATGCCTTGCCGGCTCTTCTGGGCTTCTTTTAGCGTCCGTCTCCTGAACGGATTCCGAATCGGGCCACTAGGTCTCTTCTTTCGTCCGTTCTTGTACGATTCTGCTGCTTTACCTGTAAGGTGAAATAAAAACAAAATTTACTAAATAACAGTATCATTCAAATTTTTTTAACCGATTCACGTGAACCCGTTTGAGCTTTCTCCCGATAAGGATTGTTACATTCTCTGGGCTATGAACGTAAATTACTTCATAAGGACCCTTGAAGATTGACGACAGTTTTCCCGCCCGAGCCGGGTCCCTAACCAGAACCTTTTCACCGACATGCACCTCTATCGCCCTCGCGGACCTATCATAGTACTTCTTGGCGGACAATTTACTTTTGATCAAGTTTTGCTTTGCTAGTTCGAATGCCTTTTGCAATTTAAACCGTAACACATTATGATATTTATCGGCATTGTATAGCGGTTCAGGCTTCCGCTGCAAGCTACTGGGAACTTCCGAGACGAATCCGAATAAAGTTTGCATTGGTGTCAATTTTGTGCCCGAATGCACCGAGTTGTTGTAGGCATGAGCTGCCGTCCGCAGGAATTCGTCCCAATTCCGCGGGTCTTGATCTACAAAACTTCTCAAATAGCTTGCTAACGTGGAATGCTGTCTCTCTACGGCATTTGACTGCGGATGATAGGCAGTAGTCTGTAACTTTTTTATTTTCAACATCTTACAGAGGGCCTTCAGCACTTCTCCTGTAAAATTCGCTCCTTGATCAGTAACTAATTGTTTTGGTAGAGTATATCGGCTGAGAATTTGTTCGAACAGTGCTCGTGCCACAGTATTCGCTTCCTGATCCGGGATCGCTACGAAGTCAACGAACCTAGTGAGATCATCCACCAAGGATAAGATGTATTTGTTGCCATTGTGACTCAACGGCAATGGTCCCACCAAATCGACGTACACCTTCTCAAAAGGTTTGCTTGAGATTGAAGTGATCACCAACGGCATCTTAGTAGCTCGACTGTGTTTATTTTTCTGACACTGCGGGCAGCGCCGAATATACTTCGCGATATCCCTTTTCATCCCTTTCCAATGATAGAAGCGCTTTACTCGTTTTAAGGTCTTATCTCTTCCGAGATGTCCTCCAAACCGAGAGTCATGGAAGTCCTTCAAGATCGGCTCAACTTCATCTGGATCTGTGATATGCTGTGGGTTCGGATCACCCATCATCTTTCCTGCTATTACTTCTGCCTCATCGAGGTCACCCCATTCCTCTTCGGATTCCATAGGTGATGTATCATTTACTTCGGAATCTTTTCTTCGAGTTTGTGCCCGAGTGATAGCTAGGCATGGATGCATTTCGCTCTCCTCGAATTTGGCTTCTGTTATTCTTTGGGGTATTCTGCTTAGAGCATCCGCATTGCCATTTTCTCTTCCTTTTTTATATAGAATCTCGAAATCATACTCTGACAATTTCTGATGAAATCGTACCATGCGTGACGTCGTATCTCTAACCTTGAAAACACCCCGAAGAGGTTGGTGGTCAGTAATTACTTTGAAATGCCTGCCCAACAGATAACATTTATAGTTACTTACGGCCCAGACTATGGCTAGTAGCTCACGTTCAGTTGTCGAGTAGTTCCTCTCGGCCGGATTGAGTGTGCGACTGGCGTAACTGATGGGCCTTCCTTCCTGCTCTAGAACTGCCCCTAGGGATTCACCACTAGCATCCGTCAGTAACGTGAATTCCTTCGTGAAATCCGGATAAGCTAATAATGGAGGCGTAGTGAGAGCCTCTTTTATCAGGGTGAATGATTTATCACATTTGGGTCCCCAATCAAACCTTACCTTTTTCCGTAATAAATTATTAATTGGAGCCATGATTAGTGAGAAGTTAGGGACGAATTTCCGATAGTAATTAGCTAGCCCCAGGAAAGACTGTACCTGTCGCACTGTCTTTGGCCTTGGAAATGTCTTTACGACTTCCACTAAACGTTGATCTGGCTTTACTCCCTGTTCCGAGCATACATGACCCAGATACACCACTTCTTTTTTTAGAAACTGACATTTAGCAGGTTGTAGTTTCAAGTTATGATCCCGAAAACGTTGAAATACTTGCCTTAACTTATCGTTGTGTTCGTCTAAGTTTTTTGCAAATATCACGACATCATCGAGATACACGAAACATTTTACTCCCTGTAACCCTGTTAATATGCTGTTTAAGAGCGATTGAAAAAATGGAGGCGCTGTCTTTAGCCCAAATGGCAATCTTTTATAATGAAAATGATTGAAATTGGTACTAAAAGCCGTTTTCTCTCTATCTGCTGGATCGATTAGTACTTGATGATATCCGTTAGCTAAATCTAACGTTGAAAAGTACCTAGAATGACCTAGTCGATCCAAAATATCCTCAATTCGCGGAAGTGGATATGAACAAGGGATACAGACCTTGTTGAGTTCACGGAAGTCTACGCACAACCTATACTTGCGATTCCCAGCTTCATCAGTACCCTTTTTGGGTATCAGGAGTACTGGAAAATTAAATGGACTATCACTATGCTCTATTATGTCATCCTCTAACAATTTTTCGAGTTGCTTTTTACACTCTTCTCTGTGAGCTTCCGGCATTCGGTACTGCTTTCTATGTATGGGTCCTGTGTTGGCCATTAGAGGTAATTGAAAGGTTTTTGTTGGAGTATAGGTCAGTTTGTCTCCTGGCAAATGAAAAATGTCACTGTATTCGTAACAGAGCTGAGTCACGGATTCCCTCTCCTCTGGATTGAGATCTTCTCCCAACAACAGTGATTGTTTCATTAATTTTAGTCGCTGTTGCCTTTTATTACACTTCCCTTCACTATCCGCTAGTGGTACTACTGAATACCGGTTCAGTCCTTCTAACTTTGGTTTGAAATTTTTTACCTCCACGGCCTCAGTCCTAGCATTTATGATTCCCACAAAGGCTTGTCCATTCTTAGGCCTGATTATTGTATTTCCGCAATACACTCCGGGACATATTTCTTCGGCCATACATAGCATTTCAGCCTCACTCTCAACTGGGATTCTCACCAGTTGCTCTGTTCTGGGTTTCAAGCGTATTATTGGTCCATTCGTGCTCTCGCGTTCAAGAACAAGTGCAGAAGCTTTCATCCGGGGATTATTGAGCTGGACTTCCGTGCGAGGATGCCCTAGCTCGTTTTTCCGTTCAACAGCTACTCTCACCTGCTCTTCACCCCACATGCCTGTAGGCCATGTTATGAACTCATCCCTTACCAGGCGATCATCTAGTTGACCAGCCTCCGTATGAAGGGTTGCGGTCAAAGTATTTCCCCGCCTGTGTTCATGTTTCAGCGCCTTTGCATCCCGGGTGGCCTTCATCTCGTTTTTCTGCTGGGATTGTTTTTGGGCAAGGCCTTCCGTCATCTTTTTCACTCTTTCGTTTCTCTTGTTTATCTGTGTTAGATACCGGTCTATGCTGTCTGAGGCTGCCATCGCTTTACCAATAATGTCCTTTAGCTCTGTAATTCTTTCTTTAATGCTCTGTTTCACTGTTTCTGTTGATATTTCTCGAGGATTTTTGTTACTAGATTGACTAACGCTTCTTTGACAAGCTTTGGCCAATGTCACTACGTTAATACTTTCTTTTCCTGTTACATTCGCAAAAAGAGGCTTCTCCTCCTTGTTCCTTTTTACATTCCGTATTGACAGTTTTTGGTTGATGCAGTCGATGATAGCTCTATCCTTAAGAAATTCAATACCCAGTATTCCGTCAGCTGGTATTGAGTCTGTGTCATAAATTACATTGAACTCGCAAGCATGCTCTTCAGTATCTATACATAACTTGGATTGACAAACCCCTACGGACTTTCCTTGAGCCCCAAATAAACCCCCAATAGTAATAGTTCGTTGAGGCTGAATAAACGTGTTTTTTCTTATCTTATTAAATTTTATTAAATTACATGTGGACCCGGTATCAACCAAAAGATTTAACTTACCTGTTAACCCTATGTCTGCTTCAACTGTGATGCTACAATTATTCAATAAACTTAAGTCTACTGAAATATCATCCCCCCTCGGCGATATGTCTCTGGAGTTTGTTAATGGAAGGCAGCTGTGGACGAATTCCCCAGCTGCCGCTCCCCGTTTCCCTCCAGTTGGCCAGCGCGTTCTGCTAGGTACTTTCTGAGGCAGTTTTCTGTATAATGATCACATGTCCTACAGAACTGACAATAGAGAACTCCCGATACGGGCTGAATACATTCACCTGGACTACCTACCGCAGTATTTGCGAAACGTACCTGCTGTTTCCTACAGCCCGCTACCTCATGACCATAGCTGTTGCACTTGGTGCAGTAAGGGGGCTGTGTCCTACATTCTTTCGCAATGTGACCCCGTTGTCCACATTTAAAGCAATGAATGGTTCTCGGTGGGGTTACCCTGGCTGCCGGCCCTTGGTATCTTATGGGTGATACTGGCCTAGCAGTGGAATAAATTGGTCTTTGCGGTCGCTGAACTCGATTGGGGCCGGCCTCACCTGCTCCCCATCTGTTTTGCGTACCTAATGAGTTAGACCTCCAACCTGCCTGTACCACTTCTGGGTCTCTTACTTGGAGCCTTTGTGCATCTTTTTCATAGTATGTAGCTTCCTCTTGTACTCCTTCTAGCGAATCGAATTTCCGTCCAGTGAGGTATACTTGAGTAGGTTTACTCCTAACGCCAGCTTTAAATGTCGCTACTGCATCTGCCTCTAATTCTGCTATCAATCCTGTATCACCTCCTGGGTATTTCGCTGAGACCGCCGCTTTTATTTGGTCGAGCAATTCCTTCATCCGGTCTGCGAACTCCCTGATATCCTCACCAGGCCTCTGCCTGCATGCCAGCATTTCCGTTCGCAATTCGCTAAACGATTTTTTTGGCATGTAGGCCGATTTGATTACTTGCTGTAAAGCATCAAAATCTTTTGGTTCCTGTGAGCTTACCAAGTAGTACGCATCGTCCGTTAGGCGATACTTTATGCACCTGATAAAAATTTTCTGCTCCTCCTCTGTCAGTCTATCGTGTAGATCCTTACTGCAGCTCAGAAAGCGATACACTTCCTTCGCCAGTTTGGACGACCTTTCGCCAGATAGTATAGGCACATACTTGGATACTAGATCCATCACTTTTTCATGCACGTCTGCCATGTTGTCTTGCCCTGTGATGTTTCTTTCCTCTGGCCTTATCTGGTTCTGCTCTGTTCTTACTTTTCCACTCGGCGCTACTTCCTGCTTCTTTCTTCTGATTAGCTCTCTTTCTAAATTTTCTTCTGGTTCTTTATGCTGTTCCCAAAATAACAATTTCCTCGGCCTGAACCCTTTACTCGTACTCACCTTATTACCCTCTTGAATCGGTTTTCTCTGTGAAGATCGCTCGAGCCCCAACTCTTCCTCTAACCCCGCTGTAGTTTCCTCAGCCTCTCTTAACTGTGCCTTTAGTGAATCTATTTTCTTTATCAGCCCTTTCTTCTCTTTTTGGATTTCTTCCAATTCTTGCTCTGCTTCTACTTCACGGCTCTGGATAACTTCGAATGCTGCTGTTACCAATAGGTCTAAAGCTTCGCCCTTTGTACTGCTTTTAGCACTCTCATTCAGTTTCTTTAACAATTCCTTCTCTTCCTCTCTTGTCCACCGTTTCTGTAACTCTGCCGTTATATGTTCCCCAATATATTCCCAGTCCTGCTCGTAATTCCGCAATATTGCTTGGCCTTCCTTCAGTTCCTGTGCTTTTATCTCTAACTCCCTTTCCTGGGCCTGAAAGCGTGACAATTCCTCCTTAGTTAAAATATTGCTTCTTCCTGTTGACATTTAGGACTGTGAGACTGTTATACCTCACGCACATATTTCCATTATAAACACTACACTTGTCACTTATCACTTAGCACTCTTAACACCGACATTAACAGGTACGCGAAATATACTTCTTACCGCCTCTCATTGATCATACCTATCAGCGCTTTTGTATCTTACTGAATTACCTAAAACGTACGTACATATGCTCCAACATAAATCTGACAAAGACTTTTAATCCAGAAAGATTCTTCGCGAGTACTCGAATACTTATTAAATGTATTCCCAATTTAAGTAAAAGCGCATAAAATTTTAAAACAGAGTGTAACTAACTGCATTTTGGCACGGTGGCCGTACTTTACCGACAACTTTAAAAGAATTAAATTTTTTAGATCCACTTAGTGGAATCACGTTAGAGCTATAGGAATTCAACAAACCCCAACGATACCTCGCAAAACCGGCACGAAACAGAAATACTTATTATTACCATACAATACACAAAAAGAACCTCTAAATGGTTCAAAAGATTTTGAACCACTTGCCTTAATGTTGTAGAAAATTAATAATGATATATACTCTGTCTCAGGGATTGTAGCAACATGTGTAAGTGTAATTTTTTAGCTGAAATATGGTAAGACTAGCAGCATTCCCTTGCAACACTACTTAGCACACCAAGAAAGAGGAACCAAACCTATCAAAATGAAGTGGAAACGAGAAAAGCCCTTTATCTAAATTTATTACCATAAAAAAATAATCAGAGATTCCATTTGACAACAATTGCAAAGACTATATATTCGCACTTAACCAATATCGGCAAAAGGCCAGTGAATTTTTAAAATTCCAAGAATATGTTCATATAACTCATCACGACTACATGCATACCTAAAATTTTCACACCGTGGGATCCCTGTTAACACTACTTAACTTTCACTTTCAGCAAAAATTTTAAATTTATCGGAAAATCACCATAACTCACTTTCTTGGCCAAATAAATACATAAACACATATATTCCCCTACCCTTTGTTATCTAATCTATATGTAGGTAGGTATGTATATTCTGAGTTTTTTTTTTTTTAGATATATATATATTTATTTTTCCTTTATTGAATTGTGTTTTTTGATAACAGGAAGGAGAAGGTGTTTCAGCAAAGAGAAATATCACTATTAAAACAAAACACTAAAATACCATTCAATCCTCAGCGTGCACTTTGTTTACCTACATCCATAGATTTAGCGAATTAAGTGTGGTTTATTTTTCATAAGAAACATTCAATACTTAGTTTCTGCGGTATTTCATTTAATGCTTAGATATTATTATTCAATTTCAATTTCTATTTCAACTCAACTCTTTCCCTGTAATGTTTCTTGTACGTGTATACTTGGTGGAGTAGCTAAACAGCTTCGCTCCTGGTGTGTGTGTGTGTGTTGGAGTAGCTATACAGCTTTGCTCCTAATGTATGTGTTTTGGAGTAGCTAAATTAGCTTTGCTCCCAGTGTGTGTATTCGGAGTAGCTAAATTAGCTTTGCTCCCAGTGTGTGTATGAGTAAACTTTTTAAATTAATGCGCTGAAATGTAATAAAATTGTCCAAAAATTTATTTATTATAAACAAAATTCTTTTAAGGAAAAACACAAAAATACCCGTTATATATATAAAAAAAATTCTACCCTTTTACTATCACACAATAGAAAAACCAACCATAGTAAGAAATTCTCACATTTATTACCTTGGTTTCACCAATTATACTCAGTATAATGTCTTCCAATCTTTACTCTTCACTTTAAGCCTAAACGCACAAAACAAATCCAATAAACCTAAATTTGTCAATAACGAAGATGAGAAAAAAAACAAAAAAAAATTATCTCATTTTACTCGCCCAAGTAAGACGAAAACGACAAAAACATAAAAAAAAAACTCACATTAATTTCACCCACTTTTACCTCTTTTCCGGCTGCGCCAATTGTCGTGTCCAAAGCAATCGAATAACGGAAATCGAACAAACTCGCAAACTTCTTAAATAAAAACGCATTAAATCAATTTACTGATAAACTTTTTATTACGCGAACTGACCTATCTTTCTTAATACCAGCTACCGGCGCTAAGGTAACCTGAACCGACACACGAAACTTGATGCGCTCCAAAAGCAGTTAGAACTTGACTGATAATAAAAACGGCGCTCGCCAGACCAGTCATTGGGCTTTTATTGCCCCAATATTCGGAAGTAAGCTTGTACTCGCAACGCGGATGTAAACAAACGACAACAACCTTGTCGTTTGTTCTACCGGTTGCAGCACCTGAGTTGCTTAGTTGTAAACAATCGCCTTACATAATAATTACCATGCGAGGTAAATTATTATCGTAATCGTCGATTGCTCCACTAAGCGCTCATCGCAGCCAGCTGTTGGGCTAATCAGCAAAACAACCGACAGTTGCAGAACAATACCATGCGAGGTTATTGTTTAGCAATTGCTGATTATTTCGCTGTAATGCCCTTGGCTGTTGGAAGAATCTTCCGTATATTGGGCCATCACAATAGACGCCAGAAGTCTATTCCCAGATATAGTGCCTGTGTGAGCCCAGGAACCACATAAAAACGCACGTTTTGGGTCTTACCACGGAAAGTGACGTCCAAATTCACATGAACAGTCGTCATGGCCCCATTAGCTACTTGGACCTGTGTCTGATACTTCTTCCATTCGACATCTGCTTCCGCAAGCTTCTCTAGAGCTCCCTGGCCTAGAATACTGACAGTGGCACCACTATCAAGTAATCCATTCTCAGTTCGCCCGAGCAGCTTTACTTCGGCGTACGGTCGAATGTCGTCTGGCATCGACACGGAAATCTGTGCCAGTTTTTTTCTTTCTAGTTTCATTCGTCGACAGTATTCCCGCCAACGAACAGTTGATCGTTTCCTTTTCGGTCTAATATCCAAGTCAGGAAACATGATGTCAGCTAACTCCGCCACCGAGGAGAAAATTCGGTCTCTTGCTGCTCTATATCTCTGCAGACACGTATGATACGGCGTCAGCGGATGTAAAACAGGCTCACGCCCACTCGTCATATCAGAGCTTGGTGGCCGTTTTAAAACAGAAATGACAGGAGGCCAAATCTCCCGCTCAGTAACTTTATCAGCTACGCGTGCTATAGGTGTCAACGGGACATCGAAGATTAAAGACTCTTCTAAAGAAGTGTCCAACAAGGTCATGGGCTCCCCAGAAGTGGGAATGGGAGCTTAAATATCTGCGGAGAAGTCTATTAAGTTCTCCGCCTCTATCGGTGCAACATTCGTACTATCAGGTGTTGTACTGATATCACCAGAATCACTGAATGATATCAGAGGGCGTAACAGGGAGTTATCGCTAGTGTCTGCTAATGGAGCGGACCTTCCTCCTTGTTCAAGGCTTGAACTGGAGTGTTCGATGCATTGATTGCCCGTGATGTCGACGTTGGTCGGAAAGAGGTGTTGGTACTCCCGACCCGTCTGAAGTTTTTCTGTTGACATTGAATGCAATCTGGCTTGAAGGTGTTCTTCCGTCCACATCCATAACAGAACACAACTTGTCTTTCTTGTCTGCAGTCCTGATACAATGACCGGACTGGTCACAGTTCCAGCATATAATAGGGCGTTTGGCTGAAATACTCGATACGTCACCTAGGCTGTTATCACTGCCTGTTGCTACTGCCAGTTCAGGATCTAAGGTCAGAAGATTGTCAACTTCATGCACTCGTTGAGTTCGGTAAGGATTCCAACTGCCAGCTGTCGCAATACGTGTCTGTGTAGCTTGGATACGCGTGACCAGCGATCTCAGCTGTCCTATCGTATCAGTAGGATGCAGACAGATTTTTTCTTGAATCTCCGGCAAGAGATTCGATTTAACAATCTCCAGAAACTCTTGGTCTGGCATAGCGTTCTGTAACTGATCGCGCAGCAACCCCAGATGGTGGTGATACATTGCGAACAGTTCCCCAGGCTTTTGTTTTCTGGACATCAGTTGAAATCTAATTTTCAGATCATCCTTCGGCGTTCCCCATTCGGTATACAATCCCATCTTAATGACGTCCCAAGTTGGAAATGGATTTTGACGTAGTACCGACCAATACCAGTCCTTCGCTGGTCCTGTCAGTAGCGTAAGCATATTTCTTACTAACAACCCAAAATCCCCTTCTAGAGCGGAGTGCGTAAGCGCTTCGACTCTGAAGATGAATTCGTCAACTGATAGTTCTGCGTTATTCCCATTATAGGTCAGGTTCCATCTCCTTATTGGACTGCCTGATCGTCGGTATCCTACATTAGCAGGAACACGCATAGGTGGTGGAGGGGGTTGAGGTGGTTGAGGTGGTATAAAGTTCGGTCTGGACTGATTTGTAGGCTGACCAAAAGGTTGACCAAAAGGTGGTGATGGTCTCCTAAATGATTGCCTTCCCCGTGTAGGAAAATCGTTTGACGGCCTCTGATTGCTTCTGGACGAAGGAGATCGTGTGGAATCTGCTGGCGGCATTGCTGCTGCTACTTGTTGTCTGATATCGTTTCCTAACTCAGACCGCAAAACATTTAAACCCTCCTGGAGACCTCGGTTTATTAGGTCTTCCATCTTTATGCTCAAGCCTGCTATCAGCGCGTCCGTAGCAGCTGAGGTGTTGTGGTCTTGAGCTGTGCGCGCTGGACTATCACGTCGAGGACTCGGGTTTACAAAAGTCCTTGAATGTAAGTCAGGCATTCCTGGAGACAAGGATCGTCGATTCGAAGGTGGTAAGTCAAAGTTAGGCAAATCAAAGGTTGGCAATGAGTCGCGCCTTGTCGATTTCGCGGGCTTCACCTTCTTCGGTCTCTTTGGATTTGCACCAGAATATTCACTGAAGTCCTGTTGCGTAATGTGACGTCGGCAGTTAGGACAACTAGAATGTTCACCTATCCAATGCTGCAGGCATGCCTGGTGGAAAATATGCTCGCATACAGTCATGACCGGCTTCCGATCGACTGACCAGCTTGCGTCCCGGCAGATAGAACATGGTTCAGGCAGCATTGCCATACCGTTTGTCGCTGGAGGTGGTGTCCTCACTGTAGCCATAATGAATTTAGACGTAAGTCAGATAAAAATTGTCAAATCAGGGTTTAGGATGGTTATCCCAAAAAATTCTAGAAGTTTGCACGTTTGGAAGAGACACGCTCTTCACAATGTGATGATGGCTAAATACTATTTTAAAGTCGGAGGCTTTGGGCGAGATACTCAAATTCAGACAAAAGTTTTCCCAAACGTTCGAAGAAATTGAAAAAAAAAATTTAGAAAAACAAGGATTCGAAAAGTTAATTAAGGCTTCTCAAATCGAGATAGTGTAAAGAATGAATTCCAAGATAAAAAAAACCAATGTCGGGAAGCGTTAACAGCCTCGTCGAATAAAAATCTTCAAAAAAATTCTGAAAATTACGAAGGATCCAATAAGATCACGAAAACAATTCAAGCGTTTCAAAAAAAATTTCTTTAACAAAGATCATACAATTTCTCCCTCACTTCCCGAAGATAACTCCCACATAAGAGGTCAGGTCGCTCCCCCTCTTCCAAGGTCAAAAACAGGATATAGGCAAGTGACGTGAGTGGTGCATGAAAGATTTGGTTGGGTTCTCACCGAACTCTGGGAAAAGTCAAGTTGGAGGTGTCAAAGGCTGAGAATGCTACTAGAGATTCTTCAGCCAGGCAGTTAGCAGTATGCCAACTCCTGATTACTGAAGATCTCCAGCATCACTCCCACCCTCATAGAACTCTTCCTCTCCTCTTCACCGGATCCTCATGTCCAGATAGTTCGCCAGCTGGGCAGAGTCATGGATCTGGTCAACTAATTAGCTGGAAGCCAGAAAGTCGTCTCACAGACTCATAACGTCCAGCCAGTTGGCCAACAGAACAATTGTCCGCGAGAACACAATCCAAAAAAATTTTGTGAGGCCACCTACCATTTCCATGGCAGAAGGCCAGCGGGACAGATCAATTTCAAAAAATTCAAAAAAATTCAAAAACTAGACACCTGTACAGACTCGAGGCTTGACCAAAGTCAAACCTAGAGTCGAACTTCAATTCAAAAACATTACTTTACTCTACAAGAAAACTTTTTAAACGTTACTTTACTTCAATCGTTACAAAATCAATCAGAAAACAAAATCTCAAAACTTTAAAAACTTTACGTTACTCTACAGAAAATCAGCTAATAACAAACAATTAAACCCAGGTCCGCATATAACCTCCACTGATTATGCGATTACCGAGTCAGGGTATTTAGCTAACAGCCAAATGCCCATATCTCGAAGTAATCACAATCCTCAGCAAATGTTACATTTAGACCACCGAAGTCTAATTGAGGTTGCCCCACGTTGGGCGCCATTTTGTTATGGTCGTATGTTGGGAGTGATTGGTCAGGACGTGAAGTCCAAACTGTCAGCATGAGCTGACAGATCACTCGATGACAGCGATAGCACAGGCCGGCACGCTAGCACCTCGGCTAAGGGTGGCGGAAAGTGTGGGGGAGTTCCCGAAATAACCTGCCGCTTGTCATCACCCATAATCAAAAAATTTCCGTGCCTACTTACACCAAGCCTAGCACACACTCGGTCCTGAAGGGACCCTTACGTCACTTACCTGCATTCCATGGAAGGCGCAGACGGCATGCCTTCCTTGCCAAGCCCCATCCTCCCATTGACTTTGGGTGGCAAAATCGTCCAAAGTTCCTTTTTTCCGTAAGTGCTTTGAGCAGAGAGATACAGTCTTTTAATGTTTTGCTGGCTTGAATTACAAGAACTTGAACTCGCGACCACGCTTGAGGATAATTATCTCCCTGATTTTCGGATTACTGCTCGATTTCACTATGATTTTCCGTTTTTTTTTTGTCAGGCCTCTTTAGGATCCCGTGAATATTTATTGATTTCACCACTCTTATTTATCGCGCTGTAACCAAGAAACTCTTACTCTTGCAATTTTTCCAGTTCAGCCTGTCATCCACACTTCGATTTATATTATCGTCCGCCTATCCTCTGTCACGTCACCAGACTTCTTCTTCTTTTTCCGATCACCTTTTTCCATAGTCCCCTTTCGACTCTCGATATGGGTGCGTTCATTCTGCGTTTTACTTTAAGGCCAGCTTACATGCATCAGCTTTTTACATGTAGCATATTGCTATATGCAATAGCTACGACCATAACAAATTTATCATACAAACTTATTATTGAATTTTGATTTTGCGTAGACGAAACGGACTTTCAATAATTATTAAATTATAATTTACTATTCTATAATAACTTGATTCGATGTTTTGACATGAAATACTTAAACGTAGGCCACAACGAGGCCCATTGTTCACCCTCCAGAATTATGAGAAATTGCTTATAAGTCCCAACCGGACGCTCTAATAAAATTCAAAATTGGCCCTCAATCCTTCTTAGCGACTTCATGCAGTTCTTCCAGGAGGTGTGAGCCAGGGAATCTGTAACGTTTTCCCGAGACAGCCGGACAGTGACAAAGGAAATGAGTCACCGTTTCGGGTTCCTCTCCCCATCTTCTGAATACCGGATCTTAGAAAATAGATAGCACTAACCGGAAATTTCAAGGCTGACTAACCCCTCGTTATTAAGTAATGCGGACGGCTTCACTTGCATGCGTAAAGTAATAAAAATATACAATAACAAGTAAAAAAGCTAAGACCAATTCTTATGATACCCTAGATGAATGCCCTTATGTAATTTCGTATGGTCACCTCTGTGCAAGAGCGGTTCGTCGGACAGTAAAAACGATTATAACCAATTTCATAGGATTTCGTATTCTAAAGAACTTTTCAGTAACATTAAAATCGTATAGGACTGATCGTGTTCACAGTATACGTAATTTTTCAAGAAGGGGTTACCCGATTTAGTCCATTTTTATACCCTAGATGATAAAATTATAGGGTATAATAAGTTTGTTATTCCATTGGACACTCAAGCATAAATAATATCAAAAGTTACTTTGATCTTTGCATGTCCATCCGTCCGTCCTGACAATACTCTAGTACACGTGTTCTTAGAGAGCTGAAATTTTTCACTGCCTTTAAAAAAAATAACTTAGTTTAAAAATGGGACCAAACGCGTTGACGTAGAGAGCTGAAATATTGTACACTAACGTTTTTATTATTCTAAAAATTTGCACAGAGGGGTGACCATACGAAATTAGATACGGGTATTTATCTAGGGTACCATAGCAATTGGTCTTAGACCAAGTCTAGCTTTTTTACTTATTGAAAATATATTTACTATTTTTATGAAAGCGAGGCGTACAAAATTTCAGCTCCCTACCTTGACGTGTTCTCAGGCAATGTCCAAATATATAGTAAAAACAGTTTTTGCGTGGCAGTCCCATGAAGAAGTTAGCTGATCTACCCCACTTTCGACTTTAAATTTACATATTTTTTAAAGCCAGTATTCAAAGTTTCAGCTCTCTAAGTAAACAAGCTCTCGAGTTATCGAGAGGACGGACGGAAATGCAAAAATCAAAATTATTTTTAATATTATAGGTAGGTGTCGAATCCATCTTGCTGTACCATCAACATTTCTGTGTTACAAACGGAATGACAAACTTAATATGTATACCCTAGGTATAATAAATGTAAAGGAGAAATTAAGAATATGAATTAATGTTATTTTTTTTATGTAAGAAGTGCAATGGAAATTTGTACACTTAATAAATGTATTATTATTATTTAACTATTTAAGAGCTATTTACAATTTAGTTGAATCAAATTTTACAATCCTTTGAAGGATTTTGTTTTTCGTTTAAGCAATTTTTACAAAATTTAATTGATTACATTTTTAATCGGCTTGTGATAATAAGTTACCGTTGATAATTAACTTTGGAAGCAACAAGTTGGTCAATAAAAATTGGCCATTATTTAAAATCTTTATCACCCTTAAATCTCCGAAACCGATGAGTTGGACTACCCGGCCATAATTCGTTTATCACTTTTTTGGATATTGCCATTTAAATCTGAACCACCCTTTATTTACTCGTGGAATAAATTTCTGCATACGGTTGCCTTGCTTATTGTTATAAAATCGGTTTGAGCCTTAAAGAAAGTGTTTTTTAAGCTATCAAGCTATTAACAGTTTAAGCTCGATGAATATTAATATTTAAAAAAAGTGTCATGAACCTGGGTTCTAAGTTTATTATTTCTAGATCTTGAATAGAAATTATACATACTATTATTCGCTTGACTTGAATTAGCAATTTTGCAAATATGTACACATGATTTGTTTGCTATCAAAATATATTCCTGTAGCGATGGTGCGCCAGAATTATATTCTAGATTTAAGTTCGAGTAATGCATATCCCCGGAATTGCACAATTAACATTGATACCATAGATTGCATCATAATGATTTTTGAGTAATTGATTCACATCGCGTTAACTATTAGATATTTGAATCACTTGTAGATTTTTCAAAAAAATATAGAGTTTCTTAGACTTTAATTTAAAAAAGCTTTGAATAATTGTAATTTATAAATTCTTTCATGTTCTCTATTTATTATTGTTTTCGCATTGTTTGAGATATAAATCTGTTGGCTAAATAAATAAATAAATAATTATTGCAAGCAAAAGACCCAATTTAGTTAACAGAAAATTAACAAATGTATTTCCACGTAATCTTACAAAATGGGTTTCTGCATTTAAAATCAATTTGCATTCTTATATTTTCATGTTGCGAATCTTTCCTATAACATTTAAGAAGTGTAAAATGTAATCGTATTTGTTAGCCATAATTCATGTTTGTACTATGCGATGGCTGAAAAGAATTCGTTATAGTTTTTTGACGGGCAAAATAATTCTCCTGGCACCACTCTACAAAATCATCTATTAGTACGGGCCAAGCACCCTCAGAGTCATAATTTGTCATGTTGTCGTCAATGTGAGATGCAAAATCAAGCAGCAAATTCCAGGTATCTTTAGGTATGGATCTTCTATGCTTCTCCTACATGATCAAAATTACTATTAGTAGAATTTTTGCCTGCATTGAATTTACCGTTAAGAAATTGCACCACAGATCCAAAAACTTAAAGCGACCTTGCAAAACAATTTTCCAGTATGCTATAGCCATATCCAAATCTAGACCCTTCTGTCCGGGATCCTTCGCATAATTGAAAGTAAAATGGTAAAAATCTTTAAATTTGTTTGCGTCTATCAGCTCGTTTTCCAAAGCAGGTAATTTAGCTCTTAATTTATCTATACTATCTACACCTAGATCCAGTAAGCCATTGATAAATTCATCCCTCGAAAATTCACATTGAGTCTCTGCGCGAAATTTCCACGCAATAATTAGCACCAGCTTTGAATCTGGGCTTAGCTTTAAATCATCCAGCAATCTAATTACTCCATCCGAATTAATTTTTGAAGAATCATTGAGGTCTCTATATTTGTTAAAGAGGGCTTCCACCTTCTTACGATCTAATTCTCTATAATAAAGTTCCGGGTTTTGGAAGTAATTATCGCTTGCTAAATCTAGTTTCCAATCGTTATGCGTTAAGCAATATATTGCTGTCTGCTCGCCAGTTTGAGTAAGGGATATAAACTTCCTCACTTTATCCTTCTGTGCTGGTTTAAGTTTGTTCTGCAATATTTAATATAATAGGTATAATTCATGTAGAATACATTCGACATTATTACTTATATCACAACAGCAAATAGAACTTAATGCATATAGCTAACAGTAACTACAAAAGGAAAATGTTTTTCAATTAACGTAAATTGTTACTTACCATCTTTACTCCATATATACTTAAGAAAAAGAATCAAAACAGCAATTTTGACAGCAATTTTGACATCTGTAGTAAAAATATAAAAAAAATTTGCTCAATAGTGGAATATGCTTAGAATATATTCTAAGGGAATATGCTAATATGTCAAATTCGAACGAAAATTACACCGGCAAACATAACGAAACTTACTGCTGCTCGCCCACTGACATGTATATAATTGGACTGCTTGTTGAACCAAAAGTGCATGAATGCAAATGGCACCACTTTCACGTTCATGTCTCTTTCCGTGAGAGCATACTTTCCCACTGAACTGTAACGATTGGGAACGACAAATTGCTTAAGGTTTAGCGATATTTCCAACCAAAACAGCCTTATAAAAAACACTTCCTTCGACTCGTAATTAAAATTTAACAATACAATAATCCCAAATACTTTTGTGGCAAATTCGTTAAATCCCACTGACATGCATATACGTAAATTCCCAAATAATTTAAATATAGCGGCAGTTTAAGACAGTTGGTAGCATTGACAGTGAGAGCTTATGGCTGGATTACATTACAACGCCGGCGTGGTCGTCGTCGTCGTCAAACGCCGAGCAAAACGCCAGGCAAGTTACATTAACACTGGGCGGCAGCGCCAATCTTAATTTCCCTTACATTTTACAGTTGAGTTATTTGTTTGTAATCTCTGCCAGTTTGAAAAAAAAATTAAATAATAACAAAAAATATATTTTCTTTTCCTTCAAATCCACATTTTTTTAATATAATATCATTTATTTTCAGAAATTTAAATATCGTTTCATTTTGTCATGTTTTTTCATAATAGATTTGGCATATTGGCAGCAATGGAGCGCCAGCGTTAAATTTAGGATTGGAGATGTGTCGACGACGACGACGCCGGCGTGGGTAATGTAATGCATTTCATACATGCAGTACTGTCTCTAAATATTTTTGACAATAAAAGGACGACCACGCCGACATCGGCGTTGTTAATGTAATCCGGCCAATACTCTCTGAAATCAAAACTGGTGCCACATGAAACAGGAGATCAAGCAGTCGATTTATATAGATGGCAGTGTGCTCGCCTGTGTAGGCTGAACTACAATAGAAATTAACCGAGACCACAGTATATACTGTGCCGAGACTGAGGTTTACTTACGAAAAATTGATATTTTTAGCCTAAATATATATTTTTATTTATTTATTGTGGCATCATTATACTACATAAGATAGTTCAATATCTCAAGAATTTACTAGCCAGCAATTCACATAAGCTGCGCTTGTGTGTGAAATGCCGTGACAGGACTAAAACTTTATTTAATTAATAACTAATTGTTTAAGTGTTTCTTAATACTAGTTCAAAATTCAACGTATTTAGACTTCATTTAATAGCAAAGTTGAACTTAATATATAGTTTAAGTGATTGAGTGTAACCTATTGCCAGTTTAAAATTTTGACTCAATATAATAGCAAGCTGATATTATAGTTTCATGCAAAACAATCTTTAAATTAATCAGGATGGCTGAAAACAAATTGCTTAAATATTATTTTATAATTCTCATCAATTAAGAAACCTTTACTAGAATTTGGTAGAATGTTATAAATTTTAGGACCTAAAGTACAAGCGTGTTTTTGCGATAACCTTTTTTTACATGTTGTTGTAGCAAGAGGAGAATTAGTCAGCCTTCTAGTCTGATAGCTTATCGAGTGCAATTCAAAACTTTCTAAATTTACGTACATAAATTTGAGTAGAGCGTATGAGTAACTTTGTCGCACATTCATAACATCAATTTGCGAAAATGCCAGAGAACTAGAATAGTATTGTGAAAAATTAACAAACGGAAGTGATGTAATTGAAGATTGTTATGGTCGTAGCATATTGCATATAGCAATATGCCACCACGGACTGAAGCGTGTAGGCCCGGCTTGTTGTCGACTACAGCATGAAACCAAAACGCGCCCCGACCGAGAGAAATGCTTCCTCAAGCTCGGTGTCATGTTCAGTGACAGAAGGAAGAAGAAGAGCGTTCTTGGCGGAGTTTTTTGAGTTTTTTGACAACGTAAGAAAAGCAAGAAGGGAGCCAAAAAAATCTCGGCGAATAATAAGTCATCGGGACAGAAAATCCTCCCAAAAAGAGTGTAATCCATGATTAAAGTGGTATAATGTCAAGAAAATCGATTTGTGAAATAAATATCGTAAATAGGAAACAAAACTAAGCCTAGCTGCCCAGCACGACGATTTAGCACCAGAGGATTACTGGAGAAAGGAGATGAGCATATGTATCCTCCACATAATAATGAACACTTCCAGAACCATCTAGTACAAGTAAGTGATTCAGTCTTACCTGATTCGATTACGCAAACAAAAACGGAGAAGCCCACATTCCTGAAGTACCGGCGAGGCCCCCACTTCTGTGGGATGACTATATTCATACATCATATGTAGCAACTCATATACAACGATTTGTGGCTTATGCGACATGCAGAATTCTACCGATCTTCGCTAGGTGAAGTACATGTATAGACCTGGATACCAATATATAGTCTCTATTTGAGTATCTATTCAGACGTCAACCTTATTTGTGAAATGAACTAATTTTGATCTGATATATAGTAGATAATTAAGGTACTTTCATTAAATAACCATATTTTTGATCTGATATATAGTAGATAATTAAGGTACTTTCATTAAATAACCATATTTTTGATCTGATATATAGTAGATAATTAAGGTACTTTCATTAAATAACCATAATTTTTGATCTGATATATATAGTGAATAATTCAGGTACTTTCATTAAATAAACTATATTTTTTTCAATTGATATATATATGTAGGTATTAAGTAACTCAGGTATTTTCGTTAAATTCATTTGATTTCATATGTATGTTTGAAAATCATCTTATTAGTTAAATGGGTTACATATAGTTATACGCTTAGACATACACGGCTTTCTTGATTGGATATATATATAGGAATTCGTTCGCTAAAACAACTATATTTATTTACTTATATACTAGCAATTGTTATTGAAACCGGCTATATCATGTGATGATAGCTTATATCCCAATCAGATACAAGTGCTAACGCTTCTTAAGATGAATTGGTTAGCGGCTTGTGTGAAAGTGTCAGAGGACCTATAAGCATTAAGAAATTTAGTAAAAACATACCCACAGGTAGTCTACTGATAGGCTACCTTAATTTTTTTTAAATTCGTCAGGCATAGATGCGTTATTAGTTTTGTTACCAAGAGTGGGAAGAAAATAGTTGGTGTGATTATACCCAGTTCGGTGAGGCACAGACTAGTAGTACTGTAAAAGTGCAACCCAAAGGGATTTCGGACGTGGTCATTTATTTCGTCTATTATTTTTCTTTTAATTTCAGTGCAGCTGGAGAACACGCTTCAGGAGGCCTGCTGGATACGTGAACATTCCAACTATCAATTTTGTGAAATTCGGCTTGATAATTATTTCTTCGGGTTGCCTTCGCGAAACTAGCATAGTAGCGTAGTAGTATATAAACCTTTAAGTAAAATCTGTCGTATCCACTTTAGTATTGTAGAACATGACAGGACAATTAGAAGTAAGATACCAAAATCAGAATCCTACGGGGGTGAATTTAAGCAACAAAAAAAAAACAAAAGAAACCAAATCACTTGTAATTTCGTACTAATATAGCGTTTACAACAAAATGAAGCAGTGTACTAGCATCTAAATACTACTATCAATCTATCTAAATACTACAAAAGTAAGAAATGCTAGTGTATAAATTAGACATTAAACCTATTTCATTATAACGTAAATATGAATTGCTGAACGTTTTTATTTCTTCCCTCACATTTACTGGAGCCCTCTAACAAGAAGGTCGCATAGGTCCGCTCTAATTTCTTCTACAGGTCAGCCAAAGGGACTTGGAAATAGTGCCCCCCAAGTCAAAGGGAGGATGGGGCAAGGCCAAGAAGGCATAACATCTGCGCCTTCAATTCAGCAGTAAGCAGGTAAGTGACGTAAAGGTCCCTTCAGGACCGAGTGTGTGCCGTTTTTTGTAGTGCAGGCACGAAAATTTTTTTGTCTATGGATGATGACATGCGGCAGGTATTTCGGGAACTCCCCCACACTCTCCGCCATCCTTAGCCGAGGTGCTAGCGTGCCGCCCTGTGCTATCGCTGTCATCAGGCGATCTGTCAGCTCATGCTGGCAGTTTGGACTTAACGTCCTGGTCAAGTCGCCTTCAACATACTTCCATAACAAAATGGCGCCCAACGTGGGGCCACCTCAGTTAGACTTCGGTGGTCTAAATATAAATTTTACTGGGGACTGAGACTTTGAGAGAGATGATCATCTGGTATCTGCCAGTTGATTGACCTCAAGTCTCACATCCAGTAGGAGATATAGGTGGACCTGAGTCTAATTGGTTTTGTGAAAATTTTTTTTGTAAAGTAACGTAATATTTTGAAAGTTTTATTGGAAGTCTTTGATATTTTGAATTTTTGGATTAAAGTAAAGTAACGTTTTTTGAATTTAATGAAAGTTTTTTGGAAGTTGAAATCCGGCTTTAGGTTTGACTTCGGTCAAGCCTCAAGCCTGAACAGTTGTTGAATTTTTTTGAAAGTTTTTTGAAATGTTTTTGGATGATCTTTCCCGCTGGCCTTCTGCCATGGAAATGGTAGGTGGCCTCACGAAATCTTTCGTTTGAGCTCTTGTGGGGACATGTCTCTGTTGGCCAACTGGCTGGACAGAGTTATGAATCTGCGAGACAACTTCTTGGCTTCCAGCTAATTAGTTGACCAGACTCATGACTCTGCCCGGCTAGCGAACTAGCTGGACACGACGATTCGGTGAGGAGAAGAGAACGAGTTCTCGGAGGATGGGATTGATGCTGGAGATCTTCAGTGATCAGGAGTTGGCATACTGCTAACTGCCTGGCTGAAGAATCTCTGGCAGCATTCTCAGCCTTTGATACCTCCGACTTTACTCTTCCCAGATTTCTGCAAGAGCTCCGACTTTTTCAATGCACACACTCACGTCACTTGCTTATATCTGTATTATGACCTTGGAAGAGAGAGAGCGACCTGACCTCTTATGTGGGAGTTAGCTTCGGGAGGTGAGGGAGAAATTGTCTGATCTTTGAAAATTGTTGAAACGTTTGACCTGTCTTTGCGATTTTTTTTGGATTCTTCGTAGTTTGCAGAATTTATGAGAATTTAGTCGACGAAGTTATTGACGCTTCCTGACATCGGTTTTTGTTCTGGGGATTCAATCCTCATATTATCTCGATTTAAGAAGCTTAAATTAACTCTTCGAGTCCTTGTTTTGCAAAATTTATTTTTAAAAAAAAAAAAAAAAAAATTTCTTCGGACGCTTGGGAAGATATTTCCTTGGATCATAGTATCTCATCCCAACTTTCAAATTTAGTAGCTCGTTAGCTTCGATCCTGTTTGAGCCTGTGATCTCGATTTTTGACCTTTTTTTTAATTTCTCTGATATTCTTCTTCGAACCTTTGGTTTGCAAAACGTTTTCAATTTTGACTCACTATGGGTACAGTGAGAACGCCACCACCTGCGACAAACGGTATGTCAATGCTACCTGAACCATGCTCCATCTGTCGTGATGCAAGCTGGTCAGTCGAAAGGAAGCCTGTAATAACCAAATGTGAACACATTTTTCACCAGGCATGCCTGCAGCATTGGATAGGTGAACATGCTAGTTGTCCTAACTGTCGGTGCCATATTACACAACAAGACTTTATCGAATATACAGGTGCAATCCCAAAGAGACCGAAGAAGGTGAAGCCTGTGAAGTCTACTAAGCACGATGTGCCGAGCTTCAATCTGCCTACTTTCGACCTACCACCACCTAATAGACGCTCTTTGTCTCCAGGAATGTTCAATTTGCATTCCCGGACGTTCACTAATCCCAACTCACGGCAAGACAGTCCATTACCACCAGCCCAAGGCCACACCTCAGCTGCTACGGATGCGTTGCTGGCAGGCCTGCGCATTCAAATGAAAGACTTGGTACGTGAAGGTCTCGAACACAGCCTCAGTACATTACGGTCTGAGTTAGTAGATAGTGTCCGTCAGCAAGTAGCAGCCATGGTGCCACCAATAGATTTTTCACGTCCACCCCCGTCTATGGGTAATCCAAGAACGTCGAACGATTTTCCCAATACAAGGAGACAATCATTCCATAGACCGCCTTCAGCCTTTGGTCAGCCTATGCCAAACCTCGCTCCACCTCAACCAACACCGCCTATTCGTGTTCCTGCACATGTAGGACAGCGACGATCCGGAAGTCCCATCCGTAGATGGAACCTGACGTACAATGGAAATAACGCAGAGCTCCCGGTAGACGAATTCATTTTTAGAGTCGAAGCGCTCACGCACTCCGCTCTGGAAGGAGATTTCGATCTGCTGGTAAGGAACATGCTTACGTTATTAACAGGACCAGCTAAAGATTGGTACTGGTCAATATTGAGGAATAACCCTTTCCCAACTTGGGAATTCATCAAAATGGGATTGTCCATGGAATGGGGAGTGCCCAAGGATGATTTAAAAATACGATTACAGCTGATGTCTCGAAAGCAAAAACCTGGCGAAATATTCGCTATGTATCACCACCATTTAGTATTGCTGCGTGACCAGCTACAGACCGCCATGCCAGACCAAGAGTTTCTAGAGATTGTTAAATCCAATTTGTTGCCTGAGATCCAGGAAAAAATATGTTTGCACCCCACTTATACTATAGGACAGCTGAGATCGCTGGTTACTCGTATCCAAGCTACGCAGACACGCATTGCTACAGCTGGTAGTTGGAATCCGTACCGGAACCAACGAGTGCACGCAGTTGACAATTTTCAGAACTTGGACCCTGAACTGGCAGCAGCGACAGGCAGTGACCACGGCCTAGGTGAGCTATCGAGTATTTCAAACAAAAATGCTATTGTCTGCTGGAATTGTGATCAGTCTGGTCATTATTATCAAGATTGTAGACAGACGAGTCGAGTTGTGTTCTGCTATGGATGCGGACGCAAGAATGTTTTCAAGCCTGATTGCCGCTACTGCAGACAGAAAAACGAGAGACGGGTCGGGAATACCAACACCTCTTCCCGACCAGCGTCAACGTCGCAAGCAGCAACTGTAACGAACAAGGAGGAAAGCCCGCTCCATTAGTAGACACTCGTGATAACTCCCTAACGTGTCCTCTGATATCATTCAGTGACTCTGGTGATATCAGAAAAGCACCGGATTGTACAATTACTTCACTGGAAGAGGCGGAGAACTTGATGGATTTCTCTGCAGATCTTCAAGCTCCCATTTCCACTTCTGGGGAGCCCATGACAATACTAGACACTTCCTTAGAAGAGTCTTTACTCTTCGATGTCCCGTTGACACCTATAGCACGTGTAGCTGACAAGGTTACTGAGCAGGAGATTTGGCCTCCTGCCATTTCTATCTTAAAACGGCCACCAAGCTCTGATATGACGAGTGGGCGTGAGCCAGTTTTACATCCGCTGACGCCGTATCATACGCGTCTGCAGAGATACAGAGCAGCAAGAGACCGAATTTTCTCCTCAGTAGCAGAGTTAGCTGAGATTATGTTTCCCGACCGGGATATGAGACCGAAAAGGAAAAGATCAACCGTTCGTTGGCGAGAATACTGTCGACGAATGAAACTGGAAAGGAAAAAACTAGCACAGATTTCCGTGTCGATGCCAGACGACATTCGACCGTACGCAGAAGTAAAGCTGCTCGGGCGAACTGAGACTGGATTACTTGATAGTGGTGCCACTGTCAGTATTCTAGGCCAGGGAGCTCTCGAGAAGCTTGCTGAAGCAGAGGTTGAATGGAAGAAGTATCGGACACAGGTCCAAGTAGCTAATGGTGCCATGACGACTGTTCATGGTCATGTGAACTTGGACGTCACTTTCCGTGATAAGACCCAAAACGTGCGTTTTTACGTGGTTCCTGGGCTCACACAGGCACTATATCTGGGAATAGACTTCTGGCGCCTCTTTGGGTTAGCTCCGGATGTCCTAGGTATAGTCGCAGAAGTGAATCCAAGTGGGATAGCTACCTCTGACACCGATGGGCATATCCTTTCTAGTTTAGAACACCAACGCTTAGAGAGCACAAAACAGCTTTTCCCCTCTTTCGCCTCTTTAGGCCTGGGAAAAACATCATTGGTCACTCACAAGATTGATACGAATGACGCCGCCCCGATAAAACAGCGCTTTTATCCGATTTCCCCGGCAGTGCAAAGTTTGATGGATGCAGAATTAGAGCGAATGCTATCACTGGGTGTGATAGAGGAGAGCCAGAGTCCTTGGAGCTCTCCAGTTGTTCTGGTAAGGAAGCCTGGAAAGGTCCGGCTTTGTTTTGACGCCAGGAAGGTCAACTCGGTTACGAAGAAGGACGCCTATCCGCTACCGCAGATAGACGCACTTCTGAGTCGACTTCCTCCGGCAAACTACATAACGAGCCTGGACCTGAAAGATGCATTCTGGCAGATCCCACTGGACACTGATTCCAGAGAGAAGACCGCTTTCACAGTACCTGGTCACCCTCTCTATCAGTACACAGTGATGCCATTCGGCCTATGCAACGCTCCCCAAACGATGTGCCGCCTCATGGATAAAGTCATTCCTTTCGATCTTCGTGAGAACGTTCTCGTCTATTTAGACGATTTATTAATTCTATCATCTGACTTTGACACTCATCTCATGCTGCTAGCCAGGGTAGCGGATTGTTTGAGGAAAGCTGGCCTTACTATAAACGTCGAGAAGAGCAAGTTTTGTATCAAGGAGACTAAATACCTGGGATTCATTGTAGGAAGGGGAGGTATGAGAACTGACCCTGACAAAATATCAGCCATAGTTGACTATCCGTCACCTAAAACTGTTCGGCAAGCCCGACGCCTACTAGGTATGGCAGGATGGTACAGACGGTTTATTCCGAACTATGCTGATTTGACTGCATCCATTACAGACACTTTGAAAAACCCGAGTCAGTTCAAATGGACATCTGAAGCCCAGACGTCTCTTGATCTACTCAAACAAAAACTTACTTCTGCTCCGTTGCTAGTGAGTCCAGACTTCACCAAACCGTTCGTCATCCAGTGCGATGCGAGCCAACAAGGTATTGGAGGAGTGTTGCTTCAGCTAGATGACGATGGCCACGAGAAGCCAATAGCCTACGTCTCGAAAAAGTTGAACTCCGCTCAACGAAATTACACCGTCACAGAGCAAGAATGCCTAGCTGCAGTCTTGAGCGTACAGAAGTTCCGGCCCTTCATAGAGCTTATGCCGTTCAAGATAGTGACGGATCACGCGAGCTTGAAATGGCTGATGTCTCAAAAGGACCTCAGCGGAAGACTTGCTCGGTGGAGTTTGAAGCTTCAGGGCTTCGACTTCACTATTGAACACAGGAAAGGAAGCCTGAACGTAGTCCCTGATGCGCTGTCACGCATTCATTGTGACAGCATGAACACAAACGAAGATCCTGGCCCGGAAGTTGACCTTAGTTCGCCATATTTCAATTCGTTGGAATATGAAGAACTGAGGCATAAGGTTAAAACGACTTCTGGCAAACTACCAGATCTTTGCGTCAGGGATGGCTTCGTTTATATTCGGACTGTTCCGAGAACAGGCGATCCGATCCAGGAGGAAGAAGCGTGGAAGCTTTGGATTCCACGTGGGCTTGTCACCGACGTCATTTCGAGAGCGCATGATCCGCCGCTAGCTTCACACGGAGGAATAGGGAAAACCCTAGAACGTCTGCGAAGACATCTGTACTGGCCACGAATGACAGTTGATGTCAGAAATTACGTAGCCGCCTGTGACGTGTGTAAAGAAACGAAGGCTCCTAATACTATTTTGCGACCACCGATGAAAGTCCAGTCTGTGATAGAACGACCATGGCAAAAGCTGTACGTCGATTTCTTAGGTCCATATCCTCGGTCAGTTAAAGGAAACGTCTGCATTCTGATAGCTCTTGACCACTTTTCTAAATTCCCACTTCTCAAACCTATGAGAAAAGCGTCTACGCTCAATGTATGCCAATTCATTGAGACTGAAGTGTTTCACGTGTTCGGAGTTCCGGAGACCATAGTCTCTGACAATGGAGTCCAGTTTTGCTCGGCTCAGTTCGCCAGACTACTGGAAAAGTATGGGGTAAAGCATATGCGAACGGCAGTTTACTCGCCGCAAGCAAACGCCTCAGAGCGAGTAAACCGGTCTCTGTTGTCAGGGATTAGGGCCTATATCCAGAAGGAACACACCAGATGGGATGAGAAACTGAGCCAAATAGCTAGTTCCCTCCGGAGCTCTTTCCATCAAGCTACTGGTTTCTCTCCCTATCGAACACTCTTCGGTCAACAAATGATAGAACATGGCAGCTCCTATTCCATCTTGAGGAGCATTGGAACTCTTAATGAGCCACTGAGAGTAGACGCAGAAGATAAAATGAGATTGATCCGTGCGAGAGTGCAGGAAAATTTACAACACGCATTCGAACAGGGTTCAAAAGCCTACAATCTCAGGGCAAAACCCGTCGAGTTCAAAGTTGGTCAGGAGGTATTTAGAAGGACTTTTGCCCAAAGCAATTTCCAACAGCAGACTAGTGCTAAACTGGGACGAAAATTTGTTAAATGTCGGGTTAGAGCCAAGAAAGGAAACTCACTATACGAACTTGAAGATCTGCGGGGAAAACTGTTAGGTGTCTATCACGCTAAAGACATCAAGCAGTGATCATCAGTATGAAAACATCGTCGATACTTATTGTCGTTTATTCCTGGTAGCCCTAAGAAGGCATCCAGCCAGCTTAACTGGTAAACTATAGGATATCACGAAGCCCTCCTATTGCCCCGTCAATGGTGGGTGATATACCTGTTGAAAGTCAATCTCATTATAGCACCCCTATCGCTTGTGAGTAGATAACCTTTTATAGTCCCTTCCGGATCGGCCTCATTAGGAGGAAAATTTTTCCTTGTCTGTCCAGCTGCAACATTTCGTTAATCGTCGGACATAGTAGTACTAGATCTATACCTGGTAGCCCTAAGAAGGCATCCAGCCAGCTTAACTGGTAAACTATAGGATATCACGAAGCCCTCCTATTGCCCCGTCAATGGTGGGTGATATACCTGTTGGAATCCATTCCCATATTCGGCTGTCAACATGTCACTACTTCGACGACGCCTTGGAGACACACCCTTGAACAATCGCAGCCTGAGATCAGGGTGAGAGGTTGCGCCGGGAAAGCTTAGCGATCAGTTCTTTAGGTTACTGATCGCGGGGCTTCCTCAGCATCTCGGTGAAGGAAGGCAGAGAGGCATCGACCGGCTGGATTTTTTGGGTTACCAGCTTGTCGATGTAGCTTTGGCTTCCCCACACGGAGAAGGATGTCGAAGTCTGATCGAAGACTGACGAGACTTCAAGGATGTGTCCTCGACGTGTCATCGGAAGTAGAGTCTGAGGATGAGGAAAGCATAGGGTCGTGGGACGTGACACACATTGAGCGCCCGCAGTGATGAGGCCTATGTGTAAGACCGGCTAGCTCAGTCGACCATTTTTCAGCGTCGTCTGAACCACGGGTGGCGCAGACCACTCTGCCCTGTTATGGTCGTAGCATATTGCATATAGCAATATGCCACCACGGACTGAAGCGTGTAGGCCCGGCTTGTTGTCGACTACAGCATGAAACCAAAACGCGCCCCGACCGAGAGAAATGCTTCCTCAAGCTCGGTGTCATGTTCAGTGACAGAAGGAAGAAGAAGAGCGTTCTTGGCGGAGTTTTTTGAGTTTTTTGACAACGTAAGAAAAGCAAGAAGGGAGCCAAAAAAATCTCGGCGAATAATAAGTCATCGGGACAGAAAATCCTCCCAAAAAGAGTGTAATCCATGATTAAAGTGGTATAATGTCAAGAAAATCGATTTGTGAAATAAATATCGTAAATAGGAAACAAAACTAAGCCTAGCTGCCCAGCACGACGATTTAGCACCAGAGGATTACTGGAGAAAGGAGATGAGCATATGTATCCTCCACATAATAATGAACACTTCCAGAACCATCTAGTACAAGTAAGTGATTCAGTCTTACCTGATTCGATTACGCAAACAAAAACGGAGAAGCCCACATTCCTGAAGTACCGGCGAGGCCCCCACTTCTGTGGGATGACTATATTCATACATCATATGTAGCAACTCATATACAACGATTTGTGGCTTATGCGACATGCAGAATTCTACCGATCTTCGCTAGGTGAAGTACATGTATAGACCTGGATACCAATATATAGTCTCTATTTGAGTATCTATTCAGACGTCAACCTTATTTGTGAAATGAACTAATTTTGATCTGATATATAGTAGATAATTAAGGTACTTTCATTAAATAACCATATTTTTGATCTGATATATAGTAGATAATTAAGGTACTTTCATTAAATAACCATATTTTTGATCTGATATATAGTAGATAATTAAGGTACTTTCATTAAATAACCATAATTTTTGATCTGATATATATAGTGAATAATTCAGGTACTTTCATTAAATAAACTATATTTTTTTCAATTGATATATATATGTAGGTATTAAGTAACTCAGGTATTTTCGTTAAATTCATTTGATTTCATATGTATGTTTGAAAATCATCTTATTAGTTAAATGGGTTACATATAGTTATACGCTTAGACATACACGGCTTTCTTGATTGGATATATATATAGGAATTCGTTCGCTAAAACAACTATATTTATTTACTTATATACTAGCAATTGTTATTGAAACCGGCTATATCATGTGATGATAGCTTATATCCCAATCAGATACAAGTGCTAACGCTTCTTAAGATGAATTGGTTAGCGGCTTGTGTGAAAGTGTCAGAGGACCTATAAGCATTAAGAAATTTAGTAAAAACATACCCACAGGTAGTCTACTGATAGGCTACCTTAATTTTTTTTAAATTCGTCAGGCATAGATGCGTTATTAGTTTTGTTACCAAGAGTGGGAAGAAAATAGTTGGTGTGATTATACCCAGTTCGGTGAGGCACAGACTAGTAGTACTGTAAAAGTGCAACCCAAAGGGATTTCGGACGTGGTCATTTATTTCGTCTATTATTTTTCTTTTAATTTCAGTGCAGCTGGAGAACACGCTTCAGGAGGCCTGCTGGATACGTGAACATTCCAACTATCAATTTTGTGAAATTCGGCTTGATAATTATTTCTTCGGGTTGCCTTCGCGAAACTAGCATAGTAGCGTAGTAGTATATAAACCTTTAAGTAAAATCTGTCGTATCCACTTTAGTATTGTAGAACATGACAGGACAATTAGAAGTAAGATACCAAAATCAGAATCCTACGGGGGTGAATTTAAGCAACAAAAAAAAAACAAAAGAAACCAAATCACTTGTAATTTCGTACTAATATAGCGTTTACAACAAAATGAAGCAGTGTACTAGCATCTAAATACTACTATCAATCTATCTAAATACTACAAAAGTAAGAAATGCTAGTGTATAAATTAGACATTAAACCTATTTCATTATAACGTAAATATGAATTGCTGAACGTTTTTATTTCTTCCCTCACATTTACTGGAGCCCTCTAACAAGAAGGTCGCATAGGTCCGCTCTAATTTCTTCTACAGGTCAGCCAAAGGGACTTGGAAATAGTGCCCACCAAGTCAAAGGGAGGATGGGGCAAGGCCAAGAAGGCATAACATCTGCGCCTTCAATTCAGCAGTAAGCAGGTAAGTGACGTAAAGGTCCCTTCAGGACCGAGTGTGTGCCGTTTTTTGTAGTGCAGGCACGAAAATTTTTTTGTCTATGGATGATGACATGCGGCAGGTATTTCGGGAACTCCCCCACACTCTCCGCCATCCTTAGCCGAGGTGCTAGCGTGCCGCCCTGTGCTATCGCTGTCATCAGGCGATCTGTCAGCTCATGCTGGCAGTTTGGACTTAACGTCCTGGTCAAGTCGCCTTCAACATACTTCCATAACAAGATTTGTACCTTCTATTAATTCGCAGTGCCATAATGACATTTTCTGTGTTAAATTTTAAAAAGTGATAAAGGTGAAAAAATTAACAAGTGGAAGTTGATTTAATTAAAGACTTGTGCTTTGTATTAATTCGCAGTACCATTTTTCAAAGTCAAAGTCAAAGTGCATTTATTTTTTGAACCCCTGCTTAAAGCAGCGTATACCGCTGGGTTCCACGACAGTATAAAGCTTATCAATTAGTTTACATGATTTATAGCAAAAGAAACAATATATCAATTTAAACAGGATTCAATTAGTTTAAATTAAATTAAATTAAATTAACAGCTTATATAGTCATAATCTTTTGATTTCACAGTTGAATTACATTTAGTCATTAATTATGATCTATCCAGAGTTGTACTGAGGCCAATGTTAGCCTAGACACTGATTCTAACATCAGTAACAATAACAGCCATTACACAAACATTCATCACACATCATCAATCATCAGACATCAATACATGAATACACCAGCCTATACAGTTAATCCCGGCATGGCACTAAGATTCATATTGCTCGATCAGGGATTGGAAAACAGAACTTAAGAAAGTATAAAATAATATAATATCAGAGAGTATGATGAAGTGCATTCGGTAGAGCAAATATATCCATTTTAATTTTTACATTGCACTTCATTTAGTAATAAATTAATTGTTTGAACACATTGCGTTCTCACGGAATGAGCGATTCTTAGCGCACTATACTTGGATATTTAAACTTAACGAAAGTTTTCCTCACACGAGGGAGGCCTGAAACACCATTGGAGCTTTTCAGTCAGCTTGAGATTTGCTGACAATGTAAATCAATGTAGAAGAACACAGAACAGCTTCAAGCTGGCTTGAGATTTGATCAAATTGCAAATTTCAACCCCAATGACTGCCAACTTGAGCCAATTTTTAATGTTGTGTTATGGAAGTATGTTAAGAGTGATTGGTTAGGACGTGAAGTCCAAACTGTCAGCATGAGCTGACAGATCACTCGATGACAGCGATAGCACAGGGCGGCACGCTAGCACCTCGGCTAAGGGTGGCGGAGAGTGTGGGGGAGTTCCCGAAATAACCTGCCGCTTGTCATCACCCATAATCAAAAAATTTTCGTGCCTACTTACACCAAGCCTAGCACACACTCGGTCCTGAAGGGACCCTTACGTCACTTACCTGCATTCCATGGAAGGCGCAGATGGCATGCCTTCCTTGCCAAGCCCCATCCTCCCATTGACTCTGGGTGGCACAATCGTCCAAAGTCCCTTGGTTGACCTATAGAAAGAGAGAGAGACTAGGCAAGCCTAGACGACCTTGTTCTCACGCGATAGAGGGCTCCGGGATGTGAAGGAAAAAGTAAAAACTTAACTCGTCATTACGTTATAATATTTCTCGGTAAATATATATAATATAAATAGGTAACTATACAAGTTTAGTATTAATCTACAGCTAGATTTTTTCTTGTTTATTATTATTAATTCATTTTCCTAAATAAATGCTTTGGTTATTAAAGTGATCGTAAAAAAACGTACCTTGTTATTCTTTTCTAAATTCTCAAAATATCCCGACTTTATGTATATAATAGATTTTATGTACATAACATTTTATGCATTGTATTGCTTACTACGTTCAAAAATCTCTATCCCTATACATTAATATTATGGTAATATATAAATAATATTTTTTTCTTCTGAGTTATGGTAATATTTATGCTCGCCTTATCAAAAACAAATGTTCTTAAAGGCTTTACGGCCGCCTTTTGTGGTTTTTTTCTCTTTCTTTGTTGTTTTGTTTTAAAACACCCAACAATGTCATATTTACATTGTTTTTTACATGCAATAACGTACTAGTACCTTATTTCAGTTTTGTTTACTTTTCATTATTGTGAATTGATTCCGAAGTGAGCTCTATTATCTTTTATCATTATTCATTTTTTTATTTATTTTTTTGTGTTTAGTTGTAAAATTTGTTTGATAAGTGAGCTGAACTATCGTATGCGTTAATAAAATATACGAATTAATGTAGTAAATGAATTAATTAAATAAATGGATAAGATAAGCTATCTTAAATAGAAGCATTATTAATATTATATTAAAGAATGCAGTATTAAATTTCAACGTTCCTGTGACAGGTAGATAACAAATATTGCTTGATGGATAATAGAAACTATCGTAAGTATGAAATATTTCGTAATAGTTATAACTTTAAAATACATATTGAGTAATATTTAGAAATATAATTCAAGTAAATCTATAAAGTGCATTAATAGCTAATACCTATTAACATAGCAGACCATTTGCATATTAGATATCTCTCCAGAGATTACACCTTCTGTGATTATAAGAGATGTAAGTTGATGGTAGATACTTCACGAACAGATACAATGCCGCCCGAGCTTGTTGAGCCGGGAGTATCAGAGCGTCCTGTATTTGGATGAATAAATAACCAACATCCACCAGTCAGTAGATCCAATTTAAATGCACCCCTTATGAGCTTTTTATATGATCTAATTTTGCCGATTGTAGTGCGGTTATGTTGGTGCCGCAATGCTCACTAGACGAATGGAATGGTTCAAGAAATATAACACCTTCGCGCTGCACTTGATGTTCCAGTTGAAAACGAGTGTGGGGCTTTCACAGGACCTCTACGTAGAATTATTTTATGAAAATTTGTGCGGCGTGAACTCCAGTGCAGTATTGTAGTTTTTCCCATTTCAAAATTTGGACATCAGGTTTGGACTTGTGCATTTGTGAAAAAGCGCACTTTCGCAAAATGGCGCGCGAATGCAGCTTAGTACCCGCCTGCATGCGATCAGTAAAATTATTACTATTAAAACTTTCTGGATGATATGAGATGCAAGACTTCATGTATTGTACATAGCAAAAGGCATCGAAGACAAGATGTACCACTTTAAAAACTGAGTGAACAGACTACGAAAAAATATATATAAGGAAATTAACACGAGAGAACAATTTCACCAGTCGTGACAGCTTGCTGTCTTCCACTTCTCTGTCCCCTCGACATGGCGCCTAAACGTGAGGAAATGCAATTCTCTCGGCCGGGTGCGTTCGTTTTCCGCTGTGGACAGCAGCCGATATACACGCTACATTACGTGTAGCATATTGCTATATGCAATACGCTACGACCATAACAGTTGCCAACTGTGCGAATATCGAATATTAGATGGGAATGCTTCTGTTGAAACATTTAAGAAGTAAACAGTTACCAAAAATGTTAAAATGGGAGAAAACTTATAGAATTAATAAAAGATAAGCAGTTTCTGTGGGACATAAAAAAAATAACTCGGTATTATTTTTACATACAATTGGTACATCTCAAAACTAACCAAAAAAGTATGCATTTATCGTAATTTTGGAAAATCGGAAGCATTAACTGTCGGTCCTTAATAAATATATATAAGTTAAGGTTGCAAATGTCAAAAACACCAGTTGTGTTCAATTCGGCTTTTTCAGTCAACTTCAGCAGAAAGATGGGCATAAAGCTGGCTGAAAAGCTCCAATTGTTTTTCAGGCTTTAAAGTTAATATACGCCTGTTAAATTAAAGGGCGCGTTCGCTTTAAGTAACACAGTACACACAGTACTTGCCTTTCCAACCTCAGCCGCAGCCTTCTGTAGAATATATGGACCATGGGCCCTATTCTTGAATAACGAAGACAGATAACGTATACGTTAATCTGTCAAAAACATTCGAAAGGAATGTTTATGTGGTATTCTTGAAATCCGCATTCGTTATATTCGTACGCAAACCATTCGTTATATAACGAATGGGGTTGAACCATTCGTTATTTATCGCATACGTTAAAATCATTCGTAATTCAAGAATAGGCCCCCAGGAGGGTGATTCTGATCTTTTATACTGATTTTTTCGTGTTATTATTCAAGCAACCCTTGCATGACATAGAATGAACTGAAAATGACACTTCACATTACCAATTGAAAATAATATCTCGAATTTAAGCACTTGTAATGCTCTAATTAGGTGTAGAATTTCCATTTACCAGTGCAAAATTTTTGTCACAACCTCTGGGAGCAGTTGACTAATTTGTCGTATATTTAGTCGTAGTTTTTGACTTTGTTCACCGCAAATTTATTATAGTTCATTTTGTGGTAGATAGTAGTGAAGACAAAAAATTAATTGTGTTAAAAGAAAAAGTACGACAAAATATGTCAAAATTCACGACTAAATAGTACGACAAAAGATCAGAATCACCCCCCAGAGGGGTGATTCTGAACTCTTTGTCTTATCTTAGGTGTATATTTTAGTCACATATTTTGACATTTCACCTCAAATTTGTCGTACTTTTATATTCACCATATCCATTTTGATTTATCCTTTTCATCAACCACAAAATAAACTAAAATGAATTTTAAACGAATTAATGTCAGAATACGACAAAATAGTCAACTGCTCCCGAGGTTGTGACAAAAATTGTATACTATGGTAAATTGATTTTCTACACCAACCTAAAACAATACAAGTGCTTCAAATCGAAAAATATTTTTGAATTTGTTATGTGAAGTGTCAGTTTCAGTTCATTCTACATCATGCAAGGGTTGCTGACCTGAATAAAAACACGAAAAAATCAGGAGGGTGATTCTGATCTTTTGTCGTACTATTTAGTCGTCAATTTTGACATATTTAGTCGTACTTTTTGTTTCAACACAGTTCATTTTGTGTCTTCACTATTATCTACCACAAAATGAACTATAATGAACTTTCGGTGAACAAACGTCAAACAACACGACTAAATATACGACAAATTAGTCAACTGCTCCTAGAGGTTGTGACAAAAATTTTACACTGGTAAATAAAAATTCTACACCTAATTAGAGCATTAAAAGTGCTTAAATTCGAAATATTATTTTGAATTTGTAATGTGAAGTGACATTTTCAGTTCACTCTACGTCATGCAAGGATTGCTGACCTGAATAAAAACACGAAAAAATCAGTAGAAAAGTTCATTTCATTTAGTCGTATGTTTTGACATTCAAGTACGACAAAAGATCAGAATCACCCTCCAGTAGAAGAGTTCATTCCATTTAGTCGATTATTTTGACATTCAAGTTCGACAAAACCCACAGAATCACCCCACTGTTTGTCGTTCTAATTAGTCGTGAATTTTGACATATTTTGTCGATATTTTCTTCAACAGTTCATTTTGTGTCTTCACTATTATCTACCACGAAATGAACTATAATGAATTTTCGATGAACAAACGTCAAAAAACACGACTAAATAATCGACAACTTGTGACAAAAATTTTACACTGGTAAATAAAAATTCTACGCCTAATTAGAGCATTACAAGTGCTTAAATTCGAAATATTATTTTGAATTTGTAATGTGAAGTGACATTTTCAGTTCATTCTAAGTCATGCAAGGCTTGCTGACCTGAATAAAAACACGAAAAAATCAGCAGAAAAGTTTATTTTATTTAGTCGATTATTTTGACATTCAAGATCGACAAAACCCACAGAATCACCCTACAGCTTTGAGAATTTTGCAACAGCACATCTCACTTACTCCTATGTAGAGTTTCTGCTCTTGACAAATTACGCTCATGTCAAAACCCTCGAGAATACTTCCCAAGCCATGAAACAGAAACATATATGTGTGCGTTCGGAGTACGTTCTCTAAAATTTTCTATATTGATGTGTATGGAAAAGTACCAAACTTTGATTTTATAAATGCTATAGAGCCCAAACTACTATCCATACAGGAAAATAGTCTTGTAGTAATTTAAAGCTTGGTTCCTTATCTTCCCAAAGGCTGCACTTACTACATACCTTCTTTAACAAAATAATAAAATAGTTTTGATTACAAAGTAACCTTACCAATTTACGTGATTTTACGCTCAATACCTCTCAGCTGTGCATGTATGTATGTGCAGCCGAAGTCCGAATCTTTAGGCAGCTACATTCGATATCATCAGCACGCACCAGCCCACGGAATCGCATGACGGCAAAGCGACATTACAATGATTACTCAGCTGAGAATTTTTGTTTGCGAAATCGTAGTCATTTGGCTAAGATAAATTTTTTTCAAATAATTTTGTTAGGAAAGGGATGAAAATTTTATTACAGTTCGGAAGATACGAAAGCAAGCTTAAGATTATCACAACACCATTTTTCGGTATGAATAGTAGTTTAGGGCGGATGAGCTATTCAAATCAAACTTTTGTCAGTTTTACATAAGAACACTGCAAATATTTTAGAATGTAAGGACTACGTTGGGCTTCGCATGTGGTAGGGAGGGAGTCTCTTTCATGGCTTGTGAAGTATTCTCGAGGGTTTTGCTCATGTACACGAATTTTACACGATTCAACCATTGCTGTTTGCTCTATATTCTATACTTCATTATCATGTTGGTGTTACTGGAGCTTCAGCTGCAAATTATAATTTGCCCAATATCAGCTACAACTTCATGTGTAGCTTAGGTAAATTATTTTTGCAATTAGCGAAGAATTGAGGGACCAACAAACGATTTTATTAACAAAAACGAGTCCAACAAACGATTACGCATTGATTGAGCTGGTTATAAATAAATTAAAAATAAGAATTTTCCGGCTAACTTGATGGTGTATTTTCTTTTTAGATTTTCGAAAAAAATTATTAACCAACAAACGTTTAAATTAAGCCAACAAACACCAACAACGACCAACAATCGATATGTGCAATACAAAATTAAAAAAAAAAAAAGTTGACCGGCCAACTTGATGGAGTTAACAAATCTCAAGCTGGCTGAAAAGCTCCAATTGTGTTTCAGTCCTCCTAAGAATCTAAGGTTGAATCGGTACAGTGCTTTGAAGAACAAGGCATGCAGGGTTTGACAAAGGCTTGACATTCAAATATTCGAACAATAAATAAAGATAAATAATTTAAAATAATGCTTCCGCGGCAAAAAATTTGATTTTAATTTTTTGCAATAAGTAAGAAAAATGTTGTGCCAAGCCGGCAGGTTAAGCCTTTTGTGTTTTTTGGGTTCTTCTGGATCTGTAATTTTATTGTATGTCCCTCAAGTGATTTTCGACATACCAAATGCCACTGGAGCTATATTTTGGGGCCCTCTTCTGTATTATGCTTTGATAAACATGATAATTCGTTTTATATTAAAAGGCAGTAATTATCAGGTAGATATATTTTTGCTTAAAATTGTTTTATTTTTTTTTTATTTTAATATTTACAGATTGGAATAAGAGCATCCTTTTTAGGGTTCATTTTCGCAATAGGCCTTTTAATTGCATTGCGCGCACCGTCTATATGGAGGCCCTTCGGAATCTATGGCATTTTCATGTCAATATTTCACTACTCTGAGTACTTAACAATTGCTTGGTGCAATCCAAGAACCCTTTCTATAGAGTCGTTCATACTGAATCATTCTGTACATTATGCTGTAGCAGCTGCTGCCAGCTGGATTGAGTTCGTTATAGAAGTATTATTTATTCCAGGTAAGTATCATAACTTAGAAAGCGTAAGGACCTATTATATATCCTTAGGAAAATATATATAATTGGGGTAAATTATCTCCTCACACTTTAATTGGTACCGGTGTAATTAGAAATTTATATAATTTTTTGTTTGTTTTTCTAATAGGAGTCTATTATATAATTTTGGTATAGAATTTTACTTTGTTTGTTATATTGTATATATGTAAATTTTTGATTATTTTGTTTTAACGTAGCTATTCCCGATGTTTTAGATATAGATATTGTTCCGAATATTGATTAAATCAAATCAAAAACAATTTATTTATAAACTCTAGTTTACAACTATTGTATTGAGTGCAACGCTAAACATAGTTTTGTTCGTTTTTGATCCCATTTGTTTGATAATACTTACATTTATTTGTTCATTCTATCTTTAAATTTATATCATGTTATACTTTAAACTTTCTAACACCTGTGGTTAAATCAATATTAGTTCTCATTCTATGATTAAAATTTCTACAATATGTTTTTATTCCTTCATTCAGTCTCTATTATTACTTTTTATTTTAAAAATTGTTCACAGTAGCGTAACGTAGCTGGGAGAAAAGTTCACTTAATGACAAGTTAGGAACAGAAGAGTTTTTCGATTTTTTTACATTTAAAATGTGCACGGCAAGGAAGAAAGAAGAAAAAAAAGAAAACTTTAAAACTTTTATGAATAAGGATAAAAATGTGAAAGCGCAGATTGCATGCAACGAAACAGAATGACAAAAGATTGATTTTCGTAAATAAATGAAAAAGGCCGGAGTGTTCAGGTTTTACTCATAAAAAAAAAAAAAAAAAAGGCAATGAATGCCCATTTAATCAGTTCAGTTCAATTAACTCTATAGTACCTGATTTTCTTAGTTTTACTCTCATTCATACAACCACAACTATGTACAGGCATTGAATGCCTAATAAGCTTATCTCTTTTCATTTTATAGCATTCAGTTCTTTATTCGTTCTCATTCATTTATTAATTTTAATCTTGTGCAATTTCATGTATTATATATTTTATAAGTATCCATGTTAGTCATTATATAATCACCTGTAAGGATTTCTTAACGTCCAACCAATCTCTAAAGGCTATCCACTCTTTATATTCTTTTTATTCCTTTATGTCTAATATCGGGTCGGCCTATGGCACGACCAGCTACCCTGATTTATGTTATTTTGCTGTTAATACTAAGCTCTTATACTAAGCTACTAATGTCGTAATGCCCAGCGTTGTACGTTGCTTTAAGCAGGGCTTATAAATAAATTCTTTTTGATTTGATTTGATTTGATTTGTGAAAACCAGTTTTTGCTGAAATATTGAAAATTATTTCATGGTTTTTATAGCAAAACCAATGTTTGTTGGTGTAATTTCTATGATATTTGAACAGCACGTGCTTCTGTTTACATTCGTTTTGCTCTGAAGAGATTAAGTGGGAGAAACTCATCTGGAATCTCAGATATTTTCGGGGAAAATGAGAATTTTATTTGAGAGGAACTTTACATCTCCTTTCAGCACCTTGGCCAATGCGAAATTTATCTGTTTCTTAAAAAAGTGAGGTAGTGTGACCCGAAGTACATTGTCATGAATAGTTTGATAGGATTTTGAGCGATTCAGAAAGTTTCTTGTGGTTTTACGTGAGCACCTGCCAAGTATGACTTAATCCCACGGAATTCTTCATGCTCGGATTGTTATTGACAATCAACGTCCTCATGTGCGAAACAACGAGTTCCAGTGTGCCAATAGAGCATGACATGACATCAACTTACTGGTAGAAACGAGACCTATCCAATCTCTGCTGATCTCGGGTCACGGCACCCTAATACCACAGCCACTACGATGCTCCCATTAAGGGGCCATCCCAAGTTGAGGTGGATAAAACCTTGTTATCCAGGGCTCCTCAACCCCGTAGTACCAAGTTAGCCAATGTCGAGCCCCCATTTGTTATGGCTTTCGTAAAGCATGGTCAACGGACCATAAATACTCCCAGTTTCAAATCTTCATGCAAGATATTCTTTTTTAAACGGTACTGGTAACTATGTTCGGGCCTAGATATTATTTGCAACGTCTAAAAGAATTGTACTTGGCCTATACAGGTAATACAACCTTTATGGGCGCTGTCAGGGGGGACCACGTGAAGGTTAAGATATACCCAATTCAGTCTGGATAGGCTTCGAGATTCACCATTTGGATCTTATAGCTGACCATACATACTAACCGTATAAGCACTACTAACATACATACCTGATTTATCAACTTATTCATCAACTAAGACATCATTTCGCCCCCTGCCCAAGAGGCTATGTCTGTCTTTCTCCTCTCACTTCTCTCACTACTATGTCTGAGATTATATTATTCTGACTTACATGAGCACATAACTTCTTTGCATTATGGGCCATCTGCCTAGCATTACTACAGTACCTACACAGTCAAAAATCTCAATTTAAATTTCACTAAGGTATAGTTACCTCGTCGTGAAAAGTACCAATTCGTGCATATGGTATCTTTCACCCATACTACCTTACTGTACGTACTCTCGTGGGAGATGCCAAAGCGATCTTCAGTACAACTTAAATCACCTAAATAACAAGCCAACAAATTTCTTCCATCAAGTATGTATGCTTTCCTCTTATATAGCTTTCACCTTGTTCAGCATTGCGCTTCACAGACTACTTTCCCCCCTTTGAGCGATTCAATAAGATTTTGTCGTTCGGGTAATCTCACGTTCTCTTGTTTTTTGTTTTTAACTCGTCTCAATTGCACTACAATAGTGCATAGCCAAGTTGTTTTCCCCCATTCATGCAAAAGACCAAAGTATATGACATTACTCGTTTCGGTCTAAAAAACACGAAACATTTCCAACTTTGTTCGTCTGTGTCCTATCTTCTTATTAGGCTATCTTTGCTGGGAGTTTTTAATAAATAGTTCCTATGTATCTGCAAGATTTAATCAAATTCAGATAATGCGACTGCTTTATAGATTTCCAGTTAGCGTATACATCATAATAGCTATCATACTAATAACAAAAAATCAAATATTGGTAAATAACGTAACTGCGCGAAAAACTCGCCATACAGCTGTTCTCTCAATATACAAAACCCAGATGCTCGGAAAAGATATGCATTGTAGTTATCTATCCCCTAAAGAGCAGAATACTATTTAGTTAAGCATCGATTATATTACATTTTTTCATTTAATGGTAGCTCTTTTAAATAATAAGTTAATATTTTTTATATTTTTTTAACAGCTTCACTTGTCAATACATTAAAATATTTAAAGCCATTATAAATAATTGTATTTTGATAGTCTCTAAAACTTGGAACCTGAGTTGATCGTTATTTCGAAGCATGTACGGTTGACAATCGCCTGCATAATTTAAATATTCACTCATATGTACAAAGGAATATGATCATTTTTAATTTTAAACACAAAAATAGACATTTTCAAAAATATTCTAGTTCTAACACTTTACCGTAAGAAAGCGGAAGGCCAGGCCCCGGCTTCAAACCCCGGACGAGGCGGAAGTTTTTTCCTCTTGTATTTATGATTTGATTTAGATTTGTTTCAAATAAAAGTTCTTAAAATTCTTCTATTCTCCATCTTTGACCGATTTCAGTCCGGGAAAAATAAATACTTTTTATGGCCTATTATTATTCCTACATACATATAACATTTGTTTAGCGTGTTCTATCTCCGTGGCGTCAATCTGTAATTTAACAACTCCCACATTAAAATAAAACATGTATTTCACATTTAATTTTAAACTATTTCCTTTCAGCCATGAAGTTACGCTATTCAAATCATGGATTGCTTGCAGTAACGAATTATAAATCATGAAATAATCTAATTTGCAATGTTGAAAGATGTGTATCATATAAATAACATCTACCAATATATGTAGTTCCCTAACTTTACTTCCATCGGTTCTAAAACTTTTCCATTAGCTCTTGTTCTCTGCAGTTTACTCATCTAGTAATCCTCACACCACTGCGATTACTTACTCTGAAAAAGCACATTTGTATAATTTTTTATTAATACGCAAGCATAATGCATATTTAAATCCAAACATTCCTTCAATTCTATTTTCGGAAAATTGTCCATTGAAATATATTTTCTTATTATAAAAAATTGTAATTTTTAGAAAATCAAAATTATTTTGTCGTAGAAATTAAGCAATGCTACAGCCTCTGGATTTTAGGAGTAACTATGTGTACTGGAGGTGAAATCCTAAGAAAATTGGCAATGATAACAGCTAGATCAAATTTTAATCACGTGGTTCGTGTAAATATAATAATAAGAATTTCTAACATAGCATTATAAACAAATAGGTGCAATATATTAAAAATGAAGATCACCAATTAGTGACACACGGAATATATAGAATAGTAAGACATCCATCGTACGTTGGCTGGTTTTGGTGGTCTATAGGAACTCAGGTGCAAAAACTTATGTATATTAACTTTCACAATAAATTAATTATATATTTTTTTAGATAATACTATTTAATCCAATCTGTATAATTGTGTATGCTATTACAAGCTGGAAATTTTTCGAAGAAAGAATATACATAGAAGAAATTACATTGTTGAATTTTTTTGGCAAAGAGTACTACGACTATCAGCAGCAAGTATCTACAGGTCTGCCCTTTATTAAAGGTTATCAAATTAAGCCACAAAGAAAAGCACATTAGTTGAGCTAAGGAACGCTTATTATATATAATATAATAATATAACTAGATTAAAAAATATTTTGGAAATTATTCTCATGTTTTCTTCCAATAAAAGTAATAATTTTGAATGTATTTAGAGTTTGTTGAACTTGCAATATGAATATTATAGCTGTGTCCTTTGGTTCCGTGCAGTCCATTGCAGAACCACTGACATATATAAAATGGACTGCTGATACTACTGAAATTGCTTAAATTTTTTGACATTATTATGGGATCACTTTTCTATAGCTGTCTCATTTTGGTTTAACTACTTTATTCCGCTAAACTTCAAATAATAAATTCTATACAAAATCCAGCAAATAATAAATTCTATACAAAATCCAGCATAGTTCAGTTTCAGTTCAGTGGTCTTCTCAATGAATATATAGAATAGAAGTAGATAGCAATACAACATTTGTAATCCTTTCTCTGTCCCCCATACGTACTTTTAGGGACAGGCAGACAAAGATTGCTTAACTTTATTTCTATAAAAATCGAATTTAAGAAGTATTTGATGTTGTAGGAGATAAACTTCCAAGAATAGAAACAATTTCGAATGCATCTGTAATTTGTTGGACTTTTAATACGAATATTAAAGCGAAAGTAAAACTTGAAATTAAGATAATTGTCACACCCCTGCCAAAAAAAGTTGACCCATATGAAATAGAAAATCAGTCAGTCTATGTTATACATGGCAGTGTGCAGAGCCATGAGATGGCGAATTGATTGATTTGTAAGGTGCATACAAGTAGAAAAGGGTTTGAAAGTATTGGCCGGATTACATTAACAACGTCGGCGTCGTCGTCGTTTAATGTCAATAATATTTAGAGACAGTACTGCATGTATGAAATGCATTACATTACCCACGCCGGCGTCGTCGGCGTGGTCGTCGACCCATATCTCATCCTAATTTCAACGCTGGCGCTCCATTGCTGCCAATATGGAAGATCTAAATCTATTATTAAAAAACATGAACAAATTCAACGAATTTCTAAAATAAATGATTTTATATTAAAAAAATGTGGACTTGAAGGAAAAGAAAAATTTCTTTTTTATTATTATTTAAAATTTTATTGCAAAAATTACACGAAAATAACTAAACTGTAAAATGTAAGAAATTAAGGTATGGCGCTGTCGCCCAGTGCGAATGTAACTTGCCCGGCGTTTTGTTCGGTGTTTGACGACAACGACCACGCCGTCGTCGGCGTTGTTAATGTAATCCAGCCATATAAATAAAATAATGAAATTGCCATGACTTGAATCCTTGCAAAATGTCAATTTAGAGCTTGATCTTGGAAGCTTATCTCCTACAACATCAAATATTTTTTAAACTTGATTTTTAAAGAAATAAAATTAAACAATTTCTGTCTACCTGCCTCTAAAAGTTGCTATGGGGGACAGAGAAAGGATTACAAATATTGTATTGCCACCTATTTCTATTCTATATATTCGTGCGGAAAACCACTGAACTGAAACTGGACTATGGTGTATAGAACTAATTGTTTGTAGTTCCGCTGAATAAAGTAGTTAAACCAAAACGAGACAGCTATAGAAAAATACTGCGGTGGTTTTTTTAGTGATTTTTCTTGAAAGAAGTGATCCAAAGTTATTTTTTAGATATACTTAATAATAGTGAGAAACTGTAGTGAAGTATCTTCTGTGAAATTGATTTTATTTAATCGAGACCCCGGAATCTTGAATTGTGGTGAAGAAGTGCGCTCGTACTGTATTGTATAGATACAATCATAGTTATTGCCACAGGAAATCATTTTCCAGGCAAGTTTAATTATTTCAATAATAAATTATAGTGTTTCAAATAAATTATAAGTGAAATCGTTATAAAAATAAACAGCATTGGCAATAAAATTGAATATTTTCCAATGACGATGTGTTTGTTTACAATTGAATTGTCATTGTTAGTTGACGTAATGCTTAGGGTAATTTATATGATATCAGCCATGGAAAGGCAACGACAATAAATATCATCAGAAAATAAATGGGGCACTAGGAAAATTATTAAAAATTCCAAAATAATAAAATTAATTTAAACATTTTGCGATATAATGGGATCTCTTCTATTGAATTTATTCAATAGATACTTAATAAAGTTTCAACCACTAAATTATCTGAAAATATCGTAGTTTACTACATCCATGACTAAAACGAACACATCGATGCGCAGGCGCGGATCTAGCACTGAAATTAGGGGGGGGGGTCATTTTACAAATTAAATCATCGAGCAAAAAAAAAAAAAAACAAAAAAAAAAAAAAAAAAACATCCAACGCCGGTTCGCATGGCCACCGCAGTACCTACTGCAGTACTTGCTGTACTTCGAACTAGGAAATCCGCATTCAGCGGTGCGGATGACGTGTCTTTTTTAGTATACTTTTTTTTTACAAAAACTAATTTTTTTAATAGAATAGGGTGCAAACTGCAGGAGTCATTCAAGTCCAACTTTTCTCAGTTTTACACACTGGCAGATATAATATGAACTGCTCGATATGCTTTTTCATGCAGGTACAATTTTTTGTGTCAAAAATAATTCATACGTCGGTGAAAAATCCATTGGCGGATAGTTAAAGTGAAACCTCTCGAATTTCTATTAACCCAAATAATTAATTTAAAAACATTTATTTCGACAAACCCACTTATTTATTTATTGTTTACAGCCCTTTCTCAGTTCGCACGTTACATAGAAAAGTGACCCAACTCAAAAAATTCAACTTTTCAAGAGAGCGAAAAAACGAAAAGCTGTACATAGAATTAATTCTAGCTTAACGTAGTAATTGTTTGCTAAAAATAGTCTGAACTCTTAAATTTGTTAGTAAATATATTTCTGAAGATTTATATAAAAGAAATTTTAAGATTTTGTTACCGCAGTTGGCGTTAATCCCGCATCCTCTTAAGTTGTGTCGCTTTTCTTTGTTGCGAAATAAATATTTTTACAACTTTTTTTAAGTGGCACAACTCAAAATACGATTTTTAAGAATTAAATTCCGTACTTTGAACTTTGTGGAAAAATGTCATAACTCATAATAAAATTTGTAAGAAATAATTGCTGTTTTGTGGAAAAGTGACACAATTTAAAATAATACTGTTAAAATGTCGAAAACATATTTACGTTTGTTATAAAGATCGTCAGAAGTCAAAAAGTGACACTGACACACTGTTCTATGAAGAATATGTTCTTAAGTAACAGAAAAGTGATACTATCTCTATCTAGCGGCAAAAACAATCAGATAGAAATATGCCAATTTCATGGTGTAATTAACTCAAAAACGACAATTTTTGAGTTAGGTCATATTTCTATGTAACGTGCGAATTAGTAGTTGGTGCTTAGATCGAAAGAGAACGCTATATAGAAATGAGCCCACTTTCTGCAGTGTATTTCTATGGACGTAGTCAGTCCATATTTTAAATGTCAGTGGTTTTACATAAGAACGCTGCAAATATTTTAGAATGTTAGGAGTGTTAGAGTGTGTGAAATTGCCATCAGCAATTGATTCAAATTCCTCAGTTAAAAACAAAAAGTATTTCCCATAGAACGACTTGGGACAAATAAAAGTTTTAAATTTCAACCCAAGTCGTTTCAATAGAAAAAAGCCCCACGACAAATCTTACCTTCAGTAAGATTTGCCGAAAATAAAAATACGATATGTATGTACATATATGTATGTATACATACATACATATCGGGCGCAGAAAATTTACTCGGTGAAGATTTAAACGATCAAGTCTTCACCAAAAAGCCTCCTTTCAGCAAATTGTCGCGAACGGAATACATTCTGGGTGCAACAATGTATGCACGATAGCAAGACGATGGTTTGATATTTATGAAAATATATATATAGGCTGAACAATAATTGTAAGCAGGTAAAGAAAATAGAAGTTGCGATAAGAAAAAATAAAATAAACGTTTTGTAAAAATAACCATAAGAGGAAGTTTGTGAAAGAAAAAGTTTGTGAACAAAGCAAAAGTAAACAAAAATATATATAAATAAAATAAAAGTGTGCGAGTTGTCTTAATCATAGCTTCCTGAAACGGCGTAGAGTGATTGCCTTCGACTAAGCTAAGCCCCGAAATATAACAGGAGTTAGGACCAAGTTAAGTTAGGGCTCTGATGTGGAGCGAGGGAGTCTGTTTCGTGGCTTGGGAAGTGTTTCCCTGAGGTCCGAAACCCAAATTCCGAGAAAAACCTATACACATACATCACATGCATACAATAGCATTCATTGAAATAAATTTTTATTTTTTTAAGTTTCGGAATAAAGTTTTTTTTAAGTTGAATTATATAAATAAAAAAAGTATAAAATAAAAAAAAATTATTTTTTCAAATAACTCAATTAATTAAATATTTTTTCTCAAATTTAGGGGGGGGGGGGGTCATGACCCCACGACCCCCCCCCCCCCTGGATCCGCCACTGTCGATGCGATTCTAGTACATGAAGAAAAATGCTTTAAGTTTTTATTCTTCATAGCCTATCCTTTTTGCTATATAATCTAAGAGCTTGATAAATTTCGGGATCTTAGATTATATAGCAAAAAGGATAGGCTATAAGAAAACAAAACTTGAATTTCCCTTCATATAGTAGAACCGCATCGATGTGCTCCTTTTAGTCATGGAAGTAGTAAAACGACGATATTTTCAAGGAGGGCCACATAATCTAGTGCTTTAAACTTAATATTTGTTGGAGTGGCATTTGACATAATTTAAGGTGAAATAAACAAACAATGACAACTTAATTGTAAACAAACAAACTGGCATTGGAAAATATAAAAATTTTTGCCATGGCTACTTATTTTTATAAGTCTCTCCTATTTTTATAATTTATCATTGATTAAACTTGTCTGAAAATTTGATTTCTTACGAGAACAACGCCAGTTCCTTCTGCAGCACAGTACAGCGCATTTCATCCCTATAATTTAAAACTTGGGAGTCTAGATAATATAAAATCTCTTTCACAAAAAAAAAAGTTCACTATAGTTTTTAACTATCCCTTACTATAAATCATTATTAATAACTTTTTTGTAGTATAAGGGCCGTATTCATTAAGCCATTTAATTGAAATTTAATTTGTGTTTTAATACAGACAGGGTTGCGGCCTACTTGAATTAAAATTAAAGTTATTTATGCGTTATTATAACGTAAAATAACACAAATTAAATTGTAATTTAATTTTAAGTGCGCCCTAACCCTCTCTTAAATGAGTACTAAAAGAAATTAAATGGCTTGGTGAATACGGCCCGAAATCACAAAAACAACACTGGAATTGTTTTCATACAATCAGAAATGTCCAAAAATGTGAAACTTACAAAAAATAAGCCGAAGCCCTATTGTCATTTCCGCCTGTGTCAACAAATAAATTCTTATCTCATGTACATGAATTTTACATAATATAGTCTATCCTTTTTGCTAAGTTCGGGACAAATCAAAATCATGGCACCCTTCTCTATAGAATATTTAAGTAAACGATGGAATCAGTTTCAAAAAGTTGATTCAAATTAAACAGCTCAAAACAGTATTACTACCACAGATAAGTTCGCAACAAATAGACATGGTACATCTCAAAAGTCATGACATCTTACAGGATATGCTATTAGTAAAGCAAACACAAATATTTGTAGGTGAGGCTGTGATGACTTTCCCAATTTTCGAAGATGGCACTGAGTGATAAATTTTTTAAATCAGTTGTATTTTATAAAGCCTATACCTATATATAAGAAAGAATTTTTGCCTGCTGGTGGAGAAGAAGAAGACAATCATCTCTGTCTTGTCAAACGTTCACACCGTGAAGTAAGTGAAAAGGTGAATAATCGAATGAATCGAAACTTTTCCGAAGGCATCTGGCAACGAATCAACCCCGCACCAGGAGAAAATTCGCAAAAAGGAGGCAACCAAATTCCAGCAGCAAGTCGCCGCTTATATGCTGTGAAAAATTATATTGGCGAGAAATCAACATTTTTACATAAAGGTGCGCTTTATGTAAAAGTTGTAATAAGCAAAAGTGAGATCTCGTTCTTGTGACTATTCGATGTCTGCCGCTAGAGATTTGCCAAAATTATAAAGAAAATGGCCTGAGGAAAGAGACACAAACCAGAAGCCCGAGAACCTATAAAACTCAAGAAGAATTTTCGATATTACGTCGTGAAGCGGAATCACCGCACCAAGAGTGTTGACCTGGCATATTAGTGCACGTGTTAATGCACTGCAGGCTGTAAGATTTTTAATTTATTTCTACCTATATACATATGATAATTTTATCACTAACTCAAGCCTAATAAATTTTAATTATGTAATAATTTTCAAATAGGACATAGAAACTAGGCAATTCTTAGAGCATTTTCTCCAAAAAAAGGGAAATCAATTTTTGTTTGTAATCCATTTAATTCCCTTCTTGCCAGTAAAGTATCGCGTAATCATACACACAGTAGTATCGTTTAAGATTGTAATTTAACATTTTAAGTATAAAAAAGGAGAATTATTACAGAAATTAGTAAAGAAATCATAAAATAATTAATTAAATACCGATCTCAGCAAGTATTATTGAAATCAGTGGGCTATATTCATATTCGGAAAGTGTTTAGTGTAATGGATCAATCATGTTAAAGGTTGTGTTCATGTTAATTTTGTGGAGAGCATAAATTTTGACGAAAGTGTTTAAATTAAGAGATAATTTTGTTTTAAACTGTTTGGAATTGTGATCAAGTTTATAGTTTTGAAGAGACAACATGTTATGGTCGTAGCGTATTGCAATTAGCAATATGCTACATGAAATACTGAAGCGTTTCCTCAAGCTCAAGATGACATGTTGATGTGGAAAAGAGAAGAAGAAGACAATTCTGTCTTGTGGAAAACTGCTAAAAGTGAAGGCGAGGTGCATTTGTGCAACGTAAATCAAATCTAGTGAATTTCCAATCTACAGAAAACATCGGAGAAAATTCAATGCAGCCCGCAAGTCAAAAGTTTTTATCCTTTACCAGTATTGAAATTTTAACTGGAAAAAAATTTAAATTCTCCTCATTACTAAAAAAAAAAACCCGCAAAAAGAAAGAAAAACGTCGAGACTCCGACAGAACTGCACCTCGCGGTCTTAGCCGAGATTGTAGCTCAAAGTATTTAATTGAAAAATCTCAACAAAAGTTGTGCAAATAATTCCGTAATTACGTCTGGATATTGAACAGTTCACATCGGTCCGTATTGTAAATTGTGAGCAGGAAAGTTCCAGGAAAATGTTATCCTTGAATTGTGAACTGAATTTTCTGCAACGAGATCTTCAGAAGAAGGACTTCAACTTCTATGATGTTGGTATAATTAATTTGTTTAAATTGATGTCAAATTCTGATTTTATTGATGCCCATGGTTTCAGAAGTTCATAGAGTTTTGTTGGGATTACGTCCAAAAATTAATTTAGAGGCAGTGCTATCTCGGATAAGTTAGCCCGTTTTAACCGCTTTAAATGAAGCTCATGTGACCTAAAGAAAGAAATCTATGAAGATCCAAGTCCTTGACGAATTTTGTGATGCACGGTACCAAATAAAACTTGAGGGACTCAGATATAAGACTATAGCGTATCACATTGTAAGAGAAATATGCAAGTTACACGAGCGTGAACCTCCGGTCTATCTAAAACGTCAGCGGAGCCTTATATTTTACATCAAGCGCTGGGAAATAGAGAGATTTGAAATAACACATCGGGCGTTCAGCATTGATACTATTGCAGAGCTCGGCAGAATTCGAGCCTATGTAACAGTATCTGACCTATTTGTAACAGTTGTTAACAACTCCATAAAGGTTATAAATGAAATCCACGAACGAGTACAACAGAGTATGAGCTAAAGAACAATGTTTACGAAGGGCTACTAATAATGGAGATATACTAATCGACATTTGTGAATCCTATTTTAAATTTAAATCTACTGATGATGAATTAGTCGGATATATAGGTCCACTTTGGAGTTTTGAATATACAAAGGATTTCCATAACATTTGTGCTTTGTATAGTGTGCAAGAAGCTAGATCAGATAGTGAAATTTGAAGGTCTCATTTTAGTATTGCTATGATTAAAAGGCCGCGTCAACACTTGTTGTGGCACGGAAATGATTGAGATAAGATCATCCATGCTAACATCAATTGACTCTTACGCATTTTTTTTAAATTTTAATGTCCGAACTACAATTACATTTAGCAGTAAGCAGTGGCATAGCGGAATAACAACGGAGGCGCCTCTGCGTGGGATTCCTATCAATTAAAACATGTAAGTTTTTGCCATCTAGTTATATATATTTTTTCATTCAGATTTCAATAATCCCATTGATTACATTATATATCTAACTATATATTCGTTTTCGAACTATGTCTTTAATTAATTTTAAAATTTACTACTAGCGAGTGTCGTTTATACAAATGATTCACGTGTAACGGTATATTCGTAGATTTATCTATGTGTTCGCTCAAATTTAAATTGAAAATCTAATTGTACTGGCCCATAGATTTGGTCAGTCAGTTTTCGTAGAAGAATTCGTAGGACATATTACTATTATTTCATTACGTAAATTTTGTGAAGGTATTGGGAATGAATAAACGCTTTTGATTATAACCTAACAAAAAAAAAAAAAAAAAAGTGAATAAGGAATAGGAAATTTATGGAATAAGTTCAAAATCACCTGACGACTAATTTAAAAAGTATATACATATGGTAGAACTGACTGTTAAATGTAAACAATTTGTTTATAATTAAACATAAAAACAATTAACGTAACTTCATTGGGGAGTAGCTTCTAAAGCTTTTATTTCCACTCCGTATTATAATTACTAATAATATCCCTTTAATGTAAGGGGAATGTTCAAGATCTGGGTGACATTTACATTATTACACCTTATATTTTTAGTTTCTTTCCGTAACAATTTAATATTTCATGACACGACGCAGGTTTTGCTTTAGATTTTCTTTTCCCTCTAGACGTGCGACACGTTTAGGTTTCAATATTTCGCACATTTCTGTTTGTGTCAATTGAATATGTATGCCAGTTCATATGACTTTTTAAGGTGATTGAATGCAACGTTTTGCAAAAGAAAAAGTGAATTAACATTGAGAACTTATGCATAACTATGATGGTTTATGGTTAATAGAGGTTTCATAAGGCTAGAGTTAGAAAGTTTATACGAAGAGTTTGTTTTATCATGAAATTAGAAGTAAGGATGTATTTATACTATCGCACATAAGAATCTAGTAAGCACGGGATGGTCGTAAGCCTTCTGCGCGACAACTGAACTGTTAGTGTTACTTAGTAGGAAGTTGTTTAACCTGTATACAAAATTACGAAAGAATTATAACGTAATGGCTCCATAAAGTTTTTGGCTTTCTTTTTCATTATCCCGGAGCCCTCGCACGTGAAGTGAGGGTTGTATAGGCTCGCTTAGTTTCTCTCTCTTTACAGGTCAATTAGGGACTCTGAATAATTATGCCCCTCAGAGTCAGATGGGAGGATGGGCCAGGCAAGGAAGGCAGAACATCTGCGCCTTCAACTGCGTATATTTATTTATTTATTTATTTATTTATTCATATGTCTACCGATAAGATTATCTTACAGACTAGCACATTTATTTTACAAAATACAAAAGTATTAATGAGCATATATATAAGCAAAACCATTATTTCTAAATAAAATTTACTTAACGATTATAATTCAAAAATTAAACTAAGCGACTAGCATTCTCATAAAGAGTTGATTTAAATAATTCCCTAGGCATTGTAAAATCAATAAATCCAGAAAATGAATTAAAGAATAAAATACAATTTGAAATAGGTTCATGCATACCATAGTTTGTTCTATGTTGTGGAGCATACAACAAATTTCGTGAGCGAATTGGTTTCTCCGGTGCATAAAAGGAGATTAAAGACAAAAGTTCAGAAGAATATCTCTTACAAAAGTAGCACAGGTCACTTCACGTCTGAACTGAAGAGTTGATAAACCCAAAAGCAAGCATCTTACACGGTAACGTGGCATATTGTCACGATTATAATTTAATTTATATAAAACAAAACGAGTGAACGACTTTTGTACAGACTCGATACGATTAATGTGAACATCATAAAAGGGGCACCAAATAACAGACGCGTATTCAAGAACAGATCTTACAAGCGAATAATACAGAACTTTAAGTGTGAATATATCGTTAAAGTCTTTGGAATTACGCTTTAAGAAACCTAGATTGCGGAATGCTTTAGAAACAATAAGTTCAACATGTGAAGCGAAAGATAGTTTTGGATCAAATATTACTCCTAGATCTTTGACTTCTGAAACTCTAGGAATGAGCATATCATTGATCGTGTAATTAAAGCTAAATATGTCGAATTTTCTGGTGAAACTCATAATTTTGCATTTGGAAACATTTACTTCTAATTTGTTCATGGAACACCATGTAAATAACCGATTAAGATCAGCTTGAAGTGAGAAGCAATCGTTCAAGGAAACAATTTTTGCATAAAGTTTAAGATCATCAGCAAATATTAAATAATTCGCGAAGTAAAAATTCCTAACTATGTCATTAATGAATAGCAAAAAAAGTAAGGGTCCTAAATGACTGCCTTGAGGAACACCAGAAGTAACGGAGATGACTCTAGAAACAAGATTGCCAATTTTCACATATTGCTTACGGTTGCTTAAATAAGATTCAACCCATTTCAAGATAGATGAATGAAAGCCAATACATTGCAATTTACAAACTAGAAGCGGGATATTAACCCTATCGAATGCCTTAGCAAAATCAGTATAGATCACATCTACCTGGGCACCTTCTTCAATAGAATTAATCGCAAAATTGGAAAATATTGCCAAATTTGTGGAACAAGACTTACCAGTGCAAAAACCATGCTGTTGGGAGACTATTAAATCCTTTACAATAAAGCTAATTCTAATATTCACTATAGAATCTAATAATTTTGGAACATTATTCATCACAGAAACTCCACGATAATTCATTATATCATGTTTTAACCCTGATTTAAAAATTGGTGTAATAAAAGAAATTTTCCAATCATCCAAAAAAACTCCTAACTGAAGGGATAGGTTAAAAATTTCAGTTAAAGGAGATGATAGCGATGTTGCGCAGTGTTTTAAAAACGAGGGACATAGGTAATTCGTATTTTGTTTAGTACTTAAATTAAGATTACATAATGCCTGATAGACATCATCATATTCAACCGATAAGAAGCCAATGTCCACCGGAGAGGTGTCTGGCTTTTGACAACAAGTAGTGATGCAGTAATCAGCATGGGTACCATAGACGGTCTGAAAATATTCGGCAAATAGATTACATCCAGTTTGTAAATCGTGGGATGCAATACCATTATACTCTAAGACCCTAGGGAAACCTGAGGATTGACGCATATTATTAATATAAGACCAAAAAGCATTGCTGTTGTATTTTATGCTAGATTCAACTGACCACACGTATTGTCTGTACAAAAATCTATGTAAGAATTCATATTCTTTCCTCAAACGCTTAAAATTTTCTAAGTTATTTGGATCATTAGTAGATTTGTATAGCTTATGCGCCTTGAGTTTAGCATTCTTCAATTAGAAAGACCTTTATTGAACCACTTCGGGTGCTTATTTATACGCTTACGTTTGATAGGAACGAATTTAGATAAACCGTCATGAACCACTTCAAGAAATTTGCTGTAGGCTTGCTGCAAATCATTATGTATACATAAAAAAGACCAGTTAATATTAGAAAAGAAAGTATTTAGATTGTCATAGTCAGCACGATTAAAGTTAAATGTAAAACTAGAATGATCATCAAGCTGTCTAGCAAAATCATAGAATGATAAATTTAATTTAATCGCTTTATGATGGAAATCACAAGTAGAGAGGGGAAAGTCAACTACATCAATTCGATATATTATATCATTGCTTAAAAAGACCAAGTCTAAGAATTTACCAGCATCATTACATACATCATTTACCTGAACTAAATCTAAGCCTATCAGGTTGTCAATTACAAATCGGTCACGTTCAGATATTACATTAATTGGAATTAACATTCCTTCATCATCGTTCAACTTCCATTTAACACTACTTAGGTTAAAATCGCCGAGATACACAGTTGATTATGATTTTGATTAAAGAATAAAGCAGATACATTATTGACGTGATCCTTATAATGATCCAGCGTAGACCCAGGAGGTATATAACTAACACACAAATCCAAGGAGTCATGAGTCAACTGTGATTTAATGATAAGTACGCATAATTGATCCAATTCACTGCTTTCATTTAGTAAAGAAATTCGTTCGCTAATAAAGCAAGATCGCATCGCAATCATAACACCTCCGCCTCTTGTCAGACCAGTTGATATATGACAACGATCTTTTCTGTACACCACATATTCAAATAGATTAAATAATTCACTAGAAATAGATATAGGTGTTATGGCCCAATATACGGAAGATTCTTCCAGCAGCCAAGGGCGCATTTTAGTGAAATAATTAGCAATTGCTAAACAGTAACCTCGCATGGTACTGTTCTGCAACTGTCGGTTATTTTGCTGATTAGCTCAACAGCTGGCTGCGATGAGCGCTTAGTGGAGCAATCGACGATTACAATAATAATTAACCTCGCATTATAATTATTATGTAAAGCGATTGTTTACTACTGAGCGTCTCAGGTGCTGCAATCGGTAGAACAAACGGCAAGGTTGTTGTCGTTTGTTTACATCCGCGTTGTTAAGTAAAGTCTACTTCCGAATATTGATGCATAAAAGACCAATGACTGGACTGGTGAGTGCCGTAAAGTGGACAGTCTTATCGTGATTAGAGTCGGTTCAGGTTACCTAAGCGCCAGGTAGCTTAGTTATATTGTCATTAAGTTAGGTCAGTTCTCAGATAAATAAAGTATTGTTTTAAATGCTAGTCGTGTGTTTTCTTCGGTTTAAAAATTTATTGTTTTATCGATTCGTGAGTTTTATCATTGGGACACGACAAATTGGCGCAACTGCTCCATTTTTTTGGTTAATTGTGGGAGTTATGCTTCTTTTAGCTGCTCCATTTACTTTTCAGGGAAAATTAAAGAAGTGTTAGAATAAGTGGTAAATATAATATAAATATATAGAAATTGATTGAGGTTATGATAATGCTGACGTTGAGTGTTTGGGTTAAGTGTTAATAGTTACAGGCGTTTGAAAGTTTTGTTTTTCGGAATTCCATGTGTAAGTTGAAAATATCAAAGTATAGGTTAAGTATTTAATTTATCGGGGGCTCTTGGAATTTTGTTTTTGTGTTGTCTGCAGTGATGTGGATCAATGCTTTTTGTTCAACCGAGGGAAATAAATGTTTTGTGTGTTCATATTTGGCTTTCGTGTTCTTGTTACAAATGGGAAGTGTAATAAGTTTTTCTTTAGCGTTGTGTTGGTGAATGAATTTATGTGTATAGGAGAAACGGTGAATTTTTTCTTAGACGGTAAATAGTGTAAAAGTAGTTGTTAAGAAGAGGAACTTTTTGTAATGATAACGTTATTTTCTTTTATGCCGTTTAAAAGTTGAGTTTCACTCCTGTTTGATCGAAGCTCTCTCGCTATTGTAGTAATTTTGATAGAGTATGCTATATTCGTTTGAGTCGTCAACATTTTAAACAGAGATTATGAATCTCGATATTGATATCTGCTGAGGTGTTGGGTTTATGTCTTCATGATTCACACAAAAGTCAAGTCGACTGTAACGATTGTGATTAAAGTGTTAATCTAGGGAGCATTTATGTTACAAAGTTTTGGTTAGGTGTTAAGTTTAATAAATTAAGGTATCGGGAGTAATTGGTAATTAGGCATAGATTGGAAGGAAAAGAGAAAAGAATTAGATGATCTTCTGGTGCAGACTTCAATATCGGGGAGTAGAAGTAATATACTGACAAGAGAGCAACTGTTACGGTTCGAAACTCAAGAGAAGGAACTAGAGGAAAGATCGCAGGAGCTAAAAGAGTGTAAGGAGAAGCTAGAAAGCTACGAGCAAGACTGGCAGTATATCGGAGAACATCTCACGGCAGAGTTGCAAAAACGAGCATCAAGTGAAGAATCGAGAAAATTGATTCAGGAGTGGAATACAGCTGCTAAGTCCTGTACGAAAGGCGAAGCTTTAGACTTGCTGGTAACGGCTACACTCGAGGTGATCCAAAGGGGTGAGATCCAAGCAGAACAATTGTTAGAAGAAGATAAAAGAAAGCACAAGGGTCTAGTAAAGAAAATATTGTCCTTGGAACAGCAACTGAAGGAAGCAGAAGAGGCAGCGGAGGAACTGGAGACAGAATTAAGAGCCGAGGGTCCACTGCCGCAAGAAAAAGTATACAGGCAAGAAGTCAGTAAGAAGTGGACACCAAGGAAATTAGTGTTCTGGGATAAACCACGAGAAACGAAAGAAAGCTCATCGAAGGGAAAGACAAAAGAACCAGGAAGCAGTAAATCATACGGATTGCTCAAGAACAGTATGGCGGAAGCACATGGGAAAGTTATGGATATGGTATCCAAATATATACCATTATTTTCTGGGGAAAGGTCACCAAAGCTGGGCAAAGAACTGTACCGTTTCCTGAATTGCAGCAAGGAACTCTACGATCAATTGACTACTGAAGAAAAAGCTATCTTTATCAAATGTGTGAAATTTCGGCTTACAGATGACGCTTATTATCTAGTGTGTTCCCAGGAGCCGAAGGATTTTGAAACTCTGTAGCAAGTTATTACAACTGCTTATACGCCACGAAAAACGTTCAGTGAGCTACGTACGGAAATGCTGGAGTGTAAACAACTACCTGGAGAGGACATTCGAGAATTCACTGACAGAATGAAAGAGCTTCTGGACAAAATTAAAACAGCAGTCACAGCTAAGTACCCAAATAAGGAAGGTGGACTAATAGCAGAATTGGAAGCTGACGCAGTGGCTACTTTTAAAGCAGGCGTAGGGAATAAGGCAACGCAAGTGCATCTGACGGGAAGGAGATTCCAATCTCTAGATGAAGTACAAGAAGAAGCTAGTTATTTCGAGAAGGATGCAACGAGGCTCCAGAGTAGAGAACCAGAAGTCTGGGGAAGTGGGCGAAAACTGAATTCCGAAACAATGCGAGATAGCTGGGGGACTAATCATTTCAACAATAATACCAGCAGACCATTCAGAGAAGCCGTACAGAAGGGCCCATTTCCAGCAGCAGCAGGAATATATCGTGGATCACAGGTTAGGGCAACGCCGCCTAGGCCCATCCAGTGCTTCCAGTGTGGGAAAAGAGGGCATATTGCTAGGTAATGCCAATCAAGAAAGCAGCCACCATACTGTGTAAAATGCCGACACTATGGTCACGATACTACTAGTTGCCGAAGACAAAGCATAAGGTTCGCGGATACTCAAATTGGTTCTCCAGGACAGCTGCAAACAGACCCAGATATGCTTTATTGCCAATTTTGTAGAACCTGCGATCATTATACCGCAAACTGCTTGAAGAAATATCTAGCGGAACAAGAAGCTCTAAAGAAGGGAAACGGGGAGCGGCAGCTGGGGGAATTATCCGCAGCTGCCTTCAATTAACGGAATTCAAGACCATGAAGACCTCACAGAAAGAAGCCAGTGTCATAGAGTTAAGTTCGTTAAATAACTGCATTATCTCAGTAGAATCGGATATAGGTATAAGGGGTAAATGAACATTATTAGTAGATACAAGTGCAACATGTAATATAATTAAGGTAAATCGTATTAAAGGAAACACGCCTATACAAACTCTCAAGAAAATAATGATTGGAGGGTTGTTTGGGGCACAAGAAAGTTCAATTGGAACTTGCAAAGCCACACTACGCATAGGTGGAGTAGAACAGCCATGCGAGTTTAACACCATTTATGACACTAATTCGATTCCAGCTGACGGTATTTTGGGGATCGAGTTCCTGAAGGACAAAGCAGTCATTGATTGTATAAATGGAAAACTGTCAGTGAAAGGCATGGAGAAAATAAAGGAAGAAAAACCTCTTTTTGGATGCATCACTGGAAAGGAGAAAATCGAGATAATAGAGTTGAAGGAAAGCACCCAGGATAATCATCACCAGTTTATCCAGAAAGAAGAGTCAGTGTATTCTTCCCCAAAAGAGATTCAGCAACGAATGAAGAATCGAGTCGCAGCCTTGCGCGAGATTATATCCAAAGCGGGTGTGGTATCAGATAGCCTCACAAAGTATCTTTCAGAAGTAGAATCTTACCAAGATGGTGAAATAAAAGAAAGAAAGATGACTTTTCCAAAAGAAGATGAGGTACAGCCAGTTCTAACAGCTGAGAAGTGGCCTTTCGTACAATTGGTCGAGTCCCTTAGCACGGGAACGAATCAAAAAGATTCTCAAGAAGCACCCATCAATAGGACTAAACCGAGGGGAAGCAGAGAACAAGAAGGTGTAGCAGGAAGAAGGGAAAAGGAGTTGGAAATTCCTCGCATGGAAGTCCAGCGCGACCCCTCTAAAGCTACAGCTTACGCAGAGGCTCAGAGCGAAAAGGTACATCTTACACAGCGAAAGGAAAAGTATTACTTAGGAAAGAGTAAAAACACTCAGGGGACAAGAATTAAGTTGAACCCAAGAACAGAGCGGTTATTGGAAATTCCTGTCACAGGTGAGGAAGATTTAGTATGCATGGCGGAAGAAATTAGGCCAGGAGTGTATTGTGGGAATGCTATAATTAAGCCAAGGAACGGTAAAGCGTGGGTAGGTATTCTTAACGCAGGAAGGGAGCCCGTTGAAGTAGAGAATTTCAGGCCGAGGCTTGAAAAATTGAGTAAGTATACTATGCATCCACTAGGACGGGATAAGGGTAAGATTGATAATCGCCAACAACGGCTCAAGCTAATGAAGGAATCACTGGTGCTGGGAGAAGACCTTAACTTCGAAGAAAGGGAAGCAGTGACCCATATTTGCTACGAATACAGTGATATCTTTCATTTGCCAGGCGATAAATTTTCATACACCCCGACGAAGACCTTTAAGTTACCGTTAATGGCTAATACGGCCCCCATACACAAAAAGCAATATCGCATGCCAGAAGCCCATCGAGAAGAGTGTCAGGAACAACTCAAAAAATTACTCGAGGACGATATCATCGAACCCAGTGACAGTCCATTTAATTTCCCCGTACTTCTAATTCCTAAGAAAGGAGTAGATGATAACGGTAAAAGAGAGTATCGGCTATGTGTAGACTTCAGAGAACTAAACAAAGTCTGCATCCCCTTTTCTTATCCCCTTCCCCGAATTGAGGACATCTTAGATCGTTTGGGTCATTCTAGATACTTCACCACGTTAGATTTAGCTAACGGGTACCACCAAGTATTAATCGACCCAAAAGACAGAGAAAAAACGGCGTTTAGTACCAATTTTAATCATTTCCATTATAAACGATTACCATTTGGTTTAAAAACGGCCCCCCCATTTTTTCAATCTATTCTGAACGGAATTCTAACGGGACTTCAAGGGATTAAATGCTTCGTGTATCTCGACGATGTAGTGATATTTGCTAAGAGTTTGGACGAACATAACAGCAAACTACGAGAAGTTTTTCAGCGCTTCAGAGAACACAACCTTCAGTTGCAGCCTTCAAAATGTCAGTTTTTAAGGAAAGAGGTAGTGTACCTGGGCCATATTTGTTCAGTACAAGGGGTAAAGCCTGATAAACGGTTAGTAGAAGTAGTGCAAAATTTCCCAAAACCAAAAACTGTTCGTCAGGTTCAATCTTTTTTAGGGCTAGCCAATTATTATTGGAAATTTGTTCCGAATTTTTCAAAAATATTGGCACCCATTAATAGTTTATTAAAGAAAAGCGTTAAGTTCATGGGGACTCGAGTGTGAAAAGGCTTTCAGTCGTGTCAAGGAAATTCTTACTACACCACCACTCTTGATATACCCGGATTTTACAAAGGAATTTACGGTAATCACTGATGCAAGTGGGGAATCTTTAGGGGCAGTTCTGGAGCAAGAGGGCAAGCCAATTAGTTACGCTAGTCGTACTTTGAACATGGCAGAAAGAAACTACTCCACTACAGAGCGTGAGATGTTCGCCATTGTGTGGGCAGTATGGAACTATAGGTGCTACCTTCTGGGCAAACCTTTCAAAATAATAACGGATCACCAACCGCTACGGGGAGTTTTCAAGGTGAAGGACACTACTTCACGTATGCTCAGATTTCACCAAAAACTATCGGAGTATGAATTTGAGATTATATATAAAACTGGAAAGGAAAATGGTAATGCCGATGCTCATAAGCAGAATTCCAAGGTACGTTGAAGAACCTGAGTTCTATCATAACAAGAAGTACCCATGCCTTGCAATAACTCGTGCTCAAGCTAGGGAACAGAAAGAAAGGGAACAACCAAAAAAAACACCATTGCGAGATTCTAAAAACGAAGGTAACAGTATTGAAGGTACTGAGATAATCACTGAAGAAGAACTGAAGAAACCAGAACCAAAACTGGTGACCAATCCAGAAGAGATTGAGCTAATTCTAAGAGATTATCATGACTCTAGGTTTGGAGGACACTTTGGGAGGAACAAAACGTTCAACAGAGTGAAGCGCTTTTACCGTTGGAAGGGAATGAAGGCTGATATAGCTCGGTATGTTAAACGTTGTACGATTTGCCAAAAAAATAAGCACGCTAGAGCCATCAAGATGCCATTAGTAGTGACGGAAATCGCGGAAAGACCTTTTGAGAAAGTCTATGTTGACTTAGTTGGACCTTTGCCAGTCAGTCACAAGGGTAAAAAGTACATCTTGTCTATGATGGATGATCTGACTAGATTTGTAGATTTCGTGGCGATACCAGACCAAGAAGCGAACACGGTAGCCCAGGCCTTGTTTGAGCAAATCCTCAGCCGGTACTCGCTACCGAAACAGCTAGTAACGGATCAGGGAGCAAACTTCACTGGAGAAGTCTTAAAGGCTCTTTGTAAAATGTTGAAGATAAAGAAGCTGCAAACAACTGCCTACCATCCCCAGTCCAACGCTGTGGAGAGGCAGCATTCTACGCTAGCCAACTATCTGAGGAGTTTCGTTGATCGGGAGCCACGAAACTGGGACGAGCTGTTGAGAACCGCAGCGCACGCGTACAACAACACCGTGCATACAGGCACAAAACTTACGCCCATGGAAACGTTGTTTGGATTTGTAGCGGAAATCCCCAGTAGCGTACAGCGTCAGCCTGAACCGGTATATAATAGTACTATTCGGTATTGCGGTTCAAATTATAGAGGGCATTTCAACTAGCTAGGGAGAACCTACTTAAAAGCAAACTAGTGGCAAAGAAGTACCATGACAATTCAGCTAGGCAGGAAGTCTTACATATTGGTGATAAAGTTCTAGTTAAAGACTTAGCTAGGGCAGGGAAATTAGCATCCATTTTTATAGGCCCATATGAAGTAATTTACGTTCACAGTCCTGAGAATGTAACTATACTTCACGGGAAAAAGCTAAAGCGGATTCATACGAATCGTTTGAGAAGGTATCATGATTAATTTTAAGATTAGAGTTTGTTCATCATATTAGGACGATAACCTAAGTGGAATGAAGCACGAGAGAATAGTTTTACAATTTGAATATTTTATTTAGTCTTTTTCTTAGTTTCTTTGTTTTTCTTGCAGAACAAGGTTCATTAAGCGTTTAGGCTGAGAGGAAAGGAAAAAGAAGATTATGCAGATGCGAAAAGATTGCCAATAGACGGAAGTAAGAAGTATATGTAAAAAAAAAAGAAGAAATAGAGAATTTAAAGGAAATAATAATTAAAAAAAAGAGAAAGAAAAGAGGAATAGTGATATAAAGATTTAAAAAAAAAGTGATATAAAGATTTAAAAAAAGAGAAGTATTTATACAAGTTGTGTAAAGAGAAAAGAGAATTGTTAAAGAAAGAAGGTGTAAGAGAAATAAAGATTGTAAAACAAAAGTGAGAATTGAAATATAGTAGAATAAATTAGGAGTTATATTAAAGAAAAACAAAATTCAGTTAGTCTAAGGATACTAGGATTGCCCTAAATTTATATAGTTATAAAATAAGGAGCTTCGCAATGAAGACGGCAATAATTTTAATCTTCGCTTTGGTAGCTGGGATACAAGCAGAGCAGGCAGGTTATAGCAGCGAGCCGATACCACAGTCGGGAGTGTTGTTTGAGCGTCTCGGGGTGGTTAATTTCTACACGAAACATTGGACTATTCTGTCTAAGTGCCAAACACCAGATCTCACTGAAGACTTAAAATTCGTCAGCAAATGCAGCGGTTTGATAAGCGGATTATGCGCAAACGTAACCGATACTGGAGGCGTTGCAAGGTGTAAGGCAGCAGTCAAAGAGATAGGAGGCTGGGTGGAAAAAATTAAGCGTCAGGATGAGGAACTCTCGCATCATACCCAAAATGAGACGCCTGGAAAAAACAAGCGTTCAATTTTTGATGGAGTAGGATCTCTGGCCAAGACACTGTTCGGAACCATGGCCCATGCCGACTCGGAAGAAATACATGCAGCTATAGATGACCTTAATGAGAAGGAGAGCCGAACATTAATTCTACTGAAGGACCAAATTACAGTCGTCAAATCTACGTTCGATTTGTTTAATGCTTCAAGGCTACAGGCAGCAGAAGAGAGAGAAGAACTACAAAATAAACTTTTAACCATCGTTAAAGAGCAGCAGGGTCAATATCGGGAATTATCCTCATTAAAACTAAGAATGGAATTGAGTGAGGTAATTACGCTAATGAGCCTTCACTTAAGAGAAATCAGCGAAATGCAAGAAACAATGATGAGCATATTAATCTCCCTAAGCGTAGGGGAGCTACACCCGCTGATTATTCATGCACGAGAGCTGACCGAGATAATGAAGAATGCCACTAGTAAGCTGGATTTAGATGAAAATTTCCAGAATTTCGAATTGCTTGTACAAATTGCAAAGGTACAAGCACTCCAGGTAGGCCAAGAAATCCTAGTCAGGGTAGATATCCCACAGCCCCAACGAGTTGCATTTGACTTACATAAGGTATACACGATCCCGATAGCTATAGATGAATTTGGGTATCATGTATATGATCTGGACGCTGAATTTGTGGCAGCCAACAATCATGAACGACAGTATGTCTTGCTGAGTTACCAACAGTACCAGAAGTGACAGAGATTGTTAACCGCATCAGACTACCCGCAAATCGTATGCCCACAATTAGCCCAAACTATTACTGCTATTGGAGAAAACTGTGTGCTGAACCTTTTCCGGAGCTTCAACGTAAATGCGAAGGCCTGTAAGGAAAGAGTTACAGCAAGGTGGAGCAGCTTAGTGAGAATGGTAACGAGAAACCACTGGTTATTTGTCATGTCCGAGAAGACCAAGCTGGAAGTGAACTGCCAACATTCACCAACTTCCATCGGTGAGCTGGAGCAAACAGGGGTATTATTCATCGAAGAACATTGTCACCTACAAATCGGTGACCTACGAATACAAGCTGAAGATGCCGCGCAGCGAAATATAACTCTATGGCAGCCCAGACGAATGGATTACCAGCCTGGAACAGCATCGCAATACAGACAGACAGGCAGAGAGAGGAGATAGTAGAAGGAAAAAGGGACGAAATACGATTGCTGGCTAGTGACAACTTTAATCAAGCATGGAGAGAGCAGGATGCAGCTATAAAGAGGGTTGAAGACAAAATCAGCACGGAGGAGGCAAGTAGACGTGCCATTCCACATCCAGTACATTTAGCAGCGACAACTACTACCGCATGTTTAGCCATCATCAGTTTAATAATCCTGATAGGAGTATTATGCCGTTTGAAGCGCGGGAAGAGGAACTATACTCAAGCCGGCACTAACAGAGTGATTCTACCTATAGTTAATAAGTCAGAGCAGCAACCCAAGGCCCAAAATGCAAACATAACAATTGAGACAATCTTTCCCACGACAGCGAACTTGCCAACCACCAATCTGCCAACTATTGTGGGGAAACAACTTGTGCAGCTAGAGTGACCGCCATAGGTTTAGTTAAGTATATATATATATATTTTGCACTTGTATAACGTAGAAGTAATTTAAGGGCAACCTATAGTTAGAGATTAACGTGTAAAGTTATATAGAAATAAAAATATGTATATATGGTTTATAATATTCAATCATGTTCAATGGAAAGAAATAGATTAATTGTTATAAGATTCAAATGTAGGAAATTATTAGTATAATAAGGCATTTAAGAAGTGGAGGAAGTTTCCAAGAAAGGACAGGTGAAGCAAAAAAAAAGTAAATAGATATGTTGTAAAATCAGAATAAATAAAAGGACATGTGAAGTAAAAAAAAAAGTAAATAGATATGTTGTAAAATCAGAATAAATAAAAGAAATGATGTAAAAAGATGTAAAAATATAAGAAAGGCATTAAATGTGAAAATGAAATATTGAATTTAAAGAAGTTAAATGTAAAATAAAATAAAAAGAGAAATGATGTAAAAAGATGTAAAAATGTAAAATGTACGGTTTGAAAAAGAAAAATAAGACAATTTAGATAGTAGGTATATAATGGAAAATGTAAAGAATCTGAACCGAATGAGGATAAAGACATTTTCAGTTTTTAATTAAGATTGTTGCACTCTCCAGAACTAGTTCCCGGCGGAAACTAGTTTTTCCAAGGGGGGAGGGATGTTATGGCCCAATATACGAAAGATTCTTCCAGCAGCCAAGGGCGCATTTTAGTGAAATAATGAGCAATTGCTAAACAGTAACCTCGCATGGTACTGTTCTGTAACTGTCGGTTATTTTGCTGATTAGCGCAACAGCTGGCTGCGATGAGCGCTTAGTGGAGCAATCGACGATTACAATAATAATTAACCTCGCATGGTAATTATTATGTAAAGCGATTGTTTACTACTGAGCGTCTCAGGTGCTGCAATCGGTAGAACAAACGGCAAGGTTGTTGTCGTTTGTTTACATCCGCGTTGTTAAGTAAAGTCTACTTCTTAATATTGGTGCATAAAAGACCAATGACTGGACTGGCGAGTGCCGTAAAGTGTACAGTCTTATCGTGATTAGAGTCGGTTCAGGTTACCTAAGCGCCAGGTAGCTTAGTTATATTGTCATTAAGTTAGGTCAGTTCTCAGATAAATAAAGTATTGTTTTAAATGCAAGTCGTGTGTTTTCTTCGGTTTAAAGATTTATTGTTTTATCGATTCGTGAGTTTTATCATTGGGACACGACATAGGTAAGTGACGTAAGGGTCCCTTCAGGACCGAATGTGTGCCGGCTGTTGTTTGTTTATAGGCACGACGATTTTTTTTTGATTATGGCTGACGACCGCGGCAGGTTTTCGTGGAACCTCCCCACACTCTCCGCCAATGAGCCGAGTTTAGCTAGCGTGCCGCCCTGCAGTCAACGCTGTCCGTCGAGTGATCTGTCAGCTCATGCTGACAGTCTGGACTTTACGTCCAAAGCCAATCACTCACTATAGTCCCATAACAAACATTTAAATTCTAGGAGAAATTAAGTTGAGCATTCCTTTATTAATTGATGTGGATAGTGGTAGATTCATCGCTTAATAAAAAGTTACCCTACGAGAAAGCCAAAAAGAAAAATACCCAAATAATTCTTGTTGAACCATTGAAGTTATGACTGGGCGATATATCGATATATCAGTAGTTCTATATAATAGATAGACGGCTTAGTACGTTCCACTCGTTCTTTATCGAGCTGGAATATTTTGGAGTATTTTGCCCTCTCTTTTAAGCGAAATTTTTGTGGTTTGCCACGTTTTTCTTAGACAAGTTTATGTGTTTCATGTTTTGGTGATCAAGCATCATTTCCATTTATTTTCGTTCGAAATCAATGTCCTCTTTGCTTATAATAAATTCGAAAATCGTATTAGCTTGAATTAGTCGAGAAAATCGAGAAACAGGGTGGAGAGTTATTTACCCTCTCTGTGTGGCATTATAATTTTGAGATAGTTTCTCTTCAACATATTTATGTGAAATTTTTAAATAATTTGCGACGTATCCTCCCAACTATTTGTGTGAAATCGAAATTTCAATATAAATCGTGATAGTTTCTACTTAACGCATGTGTGTGAAATTCTGATATGGTTTGCGACGGTTTCGTCTCAATGCATTTCTGTGAAAATTTTTAGTATGGTTTGCAACGTTTTAATATAAATCGCTGAAAAGCATTTTTGTCTGAAAAAAAGGAGAAAAGGAGGTGAAAAGTAGTTTCCTCTCTTTTGAGTGAAAAGTAGTTTCCTCTTTTTTGTGTGAAATCTCAATCAGTCTACGACGTTTTTCTTTTATACACATTTACGTAAAATTTTTTTCTTTTTCGAGCTTATTGCTGAATTGCATTACAACGTTCAAAATTCCCCGAACTACCTGATCCAGAGCCACCTTAGACGAGGCTGGGCTTGAGACTATATCTGAGGAAATCCCTGGAGAAGATATTGTTGAGGATAATATCAGAGACAATAATTCCCCTAAAATGTCATTCACAATAGCAGATGCTAGGCAAATCATTCCAGTGTTCGATGGAAATCCCTCAGATCTCCATAAGTTCATCACATGTTGTGATATAGTGTTTTTGAGCATAACTGATGCTAACGAAAAAACTGATTTTCTAAACCTGGTCAAAACTAAACTCAGTGGAGAGGCCTATGTCCTAGTAAAATATGGAGAGTTTGCAAACTGGCATACCTTGAAGGCCGAATTGGAAGAAAACTTCCTCGAATGAAGAAATTTGGTCGACTTACAAGGAGAACTCTGTCGCGTAAAACAGAATGTAAAAGAAAATATCAAAGACTACGGTAACCGAGTCAAGAAACTTTTAGCCTTAAATACAGTTACACAAACCACAAACTCGGCGGTTAATAAGGAAAGGCAAAAAGAAAATGAGAAACTGACTATTAGGGCATTCGAGGATGGAATTAACGACCAGTTCCTCAAAACATTAGTCAAGGCAGCTAGACCTGACAAAAGTTTTAAAAGCCTACTGGCTTATGCTGTACAAGAAGCAGAGCGGTTACCACAACAACCCGTATATTCTCATCCGCCGCAACAAAGAGTAAATTTTCAATCACCATCTGTACAATTTGCAGAAAATTTGGCCATAATGCGAGTAACTGCTTATTCGCGAGACCGAGTTTTCAGCCAGTTACTCCACCAACAAGTAAACGGGAACAATTACTAGTAGTAAAACGAGAACCATCATCTATCTACTGCGCTTATTGCAAACATCCCAACCACCATATCTCCGAGTGTAGGAAGCGCGAATATAAAAATAGAAGATTTGAACCAAATTCAAATTCTTACTATAGTAGTCGTCCTAGTGTACCAAGGCACACTCAGGTAAACGCTATAGGACGAGAAGAATATGGGCCTCATACGCGTCAAATGATTACAAAACCGACGAATCAAAAAATTTCGAAGCATAACACTCAAACTCCCCAAGACCCAAAAGTCTATTGGAAACAATCAGGGAAACGTGATGTGGCGAGGTGGTCGATGAAACGAGCCTCCTCGCGTAAACCCCATCACAGTGCAAGCCGAAATACACTCACATATGCAAAAACCAGAGAGGATTTACAAAATTATTAATACCTTTAGAGTTTATTGGGAACTCTATCATTATCAAGCTATACTCTTCCTCAACCCAAAGTACAAACACATTTTTAGTAGACACCAGAGCAGAAATCAGTTTAATCAAATCCGAACTAGTAAAGAGTACTCATTCAGTCAACACCCAAGATCGAACAAAAATTTCAAGTATTCAAGGCAAGTACGTAGACACTTGTGGTCAAGCAAACGACAGCCTGTAATTCGAATCTCATAAATTCAATCACAAGTTTCATTTCATAGGAAAAAACGTCAATCTACAGTATGACGCAATATTAGGCGGCGATTTCCTGAAAATTTTTAATGCACAAGTAGACTACCAAAGCAAGATCTTACATATTTCCTTCGAGTCTCAACCCTTATACACAAGCTCAAGCAATTCGCACATACCAGAAATCGACAGGCTGAATCCCTCAACCAAAGTAGAATCTAGTGCTCACCACATAACCATTCCTAAAAGAACTACGTCAGTGATAAGCCTACCGGTCGAACTGGATGGAGAAGTCATGTGTGGTAATTCTGATAGACCCGGAGTCTTTATAGGTAATACTATTAGTAAAAACATAAATAATCTTGTTTTCGTGACCGTTCTTGACATCAACGAATCGGATGTTGAAACTAGTGAAAACGAATTCAAACCTAATTGGGAATCTATGCGTAATTTCGATGTTCTCCAGAACTGGATGGAGAAGTCATGTATGGTAATTCTGAAATTAGACCCGGAGTCTTTATAGGTAATACTATTAGTAAAAACATAAATAATCTTGTTTTCGTGACCGTTCTTAACATCAACGAATCGGATGTTGAAATTAGTGAAAACGAATTCAAACCCAATTGGGAATCTATGCGTAATTTCGATGTTCTCCAGACACAATACGAATTCGACCCCATTAATCAACGTCACAACGCTTAACTAACCTAATAGACCTCGACCATTGTAAACAAGAGGAAAGCGAAACAGTGATTGAACTATGTAGGCGTTACAATGAACTATTCTTTCTCGAAGATGACCATCTCACGTGTACTGACTCAACCAAATATTTTATTCTTACTGAGCCCAACCAAATTCCTATTTACATATGTAAAGCCTTATCGTTTACCTGACACACAAAAGAAGGAAATTAATAGACAGGTGGAGGGAATGTTAAAAGAAGGAATAATAAGTCCAAGTGACAGTCCCTGGAACTTTCCCTTATTATTAGTGCCAAAAAAGCCAGACAGTAATGGCAACAAGAAGTGGAGAGTGGTGGTCTACTATCGTCGATTAAATGACATCACGATAGGAGACGCCTATCCTCTCCCTAATATAACAGACATTCTAGACCAGTTAGCAAGATCGAAGTATTTTACTGTCCTGGACCTTGCTAGTGGTTTTCAAAAATAAAATTGAACGAGGAAGATAAGTCTAAAACCGCATTTAGCACTGCCTACGGTCATTTCCATTATAACCGCATGCCTTTTGGACTCAAGAGGGCTCCCGCAACATTCCAGAGACTGATGAATAACGTTCTCTCGGGACTACAAGGTATAGAATGTTTTGTGTATGTAGATGACATTGTTGTGCATGACTATAACTTAAAAGATGACAACATAAAACTAGAAAAGATTTTAAACAGATTATATCTACATAGATTAAAGCTGCAACCGGAGAAATGTAGCTTTCTTCGTAAAGAAATTACATACCTCGGACATCTCTTTACCGAAAATGGTACTAAGCCCGATCCGAAAAAATTAAGCGTTGTACAAAATTATCCCACACCAAGAACAGTAAAAGAAGTTCAATCATTTCTGGGTTTCGTTGGGTATTACCGTCGATTCATAGCCAATTTTGCGAAAATATCTAAACCTTTGTCTAACCTTTTGAAAAAGGACAACAAATTCAAATGGGATGCCCATTGTGACGAATTGTTTATCAAACTTAGAGAAAGTTTATGTTCAGCACCCGTTTTAGCTCAATGTTAGCAATGTTGCTATTGGCGCAGTTTCGTCCCAAGGTAAGATCGGTCAAGATCGACCTATATGTTACGCAAGCCAAACGTTGAACCCTGCTGAAGGTAACTACTCTACGATAGAAAAAGAACTGTTAGCCATTGTATACGTAGTTGAACAGTTTAGACCATAGTTATATGGAAACAAGTTCACAGTAATAACTGATCATAGACCGTTAATTTGGCTAATTAATCTCAAAAATCCTTCTTCCCGCCTCATGCGTTGGCGGATACGACTTGAAGAATATGACTACAAGGTAGTACATAAGCCTGGCAAGTTGAACGCTAATGCCGATGCACTCAGTCGTATAATACCCGAAGAAAAGGAGATACTAGTGGTAACGAGGAATCAAGCCAGAAACGCTGAAGGAATCCATTTGGAGAACGACAAAGAGATTTCAGTTATGGAACCGAAGGAAATACCTACGGACTTGATAGAGAAACAAGTCACAGTCAGCGAAGAATGCCTACTGAATTCCCCAATCAAAAATAAAATTTTCATTGTGGACTATCGCCACTATTATCTCTTGCAAAGTATAATAGAAATACCAAACTCTTTGAAACCAGGAGACGTAAAATGTTTAACACTGGATAATTGTCAGTATACGTTAGCGCGATCTCATTTCCCGTTAAGAACTACCGAAGACAAAGTGTCACTTAAAAAGGTATTGAATAAATTCTTGAATATCGCTAAAGATCTGAAGAAGAACGAGGTACACATCTCAATACCCAAACTATCTCCTGAGCACCAATCCGAAATTAAAGACATTTGTTCAGAAGTTTTAAACAATACAAATTTCCTTTTCGTTCTGTATTTAAATACAACAGTACATTTGACAAATCCCGATGATATCGAGTTAATTCTTAAAGATTTTCATTGTTCTGCACTAGACGGTCATCAAGGGACCCATAGAACGTACAAGAGAGTTAGGAAATTTTATCGCTGGAAAGGTATGAAGGAAATTATAAGGAATTTTATTCGAAAATGCCCCTCATGCCAGACCAACAAACTCCTAGCAAATGCAAAAATACCAATGAAGATAACTTCAACGGCCTCTAAGCCTTTCGAAAAAGTATTTTTAGACATCGTAGGCCCACTTCAGGAAAGTCATGTAGGTAATAAGTATATACTGACATTCCAAGACAAAGTATTCGAAAGCCCTACCACTACCCCATACAGAAGCATCGTTAATCGCTGAAGAGTTCGTAACAAAAATAGTATGTAAACACGGTATACCAGAGTGTATCTTGACTGATCAGGGAAGCAACTTCATGAGTAATCTTTTCACCGAAATATGTAAAATATTGAAATCACGAAAAGTGTGTACCACTCCATATCACCCGCAAACAAATGGTGCGCTGGAAAGAAGTCACCGCACGTTGGCGGAGTATCTCAGGCATTACACCACCAAAGACCCTATGTCTTGGGACACATGGTTGCCATACTCAATGTTCGTATACAATACGACACCCCATACTAGTACAAATTTTACTCCCTACGAATTACTGTATGGGTACCCTCCTATAGTCTTAAAGCTTCACTGAACCATCTTATAACTACGACAATTACGCAGTTGAGCTTAAGGCAAGACCACAAGTAGCACATCAAATCGCGAAGCAGACTATAAAAGCCAATAAGTTCAAATCAAAGGACTATTATGATAAGAACTCCAAAGGCAAAACATTCTTTGTCGGTGACAAAGTCCTTCTAAAAAACAATGCCAGGAAAGATAAATTCAGTCCACTTTGGTCAGCACCATTTGAAGTTGTAAAGGTGAATTCCACGGAAAACAGCACAATAAAATGTGACAGACGAAGTAGAGCTTTACACAACAACAACTTGAAACTTTTTATCGAGTAGCCTCATATCTACTAGGTGACATTTAAAACTCGCGACATGATCTCTTGTGGGACAGTCTATAACCGCTTGAATTCACAACTACATTTTTCTTAAATGCGTCCAATCGGAACTATCTCTACTAGTCGAATCAGTTGTTGTAAAGATCATACTAAATAATGGGCTAAACACGAGATCCCCGGCTGACTCCCGATTTTTTTCAAACTTTGCTCATTTGTTCTTATTTACACGCAAATCACGAATCTAAAATTAATAGTCCGCGCAAACATATACTTTTCAAGATATTCACAAATTTCGTCGATTCCGATAAGCAACATGGACATTTGTGGTGTTCTGAAAATTTCAAAATGGTGGTGGGTAGTTAGTGTAGCGATAGAAAGATACATCATTAGTTATCATTCATTTTTTAATCATCAAATTCACTAATTTAACAAAGTTTACTAATTTTACGCTTAAAATTAAATTTAGTACAATTCAAATTTCAATTTCCTTAATAAAAGTAAAACAAACAAAAACATCTACTCAAGTATATTCTTACTGACTGACATACGCATGCAATTTTCTAATTCATTCCTTATCTATGTAACTGTTTAAATATTTCACTCTTAACTTAAATTAATTGTAATAATTTATTTCAGCTAAATCTTTATCGTTCAGACATGTCTTGCCAAAGATACCACATAGGCATATTTTTGACAAAATGTCACCACAATAAATTACAATTTAACACACCTAATAAATGCTGAAATGAAGAATGATTTTGATTAGTTAAATTTCAATTTGTTTGGTTAATCTGTGACCAGTAATTATACCCTTATGGCATGCGATTACCTTCGTCCCTTAACCTCAAATTGTTCAGAAAATGAATAAAATAATTACCTTTTGATGATTATTAGAACAATAAATTTGTTATAACACCAACTTATTAACTTTCTTTGTTGATCTGTGTAATTCACAAATTGAAATGACTACAAATTTGGAGCCAGAAATTTCACTCAACTTTAAGTCAAACTGATGAACAATTTTTATAAGAAAAATTTTCTAAGTCCAGAAAATATTGAAGCACTATTGAAATCCAAAAAAAAAACCACATGCATATAGAGTAAATTATGACCAACTTGGCATATTTTAACTGAATGACAACTCGAAAGAAAAAGAGATCGAATGAAGGAATGACACGCCTTTTATAGACAGATTTGTTTCAATTTCACTATCCATAATGTGAAATTATCAAAATATTGCGACTTTTGATTATTATTGGTATATGCCAAAATGAATTTTACATTTTTTGGCATGTTTACCATAAGGATTTAATCTTAATTTTCTTGATTTCTATTAATTTTTGGGAATTTCTGGTCTACTTTTCGACGCGCCATTTTTAGTTCATTCTAAATAATTCCTCTCATGACTTTTGCTGTTTTGTGTTGTTCGCACGGTACTTCTCTTTCGCACTCGTTAGTGTGAATAGTAATTATAAAAATCGCGAATTTCGCGAATCCCGCGAAAAATACCGCGAAACGAACGCGACCATTAGAATCGCGCGAAGATTCTACCCCGGATTAGCACGTCAAATGTCATGGGAACATGAAGTTTCGCCGTGTTTTCAAATCGAGAAACGTCAAAATGAGCACTCGGACCCTGAGTCGATAAGGCATCGAAGTATTTGTGATTTTCCTGATGGAGCTTTAACCTTAACTAAAGCTGTTGACAATAAGGCGTATGATCTCTCCCTATTCATATAGGTTTGAGTCACTTGTGATGATTCAGTATTAGTACTAATTACTGGTCTTGTTTGCCTGGCCTCATTATCCGTGTTGTTGTGTAGATTGATTGCCTCTACATTCCTGGGATGCAAATTGTTTGCTTTTACATCCGCGTGCAGTGTGCTTGAACATTCTGTAACTGAATGCTTTTTAGAAAGACAATTGTAGCAGTGTTTGTTTATAGCAACGAATTTCTTTCTGCTTTGTACATCCATTTTTAGGAATTTGTTGCATTTTTGTAAGAAATGATCTCCGTTACATGCAGAACATTTTGTGGAGTTAACTACATGATATGCCTTGGTTGTAGTTGGTTTGTTGATACCTTTGGCTTGACTTGGTTTGGGCACCAATGTATCTGAAATTGCCTCTAGTACTTTCAATCGAGTGTCTAAAAAAGAGTTGAACTCGTGATATTCAGGAAGCTCTTGTGATGCTCCCTGATGTTCTTCCCATAGCCTAAATGTTATAAAGGGTAGCTTTTGTACTATTAGATATATGAGTAGCACATCCTATTTTGATGTGTCCACTTGAAGGCTCCTTAATTGCTGCATGCACTCTTCTGTAGTATCAATTAGAGATTTTAAACCAGCAACTGTCTCTGTATTAAATTTTGGTTGATTTGTTAATAGCTTCAATTGATGATTCACTAAGATCTTCTTATTTTCATACCTCGCCTTTAATTTTTCCATGCAGGTAGATAATCTTCGTTCGTAATTGGAGTATGGCGTAATAGTTTTTCTGCATCTCCGTGTAATGACCCTTTTAAATAATATAATTTTTGAACATCTTTCAAATTTGTGTTATTGTGTACTACCGCTATATACAAATCGTGGAAGGAGCGCCAGCTATCATAATCGCCACCATATTTTGGTAATGTAATTTTTGGGAGAACATTCTGTTGTTGTTGTTGTTCCACGCGTGTTTGCTGTGCTAATAATAGTGTGGAATCTGTCAATTCTGTTGTGGGATGGATTGCATCATACAGTCCACCTATATATATACAGTAATCTGTTTCTAGTTTACTAAATGTCTCATCTTGAATGTATTTTGGCGTGTTTTTTGGAGGGTTTTCAATAATGTATTCATTGATCATCTGATCACTCTGTTCGTATTCCACACTCGCCTGATTTCGGAAAGCTTAGCTTCAAAGTAGCCCTTTGAGTGTGTTTCGAGTAATGTTCGTTTTCCATTCTCGATCGTTTTTTGCAGACGACTTCTCAATGCCTGTTCCTTATTTAATATTGCCTTTAAGTCTGTCATTGTCAAATTTGTCTTAATATATTTGAGTATACTTAATTCAATTTTGACTAAATTGTAACTAAATGCAAATTACTTGTGCTAATTTTAGAATTAAGTTTCGTTAGAATATAGAAATTAACTTGAAACTTACACAAATTGTACTAAAAATTGACTACTTGCAACAAGTTAGTAGAATTTGACTTGAAAATGTACTAGATTCACCTCTGTACAATGTGAAACTATTGTAAATTATATTTTGCACCCAAAATGCGATGCTTAGTGTAATGAACAAAATAAATGAATCTGATGAACAAATGAATGAGCCAATGAATTCCTAGATGGAACCACCAAAAAATGTTTTGAAATTATGCAAAGAAAAAAACTTTTATTTATTATAGGTCAATTCCTGTAATTGATCTACGTTTACAAATCACAAATTTCGTCCATTCCGATAAGCAACATGGACATTTGTGGTGTTCTGAAAATTTCAAAATGGTGGTGGGTAGTTAGTGTATCGGTAGAAATATATATCATTGGTCATCATTCATTTTTTAATCATCAAATTCACTAATTTAACAAAGTTTACTAATTTTACGCTTAAAATTAAATTTAGCACAATTCAAATTTCAATTTTCTTAATAAAAGTAAAACAAACAAAAAAATCTACTCAAGTACCTATATTCTTACTGACTGACATACGCATGCAATTTTCTAATTCATTCCTTATCTATGTAATTGTTTAAAAATTTCACTCTTAACTTAAATTAATTGTAATAATTTATTTCAGCTAAATCTTTATCGTTTAGACATGTCTTGCCAAAGATACCATATAGGCATATTTTTGACAAAATGTCACCACAATAAATTACAATTTAACACACCTAATAAATGCTGAAATGAAGAATGATTTTGATTAGTTAAATTTCAATTTGTTTGGTTAATCTGTGACCAGTAATTATACCCTTATGGCATGCGATTACCTTCGTCCCTTAACCTCAAATTGTTTAGAAAATGAATAAAATAATTACGTTTTGATGATTATTAGAACAATAAATTTGTTATAACACCAACTTATTAACTTTCTTTGCTGATCTGTGTAATCCACAAATTGAAATGACTACAAATTTGGAGCCAGAAATTTCACTCAAGTTTAAGTCAAACTGATGAACAATTTTTATAAGAAAAATTTTCTAAGTCCAGAAAATATTGAAGCACTATTGAAATCCAAAAAAAACCACTTGCATATAGAGTAAATTATGACCAACTTGGCATATTTTAACTGAATGACAACTCGAAAGAAAAAGAGATCGAATGAAGGAATGACACGCCTTTTATAGACTGATTTGTTTCAATTTCACTATCCATAATGTGAAATTATCAAAATATTGCCCTTTTGTATATAAATTAATACTTTTGATTATTATTGGTATATGCCAAAATGAATTTTACCTTTTTTGGCATGTTTACCATAAGGATTTAATTTTAATTTTCTTGATTTCTATTAATTTTTGGGAATTTCTGGTCTACTTTATCGATGCGCCATTTTTAGTTCATTGTTATGGAAGTATGTGCGAGAGTGATTGTTCAAGACGTTAAGTCCAAACTGTCAGCATGAGCTGACAGATCACTCGATGACAGCGATAGCACAGGGCGGCATGCTAGCACCTCGGCTAAGGTTGGCGGAGAGTGTGGGGGAGTTTCCGAAAATACCTGCCACTGTCATCACCCATAATAAAAAAAAATCATGCCTACCTACAAAAAAAAAGCCGGCACACACTCGGTCCTGAAGGGACCCTTACGTCACTTACCCATTTCCTGTTGAAGGCGCAGATGTTCTGCCTTCATGGCCTTGCCCCATCCTCCCTTTGACTTGGGGGCCACTATTTCCAAGTCCCTTAGCTGACCTGTGGACGAGAGAGAAGGACTAGGAGGACCTAGACAACCTCTATGTTATTCGGGAGGGCTCCAGGATGTGAAAGGAGAAGTAAAAGTTCCTAGCGTTTCATTATAAACGTTTTACTGTTTGCTTAACTCATCGACATGCATTCATATATGTCCTCGTTTGATTATATTACGAGCCTAGTATATCTTGCACGTAATACTGGAATAAAATTCTTAATTTCGAACTGAATGCACTTAGCGTTATCTAACCTATCTCCTGACTTAAAAATCATTCCACTACGTGTTGGGTTACATTTTCCAACGCTCTATACTTAACACACAAAAAAATTCTATCTCTGCTATCTTACTTCCATATCCTAAGAGTTGACCTGTTTTTACATGGGCCACTCGTACAAACCTCTTCGTTACTTGGCTTTGGATGAGGCACGAAACGAATGACGACGAAGTGTAGAAGACATCGAGAAAAGTTTACTGTTGCGGCATTCTGACCACCGTATAAACTCCCGAATTCAACTTAAATAAAAATTTTAATCACGAGTAACTGACTACTTACATAGTGGAAAACACACGATGTTAGAAAAAGGACGAGTTCAACTGACGTTAGGAATTCATTAACTAAAAGATCAGAAGCGAGCGCGAGATGCCTTACCGTGCGTCATCTAATTCTTATGGGAGCACCTCCCCACTTCAATTCAATAATTTAAATCATATAAGTGAATCTATGTATATATTCTTAAATGTAATTATATATATATATAGTAAGTAAAGCTCGGTACATACATATAGAATTATAGGAAATATGTTGAAATAAAAATTTATTTAAATAACTTACTACTTTATGTCCACGTTATCATGTCCCTCGAAGGAGCTCCTTGGAGTGCAATTATGTTTAGACAATCTGTATGGAACAAAAATTTCTTTTATGTTATTTGATATACACCACTATGCCGCGTATTAGTGTTTACGCTGTTACATTACTACTTTAGATTGTGGCGAGACTAAACTTGTTGGTTCAACTCTAAATCTTCTGCTAGACAAAATCGAAACTCGTTTTACGACCCCGTGGTCTTCAATCTGTCGTCTGTCTTCATTTCATGTTATAGGTTCATTTTTTGTTTATTTTTTTAGTGTCTATACTATTTAATTGCACGTACCTACAGGTTTCATTTAATTAAAAAGTGATAAAATATCTAAACTTACTCGCTATAATTCAGAATGGAAGGAAATAAGAGATTATTGTCACAATCTTCAGAAATACATTTGTCCTACTTCCTAACATATGGTTACACCCCTGTCTACATTTACCCTAGACGTCACCGTTGTTCATGTTCGGTAGTAAAATCTACCTTAGTGCCTACCCTATATATTTACATTTATATATTTTTTGTACATGTTTATAATTTTTTGATAAAAGTAATTAAATTTTTTTTTTATATATTGTCTTGATATAGGTTACCAGGAATGAAATTTTAACGCAAGTTATCTTCCTTGCTTTATATTATTAACGCTCACTATGCTGCTGCTGGTATAAAATTCTGTCTCAAAAACAGCGCCAAAATCCGTTGTATAAACCTCTGGGCATTGCCCTCACTTTTAATTACTTAACCGTAGCTCCAGAGTAATGGAATTTCAAATCCCGCACATTAATTTATTCTCTTTTTGTTTCAAAATTTCATAAAATACATATACCTCCTTATAGTCTTGTGAGTGGTATTCCATTCATTTCCTGTCTGAACAGGCTTATCTCTCTGCAACACTCCGCAGGGTGTCGGCGATATAAGCGATCTATATCTCTTCTTTACATGTGGCACGCTAGCGTGAATTTTATTTCCTTCCGTATCGTTTTATAAGCAAGGTGGCCGAGATTAATTCCAACACCCTGCCGCTTTTCTAATTAAATTCCTAACTTCTTGCTTTGGCACTATTAATGTTACTCCTTTTTCGGGGGGTGTGATAAAGTAAGAAAATTTGCGAATATTCACTTCCGTTAATCAGTCGCGTGTCCTGCATTGACAACTTTCTACCAAGAAGAGGTCTTATCTTGTCGTCCGCTCGAATTCTTCTTCTTCTTTGTCACTTCAGCATGTCATGCTGAGGTTGACGACACATTGCTTCGTCGGGGTACGTCTGGTTTTCGTTCTTATTTAACGAGGCCGGCCTACACGCATCAGTATAGGTAGCATATTGCTATGTGCAATCTGCTACGACCATAACATCATTCCAAATAATCCCTCTCATGACTTTTGCTGTTTTGTCTTGTTCGCACGGTACTTCTCTTTCGCACTCGTTAGTGTGAATAGTAATTATAAAAATCGCGAATTACGCGAATCCCGCGAAAAATACCGCGAAACGAACGCGACCATTAGAATCGCGCGAACATGAAGTTTCGCCGTGTTTTCAAATCGAGAAACGTCAAACGCGCGTGATTTGTTTTTTCATAAATTTTATTAATTTAATAGTGGTTTTGTGTGGTGTCTGCTGTTTTTTCATCGCTGGATACCATAATCTACAGGTAATGTACAACATTTATTGAATTTATTTTGGTTTTTTAATGCTTGTAAGATTGGTGGACACCTGTGCAGGTGAGCTTGTTTTGAGTGTTTTCTCACCTGAAATGTCCACTCATCTTCTACATGTACTTTTGTTTACCTAGTTGATTGTTCCTTTGCATGTTTTAATTAGATATGTGCATGTTATGGCATGGAAATTACACATAATTTCCTGTCTTCTATGTTGTTTGTTTTGATTGTTTACATGTACAAAAAAAAAACGCCTTTATTGATATATCGCTAATTTTTTATTGTTAAGTTCAGTGTTGTTATTCATTTTATTTATACTTCATCTATTTTCTCGTTTTAGATCATCGAGGGATCTTTGCACCTGTGGCATACTCCAGGTGTCGGTAACTTGCATAATTTTATTTCTAATTTGATAAATTCCCCCTTTTTCTTTTCAGGTTCGTCGAACATTCTCCCCCCCCCCCCCCCCTCCCGTTGAACAGCCATGTTCAACCGTTGATTAATTGCATTGATGCCTCGTTTGTGGTACTTGAAGAATTTTAATGTTCCGTCCGCAAGAACTCTCAACGTGACTTGATAGCGATCGGGTAAATTAATTACCTTTTGTCTATTTCGTCTTTGTTGGATTTGTGCAAAATTCTCTAAATAACCTTTTTTGGCAGAAAGATGTCTATGTTTTCTCGGGTGACGAATTTCTGGAACGAATTTTCTGCCCTCATCTTTACTTCGTCAATGTTGGAGGAGACCTTGAGTTTCAGTAGGTTAGTCACTTTGGCTCCATTTATGATTGCAGGTTCGCTCATCACTGGGGCTATTTGTGGAGTTGCTGCTTCCAGTAGACCAGCTGGTCGAACAGTTGTTGCTGCTGTTGACGTGGATGGGGCAGGATTCGCCTCTACAGCTTGCTTGGGCTCTGCTGTTGCTTCCATGATGTCGGGGAGCAATTTGTCTAACTCATTTCAATTTGATCCGGGATTGACAGGACTACTAGGCAGCGAAAAATTAAAATTTAGATCATCATAGATGTCCAGAATGTTCTGATCCACCTGGTTATTAATGGCTGTCGTTGAAGTGCTTGGGACTTCTGTCTTCTTTTTAGGTTGCCCAGTTAAAACATCGCAGCCTTCTTCCACGTACCAGCTAGGATCGAGGCAACTGTCCTGCAGTGGCCAATCAAAATCAACGTCCTCATAGAGGTCTGGATGTCCGTATTGTCGTTATATTCCGACATCTGTAAATAAATGAATTAGTACTATGTCTTTTATTATTATGGGATAACACAACAATTAACAGATGTGCTAGGACAACACATGTTTGTTAATTAACACTTAATCACTTGGTAAACGACAAATTTTAGTTACTGGTCTACTGAATGTGCTTCTTTGAGTTCTTATTTTCACTACTCGTACTAGACCATCAGAACCTGGATACCATTCTTCGATAATTCCTAAAGGCCACAGTGTTGGTGATATATTCTCGCCCTTCAGTTATATTACGTCTCCTTTCTGAAGATTAGGTTCTGTTTTACACCATTTAGGTCTATTTTGCAGCTGGTTCAGATAATCCTTGGACCAATAGTTCCAAAATTGCTGAATCATTTGCTGGACATGTTTCCATCTGCTGGAATAACTTGCTTCTTCAGTTGTGTAGTTTGGTTCTGGTATAGCATGTAATGATTGTCCAATGATAAAATGTCTAGGAGTTAGAACTAATTGGTCGTTTGGATCATTTCTGATTTGACATAATGGCCTTGAATTAAGACAGGCTTCTACTTGTGTTAACAGCGTAGCATATTCTTCAAAGGTAAGGGTTGAGTTCCCAATCGATCTACGCAGATGGTATTTGTGGACTTAAAACCAGCTTCCCACATTCCTCCAAAATGAGGGGCCGCAGGTGGGTTCATATGCCAATTGATTGATTTTGATGTTAAGTATTCAGCTGCTTCTGGCCATGCTTCTTTGATGGCCTTTTGAAGTTCCTTTTCTAGGATGGATTTGCCTCCAATAAAATTGGTGCCACAGTCCGAATAGATGTCATTGCATAAGCCTCTTCTACTTATGAATCTTTTTAATGAGGCAATGAAGGCTTCGGATGTCAGACTGGACACTAATTCTAAGTGTATTGCCTTTGTTACCATGCAAATAAGAGGCCATTCAAGTATTACGTAAGCACTATGGGGGTTCTTTGTTTTCCTCATTCTGGATGACATGGGGGGTAGGGGAGTCTAGATGATGATTACGTCATCGGTAGTTATTTACTTTTTTACACGAATGGCAACCGTCACATTGTCTATGGTTGAAAACGAAACGCATTTTCGGGGATTCCCGCAAATAATGCATACGTTTAGGCACTCGCTTTAGAACCGATTAGGGGAATTACCGAGCGCTATTCACTTGTATAGATTTCCTCTGTCAGTGTATTGTTTCGTTTGGATACTATAGCCAGTAGACGTGTTGTAAGCATAGCAAAGCAAGTTATCATTTGTTTTACCGTTGATTCTATTAGCCAAAGTTTAACGTTTAAATAAGATGTCGTTTCAAATAGACAAATCCAAGTTATACCGAAAATTGTTTGAAAGTTTTAAAAAATCTCATACAAGTACGAAAGTACAAAATGTACAAAAGTTAGTTAACGAAGTAGGGCGAAATTATAAATTACAAGCAAAGTCCGACAAGGAACTAGTTATTATTGTATCTAAGAGAGTTGAAGAAGAATTGCAAGCGGCGACTAAGAATAAATCCAATCTACTATATTTTTTTTCCAAGGTGAGTGACGAAATCATTTTAGGTACCTATGAGTACTAGAAATATTAGAAATCGCCAAAAAGTTTCTCTTTACATTTTGTAACAATAATTTAAACGTTTTATGATTAGAAAATATTATAGCCTATCTCAAAGTATAGAGGTAATATTAATTATATAGATTTATTTCTTAAGATTGACTTCGTCAATTGGTCACAAAATACAGGGTGTTAGTTTTCTCTATGTGATGGGTTCGATTCCCGGCTTTAAAGATTATTTAAAGCCATATGGCTTTAAATAATCTTTAAATGCAGTTTTTTATTGCATTACTTTGTATTTATGTAGCTTAATAAGAGAATCTTTAGCAGAACCCATAGAAAGTTTTTATTTTTAGTCAACGACTACCTGTAAACCGGCAAAAAAAACACAAATTATACAGCCAGCTTCAAATATTAAAAAACAGGAAGAAGATAAAATAAAACCCGGTAATGAATCACAACAGCAATGCGAAAATAATGATAATGCAGATAAACAGACAGCAAAATCTTCTCAGGAAGCTATGAAAAATAAGATTGCTCTACTCGAAAAAAATTTGAATGCTTTATATTCCTCCAGAGATACTACGCCAAGCCGTGCTGAAGTTGATAAACAGATCATTAAGTTGCGCGAGGAAATAAAAACAGCAAAACAGTCTTTAAAAGGAAGATTCAAAACGCAGTTGTCCAGAAGAAATACAGGGATGGTATGAAAAGAAGGTTAGAAGATATTTGTCATGAAAATCCAGAAATAAAAAAAAAGACTGTCTCGGAGGGATTCAGTGGGACGTCTTAATCTTGAAAGCAATCACCCATCACTATTGAAAACAATAGCGGATATAGCTTTATTTGGGAGTGCAGTAGCTGATAGATGACGAACGGAATCTATTCGCAGCGTAAAAACTCTTGATGAACTCACACAAGAATTACGTAAAATAGGATTTGACATTAGTCGCAGTGGGACATATCTTCGTTTGATTCCCAGAAAATTTCATTCTACAGAGGGACGAAGACATGTATCGACAGTCCCTGTTAAGCTCATTCGGGCTCAAACTGATCACCACAAGAGTCACTTAGATAGCAAGTTCTCTGAAACATCAATCCATTATTTAGAGAACATCGCATCCATACTTGGACCAGATCAAATATTTTTCATATCTCAAGATGATAAAGCTCGAGTCCCTATTGGCGTAACTGCGGCAAATAACCAAGCACCTCTTCTAATGCACATGGAATATAGAATCAAATTGCCTGACCACGATTGGGTAATCGCTGAGCGTCATAAATTAACACCATCTGTTTATGCTGGTATCAAAATCACTTCCACTATGCTAGGACAACCGCAAGCCGTTAGAAAGAATAGTTCATCTACTGCTAATACTCATGCTCAGGATTTCGAGACGCTTCTCCAACTTGAAGAGTTTCGACCATTAGCTAAAACTGACCATGGACTAATAAAACCAGTGGTAATCATGACGGTTGATGGAGGGCCAGATGAAAATCCGCGTTATCAAAAAGTCATAGGGTTTGCTATACAACACTTTAAGCGACATGATCTCGATGCATTGTTTTTAGCTACCAATGCTCCTGCAAGAAGTGTGTATAACAGAGTAGAGCCCAGAATGGCTCCTCTTAGTCGGGAACTGGCTGGTTTATTATTGCCTCATGACCATTTTGGGTCTCATTTGGATGAACGTGGCGTTACAATTGATGAACATTTAGAAAGATCTAATTTCGAATTTGCAGGAAATGTATTAGCTGAAGTATGGAGTTCAATGGAAATTGATGGCTATAATGTTACTGCAAAATATGTTGCGGCTAGTGAACAAGATTTTCCTGATTTTCCAGACATTAAATGATATTCAGAACATGTGCGTGAAAGCCAATACTTGCTTCAAATTGTAAAATGTAGAAATACAGAATGCTGTCGTCCAAGAAGTGGCCTATTCAGATTGCTAGACAACAGGTTTCTTCCATCACCTGTAAAAGTAAAACAAACAGATGATGACTTGGTTTTGGATGAAGGAGGGCAATTTTTTGATCTTCCAGTCAATTTAGCTCTACGCTTAAGTGCTTCACTCAAAGATTTCCTGCATATGCCCTACGAATATTTTTGTCCGACGGTAAAATTGAGGCTATCAAGTCGAACATGCAAAACGTGTGGTCTTTATCATGCTTCCGTGAAGTCACTAAATCGTCACGTCGAGAAGATCCATAAAAAAGTAAACACGCACACTGGTAGGAAAGTTAGACCTGTAAGAGTCGCTGCTCATCGTGCTAATGAACTGATGTACATTATTCAAAATTTAAAGCACAATGATGTTGAATGGCTCGATGAGAACGACGTAGACATTCCAAAATCGGGTGAAAGTGAGCAGACTCACAACACTGAGCAGCAATCCAAGCAATCCAATGTCATCGAAGACTTAGAATCATGGATTCGGGTTTCATGGACTGAAGACTGTTAATTTGAATTTAATATGTGTACCAAAAATTTAAAATAAGTTTGCTATATTCGTAAGATTATAATATTTTTGTCCCTTACTCTATGTTGAATACTGTATCAGTAAAATCTAATCTCTATCCTAAATCTATTTTCTTACTTTTAAAATTATAATTATAACATTATAATTATAATATAAAAAAAAAATACATTTATAATTGAAAAATGTTTACGTAAGCTTGGTGGGAGGGGGTAAGAGCTTCGCTTACTTTTGCTGACAAGGGGGATGGGGGGGGGGGGTAAATAATTGTAATAAATCTGCTTACGTAATATTTGAACGGCCCCTAAACAGACAAAAATATGCCTTTTGTAACTTTGCATTTCTTAAGTTTGATGCCTTAATTGTGATTGGTCCCGTATAGTCAATTCCAACTTTGGAGAATGGTCTAGAGATGTTAACTCTCGCTGCTGGCAGATTACCCATTAGCTGTAACGTCGTTGCCTGTCGTTGTCTGAAGCATTTGACGCACTTATGTAATCTAGTTGAAATGCAACGTTTTCCGTCAAGAATCCAAACTGAATTTCGACTAGCGTTAAGAACCACAGCTGTACTTCCATGCAACACTTCTAAGTGTAGCTTGTCGATTAAGATTAGTGTTACATGATGATCTCGTGGCAATAGCATTGGATGTTTCCTGCTATATGGTAACAACGCATTATCTAATCGACCTCCGACTCTCATTAATCCATCATTATCCAACATTAGGTTTAGTCTGAGAAATTTGCTGCCCTTAGATAATGGTTTTTTCTGTAATAAGTTTTCATATTCTTCTGGGAATGCTGTCAATTGAACCAACTTAAATATGTTTTTTTCGGCTTGCTTACACTCATTGCTACTGAGAAACTGAACCTTTTTGGTTTCGGGATTTTTATAATTGTAGCAAAGTCGTTGTATTGTTGCTAAGACACGTACTAAACGTGTGAATGACGAGTATCTTAGCAGGATGTTGTCTTCTATATTTACTAATAGACTAGTTATTAACGGAGGTTTTTGCTCAAGTATTGTTGACTCTGTAGTTGGATTGTGTTTTGGCCATTTTTCTTGCGTTTGTGTGAGCCATGTTAGGCCATGCACCCATAATTTGTTATCTACTAATAGAGTAGATGAAATTCGTCGTGACGCTATATCTGCTGGATTTTGATTTGACGAGATATGTCGCCACTGATTGTATTTCAATGAGTCTTTAATTTCTACTACTCTATTAGCGACATAAATTTTCCATTTAGAGGGATGCTCTTTAATCCAATGCATGACAATTGTGGAGTCCGTCCAAGCTACTATTGGAATTTGTTGTAAATGCATGCCTTGCACTACAACTTTAATTAGCTTCGTCAGTAATAAGGCACCGTTCAGCTCTAGTCGTGGTATTGTTGTTGGTTTAATAGGAGCCACCTTAGTTTTTGCAGTTAGTAAGTGTGACACTATTTCACCATTCTCCTGCTCCACTCACAAATACACTGCTGCAGCATATGCATTTGATGAAGCGTCGCAGAATCCATGAATCTGCATACGTGCTCCTGTAGTATAATGTACCCATCTTGGGATGCGAACTTGTTCAAGTGTTTGTAAATTGGCTACAAAGGCTCTCCATTGCTGACTAAATGTTTCTGGCACACAGTCATCCCATGATGAGCCTGTTATCCATAAATTCTGCATTAGGATTTTGGCTTCTACCACAACTGGAGCCAACCAGCCTAGTGGATCGTATAACGATGCAATTCCTGACAGAATACTTCGTTTCGTTAGAATTGTAGGTTCAGACAGAGGTTTAATTCTAAAGGTGAAGTAATCATGCGTAGGATGCCATATAATTCCTAGCGTTTTTATTGACTCAGTTTCTGAAAATGTAAATGAATTTTTTAGCTCTCTGTGTTCTGGAGGAAGATCGTGTAAGTAGTGTCACTATGGCGTCACCAGACCACTTTTTTGAGCCTCTAGGATTTCGCCACAGATGGCGCCACCGTCGCTAGGTAGAGTAAACCCATACTAAATGTGGGTTTGTGTCTTGGATGTCCTGGTTTATGTCTTGGATGTTGGGGATACGAGACCACTTTGGGGGATACGAGACCACTTTTAGCACTCTCCAGCATAGGGAAATAGCATAGCATTTCGATTTTGTTTCTGAAGTTCGCTTATTTTTCATCTCGAAGCTTGGGGATACGAGAGCACTTTGGGGATACGAGACCACTTTGGGGATACGAGACCACTTTTAGCTCTCTCCAGCATAGGGAAATAGCATAGGTTTTCGATTTTGTTTCTGGAGTTCGCTTATTTTTCATCTCAGACTCGTAGCCTCTAAGTTTTTCATCTCGAGTTTTGGGATACGGGATCACTTTCAGTTCTATATATTTGTGAAGGGGTGGGAAGCTTTATTGATGGATTTGGTCTTGACTGCGCCCTAGCGGCATTAGTCGGTACTACGGTGTTCTTGGATAGATATGTGGTGCGCCTAAATGTAGGCTTTTGGTTTTGAACTAATATTAGTAATAATTAAAGTTAACGGTACGAAATTTTTGTTCATGCCAATGGATTCTAGATGGGTGGTTTGTGAGACGGTATTATAGTATAGGATAGGGAGGGGGTAATGAAAATCAGAAATCCTCTACGGGCTCTGGTTTTCGAGATATTAGCCTATTAATAATAATTCAAGTTATTTTTGTTCATGCCAATGGATTCTAGGTGGTGTAGGGTGGGAGGGGGACGAAATTCTCATCAGAAATCCTCTACGAGCTCGCCATTTCTTGAGTAAGGTTACCTAGCGGCATTAGCCGGAACTACTAGCATTCCTTGGTTTTTATTAGCGGGGAAGTTCTAGATATCAGCATGACGTCATCTTGGTTTTGTTGTTTTCAAGTGCTGTTGTAGATATCAGCATCATTCGAATTTCACAACATGATATCACCTTGGCTTGATGTTTTCTTATTATTATTGGGACCTGGGGGGTGCGTGTATTGAAAAGTAACAGTTGCTCTTTCGAGTGCAAGCACCATTTCTTGAGCAAGGTCCCCTAGCGGCATTAGTCGGTACTTACATGTGTAACCAATCTCGGTGATTTAGTCTGTCCAATACAGCTCCCCATATGCCGTTTTGTACCACTCTTTTTACTAGAAAAACTTTCATTTATTAGCGCGGTTGACATTTTTTTTTATTTGACCTATCGCTGAGGCTCACCAAAACTGACTGATGCCGCCTTCTTTCACCAAAGCCTTAAATTGAAGCCATTCTCAACCTGCTTTCATGTTTCTTTACCACCCCAATAACCTTCATGTGGTCTATTTTTAGATATCGAACTTCATAACATGCTGCAATGATTACGATTTCCTCTGCTCATAGTATTAACATGTTCTTGACATCGATTCAACGTTTTTATGAATATATTTAAGTCTTGGTAAGGAAGCCGGGAAACTATTTTACTTCAATCAAATAAGCACATATACCACCAATCTAGTGCATAACATACATCGATTTAATCCCCATATCGCCCATGAAAGTTTTTCTTTTACACTACGCAACATATTACATTAATTCATTTCAGTGTTGCATACATACATATCCACAGCTGGCAAGTATATGACCAAATCCCGAGTGAGATGGTTTCAAACTGTGGTGTTCACTAAAGCTTCCTAATGTGTTAGAGCAAGACAGATGATAAGAAATAACATGGGATTTTGCTGCCGAACTCTCATAGCCTAAAACAGAAAAGGATCATGGGAGACATTTGCTCTGGATCGCTTTTTGGATGTGAAACACAGAGAAAAAGTTTATAACTTAAGATATAAAAATAAATAATGAATTTGATGTGAATAAATATTTTGTGAAAAAATTGATTTGCTATAGTTGTTGTTGTTTTTCAGTAAAGGAATTGGGAATCCTACATTTTCAGCTTTCACTACTCATCTACAACATATTCCACATATTACTCACAGCTCTCAATATACTCATCTAAGATAACATATTATACTATATTAATATAATAACTCCACCTTCTTTCGTCAAAACATTTAATTGAATCCACTCCCAACCTAATACTTTCATGGTAAGATTTAAAGATGAATTAATAATACTTCCATATCCTACTAGACTTATATCATTCCAAATACCCACTTTCCACATCGCGGTCTTCACTATTGAACTTGAAGCACAGCTAATTATAATCTCCCATACAACTTGCACTACTCATCATCATCCAAGTGAACCCAAGAGCAGACACTTTCGGTTTCAAAGGTTAAGGTGACATCAAGAGTCAAGGACAAATTGCTGCCTTCAAGCCCATGTGTCAAATACATATAAATAGTAGTTTCATAACTTGTTTTTTCAGTTGATACTTTGCTCTTTACCCAAACAGATCACTGTTTCTTGGCAAGTTAATTACGCAATAATTTCAACATGAGTTCTAAGGACACTACAAACCTTCTAAAGCCTACGGAAGAAAGGAGTAAAGAATATTCATATAAAGCTAAGTCTACATCTATGAAATCGATGCTTTCCAGAAATAAAGAAGAAAGTTTTTCATCCAAAAACGAGTCGACTGTCCCCTACCAACAGGTCGAAAAATCAGGATATTCCAACAAAGATTGCAAAAAGTAAAGACGGAGAGATGTTATTTGTGAAAATGGTGCACAAGGAACCTTCTAAAGTCATGTTTGTCTAAAGGCATAAGGAATATTCATTATAAGGATCAGTCTATATCTATGAAATCCTGGCTTTCCTGAGCTAAAGAAAAAAGACCTAAGACTTAAGCTATAATGTAATTAAAACAAATTATTTCAATAAATGGCATTATAACCATAATACAATTTTTATTTACAATACATATTTTAGACTAGACTAGACTTAATATTGTTGCGAGCGTGGCTTTTAGGTTCGTTATTTAAAACACAATATTAAATATTTAATATACAAGTTCTTTATTTGACTCTAATCTTAACAATTCACAAACTTCATATACTTTCTATTAATCAAAGACACTTTAATTATCGCTTAATACTGTACTTTCAATTATCGCAATCTAATTAAAACACTTCCGCACGTTATTACTTTCGCTTGTTAACACTGCAACGTCTAAGACAAGACTCTTATTCTGGCTATGACAACTGTTATATTTATACCCTAGAAACTCTCCAGATTATTCTCGAGTGTTCTATTTTCCAGAAGCTTCTTGACTGTTCTATTCATTCTATTCCTGAACCTTCCTGTAGATACCATAATCAATTCTCCGAACCTAAAGTCGTTTACTTCTCCATGGCCACATTGCCAGTAGATGTCACCAGTTGTCTCTTTCTATTGCACGTAACACTGCCCCTTTCTTAAGTTTGTTCGTCCCGAACAACAGGTGGTCTACGGTCTTGATGCTCGTAGTATTGACACAAGCGGTCCAAATGTACAATTTTATGCTTGCCTCTTGTGCCACGCTGAATCCTGTATACCACGTCATTAATTCTAGTTACTACTGAATACGGTCCTTCCCAGTGTTGTTGCAATTTTGGAGAACGTCCCTTACGTCGTCTCGGATTGTAGAGCCAAACAAGATCACCTTCATTAAATCCTGCGGAATTAGCACGTAGGTCATAGCGGGTCTTCATCCGATCAGTGTTACATATCATAAACTCATCTATAATGCATTCATTAATTCATATCATCATATCATATCAATTCATATCAATAAAAAGATAAAATATTGTATATACGTACATACCTACATGCATTGCATTATAATTCCTATCAAGAAAAAATAATGCATTGCATATACGTACATACCTATATTGCGTTATAATTCATATCAAGAAAAAATAATGCATTGCATGTACATACATACCTAACTACATCATTTTGTTGTCATTGCACTCATCACTGACCTACGCCAATTTCCATTTGAGGAAACCAGTAAAGGTTGACCGAGTGACGCAATACCCCTGCGCGCAAGAATTCGCACATTGCAATACGATAACCTTGCGCCGGCGGTAAAGCATAGGTGACCAAATTGACATGATGTAATATGATAAGCTACAAGCATTTGGTGAATTGATATGTATGTAGGTACGTATGAATGATAGAAACAATGAAGCTGGGAAATATGTATATACGCATAAAGCAACGAGTGTCGTGATGTAAGAATAACAAGCTGCGAGTAGTTTCCGCAGCTTGTATATTACAAAATAGGAAATTAAGAAAATACACCTGGCCTATACAAATTACACTTTTGGTAAGCAAATGTTAGGCCAGAAACATTACGGAAGCATAGGTAAGGTTAATTTTATATGTAAGATTTTTTGTATAAATACGATGTTGAATTGCAATAAAGAATAGTGTTCAAGTAACATTCAAAGCAACTCAAGTTGTTCTTACTAAGGGAAGTAAAGCTAATAAGCGGCTCCCATCTTCGAACCAAGGGAAGTAAAGCTAATAAGCGGCTCCCATATAATATCCGAGGGAAGTAAAGCTAATAAGCGGCTCCCATCTTCGAACCAAGGGAAGTAAAGCTAATAAGCGGCTCCCTTCAACCTACTGCGGCTTCATTCATCAACATTCGACCTGGAATATCTCAATAAGGTGAACCTATGAGAGTACTTGAGGACGACTACCTCCCAAGTGCTTCATAAACTCAACAATAATTTGGCGCAGCCGGTAGGATCAAGGAAGGTACATAAATTCAAACCCTTGAAAAACCTTGATCTTCGAACCTACGAGTGCATAGGAACACCTTATTTCCAACAACAGAAAATATCCATTCTTTTCTCTCTTCAATAACAATAAAGAAGCCACCAGCTTGGATATACAACTTCATATCTGCGTAGCGGATAAAGGCAACAAATTTTATTTTCTTCCATTCGTCTCTTCAAGTTAAAGTAAGATAAATTAAAGTAATAAAAATTGTTAATCATAAAAAAAAAAAAAAATAGTCACTGCGATATATATATATATATAAAAAAAAGATTGAACAAATTTCAAATAATTAATCTGATTTCTCTGGTTATTGATCAAAGCTCGTTAAATTACCTATTCTCTCGTTCCATCTCTCTCACTAATATTGAGTAAAAACATCCGCAGGTTTTGCTTTCATGCCTAAAACTGGCCGTAGTTCTTCATGCTCTACCTTTGAGACGGTAATAAATTCATTATCATTTGATAATACCAGTCCTCCAGATAGCCCAAGAGTAGAGTGTAATTCATCCCAAAGTCGACCTTCCGTAAACTGGTATCGTGAGCATCGCTCAGGTAAACGTTTCAGAAGGCACAGCCTAATTAATTTTCTAGTAAGAAGAAATAGCTTAAACGCCCTAATCACAGAAAAATCATTAACCTCGCCTACTTCTAATAACGATACTCCAGATAGTCCCCACAGAAAGCAACCAAACCAACCAGCCAAAATGCCAGTGAATTATGAAAAAGTAGTTAAACTGACAGCACAAATGGTGCCCTTGTTTTCTGGAGAATTTAGTCCCCAAATTCTCACAGAATTGCAAACCTTTATAGGCTGTTGCAAACAAGTACAACAGTGCCTAGAAGAGGAGGAAAAGCAAGCTTTTATGCAGATTTTTCCCACTAGATTGAGAGGAAATGCATACCAGCTAATCGCATCTAGCTCACTCACAACATTTGTAGAGGTTGAACAATTACTTTATCGTAATTACTTACCTCGTGAGACTTACCATGAGCTGATAAATAGATTAATCACTTGCCGACAATACCCGCACGAGTCATTTAACTCCTTCACAACTAGGCTAAAAGGCCTATTGTTACAATGTAATGAGGCAGCACAGAATAAATATGGTGCTGAAAATTTCAATATGGTGAAGCGACAAATAGAAGATTTTGCAATGGCTTCAGTGAAAAATGGTGCATATAACCCGCATCTAGGAGCCTATCTACTCACCTTAAATGAGGATTCAGTGGACAAACTCATTCAAAAGGCATTAGATATGGAAAGGTTGCAACAAGGACTCTTTTTCACGCCTCAACCAACAAGCTATATTCCTAACCCCACAAACTCTTTCCAAATGGGCAATTTTCTAAGACCTAATATTCCAAATTTCGCTAATGCTTATGGTTATCCCATACACGAGAGTGTAAATTTATCTTCCTACCCTCACACAAAGGAGTTCGGAGGACATAATATAAAAACTGAAAGTAGTATACCTCCAATACCGGAACCGCCAAAGGAAACTTTAGTATCCTTTAGTACCGAAGAAATCCCTGAACATAATTGGCGCTCTGTGACAAGGAAATCTTCCGGAAGCCCACCTCCCTACCAGAAATCTTTTCAGCAACAGGCAGAAAGAAAGTACGACAAGCAAAAAGTACTCTTAAATAAGATCACCTGTAGCTACTGCAATTACAAAGGGCACACGTATGACGAGTGCCTAAAACGTAAGAATACGCCTTTCTGCATTAACTGCAGAATAAAGGGCCATGATGCCCAAAATTGCAAGCAAAATGCTAAGGCACCACCCGAACATGCAAACACGAGTAACAATGTTCGGTGGGGATCTGCAAATCAGGAGCAAAGAATTAATCACATACATAATATGTGCGACTTCTGTGGCAGAAGAGGACATATCGTGTCCACTTGTCAGCAGAAACAACGATGGGAGGCCACACATTCGGGAAACGGCACACTGTCGACCGAAAAATCCCCGGCTCGACATTGAATAGAACGGCGCAAATTACTTCAGGGTCCTTTCAAACAAAAAAACAAGATACTAGAGAAAACGTTCCAGTGGTAGATTTACCATTAGACATAAGCAAAAACACAGCCGTTCGGCTGATAGTGGACACTGGAGCTGAAGTAAGTCTTATAAAACAGAAAGCACTTGATACGCCAGAACGTATAGAACAGAGTCAAAAGGTCACTCTGAAAACTCCATTTGGAGATGGAGAAACATTGGGTAGCTGCCAAGGCAACTTTTTACTAAGCCGCAGTATCCCATGCCATCTACAGGTTGTAGAAGATAACGCCCAACTCTCTCACGATGGGCTGTTAGGTAATGACTTTCTTGCAAAAAATTGCAATATAGAAGGCCCTAACAAATTACTCCGGTTTCCTCGCACGGAAACCAACCCTATTGAGTTCGCGGTACCTCTCGAAACATCCACAGAAGATGGGGAGGAAATACCAAGGGATCAAATAGAGGAGCAATTTAAATCTTCTGCTACCACTTCAATGGCACCCAATAGCAAAAATTCCTTACCTCAAATAGAAGAAATTTCGAGTACCTTGAAAAACAAGAATGAAGACGAAAGTAGGCAATATGAAGTTGTACTTCGGCGATCCAATAGAATACCTCCTCGATCTCAAATGGTACTGAGTATACCATTACAATTAGACCAGGAAATGGTCTGTTTGTCTCAGGAGATTAAAGAAGGAGTATTTGTCGCAAATTGCCTAGTTAGTCCTCATAGAAGTTTTATACCAATAGCAGTTCTAAACGTAAACACGCAACCAGTGTACCTAAAGAACCTAACGCTTACTCTAGTTCCAATTAATTATTATAATTTAGAACCTCTATATTTACCTTTGGACGACAACAATACCCAAAGTTCTCAGAAAAAAGCCTCTCTTAAGCCTCTCTGTTTACCATTGGACGACAACAATACCCAAAGTTTTCAGAAAGAAGCCTCTTTTAAACCTCTCTATTTATCTTTGGACGACAATAATACCCAAAGTTCTCAGAAAGAAGGTGGTCCATCTTTCTCTCGTGCACAAAACAGTAGCTACTACAAACACAAAAATAATAAAACAGATTTAAATTCCAATCCATATTCGGTAAATGTAAACCGCATTAAACATTATAATCAAGATAGACTCGCGGCTTTACGTAGAGAATTACTGTTGGATAAAAATTTGAATCAAGAAGAGGAAAAATCAATTCTTGAACTATGCTATAAATATAATGATCTTTTCTATCTAAAAGGAGACAGGCTAACGTGCACTAACACTATAAAGCATACCATACCCACATTATATAATCAACCACCCATAAACCAAAAAATGTATAGACTCCCAGAGACACATCGGGCAGTCATAAATGAGCAAATAACAGAGATGCTAGAAAATGACATAATTCAACTAAGTAAAAGCCCGTGGAACTCTCCGTTACTGGTAGTTCCCAAGAAGGCTGGGCCAGACGGCAATAAACGTTGGCGGGTAGTAGTAGATTTTCGTAAATTAAACGAAAAATCTATAGGGGATGCCTTTCCACTACCCAGGATAGAAGATATACTAGACCAACTTGGGCACTCGCGCTATTTTACTACACTGGACCTTGCAAGCGGATATCATCAAGTACTTGTTGATCCAAGGGATAGACCTAAAACTGCGTTCAGTACTGCTTACGGGCATTATGAATTTAAGAGAATGCCATTTGGGCTGAAAGGCGCACCTGCGACCTTTCAGCGCCTAATGAATTACATTCTAACGGGTCTCCAAGGATTAGAATGCTTTGTCTATCTCGATGATATTGTAATATATGGAAAAAATTTACAAGATCATAACGAGAAATTGGCTAAGGTATTCGACAGACTTAGAGCCCATAATCTTAAATTACAACCCGAAAAGTGTCAGTTCCTTCGCAGAGAAGTAATTTACCTCGGACACAAATGCTCGAATGAAGGAGCACTTCCAGATCCCAGTAAAACAAGCTGCGTTCAAAATTTTCCTCAACCCCGAACTGTGAGACAAACTCAATCGTTTCTTGGGTTGGCCAACTACTATCGAAAGTTTATTCCGAATTTTTCAAAAATTGCCAGGCCACTAACGAATCTATTACGGAAAGACGTCAAATTTAATTGGACTCAAAAGTGCCAAGACTCTTTCGATAAAATTAAAAATTCCCTAGTAAATCCTCCTTTACTCATATATCCAGACTTTACCAAACCCTTTAATTTGACAACAGATGCTAGCAATGAAGCGTTGGGAGCTGTTTTATCCCAAGGGAAAATAGGCACAGACAGGCCAATAGCGTATGCAAGTAGAAGTTTAAATAAGGCGGAACAAAAATATTCCACAATAGAGAAAGAGTTGCTCGCTATTGTATGGGCCGCCAGGAACTTCAGGTGTTACCTACAAGGGAGAACTTTCACGGTTTATACAGACCACAAACCCCTTAAAGGTGTATTCAATGTAAAAGATCCAACTTCGAGATTAGTCAGGTTCCACCATAAACTTTCGGAATTTGACTACACAATTGAATATAAGCCTGGAAAATTTAACACTAATGCAGACGCCCTTAGCCGAATACCTGCCCAAATAAACCAAACAAATCCCAATTCAATCATTGTGGAAGCTCAGGTACATCACCGTATAGATTCTGATATAGACAACGATGATTCTAACTCTCCGCAACCATCAAAATATAAGCAAGCACGATGCCATGTTGTTACGAGATCGCAAATGAAGGAGACAGAAAATAATATTGAAAATGTAACACAAAAGCAAAAAACCCGAAAATTTCGAAAATATTCAAAGAACTTCCAAGATGATTCAGTAGAAATTGGCTCAACTGAAAGCAACCAACCTGAAACCAATACATTTGAGCACGACAAATCACCTTCGAATAGTAATTCAATAAATTCCCAAAATCAATTACCTGAGATTATTTCCAACCCTGAAGAAATTCAAATAATTTTAAAGGACTACCATGACTCCGCATTTGGTGGTCATCAAGGAGTAATCAAAACTTATAAAAGAATAAAAAAGAAATATAAGTGGAAAAACATGCTTAGTTCTATCAGGAAATATATTCGAAAATGTTCTAAATGCCAGAAAATGAAGGCTAGCCCGGGGTATCGTATGCCAATGGTCATAACAGATACCGCTCTAATGCCATTCGAGAAAGTTTATTTGGATATAGTAGGTCCTCTTGAAGAAACACACTCAGGCAACAAATACATTTTGACATTCCAAGACAATCTGACGAAATTCGTAGATTGTTATGCCATGCCGAATGGCGAAGCAGAAACGGTAGCAGGAATATTTTTCGACGAGATAATTACTCGTTACCGCATTCCTAAAAAGGTAGTAACTGATCAGGGTTCTAACTTCTTAAGCGATCTTTTTAAACGCGTCTGTAAACTCCTGAAAATAAAAAAATTACAGACTTCCGCTTATCATCCACAATCCAACGGCGCACTTGAACGTACCCACAGACCTCTAGTGGAGTATTTAAGATCTATTGTGTCTGAAAATCCAAAGGCTTGGGATCGATTCCTGAGAACCGCGGCTTTCGTATACAATAATAGTCCACATGATGGCACTAAACTCACTCCAATGGATTGTTTGTTTGGGTTTACAGCGGATGTACCATCAAATCTAAGAAGAGAACCAGAACCCATTTACAACCACGAAAGTTACTATCACATCCTTAAATACAAATTACAAAAAACGTATGCTATCGCCCGAAAAAATCTGTTTAAGGCTAAGGAAAAGTCAAAACTATACTATGATAAGCATTCACGTCCGGTTACATTCCAGCCAGGTGAAAAAGTTCTACTGAAAAATCCGGCTAAGAAACACAAGTTGTCCCAGATATGGCTAGGTCCATATCTAGTAATAAAAGCTTTCAATCCTGTAAATACTATTATTCAAATCGGCAGACGAAGAGCAACAGTGCACAACAACAGGTTAAAACCATTTCACGAATAATGGCTAATCTTTGAAAACCAGACAAGGGAGAGAAAGAGAAACATACTTTGGATAATTTACTTTTATTTAAAAAAAAAAAAAAAAAAAAAATTTTTTTTTACTCAGAGTAGAACTACCTACTTAAGAATATTTTTATTTTCATCCTTTTTAAAGCATTAATTTTCTTATCTCCTTCGCCAGCCAATCAAACTTTACACGCTCCTCTTTTACAGTGGCCAAAATAGCCCTCAACCTAAAGTAATGCAAATCTCGGTCCAACTTGACACGCCTACCTACTACTTGCCGATTTAGTTTTATTTAAACTCTCTGCGAAACGCCAAAATATCAAGAAGGGGATGCTCGTATGTGAACACTCGAGTAGCGCTTCACACGCAAGTACTCAAGAAACCACAACCAGAAGATAGAAAAGAGACGACATTTCCCCAAACAACAATAAAGGCAGCCCAACATGCCTAATCAAAAAAAAGAGAAGTATACCTTGTTCAAAAAAAAAAAACAAAAAAAAAAGAAAACAAAATACATATACAACTGAATAATATATTTTATTTAAATTTAACAAAAAAAATTTAACTACGAACTTCATTTTTTTTTATTCTTTTTCGCCCTTTTTATAATATTCAGCTCTTTTAATTTCTCCTTAGCCAGTCCTTCATATCTCGAGCGTTCCTCCTTTGTCGCTGCTAGACTAGCCCTCAGTCTAAAATACTGCAACTCCCTGGCCACCCTGGCGCGTTTACCACCTCGAGTTGGTAGAGGTTTAACTGGACTCTCCTGCTTATCCTGACAGCTCAGCCCCGTTCTTTTCCTGTACTCCTCGAGGGTCAACCTCCGTGGTCCAGGAAGATAATCCGGTGCCCCCTGTGCTGTCCCAGGTAACGCCTTGGGCACGTAGGGCTCAATCGGTTGGCCGGCTGGATACAGCGTCAGATCGCTGATGTTCCTCTCTGGGATCTTGTTTGCTTCCACTTTAGCAATGAGCCTGTCAATTGCCTCACTAATTTCGTTAGCCATAATACTTGAATGAATATCAAAACTTAACAGGTGAAATTGATTTATATCACACGCTATTTATACATAAAAACTGCTTATCTTGAAAATCACCATGTAATCCCGGTCAACCATAAAACTCCAAAAAAGCCAATCATATCAACATGAAATACAAGTCATAACAATTTAAATTTTTTTTTTTTTTTTTTTTGCATGACACAATTATTATCACAAGTAAACAATGCATTTGAGGTGTACCGTCAGAACTGATTTACAAATCAATACAAATAATTTTGACATATATGCAAAAAATGCACAATTAGCAAAATGCAAATTCGGTCAGTTGACCTGAAAAAACACCTTCAGTGAATTAATTCCATTATTTTGTAACAATACTGATTTAAAACACAACAAAGAAAAAAAAAACTAATAATATTTTTTTTTTTTTATATATAATATACCTTGAGTTTATAATATATCTTCAATTTTTTTTTTTTTTTTTTTTTTTTTTTTTTCCTCGAGATCTTTATTTGGAGCAATTTTACAGATTTTTCTCTCCTCTAGATATGGCCCTAATGTTCATGATTACCGTTTTGCCAAGCCTCATGATAATAACAAATGCTGCTACGGAACCCTATGAAGTTCAGACCCTAAACAACACGGGAATTATGTTTGAGGATTTGGGAAAAATCTTATTATTCCACGACACATGGAATCTATTCACTCAAATAAACATAAGCGACTTGGAAGCTGAAACTACACTAATAGAACACACAGGTTTTCTCATTAGTCAACTATGCAGAGTACATAATGCTACAACTAGCGCATGTACGGAGCAAAACTCATACATACATAGTTTGATAGAGTCGATCAGAAAGAGAACAACGACCATTAGAGAGATGATAACCACTCGACATCGAAGATCCCTGTTCGATGGAATAGGTAGTGGCTTACATTACCTTTTTGGTACGATGGATGCCTCTAATGAAAAGCAAATCTACAGTAAAATTGCCAACTTGGAAACAGATACTCAAGCGCTATTAGAACTAGAAAAACACCAGATAACGCTTTTCAAGTCATCGTTCGAAAAACTGAGAAAACCTATAAATCAACTTGAGACTAACCAAAGGGAATTAACTAAAACCGTTAATGATCTACTAGACATGGTTAATGGTGAATTGAACACACGTCAACGCCTTCAGGAAGTAGTAGCTACGATTAGCCTACAAGTATTAGATATAGAGCTAAGGCAACAAACGTTCATACAAATTTTAACAGCTCTGAAAAATAACCAAGTACATCCCTTACTATTATCACCATCTACACTACTGGAAACCTATCGTAAAGCTCACCCAAAGGATTCTAACAGTTTTCAGGATCTAGCGATTCTAACTCAGGCGATTGAAGTAAAATCTGGACTCCTAAACAATCTACTCGTAATTAGAATCACGTTCCCTATCCTTAACATGCCTCCTTTTAAACTGCAGCAGATTCATTTATTCCCTTTCAAAACCCCGGACAACCACTCTTTGGTACTGGATATTAAGGATGCCTACATTGCAAGTCACATATCCACACAAGAGTTCGTGACATTCAAGCAATCTGAATTCCGAGTATACAAAAAAGTGTCTAGTAGCCTTAATGAAAGCACCTACATAGGTCCTTTGCTAAACCCCATACTTCAGGGGCATTACGTAAAAGAATGTCCTATAAATTTCTTATTCAATCCTTATAACGAAACTGGTACTTGCGATTATTTAGTACAAACTCAAGCTCCGCAATTGTTAATCAAGTTAACAAGGAAAAATTCCTGGCTCTTCTCGTTTCCCACCACGCAGAAAATTACAATTTCATGCAGGAAAAATTTACATAGTTCCAACTTATTCGGCAGCGGAGTACTAATATTAAACGAACCTTGTCACTTCCAAATAGCTGACCAAATTATATATTTCGAAGATGAAGACAATCAGAACATTAAAATTTCACAACCAGAATATCCGCATCCACTAAAATCTAATATGAATGAAACCATTCATAAATTCCTTAATAATACCACTCAGAATACCCAAAAACACATAATCATGCTAAAAGCAGAGGATGCCAATAATATTCTAAACGAAAATTCATACTCTTTGGATCAGCTGGAAGAGCAGATAGATACGCTAGACAAACAAAGAAAAGAGCGAAATAAAACAGAAATGGTTCAAATAAGCTCCCTATCACTGAGCTCCGTAGTAATATTATTACTCAGCATAATCGGAATATTGAAACTATGTAAGTTTATCAGGAACAAGAAAAAGAATATCATAGTCAAAACACCCAAAATAATTACCGTCAATAACCAAAAGGTTCAGTTAGACACTGAGGCAAACCCTCAACTTCGCATAGAAACTACAGAAACCTTAACACATGAGCCTAAAGCGGATGTAAAATTTAGTAATTTCACCCTACCACAGGAAACGGTGATGACAAACAAAGTCAAACAAATCACCCAAAATTTCCAATCAGAAATTGCGAAAGCAAACACACCCCGAATGATCTCACAACCCCCTACCCAAGAAATAGCGACAGCGATCAAAGAGAGAACTCTTTATCAAACCAAACGGACAGGATTAAAAGAATCAATCAACCCCCGATCTGCCCAGCCTACACAGGCAAGTAACCGACAAAATATGTCAATACAACCCCCAACACCACCACCTCTTCCACCTTCATTTAATCAACCTAAGCCAGATTCAATTACCAGTCCACGACAATTACAGGTAGTTTAATTATTCTCCAGTATTAAGTACCTAAATAACCAGAGACAACAAGAGATAACTACCTATTTTACAAAAAAAAATATAGTAGAAGGAACAAAACAAATATGTTTAGAAAAAAAAAATATATACACATAGACTATTATACCAAAAAACATTAAAAATAGTAATAAAATAAGAATATTTATATTATATGCATAATCTTGTTAAAAATTATTATAGGCATAGATAAGATTTTTTTTTTCTTCTAATATTAATACTCTAATTTTACTACTCGTGTATATACACATATATTATTATAGGTTCATGAAAAATTAACATTGTAATAAAAAAAATATGTATAGAAAAAATATGTTTACACATATATTATTATATTATACAGAGTTGTACGATTAAAAATAAACATACAAATGTGTCAAAATTCAAATAAAAAAAAAAAACAAGGTTTAATACGAATAAAAATATGTACATACACATATGTATATTATAAATAAAACTAGAAATAAATGTATGAACCGCTGTTAAAATAAGTTAATAAACCCAAAGTTAAAAATTAAACATACCTAGCTGTACCTACAATGTATTATTATTATTTAACATACAACTAAAGAAAATATTGTTAGAATAACCTAGTATTAAGCCAAACCACCATATACCATTGATCTCTCTTCCTAATATTACTACTCATCTCAGCACTCGGCATTATGCGTATACAAGTATAAAAACAAGTAAAACAGTAAACATTTTTTTTTTGTAAATTCCCAAACCAAATTTTTTTTTAATGCGTTATTCCTCTTCCAAGAATAACACATTTTTTAAGAAGGGGGAGATTTGTTACATATCATAAACTCATCTATAATGCATTCATTAATTCATATCATCATATCATATCAATTCATATCAATAAAAAGATAAAATATTGTATATACGTACATACCTACATGCATTGCATTATAATTCCTATCAAGAAAAAATAATGCATTGCATATACGTACATACCTATATTGCGTTATAATTCATATCAAGAAAAAATAATGCATTGCATGTACATACATACCTAACTACATCATTTTGTTGTCATTGCACTCATCACTGACCTACGCCAATTTCCATTTGAGGAAACCAGTAAAGGTTGACCGAGTGACGCAATACCCCTGCGCGCAAGAATTCGCACATTGCAATACGATAACCTTGCGCCGGCGGTAAAGCATAGGTGACCAAATTGACATGATGTAATATGATAAGCTACAAGCATTTGGTGAATTGATATGTATGTAGGTACGTATGAATGATAGAAACAATGAAGCTGGGAAATATGTATATACGCATAAAGCAACGAGTGTCGTGATGTAAGAATAACAAGCTGCGAGTAGTTTCCGCAGCTTGTATATTACAAAATAGGAAATTAAGAAAATACACCTGGCCTATACAAATTACACTTTTGGTAAGCAAATGTTAGGCCAGAAACATTACGGAAGCATAGGTAAGGTTAATTTTATATGTAAGATTTTTTGTATAAATACGATGTTGAATTGCAATAAAGAATAGTGTTCAAGTAACATTCAAAGCAACTCAAGTTGTTCTTACTAAGGGAAGTAAAGCTAATAAGCGGCTCCCATCTTCGAACCAAGGGAAGTAAAGCTAATAAGCGGCTCCCATATAATATCCGAGGGAAGTAAAGCTAATAAGCGGCTCCCATCTTCGAACCAAGGGAAGTAAAGCTAATAAGCGGCTCCCTTCAACCTACTGCGGCTTCATTCATCAACATTCGACCTGGAATATCTCAATAAGGTGAACCTATGAGAGTACTTGAGGACGACTACCTCCCAAGTGCTTCATAAACTCAACATCAGTATTTGTTGCTAATTTCGTCCTCGTGGCCTCGTGCACATCAGCTAATTGTTGTTTGAGCTCCGATACGTAGTCTTCTGGTAGCTTTTGTTCACCTCTGGGGGTACCGAATTTGAGGTCGCTAGGTAAACGCATCTTTCTTCCGAATATGACTTTAGCTGGGGTTTGTCCGGTAGTACTATGAATAGCTGATCTATAAGCCATTAGGAATATAGGAATGTGTCGATCCCAATCGCGTTGATGATAGTCAACTACTTTCTTTAGATGCTCGATCAATGTTCTGTTGAAGCGCTCTACCATGCCATCAGATTGTGGATGTAGAGGAGTTGTTCTAGTTTTTCTTATTCCCAACATTTTACACATCTCCTGGAAAGTCCGCGATTCGAAGTTCCGTCCTTGGTCCGAATGAAGTTCGTGAGGCACTCCAAACCTACTGACCCAATTCGTTGTTATTTGTTCCGCAACTGTGGCTGCCTCTTGATTAGGGATTGCATAAGCTTCAGGCCATTTACTGAAATAGTCAATGGCAACTAAAATATAACGGTTACCGCCATCCGTTTCAGGAAAAGGTCCAGCGATGTCTACAGCTATCCTTTCAAAGGGGGCTCCGACATTATACTTATGCATTTCACCTCGCTTCTGTGTTGCGGTCCTTTGCAAGCAGCGCAGACAGTGCATCTGCGGCACCACTCCTCCACATCTTCTCGCATATGTAGCCAATAAAACCTTTCCCGTATTTTGGAAATTGTTTTGTTCACTCCCAAATGTCCTCCAGAGGTTCCACCGTGCATTTCTTCTAGAACATCTTTGACGTTTGATGCTGGCACGACTATCTGCATTCGGAAATATTCGCCGTTAGGTGCTTCCCATTTGCGTTTTAATATACCACATTCAACATGAAGAGAGTTCCATTGAGCCCAGTAACTTTTCAGCTTCTCACTCCGTTCCGAAATATCCTTCCAGTCTGGTCTTTCCATATCTTCTTTCCAAGCGAGAATAGGTGAAATGTCCGGATCTTCTCGTTGTGCTGTTCTCAGGTCCTCGTTGTCCCAACCTGTAGATGGTTCCACGGTTACCAACTGTATAGTTGCTGTTGTTTCCTTTTCTTCCACCCGTGCGCAATGTTTGCATTCAAGTTTGCATGGACGTCGTGAAAGGGCGTCTGCATTTCCATGGATACGACCTCTTCGGTGTTGGATCTCAAGATCATAAGTCTGGAGTCGCTCTATCCATCTCGCGACTTGTCCCTCAGGGTTCTTAAACTGCAGAAGCCATTTAAGTGCTGCATGGTCGGTGCGAAGGATGAATTTCTGCCCGTAGAGATATTTATGAAAATGTTTTGTTGAACTTACAATAGCAAGTAGCTCTTTTCTTGTAGCACAATAATTTTTCTCTGGCTTTGAAAGTGCTTTGCTATAGTAAGCTACTGGAACTTCTTGACCATTCTCCTCCTGCGAAAGCACTGCACCAATACCTTCATTGCTGGCATCAGTGTCTAATATAAATGTTTTTCCCAGCTTTGGATAATGAAGTACTGGAGCTTCACAGAGCTGTTGCTTCAAATTTTCAAAACTTTCGTTGCATTTATCCGACCATATGAACGGCCTTCCCTTTTCTGTAAGTTGATGTAGGCTTCTTGCTATATCTGCAAAACCTTTCACGAATCGCCTGTAGTAGGTAGCTAAACCAAGAAAACTCCGTAATTGATGCTTGTCCTTTGGAACTGGCCAATTTTTGACGGCTTCTATCTTCTCTGGATCGGTTCTTACTCCTTGTGATGAAACTATGTGCCCTAAATATTTGACTTCATCTTTGAATAGAGCACATTTACTCGCACTGAGCTTCAATTTTGCATCTTTGAGTCTTTGAAGTACGTCTCGTAAGTTGTTTTTATGTTCCTTGAATGTCCTTCCGATAACTATTATGTCATCCAAGTAGACAAGACATGTTTTCCAGGTTAAACCACGTAGAACACATTCCATTAGTCGTTCGAATGTGGCTGGAGCATTACATAACCCAAATGGCATTACTTTGAATTGCCATAAGCCACTGCCAACTGAGAAAGCAGTTTTATCTCGGTCCTCGGGATGTATTTCCACTTGCCAGTAACCACTCTTCAAATCCAATGTGGAAAACCATTGCGCTCCGGAAAGGGTATCCAACGTATCATCAATCCTTGGTAATGGATAGCTATCTTTTCTCGTCACGTTATTTAGTTGGCGGTAGTCTACGCAGAATCGAGTGCTGCCATCCTTTTTCCTAACCAGAACAACCGGCGATGTCCAAGGGCTGTTAGATTCCTCTATTATGCCTTGTTTCTTCATGGAGTTCATCATGTCTGCAACTTCTGGTTGTTTGGCTAATGGCAATCTTCGTGGTGTCTGTCGAATGGGCCTGGAATCTCCTGTATCGATCCGATGCTGGACAAGATTTGTTTTACCATAGTCATCATCATTCATTGCAAATAATTCCGAAAATTCATCGATCACCTCTTTGGCATCGTTGTGTTGTTGTTCACTTAAGGCACTGGACGAAAGAAGTTTCTGAACCTGTTGGGTAGTAGCTGGTATAGGTTTTGTCTCCCTGATATTACTACCATTATCCAAATTGACGATTTGGTAAACGGGTTCACAATTTCCAATTATAGCACCTTCTTTTAATTGTACCTCATTTTCGGATGTGTTAAGCACTCTGACTGGTATTAATGTTGCACCTTCTGCCTTCACTAAAGTCTTCCCCACAATGATGCTCGATGTTACTTTTGTGGGGTTAGGCTCCACCAGATAGAATCGGCAGGTCCCGATGTCATCAGTAAGCTTTGTCCATATTAGTGTCTCGGAGCATGGCGAAAGAGTAATATTTTCGCAGACCATCGTCCTTACTTTCGCAGGATGATCTGCTCCTTCTCCTAGTTTCATAGGAATTTCTATGTTCCCATATTTGAGAATTCGCTCTCCGACATCCAGATTTATTTTGTATGTGGTCATGAAATCTATTCCAAGAATGCATTCATCCATTATGTCTGAAACCAGAAAAGTGTGAGGAAATAGTAGTTCGCCTAGTTGAACATCTAAAGTTATTTCTCCAAACACCCGTGCTGCTGCTCCAGTTGCTGTTCTTAGTAGATATTTGGTGGTATTATGAAGCCATTTGTTCTTAATAAGATCTGTTCTAATAATTGATCTTGCAGCTCCAGTATCGATAGTGACTGCGCAGTCATTTTTTCCTACACTTCCATATATAACAAGACTGCTATTATTTCTCTGCAACTGGCCTACTTGAATGATGACTTCGAGGCTGCCGATTTCACCAACCAACTTCTGCCCCACAAAGTTGGTTTTTACTAGTTTTCCGACTGCTCAACAGGAGAGCTGATGCGACTAGTCGCTGCTTGATATCTAGTCTCTCCACGAATAGCTTGTTCCCTGGCTCGACATCTTTGGCATTCTTCTTTCCCTTCTTCAGGTGATTCCACTCGTCGACGTTTTCTGCAGTCTCTTTGAAGATGCCCTGATTTATTACAATTCCAGCATCGAAGGACACCACGTGAGGGCGGGCTCTGTGATGATTGCACTCTGTTACAAGTACATTCTTCCACTGAAATTTCTCTTACTCGTACTGCACTCCGTGACGCTTGTCTGGCGGATTCATACGCTAATGCATAGGCTAGTGCTTCTGCTGTTGATTTCTTTCCTGCTAGCCTTAACGCTTGCTGTAAATTTTGATCTACAATAGCGTTCACAAATGCCTCCGTAGCCACTTCATTAAGGAAATCCGCATTTACGCTGGAGTATGAAAGATGCGCTAATCTTTCCACATCAGCCTGCAATTGTTGTAGTGATTCGCCATGCTTTTGAATCCTGTTGCGCAACTGTAGACGATATACTTGCTGCATGTGCTCATCTCCGTAACGTAATTCTATCGCCTGTACTAATGAAGTATAATCACGTTGATTTTCAATCGGTACAGTTTGTAAGAGTTCTGAAGCAGGACCTCGAAGTGCTAACACCAGAGCTATAGCTCTGTCTTCATTATTCCATCCATTTACCTCTGAAGCTGCCTCAAATTGTCTCTTGAAGATATGCCATGAATTTTGTCCATCAAATATTGGAGGTTTCATTCTACCTGCGCCAGATATTTCAGCTGCTACGTTTAGAGGCTGACGATGCCTTATTCTTTCCAGATCTGCTTTAACGTTTTCAAGTTGCTCAGTAAATTTTTGTTGTTCCTGCTCGATTTCTTCAATTTTCAAATTTTGTTCATCTAATGAGTTTTTTAGAAGATTTTTCTGTTCCTCCAAACGAGTTTCTAGGCAATTCTCCAAAGAACTCTTTTGTTCGTCCAAGCGGGTTTCCATAGAATTCTTCTGCTCATCTAACCGGGATTCCAAAGAATTCTTTTGTTCCTCAAAAGCATTCTTTTGTTGCTCAAAAGCATTCTTTTGTTGCTCAAAAGCATCCTTTTGCTCGTCCAGATTTCTTTTGCTCATCTAAACGGGATTCCAGAGCATTCTTTTGTTCCTCATTGGAATTTTTCTGTTCATCAAAACGGTCTTCCATAGATTTCTTTTGTTCCTCGAGAGAATTCTTTTGTTCCTCGAGAGTATTCTTTTGTTCATCAAAACGGGCTTCCATTTTGCTCATTAAAGCACTCAAAAGCTGTTCCATTTTCATTGTAGGCTCTTCTTCAACTTCGGTTTCTTCCAAGTTATCTTCGAAAACAAATGTTTCAGGATTCTTTCCTTCCTCTATCAAAGCTTGTCTGAGTCGCTCGACTAGAACTTTCTTTGCACCTGTCGTTTGTAATGACCGGTTCCCTAACTCCACTTTCAAATCCTGCGTTCGAAGCTCCTCGAATTTTCGCCCCATTACTTTAGTAATTCACTTTAAGTTGAATATAAATTATTTTCCAGAACTTTCAAAATTTAACACAATTTCACAAAATTAATCACACTTTGAATTTTAAAGTCAATTGCCACCACTTTATTTCGCGAATTTATTTCACTTCTGACACCAGTTGTTGCGAGCGTGGCTTTTAGGTTCGTTATTTAAAACACAATATTAAATATTTGATATACAAGTTCTTTATTTGACTCTAATCTTAACAATTCACAAACTTCATATACTTTCTATTAATCAAAGACACTTTAATTATCGCTTAATACTGTACTTTCAATTATCGCAATCTAATTAAAACACTTCCGCACGTTATTACTTTCGCTTGTTAACACTGCAACGTCTAAGACAAGACTCTTATTCTGGCTATGACAACTGTTATATTTATACCCTAGAAACTCTCCAGATTATTCTCGAGTGTTCTATTTTCCAGAAGCTTCTTGACTGTTCTATTCATTCTATTCCTGAACCTTCCTGTAGATACCATAATCAATTCTCCGAACCTAAAGTCGTTTACTTCTCCATGGCCACATTGCCAGTAGATGTCACCAGTTGTCTCTTTCTATTGCACGTAACAATATATTTTCTGCGACACACGTCGCTTAATAGTGATAATTGAAGCAAAAAAATGATTATTGCTCACACCGTGTGTCGCTTTCAGCCAAATTTGTTGTTTGCAGATGAAGTGAACATACTTTCCTTATGTAATCCATTGGGATCACTTTTGATATATATCATCAAGCTTTCTTAATCATATTATGTAATTTTTTTCAGATATGGTAAGATATACTACTAGAGTTATATCATTCCAAATACCCACTCTCAACATCGCGGTCTTCACTATTGAACTTGAAGCATTATCAACTTATTTTCCACCTTCCTGATACTCATACAACACCATTTCGAGGAGATAAATACCAAATACCATCCAGCAAAACTTTTAACTTAATACATAACTTACAGTACCTACTCTCAACCCACCACCACGATCTTCACTATGGACATGGAGAATTATCACATATCCAGCGAGATTGCTGATTAGGATTTTACTGCTTATTCATAGCTCCCATACAACTTCCACTACTCACCTCAGACAACATATCATACCACATTAATATCATAACACAGCGTTCGTCTATCAAAGCTTTTAATTTAGACCACTCTCAACTTAATGGTAAGTAAACAATGTACCTGCCCCCAATAGTATGAATATAAAATTATCATATTCTTATCAGCTTCATGTGAACTATGATATCGGGGAATCAATCAAATCTCATAACAGTGTGACTGATTGGGAAATTTTATTGAAAATAAAAAACAATTCGTCATAAAGACTTTTCAATACAAACTCCTAGATACAAAAAAAAACATTAATCGTTCAATTTGCCTGCTTTACTCGGCTATATTTGTTTACGCAAGATATCAAATTACCAGCGACCTGGCCACCTTTTCTAATGCTTTAATTTCCATTACTTCTAATGATTTCATGTGTCTTACCATCCCAAGCAGCCGTGATCAATTTTTACACATCGAATATCATAACATGATCACTCTTGTTTATAAAAGATACCTACAGACCACAACTTACGTAATAGTTGTTGTTGTTGTTTTTTTCAGCAAAAGAAATTTTCAAGTATATCTTCCACTACTCATCTAAGACATCATATCCCACAGATTAATATCGGTTGTTGTTGTTTTCAGTTAAAGAAATTGGGAATCTTACATAAATCGCTCAATTTGTTTACTTTACTCGGTTGCTGTGCGAATTTGTTTACATTATTCGACTGCGAATTTGTTTACTTTGCTGGACTGTGCGAATTTGTTTATGCAAGGAATAAAATCAGAAGCATTCCTCCTGAAGAGCAAAATTACACATTTACTAATTTCCATTACTTATCTAAGTGAACATATCTACCTACATTCGCCCCAATCAGCTTCGCCTGATCTATTTTTAGATATATGATTATATGGTGCAATCTTGTTTATAAAAAACACCGACAGATTAAAATCATCAAATCTTTAATCCACAACTTAGGTTATAGTTGCTGTTGCTTTTTTGTTTTTGAGCTACTAATATTAATTACACCTGAGAAGGTAAGATTGCTAATATCTCGAACCATAGCCCGTAGAGGATTTCTGATGAAAATTTTACCCCACTAGTACTAATACTATTGGCATGGACAAAAAATATCCTAGGGCTGGAGAGTGCTGAAAGTAATCTCGTATCCCCAAGCCCGAGATGAACAACATATGTAAGTACCGACTAATGCCGCTAGGGGACTTTGCTCAAGAAATGGTGCTTGCACTCGAAAGAGCAACTGTTACTTTTCAATACACGCACCCCCCAGGACCCAAAAATAATAAGAAAACATCAAGCCAAGGTGATATCATGTTGTGAAATTCGAATGATGTTGATATCTACAACAGCACTTGAAAACAACAAAACCAAGATGACGTCATGCTGATATCTAGAACTTCCCCGCTAATAAAAGAAAACAGCAAAACCAAGGAATGCTAGTAGTTCCGGCTAATGCCGCTAGGTAACCTTACTCAAGAAATGGAGAGCCCGTAGAGGATTTCTGATGAAAATTTCATTACCCCCCCTCCCTATCCTATACTATAATACCCCCTCACGTTCTAGAATCCATTGGCATGAATAAAAATTTCCTACCGTTAACTGTAATTATTACTAATATTAGTTCAAAACCAAAAGCCTACATTTAGGCGCACCACATATCTATCCAAGAATACCGTAGTACCGACTAATGCCGCTAGGGCGCAGTCAAGACCAAATCCATCAATAAAGCTTCCCACCCCTTCACAAATATATAGAACTGAAAGTGATCTCGTATCCCAAAACTCGAGATGAAAAACTTAGAGGCTACGAGTCTGAGATGAAAAATAAGCGAACGCCAGAAACAAAATCGAAGACCTATGCTATTTCCCTATGCTGGAGAGAGCTAAAAGTGGTCTCGTATCCCCAAAGGGGTCTCGTATCCCCAAAGGGGTCTCCTATCCCCAAGATTCGAGATGAAAATTAAGCGAACTTCAGAAACAAAATCGAAATCCTATGCTATTTCCCTATGCTGGAGAGTGCTAAAAGTGGTCTCGTATCCCCCAAAGTGGTCTCGTATCCCCCAAAGTGGTCTCGTATCCCCCAAAGTGGTCTCGTATCCCCCAAAGTGGTCTCGTATCCCCCAAAGTGGTCTCGTATCCCCCAAAGTGGTCTCGTATCCCCCAAAGTGGTCTCGTATCCCCAACATCCAAGACATAAACCAGGACATCCAAGACACAAACCCACATTTAGTATGGATTTACACTACCTAGCGACTGTGGCGCCATCTGTGGCGAAATCCTGGAGGCTCAAAAAAGTGGTCTGGTGACGCCATAATTACACTACTCGTGTAGCAGCCTATTGTCATTGCTGGACCATTTGAATCCTGCAGATTTCAACATTTGAATGAGTTCATGTTGTACCATCTTTGCATGATTCAAGTTATCAGCTCCAGCTAACAAATCATCCACGTAGAAGTTTTGATATACTGCTTCTGCTGCTAGAGGCCACTTGTGACGTTATCTTCAGCTAGTTGTTGGAGTGTCCTGATAGCTAAGCATGGAGCAGACGTGGTACCAAAGGTCACTGTCTTCAGTTTGTAATCTGTTAACATGCCGGTTTTTGGGTGTCGGCATACAATTCTTTGATACTCTTGATGATCCGGATGTACTTGAATCATGCGATACATTTTCTCAATATCTGCATTCATTACAATTTTATATTTTCTCCAATTTGCAGTCCCGAGGAGTATCCAACCGAAAATTGTCCTGTTGGACTAGTGTCTGTGCCTTGTACAACTCCTTCCTGTATAATTTTAGCGTATTCCTTGGCACCTAGTAGAGCGTCTATTCTGCCAGGCTTCCAATAGGTGGGATCTGCTAATTCTAGTTTATCTAGATGTTGATAATTTCCCTTGGCAATTGATTTGGTTGGCAAATTATCAGTTATGTTGTTAATTACTAAGAAAGTTTCCTCGATTTTTGCTTTGTTTGGACCACAGGATTGTAACCATAGTTTGGTTTGTTTATCCAGATTGCTCATTGAACTTTTATTTAGTCCTGTTATAATTACCGCTGTAGATCTGTAGTTCGCTTGTAATTTATGGCATGCAGCCTGGGTAATAAATGAACCCTGAGTCGATAAGGCATCGAAGTATTTGTGATTTTCCTGATGGAGCTTTAACCTTAACTAAAGCTGTTGACAATAAGGTATATGATCTCTCCCTATTCATATAGGTTTGAGTCACTTGTGATGATTCAGTATTAGTACTAATTACTGGTCTTGTTTGCCTGGCCTCATTATCCGTGTTGTTGTGTAGATTGATTGCCTCTACATTCCTGGTGCAGTGTGGTATGATGCCTTTTCTTGCATTTGAGACACCTATACCTGCTTGAACATTCTGTAACTGAATGCTTTTTAGAAAGAGTGTTAAGAGTGATGATTGCTATCGAGTAGACGTGTTATAGAATTCGCTCCAGCTTAGTTCAAGGTTTAAGTTTTTTATCACGGCGTGTTATTCTGTCTCCAGCAGTGAACTGATTTGAGAATTATTAATTAATTAATTTTGTTGTACCGTGCCTTTACATCTGACTCCTAAGATCAAATTGATCCATTGTGCATAATCATAAAAAAAGTCTAAATTTGTGCCTATTAGTATGAGTAACAAAGGTCGCATCAATACGGAGACGAGCTCATCGTCATCGACGTCTGGAGTTGCTACACGTAACAGAAAAATGTCTACAACTACCGCTTCTTCTGGTCCGCTGGGGACGATCGATGCTGCATTGACTAGTGCATCAGTCTCACCTCCTGTATTAAACAATACGAGTGGATCAAGTGAAGACGAAAACCTCATCAACAAGTTCAATAGTTTGCTGCTGCTATTCGAATCCCGGTTACAAGCGTCGCTTGCTGATGTCGAGAACCGCTTGCTATGTAAAATTGATGACGCTGTAGGTAACTTGGCTGCTCGTGTGAATTGCTGTGAGAGCAAACTGTCAGACTTAGAGGTAAATCATATAAAACTTTCTAGAGATAATGATGATCTGCGGCGTATCAGTCGGCTAAGCGAGGCAGTCATCAGGGGCATTCCTGAGATACCTAACGAAAGTCCGATCAATCTGCTCAAAGAGTTATCAGTCATACTTCATCATGAACTATCACCTTATACTGATGCCTTTTGCATTAAAAAAACAAAAAACCAAAATAAATCCACATTGGCTGACCGACAATTGATTGCTCGCTTTTCTTGTATCAACGAAAAAAAATGCATTTTTCTCAGCTTTGCGGACACATAAACGAATAAAATTACGAGAGCTCAGTGGATTCTCCTCTGATAATGCTGTTTACATCAACGAGAGTCTCACTTCAAATAATCACCAGCTGCTACGTGAGGCCCTTAAATTATTTAAATCAAAAAAACTTTCATCTGTCTACACGGTAAACGGCCTTGTGCATGTAAAAATAAATAGAGATGAGGCTTCCTATAGAATTTTAAATTCTGACCAGCTGACTGCCGTTGCTACAAAAGCGCCATTGAACTGAATGTGGATGCTGATGAATGACGTAAAACCTACAGATGGAAGTAATATCTTCGCTTACATATTCTTACCTAATATTTTTAAGTTATCGCTTTAAGTTAATTCTATTTACCTACTCTTTATCTTTTTCTTTCTTAGTTATTGCTATTAAGTTTATGAATTCTGTAATTTTTGCATGTGCCGGTTTACGGAAAGCTATGTTTAATTTTTATGTGCCATACTCTTGCTGCTTTGGTCATTGTTGTGATTGTGATATTGGTGGTCGTCTCAATTGCGTAATACTGCTCGATTATGGATGAAAACTCCTTTCACGAAAACAGAGTAAGAACCATGATTAATATACTGAATGGAAATTTAGCTGGTCTCAACGTCTGTTATTTGAATGTTAGAAGTGTCAGGTGGAAGATGGATGAGTTAAGAGAGATGTTCTCGGGGACGGACCTGCACGCAATTCTTATCAGTGAGTCATGGCTTACACCAGGCATTCCTGCAGCTCTTGTTTCAATACCTGGTTACAAACTCTTCCGTTGTGACAGGGAGGGAAGGGTTGGGGGTGGCGCTGCAATATATATTCGGGAATGCTTTAAATCCAAGATATTATGCCACTCTCGTGATAGTGCATTAGAATTAATTTGTGTCGAGGTAGATACTGGGCTTGATAAGTGCGTTCTTTGCTCAGTCTACTGTCCGCCAAGACTATTTAATCCCGACAGTGCATGCACCTTTGATGTTTCTCTGTCTGCTCTATCTCGTAGATACTCTCACATTATCGTCGCGGGTGACTTTAATGTAAATATCTTACGTCATGACAATCAATCAGACGAATTTCTATTTTTCATCCAATCTCTGCATCTTAGAGTAGTTAACTCCTCCCCTACATATTTCAACTCTGAGACCCCTTCACAGTTAGATCTTCTGCTCACCGCTGACCAGTCTTGTATAATACGCCATTCGCAACTTTCCCCCCCTGCAATTCTTGATCACGACATCCTATTCCTTAAATATAATTTACCCATTCCATATCAATCAACACCTTTCCGTCTTATTAATTTTCGTAACTTTAAAGTCATAAATAGTAACTGCTTATTTGAAGAATGTAGTAATATAAACTGGAACCTAGTGTTGGAGCAGAACGCTGCTTCTCCATTACTCTCTCTTGACTTACAGGTACACGCTTTCAATGATGTGCTCTTATACCTGCTCCATAAATATGCCCCCCTTCAGACTAAATGTATAAAAATAAAAGGATGTCCTTGGTTTTCTCCAGAGATAAAGAAATTAATCTTAGAACGCGACTTTTTATACCATCAGTACAGAAGGCTTAAGTCTCCTAACAGTCTGTCTTCATTTAAAAAGTCACGAAATCTTGTTAATAGAAAAGTGAGAGATGCAAAATCTTTATACTATGCCTCCAAGTTAGATTGCAAGGTCCCACCTAAGAAGCTTTGGAGTGCCTTGCGTGACATTGGTGTTAATGGCGGTGATAGCTCATCAACTGACCTAGACCCTGACGAGCTTAATGAGTTCTTCACAAAAACTACTGCAAATGAAGGAAATACTAGCTCCTCACCATCCTTTCTGGATACTTCTATCACTCCCTCCGAATTTGAATTTTGTTTTCGTTGTGTTGATGAGATTGAGGCCGCCTCTTCTATCTTATCTATACAGTCTGGTGCGATTGGACCTGATGGTATTCCACCACGCTTTGTAAAGCTTATATTACCCTTCATTATTGGCTCTATTACAAAGGTATTCAATAGCTGCTTGACGTTCAGCCAATTTCCCTCTCTATGGAAGGAAGCGCTAGTGGTTCCAATCGCTAAAAATGCTTCTCCAAATGACGTCAAGGACTTTAGACCAATAAGCTTATTATGTTTTCTAGCGAAGGCTCTAGAAAAAATCATGGCTAAGCAAATATCCGAGCACTTAGATCACGCGAATTCATTATGCCGATGGCAGTCAGGCTTTCGCCCTGGGCATAGCTGTGAGACAGCTCTTTTAAAAATCTCCACTGACATCAGAACTGCTTTGGATAATGATCGCATTGTGCTCTTAGTCCTTCTCGACTTCACGAAAGCTTTTGATAGCGTCGACCACATGAAGCTTGTTAATAAGCTAAAGAGCCTCTTTGGATTTGGTTTGCCTGCGCTCAAGTTAATTAGTAGTTTTTTGGAGAATCGCTCGCAGCGTGTTAAGGTAAACGAAGTTATCTCCGCTAAGCTCCCTTTGACTGTCGGTGTAGCACAAGGATCAATATTAGGACCCCTTCTCTTTAGTCTTTTTATTAATGATTTGCCAGCCGTTATCAAAAATAGCTCGGTTCACTTGTACGCTGATGATGTGCAGATATATTTAGATCGTCCAATTGGTCTTTTAGAGGACTGCGTCAGCCGAATTAATGAAGATCTTCATAATATTTTAAAATGGTCAATCAATAATAGGCTGATACTCAACCCCCAAAAATCTCAAGCGCTAGCGGTTTGCAGAGGAAGTTATGAACTTAACTATTTTCCCCCGATACAGTTCAATCGCTCTACTATACCATATGTACAGAAAGTTCGAAGCTTAGGTATTATATTAAACTCTCATATGAGTTGCTGTGACCATATTAAAATGATACTGGGGAAGATCTATGGAGCGCTTCGCCGACTTTGGTTATATGCTAACCTGCTCTCCACCGACTTGCGCATAAGGTTGGTCAGGACACTGATATTGCCGCAGCTAAGGCAAGGTGTAAGCGTAAGCTTGAAGTAGCCTACAATGATTCTATTAGGCTCGCGTTCAGGCTTCGTAGATCCGATCACATTTCTCCTTTTCGTCACAAAATCTTGAATTGCTCTTTGGAATTACATTTGCAGCACAAGGCATTACTCTTTCTATTTAACATACTGAGCACACGTAAACCGACATATCTGTATGAATTTTTAAATTTGTTGCGTAGTGACAGACGTTGTGATTTGCTACTGCCTCGCTTTAATTATTCTGTCTTGAATGCTTCTTACTTTGTTCAAGCTATTCGCATTTGGAATACTCTTCCAGTTTCGATTCAGCGCGCGAGCTCGGCCGCCTCCTTTAAACAGTCACTCTGGCAGCACTCATCATTAGGATAATGATATACAATTTAATTATTTTCAGTTGACTGCACATGCATTTGAATTCTCTTTTCTCTTTCTTCTTTTTTCTCCTTCTTACTGCTCAAGTTGCTTATGTAGTTATCTTTATTATCTTATTTCTTGAGTTTTATCTTTGTTTTCATACTTTTTTTTTCTCTTTATGCTATATTTTCTCATTTCTATCTTATAGTTACAGAAATAGTATCATGAATTTTAGTATTTATAATTTTATTATTTGTTTCCTTTTTATTTATTTTTTCTTGTTGTTTTCTATTTTCTCTTTATAATTTTTCTTTATTATCATTCACTACTCATATTTATTTAATATTTGATAGTTACCTGCATTGCTCTAGTTAGTTTTGATTTTGTAAACTTTAGTAGTACTAATGAAAAGGCTTCTGTCTTATTGTACTTTTTTTGAAAATAAATACTTACTTACTTACTTACTTAAAGACAATTGTAGCAGTGTTTGTTTGTAGCAACGAATTTCTTTCTGATTTGTACATCCATTTTTAGGAATTTGTTACATTTTTGTAAGAAATGATCTCCGTTACATGCAGAACATTTTGTGGAGTTAACTACATGATATGCCTTGGTTGTAGTTGGTTTGTTATACCTTTGGCTTGACTTGGTTTGGGCACCAATGTATCTGAAATTGCCTCTAGTACTTTCAATCGAGTGTCTAAAAAAGAGTTGAACTCGTGATATTGAGGAAGCTCTTGTGATGCTCCCTGATGTTCTTCCCATAACCTAAATGTTATAAAGGGTAGCTTTTGTACTATTAGATATATGAGTAGCACATCCTATTTTGATATGTCCACTTGAAGGCTCCTTAATTGCTGCATGCACTCCTCTGTAGTATCAATTAGAGATTTTAAACCAGCAACTGTCTCTGTACTCAATTTTGGTTGATTTGTTAATAGCTTCAATTGATGATTCACTAAGATCTTCTTATTTTCATACCTCGCCTTTAATTTATTCCATGCAGGTAGATAATCTTCGTTCGTAATTGGAGTATGGCGTAATAGTTTTTCTGCATCTCCGTGTAATGACCCTTTTAAATAATATAATTTTTGAACATCTTTCAAATTTGTGTTATTGTGTACTACCGCTATATACAAATCGTGGAAGGAGCGCCAGCTATCATAATCGCCACCATATTTTGGTAATGTAATTTTTGGGAGAACAATCTGTTGTTGTTGTTGTTTCACGCGTGTTTGCTGTGCTAATAATAGTGTGGAATCTGTCAATTCTGTTGTGGGATGGATTGCATCATACAGTCCACCTATATATATACAGTAATCTGTTTCTAGTTTACTAAATGTCTCATCTTGAATGTATTTTGGCGTGTGTTTTGGAGGGTTTTCAATAATGTATTCATTGATCACCTGATCACTCTGTTCGTATTCCATACACCCTCGCCTGATTTCGGAAAGCTTAGCTTCAAAGTAGCCCTTTGAGTGTGTTTCGAGTAATGTTCGTTTTCCATTCTCGATCGTTTTTTGCAGACGACTTCTCAATGCCTGTTGACTATTTAATTTTGCCTTTAATTCTGTCATTGTCAAATTTGTCTTAATATATTTGAGTATACTTAATTCAATTTTGACTAAATTGTAACTAAATGCAAATTACTTGTGCTAATTTTAGAATTAAGTTTCGTTAGAATATAGAAATTAACTTGAAACTTACACAAATTGTACTAAAAATTGACTACTTGCAACAAGTTAGTAGAATTTGACTTGAAAATGTACTAGATTCACATCTGTACAATGTGAAACTATTGTAAATTATATTTTGCACCCAAAATGCGATGCTTAGTGTAATGAACAATATAAATGAATCTGATGAACAAATGAATGAGCCAATGAATTCCTGGATGGAACCACCAAAAAATGTTTTGAAATTATGCAAAGAAAAAAACTTTTATTCATTATATGTCAATTCCTGTAATTGACATATAGTGATCTACGTTTACAAATCACAAATTTCGTCCATTCCGATAAGCAACATGGACATTTGTGGTGTTCTGAAAATTTCAAAATGGTGGTGGGTAGTTAGTGTAGCGGTAGAAAGATATATCATTGGTCATCATTCATTTTTTAATCATCAAATTCACTAATTTAACAAAGTTTATTAATTTTACGCTTAAAATTAAATTTAGCACAATTCAAATTTCAATTTCCTTAATAAAAGTAAAACAATCAAAAAAATCTACTCAACTATTGTTCGAACTAAATCGCTTCGAATATATGTTTCTCAACAGATATCTTCTGAAAAGAAAAAATCCTGAAAACAAAGCATGAACATTTTTATAAAACTAAATCAAATCTAATCACTCTCAGTCAAAACACAGATACACAACCAAACAAAGCTATGTATTTGTCATATACATAACATATTGCACAAATACAATACAAATATAGCCTCATCGAGCAAATCATTATCATATGTTTTAACCGTTAGATTCATGCTAAAAACAATTCCTGAAAAGGGAACATTAAAAATACCATGCTAAATTTGAATTCTAAAAAGACAATAAATTCAATCTAATTACAATTTTCCGAAAACTAGGTACAACATCTAACAAAAGCATGTGTTGTCATGTAGCATACAATGCATGGCACAAATTCAATCAAATCAAGCAAATCAATTTGCAACTCTATCATTACCATGATTACAAGTACCATCCAACGGATATTTTTTCTCTACGTGATAGAGAGAACATTTTTGCAAATATAATTTAGTTTCTTGTTGCTATGCATTTTGTTCGTTGCTATGCAAATTTTATCGCTAGTACCGTAAGATCACAGCTGTACTGCCAATTCTTGCAATCATGCGCCTCTGCTACTCAATCAGTGGTGTCGTGTGCAAGCAAGGGCTATATAAACGACAAGCTGACTGATCTCGACCTCTTTTTGCACTTGGCATCGCTTGGGATAGGTTGGGTAGGTAGGGACTAATATTTTATATCGGGTATCGACTGATATAGAACTTTTATTAACAAATCATTTTATTTTGGGTATTGACCGAAGTAATCATTTACTAACAAACACTTTATTTCGGGTTTTGACTGAAATAAAGAAGCTTACTTCGGGTCTTGACTGAAGTCAAGATAACACTTTAAGTCGGGCATTGACTGATTTAAAGAGCATTATTTCGGGGATTGACTGAAATAATCATTTACTAACAAACACTTTATTTCGGGTTTTGACTGAAATAAAGAATCTTACTTCGGGTCTTGACTGAAGTCAAGATAACACTTTAAGTCGGGCATTGACTGATTTAAAGAGCATTATTTCGGGGATTGACTGAAATAATCATTTACTAACAAACACTTTATTTCGGGTTTTGACTGAAATAAAGAATCTTACTTCGGGTCTTGACTGAAGTCAAGATAACACTTTAAGTCGGGCATTGACTGATTTAAAAAGCATTATTTCGGGGATTGACTGAAATAATCATTTACTAACAAAAACTTTATTTCGGGTTTTGACTGAAATAAAGAATCTTACTTCGGGTCTTGACTGAAGTCAAGATAACACTTTAAGTCGGGTATTGACTGATTTAAAGAGCATTATTTCGGGGATTGACTGAAATAATCACTTACTAACCAACACTTTATTTCGGGTTTTGACTGAAATAAAGAATCTTACTTCGGGTCTTGACTGAAGTTAAGACAAGATTTTAATTCGGGTATTGACTGATTTAAAGCATATTGTATCTCGGGTCTTGACTGAGATTAAAATTACTAACATTAACACTTTATTCCTGGTCTAGACGGGAGTAAAGAATTGTTCTAATAAAATATTAGAACAAAGGGTCTTAACATTAGCTTAAATCCAACCACCTCAAGTGCCAAGTTTAGATCGGTGAGTACCAGCCACTTGTAACATTTTATTTATTTATATATCTATTTTATAACAAATTTACTCATATATATATATATATTTACATACTATATACTTCGTGTGCATATTTATCAAATATATCAATTCAACTTACTCTATATTTATTTTATAAACATATAGCCTTTTTAACGATTTTATATTGCAATTTTTTGGCAATACGTGTTTTCTCTGACCCAAACTTACATATTGAGTTTTATCCCAATACAACTAATTGTGCATTACAAATCTGTGTTATTAAGTGTGTTTTCTAGTGTATGTGGATCTTTGACCTAATTCCTTATATACATAATCTTATCTTACTATAATTAGTGGGCAACATTAAGAAATAATTGTCTATTATTGAACGTTAAAAGAAGTGGACAGTGTTTTTAATTATAAGAGGATAAACCACTGATCTTAATCCATAATTATCAGTGCATTCATTGCAGTCTTCAGTAAATTCAAATTTGCGTGTACGTTCTAACTACGAGCAGTACATTTTATGGTCCTTCGAGCCGGATCTAAGGTTTAGTGTTTTATCTTATCAATCGTTTCATTATGTCTGCTCTTCAAAAACTTTTGGGCAACCAAGCCACTTCCGCAATAATCTTTGAAAAATCATTCAATAACTACAACAAAACTGATGTAGAAAAACGAATGAAAGGTCTTATTTCTGAGCGATGAACCGCTCTAAGTGAAATTTGGTCAGAGTACAAGAAAGATCACTATACACTTATTCAAGCCACGCAGGCTTTGGAAGATAGTGAACTTCAAAAATACGATTATTTCGCAAACGATCAATTTTCAAAGGTGGAAAATCAATACTTTACTTTTCGAGGTATTCTTAGGGATGCATTAGATGCATTCGAAACAAAGGTTGAACCAAGTCCAAAATCAGAACATGAAACTTCATCGTCTCTGAGACTACCTAGCATCACAATCCCAAAATTCTCAGGATCTTATGATTCTTGGAGACCTTTTCACGATCTTTTCAAGTCCCTGGTGCATTCAAATTCTGCGTTATCAGCGGTGCAGAAATTGCATTATTTAAAGTCAAGTGTATCTGGAGAAGCAGAGCACTTATTGCGTCAATTTCCTATGACCAACTCGAGCTATGACAGCGCATGGAAGATATTGCTTGAAAGGTATGATAATAAACGAGTCTTGGTAAATGCCCAATTGAAAGCACTCTTTAATCTACCTAAAGCAGCCCACGAATCAGCCAAGGCTATCAAAACCTTGCTAGATAAGTCTTCGGAATGTATCTTCGAACTCGAGGCATTGCAAGTTTCCACTAAGCAATGGGATGCAATTCTCATCTATATGGTGGTACAATGTTTGCCAGCAGAAACGCACCGTGCATGGGAACAAGAGATTAATACAGCAAAAGGACTTCCCACTTTCGAATCCTTAAAAATATTTTTACAATCTAGATTTAGAATTTTAGAAGCCATAGTCGATACCAAACCATCCCCAGCCAACAAAAATGCTCAAGTCCCGAGAGCATCTACCCATTTTACTTCATACACCCAAGCATGTCCTTTGTGCAAAGAGCAGCACCGTCTATTTAAATGTCCGAAATTCATAAAACTCGATGTAGACAATAAATTCAAAATTGTCACATCAAATCAATTATGCAATAACTGCCTATCAAAGGGGCACACTACGAAAACTTGTACAAGTAAGTTTTCATGTCAGCGATGTGGAAGGAGGCATCATTCCTTACTTCACTGGAATAACGCCACTCCAAGGACCTCGACCCAATTCAAGCCAAGGGAGCAGCAATCAGAAGCTCAACCTTGTAATTCACCTTGCACATCCAATAAATCCCTTCACACCCTTCATGCAAAAAATCATCATACCAAACAAGCACTGCTTGTCACAGCATTGTTAAACGTTCCTACAAAAAAGGGAAACATGTTGGTATTAAGAGCACTGATAGATTCAGGCTCTCAAGTTTCATTTGTAACCCAAGCCGCCGCACGTAAGCTGCAATCATCCACTACAAACGTGGAAATTCAAATCACTGGCCTGGGAAAAACTGAAACTACAAATGTTCAAAAACAAACTACATTGAACATTTATCCTTATTCAACCACAACTCAGGCAACCACGGTCACTGCCCTTATAGTGGATACAATTACGGACATTTTACCCCCTTCAACCATTCCAAACAAAAAATGGAGTCATATACATGAGCTACCACTGGCCGATCCATTTTTCTTTAAACCAGGAAAAATTGACCTGCTTTTAGGAGCAGATGTGTATAGCGAAATACTCTTGGAAGGTTTACGGAAAGGTCCTCCAGGAACACCAACTGCCCAAAACAGCACCCTCGGATGGATACTTTTCGGAAAGCTAAAAAATACATCCACTTTCTTAACAGCATCTGCATTAACAGCAAAGGTTCATTACGACGACGACACTTCACTGGATAAACTTTTACGTCAGTTTTGGGAGACTGAAGAAGTTAATCCAGGAAGAAAGCTGTCTAAAGCAGATCAAGAATGTGAAGAGTTTTATCAAAAAACTCATTTTCGTAACGGACACGGCCGTTACGAAGTTCGTCTGCCTTTCACAGCAGAAAGTCCTAGTCTAGGCGACTCTCGTGGTATGGCATTACGTAGGTTCTACAGCCTAGAACGGCAATTAGAACGAAATCCTGAACTTTATCAGGAATACAAAGCTTGTATTAATGAATACAAGACATTAGGTCACATGACAGTGGCTAATAAGATAGTAAGCAACGAACAAAGTTACTATCTTCCTCACCATGCTGTTATCAAAGATAGCACCACTACAAAGGTACGCGTCGTCTTTGATGCTTCAGCAAAAACGACTAATGGAAAAAGTCTAAACGAACAGCTGCATACGGGTCCAGTACTGCAGTCTGAACTCTTCTCAATCATCTTCAGATGGCGAAAGTACAAATTCGCTATGTCTGCTGACATAGAGAAAATGTACAGGATGATAAAAGTACAACCTCCAGATCAAACCTATCAAAGAATAGTTTGGAGGAATAATCAAAATGAACGTATTCAAGATTACCAATTGACCACGGTAACCTTTGGTACCACGCCAGCCCCCTATCTCGCAATAAACACGCTCAATCAACTAGCCATTGATGAAGCTGACAAATTCCCCGAAGCAGCGAAGATAATGTCTCGTAACTTCCATGTTGATGACCTTCTTACAGGCTCAGATACAAAGGAAGAAGCCTTCCAAATACAAGATCAACTCATCAATATGTTATCTTCCGGTAGGTTCAACTTGAGGAAATGGGTTAGCAATTCTTCAGATTTACTAACTAGGATCCTTGAACCATACAGAGAAGTTGAGCTTCCTTTGCGATTCGCAAGAGATGAGTCCGTAAAAACCTTAGGCATTCATTGGTGCCTCTCTACAAAGCGTTCTATTCTTTCAGAAATTGCAACGCTGTTCGATCCACTTGGTTGGATATCTCCAATTATAAATACTGCTAAAATCTTAATGCAAGCTTTATGGCATGCAGGATGTTCATGGATTAAATCAATCCCGGCACACATTGTTAAGCAGTGGCGCGATTTCAAATCCGAATTACATCATATTAGTATCATCAACATACCACGTAGGTTACATACTACAAATAACTTATTATTATTCACCATCAAAGATGGTCCTAAAGTTAAAATAAAAGCTAATGGTCACATTAAAATTATTTAGTAAGAATTATGTTTTCTTTTCTTACACCATAGTCCTTATTTATTTATTCCACCCACTTCCTTGATTTTGATTTTCTACTCTCAATCGTTAGGTGGTTACCGGAAAATTGTGTATTTTCCCAAGGATAAATATTTCGTGTATCTATAAGTACAACATGACATCAATCTATCTCTACTCCTGCAATACAACACCAAACCTATGTCTTGATTAATTGCTTAGTGAGTGAGGTCAAACTTTCTTCTTTCTTAGAAATGTAGCTTAAGGGGGCAGTATGTTCGAACTAAATCGCTTCGAATATATGTTTCTCAACAGATATCTTCTGAAAAGAAAAAATCCTGAAAACAAAGCATGAACATTTTTATAAAACTAAATCAAATCTAATCACTCTCAGTCAAAACACAGATACACAACCAAACAAAGCTATGTATTTGTCATATACATAACATATTGCACAAATACAATACAAATATAGCCTCATCGAGCAAATCATTATCATATGTTTTAACCGTTAGATTCATGCTAAAAACAATTCCTGAAAAGGGAACATTAAAAATACCATGCTAAATTTGAATTCTAAAAAGACAATAAATTCAATCTAATTACAATTTTCCGAAAACTAGGTACAACATCTAACAAAAGCATGTGTTGTCATGTAGCATACAATGCATGGCACAAATTCAATCAAATCAAGCAAATCAATTTGCAACTCTATCATTACCATGATTACAAGTACCATCCAACGGATATTTTTTCTCTACGTGATAGAGAGAACATTTTTGCAAATATAATTTAGTTTCTTGTTGCTATGCATTTTGTTCGTTGCTATGCAAATTTTATCGCTAGTACCGTAAGATCACAGCTGCACTGCCAATTCTTGCAATCATGCGCCTCTGCTACTCAATCAGTGGTGTCGTGTGCAAGCAAGGGCTATATAAACGACAAGCTGACTGATCTCGACCTCTTTTTGCACTTGGCATCGCTTGGGATAGGTTGGGTAGGTAGGGACTAATATTTTATATCGGGTATCGACTGATATAGAACTTTTATTAACAAATCATTTTATTTTGGGTATTGACCGAAGTAATCATTTACTAACAAACACTTTATTTCGGGTTTTGACTGAAATAAAGAAGCTTACTTCGGGTCTTGACTGAAGTCAAGATAACACTTTAAGTCGGGCATTGACTGATTTAAAGAGCATTATTTCGGGGATTGACTGAAATAATCATTTACTAACAAACACTTTATTTCGGGTTTTGACTGAAATAAAGAATCTTACTTCGGGTCTTGACTGAAGTCAAGATAACACTTTAAGTCGGGCATTGACTGATTTAAAGAGCATTATTTCGGGGATTGACTGAAATAATCATTTACTAACAAACACTTTATTTCGGGTTTTGACTGAAATAAAGAATCTTACTTCGGGTCTTGACTGAAGTCAAGATAACACTTTAAGTCGGGCATTGACTGATTTAAAAAGCATTATTTCGGGGATTGACTGAAATAATCATTTACTAACAAAAACTTTATTTCGGGTTTTGACTGAAATAAAGAATCTTACTTCGGGTCTTGACTGAAGTCAAGATAACACTTTAAGTCGGGTATTGACTGATTTAAAGAGCATTATTTCGGGGATTGACTGAAATAATCACTTACTAACCAACACTTTATTTCGGGTTTTGACTGAAATAAAGAATCTTACTTCGGGTCTTGACTGAAGTTAAGACAAGATTTTAATTCGGGTATTGACTGATTTAAAGCATATTGTATCTCGGGTCTTGACTGAGATTAAAATTACTAACATTAACACTTTATTCCTGGTCTAGACGGGAGTAAAGAATTGTTCTAATAAAATATTAGAACAAAGGGTCTTAACATTAGCTTAAATCCAACCACCTCAAGTGCCAAGTTTAGATCGGTGAGTACCAGCCACTTGTAACATTTTATTTATTTATATATCTATTTTATAACAAATTTACTCATATATATATATATATTTACATACTATATACTTCGTGTGCATATTTATCAAATATATCAATTCAACTTACTCTATATTTATTTTATAAACATATAGCCTTTTTAACGATTTTATATTGAAATTTTTTGGCAATACGTGTTTTCTCTGACCCAAACTTACATATTGAGTTTTATCCCAATACAACTAATTGTGCATTACAAATCTGTGTTATTAAGTGTGTTTTCTAGTGTATGTGGATCTTTGACCTAATTCCTTATATACATAATCTTATCTTACTATAATTAGTGGGCAACATTAAGAAATAAGTGTCTATTATTGAACGTTAAAAGAAGTGGACAGTGTTTTTAATTATAAGAGGATAAACCACTGATCTTAATCCATAATTATCAGTGCATTCATTGCAGTCTTCAGTAAATTCAAATTTGCGTGTACGTTCTAACTACGAGCAGTACAAGTATATTCGTAGTGACTGACATACGCATGCAATTTTCTAATTCATTCCTTATCTATGTAATTTTTTAAAAATTTCACTCTTAACTTAAATTAATTGTAATAATTTATTTCAGCTAAATCTTTATCGTTTAGACATGTCTTGCCAAAGATACCATATAGGCATATTTTTGACAAAATGTCACCACAATAAATTACAATTTAACACACCTAATAAATGCTGAAATGAAGAATGATTTTGATTAGTTAAATTTCAATTTCTTTGGTTAATCTGTGACCAGTAATTATACCCTTATGGCATGCGATTACTTTCGTCCCTTAACCTCAAATTGTTCAGAAAATGAATAAAATAATTACTTTTTGATGATTATTAGAACAATAAATTTGTTATAACACCAACTTATTAACTTTCTTTGCTGATCTGTGTAATCCACAAATTGAAATGACTACAAATTTGGAGCCAGAAATTTCACTCAACTTTAAGTCAAACTGATGAACAATTTTTATAAGAAAAATTTTCTAAGTCCAGAAAATATTGAAGCACTATTGAAATCCAAAAAAAACCACTTGCATATAGAGTAAATTATGACCAACTTGGCATATTTTAACTGAATGACAACTCGAAAGAAAAAGAGATCGAATGAAGGAATGACACGCCTTTTATAGACTGATTTGTTTCAATTTCACTATCCATAATGTGAAATTATCAAAATATTGCCCTTTTGTATAGAAATTAAGACTTTTGATTATTATTGGTATATGCCAAAATGAATTTTACATTTTTTGGCATGTTTACCATAAGGATTTAATCTTAATTTTCTTGATTTCTATTAATTTTTGGGAATTTCTGGTCTACTTTTCGACGCGCCATTTTTAGTTCATTCCAAATAATTCCTCTCATGACTTTTGCTGGTTTGTCTTGTTCGCACGGTACTTCTCTTTCGCACTCGTTAGTGTGAATAGTAATTATAAAAATCGCGAATTACGCGAATCCCGCGAAAAATACCGCGAAACGAACGCGACCATTAGAATCGCGCGAAGATTCTACCCCGGATTAGCACGTCAAATGTCATGGGAACATGAAGTTTCGCCGTGTTTTCAAATCGAGAAACGTCAAACGCGCGCGATTTGTTTTTTCATCAATTTTATTAATTTAATAGTGGTTTTGTGTGATGTGTGCTGTTTTTTCATCGCTGGATACCATAATCTACAGGTAATGTACAACATTTATTGAATTTATTTTGGTTTTTTAATGTTTGTAAGATTGGTGGACACCTGTGTAGGTGAGCTTGTTTTTGGTGTTTTTCCACCTGAAATGTCCACTCATCTTCTAAATGTACTTTTGTTTACCTAGTTGATTGTTCCTTTGCATGTTTTAATTAGATATGTGCATGTTATGGCATGGAAATTACACATAATTTCCTGTCTTCTATGTTGTTTGTTTACATGTACAAAAAAAAACTCCTTTATTGATATATCGGTAATTTTGTATTGTTAAGTTCAGTGTTGTTATTCATTTTATTTATACTTCATCTATTTTCTCGTTTTAGATCATCGAGGGATCTTTGCACCTGTGGCATACTCCAGGTGCCAGTAACTTGCGTTGCATAATTTTATTTCTAATTTGATAAATTCCCCCTTTTTCTTTTCAGGTTCGCCGAACATACTACGACGAGCAGTTAGAATTCTCAATAAAAACGAGAACCATTTACAAAAGTTAATTCAAAATCAAACCTCCGTAGTCGAAACTACTATAAATTTGTTCGCCAAAACAAGAGCATCAGTTTGGGAAAAATTTCAAAATATCGGAAAACAGTTCACAAAATATTCGGAAATCTTAAATCGTTTGAGCAAAGACGAGGTCCTTACCAATAAGACCCTAGAATTTGAAAAATTCATATCCTACGTTACACTCCTGGGGCCGGATTCTGTAGCACGGAGAATTTGGGAATTTGGGAGATGAGAATTGCGTTTTCTTAGAATTCTTAATTCCCTAATTCTCCATTCCCAATTCGCTAACATGGTTGGAGAATTAGGGAAAACGTAAGAAATATGAAAAAGTGCGAATCTCCTGGGACGATTAAGGGTATCAATTTTTGTTGTAGAGGGTTGGACTGTTTTTCATATGTGAGGTACATCTGCCTATTACCTTCCACTGTCGAAATAAATTTAAATTTCTTTTTTGTTGTGTTAGTTTTTGAGGGATGTAGGAGGGTAGGTTTTCTCGTGTTTTTCCGGGATAACGAGAGAATGGAGAGTAGAAGGAGAATGTATGTGGTATACAAAAAAATGGGAGCTCAGCGCGAACAAGATAGGCTTAGGAAAAGGGGCGGGGAGAGTGCGGGGTAGAAATGGGAGCTGATTAAGGGAAATTAAAAAAAAATTAAGACAATATCAGGAGCTGCAATAATTCGCAGGGGTAAGCTCAGGATCTCTAAGCCCAATAAAAAAAAGTAAGAATTCACTTTGGTAATTAGCCATGCATGGGTATTATAGGCCATATTTTATTTCGATTAACGGTAATTTGCAGATTTGAGCGGCCTCGGCGGTAAATTTTGCTATCGCAATATTCACGGGCGCCTAACTCTATGTGGGAGGGCTGTAGAGTATTGGAATTTTTTTGATAGATTAAGGGTTTAGAGTACAAAAATATAGGTGAATAATTTTTGGGGCAGGGTGTTTTGGGGGTTGGGGGTCGTACCACCCCTCATAGGGGGTTGCTCAAACTACGTCATGTTTGGTACCAAATTAAAGAGGGAGGGGAGGGTAATCGAGTGGTGTAGTTTGTCTTTGATCGTTTTAACGTGATAGCTGACTTTTGACCGCCGAAAAACGATTTTTTTACACTACGGTCATATACACCCCAGTTTCCATATTTTGCATATATTTCTTCCGTTCTTTGTTTCGCATCCATTAGTACTCCGTTGTGAACATTTCTGTCATGGGAAGTAAATTTCCAGGACTTACCAGTTCTTCGCAATGATGAGCTGAAAATATGTCAAGTTTTGGACCAAAAACGCCCATTTTTCACTTTAAAAAGGACTGCTACACTTCTTTTACAGTTATTTCCAAAACGGTTTATCGGATTCAAAAATTATTTACATATTTAATTAGGGGACAAAATGTAGATGCGATTTCATCCTACACACAAGCTTTACCGTGTATATTTAAAAATTTTACAGCAGCTCTTCTGTACTGGACGACGACCAAATTGATCAATTTCGCGTGATTTGTAATTTTTAGCGGGTACTTTGAGAGACAAAATCCTTGTTCCTCTGTTAGTATTGCATGGATTTCCATAATTTGTTTTTTACAATATAGCCAGGATACGCAGTGAATCCATAACTCAATTTGAAACTCCTAGGTACCTAGATACCTTCACAAAACGCAACAAAAGTAGACAATACAATATTTCCACTTACTTTTCCACTTGCAAAATACCGGAGAATTAACAAGTGGAATGGAGAATTTGGGAATTAACAAGTGGAATGGAGAATTTGGGAATTCCGTACTCACTTCTCAAATTCTCTCTCAGTTGAAAATTTTTCGTCTTACTTTCACTTCTCAAGTTCTCCGGTGTTTGCTTGTGGAAAAGTAAGACGAAAAATTCTCAACTGAGAGGATTTGAGAAGCGAGTACGGAATTCCCGAATTCTCCATTCCACTTGTTCCGGTGTTTGCTTGTGAAAAAGTAAGACGACAAATTCTCAACTGAGAGGATTTGAGAAGCGAGTACAGAATTTCCGAATTTTTCGTCTTACTTTCACTTCTCAAATTCTCCGGTGTTTGCTTGTGGAAAAGTAAGACGAAAAATTTTCAATTGAGAGAGAATTTGAGAGGTGAGTACGGAATTCCCGAATTCTCCATTCCACTTATTAATTCTCCGGTGTTTGCTTGTGGAAAAGTAAGACGAAAAGTAAGTAGAGAATTCCCAAATTCTCCATTCCACTTGTTAATTCTCCGGTGTTTTGCAAGTGGAAAAGTAAGTGGAAAAATTGTATTGTCTACTTTTGTTGCGTTTTGTGAAGGTATCTAGGTAGCTAGGAATTTCAAATTGAGTTATGGATTCACTGCGTATCCTGGCTATATTGTAAAAAACAAATTATGGAAATCCATGCAATACTAACAGAGGAACAAGGATTTTGTCTCTCAAAGTACCCGCTAAAAATTACAAATCACGCGAAATTGATCAATTTGGTCGTCGTCCAGTACAGAAGAGCTGCTGTAAAATTTTTAAATATACACGGTAAAGCTTGTGTGTAGGATGAAATCGCATCTACATTTTGTCCCCTAATTAAATATGTAAATAAATTTTGAATCCGATAAACCGTTTTGGAAATAACTGTAAAAGAAGTGTAGCAGTCCTTTTTAAGGTGAAAAATTGGCCGTTTTTGGTACAAAAATTGACATATTTTCATCTCATCATTGCGAAGAACTGGTAAGTCCTGGAAATTTACTTCCCATGACAGAAATGTTCACAACGGAGTACTAATGGATGTGAAACAAAGAACGGAAGAAATATATGCAAAATATGGAAACTGGGGTGTATATGACCGTAGTGTAAAAAAATCGTTTTTTCGGCGGTCAAAAGTCAGCTATCACGTTAAAACGATCAAAGACAAACTACACCACTCGATTACCCTCCCCTCCCTCTTTCATTTGGTACCAAACATGACGTAGTTTGAGCAACCCCCTATGAGGGGTGGTACGACCCCCAACCCCCAAAACACCCTGCCCCAAAAATTATGCACCTATATTTTTGTACTCTAAACCCTTAATCTATCAAAAAAATTCCAATACTCTACAGCCCTCCCACATAGAGTTAGGCGCCCGTGAATATTGCGATAGCAAAATTTACCGCCGAGGCCGCTCAAATCTGCAAATTACCGTTAATCGAAATAAAATATGGCCTATAATACCCATGCATGGCTAATTACCAAAGTGAATTCTTACTTTTTTTTATTGGGCTTAGAGATCCTGAGCTTACCCCTGCGAATTATTGCAGCTCCTGATATTGTCTTAATTTTTTTTTAATTTCCCTTAATCAGCTCCCATTTCTACCCCGCACTCTCCCCGCCCCTTTTCCTAAGCCTATCTTGTTCGCGCTGAGCTCCCATTTTTTTTGATACCACATACATTCTCCTTCTACTCTCCATTCTCTCGTTATCCCGGAAAAACACGAGAAAACCTACCCTCCTACATCCCTCAAAAACTAACCCAACAAAAAAGAAATTTAAATTTATTTCGACAGTGGAAGGTAATAGGCAGATGTACCTCACATATGGAAAAAAGTCCAACCCTCTACAACAAAAATTGATACCCTTAATCGTCCCAGGAGATTCGCACTTTTTCATATTTCTTACGTTTTCCCTAATTCTCCAACCATGTTAGCGAATTGGGAATGGAGAATTAGGGAATTAAGAATTCTAAGAAAACGCAATTCTCATCTCCCAAATTCCCAAATTCTCCGTGCTACAGAATCCGGCCCCTGGTACTAAGGCATCAAAACACACAAAATACAATTTTGAATCTCCTAGAAAATTTCATATGCAACAGACTGCATCCGATTATACTTACCCCACAACAACTTCTGAAAGCACTAAGGGATATCCAAAATAACATTCCAACAACCTTAAATTTACCAGCACCTCTAAATGAGTCCAACATCCAATATTATTACAGAGTTGGTACGGTTGATATCTCCCATGTGAATAACAAACTTCTATTTGAGTTCAAAATCCCTCTTCCGTATAGAGAATCGTATAACCTTTGCAAGGGAATACCTATTCCTACTCCATCGAACTCAAGAATGGAATTTATTAAACCCAGTACTGAGTACTTATTGATGGATTCTAATAAAGACCACTACTATCCAATGGATAAGTTCGACTTTCAAACTTGTATATTGGATGTTTACGAAGATCACTTGTGTAAAGCAAGCCACCCCGTCTTCAATACAAACTTTGAACATAATATATGCGAAGTTGACTTGCTAATGTATCCTAAAGTTATTCCCAGTACTTGTGAAATACGGGAAGTTAGTTCAGTGGACTTCTGGATACAGTTGTCTCAACCGAATCAATGGATTTTCGCAATAGCAAATGAAACAAGCATTGAAATATTGTGCGAAGACCCCGTTGGGGAGGAGAAAACTATTACACTCGCTGGATGCGGAACATTGGAAATTTCCTCCGGATGTTCCTTGCGAGGCAACAAATTTACCATTAGAGGATATGACTCTAAAATAGCCAAACTAAATAAAGCTTATATGCCAAGTGTTAACCTAACCGAAGTTTCAAGAGAAAATAGTCACTCCACTAAGCCAAATAACATTATTCCTAAAACATTATTTCTGAAACATTTAAACGACGAAAGTCTGGAAAAACTGTACGCAGACCTAAGAGTTTTAAGGGAGCAAGAAAGTAAAGAACTGACCCCTGTGTCCGAACATGATATACACCACTATGCTACCACTTATATTGTAATAGCAATAGTTTTAATAATAGTAGCCTACTTAATTTTTAAAAAGAAGCTGAAAGCTAAGACTAAAACAAAACCAAGTTTAGAAGCAAATGAAATACCGAACATTTCGAAAACAGTCCAGTGCGAAGACAAAATACAAAATGTAAATGTAACACCTAAACCCGCACCATTATGTCGTACTATCAAGTAAGATTTAAATTACCAAAAATAGAAATCTTGCAACAAGATGTTACACTGAGTTGTCTATTTAGATTGTGGTATAAAACATATGTACGACCTGCCTCTTTTGGTAAGACGTATATGGTATTTAAGGACATTATGCGAGATTAAGGGTAGAATACTACTGACTAAGCAAAAATAAAACAAAAAAATTGTATTTTAGTGCTAAATTAATGGTACAGTCAAATTTATAATATGTAAAACAAAAATAGAATAAAAAATTGTATTTTAGTGCTGAATTAATGGTACAGTTTCATAGTAGTTTATTTAATTCATGGTATAGTCTTAAAATTTTTTGTAGTAAATATAATAATTTTTAGTAATGGTGAATGAATTCTTTGTAAATTCACTTGTCTTGACTAAAGCGACCTATGATTGCGAACCTTGTTGGATTGAAGGTATCTTAAGCCTCAAATTTAACTCAATCTAACTATAAATTCTTGCATTTTTTTTGCTGTCGCGGTTAACCACATCTCGTCGCTCTTCCATTGCCATTAAAAGTCTCAGTCTTCAAAGAAAGAAATTCGACTTTCCATAAGGGGGATGGTGTGTTACAACCCCAATTTGATCCGATATCCGAAATTATGCAGATATCGCGTATCACATGTGGAATTAAATTACCACTTGCACATGTCTCCAAATTATCAATTTGATCCGATATCTGAAATTATGCAGATATCGCGTATCACATGTGCCCTAAATAATTTAGATTATCACTTGCACATGTCTCCAAATTATTGCCTGCGTAAGTGCAACATAAACACCACTTGAGACGAGAAACAGCAAAAAGATACAATAAAAAATATTGAAGTAAATAGATAAGGCGACTCAAGCCAAGCCATCAAGAGGTAAAAAAGAAAACGCCAGTTGCGCTTCATCCAACATTCGGTTCATTCGGTTAAAAACAGCATAGATCAAAATCATTTGTGCATCAAAATCAAAATCATTTGTGAATCAAAATCAGAATAAAACAATAAAATTGACTTTTCTATTTTAAACCCGGGAGTGTTTTCCTTCGTGCCTTCTTTTTATATTTTACTTGCAGATACAGGCCCAGGACTGGACCCACATTATCAAAAGGACGGCATTGACAATACAAAAACTTAACAGAAGTCAGCTCAACAAATTGCAGTTGACCTTACTCTATGTTCAGTATAGCTTAACGTGTAAAACAAGGAAAGGTAACTAAACAACTTTTAGAGACGCATAGTCTCAAGATTCACTCCAAAAGCGGAGGTCCTTGACAAAAATCGGTGTTATTCGCAAGATGTTAGCGTCGTCCAGCAATTCTTAGTGGTCTTCATGAATAAGCCCGCGTAAACGTCAAAAATTCTAATTGTTTGCAGTCCGCAATTCGCTTAAGGCACAAGTGTATTTTTTTAGATCACGAAATCTGGAAGTGCTAGAGAGAAAAAGAAATATGAAATATATTTAGTGTCATTTGTAGTAGTAGCAGCGCCTCTTCGATGGATCCTCAGCGAAAATAAAACTGTACGTGTTCCATATATTTTCTTTTATTAAAAAGAAAAAAAAACCATAATAAACAGAGATCAACTAAAAACAAAAAGGGGAGAAGGAACCCCAATTGTAGCTTTAAAAGGAACGTTCTGGTGCCTTGATCGAATGTGGGAATCAAAACAATTTATTATGGTCTTACTTACTCTCGCGTTCTTGAATACTCCCAATTTCAAAAGGTGTACCGCGTCAAGTTAAATAGTCGTTGAAAATATATGTTGAATTTAATTTTGATTTAGCTCCCGTTTCTTGATATAGTTACTCATCATCGTTATTCTTAATTTTTGTCCGTAAGTTGTACCTGTCCTAGGTACATAGCATTAATTTTTTTGTTTGAAATGAATTCACACCTTACTTTCGCTATGAACTTTAGAAGTATACTTTTGATTCCTAGTTATATAGTATTAAACATATGTAAATAGTACAAGAATTGCTGATAATTTTTGGGTAAATTCTAAAGTGAAACTGTATTTGGATGTGCAAGAGAAATAGAGACTTGGAAATGGTACAATTAGATAACCACTTATAACTAGATGTTGTTCTTGTATGGAAAGGTTTTTATATCTCTTTAAGAACATATTGTAATGCAACTATAATTTCTTGCCATCAGGAAGTAGTAGAATGACGGCTATCCAGTACGACAAACTAGTTCCCGAATAAAATTGTTATAGCGTAATGTCTCCGTGAGCTTTGAATTCTTTTCCTTCTACTTTCCTGGAGCCCTCTCATATGAAGGTCGTCTAGGCTCGCCTAGTCTTTCTCTCTCTACAGGTCAACTAGGGACTCTGAAAAAATTTTGCCCTCAGAGTCAAATGGGAGGATGGGGCATGCAAAGAAGGCAGAACATCTGCGCCTTCAACTGAATATGGGTAAGTGACGTAAAGGTCCCTTCAGGACCGAATGTGTGCCGACATTTTGTTTGTAGGCACGACAAATTTTTTTGAGTATAACTGACGGAAGCGGCAGATTTTTCGTGGAACCTCCCCACACTCTCCGCCAATGAGCCGAGGCGAGCTAACGTGTCGCCCTGCAGTCAACGCTGTCCGTCGAGTGATCTGTCAGAGAGTCTGGACTTAACGTCTGAAAGCCAATCACTCACTATAGTTCCAAACAACTAAATACTCAGACAATTACTAATATAAATAGTAACTAAATTGTGAGATATAGCGCAACTACAGAAAGAAAGTAATATTTAGGTTTTACTAGAAAAGAAAATATTGTCAAAATAAATTCAATTCTGCAACCTACAAATACTTTGAAATAACAATATCTTTAAATTCGACCGTTCAAGAGCTAAATCGACTTCATTGCCATAAATTTCATTAAGGCGACGAGAGCAATAGGGAATGGGATCATGCTGCCCATAAGAGGTTCGGTGATAAGGTACATGTAACAGACATCTAGTTCTTAGGGAAAGCCCGGCACATAAATATTGAATAAAATTAGCATATCAGATGAGCAGATTTTGTATCATAGAATATCTCTAATAAACATTATAGATGAAATTCTTCTTCTAGTATCCCAGAGCTGTAACCCCAAAAACATACATCTCGCTTTATAATTGGGTAAACCATGCTCCAAATGAATCTTCTTAATGCATAGCGAGTGAAATTGTTTTGTATTTTCTCAATTCTATCGATAAGTTAGTTGGTGTAAGGACACTATACCACAGAAGCATACCCAATTATAGATCTACTAGGGTGTGAGAATCTCCGAAGTCTTTAGTATTGCTTTTTATAGAACCAAGCATCTTAAAAGTCCCACAGCAAATATAATCAGTGTGCAAACCAAACCAAACCCTAGTTGCGGGTCAAAATCGACACCAAGGTCCAAAATATCATTAGGCCGTTCAATAGAAACATTACCAATAAAGTATTCAGTATGAAGGGGATTTAGCATACGGTAAAACGTATAACACTTATCTTGCTCAGATTTAGAGCCGGTCCATTTGGAAGGCACCTTTGTTGTAAACTATTAATATCCGACTGAAGGAGGCAAATGTCAGATAAATTTTTAAAGGGCAAAAAAATCTTAAGGTCGTCGGTATATAGTAACGGTTAGGCGGAGCGAAAAGTATTTATCATATCATTATTAAAAATAATAAACAACAAGGGACCAAAGTGGCTTCCTTGGGGAGCACCAGACAAAACTTGGGAGATTCGAGACTGAAAGCTATCCACTTTAACACACTGAGTACGATTAGTAAGATATGATGTAAACCAATTAAGCAGATAAGAATTAAAACGAAACATATCACGGTTTTTAAGAAGTGTTAAATTAATGCGATCAAAAATTTGTGGAAGTCGATAATCCACTTACGAAGCCGTGCTGCATGGAGGTAAAACCTTCAATGTGAAAATAAGTTTTATCTTTAACTAAGCTCTCAAAACATTTAGGGATAATAAGATTATTAAATAATAGCAACTATAGTAAAAGAATGTATTGAATTAATAAATCGAACGACAAAAGAAGAAATATTTTTCAAAGTAAGCAACACATTTCCATGACAACAAACAAATAAAAGTCCTTTTGGCGTCACCTCCAGAGCACAAACCAATTTGGCTGGGCTACACCCAGAGACAAGCATTGAACAATAAATTCTGACGGTTAAGCCAACTTATCCATATAAGATAGCTCTTATTTTTGGTTATAAGTTGGCTATAGTCAACAATTGAATCCTCCATTCGGGCTATAGCCAAAAGTTGAGCACAAGTTGTGCTATTATTTAAAAAAAAATTGTTTTTTTCTCTTACAAAAATTCATCCGTTTATCAGTGGTAAAATTAAATTTCTGCCCAGTCCAACCACCGCTTTCTCTATTAATCTATTTCTAGCATGACTCATAAAATTTACTTATATTATGATTGAACCTCTTCTCAGTCAGCATCTAGCTGGTATTAGAGAAGAGTACTTCATATTATTATATTGAATTTATTTTAGAGCTTTCCTATTATTTTATAGAAGTCGTTTGTTCCTGTTTTAATATTTGTGTGGGCTTTTCAATTTCCGATTATTCATATTATGCATTATTCAAATGCAGATTGTAGATGTATGTAAAGCTCATTCAATCAATCTCAGAATCTCTAACTGGACCTTTTAGCTTAGAACTGAATACATGAAAACTAGAGCTTGCCCTAATAACTTCAGGAAGCACGTTAGATTTTGGTCGCCGTGTATATAGTAAATCCTTTTCTGCTTCTGTTTGCACGAATGTTAATTTTTTTCTATTCCTCGTCCGCTGGTTATGTATTATTATATGTGTATATATATATATGTGTGTTTTGATGAGTTCACGTGCAACTTTATGAATAAATTAGCTTTTTCAAGGTAAATCATTTGATTAATGCTTAGAGTTTTCGTATATGCGTGTAATTCTGTCAAAGGTGTTCTCCAAGGTATACTGAATAGAATGAATTTTTAGGGCTCCATTCATCAATCTCTTCACCATATTTTTTTCGGATTGAATTCACTGATTCCACGCTATTAATCCATATTTAATATTCGACGCTATATGTGCATTGCAAATGTCAAGACCTGTATAATTCTTTAACCTAGGGCCTCTTCGCAATACACCTAACATTTTGGAAGCTACGAGCGTCAGATCATCTGAGGAACGACAGTGGCTGTGAACTGAAGAAAAATAATTCTCAAACATCCGCGTGGAAATAAAATCTAGACAACAAAAAGAAAGCAGGTACACGAAGTAGGAAGGAAAACAAGGAGAAAAGAAGAAAAAAGAGGTCAGATCATTCATTTACATTATATGTCTATTTAGTCCGGCTAAAGAAAATCGTGCAAGACAAATAAGAAAATTGCCGATGAGTAGGTAGTTCATCCAGCACAGGCATACACACGTGCAAATTTACAAATTTATTGCTATGAATGAGCACCAAATTCCACAGTCGTTTCCCGTATCATTAAGTTCAGGAATGGCAGCGTGCATAACCTGTTGTTTATAATTTATGAATTTACGTAGTAACAGCGAACCAGGATCACTGATGTTGGGTCCGGCAATGTAAAGGCCTTCACCATAAATAACGAAGGATTTCGACTATGGTTAGAAGATGAAATCGAGCTACCATTTCGAATCCTCTTGACACCTGGAATATTGCCATACACTGGTGCAATGTTTTCTTTTAATATGAATTCTGGAATTTTCTAGGAGTCTCGTAGACATATACATATATATACAGGTAGTTGAAGAATAGTTTTGTTAATCAAAATGAATATTTTTTTTCTCTAATTTATACCGCCGAAAGGACGATTGTGTACTTTAGAAGTAGTGAAGTTAATACCTTAGCGTAATTTTTGGTTAAGTACTTATGGGGATGTTCCGACGTGAACAACTCACTTAAGAACTAGATTTGTGATGACGTCCACTAAAATAATAATATTACGGTTAAGATAATGAATTTCAAAAGGAAGATTTATTAAGAAAAGCACAATGGCCATCAGTTAGTAAGATTTTTTTGGAAATTTATAGTAAATATACAAATAGCATATTTTAGAGAATTAAAATTATCACTCTGCGTACGCAAGCTACACTTAGTATTATGAAAAAAATATACATACATACATTCATCGTCTCGAAATCAAAAAAAATAATGAAAAGCTTTAAAAATTCTTCTTCATTTATATGCAATACATACATACGTACTTATTCTATAAGATACCGTATACATATACCTGTATATAGTAGTTATATCGATGCTCATTAAATTAGATACTTACTTCAAGGTTATATCACCCTAAATCAATTAAACTTAACTGAATTTTAATACTTAAGAGCTATTCTACACACACATATACAAAGCAAGCTAAAGTTGTGGATTTGTGCGCACAAGTTACTTCTTCTTTACTTACTTTGAATCTTTTAACGGGTAACACTATATTTTCACTCATTTTCCGTTTCACATCTTACGTATATGTTAGATTATCGTCTCGCATCGCGGCATATTTTTTTGAGACTATGAAATTGGCACACACAGGTATATAAATAACATTTAAGACTTAATTTTTCTCGTTTAGTTTAGGGTAGGTAGGTAGGAAAATGCACCATCATCCAAACACTTACGTACATACATTGCGAAACATTTCTTACGATAAATTAGTCTGAAATTAAAAGCTTAAATATGGCTGCAGAGCAAGATTGAGATGTTTTTATATGGAATCATTTTTTTTCAAATGACGTACTCTATTATTATCCTAGGAAGGTCTCTAATTTTAGCTTTATTTATTTTAATGTGAAAAGCAAATTTAAGCATATGTACTGAGTCTTGCCATAAATACTACATCGATTTAAAATTAAAAATAGTTATAGGAATAAGTGGTAATTTTTGTAAGAAGGAAAACAACAATTGCTATTATAACGTGAACATGAATCTTTGAAAGTTTTAATTCTTCCTTCACTATCCTGGAGCCCTCTCGCATGAGGGTCGTTTAGTTTCGCTCGTTTATTCTCTCTTTACAGGTCAACAAGGGACTCTGAAAAATCTTGCCCTCAGAGTCAGATGGGTGGCTGCGGCAGGCAAGAAGGCAGATCACCTGCGCCTTCGACGATGGATATAGGTAAGTCCCTTCAGAACTGAATGTGTGCCGGCTTTTTGTTGGATAGGATTATGGCTGGCGGAAGCGGCAGGTTTTTTTTCGTGGAACCTCCCCACACTCTCCGCCAATGAGCCGAGGCGGGCTAGCGTGCCGCCCTGCAGTCAACGCTGTCCGTCGAGTGATCTGTCAGCTCATGCTGGCAGTCTGGAGTTTACGTCCAAGCCAATCACTCAAGATAGTTTCATAACAATCTTACCATATTATCTGGTAGCTTGTTTTCCAACCCTTCCTCATTTTGTTATGATCGTAGCATAATGTAAGCAATAGTATGCTACACAAACCCTCATGGCGAATGTGCTGCCATCCTCGCAAGTTGCACGTCTGACAGCTGACGGCGGGCCAGTCGCTAGAAGTTGTATAAAAATAAGAAGAAGCATCTGAGAGGGCGGAAAAAATTCCTTGCTAACAGACCACTATAATCTAAAGTGCGAGACCTCCACAAATAGACTCACAAAGTGTGCTTAAATAGTGTAATAAATAGCCAAAGAGTAGGAACAAGCTGCTGAAACATGTATAAGAACGTGATCTAAAATTGCAAAAGGAAAAGGTATTTCAAGAAATTATGGTGAATATTGATTTTCAAATATGATTTGTATAGGCGATCACGTAAAAATTTATAGTGGAATACACGGTTGCTCAGGCAGTAAAGGCCTAAGAAATCTAGGGAATTAGTTATTAAGGAAAACGAAGAGGAAGTGGAAACTTTCAAGAGCACGGCGACTTGGATACGATCCCATACATAAGGTTAGATCACTCTAGTTTATAAGTCTAATTTATCCGGCTAGAAATGGACGTGTATGACAACCAAGAAAAGTTGTGGAAGTAATTCCGTCATTCAGTACATAAATACCTACATTCAGCTGTACACTCTACTGCGACAAAAGGGACCCATTACCTCACGGTCATTTCCTGAATTATTGACTTCAGTAGGCAACATGCGTAGCTCAGCATTTTTCTATTAGGCATTTACGCCAATAACAAGTTATGAGTGTACGCAAGTGATAGCAAGTACAAGCATTGAGGATTAGTCTAGCGACGTATTGGTCGTCACCATGAACAATGAATGACGTCATCCTTTTAGAAGCTTAAACACTGTCATACGGCCGAGAAACGCTTTCCTTCAGAGTAAACGTTCAACTAGTCTAGCACTAGCGTCGACATACTTAAATATGTATATACTTGTAATTATAGAATAGGATGTAGTAACTAAATTGGATTTCTGAGTTCTTTAGTAGCATAGACGTAATACCTTAGAGTATAAATTTTTGTCACATTCGATGGGGATGTTTCCACTGGAGCAACCCGTTGGACGATCAGGTTATTATGACGTCTACTAATCCAGTTAAATTTTCTTGTTCCATCAGATAATAGAAGCAAATCAATTCAATTAAATAGATGATAAGGAAAACAAATTAACATTAGTTATTCAATAAGGTTTTATTTCAGTTTATTATATCAACTTTTGATTTTTTTTGTCAATCTCTTAATCGAGAACCCAGTTGTTCTTGACTCGTGGCTCTCAAGGGCAATTCGGGAACATTGAACTTTAGTCTCTTTTACACAGGTACTCTCTATCGGCTGGAGCGCTTCATCCTTTGGAGAATGTAAATGAATGTAAGTACCCGTAAATCATAATTGTCACATAAGTATATGTCACATGTGATATATAGATATATATGTTACCGAATTTGTCCTGCTCACTTGTCCCAACGCAAGCAGCATGAGGGGGTTATTTAACAAAAATTCCACGTAAATAAAATTTGTAAATATGTAGAAAATCGCTAAATATAAAATCTGTAAATAGGAAAAGTGGCACAATGTATACAGGTCGTAGGATCAAAAGCTGGCAGCATGTATCTATGTAACTAAGTTTGGAATTGAGCGCCTTAGCCTGATCGATGAATTCCTAGCCAGACCATTTAGCGAAAGTTAGATTGTAATTGATGTAAGTTCGCAACTTCGGCCGTAGATCGAATTTCAGGTAAGAATAAGTAATGTGATTATAATGGACATATATTTTCATCAAATTTCTAATCTTTATTACTGAATTTTAATTTCCACTGCATAGGTCATATATACATAAGTAATTATATGCATAGAAACATTTTTGATTTTAGTATATTTTTGCGTCATAGGTGCGAATAATCGTCAGTCGAGAAGTTACTGTAACCAGTCTATTGTAGGAAAATAGTAGTGATTTAGTTGGCCGACCCATATGAATTTATAAGGTTGTATTGCTTACTATAATTGTGAACTAAATAAAACTGTTGATGGATTGTGTCCAAGTATTCCGATGATGAGGCCGTAAGGTTCTCGACCTTCTCTCTCACTCTCCTGGAGTCCTCTTGATATGAGGGTCGACTAGGTCCGCTACTCCTCTCTTTACAGGTCAACTAGGGACACTGAAAACTATCTGCCCTCAGTGTCGATTGGGTGGTTGGGGCGAGCAGAGAAGGCCAAACATCTGTGCCTTCCCAATGGATGTAGGTAAGTTGTGTAAAAGTCCCTTAAGGACTGAATGTGTGCTACGGCCTTTAGATTTGTAGGCACGAAAAATTTTTGTATTTGGCTGGTGACAGCGGCAGGTCTTCGTGGAACCTCTCCACACTCTCCACCAATAGCCGAGGCGAGCTAACGTGCCGCCCTGCAGTCAACGCTGTCCACTGAGTTATCTGTCATGCTGGCAGTCTGGACTTCACCTCCAAGCAAATCACTCTCAACACACGACCATAACAATTTGCTGAATTATAAATCAAATTTGTATCATCCACGAATATATGATACTCCCCGCGCTTAGTGTTTCATTTATGACCGTTCTACGTAATAAATAATCTTTGATGAAATCATTAGTTTACCTCGTAGTCTTAGTTCGTCGAAAATGTCCAGCAACATCTTGTGGGCAGTTTGTGGGGATTTGCACGTGATATCTTCTCATGCTTATGCTTGATTCCTGACATACCATACATAACGTTCCAGTTGCTGTCTACAATACTATTCTCTTGCCGTCATCTACTGATATTTATACGCCAATTGCTGCTTACCTACTAGTAGAGATTTTCAGACTCACTATCCGCCAAGTTATTAACTTGCTTGATTTTGCAAAAGTATCCTGAAAATGGCCGGCACATGTAAAGCATGCTCAGCAAAAATCAACCGTACTAACCCCGGTGTGATAACATGCAATTCTAATTATCACACAACCTGCGCTAAAGTATCTACTGATCTGTTCAAAAAAAATTTTTTTTTTTTTTTTTTTTTTTTTTTTTATATTATTAAGCCAAGCTCAGGGGATACCCTATGATGCAAAGCACAGCGTGGCAGGAAGGAGATAGGGAAAGGATTAAGGGATATGAGGAGAGTGGCGGAGGTGCCGATGTATGTCGCCCTTAAACTTTTGCAGGTTGTATGCGGGAGGAAAGACAGAAGATGGTAGACTGTTCCACATTCGCACAGTTCGGGATAAGAAAGCATCACGGAATTTAAGTGTACGGCCGAAGGTAATTTGAAGGGTAAAAGGATGAGCGCGGGATGCAGCGCGGGTATTGCGTGCAGGAACTATTCTACAAGGGATCAGACTAGATATTTCATCAGAACATTGGCCATGCATATAGCGATAAAGGAGCGAAAGGCTTCCAACATTGCGACGGTGCTCGAGCGAGTCGATATGACGAGTAATTGCCACATCGCCAATGAGCTTGCAGGCTCTCTTTTGGACAATATCCAATGAAGCTAAGGCTGTGCGACCAGCCCCGGCCCAGATATGGGAATTGTATTGTGAACGGACGGGCACTTTTTAACTGTTCCGCCTATGTACTTGCCGCACCTGCTAATAATTCTGATTACGAATTGGAGGGGAATACATCTGTCTCACCTCTTGCTAAAATTGTTGATCAGATGGCTCTCGATATCGATACGTTGAAAACAAAGCAGGTAGAATTTAATAAATCCGTCAAATCAATTGTCACGAACTGTACTGAATTTAAGAGCATTGTAAAAATGATGATGAACATAGTACACGAATGAAAAAGCTCGAATAGGAAAAAACAAGCTTACTTCGGGTATTAACAGACTAAATGATAGACTCAATCACGCTAAAGAGATGAGCTTGACCAGCTTTGTTATGGTCGTAGCATAATGCAGGCAGCATTGTGCTACACTGGGACTAGATGCGCCATGAAAGCACGGACTGCTATCTGTGTGGACGGAGCGGCGATAGACACCGAACGCGACGTAATAAACTTCATCGCGCGAGATAGAAAAGGTGGCGGAAAAAGAAGAGGAAGAGCGTTTCCTACGACTTCTTTTTTTAGAGTTTGGCTGTCAAGAAAGAAGGTTGCTATTTGGCTTGTTGATCGAAGTGTGATTCCTTGAAGGGAAGGAAGTTAATAGTTTTGTGAAAAGGAAAAAAAATCTAATTTGTTTTAAGTCATCGAAGGCCGAGAAAAAGTAATCCGGCCGATAAGAGAAACTCCAGAGTCAAAAAAATTATCTCGTCAACGGATTAAGAGGATATAGAGGACAGCTAGCTGATAGTAACTGCTTTCTCTCTATCACATTTTTTTGAAATTAGCAATCCGTCCGGGATAAGAAAAGTTGGTGCCTTTCCCCACAAGGACGTACTATATGTGAAACCGAACAAGCGTATCTACGTCCAGCTCGTGTGAAAAGTATAGGAATCGTGACTATAATATTATAGCACATTAATCGGAAAACACCCCACGCTGTTGACTACTTCGCGCAGCATTTACTCGAAGGTCAGGTTGCTGTTGGGTTTAGTCAGCCTCGCCGTTATAGAGATCTCTGCGTCGACAGCTAAAGACGATATTCTCATCCAGAGATTTTGCTTTATATCTGGATCTCGCAGTTATAATAAGATAAAGGGAGGACTCCGCGACGGCAGTAGTATCGATATGAACTTACTATTCCAGCTTTAGCAAATTGTTGAAGGTTATATCTCCTACGTCATAACTACAGTGCGTATATTCGGAGCCTAAGTGCAAATATACTTGAAGCAGTCTTGGGAAATAGAAATCGGTATGGAGCAATATTATATTTTATATATTTTTGTTTGAGTAGATATGGATACATAGTTTTTGAGTTTTTTGTTTCGTAATATACCTACTACATAACCATATTAGATAGTATAGGTTAACGGCTATATATATATATCTCTAATACGTGGAACCTTACTGCATCTCGTTTCTAATTAAGTTTTTATTTTATTAATTTTAATCGCTTCTTATTGGCAGGAATAACGTTTAGCTACATTAGTCATGATATGGGAATAATTGAGATAAAAAACCTATTCCCGTATTCTAGTAGTTATCACTATTGATTTAAGCATTTATATCTTTGGATTTATATACCTACAGTAGTATACCCATAGAGGTATTGATAAGTTAAAGACATCATGAGTCCTAATCTGAATTTGGATACATTTTTTTTTATTCTCGGTGTACAATTATGTGACAGAGTATTCTAGTTTAAATTTAAGTACATCTTTGCGACGTGAATTGATTCCTTTTAATCTGTTTCACGATATGGTACTACTTACGTTAGAGAATTGGATTGCTGAAGTTAAACACATTTAAGAAAGAACAATTTTAAAGTTCGCGAATGAGCATGGGAATTATAAACCATAAATTAGACAAGCACATTGGACTAAACATTAAGGTTAAAGGGAAAAAAGTTCGACAAAATTTTTCTTCTAATCTTTTCAGCTAACAGAACCATTTCGCCTCCAGGGAGCTCTTTTGAGTATACGAGTGGCATCATGTAAGTCTATTTCGAGTAAAATTCTTTTATTTATATTATATTGTTACATTCTTATGTATGTCACTATATTACTACCTATAGGGGTACCTATTATTAGCATATTTTTAGGGTGCAATCATCCAGATCAGTGGGGTGAGAAGGATTAATTATACCCGGGCATCCATAAGGTGACCTGTCGTGCTTGTCGAATTAAAGGTCTTATTACGGCATGAAACTATTGTTCACATGATGTACTTAGGCATTTTATTTTGATCACTTGTAACTGGCTAATGGTTAGGTGAGCTCTAGCTACTTTTGTTAACGTAATGAATAAAATGAAATATTATAACGTAAAAATGAAGTGCTGAATGCTTTTCTTTCTTATTTAATTTTCCTGGAGCCCTCTCGCATGAAGGTCGTCTAGGTCCGCTAGTTTCTCTCTTTACAGGTCAATAAGGGACTCTGAAAAATCTTGCCCTCAGAGTCAGTTGGGTGCTTGGGGCGTGCAATGAAGGCATACCACCTGCGCCTTCGATTTGGTTGCAGGTAAGTAACGCAAAGGTCCTTTCAGGACTGAATGTGTGCCGGCGTTTTGGTTTTAGGCCCGAGTTTATTTTTGATTATGGCAGACGGCAGTGGCAGGGTTTTCGTGGAACCTCCCCACACTCTCCGCCAGTAGCCGAGGCGAGCTAGCGTGCCGGCCTGCAGTCAACGCTGTCCGTCGAGTGATCTGCCAGCTCATGCTGGCAGTATGGACTTTACGTCCGATGTTCATCACTCTACATACTTCCATAACAAAATGGCGCCCAACGTGGGGCCACCTCAGTTAGACTTCGGTGGTCTAAGTGTAAATTTTACTGGGGACTGGGACTTAGAGTGAGATGGTCATTTGGCACTTTGCTAATTGACTGACCCCAAGTCTCATATCCAGTGGAAGTTACATGCGGACCTGAGTCTAATTGTTTGGTATTTGAAATTTTTGGTAGATTAACGCAGAGTTTTTAAAGTTTTGCTATTTTGAGATTTGATGAAAGTAAAGTAAAGATTTTTGAACTTTTGATATTTTGATTTTTGAAAGTTGATTGAGCAAAGTAAAGCAACGTAACGTCTTAAAGTTTTTGAAAGTTTTTGAATTGAAGATCGACTCTAGGTTTGACCATGGTCAAGCCTCGAGTCTGAACAGGTGTCTAGTTTTCTGAATTTTTGAATTTTTTTTTAATGATCTTTCCCGCTGGCCTTCTGCCATGGAAATGGTAGGTGGCCTCACACAAATTTTTTTTGAATGAGCTCTCGCGGAGACATGTCTATGTTGGCCAACTTGCTGGACAGAGTCGTGAATCTGTGAGACGAGTTTTTGGCTTTCGGCTAACTAGTTGACCAGATTCATGGTTTTGACCATTTGGAAGGTTACCTAGATACGAAAATCAGGTGAAGAGGAAGGAAAGAGTTGTTGGAGGGTGGAAGTGGTACTGGAGACCTTCAGTAATCAGGAGTTGGCATACTGCTAATTGCCTGGCTGAAGAATCTCTAGTATCATTTTCAGTCTCTAGCTTCTCCAAGCCGACTCTTCTCAGATTCCTGTGAGAACTCAAATATTTTTCATGCACACATTCACGTCGATTGCTTGCATCAATATTTCTGACCTGAGAGGGGGGGCGACCTGGGGGAGTTTCATGTGTAGGGTAGCTCCTGGATGTGAAAGAGAAAGCGTATGATTTTGATTGGATTTTTTTTTTGAACACTTAATTGAACTTTTGGTGGCTTATCCGTAAATTTTGCATTGTCTTGAACTTTTAGAAAGAAGATTTTTACTCGAAGAGTTTGCTATCTCTTCCGAACGCCTGGATTTCCTTTTGTTAAATCGATATTTCTGTTGACTCGAGTTAGGAAGACTTTGCAAACTTCTCCGATTGATTTTTCTTAAATTTTTTTTTGACATCTTATCCGACTTTTCGGCTTTTAAATTGGTATTTCGGTATCTCAATTTTTGAAGAGTCTGTTGGCTTCCGGACTCTTGAATTCTTTGAATTTTCCTGACATTCCTTCCAAACCCGTGGATTAGTCTTGAAATCTTGACTGTACGATTGAAAGATTGCATCATGGTGGGGACCGTGAGAACACCCCCTTCCACGACAGACAGTGTGAATAGGTCGCCTGAACAGTGCTCTATCTGTATGTGGACACGTGTTCCACAAGGTATGTTTACGCACGTGGATAGGCGAACAGGAAAATTGTCCAAACTGTCGTCTTCACCTAACCCAATATGATTTTACCGAATATACGGGAGCCGTTTCAAAGAAACCAAAGACGAAACCTGTCAATAACGAGCGTAATCAGCCCGCACAGACATTTGAGTTACCACACCCATTGACTATGCCATCAGGTAGTCGAAGATCTCTATAACCTGGAATGTCAAATCCGCATTCCACGACCTTTTCCCATCCTAATTCGCGACGAAATAGCCCACTGTCTTCTGGCATTGGACAAAACTCAGCAGCGACTGAAGCCCTGCCGGCAGGGCTCCGCATACAGCTACAGGACTTGGTTCGAGAAGGCCTCGAGCAGAGCTTGAATGCATTACGGACTGAATTGGCAAGTACCGTCAGGCAGCAAATATCCGCTACAATTCCACCAGTTGATTTCTGACCACCACCTTCTATGGGTGAACCGATACCGCCGCACGATTTCAACGACACACATAGGCAGTCGTTAAACAGACCGGCATCACCTCTTGGTCAGCTTAGTGGTCAGCCTAGACCGAATTTTATGCAACCTCCACCAGCTTCAGCTCATCGTATCCCGGCGAGTGTAGGACAACGACGATCAGGCAGTCCTATCAGAAGGTGGAACCTGACATACAATGGCAATAACTCCGAGCTTTCTGTCGATAAATTTATTTTTCGAGTCGAAGCGCTCACGCACTCCGCTCTAGAAGGAGATTTTGATCTCTTTGTTAGGAACATGCTCATGTTATTGACGGGACCAGCGAAGGACTAGTACTGGTCACTATTAAGACACAACCCCTTTCCAACTTGGGAATTTGTCAAGACTTGATGGTCGATTGAATGGGGAGTGCCGAAAGACGATTTGAAAATGTGATTGCAGCTGATGTCGGGAAAGCAGAAGCCTGGTGAACTATTCGCCATGTACCACCATCATTTAGTGTTGCTGCGGGACCAGTTGCAGAACGCCATGCCAGACCAAGAATTCCTTTAAATTGTCAAATCTAATTTACTGCCTGAAATTCAGGAGAAGATATGCCTACATTCCACCGATACGATAGGACAGATAAGATCGCTCGTTACTCGAATTCAAGCCACGCACCTACGAATTGCGACAGCTGGTAGTTGGAATCCTTACCGAACCAACGAGTACACGAGATTGACGACTTCCAGACTTTAAACCCCGAACTGGCAGTAGCAACAGGCATTGACCCCAGCTTATGTGACGTGTCAGCCATTGCGACCAGACAACCAGTAGTGTGCTGGAATTGTGATCAGCCAGGTCACTATTACCAGGACTGCCTACAAGTAAGACAGCAAGTGTTCTGCTACGGATGCGGGCCCAAGAACATTTTTAAGCCCAACTGCGGACATTGTGCACAGAAAAACGAGAGATGGGTCGGGAATCCCAACACCTTTTCTCGACCAGCGTCAACGTCCCGAGCACCAATTGTAACGAACACTCCAGTTCAAGCATTGAACAAGGAGGAAGGTCCGTGTCTATGACCAGCAGAAAAACGCCGCTGTAACATATTCTTTTTACACCTACATAAAATACATGTGTACAAGTTCCTCCAGAAGTGAAATTGCATGAACGAGCATGCCCGCGATAATTAATAAACATGCTAAAACAAACAAAATTCTTAAGAATCGCATTACGTTTGCATTCAATTGTTTTCGCGCGTCGCCCACAGCCATCATGCCAATTTCACTTCTGGTGTACTTACAGCAGACGGCTCCCATGAAAATCACCACGGTCAGCACTTTGCTTACCGTCAATGAATTTGAGGCGGTGTACTTTTCATGTACATGTGCCACGGTATTTCATGGGAGTCGTCTCTGCTACAATAAAATTGTTTAGGCAAGCATAAGTTCGCTTTATAAGTAGGATATTTGTCAAATAAATTCATTCATTCAGTTTTTATTAAGAGAGCGGTCGTTTGCTTTTAAATTTCGTTGTTACAACTTTCAGTGTCTAATTTGTAATTGGTACAAGCACCAATTACATGCATCAATAAAGCCTTGGTACAAGAACCTTCGGCTAGTCAAGTCACATATTGTGAAGAAGTTCAAAACTACTATTCATCTTGCAATTGGTACACGCACCAATTGCATCATTAACACGGCCTTGGTACCAAGCACCTTTGGCCATTTCTTTTTTTATTTTCGACGAAGGTGATCAAGGTACACGCACCTTGACGCACACAGGTAGAGCAAAAGAGCTCTCCCTTTAATATTTGGTGACCCCGACGTGATATTTTGTCAATTTAATCAATTGATTACACACGCAACATGGACGCCCTCACTAGTGAACAAGAAGCCATTGGAAAATCCATTGAGCAGCTAATACAAGGTTTCAAAGGAGACCCATCCTACAAGAAGGAGCTGCCATATCTGCGAACAAGAATTGTCTGGCTTGACACAGACTGGGTAAAGTTTGACGACAACCATAATAAGCTTACGCCCTATGCAGATACACACCAGGAGCATCCATACTTCAAGAAGGGCTATTACGCCTCCGTTAAACATAAAAAACAGAATTAAACATGCTGCTAAGAATCCACAAGACCAAGACGTCAGCGCTTGTGCAGCATTTAAAACTTATTGAGAGTGGCTTACCCGACCATCATCCGAGAGCATATTATGAATTAAAACTTAAATGCATTACCGATTATTGGACCAGTATAGCTGCAAACTATCAGAAAATACTCAATATCTCCGTTGAAGGTGATGAGTCTACATATGACGAGAACTATTACATTCGACTCGAGTCATGGGTACAAGACATCGCTATCGGCCTCTCAAGCAAACTAGAAGCCCTACCTGGATGTACCCTCGTAGGCAGGCAAATAAAGTTACCAAAAATAACTCTACCAACCTTTGATGGAAATTATCTACATTGGAGCCATTTCCGCGGGTTATACGTTCAAATGGTGCACGGTGAACCCATTACAGATGCAGAAAAGATGTTTTATTTGCAAGGTAACTTGACAGGTGAGGCTAAGGCTTTAATACAGCACATCCCATCCTCGGGAGAAAACTATCAATCGGCATGGACAACTTTGGAGATGAGATATAATAATAAGCGGCTTTTGGTCACCGCTCTACTCAATAAATTATTGGGACAGCCTTGCATTCAACAGGAATCTCCAGCTTCCATTAAACTCCTTCATGATACTACAAAGGAAGCCATTATGGGGCTTCAAGGAATGGGAATTTCTAGTTCAACTTGGGATTCGTTTCTCGTGCATATAACGCTCAAGAAGTTAGATAGAAGTACACATAATTTATATGAGCAATCACTGAAGGCACCACGAGAACTTCAAACCATAAGTGACTTGCTGCAATTCTTGGAACTACGATTTCAGGCATTGGAGACTTTAGGAAAAGACAAAAGACAACAACCAGTGGATAAGATGTTGAAGAGGAACAATCCAGTTAACCCTATGTCATTTATATCTACGTCAAGGAAATGTGTATTGTGTGGCAGCACCCATCCACTTTTTGCCTGTAAGAAGTTCACAGAGCTAAGTCCATCGGAAAGACTCAACGTGGTCAGAAAGCACAAGCATTGTATAAACTGCCTAAAGATTGGTCATATGTCATTAAAATGTCAATCTAGAGGGTGCTTGAAATGCTCTAAAAAACACAATACATTGATTCATATCGGAAACACTGCGAAGGTGTCTCATCATGACATGACCAGTGATGGCGACTCCGCACATGCGCCGGCGTCACATCCACTGGCATCAACCAGCAACCCAAGCATCCTAGCGGCACAATCAATGACAGGAGAAAAAGGATATGTCCTCTTAAGCACTGTTATCATCAAACTCGTGAACCATAAGGGTGAAACAATCGAGTGCCGAGCATTCCTAGATTCTGGTTCACAGCGCAACTTTATCACAGACTAAATGGGAAAAAAACTAGGCCTAAATCGGACGCCAGACTCTCTTTGCATTGAAGGCATCGGAGAAATCAAACAGCGAGCTCAGCATCGAGTAAGCGTTCTGGTCCAATCGAAGATAACTGCATTCTCCACAAGATTGGAAGCAGTTATACTCCCACAGATCACTACAGATCAACCTACACAGACTCTAAACATAGCCACCTGGCGCATTCCTCAAAACATTGAGTTGGCTGATCCTGATTTCTACCATCCTGGCTCCATCGATTTCCTCATCGGTGCAGAAGTATATTATCAATTATTATCGGTGGGACAAATCAAATTAGGGGAAACCCTACCCACACTGCAAAACACGCTTCTGGGCTGGGTAGTGGCCGGTAAAACACAAGATGTTTCACGGCACCTAGCAACTTGTGGTATCTGTAATCGAGAGGATGACAATCTAAATGATCAATTAGAAAAATTCTGGAAATTAGAAGATGTCACTCCGACTGTGCGGGCCATGACGGATTCAGAGGTCAAATGTGAGACTCACTTTAGCCAAACTGTTCGTAGAGATAGTACCGGTCGTTTTGTGGTCAAACTACCCTTCGTGCATGATCCTCAAAAATTAGGGGACTCGAAGGATGTTGCGCTGCGTCGCTTTCTAGCATTGGAACGCAAACTAAACAAGAATCCGCAGATAAAGGAACAGTACATTGAATTCATGAGTGAATATTTAAGGCTCGGACATATGGAAGAAGTTAACGGCAGTGCGATTGCTAAACCACATTACTTCCTACCACATCATTGTGTGATGAAACCTAACAGCACTACAACGAAACTCAGAGTTGTGTTTGATGCTTCCAGCAAAACGTCTACAAACGTATCATTAAATGAAATTCTAGCCACTGGCCCAACCATCCAGGATGAGCTAGTCTCTATTTTACTAAGGTTCAGATTGCCACGATTTGTCTTCACAGCGGACATCGAGAAGATGTACCGGCAAATAACAGTGGACAATGACGATAGAAGATATCAAATGATAGCATGGAGAGATGATTCAAGTCAACCCATCAAGCATTATCAATTGTGCACGGTTACATACGGAACAACATCTGCCCCATATCTGGCAACAAAATGTTTGCAACGACTGTCTTTACAAGAAGAACAAAAATACCCGTTGGGATCTGACGCTCTACGACGAAACTTTTACGTAGATGACGTAATGACTGGCTCAGACAATTTAAGAGAAGCGAGGGATATGCAAGAACAATTACAGCAGCTACTCCAATCAGCAGGCTTCAAACTAAGGAAGTGGTGCGCCAACCATGCACAACTCCTGTTAAGCATTCCACATGAAGATAGAGCCTTGCAACTAGATTTTCACAATGGTGATGATGACGAGCACATCAATGCCTTGGGACTAACATGGCATCCCAAGAGTGATGAAGGACTTAAATTGGAATGACCAACCATGCCTGTTCTGGACAGATTCAGAAATAGTACTCGCATGGCTGAAGGCCGAGTCTTTATCTTTTCATACCTTTGTGGCAAATCGCGTAGCCGCAATACAAGAAGTGACATCCATCAATCAGTGGCGACATGTTCCATCTAAACAGAACGCAGCAGACGTCCTCTCACGCGGAATATCACCAGAAAGGTTGAAGGCTTGCACTACATGGTTTTATGGCCCAGTCTTCCTCCATGGTGTTGAAGCATCGTGGCCAGCACAGCGAGCTCAACATGACACCGACTTGGAAAAGAAACGACCAAGGTCAATTGTGATAGCTGCCAGTAGAACGAGTAATATCATTCACGACATCAATCACAAAAATTCCTTCGGGACCCTACAGCGAGTGATCGCATATGTTTTGCGATTCATAAAAAATTGTCAACAGCACAACAGTCTTCGCAGAGAAAGGTCTCAGCTGACCGTAAAGGAAATGGAGGAAGCTCTTGTGGCAATTGTGAGAAATACACAAGTCGAAGGCTTCAAGGATGAACTAAGTCAATTGAAACATACTAAGATGTTAAAGGCCAACAGCAATCTAAGCAGCCTCAGCCCATTTCTTGATGACGACGGAATAATCCGAGTTGGCTACAGGCTTCCAACTTGCCCTTTGATGCAAAACATCCGATGCTGTTGCCATATGCACATAACATAACAAGGCTACTAATGACGCAACTTCATACCAACAATCTTCATGCTGGGCCACAAACACTATTATCAATAACACGTCAAATATTTTGGCCTATCAAGGCTAAGACCACTGCTCGATCTATCGTCCAAAATTGTGTGCGCTGTACCAAATCGAAGCCAAGACTTTTATCCCAGTTAATGGGCAACTTGCCACCCACTAGGGTCCAACCTGCCAGACCTTTTGTCAATTCAGGTGTAGACTTCTGGGGTCCCTTTTGGACACATTTTAAAAGCAGAGGAAAACGCCCACAAAGGTCCTATGTGGCAGTTTTTTGCTGCTTCGCGACCAAAGCTGTTCATTTGGAGTTGGTAAGCGATTTGACAAGAGATGCCTTCATCGGCTCACTCAAGCGATTCATGAGTAGAAGAGGAAATTGTAGAAATCTATATTGTGACAATGCCACAAACTTTGTCGGAGCTAAGAATCAACTAGCAGAACTCAAAGAAGCAGTATATTCTCAAGAATCACGGCACAATATTAGAGCATTTTGCACCACCAGAGGAGTGGATTTTCAATTTATACCTCCACGAGCCCCACATTTTGGCGGCCTGTGGGAGGCAGCTGTCAAATCTGCCAAGAACCTATTTCAACGGAGTGCAGCATCTGCCTCGCTTACGTACGAAGAACTGGAAACATTGATGGTAGAAATCGAGGCCATACTCAACTCCAGACCATTAACCCCGCAGTCAGCTGATCCAAATGACATGTCAGCACTGACTCCAGGGCACTTCCTAATTGGGGAACCGTTAACAAACACGATTGACCCTCATGCACAGACAGCAAAGGGCAGCTTACTTCAGAGATGGAAATTAGTAACTCACATAAAAAATGAGTTCTGGAGACGTTGGACCAACGAGTACTTAAATGAGCTCCAGCATCGATACAAGTGGAAGCAAAAATGCGATAATGCTAGAAACGGCATGATGGTGCTAATAAAAGACGACAACCTGCCCAGTATGAAATGGCCATTGGGACGGATCATCAAGGTTATCAAGGGACAGGACGATCTAGTGAGAGTGGCAGATGTTAAAACAGCCACAGGAGTATTGAGACGACCGATAAACAAACTGGCACCACTACCAATCGACAAGGAAGGAGAATCGAGTATGGTCATTCAAGATAATCCAGCCTCACAATCTGAAGCTAAAGAATCCAAACTCAGAAAACGCCCTAGTTTCCAGGATGTTGCTCACACAACCAGTAATCGTTCCAAGATCAACCCTGGTGGATCATCAAAGGAACCAACGTCAAGTTCATCTAGTACAAAAAGACGTTGTTCCGGTACCTCTGCGATAAGCTTGCTCCTACTAAGTGCATTAACATTGCCAATATTGGGTGACACGGAAGTAAAAATAACTCCCTTCAAATCACAGCCAGGACTCTATTTCGAGGGAATGGGGGCCACCCAGCTAGTGTCAGACGAATGGAATTTAGTAGTATTCTATGATCTCAAGGCATTCTGGAAGGAATTTGACAGTATACAAGGTGCAGCAACCCGGCTGGTTAGCACGTGCAATGGAATGAAGGGCAAACAAGCATGCACGACCATGATCGAACAATTCGCCAATCTAATGCTGGAACTAAGAAATAATAACGAGCTGCTCATGCCTCGTACCCAGCCTAGACAACGAAGAGCACCTTTAGATATAGTAGGGAATCTAGCTAACTGCCTCTTTGGTGTTCTAGACTCTAAATATGCCGAGAAAATGTCCCAGATTATAAACAATCTGGAAGGTAATGACGAACATCTCTTGGCATTGATAAAAAACCAGACATCTCTGATAGATTCTACGACAAACATAATGAAGAAATCTCAAGCCAACATGGAAAAACAACTACAGGAATTCGATAAGTATATCAACCAAACGATCATCGCAGTTAATAATATAAGCCAAGAGCTCCATGAACAGCGATCAGCTGAAATTATCAATTCACTTTCAGTGCAGTTGCTTGTAATGGCTATCAACTAGCAGAGAGTGCAGTCCGCACTTCTAGATGTAATCATCGACACCCATCATGGGAAGGTGAACCCACAATTGCTGACTCCCAAACAGCTACAGGCTGAGCTAACTCTAATTAAGGAGCACCTGCCTTCGACACTTCGACTACCATCCAGACGAGAAAACTTGTTGGAACTGTATGGTCTTATGACCACGGAAGGACACATTGGTCAGAATCAAGTCATATTCCGACTTAAGCTGCCATTATTCTCCTACGAAACTTTCGAGATGATGAGAATAGTTCCTGTACCATTTCTGATGAACGATACATTGTTGGCAATAAAACCTGATTCAGAGTTTCTGATCGTGAATTTGCACCGCGATCAGTACTATCCGCTGTCAGAGCATGAATTGTCAGCCTGCAAGAATATTGGAAGTTCAATATACATGTGCAGACAACATCACCCTCTATATCGGAAAGGTTCAAATATAAGCTCATGCGAGATAAGTCTGCTTAGCCATTCTTCATCATCACCAGATTGCAAGCTAATGAATGCCATAAATGCATCCCCCTGGATACAGCTGTTAAACCCAAATCACTGGATTTTCTCAACAAGAAGGCCGATAACCATCAACATAGTCTGTGGGACTTCTGTTTCCCAACAAATTTTGGAAGAGTCCGGTATCCTAGAAGTCAAAAATGGATGCGCTATCAAGGAAGAATTTGTGACCATACGATCTCACAACATTTACCCGAGCACGCTTACTACATCATTCGTGCCATCCAAAAACCTCACAGCTATCCTCCAGCCGATAAAGGGCAATCCACTAGTTCACCGCATAGCGTCTGTCGAAAGTCTAGCAAATGACATTCAAGCCCTTCAAAGACGCATACAGGCACAGCAGAGTGAGGAGTCAGCCCTGAAAATACACCATCATGATGCTCACCACTTCACTTTGGGATATATGAGTCTCCTGATAATTATTTCCATTTTTTGTTACCTTCTGTGGAGATGCATTTCCAGCCGACGCCACAAGAGCAGAAGCAAACCACCCATTCCCGCACCCAGGACCAGCTCAGTAAGCGATTTTCAGCTAAGCAGCGATATACATCTAATTGAACCATCCGTTCAATGCGGGGGAGGATGTCTATGACCAGCAGAAAAACGCCGCTGTAACATACTCTTTTTACACCTACATAAAATACATGTGTACAAGTTCCTCCAGAAGTGAAATTGCATGAACGAGCATGCCCGCGATAATTAATAAACATGCTAAAACAAACAAAATTCTTAAGAATGGCATTACGTTTGCATTCAATTGTTTTCGCGCGTCACCCACAGCCATCATGCCAATTTCACTTCTGGTGTACTTACAGCAGACGGCTCCCATGAAAATCACCACGGTCAGCACTTTGCTTACCGTCAATGAATTTGAGGCGGTGTACTTTTCTGTATATGTGCCACGGTATTTCATGGGAGTCGTCTCTGCTACAATAAAATTGTTTAGGCAAGCATAAGTTCGCTTTATAAGTAGGATATTTGTCAAATAAATTCATTCATTCAGTTTTTATTAAGAGAGCGGTCGTTTGCTTTTAAATTTCGTTGTTACAACTTTCAGTGTCTAATTTGTAATTGGTACAAGCACCAATTACATGCATCAATAAAGCCTTGGTACAAGAACTTTCGGCTAGTCAAGTCACATATTGTGAAGAAGTTCAAAACTACTATTCATCTTGCAATTGGTACACGCACCAATTGCATCATTAACACGGCCTTGGTACCAAGCACCTTTGGCCATTTCTTTTTTTATTTTCGACGAAGGTGATCAAGGTACACGCACCTTGACGCACACAGGTAGAGCAAAAGAGCCCTCCCTTTAACAGTCCGCTCCCTTAGCAGACTTTGACGAATCCCTGAATTGTCCAATGATATCATTCAGTGATTCTGATGATATTAGCAAACCACCGGATTGTACAAACGATCGACTGATAGAGACGGAGAACTTGATAGACTTCTCCGCAGGTCTTTAAGCTCCCATTTCCAATTCTGGGGAACCCATGACATTATTAGACACTTCTTTGGAAGATTCTTTAATTTTCGATGTCCCGATAACACCTACAGCACTTTTAGCTGACAAGGTAACTGAGCAGGTGAGCCTGTTGTACATCCGCTGACGCTGTATCATACGAGTCTGCAGAAATATAATGCAGTAAGAGTCGGCATCTTCTCCTCAGTGGCGGAGTTAGCTGACATCATGTATCCTGACCTGGATATGAGACCAAGAAAGAAAAGATCTACCGTTCGTTGGCGGGAATACTGTCGACGGATGAGACTGGAAAGATAAAAACTGGCACAGATTTCCGTGTCGATGCAAGACGACATTCGACCGTATGCCGAAGTAAGACTACTCGGGCGAACTGAGACCGGATTACTTGATAGTGGTGCCACTTTCAGTATTCTAGGCCAGGTAGTTCTAGAGAAGCTTGCAGAAGCAGAGGTTGAATGGCAGGAGGTATCGGACACAGATTCAAGTAGCGAATGGTGCCATGACGACTGTGCATGGTCATGTAAACGTGGACATCACTTTCCCTGGTAAGACCCAAAACGTGCGTTTTTTAGTGGTTCCTGGGCTCACAGGCACTATATCTAGGAATAGACTTCTGGCGTCTATTTGGGTTGGCTAGAGATGTCCTAGGTATAGTTGCAGAAGTGACACCAAGTTTACTAGCTACGGACAGCGACCGCCATATTCTTTCCAGTCTAGATCAACAGCGTCTAGAAGCTACTAAACAGCTTTCCCTTCTTTCGATTATTTAGGCTTGGGAAAGACATCCTTGGTTACTCATAAGATTGAGACGAATGACGCAGCTCCGATAAAACAACGCTTTTATCCGATTTCACCGGCAGTCCAGAGTTTGATGGTTGCTGAATTAGAGCGAATGCTATCACTGGGTGTGATAGAGCAGATCCAGAGTCCTTGGAGCTCTCCAGTTGTACTAGTGCGGAAGACTGGGAAGGGTCGGCTTTGTTTTGACACCAGGAAAGTCAACTCTGTTACGAAGAGGGACGCCTATCCGCTACCGCAGATAGACGCACTTCTGCGTCGCCTTCCTCCGGCAAACTACATAACGAGCCTGGACTTGAAAGACGCATTCTTGCAGATCCCACTAGACGCTGATTCCAGAGAGAAGACCGCTTTTACTGTACCTGTTCATCCTCTCTATCAGTACACGGTGATGCGATTCGGCCTATGCAACGCTCCATAAACGATGTGCCGCCTCATGGCTAAAGTCATTCCTTTCGATCTCCGCCAATAGCCTACGTCTCGAAAAAGTTGAACTCGGCACAAAGGAATTACACCGTCACAGAGCAAGAATGTTCAGCTGCAATCTTGAGTGTACAGAAGCTCCGGCCCTTCATATTACTTATGCCGTTTAAGATAGTGACTGAACATGCGAGCTTGAAATGGCTTTTGATATCTCAAAAGGACCTCAGCGGTAGACTTGCGCGGTGGAGTTTGAAGCTTCAGGGTTTCGACTTCACTATTAAGCACCGGAAAGGAAGCCTGAATGTCGTCCCTGATGCGCTATCACGCATCCATTGTGACAGCCTGCCCATAAACGAAGATCATGGCCCGGAAATTGACCTTAGTTCGCCATATTTCAACTCGTCCCTTCAGGACTGAATGTGTGCCGGCGTTTTGGTTTTAGGCCCGATTTTTTTTTGATTATGGCAGACGGGACCGGCAGGGTTTTCGTGGAACCTCCCCACACTTTCCGCCAATAGCCGAGGCGAGCTAGCGTGCCGCCCTGCAGTCAACGCTGTCTGTCGAGTGATCTATCATGATGGCAAACTGGACTTCACGTCCGATGTTCATCACTCAATATGCTTCCATAACAATATGATCAGGATTAGAGAATAGAAGTTTAAATTAGTTGCAAATAAAGAACAGAAATTAGGAATTAAAGTGATATTAAGAGCGTGACGTGAATTTGATGGTAAAAGGTTTTGGTTGATTAGAGCCACATTAAGTAGATCACCTGAACTATGCCTTAAACGGAACGACATATTAAATTAAATACTAGAAATGTTAGGAATGGAGTTTATGCTAAGTTAGGACTTGAGAAGTGGGCGGATATTCCAATTGTATTTTGCTAGGACATGAGAAGCATGACGAAATGGCATAATGTAGAATTTTCGACGTGAACAGAGATTTTTCTTTGATGATTGATTGGTGTTGCATTGTAAGCATTAGGTTTTGTTGAGTTGTATTCGCCAGAGAAAAGCTATCAGTCCGCGTATTTGGGGAAACACACTAGTCCTTAAGGCAGGGCGATACCATCAGGTCAATATCGCTTTTTAACGGTTAATGGTTCAAATGACTCGTCCAAGTAGCGATTAACAATTGGCCAGCTACGGCAAGATTATTATCAATAATGGGTGAGATATCCTAACCTTAATTTTTCAGCATTTTAATGTCACATAACCACCTCCAGGGAGCTCCTTCGAGGGATCAACATGTAAGTAAACTCTCAGTATATTACCTTCAATCATTATATTGTTTTAAAGAAAATCTTTCAACCTTGCTTCAGCAAATTATTAATTATTTCTTCGACATTGTTTAAAACCATTACCGCATCTTGAACGATAGCGTTTCAAATTTCTAGTGCAATCAGACATGCCAAAGATGCAAATTAATATACGATAGCGATCCTTCACTAGTTCCAATGAATAAGTTTCGCTTTGATTTTAGTTCATTTCTATGCCTCATCTAGTGAAGCCCTATACGAAGATGGAATATCTCGTATAGTGGGGATAGTTCCAAACTCTCAGTAGATTTGTTTGTCTTCCGAGTGGAAGCACTCACCTACTTGGCGCTCGAAGGAGATTTTGATCTCCTGGTTAGAAATATGAGCATGCTGCTCGCAGGTCCAGCTATGGAATGGTACTACTCATTGCTCCGACAGAACTCCACGCCAACGTGGGAGTACATAAAGAGTGCTCTTTTGTCTAAATGGGGAGTCCCCAAGGATGATTTGAATGTGCGAGTACAGTTGATGTCTTATAGACAGAGATTTGGCGAGTCCTTTGCAACTTACCACCAATATTTTGTGCAGTTGCATGATCAGCTGCAGACGTTAATGCCAGATAGAGAATTTCTGCAGATAGCCAGAGATTCAAAACAAGATCTGTCTGCATTCTACCAATACAGCGGCTATCACTCGTAACATAGATTCAAGCTACGCAATTGCGGATTGCAACTGCTAGTAGCCTGAACCCTTACCGACATCATCGAGTGAGTGAAGTTGAGGATGCACGGAATTTCTATCCTGATGTACCCATGTCATAGACTTGTCACGAATAGACCAGCAGCAATGTGCTGGAATTGCGATCAGCAAGGCCACTATTATCAGGACTGTCTGCAAGAAAGACAGTAAGTGCTCTGCTATGGATGCGGACGCAAAAATGTCTTCAAACCAAACTGTAGGCACTGCTAGGCGAGAAACAAGAGAGAAGTCGGGATCCCAAGACCTTTTCTCGACCAGTTTCAAAGTCTCGAACGGCAACAGCTGTGACTACTCCAGTTCAAGCTTTGAAAAGGGAGATATCATTCAATGACTCTGCTGATAGTCTTATAGCAGAAAATAATGCGTTGATGGAATCGGCGAACCTAATGGGGTTCTCCGCAGATTTTCAAGCTTCCGTTTCCACCGATAGGGAGTCCTCGACACTAGACACTTCCTTAGAAGAGTCTTTAATTTTTGACGATCCTTTGAAGCCAACAGTACTGTCTTCTGGCGACGTTGCTGAACGGGAGGTTCAGCCTCCTGCTATTTCGATACTAAAACGGCCACCAATCTCTGTTATGACGAGTGGGCGTGAGTCTGTTTTATATCCATTGACGCCGTATCATACGAGTTTACGAAACGATAATAGAACAAGATACCGTATTTTCTCCTCAGTAGCTAAACTTGTTGGAATAATAGTAGTTACGCTATGTTCATACCAGATCACCGTTTTAGCCCCCAGGATTTCGTCACAGATGGCGCCACCGTCCCTAGGTGGCTCGAGTCCATACAAAATGTGGGGTTGTGTCTTGGCTATACTGGTATATGTCTTGGGTGTTGCGGATACGAGACCACTTTGGGGATACGAGACGACTTTTAGCACTCTCCGCCATAGGGAAATAGCATAGGATTTCGATTTTGTTTCTGAAGTTCGCTTATTTTTCATCTCGAGTCTTGCGGATACGAGACCACTTTAGCACTCTCCAGCATAGGGAAATAGCATAGGATTTCGATTTGGTTTCTGGAGTTCGCTTGTTTTTCATCTCAAACTCGTAGCCTCTAAGTTCACATCAACATTTTTCATCTCGCGCCTTAGCAGCATTAGCCGATACTACCAGCATGCTCCGGACTACGGTTTTCTTGGATGTGTGAAGTTTTTGCTGCACATGCATGCTACGGTTTTCTTAGAAATGGTTAGTTTTTCTCTTCACTTTTGCCCACACGTAGCAGCATGCTACGGTTTTCTGTGCCCACACGTAGCAGCATGCTACGATTTTTTGGATGTGTGCAGTTTTTTGCTTCACTTGTGTCCACATGTAGCAGCAAAATGATACCGTTTTCTTGGATGTGTGGTGCGCCTAAATGTAGGCTTTTGTTGTTTTCAATTGGTGAATTAATATTAGTAATAAATAAAGTTAACAGTAGGAAATTTTTGTTCATGCCAATGGATTCTAGATGATGGGTAGTTGCGGGGTGTTATGGTCTAGGAAAGGGAGGGGGGTAATGAAATTTTCATCAGAAATCCTCTACTGGCTTTGGTTTCCGAGATATTAGCGTATTAATAATTCAAGTTGTTTTTGTTCATGTCAATGGATTCTAGGTAGTGTGGGGTGGGAGGTGGGACGAAATTTTCATCCGAAATCCTCTACGGACACACCACTTCTTGAGTAAGGTTACCCGGCGGCATTAGCCGGAACTACCGGCGTGCCTTGGTTTTGATGTTTTCTTTTATTAGCAGGGAAGTTCCAGATATCAGCATGACATAATCTTGGTTTTGCTGTTTTCAAGTGCTGCACCTAAATAAATTTTCTTAGCAAAGAAGTTGTAGATATCAGCATCATTCGAATTTCACAACATGACATCGTCATGAACAGATTCTAGAAGATGTCAGTGGGGGTTCTGGGTGTCAAACATTAAATGTTGCGCTTAGGCTTTTACAGGATTCGAGTGCAAACGCCATTTCTTGATTAAGGTTACCTAGCGGCATTAGCCAGTACTACCAGCATACCTTGCTTGCTTTTGCTGTTTTCTTTTATTAGCTGGGAAGTAGTAGATATTAGCATGCGCTTAGACTTTTACAGGATTCGAGTACAGATGCCATTCCTTGAGCAAGGCTCCCTAGTGGCATTAGTGGGTACTACTAGCATGCCTTGGTTTTTTCTGTTTTCTTTTATTAGCTAGGAAGTTTACAGGTACTGCACCTAAATAAGTTTTATTAGCGGCGAAGTTGTAGATATCAGCATCATTCGAATTTCGCAACATGACATCAGGCTGGTTTGATCTTCTCTTAGCAAATTATTATTATTATTATTTGATTTAGGGGGTGCGTGTATTGATCTCTCGAGTGCAAACCATTACTTCAGTAAGGTTCCCTAGCGGCATTAGCCGGTACTACATATGTTGTTCATCTCGGACTTGGGGATACGAGATCACTTTGGAGATACGAGATCACTTTTAAAACTCTCCAGCATAGGGAAATCGCTTGGTTTTCGATTTTGTTTCTGGAGTTCGCTTATTCTTCATCTCGAAGATCGTAGTGGGTGGGAAGCTTTATTGGTAGAGGTTGCTGGTCTTATAGGCTACAATTTGACCTTGAGATGCCCTTTTCTGTGCCTGGGTACTGGAGGTAGGCTGAGAGCTTTAGTGGAAATATCTGATACTATGACTAGGACTGCCTGGGGTGTGTTGGACTGGGCTATGTTACCTGTACCAAGGCTGGGGTTGAATGTGTGCGGCTTGTGTGTATTAAGTAATGATGTGTGTTTATATATAATTGTCAGCTGGAGTTTGGTTTCAGTTTTTTACTTTAGGATGAGTGCCTGTGATATTTTGGGCTGGGCCGAGTAAACGTTACCTAAGGTGTGGGTGGATTAGTGCATCTGTGTACTTATGTGGTTTAGTATGAGTACCTGCGGTGTATTGGGCTGGGCTACTTGGTGGCTGATGAAACGTTACCTAAGCGTAGGTGGATGTGTGCAGCTGTGTATTGATATGGATAAGACATGTTAAAAGATCGCATTGAGTCCTTATGATAATAAGCGACAGGAATGAGGGATACTCTACCATGCGGACATTACTACATTTCATCAGATCAATAAGTGGCAACCGCAGAAAGAATCTAAGTCTAGTGTAAATAAATTATGTATTATAGTTTTAGTTTCATTTATTAAAGTACTTTGCATTATAGCTACATGTAGAAAGTGTTATAATTATAAATTTATTTTAAATTGTTCAATGTTTTTTCAAGAAATTATAAAACATCTTTATTATTAATCCAAGTATTGTGTTTTGATGAAAATCCGAGCCATTTAACGTAAGCTTTATCTGCACTCTTCTTTAAGATTGTGTCTACGAGATATAGGTTTGGGTGTTATCTGTCAGCAGCTCCAATTCATAAAAGCCTTCTGTGATTGGATTTCCTTGATAATCTTCCAGCCGACATGTGATGCGTTCTGTGTTTTGAACTTTATTAATTTTAAAAATCTCAGCTGTCCAGTTTGGTTTATAGCCTTTCTCAAATATATGCTTGTATGTGCTGATGAGTACAAAATCTCCAACTTTATACTTTGCAGGAATAACAATTTTTATATGATTGTATCAAGTTGAAAGCAATTTTTTCTCATTGGAGGTGTTGATATCACGTGGTCTCATTTTCGTAGTTCGATGTATTCTTGAGTTGTATTCGGAGAGCAGTATCTTTATCATACCAATCCACTGATAAGTTCCATTAAAGCTGAATTCCTTCCACATCACATCATCAGAGATCGGTTAAATCGTTCCACTATAGATGCTTTGAGGAAACTGTACGTAGAGTAATGATTAATTGCATGCTTCATAATTAGATTTTAAACTGGCTGTTCTAGAATTCCTTTCCATCATCAGTCTGCAGGTTTTAAGGTCTTCGTCCCTCGCTTAATATAGATTGCATTGTCTTTCTTTTATTTGGAATTGCCCATGCATATTTAGAGAAGGTAGCAATGACCATTGTTCACATATCTGTAGGGATCCATTTCAACCAAGTATGCCTGCCACAAGTCATCTAGTCCTTTGATAATCACATAATCACAGGACGTCGCTTCAAATTCTTTCTCGCTGGTTTATGCACCTTATTTACCACTTGTCCCTTACTCATCGTAACTATAAATGAAACAGATTTCTTAAGAGATTTTACTCATAGACACCATCTTTTAGCGTCAAGTCTTTCTTATTTATTACTGAAGTAAACAGATAGTTTCCACTCTTCGCGATTGCATCATTGATATATAGCGTTAAATTTGTCACTTCTATATTAATAGTTTTTCTTATTTCTTCTACACTTATTTTAATTTTCTCGTCAACATAGTCTTTGGTAGTAGCATCATCATTTTCAAGGGGTTCATCAAGTCGTTTTATACACTTTGAGTTTAGATCGTAGTCTCCGTTTATCGTTAAATTAAATGCAATACCTCGCTCTCCTTGCTCACCAGCTGGACCCTGAGCTCCCTGTTAACCAGCTGGTCCTTGAGTTCCTTGTTTACCCGCCGATCCCTGAGATCCTGTTGGTCCACGTTCACCTGCTTTCCTCGCTTAGAAGAACGTCCAAACTTGTCAACGCTCATCTGGAGATTGTGTAGAAGTATGGCAATGGAGTAGTATTTAAACTATAATATCTGCTTCTCGAAACTCCTCCAAGATAGATACACTTTCATTGTTGTGACTGGTGTCTCCAACCTGATTTGATGCCATTAGAAGGCGCAGTTTATCCACTAATTCATTTGGATCATCCCAGTAAATGTGATCAATGTTTTCTTTAGGCAGACGGATTAGTCCCATGCCTTTATGCGGTATAAGTTTACTGATTATAGCTTCATACTTAGCTACTCTAGTACACTTTACTTGTCCACCTTCGGCATAGTCACGTTTATATGCATTGGTATCTCTCAAAATAGATCCATAATTAGTTAAATCCTCTTTAGTATTCAGACTTTTAACAGGGGCTTTCATAAATAGGAGCTCACATAACCCCAAAGTTGTTTTATATCTCTTCCCTTGATAACAATATTTCCTACATCATCAACATCAACCGTTGAATTACCGATTCTCCACGCGTTGTGATCATAGTAAACTCCATAGGTTGGATCAATTTTAGGGCTATTATCAGTACATAGCTTTAAATACTTTGAAACTATGTATCCAGACGTATCGGGGGAGGTGACAGGAGACCTTCCTATCAATGCTCTTGCATGTTTAGGTGTTGCGAATTCTTTTCCAGATGTTACGGAAAAATCTCCATAATTTATAGGTGTTCTACTAGCGTCCATTTTCACAAATTTTCGTTTTGGAGGGGTGAGAGGCTCCACAATCTCATTGGCTCCTTCTTTTGCTTCTTCTTCTTTTTCTTCTTCTTCTTATTCTTCCTCTCCTTCTTCTTCTTCTTCTTCTTCTTCTTCTTGTTGTTCTTGTTCTTCTTCTTTTACTTCTTTTGTCTCAAGCTTGGCTATATCCGGCGGCTCGTATTTGAATCTTTTAACAAACTCTTTTAAGGGTTTAGTGATTGGCTTAAAGGTTTCTTCAAATTGAGCTTCTGCTTCAATCCTTCCCATCCTTAGGGCTTTTAATTTCCTTCGCACTGCATTCCTAGTCTTGATAATTTCCTTTAATAGATTTTCATTCATCTTCGTTATTAACTGAATAACAGCTTTCCAAACAGCTCTGATAACAGCTTTACAAACAGCTCTGATAACAGCTTTACAAACGGCTCTGATAACAGCTTAACAGCTTTTAAACAGCTCTGATAACAGGTAGACAGCTTTCCAAACAGCTCTGATAACAGCGTAGCAGCTTTTAAACAGTTCTGATAACAGCTTAACAGCTTTTAAACAGCTCTGATAACAGCTTAACATCTTTTACAACAGCTCTGATAACAGCTTACCAGCTTTTCAAACAGCTCTGATAACAGCTTAACAGCTTTTTTCAAACAGGTCTGACAACAGGTGAATAGCTTTAATCTACTCAGAAGGTCCACAGGATTCGGTGTGCTTTCGGCTGAGTTACTACTTCGACTTATGAAGATTTCGCATGTTTCATCCTTTTATAGTACACTGAAGGTATCAAATCCTTTCCGGTAGCGCCCCTTGTTTAATGAGCTCTCCTTATCAATCATCAAGAAACTATATTCATCCTTTCAACAGGTAGCATAAGTTACTTGTTTAGTTTGGTTAGTAATATTACGTACAACTACAGTTCTTATTAGAACTATGATGCAGTAATTTGCGGTCACTTATGTTTAGAGTTTTCATATAATTGTTATAGCCATTAATTAGTATCTATAAATAAAAGTATCTATATTGATATTGTGGCAGTTCATTATCAACCATCATGTCATTAACACTTACGGGAAATTCATCTCTACTCACTGCTGAGTACTTTCCTCCGCTGGAGTTAGCAACGGATTATGTTTGTGGATTAATTGATTTTCAAACATTCAACTCTATACCAAATATTGATGTGAGCAATAATCTGGTTCATGTAGCGAATGAGGTTGTTGAGATACATGTTGGATCCTATGAGATTGATGATATAGCAAAATATGTACAAGGATACTTGGATAAAGAAGGGAAAGGGATAAAAGTTGCGATAAAAGCTAACAATAATATATTGAAGAGTGAAGTTAAGGCAACTGAAGAAATACATTTTGAAAAACAGAGATCCATCTTATCTGCTAATATAGTACATACATCAGAGTTGCCAGTCAGCATCATTAAAGTAAATACTATACGCATCGGATGTAACGTTATATCCGGATAATTCTTCAACAACACACAAGTACATACTCTCCACGAGTTTTCACCGAACAAGGGCGCTGGGTATAAAATAGTGGAGGTACCCAAAAATGGAATCGATTTGCCTGTGAACAGCAAACGTACAAGTTCTCTAACATTGAAGCTCCTTGACCAAGTAGGTGACTTAATCAACTTCAGAGGAGAGACTATAACCATCAGGTTACATTTGAAGCCACAGAATGTTGATAAACAATAATGATAGATACGAGTTCGGAGCAAACAAGATCATTAGTCAGCGGACAACCTTGAAGCGGTTAAGACAGACATTAACACCTGCAAATACAGCATATTTAAAATCGATAGGCTTAACGCTGAAACAATGAATAAAGGAATACTAGATATTGCACCACACGCTCGCTTTGATAACAGTGTTATTAAATTTGAGCATCACTCCTATTCACCATTTCTAATATCATTTAAAAATAGCGATGAAATCCGTATCTCTATACAATATCAGGACTTGAATCTTCTACCCAGCAGGAGTTTTTTTTACATTGAGGGGTTGCTAACAAAGCTGGATAGAACCGCAAAATTAGCTAACAACGCTCTACCTAAAATCTAAAATCGACCGTACAAGAAAACTTTTTGAGGAAATACGATACGAATTGAATGCAGTGAAAATCGACCGTACAAGAAATATTGGAATTGCGACAAAATTAAAAACTACGTATCGCCAAATGCAAATGTAAGCAGGATACTACTCAACGGCAGTTGGTCACCAGATTCATCCGTTATACCAGTCAATGGACTGTTTAACTATTGTGTATATCTGAAATATTTATTGCGTTTCGCTGAAGATTACAAGAAAATTCTTGTAAATTCCAAACATGTACTCATATTGATCCGGTGCAGGAGAGATGATAATGCCATTATATCACCCACAGATGAGGTGAAAATTGAAGTTACCAAACTTCAATGGAGCATTCCGCATGTTACAGTATCCGATCATGAAAAGCTGCAACTATTTAAAATTATCGGGAGACATCGTCCGATACAAATACCATTCCGCAGCTGGGACATATATAAGTATCCAGTACTACCGGAATCCACGCATCAAACCTCGTCAGTTAAGACTTCCACTCAACTGGATGCAGAAGATAGTTGGAGAGGGTGAAATCATTATCAACGTCGAAGATGAATACGACTGTGGAAAACTAATTGGGATTGATACAAATGCGCCATCTTCCCAAGTTCATATTGGACAATGTGCTATAAGAAATACTTTTGTAATAAGAAATTTTATTGGAAATAAAAACAAGTGTTTATAAAACATAAGACTTTTCAAGACACATACCCTAGACTCAATAATATTTTGCTAAGAAAACATCAAGCCAAGGTGTTGTGAAATTCGAATGATGTATCCCGCTATGAAAACTTGCAGCACTTGAAAACAACAAAACCAACATGACGTCACGCTGATATCTACAACTTCCCCGTTAATAAAAGAAAACAGCAAAACCAAGGCATGTTGGTAGTTCCAGCTAATGCTGCTAGGTAACCTTACTCAAGGAATGGTATCAAGCCAAGGTGATGTCATGTTGTGAAATTCGAATGGTGCTGATATCTACAACTTCTTCGCTATGAAGACTTGCAACACTTGAAAACAGCAAAATAAAGATAATGTCGTGCTGATATCTGGAACTTCCCTGCTAATAAAAGAAAACAGAAAAACCAAGGCGTGCTGGTAGTTCCGGCTAATGCCGCTCGGTAACCTTACTCAAGAAATGGTGTGCCCGTAGAGGATTTCTGATGAAAATTTCGTCCCCTCTCCCACCCCACACCACCTAGAATCCATTGGCATGAACAAAAATAACTTGAATTATTAATATGCTAATATCTCGAAGTAGTTGTTCTATGATAGCACCAAACCACCGTTTTAGCTTCAAGGATTTCGCCACAGATGGCGCCACCGTCGCTAGATGGTTTGAGTCCATACTAAATGTGGGGTTTTGTCTCGAATGTGCTGGTTTATGTCTTGGATGTTGCGGATACGAGACCATTTTGGGGGATACGAGACCACTTTTAGCACTCTCCAGCATAGGGAAATACCATAGTATTTCGATTTTGTTTCTGAAGTTCGGTTATTTTTCATCTCAGACTCGTAGCCTCTAAATTGACATCAAAATTTTTTATCTCGAGCTTTGGGGATACGAGATCACTTTCAGTACTCTGCAGCATAGGGAAATAGGTTTTATTTTGTTTCTGGAGTTCACTTATTTTTCATCTCGGAGATCATAGATCTAAACATTTGTGAAGGGGCGGGAAGATTTATTGGTGGAGGTTGCTGGTTAAGTTTGATCTGGGCTTGGAGGCTACAATTTATCCCTGATATGCCCCCTCCTGTGTCTGGCTACTGGAGGTTTTCTGAGAGCTTTAGTGGCAATATCTGATACTATGAATAGGACTGCCTGGGGTGTGTTGGATTGAGCTACCAAGGCTTGGGTAGAATGTGTGCGGCTTTAGTAATGATGTGAAATGCTCTAAGCGAATTTATATCGGGGCTGCATACTTGTCAGCTTGAGTTTGTTCTTAGTTGTTTACTTTAGTGTGAGTGCCTGTGGTATGTTGGGCTGGGCTACTTGGCGGCTGAGGAAGCGCTACCTAAGGCGCGGATGGATGTGTGCAGCTGTATATTTATGTGGATAGAAATGTTTTGAAATTCCCCAAGTGAATTAGTGTAATTAGTATAAGTAATAATTCAAGTTAACCCTAGAATATTTCTGTTCATACCAATAGATTCTAGAAGGTGTCAGTGGGGGTCTTAGTAATAGGGGTGGACAAATTTTTTGTCAGAAATCATCTATGGTTTTAGAGATATTAGCGATCTTACCTTTTCAGGTATAATTAAAAGTAGTAATAATTCAAGTTAACCCTAGGATATTTTCTGTTCTTGCCAATAGTATTAGTCCTAGGGGGGTAAAATTTTCATCAGAAATCCTCTACGGGCTATGGTTCGAGATATTAGCGATCTTACCTTCTTAGGTGTAATTAATATTAGTAACTCAAAAACAAAAAACAAACAACAACAGCTACAACCTAAGTTGTGGATTAAAGATTTGATGATATTAATCCCTAGGTGTCTTTTATAAACAAGATTGCACCATATGATCATATATCTAAAAATAGATCAGGCGAAGCTTTCAGGTGGAATGCTTCCAATTTGATTGGTTGCATAAACAAACTAGCATAGTCCAGTAAAGTAAACAAATTCGCAGTTGATTAATGTAAACAAATGCGCACAGCAGCCGAGTAAAGTAAACAAATTGAGCGATTTATGTTTTTTAATGTAAAATTCCCAATTTCTTTAGCTGAAAACAACAACAACTGATATTAGTCTGTAGGATATGAAGTCTTAGATGAGTAGTGGAACCTATAATTGAAAATTTCTTTTGCTGAAAAAATGGTAAGATGGTAATACACATGAAATGATTACAAGTAATGGAAACTAAAGCATTAGAAAAGGTGGCCAGGTGGCTGGTAATTTGATATCTTGCAGAAACAAATAATGCCGAGTAAAGAAGACAAATTGAGCGATTACTGTTTTTTTGTATCTAGGAGTTTGTATTGAAAAGTCTTACATTTTATGAAGAATTATTTTTTATTTTCAATAAAATTTCACACTGTTATGAGATTTGATTGATCCCCAATATAATAGTTCACATGAAGCTGATAAGAATATGATAATTTTATCTTCATACTATTGGGGTGAACACATCATTTTCTTACCATTAGGTTGAGAGTGGGTTTAATTAAATGTTTTGATGAAAGAAGGTGTTGTTATGATATTGCAACGCGGCGAATTACTCAACTTCAGGCCTGGCAGCCCGCTCAGATAAATTCAGAATCTGCGCGCGAGCGGATAAAGCTGAGAGTCAACATAAGGTCAACGACCCGGGACAACGGACAAGATCCGAACGGTCACCTGAGGAGAGAATTTTCAGCGAGTGAGCCAGCAGAGTGATCTGGTAACCGGTCGAGAATAAGTTTGGTTTCATCGGAGAAATTAGATAATAAATTAGTTTGAATTTTTGTTGTTGTTATAAATCAATCAATTATAAAATATCTGAATTTAGGTTTTTTTTTTTTTAAAAAAAGAAAGAAAAATTATAATAAACCTAATAAATTACCTGATTCGCGAGTGTTTTACGTTCATGCTTTTTACCGTCCTCGTACGGACTTTTGTGTGGCACAAGTTTTGGCAGCATAACGAAATACTGGAAAGGTTCCGAGGACCCCTACGGACAGTAAAAAAAATGGTACAGACTTCCTAGTGGAGAACACATAAGTCAGCCATTTCTTTCCAGTTCATTGGAGGAACAGCTAAGTACCCTTTCCTTTTTTTTTTTTTTTTTCTTTTTTACTAGCCAGCGAAAGTTACATCTGGAGCCGTTTCGTAGACATTTGGTTATTTTTTTCCCTTTTTCTTGTGATTTCCAATTAGGTTCGTAAAACTTACGCCACAGGGTCAACGAACTCCTCTTGAAGTACTTTGCGCAAAAGCTCCACAACGAAAGATGCTGAATGAAGGTAAATAGCTGAAATTGTTTACCCGCCAATATCTTTACACGAAGCGCAGGACCTTCAGAAATATTCGCAATATTCTTTACCCGAAATAGGAGAGACATCAAAATAATTACCATCTTTCGGTTCGTTTTCAACCTCAGAAGTAAAATTAACACGCACGAGTATCCAACTTGTCAGAATTGCGAATTCTGACGTAGAACAAATGTTTTCGTAATTCGAAAGAGACTCGCAGCGATTTTCTCCTTCGGCCGATGCGCGCACCACAGTACGGGAATTTTTTGAACTCAGCCAAGAGCGCTAAATTTATTGGAAGCTTTAAAGAACTTGATTTAACCGATACACGATCCAGACGAGTGTCTCGAAACAGAATTGCCCAGTCCGAAAGTTTCTAATCGAAATTTAATTGCTCCCTTTCCTCCGCTCGGCTAGGGCGATTAATAGATTGCGAACTTCGATTAAAGACTTTAGAACACAAATAATATAAATAAAAGTGTTACAATTGCTGTCAAGTGTGGGGTTTATTCGGCACATATCCCAAACGATATTCTTCCCATATCATAAAAAAATTCCCTACAATTGGAAAATTTAATTTATTTGCTAAATTTATCGGCCTTTTCGCTTTGGCGGGTCGTTTTATTTTTTTTTTCCTGATATCGCTGGAATTTTATAGATTAAGTTTCTTTTTCAACTTATTTTTTTTCCTTGAATTCTTTTGATTTTATAGATTAAGTTTCTTTTTCAGTTAATTTTTCTTTTCTTCATTGAATTCTTTTGATTTTGATTTTATAAATTAAGTTTCTTTTTCAGCTTATTTTTTTTTCTCTTTATTGAATTCTTTTGAATTTGTAGATTAAGTCTCGTTTCTACCGCATATATTTTTTTCCCTTTGAATTCTGGAATAAGTATTCCGCTGATATTAGCGGATTGGATTACTATTATTATTGTTTTTTTTTAATTAGATCTTACGGATTGAATTTTTATTTCCCTTGATTTAATTCAAATTAATTACTTTGAAAGCGCACAAATAGAGCTCAAGTATGTCGAATTTGCGACTTGGGATCCTTAATTTGTAAGCTTATAATTTTTTTGTTGTTACTTTGCTGAATTTGTCCTGATAAGTCTGGAAGTTCAAAGATTTATATTTATTGTCTTTCATATAACTACAGTGAGCGAAGTCAACTCTACCTTAAACTTAAAGGGTTATCTTTAATTTTTTTTTGTGCCCCCTAAATGTAATTTACCCTTCTTTTGTGCTATCGTTGCTCTTTTCAACAGCGAATCCAAAATATCTGTGCTCTGGTCTTCTGCTAATACGCATTTTCCTCCCATAATAAGGATTTATGTTTTAGCATCACTGCCAAAATGAATGAAGAGCAGATGCAAGACATGAAAGAGTAGATGAAGCAGATAGTTTAGGGATTAATTACGGACTTGCTAATGACTTGAAAGAAGAGTTAAAGGCAGAACAGAGAATAGCATATGAATCTATGAAAGCAGAAGACTTTGCGGCAGTGGCTGAAGTATCGAAAAAGGTTTCTGAGTTAGAGAAAACGCTAAGCGGCACATCTTTTGTCAATAAGGTATTCGAGGACTCCATTCCCGCATATAATCTGTTTCCAACAAGTGTAGCCGCATCTACTACTACTTCGATAGTTACCACCACTGCTTCTCATCCTGTCTCGTCGAATATTTTGACCAATTCCAATGCCCTGACTGAAACTCAGACAGTGTCTCTTACCAACCCTAGTGTCTGCAGCACTCAGTCTCAAGCCAACCCTATTACAAACTCGTCGATAGCTCAGCACTCAAGTCCAATTGCCGCCCACAAAATGCCAGCCCCAGCAGCAGGTTTTAGTCCTATTGTCGGCTCGTCCATTCGAACCACCGGTGTACCTGTCGATGCTCATTTGAGTTGGGACAAGGGTCAAATATTTTCGAATACTGCACGTAAAGCCCCCTCTCAAGCTTTCAACGGAAATCTGACCTGTAGTTTGACACCATTCGATGGAACTGTGTCATGGTCAGATTACCGAATCCAATTTGAGATTATAGCACGAAAACATAACTGGAATGAGCAGGAAAAAGTTGATGCAATAATCACACAGCTCCGAGGCAACGCTTTATCTGTCCTCAGCGTTTTTCCTCATGGTCATCACATCCAGCTCGACGAGCTTGTCGCATTGCTAGAGCAACGTTTCGAACTGGATCCTTACGCTTGTCAAGTGCAGTTCCACGGAAGGATACAGGGCATGAAAGAAAACCCTTCTAATTTCGCTCTAGAGCTGCAAAGACTGGCTACGGCAGCTTTTCCATCGTGCCCTGCAGACATAGTCGATCGTATGGTGATACTGCGATTCTTGGAAGGTCTTAGAGATGATGAGCTTCGAATTTTGGTAAAGGTCCGTGGTCCAAAGAACATACACGAAGCCTTAACTGCTGCACAAGAATTATCCATCGGATTGGGATCCGGAAGGGGAAACAGAATTTATTCAGCACAGGCACAAACACCATCGAGCTCCAGAAACAGACGTCGGCGAGGTAGATCTAACAATGACTTTTACGCGGCAGGATCAGAGCAGAGGCGTGATAACGTTCAAACGGCAGCAACTGCAACCTATAGCTCTGCTTCAGCACCTTCAGAAAATGTAATTCCACCAACGAATGGCTCAACAAGACCCCCTGCGATTTACAATTCTTTCGTGCCCTCAGCCTCCTCTGGTTTAAGTCTGCCAACTCCAACTTCTTCGGGAAACTGGGGATCATCATCTCCAAGAGGCACGAGTCGATGAATTTCCCATCAGACCTCAACAACTCCCTGTCAACTGATTGGAACCCAATGTCATCTACTTCTACTTATAAAAAAAAAAATCTTGCCAGGACTTCTCGGATCCTTCAGTCCAGGCGACAATCGAAGAAGAGATCGTTTTAAACACGACATGGCCTTCCAAAAATAGCCTCACTGTCCAAGGAATGTTAAATAAGAATCCCTGCAACTTTATTATAGACACCGGAGCTACTCTCTCGATCGTACACCCTCAATACCTAGACCGTCCCTCGAAAATGAGACACACATCAGTCCGTATTCGAAGCGTGACTGGGGAAGGTATCGAGGTCCTAGGAACTATTGTGGTTGAAATCCAGTTGAAGCAATGTCGAGTTCAACACGAAGTCTTGGTAGCAAGAATCGAGCCCGTGTGCCTACTTGGTGTTGATTTCTTAGATGCTTATAATTGTAGGTTGGATTTTGAAAAGAACGTTCTCCAGATTGGAAGTGCAGTGATAGAATTGAACAAACCCCGGTATATATCGTCGCCTATCTACTTAGCAAAAACCGTAGTACTCGCTGCGAAGAGCGAAACTTTTGTTTCATTGCCGTATATTGGAAAGCACGATGCCGACACAGATGTCATTTTTGAGCCAGCTCCTCAGTCCACGTTGCCCTATGGAGTTTGGATAGCTTGTGTCTTAGTAGAGCCCCAAACAAGTAAAATTCCTCTGAGATTGGTAAATGTAACATCAAGCGACATTTTCCTTACTCGAGGTTGGTTGGTTGGTCAATTGGAGTCAGCCTTCGTAGCCGAATTAACTAGAGATGAAAGAGTGAAGTTGGAAGCCATGTTGAATGAATACAGGGACGTTTTTTCCACTGGATCAAACGGCACTGGCCGTACCAATATCAAAAAACACCAAATCAATGTAGATGATGCTACGCCTATCAGAATACCACCTCGGAGAATACCGTTGGCTAAGAAAGCTGAGGTCGAACAGCAAACGCGGGAGATGGAAGAAAACGGCATAATGCGACCATCTAATAGTCCTTGGGCATCTCCAGTGGTCCTGGTGAAAAAGAAAGATGGCATTACATGCTTTTGCGTGGATTATCGAAGGCTGAATGACATCACGAAGAAAGACTCGTACCCACTTCCTCGGATGGATGATACTCTCGCTTCATTTGCTGGTTCCACGTGGTTTTCTACTTTGGACTTGCAAAGTGGATACTGGTAAGTAGAAATGAATGAGAAAGATCGAGAGAAAACAGCATTTTCTGCCGTCCTTCGAAACGTGGGAGTAGAAACCGCGTTATTCTACCTCGACGATATTATTGTTCATGGTTGCAGCTACGATGATCACCTCGTAAATCTTAAAACTGTCTTTCAACGATTACGTGAAGCTCATCTAAAACTGAGCCCAAAAAAATGTTATCTCTTTCAGCGGGAAGTGAAATATTTGGGACATATAGTGTCCGCAAGAGGACTTCAGACAGATCCAGACAAGACGAAGACCATCAGGTCGTAGCCGGCACCCAAAAAATAAGAAAAATGTTCGTAGTTTTCTTGGGCTCGCCTCTTACTACCGAAGGTTTATATGCGATTTCGCAACTATAGCCAAACCATTGACGGAACTGACCGAAGAGAAACGGAAGTTCACATGGGGAGCCGAGCAAGATGCTGCTTTCGAGAAACTGAAGACTCACCTGACCTCTCCACCCATTCTCGCTTTTCCTCAAACAGAAGGCAAATTCGTGCTGGATACTGACGCTAGTCAGACCGGACTTGGTGCTATACTCAGTCAGATACAAGACGGTAAAGAACAGGCAATAGAGTACTATAGCAAGACGCTCAGTAAGCCAGAGAGGAATTACTGTGTGACAAGGAAAGAGTTGTTGGCTGTTCTACGAGCAACAAAGCACTTTCACCACTACTTGTTCGGCCGGCCTTTCCGTATTCGTACTGACCATGCTTCCCTGCGATGGCTTTTAAATTTCAAAGAACCTGATGGACACCTAGCAAGGTGGCTGGAAAGGCTGCAAGAGTATGATTTTGTCATCGAACACTGAGCCGGGAATAGACACTTCAACGCAGATGCTCTGTCACGACGTCCCTGTGAAGACTGCATACACTGCAACCAAAAGGAACTAAAAGAACTAGAACAAAGTGCAAATTTGGTATCCGCGGATCCAACTATTGATCTAGCAGTCGAACAAGAACAAGAGCCTCTTCTAAAGCAGATAAGAGAGTGGCTTCATAAAGGAAGTAGGCCCCTCCGAGACGAAATCGCTCCAGAAAGCCCTCAACTCAAAAGCCTTTGGTCACGTTGGGACTCACTACGGCTTGTAGAAAATATTTTATGCATTGTACACTATGGCGAAAATGAAAAATTAATAAAAGTAGCCCCATCCAGTCTGGTAGCTTCTATCTTCCAAAATCTGCACAACAAACCTGACGGTGGGCATTTTGGAGTACGCAAAACGGCTGACAAAATTAAAGAGCGATGGTTTTGGCCCACGCTACAAGCCGACGTAGAAAGGTGGTGCTCCAATTGCCTGCTATGCCAGGAACGAAGAGGACCCGCTAGAAAAACCAAAGGTAAACTTCAAACGTATAACGTAGGAGCACCTTTCGAACGCATCGCCATAGATGTTTTAGGACCCCTACCCAAAACTATCCGTGGCAACAGATATGCAGTCGTAGTGATGGATTACTTCACAAATTGGCCCGAGGTCTTTCCGATACCTGATTAGAAGACAGAGACAATCGCCGACGGACTAATTGAGAATGTTTTGTCCAGGTTCGGCATGCCCTTCCAGCTCCATTCAGACCAGGGAAGAAATTTTGAAGCCGAGCTGTTCAAACAAATTTTACAACGATTTGGTATCAAAAAAACGAGAACTACAGCATTACACCCTCAGTCTGACGGAATGGTTGAACGTTTTAATCGGACACTCTTAGAGTACTTGTCCAAGTTCATTCATTCCAGCCAAGTGGACTGGGATCAATATCTACCTTTGGCACTCTTGGCGTATCGCTCTGCCACACATGAGAGTACAAAGTTTACCCCTGCGCTACTTGCTCTTAGTAGAGAACTCCGTCTGCCTTCTGACCTGTCATATGGCCCAATACCAGCTGATACTGCTCAATTACCTTCAGCATATGCAGAAAAAGTATTTAAAACACTAGAGAAAGTTCACAAACTAGCGCGAGGAAATTTAGCTCTCTCTTCTCATAGGATGAAGACCCAATATGATCTCCGAGCACACCCTCTTAGCTTCTCGGTAGGTGATAAGGTCTGGATCTATAATCCGAAACGGATACGAGGAAAATCTCCAAAATTGCAGCACGATTGGGTAGGCCCGGGTCACATTTTAGATCGCCTCAACGACGTGCTCTACAGGGTTGAGTATCCTGGAGGCCGGACAAGGAAAATCCTGCATATTGATAGATTAGCAGAGTTCAATGAAACCGTCCAGATTAATGCGACCGTGCCTATAAATTTTAATGAAACAGAAAATAATCTTTTGGCACCGTGGGAGAAAAATTCTAGAGGAATTTCCTCCAAGATCTTGCTTAAGTACGGCTATCAGCCTGGAAAAGGTTTGGGCAGAAACTATCAAGGTATTACTGTACCTCTGCCAATTCAGAAGCATTCTTCGCGAAAAGGCCTTGGCTTTCCATAGCTGACGATTTACATGGTCTCAATTCCTATACACTGTTCTCTTCTTAACAAAAATGGTGACAATTTGCAGTAGTCCTTATTTAACATTGGGGTTAAAAAAAAAACCCCAAAGTAAAGCCAGCAAGTAAGTCATAAGGTAAATTGAGAGCTTCAAAACTTGTTGCTTCCCTGGAATCTTTTCACCTTAACGTTCCAGTTTCGAGACAGCTTGCCTGGCTCAGAAAGTCTGATAGATAACTATTTTTCTAACGCGGGCCTAGTCGGAATAATGGTTAGCTGAATGCACAGATTCTGAGGCCAAACCGACTAAGCCTCAGCAAACAATAATTGACGAAAGTTCTCTTTGCGTAGCTGGTGGCAACAGACACTTCCAAGGATGCGTCAAAGACTACCTGAAAATGTAAAATTATTCTGACCTAGGAGTGAACGCAACATGTCTATTTGACTCTGACCTGTATAGTGACAGTAATTCAGCTGCGCAAAGCGGACCCAACACCAATCAGTAATACCAAAGGAAGACTGTTGTTGTTTTGACCACGTCGCTAGCTCATCGACAGCTGGGAGCCAATGCCAACCCAATGAGAACTAAGCAAACTTAAGGAAGACCACCTAAAATCATCTTGAAAAAAAAAAGAAATAAAATAAAAAAAAAATAATCATACCAAAAATGACTCCTTGTCTTGCCTCTGGACTTTTCATCCCCGCGTGAGAGTCTATTGTCATCTGACACATCCTCTAAGTGCTAAACAAAGAGCCAACCAGATGTGTGACTTTACGGGACTCAAGACCCCAAGTGCTTGCAGGATACCCAAGCATATGACACAATAGTCATGAGTGACATAGATAATTATAGGCGATAATTACAGCCTCGTGATATTTGAATAACGATACCAAAAGTACAAATGCAATCTAGAAGTGGCAAATAGTTAACAGTTGCAGAGATTAGCCGCATCATATCTCGAATCTCCCGTCGGATTCACATCAGTTTCTTATTAGATGTTGGTCTCTCCTAGACAACCATTCTGGAAGCTAAGAGAACACCTGTTTCAAGAACTCCTCGGTTTTACTATCTGTTGACATCAAAATTGTTAACCCATATTACTGGGTGTTCAAAAAACTGTCAGGAGGATATAGTTCCCTTTAAAATAATATCGATTTTATGATATAATTTAAGTATTCCACCACCATAATTGCAGATCCCTCTAGCGTAAAATTTCTTTTTCTCACTTGAGCTGCATTCATCAATGTAAGGGAATTTGCACTGGAACTTCCAATTAAATATGGCTAAAAGTACCAGAAACTGCAAGGAGCAGAAACCTTATTAGCTTCAAGACTCAAATCAGCACCGTTTATTTGTATTTTTTTTTCAGTGAAAACAAGAAATTGAATTGAGTTGAAATCTTTTTTTTTTTAATTTTCGTTTGAATTCTCACTTAATAAGTTTTTTTTTTAATCTCTCACCTTAGCTGGAGACTGCTCTGGTTATTTTATTAAGCAAATACCTACAAAGTAGTGGGTGGAAGTGTCAACGAATGGGCCAACCAAAGGAATAAGTCCACTTTAAATTCCTTGATTAACAAATATCCACAAAAGACTATTTTTACTAATAAAATGTTTCCTTAGGCTATACTCGGTTGGAACTTCGAGGCTTTTACAGGGGGGCAATGTAGCGCGGCGAATTACTCAACTTCAGGCCTGGTAGCCCGCTCGGATAAATTCAGAATCTGCGCGCGCGCGGATAAAGCTGAGAGTCAACATAAGGTCAACGACCCGAGACAACGGACAAGATCCGAACGGTCACCTGAGGAGAGAATTTTCAGCGAGTGAGCCAGCAGAGTGATCTGGTAAGCGGTCGAGAATAAGTTCGGTTTCATCGGAGAAATTAGATAATAAATTAGTTTGAATCTTTGTTGTTGTTATAAATCAATCAATTATAAAATATCTGAGTTTGAGTTTCTTCTTTGTAAAAAAAAACGAAAGAAAAATTATAATAAACCTAATAAATTACCTGATTCGCGAGTGTTTTACGTTCATGCTTTGTACCCTCCTCGTACGGACTTTTGTGTGGCACAAGTTTTGGCAGCATAACGAAATACTGGAAAGGTTCCGAGGACCCCTACGGACAGTAAAAAAAAAATGGTACAGACTTCCTAGTGGAGAACACATAAGTCAGCCATTTCTTCCCAGTTCATTGGAGGAACAGTTAAGTACCCTTTTCTTTATTCTTTTTTTTTTTTTTTTGTTTTACTAGCCAGCGAAAGTTACATCTGGAGCCGTTTCGTAGACATTTGGTTATTTTTTCCCTTTTTCTTGTGATTTCCCATTTGGTTCGTAAAAATTACGCCACAGGGTCAACGAACTCCTCTTGAAGTACTTTCCGCGCAAAAGCTCCACAACGAAAGATGCTGAATGAAGGTAAATAGCTGAAATTGTTTACCCGCCAATATCTTTACACGAAGCGCTGGACTTTCAGATTTATTCGCAATATTCTTTACCCGAAATAGGAGAGACATCAAAATAATTACCATCTTTCGGTTAGTTTTCAACCTCAGAAGTAAAATTAACACGCACGAGTATCCAACTTGTCAGAATTGCGAATTCTGACGTAGAACAGATGTTTTCGTAATTTGAAAGAGACTCGCAGCGATTTTCTCCTTCGGCCGATGCGCACACCACAGTACGGGAATTTTGTGAACTCAGCCAAGAGCGCTAAATTTATGCTGGAAGCTTTAAAGCTTTAAAGAAGTTGATTTAACCGATACACGAAACAGAATTGCCCAGTCCGAGAGTTTCTAATCGCAATTTAATTGCTCCCTTTCCTCCGGTCCGCCAGGGCGATTAATAGATAAATAAATAATAGATACATAAATAAAAGTGTTACAATATCAATGTAGTATGATGTCTTGTCTTAGATGAGTAATGGAAGTTGTTTGGGAGCTGTGAGTAAGGACTAAAACATTATCAGCAAGGTCGCTTCATATTTATCTCCCTAAATTATTATCCAAATGGTGTTTGTATGTTTCCACTTAATGACTTCTTTGGTTCACAACTTCTAATATATGTGGGATTTCAATAAAATAAAATAAACTTCTTGATTTCACACAATGATCTATCTTTTTTATTATTTTTATCTTTTTTAAATATAAACTTTTGTTTTTACACAATTGCAAAGGTTCTTGATTTGATTTTTTTTTAGACAGTTCAACAAAGGCTAACTTATTTAATTTATCAATATATATCGAATTTTTAGAGACAGTACTCAACATTCTCCCGGACTAAAGGTGATCTTATAAACGATACTCTTCGTAAATGGAAGCTCATGCTGATACTTTTATCTATGCAAATTATTCGAAAGAATCGCCTATTTTAATATACTCGAACTGTTTGTGCAAATGAACACGATCGTGAATGGTTGAAGATTTATGAATCCAAGTTTGAATGAAGTAGATATGTCAAAAGTTATTAAGATTAGTAATTATTTGGACTAGTGGTAATAGTCGTTATACCCAATATTTAGGACAATGTATAAAGTTTGGAGTTTGAATTGATATGATTTCACCGATTGTCTTGCTTTTCTATGTTCACTGAAGGTGCTTCAATACGATTATGTACTTCATTGTCTTTAATAGGTAAACGCGCTATTTTTGTAATTGGTCGTTTCACGATTGTTTATTTCATACGAATACTTACGACGCGCACTAAACCATCGTTACCAGGGTGTATATCTACAATTCTTTCCAATGCCCGCTTATATGGGGGAAGTTTGTCGTCTTTTACTAACACCATGTCTCCTTTATTCACATTGGGTTGTTGTATGGTCCATTTGGAACGTTGTTGCAGTTGTGTTAAATATTGACTACTCCATCGTTTCCAAAAATGCTGTAGTAGTTTTTGACAAAATTGCCATCTGTTTAATCGATTGTCGCTTCTTTCCGCAACATCCTCTTGAGGTGGTGCCAGTAGAGCATCGCCTATGAGAAAGTGGCCAGGTGTTAGAGCTGTTAAGTCGGATGAATCTGCAGTAAGTGGACATAAAGGCCTGGAGTTCATACATGCCTCAACTTGAGTTAGTGTTGTAGTAAGTTCTTCGAAGGTTAATACTGAATTACCTATGATGCGTTGCAGATGAAATTTTGCAGATATTACAGCTGCTTCCCAAAGGCCGCCAAAGTGCGGCGAATATGTTGGTATAAAATGCCACGTTATACCTTCACATGCCAACTTACTTGCTATTTCATGGTTATGGTTTTGGATATCTCTCAAATAAGAATTATCTCCTATGAAATTGGTGCCACAATCAGAATACATGTGCTTGCATAAACCTCTACGAGATACAAATCTGCGAAAGGCAGCAATGAATGCTGATGTAGTTAAGTCGCTGACAGCTTCTAAATGAACTGCTTTGACCGCAAGGCAAACAAAAACAGCAATGTATCCCTTGAAGGTCGTAGATTTGCTACCCTTACTGAATTTCAGTTCGATTGGTCCACAATAGTCTACGCCGGTATGTGTGAATGGCCTACTCATGTTGATTCTTGCTTTTGGCAAACTTCCCATTTGTTGGGTACATGTCTGGGCCTTTTGACGATAACATGTAATGCACCTACGTATAAAATGTCGAATAGTGTTTCGAGCGTCGAGAAGCCTGTATCTTTTCCGAAGTAATGTCAACAGTAACTGAACTCCTTCATGTAAACACAAGCAATGGTAATGTTGTAGTATCAGTTGAGTTAAATGGCCAGTTTTTGGTAATATCACAGGATGTCGTTCATTAAAGTTGAGACCAGAGTTCTGAAGTCTTCCGCCGACACGCAACACGCCTTGTTGGTCTAAAAATGGATTGAGGTTTAGCAATTTACTCTTACGATCAATTGGCTTCTTTTCTTTTAATCTAGCTATTTCTTGCGAAAATGAGATGTTTTGAAGAATTTTTACCCAGGAGCATAAACTTTTTTCCCATTCTTCTGCGGTAAACCAATTGTATTGAATCACTTGTCCCTTTGCTCGGCGGGTAAATCTGTAACAATAAGCTGTGACTCTAATAAGTTTCGCCAATGTAGAAAATCTTTCCAAATTTTGTAGGAAATCAAATGACTCGGCAGTAAAATACACTTTTACAGTTTTCTTAAGCTCTCAATCTGTATTAGGAATCTCTACAGTATTGGGCCATTCAGTTTTACCTCTACACAGCCAGTTTGGTCCTGTCCACCATAACTGATTCTCAACAATTTCATTGCCAAGTAGGCCCCTCGATGCTAGATCAGCAGGATTCTGATTTGAAGGCACATGATGCCATGGAACATTTCCCACAGTCTGAATAATTTCACTCGTCCTGTTGGAAACAAAGGTAGTCCATTTTTTAGGGTGAGCTCGAATCCATGCTAAAACTATAGATGAGTCTGTCCATATAAGTTTCCGTCTTTGGTAGCTCCAGAGCTCCAATTATATATTTAATAAGTCTGGCTGCTAATAGTGCCCCGCATAGCTCTAGTCTAGGAATTGAAACTGTCTTTATGGGTGCTACTTTCGATTTAGCCATAATTATGCGGCATTTCGCTTGTCCTTGCTCATTAATAGTTTTTAAATATACGACTGCAGCGTAAGCTTGTTGAGAAGCACCACTGAATGCATGTAACTCACACTCCTTATTATTGCCTGTTGTCTCAATCCATCGAGGAATTCGAAGTTTTTGTATGATAAAGATATGAGCTTTAATTTTTTCCCACCTGCTTTTTAATTTTGTAGATAGCTGTGCATCCCAATCTAATCCATGTAACCAAACAGATTGCATTAAAATTTTTGTTGATATTGTCAGCGGGACAATCCAACCGAGAGCGTCATAGATCTTCGCTATATCCGATAAAAGCTCTCTTTTTGTACTCGCGATAATGCGATAATCTAGGTTCAATTTGTAACTAAATGTATCTGTTGTTGGATGCCAAATTATTCCGAGAGATTTCACTCCGTGGTCTAGATTTAGATGAAAGCTGTTAAGATGTTCACGATCTTCACTAGGAATAGCCTCCATGATTCTTTCATCATTGGAAATCCATTTTCTTAACTTGAATCCACCTGATTGTAATAGTGTTCTTAGTTGTTTCTGCTTTAAGATGGCATCATGTATTGTATTGTCTTCTGATAAGAGGTCATCGACATAAAATTCATCAAGAAGGGATTTCGCTGCTATAGGATAGTCCTCCTTGTCATCATTTGCCAGCTGGTGAAGTGTGCGAATTGCGAGGAAAGGACCGCAAGTCACCCCGAAGGTCACTGTGTTGAGGCAATAATCTTTGACTTCTTCACTTGAATCTTACCTCCAGACAATTCTTTGATAATTGTTGTCACTGTCATTTATTTTTACCTGGCGGTACATCTTTTCAATGTCCGCTATGAAAGCAAACTTATATCGTCGCCATCGAGGAAGAGTAGTTATTAAATCATTTTGTATGCTTGGTCATGTCAACAAAACATCATTTAATGAAAGTCCTCTATTAGTTATTCTGGACGCATCGAAGACCACACGTAGTTTGGTTGTAGTGCTTTCTTTAAATATCGCGTGATGCGGAAGATAGTAGCTATGATACGAGACATTTTCCTTTTCACAAGTTTGGTAATTACTTTCAGTGGTTGTAACTTGATGCATATGTCCTAAGTCCATGTACTCATTGAGACATTTGTGATATTCTCTTTTAAGTGACGGATTGTTAGCAAATCTCCTTTCTAAATGAGGAAGACTTGATACTGAATTAAATCTCGGTGAACCTAGTGCATTTTTGTGCACTTCATCATAAATGGTAAGCGAACCATATATCGTCCATTATCTAAGCGTGTATGGTTTTTCACAAAGTGATTTTCACAAGCTTCTTCCTGTTGTGTTAAAAGCTTACGTGTAGGAATTTCCTCTAATTCGGCTCCCAACAATAAATCCACTTTCGCTGGCTGACAAAAGGTCGGATCAGCTAGTTTTAAACCATCAATATGGCTCCAGTGACTTGTAACTATCATTTTGGATGGTAAGTAGCTTGCTAAATTCTTCAAAACTAAAGCTTGTAGTTTTATAGATTTATCTTGATTTGGAGCTACGAGATTCAAATCAACCTTTGCTTTTGGCATTCCTGCAACTAACTGCCCGATTCCACTAATTGTAGCGTTGACGGGATTTTTCTTCAGATGTAAGGATTGTGCAGCATGTTCTGTAATCAGCGTGGCTTGAGATCCTTGATCTACATAGAAGTGCTCGAAATATTTGACGATTTCCATGTGGACCTTCTATTGTAACAAGCGCTGTTGCTAACAAGATTTCCCTTTGTCTGAGCGATGCATGAAGGGAATTTACTCGAGTTGCACTGGAATACGTAGGAGTTTCTTCTTCAATACGTTGCTGATAGGATGAGGTTGGATGAAGCTTTGCAGCATTGACATTGTGGGGAAACGCTTGATCCCTTTTGTAAATATGAAGAAGAGTGTGATGGCGCCTGCCGCAACGAGAGCACGAGCTCTTACTAGGGCACTGAGAATATAAGTGACCACGTCCTAAGCAATTGATACACAAACCTTGTTGCTTAATTACTTCATTTTTTTGTGTGAAACTCATATTGAAGAACCTTGGACATTGTCGTAAAGCATGATCTTGACCGCACTGACTACAACTTATTTTTTGTTCAGATAAAAAAGACTGATGCTGCATAGGCTTGTATTTGTGTTGAAAGACTCCAGATTTAAATGACTTTGGAATTGAACTACCTAAAGCTTCAAGAGTCCTGAAACGCGCTTCTAGAAATGATTTTAATTCGTTAAATGTGGGGAGATCATGTTTGCTACCTAACTGCTGTTCCCAGATTTGTCGTGTATCCTTAGGTAATTTTTGTACTGTTAAATAAACCAATGCAGAATCCTATAAATTATTTATTTGTAGACTATCCAGCGCTTGTACACATTCGACGGTATTATCAAGCAACCCTTTAACAGATTCAGGTGTCTCGTTAGAATTTGATTGTTTAAATAAAGATTTAAATTGTGAATTCACGAGCATACGTGTGTTTTCATATCTATTATTAAGAATTTTCCATCCTATTTCATAATTTGCATCGGTTATAGCAAAGTTCTTTACTAACTGTTCCGCCTCTCCAGATAAACTGGCTTTTAAATAATGTAACTTTTCTGCTTCGGATAAGGAAGTTTTATTATGAATTAACGATGCGAAGAGATCTCGAAATGATGTCCAAGACGAATAGGTTCCTGAGAATTTTGGCAAATTAATACGTGGCAGCTTTATTGTATAATTTCCCATTTGACTTTCGCCTTTATTTTGATCTCCTATTGGATCGGTTGCAGAGGTTTCTAGCTTTGAAATATAAGTTAAATACAATTCTTCATATTTTTCGTAAGTGTCTTCCTCAAAATAAACTTGTTCCAATTCAGTAGGTTTCTCCGAAACCGCATCACTTATGCCGTCGTGTGTTTCTTTAAACTTCGTCCATAAGTCCCGCACATTTTGAATTCTGTTTTTGTAATATCTTTCGGTCTGAAGCGTTTCTGGGTCTTTGCCATAATTAATAGTATGTTTTTCTAATTGTTTTAATGCCAAATTTTGTTTTTTCACCAAACTATTCATATTTATTTCAATTAAAATAAATCACTATAGCCTAATTTCAGCTCAAAGTTTTTAATAAGAATGCACCTTCAGTATTGTTGTGTCACTAAAAATGTTTTTCACCTTAGTTTAATTCACGTTTTCACTCTTTTTTATTCGATTTAATGAAATCCGGCTCGAAGGACCAAAAAATGTATGTTTCCACTTAATGACTTCTTGGGTTCACAACTTCTAATATATTTGGGCTTTCAATAAAATAAAATAAACTTCTTGATTTCACACAATGATCTATCTTTTTTATTATTTTTATCTTTTTTAAATATAAACTTTTGTTTTTACACAATTGCAAAGGTTCTTGATTTGATTTTTTTTTAGACAGATCAACAAAGGCTAACTTATTTAATTTATCAATATATATCGAATTTTTAGAGACAGTACTCAACAGAGTTGTATGAAGGAAGAAAAAATTGATAAAAGTGAAGATCGTGGTGGAGGTTGAGAGTGGGTCCTGTAAATTGTGGATTAAATTGAAAGTTTTCATGGATATTAAGGTTTAAACTTTTAGTCTCCAGCAGGAATGTTTTCTTTAAGTTGACTCGGTGGCTAGTTAATAACGTGTTAATTTCATGTTCATAATTTCATTTTGTGGTGAGCATATGAAGGTAGCGGTTTTTTCTTATAAATCTAGCAGTTACGCTGCTATGAAATTTGATTGATACCTATGTCTAAAAAATAGTTCACATGAAGCTGATAAAGAATAAGATAATTTTATCTTCATCCTATTGAGACAGGTACATTGTTTACTTACTATTAAGTTGAGAGGGGGTCACATTAAAAGCTTTGATAGAAGAACGCTGTGTTATGATATTAATGTGGTATGATATGTTGTCTGAGGTGAGTATTGGAAGTTGTATGGGAGCTATACATGAGCAGTAAAATCCTAATCAGCAATCTCACTGGATATTTATCTCCTCTAAAGTGTCACCCCAATGGTGGAGTATGAAGGAAGAAATAGCTGATAATTCCCCACAAGTCCATAGTGAAGATCGTACCGCGGTTTGATGTTGAAAGTAGGTATTGTAAGACATGTATTAAGTTAAAAGTTTTGTTAGATGGTATTTGGTATTTATCTCCTCCAAATGGTATTGTATGAGTATCAGGAAGGTAAAAAAAAAGTTAAAAAGTTGATAATGCTTCAAGTTCAATAGTGAAGACCGCGATGTTGAGAGTGGGTATTTGGAATGATATAAGTCTAGTAGGATATGGAAATAATTCATCTTTAAATCTTACCATGAAAGTATTAGGTTAGGAGTGGATTAAATTAAAAGTTTTGATGAAAGAAGGTGGATATATTATATTAATATAGTATAATATGTTGTCTTAGATGAGTACTTGAGAACCGTGAGTAATGAGAGTAATATGTGGAATATGTTGTACATAAGTAGTGAACGTCGAAAATGTAAGATTCCCAATTCCTTTACTGAAAAACATCAAAAACTGTAAATAATATATAGCAAATCAATTTTTTCACACAATATTTATTGACATCAAATTCATTATTTATTTTTATATCTTAAGTTATATACTTTTTTCTCTGTGTTTCACATCCAAAAAGCGATCCAGAGCAAATGTCTCCCATGATCCTTATCTGTGTTAGGCTATGAGAGTTCGGCAGCAAAATCCCATGCTATTTCTTATCATCTGTCTTGTTCTAACACATTAGGAAGCTTTAGTGAACACCATAGTTTTAAACCATCTCACTCGGGACTTGGTCATATACTTGCCAGCTGTGGATATGTATGTATGCAACACTGAGATTAATTAATGTAACGTTGTGTAGAGTAAAAGAAAAACTCTAATGGGTGATATGGGGATTGAATCGATGTATCTTATGCATTAGTTGGGTGGTATATGTGCTTATTTGATTGAAGCAAAATATAGTTTCACGACTTCCTTACCAAGACTTAAATATATTCATAAAAACGTTGAATCGATGTCAAGAACATGTTAATACTATGCGCAGAGGAAATTGTGATCATTGCAGCATGTTATGAAATTCGATATCTAAAAAGAGACCACATGAAGGTTATTGGGGTGGTAAAAAAACATGAAAGCATTAGGTTGAGAATGGCTTCAAATTAAGGCTTTGGTGAAAGAAGGCGGTAGTAGATATTAATGTAAGATGATAGGGGGCATCAGTCAGTTTTGGTGAGCCTCAGAGATACGTCAAATAAAAAATGTCAACCGCGCTAAGAAATGAAAGTTTTTCTAGTAAAAATAGTGGTACAAAACGGAATATAGGGAGCTGTATTTGACAGACTAAATCGCCGAGAGTGTTATTGAACGCCACCAGTCGAGGTGGAGAAATTAATCAGCGTGTAAGAAAAAGTGATTTTGTAAAGTGGGAGGAAATAAAATCAGTATTCACAGACAGAAGTAGAACTGAAATTATTGTACATATAAACCATACAGATCCTACTTATACGCCGTATTAAGAATACTTTAAAACGCCATCTGAATATTAAAGTTAATACAAAGTTGTGTGCTGATTTTGTTAAGGATATCAGTGACAGTGAAGTTATAAACGATATTAAATATTTACAAGCAATAACTGGTCCAATCAATGTGGACGATAATTTAAATCAGTGGTATAAAGTTAACATTTCGAATACAATACACACTCAGCTGGATGAGTTTCGAGAAAAAGATAGTTGCTGGACATTGGACTCCATTATATATTTAGCAGTACATATCAACAAATTTGAACAGCACCGAGGATCTGCATATATACCACTACCGAAGGAAATTGCTTTAAATCAAGCTTGCATCAATGTAAAAAATAGTGATGAAGCATGCTTCGCTTGGGCCGTAACATCATCGCTATATCCTGCAAATGTTCACTACGATAGGACCTAATCATATCCACATTTTTCTACTGTGCTAAATTTGACAGGAATAACATTTCCTATGACGCTTAAGCAAATTAAACAATTTGAAGACCAGAACGATATATCAATAAACGTATTCATCGCAAAGAAAGAGCGATCCTTCACCACTGTTCTAGTTAGACCAACGACACATAATATGAAGCGACATGTGAACCTATTAATGATACAAAATAACTATGAGCAGGATGATGATGATGATGATTCTGCTGATGATGATGATGATGATGAGGATGATGATGAAAGTACCAGGTTTCATTTCTACTGGATTAAATATCTTTCACGGCTTGTATGGAAACAAACTTCAAAACATAAGGCTAGATTGTATACATATATGCGATGGATGTTTGTTCCATTTTTATTCTACTAAAGCATTAGCATCACATATTCCTGAATGTGAGAAATAAAAAAATTTATATGGAATTCAGTAATGTTTCCCAATCTGAGAATTAAATGTTAGTAGCACAACGGATACTCTACCATTGGGAAACATTACTGAATTCCATCAGAGCAACAAGGAGCAGCCGCAGAAACCATATGACCTAAGTCTAGTGTATTGTAAATAAAAAAAAATGTATTACATATAGTTATAGTTCCATTTATTGAAGTAATTTGTTTTAATTGTATTATAGTCTAAGATATATATTATTGGTAAATAAAGAATATATTATAGTTATAGATATATTCAAATAAGGAAGCCCAACAATAGAATGATACACTAAGAATTAAATGTTAATATTTTTTAATTTATAATAAATCGATAATGATATTTTATATATGTTATTCTTTTTATTCAATTTCCCTAATCCGCACAATCTATATAAAAAATCGGGATGTAAATATCTGTTAAAAACTTATTTAGTGTATATACTGATTATACAAAAATTCGTAGCTCCAAAACAAAGCTGAGAACCATTTTCTAAAATTTGTTCTATGAGAAAGCATATCATAAAGCATCTAAAAATAGATAGCGATAAACAGAGTTTTATAAGAATTTGGTAACAGTATATTCTCTACAAAATCTACTAGGTAGTAGGCAATTTTATAAAAATCTGATATTTTCTATACAAAATCTAATAGGGGAAAGTAAATTGCATGAGAAATTGATTAGTGGTTAGTGTATTCCCGAATGTTGAACTGTTAAGATGGATATTGAGGAGTTTTTAAGAGAATATAATAACATCTTACTCGATCAGCATAAGAAACAAATTCAAGAATGCCATAACTTTTTAAAATTATACGAAAATATTGAAAAAGTCGTGTCAAAATTTGGTGAGCGCTATATAAGCTGCCTTTGGTCAAGTGATGATTCAACGGATGGACCAGATAAATGTGAATGTTGTGGAGTTGCTAGATGCCTAAAAGAAGTTGTGAAGCTATATCAATTCTACCAAACATTGACACAAAGTAATTGCGAGGCATGCTTTAAGAAGTGCGATTTAACTTAGCACTAGAAATTCTCGATTTGTATAATTGGAGAGCTCATAAAGGATCATGGAAACTTACACTGTAGGTAGATGTTGGCCTCAATAGCAGATTCATCAAACAGAGGAACTTTTGATTACATAAAGCTCTGTAAGAATTAATACTTTTTATTTTTTAATAAATGATATTTTACATATGGCCTTCTTTTTATTCTATTTCCCATACTAAGTCCGGAACTTCCGAATAATATTTGACGGCGGTGGTGGTGGCGGTGGTATTGCCGGCGGTGGTGGTGGGAGCTTGGTCTTTGATGGCGCTTTGAATCGGATATTTGGCGCGTGGCCCCGGAGGCTTAAATTTGACCCTGACCTCTGACGTCACCTTGACCTTTGAGACCAACCGGAAATGAGTTCAGATAACACAAACAGCTCTGATAATAGCTTAACAGCTCTGATAATAGCTTAACAGCTCTGATAATAGCTTAACAGCTTTTCAAACAGGTCTGATAACAGCTTTTAAACAGCTCTGATAACAGCTTAACAGCTTTTCAAACATCTCTTATAACAGCTTAACAGCTTTTAAACAGCTCTAATAACAACTTAACAGCTTTGAAAACAGTTCTGATAACAGCTTAACAGTTTTTAAACAGCTTTCCAAACAGCTCTGATAACAGCTCTGATAACAGCTCTGATAACAGCTTAACAGCTTTTCGAACAGGTCTGATAACAGCTTAACAGCTTTTCCAACAGGTCTCATAACAGCTTAATAGCTCTGATAATAGCTATGATAACAGCTTAACATTTTTTCGAACAGGTCTGATAACAGCTTAACAGCTTTCCAAACAGGTCTGATAACAGCTTAACAGCTTTCCAAACAGGTCTGATAACAGCTTAACAGCTTTCCAAACAGGTCTGATAACAGCTTAACAGCTTTCCAAACAGGTCTGATAACAGCTTAACAGCTCTGATAATTGTTCTGATAACAGCTTAACAGCTTTTCTAACAGGTCTGATAACAGCATAACAGCTTTTAAAACAGCTTTTACACAGCTCTGATAACAGCTTAACAGCTTTTCGCGCCAAATATCTGTTTCAAAGCGCCACCCAAGACCAGGCTCCCACCACCATCGCCGCCAATACCACCACCACCCCCACACCAATAAACTTTTAATTCTTAGTGCATCATTCTATTGTTGGGCTTCCTTATTTGAATATATGTATAACTTAATATATTCTTTATTTTCCAATAATATATATCTTAGACTATAATACAATTAAAACAAATTACATCAATAAATGGAACTATAACTATATGTAATACATTTTTTTATTTACAATACACTAGACTTAGGTCATATGGTTTCTGCGGCTGCTCCTTGTTGCTCTGATGGAATTCAGTAATGTTTCCCAATGGTAGAGTATCCGTTGTGCTACTAACATTTAATTCTAAGGTTGGGAAACATTACTGAATTCCATATAAATATTTTGTTTCTCACATTCAGGAATATGTGATGCTAATTCTTTAGTAGAATAAAAATGCAACAAACATCTGTCGCATATATACAATCTAGCCTTATGTTTTGAAGTTTGTTTCCATGCATGCCGTGAAAGATATTTAATCCAGAAGAAATGAAACCTAGTACTTTCATCATCATCATCATTATCATCATCATCATCAGCATCAGCATCCTCATCATCATCCTGCTCATAGTTATTTTGTATCATTAATAGATTCACATATCGCTGCATATTGTGTTTCTTTGGTCTACCTAGAACAATGGTGAAGGAACGCTTTTCCTTTAGGATGAATACGTTTATTGATATATCGTTCTAGTCTTCAAATTGTTTAATTTGCTTAAGCGTCATAGGCAATGTTATTCCAGTTAAATTTAGCACAGTAGAATAATGTGGATATGATGAGGTCTTATCGGAGTGAACATTAGTAGTTACGCTATGCCGGTTCTGGCCCACTTTTTCCATACAAAAAGTGTCCGGAAAATTCAAACTATTTTGATGGATCACTGAGGGTTCTGGGGAGGGGGGGAGGGGAGGGGAAGGGGCTGAGGTCGGTTTTGTACTGAAAATTTGACATCATCTTGAAGTTTTCTTTTAGGAGGATACTTATGCCAACAACAACAAACAATGTAGGTAGGTATGTTGACTTGGATATGGTCGTCTTCAGACCGATAATCAAATTCCGAATAATGTAAACAAAATCGCAGCCGAGTAAAGTAAACAAATTGATTGATATTTACACCCACACACACACACACACACACACACACACACACACACACTGCCATACCAAAATGTTTTCTACCAGGCGATAGTCAGTACCATGTTATTAAACTAGCAACAAGAACAACTAACGTCGGTAGATATTTTGGCTTAGATAAGAAATGGCCTAATTTTTGATCTTCATGTGTAATGCTCCTAATTTGATTCATTGCATATACAATTCGTACAGCCGAATAATGTAAACAAAATCGCAGTCGAATAATGTAAACAAAATTCTCACAGACGCGAGTAAAGTAAACAAATTGAAAGATTCTCAATAGCTGAATAAAAACACCAACTGATATGTTGTCTTAGATGAGTATTGAAAATTTCTTTTGTTGAAAAAAAAAACAACTGCGGATTAAAAAGCCAAGAGTGATCATGATATATAAAAATAGATCACGGCTGTTTGTAAGAAGTAGTAGAAATTAAAGCTTCGGTGGCCAGGTGGCGGGTAATTTGATACTGCCAAGTAAAGTAAACAATGGTTTTGGTATCTAGGAGTGTGTATAGAAAAGTCATAAGTTTTATGAAAAACTGTTTTTTATTTTAAAGTTTCTTTTTCCAAAAATTTGTTTTTATTTCCAATAAAATTTCTTATTACAAAAGTATTTCTCATAGAACATTGCCCTATATGAACTTGGCAAGATGGTGCATTTGTGTTAATCTCTATTAGTTTTCCACAGTTGTATTCATCTTCGACGTTGATAATGATTTCACCCTCTCCAACATGCAGAAGCATCCAATGAACTTATTTAGCACCTTTTACATATATGGTTTTGTTTCGAAGCAGTGGTTCAACATAGTGTAAAGCTTGTAATACGGTATGTAGCCATCATCCCAGCGGAATCCATGAAAATTGTGTTGAAGCCATTTTACTTGTCTCTTTTTTGCTGAAGCTAAATCTTTGTATCTGAACGGTGGTTGAAATATAAAGTGCTGCATTTGGTCTTCATTGGTTAATATTGCCAGTGCTTTAATGATAAATTCATTGAGGTTTGCTTTGAATCCTCGGACGTCTACGATGACAGCCATAATCTTAATTTAACTTTCTAACTTCACTGATGACCATAGTATGATTGTGTAAACTTTATATACATCCCATACAGCAATGCGTATCTATTCAAATCAAATTTCAAATTCAAATCATCGTAGGGATATGATTCTGAGTTCAAATGAACTGTAACATCGGTGAGTTTGCAGTGACCAAATTTGCTAGCATCCTTGCTTTTATCGTTCCTTCGATTCGTTTGTAAAGCTAAGATGATAAATCGAGGTTTCTCCAGTTGAGTGGAAGTCTTAACTGACCAGGTTTGATGCGTGAATTCTGGCAGTACTGGATACTCATATATGTCCCTGCTACGGAATGATATTTGTATTGGGCGACCTCTCCCGATAATTTTAAATAGTTGCAGCTTTTCATCATCGGATACTGTAACATGTGGAATGCTCCACTGAAGTTTGGTAATTTCAATTTTCACCTCATCTGTGGCTGATATAATGGCATTATCGTCTGACCTGGCTCCGGATCAATATGAGTTCATGTTTGGAATTTATAAGAATTTTCTTGTAATTTTCAGCGAATCCCAATAAATATTTCAGAGGTATACAATAGTTAAACAGTCCATCGCCTGATATAACGGATGTATCTGGTGACCAACTGCCGTTGAGTAGTATCCTGCTTACATTTGCTTTTAGCGATACGTAGTTTTTTAATGTTGTTGCAATCCCAAGATTTCTTGTACGGTCGATTTCCACTGCATTCAATTCATAGCGTGTTTCCTCAAAAAGAAATGGTAGAGCATTGTTAGCTAATTTTGCGGTTTCTGAAACGGTTCCATCCAGCTTTGTTAGTGACCCCTCAATATAAAGAAAACTCCTGCTGGGTAGAAGATTCAAGTCCAGATGTTGTACAGAGATACGGATTTCATCGCTGTTTTTAAATGATGTTAGAAATGGTGAATAGGAGTGATGCTCAAATTTAGTAACACTGTTATCAAGGCAAGCGTCTGGTGCAATATCTAATATTCCTTTATTCATTATTTCAGCGTCAGGCCTATCGATTATAAATATGCTATATTTTCAGGTGTTAATTTCGGTCTTCATCGCTTCAAGGTTGTCTGCTGACTAATGATCTTGTCTGATCCGAACTCGTATTTATCATTATTGTATATCAACATGCTGGGGCTTCAAATGTAACCTGATGATTATAGTCTCTCCTCTGAAGTTGATTAAGTCACCGTCTTGGTCAGGGAGCTTCAATGTTAGAGAACTTGTACGTTTGGTGCTCACAGGCAAATAGATTACATTTTTGGGTACCTCCACTATTTTATACCCAGGCCCCACGTTCGGTGAAAACTCGTGGAGAGTATGTACGTGTGTGTTGTTGAAGAATGATCCTGATATGATATTACATTCGATGCGCATAGTATTTACTTTAATGATGTTGACTGGCAACTCTGATGTATGTACTATATTAGCAGATAAGATGGATCTCTGTTTTTCAAAGTGTATTTCTTCAGTCAGTTGCCTTAACTTCACTCTTCAATGTATTATTGTTAGCTTTTATCGCAACGTTTATCCCTTTCCCTTCTTCATCCAAGTATCCTTGTACATATTTTGCTATATCATCAATCTCATAGGATCCAACATATATCTCAACAACCTCATTCCCTACATGAACCAGATTATTGCTCACATCAATATTTGGTATAGAGTTGAATGTTTGAAAATCAATTAATCCACAAACATAATCCGTTGCTAGCTCCAGCGGGGGAAAATACTCAGCAGTGAGTAGAGATGAATTTCCCGTGAGAGTAAGTGTTAATGACATGATGGTTGATAATGAACTGCCACAATTTCAATATAGATACTTTTATTTATAGATAATAATTAATGGCTATAACAATTATATGAATACTCTAAACATAAGTGACCGCAAATTACTGCATCATAGTTCTGATAAGAACTGTAGTTGTACGTAATATTACTACCCAAACTACCCAAGTAGTTTATGAGCTCCCTTGGTGGTTGGAGATTACCAAAGCTATCAAAGTATTCGATGTTATCACCTTTCTTGTAGTACGCTACCCAGTGTGTACCTGCTCCAGTTGAGATGTCCAAGTTAACAATTCCGCTTTCATGCTTCCATGGCTTTCTAGGTAGATTATCACGCATAAATACTTCTCTGAAGTGCGGCAAGTGTGTGGTATACTTGTGGAGATCCAACTCGTTTAGCGGTCTTTTGGGTAGCGTCTTTAATAGTTTTTTGGTTGAGGTTGTAAATAGAGTCCAAGTCTATTTCTGTACGGTTTCAGGAACAGCCCGTTTCTATCTCTACCAACCGCTATAGTTTCCATTGCTTGGTTATGACGTTTGCTTTCTTCCAATTTTGCCTTTGCCACACTGGTATCATTTATTGCTTTAGCTATGCCTGCTGCACCTCCCGATAGTGCTCCCAGTGCTGAAAGCACAGCAAACAACGGGATGAGGAACGGAAGTGCCCCACCAACCTTTGGTACAGGTATCACTCATGGAGTTTTAATAGATTTCTTCTTTCTTTTCACAATATTTTTAGCTGCACTAAGAGCTATTTTTGTAGCTTCCATCAAGTCTTTCGGTTTTTTGATTTTTAAGATCTTACGAGCATTTCGTACTGCTTCTCGGAATGTGGGTTGGCGTTTATTTTTAGCCTTAAGTCCCATACCTAGCTTAATTTTAGCCTTCATTGCGGCGTTGGCAGGTGCACTCAATTTTGCATCCGTATATTTTACACGCTGCCAGGCTTTTTCAGCTAATATTTTATCAGCTATATGTCGATCACTTTATGTCGCGAGTATGCTATATCGTGTTCCTTGTAGGCTGCGTCCAGTGGATTAATGCCTGGATTTCCTCTCGCCAATCTTTGCTGTAACTTTGTTCTTGGTCCGCAGTACTGGTACCCCGGTAGATGTAATTGTATAGGTAATTTGTTGATGATTGAATTTAATAGTCCTTTGCCCCCTTTCAAAGATTTTCTGGAGCGTTTCGATTTGTGATCCGACATCTTATAAGGTTCCGATGATACTGTTGAAATGTAATATAAGCAGGTGTATTTATAGGAATCCCGTTAGTCTTCAATATGCGGTTCATTAAACAACGATAAGCTTTTCCTGTTCGAAATGCTGATGTAGCTGTTATGAACGTGAAAAAGAAGCATGGACCCCTATTGTCTAATAGTATAAAGAGCATCATTGTTGGACCATCCGATTGTGGAAAAACTAATGTTATGATAAGTTTGCTGGAACATCCCAATGGTCTGAGATATGAAAATATTTACATATATTCCAAATCTTTACATCAACCAAAGTATGAATACTTGAAGCGAGTGATGACCCCCATATCAGGATTGGGGTATTATACATTCTCCAACAACTGCGACGTTTTACCACCAGAGGAAGCCAAATCACATTCAGTGTTTATTTTCGATGATGTAGCATGTGAAAAGCAAAATAATGTGCGATCCTATTTTTGCATGGGATGCCACGAAGATATAGATAGCTTCTATCGCTGTCAAACATATACGCATATACCAAAGCACTTAATACGTGACAATGCTAATTTAATCATCTTATTCAAGCAAGATGACTTGAATTTGAAACATAACTATAATGATCATGTGAATACAGACATGAAGTTTGATAAATTTCGAAGAGCCTATGCTGCATGTTGGAAGGATGAATATGGTTTCTTGATGATTGATAAGGATAGCTCATTAAACAAGGGGCGCTACCGTAAAGGTTTTGATACTTTCATTGTACTATAAAAGGATGAAACATGCGAAATATTCATAAGTCGAAGTTGTAACTCAGCTGAAAGCACACCGAATCCTGTGGACCTACTGAGTAGATTAAAGCTGTTCACCTGTCATCAGACCTATTTGAAAATCTGTTCACATGTTATCAGACCTGTTTGGAAAGCTGTTAAGCTGTTATCAGAGCTGTTTGGAAAGCTGTTACCTGAGCTGTTTGGAAAGCTGTTTACCTGTAATCAGGGCTGTTTAAAAAGCGGTTAAGCTGTTATCAGAGCTGTTCGAAGAGCTATTAAGCTGTTATCAGAGCTGTTTTGAAAGCTGTTAAGCTGTTATCAGAGCTGTTTGTACAGCTGTTATTCAGTTAATAACGAAGATGAATGAAAATCTATTAAAAGAAATTATCAAGACTAGGAAAGCAGTGCGAAGGAAATTAAAAGCCCTAAGGATGGGAAGGTTTGAACAGAAGCTCAACTTGAAGAAACCTTTAAGCCGATCACTATACCCTTCAAGGAGTTTGTTAGAACAGTCAAATACCAGCCGCCGGATATAGCCAAGTTTGAGGCAAAAGATGTAAAAGAAGAAGAAGAAGAAGCCAATGAGATTGTTGAACCTTTTACCCCTCCAAAACGAAAATATGTGAAAATGGAGGCTAGTAGCACACCAATAAATTATGGAGATTATTCCTTAACATTTGAAGAAGAATTCGCAACACCTAAACATTCAAGAACATTGACTGGAAGGTCTCCTGTCATCTCCCCGATACGTCTGGATACATAGTTTCAAACTATTTAAAGCTATTCACTGATAATAGCCCTAAAATTGATCCAACCTATGGTGTTTACTATGATGACAACGCGTGAAGAATCGGTAATTCAACGTTTGATGTTGATGGTGTCGGAAATATTGTTATCAATAGGAAGCGCTATAAAACAACTTTGGGGTTATGTGAGCTGCTATTTATGAAATATCCTGTAAAAAGTCTATATATTAAAGAGGATTTAACTAATTATGGATCTATTTTGAGAGATACCAATGCATATAAACGTGACTATGCCGAAGATGGACAAATAAAAGGTACTAGGGCGGCTAAATATAAAGCTATAATCAGTAACCTTATACAGCATATAGGCATGGGACTAATGCGTCTGCCTAAAGAAAACATTAATCACATTTACTGGGATGATCCAAATGAATTAGTGGATAGACTGCGCCTTCTAGTGGCATCACAGCAGGCTGAAAGCACCAGTCACAACAATGAAATTGTATAAATCCTGGAGGAGTTGCGAGAAGCAGATATTATAGTTTAATACTACTTCATTACCATACTTCTTCACAATCTAAAGATTAGCGTTGACAAGTTTGGATGTTTCTCTAAGCGAGGATATCTTGGGAAAGCAAGTGAGCGTGGACCAACAAGAGCTCAGGAGCCATCTGGTGAACAAGGAATTCAAGGACCAGCTGGTAAACAAGGAATTCTAGGACCAGCTGGTGAACAAGGAGAGCGGGGTATTGGGTTTAATTTAACGATAAACGGAGACTACGATCTGAACTCAAAGTGTATAAAACGACTTGGTGAACCCTTGAAAATGATGATGCTACTACCAAAGACTATGTTGACAAGAAATTTAAAATAAGTGTTGAAGGAATAAGAAAAAGTATTAATATAGAGGTGGCAAATTTAACGCTATATATCAATGATGAAATCGCGAAGATTGAAAACTATCTGTTTATTTCAGTAATAAATAAGAAAGACTTGACGCCAAAAGATGGTGTATATGAGTAAAAACTCTTGGGAAATCTGTTTCATTTATAATTACGATGAGTAAGAGATAAGTGGTAAATGAGCTGCATAAACCACCGAGAAAAAGTTTTAAACGACGTCGTGTGATCATCAAAGGACTAGATGACTTGTGGCAGGCACACTTGGTTGAAATGGATCCCTACAAGTATTTGAACAAGGGTTACCGCTACCTACTGACAGTAATTGATACCTTCTCTAAATACGCATGGGCAATTCCAATTAAAAGAAAAACTGGTGTAGAAGTAAGAGATGCCATGCAATCTATATTAAGCGAGGGTCGAATACCTAAAAAACTGCCGACTGATGGTGGAAAGGAATTCTACAACAGCCACTTTAAAAATCTAATGATGAAGCATGCAATTAATCATTACTCTACGTACAGTTTCCTCAAATCATCAATAGTGGAACGATTTAACCGAACTCTGAAGGACATGATATGGAAGGAATTCAGCATTAATGGAACTTATCAGTGGATTGGTATGGTAAAGAAACTGCTCACTGAATAGAACTCGAGAATACATCGAACCACAAAACTGAGACCACGTGACATCAACGCCTCCAATGAGTAACAACTACTTTCAACTGTATACAATCATATAAAGATTGTTGTTCCAGCAAAGTATAAAGTTGGAGATTTTGTACGCATCAGCAAATACAAGTATATATTTGAGAAAGGCTATACACCAAACTGGACAGCTGAGATTTTTAAAATCATTAAAGTTCAAAACACAAACCCCATCACATATCGGCTGGAAGATTATCAAGGAAATCCAATCACAGGAGGCTTTTACGAATTGGAGCTGCTGAAAGTTAAACACCCAAACTTATATCTCGTAGAGAAAATCTTAAAGAAGAGTGGAAATAAAGCTTACGTTAAATGGCTCGGATTTTCATCAAAACACAATACTTGGATTAATAACAAAGATGTTTTATAATTTCTTGAAAAAAACATTTAACAATTAAAAATAATTATAATACTTTATACATGTAGTTATAATGTAAAGTACTTTAATAAATAAAACTAAAAACGTTAATACATTTATTATTTATACTAGACTTAGATACTTTCCGCTGTTGCCACATGTTGATCTGATGAAATGGAGTAGTGCCCCCATGGTAGAATAACCGCCGTTCCACTCATTATATGTCGCTTATTATCATAAGGACTCAATGCGATCTTCTCTTGACTGACAGTGTACACGTTATGGTTATGTGATCGTATGGAGCTCTGATTAGCAGTTAAAAGCTGCTTGTTGTTCAGGAATTCAACGTAGTCTTGGAACTTTATATGCCTTTGAACAACATTTGTCTTTATTCCCTTGGCTTTTATTACTGTTTTACCATCATGCGTAGGCTATACATTTTCGAGCGGAGGCCTGTAAATTCCCGCATGATTTTCCCGTTCAGCTCATCCTTCATAAGACCAGCAATCTTTTTATTCATAAGTGGTATATTGAATTGATTATCTTCTGGGTATTTACTTGTATCAAATTTGTTTATATTTTCAGCCATGAGCTCATATGCATTTTTTTCCTTAAGTTCATATATTACAGAATCTGTATCTGTATACATAACTTTACATTTATCTCCAAATTCACGCTGCATAAAACTGTAGTGGAAATCATAGAGGCATATCTTTGAAATTTCCAAAACTGCCATTCCAATATAGAGGGGCTTATTGAATAAGATTTTGAGTCGCCTTAATTCCACAGCAACTAAATTCTCATCAAATATCGTTGCACTGTGGAAGTTGTGTGCTGCAATCCGAGCTTTTGCACCATAGCGACCTTCCCACTTTACGCAAAGCTTGATATCGCTATACTTGCGAACATTTTCCATGGTTTTACCAAAAGCAGCATTATTCATCTTCTTATAGCCTGCATCCGTTTGGTAGTATTTAAGTCAATCCAAGTAATTCAAGTCGACTTCGAATATGTATCCAGTTGGAGAATCATTAGGAATTTCGAAAACGTCAATATTGGGAACATCAACCCATTTGAATCCTCCGGTTGGTAAATGCTGTGACATGGCCCATCCATAAAGGTTGTTAACATCATAATACATCAGGTTTTTCTCTTTCTCGTCGGGCTTAAATTCATCCATATATTTATTGTTGGCTATACTATATCTGTTCGAGAATTGACTTATACCACCTCGAATGCCTCTCTTTATGAATAGCAGTATATCTATGTCGGTTATCAGCTGTAGTTTCACTTTGGTGTATTTTAGCATAGCGTCCCATGTTAGGCCTGGCATGGTGTAATAATGTGCTGGATCTAAATTGTATGTCTTCATGCACACTTCTCGAAAGTTCTCGAAGACATCGGCCAATAGGAGAACATCATTCTTGAGGTATAGATCGGAATATTCACCAGGTGTTTGTATTTCAAATGACCTCCACACCTTTTCTGCGTGACTGTAGTCCTCAGCAGATATATCAGTGTTGGAAATCCAATTTAGTCCAATCGTCAACGAAGTCGTATGGGAAGACACCTTTGCGCGTAAGAAGTTTGATAGTGTCATCATCCAACATTATCCAACGGCAGCAATGATGATAGCTTATCTAAAGATTCTGCCATAAAACGGAAGGAATCGATGAACTTGAATTTTATGTGACTGCCTTCAACGTGCTTGGTGAACGAGATATATCTTTCCTTGTTTATTGGTAAGAGAAAGGGAAAGTTGTAGCTATATTCTTAATAATAAAGTGAGCATCATATCCAGATAAATTGTGAAAAATGACTGGAACTATGGAGCAATCTTGATACATGAGATTACATGCATTGTGCGCTGGTCCTCGGTATTTTCCTATTAAAAGAATTTATGAAAAAATGAATTGAATTATGATTCTCAGTATTTACCTGTTAAGTGGCAATGATCCCGAACTCGTTCCTCATCGGTTGCAAACGTTTTTTCACATATATGGCAGCAGGTATTTTCCATATGCGAACGCCGTTCCTCTTTAGTCAGGGGTTGCATTGGCCTGATGTTCAGTTTTTCCTGTACAACTATGGATGCAATCTTTTGCAATTCTAGTGCAAACCATTTTGGACAGTCCTTGCCCCGATATGCTCTGTAATATGAGAGCTTAGCATCATGTTTGCAGTGGAAATAGAATCGTATGCTATGAACTTCATGTTCCTGGATTCGCTGTGTATTTTGATCGTTTCCCTGAATCGGCTTCAATATTGACTCAAGATCTGCATACACACAAAACGGGACTGGATTGTTATGGTTATAATTCTTATATTCCAACCATTTCTTTTACTCTGAGGGAAACATAATCCTGCAATCATTTTGTTTCTCGCATTCCGGAATGTGTGATGCTAATTTTTCTTCAGAGTGAAAGTAGAGCAAACATCTGTCGCATATATACACTCTATGAATATGTTTCGAAGTTTGCTTCGATATAACTCGGGTAAGATCTTTAATCCAACAGAAATGATATCTGCCCGCATCATCATCATCTTCATCCATATGATCATCATCCTGGTCAAAGATATCTTGTAGCATTAAGAGATTTACATGTCGCTCCATCCTGTGTTTCGTAAGTCTAACTGGAACTGTGGTGAGGAAACGCTCTTTCTCTGGGATGAATACGTTTATTGATAAATCGTTCTGGTCCTCAAATTGTGTAATTTGCTTAAGTGTCATGGGAAATGTTATCCCATTTAAATTAAGTACAGTTGAATAATGCGGATACGATGAGAACATTTGTAGGATATAGCGCTGATGTTACGGCCCATGCGAAGCATGCTTCATCACTATTTTGTACATTGATACAAGCTTTCTTTGATGCAATCTCCTTTGGTAGGGGTATATACGAAGTGGGCATAGCGTAACTACTAACATTTGCAGGTTATAGCGCTGATGTTACGGCACAAGCGAAGCATGCTTCATTACTATTTTTTACATTGATTCAAGCTTGCCTTAAAGCAATCTCCTTCGGTAGAGGTATATATGTAGATCCTCGGTGCTGTTCAAATTTGTTGATATGTACTGGTAAATATATAATGGAGTCCAATGTCCAGCCACTATCTTTTTGTCGAAACTCATCCACCTGAGTGAGTATTGAATTCGAAATGTTAACTTTATACCACTCATTTAAATTATCGTCCACATTGATTGGACCAGTTATTGCTTGTAAATATTTAATATCGTTTATAACTTCATTGTCACCGATATCCTTAACAAAATCAGCACACAGCTTTGTATTAACTTTATTATTGGGATGGCGTTTTAAAGTATTCTTAATGCGGCGTATAAATAAATCACGAGCATACTGTATAAATAGCTTAGGATCTGTATGGTTTATATGTACAATAATTTCAGTTCTACTTCTGTCTGTGAATACTGATTTTATTTCCTCCCACTTTACAAAATCACTTTTTCTTACACGCTGATTAATTTCTCCACCTCGACTGGTGGCTTTCAATAATACTCTCGGCGATTTAGTTTGTCCAATAAATCTCCCCATATTTATTAGCGCGGTTGACATTTTTTATTTGACCTATCGCTGAGGCTCACCAAAACTGACTGATGCCTGCTATCATCTTATATTAATATTTACTACCGCCTCCTTTCACCAAAGTCTTAAATTGAAGCCATTCAACTAAAGCTTTCATGTGATTTTACCACCCCAATAACCTTCAAGTGGTCTATTTTTAGATATCGAATTTCATAACATGCTGCAATGATCACGATTTCCTCTGCGCATAGTATTAACATGTTCTTGACATCGATTCAACGTTTTTATGAATATATTTAAGTCTTGGTAAGGAAGCCGTGAAACTATATTTTGCTTCAATCAAATAAGCCCATATACTACCCAACTAATGCATAACCTACATCGATTCAATCCCCATATCACCCATTAGAGTTTTTCTTTTACTCTACACAACATTACATTAATTAATCTCAGTGTTGCATACATACATATCCACAGCTGGCAAGTATATGACCAAGTACCGAGTGAGATGGTTTCAAACTATGGTGTTCACTAAAGCTTCCTAATGTGTTAGAACAAGACAGATGATAAGAAATAGCATGGGATATTGCTGCCAAACTCTCATAGCCTAACACAGAAAAGGATCATTTGCTCTGGATCGCTTTTTGGATGTGAAACTCAGAGAAAAAAGTATATAACTTAAGATATAAAAATAAATAATGAATTTGATGTCAATAAATATTGTGTGAAAAAATTGATTTGCTATATATTATGTACAGTTTTTGTTGTTTTTGAGTAAAGGAATTGGGAATCTTACATTTTCAACATTCACTACTCATCTACAACATATTCCACATATTACTCAGAGTTCTCAAGTAGTCATCTAAGACAACATATTATACTATATTAACATAATATCTCCACCTTCTTTCATCAAAACTTTTAATTTAATCCACTCCCAACCTAATACTTTCATGGTAAGATTTAAAGATGAACTACTTCCATATCCTACTAGACTCATATCATTCCAAATACCCACTCTCAACATCGCGGTCTTCACTACTGAACTTGAAGCACTATCAACTTATTAATTTTTTTTCGACCTTCCTGATACTCATACTACACCATTTCGAGGAGATAATTACCAAATACCATCCATCAAAACTTATAACTTAATTCATATCTTACCGTACCTACTCTCAACCCCCCACCACGATTTTCACTATGGACTTGTGGGGAATTATAAACTATTTCTTCCTTCATACTCTGCCATTCGGGTGACACTTTAGAGGAGATAAATATCCACCGAGATTGCTGATTAGGATTTGACTGCTTATTTATAGGTCCCATACAACTTCCACTACTCACCTCAGACAACATATCATACCACATTAATATCATAACACAGCGTTCTTCTATCAAAGCTTTTAATGTGACCCACTCTCAACTTAATAGTAAGTAAACAATGTACCTGCCTCAATAGGATGAAGATAAAATTATCTTATTCTTATCAGCTTCATGTGAACTATTTTTTAGACATAGGAATCAATCAAATTTCATAACAGCGTAACTGCTTGATTTATAAGAAAAACCCCGCTACCTTCATATGCTCACCACAAGATGAAGTTATGAACATGAAATTAACACGTTGTTATCTAGCCACCGAGTCAACTTAAAGAAAACATTCCTGCTGGAGACTAAAAGTTTAAACCTTAAGATCCATGAAACTTTCTATTTAATCCACAACTTACAGCACCCACTCTAAACCTCCACCACGATCTTCAGTTTTATCAATTATAGGGAATAAATATGAAGCGACCTTGCTGATTTGTTTTTGTTCCTGCGAATTTGTTTACTTTACTGGACTGTGCTAGTTTGTTTACACAAGCAACCAAATTGGAAGCATTCCACCTGAAGAGCAAATTTACACATTTACTAATTTCCATTACTTATCTAAGTGAACATATCTACCTACATTCGCCCCAATCAGCTTCGCCTGATCTATTTTTAGATATATGATCATATGGTGCAATCTCGTTTATAAAAGACACCTAGAGATTAATATCATCAAATCTTTAATCCACAACTTCGGTTATAGTTGTTGTTGTTGGTTTTTTGTTTTTGAGCTACTAATATTAATTACACCTAAGAAGGTAAGATCGCTAATATCTCGAACCATAGCCAGTAGAGGATTTCTGATGCAAATTTTACCCCCCTAGTACTAATACTATTGGTATGAACAGAAAATATACTAGGGTTAATTTGAATTATTACTACTATTAATTATACCTGAAAATGTAAGATCGCTAATATCTCTAAAACCACAGCCCGTATAGGATTTCTGACAAAAAATTTGTCCACCCCTATAACTAAGACCCCCACTGACACCTTCTAGAATCTATTGGTATGAACAGAAATATTCTAGGGTTAACTTGAATTATTACTTATACTAGTTACACTAATTCACTTAGTGAATTTCACAACATTTCTTATCAACATAAAGATGTAGCTACACACATCCATCCGCGCCTTAGGTAGCGCTTCCTCAGCCACCCAGTAGCCCAGCCCAACACAGGCACTCACACTAACGTAAACAACTAAGAACACACTCAAGCTGACAAGTATACAGCCCCGATATAAATTCGCTTAAAGCATTTCACATCATTACTTAAGCCGCACACATTCTACCCAAGATTTGGTACAGGTAACGTTGCCCAATCCAACACACCCCAGGTAGTCCTAGTCATAGTATCAGATATTGCCACTTAAGCTCTCAGAAAACCTCCAGTAGCCAGACACAGGAGGGGGCATCTCAAGGACAAATTGTAGCTTCCGAGACCAGATCAAACTTAACCAGCAACCTCCACCAATAATATATATATATATAGTAATATATAATATATATGTAATAAATAATCGAAAACCAATGCTATTTCCCTATGCTGCAGAGTACTGAAAGTGATCTCGTATCCCCAAAGTTCGAGATGAAAAATGTTGATGTCAACGTAGAGGCTACGAGTCTGAGATGAAAAATAACCGAACTCCAGAAATAAAATCGAAATACTATGCTATTTCCCTATGTTGGAGGTTGCTAAATGTGGCCTCGTATCCCCAAGACTCGAGATGAAAAATAAGCGAACTTCAGAGACAAAATCTCAGTCCTATGGTATTTCCCTATGCTGGAGAGTGCTAAAAGTGGTCTCGTATCCATAAAGTGGTCTCGTATCCCCAACATCCAAGACATAAACTAGTACAGCCAAGACGCAAACCCAAATTAGTATAGACTCGAATCGCCTAACGACAGTGGCGCCATCTATGGCGAAATCCTGGAAGCTAAAACGGTGATCTGGTATGAATAGTGTAACTACTAATAATGTATCCAGATGTGGATCTAGATAAAAGAAAGAAACAATTAGCTGTTCGTTGGCGTGAATATTGTCGACGAATTAAGTCAGAACGAAAGAAACTGGCCCACATTTCAGTGTCAACGCCAGATGACATTCGGCCGTATGCCGGAGTTACGTTGCTGGGCAAACTGTGACTGGCTTGCTCGATCAGCATCCTGGGCCAGGGAGCTCTAGAGAGGCTAGCTGAAGCAGATGTCGAATGGCTGAGGTATCGCACTAAAGTGCAGGTAGCTAATGGTGCCATGACGAATGTTCATGGTCATGTGGACTTGGACGTCACCTGCCGTGATAAGACCCAAAACGTGCGTTTTTACGTAGTTCTTGGGCTCACACAAGCACTATATCTGGGAATAGACTTCTGGCATCTATTTGGGCTGGCTCCAGATGTCCTGGGTATAGTTGCGGAAGTGATGCCAAGGCATCGGTTCAAGGAGGTCAAGGTTTGGAATCCACTAAATGGCCTTTCTTTCCTTCGCCTCGTTGGGCTTAAGAAAAACATTCTTGGTAACTCACAAGATCGAGACGAATGACGCAACTCCGATAAAACAGAGGTTTTATCCGATTTCACCGGCAGTGCAGAGTTTGATGGACGCTGAGCTGAGGCGGATGCTGTCGCTGGGTGTGATAGGGGAGAGCCTGAGTCCGTGGAGTTCCCAAGTTGTTCTGGTGCGGAAGCCTGGAATGGTTCGGCCTTGTTTTGACGCCAGGAAGGCCAACTCCGTTACCAAGAAGGACGCGATAGACTTGCCCGGTGGAGTTTGAAGCTTCAAGGTTTCGACTTCACCATTGAACAGTGAAAAGGAAGCCTAAACGTCGTTCCTGATGCCCTGTCATGGATGCACAGTGACAGTATCTCACCATCTGAAGATCCTGGTCCGGAAGTTGACCTTAGTTCTCTATATTTCAACTCGTTGGAATATGAGGAGCTGAGGCAAAAGGTTAAATCAACTTCCGCGAGGGCTTGTCTCCGTCATCATTTCAAAGGCGCATGATCCGCCGATGGCTTCATATGGAGGAATAGTTAATACCCTGGCACGTTTAAGACGACATCTGTACTGGCCTCAAAAGAAAGTCGATGTCGAAAACTACGTAGGCACCTGTGACGTGTGTAATGAAACTAAGGCCACCAATACTATTCTTAGACCACCAATGGAAATTCGGTCTGGACTGAAAGACCTTGGCGAAAGCTGTACGTCAACTTTCTAGATCCATATCCCCGATTAACGAATGGAAATGTTTGTATATTAATACTCCTTGACCATTTCTCCAAATTCTCGATTCTAAAACCGATGAGGAAGGTATCTACTCTTAACGTATGTCAATTCATTGAAACGGAAGTGTGTCATATGTTCGGATTGGAGTTCCAGAGACGATAGTCTCTGATAGTGGAGTCCAGTTCTGCTCTGTTCAGTTTACCAAACTCTTGGAAAAATATGGCGTCAAGCACTTGCAAACGGCTGTTTATTCACTGCAAGCTAGTGCGTCAGAACTAGTAAACCGGCCTCTGCTGTCCGGAATTCAAGCGTACATTCAGAAGGAATACACTAAGTGGGATGAGCAGCTGAGCCATATCGCTAGCTCCCTAAGGACCAAGGAACTGGCTTCTCCCCTTAATGTTATTCGGTCAGCAGATGATTGACCACGCGAGCTGGTAGTCCATGCTTAACAGCTTAGAGCTTTACGAGTGGATACTGAGTACAAGCTAAGATTGATCCGTGCGAGAGCCCAGGAAATTATGAACTACGCGTTCGAACAGGGTTCAAGGGCTTATAATCTTTGAGCGAAGCCTGTTAATTTAGGATTGGTGAAAGGTATACAGACGGAATTTCATACAGTGTAATTTCCAACAACAAATTAGTGCAAAAGTATGACGTAAATTCTTCAAGTGTCATATTAAAGCAAAGAAAGGAAACTCCCTCTACGAGCTTGAGGATCTTCAGGGGAGGTCCATAGGCATTTACCATGCAAAGGATATTAAACCCTGATTGCTGTCACGGACTAAAAGACATGCTTTACTTAACTGATATTCCTTTTCTCTTGGTAGCCCTAAGATGGCATACAGCCAGCTTAACTGGTAAACCACTGGATGCAAATGTGCCGCTTAGGACTTTCCAAGCCTAGCGGTCGGTATACCTCTCATTGGTAGCTCCACTTTTTCACACTTCCCCGCCTGGAAATGCGTGAGACCCCTGAACTAGTGGGGGCAACAAAATGGATATGTTGCAGTTCTTATATATATATACATATACATATATATATCTATATGTATATTGTTGACATTTCACTAACAATTTTTTCAACAAAAAATGTTTTGTAATGTAGCGGTAATTGAACACTACAGCTATATTACTGCATTTTGGGTAGGTTAGTGTAGCGGTATGTTAAAATGACAAGATATGTGAGCTTGTGTTTACTGTTACTTTATTGAGCAAAAATTCCTTATTTTACGTTAGTCTGAATTCTATTTTATTTTTTCACTTCAAATGTACTTAATTAATTTAATTAATTATCTGTAGGCATGTATTCTTGAGGTGTCGTAACATGACACGTGCTCAATTTTATACCTCAGATTTTCACCAATTTCACTTATATTTGAAAATTCACTGTCTATTATTATTAGTTCTTCTTAATATAATTCACATCACTCTTAATATTAATTAATTCTACTTTGTTTTTTCACATGAAACGTCTAATATGCTTAGCTTGCATGCGTTAAACGCTATGTGAAAAAACCTAAAACTACAATGTCTGCCACCAAATATATTTTAAAAAATGTATAAAAATACTTAGCCTAGAATTTCACCAAAACCTGCAACACCACAGAAATTAAATTGCTGCTACAATTTTTACTTAGCATGTAAATACTGTACCTTGCTTGGCACGTTGATTTATGCTAGAAAGATTTTGAAGTTATTTTCACTAATGAATAATTTTCCACTTTGAAGAACACTAGATCTATGCGAAGTTGCATTTACGATCGCTGTCAAACTAATGAGAGTTTAGTTAGGGAGCACCTCCTTTTTATAATGTCCGAGCCGCCATTTTCGGACAAGTTCCACATGAAAAACTGCAATTTTCATATATTTTTTGCACATTATAAGTCCATGCTGTAATGTCAAAATTTTCTAAATTATGTGAATTAATTTATTTTTAATTATCCATAATTTTTCCTATTTGATTTATTGCGATATTTCAATTTTTCTAAAACTTATCAATATGGCCGCTCCCTATCATACGATGTTAATTTCCGGTGTGGAACTTAAATTCTCTCACGAATTTTCTTCTGTCTCGTTTCCACATCGTTCTCTTTCCCACTCATTATGGGAATTGGAATTACCTTTTTATTGTAAATATTTCCTTACCTGGGCAATTTCGCGTTTTTTAATTATTGCCAACAGGTAGAGCGCGGCCAACTTCGTAAAATTGATTATTTACGTTGTTGCGGTGACAGTTCGTTTCGCGGTGTTTAAGTCGTGAAGTGCCGTGTTTTGTGTTGGGTTTTTCTAATCAATAAATGGATTAATTATTAAGGTAAGTTGATTTATATATTCTATAAATGTTATTTGCCTGTGCATAATTTGCAATAATCATGCAAATTATGCGAAAATTTTATGTTGAAAAAATTGTTAGTGAAATGTCAACAATGGCAACAATTGTTGAATTTCACTAATAATAATGTATATGGATTCTGCAAATTTATGTATTTTGCACATTTAAGCATAAATGCATGGTTTGCAAATGTTTATTGTGCAGAAAACATGAATTTCGCTAAGAAATCCCAATGTTTATGTTTGCATGTAGTGTTGTTGTTGTACTGCCAAGAAATTTGTTTCTTGGCAGTTTGCATGTACCTATATATTTTTGTTTGTAATTTTTTTATATCTTTGCTGGCGTTAATTATATTGAAATAATTTATATGTTTTTCTTATTTCAGATGCTGCATAGATGTATAGGAGGCATTTGCTGACTGGAAGAGGAATTCAGGAAATAGGGAAGTAGCAATTATTGTATATATTGTATTTTAATATTTTTTATTTATTTTCAGCTGTGTTCAACATATATCCTAAATTCTTTGTAGGATAAAAAATAAAAAATTATGTTATTTTTTATTTAATGATATTTTTTTTTTTATTTTTTAACATTTACCTATTCTTTATTTTAAATGCTTTTAAATGTTTTTTTTATATTATTTTAAAGTGTAACAGTAAAGTTTTTTTTTATAATATTTTACACGTTTGCCCTCTGGCGTCTAAATTAATATTTTATAAGTCTGCCCTCTGGCGTTTGAATTAATACTAAAATATCCTTGACACAAACTCTATATTCTTAAAAATAATACATTCCAAAATGTATACAGTAGTGTGTATCTGTGTTTAAAGTTTTTTCTTCAAAGTGTTTTTCCTTTAAACGTCAAATTGAATATTTTATTTTATTGACAGTCAGAGCAAATATTACTCTGACAAACAAAGTAAATTATTTTATTCTATTTTCAATAACAAACAAAATTACAAATTATTTTGTAGTTTCCTCTACATCAACACCCCTCTCAGTGATAGCGTCCCAACAAAAAAATAATTATTACAAATTGAACGAAACTTTCTTTTTCTTAAAATGGTAATCTGTCATTATATCTTGGTCATTTGTATTCATGTCCACAAAAGCCGGTTTTAGACGATCGATAGAAATCGTGGTCTCTCTTCCGCCGTAGTCGACCAGGGGGCCTATTCTTGAATTACGAATGGTTTTTACGAATTCGTTATATAACGAATGGTTGATAACGAATCGAATGCCCCGTTCATATTCTTGAACCTCTTCGTTATAAAGTCGAAGTGGTGAAAAAGTTTTTCAACATGGTGGTGTGAGTGTAGTAAGATTAAATCGGTCAATTTAGAAATTGAATATTGTCAACTGTTTCAAGTTTTAAAATATAATTTGTAGAAAACTGGCTAGCTTCAGTGAAATGTCATTATTGTTTGTGTCTGAAATTTTTGAAGAATCTATGGAAAATGAATTACGTCGATCGTTAATCAATTCCTGCACCCTTAATTCATCTCTGGATAGGAAAAATATTTCGCAGGAGGACCTCCACCAGTGCCATGCAAATGTTTTCTGTCGCCGCAGATTTTCCTTTCACCAGACATTTTAAATCCTGCCCACTCTGGAAATTTTCTATTAACTTTGTTTTGAATAAAATATCATTAAAAAAATTAATATGAATTTTCCAGTATGGGGTATGGAATTTAATACTTTTGCCGCAATTACATGGCGTCTTTTGAACTGAAAGGTTATCGTATTTACCAAATTTCAGTTTCGAGTTTTTCTCTAAAAACTCAATTATTTTAGTTTTTTGAGCATATGACATTTTCGCACATCTTTTATCTCCCATTATCACCCGTAAAATAGCAGCTGATTCACTCTTAGTTTGGCATAATGAATGGTTGAACCCAATCGTTAAATAACGAAGGGTTTGCGTTCGGTATATAACGAATGCGCATTTCAAGAATACCACATGTGTCGATTCCGAATTATTTTGACAGTATAACGAATACGGAATTTGCCTTCGTTATTCAAGAATAGGCCCCCAGAAACGTTTTGTCATTTCTTTTAATAACCTTAAAAGGTCCCTCGTATGGGTTACTTAATGATGGTTTTGAACGATCTATCCTCACGAAAACTAGTTTACAATCTTTTAGGTCTTTAGGTACAAATATCATGTTATTTTGTCTTCTAGTACTAGTTGGTACAAAATTTTGAATGTGGTTCCTCAGTTTATTAATAAAATTTAATGGATTCAATGTTGATTTTGGAATATCTATAAAGAATTCTCCTGGGATGCGCAGTGGTTGCCCATAAACTAAATCAGCTGGACAGCAATTAAGATCCTCTTTTATCGTGGTTCTAAAACCTAAAAGAATCGCTGGTATTTGCAAAACCCAGTTATTATGAGTCATTTTTGTTCTTAATGATGCCTTCAGTTACCTATGGAAATGCTCTATTATTCCATTGTATTGTGGATGATAAGTTGTAGAACGGATTCTGTGTGCTCCTAATAATTTTGAAAATTCATGAAATAATTTTGATTCGAATTGAGCACCCTAATCCGTCGTTATTTCAAGAGGGATTCCGAATCGTGAAATGTATTGCGTGTATAATGTTTTGAACTATTGTACTAGCCGTAGTATCTGCTATCGGGTATGCTTCGGGCCATCTTGTGAGTCTGTCTATGATAGTTAATACGTGAGTAAATCCTTCTGAAGGCGGTAATGGGCCGATTATATCCACGTAAATTTGTTCAAATCTGCCTTTTGGAATTTTGAATTGGCCAACTTCTGATTTCGTATGTTTGTAAATTTTTTACTTCTGGCAAGATACACATAATTTTGCATACAAATTTACGTCTTTATTCATACTAGGCCAAAAGTATCTTGCCGCAATTAATTTTCTAGTTGCTCTTATACCAGGATATGATCGAGTATGAATAATTTCGAAAATATTTCGTCTTAAAACTTTAGGAATAAATGGTCGAGAGGTATTTAACGAAATATCACACCAAATTTTGTTTTTAGAAACCTCTAATTCCGTTTCTATTAATTTAAACTTAGAATTTGTAATAGTTCCTTGAATGGAAATTAAGTGTTTCAATTCTTCATCGTTTTCTTGGTTTTTGGCGATAATTTCTAAGTCTATTTTATTTTTGTTTATTTCGTAGATATTTTCATCATTTTCATCAGTGACTACTACTAGTGATAATGAATCCGCCACAACGTTTGATTTTTCTTTAATATGTTTGATGTCTGAAGTGAATTGTGTTATGAAATCTAACTGTCTGGCTTGTCTGGGACTTCTCTCTATCTTGGTCCAGATTGTGGACGTTAATGGTTTGTGGTCGGTAAGAATAGTGAAATCTCGACCTTCTAAATAATGTCTGAAGTGTTTAATGGCTAAATAGATTGCTAAAAGTTCTTTGTCAAAGGTTGAATACCTTGTTTCGGCTGGAGTTAATTTCTTCGAGAAGAAAGCTAAAGGTTCCCAATGGTGTTCATTGTATTGTTCTAAAACTCCCCCTGTTGCTACATCTGACACGTCGACTGTTAGAATAAACTTGGCGTTTTCTAGTGGGTGGACTAAAAGTGTGGAGGTAGAAAGAGCTTCCTTAAATTTTTTAAAGTTGGTTTCGCAATCTTATGGCTAATTAAAATTTTTATTATTTTTGGGTTTCTTTAGTAATTTTGTTAATTTATATACATATTGGATTTAACAATTCAGATAGATGTGGAATGAATCTATGGTAATAGTTTACCATTCCTATGAATTGCTGAATTTGTCTGATTGAATTAGGAGAAGGAAAATCTTGAATTATGTTATCTCTGTTCTCAGATGGGAGAATTCCTTCTTTAGTGATTTTATGGCTCAAAAAATCTAAAGAATTTACTCCAAATATGCATTTTGCGGGATTGATGTTTATACCGAACTCTTCTAACCGTGTAAAAACTTTCTCTAAGTGTGATTCATGCTCCTTTTTATTTTCACTTGCTATTAAAATATCATCTATTTAGATGAAAACAAAATCTAATTCCTTTAACACCTGGTCCATGAAACGCTCGAATGTCTGTGCTGCGTTTCTAAGACCAAAAGGCATTCTAGTGAATTCGAACTTACCGAAAGGTGTAATAATGGCTGTTTTGAGAATGTCTCAAGGGCTACTGGAATGTGGTGATATGCCCTTACTAAATCAATTTTTGAGAATATTGAAGAACCATTTAAATTCAATGAAAATTATTGTATTTAAAAATATTTGTATTTAAACGTTTGTAATCCCCGCAAGGTCGCCAATCTCTTGAGTCTTTCTTCAGTACCATATGTAATGGTGAAGAAACTGGTGATGAAGAGGGGCGACATAAACCTAATTTAACCATATGCTCGAACTCTAATTTTGCGATTTTTAATTTTTGTATATCGAGTCTTCTTGGTCTCGAAAAAGGAAGTTGTCCTTTTGTAGAAATGTGATGTACTATATTATGACGTTCGGGAGCATCGTAACAAAGTGCTTGAGTTAATGATGGAAAATTTTGTAAAATTTTGCCGTACTCATTATTGAAAGCGTAATGACGTGGTGAAGGGGTATTTGAGTTTATCGTTATTCCATTTACACCTATTGACGTGTTTCCATCAATTAATTTTTTATTTTTAATATCAACCAATAAATTGAATTCTTCGAGAAAGTCTGCCCCAATAACGGGTTTATTTACTCCCGCTATAATGAACGGATACGTTAGATCTCGTCTTAATCCGAAATCTACCTTCAACAATTTCGTGCCATATGTATTAATTGTTGAACCGTTTGCTGCTGTTAAAATTAGATTTGGGTTATTTTTGAATTTACTAAAATAAGGTCCGCCCCAGTGTCAATTAAAAATTTGAATTTGTTTTCTCTGTCTAAAAGGAAAAGTCTTTTTGAAACATTATTATTTGACACTGGACGCTGTTAATAAAAGCGTATGGAGAAATGCATTTGGTAGCTTTTTCTCCAAAGTTAAAGTGGTACCAACAAAGTTGTTTATTGTTATCAAGTTTTGAATAACTTTGTGAACGACTTCGTGATCTGTATCTGAAATCATTTTTAAAAAGATTGTTGTTATGGTTACTATTATTCATAGTAAAATTGCGAAATAAGTTTTCTAAAATTGTTATTTTATTTAATAATTGTACATCGTTATTTATTGCTGAAAAATTTTATTGGGCTAATGGTAAATCGAAAGTTTTATTTATTGAGGAAACATATTGTAACTTTGTAACGTCAAATATTTTATCTGCAAGTTCCAATAAATCTATTTCTTTGCTTGAAGCAACCAATGCTATGTTTATGTTTGTAGGACGTTTTTTCATCCATAGTTTTTTAATTAATGCTGCTCGTATAAACCAAGCTTCTGGACATGGTGTCCAAAAGGTTGGTAGTTTGACAGAAGCCGCTTCGACATAACTCTGTTGTTGAATATTTATTTCGTCTTCTGGAATTTTTGGACAATAGCTTTAGACCACAAAAAAATATATATATATCTTATGAAAAAGAAAATTTCACTTATCCACACAATCACTCGCGATACTTAGATGAAAAATATTTTTATTTCATGGGACAAAAACACCCTGAAAAGTACAAACCTTAAACACCCATAAATATTTTGTACTAAACTTGTACTTTTGTAATGTTTTACTATGTTGTATTTGTTTTTTTGTGTACAATTATTTTCACAAAAATTAAGAAATATTATATGTAATATAGGTATAAAATATTTTTAAAATATCGTATCAGATAAAGATAGAAACTTACAAAATCTAATCTAAGTCTAAATTTTAACTTACTATGTTCTTTTCTTTTTATTTTGTTTTATAGTTGACAGATATTATTATGAATTGTTCTTTCTTCTATATTTAATTTTCTTTCTTCTGTAATTGATTCTTGATTCTTTCTTCTGTTTTCTTATTTTCTTCGCTATTATTTATTTTCTTTTCTTCTCTCTTCTTTTCTTCTGTTTAATTTTTTAAAATTTTCTTGAGTTCTTATTTATGTTCTTCTCTTCTTTTATTATTTTTTAGTTCTTATTTAAGTTCTTTTCTTCTTTAATTATTCTATTATTCTAGAAAGAGGTACCTTACCACTGGTGGGGGGATACCTTAACTAGAATATTAGAATTGTCGTATCGACGGGTTGTCTTGTTGTTTTGATGTAGGGGTAGACGCGTTGTCTTGTTGTTCGGGGTCAACGGGTTGTCCTGTTGTTCGGGGTCACCAATTGAACTTGATTGGCAACAATAAGAATATGTTGCAGTTCTTTATTTATATATATATAGCATTCGCAGTTTTATTTAAACCAAGAGTAAATAAGTTTAACCCATGAGCAAATGACTTTAACCCAAGCACAAATAAGTTTAACCCAAGCACAAATAAGTTTAACCCAAGCACAAATAAGTTTAACCCAAGCACAAATAACTTTAACCCAAGCACAAATAATTTTAACCCAAGCACAAATAACTTTGACCCAAGCACAAATAAGTTTAACCCAAGCACAAATAAGCTTAACCCAAGAACAAATATATTTAAACTAAATTCTCAATAAGACATTTTAATACAAAAGCTTTCAATTTCAATTCAAATCAAACATCTTATCATCTCATTTTGTCATTATTATTATTTTCAAGTTTCAAACATTGACATTAATATGAACAATATTCGAAATTGCCGATCAGTGCAAAGGCTGCTCTTCCATTGCCTTAGGGATGAGTAAAACCATATCCATAACGTAATTCGCTCAGTCAGTCGGTGTAATTTGTTGCAGGTTATCTTCAATAATTGCAAGAATGTTATTCTCTCTACTTACATCACCTAAAACTGCTCGAGCGTGTGCATTCATCTTAGAGAACGAACTACGACAATAACGGTTGAATTTTTGGGTATTTTTATCAGAATAAATAACAGTAAAATCTTATTACTATAAAATGAAATGATGCATTTTCCAATAGTTTTTGCAGATTGAGAATTTATTTGAATCACTCATCACAGCGTTCAGTTTGTTTGAAGCAGCAGTGTCGATTGATCACAGTGTTCAGTTTATTTGAAGCAGATTAAAAGTGATTTTCTTTTAAAAAAAAATTTAATTAATTAACATGAGTAGTGACAGAGATTTCAGTGCAGGCAGCTCTGATGAATGGCAACCAGCTGTCCAAGATGGGGCGTCGTCAAGTAACAGTAGTGGAGTTGAAATCGAAGGTAAGAAAAAGTGCAAATCGTACGCTGTAATTAAAAGTAAACAAAAAAGAAAGTTAAAATTACTCTAAGATCAATTGCATCACTTAAACCATGTATAACATAATCGCATTAAATGAACACATTGCTTGAGCCGTTCTTATATAAAACGGTATAAGCCCACTAAGTACATTTGACAAATTTTGACTTTTAAATGAACAAAACAGCATCAAAAAGCTGTAAATTCAAATTTGGAATTATAATAATTGTTATGATTATATAATAAAAACTCATCAATACTTTTAAATAAATTGGAACGTTAAACTAAAAGTACATACTTCCAAAGTGGACTTATACCACTGAAAGAACCGCTCATTTATTTATTATTTAATGGCGTTCAATTTATGTTACTGTGAAAAATTTTCAGCCCACTCTCGTTCACACAATGAACTGGGTGAAAACCGTCGCGAACAACAGCAAGGGCAACGAGGCACACAACACCAGCGAAGTCGAAGAGGAAAGTCAGAAGCTGCTCGTAGGACTAAAATTAATGTTAATACTGCAAAAAGTATAATAAGAGCATATAAAAAGGATGGTGAATTGCTCAGTGATCGTCGTGATGGAAAAAGGCCTCGAAAATTAACAGAAGAAGTATTGGCAGCTATAGAGGAGAATGTCGAAAGAAGTCCAGGGATAACAGTTCGGGCTATTCAGAGAAATTTGCAGCGGGAAAAGGACATTGTTATGTCTTTATCTACCATTCGAAATGGCCTTCGTGAGCTTAAAATAACATTGAAATTAGCATCAATAGAAAATGAGCAGATGAATTCGCCACGCACCATTCAGTTGAGGAAATCTATGCCCGTGAGTTCACGGAATGGGCTTCAGGGAGTACAGATAAGATGGTATTCATTGATGAGTGTGGCTTCAACTTACATTTTAGAAGATCCCACGCGCGCTCAAGGCGAGGCACCCGGGCTCGGGTTGTAGTTCCAGCAGTACGAGGGAGAAATGTGACCTTGATTTCGGCGATGAATAACCAAGGCATACTTCATTCTAAGATTTTAGCAAATTCTACGTGCAATTCCGAAAGGTTTTGTATTTTTCTCCGTGAACTTGTTGAAAAGCTCCAGACGACGTCTTCTCTCAGCGACGCCTTCTTAATTATGGATAACGCGCGAATTCACAAAACACAGCAGGTTCGCGATGCTTTATCTTCGACGAATTTGACTTTAAAATTCTTGCCTCCATATTCTCCGATGCTAAACCCAATAGAAAAATCGTTCTCTAAAATGAAGGCACACGCTCGAGCAGTTTTAGGTGATGTAACTAGAGAGCATAACATTCTAACAATTATTGAAGATAGCCTGCAACAAATTACACCGACTGACTGCGCGAATTACGTTATGGATATGGTTTTACTCATCCCTAAGGCAATGGAAGAGCAGCCTTTGCACTGATCGGCAACTTCGAATATTGTTCATATTAATGTCAATGTTTGAAACTTGAAAATAATAATAATGACAAAATGAGATGATAAGATGTTTGATTTGAATTGAAATTGAAAGCTTTTGTATTAAAATGTCTTATTGAGAATTTAGTTTAAATATATTTGTTCTTGGGTTAAGCTTATTTGTGCTTGGGTTAAACTTATTTGTGCTTGGGTCAAAGTTATTTGTGCTTGGGTTAAACTTATTTGTGCTTGGGTTAAAGTTATTTGTGCTTGGGTTAAACTCATTTGTGCTTGGGTTAAACTTATTTGTGCTTGGGTTAAAGTCATTTGCTCATGGGTTAAACTTATTTGCTCTTGGTTTAAATAAAACTGCGAATGCTATATATACAGGGTGTTGCAAAAGTATGGTTACATACGCTAAACTTAGGTAGCTGGGACCGAGCTAAGAAAAAAATCCTTATAAAGTTTTGCCCCACATTGCGTTGTTTCCGAGTTATGCTGGCAACACTGTTTTGTGTACCGGAAAGTGTAGACTTTTGAATTTTAATGCATATCTTAAGAAGGAAATGGCGTAGAGAATTGAAATAAATTTTGTTTAACGTACAATATCTTTCACTTTAAGAACACATATTGACCATTCATTCAGTATCGATACTTTCGAAATAAAAAAATATCAAAGTGGGATTTGTGTCTTTTGTTTTACAAATTTCTTACTTTGGGAGCGATTTACTCAAAATTTCTAATAAACTTTTTTTTTTGTGTTTGTAATTATTTGGTAGCTTATACGATTCCCTTTCCAACAATATGTAACTCAATGATGTATCTGGAGAGTTTCATAAAATAATATTCAATAATCTTTCAAGCTGCATTCATACCACAAAAATTATTCATTTTAGGGTTTATTTGAGTGGCTTTTATTACGGTCACTTGGTGACATAAAGCAAGTTTTTTGATGAGTCATGCTCATTAGCCTATTCAGAGTATACGAAAATTCTCACTTGCTTTCGAGGAATGCCCAATTTATACTCAGGTAATAAAATAATATAAAACGTCAACATTGATTTAACTAACTAAAACAGACTACTAAATTTTTATGAAATTTATTTGGTTACAACAAATTTTCAATATGTTGCCCATTTTCTATACAACAAACTTGTAATCTACGTCTTACACTTAATGGTATGTCAATTTCTGTCAATCTTTCTCTTACTTTTAAACACGCTGCTTCTATACGCTGCCTCAAAATATCCTCGTTGTCAACTACGGCGGAATAAACTTGTTCCTTCAAATAACCCCATATAAAGTAGTCCATCGGAGTAAGGTCTGGAGATATCGCTGGCCATGTTATTGGTCCACCTCGGCCTATCCATCTGTCAGGAAAGTTTTGATTGAGCCAATCTTGCACCGTTCGAGTAGAGTGAGGAGGTGCTCCACCATCTTGAAAAATTATATTCCGCCTTATGCTCAAAGGCACGTCCTCCATCAATTCCGGTAGCACATCCTCCAAGAAATTGAGATAAGCCTCTCCGGATAAATTATGGCGAAAGATATAAGGCCCAATGAAATTCTGACCCAGGATTCCTGCCCAAACATTCAGCCTGAATCTATGTTGGGAGTGTGATACCCTGCTTGCGTGAGGGTTTCTTTCAGTCCATCTATGTATATTGTGGAAGTTAACCACTCCATCCTTTGTAAAGTTGGACTCATCAGTCCACAACACGTTGCTTAGAAAACGGGGATCAGTCCTATCCTTTTCTAGCATAAGCCTGCAGAAGTCAATTCGGCTTTGAAGGTCCCTTGGCAGAAGTTCCTGAACGGGCGTTAAATGATAGGAATGAAGACGTTCATTCCTCAAAGTCCGCCACACAAAGGTATGGTCTAAATTAAGTTCCACTGCCAGAGCCCTAGTACGTAAGGAGTCATCTTGCCGAATCCTGTCCATAATGTTTTCGATGTCCTCCACTCTCTAAAAGTAAAATTCTATTTATAAGAAATTTGAATTTGAAGATAAAAATATTATTTACACGTCTAGGCCTGCCTGAAGTTTCTCGTCGACTGACAAGGGTTCCTTCAGTGATTAATCTATTAAAAAGAATAGAAAAAAGCCTTGAAGAGGGACGAGGTCTCTCAGGGAATCTTCTAACATACTCCGTCCTGGCTGCACGCGCATTTCCACGACAATACCCGTAAAAATACACCATATGCGCTAAGTCGCGTAATTCATGTCTACCTTCTATTGGAGCTGAGATAATATTTGTATTTAATTAAATTTCTTGACTATAATTGATGAAACGGTGTCTATCAATAAGGCGATACAACTAGAGAAATTTCATTTTATGCAAAATTTTCAGGTAAAATTGACTTCTTATTGCATGCAGCAACAGAATATTTGTTTTTTGGTTCCCATAATAGGTCAGAAAACCTACTTTTATGGATTACTTTCGTGCATCTGCTGACACTGAATCGAGTGTCTAAGAACCCGAACATAACCTTTTGTTTATTTCTGTATGATACCTGCAGTTTGCACAAACTTAACATTCTTGAACAAAGTACAATGTTGTAACTTTACCTGAGTATAAATAGGGCATTCCTCGAAAGCAAGTGAGAATTTTCGTATACTCTGAATAGGCTAATGAGCATGACTCATCAAAAACTAAAATGAACAATTTTTGTGGTATGAATCCAGCTTGAAAGATTATTGAATATTATTTTATGAAACTCTCTAGATACATCATTGAGTTACATATTGTTGGAAAGGGAATCGTATAAGCTACCAAATAATTACAAAAACAAAACAAAAAGTTTATTGGAAATTTTGAGTAAATCGCTCCCAAAGTAAGAAATTTGTAAAACAAAAGACACAAATCCCACTTTGATATTTTTTTTATTTCGAAAGTATCGATACTGAATGAATGGTCAATATGTGTTCTTAAAGTGAAAGATATTGTACGTTAAACAAAATTTATTTCAATTCTCTACGCCATTTCCTTCTTAAGATATGCATTAAAATTCAAAAGTCTACACTTTCCGGTACACAAAACAGTGTTGCCAGCATAACTCGGAAACAACGCAATGTGGGGCAAAACTTTATAAGGATTTTTTTCTTAGCTCGGTCCCAGCTACCTAAGTTTAGCGTATGTTTTTAACGAACCAAGAATATAAAATTAATAATTCGTTGAACTTTAACTGACTGTACTGAAAAAAAATGTACTACGCCAGTCTTGCAAGTAACTTTAAAAGTTGACGCATTTAATAAGGATATAACACTTGCTACAATATTTCTTAGAAAACGGAAAAAAAAATTTTTTCTTCAAAAAACCCAGTTTCGAAAAATAAATTTCATCTACTAAAAATGAATCTAGTGTACCCAAAGCTTGCCTTAAGGGGGCAGTCCACCATTTTGTTTTAAAAAATACGATTTTCTGTAAAGTATAGATTTGTGTAGTATATATATATAGAATTACTATAAAAATTGTCATTTACGTCAGAAAGACCGAGAACAGTTAGAAATACGCAAAGACGGGTGGGTGTCTCAGATGCGTGTAGGTGTTTGGCGCGTCAATCTGGCGTATACCGTATTGAGCAGAGCAGCTGTTCGTTTTCGTTTCGGTTTTGGAGTTGAGATGAATTTCGGAACAGTTCATAGTAGCATTTCATGCAGAAAGAACGTATACAGTTAGTAAAACCTTCCGTAGAGATTTATTTGCTTGTGAAAGTGCGCGTCGAAAAACTCGAAAAAATGGATCGGAAATATAAACGGGTTTTTCTCGGAACAACGTTTTTTGACCTGGCTGACATTCCAGAAAAAAAAGTTTTGCTCGTATCGAGGTTAAATTTGGTACACTTATTCTACACATGTATAGCTTCCGTTTGAACTAGAATGATAAGTTTTTATTAATATTTAGTCGATTGTTTAAACAATTAAAGTTGAAAAAAAGGGTCAAAATTTTCAAAAGCCCGCCATATTGTTTTTTGTTATCACACGTGAATTATTCTAGTTCAAACGATAGCGACAAGTCTATATTTTACTAATTTGGCCACTTCTTTTGTTTCAGATGATCCAAAGTCAAGATATCGTGTCAGCCAGATTTTAACAGGGCTAATTTCAGGCTGCCGTACCAGCGAGATTTACAGTAAAAAAATAAAAATAAAAATTTTTTGTATTACTTTCGTACGTCTACTTTCATCTACTAAAAGTAGATATAAAAAAAAATAAAGTTTACTATAAGAAAAAAATTTATTAATAAAATCATTGAAAATGGTGGACTACCCCCTTAAGAGCGTATCTTTAAGATTCTAGCTTGAGTGAGACGGAGAGTCATTCCATGAGGTGTGAGTGAGGCCCTCTGGCGTTTGAATTAAAACTAAAATATCCTTGACACAAATTCTATATTTTTAAAAACAATACATTCCAAAATGTATACAGTAGTGTGTATCTGTGTTTAAAGTTTTTTTTCAAAGTATTTTTCCTTTAAACCTCAAATTGAATATTTTATTTTCTTTACAGTCAGAGCAGATATTACTCTGACAAACAAAAAAAATATCTTTTATTCTATTTTCAATAACAAACGAAATTAAAAATTATTTTGTAGCTTCCACTACAAGCCCCTCCCACATGGTACCGTACGACGGATATACCGCTGTAGGAATCAAACTTGCACAATGCCTCTGAAAATTTTAAAATCCTTCATGTCTCTAGCTTTAAGATGACTTGGGGACACACCCTTGAACGAAGTTAATCCGCGATCGGAGGGAGATGTCGAGAGCGGAAGAAGCTTTGCAATCGGTTGGTTAGGTTACCGATTGTGGAAGGTTCTCCTACTCATCTTATGGAAGAAGGCAGATTGGTGCTGGCCGACTGGATTTTTTGGGTTGCTAGCCTGTCGGTGCACCTCTGGCTTCCAACTCAGAGGATGCTTTGTATGGGTCGTGGGTCGAGTCACACATTGAGCGCCCGCAGCGATGAGGCCTATGCTGTAAGACCGGCTAGCTCAGTCGACCATTTTTCAGTTCGTCTGAACCACAAGTGGACTAGATAATCCAGCCCTATTATGGTCGTAGCATACTGCATGCAGCAGTATGCTATGCATACCCACACTGCGATCGTGCTGCCATTTTTCTGAGTGGTTGTGCGACATAGACTTTACGGTCGAATGTTTCCGGACGGAAAGGAAGAGGAAGAATCCGAGAGGTCGGATGAATGACAGCCGGCCATATTTTGCGTGTGTCAAAGTACCTTCCATGTGTATTAAAAAAAAAAGTTTGTGGTTGAGCACAAGAAACAAGCAAGGGAGTTAACAATTATAAGAAGAACACCGATTTAGAATCGCAACGGCGCGGCGTAGAGAATAAAATAAAGATTTTTCTGGAAGGTGGTACAGATTGCTCAGCAGGCCTTTGCGGTGACTGAGAGAAAAACTGCAATTCAACGTGTCAGCAAGGAATTAGACAGGACACGAGTAGGGAAAGTCAAAGGTTTTTATGCCCGTATTTTAATTTGCACAACATATTGCGACTAAAAATAAAGTGAAAAATTTATAACGGGACGGCAAAGTAACCATAGGGCAGGACCGTTGAGAGGTTCGAGGATACATTGAGTTTTTACGGTACAAGATTGGTCTGAATACAGGCGAACGAAGAAAATAAAAGGAAGAAAAAATATAATCGAAAATGGTACGACGAGATGAGAAACAAGTGTAGAATAAGAAAATTCCTAGTTTGTACAGATTTTCTTCGTCGAGACTTTTTCTTGACCATTAAGCCAGGATTATAGGTTAAAATGAAAAAGACACGTAGGTGATGTGCATTTAGATAGGAAGTTTTTCTGTTCATTGGATATGATCAGTATTAGAGAATAGAAGTTTAAATTAGTTTCAAATAAAGAACAGAAATTAGGAATTAAAGTGATATTAAGAGCGTGACGTGAATTTGATGGTAAAAGATTTTGGTTGATTAGAGCTACATTGAGTAGATCACCTGACCTAATTTAGTATGCCTTAAACGTAGCAACATATTAAATTAAATACTAGAAATGTTAGGAATGGACTATTGCTATGTTAGGACTTAAGAAGTCGGAGGATATTCGAATTGTATTTTTCTAGGACATAAGAAGAATGACGAAATGGCATAATTTAGAATTTTCTACGTGAACAGAGATTTTTTCGTGATGACTGATTGGTGTTTTTCGTAAGCATTAGGTTTTGTTGAGTTGTACTCGTCAGAGAAAACCTATCAGTCCACGTAGTTGGGGAAATATACTAGTCCTTAAGGCAGGGCGATACCATCATATCAATATGGCTTTTTAACGTATGGTTCAAATGACTCGTCCAATTAGGGATAACAATTGGCCAACTACGGCAAGATTATTATCAATAAAGGGTGAGATATCCTAACCTTAATTTTTCAGCATTTAACTGTCACATAACCACCTCCAAGGAGCTCCTTAGAGGGATCAACATTTAAGTAAACTCTCAGTATATTACCTTCAATCATTATATTGTTTTAAAGAAAAATTTTCAACCTTGCTTCAGCAATTATTAATTATTTCTTCGTCATTGTTTAAAACCATTACCGCATCCTGAACGATAGCGTTTCAAATTTCTAGTGCAATCAGACATGCCAAAGGTGCAAATTAATAAACGATAGCGATCCTTCACTAGTTCCAATGAATAAGTTTCGTTTTGATTTTAGTTCATTTCTATGCCTCACCTAGTTAACTCAAATGCAATTAAATACTTCTCGTGTGGAGGTAATGAACAAGTAAGGATCATAACTGAAATGTTTTTTTTGTATAATGAATTAGAATTTGCTCTAATTATTGAATTAGGTACTTAGATTTTTATCACCACGTATATCTTATTATTCGCCAATATTTTCACGCTAATACGACCGCGAAAGTGACTAATTCGAACATCAATTCGTATTGGCTATGGCAAATCATTTTGATTTTCTAATGAACAAATAATATAAAAATAGTAATTGCTGTCTGAACAAAATAATTATTTCAAAGATTGATCTTGAACTGCGGGATAGAATATTAATTACTGGAATCTTGTCTCCGGCTGCCTAGAAAAAATATAAATCAAGGTAAGTAAACGAGGAGATATAGCCCAACGTATGCTTCTCATCGGACTTGTAAATTAAGGATTGTTTGTATACCAGAGCAGAAAATTTCGGTATAGGTGCTGTAACCATAGGCGCCGCCAGGATTTTGTGTAAGATGGTGCATGTGAAAATAATTATTTATTAAACCGAATATTCTCAAAAAATTTTTAGTTTCGTTTTGTTTTTTAATGAGAATAGTCGAATATCATTTTCAAAACCATCTATCTTACAAATCTTACATGACTGCACGCAACATTTATTTAGAGATCTTCTCTTATTTGCTATTCGTGAAACCCTCAATTATTGACATTTTTATTCTTCAAAACATTTTAACCCCTTAAAATTAGCCGCGGAATATGTCTTCTACTACAAAATTGTGACTATGATATATTCTAATTCTAACTACAAGCAATTAATCACTATTATTATTTGAAAATACCCCAAAGGATATTTTCAAAAAAATATTCCACCAGAAACTATTGTACATTGTATGTTAACAAAATTTAAAATCAGTTCAACAAGATTATGCTTTTTTGGAGCTCTTTGGTGAAAATTAATTACATACACCAATTGCAAATATGTAGATCAATTGATAATAAAAAATGAAACCGAAGTAAAAACATGCTAAGTGTATGCTTAACTTAACTCATATTACTACCGAGACTTCGTAGAATTTGTATATCTACGGGTATAAAAATGTTTTTATTTAAAATAAATTAAAATATACTTACAAATTTAATATACCACTAATTGAAATAAATAATAATTTAGTAAAGAAATTATTTTGTAAAATACGGTACCTGATTTTTGGATATTGTATTAATTTTCTGCTTTCTAAATGAAAATATTGGAAATATTTTTGAACATAGAAATAGAAAAAAGAAACTATGCATATTTGTGTATGCATTTCGTAAAAGTTCAATCCGTTGCAAAACAGAATAAAACTGAATTCATGAAAAAATGTATCACGGAATGCCCTGATGCTCAGAACTTTTTAAAATCATCTTTTACTTTCATTAAGTGTATCCACATTAAATTTATAATCCGCGGAACGAAAAATGTGCTATCAAGGTCAGGGAAATTTCCGTTTAGGGTTGTCGTTTCACCAATTTAACCTGTGAAATATTTTATAATTTTTCGATTTAAATTAAGTTATTTTATTGATTTCCTACAAGATCAGATAAATTTCATCCTTGCAAACATGTTTTATGTCGTTCTATTTAAGTTAGAGAGTTTATTTAAAAATAAATTTACTCATTCTCATCAGCGATATTCTTATTGTACCGCTGGAAATACTCTACACACATTCCTTGGTCTGGTCTTTGATTTCACAAAATCCCTGATAAAACTTTATCTTATAACCTCTTGGGATATTATTAAGGCAGCTGATTTATTTAAATTTGTTTTTTTTTTTTTTTTTTTTTGAGAAATCATAAAGAGTTCCCTTAAAACATTTCTTTAGGTCCATCCACAAATTGTTCACAAATATGAACTCCCAACAAGATAAAAGGTACACCATCCTTACGTTGCAACAGATAGTAGTATTTTTGTTGTAGCTCGTCGCTGTAGTTCGTCTATACTAGAACTCATCACTGATCAGTTGCAGGGTATTCAACTTAACCTACAATCTTTAAATGAAGAAATTGGCAATTTACTAAAAATTTTAAATTGCCATAGGGAAAAATTAGAAGAAGAATTTTCCCTAATTCTTCAGCAAATTTCAACTTGTTGCGACGTTTTGAATATTGACCTGGTATTGCCCTAGTTTGTGAAAGGAATGACACACTAGACTCTAGAATATTATAGAAGATCAATATTCATTCCTTATTTAGATTCTATTATTATATCATTGAATGGACGTTTTTCTGCACTGCTGCAGCTTCACTGTCGCGAAATGAAATTGTCAACAAAGCAAGAGTTCATAAAAATTGTTTCAAAAATAAAGGACTTCTATGGAACATCTTTGTTGGAAAACTTTATTGATGAAATCACAATATAGTATGAAACTTGTGCCAAAAAGAATTTAGATACATCAAAAATTGACTACATGAATTTATTAGAAAACGACAATGGTTTTAGCACATTGAGAAGAGTGAAGACTTCGACAAGATCAACTATGTGCGAACAACGATTCTCGGGCTTATGTATGATCAGTCTGTTGTTAATGAAGATTTCGTAAGCGAAGTAGTGTATAAGTTCGCAGAGAAGCCACGTTTTAATTAAAATTAATAAAAATAATAAAAATAAAAAGTTGTATCGTTTTAATTTTTAATGCTTTTCTAAATAAATTGATGAACAGAAACGAAGGTGGTGCAACTGCACCACCTTGCACCATACTGCCGGCGCCCATGGCTGTAACCCAGGTTTAAGTAGATGAATTTGCCCTAGTGGTTAATATTACCGTTGATGATCATTAAAGTTTTGTAAAGTAATGAAGTTCTACAGGTCTTTCTATCTCCCTCTCCTCCTGGAGCCATCTTGTGATAATGGTTGAATAGGTCCACTCCTCCACTTCTCACTTATAGATCATCGTAGGGACCCTGAACAAAATAACGGCTGCCCTTAGTAGCATTGGGTGGATATGGGGCAATGCAGCTGAAGGTCTATCATCTGCGCCTTCACGAAGGTAATGGTAAGTGGTGTAAAGGACCCTTTAGGACCGGGTGTGCGTTTTGTTTTCTGGTTGTATGACAGACACGAATTATTTTCTGTATATGGCCGGTGAGAGCGGCAGGTATTTGTGGAACCCCCCACCCACACTCTCCGTCAATAGCTGAGGCGAACTAGCGTGCTGCCCTGCACTTCAACGCTGTCTACCGAGTGATCTGTCAACTCATGCTGGCAGTTGGGAGTTAACGTCCAATTCAATCACTCAACATACATCCATAACAAGTACATTTACTTACGTAAAGCGAACGATGCCCTTTAATTTAACAGTCGTACACAAATTTGGATTACATTAACAACGCCGATGCCGGCGTGGTCGTCGTCGTCGTCGTCGTCAAACGGCGAACATATTACAGATTAGTTATTTGCTTGTAATCTCTGCCGGTTTGCAATAAAATTTTAAATAATTCTAAATAAGATATTTTCTATTCCTTCAAGTCCACATATTTTTTAATATGAAATCATTTATTTTCAGAAATTCAAGTATTGTTTAATTTTTTCATATTTTTTCATAATAGATTTAGATTTTCCATATTGGCAGGAATGGAGCGCCAGCGTTAAAATTAGGATTAGAAATGGGTCGACGACCACGCCGACGACGACGACGCCGGCATTTCATACATGCATTTAATACATGCAGTACTGTCTCAAAATATTTTTGACATAAAACGACGACCACGCCGGCGTCGACGATGTTAATATAATCCGGCCATTTAACTTTAACTCGTGTGAGGGGAACTTTCGTTAAGTTTAAATATCCAATTTTCCGTAAGCATAGTGCGCTAAGAATCGTTTATTCCGTAAGAACGCGATGTGTCCAAACAATTAAATTATTACTAAATGATTAAAAGTGCAATGTAACAATTAAAATGGAATAAAAATGTTACTGCGACTTGCATAAATCTTCAATTAAATCAAATTCTATTTGTTAATTTTTTCACTTCTACCACTTTTTAAAATTTAACATATAAAATGTCTTTAGGGCACTGCGAATTAATAGAAGGCACAAATCTTCAATTACATCAACTTCAATTTGTAATTTATTTTTCACTTCTAGCACTCTTTAAAATTGAAAACATTAAATATCAAGATAATAACTCTTTAGAATGTGATAAATATTTAGGGTAAAAATATCAATTTTTCGTAATTAAACCTCAGTGTCGTTTAATTTCGTAAAGTTATTTACTTCAATTGTAGTTCAGCCTTTTCTCAGCAGGCAAATCGAATTGGTCAATTTGAGTCTGTTTATGAAGACTTGTGGATCATAATCAAATCTAGCAACTTGAACTTATACAGGGTGGGCCAAAAGTCACCATGGGGTTTAAAAATTTAATAACTTTTTCGTTTATATATTTTTTTTATTTTGTTTTTAGATTATAAAATATATAAAATGTAAATTTTTTTACGCTAAGTATGGAATATAATGTCACTTAAATGACCGCCGTTATTAGCTTCGCAATGATGGGCTCTTTTTAGAGCATTTTCCATAACATCTTTCAACATTTGTGGCTGTAGCGCTGGAATTTCTGCAACAATGTTGGCCTTGAGTTCAAGGATTGTCTCGGGCTTGTTCACATATACTCGCTCCTTCAAATAACCCCAAAGAAAATAGTCGAGTGCTGACAAATCTGGCGAACGCGCTGGCCAATTAATTTCCGAATTTCTTGAAATTATTCGCTGTCCAAAAATTTGCCTTAAAAGTGCCATTGTGTCTCGGGCAGTGTGGGCAGTGGCTCCATCCTGCTGAAACCACATCTCAGGTCTGTTTTCAAGAGCAGGACGTAAAAAATTTTCTATCATAAACCGATACCGCTCTCCATTTACGGTTACAGAATTAAGGCCCAATGATATTTTCAGATGTAATGCCACACCATACTGTACACCTAATGGGGTGCAATTGGCATTGATGAATGGCTCTTGGATTTTCAGAACCCCAGAACCTACATTCTGCTTATTAACAAAGCCATTCAGATGAAAATGAGCTTCATCACTCATAATCAGATTTTCAATAAAGTTGATTTCATTTCTGGCCAACTGTTGAAATTTAACTGCAAAATTTAGACGTTGCCGATGATCTGCGGGTTTCAATTCTTGCACCAATTGCACCTTATATGGGAATAACAGTAAATCTTTTTTTTTAAATGCGCCGTAGTGACGCACGAGACATCCCTAGCTGAGCAGAACGCCTTCTGGTAGATGTTTCTGGTGTTTCGTTAACACTTTGCTCTACACGTTCAATATTTTCCGCAGTGTGAATTATACGCGGGCTACCGGTTCGAGGCAAATCACTTACGGTGCCATGTTGGTGGTGACGATCAACTAAGCAACGAATCATGGCTTCAGAGGGCGAAATTCTGACGTTAAAATGACGACGATATGCTCTTTGCGTTAAAATAATTGATCGCTGATTTAAGTAATAAAATTCTATTATTCTGGTTCTTTGTTCAGTTGTGAATCTCTCCATTATTTATTCTCCAGATGTTATTTATATAATCTAAAAAAAAAAAATAAAAAAAATATATAAACGAAAAAGTTATTCAATTTTTAAACCCCATGGTGACTGTCCGAGTCTATGCTGGTTCAACTTTGTGGACTGTATTATTTCTTTTTTCGAAAATTCAATCGACTTCAATCAATTATTTTATTAAACCCAAAAAACAAGATGATAATTATTGACAACTGTGAAATATGCTTCCTTTGATCTATAAATTCTAAATCTTAAATGAGTAAAACCTTATCATAGAATAGATTATAATGTAGAATAGGAATAGCCAATTCATATTTAGATTAGGTAGCCAAATTTACATTATCTTATTTCTAACTAAAGTACTAGGCTTTAACATTCCGCCGCCCTTGAATGCTCCGGCTTCAACGTTGCTGATTCATTTTCGAATGGAATGGGACACAGTCGATGCACTGCTCGTTGGATGAGGCCACCTTTTGTTTTGACTGAAACAACTCTGACCTTGTTGTCACTTCCAGGGTACGTGTTGACGATTCGACCGAGCAACCACTTCTGTGGCGGTAAATTCTTATCTCCTACAAGGACCAAGGTACCAATAGTAAGATTCGGTGATTCCCTTGACCATTTATTTCGTTGTTGATTCCCCAGGAGATACTCCTTTAGCCATCGGTTCCAAAAATGTTGGTTAAGGGCTCGAATTTTATGCCAACGGGAAAGCTGCGAAATCTTCAGTTCTGAAGTGTTAGGCTCCACGAAACTGGTAAGAGGTTCTCCCACTAAAAAGTGTCCCGGAGTAAGAACTTCGAAATCGGACGGATCGCTGGACATCGCAGTAAGAGGACGACTGTTTAGAATGGCTTCGATTTGTGCTGTCAGAGTGCACAACTCTTCGAACGTCAGGGATGCACTATTGATCGTTTTGTAAAGTAGAATCTTCGCTGATTTTACAGCAGCTTCCCACAATCCTCCGAAGTGGGGCGAACGAGGTGGGATGAAACGAAAGTTGATTAAGTCTTTTGAGCACATCTGTATGATTTCTTGCTGGTATGATTCCGATAGAAATTGTTTACGTAATTCTGCAAGCTCTCTCTTGGCCCCAACAAAATTGGTTGCGTTATCGCAGTAGAGATTCTTTACCATTCCACGACGAGCTATGAACCTCTTCAATGCAGCGATGAAAGCAGCTGACGTAGGATCTGACACGACCTCTAGATGGATGGCCTTGGTGGCAAAGCAAATAAAAACTGCCAGGTAGGCTTTGTCGGGACGTTTTCCTCGTACTTTATAGTGGACCCAAATAGGACCACAGAAGTCCACTCCTGAATTTACGAAAGGTCTTGATGGTTCTACCCGATGAGCAGGAAGTTCACCCATGATTTGCTTCGCGAACATTGGTTTTGAGCGGATGCACCTAAGGCAGTGATGTACAGAACTTCTGGCCAGACTTCTGATGCCAACCACCCAATATTTCTGCCTAATAATAGCAATTAATGCTTGCGGACCTGCATGAGAGAATTTTTTGTGAGTATACGAAAGTAGAGAGGAAGTAAAGGGGTGTGACTTAGGGAGAAGTAACGGAAATTTTGAAGAATAAGGAATGTCTGCATTCTGCAGACGCCCACCAACTCTGATTAGCTTAACGGAATCACCCTCGAGGAAGGGATGTAATGATTTTAGGATGCTCCTTGGGCTGATCATCGACGATACTTCCAAAGTTTTGTAGTCTCGAGTAAATTCGTTGTATTGAATATTCCATATCAATCTGTGTAGGGCTTCGTTTAATTCATCGGCAGTTAATGCTCCTGTCTTACCCTCCATTTCTGCTAGCTTTTTTCTTAAATTATTATAAAATCGGCAGATATAACCAAAGATTCGAACAAGCTTTTCAAACGAAGTTACATATTTAAAGTCTCGAATAATGTCTTGTTGCCTTGTGTCTTGCACTGATTTTGAGCTTATAATTGCGACCCTTCGTTTTTCCAAAGGTGTAGGTTGCCACTTCTTCGACTGAGGCCACGTATTGGGATCTCGAATAAGAAACTCTGGGCCATTTAACCATTTCGAACAAGCAGCTAGTTTCTCAGGTGTTGCGCCTCTTGAAAGTATATCGGCAGGATTCGATTTCGAGTTTACGTGCCGCCATGGCACGTCATGAAGAAGCTCTTGGATAGTGGCAGTGCGATTTGATACAAATGTTGTCCAATTCGATGGATGAACCGAAAGCCAGTCTATAACGATTGTAGAGTCAGTCCAGCATACGATGTTATCGACTTTCAATTTTGCTGTGAGATTCTTTCGGATTCTTGCAAGCAATTGAGCTAAAAGATGAGCACCACACAGCTCTAATCTTGGCAAAGATACTGTCCGAACTGGAGCCACTCTCGACTTAGCACATACTAATTGGCAAGATACTATTCCAGCCTTATCAACTGTTCGGACATAAATGCATCCACCATAAGCTCTCTGAGATGCGTCTGCGAATGCATGTAGTTCGACTTTTTTAATTTTCGAACTTGAGAGAACATATCTAGGAAATCTTAACTCACTAATTTTACTACTCTGCTCATTAAATTCATTCCATTGTCTTTGTAAGGCATTAGGAATAGGTTCATCCCAATCGACCCTTGAGATCCAAAGTTCTTGTAGTAAAATTTTAATGTAAACGATGATTGGGTTAATAAGACCCAATGGATCAAAAATTCTGGCCGCAATTGACAAAATTTTCCTTTTTGTGGCAGGCCTGGAATCGATGGATGTAGAGTTCGAAAATCTAAAATTATCTGCACGAGGATCCCAAATTATGCCTAATGTCTTAACTACCCCAGAGTTATCCAAATTAAAGAGTTTTTCTCGATCGATGATTGGGATGGTTTCGAGAAGCTTTGGTTCATTTGTACACCATTTACAAAATGGCAACTGAGCACTTGCTAGAATGTCCTTAATTTCATTTTTCAACTGAAGTGCTTCTTCTAATGAATCTGCTCCCGCTATCATATCATCCATATAAAAAGACTCGTTGAGAACCTTAGAGGCCAAGGTATATTTATCTTTTTCGACTTCCGCCAAATAGGCGAGACATTTTGTGGCAAGATAGGGAGCGCAAGCAGTGCCATAGGTTACTGTCTTTAATTGATATAATTTCAAAGGATCGTTTGAATTGTTTCGCCAAATGATACACTGGAAACGTGTATCGCTTTCCTCAACCAGTATTTGGCGATACATTTTGGAAATATCCCCTGTAATAGCTATTCGATTGAGACGAAATCGAGTAATTATGTCGAACAGCTCCGGTTGAACAATTGGACCCACTCGTAAAATATCATTCAGTGAGATATTATTTGACGTCTTAGCCGAAGCATCAAATACAGCTCTTAGTTTTGTGCTTGAACTGTCTGGGCGCAAAATGGCATGGTGTGGCATAAAATAATGTAAGCTCTCCAGAATAACCTTTGGTTTAACTTCAACCATGTGATCTAAATGCTCATATTCCGCCATGAATTCGACATATGCGGTTCTAAGTTCCAAATCACGCTCTAATCTTTTCTCTAAACTGAGGAATCTCTTTAACGCCATAGAATACGACTCCCCTAGGACTGACGGATCATTTTTAAACGGTAGGCTAACGATAAATCGACTATCAAAGTTTCGACGAGTCGTTCTTGCGAATTGTTCTTCACAGGCTTGCTGATTCGGATTTAATTTTGAAGTATTTGACTCTACCTTTTCTAACTGCCAAAACCTTTCTAATAAATTATCCAACGATGACTCTACCGCAGCAGGCTCTACCTTGTTGATGGCACATAAGGATGATTGGTTCCTAGAAGCTCCATATTCTCCGCAAACAATCCATCGTAACGAAGTCTCCTGAAGGGTTAGCAAATTCGGTTTAAGCTTAACTTTTCTAGCTGCGAGTAAATCAAAGAAAATACTAGCTCCGATGAGCGCATCTATTCTTTGCGGCTTATAGAACAAAGGATCCGCAAGATTTATATCTGAGGGAATATCCCAATCTTTAATAGCAAAACCCGACTTGGGTTGAACATCAGTGATTTTTGGAAGTACCCAGAATTCTAGTGAAGCTAAGAAATCCCTATACACAGACTTAATTGTAGTAGTAGTCTTCGTTCGGATTTTCATGCTCACCTCGCCAATGCCTCCGATCTCCTCTTCTATTTTCGATGAGTTCAGATTTAGCAACTTAAACATCCTTTCCGTGAGGAAGTTCAACTGGGATGCAGAATCTAGAATTACTCTGCATGGAAGGAAAGATCCAAAATCATCTTGAATCAATACTACAGCGGTAGCTAGAATGACTTCATTACCACGTTCACTTGGCAGTTCATCTTTCGTTGATGAACGTCGAGATACTTTAAGTGAATTCTGAACAGAGGAAGTGGACGAATCTATCGTTGATATTACAGATTCCTTATTTTCCTGATTCGAGTTGCTGAACCGTCTTGATTCCAAATTTAGTTTTGAATTGCTTGTCTTTTGATTATCAGCATAATCATTACGAGAGTTGCGATGCAACAAGGTATTATGTAAGCCCTTACAAACAGAACATTTGCTTGAATAGCAATCTTTGCTCGAATGGCCCTTACGAAGGCAGACTAAACAAAGGATGAGGCGTTTACTGACATTGTATCTCTGTATTGGGTTCATGGCCTTAAATTCAGGACAACCCCAAATCGAATGTCCCTCTAAATTGCAACAAAGACACATTCTATTCGAAATCGATACTAGTGACGAATGCTTCTGGGTGGTGTAAGGTTTATTCGAATTTTGGGGCCTTTGGTTCGATTGTGAAGCAACGGGTTTGAACTTAACATCTCTAGACTCAAGTGTAGTACACCTATTTGACAGAAATGTATACAAATTATCCCATGTTGGAAGGTTATCTAATTTCGCTTGGTCATCCCATTTGGACTGCGTTTCCGTATCTAATTTATTGAAGATTAAATAAAAAATTAATCCGTTTAATATTTCATTATTATCACCTAATCCTTGCAGCGCACGAAGATGTACATTGACTGAATCTAACAAATTCCGTAAATAGGCAGGTGAGACGCGGTTAATTTTTTGAAGTTCAAAAATTTCCTTAACATGAGCGGTGAAAATTATACTCTTGTTGTCATATCGACTTTTCAATAGTTTCATAGCTTCAGTATAATTGGATGGTGTCATTTCGAGAGATTGAATTGCTTTCAAAGGATTTTCATCAAGACAACTACGAAGATGCTGAAATTTTTCAATATCGCTTAACTCAGCATCAAGATCGATTAGAGTTTTGAAAGTACTTATAAAATCTAACCATTCCGTGTATTTTCCGCTAAACCGTGGCAAATTCAACTTGGGTAATCTAACGGTACGTGATGTTGTAATATTTATTGCAGTGTTAGATGAATCACCTGATTGCATATTAACGGTATCCGAACTGGATCCACCTGGTCTATTAACCTTCTTTTTACTAATCAAACTTAAAATTTTTGACTTCACTGTTAAATATAAATCTTCAAGATATTCACGTTTTTCTTGATGATCACTTGTTTCTATGTCATCTTTTTCAATTTCTTCCTGCAATCCCATTGCTTGTTTAAATTGAAATTCTAACAAATCCAAGCGAGCTCCCAAATCAAACACAGTCATATTTTGATAATTTTCTTCAATATATGATTTCATGCGAGTAATTGAACCTTGAGTATTACCCCTTTTTTGCTTCAATTCTTTTAAATTTTTCTTATCCATTTCGCGAATTTATTTTTCAATATATATAATAAATAATAATTTACCACCACCAAATAAATAGGAATATTACCTTATTTAAATAAGTGCAAGACACAAGCGAGTTTTTTGTTTTTTTTAACCTTACGATAAATCCCACGATGACTTTCTCGACGATAATTTCTTCAATAATTCCCACGATGAATATTTAATATTGGGATCAGCTTGGTCTCCTTCAATGGAGCGCTTGCACTTGATATGGTAATCCAAATGTGCAGTACAACGGTGTTGATTCTGGAACAATTTCTCTTTACTGCACTCAGTCAGGTTAATTGCTATAATTTTACAAATATTCAATAATATTCGGCGAGAATGGACCAAAATATTGTCCGAGTCTATGCTGGTTCAACTTTGTGGACTGTATTATTTCTTTTTTCGAAAATTCAATCGACTTCAATCAATTATTTTATTAAACCCAAAAAACAAGATGATAATTATTGACAACTGTGAAATATGCTTCCTTTGATCTATAAATTCTAAATCTTAAATGAGTAAAACCTTATCATAGAATAGATTATAATGTAGAATAGGAATAGCCAATTCATATTTAGATTAGGTAGCCAAATTTACATTATCTTATTTCTAACTAAAGTACTAGGCCTTAACAGTGACTTTTCTACCAACTCCACAAGAATCCTCCTCACCGGGCGACGCACAGGAAGTTCCGTCCCGGATCGAAGGAGGCACGAGGGAGCAACATCCGCAAGAGAGGGTGGAGTGCAAACACCCCCAACAGTCTCAGCAGTAAAAGGGCTGACACTCAGGAGTGGGACAATCCAAACAGGTCCCCACCAATTAAGACCTTCTAATTTAAACTATTTAAAGTATTTAGAGGGAAAAGTGCGAGACTCCTCCGAACTTTCGGTTATACAGTGCGATTATATTGACAAACAGATTGCAAAGTCTCGGGAACGAAGGCTTGAGCAAATCGCAAAATTCAAAGAAAGCACTGAAAAGTTCAAAGAGAGCCTGAAGGTGTTTGGAGAACTCTCGCACTCGCTCGAAGTCACAAATAAAGATAATAGTGTAGATTTAAGTGAAAGTGCCAACGACAGTGTCAGTGATTCCACCGTAAGTGAAATCCTTTTGAACTGGCTGGGCGACTCCCTTCAGGAAACCAGCATAGAAGATACTAGCTCCCCAATAGTGTCAAAGTCTAGTTGCAAAATCACCAATATAAACATGGCAGATTACGCGAAAATTGCCAAGCTGACTGCTCAGCTGGTTCCCCTATTCTCAGTAGAACAGCACCCAAAATTGAGCCTTGAACTCCAAATATTCCTAGGATGCTGCAGGCAGGTGATTCAGTGCATTTCGGTGGATGAACTATCAGCATTTTTACAAATCCTTCCCACCAGACTTCGAGGCGAAGCTTATCAGCTTTTTGCCTAAATATGCCCACTACTTTCAAAGAAGTCGAAGAACGGCTAAATCGCACATATCTGCCTAGAGAAACTTACCAGGAACTGGTAAATAAATTGATTACCACAACGCAGTATCCCTTAGAAAATCTCACAGCCTTCACGGCACGAGTAAAACAAATGCTGGCACTCGACAATGAAGCAGCAGAATCCAAGTACGGAGCCACAGCAGCACCAGCTGTTAAAACGCAGCTGGAAGATTTCGCGAAAAACGCATTAAAGGCTGGCGTAAATAACCCATATGTTCCAATACCTTCTGACCATGACTGACGGCACGGTGGATGACCTCGTACAAAGAGCACATGACATGGAGCGTCTCCAGCAAAGTGCTCTATTCCTGCAACCCAAACCAATATGATGACGAATACATTGCCAAATTCTGCTTGTGTCAGTGTACCAAATAACGCACAATTAAATCAAAGTAGTACTCTAGTAAATCAAAGCGTATATAATCCTGGCATCATATCATACTCACAGGATCCATGGCAAAACAATATGCCCATTAACCCAACCAGTCACATACCAACGTCACAGTTCACACAGGCCGGCACAGCATATATTAAACAGGAACCAAGATCGCCAAATAAAAATTATAATGTAAATAATAAAAATACCTACTTAAATAAAATCAGTTGTAGTTTTTGTAATCTAAGCGGCCACACATATGCCGATTGCCTTGTCGTGTCCCAATAATAAAACTCACGAATCAATAAAACAATAAATCTTTACATCAAAGAAAACACACGAGTTGCAATTAAAACAATACTTTATTAAAACGAGAACTGACCTAACTTAATGTCAATATAACTAAGCTACCTGGCGCTTAGGTAACCTGAACCGACTTTAATCACGATAAGACTGTACACTTTACGGCACTCGCCAGTCCAGTCATTGGTCTTTTATGCACCAATATTCGGAAGTAGACTTTACTTAACAACGCGGATGTAAACAAACGACAACAACCTTGCCGTTTGTTCTACAGGTTGCAGCACCTGAGTCACATAATAATAATTACCATGCGAGGTTAATTATTATTGTAATCGTCGATTGCTCCACTAAGCGCTCATCGCAGCCAGCTGTTGAGCTAATCAGCAAAATAACCGACAGTTGCAGAACAGTACCATGCGAGGTTAATGTTTAGCAATTGCTAATTATTTCACTAAAATGCGCCCTTGGCTGCTGGAAGAATCTTCCGTATATTGGGCCATAACATTCCTCCCCCCTTGGAAAAACTAGTTTCCGCCGGGAACTAGTTCTGTAGAGTGCAACAATATTAATTAAAAACTGAAAATGTCTTTATCCTCATTCGGTTCAGATCCTTTACATTTTCCATTATATACCTACTATCTAAATTGTCTTATTTTTCTTTTTCAAACCGTACATTTTACATTTTTACATCTTTTTACATCATTTCTCTTGTTATTTTCTTTTACATTTAACTTCTTTAAATTCAATATTTCTTTTTCACATTTAATTCCTTTCTTACATTTTTACATCTTTTTACATCATTTCTTTTATTTATTCTGATTTTACAACATATCTATTTACTTTTTTCTTTTACATCACATGTCCTTTTATTTATTCTGATTTTACAACATATCTATTTTTTTTTTTACTTCACATGTCCCTTCTTGGAAACTTCCTCTTTATTATACTAATAATTTCTTACATTTGAATCTTATAACAATTAATCTATTTCTTTCCATTGAACATGATTGAATATTATAAACCATATATACATATTTTTATTTCTATATAACTTTACACGTTAATCTCTAACTATAGGTTGCCCTTAAATTACTTCTACATTATACAAGTGCAAAATATATATATATATACTTAACTAAACCTATGGCGGTCACTCTAGCTGCACAAGTTGTTTCCCCACAATAGTTGGCAGATTGGTGGTTGGCAATTTCGCTGTCGTGGGCAAGATTGTCTCAATTGTCTTGTTTGCATTTTGGGCCTTGGGTTGCTGCTCTGACTTATGAACAATAGGTAGAATCACTCTGTTAGTGCCGGCTTGAGTATAGTTCCTCTTCCAGCGCTTCAAACGGCATAATACTCCTATAAGGATTATTAAACTGATGATGGCTAAACATGCGGTAGTAGTTGTCGCTGCTAAATGTACTGGATGTGGAATGGCACGTCTACTTGCCTCCTCCGTGCTGATTTTGTCTTCAACCTTCCTTATAGCTACATCCTGCTCTCTCCATGCTTGATTAAAGTTGTCACTAGCCAGCAATCGTATTTCGTCCTTTTTTCCTTCTACTACCTCCTCTCTCTGCCTGTCTGTCTGTGTTGCGATGCTGCTCCAGGCTGGTAACTCCATTCGTCTGGGCTGCCATAGAGATATATTTCGCTGCGCGGCATCTTCAGCTTGTATGCGTAGGTCACCGATTTGTAGGTGACAATGTTCTTCGATGAATAATACCCCTGTTTGCTCCAGCTCACCGATGGAAGTTGGTGAATGTTGGCAGTTCACTTCCAGCTTGGTCTTCTCGGACATGACAAATAACCAGTGGTTTCTCGTTACCATTCTCACCAAGCTGCTCCACCTTGCTGTAACTCTTTCCTTACAGGCCTTCGCATTTACGTTGAAGCTCCGGAAAAGGTTCAGCACACAGTTTTCTCCAATAGCAGTAATAGTTGGGGCTAATTGTGGGCATACGATTTGCGGGTAGTCTGATGCGGTTAACAATCTCTGGCACTTCTGGTACTGTTGGTAACTCAGCAATACATACTGTCGTTCATGATTGTTGGCTGCCACAAATTCAGCGTCCAGATCATATACATGATACCCAAATTCATCTATAGCTATCGGGATCGTGTATACCTTATGTAAGTCAAATACAACTCGTTGGGGCTGTGGGATATCTACCCTGACTAGGATTTCTTGGCCTATCTGGAGTGCTTGTACCTTTGCAATTTGTACCAGCAATTGGAAATTCTGGAATTTTTCATCTAAATCCAGCTTACTAGTGGCATTCTTCATTATCTCGGTCAGCTCTCGTGCATGAATAATCAGCGGATGTAGCTTTCCTACGCTTAGGGAGATTAATATGCCCATCATTGTTTCTTGCATTTCGCTGATTTCTCTTAAGTGAAGGCTCATTAGCGTAATTACCTCACTCAATTCCATTCTTAGTTTTAATGACGATAATTCCCGATATTGACCCTGCTGCTCTTTAACGATGGTTGAAAGTTTATTTTGTAGTTCTTCTCTCTCTTCTGCTGCCTGTAGCCTTGAAGCATTAAACAAATCGAACGTAGATTTGACGACTGTAATTTGGTCCTTCAGTAGATTTAATGTTCGGCTCTCCTTCTCATTAAGGTCATCTATAGCTGCATGTATTTCTTCCGAGTCGGCATGGTCCATAGTTCCGAACAGTGTCTTGGCCAGAGATCCTACTCCGTCAAAAATTGAACGCTTGGTTTTTCCGGGCGTCTCATTTTGGGTATGATGCGAGAGTTCCTCATCCTGACGCTTAATTTTTTCCACCCAGCCTCCTATCTCTTTGACTGCTGCCTTACACCTTGCAACGCCTCCAGTATCGGTTACATTTGCGCATAATCCGCTTATCAAACCGCTGCATTTGCTGACGAATTTTAAGTCTTCAGTGAGATCTGGTGTTTGGAACTTAGACAGAATAGTCCAATGTTTCGTGTAGAAATTAACCACCCCGAGACGCTCGAACAACACTCCCGACTGTGGTATCGGCTCGATACTATAACCTGCCTGGTCTGCTTGTATCCCAGCTACCCAAACGAAGATTAAAATTATTGCCGTCTTCATCGCGAAGCTAAACCTTACTTTATAACTATATAAATTTAGGGCAATCCTAGTATCCTTAGACTAAATGAATTTTGTTTTTCTTTAATATAACTCCTAATTTATTCTACTATATTTCAATTCTCACTTTTGTTTTACAATCTTTCTTTCTCTTACACCTTCTTTCTTTAACAATTCTCTTTTCTCTTTACATAACTTGTATAAAAACTTCTCTTTTAAATTTCTGAACCTGTTTTTTTTTTAATCTTTTTATTTTTAACCTCTTATTTATGTTTTCTTTCAACAGCTCTTCTTATTGATTTTCCATTATTTTTTTTTCAAAATCTCTTATCTCTTTTTTTTTAAATCTTTATATCACTATCCCTCTTTTCTTTCTTTTTTTTTTTTAATTATTATTTCCTTTAAATTCTCTATTTCTTCTTTTTTTTTACATATACTTACTTCCCTCTATTGGCAATCTTTTCGCATCTGCATAATCTTCTTTTTCCTTTCCTCTCAGCCTAAACGCTTAATGAACCTTGTTCTGCAAGAAAAACAAAGAAACTAAGAAAAAGACTAAATAAAATAAAATTTTCAAATTGTAAAACTATTCTCTCGTGCTTCATTCCACTTAGGTTATCGTCCTAATATGATGAACGAACTCTAATCTTAAAATTAATCATGATACCTTCTCAAACGATTCGTATGAATCCGCTTTAGCTTTTTCCCGTGAAGTATAGTTACATTCTCAGGACTGTGAACGTAAATTACTTCATATGGGCCTTTAAAAATGGATGCTAATTTCCCTGCCCTAGCTAAGTCTTTAACTAGAACTTTATCACCAATATGTAAGACTTCCGGCCTAGCTGAATTGTCATGGTACTTCTTTGCCACTAGTTAGCTTTTAAGTAGGTTCTCCCTAGCAAGTTGAAATGCCCTCTGTAATTTGAACCGCAATACCGAATGGTACTTATCCATATTATACACCGGTTCAGGCTGACGCTGTACGCTACTAGGGATGTCCGCTACAATTCCAAACAACGTTTCCATGGGCGTAAGTGTTGTGCCTGTATGCACGGTGTTGTTGTACGCGTGCGCTGCGGTTCTCAACAGCTCGTCGCAGTTTCGTGGCTCCCGATCAACGAAACTCCTCAGATAGTTGGCTAGCGTAGAATGCTGCCTCTCCACAGCGTTGGACTGGGGATGCTAGGCAGTTGTTTGCAGCTTCTTTACCTTCAACATTTTACAAAGAGCCTTTAAGACTTCTCCAGTGAAGTTTGCTCCCTGATCCGTTACTAGCTGTTTCGGTAGCGAGTACCGGCTGAGGATTTGCTCAAACAAGGCCTGGGCTACCGTGTTCGCTTCTTGGTCTGGTATCGCCACGAAATCTACAAATCTAGTCAGATCATCCATCATAGACAAGATGTACTTGTTACCCTTGTGACTGACTGGCAAAGGTCCAACTAAGTCAACATAGACTTTCTCAAAAGGTCTTTCCGCGATTTCCGTCACTACTAATGGCATCTTGATGGCTCTAACGTGCTTATTTTTTTGGCAAATCGTACAACGTTTAACATACCGAGCTATATCAGCCTTCATTCCCTTCCAACGGTAGAAGCGCTTCACTCTGTTGAACGTTTTGTTCCTCCCAAAGTGTCCTCCAAACCTAGAGTCATGATAATCTCTTAGAATTAGCTCAATCTCTTCTGGATTGGTCACCAGTTTTGGTTCTGGTTTCTTCAGTTTTTCTTCAGTGATTATCTCGGTACCTTCAATACTGTTACCTTCGTTTTTAGAATCTCGCAATGGTGTTTTTTTTTGTTGTTCTCTTTCTTTCTGTTCCCTAGCTTGAGCACGAGTTATTGCAAGGCATGGGTACTCCTTGTTATGATAGAACTCAGGTTCTTCAACGTACCTTGGAATTCTGCTTAGAGCATCGGCATTACCATTTTCCTTTCCAGTTTTATATATAATCTCAAATTCATACTCCGATAGTTTTTGGTGAAATCTGAGCATACGTGAAGTAGTGTCCTTCACCTTGAAAACTCCCCGTAGCGGTTGGTGATCCGTTATTATTTTGAAAGGTTTGCCCAGAAGGTAGCACCTATAGTTCCGTACTGCCCACACAATGGCCAACATCTCACGCTCTGTAGTGGAGTAGTTTCTTTCTGCCATGTTCAAAGTACGACTAGCGTAACTAATTGGCTTGCCCTCTTGCTCCAGAACTGCCCCTAAAGATTCCCCACTTGCATCAGTGATTACCGTAAATTCCTTTGTGAAATCCGGGTATATCAAGAGTGGTGGTGTAGTAAGAATTTCCTTGACACGACTGAAAGCCTTTTCACACTCGAGTCCCCATGTGAACTTAACGCTTTTCTTTAATAAACTATTAATGGGTGCCAATATTTTTGAAAAATTCGGAACAAATTTCCGATAATAATTGGCTAGCCCTAAAAAAGATTGAACCTGACGAACAGTTTTTGGTTTTGGGAAATTTTGCACTACTTCTACTAACCGTTTATCAGGCTTTACCCCTTGTTCTGAACAAATATGGCCCAGGTACACTACCTCTTTCCTTAAAAACTGACATTTTGAAGGCTGCAACTGAAGGTTGTGTTCTCTGAAGCGCTGAAAAACTTCTCATAGTTTGCTGTTATGTTCGTCCAAACTCTTAGCAAATATCACTACATCGTCGAGATACACGAAGCATTTAATCCCTTGAAGTCCCGTTAGAATTCCGTTCAGTAGAGATTGAAAAAATGGGGGGGCCGTTTTTAAACCAAATGGTAATCGTTTATAATGGAAATGATTAAAATTGGTACTAAACGCCGTTTTTTCTCTGTCTTTTGGGTCGATTAATACTTGGTGGTACCCGTTAGCTAAATCTAACGTGGTGAAGTATCTGGAATGCCCCAAACGATCTAAGATGTCCTCAATTCGGGGAAGGGGATAAGAAAAGGGGATGCAGACTTTGTTTAGTTCTCTGAAGTCTACACATAGCCGATACTTTCTTTTACCGTTATCATCTACTCCTTTCTTAGGAATTAGAAGTACGGGGAAATTAAATGGACTGTCGCTGGGTTCGATGATATCGTCCTCGAGTAATTTTTTGAGTTGTTCCTGACACTCTTCTCGATGGGCTTCTGGCATGCGATATTGCTTTTTGTGTATGGGGGCCGTATTAGCCATTAACGGTAACTTAAAGGTCTTCGTCGGGGTGTATGACAATTTATAGCCTGGTAAATGAAAGATATCACTGTATTCGTAGCAAATATGGGTTACTGCTTCCCTTTCTTCGAAGTTAAGGTCTTCTCCCAGCACCAGTGATTCCTTCATTAGCTTGAGCCGTTGTTGGCGATTATCAATCTTACCCTTATCCCGTCCTAGTGGATGCACAGTATACTTACTCAATTTTTCAAGCCTCGGCCTGAAATTCTCTAGTTCAACGGGTTCCCTTCCTGAGTTAATAATACCTACCCACGGTTGGCAACGCTGCTTCTTACTGTCAAGAAAAACAAATATTAGGTCTGCTCAAAATAATCAGAAATTAATTATAATTCGGTTTTTTTCCCTTGAATTTTGAAGCACTTTTCATTAATTTAAAAACTATAAATCAACACACAGTGAAATATTTGTTAAAGAAGCACTATTTAGTAGTTTAAAATAAAAAAAAAGTTCAAAGCGACACTGACAGCAAATATAGCGGCAAGAGGGACCATAAATTTCTTTGTTTATAAAAATAAACACCTATTTATCCAGGTAAAAACTTAGGTTGCTCATACCTTGTATATGTTTCTGCTGAAGCTAAATTCATAACCTGAGACTAATACCATTTTTTATCTGATTGGATTGCACGGAACACCTTGACTGCTGGATGCTGCAATACTTGAACTCAGTACCCAAGGACAACTTTAGAAGCTGAATATATAGAAGCCAATTACTGGATTGATCTAATTCCATCCTTGGACACCGAAAAAAAAATAACAAATTGGTATATTTAGAGCATAAACAAAACACACAATCTTAACCTAGAAATTTACACCGCGGCCATCGGGTTACACAATACTTGTGGACTCTGTCTTTAACTACACTGCAGGCACATCTGATCTATTAACTGCTCGCAAAATAGGAGAATATTATGGAACATAAAAATAACCACGTAGCAGAAAAACGACGTATCGATCAAACCTCCCCGGAGAATTCAGACAATCGGGTAAGAAAACAGACAAAGTCTACTACGCAAGCGGTTGACATGCACTTGTTAGTGGAGGCTGTAAAACAAGCCATTAAAGCTGAGGGGCTCGCAACGAAGGAGGATATTGCAGCAGTGCGAGATGACTTTACAAGTATTAAAAATGAATGTGCCCGATTGGAGTCAACAATGCAAACGCTAGTCATCAGAGAAAGAAAACTACTTAACCGAATTGATCAACTAGAGCAGCGGCTTAAGAGAAATAATCTAATTATTAAGGGAATGAAGATAAAAAATGATGAAAGGCCATTAGAGGCAATTCGAAATCTATGTAACGATATGCTGGGAATCCCGGAACCATTGGGAATTGAGATGGCATACAAGATCGGACCTAGGAATAATTCCACCCCCCCTATACTGGTGGAGATGAACTCTATGATAGCTGCGAAACGGATCCTACAGAAAACAGGTAAACTTAAGGGAACTAACGTCCAAATAGAGAGAGATTATCCACTAACTGTGAGGAAAAAACGGTCTGTCCTATTGAAAATACGAAAAGGCCTTCGCACTATCAGCGCTGAGAAGAATGTTTGGGTTAGAGGTGATCGTTTAATAGTTGAAAAAAATGCATTCTCAATAATTGATGGCAAGTTGCATCACCACAAAGGCGATGCATTGAAATTGCTTGGGGATATCTATGGATCAACGGAGAAAGTGCGGGAAGTAATAGAAAATGCAGAGGCTTGTCATAACAACACGTATGGTCATGATGAAAATGAGACTGCACTTAGATTAGATTAGGGAATAGACGTCTGTCGTAGTTTAGGATTAGATAGCTATAAGGAATTAAAATGCAATAATTTGATGGATGAATTTTTAGATTTAAATATTTTAACATACAATATTGCAGGCTTAAAGAATAAGTTGATATTTCCAGGCTTTTGGGAGTATGTACACAAATACGATATCTTTTTTCTTTACGAAACTCATATAGTCGAAAGAGATATAATTAATTACAACAAGTATTTTGGAGATTTTGAGCTTTGCTGGGTAGGTGCAACAAGATCAACACCATATGGTAGAGCAAAGGGTGGATGCGTTTATGGAGTCAAAAAAAGCTGCAGTTTCAGTAACGCTGTCAAATTTCAATACATAAATAGATGTGTAGTACTAGCAATTAATGTAAATACACGGGCTTTATTTATAATATCCACCTACCTTAACTGCAACAACTGGGAGACAGATTTCTTAAGATTGACGGAATGTGTAGAAACACTTTGCTTAGAAAATTTAATAATACTTGGCGACCTCAACGTAAGAATAGGAGAAGAACAAGAGATACCATCTGAGCTTGGGATATCAAATTATAATCTTACCTTGACCAGGAAATCAAAAGACAAAATAGTAAACAGCAGGGGAAGAAAATTTATAGAGCTCTGCGATGACCAGGGACTAATTATATTAAATGGACGAACACCAGGAGACTTCACAGGAGAATATACATTCATCAATACAATAGGAAGTTCAGTGAATGATGTAATAGCTATCAGCCACACTTTGACTTCAAATATTAAAAGACTTTTTATCCAGAATCAGAGTTATTCGGATCACCTTCCAGTGGAATTAGTATGCACCGTAAACAGCAAAATGGGTCTCACAAACTCAGGAGCAGATATGAAGCTACTACCTAAACTTGAGTGGAAAACACAAAATGTAAGCCGATATCAGAGAAAACTAGAGGTCGCAATAATGGATCTTCCAAATGAAACGTCAGTAAACGAACTAGTAAAAATAATTGAAGGCGCGGCTATTAAGGTGGACCCTGCACATCGTAAGATATATAGAAGTAAATGGTTCGACACGATATGCCAAAAGGCGAGACAAAAATCATTCAAGTGGCTTAATCTATATAGAAAACACAATACGGATTTCGAAAAGGGTATGTATATACTGGAGAATAGAAATTTCAAAGATTTGTGCAGGAAGAAAAAACAATCGTACTATGAAGAACTGGCGCGTAAATTTGCCACCGTACGGGATAGCAAAGAGTTCTGGTCTCTGGTAAAGGAGATCAGGGGTAGTAGATTTATAACAGGGAACAACCTCTCCATTTCTAATCTTAAAAATCATTTTGAAGAACTTTTGAACCGACCTGTCTGTGCTAATCCGATCCTATATGCGGCACCATATGTTTAGGATGTAATTTTGGATGACGAAATTGTATTATGTGAACTCCTATCAACTCTACAGAAAGCAAAAGATAATAAGGCACCAGGACCTGATCGAGTTCCATACGAATTCTATAAATATGCTCATATAGAATTCCTAAATAAGATGGTAAGAGCTTTCAACAACATATTCGACAGTGGGAACATACCAGATAGCTTCACAAATTCAATTATTTTCCCTATCTATAAGAAGGGAGATCCAAATCTTCCGGAAAATTATAGAGGACTGTCTTTTATGGATGCTGTTGTAAAACTCCTGACTGGTATCGCAAACAACCGGCTAGTTTTATGGGAACAAAGTCACGGCATATTGAAAGAATCTCAAGCTGGATTCAGGCCAGGATACTCGACGATAGACAACATATTTAACCTTCTTAACATCGTTAAAATAAAACTGCGAAAAAAAGGAAGAAAAGTCTATGCATTCTTCGTGGATTTTAAAGCGGCATTTGATACGATTGACCGAGCGGCACTCTTCTACAAACTTTATGAGATTGGGGTCTCCACTAAATTTATAAAATTTGTACAGGGCCTATATCAGTTCACCAGTGCGCAAGTGTGGGGTGGTAACTCACTATCAGGGAAATTTTGCACCAACACGGGACTCAGGCAGGGATGCTTGATGAGCCCATTGTTATTTGCCCTGTTCATGAATGATATCGATGACCTCATGCATGGCGGAGTAAACATTGATGGATATGTTATTAAGACCCTTCTATACGCGGATGATTTGGTACTGATGGCAGAGAAACCCATAGAATTGCAGAATATGATAGATAAATTAGAAGAATACTGTCAAAGATGGAACCTGGTGCTTAATTTGAATAAGTCGAAGATAATGATATTCCAGAAAGGGGGAGGCAGAAGAGCGGTCGCAGAGAATTGGACTTACCGTGGAGAGGGCATTGAAGTCGTCAATAAATATAAATACCTAGGAATCACTTTAACTCCAAAACTGGTCATGAAGGAACACTTAAGGGAACGGCTAAACGCAGCTAAAGCGACTCTCAATAGCACGTGGAAAAGCTTTATAAGGAACGAACAAATACACCACTCTTCTAAATTCAGGATGTATTCAGCGGTATCTAGAACGCTAATGTGCTATGGATCACAAGTCTGGGGCTTCAAGGAGTATGAAGAGGTAGAGAAATTACAGCGTTTTTTTATTAAGAAGGTTTTTTCACTACCAAGAAGAACACCTAACTACGCAATCGTGTTAGAATCTGGCCTCCCGAACTTATACGTATACACCCTCAAATGCCACTTCACGTACATACTTAGGGTCTTGGGCTCCTACAGCGAAAGCAGACTACCTCAATTTTTAGCAAAGAAAGTTATAGAGAAGAGAACATTCTGGTTCGAAGAATGGTTAGATCTTGCTGAGAAGCATGGGGTGCAGCTTGAACCGGCGGGGCTAAATACTGAAAGGTTGACAATAATTCTGACGGAAATTATAGAAAAGGAAGAAAAGTGGTTAAGGGCGAAAGCGCAAGATAGAGCAAAACGCACAGTGCGACACGGGTTTTATGACAAATTGAACTATAATTTGGGCGAGTTAAACTACTTCAGAGATGATTTTCCCAGGATGAAAATACGACTGATATTGATGTACAGATGCGGAATGCTCCCTCTGAATGCCAGTCCATGGCGTACGGAGGGTGGATCTATGTGCTCACTATGTAATTTGCACGAGGATGAAGACTTGATGCACTACCTAGCAATCTGCCCAATCCTCAGAGAATTCAGAGTCATAGCTTTTGGAAAAAGCAGCCTCACAGAAGAAGAAGTTATATCACTTTTAAACGGCAACGATTATGAAGCCCTATATACATATGCCAAGCTAGCCTGGAAGTTCCGACAAATTCTGATCGATGAGTTTAATTGTTAGCTATCACCTTGTACTGCTTCAAAGCTATTAAAGCATAAAGTTTAAATACTCCATATTCAATAGTTTTTAATTAAATTTAATTTAGGAGCTGACTTAATTTTTTTTATCTATTTTTTTGTTTTTTTGCTTTTTTTTCATTTTCTTTTTCATATAGTTTGTTTACTTTTCAATTAGTTAGAAATAGAAATAACACAGGTGTATTGCCAACTCGACAGACGACCTCGGGGTCATTGTTGACGTTTATTTAGTACAATGTAGTTAGAATGAAATTAAGAAAAGAATTTATTGTGAAATAAACTTATTATTATTATTATTATTATTACTACCCACGCTTTACCGTTCCTTGGCTTAATTATAGCATTCCCACAATACACTCCTGGCCTAATTTCTTCCGCCATGCATACTAAATCTTCCTCACCTGTGACAGGAATTTCCAATAACCGCTCTGTTCTTGGGTTCAACTTAATTCTTGTCCCCTGAGTGTTTTTACTCTTTCCTAAGTAATACTTTTCCTTTCGCTGTGTAAGATGTACCTTTTCGCTCTGAGCCTCTGCGTAAGCTGTAGCTTTAGAGGGGTCGCGCTGGGCTTCCATGCGAGGAATTTCCAGCTCCTTTTCCCTTCTTCCTGCTACACCTGCTTGTTCTCTGCTTCCCCTCGGTTTAGTCCTATTGATGGGTGCTTCTTGAGAATCTTTTTGATTCGTTCCCGTGCTAAGGGACTCGACCAATTGTACGAAAGGCCACTTCTCAGCTGTTAGAGCTGGCTGTACCTCATCTTCTTTTGGAAAAGTCATCTTTCTTTCTTTTATTTCACCATCTTGGTAAGATTCTACTTCTGAAAGATACTTTGTGAGGCTATCTGATACCACACCCGCTTTGGATATAATGTCACGCAAGGCTGCGACTCGATTCTTCATTCGTTGCTGAATCTCTTTTGGGGAAGAATGCACTGACTCTTCTTTCTGGATAAACTGGTGATGATTATCCTGGGTGCTTTCCTTCAACTCTATTATCTTGATTTTCTCCTTTCCAGTGATGCATCCAAAAAGAGGTTTTTCTTCCTTTATTTTCTCCATGCCTTTCACTGACAGTTTTCCATTTATACAATCAATGACTGCTTTGTCCTTCAGAAACTCGATCCCCAAAATACCGTCAGCTGGAATCGAATTAGTGTCATAAATGGTGTTAAACTCGCATGGCTGTTCTACTCCACCTATGCGTAGTGTGGCTTTGCAAGTTCCAATTGAACTTTCTTGTGCCCCAAACAACCCTCCAATCATTATTTTCTTGAGAGTTTGTATAGGCGTGTTTCCTTTAATACGATTTACCTTAATTATATTACATGTTGCACCTGTATCTACTAATAATGTTAATTTACCCGTTATACCTATATCCGATTCTACTGAGATAATGCAGTTATTTAACAAACTTAACTCTATGACACTGGCTTCTTTCTGTGAGGTCTTCATGGTCTTGAATTCCGTTAATTGAAGGCAGCTGCGGATAATTCCCCCAGCTGCCGCTCCCCGTTTCCCTTCTTTAGAGCTTCTTGTTCCGCTAGATATTTCTTCAAGCAGTTTGCGGTATAATGATCGCAGGTTCTACAAAATTGGCAATAAAGGATATCTGGGCCTGTTTGCAGCTGTCCTGGAGAACCAATTGAAGTATCCGCGAAGCTTATGTTTTGTCTTCGGCAACTAGTAGTATCGTGACCATAGTTTCGGCATTTTACACAGTATGGTGGCTGTTTTCTTGATTGGCATTCCCTAGCAATATGCCCTCTTTGCCCACACTGGAAGCACTGGATGGGCCTAGGCGGCGTTGCCCTAGCCTGTGATCCACGATATATTCCTGCTGCTGCTGGAAATGGGCCCTTCTGTACGGCTTCTCTGAATGGTCTGCTGGTATTATTGTTGAAATGATTAGTCCCCCAGCTATCTCGCATTGTTTCGGAATTCAGTTTTCGCCCAGACTTCTGGTTCTCTACTCTGGAGCCTCGTTGCATCCTTCTCGAAATAACTAGCTTCTTCTTGTACTTCATCTAGAGATTGTAATCTCCTTCCCGTCAGATGCACTTGCGTTGTCTTATTCCCTACGTCTGCTTTAAAAGTAGCCACTGCGTCGGCTTCCAATTCTGCTATTAGTCCACCTTCCTTATTTGGGTACTTAGCTGTGACTGCTGTTTTAATTTTGTCCAGAAGCTCTTTCATTCTGTCAGTGAATTCTCGAATGTCCTCTCCAGGTAGTTGTTTACACTCCAGCATTTCCGTACGTAGCTCACTGACCGTTTTTCGTGGCGTATAAGCAGTTGTAATAACTTGCTGCAGAGTTTCAAAATCCTTCGGCTCCTGGGAACACACTAGATAATAAGCGTCATCTGTAAGCCGAAATTTCACACATTTGATAAAGATAGCTTTTTCTTCAGTAGTCAATTGATCGTAGAGTTCCTTGCTGCAATTCAGGAAACGGTACAGTTCTTTGCCCAGCTTTGGTGACCTTTCCCCAGAAAATAATGGTATATATTTGGATACCATATCCATAACTTTCCCATGTGCTTCCGCCATACTGTTCTTGAGCAATCCGTATGATTTACTGCTTCCTGGTTCTTTTGTCTTTCCCTTCGATGAGCTTTCTTTCGTTTCTCGTGGTTTATCCCAGAACACTAATTTCCTTGGTGTCCACTTCTTACTGACTTCTTGCCTGTATACTTTTTCTTGCGGCAGTGGACCCTCGGCTCTTAATTCTGTCTCCAGTTGCTCCGCTGCCTCTTCTGCTTCCTTCAGTTGCTGTTCCAAGGACAATATTTTCTTTACTAGACCCTTGTGCTTTCTTTTATCTTCTTCTAACAATTGTTCTGCTTGGATCTCACCCCTTTGGATCACCTCGAGTGTAGCCGTTACCAGCAAGTCTAAAGCTTCGCCTTTCGTACAGGACTTAGCAGCTGTATTCCACTCCTGAATCAATTTTCTCGATTCTTCACTTGATGCTCGTTTTTGCAACTCTGCCGTGAGATGTTCTCCGATATACTGCCAGTCTTGCTCGTAGCTTTCTAGCTTCTCCTTACACTCTTTTAGCTCCTGCGATCTTTCCTCTAGTTCCTTCTCTTGAGTTTCGAACCGTAACAGTTGCTCTCTTGTCAGTATATTACTTCTACTCCCCGATATTGAAGTCTGCACCAGAAGATCATCTAATTCTTTTCTCTTTTCCTTCCAATCTAAGCCTAATTACCAATGACTCCCGATACCTTAATTTATTAAACTTAACACCTAACCAAAACTTTGTAACATAAATGCTCCCTAGATTAAAACTTTAATCACAATCGTTACAGTCGACTTGACTTTTTCTGTGAATCATGAAGACATAAACCCAACACCTCAGCAGATATCAATATCGAGATTCATAATCTCTGTTTAAAATGTTGACGACTCAAACGAATATAGTATACTCTATCAAAATTACTACAATAGCGAGAGAGCTTCGATCAAACAGGAGTGAAACTCAACTTTTAAACGGCATAAAAGAAAATAACGTTATCATTACAAAAAGTTCCTCTTCTTAACAACTACTTTTACACTATATACCGTCTAAGAAAAAATTCACCGTTTCCCCTATACACATAAATTCATTCAACAACACAACGCTAAAGAAAAACTTATTACACTTCCCATTTGTAACAAGAACACGAAAGCCAACTATGAACACACAAAATATTTATTTCCCTCGGTTGAACGAAAAGCATTGATCCACATCACTGCAGACAAAACAAAAACAAAATTCCAAGAGCCCCCGATAAATTAAATACTTAACCTATACTTTGATATTTTCAACTTACACATGGAATTCCGAAAAACAAAACTTTCAAACGCCTATAACTATTAACACTTAACCCAAACACTCAATCTAAGCATTATCACAACCTCAATCAATTTCTATATATTTATATTATATTTTACCACTTATTCTAACACTTCTTAAATTTACCCTGAAAAGTAAATGGAGCAGCTAAAGAAGCAGAACTCCCACAATTAACAAAATGGAGCAGCTAAAAAAGCATAACTCCCAAAAAATAATAAATAAATGGAGCAGCTAAAAAAGCATAACTCCCAGAAAATAAAAAAAATGGAGCAACTAAAAAAGCATAACTCCCAAAAAATACAAAAAATGGAGCAGCTAAAAAAGCATAACTCCCAATATATATCAATTTAAAAACACAATACCTTTTTAAACCGGCTGCGCCAATTGTCGTGTCCCAATAATAAAACTCACGAATCAATAAAACAATAAATCTTTACATCAAAGAAAACACACGAGTTGCAATTAAAACAATACTTTATTAAAACGAGAACTGACCTAACTTAATGTCAATATAACTAAGCTACCTGGCGCTTAGGTAACCTGAACCGACTCTAATCACGATAAGACTGTACACTTTACGGCACTCGCCAGTCCAGTCATTGGTCTTTTATGCACCAATATTCGGAAGTAGACTTTACTTAACAACGCGGATGCAAACAAACGACAACAACCTTGCCGTTTGTTCTACCGGTTGCAGCACCTGAGTCGCTCAGTAGTAAACAATCGCTTTACATAATAATTACCATGCGAGGTTAATTATTATTGTAATCGTCGATTGCTCCACTAAGCGCTCATTGCAGCCAGCTGTTGAGCTAATCAGCAAAATAACCGACAGTTGCAGAACAGTACCATGCGAGGTTAATGTTTAGCAATTGCTAATTATTTCACTAAAATGCGCCCTTGGCTGCTGGAAGAATCTTCCGTATATTGGGCCATAACAGCCTCAAAAGGAAACATACGCCTTATTGTGTGAACTGCAAAATATATAATCATGACGTGCGTGGCTGCAGAAGAAACTATAATAGTTTCCAGAGACCACATAACAATAATATATCACCAAATCAACGACCAAGAGCTCCAAAACCCAACAATTCTAGAGTATATAACGTGCGTAAAAAGTGTGAGTTCTGTGGCCGTACTGGACATACAATAAGCGCATGCCAACAGAAACGTAAATGGGAGGCCCGGAGTCAGGGAAACGACGTAGAGTCGACCCAAAACTCCCCGGCTCGACTATAAAACTCCCATCTAACAAAGTAAGGTCTCTTAAGCAGCCCGATTTCAGTGTCGCTACAGTAAAACTTCCTTTAGACATAGGCCTGAACGGCCAAACTAAACTAGTAGTCGACACAGGCGCTGAGGTAAGTATAATAAAGAAAAGGTAATTAAAAGAACTCAAAGAAATTAACCACAATGAGGCATGTACACTTCAGACCCCATTTGGTACCGGAAAGACGCTGGGAAATTGCCAGGGAAACTTCGTTTTCAAAAACAAAATTCCCTGCAAGTTTCATGTCGTAATGAACTTGCCTGGCCTTTCCGATGAAGGACTTCTAGGAAATGATTTCCTAGCAAAAAACTGTAACGTTGACGGTCCTAATAAGGCACTAAGGTTTCCTCGCACGGAGACTAATCCCGATGAATTTGCTTTGCCATTGATGTTTGAAATGGACAAGCTACATTCTGAAAAAGCAGTCGAAGAAAGAACACCTGCAGAAGAGGTAGAGTCTAAACAGGCTGAACTATCCACCTGCAGTGTCTTCAAGGCTTCTCAAACGAGAAAAGCTGGCTGGCAAGCTCCAAAAGAGCTCAACGAATGTGAAAAAAGCTGTCTGGGCGAACAAGGCAGAAATTGGTTACCTTTAAGGAACCAATCTGCATACCTGCGCGCTCGCAAATTGTTGCCCCAGTCCCGTTACAAACTCAAGAAGAAATGCTCTGTTTAATCCTAGAGATAAGCGATGGAGTCTTCTTGGAAAACAGTTTTCTGTCATCTGGAAAAGAATTAGTGCTGGTTAGTATTCTCAACGCTAACAGTCATCAAGTAGTCATACATAGCTTAAAGTTACAGCTATATCCAATAAACGACTACACCATAGTCCCATTAACGCACACAAAAGACCACAAAAGAACACACATTCCACTACCAAATATAGAGGCAATATCAAACAACACAAGAGACGGAACTGAGTGTCTAAAGCCTGCCAAAAAGGTGCATATAGATCTTCCGTCCAAAATCCCGAGGCATAAATCACTATTAAACAAACAACGGCCATATAAGAATGGTAGCGAGTCGCTAAAGCCTATATTAAAGGTGCATATTACTCCACCGTCACACAACACAAAAAATTCTACATGGTCAAAAAGCAATAGCATTGACGCGCATGAGTATATCACACAACCTATGGCAAAGACCACACAGGTGTACCAAACTCAGCCGTCCACAAAGCAGGAAGCAACTATCCTGCAACGTGCTAAGAACAACGAAATAAAGCCTCAAAAGGAATTACAAAAGCCTCATCTATTCAGGTCTCAAAAACTTAAAAGGAAGAGTAAGCAAACCAAGGTTCAGCCGACAAAACGGCAATATTACAACATGTACGATATCTATACCCGGATTATGAGATTCCGGACGACATAAAGCAATACCCGCGAATTTCTAGGCTAGAGAAGGAACTCAGCCTAGACCCTAATTTGACCGCGGAAGAAAAAATTTCGATATCAGAACTCTGCGAAGAGTATAACGACATCTTCTTCCTCAAAGGTGACAAACTCACCTGTACAAATGCGATAACGCATAATATTCCATTGGTGCAAGATCAAGCACGATCAATCAAAACATGTACCGCTTACCTGAAATACAGCGGAAAGTAATTAATGACCAGCTAAAAGAAATGCTAGATAGCGGGATAGTCCAGTCTAGTAAAAGCCCTTGGAATTCACCTCTACTAGTTGTCCCCAAGAAAGCGGGACCGGTGAAAAAAGGTGGCGCGTCGTTGTCGACTTGCGTAAATTAAACGAAAAGACAATTGGAGATGCATTCCCGCTACCCCGAATCGAGGATATTCTCGACCAGCTAGGTCACGCAAGGTATTTCACCACACTCGATTTGGCCAACGGCTACCATCAAGTTCTTGTCGACAAGAAAGATCGACATAAAACTGCTTTCAGCACAAGGTATGGGCACTACGAGTTCAAGCGTATGCCATTCGGGCTCAAAGGAGCCCCCGCCACATTTCAACACCTAATGAATTTCGTACTAACAGGCTTACAAGGCCTCGAATGTTTTGTCTACCAGATGACATTGTCATCTATGGTAAAAATTTAACCGATCACAACGAAAAGTTGAGAAAAGTCTTGATAAGTTGAGAGAGAACAACTTGAAACTGCAGCCAGAGAAGTGCCAGTTTCTACGAAGAGAAGTTGTCTACCTAGGTCATAAATGTTCTAGCGAAGGAGTCCTACCAGACCCAAGTAAAACGGCCTGCGTCCAAACATTTCCTGTTCCAAGAACAGTAAGGCAAGTTCAGTTATTTTTGGACTTGCCAATTACTACAGGAAATTCATTCCAGACTTCTCCAAAATTGTACGTCCAATCACGAATTTTCTCCGAAAGGATGTAAAATTCACTTGGACAGAGAAATGCCAAGAAGCATTTCAAAGCATAAAAAATGCTTTAATTTCCCCACCACTTTTAATTTACCCCGATTTTACAAAATCGAATCTTACAAAAAATCTTACTACGGACGCAAGAAACGAGGCTCTAGGAGCTGTTCTTTCTCAAGGAGAAGTCGGAAAGGACCAGCCCATTGCCTATGCAAGCCGCACATTAAACAAAGCCGAAAGAAATTACTCTACTATAGAGAAAGAGTTATTGGCTATTGTCTGGGCTACCAAGAATTTCAGGTGCTATCTTCAAGGCCGAAAATTCACGGTCTATACTGACCATAAACCTCTCAAATGTGTCTTCAATGTGAAAGACCCTACTTCCCGTTTGGTGAGATTTCACCATAAATTATCTGAATTCGATTACAACATCGAATACAAACTCGGGAAGGACAACACTAATGCAGATGCACTAAGTCGCATCCCGCAAGCATTAAAAGAAGACAGTTAGGCAATACCTTAACGGTAAAAGCCCTAGTCCACCACACGATGGACTTAGATATGGAGGAAGACAATTCCACAAATAATAAGAAAAAGAATAAATCCGCTTATTGTTTCGTCGTGACTCGAGCTCAGAAGCAAAAGGCTCAAGAGACAATAAATAACTCCAGTTTGGAGACAGAAGAGCACACGAAAGCGGACCAAAACGAAATTCAACTCACGGAGGCGGAAAACGTACAAACGTATAAGACGCAAGTATTGGTGGAGACACATGCTTAGCGATATTAAAAGATACATTAAAAAATGCCCAAAGTGCCAGACGATGAAAGCATCTCCACAATATAAAATGCCAATGGTTATCACGGACATCGCAGAACAACCGTTCGACAAAGTTTTATTGTAGTTTTATTGTAGAAGAGACCACATAGGTAATAAATACATGTTGACTTTCCAAGATAATTTAATAAAATTTGTCGACTGGTATGCAATACCTAATGCAGAAGCAGTCATAGTAGCGCAGGTTTTCTTTGATGAAATCGTTACGCGCTTTCGCATACCCAAAAGAATACTCACCGATCAGGGAACAAATTTCCTGAGTGAATTATTCAAAAGAGTATGTAAGCTTCTAAAGGTAAAGAAACTACAGATTTCAGCATACCACCCACAGCCTAATGGAGCACTAGAGCGTGCACATAGACCCCTGATAGAATACCTGCCAACAATCGTAGATGAAAATCCCAAAACATGGGACCAATACCTACGAACCGCTGCATTCGTGTATAACAACTAAACTTACCCCAATGGACCGCCTATACGGCTTCACAGCGGATGTCCCATCAATTTAAAACGGGATCCCGAACCCGTTTACAATCATGAGAGCTATTATCATATACTGAAGTATAAACTCCAAAAATCATATGCCACGGCAAGAAAGAACTTATTGGCAAGTAAACACCGCGCGCTCAAAGGGGTACTACGATAAGACAGTACGGCCCCTAACTTTCCATGTAGGAGACAAGGTCCTCATCAAGAATGAAAGCAGCAAACATAAGCTTTCTCAAATCTGGGTAGGACCTTATCAGGTAATCGCAATACCAAGCGATGTAAATACCACAATCAAAATTGGTAAGCGAACAGTAACGGTACATAATAACCGTTTGAAACCATATTTCGAATAAAAATATATCGAACAAAAATGAACCAGGTTGACTTGAAATTCCTACAACAGTGTCCATTAAACCTCATTTCAATACCTCCCCATAAACATTTGCGGGAGAGTCATTCCACTGCCCAATTTAAAACGGCACAATGCAAGTATAATTATGTTAAAGGAATGTTTTCTTCTTCTGAATTGTCCACAGAAATGGCGCTAAAATTCATCTCTTCATCCAGTACATAACTGGAGCAGTCGCTGACAAACCTTATGTAGTGACCCAGCTAAATGACTCGGGTATACTTTTCGAGGACCTGGGAAATCTCATGGTATATCATGACACCTGGAATGTCCTCACCGAGATATATTTGGATGAATTAGATGCCCAGATAAAGCTAGCAGAATATGCAGAGCACTTGGTGCATAAACTCTGCATAAATATAACAAACCCAGAAGACCTGTGTAACGTGCAGCAACTACACATACACGCTATAATAGACAGCGTACGAAAGCGCATGGAAATTATAAAGGAACTAGTACCAGGAAAACGCCAGACCAGATCGCTATTTGATGGAATAGGCAGTGCCATGCACTATTTGTTTGGCACTATGGACAATAACAACGAAAAAGAAATTTACAGCAGGTTAGAAGAACTTGAATCGAATACACAAGCCCTAGCCGAGCTAGAGAAACAACAAATCAGTGTTGTAAAACTACCTTGGAAAAGATTCAAAAACCGCTGGCTATGTTAATAGACAGACAACAAAAAATAGCACACCAGATAAACGATCTCCACCATGTGGCCGATGATTTAATTAGGAGGCAACTAAGACAAGAGATTATATTAAGCTTATTGCTCCAAATCATCGAAGTTGAATATCGACAACAAGCCCTTCTGGATATAATAATGGCTAGTAGAACCAATCATATTCATCCACTCCTAATGTCTCCCAACAATCTGCTGGAGATATACCACAAGACGACCTCGAATTGCCCAAATGATTAGAATTGTCTATCTGTTCTATATCAGACAGCAGGAGCATAGTCACTCCTTATGCAGAACAAATTGGTGGTGACAATTAATCTCCCAATTTTTAATCTGTCAAAAATGAGGCTACAACAGATTCAATGCTATCCTGTCCCAAAGTCAGCAAATTATTCATTAATTCCAGACCCTGGTTATTCATACATAGCCAATAGCGAAAAACTCAGGAATTTCTCTTATTAAAAGGCGAGGACTAAAAATTTTCAAGAAAATAACAAGTAATTTCGAAGAAAACACGTATGTAGGCCGGCTGAACACGCCTATAATCAAAGCGACAACATTTAACGAATGTGCCATTAAACTACTATACAACCCTTTAAATGAAGAGCCCAAATGCAGGACCAGAGTACAAACTCCCCAAAAGGACATGTTGATTAAATTAAACAAGCCAAATGCGTGGCTATTTTCATTTATCACCTCCACGGTGCTACACATCACATGTCCGGATCACTTTGTGATCTCGAAACTGGAAGGACAAGGGATACTTGAGATAACGCAACCATGTCAAGTTCAAATAGGTGACAAAGTACTTAAATACGAAGGTCAGAGTAAATATCCACTAAAAATTATTCAGCCGAATCAATTTCCTGAGCTCAACCACTCTCTACTCAAAGTAAACCTGACTGAAATTTTACAAGAAATTCAAAATCACAGTCTGGGGAAAATCGAGATTTTAACGGGAGACGATATCCATAAATCAATTTATACTGACACCCATTCGCTGGAAGAAATCCAAAGCAAAATCAACAAATACCAAGAGAAAGTATCAAATAGAAACTCCCATATCCTGTCCACCACCTCTATATCATTTACGAGCCTACTTGTTCTGGCCATAATGATTGTGGTGGCAGTAAAATATCTTAACCCTGTTGTCATCAAGATGAGACAACAGAGAAATCAACCACAAGGTAACCCCGAAATTTCATCAGAGAGAATTTCTTCAGAAGAGCAAACTCCCCAATCCAGTTTAAGGCGTTCTAGAAGCCTCGCTAAAACAAAATCAGTTCAAATAGTTTAAAAATCCGTCACTGATACTGTCAACCTGGCTCACCAAATCAAAGTAAAATTTATAGAAAAGGTAGACCTGGTAAAATCCTCAAGGGAAATCTCTATAGACGTATATATAGTATAACTTTAACACACAAAAAAAAAACTAAATTCAAAACAATAAGATGACTTAACAAAAAATGTGGGAATTAAAGAAAAAATGCATATAAAAACAAAAAATGCATACAAATAACGCATTAGAATTAAATATAAACAGAAAATAGAATATGTATAAAAATTGTAAAAATAAAAGAAAAATACCTTAATCGTACATACAAAGAAAACACAAACAAACAAAATGTAAGGACTAGATCAAACAATAAATAAGAGTAAACAACATATGTAACTAGGCTAGAAGTTACAGTAGATAAATCTATAATATAGTAATTACATATAACATATACATATATCACAATTACCTTTCCATTCAGTGCATTAATTATCCCACGATCATACCATGACACCTTATTCCATCATCCGGTATTTTCACAGCACGAAACCGCTTACGCCTGAAATTTACAAATATCATATTATCATACAAATAATTCTTGAATGCAATTTATAAAGAATACGAATAATATATCTCCTTTCACACAAAACTCAAAAACCTAAAATTGTCACGTACACATTCTTTCACACGGGTAAATTATCAAACTTAAGTGAAATATAATCCGCCAACTGCAATTTTCCTAAAAGCTCGTAGAGCAAAGAAGGTATTGTAATTATAAATGTAAGTTAGTCTAATTTTTATCATATTCCGGGACGGCCGCGAAAATTATTAATTGTACTTCTTTAAATAAAGAAATTATTCTTATAAATATAAAGTTTTAGAAGTGAAGAAATAAATTTCAATAAAATAAAGTTAAATAGTTTCAATTGATTGTTTTTTCTTATTTATAATTTTTTTTATCCCAATTGCAAGAGCGATTGGTAAATGCTAGACTCAGTAAAAAAATGGAATAGAAATAAAATTGTGTGTGGTTCCCATCTGTCATTACAAGTTTCTGTTTTCATGCTTGTTTTTTTGTTAATTTAGTGATTTTATCGTTAAATATTTGATGTTCGTGAGTGATATTGTAATTTAGCCATTCGTGCCATAGTATTGTTTGTTATCATCTGCTTGTTTTGCACTCGGCTTGGTTTTTAATGCAGATTAGTGACTGCAGCTGTTCTGCCCTTTTTGTATGCCGGTTGAGGCTCATCGCTCGTGCTCATCTGTATTGTTTATTGTTTTTTCTCTTTTGTGAAATTGGAATGGGAACTTCTTCTTAATCGCTGGTATTTGTTTTTAAAGATAATTTATTTTTTATCTATATTCATTTTTCATTTGTTATTGCTTTCGATTGTATTTCCGCCCTCTATTTGTGAATATTCTCGCTTTGCGGAGATAATTGTGCATTTTCGATATTCCCTCCGCGGGCTTAATCCATTCAACGGGCAAGTACATTGCGACTCAAAATTTTTCTTTATTTTTTTTTATTTTTATTTTTTTCTGTACATCTTCAATTTTTTTGTTTTTTTTTGTTTTTTTTTTAATCGCCGTCACTGAGAATGGCAACTTGTCTGCTCTTTAGAGAAATCAGAGGAGGTGGTGGCTGGTGACGGTATATGTGGTAAATCTTTCCACGCTTCTTGCTTGAAACGGAGCTCCAGAGCTCCTACTCCTGGACTCACAACCTGCAGCGAATTCTCGGATATAAAGCCTTGCCACACATTAAGGATTTTAAAAAGCTTTTCCGAACGTCTTGACTCTTCCTCTACCGTTCAGTCTCTCATTGCGGATAAATTTAATAGCTTATTTATGAACTGGACTGGTCTCGAAGTATTTTCCGATGATATTAATGTTTTAAATGGTAAAATTGACAAGATGTTGAAACTTGTGGATGTATTGAGCATGAATTTAGACACACTTCTCATAACCTATCTTTAAAGGTTCAATATTTGTCTGACTCACCGGTTGATGTTAATGCAGTATTGGCAAACACTCACTATCTGCCTCTCAAAATTCCAACAGCACGTTACTTATCCCAGTAATCGACGACGTTCGGCGTAGTTTAAGGCGTCTTGAAGGCGATATTGGGCCTTGGGTATCTGTTGTTTCCGAAAACTCGAGACTTATCAACTCCTTGGCGACTGATGTCAAGAAATTATCTCCAGTGGATAAGGAATTGTCTGACTCTCAACCATCACCTCTCGTGCAGCAAGGAGTAGACTCTAACCGTCCGGTACCCACATCGTAGTAAACCAGCCAAAAAGCAGAGGAACCATCGAAGACGCCAACATAGCCCGAATGAGGCGATTCTTTCAAATCAGGACTCTGTTCAATCTACAGCAAGCGGTGATCTGGCTCTCGTTACATCTGCTTCTGTAGCTGAAGTGAGGGAGCGTTCCACAGTATCGAATGATACTTCATCTGTGTCCTCTCTAGGAAATGGGATTGGTGCCTCTTTGAGAACGGTACCTAAACCTTCGAGTGTTTTTGTCACCCGTTTCTCTCCAGAAACGATGTGCGAGGACATATTGAAGTATTTGAAGTCCAAGAATATTGCAACAGATGCTATTTCTTGTCGAAAGATTAGTAAATCCTCTAAACCTGTTGCATCTTTTGTTCTAACTGTGTCCGCGGATGAGCAGGATAAGTTATTGGATCCCACATTTTGGCCCTCTGGCGGTATGCTGATTCTGAAGCTCGTTGCGGTAGCGTACTCCTCGCCTGTAAAAACCACTTAAATTGCAGCCAAGTTGAGCTCCCCAGTTTCTCCAACACTCTCGACATTGAACTTATAGTTCTTAAGGTGTCTCTCTTAAAATATGACTTATACATACTTTGTTGCTATATTCCTCCAGACTCCATAAATATCGTCGACGACAAAGGTCAGAATATTTATGACCTACTCATTTTAACATCTAATTTTATCCATGGTAAGATGGAATCTCTTGACGAATTACTACTTATTGGTGATTTTAACTTACCCAATATACAATGGGTACTTAATGATGATGACGATGACTTTCTTCCACTTAATAACTTGACAACAAGGGAACCACTTTCCTTGACACTATTTCATCTCTTGGTCTCAGCCAAATCAGTAATGTTAAGAATGACATGGGTAGGCAGTTAGACCTGGTATTTTCTACTGACGCGGGTAACTTATTAGTTGAACCTAGCCCAGTTAGAATGTCTACTCTTGACAAATACCACCCCCCTCTTCTAATTACACATTGCTATGTAATCGAAAACCTCACATATTGTGACGAAGCGCAATACTTTTTCAATTTTAGAAAGGCTGACTTTTCAGAACTTTCCAGTAGACTTACATCTATTGATTTCTACACATTTCTGTCTTGCAATAGTGTTGATGAAGATGTTTCTAAGTTTTACGCAATTCTTTTCGATTTATTTTCTTCTTGGATTTCCCGCGAGCGACAGCGGTTGAATAAAACATCACCGCCATGGTTCAATAAAGAACTGAAACGTCTTAAAAATAGGAAGAATAAACTGTGGAAAAGTTACAGTTATATGAGGGACAAGGACACTATAGCTCACAATAACTTCCTCACATCATATAATGAGTTCAGAGAACTTTCTTCTACACTTTATGATGAGTATGTTCAAATGATGCGTACGAAATTATTTAGTGACCCACGCATCTTTTTTAAGTTTATTAATATGAAGAAAAAAACTGACAACTACCCCAATACCATGAGGTACAAGGATTCTGCTAGTGATGATTCGTCTGAAATTTGCGATATGTTTGCTTCATTTTTTGGCAATGCCTTTGCCTCGTCAAATTTCATCCTCAAAATAGCGACTTCAGTCATATGAACGATTCCCATAACGTTTCATTCACTATCCCTTCAATTTCAGAAGAGGATATTCTCAATCATATTAATGGGTTTCCAAATGACTTCACAACTGGTCCTGATGGGATCCCTCCAGCCTTTTTTAAGTCATGCTGCCTCGCCCTGGTAGCTCCGCTGAGAATTATCTTCCAAAAATCGCTCGATAGTGGTTGTTTCCCGCAGCTATGGAAAAACTCCTTTATCATACCTATCCATAAAAAAGGTAGTAAAAATGAAATTTCTAACTATAGACCTATTGTAAAATTATCTTGCATGCCCAAATTATTCTAATCTATCATTTACTCTCTACTATCATCTTCCTGTAAGAATTTGCTCTATTCAAACCAATATGGGTTTATTTCAGGCAGGTCTACAACCACTAATTTGCTGGAATTTGTCTCGGATACCATTTGCGGGTTTGCAAAAGGCTATCAGACAGATTGTATTTATACAGACTTTAGTAAGGCGTTCGACAAGTTATCTCACTCCGTGATACTGTTTAAAATGGAAAAATATGGGTTTCCCCCAATATTTCTAAAATGGACGGAGTCTTATTTAGATGACAGAACATACCAAATCTTATTCCGCCATTCCATCTCTAGAGTATTATTGAAGGCTTCGTCTGGCGTACCGCAAGGCAGTAACTTGGGCCCGTTGTTCTTTATTCTGTCTATTGACGACATTGTCTCCGTTGTGAATTACTGTAAGGTCTTGATTTATGCTGACGATGTTAAGCTTTTCGCTTAGATTAAATCTGTTAACGATTGTGAACAGGTACAGGGTGACCTTCAAAAATTTTACAATTGGTGCAAGAGCAATAATTTGGTACTCAATATCAACAAATGTGAGGTTATGACTTTCCATAGGAATCAGACACCAATTACTTATGACTATAAGTTCTCGGATACCTCGATTCGCCGTGTGGACTCTGTCTGTGATTTGGGTGTCAAATGTGACCACAGATTGAATTTTATCTCCCATATAAACTATATGGTATCAAATAGTAGCTCTATGCTGGGTATTATAAAACGTTGGTCCCGAGAGTTTTCAAATCCTACGATAACATTGCGTTTGTACACTTGCTTTGTAAGACCACTTCCTGAATACGCTAGCCAGGTCTGGTCTCCATTTTACGGTATACACGTCGACCGTATCGAGTCTGTTCAGCAGAACTTCTTACGATTTGCTCTCAGGCACCTACACTGGAATAATTCATTAATTCTTCCACAACATGAGGATCGCTTGAAGCTTTTAAATATGCACTCGCTTGAGAAACGTCGTATGGTTGCCGATATGTGCATCAACTCTTAAACGAGAGTATTAATTCTCCATTTTTACTTAACAAAATCTCTTTCCGTGATAGTAGGCACAATTTAAGAAGGCTACCTTTGTTGCATGTTAACTCCTCAAGGTCTAACTTTAGCAAGTATGAACCTGTTAATCGCATGTTTATTACTGTTAATAATACGGCTGAGCATTTTGTTCTCGACGTTTCTAAGCATGTTTTAAAAAAACGTCTATATAATATTTAATCTATTTTGTTTAATGTTTTCTGCATGTAATTTCATATGGTGTTTGGTTTATGTTTAGTGTAACATACTAGTACTAATACCGACTAAATGATGAAACGCAAGTATTGTTGACCGTTTATTTATTAAACGTGTCTATGCAGCGAGCTTGTGTTAAGCTGGTTCTGATAGTCATAAATAAAAATGATAAAGTACCGTAGAAATAAATAAATAAATAAAAATAGGTAGAGTAGTATAAAATTAAAAATGTATTAGAATTTTAAACAAATTAGAACAATAAATAAGTCAGAATTATGACTAAAAAAAAAGGTATAACAAAACAACTAACGAAAAAGCATGTCTTACAAATATAACTAAATAATTAGACAATAAAAACCAAAGGAAGTCTACCAGGCTACTAATAATACAAAAAAAAACAACATTATATTAGAATTAGATGCAAATAAAGTAAAGAAAGTCGTAGAAATAAATAAATAAATAAAATAGGTAGAGTAATAATAAAAGTAAAGATAAATTACAATAAAATACAAAAAGTGTAATACAAAAAAAAATAAATAATAATAATAGATCTAGAAATTATTATATATTCATAGATTAAACAACAAAAATTTTGTAAGAGCGCACCGAACCGACCTAAAACCGCAACCACTCAGAAAGTAAAAGTTTCCAAAACCACCAACTCACAAAAAAAAAAAACCTTAAATTGGGATTTACTTAGTTTTTTTTATTTTTATTTTTTACTTTTTTATTATTTTATTTTATATATATATAACGAAAAAGAAGGAGGATAGGAAAGAAAAAAAGGCAAAAACTATTCACAAAGAAAAGGAATTATTAGCGGCGAGCCTAGTCCACATCGTTGTCTTCCGCGGGTCCCAAGGGTCCACAAAGGGAAGGAGTGGCCATGATCCGGCGAACAATCGCAGTTAGTGGGTCATTAAAAACAGGGTGGCAGCACGCACACAACCCAAATCGACCGGTAATTTTGAATGTGGCACCTGTAAACACAAAAAAAAGGTATGGCTAAATAAATCAAAATCTGCAAAAAAATCTAAAGTGGAACTTACCAGCGCCAACCCAAGACTGTCCTTGGTGCGGGTATAGAGGCAAGTCCACCCAATACGACTTGCCCGCAACTGCTTCCACCCACCACATAGTAAAGGGCCGCTGGCCAGTCCTGTGCAGGACTAAGCGAATGGGTCCACGCCAGTTTGGTAGCACATGCACCACATGAATTAGACAGGCCACGCAGGTAAGCCCAAGCGGGCACTTGAAGGGCGTCTTATCCACCTTAACCGTAAACAACATCTTACGTGAAATTAACCCGGACCAGAAAAATAAGTTACTGCCGACACTCCAAAATTCACAGCGCAAGTGCTAACTAACTAACAGAGAAACAACGCCGGCCCGGGTAGTATCTAACTGCAGCAATGTATCCATCCTCTACCGTTTCAATTAAACCCAAACAAAATAGTAACCTAATACCCTAGATAAAAACCCCGAGATACAAAAGTCTTTGGACGGAACAAATTCCTCCCCCGAGAGTTATTCCTCTCCAAAGAATAACTCTCTTATTCGCGGGGGGAAGGATTATTATATATCTGAAATAGACCAAGAAAAAAACATGAAAAAGGGTACCAAAAATTTTCATTTAAAAAAGGAATTCATCCATAAAATTTTCACGTAAGCTAACCATGCCTAAAATATGGTTAGCTTATCAATTCAATCAGTGAAGAAAATTGCGTCAGCAGTTTTCTTCACATACCATTTTCGTTTTCAAAAAAGTTCCCATGAGTAGAAATATTTAATTAAAAAAAAAAAAGAATTAAACCAAAGGCAAACCGTACCTTCAGTACGATTTGTCGTAAAAATTGCAATATGTATGTACGAACGTACATACATATCAAAAAAGCTTTCACGCTCAGAAATGCGCGCCGCGAAAATACATTATATGTATACGCGCGCCCCAAATTTCAATCGACGGGACGGTGGCTGATGTTTATAAAAACATCAAATTTCATTTTTGCAAGCCACCGTCCAACGAAAAATATTCTGGACTTGTTTAAACAAGTCCAGAATAAATGAAAATTTTCTCAGGGTAAAAATGCAACTATGCATTTTCTATCCTGAGCGAGGGCTCTTGATCGCGGCGAAAATGATCAAGAGCCGAGTTGAATTTTAAAGATTATACGCGGCGGTTCGCAGTCGAATTTTAACAAAAATTAGAGTTGGTTTTGAAAATCTCTTTGAAAAGAATCGGGTGGATCGGTCTCGGTCGCGTTCATAAAGGAAATTAGAGTAAAACTACAAAAGGTTTGTGCAACTAAAAGAAGGGTATGATTAATAAGGAAAAGTATTAAACGTGTTATAATTAGAAGAAAGTTTTTACATAAGGAAAAGTTTCTATATAAGGAAAAGTTGTGCAATTATCAGAATGTTTCTAGTTAATAAAGTGCCTATAAAGAAATAAAATAAAAAACAAAAGTGTGTTTTGGATAACTCCGCTGCCAGAGTCCCGCCGAAGATACGTAACACAAATGTTAATCTTATGAGAAAATTAATTACTTTGAATAAATTCTTTCAATGTGCAAAATTTACTTCCACTAACTTACACGTACACGCTTATAAACTTCACTTTCAGTTCGATGATTCACAGTGTTTTTATATGTATTTAATAACTAAAAGAAAATTAAATGTGCAAAAAGAAATATATCTTACTCGAATTTATCTCTTTTTTTCAATAAGGACAAATTAGAAAATTATGCTACGTTAAAATTTCATATATACAAGGCAAAGAAAATTTTCCCTTTCTGGTTCTTAACTATAATATTTACTAATGGCTGAAAGTAAATAATAATTAGAACTCAAGTTAGATCTAGTTTCCAATTATTATGTTGTGTAAAACTAACCCGATGGCATATTTTTTACACGATAAATAATTGTTTGAAATTTCGATTTACTTGAGTTAAATAGTGAAATGGCTGAAAGGAAGAAATTAATTAAAATATTCAATCGTTCTTGTTAATTTCATACATGTGTGTATGACCAACAACCGGCATGCAAACACAATGAAAGTTAACCCAAATTGAAGAAATGAATAATACGCAAAATTAACTTTAATTGATTTAAAAAATTTGTCACTAATAAAATTTCACAAATAAAGTGATTGAAATTCCTTATTATTTGTGACTTGCCTTGGAAAAATTTGATGTTTCTGCAGTTGAAAAATGCTCTAAGTTTCGCTGAAATTCTGTCTATTTTATTGCTGATGACACTGTATTAAAATTTGCAAATTGTGGGAGGAATGCTACTGCATGTGTTTGTACCTTGACAACTTTGAAAAATAAGAAGGCAGAATGAAGAATGAACCCCTTTTTATAGAGAATTTTGTTTCAATTTCGTATCCATAAAAAATGATTTTTGCAATTTTTAGGCTTAATTTGACTACAATATGTGAGTTTGTTGTAGTCATTTGATGTCAAATTACAAATTGCATTTTTTGACATCTTTCCCATAGAAATTAGTTTTAATTTCGAAGAATTATGATAAGTTTTCCTCAATTTTGCCATAACTTATCGTTTCGCCATCTTTGATGTCACTTTACAAAATTACTCTCATAATTCATTTTGTTCATCTTCATCCTTGTCCCTTTCACACCTTTCGCACTCATTGGTGTAAAAGGAAATTCGAAAATTCGTAATTATTCCGTAGACCGTGGAAAATATCGCGACGCGAATGCTCCCATCGGATTCTGCGTCTCTTTTTACCTCGGGGTGACATGTCAAACGTCGCGAGAATATGAAGTTTGACGTGTTGTTTATATTCGTAAAGTCAGCCGCGCGCGAGTGATAATATTTTTATTTTTTGTGGTAAATTGTGTGTTTTGTGTAGTTAATTATTATTCAGCGAGGGAATTATACATTTATTTTCTGTATTGATTAAGTATAATTTCTGCCTTTTTTACAAATGGCATAGATACCTGTCAAGATGAGTTTATTTTACGAAGTCTCACCTAAGGTATCGGTGCATTCTTTGTAAAAGGTAATTTAATTAGGTATACGTCCTGTATACATTGTTATTTGTTTAGTTTTATGTTGTCTAACATAAAGTTCGTTGAGTTTGTATAGTGTCTACATGGTGCTATATAAACACAATTGTTGGTATTGTTATTGTTTATTTGCGTTTATTTCTATATTTAATTCATTTTGTTTATTTCAGGTCGTCGTGGGACCCTAAGCATCTGTGCATCTCCAGATGCTGGTAAAATTCGTTTAATTTCATCTTAGTCTAATTTTTCTTTTATGTTTAGGTTGGTGGAACTTTCTCCCCCTGTTGAACATCCATGTTCAACCGTTTTTTTAATTTGAAAGTATCCCGCGTTTGTGGTACTTGAAAAAGCGCAGCTTGCCATCAGCACGTAATCGCAGTCGTACTTAATAACGATCTGGTAACTTAATCGTCTTTTCTCTATTTCGACGTTGTTGTATATCGTAGAAATTGATTCATTTTATGGTATCCCTTGACAGAAAAATGTCAACCTTTTCTCGGGTCGTAAATTGCTGGAATGAGTTTTCAATTCTCGTCTCCGCTTCTTTAATTGTGGTAGTGACTAGAAGTCTTTGTAGTTCGTAGACTTGGGCACCATTAATTATTGCAGGGTCCTGTATGACTGGCTTCGTCTGTGGAGTATCTCCTTCTACAGCCTTGTAAGGTTTTGCTGTCCTAAACAAGTCCTGCTCGCCTTCCCGGCAATGAAAAATTAAAATTTAGATCTTCATAGATATCTAAAATATCTTGATCCACTGTGAATTCAGACATCTGTAAATAAAAACTAATAAGTAAATGTTTTTTTGCTTTAAGGGGAAGACACAACATTAAACAAATGTGTTAGTTTCACACATATTTGTTACTTAGTTTGATGGTAACCTAGAAATTTTATTGATAGGTCTGAGGAATGTATTTGTCTGTGTCCTGATTCGAACTACACGAACTAGTCCATCGAGTCCTGGGTGGACTTCTTCAATTACACCTAATGGCCAAGTTGTTGGGGAAGCATTATTGACTTTCAATAACACCACATCTCCTTTACAGATGTTAGGTTCTGGTTGAAACCATTTTGGTCTATTCTGAAGTTGGTTTAAGTAATCTTTAGACCAGAACTTCTGTACCAGGTGTTGTATATTTTTCCATCGACTGGAGTGTGTTACGTTGTCCATATTGATATTTGGCACTGGAATGGCGTTTAGTGATTGTCCTATTAGAAAGTGTCCAGGAGTCAGAACAAATTTACCACTTGGATCATTGTTAACTCCGCATAAGGGCCTTGAGTTTAAGCAGGCTTCTATCTGGGTTAATAGTGTTGCATATTCCTCAAATGTGAGGTTGGAGTTACCAATAGATCCTCGCAGGTGGTATTTTATTGATTTGACACCTGATTCCCATAATCCTTCAGAATGAGGAGCTGCTGGTGGATTCATGTGCCATGAAATGGATTTGTCTGCCAAGTATTCAGCAGCATTTGGCCATACCTGCTTGATTGCTTGTTGTAATTCTTTATCTAATATTGATTTGTTGCCAACGAAGTTGGTGCCACAATCTGAGTAGATTTCTGTGCACAAACCTCTTCTACTGACAAACCTTTTTAAAGCTGCAACGAACGCATCTGCTGTCATACTAGATACCAACTCGATGTGTATGGCTTTCGTTGCAATACAAATAAAAATGCAAAAGTATGCCTTTTTAAATTTGGCATGTCTCAAATTGGATAATTCACAGTCACAGGTCCATCATAGTCAATTCCAATCCTTGATAATGCTCTTGTGATATTTACCCTATCTGAGGGTAAGTTACCCATTAACTGCGTCATAGCTGCTTGGCGTTGTTTGAAGCAGGTAATACATTTGTGCAATCGAGTTGTGATGCAACGTCTTCCATCCAAAATCCATACAGAGTTACGAGTTGTACTCAAAACTAATAACGTACTACCATGTAATGTTTCCAAATGTATCTTATTAATGTATATATCAGTTACATGATGGTCGCGAGGTAATATAATGGGATGCCTTCTATCAAAGGAAATCAACGCGTGATCTAAACGTCTGCCTACTCAGATCAATCCATCCTTGTCAAGCATTGGATTGAGCCGTATAAGCTTACTCTGTTTTGACACTTTCCGTTATGTAGTAGATCATGATATTCCTCTGGAAATGCAGTTTGTTGTACTAACTTGAATATAGTCCTTTGTGCTTGGATATACTCACTACTAGTTAGCACGTTAATCCGGTTATTGTTAGGATTTTTACAATTATGAATGAACCGTTGGATCATTGCTGTGACACAATGAGACGTGTGAACGAAGAATATTTTATAATAATATTGTCTTCTATGTTGATAAGAAAGCTAGTTACAATTGGTGTTTTCTGCTCTAGTGTTGTGGGGCCGTACCAACATGATTCATTATTACGTAGTTGAGTTGATGAAATGCCACGTATCGCCATTGCTTGAATTTTAATGTTTCTTGTATTTCTACAACCCAATTTGAAACATAAATTTTCCATTTAAATGGATGATCCTTAATCCACTGTAGTACGATTTGAGAATCTGTCCATGTTGTTATAGGAATATCTTGTAACTGCATGCCTTGTATTACAGCCTTAATTAGCCTGTTATGGTCGTAGCGTATTGCATATAGCAATATGCTAAACGTACTGAAGCGTGTAGGCTGGCTGCGTCAAGCATAAAAAAATGAACGCACCCCGACCGAGAGAAATGCGGTTCCTCGGTCTCGGTGTGACAGAAAAGGAGAAGAAGAGTTTTACTCGTCGTCAAAGTAAAAAGTCATCGGTGAACAACCCGAAAAATTTGTAAAAAGTGTGGACATCCGACGTGGAAAAATTAAGAAGGAGCAATACCAAGAAATATAACAGATAACTGAATTATACTTTATCCTGGTCGATACACGACGGAGAAGAGATATTGGCACTCTCCTTGTAAGACTGAATATAAATATTCCTGCAAAATTTAAAAGGGAAAAAAATTTTTTTCAACTCTAAGGAGGCCAAAGAGAATGACCCAGCACATGTGATTTTTACTTGGCGAGGTCAAAGAAATCGGGATCGTCCAAATTCATCCTGACAATACCGAAAAACTACATGGGGGAAACCTCATACGGATTCAATTGACTGGTCTCATTCTAAGAGATACATATAATAGAAACGAAGAGTTTTGTGAACACGCAGCAATATGGATTAGCAATTGTCAAAATTCCAACAATCATTTTCTTTGGACTTGTGCTCCGAAATGTCAACAAAATCCAGCACACAACTTGTAAATGGTCAATAGATTTTACTACAGGAAAAAATGCTGATATACCTTCACCGCCAGATTATAATCCTTCAGTTGCACAACATAGATACAGTCGTCCACTATGGAATGAATTTATATATGTGTAGAGACAAGTGCCGCTGGGCAATATTATTTTAACTCAACAAAAATTACTTTTGTGATAGAGCCTACAGACAGAAAGTCGAAGCATTACATTCCAATTTAATTCTTTTAACTAGATGGCGGATGCTGAAGCGCTTCATCATTCCGTGGAATTTTCACCGTGAGTATTATTGATATATTACACATTTTCTTTTGGTATACGCATGCTTCGGCTTCAATAATTACTTGCTCGTAGAACATTTTTTTCATTAACATTCTTTTTCTGTAACTATATATATATTTTCAATTTAATGATAGTATTTACATAACTATACAGCTAATCTAGTGTAACTATATATATTTAATAGTAATATTTACATAACTATACATCTAATCTATAACTATACATCTAATCTAATGGAGTCTTTGACCGTGTATACTTTGGATAATAATTTTTCTTACTGACTGTATATATATATATATTTATTTGGCTTAAGTTTTTGATATATTTATGTATGTACCTTGAAATAATGGTACTCTTGATTTAATACTAGATATATATACATACATGGCTCAAGTTTTCTATTTTCTATTTTTATCAAACCACTCTCACATATGTACACATATTATATATTTATCCCTACATCACATGCATATGCACAGATTAGACGAATAGTTTGTTACTACATAAATAGATCATTTATGGAAATCCTCAAAAGGTGATTTAGCTATATGGTGTACTGCTAGGAATTTCTAAATTTAGAAAAAATTAATGATTAGATTTTTGATACGAAGTGTATATTTTTTATTATCCAAAGTAGTTTAAATGTTGCTATACCTAAAATTCGCAAAAGTTTACAATATTTATATATATATGTACGTATATCTCAGAACGAGTGAGTTTCGCCCAAGAATTTCATTGCCTTAAGACAGATTCTCAATGTGTTGCATTTATGCTTGAGCGGAAAAAAGGAGAAATAAGAAACTGCCTAGAATAAGACTTTTTATTATACTTTTCTCAGGATGTAGAATCAGTGGAAATTATTGTTCAGTGCCGTTTTCCTACATGTCATATGTTTGAATTCATATTATGTATTTTCCATAATGGAGCATTACCTATCAGTAATTATAACGTGAACATGAACCGTTACGAGTTTTAATTTCTCCTCTTACTTTCCTGGAGCCCTTGCACATGAAGGTCGTTTGGGTCCGCTACTCTCTCTCCTTTCAGGTCAACTAGGGACACTGTAAACTATCTGCCCTCAGTGTCAAATGGGTGGTTGGGGCATGCAGTAAGGCCGAAACATCTGCGCCTTCGTTTGTATACAGGTAAGTGACGTAAGAGTCCCTTCAGGACCGAATGTGTGCCGGCTTTTTGTGTCAGATAGGCACGAATTTTTTGATTATGGCTGACGGCAGCGGCAGGTCTTTTGTGGAACCCCCCCACACTTTCCGTCAATAGTTGAGCGAACTAGCGTGCCGCCCTGCAGTCAACGCTGTCCGTCGAGTGATCTGTCAGCTCATGTTGGCAGTCGGGACTTTACGTCCCAAGCGAATCACTCTTCATAGTTCCATAACAAAAATGGAGCCCAACCTGGGGCCACCTCAGTTAGACTTCGGTTTCTGAATGTGACGGATGCTGGAGACTGGGATTACTTGGAGATATGGACATTTGGCTGTTGGCTAATTGTCTGACTCGGTAATCTCATATCTAGTAGAAGTTACAGGCGGACCTGAGTCTAACTGTTGTTGTAACATATTTTTGTTTGTAGAGTAAAGCTTGTGGCTTTGACACGTTTTGCGCTTGTATAGTGTCATAGTTCCATAAAAAAAATGGCGCCCAACGTGGGGCTACCTCAGTTGGATTTCGGTGGTCTGATTATGACTTTTGCTGAGGACTGAGATTACTTCGAGATATGGACATTTGGCTGTCAGCTAAATTGTCTGACTCGGTAATCTCACAATCAGTAGAAGTTATATGTGGACCTGAGTCTAATTGTTTGTTATTTGGATTTTTTCTGTAAAGTAAAGTAAAGTTTCTAAAAGTTTTGAAAGTTTTGAAAGTAGAGTAACGTTTTGAGATCTTGATATTTTTGATTTGGATGATTAAAGTAAAGTAACGTTTTTGGAAGTTTTGAATTGAAGTTCGACTCTAGGTTTGAATTTGGTCGAGCCTCGAGTCTGAACAATTGTCTAGTTTTGAATTTTTTGAAATTGATCTTTCCCGCTGGCCTCCTGTCATGGAAATGGTAGGTAGCTTCACCAAATTTTTTGTTTGTGCTCTCACGGAGACATGGCTCTGTTGGCCAACTGGCTGTACAGAGTTGTGAATCTGTGAGACGGCTTTTAGCTAATTAGTCGACCAGATTCATGACCCTGCCCAGTTGGAAAGTTAGCTGGACATGGAAATCAGGTGAAGAGGAAGAAAGGAGTTGTTGGAGGATGTAAGTGATGCTGGACACCTTCAGAAATCAGGAGTTGGCATACTGCTAACTGCCTGGCTGAAGAATCTCTAGTATCATTTTCAGTCTCTAGCTTCTCCAACCCGACTCTTCCCAGATATCTGTGAGGACGCAAACATTATTTTACATGCACACATTCACGTCACTTGCTGGTATAATTTTCTGACCTGTAAGGGGGGAGATCGACCTGAAGACCTCTTATGGTGGGGGTTAGCTTCGGGAAGGGAAGGAGAAATCACATTTTGATCGTAAATTTTGGAAACGCTGAATTGAACGGTTAGGAAGGAAATTTTTATTCATGGAGCGTGCTAACGTTGCCGAGCTTTGGATTTTTTGTATTGTATCGAGTTGAGACGACTTTGCTAACTTTCCGAATCTGCCTTTTGGCAGTGGACATACTTCAGCAGCTACGGATGCTTTGATGGCAGGCTTTCACATGTAAATGCAAGACCTAGTACGCGAAGGCCTCGAACAGAGCCTCAATGCTTTGCGGACTGAGTTAATGAATAGCGTCCGACAACAGATCTCAGCAGCAATGCTGCAAGTGGATTTCTCACGACCACCTCCGTCCATGGGTGACCCAAGACCATCACAAGAATTCCACGACTCGCATAAGCAGTCGTCAAATAGACCACCATCACCTCTTGGTTGGCCTCTTGGTCAGCCTAGACCAGATTTTGTCCAACCTCCACAACCACCACCTATTCGTAACCCTGCAGGCGTAGAACAGCGACGTTCTGGCAGTCCTATCCGCAGGTGGAATATATCTTATAGCGGTGACAGCGCACGGCTCACTGTTGACGAGTTTGTGTTTAGAGTGGAAGCTTTGACGTATTCGGCCTTAGAAAGAGATTTTGATCTTCTGGTAAGGCACATGACAACCTTGCTTTCTGGACCAGCTATGGACTGGTACTAGTCTCTCCTGAAGCAAAATTCCACGCATTCATGGGAGTATGTAAAGACAGCTCTATTAGCTGAATGGGGAGTACCGCAAGATGACTTTAAGGTCAAAGTTCAGCAGATGTTGCTTAAACAGAAAGCAAGGGAGTCATTTGCTACGTACCATCAACACCTGGTACAGTTGCGCGATCAACTACAAAGTCCCTTGGCGGACGAAGAATTCTTAGAGATCGTAAAGTCAAATCTGTTTCCAGACATTAAGCAAAGGGTCTGCCTACATCCCACTAATAATATACATCAACTACGGAGTCTCGTGACTCAAATACAGGCGATGCAGCAGCGAATCGCGACAGCGAGCAGCTGGAATGCTTATCGCGGCCAAAGAGTCAACGAGGTTGATGACATTCGTCCGACTGAGAATGAAGTGTACACATCATCTGAAGGCAGTGAGGAAGTCCTGCTATCTGCTATTACAACCCCTCAAAATGTAATCTACTGGAACTGTGACTTCTACTGTCACTTCTACCAAGACTGCCGGCAAGAGAAACAAGTAGTGTTCTGCTACGGACGCAAGAACATTTTCAAGTCCGATTGCCGCCACTGTCGACAGAAAAACTTGAGACGGGTCGGGAATACCACCACCTATTTCCGACCAGCGTCAACGTCGCGAGTGACAACTGCAACGAACACTCCAGTTCAAGCCTTGAACAAGGAGGAAGGTCCGCTCCATTAGCAGACCTTGACGAATCCCTGAATTGTCCACTGTTATCATCCAGTGATTCTGATAATGTCAGTAAAACACCTGATAGTACAAACATTTCATTGATGGAGACGGAGAATCTGATAGACTTTTCCGCAGATCTTCAAGCTCCCATTTCCACTTCTGGGGAGCCCATGGAATTATTAGACACTTCTTTGGAAGAGTATTTAATTTTCGATGTACCGATAACACCTACAGCACCTTTAGCTGACAAAGTTACTGAGCAGGATATTTGGCCCCATGGCATTTCTGTTTTAAAACGGACACCAAGCTCTGTTATGACGAGTGGGCGTGAGCCTGTTTTACATCCGCTGACGCCGTATCATACGCGTCTGCAGAAATACAACGCAGCAAGAGACCGAATCTTCTCCTCAGTGGCGGAGTTAGCTAAAATAGTGTTCACACTCCTTTGGAAGAGTATTTAATTTTCGATGTACCGATAACACCTACAGCACCTTTAGCTGACAAAGTTACTGAGCAGGACATTTGGCCCCATGGCATTTCTGTTTTAAAACGGACACCAAGCTCTGTTATGACGAGTGGGCGTGAGCCTGTTTTACATCCGCTGACGCCGTATCATACGCGTCTGCAGAAATACAATGCAGCAAGAGACCGAATCTTCTCCTCAGTGGCGGAGTTAGGTAAAATAGTGTTTCTTGACATAGATATTGGACCAAAAAAGAAAAAATCTACCGTTCGTTGGCGGGAATACTGTCGACGGATGAGACAGGAAAGGAGAAAACTGCCACAGATTTCCGTGTCGATGCCAGACGACATTCGACCGTACGCCGAAGTAAAGCTGCTCGAGCAAACTGAGACTGGATTACTTGACAGTGGTGCCACTGTCAGTATTCTAGGTCAGGGAGCTCTAGAGAAGCTTGCAGAAGCAGATGTCGAATGGAAGAAGTATCGGACACAGGTGCAGGTAGCAAATGGTGCCATGACGACTGTGCATGGTCATGTGAACTTGGGTGTCACTTTCCGTGATAAGACCCAAAACGTGCGTTTTTACGTGGTCCTGGGCTCCCACAGGCACTATATCTGGGAATAGACTTCTGGCGTCTATTTGGGTTGGCTCCAGATGTCTTGGGTATAGTCGCAGAAGTGAATTCAAGTGAAATAGCTACCTCTGACACTGACTGCCATATTCTTTCTAGTCTTGAGCAACACCGCTTAGAAGCCACTAAACAGCTTTTCCCCTCTTTCGCCTCTTTAGGCCTGGGAAAAACATCGTTGGTCATTCACAAGATTGAAACGAATGACGCGACCCCGATAAAACAGAGGTGTTATCCGATTTCACCGGCAGTACAAAGTTTGATGGATGCTGAATTAGAGCGAATGCTATCGCTGGGTGTGATAGAGGAGAGCCAGAGTCCTTGGAGCTCTCCAGTTGTTCTGGTAAGAAAGCCTGGAAAGGTCCGGCTTTGTTTTGACGCCAGGAAGGTCAACTCTGTTACAAAGAAGGATGCCTATCCGCTACCGCAGATAGACGCCCTTCTGAGTCGACTTCCTGCGGCAAACTACATTACGAGCCTGGACCTGAAAGACGCATTCTGGCAGATCCCACTAGACGCTGATTCCAGAGAGAAGACCGCTTTTACAGTACCTGGTCATCCCCTATATCAGTACACAGTGATACCATTCGGCCTGTGCAACGTTCCACAAACGATGTGCCGCCTCATGGATAAAGTCATTCCTTTTGATCTTTGTGAGAACGTTTTCGTCTATCTACAGGATTTATTAATTCTGTCATCAGACCTTGACTCGCATCTCACGTTACTATCCCGTGTAGCGGATTGTTTGAGGAAAGCTGGCCTCACTATCAACGTCGAGAAGAGCAAGTTTTGTATCAAAGAGACCAAATACTTGGGTATTATTGTCGGAAAGGGAGGTATTCGAACTGACCCTGACAAAATTTCAGCTATAGTTGACTATCCGTCACCTAAAACTGTTCGGCAGGCCCGATGCCTACTATGTATGGCGGAATGGTTTAGACGGTTCATCCCGAACTATGTTGATGTAACTGCCTCTATTACAGATACCTTGAAAAACCCTAGTCAGTTCAAATGGACACCTGAAGCCCAGACGTCTCTTGATCTTTTATAGCAAAAACTTACTACTGCTCCGTTGCTAGTAAGCCCAGACTTCACCAAACCATTCGTTATCCAGTGCGATGCGATCCAACAACTAGATGACGATGGCCACGAGAAGCCAATAGCCTATGCCTCGAAAAAGTTGAACTCAGCACAAAGAAATTACACCGTCACAGAGCAAGAATGCTTAGCTGCAATCTTGATCGTACAGAAGTTCCGTCCCTTCATAGAACTCATGCCGTTTAAGATAGTGACGGATCATGCGAGCTTGAAATGGCTGATGTCTCAAAAGGACCTCAGCGATAGACTTGCTCGATGGAGTTTGAAGCTTCAGGGTTTCGACTTCACTTTCAACTCGTTGGAATATGAGGAACTGAGGCATAAGGCTAAAACATCAGGCATAAGGCTAAAACGTCAGGGATGGCTTCGTTTATATTCGGACTGTTCCGCGAACAGGCGATCCGGTTCAGGAAGAAGAAGCTTCGAAGCTTTGGATTCCACGAGGGCTTGTCACCGACAAGGGCTCATGATCCGCCACTAGCTTCACACGGAGGTATAGGGAAAACACTGGAACGTCTGCGAAGACATCTGTACTGTCCACGAATGACAGTTGATGTCAGAAACTACGTGGGCGCCTGTGACGTGTGTAAGGAAACGAAGGCTCTCAATACTATTCTGAGACCCCCTATGAAAGTCCAGTGTATGACAGAACGACCATGGCAGAAGCTGTACATCGATTTTTTAGGTCCATATCCTCGGTCAGTGAAAGGAAACGTCTGCATTCTAATAGTTCTTGACCACTATTCAAAATTTCCAATTCTCAAACCTATGAGAAAAGCATCTACACTCAATGTGTGCCAATTCATTGAGACGGAAGTGTTCCACGTGTTCGGTGTCCCGGAAACGATCGTCTCTGCCAATGTAGTCCAGTTTTGCTCGACTCAGTTTACCAGATTGCTGGACAAGTATGGGGTGAAGCACTTGCGAACGGCAGCTTACTCGCCGCATGCAAACGCCTCAGAGCGAATCAACAAGTCTCTATTGTCAGGGATTAGGGCCTATATTCAGAAGGAACACACAAGATGGGATGAGAAACTAAGCCAAGTAGCTGGTTCCCTCAGGAGCTCTTTCCATCAAGCTACTGGTTTCACTCCCTATCGAACACTCATCGGTCAACAAATGATTGAACATGGCAACTCCTATTCCATCTTGAGGAGCCTTGGAATCCTTAATGAGCCATTGAGAGTAGATGCAGAAGACAGAATGAGATTGATCCGTGCGAGAGTGCAGTAATATTTACAACATGTATTCGAACAGGGTTCAAGAGCCTACAATCTCAGGGCGAAACCTGTCGATTTCAAAGCGAGTCAAGAGGTATTTAGAATTAATTTTGCCCAAAGCAACTTCGAACAGCACACTAGTGCTAAACTAGGACGAAAATTTGTCAAATGTCGGGAAACTCCCTATACGAGCTTGAAGATCTGCAGGGGAAACTGTTAGGAGTCTATCAAGCCAAAGACATCAGGCAGTGACAACCATTCTGGAACGTCGTCTATCTATTGTCACGTTTATTCCTGGTAGCCCTAAGAAGGTAACCAGCCAGCTTCACTGGTAAACTATAGGATATCGCGAAGCCCTCCTATTGCCCCGTCAATGGTGGGTGATATACCTGTTAGAATCCATTCCTGTATAAGGCTGTCAGCATGTCACTACTTCGACGACGCATTGGAGACACACCCTTGAACAATCGCCAGTCGGTTATCAGGGGGAGATGTTGCGCGGGGAAAGCTTGGCGATCAGTTCTTTGGGTTGCTGATCGCAAGGCTTCCTCAGCATCTAGGTGAGGAAAGGCATAGAGCCATCGACCGGCTGGATGTTTGAGGTTACCAGATGTCTGGTCAAAGACTGACGAGACTTTGGGGAGTAGTCCTCCATGCGTCCTCGGTCAAGTGAAGCAACGTGAATATAGCACGAGTGATGAGGAATACGAATTGGGTCGTGGGTCGAGACAAACATTGAGCGCCCGCAGCGATCAGGCCAATGTTTAAGACCGGCTAGCTCAGTCGACTATTTTTCAGCGCTGTCTGAACCACGGATGGCGCAGACCACTCTGCCCTGTTATGGTCGTAGCGTATTGCATATAGCAATATGCTACACGTACTGAAGCGTGTAGGCTGGCTACGTCAAGCATAAAAAAATGAACGCACCCCGACCGAGAGAAATGCGGTTCCTCGGTCTCGGTGTGACACGTCGATGTCACAGAAAAGGAGAAGAAGAGTTTTACTCGTCGTCAAAGTAAAAAGTCATCGGTGAACAACCCGAAAAATTTGTAAAAAGTGTGGACATCCGACGTGGAAAAATTAAGAAGGATCAATCCCAAGAAATATAACAGATAACTGAATTATACTTTTACCTGGTCGATACACGACGGAGAAGAGATATTGGCACTCCCCTTGTAAGACTGAATATAAATATTCCTGCAAAATTTAAAAGGAAAAAAGACATTTCAACTCTAAGGAGGCCAAAGAGAATGACCCAGCACATGTGATTTTTACTTTGCGAGATCAAAGAAATCAGGATCGTCCAAATTCATCCTGACAATACCGAAAAGCTACATGGGGGAAACCTCATACGGATTCAATTGCTCGGTCTCATTTTAAGAGATTTAATAGAAACGAAGAGTTTTGTGAACAAGCAGCAATATGGATTAACAATTGTCAAAATTCCAACAATCGTTTTCTTTGGACTTGTGCTCCACAATGTCAACAAAATCCAGCACACAACTTGTAAATGGTCAATAGATTTTACTACAGGGGAAAATGCTGATATTCCTTCACCGCCAGATTTTAATCCTTCAGTTGCACAACATAGATATAGTCGTCCACTATGGAATGAATTTATATATGTGTAGAGACAAGTGCCGCTGGGCAATATTATTTTAACTCAACAAAAATTACTTTTGTGATAGAGCCTACAGACAGCAAGTCGAAGCATTACATTCCAATTTAATTCTTTTAATAGTTGAGGCGAACTAGCGTGCCGCCCTGCAGTCAACGCTGTTCGTCGGATGATCTGTCAGCTCATGCTGGCAGTCGGGACTTTACGTCCCTAGCAAATCACTCATCATAGTTCCATAACAAGCCGTGCAAGTAGCAATGCGCCATTTAATTCTAAGCGTGGAATCGTTATTGGCTTGAGTGGTGCTACCTTCGTCTTTGCGGTTACCAGATGTGAAGTAATCTCACCATTGTTGTGTTCTATGTAGTGCTTATTTGGTATTTTGGGTGGTAAATATCAAACGCACTAATTAAAACGTTAAAAAATAAATTTATTTACAAAGAAAACTTTTGTATGCGAGTGAGCGCTATGACCTGACAGAGAGTGTAAAGTCAGGAGGCGGAAATTCAGAAGCGCACATGATCGTATTTAATTTACAAATTTGGCTACACTGTTTTCGATTATATGATTACAGCTAACTTCGCTCAAGCGCGAGATTCAAAATTTAATTAAACTTATATTTATGCTGCCGCTACATTCTACCCTGAGGTAGTCGCTGCTGCATAAGCCTTAGACGATGCATCACAGGATCCATGCAGTTGCATACGCAATCCTGTAGAATAATGAATCCACCTTGGGATTCGTAATTGTTCTAAAGCAGTTAAGTGATTTGTAAACTCTGTCCAGCATTTCTGGATGTGTTCGGAAACTGGATCATCCCATGCTGAACCTGTAATCCAAAGGCCTTGCATCAGCATCTTAGCTTCTATTATGACAGGAGCTAGCCAACCTATTGGATCATATAATAATTCTATTTGTGATAAAATGATCCGTTTTGTCCATACTAAGGGTGAGATAAGTGGTTTGATTACAAAGGTAAAGTAATGTTCCTTAGGAAACCATTTAATTCCTAAGGTATTGATGGACTCGTTGTCCGAAAATATCAAAGAATTTTTTAATTCTATGTTATGAAATGGAAGATCTTGCAATAATTCACTAACATTGCTGGCCCATTTCCTCAGGTTGAAGCCAGCTGAAGTCATCGTTTGGATTAATTGTTGTTGCAGTTCCCTTGCTTTGGACAAATCATCAGCGCCAGATAATAGATTATCGACATAAAAATTATTATAGACTGCCTCTGCTGCTAAAGGCCAACTGTCCTTTTCATCTGCAGCCAGTTGTTGTAGAGTCCTAATGGCTAAATATGGAGCTGAGGTGGTCCCAAATGTTATAGTGTTGAGTTGATAATCTTGTAGTGCACCTGTCATAGGATTCCGCCAAACTGTTCCTTGGAAAGTTCCATGTTCTGGGTGCATTTCTATCATGCAATACATTTTCTCAATATCTGCATTCATGGCAACCTTGAACTTCCTCCAATTGAGTAGTTAAGTATATAAGGTTGGCTGTAATGTTGGTCCCTTTAACATATGTTGGTTAAGAGATGTGCCATTTGTCGTCTTGGCAGGCGCATCAAATACAACACGTAATTTTGTTGTTGAGCTGTCTTTGAACACAGCATGATGTGGTATGTAATAATATTGCTCATTATTACGTGGCGGACTTACTTGCTCCATGTGACCTAATTCGATGTACTCATCTAGACATTTTTCATACTCTCGTTTAAATTCAGGTTTTTTTGAAAATTGTTTTTGAAGATTCTCATAACGTTTAATGGCTTGCTGTCTAGAGTCACCTAATACTGGTGTTGCATTATTTATAAATGGCAATTTTACCTGATATCTTCCTGATTCTAAACGAATGCAAGTGTCTTGAAAGATATCTTGACAGCTTTGTTCTTCCTTGGATCAAATCGGTTTTGTAGACACTTCTTCTGTTTCCCAGAATTGCCCAAGTTGAGTGTCTAAATATCCATAGTAGCCATGAATGTTTTTGTTGAATGGTGGTCTACTACATCCTCCGTTGTTCCAATTAAAACCGAAAATTGTCTTAATTGCTGTTGGATTTCGATTTGAACCTTGTACAATGCCATCTTGTACTATCGTAGCATACACCTTGGCATCTAATAATGCATCTATTATGCCAGGCTTCCAGTAAGTGGGTTCTACTAGCTCTAATTTGTCGAAGTGTTCATAATTTTTTCCTATAATGGACCTTGTAGGTAAATTATCAGTGATTTTGTTGATGATGAGGAAGTTTTCTTCTATTCCCGTCTGATTTGATCCACAAGATTGTAACTTAAGCTTCATTTGTTTGTTCATGTTAGTCATCGGGCTTTTGTTCAACTCTGTTACAACTACCGATATTGCCTTGAAATCGGCTTGTAACCTATGGCATGCAGACTGTGCTATGAATGAACACTCTGATCCAGAATCAATCAGACATCGCAATATTTCTAGCTTTCCGTTTGCTCCTTGAGCTTTCACCAACGCTGTGGATAATAATGCTGATGATCGCTCCCTATTCATATAGGTTGGATTTATCCGTGAGCCTTCAGTGCTCTGTAGGTCATTTGACTTGACTTCTGTGCAATCATTATTATCGCTGTTGTGTTGTTGATGTCGATTTGAGTTGACTTTAATTTCAACAGTTTTAGAATGTGGATTTGGTGCATCTGCACCCTTAGTTTGTAACCTGTTTGCAGTTACATCTTGGTGTAACCTGTTTGCAGTTACATCTTGGTGTAACCTGTTTGCAGTTACATCCTCGTGAATTGTCGTATGATGTCTTTGTTTGCACTTAAGACATCGATGACGACTTGAACATTCTTTAAGTGAATGTTTTTTAGACAAACAATTATAGCAGTGGCCATTTCACTTGATGAACCACTTTCTACCTTTGAATGTCCATTTTCTGATACTTCTTGCAGTTTTGAAGAAGATGCTGTCATTACACGCTGAACATTTCATGTTCACTTCGTATAATGGCTTTGTTGATTCAACTACATGGTATGACTTGGTCGTATTTGGTTTGGATATACTAGTGGCATGACTTGTCTTGGGCACCAGAGTATCCGTAAGTGCTTCTAATATTTTCAAACGATTGTCTAGGAACGAGCTGAACTGTCTATATTTAGGAAGCTCTTGTGATGCTCCTTGATATTCTTCCCATAGTCTCAGCGTTTTGAAGGGCAGTTTCTGTACTATTAAATAAATAAGTAGTACATCCCATGTTGATGTGTTTACTTGTAAGCTCTTTAATTGCTGTAGGCATTCCTCTGTAATGTCGATTAAAGATTTTAAACCAGCTGCTGTCTCCGTGTTTAATTTTGCTTGATTTGTCAATATCATCAGTTGATGATTGACTAATATCTTCTAAATGCAATATGGCGTTTCTAAATTACTAAAAGTGTCATCAGCAATGTATTTCAGCGCGCTTTTCGGTGGGGTTTCAAGAACGTATTCGTTGATTAGTTGATCGATCTGCTCATAATCTAGCCATGATCGCCTTATCTCCGATAGTTTGGCTTCATAATAGCCCTTTGAATTTGTGTCTAATAATGCCTTTGTTCCATTATCAATAGAATTGATGAGACGATTTCTCATCGCCTGCTCTTTGTTTAAAACCCCCTTTACTTCTGGAATTAAATTCGACTGAAGAAATTAAAAATAAAAATAAATAAACCTTATTTTACTACGCTATCTCTGAGTGAACAACCAATGAACTAATTAATTGAAATTTCTTGCCTATAAACATAGACTATCAAATTATGACATTCTCGCGTATGAACGTAGCTCAATAATTAAGTGAGTAGAGTGACTCCTGGATGGAAGCACCAAAATGTTTTACCACAGCTGATGTGTCAACTCCAATAATTGACAAATACGAATATATTATAAAGAGGAAGGTATGCCGTTAATAATGGAAAATAACATCAGCCAAATGACCACCACGACCACGCCTACAGGACCATATCCTTTCCATGAAATTTTCCATAACCAAATCGCAAAGTGACTGCCCTATGTCCTCGATAGCCTCACGAATTCCATCTTTGAGGTCTTGAATCGACGCTGGGCTGTTGGCGTAGACCTTCTCTTTCACGTAGCCCCAAATTAAGAAGTCGCAAGGTGTTAAGTCACAAGATCGCGGTGGCCAATTGTGATCACCTCTTCGAGAGATAACACGGTCCGGAAACTTTTCCCGTAAAAGATCAATTGTTTCGTTGCGCCGTCTTGTTGAAAGTAAACGTTGTCCAGATCAATACCATCCAATTCCGGCCATCAAAAATCATTAATCGTCTGTCGATAGCGCAATCCATTCACCGTAACTGTTGCTCCAGCCTCATTTTCGAAAAAGTAAGGTCCAATGACCCCGCGGGACCATAAACTGCACCAAACAATCACGTTGAGGATAGAGAGGCTTTTCAACAATAACTCTTGGGTTTTCCGAGCCCCAGATGCGACAATTTTGCTTGTTGACGAAGCCATCGAGGTGGAAATGACTCTCATCACTCAAGATGAGTTTTCGATGGAATTCCGGATCATTTTCATGCATTTCAAGGACCCAATCTGCAAAGACTTGACGTTGTTGATGATCGGCCGGCTTGAGTTCTTGTGTTGCCTAATTCCACAGAACGACGAATAATGGACAAACCTGGGTTTTCTTCAACACTTTCGGCTACAGCAGCAATATTCTCGGCTGTTCTTGAGCGACGTGCACGGGTTTTATTCTTCACATCACTAAGTTGTCCCGACAGCTCGAATTTTTCTACCAATTTCTGTATTGCGGTCCGACAAGGTGCTTCGCGACGACCGAAAAATGTTCGCGTTTTACGAACCGTCTCTGCCACATTTTCACCATTTTTATAGTGAATTTTAATAATTTCAATGCGTTGTTGAATCGTGTATCGTTGAATTTTTATTAATCGCGTAGTTTCTATTTGTCAAATGTCAAAAAATGATAGCTCCAAAAGTGACATCTACCGAAATAGTGGGCTAATTAAAATAACACCTCTTATTGGAAAACCCTTTATTTAATAACTAAGAGAAACTTAAATGTGCAAAAAGAAATATGTCTTACTCGAATTTATCTTTTCTTTTCAATAATGACAAATTAGAAAATTATGCTACGTTAAAATTTCATATATATAAGGCAAAGAAAATTTTCCCTTTCTGGCTCTTAACTATAATATTGTTATGTAACTATGTAGAGTGATTCGCTTGGGACGCAAAGTCCCGACTGTCAGCATGAGCTGACAGATCACTCGACGGGCAGCGTTGACTGCAGGGCGGCACGCTAGTTCGCCTCAGCTATTGGCGGAGAGTGTGGGGAGGTTCCACAAAAAACCTGCCGCTGCCGTCAGCCATAATCAAAAAAATTGCGTGCCTATCAACACAAAAGCCGGCACACATTCGGTCCTGAAGGGACCCTTACGTCACTTACCTGTATACCATCGACTGCGCAGATGTTCTGCCTTCTTTGCCTGCCCCATCCTCCCATCTGACTCTGAGGAACATAATTCTTCAGAGTCCCTAGTTGACGTGTAGAGAGAGAGAGAGAGACTAGGCGAGCCTAGACGACCTTCATCCTGCTTGAGAAGGCTCCGGGATAGTGAGAGGAGAATTAAAACTTTTAGAATTTCATGATTACGTTATAATCTTTCCCGTGTACAATGTGATTTAATAATAAAATATACAGCCTCTTTTTAATTCTTTACATGAGCTATCTGCGGATGAATAGAATATCTACATAAAATTACTAAATTTCAGTTTCACCAAATGAGATATCTAGTTTTAATAGTAAACCATTTTAAAGTTATCCATAATGAATATTGTGGATCCACACTCGTTTTGGTGTTAAGACTGGCAAATATAATTGAGTCCGTTTATATATGTAGCTACACATATGTATATATGAATATTTCCGACAAGAAAACGTCCCAATATACTATATTACGGAAATTCTCCTATATTCAATATCATAAACCCGTTTAGTTTCAATGGTTAATATACCAGGAACGGACAAAACTCTTAAATGGTAAATTAAAAAAAAAAATATATGTAATATAGTAGATGTAAATATAAAAATTACTAGAGGTAAATATGTATTATCTACTAGTTAAATGTAATAATATCTAGGTATAAGGCAAAGAAAACATTTAAGCCGTTTGCTTTAAGCAAAAAGGAAAATTGATAACCACACAAAGTAATATGAATCGAAACAGTTATTTTAAAAATCCAGTCTCTATGAATTCGATTGCAAAGGGTTTTTCTTGTATTGTTTGTCTTTGTTTTTTTTTTTGTTTTTTTTTTTTGAAAATGCGATCAACCCTTGCTAAATTTATATGCAGATATATATATATTATTATAATATCTTGCGCTCTATGGTAGTACAGATATAGCTATAGCTACATTCAAAGGTAATGCTACTCACTTTTTGTATGGTTTTCTATTGTTGTCATAGACGCCTAAATAATCAACAAATGCACGTACCTATTATGATCGCGTGTTTCCTTATTCTTATACCTTTCTCCCAAAGTTATAATATTAATTAATGATGTGCACGTTTCACTTTTGTGATAGTTTAAAACACTGATAAAAGTTTAATTGATAATCATCAGTAGTTGAGACTGTTTAGAAATAATGTAATTTTTGTTAACTTTGCGTACAACAATTCAAAAATGTATTAAGAGGGATTTCTAATATCAAAATAAAGAATATGAACTATATCTGAATTTTCTCATGTGTCATGAATCCACATCACCTCCTCCACATTCATAACGCACATTCCAATAATTGCATTCTCTAATTATCCAAATGCATTATTCAATAGCCAAAAGGCAATATCTACATATGTATATCATTTCCACATATCACAAAAACCTAAAAATAAACCTAACATACTATTCATGATATCATGACAAGATCATTTCCAACATACAAAAACCTTAACCCATTAACACACTCAGAAACAGGTGTCTTATTTCAACATTCCTCGGGGCACCCGCTAGACAATCAAATAAACACGTCACCGCGAAGTAGCTACCGTTCATAAGAACGAAAACATGATATACGATCCCTTCTGAGTACTGACCGTCGGTCTAGTGCTCTTATGTAATCTAAAATTTGTTTATCATTTTCCATATGCTACTGGTGACCCTGAAAATTGTCTCTGATTGTTTTTGTCATTCTTAATTGTTTTTGTGATATCCCAATTGTTGACCGATTTTTGAAATTCGAGCGTTTCCGTTCAAGACGAAAAGCCAATTTTTAATTATTTTTCTGATTTTTGTTATTTGAGCGTTTCCGTTTAAACAAAAATCAGAATTGTGATTTTCAATTGTTTATTCGATTTTTGTCATTTGAGCGTTTTCCGTTTGGACAAAAATCGAAACATGTGCATACATATGGAATTGTCTACCCGACAATTCCCACAAAATAGGAAAGTGCATAATCGACCAATTCTGATTGGTTAAAGAATTGGTTCGATTTTGAATAAAAAGGCTGTTGAAGCGAAGCCAAGAGAGAGAAGTTTTTTAAAGTTCAACCTGGAGAGTCCCCCTACCCAAGGTAAGGCCTCCAGTGTTTCCCAGTGATCAATTAATTTTGAAGAGTTTTATTTTTATCTTAAAAGTTTTTACAGAGTACAAATTCCAAAAAGTTTTACTAAGTGCATTTATTCTAAATAGTTTGCAAGTGTATTAAAGTCTGTTAATGCGAATTATTCTGTGAAAACTATACCGAATAAACGATAAACGTTATTAAAAACTAAAAGGAGTTAAATTATTTGAAAAAGATTGTTGTACACCAAGTGGCGTGCAACACATGCCAAGGCATCTTGTCTAACGCTTAAATTATGGCATTTAAACACTATGATAAAATAGTTAGTTATGAAATGAGTCTCTACCTTAAATTGTAGTTTTTGAAGAGTGTTTCAAGACATTCTAGGAATGGTTATTTTTCATGTTGATTCCAAACAAATTACCCCTTTGGTCTAATTCTTCAATTACGTTTTCGGTGGCTGTTTGACATCGATGGAGGTGCTGTTGATGAACTGGTCAACTCTAACGACATAGATCCACGAGTTCTCTTGACTGCCTGAATATTTTATCGCATTCAGGACAAAGATAGACATTGCCCACAGCCTGAACTCTGCAATTAAGCCCGAAACGTCGGAATCTTCCTAGCTGAATCAAAACAAATGTTGCCTTAATTTGGGGGTTAAGACGTGATGCTCTCGATATTAATACTGCTAGTAATTAACAATAGATCAATACCAGAAATAGAAAATATTCTAAATTTACTTACAATTTTTATTTCCTTTCCGATGTCTACAGAATTCTACTTATTGTAATCCTTCGTTCTATTGCTGGCCGGTTGATGTGACAGGAAAAGAAGATTTCTTCTTCTTCCTTTTCCACACCAACATGTCGTCTTGAGCGTGCGGAAATGCATTTCTTTCGGTCGGGGTGCGTTCAATTTTTATGCTGACAGCAGCCGGCTTACACGCTTCAGTATTTCATGTAGCATATTTCTATATGCAATACGCTACGACCATAAAAGGGCAGAGTGGTCTGCACTACCCATGTTTCAGACAACGCTGAAAAATGGTCGACTGAGCTAGCCGGTCTTAAGCATAGGCCTCATCACTGCGGGCGCTCAATGTGTGTCTCGAACCACGACCCAATGCGTATTCCTCATCACTCGTGCTATATTCCGACGTTGCTCTACTTGCCCGATGACGCATCGAGGACACATCCCTGAAGTCTCGTCGAAGTAGTGACATGCTAACAGCCTTACACAGGAATGGATTCCAACAGGTATATCACCCACCATTGACGGGGCAATAGGAGGGCTTCGCGATATCCTATAATTTACCAGCGAAACTGGCTGGATGCCTTCTTAGGTCTACGAGGAATAAACGAGACAGACGATAGTTGACACATTGAGACTGGATATCACTGCCTGATGTCTTGGCGTGATAGACTGGTAGCAGTTTCCCCTGCAGATCTTCAAGTTCATAATAAGCATTTCCTTTCTTGGTTCTGACCCGACACTTGACAAATTTTCGCCCCAGTTTAGCACTCGTCTGCTGTTGGAAGTTGCTTTGGGCAAAATTCCTTCTAAATACCTCTTGACCAACTTTGAAATCGACAGGTTTCGCACTGAGATTATAGGCTCTTGAACCCTGTCCGAACGCATGGTGTAAATTCTCCTGCCCTCTCGCACGGATCATCTCATTTTGTCCTCAGCATCTACTCTAAACGGCTCATTAAGAGTTCCAAGGCTCCTCAAGATGGAATAGTAGCTGCCATGTTCAATCATTTGCTGACCGAAGAGTGTTCGATAAGGAGAGAAACCAGTCGCTTGATGGAAAGAGCTCCTGAGGGAACTAGCTATTTGGCTCAGTTTCTCATCCCATTTCGTATGTTCCTTCCGGATATAGGCCCTAATCCCTAACAATAGATATCGGTTCACTCGCTCTGAGGCGTTTGCCTGCGGCGAGTAAACTGCCGTTGTCAAGTGCTTCGTCCCATACTTATCCAGTAATCTGGTGAACTGAGTCGAGCAAAACTGGACTCCATTGCCAGAGACTATCGCTTCCGGGACTCCGAACACGTGGAAAACTTCCGTCTCAATGAATTGGCACACATTGAGTGTAGATGCTTTTCTCATCGGTTTGAGAATTGGAAATTTTGATAAGTGGTCAAAAACTATCCGAATGCTGATGTTTTCTTTCACTGACCGAGGATATGGACCTAGAAAATCAACATACAGCTTTTGCCATGGTCGTTCTGTCACAGACTGGATTTTCATAGGTGGTCTCAGAATAGTATTGAGAGCCTTCGTTTCCTTACACACGTCACAGGCGCCTACGTAGTTTCTGACATCAACTGTCATTCGTGGCCAGTACAGATGTCTTCGCAGACGTTCCAGTGTTTTCCCTATACCTCCGTGTGAAGCTACTGGCGGATCATGAGTCCTTGAAATGACGTCGGTGACAAGCCCTCGTGGAATCCAAAGCTTCCAAGCTTCTTCTTCTTGAATCGGATCGCCTGTTCTCGGAACAGTCCGAATGTAAACGAAGCCATCCCTGACGCAAAGATCTAGTAGTTTGCCAGAAGTCGTTTTAACCTTATGCCTCAGTTCCTCATATTCCAACGAGTTGAAATATAGCGAACTAAGGTCAACTTCCGGGCCAGGATCTTCGTTGGTGCACAGGCTGTCACAATGGGTGCGTGACAGCGCATCAGGGACGACAGGCTTCTTCTTCGGTGCTCGATAGTGAAGTCGAAACCCTGAAGCTTCAAACTCCATCGAGCAAGTCTATCGCTGAGGTCCTTTTGAAACATCAGCCATTTCAAGCTCGCATGATCCGTCACTATCTTAAACGGCATGAGTTCTATGAAGGGACGGAACTTCTCTACGATCAAGATTGCAGCTAAGCATTCTTGCTCTGTGACGGTGTAATTTCTTTGTGCTGAGTTCAACTTTTTCGAGACATAGGCTATCGGCTTCTCGTGGCCATCGTCATCTAGTTATTGGCTCGCATCGCACTGGATAACGAATGGTTTGATGAAGCCTGGGCTCACTAGCAACGGAGCAGTAGTAAGTTTTTGCTTTAAAAGATCAAGAGACGTCTGGGCCTCAGGTGTCCATTTGAACTGACTAGGGTTTTTCAAGGTATCTGTAATGGAGGCAGTTAAGTCAGCATAGTTCAGGATGAACCGTCTATACCATCCCGCCATACCTATTAGGCGTCGGGCCTGCCGAACAGTTTTAGGTGACGGATAGTCAACTATAGCTGAAATTTTGTCAGGGTCAGCTCTCATACCTCTTTTTCCGACAATGAAACCCAAGTATTTGGTCTCCTTGATGCAAAACTTGCTCTTCTCGGCGTTGATAGTGAGGCCAGCCTTCCTCAAACAATCCCCTATACGGGCTAGCAGCGAAAGATGAGTGTCGAAGTCTGATGACAGAATTAATAAATCGTCTAGATGGACGAGAACGTTCTCAAGAAAGATCGAAAGAGATGACTTTATCGATGAGGCGGCACATCGTTTGTGGAGCGTTGCATAGGCCGAATGGCATCACTGTGTACTGATAGAGAGGATGACCAGGTACTGTAAAAGCGGTCTTCTCTCTGGAATCAGTATCTAGTGGGATCTGCCAAAATGCGTCTTTCAGGTCCAGGCTCGTTATGTAGTTTGCCGCAGGAAGTCGACTAAGAAGTGCGTCTATCTGCTGTAGCAGATAGGCATCCTTCTTCGTAACAGAGTTGACCTTCCTGGCGTCAAAACAAAGCCGGACCTTTCCAGGCTTCCTTACTAGAACAACTGGAGGGCTCCAGGACTCCGGTTCTCCTCTATCACACCCAGTGATAGCATTCGCTCTAATTCAGCATCCATCAAACTTTGTACTGCCGGCGAAATCGCATAAAAACGCTGTTTTATCGGGGCGGCGTCATTCGTTACAATCGTGTGAATGACCAACGATGTTTTCCCAAGCCTAAAGAGGCGAAAGAGGGGAAAAGCTGTTTTGTGGCTTCTAAGCGTTGTTGATCGAGGCTAGAAAGAATATGGCAGTCGGCGTCAGAGGTAGCTATTACACTTGGATTCACTTCTGCTACTATACCCAGGACATCTGGAGCCAACCCAAATAGACGCCAGAAGTTTATTCCCAGATATAGCGCCTGTGTGAGCCCAGGAACCACGTAAAAATGCACGTTTTGGGTCTTATCACGGAAAGTGACGTCCAAGTTCACATGACCATGCACATTCGTCATGGCACCATTAGCTACTTGGACCTGTGTCCGATACCTCTTCCATTCAACGTCTGCTTCCGCGATCTTCTCTAGAGCTCCCTGGCCTAGATTACTGACAGTGGCACCACTATCAAGTAGTCCAGTCTCAGTTAGCCCGAGCAGTGTTACTTCTGCGTACGGTCGAATGTCGTCTGGCATCGACACGGAAATCTGGGCCAGTTTTTTTCTCTTTAGTCTCATCCGTCGACAGTATTCCCGCCAACGAGCGGTTGATCGTTTCTTTTTGGGTCCACTATCCAGGTCAGGAAACATTATTTCAGCTAACTCTGCCACTTAGGAGAAGATTTGTTCTCTTGCAGCTTTATATTTCTGCAGACGCGTATGATACGGCATCAGCGGATGTACAACAGGCTCACTCCCACTCGTCATAACAGAGCTTGGTGGCCGTTTTAAAACAGAAATGGCAGGAGACCAAATCTCCTGCTCAGTAACTTTGTCAGCTAAAGGTGCTGTAGGTGTTATCGGTACATCGAAAATTAAAGACTCTTCCAAAGAAGTGTCTAATAATGCCATGGGCTCCCCAGAAATGGATATGGGAGCTTGAAGATCTGCGGAGAAGTCTATCAGGTTCTCCGTCCATATCAATTGATCATTAAGTCTATCAGGTGGTTTGCTGATATCATCAGAGTCACTGAATGATATCAGTGGACAATTCAGGGGTTCGTCAAAACCTGCTAATGGAACGGACCTTCCTCCTTATTCAAGGTTTGACCTGGAGTGTTCGTTACGACTGGTGCTCGAGACGTTGACGCTGGTCCAGAAAAGGTGTTGAGATTCCCGACCCGTCTCTCGTTTTTCTGTGCACAGTGTCCGCAGTTGGGCTAAAAAATGTTCTTGCGCCCGCATCCGTAGCAGAACACTTGCTGCCTTACTTGCAGGCAGTCCTGGTAGTAGTGACCTGGCTGATCACAATTCCAGCACACTACTGGTTGTCTGGTCGAAATGGCTGACACGTCGCTTAAGCTAGTGTCACTGCCTGTTGCTATTGCCAGTTCGGGGTTTAAGGTCTGGAAGTCGTCAATCTCGTGTACTCGTTGGTTCTGGTAAGGGTTCCAACTACCAGCTGTCGCAATTCGTAGCTGCGTGGCTTGAATTCGAGTAACGGGCGATCTTAACTGTCCTATTGTATCTGTGGAATGTAGGCATATCTTCTCCTGAATCTGAGACAGTACATTAGATTTGACGATTTTCAAGAATTCTTGGTCTGGCATGGCGTTCTGCAACTGATCACGCAGCAATACTAGATGATGGTGGCTTATGGCGAATAGTTTACCAGGCTTCTGCTTTCCCGACATCAGCTGCATGCGGATTTTTAAATCGTCCTTGGGCACTCCCCATTCAACTGACAACCCAGTGTTGACAAATTCCCAAGTTGGAAAGGGATTATGTCTTAATATCGACCAGTACCAATCCTTTGCTGGTCCCTTCAATAACATGAGCATGTTCCTGACAAGGAGATCAAGATCTCCTTCTAGAGCGGAGTGCGTGAGCGCTTCGACTCCAAAAATAAAGTCATGTACGGAAAGCTCGGAGTTAGTTCCGTTGTATGTCAGGTCCCATCTTCTGATGGGACTGCCTGATCGTCGCTGTCCTACACTCGCCGGGATACGATGAGATGAAGCTGGTGGAGGCTGGTTAAAATTTGGTCTAGGCTGACCAAAAGCCGAAGGCGGTGGGTTAAACGACTGCCTACGCTCGTCGTGAAACTCTGGTGGTGGTCTGGGATCACCCATAGTAGGAGGTGGCCGTGGAAAATTTATTGGTGGCATTGCTGCTGCTATTTTCTGTCGGACACTACTTGTCAATTCCGTTCGTAATGCATTCAAGCTCTGCTCAAGGCCTTCTCGAACCAAGTCCTGCATTTGCATGCGCAAGCCTGCCATCAAAGCATCCGTAGCTGCTGAGGTATGTCCACTGACAGAAGGCATTGGGCTATTTCGTCGCGAGTGGGTCTTTGTGAAGGTCATGGAGTGTAGATCTGGCATTCCAGGTGATATAGATCGTCGACTAGTTGGTGGAACTGTCAAAGGTGGTAACTCTAGTGACGGCATGAGAGGCAATGGATCGTGATTGACAGATTTTCCGGGCTTCGTCGTCTTCGGGGCAGCACCTGTATACTCAGTATAATCATACAGAGTGAGATGGAACCTGCAGTTAGGGCAGTTTGACCGCTGCCCGATCCACGTTTTCAGACACGCCTTGTGGAACACATGTCCACAAACTGTCTTCACTGGCTTCCTCGGTCCTGACCAGTCACCCTCCTGACAGATGGAGCACTGGTCTGGCAACGATACCAGTACACCATTTGCTCGCGGCGGTATTCGCGGCGTAACCATCGTACAATCAGTCGTAAATCAAACGAAAAATTTTGAAACCAAGGGTTTGGACTAGATCTCAAAAAAATTCGAAGAATTTGAAAATTCGGAAGAGATAACAGGCTCTTCACGACGTGAGGATGACGAAATACTGAGCTAAAAATTTGAAGGTTGGGACGATATACTAAAATTTCAAAATAAAAAAAATTTTCCCAAACGTTCGGAGAAGTTTAAAAAAAAAAATCGGAAATCTCAAAGGTTCGAAAAATTACCAAAAACTTCAATTAAGCGTTTCAAAAAAAAGTTCTTATCAGAAACATACGATTTCTACTTCACTTTCCGGGAGCTAACCCTCAACATAAAAGGTCTTCAGGTCGCTCTCCCCCCTTACAGGTCAGAAAATTATACCAGCAAGTGACGTGAATGTGTGCATGAAAAATGTTTGAGTCCTCACAGAAATCTGGGAAGAGTCGGGCTGAAGAAGCTAGAGACTGAAAATGATACTAGAGATTCTTCAGCCAGACAGTTAGCAGTATGACAACTCCTGATTACTGAAGGTCTCCAGCATCACTTCCATCCTCCAACAACTCTTTCCTTCCTCTTCCCCTGATTGTCATGTCCAGCTAACCTTCCAAATGGGCAGGGTCATGAATCTGGTCAACTAATTAGCTGAAAGCCAAAAAGCCGTCTCACAGATTCACAAATCTGTCCAGCCAGTTGGACAACAGAGACATGTCTCCGTGAGAGCTCATTCAAAAAGTGTGTGTGAGGCCACCTACCATTTCCATGACAGAAGGCCAGCGGGAAAGATCAATTTCAAAAAAATTCAAAAAAAATCAAAACTTTCAAAAACTAAAACGTTACGTTACTTTAATCATCCAAATCAAAAACTTATAAAACATTACGTTACTTTACAAACTTTTATTAACAAAACAATCAAACCTCAGATCCACATGTGTTCTCCATTAGATATGAGACTACCGAGTCAGCCGATTTAGCTACAAACCAAATGTTCATATCTAAAGTAGCCTCAGTCCCAGTGTCAAACACATTTGAACACCGAATTTGACTGAGGTGGCCCCACGTTGGGCGCCATTTTTGTTATGTAACTATGTAGAGTGATTCGCTTGGGACGTAAAGTCCCGACTGCCAGCATGAGCTGACAGATCACTCGACGGGCAGCGTTGACTGCAGGGCGGCACGCTAGTTCGCCTCAGCTATTGGCGGAGAGTGTGGGGAGGTTCCACAAAAAACCTGCCGCTGCCGTCAGCCATAATCAAACAAATTTCGTGCCTATCAACACAAAAGCCGGCACACATTCGGTCCTGAAGGGACCCTTACGTCACTTACCTGTATACCATCGAATGCGCAGATGTTCTGCCTTCTTTGCCTGCCCCATCCTCCCATCTAACTCTGAGGGGCATAATTTGTTACGCTCTCGAAAGTATGTGTGGGACTGGCTTCTATGTTGATGTTGAAAAATTTTTTTTGTCAGGTGTTGATTCTGCTGAATCTCTAATTTCAGAATAAAAATTCCTATGATACGGAGGGTTCATTTCTTTGCATCTATTAATAATAATAAATTTTAGATATTTCCGTCTATGTCTTAATTAAAGTAATCGGTATGTACTAGGACTACTCTGGTACTATGTTATAATTCAATCTATGTTCTAATTAAAATATGTAGTATGTACTAGGACTATAATTCAGCAGCGAGGTCGCTAATGCTACTCGGCACTACAGCAGCCTCCGTGGAATCCTCTTAAAAAAATCCTGTATGGCTGTGACTTCTGCCCCAAAAGAGGGTCTCGAGTAGTTACAGCATCATAGGAATTTTTATTCTGAAATTAGAAATTCAGCAGAATCAACACTTGACAAAAAAAAATGTTCAACATCAACATAGAAGCCAGTCCCACACATACTTTCGAGAGCATAACAAATTCTTCAGAGTCCCTAGTTGACCTGTAGAGAGAGAGACAGACTAAGCGATCCTAGACGACCTTCATCCTGCTTGAGAGGGTTCCGGGATAGTGAGAGGAGAATTAAAACTTTTAGAATTTCATGATTACGTTATAATCTTTCCCGTGTACAATGTGATTTAATAATAAAATATACAGCCTCTCTTTAATTCTTTACATGAGCTATCTGCGGATGAATAGAATATCTACACAAAATTACTAAATTTCAGTTTCACCAAATGAGATATTTATTTTTAATAGTAAACCATTTAAAAGTTATCCGTAATGTATATTGTGAATCCGTACTTGTTTTGGTGTTAATACTGGCAAATATAATTGAGTCCGTTTATATATGTAGCTACACATATGTATATATGAATATTTCCGACAAGAAAACGTAAGGAGGATCCTACCAATAACCTATATTACGGAAATTCTCCTATATTCAATATTATAAACCCGTTTAGTTTCAATGGTTAATATGCCGGGAACGGACAAAACTCTTAAATGGCAAATTAAAAAAAAAAAAAATATGTAATATAGTAGATGTAAATATAAAAATTACTAGAGATAAATATGTATTATCTACTAGTTAAAATGTTAAATGTAATAAGATCTAGGTATAAGGCAAAGAAAACATTTAAGCCGTTTGCTTTAAGCAAAATGGAAAATTGATAACCACACAAAGTAGTATGAATCGAAACAATTATTTTAAAATTCCAGTCTCTATGAATTCGATTGCAAAGGGTTTTTCTTGTTTTGTTTGTCTTTTTTTTTCGTTTTTGGAAATGCGATCACCCCTTGCTATATTTATATGCAGATATATATATATTATTATAATATCTTGCGCTCTATGGTAGTACAGATATAGCTATAGCTACATTCAAAGGTAATGCTACTCACTTTTTGTTTGGTTTTCTATTGTTGTCATAGACGCCTAATTAATCAACAAATGCACGTACCTATTATGATCGCGTGTTTCCTTATTCTTATACCTTTCTCCCAAAGTTATAATATTAATTAATGATGTGCACGTTTCACTTTTGTGATAGTTTAAAACACTGATAAAAGTTTAATTGATAATCATCAGTAGTTGAGACTGTTTAGAAATAATGTAATTTTTGTTAACTTTGCGTACAACAATTCAAAAATGTATTAAGAGGGATTTCTAATATCAAAATAAAGAATATGAACTATATCTGAATTTTCTCATGCCAAGGCATCTTGTCTAACGCTTAAATTATGGCATTTAAACACTATGATAAAATAGTTAGTTATGAAATGAGTCTCTACGTTAAATTGTAGTTTTTGAAGAGTGTTTCAAGACATTCTAGGAATGGTTATTTTTCATGTTGATTCCAAACAAATTACCCCTTTGGTCTAATTCTTCAATTACGTTTTCGGTGGCTGTTTGACATCGATGGAGGTGCTGTTGATGAACTGGTCAACTCTAACGACATAGATCCACGAGTTCTCTTGACTGCCTGAATATTTTATCGCATTCAGGACAAAGATAGACATTGCCCACAGCCTGAACTCTGCAATTAAGCCCGAAACGTCGGAATCTTCCTAGCTGAATCAAAACAAATGTTGCCTTAATTTGGGGGTTAAGACGTGATGCTCTCGATATTAATACTGCTAGTAATTAACAATAGATCAATACCAGAAATAGAAAATATTCTAAATTTACTTACAATTTTTATTTCCTTTCCGATGTCTACAGAATTCTACTTAATGTAATCCTTCGTTCTATTGCTGGCCGGTTGATGTGACAGGAAAAGAAGATTTCTTCTTCTTCCTTTTCCACACCAACATGTCGTCTTGAGCGTGCGGAAATGCATTTCTTTCGGTCGGGGTGCGTTCAATTTTTATGCTGACAGCAGCCGGCTTACACGCTTCAGTATTTCATGTAGCATATTTCTATATGCAATACGCTACGACCATAAAAGGGCAGAGTGGTCTGCGCTACCCATGTTTCAGACAACGCTGAAAAATGGTCGACTGAGCTAGCCGGTCTTAAGCATAGGCCTCATCACTGCGGGCGCTCAATGTGTGTCTCGAACCACGACCCAATGCGTATTCCTCATCACTCGTGCTATATTCCGACGTTGCTCTACTTGGCCGATGACGCATCGAGGACACATCCCTGAAGTCTCGTCGAAGTAGTGACATGCTAACAGCCTTACACAGGAATGGATTCCAACAGGTATATCACCCACCATTGACGGGGCAATAGGAGGGCTTCGCGATATCCTATAATTTACCAGCGAAACTGGCTGGATGCCTTCTTAGGTCTACGAGGAATAAACGAGACAGACGATAGTTGACACATTGAGACTGGATATCACTGCCTGATGTCTTGGCGTGATAGACTGGTAGCAGTTTCCCCTGCAGATCTTCAAGTTCATAATAAGCATTTCCTTTCTTGGTTCTGACCCGACACTTGACAAATTTTCGCCCCAGTTTAGCACTCGTCTGCTGTTGGAAGGTGCTTTGGGCAAAATTCCTTCTAAATACCTCTTGACCAACTTTGAAATCGACAGGTTTCGCCCTGAGATTATAGGCTCTTGAACCCTGTCCGAACGCATGGTGTAAATTCTCCTGCCCTCTCGCACGGATCATCTCATTTTGTCCTCAGCATCTACTCTAAACGGCTCATTAAGAGTTCCAAGGCTCCTCAAGATGGAATAGTAGCTGCCATGTTCAATCATTTGCTGACCGAAGAGTGGTCGATAAGGAGAGAAACCAGTCGCTTGATGGAAAGAGCTCCTGAGGGAACTAGCTATTTGGCTCAGTTTCTCATCCCATTTCGTATGTTCCTTCCGGATATAGGCCCTAATCCCTGACAATAGATATCGGTTCACTCGCTCTGAGGCGTTTGCCTGCGGCGAGTAAACTGCCGTTGTCAAGTGCTTCGTCCCATACTTATCCAGTAATCTGGTGAACTGAGTCGAGCAAAACTGGACTCCATTGTCAGAGACTATCGCTTCCGGGACTCCGAACACGTGGAAAACTTCCGTCTCAATGAATTGGCACACATTGAGTGTAGATGCTTTTCTCATCGGTTTGAGAATTGGAAATTTTGAAAAGTGGTCAAGAACTATCCGAATGCAGATGTTTTCTTTCACTGACCGAGGATATGGACCTAGAAAATCAACATACAGCTTTTGCCATGGTCGTTCTGTCACAGACTGGATTCTCATAGGTGGTCTCAGAATAGTATTGGGAGCCTTCGTTTCCTTACACACGTCACAGGCGCCTACGTAGTTTCTGACATCAACTGTCATTCGTGGCCAGTACAGATGTCTTCGCAGACGTTCCAGTGTTTTCCCTATATCTCCGTGTGAAGCTACTGGCGGAGCATGAGTCCTTGAAATGACGTCGGTGACAAGCCCTCGTGGAATCTAAAGCTTCCAAGCTTCTTCTTCTTGAATCGGATCGCCTGTTCTCGGAACAGTCCGAAGCCATCCCTGACGCAAAGATCTAGTAGTTTGCCAGAAGTCGTTTTAACCTTATGCCTCAGTTCCTCATATTCCAACGAGTTGAAATATAGCGAACTAAGGTCAACTTCCGGGCCAGGATCTTCGTTGGTGGGCAGGCTGTCACAATGGCTGCGTGACAGCGCATCAGGGACGACAGGCTTCTTCTTCGGTGCTAGATAGTGAAGTCGAAACCCTGAAGCTTCAAACTCCATCGAGCAAGTCTATCGCTGAGGTCCTTTTGAAACATCAGCCATTTCAAGCTCGCATGATCCGTCACTATCTTAAACGGCATGAGTTCTATGAAGGGACGGAACTTCTCTACGATCAAGATTGCAGCTAAGCATTCTTGCTCTGTGACGGTGTAATTTCTTTGTGCTGAGTTCAACTTTTTCGAGACATAGGCTATCGGCTTCTCGTGGCCATCGTCATCTAGTTGTTGGCTCGCATCGCACTGGATAACGAATGGTTTGATGAAGCCTGGGCTCACTAGCAACGGAGCAGTAGTAAGTTTTTGCTTTAAAAGATCAAGAGACGTCTGGGCCTCAGGTGTCCATTTGAACTGACTAGGGTTTTTCAAGGTGTCTGTAATGGAGGCAGTTAAGTCAGCATAGTTCAGGATGGACCGTCTATACCATCCCGCCATACCTATTAGGCGTCGGGCCTGCCGAACAGTTTTAGGTGACGGATAGTCAACTATAGCTGAAATTTTGTCAGGGTCAGCTCTCATACCTCTTTTTCCGACAATGAAACCCAAGTATTTGGTCTCCTTGATGCAAAACTTGCTCTTCTCGACGTTGATAGTGAGGCCAGCCTTCCTCAAACAATCCCCTATACGGGCTAGCAGCGAAAGATGAGTGTCGAAGTCTGATGACAGAATTAATAAATCGTCTAGATGGACGAGAACGTTCTCAAGAAAGATCGAAAGAGATGACTTTATCGATGAGGCGGCACATCGTTTGTAGAGCGTTGCATAGGCCGAATGGCATCACTGTGTACTGATAGAGAGGATGACCAGGTACTGTAAAAGCGGTCTTCTCTCTGGAATCAGTGTCTAGTGGGATCTGCCAAAATGCGTCTTTCAGGTCCAGGCTCGGTATGTAGTTTGCCGCAGGAAGTCGACTAAGAAGTGCGTCTATCTGCTGTAGCAGATAGGCATCCTTCTTCGTAACAGAGTTGACCTTCCTGGCGTCAAAACAAAGCCGGACCTTTCCAGGCGTCCTTACTAGAACAACTGGAGAGCTCCAGGACTCTGGCTCTCCTGTATCACACCCAGTGATAGCATTCGCTCTAATTCAGCATCCATCAAACTTTGTACTGCCGGCGAAATCGCATAAAAACGCTGTTTTATCGGGGCGGCGTCATTCGTTACAATTGTGTGAATGACCAACGATGTTTTCCCAAGCCTAAAGAGGCGAAAGAGGGGAAAAGCTGTTTTGTGGCTTCTAAGCGTTGTTGATCGAGGCTAGAAAGAATATGGCAGTCGGCGTCAGAGGTAGCTATTACACTTGGATTCACTTCTGCTACTATACCCAGGACATCTGGAGCCAACCCAAATAGACGCCAGAAGTCTATTCCCAGATATAGTGCCTGTGTGAGCCCAGGAACCACGTAAAAATGCACGTTTTGGGTCTTATCACGGAAAGTGACGTCCAAGTTCACATGACCATGCACAGTCGTCATGGCACCATTAGCTACTTGGACCTGTGTCCGATACCTCTTCCATTCAACGTCTGCTTCCGCGAGCTTCTCTAGAGCTCCCTGGCCTAGATTACTGACAGTGGCACCACTATCAAGTAGTCCAGTCTCAGTTAGCCCGAGCAGTGTTACTTCTGCGTACGGTCGAATGTCGTCTGGCATCGACACGGAAATCTGGGCCAGTTTTTTTCTCTTTAGTCTCATCCGTCGACAGTATTCCCGCCAACGAGCGGTTGATCGTTTCTTTTTGGGTCCACTATCCAGGTCAGGAAACATTATTTCAGCTAACTCTGCCACTTAGGAGAAGATTTGTTCTCTTGCAGCTTTATATTTCTGCAGACGCGTCTGATACGGCATCAGCGGATGTACAACAGGCTCACTCCCACTCATCATAACAGAGCTTGGTGGCCGTTTTAAAACAGAAATGGCAGGAGACCAAATCTCCTGCTCAGTAACTTTGTCAGCTAAAGGTGCTGTAGGTGTTATCGGTACTATACATCGAAAATTAAAGACTCTTCCAAAGAAGTGTCTAATAATGCCATGGGCTCCCCAGAAATGGATATGGGAGCTTGAAGATCTGCGGAGAAGTCTACCAGGTTCTCCGTCCCTATCAATTGATCATTAAGTCTATCAGGTGGTTTGCTGATATCATCAGAGTCACTGAATGATATCAGTGGACAATTCAGGGGTTCGTCAAAGCCTGCTAATGGAACGGACCTTCCTCCTTATTCAAGGTTTGACCTGGAGTGTTCGTTACGACTGGTGCTCGAGACGTTGACGCTGGTCCAGAAAAGGTGTTGAGATTCCCGACCCGTCTCTCGTTTTTCTGTGCACAGTGTCCGCAGTTGGGCTAAAAAATGTTCTTGCGCCCGCATCCGTAGCAGAACACTTGCTGCCTTACTTGCAGGCAGTCCTGGTAGTAGTGACCTGGCTGATCACAATTCCAGCACACTACTGGTTGTCTGGTCGAAATGGCTGACACGTCGCTTAAGCTAGTGTCACTGCCTGTTGCTATTGCCAGTTCGGGGTTTAAGGTCTGGAAGTCGTCAATCTCGTGTACTCGTTGGTTCCGGTAAGGGTTCCAACTACCAGCTGTCGCAATTCGTAGCTGCGTGGCTTGAATTCGAGTAACGAGCGATCTTAACTGTCCTATTGTATCTGTGGAATGTAGGCATATCTTCTCCTGAATCTGAGACAGTACATTAGATTTGACGATTTTCAAGAATTCTTGGTCTGGCATGGCTTTCTGCAACTGCTCACGCAGCAATACTAGATGATGGTGGTACATGGCGAATAGTTTACCAGGCTTCTGCTTTCCCGACATCAGCTGCATGCGGATTTTTAAATCGTCCCTGGGCACTCCCCATTCAACTGACAACCCAGTGTTGACAAATTCCCAAGTTGGAAAGGGATTATGTCTTAATATCGACCAGTACCAATGGGGTGTACTTCTAATACATCTGTTAGTACAGAAATTACCTTTCATTACCCTCAAAATGTGGGAAGAAGAGCAGGGAGGCACACAAGAACTCCCAACATTTAAGTCATTTAAGCAGTTCTTAAATACACGTTTAAGAATTTTAGAATCGTTAGCAGATAGTCTAGTTAAGTCCACACCACATCTCAAACCAAACACCACACTAGATGTGACAAAGTCATATCACGTTACAAATGAATTTAAATGCGCAGCATGCAATGCCAGGCATTACCTCCAAAAGTGTCCGAAGTATCAAGCGATGGACATACCATCCAAATATCAGATATTGAAGGCATCAGGTCGGTGCTCAAATTGCTTAGGAATTCACCACTTAAATAATTGCACTAGCAAATTTAGATGTCTGAAATGCAATAAGAGACATCATAGCACCCTTCATGAAGAACACAATAAGGAAAAACCCAAGTCCTCAGCTGTTCATAATGAGCATAAGTCAGCACATGACAAGGTTAGATTGAGCACAAGTCAAGCTAATCAATCTTACAGGAAAGCTTTTCCCGGTTACAAGCAGTCAACAATACTGATGGTTTAAACACTAGTCATAACTTCGTAACCCGAGAAAGTCACAATGCTCTACTAGCAACTGCATTAGTAGCAGCACAGACAAAAAGCGGAAACCCTTATATTCTACGATGTCTGATAGATAGTGGCTCGCATTCATCTTTCACCACGGAGGAAGCTTGCAGGAAATTAGGAGCAGTACAAAGCCCAATTGCAGTCTCAATCACAGGCTTAAACACTAGCCATACAGCCATCCCAAGGCACCAAACAATACTCTCTCTTCGGCCTCGAACAACGAGATCTACAGCAGTATTAGAAGAAAACTTCCTAATACTTAAGAACATTACAGATCCTCTGCCTTCTAGAATAGTGTCTAAAAAGGAATGCGCGAAGCTGAAGAAACTGCAACTCGCAGATCCCACATTCTGGAAACCGGGAAGGATAGATGCATTATTAGGAGCAAGAGTTTATGCTCAAATATTGCGAACCGGTATTCGGCAAGGAACAAATACGACTCCTACAGCAGTCAACACAATATTTGGTTGGATTTTGCTAGGATCTGGCATAGATGATGCAGAGCACAAAACGTCATCATTTACAATCACAACTGATGATGTGGCTCTTCAACTCAAGAAGTTCTGGGAAACAGAAGAATTTCCCACAAACCCCATTCTTAAAAAAGAAGACAAGGAATGTCTACAGAGTTATCAACTCAATCACCAGCGCCTGCATAATGGAACTTATCAAGTTAAGTTACCTTTTGTAAACGACGAGAACCCTACTCTGGGGCAATCGAGAATACAAGCAATCAAACGCTTTCAAGGAATTCAACGACAATTAGCAAGAAATCCAGACTTGAAAGTTGAATATGAGAGATGTTTGGACGAATATCTCTTGTTGGGTCATATGGAGGAAATACCTCCGCCCAATATCAATCAGCCCCATTATTATATACCTCATCATGCCGTTGTGAAGGAAAGCACGACAACAAAGGTGAGAGTAGTATTCGATGCCTCAGCTAAGACGTCGAATGGCAAATCCCTTAATGAGTATCTACTAAAGGGCCCAGTTCTGCAACCTAAGCTGTTCGCCACGTTGCTCAACTGGCGCAAATATAAAATCGCTATGAACGCAGACATTGAAAAGATGTATCGCATGATCACCATGCATCCCGATCACCGAACATTTCAGCGAATCATTTGGAGACATCCTAAAACTAAGGAGATTCAGGATTTTCAGCTGAACACGGTGACATTTGGAACTGCGTCAGCGCCATACTTAGCTATTCAGACGCTACAAGAGTTAGCAAATGATGAACAGCAAAGATGGCCTTTAGCTTCTACGGTTACAACCACAGATTTTTATGTGGATGATCTCCCGACTGGAGCTGACAATCTTAATGACGCCAAATGCTTATTAAATCAGCTAATAGGTATGATGAAATCTGGAGGATTCAATCTCAGGAAATGGACAGTTGCAACAGTTCAGAGCTGTTAAGCCATCTTCCTGCAGAGCAATGTGAATTCACAGAAACACTAACGATCACAGACCAGGAATCTGTAAAAACACTAGGAATTCTGGCATCCTAAACTGGATAGTTTTTCCATTATAACCAAACCATGGACAGTTCATGCCAAGGTAACTAAACGAACCATTCTGTCTGACATCGCATCTCTGTACGATCCTTTAGGCTGGCTGGCACCTTGGCTGTGCTCATGCAAGTACTATGGATCACAGGATTTGCATGGGACAACAAGGTATCGGAGATAATAGAACAACAATGGAATAAGTTTAAACGTAACTTAAAATGCATAGAAAACATACAAATCCCTAGATGGATCAACTATTCATCTGAGGCAAGCATCCAATTACATGGATTTTGTGATGCGTCTACAAAGGCTTTTGCAGATGCCGTTTATTTACGGGTAGACGATCAGAACGGCTTAATTCATACCAATTTGCTTACTGCAAAGACTAGCGTAGCTCCAATTAAGCCAACAACAATTCCTAGATTAGAGCTTAATGGAGCTCTATTACTTGCACGGCTGCTTCAGGCTACACTTGAAGATATGCGCCTATATCATGTGCCAATCTTCGCCTGGACAGACTCAACAATTGTCTTGTAATGGATCAAGGAACATCCAGCTCGATGGAAAATCTACGTAGCAAACCGCGTCGTCGAAATACAAGATGTTGTACGCTTCGAACAGTGGCGTCACATATCCACAAAACACAATCTGGCAGATTTAGCCTCCAGAGGTGTTCCTGCAGCAGATTTAACCAGTAATCATTTATGGTGGCATGGACCATCATGGTTAGCTGAAGAACAGGACAACTGGCCGAAATTTAAGGACATTTCGGAAGAAACAAATTTAGAAGCTAAAGAACTTCCTACAGTAAGTTTTTTAGCGAAATTAGAAAACAATCTTCTCTTACGATATTCGTCGTATACTCGCCTTGTACGAATTGTAGCAAACATTCAACGTTTCATACACAATTGTCGGCATCCGCAATCGAAACTCGTTCAAGCTTTCACTGTGCAGGAATGGAATAATGCTGAAGTAACAATATTAAAACTCGTACAACAAACTGCGTTCGCAGAAGAGTATAAGAATATGTTGGGCAAGAAACCATTGTCACAACATAGCAAATTAATCAAGCTCAATCCATTTCTGGACAACAACGGTCTAATACGATTAGGTGGTAGACTTCTGAATGCAACATTGCCATATAATAGGAAGCACCCAATCATGTTACCATCGAACAAGTGCATCCAGGTTCGGATGATCTGGTTCGGGTAGTCAAGGTCAAGACGCGAAACGGTAGTTTTCTACGACCAATTGCAAAAATTAGTCCGCTACCATTAGCTATAGATTAACTACCTATTCTTAGTGTCGTCATGTGTCTGTCCTTTTGTGTACTACTGTTGGCTGAGGGTTGTGTTCTATTCACGTTACGCCATACTAACTGGTTGCCATTTCAGATGTCATTCACTTACGAACAGAATGATACATTATATATTCTGGAAGACATTTATTTTAGCCCACCAGGAAGCCCGGAGCGGAGGATGTTGCGTGACCCGGGATGTGATGTCTTTGGCAGACCCAGGCCGGAGTTGGCCCACGAATTGGCTTCAGGAGTTCGAGAAGAAGTTGTAGGAGCTAGAGAAGAAGTTGCCAGAACCAGAGGAGAGCCATCCACGAGCGCAGCAGCTAAGGAATTAACTACGGCTACAAACTTACCGTTTGTAGGCCCAACTCCCTTTACGGATCCACACCCGGATCAGACAGTGGTGGTTAATGGCAGTCGGATATCACAATTATCCAGACTTCTGCTGACCACAAACATAAACGAGTTCGAAATGAGAATGAACAATAGCTTTCAAAAATTTCGAACGCGAGAAGGCGTAGATATATATCTACCTCGATATGTCTTGCAGCGTATTAATGTTCGGGCAATACAGCAGCGGAGGAACCGCGAAAAATTTATTAACCTACCCGACAAATACCAAGTTAAATTAAAAGTCAACAAGGACGGAGAATTAATCTTTCATCACTACCACAAGCGAGGTATACGTAAGATAAAGAAGGCTTTGGTTGAACAAACTGTTCAATGGGGGGGAGTATGTTGAACACAGCTGAAAATAAATAAATGGATATTAAATTATAGGGATCATTATTTAGTACTTCCCTGTAAAATCCCAGTCTCCAGTGTCCTCATACGCCCTTCCTACGTCTATGCAGCATCTGAAATAAGAAGAAGCATATAAATTAGTCCAATATAATTAACTGGAGCAAAGATATCACAAAAAATTACAAACAAAAATATATAGTTCCATGCAAACTGCCAAGAAACAAATTTCTTGGCAGTACAACAACAACACTACATGCAAACATAAACATCCATACACACTATTATTAGTGAAATTCAACAATTGTTGCCATTGTTGACATTTCACTAACAATTTTTCAATACAAAATTTTCGCATAATTTGCATGATTCTTGCAAATTATGCACTGGCAAATCAATAATTAACACTTATAGAATAGATTAATCAACTTACCTTAACAATTAATCCATTTATTGATGAGAAAACCCAACACAAAACACGGCACTTTACGACTTAAACACCGCGAAACGAACTGTCACTCCAACAACGTAAATAATCAATTTTACGAAGTTGGCCGCGCTCTACCTGTTGGCAATAATTAAAAAACGCGAAATTGCCCAGGTAAGGAAATATTTACAATAAAAAGGTAATTCCAATTCCCATAATGAGTGGGAAAGAGAACGATGTGGAAACGAGACAGAAGAAAATTCGTGAGAGAATTTATGTTCCACACCGGAGATTAACATAGTATGATAGGGAGCGGCCATATTGATAAATTTTAGAAAAATTGCAATATTTCAATAAATTAATAAGGAAAAATTATGGATAATTAAAAATAAATTAATTCACACAATTTGGAAAATTTTGACATTACAGCATGGACTTATAATGTGCAAAAAATATATGAAAATTGCATTTTTTCATGTGGAACTTGTCCGAAAATGGCGGCTCGGACATTATAAAAAGGAGGTGCTCCCTAACTAAACTCTCATTAGTTTGACAGCGATCGCAAATGCAACTTCGCATAGATCCAGTGTTCTCCAAAATATCTAAAGTGGAAAATTATTAATTAGTGCAAATTACTTCGAATCTTTCTAGCATAAATCAACGTGCCAAGCAAGGTACAGTATTTACATGCTAAGTAAAGATTGCAGCAGCAATTTTAACTGCTGTAGTGTTACAGGGTTTTGGTGGAATTATAGGCTAAGTATGTTTATACATTTTCAAAATATATTTGGTGGCAGACATTTTAATTTTAGGTTTTTTTCACATAGCGTTTAACTCATGCAAGCTAAGCATATTAGACGTTTCAAGTGAAAAAACAAAGTAGAATTAATTAATATTAAGAGTGAAGTGAATTATATTAATGAAGAACTAATAATAATAGACAGTGAATTTTCGAATATAAGTGAAATTGGTGAAAATCTGAGGTATAAAATTGAGCACGTGTCACGTTACGACACCTCAAGAATACATACCTACAGATAATTAATTAAATTAATTAAGTACAATTGAAGTGAAAAAATAAAATAGAATTCAGACTAACGTAAAATAAGGAATTTTTGCTTAATAAAGTAACAGTAAACACAAGCTCACATATCTTGTCATTTTAACATACCGCTACACTAACCCACCCAAAATGCAGTAATATAGCTGTAGTGTTCAATTACCGCTACATTACAAAACATGTGTGTTTGAAAAGTCTTATCTTTTATAAACATTTGTTTTTATTTCCAATAAAATTTCTTATTATAAAAATATTTCTTATAGCACATTGTCCAATATGAACTTGGCAAGATGGCGCATTTGTGTTAATCTCTATTAGTTTTCCACAGTTGTATTCATCTTCGACGTTGATAATGATTTCACTCTCTCCAACTATCTTCTGCATCCATTGAACTTTTTCAGCTCCCTTTACATATATGATTTTATTTCGAAGCAGTGGTTCAACTATAGTGTACAGCTTGTGATACGGTATGTAGCCATCATCCCAGCGGAATCCATGAAAATTGTGTTGAAGCCATTTTACTTGCCTCTTTTTTGCTGAAGTCAAATCTTTGTATCTGAACGGTGGTTGAAATATAAAGTGCTGCATCTGGTTTTCATTGTTTAAAATTGCCAGTTCTTTAGTGATAAATTCATTGAGACTAGTTTTGAATCCTTGAACGTCTACGATGACAGCCATCTTCTTAATTTAACTTTCTAACTTCACTTGTCAGCGGACTGTATTCCACTATTCGATCGTGTAGAAGCAGACAATATGCTGTCGTATTAGCCGGTATATTTTCAGATGTCTTGAATTCTAGCCTTTTGTCAACAGGTCCAGTTTTTATTGTTTCATTTTGATGTGAGCAATCAATGACAGCGATCGGAGCATCGGTTTTGAACTTCTCCCATGTGAGGAACGGCTGATACATTTGGTCTTCATTGGTTAATATTGCCAGTGCTTTAATGATAAATTCATTGAGGTTTGTTTTGAATCCTTGGACGTCTACCATGACAGCCATAATCTTAATTTAACTTTCTAACTTCACTGATGACCATAGTATGATTGTGTAAACTTTATATACATCTCATACAGCAATGCGTATCTATTCAAATCAAATTTCAAATTCAAATCATCATAGGGATATGATTCTGAGTTCAAATGAACTGTAACATCGGTGAGTTGACAGTGATCAAACTTGCTTGCAGCTTTGGTTTTATCGTTCCTTCGATCCGTTTGTAATGCTAACATGATAAATCGAGGTTTCTCCAGTTGAGTGGAAGTCTTAACTGACCAGGTTTGATGCGTGGATTCCGGTAGTACTGGATACTCATATATGTCCCAGCTGCGGAATGGTATTTGTATTGGGCGACCTCTCCCGATAATTTTAAATAGTTGCAGCTTTTCATCATCGGATACTGTAACATGTGGAATGCTCCATTGAAGTTTATTAATTTCAGTTTTCACCACATCAGTGGGTGATATAATGGCATTATCATCTGTCCTGCTCCGGATCAATATGAGTTCATGTTTGGAATTTATCAGAATTTTCTTGTAATCTTCAGCGAATCCCAATAAATATTTCAGAGGTACACAATAGTTAAACACTCCATTGGTTGGTATAACGGATGAATCTGGTGACCAACTGCCGTTGAGTAGTATCCTGCTTACATTTGCATTTAGCGATACGTGGTTTTTTAATGTTGTCGCAATCCCAAGATTTCTTGTACGATCGATTTCCACTGCATTCAATTCATAGCGTATTTCCTCAAAAAGAAATGGTAGAGCGTTGTAAGCTAACTTTGCAGTTGCTGAAACGGTTCCATCCAGCTTTGTTAGCGACCCCTCAATGTAAAGAAAACTCCTGCTGGGTAGAAGATTCAAGTTCTGATGTTGTACAGAGATACGGATTTCATCGCTGTTTTTAAATGATGTTAGAAATGTTGAATAGCAGTGATGTTCAAATTTAGTAACACTGTTATCAAAGTGAGCGTCTGGTGCAATATCTAGTATTCCTTTATTCATTGTTTCAGCGTTAAGCCAATTGATTGTAAATATGCTGTATTTGCAGGTGTTAATGTAGGTCTTGATCGCTTCAAGGTTGTCCGCTGACTAATGATCTTGTCTGCTCCGAACTCGTATTTATCATTATTGTATATCAACATGCTGTGGCTTCAAATGTAACCTGATTGTTATAGTCTCTCCTCTGAAGTTGATTAAGTCACCGTCTTGGTCAAGGAGCTTCAATGTTACAGAACTTATACGTTTGGTGTTCACAGGCAAATAGATTACATTTTTGGGTACCTCCACTATTTTATACCCAGGCCCAACGTTCGGGGAAAACTCGTGGAGAGTGTGTACTTGTGTATTGTTGAAGAATGATCCTGATATAATATTACATTAGATGCGTATAGTATTTACTTTAATGATGTTGACTGGCAACTCTGATGTATGCACTATATTAGCAGTCAAAATTCTTTTACTGAATCCTAGCAGAGGTGCTATGGATCTCTGTTTTTCAAAATGTATTTCTTCAGTTGCCTTGACTTCACTCTTCAATGTATTATTATTAGCCTTTATTGTAACCTTTATCCTTCTCCCTTCTTTATCCAAGTATCCTTGTACGTATTTTGCTATATCATCAATCTCATAGGATCCAACATATATCTCAACAACCTCATTCCCTACATGAACCAGATTATTGCTCACATCAATATTTGGTATAGAGTTGTATGTTTGAAAATCAATTAATCCACAAACATAATCCGTTGCTAGCTCCAGCGGAGGAAAGTACTCAGCAGTGAGTAGAGATGAATTTCCCGTGAGAGTAAGTGTTAATGACATGGCGGTTGATAATGAACTGCCACAATTTCAATATAGATACATTTATTTATAGATAATAATTAATGGCTATAACAATTATATAAAAACACCAACCTTTGGTACAGGTATCACTCGTGGAGTTTTAATTGATTTCTTCTTTCTTTTCACAATATTTTTAGCTGCACTAAGAGCTATTTTTGTAGCTTCCATCAAGTCTTTCGGTTTTTTTACTTTTAAAATTTTACGTGCATTTCGTACTGCTTCTCGGAATGTGGGTTGGCGTTTATTTTTAGCCTTAAGACCCATACCTAGCTTAATTTTAGCCTTCATTGCGTTTGTTATAAGCCAGGCGTTGGCACGTTCACTCAAATTTGCATCCGTAGATTTTGCACGCTGCCAGGCCTTTTCAGCTAATATTTTATCAGCTATATGTCGATCACTTGTGTCTTTATGCCGCGAGTATGCTATATCGTGTTCCTTGCAGGCTGCGTCCAGTGGATTAATGCCTGGATTTCATCTCGCCAATCTTTGTTGTAACTTTGTTCCTGGTCCACAGTACTGGTATCCCGGTAGATGTAATTCTACAGGTAATTTGTTGATGATTGAATTTAATAGTCCTCTGCCCCCTTTAAAAGATTTTCTGGAGCGTTTCGATTTGTGATCCGACATCTTATAAGGTTACGATGATACTGTTGAAATGTAATATAAACAGGTGTACTTATAGGAATCCCGTTAGTCTTTAATATGCGGTTCATTAAACAACAACAAGCTTTTCCTGTTCGAAATGCTGATGTATTTTTTATGAAGGTGAAAAAGAAGCATGACCCAATATTGCCTAATATTATAAGGAGCATCATTGTTGGACCATCGAATTGTGGAAAAACTAATGTTATGATAAGTTTGCTGGAACATCCCAATGGTCTGAGATATGAAAATATTTACATATATTCAAAATCTTTACAACAACCAAAGTATGAATACTTGAAGCGAGTGATGACTCATATATCAGGATTGGGGTATTATACATTCTCAAACAACTGCGACGTTCTACCTCCAGAAGAAGCCAAATCACATTCAGTGTTTATTTTCGATGATGTAGCATGTGAAAAGCAAAATAACGTGCGATCCTATTTTTGCATGGGTCGCCACGAAGATATATATAGCTTCCATCTCTGTCAAACATATACGCATATACCAAAGCACTTAATACGTTACAATGCTAATTTAATCATCTTATTCAAGCAAGATGACTTGAATTTGAAACATATCTATAATGATCATGTGAATACAGATATGAAGTTTGATAAATTTCGAAGAGCCTGTGCTGAGTGTTGGAAGGATGAATATGGTTTCTTGATGATTGATAAGGACAGCTCATTAAACAAGGGGCGCTACCGTAAAGGATTTGATACCTTCATTGTACTATAAAAGGATGAAACATGCGAAATATTCATAAGTCGAAGTTGGAACTCAGCCGAAAGCACACGGAATCCTGTGGCCCCTGCTGAATAGATTATAGCTCTTCACCTGTTATCAGACCTGTTTGAAAAGCTGTTAAGCTGTTATCAGAGCTATTTGAAAAGCTGTTAAACTGTTATCAGAGCTGTTTAATAGCTGTTAAGCTGTTATCAGAGCTGTTTGAAAAGCTGTTCACCTGTTATCAGACCTGTTTGGAAAGCTGTTAAGCTGTTATCAGAGCTGTTTACTAGCTGTTAAGCTGTTATCAGAGCTGTTTGGAAAGCTGTTAAGCTGTTATCAGAGCTGTTTGAAAAGCTGTTAAACTGTTATCAGAGCTGTTTGGAAAGCTGTTAAGCTGTTATCAGAGCTGTTTGGAAAGCTGTATACCTGTTATCAGACCTGTTTGAAAAGCCGTTATTCAGTTAATATCGAAGATGAATGAAAACCTATTAAAAGAAATCATCCAGACAAGGAATGCAGTGCGAAGGAAATTTAAAGCTCTAAAGACGGGTAGGATTGAAGCAGAAGCTCAAGTTGAAGAAACTTTCAAGCCAATCACCAAACCCTTAAAAGAGTTTGTAACAAGAGTCAAAAACGAGCCACCACTCAAATTGAAACCAAAAGAAGGAAAAGAAGAAGAAGAAGAAGACAACGACATTGTTGAACCTTTTACCCCTCCAAAACGAAAATATGTGAAAATGGAGGCTAGTAGCACACCTATAAATTATGGAGATTATTCCTTAACATCTGAAGAGGAGTTCGCAACACCTGAACATTCAAGAACATTAAGAGGAAGGTCTCTTGTCACCTCCCCCGATACGTCTGGATACATAGTTTCAAACTATTTAAAGCTATTCACTGATAATAGTCCTAAAATTGATCCAACCTATGGAGTTTACTATGATAACAACGCATGGAGAATCGGTAATTCAACGTTTGATGTTGATGATGTAGGAAATATTGTTATCAAGGAGAAGAGCTATAAAACAACTTTGGGGTTATGTGAGCCGCTATTTATGAAAGATCCTGTAAAAAGTCTCTATACTAAAGAGGTTTTAACTAATTATGGATCTATTTTGGGAGATACCAATGCATATAAACGTGACTATGCTGAAGATGGACAAATAAAAGGTACTAGAGCGGCTAAGTATAAAGCTATAATCAGTAAACTTATACAGCATAAAGGCATGGGTCTAATGCGTCTGCCTAAAGAAAACATTGATCACATTTACTGGGATGATCCAAATGAATTAGTGGATAGACTGCGCCTTCTAATGGCATCAAATCAGGCTGGAAACACCAGTCACAACAATGAAATTATATCTATCCTGGAGGAGTTGCGAGAAGCAGATATTATAGTTTAAATACTACCTCATTACCATACTTCTTCACAATCTACAGATGAGCGTTGATAAGTTTGGACATTTCTCTAAGCGAAGATATCTTGGGAAACCAGGTGAACGTGGACCAACAGGAGCTCAGGGACCAGCCGGTTAACAAGGAATTCAAGGCCCAGCTGGTAAACAAGGAGCTCAGGATCCAGCTGGTGAACAAGGAGAGCGAGGTATTGGATTTAATTTAACGATAAACGGAGACTACGATCTGAACTCAAAGTATATAAAACGACTTGGTGAGCCCCTTGAAAATGATGATGCTACTACCAAAGACTATGGTGACAAGAAAATTAAAATAAGTGTGGAAGAAATAAGAAAAACTATTAATATAGAGGTGGCAAATTTAACGCTATATATCAATGGCGAAATCGCAAAGATTGAAAACTATCTGTTTACTTCAGTAATAAATAAGAAAGACTTGACACCAAAAGATGGTGTATATGAGTAAAAACTCTTGAGAAATCTGTTTCATTTATAATTACGATGAGTAAGAGACAAGTGGTAAATAAGCTGCATAAACCAGCGAGAAAAAATTTTAAACGACGTCGTGTGATTACCAAAGGACTAGATGACTTGTGGCAGGCAGACTTGGTTGAAATGGATCCCTACAAGTATGTGAACAAGGGTTACCGCTATCTGCTAACAGTAATTGATGCCTTCTCCAAATATGCATGGGCAATTCCAATTAAAAGAAAAACTGGTGTAGAAGTAAGAGATGCCATGCAATCTATATTAAGCGAGGGACGAATACCTAAAAACCTGCAGACTGATGATGGAAAGGAATTCTACAACAGCCTCTTTAAAAATCTAATGTGGAAGCATGCAATTAATCATTACTCTACGTACAGTTTCCTCAAAGCATCAATAGTGGAACGATTTAACCGAACTCTGAAGGATATGATGTGGAAGGAATTCAGCTTTAATGGAACTTATCAGTGGATTGGTATGGTAAAGAAACTGCTCACTGAATACAACTCAAGAATACATCGAACTACGAAAATGAGACCACGTGATATCAACACCACCTATGAGAAACAACTGCTTTCAACTGTATACAGTCATATAAAGATTGTTGTTCCTGCAAAGTATAAAGTTGGAGATTTTGTACGCATCAGCAAATACAAGTATATATTTGAGAAAGGCTATACACCAAACTGGACAGCTGAGATTTTTAAAATTATTAAATTTCAAAACACAAATCCCATCACATATCGGCTGGAAGATTATCAAGGAAATCCAATCACAGGAGGCTTTTATGAATTGGAGCTGCTCAAAGTTAAATACCCAAACCTATATCTCGTAGAGAAAATCATAAAGAAGAGTGGAGATAAAGCTTACGTTAAATGGCTCGGATTTTCATCAAAACACAATTCTTGGATTAATAACAAATATGTTTTATAATATCTTGAAAAACAACTATAACTATAATACAATTACAATACTTTTTTATTTTACAATTATACATGTAGTTATAATGCAAATTACTTGAATAAATGAAACTGAAACTATAATACATTTATTATTTACATTTGACTTGGATTCTTTCTGCGGCTGCTACTTGTTGATCTGATGAAATAGAGTAATGTTCCCATGGTAGAGTATCCGTCGCTCCGCTCATAATATGACGCTTATTATCATAGGGACTCAATGCAATCTTTTTTTGTTTAATAGTGTATACGTTATGGCGATGAGATCGTATGGAGCTCTGATTAGCAGTTACTATTCGCTTGTTATTCAAACATTCAACGTAGTCTTCGAAATTGATATGCCTCCGGACTACATTAGTCTTTACTCCTTTCGCTTTTTTTACAGTTTTACCAGCGTTTACGCAGACTGTACTATTTTGAGCGCAAGCCTACAAATTCGCTCATGATTTTCCCATTCAGCTCATCCTTCATTAGCCCAGGAATCTTTTTATTCATGAGCGGTAAATTGAATTCATTATTTTCTGGGTAATCACTTGTATCAAATTTGTTTATATTTTCAGCCATAAACTCATATGCATTTTTCTCTTCATGTTCATATATTAAAGAATCTGTATCAGTATACATGACTTTACATTTATCTCCATACTCACGCTACATAAAACTGTAGTGAAAATCGTAGAGGTATATTTTCGAAATTTCCATAACTGCCATTCCTATATAGAGCGGCTTATTGAATAATATTTTGACCTTAATTCCACAGCAACTAAATTTTCATCAAATATCGTTGCACTGTGGAAGTTGGGTGCCGCAATCCGAGCTTTTGCACCATAACGACCTTCCCACTTCATGCAAAGCTTGATATCACTATACTTGCGTACATTTTCCATGGTCTTACCAAAAGCTGCATTATTCATCTTCTTATAGCTGTCCTTCTCATGATCGCTGGTAACCTGCATCCGTTTGGTGGTATTTAAGTCAATATATGGTTTAAGCCAAGCTGATTGGTCGAATTGAAGTACCCGGTGCACTTTTTTCAGGATGAGTCCATGTGATAAGCATTGCTTCAAGTTTCGGTAGTGTATAACATATTTAGTTTTTGGATGTAATGTTGTTAAAAGCTTTTCTAATTTTGCTCCAGGTGGTGCTGCATGCTCAGAGCAAAACGGTAAGTCCTTATGCTTATCATGTAGATGTTGAGGATAATCCAAGTCAACTTCGAATATGTATCCAGTTGGAGAATCATCAGGAATTTCGGAAACGACAATATTGGGAACATCAACCCATTTGAATCCTCCGGTTGGTAAATGCTGTGACATGGCCCATCCATAAAGGTTATTCACATCATAATACATCAGGTATTTCTCTTTCTCCTCAGGCTTAAAATCATCCATATATTTATTATTGGCTTTACTATATCTGTTCGAACATTGACTTATACCACCTCGAATGCAGTATATCTACGTCGGTTATCAGCTCTAGTTTCACATTAGTGTATTTTAGCATAGCATCCTATGTTAGGCCTGGTATGGTGTAATAATGTGCTGGATCTAAATTGTATGGCTTCGTGCACACTTCGCGAAAGTTCTCAAACACATCGGCCAATAGGAGAACATCAGTTTTAAGGTATAGATCTGAATATTCACCAAGTGTTTGTATTTCAAATTTTTGCCAGACCTCTCCAGCATGATTGTAGTCCTCAAAAGATATAGCACTGTCAGTCAGTTTATTGTAGAACGCTTCCTGTGTTGGCAAGCTCCGGAAATCCAATTTACCCCAGTCATCAATAAAATCATATGGGAAGACACCCTTGCGTGTAAGAAGTTTGATAGTGTCATCATCCAATCCCTGCCATACTGATCTTGTAGTGTTCAATTTATCCATCGGAAGCAATGATGATAACTTATCTAAAGATTCAGCCATAAAACGGAAGGAATCGATGAATCTGAATTTTATGTAGCTGCCGTCCATGTGCTTGGTGAACGAAATATATCTTTCCTTGTTTATTGGTAAGAGATCAACTTTTCCTGGGAAAGATGTAGCTATATCCTTAATAATGAAGTGGGCATCATATCCGGATAAATTGTGAAAAATTATTGGAACTATGGAGCAATCTTGATACATCAGATTGCATGCATTGTGCGCTGGCCCTCGGTATTTTCCTGTTAAAAGAATTTATGAAAAGAAATTAATTGAATTATGCTTCTCAGTATTTACCTGTTAAATGGCAATGGTCCCGGACTCGTTCCTCATCGGCTGCAAAAGTTTTTTCACATATATGGCAGCAAGTATTTTCCATATGTGTACGCCGTTCCTCTTTAGTCAAGGGTTGCATTGGCCTGATGTTCAGCTTTTCCTGTACAGCTATGGAGGCAATTTTTTGCAATTCTAATGCAAACCATTGTTGACAGTCCTTGCCTGTAATATGCTCTGTAATATGAGAGCTTAGCATCATGTTTGCAGTGAAAGTAGAACCCTATGCTGTGAACTTCATGTTCCTGGATTCGCTGTGTATTTTGATCGTTTCCCTGAATCGGCTTCAATATTGACTCAAGATCGGCATACACACAAAACGGGACTGGATTCTTATGGTTATAATTCTTATATTCCAACCATTTCTTTTCCTCTGAGGGAAACATAATTCTGCAATCGTTTTGATTCTCGCATTCAGGAGTGTGTAATTCTAATTTTTCAGCAGAGCGAAAGTAGAGCAAACATCTCTCACATATATACTTTCTACCATCATGTTTCGAAGTTTGCTTCGATATGAGACGCGAAAGATCTTTAATCCAGCAGAAATGATATCTGCTGGCATCATCATCATCATCATCATCATCATCATCATCATCCATATGATCTTCATCATCATCAGCTTGGTCATAGTCATCTTGCAGCATTAAGAGATTTACATGTCGCTCCATCCTGTGTTTCGTAAGTCTAGCTGGAACTGTGGTGAAGAAACGCTCTTTCTCTAGGATGAACACGTTTATTGATAAATCGTTCTGGCCTTCAAATTGCGTTATTTGCTTAAGCGTCATGGGAAATGTTATTCCAGTTAAATTTAGCACAGTAGAATAATGTGGATATGATGAGATCCTATTGCTGTTAATATTTACAGGATATAGGGCTGATGTTACTGCCCACGCGAAGCAGGCTTTATCATTATTTTTTAAATTAATGCAAGCTTTCTTTGACGCAATCTCCTTTGGCAGAGGTACATAAAATGATCCCCGAATCGGCTCAAACTTGTTGATATGCACCGCTAAATGTATTATAGAATGCAGAGCCCAACCACTATCTTTCTCTTTAAACTCTTCTAGTTGAGTGAGTATTGGGTCGCATATATTTAATTTATACCACTCATTCAAATTATCCTCCACACTGATTGGGGCAGTTCTTGCTTGGTCTTTAATAACTTCATTATCGCCAGTTTCTTTAATAAACTCACCGCAAAACGTTGTAGCAACTTTAATATGATATTGTTGTTTTAATGTATTCTTAATGCGGCGAGCAAGTAATTTGGAAGCATCTTGCATAAACAGCTTAGGATCTAGGTGGCTTATATTCACGATAACACCTGCCCTAATTCTACCTACGAATGCTGTTTTTATTTCTTCCCACTTAACAAAATCACTTCTTATTAATCGTTGATTAATTCCTCCACCTCGATGGGGAGCTTTGATTAACAATCTCAACAATTTAATTTGAGCAATACAACTGTCCAAATGTCGTTTTCTAGCATTCTTATTACACTTTCGAAATACTGCTTGATATTTACGAATGTTTCTGTTGCACTCTTTAATAATATTGTTTTTATTCACAAAATTTGCATCACTTAAACACTTCAACACATCTTCTCGCAATTTCTTAATTAATGAAAAACTTTCATTTATTACTGTGATAGACATTTTTAATTTTTTTCTTATTCGGCACTAACACTTTGAATCACTTAGATTGACTGGTGCTCCCCAAGAGTTTGCTTGCACTTTTATAGCAACGGTTTGTAAACATGAATGATCCTGCTGCTACAATAATCATTGCACAGGATGAATTCCAACGAATTTGCTTATAGGCTGAGATGATATCGAATACACGATAAGTAAATCACTCAAATTAATTTGATTACTTTATTCTGCTGGTTGAATTTGCAAATAAGATTGTTTACATGAATGCATACATGAAAATGTGAAAATTTGTTTACATTCCAATGAAACGTTTCGATCATCAAAATTCTTGGAACAATAAAATTTTTGGCTGCCTACAGGAAGTGCGGTATCAAATTACTTGAAAAGAGTAAACATGAATCATTTGCTGATATTGCTTAAATTTGTTTACAACAGGATGTTTACGAATTCCAATGAAACGTTTCGATCAGTAAAATTCTTAGAATTGGGTTGCTTACAGGAAGTGTGGTTTCAAATTACATGAATCATTCAGCTTAATGTGCTGATATTGCAAATTTGCTTTAAGCAGGATTAAACTTGTTTTGGAACCATGACTATAAATTGAGGAGCTGAATCAGATTTGCAATCAGTTTCATTTTGGAGTTCAAACGATAAACAACCAAGGAGAAAGTAATCTGAAATGGCAAACGCAATGGAGGAGCTGAAGAAGCTGGATCAGTACCCACCTTCTCTAAAGACAGCTGAAATGGAATTTAATAAGGAATACAAGATTCTGGGCGCCAGAAGATGTAAGACTGCATTTGGATCTCGTATCATCCTGGAATTGGAAGACTGTCAACTTTTCCTTCCTGCACGGTACAGCACAATTACTGATGAAACTATACTGGAGATAAATACTGCAGGAAATTTTTATATTATAAATAGAGGTCCTATCGGCCGAACGTTTAAAATAGAGTTTATTCGCCATGATGTTAATTTGTATCCAATTAATTATTATATTCATTAAATAAAAAAAAATCAATAATGTGAAACTAGTTTTTTTATTATTAATATTTCTAAATTATTAGTGATAATGAAAGTTACATTTAGTACTAGTGCTCCACAAGTTTATATAATTGAATATGAGCCCAGAAAAGGACCTTGGGAGACATATGCTCTGGATCGCTTCGTTTCCAAGATAGGATTCATAGAACTTCACTTATATTGCTACCAATTTTGAATATAGAACATAGGAAAAAAGTTTATAACTTAAAATTTAGAAATAAATAATAAATTTGATGTGAATAAATATTGAAATTTAATTTTGGTTTGACAACATTATTTTCGGTAAAAGAAATTGTATCAATACACCTCCCAGCAACCATATTTTTACCTTAAACTTGAAGTTTTCTATTAAATATTTACAGCAAGTGTTGATATTACTTACATTTGTTTATTTTATGAGAATTCCAGTAAAGTGCATCACACCACATTACTAATTGCCAATTAGCTAATTACCATCCAAGCTGCTAATTGCCAATTAGTAATTATATAATTGCCAATTAGTTAATTGTTTGAGCAAATGTTGCTAATGTTACATACATAAAAACTCAAATCTAAAAACATCAATCGCATACCTACCTACCTACATCAGTACATTGCAAGTAAACATTTCACGTATTCCGATCAGGAATAAAACAAAAAGTTTACGGCATGGTATACCCACATACCTACATCAGTTTCCCCTGCATGTAAAAACAAACGGTATACCTACATACCTACATCAGTTTCCACTGCATGTAAAAACAAACAGTATACGTACATACATAATTAATCATCACTGATCTACCTCAATTATTTCAGTGAATGATGTGATAATACCGCTGCGCGCAAGAATTCGCACGTTGAAATACGACGACCTTGCACCAGAGGTAGAACATATGTTTGTAAGTAACTAAATTGTTTTTGTAATAAGCCGCAAAGTACTGAGTGTAATTCGAGTAGGAAAGAAATTAAAATAAACAATGAGTTGAAAGCCCGCAACATGGATTGGGTAAGATATATGTATAAATTTATAAAAAGCAACGAGTGCCGTGACTTGCATACTTCCGTAAATAGTAAAATTAAGTAATAGTTGTTAATGAAATACTTCCGACTTACACTTTGTATGAATTATACGCTAAATAAATAAAGTGCTGGGTCAGAGGTATTTTATACATTATTCTGTGTAGTATTAGTAGTCTTAGAGTAAGACAATTTTTGTATAAATATACTACAGAATAAAGTACAGTGAGTTCAGTCTTAAACAAGTCTTTCAGAAATTAAATAGGTGCAAAGCCTTATTTGGCTTCGCCTAGAGTTCAGTTTTCAACCAAGTCGTCTTCAGTGATTAAATAGGTGCAAAGCCTTATTTGGCTTCGCCTACTGTTCAGTCTTCAACCAGATCGTCTTCAGTGATTAAATAGGTGCAAATCCTTATTTGGCTTCGCCTACTGTTCAGTCTTCAACCAGGTCTTCAGAAATTAAATAGGTGCAAAGCCTTATTTGGCTTCGCCTATTCTTCAGTTAACAACAAGTTGTACATTAAATAAATAGGTGCAAAGCCTTATTTGGCTTCGCCATTTATTAAACAACAAGTTGTACGTTAAATAAATAGGTGCAAAGCCTTAATTGGCTTCGCCATTTATTTAACAACAAAGCTTCGCCTATTCCGGAAGATACTCGAAAACCACAACAATTTTGGCGCAGCCGGTAGGATCAAGGAAGTTGGTCAATCTACATACACTTGAAAAACCTTGATCCTCCAACCTACGAGTTACGAGCTACTTACCGTGGAATCTGGCGATAGAACCCAGCCTAAGAAGATAAGAAGTCCCCAACTTGTAGAGTACGACTTCCATTTACGAATAAATAATAAACAACAAAGAGTACGGCTAAACGAAGCTGACTGAAACGACAACAATCTTTCTTAAGTAAGTTAAAAAGAGGCAAAACTGTTATTCCTCATTAATAATAGAAAAAAGACTAAAACAAGGCAGCTTTCACATATTCGGGAAAATTTCTTGCTTTGATTAAATTAATTAAACTTCTTTGATAAAACTACTGTTCTCCCCTATTCTCTCTAACTCGAATGATTTTGCTTTCATGCCTAAAACTGGCCGTAGTTCTTCATGCTCTACCTTTGAGACGGCAATAAATTCATTATCATTTGACAATACCAGTCCTCCAGATAGCCCAAGTGTAGAGTGTAATTCATCCAACTGGTATCGTGAGCATCGCTCAGGTAAACGTTTCAGAAGGCACAGCCTAATCAATTTTCTAGTAAGAAGAAATAGCTTAAACGCCCTAATCACAGAAAAATCATTAACCTCGCCTACTTCTAATAACGATACTCCAGATATTCCCCAGCGAAAGCAACCAAACCAACCAGCCAAAATGCCAGTGAATTATGAAAAGGTAGTTAAACTGACAGCACAAATGGTGCCCTTGTTTTCTGGAGAATTTAGTCCCCAAATCCTCACAGAATTGCAAACCTTTATAGGCTGTTGCAAACAAGTACAACAGTGCCTAGAAGAGGAGGAAAAGCAAGCTTTTATGCAGATTTTTCCCACTAGATTGAGAGGAAATGCATACCAGCTAATCGCATCTAGCTCACTCACAACATTTGCAGAGGTTGAACAATTACTTTATCGTAATTACTTACCTCGTGAGACATACCATGAGTTGATAAATAGATTAATCACTTGCCGACAATACCCGCACGAGTCATTTAACTCCTTCACAACTAGGCTAAAAGGCCTATTGTTACAATGTAATGAGGCAGCACAAAGTAAATATAGTGCTGAAAATTTCAATATGGTGAAGCGACAAATAGAAGATTTTGCTATGGCTTCAGTGAAGAGTGGTGCTAATAATCCGCATCTAAGTGCCTATTTACTTACTTTAAATGAAGATTCGGTAGACCAACTCATCCAAAAGGCACTAGACATGGAACGATTACAACACAGCCTTTTTTATAATCCACAACCCGCCATTCATAATCCCACAAGCTATTTTCCAATGGACAACTTTTTAAGGCATAATTCCACAAATTATGCTAATGCTTATAGTCATCCTATTCACGAGACTGTTGCTCCATACCTTTACACAAGTGAGCTAGGAAAACCTAACATAAAGACTGAGTTCCATATACCTCCTACACAGGAGCCGACAAAATTAGCTTCAGTATCCTTTAATACTGGCAGAAACTCACCGGATAATTGGCACTAGACCCAAGTCAGCTCAATAAGAAAATCTTTAGGAAGTCCATCTCCATACCAGAATTCTACCTTTCATCATACAGGAGAAAGAAGAGACGAAAAACAGAAATTACTGTTAAACAAGATTACCTGCAGCTATTGCAACTACAAGGGGCACACGTATGACGAGTGCATAAAACGCAAAAACACCCCTTTCTGTATAAACTGCAGAGCGAAAGGACATGATGTCCAATATTGTCGACAAAATGTTAAGGCACCACCTGAGCGAGCAAATACAAAAAACAGTTTTCAATGGGGCACTTCAGATCGCGAACCTAGAATTAATTATGGACAAGAGATGTGTAGTTTTTGTAGCACCTGTCGGCAGAAACAACGATTGGAAACTGCAAATTCGGGAAACGGCACACTGTCGACCGAAAATTCCCCGGCTCGACATTAAAGAAAACTTATCATACTACTTCAGGGTCCTCTCAAAAGAAAAACCTCCGAAAAAGGGAAAACATTTCAATAGTAGATTTGCCATTAGATATAAGCAAAAACGCAGCCGTTCGGCTGATAGTGGACACTGGAACTGAAGTAAGTCTTATAAAACAGGAAGCTCTTGATACGCCAGAACGTATAGAACAGAGTCAAAAGGTCACTCTGAAAACTCCATTTGGAGATGGAGAAACATTGGGTAGCTGCCAAGGCAACTTTTTACTAAGCCACAGTATCCCATGCCATCTACAGGTTGTAGAAGATAACGCCCAACTCTCTCACGATGGGCTGTTAGGTAATGACTTTCTTGCAAAAAATTGCAATATAGAAGGCCCTAACAAATTACTCCGGTTTCCTCGCACGGAAACCAATCCTATTGAGTTCACGGTACCTCTCGAAACATCCACAGAAGATGGGGAGGAAATACCAAGGGATCAAATAGAGGAGCAATTTAAATCTTCTGCTACCACTTCAATGGCACAAAATAGCAAAAATTCCTTACCTCAAATAGAAGAAACTTCGAGTACCTTGAAAAACGAGAATGAAGACGAAAGTAGGCAATTTGAAGTAGTGCTTCAGCGACCTAATAAAATACCTCCTCGATCTCAAATCGTACTGAGCATACCATTACAATTGGATCAAGAACTGATCTGTATGTCTCAGGAGATAGGAGAAGGAGTATTTGTCGCAAATTGCTTAGTTAGTCCGAATAAAAGTTTTATACCGTTATCCATTCTGAACGTAAACACAGAACCAGTATTCCTGAAGAGCTTAACGCTTACGCTTGTTCCACTTAATTACTATAACCTACAGCCTCTCTATTTACCTTTGGACGTCAGTAATTCCCAAAGTTTTCAGAATAAAGGTGGTCCACCTTTCCCTCGTGCACAAAACAATAGCTACTACAACTTCAAAAGTGATAAGGCAAATTTCATTTCCAATCCATATTCAGTAAACGTAAACCATACTAAAAGCTCTAATCAAGACAGACTTGCGGCTTTACGTAAAGAATTACTGTTGGAAGAAAATTTAAATCACGAAGAAGAAAAGTCAATTCTTGAACTATGTTATAAGTATAATGACCTCTTCTACTTAAAGGGAGATAAACTAACGTGCACTAGTACTATAAAACACACCATACCTATATTGCATAATCAACCACCAATAAATCAAAAAATGTACAGACTTCCAGAAACACATCGAGCTGTTATTAACGAACAAATAAAAGAGATGCTAGAGAATGACATCATTCAAATAAGCAAAAGCCCATGGAATTCTCCGTTACTTGTAGTCCCCAAGAAAGCTGGGCCTGACGGCAATAAACGTTGGCGCGTAGTAGTAGATTTCCGTAAAGTCAACGAGAAATCTATAGGGGATGCCTTTCCACTACCCAGGAAAGAGTATATACTGGATCAACTTGGGCATTCACCGTATTTTACCACACTTGATCTTGCAAGTGGATACCATCAAGTACTGGTTGACCCAAGGGATAGACCGAAAACTGCGTTTAGTACTGCTTACGGGCATTATGAATTTAAGAGAATGCCATTTGGACTGAAAGGCGCACCTGCGACCTTTCAGCGCTTAATGAATTACATTCTAATGGGTCTCCAAGGATTAGAGTGCTTTGTCTATCTCGATGATATTGTAATATATGGAAAAAATTTACAAGATCACAACGAGAAATTGGCTAAGGTATTCGACAGACTTCGAGCCCATAATCTTAAATCACAACCCGAAAAGTGTCAGTTCCTTCGCAGAGAAGTGATCTACCTTGAACAAAAATGCTCAAACGAAGGAGATCCAGATCCCAGTAAAACAAGTTGCGTTCAAAATTTTCCTCAACCCCGAACGGTGAGACAAACTCAATCATTTCTTGGATTGGCCAACTACTATCGCAAGTTCATTCCAAACTTTTCAAAAATAGTCAGGCCACTAACAAATCTCTTACGGAAAGACGTCAAATTTAATTGGACACAAAAATGCCAAGACGCTTTCAATGAAATTAAAACTTCTCTTGTTAATCCTCCTCTACTCACCTACCCAGATTTCACCAAACCTTTCAATCTAACGACAGACGCTAGCAACGAAGCATTGGGAGCTGTTTTATCTCAAGGGATAATAGGCAAAGACAACCAATAGCGTATGCAAGTAGAAGTTTAAATAAGCCGGAACAAAAATACTCCACAATAGAAAAAGAGTTGCTCGCTATTGTACGGGCCGCCAGGAACTTCAGGTGTTATTTACAGGGTAGAACCTTCACGGTTTACACAGATCATAAGCCCTTAAAAGGCGTATTCAATGTAAAAGATCCGACTTCGAGATTAGTAAGGTTTCACCACAAACTCTCGGAATTTGACTACAAGATTGAATATAAGCCTGGCAAATATAACACTAATGCAGACGCGCTTAGTCGAATACCTGCCCAGCTGAAACAAACAAGCCCCAATTCGATCATGGTAGAGGCCCAGGTACATCACCGTGTCGATTCCGACATAGACGATGAATATACTAGTTCTTCGCCTCCACCGAAGTCCAAACCAGCACATTGCCATGCTGTTACACGAGCTCAAGCTAGGGAAACAGAAATTGAGGACATAATTCACAAAACTCCCCAGAGAATTCAAGAACGTTCGGGGAGTCCCCAAAATGACTCAATGAAACACAACTCAACTACAAACAACCAATCTGGAAGTAGTACATCTGAACACGGCGAATTATCTCCGAGCAATAATTATATAAATTCTCAAAGTAAATTACCTGAAATTATCACAGACCCCGAGGAAATTCAAATAATTCTAAAGGACTATCATGACTCGGCATTTGGTGGTCACCAAGGAGTCATCAAAACGTACAAAAAAATAAAAAGAAAATATAAATGGAAGAATATGCTCAGTTCTATTAAGAGATATATTCGGAAATGTTCCAAATGCCAAAAAATGAAGGCTAGCCCGGAATACCGTATGCCAATGATCATAACAGATACTGCCCAAATGCCCTTCGAGAAAGTCTATTTAGATATAGTAGGACCACTTGAAGAAATCCACTCCGGAAACAAGTACATATTGACATTCCAAGACAATCTTACGAAATTCGTAGATTGTTATGCCATGCCGAATGGCGAAGCAGAAACGGTAGCAGGAATATTCTTCGATGAGATAATTACTCGTTATCGAATTCCTAAAAAGGTAGTAACCGACCAGGGATCTAACTTTTTAAGCGATCTTTTCAAATGTGTCTGTAAACTTCTAAAAATAAAAAAATTACAGACTTCCGCTTATCATCCGCAATCCAATGGCGCACTTGAACGAACCCACAGACCTCTAGTGGAGTATTTAAGAGCTATTGTGTCCGAAAATCCAAAGGTTCGGGATCGATTCCTGAGAACCGCGGCTTTCGTATACAATAATAGCCCACATGACGGCACTAAGCTCACTCCAATGGATTGTCTGTTCGGGTTTACAGCGGATGTACCATCAAATCTGAAAAGAGAACCAGAGCCCATTTAAAACCACGAAAGTTACTACCACATTCTTAGGTACAAATTACAAAAAACATATGCTATCGCCCGGAAAAATCTGCTCAACGCCAAGGAAAAGTCAAAACTGTATTACGATAAACACTCACGCCCACCAGGTGATAAAGTTTTACTGAAAAATTCGGCCAAAAAACACAAGCTTTCCCAGATATGGCTAGGTCCATATCTCGTGGTAAAAGCTTTTACCCCTGTTAATACTGTTATTCAAATCGGTAAACGACGAGTAACAGTACATAACAACAGATTAAAACCATTCCATGAGTAATGGTAAAAATGTATATATATATATATATTTTTTTTTTGCAATTCCCATGCAGCAATAATAGGCACGTATTCAAAAAATTCAAAAGAAGAATTTCTCATGCAGAAAAATAATACCCCTCAACCTACCTATTCAGGGATAAAAATGGTAAAAAATTTCTTTTGGGTTAATGAAAGAAAAAGAAAATAAATATATAACTAATCATTTATTTTATAATTTAGACATATTTTTTTTTTTGTTTCTTTTTGATGTTTAGAATTTCTCTTTTTAGCCCTTTTGAAGGCGTTAAGTTCCTTCAATTTTCCCTTGGCCAAATCTTCATACTGAGCACGCTCCTCGGTTGTAGCGGCTAGACTAGCCCTAAGCCGGAAATAATGTAACTCTCGGTTTAGCCTAACACGCCTACCTCCTCCGGTCGACTTGGTTTTCTTTGCCATATCTGGCTGATCTACGCAGTTCTTCTTAGTCCTCCTTTTTTCTGAATAATAATGGTAATAATAATAATAAGTATACTTACCAATCAAACTGACCCATTAGAGCAAAGTTAACGAAAATTGGGGCACCAAATTTGACAATTCCATTACCTAATAGTTACATATATAAATATATATATATATTTTTTTTTTGTGAAGTTCTTTCAACCTCGATGTTATCTTTAACCTAATTCCAGTAAATATGTATATAAATTGTAGAGGGATGATGAGCAAGAAATAAATAGAACGCATCTTTTTATTTGAAAAAGTACCTATCATAAAAAATATTTATTGCTTTTCCAAAAAAATTCTACATTCCTAGATATACTGCGGCGACCAAAAGTTTGGAAACTCTTTGAGCATAATGCCTCCCTTTTCCCAAAACACTCTGCTGTCCCAAAATTCCAAAGTGAGTGTTACACTCGCTAACATAAATAACAATAGTGACACTGACAATAAAAACCAGGGAAGTAAAAAAAAGCAAAGGAGTCAAAATACGCATGTAGGTAACGTACTATATTATATTGTTTGAAACTTGAAATGTTTTTATTAAAAAAAAATACATAGTGAGAAATGAACAAAAATATAACTCTTCTAGGAATAAGAAACAGTCAAACACTAATCTAAAAATATTGAAGGAAACATAACTCATAAGATTACAAAACAGCCGCCCATAGGTACCACACTAATTTTTGGCGACGGCGAATGTATTCATTCTTTGGCTTTGTCTTTTTATAAATTCATCCGCAATTTCATTACAGTTGACGGATTGGGCTATGTCACGGTGGCAGTTCAAAATAGTTATGCTATTCAATCTTTTTTGAGACATAGTACTGCGGAGATATGATTTCAGTCGTCTAAGATAAGAAAAACTTCTTTCTGCAGTGCATGATGTTGTAGGTATCGTCATGTACAATTTTAGAGCTTTCACGTACTCGTGCAGCATATTTTTCAATGGTTCATTTTTCTGAAAGAAATGTACTATATCTGGCACAGTTCGGAGTTTCACATTTTGGGTGGAGCATATGTCGAAAAACATTTCCCTGTGAAGAGTGAGTCTGTCAGCATCAAAATCATCTTGGTACTGCTGTCCCAAAATTCCAAAAGACGCATGTTTTTCAAGCAAAAATGATTCAAATGTTTTAATTTTATCAATGTTTTCTGTTTGGAAACGCCTAGTGAGGGTTCCGATGCTTGTGTCTAGAGATTCATAATATAAAATTCTGTAAAACTCTTTGGGGTCCTTTGGAACGTGTTCCTTGTCTGACCCACCAAATCTTGCAGGAATTTTCCTTTGCTTTGGGAGCTGTGGCTCGCCCAATTCAATAATCTGTTTGCTTTTCTCTATCGAAGTTTCCCATACAAGATCAAATTTGCTTTCTTGTCGGTAGCTTATGAGTACATCTTTTAAGTTGTAAACAATCTTCAACATACCGTCAAACGTAGTTATTGAATTTTGTAGTCCGGCATTAGCAATTTCCATTTTTTCAAAAATAAATATTGTAATATTCAAAAGGAATTAGAAGTCAAAACTGCACAACTTTTTACAAAAACCATTGGCTTTCGCACCAGCTTCAGTCTTTTCTTTGCTTATTTTAAACATGAATTGCAATAGGGAGTTATAATTTTCCAATAAACTTTTCAGCAAGATAACTCTCAAGCACCATCTTGTAGGGCAAAGTGGCCTTATAAGTTTTGAAGATGGTTCGGTGTCATGTTTGAGGTTTTTAAAGATTTCTAGCCTTTTGGGCGAATCTCTAACAAAATTGATGAGATCTTTCACCAGCAGTATAAAATCACGGATTTTCGACACGTTATTGAATGAGTCTTGAACAACAAGATTGAGAGAGTGAGCAAGACAGTGCACAAAAATTGCTCGGGGCTCATCAACAGCTAAACGCGTTTGTAGACCACTAATGGCCCCGCTAACATTGGCTGCTCCGTCGTAACACTGACCACGGCAAAACTTCAACTCAATTTGAGAAACAAAAAGAATGTCTTTGGTAACCTTATATAGCGTTGCAGAATCGGTGAACGGGGTTTCATAAAGACCAAGGAAATGTTCATTGACAACTAAGTCTTCATCTACAATTCTAAAACACACAGACATTTGCTCTTTAGACGATACGTCCATTGTTTCATCCGGAATTATTGCAAAATAAGAACCTTTGATTTTTTCAAAAGAACATCTCTAACTTTACCCGCAAGCAAGTCCAAAATTTCATTTATAATGTCATGAGAAAGCCATCGATGTTTAGTTCGACTTAGCCAACTCTTCAACTCAGGTACATCTTCAGATCTTAGGTTCAATAACTGAATGAAATTGGAATTCTCCTCAGTGTGTCCGCGCAAAGATAATCCTTGAATACCAAGAAATTTAATGGAACTTATAATTTTCAATAGGGCGACTCTTGCTATTTTCATTTCTGCCTCCTTGGATTTGCTTAGCGCGGACTTTACATTGACTCCCTTATCATAGGCCACAAGTGCTTGCAAAGCATTTCGATGAAACTCTGATTTTTCATGAGTTGATAACCTTTCCAATGCTTTCTTCCAATTTGAAAAACCTTCAGTAACGAAGGTTTTGTACGACTGCGTCCACTCTTTCGTGTTCAAGACAGGTATTTGTCTTTTTATGTATGCCGTCTGGCACACTTCACAGAACACTTTGTTAAGGTGCTCATTGAAAATTATCCACCCATACTTCTCTTTCCAAGATTGTTGAAATTGGCGACCACCACTTGCACTTCCACTTGTTTTGTTCATCGTCGGTGTCGGCGATATAGTTGAAGTTGGAGGTTGCGAGGGAGGTTGAGAAGTAGTTGGATGAATATCAGTAATATCAGGATCTTCACAAGCGTCTGTCGAATCAGTGCCTTCAGTATTTGGGTTTTGTACAGTGGCTTCATCAGCTTTCACAACATTTGAAACTGTTGGTAGTGGTAGATTTTGATCACTTCCGCTTTTAGCAACAGGCTTTTTCAAGAAAAAGCTATCCAAATTTCGCTGCATTTTTGCGTCTCTTGGCCTAAAAACATCGAAAACGTAAGGTAGGTAACGGGTGTTGATTTTTAGAATACTCATTAACAAGAAATCTGAAAATTGAAAATTGTTTTTACCTTTCCAATAAATACAAATGACATATGACTTTGAAAACGACTTTTTAAGTTACACCCTTACTACGCAAATATTAAAGCTCTAGGTCGTACTGCTTCAGCCGTCAGTTATAATAAAAATACAAATTGAAAATTATTGTTCGGTAGGTAAGTAGAGGGGTATAATCCCGAAAAAACTATAAATCAAGTGGCGGCCGCATAGGATGTATACAGTTTGTCGCGAGTCGACAAAGAGGCATATAGGCGGCAGGCAGAGAGCAACGCCTTTATTGTTTTACCGTGAACCGCCTGCTTTCTGCTTAATCAGCTTGCGTTGCTCTCCGCCTGCTGCCTATCTGCCTCTTTGTCGACTCGCGACAAACTGTATACATCCTATGCGGCCGCCGCCGCGCCGTACTGTGTTGTAAGAGTTTCTACGATCTACGCCACGACTTCTTGTTTTCAAATTTCAATAGTTAAAAAAGTGATGATTGACGCAAAATTTGTATGTGAAATAGTTTTTAATACATACCCTACTCAAGTTTTTGAAACACTTAGAAACTTACAAGTCTTACAATATAACTAGATATTGAGCAGTGAGCTAGATAATATGTACACACTTCATCATTATTTGATGTCGATTGTCGAACATAATAAATTGAAAATTGCTCAAAATTTGAAACGTGATTCAAAATTTGGGCTTTATTATTCCAAGAGAACGTATTGGGCTGAATCTGAACAAGAAATAGTCCGTGGGAGCGGTGCCCCCACGGACTAGAGCTCCCTGGGGGCTCGCGCCCCGGAGCCTCCACGGATCCGGCGCCGGTGCCTGTGATATTCCTCTAAAGTCAGCCTCCTAGGTCCAGGTACGTAAGCCGGCACTTCTTGAGAGGTTCCAGGCAGCCCCTGAGGCACGTACGGCTCGATTGGCTGGTCCACTCGATATAAGGGCATACCTTCAATATTCCTCTCCGGCTGGATAGTCGATTTAGCCAAGGCCATCAACTTATCAAACGCAGCACCAATTTTTTTCTCCATATTTTTAATAAAATAAACACTCAAAAACACAACAATATTACAAGAGCACAACAATTTGTAACACACAAATTAACAATGTATAAAACTGAAATATGTTACATTCTATTTATACATAAAAACTGCTTATCTGGTAAATTACCATATAACTCCGATCAACACTAGAAGCCATTCATGTCGACATCAAGTGCAAGTCATGACAAAATTGTAAAAATAAACAGAATTACAGGTCATGACACAATCACAACCGCACGTAGAGAATGCTTACCTAAATTGGCTTGACCCGATAATATTTACGAATCAATAAAATAAACACAGCAAAGAGCAAAGAACGCAAAATCAGTAAAATAGAGACCATTTGACCTATAAAAATATTTACTACCATCAAACAAAGAATTTTCATGCAATAAAAACAGTGCAAAAAAATATTACGCCGTAATTTTCAATATTTTATATATACATATATATATTATTATAAATATTATACATTTATTCACCGATGATCTGTCTTTACAACCTATTTTTTTTTCTCCAGAGATGACACTAATCTTCATCGGTACTTTTTGGACCATTCTCACGGCAATACCAAAAGTCACAGCAGAACCCTTCAATATCCAGACCCTAAATAACACGGGCATAATGTTCGAGGAACTTGGGCAAATTCTTTTGTTTCATGATACATGGAATTTGTTCACTCAAATAAACATCAGCGATCTAGAAGCGGAAACCACACTGATGGAACACACCGGTTTCCTTATAAATCGACTATGCGAGGTACATAATTCCACTACTAGCGCATGTATGGAACAAAACGCCTACATACATAGTCTGATTGGGTCCATAAAAAAGAGAACCAAAACCATCAGGGAGATGGTAACCATCCGCCATCGAAGATCTTTATTCGACGGAATAGGAAGTGGACTACATTATCTTTTTGGAACTATGGAGCAACGAACGAGAAACAAATTTATAGTAAGATTGCAAATTTAGAGACGGATACACAGGCGCTTCTAGAATTAGAAAAAAGTCAAATAACCCTGTTCAAGTCTTCATTCGAAAAGTTAAGGAAACCTATTAATCAACTTGAAGCCAACCAGAAAGAGTTAACAAAGACCGTGAATGATCTGCTTGACATGGTCAATGGAGAAATAAGCACGCGACAACGTATCTAAGAGGTTATATCTACAATTAGTCTACAGGTGTTAGACATAGAATTAAGACAGCAAAATTTTATTCAGATATTAACCGCTCTCAAAAATAATCAAGTTCATCCGCTATTAATATCGCCATCCACTTTATTAGAAGCCTATTACAAGGCCCATCCACAAGAAGCTGGTAGAAATCAAGACCTAGCAATCTTAACACAAACTCTGGAGGTAAAATCTGGAATACTGAATGAGCTCTTGGTAATACGAATTACATTCCCGATTCTTAATATGCCACCTTTCAAACTAAAGCAGATCCATTTACTCCCTTTCCAAACTCCCAACAATCATTATCTAGTTCTGGACATAAGACACACTTATATTGCCAGTCACATACCAACACAAAAGTTCGTAATGTTCAAACAATCCGAGTTCCGAGTATACAAGAAACTATCGAATAATCTTAATGAAAGCACTTACATTGGACCACTACTAAAACCAATTCTTCAAGGGCATTACGTGAACGAGTGCCCGATAAACTTCCTATTCAATCCGTACAATGAAACTGGTAACTGCGAATACCTAGCTCAAACTCAAGCTCCGCAATTATTAATAAAACTAACCAGGAAAAATTCCTGGCTCTTTTCGTTTCATACCACACAGAAAATTAAGATTGCCTGCGGAAAAACTCTACATAGCTCCAACCTCTTCGGCAATGGAATACTAATCCTAAACGAACCTTGTAACTTCCAAATAGCTGATCAGATTATATATTTTGAAGATGAAGACCATCATCACAGCCATTCTCACCCTATAAATACTAACCTAACGGAGACCATTCAGAAATACACCAAAAATGTTAATAACACCGCTAAAAAACATGTGATTATGATAAGAGCAGAAGATGCCAATCATATTCTAAATGAAAACTCATATTCCTTAGATCAACTGGAAGAGCAAATAAATACACTGGAAAAACAAAGAAAAGAGCGAAACAAATCAGAACTGATTCAAATAAGCTCCTTATCTCTGAGTTCTACAGTGATTTTATTACTTTGCATAATCGGAATGATAAAACTATGTAAAACCATAAAAAACAAGAAAAAGAAAAAGATAGTAGAAGCTCCCAAAGTAGTAATCGTCGGTAATCCAAAAACTCAATTAGATGCGGAAACACATCCACAACCTAAAGTAAAAATTACGGAAGACATAAAATCCAAAGGCAAAGTAGATACCAAGTGTCGTTCGTATACTCAACCCCAGGAAAAGGTGTCGACTGGAAAAGTCAAACAAATCTCCCAAAACTTCCAATCGGAAATCTCCAAAGCTCACAAAGCCAGATTAAACCCACTAATTAATGAATCAGAAGAGGTGACAACAAACAAAGAACGCATTGCCCCTCAAATCGCTCGTTGTGAATTTAAAGGTTCAATTAAATCACAAAATATTTCGTCTCCACAGACAAATAGTAGACACAATTTACCAATACCTCCGCCGCCACCACCACTTCCACCATCATTAACCAATTTTGAACTAGATTCAATTAAAAGACCCCGCAATTTACAAGTAGTTTAATTAATCATTGAATATAAATTTATAGAAATACCAGAAATAATAAGAAATACCTGCCTTGTTTGATATATAATTCTTCAAAAAAAATTTTCTTTTTTCAAAGATTTATACCTATACGTATATTATAATTAAAAATAAAAACATACATACGAGTATGTATAATTGTAAAAATATATACATATATACACATAAATTAGAATTAAAAATAATATATATGTGTACAATAATAGAAACTAAAAATGTTAATTTATAAAAGAGACCAACTTAAAAACCAGCATACCTATAAATGTATACTAATATTAGAAAATTAATTAAGAAAAATACTTTATGCAATCCGATTATCAATACTTGTAATAAAGAAAAATATGTACACACAAATATGTATAAACAATATGATTAACCGTGCCCTATATAAAAAGAAAAGAAAAAACAATTACAATGTGAAATTTTTAATATGTGCCAAACAAACTATCAAATATTATAACTTTATTGTACTAATATAAGAAATACTGTAACGTATTCCTAACCTTAATTTAATTTATTACATAGATAAACTTGTACTTATTAGTCTTAACGACCTAACCGTATGCTTGTCCCGGAGTTCGACATCATTTATACATATCAAATCAATAACGAAGTGCTGCCAATAAGATAAAACCCTTTCATCATGTTTTAATGCGTTATTCCTCTTCAAAGAATAACACATTTTTTTTTACAAGGGGGAGATTTGTTACACACATAAAAACTCAAATCTAAAAACATCAATCGCATACCTACCTACCTACATCAGTACATTGCAAGTAAACATTTCACGTATTCCGATCAGGAAATAAAACAAAAAGCTTACGGCATGGTATACCTACATACCTACATCAGTTTCCACTGCATGTAAAAACAAACGGTATACCTACATACCTACATCAGTTTCCACTGCATGTAAAAACAAACGGTATACGTACATACATAATTAATCATCACTGATCTACCTCAATTATTTCAGTGAATGATGTGATAATACCGCTGCGCGCAAGAATTCGCACGTTGAAATACGACGACCTTGCACCAGAGGTAGAACATATGTTTGTAAGTAACTAAATTGTTTTTGTAATAAGCCGCAAAGTACTGAGTGTAATTCGAGTAGGAAAGAAATTAAAATAAACAATGAGTTGAAAGCCCGCAACATGGATTGGGTAAGAAATATGTATAAATTTATAAAAAGCAACGAGTGCCGTGACTTGCATACTTCCGTAAATAGTAAAATTAAGTAATAGTTGTTAATGAAATACTTCCGACTTACACTTTGTATGAATTATACGCTAAATAAATAAAGTGCTGGGTCAGAGGTATTTTATACATTATTCTGTGTAGTATTAGTAGTCTTAGAGTAAGACAATTTTTGTATAAATATACTACAGAATAAAGTACAGTGAGTTCAGTCTTAAACAAGTCTTTCAGAAATTAAATAGGTGCAAAGCCTTATTTGGCTTCGCCTAGAGTTCAGTTTTCAACCAGGTCGTCTTCAGTGATTAAATAGGTGCAAAGCCTTATTTGGCTTCGCCTACTGTTCAGTCTTCAACCAGGTCGTCTTCAGTGATTAAATAGGTGCAGAGCCTTATTTGGCTTCGCCTACTGTTCAGTCTTCAACCAGGTCTTCAGAAATTAAACAGGTGCAAAGCCTTATTTGGCTTCGCCTATTCTTCAGTTAACAACAAGTTGTACATTAAATAAATAGGTGCAAAGCCTTATTTGGCTTCGCCATTTATTAAACAACAAGTTGTACGTTAAATAAATAGGTGCAAAGCCTTAATTGGCTTCGCCATTTATTTAACAACAAAGCTTCGCCTATTCCGGAAGATACTCGAAAGATACTCGAAAACCACAACACTAATATCTCGAAAACCAGAGCCCGTAGAGGATTTGTGATGAAAATTTCGTTCCCCGTCCCACCCCACACCACCAAGAATCCATTTCCATGAGCAAAAATAATATGAAATATTAATACGCTAATATCTCGAAAACCAGAGCCCGTAGGGCATTTCTGATGAAAATTTCATTATTCCCCCTCCCTATCTTTATTATCCCCCCCCCCTCCCCCAACATACCAGCCTTTAGAATCCATTGGCATGAACAAAAATTTCCACCCATCTACTGGCTAGGTCTTCGACAATCAGAATCCATTTGTTTCCATTTGGTGTTTTAGGTAGCGGGCCGAATAGGTCTATGGATAATGCTTCGAAACGTTGATTTGGTGGATGCGATTGTAGTAGTCCTGATGGCTTTAAGTTGGTCGGCTTGTAATGTTGGCATTCGTTACAATTCCTCACGTATTGGCTTATATAGTTGCGCATCCCCGTCCAGTAATAGTTGTCTGCGAGACGTTGGATGGTTCGCACCATAGTGACCAGCCGTTGGAGCGTCATGGAAAGCTTGCAATATGCTTTCGCGTTCATGTGCTGATACCACCAGTTGGGCGTCTTCAGTTTCTGTCTGAGGCGAGTATCTATATAGAACTCCGTTGCTCGTCATATATCCTTTGGATGTCCACCTGGCGTAGTCTTTGTCTGGAGGACTTTTCTCGAAGCAACCGATGATTTTTTATAGCTCGGGGTCCTTGAGCTGCTCTTCCCTGATATTTTCAGCAGTACGACGCGGCATGTCAATCTCCACACTTGCAGCTTCCGTAGTTGAGGTGTTAGGTTGCGTATCTTGCAGAAGCCGTGACAATTTATCAGCGATGACATTCAATTTAACAGGTGTGTATTTTATTTCGAGGTTGTAGTAACGCCCATCTAGCGAGTCGTCCAGATGGTGACTTTAAGGACATCAACCACTTTAATGGCTGGTGATCAGTTGCTAGCATCACTTTGCTCCCCTCTATGCATCTCTGCGGGAGTTAACAACCTGCATGCGTATTCTACGGGCCTCTCGTCAGTACCCTCCCCTTGCAATAGGGCTGCGCCGGTTGCATAGGTGCTTGCATCCGTTCGGAGTGTGTAGGATTTGGTTTCATCTGCCTGGCGGAGTATTGGTGTAGAAGCTAGGCGCCTTTTTAGCTCATCGAAAGCGACCTGTTGACCTTTCGACCATTCCCATGGAACGTTCTTCTAGAGATGATAGAGGTTTCGCCACTTCCGCGAAATTGGGCACAAAGCGACGGTACCATGAACACGTCTGAAGAAAAGTTATCAACTGTTTCAGGTTCTTTGGTGGCTGCCTCTCTAAGATTGCGTCCATCTTCGTCTGGTCGACGCTTATACCACTCTCTGCAATGATATGACCCAAAAATTTAATTTCTGGACAACAAAACTTACATTTTTTCCTGTTAATTCGAAGTTGAGATTTCCTCAGTATATCGAACACTTCCTCTAGGTCCTCTAAATGTTGTTCGAATGATGATGATAGAATTAGGAGATCGTCTAGGTACGCGAGACTTTACACACTGCTGCACTTTGTTAGGAGGCGGGTCATCATTCTTTGGAAGGTGGCTGCCGCATCACGCAGTCCGAAAGCCATCCTTCTGAACCTGTATAGTCCGCATGGTGTGATGAAAGCGGTTTTATCTTTATCTTCGTCTATTACTTTTATCTGCCAGTATCCAGCGTACAGGTCAATGGTTGACATGTACTTTGTACTCTGTGCTGAATGTAGTAGGTCATCGATTCTGGGTAGTGGATAGGTGTCAGGTATGGTTGCTGCGTTAAGATTGCGATAGTCAACGCAAACTCGGACTGAACCGTCTTTTTTGGGGACCATCACTACGGGTGCCGCCCAGGCTGATTCACATTCTTCTATTATTTCGTCATCGATCATCTTTGATAGCTCTTGCCTAAGAACTTCCTTTTTCTGCTGGGTTAGCCTATATGGTGGTGTTGCAATGGGTGGACTATTTCCCGTGTTTATGTGGTGCTCGACGAATTTGGCTGGAGGTCCTCTTGAAATGAATAAGTAAGTCATCAAGTAATATATCAAGCTGAGAGCGCTCTGTATCGGTGAGACTGGGGGCGTCATCACTTTGTAAAGACAGGCCTTGGGTACTGAACTCGGCTATCCCGATGTCATCGAAGTTTCTAGTCATGGAGAGCTTAGAGAAATCTCCTGTTCGCTTCTTCTTGGGTGTGTCCGGAATCGGACTTACTGGAGTGGGCAGTCTTATGCCCAGGCGAGTGCATGGTGAGTCGAAGATGTTGGAGACATCGTAAGGAATTTCCGGTGTCACTGGTCGAGATCAAACGTCGGTTGTTTGGATTATAGGCATATTCTTGTCTTCTTTCTGCCAAAGGTCGAACTTTTTTTTTGGATTGTCACCGAAATACCAAAAGCTTTGTGGTAAATTGATAACGATGTTGGCGTCTTCTATGAAGTCGACTCCTAAGAGTGTTCTGTTGCCCGTGGATGTGGGTAACACCATGAATGTGAGTGCGAATTCCCGTTCCTTTAAACGAATGTTAGTTTCTACTAACAAAACATCTTGGAGTCTTCTGATGCCGTCAGCCAGAATGATGTTCGTTGTGTGAGTTTGAAAATTGCATACTTGTCTTATAAGTTGTTGGTACACCGATCGGTAGCGGAGATGGATGCCTTTGTGTCTATGGAGCAGAAGTTTACATTTTCTGGCTCTTCAGGCTTATTGCATCTTCGGCAGTGGCTACGGACTGTGCCAGGACGGCCACAACCGTAACAAGTGATTCCGGTTTGTCTGGATGTTTTGTGTTTTGTCGTTTGCGACAGACCTCTATGTTGTGTCCAAAACTATTGCAAAACTCGCATTTAAGTTTTTTTGTAGTTTGACTGCTCTGGATGCTTCGGGCGGACTCAGTCTTCTTTCCCGCGTGTTTTTCTTGGCTGTTCCTCTCGACTATTCTGGCATGTTCTAATAGTTCAGCAAATGTGTTGACTTTGTTTCGAGACACGTGCTGTCTAATTTTCAGGCTTAGCAAGCCAAAAATTAAGTGCATCTGCTGGGCTTCGGTATGAGAGTTGGGTGGAAGTTCCGATAGGATGGCTCGTTTTCCACATACGAACAGATCTGTTGGCATGTCATCGTGCTGCTTAGCTTCAAAAATCTCCATGTAGACCTGATAAGCCGGTTTCTGGGGTGCAAAAGCGTTTCGTAGTAGATTTGACACCTGTTCCCAAGTTGTCGCTTCAGTCTTGATGCCTTGCCACCAAGTAGCTGCGATGCCTTGCAGTAGGAGGGGAAGTCGGAGTATAGCACTGGCGTCGGTTATACTTTCGACTTCCTTGTATACTGTAGCAGCTGCGATAAATTCTTCTACTTTTGCGGAGCAATTGGAGAAATTTCCATTGTGGCTGGCTGCCACTGGTGTTATATTTTCTGTCCGTAAGGTAGGAATTAGCTGTTGGAATTGCTCCGACATCATTTGAATAGCCATTGCGGCGTGCAGACGAGGGCTTCTCCGCGGGGGGGGGGCAAATTCAGTGTCTTCTTCGTGGTGAGTATCTTCCTTCTTGCTTCGTGGTGAGGATTATACTTTTTCGTGCACTATGTTGGGCGCCAAATTGTAGCGAAAGCACAAATACAAACTCTTGGCTACAAGAAACTGTTAATAAACTTTTATTAATATTAAAATAACACTTTTATTCATATCCTTAGAGAAGACCCTAGAGTGCTTCTCAGTCGAATGTTCAGAAATGAATGAATTAATCCAGTCGAACACGCGCCTTTTATATGCGAGCCGTGAGAAAGCTACGCCACACAAAATATCAGAAGCGTGAGATTGCTTGCACGCATTTGACATCCAGTCATGTTTGATAGTGTTCCAAGCGTGAGAAGTTGGTGCAGATGTTCATTGTTGGCTTTGGAAATAGTCCGAGCGTGGCAATTGTTGCGGGCGTTCCTCTATAGGTTTTTTGAGATATTACCCAAGCATGCGAAATTGTCAAAAAAAGTTGTTTGATAGAATGATGTTGTTATAATAGCAATTAAAATTAAAAAATATTTTATTAAAACAGTAGATAGACAGATAGCCATAGCAAGAGTATAACTAGACATGTAGATAAAATAATAATGGAAAATTTTAAAAAGACTCCAAATAGAACATACTCTTCCGCACATATACTACGTAAAACTAAACAAGCCAGAGAGATAAAAGATAATTTTAATAACATATATAAAACTGCATACAAGCAAGATGAGATTGTCGCACTCAAACAAAAAGAAAAATTTGAGGCAAAATACAGGGAACTAGAGTTAATACTGATACAAAAAACTAATGAATTACTAGGAGATACGGACTCAGAACCAAACGAATTATTAGAAGAACCTAAATATTCCAGAATTTAATGGAGAAATAAAAAATCTGGACAACTTTCTGAATTTAGTGCATATTATGCATAATGATCTAGCAAATAATGAGCAGAAAAGTAGATTAATAGATTTTGTTTTAAAGACAAGACTCTCAGCAGCAGTCAAAAACAAGATAAGCTATATCACAATTGAAAAGAACTATGACTCGCTACAGAAAACGTTGCGTGACATGTTTAAAAGCACTAAAACACCACTCAGCATACAAACAGAATTAACAAAAATAACTCAGTCTGGTAAAACATTTACAGACTACGCAACAAAAATAGAAAATTTGGTTGCTCAATTAAACTCTATACAGATAACAGAGCAAGGTGAAGAAAATAGAACATGCGAAACTCAATGACCAAATATCATTGAATGCATTTAAGAATGGACTCAATGAACAGATAAAGACGACAATTTTCGACGCAAGGCCTAAAACATTGCAAGAAGCAGTACAAATTGCGATTGAATTTGAAGTACCAAGACAGCAAGCATATGTCCATCATTATAGAAAAAACCGACATGCACAGAATTCATTCAATCCAAGAGGTCAACAATTTAACAACGTCGGACGAAATAACAATCATAATAACCGCAGATTTTCTCAAAATTATGCTATAAATCATCCTAATATGTTCTCACATTCATATTCAAGAAATAATAGAGTTCATAATCAACACCAAAGCTACAACCAATCAAGTATTCAGTATAGACATGTCAATCAATCTCGAAATCTTCCCAATAGAAGAGTCAACCTAACGTAATCGGGAAACGGGGAAATCCCCCAAGTAACTGATTCGGGGGAAATATATTAAAAAATCAAGTAAAAATATATAGTCTTACAAAACACTTAACCAACTATATTACAGCATCCATAAATGTATCTTTCGACCAGAAGTCATTTCTTATAGACACTGGAGCCGACATATCAATTCTGAAACGCACTGAATTGAAATCTGGTGAAGGAATTCAAGAACACAAAAAATGCAAAATAACGGGCATCACTCAGACAGAATCATTCTCTGTAGGAACCTTAAAGGCAGATCTAAAAATTGAAGGTCAAGATATTCCACAAGAATTTCATATAGTAGATGATGATTTTCCAATCTTGACAAGTGGAATTCTAAGAAGAGATTTTTTAATTCAAAATTCATGTAAAATTTATTATGAAAATTTTACAATCTCTATCTTCCATAATGAGATAGAATCTATATTGCCAATGAATACTAAACTACCAAATCTAAATTTGATAAAGATCCCACCAAGAACAGAGATAATACAAGCAATCAATGTTAATATAAAACAAGATAATATAGTTATAAACGAAGAAATACAAAAAGGAATCTTCATAGCTAATTCTATAATTCCTCCAAAAGGCGTTGCACACGTCAAAATTTTAAATACGCTAGATAGAGAAATTATCCTAAAAAATTTCAAACCCAAAATAGAACCTCTTCTGTTTTAGAAATATGCAAAAATTTCTCAGATATTTTCCATTTACCGGATGACAAATTAACTACAAATAATTTCTTCAGTCAAAAAATCTCCACTAGAGACAAGAATCCAGTATATATTAAAAATGATAGACTTCCTCAGACACAAATCGAGGAAATAAACGCTCAAATAGACAAGCTAATAAAGGAAAACGTTATTGAACCATCAATAAGTCCATACAATTCTCCTTTATTAATTGTTCCAAAAAAATTCGACAACGGAAATAAAAAATGGCGTCTTGTTGTAGATTTCAGACAACTAAGTAAAAAAATTTCAGATGATAAATTTCCTTTAACAAGACTTGGTGATGTACTTGACAAGCTTGGAAGAGCGAAATACTCTTCCACACTTGATCTTACAAGTTCATTTCATCAAATCCAATTAGATAAGAATTCTAGGCCATTAACTGCATTTTCAAGCAACAAAGGCCACTATCAATTTAAAAGACTGCCATTTGGTTTAAAAATTTCAACGAATAGTTTTCAAAGAATGCTTTCAATAGCTTTATCTGGACTAGATTCTGAAGCATTCTTATACGTGGACGATATTATTATCTTTGGATGTAGTAAAACATCACAATCAAAATCTGATAACGACATTTAACAGACTAAGAAAATATAATTTAAAACTAAATCCGGAAAAATGTAGATTTCTACAGACAGAAGTAACGTATTTGGGACATCTAATAACAAAAGATGGTATTAGAACAGACCCTAAAAAATTTGACACTGTATTGAATTATCCCACCCCAAAAAATGCGGATGACGCAAAAAGATTTATTGCATTCTGTAACTACTATAGAAGATTCATTCCAAACTTCGCTGAAATAGCAAGACCAAAAAATTCTCTATCGAAAAAGAACACCATTTTCGATTGGACAGATGAATGTCAAAAAGCATTTTCATGTTTACAGTCAAAATTGGCAAATTCACCAATATTACAATACCCCAATTTTGACGAAAAATTTATATTAACAACAGATGCTTCACAAGTTGCTCTTGAAGCAGTATTATCACAAGGTGACATAGGATCTGATTTACCAATTTCGTATGCTAGCAGAACGCTAACAAAGCATGAACTTAATAAACCAATTATTGAAAAAGAATTATTAGCCATTCATTGGGCAATAAATTTCTTTAGACCTTATTTATATGGTAGAAAATTTATCGTGGTAACAGACCATAGACCTTTAGTAAGTCTCTTTACGCATAGAAATCCATCTTCCAAATTAACAAGAATAAGATTAGATCTAGGCGACTACGACTTCGAAATTAGTTATAAACAAAGCAAAATGAATGCGAATGCCGATGCCTTATCAAGAATAAAAATCGATTCAAATATATTAAGACCAATGATTCCCACAGCAAGTATAAAAGTAACTACAAGTGCAATGTCCAACAAAATAGAAAAATTAAGAAGAAGAAACCCCAGGATAGCAGCCCAACTAACATAGAGACTGATCACCTTTATGCATGGGAATGCACTTTCAACAATGTGTGCCCAAATCACGATCGAATAATTGGATGATTAAATAAAAGTTTTGATTTTTTTTAGACTTAAACTTTATTTGCACAATCTCGGGAGTTCCTCTTATCTCCGTAGCTACAATCAAACAGGCCGATCTACGGTCTGACCAGTCCAGAAAAACTGGTCTGTCTATTAATACTGGTACATTTTGACATTCATTGAGTTGCCAGATGTGGGGTATACGCAACACCTTCCCCCAAATGGAAGTAATCGTGAAGCGATTACGGAATAAACATTTGCCTTATACTATAAATTTATATAACCCTCTTCTTTCTTACGTTTGCTTAACTTATTTCTTAACTAACAAAATTATTATTACAGTATATTTTATTTTTATTTACATATTCGTATGTTTCCACATCATGAGTGGATTTTACCTTTCCTTTCTTCAAACTACCTACATGGCTATTAATTCTTCATGAGTTTTCTTAATTAAAGAAGGGACACACAGTATCTACATAAGTATTTAATTTCAACAATAATACTTCAAAATTTTATTTTCTTTTTAAATTTTGTTCTAATTATTAGGTACTATTATTATAACTACTAATTCAAGTTTTTGTTTTCTTATTAACTTGCAGATAGGTTCTAATTAACTTATATATATATATATTTTTTTTTTTTTTTTTACATAAAACTAATTAAAGAGATCAAATTTCTGCTATAATTCAATATTTTAAATGAAGGAAAATACAAATCAGTTCTTACCGAAATACAACAAATTATAGATTCGTTGTTCATTAGTGAAGTACATTCAGAAATTTTCAACAATTATGGAAGTTATTCAAAAAAATGTTTTAAACGGTTATTATGTACAGTCTTAAGTTTTCGGTTACAGCGAATGGTTGAATTCTCATCTGAATTTGTGCTAATAATTTCATAAGGACCATTCCAGAGACTATCTAATTTTGTATTGATTTCATTTTTTAACAAAACCTTGTCACCGACCTTAAAAATATGAGATTCTGATTTTTCATCGTAGCGCTCTTTTGATTTGGTTTTTGAGTTGAGAAGTTTATCGCGCGCAACTGCCCATGCCGTTTGAAGTTTTTCTCCCACATAATTGTCGTAATTATATACAGGTTCAGGATCGCGACAAATCGAGGTAGGTATGATTGGTTTGAAACCGAATATTAGTTCGAATGGCATAAATCCTGTAGAGCTATGGGGTGTAGAATTGTATGTAAACATGGCAAATGGGATCCAGCTGTCCCAATTCAGAGGATCCCCTTCTGTAAAGTTTCTCAAGTATTCAACTAAAGTGCGATGAGATCTTTCAAGCGCTCCGTTTGTTTGGGGATGATAAGCAGTGGTAAACAGTTTCCTTATTTTTAATATTTTGCAGGTATGAGTAAAGAGATCACTCATAAAATTTGATCCTTGATCTGTTAGGATTTCTCTCGGTGCACCGAATTTACAGATAAAGTGTTCAACAAATGCTTTGGCTACAAATGAAGTCTCTTGACTTTCAATAGGTACCGCGATAGAGTACTTTGACAAATCGTCCTGAATAGTAAGTATATATTTCCGTTCGTCGTTCGATTTCATTAGTGGACCAACTATGTCTAGAAATATTTTTTGGAAAGGTCGTTTGGAAGTAGACGTTATTTTCATTGGGCATTTATTGACTTTGCTTACTTTATTACGTTGACATTGAGGGCATAATTTAATGAAACCTTTTATACGAGATAACATTTTCGGAAAATGATAATAAGACTTAATTCGATTGAACGTATGAATAACCACCAAGTGGATTACAGTGAAATTCCTTTATAATTTTGTTTATAGATTCTTCAGATGAGAGTATGATTATATTTGGATTATTATTGGAAAATTCAGATCTAGCTCTTGGTTTAAAATCAGCTTCTGTTGGTGCAGAATTGGCTTGACTTTTTGACGAGTTAGAGGTTATCGGTCTAGACTGTGATCTGGTTACAACAAGTAAGTCTTGTGAATCTGTCACAGGCTGCTCTTCATTTATTCGTACTCTACTTAAAGCATCGGCATTTGTGTTTAGTCTTCCTGGTTTATACTCTATTTCATAGTCGTATTCGTCTAATAACAAGCGCCATCTTAACAGGCGGGTTGAAGGTTTCGGATTCTTCGTTAGCCATGTTAAAGGTCGATGATCCGTTCTTACCTTGAAATGCCTTCCATAGAGGTAAGGATAGAATCTTTGAACCGACCAAACAATTGCTAATAATTCCTTTTCCACCGTTGGATAATTTCTTTCTGCTTGGTTTAAAACACGACTTACGAAAGCAATGGGAAGGTCACTTGAATTGACTTCTTGCGAGAGTACACCACCAATTGCATAATCACTCGCATCAGCGGTCACAAAAAAGGTCTTGGTAAAATCAGGGAACTGCAAGATCGGGGGAGTACTGAGTGCCCTTTTAAGTGTTTTGAACGTAACATTCTTTCTCAATAACGCAGTTAGAGTTTCAGAAATTTTCGAATAATTCTGTATAAATCTCCGGTAATATCCCGTCAACCCTAAAAAACTCTTAACTTCCTTTTGATTACGAGGAACAGGGAAATTTTCAATTGCTTGAATCTTAGAAGTATCCGGCTTCAACCCTTCGGTAGTAATCAAATGTCCTAAATATGTAATCTCCTTTCTTAGGAATTGACATTTTCCAGGTTGAAGTTTTAAGTTGAATTTACGAAAACACTCTAAGACTCCTACTAATTTTTCATTGTGATCTTTTAAGTCATAGCCATAGATGACTACATCGTCTAGATACACAAAACACTTTACTCCGTTAAGACCAGAAAGTACATTATTCATAAGGCGTTGAAAGGTTGATGGAGCCCCCTTTAACCCAAAAGGCATCCGAAGGAAATGGAAATGACCAGCTTGAGTACTGAAGGCGGTTTTGATTTTATCTTTTGGATCTAAAGGAACTTGGTGGTAGCCAGTTGCTAAATCCAAAGTTGAAAAATAATTACTCTTCCCTAACTGATCTAAAATTTCTGTTATATTTGGAAGAGGAAAAACATCGTTAATTGTCAGTTCATTCAACTTCCTAAAATCAACTACCACTCGCCATTTTTTATCCTGATTTTGCGATTTTTTTGGTACCACTATTAAGGGTGAGTTCCAAGGACTAGTGCTGGTCTCAATAATTTTATGTTGTTGCATTTGATTAATTTGTCTATCTATTTCCTCTTTGGCCGCTTGTGGTAGCCTATATGGCTTAATGTTAACGGGTCGAGAATGTTCATATAAGGTTATTTCGTGGTTAATAGCATTAGTCATAGTTAGTGTATCACCTTCTAAAAAAAATACGTCATAGAAATTTTTACAGATTTCGACTCTTCCTCTTGATAATTGAGATGCTTTAGGTTAAGTTCACGTTTTAAGTTTTCAAGTCTATCGCAAATTTTTTGTTCCCAGTTCGAAATTTTGAATACGTAATAGTTAGAAAGATCATGTATTTTAATAGAAAAATTTTCAATTTTTTTATAATCGTCGTTCGTGTTTACTACACTTAAACAAATTTCAGGATTTATAGGATTAATAATAGAATTAGCAATAAAAATACCTTTTTCGATTTCTTGAGACTTGCAGAGATAATTTCTGGCAACATTTATCATGCTAGGAATTTTAATTATTTTTTCCGCCCGAGGAGGAACTTTTATTAGTCTGCAATTAACTTCGATAATACTTTTAGGCAAGGAACATAGCGGAGTTATTAGCGAAAGATTTGAATCTGCTTTAATGTGTAGCAATTTTTTGGAATAGTCTATTAAACATTTATTTTTTATTAAAAATTCGTGACCTATAATTCCAGCACAAGGTATGGGAAAATTATTGTCAACAATTTGAAAGGCTAGCTGTATAGAATGGTTTGACATTTTTATGCTAGAGTAACATAATGCTAACGTATTTATTTTCTCGGAAGGAAGTTATGCCTCTAATAGAACATCTTTTTCCTGGGTAGCAAGCAACATCTTCGTTAAGGAATTGTTTCTTTTAGAATACATATATCTGAACCAGTATCTAACAAAAAATACGTCTGTGATGTTTTTATGTTGTCTATATCAAGCTGAACGAATTTAAACTCATTATTAGAATTTGGATTAAAATTAGGAAGTTGATAGAATATTTCTTTGATTTCATTATTAGTCGTGTTGGAGTTTTTATTGGAACGATTTGATTTTAAGGTAGAATTTTCTGAACACAGGTTTACAGATCCGTGGCTCGGACAACTGTGTCCACCGTTTCGCAATGTTCGAGCACTCTTGTGTTTTCCGATTCAGAATTCATTCCACTTGAGATACAGTTAATTGTTGTACGTTTATTGTTGTTGTAAATCCTTTTTCGGCAATCTTTGATTAAATGACCGGAATTTTTACAATATCTGCAAAAAATACTATTTTTATTTTCATGTGAAACTATAGGACTTTGAAATTTATTACGAGATGTTTCGGCTCCTTCATTAATTTGGAATTGATTAAAATCTCTATTTAAACGTGAATAACATTTTTCAGCTGTATGACCTGCGCGCTGACAAAGCTTACACTTAATATTTTGTTGAATGATTTTAAAGGAATTTTGAAAACCTTTGACACTACTTTTCAGGCTGATTTCTTCTTCCACTGCTTTAGCAATAGCATCTTTCAAATTCGTAAACCGACACGCTTTAATAATTAATCTCATGGGTTCTCGTAACCCTTCTTCAAATGACTTTAACGCGGTTATGCTATTTAAATTCTTAATATGAGTTGCAGCATCTGTACCCTCTCTTGATATACAGGCATCATTTAAACTGGCAGCAAGTGCTTCTATTTGATTCGCATATTCACGCACAGATTGATGTTTATCTTGACGAATTTGAACTAACTCAAGCTGTAATTGCTCTATAGGCCGACTATCGGAAAATTGTGATCCTAATTCTTTTCTAAGACTGTCCCAAGAGGTTAAATCTTTATATTTTACCAAATCATAAGCACGTCCGGATAACCGTGTTTTGAGCAAATTCAAAAAAAGAATTTTATCGTCTGGAGAAGTTAGTGGCTTATGAATTAAATCACAGCATAGAAGGAATTTGTGCAACTGTTCATGAGAACCATCGAATTCAGGAATTATTTTTAATGTCGTATCAATGCTTAGCGTACTCATTTTAATTGGATAGTTTTTTATACTTAATTTATCTAAACTGCTAGTGGGGTGAAACTTATCAGAATTGAGCTGATCACTTGCTATGCTTTCATTTTTACACAGATGAAAATTCAACTCATCACTTGTTATGCTATCATTTTCACAATCTGTTATAGAATCTTCCAACCTATTATTATCTTCTGAAGTACTTACGGTTTTATTTACTTGTTGTTTTTGTTGTAAATCTTTATCTTTTGTTTGGTGTTAGATGTAATTGGTGTAGAAGTTATTGTTCTATTTCGCAACTTTCTTATAGGATCTGATTTCTTTTTCCCTTTCATTAAATGTGTATATTCTCTAAAACAATAAAAATTATTAAAAGTTATGGGAAAAAAATTTGATGAAAAATTTTAACACGAAATTGTACTTAACTAGATTTGTGATAATTAGATGTTGATGCGTATTGACGAGACTATGTGTGAAGTACAATGAAGATCTGATCAGCTTCACTTGATTTTGTCGCTGCTTTTTTCTTCAGCTAATTAATAAAATGATGTAAACTCTAGTTTGATCCAAGATTTTATCGCCAACTGATGATTTCTACAGAGTAATATACAATGACGATGACCCAATGCAATTTATTAATTTTTGTTATTGCTTTGTATTCCAAACAATAGGATTAGACGAGTTTTAGTTTGACCTTGAGTGCGAATTACTGTTCTTATGATAATGCGTTCGACTGATGAATAATAAATTTTTGCAATTTGTGCTTAAAGGCAAAATTGAATTTGGCACTGAGTTGGATGTATGTACATATGTCTGTAGTATGAGTAGCACGAGATAAGATGCGATTGAAGAATTTTCTTTTTCAGTGAAATGCATTTGCCACGTGAATTAAACAGAAGAAAATTTTAATTGACTTTAATGTGGATGTAATAATTCACACAATTTTTATTTTTTATTTTTTCACCATCTGTAGGCACTATGTATCGTGATTGCTACGATTTTGTTGGATGTTGACTATATATATGATAATTTATCGTTGCACCATTGAAGTTCTTCACATTCCATCACGTTGAAAGCTAATTTCTATTTATTGAATTTTATCGCTGGTTTTTCGGTTTTTTTTTTATCCCACCGCTGCCACCATATTTGTTGTGTAGCCCAAATCACGATCGAATAATTGGATGATTAAATAAAAGTTTTGATTTTTTTTAGACTTAAACTTTATTTGCACAATCTCGGGAGTTCCTCTTATCTCCGTAGCTACAATCAAACAGGCCGATCTACGGTCTGACCAGTCCAGAAGAACTGGTCTGTCTATTAATACTGGTACATTTTGACATTCATTGAGTTGCCAGATGTGGGGTATACGCAACAGAGGATACCAAAGTTAAAATTTGAGGTTAACAAGAATAAAAAATACAAAAAGGAAATAATAGTTTGCCAAATATAATAATAAATAATAAGGGAGTGGTAATCGAATTCAGCAATAATCCATATCACGACTTAGGTTTGATTTTGGAGACACTGATTTCGAAAATGAAGAAAATGAAAACAGAGTCACTATCGTTTGCGAAAGATGACATCATATTTCATTATATAAACGTCGACGAATTTAAAAAGTTATTTAACAAGCTGCAGCAAAATAAGAAACAAAATATAAATGAGAATAATAGGCAAACAAAATTAAAAATTATAATATATAAAACTCCCATACAAATAAAAGATATTAAAATGAAGAATAATATAATCAATGAATTCCACAACTCACCACATGGCGACACTGAGGTGTCAAAAGAACGATAAATAAGATAAAACAAAGATACATATGGAAAAATCTAAACAAGATGGTTAAAGACTATATAAACAGATGTGAATTGTGTGCAAAGAATAAAATCCTAAAACACACTAGAGAAAGATTAGTGATAACGGATACCACAAAAAGGAGTTTCGAAGTAATCTCTGTAGATACTGTTGGTCCACTAAAATTGTCAAAAAAATTTCGATACATACTAACCATACAGTCTGAACTGGAGAACAAGGAGGCAATTACAATTGCCAGAGCATTAGTTGAAAAATTCATATTAAGATATGGTACCTTCAATACGATAAAAACAGACTTGGGAACGGAATTCATAAATGAAATATTCACCAACATATGCAAATACTTGAAGATAAAGTACAGAACATCTACACCATATCATCACCAAACATTAGGTTCAATTGAGAGAAACCACAGAGTCCTAAATGAATATCTTCTATCATTCACACAGCAATACTATTGGGATGATGGATACCGTACTATACATTTTGTTATAATACGACACCACATTCTGATACGGGTTACACTCCATATGAACTAGTCTTTGGGAAACTCGCTATCCTGGCGAACGATGTAGATTTCAATGATAATATGCCTATATACAGTTATGAAGATTACGCAAAAGAACTAAAATTTAGGTTAACACAGGTCACCGTTGCACCGTGATGATGCAACTTAAAAAAGTAATTGCTCAATGACGCAATCGATAACTGTGTCATATCTACTTAGCATTTGTTCAATAAGAAAAAGATTGCAAATTAAGCATCTAAGCAATACTGTGCTTGTTCATGTAGGGGTTAATGTATATGCATTTATCGATAATATATATTTTTGATCGATATTGCTAATATGAGCAAGGTAAGCAATTTTGTAATACCCTTTGTAATATAGAATAGTTCTCATGAGAAACAATATTTCGTATTAAGGTTTTAACGATGTAAGCAATTTTCAAAAGTATAAATTCAGTGCAATATGAAATAAAAATTCAGAGTTTTACCTGCAACTCTCGGTGTTTAATTCAATTGCCAGATATTGAGCTCTTTAGCTCCAACATGGCTGATATCAAAGGTAATGAGCTTTTCTGCTCTCATTGAAGATATCCATATTCAAACACCAGAAATTGAGCCTTTGGCTCTAACTTGGTGCTCTTTTTAAAGATTGAGCTGTTTAGCTCTGATATTAAAAGTCATTTAATTAACAGATCGAATTGAAGAAGGTAAGCGGAATCTAGGAAAGAAAGCAACTTATTTACAAGATTGTGAAGTTATTGCATAAAGCGTAGATATTGAAGTTATTGCATAAAACATCGTTTGTAACGTATTGTATAAAGAACATAAATTGTGAAGTTATTAAATTGTGAAACTGTGAAATAAAAAATCAAAAGCCTACATCAAAGGTGCATTTTTAACATTTTTAATACAGGAAACCCAAACACGTTATATAAAAGGGCAGACACGCAACAAAAATTTGTGGTAACGGTGTCGATTTCCACGAAAAGGAAGGAAGCATACATTATCAAGAAACGTCTAAAGAAGCCCTCCTTGTGCTATCCTAGGCATCAAGAGGATCTACCCGCAGAAGAGGCGGAAGAAAACTTTGTTGAAGATGTAGAAATTGAAGAGGAATTCAGCGACTACGAAGAGGCCAGTGAAATCGATTATTCTACGAACGAGATCAGCGACACCGAAGACGACCCTTTCGAGAGAACAATTTTTGTAATACTGATGTTTCTTTCGACATTGGGGAGGACCTTGTCGTGATAGGTTTGTATTGAGTTCCCGAATTGAAGCCTTCCGATCGAAACTTTGTAGTCCTTGAATTTGATAATATTATTGTTCTTGATTTTAATTACATTTGGTTGACCACAATTATTCATTAATAGTGTTTCCCTTAGGTTTTTTGTTATTAAAGTACCATCTGACACGATTTTAATTTCTTCTGTATCATTCTTATGATATTTGCATTTCATTTAACAAATTTGAAATACATTGGTCGTTATACGTTATAAGTTCTTTCTTCAAAATGTTCTTTTTCTCTAAATTTACAAAAATATTACTATCGCATGCAATAACTTATTTCTATGTTAATTTCAAATAAATTGTCCTTATTTGGGATCTTTTCAATTATTATTCTAGAGTATGGATTTTTTTCAAAGTTAGGTATGGATAGAACAAAAATTATAAGGTCTTCTTTAGTAAGTATGAAATTCTTGATGTAAGGTAACATCTCTACAGTTATGTTGTTTTGTTTTGTTTCTTGTTCTGTTAAAATATCTTTTGGTAATATTTCTAGACTACTTGCTAAGATAATTTCTTTTATGTTTGAAATTTGCTTAGATAAAAAATTAATATTTTCATTGATTTCGGTGACGATCATAAATGATTTGAGTTTATTGTAAATTAAATTTACATGTTCTTCGACTTTATTTAGCTCTGCAGTTATCTTTTCTTGTGCTGCATTGATATGGTTTGTAGCATTCTTTATTTGACCCGAAATTTGTCTGTTAACCGAAACTTGAGAATTTAAGTTAGCGATAATTTGCCTGTTATTTTGTTCAATTATGTTGAAATGTTTTTGGATTTCGTCGCGATCTTCGTTATTCATTACGCCAGCCACAAAACGCAGACCATTGCCTAAAATGTTAATCAATGCTCTTTTACTTACGTGATGAGGGACGATATTGTTAAAGTTTTCCTTCAGATGCTTGAAATTGTACCATGTGCTGGCAGGAGTTCGGGATTTTTCTTGAAGTAGAAGTAGGTTTGTTTCGATTTTAATGATGCTATCGGCGTATTGAGTTAAATTAATAATGTGCATTATTCTTTTGTAGTCATTTATTATTCTGATTTCTGATTCTTTTATCAGAATGTATCCGTTCCCGGAGGGTATTTCATTGATTTCTATTGATGGTTTTGCCGGGCTAAGGGATGATATTAACAGCAGAAGGAGGATACCTGAAACAAAGTATTAATTTTGATATTTTAGCTTCCTTTTAAATTGGTTTATATAACGGGGATTATGTTCATTGCCAACTTGGAAGTGATCGTCGCCGTGTTCTTTGGCTTCGACTTTTTTATGGTAAGGTTGGAGTTTGGTGACTCTATTCAACTTAAGGTAATTGGAGGGTTTGTCTTTGTATCTTCCCCAGTTGCGGTTTTTGATAACCTTTGTTTTATTAGTTAGTAGGAGTTGATGTATCGCTGGGTATTCTTCAGGTTTTATTGTTCCGTTGAGGAAATTGATTGGCTTCTGGCCTATAGAGGTATGGGTAGTTTCGTTATAAACTTTAAGTGCTTTGATTATGGGATCTTCATCGAGTGGTATCCTTTGTTCTTTCTCGACAACATTGAGAATTCGCATGGGCTCATTAAGGGTATTATGGAAGCGTTCAATGTCAGCGTTGCTAGTATGGTTGTTAGGGGTAGTGAAATGGATACTTATTCCCTCATTGTTTAGGAAATTTGTAAAGTTTAAGCTATTGAATCCTTTTTCTTGATCTGTAATAACTTTAACAGGTTTTCCGAAGGAGCCTATGTATTGCATGAATCCATTTTTGAGATCTGACCAGTTCCTAGATTGTAATGGTATAATTTGGGCATGTTTAGTGAATTTATCTATTATTGTTAAGTACGGTTTACCTTTGCTTTTAAACCATATGTCCATATGGATGATTTCCAATGGTTTGCTTGGTGTCTCGGTTATTTTGAAGGGAAGTTTTAGGGGGTGCCTTTCGTACTTAGCACTATTACATATATGACAGTTATTGATAGTTCTTTGTACTTCTAACTTGAGTTTGGGAAAGTAGATTTCCTTCTTTAATTCGGAGAATACGTCATTTATACCTCGGTGATTTGTCTTTACGTGCTGGTCTAGTACTCGCTCTTGAAGTTCAGAGCGGTTTTGAATATCTTTTAACATGAAAGAGCACTTGTTTAATTTTAATGATTTATTTCTTGAAAAATGTTCAAGGTATGTATTTTGGAACTCGTTATAGATAGAAATATCTTCGATCATAACACCTACTATTCCCTTGCAAGGAACATGATTTTTCAGGATGTCAATAAGATAAGTTCCGTCAGGTTTGGGATGTATATACTTTTTCCTGGTTCTCCCGTGGATTTTATGCATGGTCATCTCTGGATGTGAGCCTTTTTCTATTATAATTTGAGTTTTATAAAAGTTTAAGGGTAATTCAGATATTGGGATATATGCCGTGTTATCTTCATCGGCTGAGTGCACTGTCGCATCTGTGGACCTAATTTCATCGATTTGTATTTCGTTCGCGTGGATCTCTATTCTTGATAGAGCGTCGGCGACTTTATTTTCTCGGCCACTTAAATATTCTACATTGAAGTTAAATTCTTCCAATTTTGCTTTCCATCTTTGTAACTTAGAGTTAGGTTCTTTTAAGTTGTGAAGCCACTGTAATGATTTATGATCTGTCTTAACAGTAAATTTCCTGCCGTGCAGATATGGGCGGAAATACTTAGTTGCCCAGACAACAGCGAGCAATTCCTTTTCGATGGTCGAATAATTGGTTTCGTGTTCGTTGAGGGTGCGCGATGCGTAGCAGATTGGGTAATTATCTTGGGATAAGACAGCGCCAATGGCAAAATTGCTAGCGTCAGTAGTTAGAGTGAATTTCTTTGAAAAATCAGGGTAAGCTAGGATTGGATCTGTAGTGATTAGTAGTTTCAATTTACTGAAGGCTTCTTTATATTCCAGATCGTTTACATTTATGCGTTTACCTTTTTTTAAGCAGGTTGTCATTGGTTTTGCTATTTTAGCGAAATCCTTAATAAATTTACGATAGTATCCGACCAGACCCAAGAAGGATTTAATTTCTTTCGGGGTACTAGGAATCGGAAATTTATTGATTGCTTCAACCTTGTTAGGATTTGGTTTTATACCGCCAACTGTAACTATGTGTCCCAGAAATTCGGTTTCTTGTTTCATAAACTCGCTTTTATCGAGTTGTATTTTTAAATTTGCTTCTTGAAGCCTTTTAAGTATTTTTTGCAGAGAATCGAAATGCTCTTCTTTACTAGTGCTGAAAATGATAATATCATCCAAGTACACGTAGCAGATTTTTCCGATATAATCCTTCAGTATGGAATTCATAAGCCGCTGGAAAGTTGCCGGAGCATTCTTTAATCCGAATGGCATCCTGACAAACTCGTAGTGACCGTTATCGGTACTGAAGGCGGTCTTTTTGATATCTTGCTGAGCTATTTCTATTTGGTGAAAACCCTTGGCTAGATCGAGGGTTGTAAAATACATGGCGCGTCCCAATTTGTCTAAAATATCGTCGATATTTGGAATAGGGTATTTGTCGTCGACTGTGACATTATTTAATTTCCTATAGTCGATGACTATGCGCCATTTCTGTTTCCCTGATGCGTCTCGTTTTTTAGGAACAACCCATATGGGGGGCGGAATAGGGAGAATCGCTGGGTTTAATTACACCTTGCTCTAACATTTCTGTAATTTGTCTGTGAACTTCCTGACGGTGTACCTCAGGATATCGGTAGAGTTTTGTGTAAATTGGGATTTCATCTACCGTATTTATACTATGTTTTAATTCATGGGTGAATGTAAGATCATCACCTTCGCGATAAAATGCTTTATCGAACTTCCTTAAAGTTTTCAGAAGCTCGTATCTTGTAGGCTGATCTAGGTGGTCATACCTAATCTCATTTTCATTGAGAAATATTTCGTATTGAAATGCATTTAATTTTTCAGAAGGTACGGGGACAACATATTCTCTTTCCTCATTTTCACTGAAGAATAACGGAATTTCGTTTCCCGATTTTACTTTGAGAATTTTGTTTTTGAAATTAATTTCAGCTTCGAGATCTACCATGATATTATTTCCTAATATTCCGTCGAATTTGTCATGGAATTGCATTTCAAGGAATTCCATTTTTTCTTTTGAGTCGAATTCAATGAAAGGGTCTATCGTCACTTTAGTATCACAAGGAATAATATTTTTTAATGTCTTTATGTTGATTGGGGGTATTTTACTTCTATATATGGGGTTACAAATTCCTGTATTCATTATACTAGCTGTCGCACCTGTATCTACTATAAGTTTAAGGGGTCTTCCTTTTGTCTGTAACTTTATATAAGGAAGTGGTTGTTGGTTACCGAGGCCACCAATCGAAAATTTTCGACTACGTTCTCACTTTCTAATGCGTTAATTCTAGAGTTAATAGATCTGTCGACTTCCATGGGCTCTACTCTATTGTTACGCGGATGCGAGAACTGATTTTGTCTTAAATTTTGGGACCTATTTGCGGTGAAATTTCTCGGGTTTGAATTTTGAAAATTGTATCGATAATTATTTTGATTACTTTGGTTAAATCTCCTAAAATTATTAGGGTGTTGATTTTGATGGTTGTTATAAGTGTTACTATTATTGTTACCACTGAAATAGTTGTGGTTATTGTTGAAACCATTATTATTGGGCTTAGTATATCGTTGGGGGTAACTATTTCTATTTAAAGTTTTATCGTCGCTTCGTTTATTTTTATATGGATTAAAGTAAGCATAATTGCCCTCAACCAAGATATCTAAGGCATCCTCTAGGTTGACAGGTTTCCTGCTAAATAAGATAGAACGCATTGGTTCTGGCAATTTGTCTTTGAAAATATTTAGAGCGGTTTTATTATTCGCTTCGACACTGAACTGTGAATTGGGCTGATCTTTGGATTTGTTATTTAGTCGTCTTAGAATATTTTTAATTTGATTGTACATATCTACGCTATTTGAACTGAAGGTTACTCCGCGTAATTCGTCAAAAATTTGAAAACACGATCTTTTGTCGCCAAAACTATTAGTAAGAACCGCCTTAATTTCGGACCAAGTTTTTACATGATTATTTATTTCGATAACTTCCCTAGCCTTACCACGTAGCTTACTTTTAATTCTATTAAACAATAATTGTTGGTCGCTTATTTCGTATTTTGAAACTACAGGGATAATATCCTCGACTAATTCTAAAAATGTAAAAAGTTCCTCACATTTTCCATCGAAATCCGGTAATCGTTCGATGAACTGTAAAGGATCGATGCTCAGTGTTAACGCCATCGTTTCCTCGAATAATTGTACAAGATTTTCTTTCTTTTCTTCGCTTCCGAGAGGATGTTGTAGCGTGAGTTGTTTAATTCTCCTGATTTGATTTTATGTTGAAGCTATTTTGTTGACTTTTCCAAACTTAAGCGTATGGAATCTTTGTATGTGATTCAGTAGAGTTGCACGTAAATTATTTAGGTATTATTATTCAAGCTAAATCTTGAATTTAATCACTTTCACATGAATTGTTCACTGTTCGATATTCCTGGGTTCGATACAGTGAAAAAGCACTAAAAGATTTTTTAATTTTTATTTTTCACTTTTTATCTTATTTTCCTTTCTTAATGCACTTATTCGATATTCCGCGTTTTTTATCACTGGATCCCTTTTCTTGGGATCCTACCGACTGCGCCAATTTAATCTTTCATTTGTGAAATATGGGAAAAAAAAATAAAAACAAATGAAAGATTCAATTTAGAAAAACTTTTAGAACTTTATTTAATTAATTTTTACCGGCTAACATCATTCTGCGGCGATATGACTACGACTAATCTACTCTACATTATTCTAAGTGCTCTGTAATGAGAGGGAAAAATAAAAGACATAATTTTATCTTATGCTTCGAATTACATGTTGTTGCTGCGAGATTCTTTGCTTGTATGAACTGCATCGTCGGCGCAATTGTTGCAATTGTTGTCCCTGGAACGTGAAGGAATTTGCTTAAGTAAATGGTGTTGGCGTTTCTTCGGACTTGACAATATATATAAAAAAAAAACACAACACAAAGTGAGGAATCCATGAACACAGCAAGCAAAAAAAAACATTTTTAAATTAAAAAAAAGTGCAAATAACGGTGAAGCCCATTTTCATCATGGGAATGCAACAGTAAGTCCCCCAACTGCATATTATAACCAAATTTTGTCTTTTTTTTTTTCTAAATTAAATTCTTATATATTTTTTAAATTTTTGATATATACTTTTATATTAAAAAGTGAAAAGTGTAAATTCTAAGAAAGGAAATTCTCTCTCTCAGTCGTATTTCAGTATTTCGCGAGTAAACTTTTTTTTCTCTAATAAAAGTTTAACAAGTCTTTCCTCGTATTCTACGTTCATGTGCACAGGGCGTTTCGAACCAACCCTTTTGTTACTTACAAAAAAAATTTTTTTTTTTTTTTTCAAGCTTAATAGTGAAAGGGCTAAATACCAACATTGCGCTTCACATCTTTCGCCAAAATTGTAGTGACACGTGCGAAAAGTTATTCAGCCCAAGCTACTCATAGCAACAGGCTTTCTGGAAATCGTTTGGCTCGCGCTACGCGATTCATAAAATCCACGAAAACCGCAAAAATGGCACCTGAAACTGAATCCAATGAAGCCACACCCGCGGCACTTAGAATATCTCTCACTGATGCACGAAATGTGCTCCCCGAGTTCGATGGCAGAATCGAGGATTTACACCGTTTCTTTACCTGCTGTGAATTATTGTTCACATAAGTCGAAACCACTCAAGACAAAAATATCTTTCTTACTACAGTAAAGACAAAGCTCACAGGTCCAGCTTACGACCTGCTAAGATTTAAAGACATCTCTTAATGGGATACTCTAAAGATAGAGCTAAACGCTCAGTTCCAAGAAAAGCGACCGCGAGTAGCTATACAAGGAGAGCTAATGCGCCTTAAGCAAGGTACTCGCGCTATCCGATTTAAATTCTGCAACTTTTAACGAAGCAACGGAAACCGCATCACGGAATTATCTTCTAAAAAAAAAATGAGCAAAATGCTTTACGCGCATTCGAAGATGGCCTCAGGAATAACCAATTGAAAACCATCGTAAAATCTCGATCTGAAAGCGAACTACAGAAGTTAATAACTTTTGCTGTGAGCATTCGCACAGAATCGAGGAGGCACATCAAAGCATGCCTCGCATGAATACACCCAATGTTTGTGAATATTGTGGTAAAAAGGGTCATAATAAAGAGACCTGTTTTAAGAGAAAACAGCTCCCAATGTTCCCTACCTCCCCCAACATCCAAAGAGAAGTAAACAGAGTGATCTGTAGCTATTGCCATAAGCAAAATCACAGACAGAATGAATGTCGAAGCCGGCTGTATGATGAACGGACATGGCGATCAAACTTCGAAAGAGATCGACCACAATTCTCTCCGAGGCAACCAACTCCCCGTCAAGGAAATACTCCCCATACCCAACTGACTAATTTCAGACAAGTCAGATAGTCAGATGTACGGAATTAATTTCCGAAAAACGAGTTTACGCGGGAGGTATCCAACGACGAACCTTCCTGCCTTATAACTACACAAGCTATCGTTCACGAGCATCCCCAGTAAATAATCACAGTTATTTGACAAAGTTAAGGGTACCTATAAAGGCCCTTAACCATTCTTTTATAGTGACTATTCCAGTAGATTTTTCAATAAAAACCCCAGCCACTTTTCTACTCGACACGGGTGCTGAAATCAGTTTGATAAAAGCTGAGTCTACACATGACGAGGCACTTGTATACGAGGATAAACGCTGTTTTATCACTACTTTGGCTGGAGATAGTTTTCCTTCTTACGGAATTACTTATGGTGCAATTACATTCGACACACAAGGAAGCGAGCTTAAGCTGAATCACCCATTTCACATAGTCCTGGAAGGAAGTAAGGTATTCTAGGGAATGATTTCCTGAAGGAATACGGCTGCGCAATAAACTACTGAGACATGTGTCTAGAGGTTTGTCTAAAGAGTAAGCTACCTAGGGGAAGGAAAATTAAAGGTGATATGGATGCAATAAAAACCAAGCAGATAGTCAATAAAGAGGAAAAGAAGGAGGAAAGGACAAATAATAATAATTGTAAACAAAGTGGACAAAGAGAACCTCAAATGGAAGAGGTAGACAAAAACAATCAGCAGAATTTTGGAAAGATCATCAAATTATTTTATTATCTTTTTATAATAATGATAAATTATCTACCCAGAGCATCTAAGATCCAGTACAATTTGGCACGTGGGAATTCAGAAATAATTTCAACGGATTCCACTGCCTATGTGAGTTGCTCAGGATCGAATGCCTCAAGGGAAGTTAGAATCAAGAAACAGACAAATGAACTGTATCCACCACAATTACACGACGACGCTAAGACTGTGACCTGAGGAAATGAGTATTTGAAGAAACAAAACCCTCACAAAGAAGGAAGAATTACAGAAAATGTAGTGAGTAACGATAATGAGGATGATCGAGAAAATTTAATGAATAATCAATGGGAAGCCGAAGAAGTGGACTATCCCAACAGTAGTATAGAAACAAGCAACAATCCCTCATCACTGAATATAATTAACCTTCCTCCTCGCTCCGAAGTAGTTGTCACAATACCCGTAGAAAGAAACGGAGAAGCTTTTTGCCCAAAGAAGGAGATACAGCCAGGCGTTTATATAGGAAACACAATGGTAAGCGCTAAAAACATGCTTGCAAATTTGTTAATGTTAAACTCTACATCGGAATCGGTAAAAATATAAATATAAAGTTCTCCAATTCAATTATGAGCATGACCCTGTCGCAAATCGGTTACATAAATTAGAAAACCATCTAGCATTGGAACACTGTAACCAAGAAGAACAGCGATCTGTTCTTAAAACCTGTCGAGAATTCATTGATTTGTTTTACTTTGAAGGAGACCACCTTACGTATACTGATGCTGCTAGCCATGAAATACCTATCCTCAATAACACTGGGCCGATATACGTGAAACCATATCGTTTGCCTGAATCTCAAAAAGAGGAAATAAACCGTCAAATAAATGACATGATCGAGAAAGAAATTATTAGTCCAAGTCGAAACCCGTGGAATTCTCCACTATTGCTGGTTCCCAAGAAGCCAGACGAAACCGGCAAGTAGCGATGGCGAGTTGTCGTTGATTTCAGACGATTAAGTGAAATTAATGTCGGAGATGCTTAACAGATATATTGGATCAGTTAAGATCTAAGTATTTCTCGACAGTGGACTTAGCTAGCGGTTTCCACCAGATTCCTATGAATAGTAAGGATAAAGATAAAACGTCATTCAGTACTCCATTTGGTCATTTTCATTTCAACAGGATGCCATTTGCTTTAAAGGGAGCCCCGGCCACATTTCAAAGGCTAATGAATACTGCCCTTACTGATCTCCAAGGCATTCATTGTTTTGTTTATTTAGACGATATAGTCATCTACCGTTATATTTAAAGGATCATAATGCCAAACTTATACGAGTGTGCGAAAGGTTAAGAGAACATAGACTCAAGCTTCAGCCAGATAAATGTCACTTCTTGTAGAAAGAAATAGCTTATCTCGGACACGTCGTAAGTGAGCAAGGCGTACCCCAGACCCGGAGAAAATAAAAGCCGTTAAAACTTACCCAACTCCTAAGAAAGCCAAGGATATTAAGGCCTTTTTGGGTTTTGTTGGTTATTACAGGCGTTTTATTCCCAACTTTTCAAAACTGGCTAAACCCTTAACTGCTCTATTGAAGAAGGATACACTATTCAAATGGGACAGCTTTTACGATGAGTCATTTAAAATCCTCAAAGGTAAATTAGTAGCTGCACCTATCCTTGCTTATCCAGAATTCGACCAAGAATTTAACGTCACTACTGATGCAAGTGCTATCTTATCTCAGGGTAAGATTGGTAAAGACCGACCAATTTGGTATGCCAGTCGGACTTTAAACCCGGCAGAGACAAGATATTCGACTATCGAGAAAGAGATTCTAGCAATCGTATATGCCGTGGAACAATTTCGGCCATACCTCTATGGAAGGAAGTTCAATATCATAACGGACCATAAACCATTGGTCTGGCTTATGAATTTGAAGGATTCCTCCTCCGGCCTCATGCGCTGGAGAATCAAATTAGAGGAATACGATTACAAAATCCATCACAAACCCGGATTGCTAAATGCAAATGCAGATGCTCTGAGTCGCATAGTTCCCGATGAAACTACACAAGACGAGCCGAAAGTTATAAACGTAGTAACCCGAAATCAAGCAAAGCTCCCGAAAAATCCTGTAGACAAACCCGATCCTGCGGAATACATTTATAATAAATATGTATCTTCACCTCACGCTGATATGGATTTCATGCATGAAAAGATAGAAAACCTAATCACACACAAAGGTATCTCCCATAAATATTTCTTACTACCTAACACTGATAATCACATCGAAGATCAGCTAAAAGAAATTTTCCCGTCATTAGACATCCAAAACTCGAGTTTAACAGTACAATTGTACAAAAAGCAAACCTTTTTCATGTGCAAGACTAACTTCCCAATGCGAAATAGGAAAGATTACAATGAATTAATCGAGTCATTGTTAAAGCTGAAAATGGACAGAAGGAAATAAATATGTACATACCAAAAGCTGATAGCAGAATAAACTTCGAGCTCTAAACACTGATCTCGTTAATATTTGAAAAGGTCCAAGTGACCATATTCCATTCAAAAATTATTATTGTCACAGATAGTGAAAAACAGAAGGAAATAATAAAAATATGTCACAACGCGCCCATAGGTGATCACCAAGGTGTTACGAGAACATTAAAAAAGATCCAAACAATATATAATTGGCCAGGTATAACACGGGACGTTGAAACCTACATTAAAATGTGCGATTCTTGTCAAACTAATAAATTGAGCAAAAATGCCAGAATGCCAATGAAGATTACTATGACCAGCTCTAAGCCATTCGAAAGAATCGCTCTAGATATTGTTGGTCCGTTACCAGTGAGTCATGAAGGTAACAAATACCTCCTAATCTTTCAGGACGATCTCACAAAATATACAGAGGCTATACCATTGGATAACGCAGAAGCTCGAACAGTAGTAAACATTGTTTGCAGACACGGGATTCCGGCATCCATACTAATGAATCAAGTTTCCAATTTCCTGAGCAAAATGTTCACACATATGTGCAAATTATTGCAGATAAAAAAATTACAAACAATGCCTTATCACCCCCAAACTAATGGTGCTCTATAAAGAAACCATAGGACGTTGGCGGAATATTTGCATCATTACGTAAATCGTGACCCTTTGACATGGGATACATGGATCCCTTATGCTATGTATGTATATAACACTAGTGTCCACAGCAGTACAGATTTCACTCCGTACGAACTTGTATATGGATATCCACCGAGGATACCATCCATAATAAAATCTGATCCCAGCTTAAGCTACAACTACGATAACTATAGTAACGAGCTAAAAGCCCGACTGCAGCATAGTCATAAGATTTCTAAAGAAAACTTAATTAAATTCAAAAACAAGTCAAAGGTTTTGTATGATAAAACTCAAAAGAGAAAGCTGTTTGTCTCAGTGACAAGGTCTTACTAAAAAACATATAAGAAAGAATAAATTATCGCCATTGTGGACAGGTCCCTACGAGATAGTAAAAATGAACTCTACGAAAAATTCCACTATTAGGATAGGGAATAACCTTAAGACTGTACACAATAATAATCTTAAAATATTTTTGGAATAAAACCTAATTCAAAACTCTTATCACAGGATCATCTCGCTAATGACCACTCTTGTATTCTGTGCACGTGTACCAGGAGCTGACTGCTCTTTAAAAATCATCCCTCTAGAATCGATCCCTGGAATCTATTTTGAGGAAGTAAGACGTGTGGGCCTGTATAGTAATGAATGGCAGGTAATTGTGTACTACGATCTAACGGAGTTTAATTTTGAGCTCGAGAACCTCACTAACTGTACAGAATCAGTCCAAAAACTCTGTAACCTAATAGAACATAGACACAATAAACTTCCTCTCTGCGGCGATATCACACATCAATTAAAAGCACTCACACATGTTCTTATTCATATTCATTATTATTAACTGAAAATAACAACAGATACAAACGCGGAGTATTCAATGGTGTAGGTATGCTCAGTAAAACTCTTTTTGGAACTTCGGATGAAAACGATGCAATCCAAATTAACCAACACGTAGAAAACCTACGGGAAAATGATTATTATTTATTAGATTTGATCAAGAATCAAACACTAATCATAGACACCACGGTAAATATATTTAATAAAACCCGCTATGCCATAAAGGAACAATTTATTCATATAGGTAAGAAGATAGAGAGTCTAATGTCAGCCAGCTATCGCTTAACTAGTGACAATATAAAGCAAAATATCACCATAGAATTAGAGACACTAGTCTCTCTAACCACTCTAATGATGATTAGGTACCAAAATGTATAAAATATCCTTGTCGATCTAGTCACCGATGTGCGGCACGGTAAACCACACCCTTCAATCATTACACCACCACAAATGAAAAATGCACTAAACACTATTCAAAAAGAAATACCAAATTCTCTTGCAATACCCATCAATAAAGAGAAAAATGATCTCTTACAGATTTATCAGGTTAGTAATGTACGTACAGCAGTTGTCAACAATAAAATAATTTTTCTCTTCAAACTCCCTTTACCTTTCAGAGATAATTACCAATTACTGAAGGTATACCCTTTTCCCACAGCACATAAAGAAAATTTTACTTACATAAAACCTTCTCTCGAATATCTAGTGATATACTACAACAGAGAACACTATTATTCATTAAATAATTATGATTTACAAAATTGCACAATCATCAGACCTAACCCACTACCTTTGTCGTATACATAGTACACCCGATATTTAATGTACATTTAATTAATAACCTATGTGAAATAGATCTTCTCAAATACTCAAAAATTGTTCCTGCCCACTGTGTGATTCAGACAGTCCCAAAATTGGATTTCTGGATCCAATTTTCCCAACCTAACATGTGGCTATTTTCTATGAAAGAACCAGTAGTGGTCGACACTGTATGTAACAGCGAAATAACCCCCCATCAGTTAAATAACACTGGTGTGATCGAATTATCACTAGCATGCTACCTACGAACCCAAGATCTGATAATCCAAGCTCACATTATTAAAGTACTCGAGCTAAACAGCCACTACCTACCTTCAATCAATCTTACGTATGAAATACCCACGTACATACAACAACAAACCACCATGCAGTCCAAGGTCCAAGTAATTAAGTTCCATGTCGATCAAGAGTTGTCCGTCTATAGAGCTTGACAATGTAGATAACGATTACCGCATAACCATACAAGGTTAAGGTCAACAAATTTTCTTCATATACAAAAACAAAAACACAAATGAAAGCAAAAAAAAATTATAAAAAAAAGAGAGAGGAAGTTTCTTAATTGGAAGAAAAAAAAGAAAAGATCACAACATTTTTTTTAAAAAAACTTTTTTAAAATATGTTATCTATACCTATTAATTAGTAATAAAATAAAATAGATCGAAATCAGATTTAAATAAGCATAAAGCACTAAGGAAGCTTTTCTTTTAGTACCCTAGCTATACTTATACTGTTAAAGTATAAAAATATGTGGCCATATGCCTAATAGTATGTAAAAGCACATATATATACATCAATTAGATATTTTTATACCCTAGATGAAATCATAGGGTATACTAAGTTTGTCATTCCGTTTGTAACACCTCGAAATAATGATGGTAGAGCAAAATGGATTGGACACCCATTCATAATATTAAAAGTTATTTCGATTTTTGCATGTCCGTCCGTCCGTCCGTCCGACCGTCCGTCCGTCCGTCCATCCGTTTGTGCGTACGATAACTCGAGAACGCATATACCTAAAGAGCTGAAATTTTGTACACGGACTTTAAAAAAAAAAAGTAAAATTAAGTTCGAAAATGAGACAAATCGGGCAACTTCTTCGTGGGGTTGCCATATAAAAATTTCGTTTTCCGCTATATATTTGGACACTGCCTGAGAACGCATCGACGTAGAGAGCTGAAATTTCGTACATGATGTTTTTACTACATTAGCAAATTCAAAAATGGACTAAATCGGGCAACTCCTTCTTGGTGTTGCCATATAAAAATTTCGGTTTTTTACGTATACTTTGAAAACGATCAGTCCAACACATTTTTATTGTACTAAAAACTTCTGCAGAATACGAAATCCTATAAAATTGGTTATTACTATTTTTTCTGTGCGACAAACTGTTCTAGAAATATATGCGAAAAACAACTTCAAAATCAATACTTGCATAGATCGGTGACCATACGAAATTTAATACGGGCATTCATCTAGGGTATCATAAGAATTGGTCTTAGACCAATTCTAGCTTTTTTACTTGTTTTTTTATTAATCTTAAGTACGTAACTTTCAAATTTTCAAACACAATGTTTATACCCTAGATGAAATCAAAGGGGTATACTAAGTTTGTCATTCCGTTTGTAACACCTCGAAATAATGATGGTAGAGAAAAATGGATTGGACACCCATTCATAATATTAAAAGTTATTTCGATTTTTGCATGTCCGTCCGTCTGTCCGTCTGTGCGCACGATAACTCGAGAACGCGTATACTTAAAGAGCTGAAATTTTGTACACGAACTTTAAAAAAAAAAAGTAAAATTAAGTTCTTGGTGTTGCCATATAAAAATTTCGGTTTTTTACGTATACTTTGAAAACGATCAGTCCACGACATTTTTATTGTACTAAGAACTTCTGCAGAATACGAAATCCTATAAAATTGGTTATTACCATTTTCAAAATTTTCAAAATCGATACATGAATAGATCGGTGTCCATACGAAATTTAATACGGGCATTCATCTAGGGTATCATAAGAATTGGTCTTAGACCAATTCCAGCTTTTTTACTTGTTTTATACAAACCTTGTATTAATGGCTAAACTAGCTTAGTTTAAGATTTTCATAAGAATTTTATTTTGAAATACAAAACTTACATAGAATAACGTTACTCAAGCCCGAGTTAATACTATAGAGTACACTAAGTCAGCGCCTAATTATCAGTTTTTTTTACGTTTTCCACACTATGACATTTTAAATAGTGTCTAATTGATAGTCTTCTTTACCTAAATAAACTTTCATTTATTATATTGTCTAGCTAGCTAAGTTAGTATAGTTAAGGACGTAACAATAAGTAAAAATAACGATGTCTCATTAAATACTGTAGAATACAATAAGATAGCGGCTAAGTATCAACCTTTTCTAGCACCATAAACGATAGTTGGGCTAATTATAAAAGAAAAAAAGTTTTATATTAAGATATATTACTAATATTAAAGAAAATCATTTTCTCTGATCAATTAGCCAATATCACATCAATTTTTTCGAAAATTCTGTGAATTTTCTTTTCCTAGGGGGATGGTGTAATGAGTGGCGGCCCTAAACTCCCTTTTTATTCTCATACTAATAGTATGACGAGGCCACTCATTACTTTCCCTAGAAAAGATAAAATATACTTTCCCTAAAAAAGATAGAAAAAGGGACATAAAAAGCTGCATGCAAGATATGTGACAATCAAGCCAAGCCAGTAATACACATTACAAGAGGTGGCCGTGAAAATATTTAAGAATTACCATAAAGCAACCCCAAAAATAAATTTCAATTATGTTTCTGTGAAGTAAGCAATTGTTCTACTTCTTCGACCATGAGAAAATACAAATGCTCAGTTACAAACAATTGAGCATATCAAATCGCAGCCAAAGCATATTTAGAAAACAATTCCGCTTCCTCAGTTACAAAATCTCAATATATGTTTCGCCAGCCTAGTGGGCCATTGAGACAATATGTACACATATGAAACTGTTTATATAAGAACATTCAAGCATTCTCAGAGGGGAATATCTTTTTAAAAAGGAAACGAAAACTCTATGCATATGTACTCAAGAATTACCCAAGCATTCTCAGTGGGGAAAGCTTTAAAGCAAATAGGAACGCATGTGAATTTAGAACGAGTATCGAAGAGATACTCGCTAATTCTTATAAGAAATGCCCGGAAGGGAAAAACTCAAAATGTCTTGCTGCATCTGCGATTCGCTGGAGACTTAACGTAAAGGGGCGTGGTCTCAGGTAAATAAGAATTTCCTTGGCGATTGATCATGGGAAGATGGCGCAATCATTACTATAAATTTCCGATCAATTTGTATGATCGGGGCAGTATTTTTTGGATTAAAAAGAACAACTGCTAAGATTCCCCCGACCCGCGGTAAGGAATCTTAACAGTGAAATAATAAGTAAAGAGTAGATTGTGAAGTTATTGCATAAAGCGTTTGTAACGTATTGTATAAAGAACATAAATTGTGAAGTTATTAAATTGTGAAGCTGTGAAATAAAAAATCAAAAGCCTACATCAAAGGTGCATTTTTAACATTTTTAATACAGGAAACCCAAACACGTTATATAAAGCGGCAGGTGATCTTCCTCAGATTTAGAGACGCACCCTATCGTCCTATTGCATATCACACACGCAACATAACTAGTTAGCTAAAAGCCAAAAGTCGTGCACAGATTCACGACTCTGTCCAACCAGTTGAGCAACAGAGACATGCCTCCGTGAAACACAATCAAAAATTTGTGAGGCCACCTACTATTTCCATAGCAGAAGGCCAGCGGAAAAGATCAACAATTCAAAAAAAATTCAAAAAGCAAGTAGTTGTTCTATGACAGCACCAGACCACTTTTTTGAGCCTCCAGGATTTCGCCACAGATGGCGCCACCGTCGCTAGGTGATGTAAATCCATACTAAATGTGGGTTTGCGCCTTGGATGTACTGGTTTATGTCTGGGATGTTGGGGATACGAGACCAATTTGGGGGATACGAGACCACTTTAAGTGCTCTCCAGCATAGGGAAATAGCATAGGATTTCGATTTTGTTTCTGGAGTTTGCTTATTTTTCATCTCAGACTCGTAGCCTCTAAGTTGACATCAACTTTTTCATCTCGAGTTTTGGGGGTACGAGATCACTTTCAGTTCTATATATTTGTTAAGGGGGTGGGAAGCTTTATTGATGGATTTGGTCTTGACTGCGCCCTAGCGGCATTAGCCGGTACTACCAGTATGTTCCGGTACTACGGTTTTCTTGGATAGATATGTGGTGCGCCTAAATGTAGGCTTTTGGTTTTCAACTAATATCAGTAATAATTAAAGCTAACGCTAGGAAATTCTTGTTCATGCCAATGGATTCTAGATGGGCGGTTTGTGAGGGGGTATTATAGTATAGGATAGCGAGGGGGGTAATGAAATTTTCATCAGAAATCCTCTACGGGCTCCGGTTTTCGAGATATTAGCATATTAATAATTCAAGTTATTTTTGCTCATGGAAATGGATTCTAGGTGGTGTAGGGTGGGAGGGGGGACGGAATTCTCATCAGAAATCCTCTACGGGCTTGCCATTTCTTGAGTAAGGTTACCTAGCGGCATTAGACGGAACTACTAGCATGCCTTGGTTTTGCTGTTTTCTTTTATTAGCGGGGAAGTTCTAGATATCAGCATGACGTCATCTTGGTTTTGTTGTTTTCAAGTGCTGTTGCAGATATCAGCATCATTCGAATTTCACAACATGATATAACCTTGGCTTCATCTTTTCTTAGCAAATTATTTTTGGGTCCTGGGGGCGCGTGTATTGAAAAGTCACAGTTGCTCTTTCGAGTGCAAGCACCATTTCTTGAGCAAGGTCCGCTAGCGGCATTAGTCGGTACTGCATATGTTGTTCATCTCGGGCTTGGGGATATGAGATTACTTTCAGCACTCTTCAGCATAGGGAAAGAGCAGAGGATTCCGATTTTGTTTCTGGAGTTCGCTTATTTTTCATCTCGAGTTTTCGGCATACGGGATCACTTTGGGGATACGAGATCACTTTCAGCACTCTCCAGCATAGGGAACTAGCATAGGATTTCGATTTTATTTCTAGAGTTCACTTATTTGTCATCTCGGAGATCGTTGCTGTAAATATTATAAACAAGAGTGATCATATCTAAAAATTGATCACGGTTGCTTGGGATGTTAAGAAATATGAAGGAATAGAAATTAAATTTTCGATGTATGTGTGTGTGTGTGTTTGCGTGTGTGCGTGTGTGTGTGTGTGTGTGTGTGTGTGTGTGTGTGTGTGTGTGTGTGTGTGTGTGTGTGTGTGTGTGTGTGTATTGAAAAGTCGCTATGGGTTTCGAGATATTAGCGATCTTACCTTTTCGGGTATAATTAATAGTAGTAGTAATAATTCAAGTTAACCCTATGATATTTTTTTTTGTTCATGCCAATAGTATTAGTACTAGGGGGGTAAAATTTTCATCAGAAATTCTCTACGGGCTATGGTTCGAGATATAAGCGATCTTACCTCCTCAGGTGTAATTAATATTAAGACCTGAAAAGCGGAAGAACAACAACAACTATAACCTAAGTTGTGGATTAAAGATTTGATTATATTTATCTGTAGTTGTCTTTTATAAACAAGATTGCACCATGTAATCATATATCTAAAAATAGATCAGGCGAAGCTGGTCGGGGCGAATGTAGGTAGATATGTTCACTTAGATAAGTAAAGGAAATTTGTAAATGCCTAATTTTCCTCTTCAGCTGTAATGCTTCTAATTTGATGCCTTGCATAAACAAATTCGCATAATCCAGTAAAGTAAACAAATTCGCAGTCGAATAGTGTAAACAAATTCACACAGCAGACGAGTAAAGTATACAAATTGAGCGATTTATGAAAGATTCCTAATTTCTTTAGCAGAAAACAACAACAGCAACTGATATTAATCTGTAGGATGTGATGTCGTAGATGAGTAGTGGAAGTTATAATTGGAAATGTCTTTTGCTGAAAAAAACAACAACAACTATAACGTAAGTTGTGGATTAAAAGTCTTTTATAAACAAGAGTGTTCATGCTATGATAATCGATATCTAAAAATAGATCACGGCTGCTTGGGATGGTAAGACACATGAAACCATTAGAAGTAATGGAAATTAAAGCATTAGAAAAGGTTGCCAGGTGGCTGGTAATTTGATATCTTGCGTAAACAAATATAGCCGAGTAAAGCAGACAAATTGAGCGATTAATGTTTTTTTTTGTAACTAGGAGTTTGTATTGAAAAGTCTTTATGACGAATTGATTTTTATTTTCAATAAAATTTCTCAATCAGTGACACTGTTATGAGATTTGATTGATCCCCGATATCATAGTTCACATGAAGCTGATAAGAATATGATAATTTTATCTTCATACTATTGGGGTAATCACATTATTTTCTTACCATTAGGTTGAGAATGGGTTTAATTAAATGTTTTGATGAAAGAAGGTGGTGTTATGATATCAATGTAGTTTGATATCTTGTCTTAGATGAGTAATGGAAGTTGTTTGGGAGCTGTGAGTAAGGAATAAAAACCTTATCAGCAAGGTCGCTTCATATTTATCTCCCTAAATTATCATCCAAATGGTGTTATATGAAGGAACAAAAAATTGATAATAGTGAAGATCGTGGTGGAGGTTGAGAGGGGGTGCTGTAAGTTGTGGATTAAATTGAAAGTTTTCATGGATCTCAAGGTTTAAACTTTTTAGCCTCCAGCAGGAATGTCTTCTTTTAGTTGACTCGGTGGCTAGATAAGAACGTGTTAATTTCATGTTCATAATATGATCTTGTGGTAAGTATATGAAGGTAGCAGAGTTTTTTTTTACAAATCAAGTAGTTACGCTGTTATGAGATTTGATTGACTCCTATATCTAAAAAAATATTCCACATGAAGCTGATATAGTTACTATTAGGGCAGGTACATTGTTTACTTACCATTAAGTTGAGAGTGGGTTAAATTAAAAGCATTGATAGAAGAACGCTGTGTTATGATATTAGTGTGGTATGATATGTTGTCTGAGGTGAGTAGTGAAAGCTGTATGGGAGTTATGAATAAGCAGTAAAATCCTAATCAGCAATCTCGCTGGATATTTGATAATTCTCCAACTCCATAGTGAAGATCGTGGTTGGGGGTTGAGAGTAGGTACTGTAAGTTATGTATTCAGTTAAAAGTTTTGGTAGATAGTCAGTCAGTAATGTCAGCTAGTGAATAGACGTGCGTTTGGTCGGCTCTTGGAATTTGTTATTGAAAACGTGGTAATACTAGCCAAAAAGCCGCTTAGTCGTGTAATTAAACGAGAAATTCGCCATAAAGCTGATCATCATTTGTTTTATTTTATTAATTAGCCAATTTAGTGGGAATTTCTTAATATAATATTGTTAAGTGCACAGTGCCAAACTAGCGGTTTCTTTTTGTTGATCTCTGGATCTCGTCTGTAATTTCTCTTAGCTCGTTGTGCAAAATACAATGGTCGGAAGAAGCCAGAAAAAAGAGAAAACGCCATCTACGTCAGGCTGTGAGGGGAACAACAATCCACAGCAGATCGTCACACTCAGCAAGCCTGGGTCGAGTACATCGGAAATCTCTTCGCCTGCTCTTGAAAGTTCTATACAAATGCTAGAGTCTCGCATCCTCACTGAATTCGATCGCCGTCTTCAGCAGCTTGAAAGCCGTCTCTCAGCCAAAATTGATGATGTCATTCCCCCTTTGGTGAGTAGAATAGTGGCCTGCGAAGGTGCACTGACGGAAGTTAGCAGGGAGAATGCTCTGTTGCGAACGGAGATCGATGACCTTCAACGACAGCTGCGTTTGAACGACGTAATCATTAGGGGAATACCTCGGCAGCAAGGCGAAAGTTCTATAAGCTTGGTCAAAAACATCGCTGAAGTGATAGGTCATTCATTATCGCCATACACAGATGCTTTTCGTATACAAACAAAATCTCCAGTCCAAAACAATCCTATTGTTGCTCGTTTCTGCAGTCAGCTGGAGCAAAAGGCTTTCCTGTCGGCTTACCGCAGGCGTAATGGTATTCATCTGGCAGAGCTTGTGGGCTTCTCTTCAACTAGTCCTATCTTTATCAACGAGAGCCTGACGTCGAAGAACAACTCTCTGTTGCGTGAGGCGCTAAAGCTTCGTAAATTGGGGAAAATCCATTCGGTGCGAACGAAACATGGCTTACTATACATCAAGAAAAGTGACAGGGGTAATGAGGTAAAAATTATTGATCGTGACCAACTATTGAAATTCGTTGCTGAGCAGAATGACGTCTCTGATACCACATAACCAGCAATAGATGAAGCCAGCGCATCTGGAGCCGATACTGTGTAGTCTAGTATTTCAACATTTATTTCTTGTGTTTTTTTTTTCATTTTTCTTTTTTATTGGTATAGCACTCATTAGCATATTTGTATTCTTTAATATTTTTCTTTTTTAGTGTCTCTTCTGTTTGATTTCTTCAAATATTCTATATATATATCTCAATAGTTTCTAATAATCAATTAATAATCATGAACTTATCTTCATATAATTTGTTGCCTCTTGTGTGGAGTTTAACAATTGGTGTCTTGTTTGTGTGCGGTGATTTTCGAGTGTCTGGATTCTCCGATGGCTGCCCGCTAATTCTTATATATGGATAATATTTCGGGCTTGGATAGGATAAGAGCTCTCTTAAACATTATGTGCAATAGGCATCTTGGTCTGAACTTATGCATTATCAACTCGAGAAGTCTCCGCAATAAGATCGACGAATTTCGGTACGTGATCTCTGGCTCAGACACACATGTTGTCATGATTAGCGAGACATGGTTGAATGAATCGATTCCATCCTCATTTCTCACAATCCCGGGTTTTAACCTATTTCATAACGACCGAATCGGCCGTATGGGAGGCGGTGTAGCTATTTATGTTAGAAATTGGCTTAGAGCTAAACAAATTTCCTCCTCTAGAAATTTGCCTCTTGAGTTTTTGTGTGTCGAGGTTGCGGCAGGTCACGAAAAATGTGTCATCTCGTCAGTTTATTGTCCTCCTAACCTATTTAATAGCGATAATGTTCATGAATTCGAGAGCTCAATATCATACATAACTCAACGCTACGAAAACGTGATAGTGGGCGGAGATTTTAATGTTAATCTACTTCGTCGTGATGCCTCGTCAGGTCAGCTTTCACATCTTCTTCAATCGCTTCACCTCAACACTGTTAATGCCTTCCCGACTTATTTCAACACTGCTAATCCTTCAATCCTCGACTTGGTTCTCGTCACCGATAGAGATAAAGTCAACTTACAAGATCAAATCAGCCCTTTTAGTACTATTGACCATGATATTTTGTTCCTTAACTACAACTTCACATTGGATTCTAGTCTTGCTCGCAATAGTTTCACATACCGTGATTACAAACATATCGATGAAAACGCGCTATATCATGAGTGCCAGCAGCTGCCGTGGAGCACTGTATTTAATAGTACATCTGTTGATGACCAAGTTACTATCCTCAGCTCTCTCATTATGTACTTATTTGAAAATTATGTTCCCTTAAAAACGATGAACGTGTCTACTAATGGATGCCCATGGTTTTCGCGTAGCGTACGGTCTTTAATTGCAGAGCGTGAGTTCCTGTATCAGCGACATAGGCGCATCAGATCTGACGCATCTCGGATGCTATATACAGCTGCGCGTAACAGAGCTAATGCTGCCATTCGGTCTGCCAAGCGGCAATTCTATAGCACGAAGCTCAATTCGAGGCTTCAGCCAAAGGAGTTGTGGCGTAATCTACGCCAATCTGGAGTGTATGGCAAGGATAAAGCGGATTCCAATTTTGATCCTGATGAACTCAATGTTCACTTCACTTCCACTAGCAGAACTTCGTCTCATTTACAGCCCCCGCCCTCGAACCTCATTAACAACCTGGACAGTGCACGGGCACTCGGCCATATTACCAGCACATTCTCCTTCCGTGGGGTCGAAATCGATGAACTCGTTTCCTCCATATTTTCCATCAAATCCGAATCTATTGGCCCAGATAGCGTATCACCACGTTTTCTTAAAATATTGTTGCCCTTTATTAGTCAGTACCTTCTCCATATCGTCAACAGTTGCCTCACGTCTTGCTGTTTCCCCAGTAGCTGGAAGTCAGCTATAGTCCTACCTATACCCAAAAAATCATCTCCAGAATCTCCCGAAGATTTTCGGCCAATAAGCATATTATGCTTTCTGTCGAAGGTACTAGAGAGGCTTATGTACAGGCAAATACTTGAGTACGTGGAGACCAATAATCTTCTAACACGTTGGCAATCTGGTTTTCGTGCGTCGCACAGCTGTGAGTCCGCAGTTTTAAAAGTAACCTCTGACATCCGAACCGCTATGGATAGGGAAAATTTCGTTGTTCTGGCACTACTAGATTTCTCGAAGGCATTCGACAGTGTAGACCATTCCATCCTCCGGCAAAAACTATACAATTCTTTTAGTTTCAGCGCATCTGCAATTGCTATGATTGATAGCTTTTTGATGGGGCGTAGTCAGTGTGTGAGGGTCAAAAATTTGGTTTCAAGTAGTTTACCCTTGCTGTGTGGAGTGCCACAAGGATCTATCTTAGGTCCATTGCTCTTTAGTTTATACATCAACGACTTGCCCAATGTTACGCTAGATGTGAGCATCCACCTATACGCAGATGACGTTCAACTCTACATAAGTCGTCCTATTGGACTTGTCGAGGACTGCATAGCACGCTTAAACGACGAGTTGGAAAGAGTCCACTCCTGGGCGTTAAACAACAGACTGCTATTAAATCCCCATAAATCGCAATGCATCACCTTCTATAACATTAACGAAGTATTATCGGAAGTCCCTCCCGTGATCTTGAATGGGTACTCGTTACCTATTTTAAGCAAAGTCACCAATCTAGGAATTGTATTAAATCAGGATATGAAGTGCTGCGATTACATCAGTTTTACTCTCAGCAAGATATATTCAGGATTACGGCGGCTATGGCTTTCGGCCCACATCTTATCGAGAGGTATGAGATCTAAGCTCGTAAAGACGCTTATTCTACCTCATTTCACTTTTGGCAGCATCATCTATCCTAAGTTGGATAGTCTCTGCGCTCGCAAGTTAGAGGTTGCATTCAACGATTGTATACGTTTTATATTTGGATTGAGGAGATTCGACCATGTTTCGTTCTTCAGGTCTAGCCTGTTGGGCTGCTCTCTTTCCAGCTACTTAAAGCATAGGGCCTTAATCTTTCTATATGTCTTGCTACAGACTAATAAGCCGCGTTATCTTCGAGAATTTTTCCAATTCACCACGTCTCAAAGAGGTCGGAATCTAATAATGCCTCGCTTCAATAGGTCTGTAATGGAGAGTTCTTATCCTATTCAAATAACTCGATTATGGAATGCTCTTCCTCATGTAGCTCAGACGGCGAGCAGTATCGGGGATTTCAGAAGGCTCATTAAGGCACGCGCGCATTAACTCTTTTGTTTTGTTAAATTTTTTACCATGGTTCTCCACAATTGAGGCTACAGAATAATTTAATATTATTAGTTAAACATTTTCAACATTATAGATTTTTTTTTTTTTTTTTTTTCTTTTCTCTTATCTTTATTTTTTTTATTTTGTCTTGTTTTTCTCTCTTTCTGGTTTGGGATATAGTTTAAGTAGTTTAGCACATGTCAAATTATCTAGCTCCATCAATCTAATTGTACTCTAAAAGATTATACAATCTTGTGTACGCAATCCTGAAATATATGTTTATTATTATTATTAATATTATTATTTGGTATTTCTCTCCTCGAAATGGTGTTGTACGAGTATCAGAAAGTTCGGAAAAAAGTTGATAATGCTTCAAGTTCAATAGTGAAGACCGAGATGTTGAGAGTGGGTATTTGGAATGATATAATTCTAGTAGGATATGGAAATATTATTTATTCATCTTTAAATCTTACCATGAAATTAGGTTGGGAGTGGATTAAATTAAAAGTTTTGATGCAAGAAGGCGTAGTTATTATATTAATATAGTATAATATGTTGCCTTAGATGAGTACTTGAGAGCTGTGAGTAATATGTGGAATATGTTGTAGATGAGTAGTGAAAGTTGAAAATGTAAGGTTCCCAATTCCCTCATTGAAAAACAACAACAACTGTAGCAAATAAAATTTTCATACAATATTTATTCACATCAAATTCATTATTTATTTTTTATAAACTTTTTTCTCTGTGTTTCACAACCGAAATGCGATCCAGAGCAAATGCCTCCCATAATCCTTTTCTGCGTTAGGCTATGAGAGTTCGGCAGCACAATCCAATGTTTTTTCTTATCATCTGTCTTGCTCTAACACATTAGGAAGCTTTAGTGAATACCATAGTTTGAAACCATCTCACTCGGGACTTGTTCATATACTTGCCAGCTGTGGATATGTAGAAAAACTTTCATGGGCGATATGGGGATTGAATCGATGTATGTTATGCACTAGATTGGTGGTATATGTGCTTATTTGATTGAAGCAAAATAGTTTCACGGCTTCCTTACCAAGACTTAAATATATTCATAAAAACGTTTGTACTGCCCGTAGTCAGAGCGTACATACAAAGAATGTAAGATGTGATAAAATTGATGCCACTGGTATAAAGTTAGTGGTTGTATTCGTTTATCTACAAATTCTACACTTCACTGTTAAACTAGAGCTTTAATACGCAATAAATCTTAGATACAAATAGTTTAATTTATCAATATTCAATAAATGAGAAATATAAAATATATAATAAATGTAGTAATTTTGTTGCAAATAACTTGTACTCACCTGATCTATGTTTGGCAGTTGATTAACTTGATTTTAATAATTTTTACTGAGGTTGGGATTGGGATATTCTTTATTCTGGTCGATACCCAGAATAAAGTGAGATGAGTAATTCTTACTGCAGTCGAAACCCACAGAGAATCTTTATTGCAGTCGTTCCCCACAATAAAGTGTTGGTTAGTAATTTTCTTGTTACAGTCGTTACCCGTAAGAAGAATCTTTATTGTAGTCGTTACCCGCAATAAAGTCTTTATTGTAGTCGTTACCCACAATAAAGTGTTTTATTAGTAATTTTCTTGTTACAGTCGTTACCCGTAACAAGAATCTTTATTGTAGTGGTTACCCACAATAAAGTGTTTAGTGTTAGTAAATTTCTTATTACAGTCGTTACCCGTAATAAGAATCTTTATTGTAGTCGTTACCCACAATAAAGTGTTTAGTGTTAGTAAATTTCTTATTACAGTCGTTACCCGTAATAAGAATCCTTATTGTAGTCGCTACCCACAATAAAGTCTTTATTGTAGTCGTTACCCACAATAAAGTGTTTTATTAGTAATTTTCTTGATACAGTCGTTACCCGTAACAAGAATCTTTATTGAAGTCGTTACCCACAATAAAGTGTTTTATTAGTAATTTTCTTGATACAGTCGTTACCCGTAACAAGAATCTTTATTGTAGTCGTTACCCACAATAAAGTGTTTTATTAGTAAAATTTCTTAATACAGTCGTTACCCGTAATAAGAATCTTTGCTTTAGTCGCTATTCAAATAAATCTCCTAATCTAGTTGCAACCCAGAAGAAGAAAAATTTATTTCAATCGTCAACCAAACAAAGTGTTGAACGGTTAATAAAAATTCACAACACTAGGAAATACCACTAAAAAATTATCAAGTTACTCACTGCACTGCCAAACTGAAAAAGAGATCGAGTCAAGTTAAATTGCTGTTTATATAGCCATGGTTTGCACACGGCACCAAAGAACGGTAGTCAAAGGCGCATGGCAACAATAATTGGCATAGTAACAATAACCTAGCATAGCAACAATAACACAGCATAGCAACTGCAACTCATCATGTGTGTATGCAGTGTTACCTTTTTAGTCATTGCTGCTATCAAGCTGTTTTGCTAAATATATTTAAAGTAATTTAAACGAATTTATGTTAATTTCAATCAATATGGTATACAATGACTTTTGCTTTGTTAAATATAGATACTTACTTGCAACGAAAACAAATTAATTTGTGTAGTATATCGAATAACATTGCGAATCATATTTACTTCCTCGAACTTGATTCATGGTAATAGGGAAATTTGATTGAATCATGAAATTTTGTTAAATTCGCTGTCTCTAGTGCAATGTAGATGGCACTATTTCGTTCCACTACGTACCTTATTTCCATTTTATCGTCTAGTGTGTTTGTTTTCTTGAAGTTGGCTCCACTGACATATATAACATGGACTGCCTGATTTTCTATTTCATATGGGTCAACTTTTGTTGGCAGGGTGTGACAATTGTCTTAATTTCAAGTTTTACTTTCGCTTTAATATTCATATTAAAAGTTCAGCAAATTACAGATGGATTTGAAATTATTTCTATTCTTGGAAGTTTATCTCCTACAACTTCAAGAATTCCTTAAACTCGATTTTTAAGGAAATAAAATTAAGCAATTTTTGTCTGCCTGACCCTAAAAGTAGTTATGGGGAACAGAGAAAGGATTACAAATACTGTATTGCCATCTATTTCTATTGTATATATTCATTTGGAAAACCACTGAACTGAAACTGGACTATGGCGGATTTTGTATAGAACGTATTATTTATAGTTTAACGAAAAATAGTAGTTAAACCAAAAAGAGAGAACTATAGAAAAGTGATCCCATAATAATGTCAAATAATGTAAGCAATTTTTGTAGCGTCAGCAGTCCATTGTATATATGTCAGTGGTTGGCTCACTGTCGTGTAAAGTATTCATGTTGACATACTACAGCTGACAGGGAAAACTTTTAATCTGCCTGTTCATGAAAACTTTTGGCAATTAGTCAGGTAATATGTTTATATTTTATAAAAAATGCCATGATACTTTGTGGTTTATTTGTTTTCGTTTCAGGTGTGAAGTAGTTTCCTGAACATACTGCCCCCCGTTGAAAGGCTAAAATGCCTTTCAAATGCGATTTAATGATAGAATAGAATAGAATAGAAAAATCATTTATTGAAGAACCTCAGCCCAAGCTACGTAACAACGTTAGGTACATCGAGTTAACATTAGATGATTGGCATAATTGGCATTGTACAAAGTTATTAACCAAACTAAAAAATGAGCAATGAACAGGCTCACTGCGGTAGATTGAGACAACAGTAATATGGTTAGCTTTATGATGACAAATAATAGCAAGCATTTATATTACTCATTGAAATATGCTGTATGTGTAGATCAGCTCTAAAAGTAATACAAGAAATATAAACAAAAAAAACGAAAGAAACATTATTTTATGTTTTCCATTTTCAACGCAGTTTTATTTGTATAGCCCCGCTGTCCAACGTAGACTGCTGAAGGTTTTAAATAAAAAATGTGGAAATATTTCTTTTGTTTGAGCAAGCAGAACCAATTGAAAATTGTAACGCCCCATTTACCAACGTAAAATGAAGAAAAGAAGGGTTATATTACAAATAAAAAGAAAAAAAAATTTTTAGTTCTCAACCTTTTATTGAACTTAAGACTTTGATGGTGCCACCCTTCATTAGGCGTACGTTGTACCTTGTCCCATCTTGGGTGGTGAATCGCTGCTTCCGCTTCTTTGATCTTCTGAGGGCATCCCAAGATACAGTGATGGTTTCACTGGTCCCCATAGGATTTGTCAGTGTCAATTACAGGTCATTGCTTTGTGCTGTTGCCGGGACTAGTACAAGATCTTCCAAGATCTTGACCTTAGGATTTGCAGTTCCTGCTGAAGATTCTGCACTAGAAGGCTCTGGAGCTTGTTCTTGGTGGCCTTGAGAAGATGATGGCGTCTCACGCTATAGCTCTTGTATTAGATGGTCCTGGCACCTCTTGTTGTTGATGACTTGGAGAAGATGGTGGCGAATCATGGATTTCAATTATCTCCGAGTCCTCCAGTTGCAAATAACGGAGTCGCCTGCCAAGTTTGCTAACTTGGTATGCCGTCCGTAACTTTGTAAGCTGCCTTTCCAGGTTCCAGATTTGTTTAACCTCCTGCTCTATGGTTCGTCCTGGAGTTGGAGGAGCACTTTTGTTTCCGTTAGAAGATTCCATTATTAATTCAGCTTCAAGTCTGCGTCGCTCAATCCCCAAGGTTCAAAGTAGACTAACTGCCCTCTAGCTTCCTCATATTCAATTTTGGCATATAATCTGCTTATCAGATTAACGGTTAGACAATTGAATTGCAGACAACAATGTTGCTATTGTTTTTACAATTTTGTGATGCATTGTAACAAAATGCGTTTTTAAAAACTTGGTGAGGAATGTTGTCGTATTTTTGTGCATACATGTATGTATGTAGTTTTGAGTGCAGTTTGATTGGGATGTACAAAAAAAAATTTGTTCGCATTCCCTCCAGTTATGATAATTATATAAAAATTTATAATTGTATGCGATTAAGATAAATGAATTTCGGAAGTTGTGATGCTGTGATACATACAATGATACATGAATCTTGTCATTTGTATGTAATATACTTGGATTATAAATTTTGAGCATTTTTTTTTTTTTTTAGATGAAATTTTAGAAGAAAATAGATATAAAGAAAGATTGCAAGTTTGGATATTTTAAGAAAAGGAAGAAAGTAAGTCCCTTATAATGCATGTTGGTACAAATGCCTTTTGAGTTTAGATAGTTATTTGTTCGTATTTTTGTTATCTGTAGTGTCCTTTAGGTCAGATGAAGTATAGCAAACTTCGTAATTGGTCTTTTTAAAACTCCATTCTGAGTTTTAATACCTACGACCCTTACTAGTTTGTCTGCTCCTGGATGTATATCGATAATACGTCCCAATATCCAATGACATGCTGGCATATTGGATTCTTTTATGACGACTAGGTCTCCTATTTTAGGATTGAAGGCTGGAGTTTGCCATTTTGGCCTGTTCTGCAAGGAGTTTAGATAGTTTTGGGACCATTTGCTCCTAAACTGTTGTTGTAATGATTGCACATAATTCCATCTTGTTATTGATGAAATGTTTCTTTCTTTTATAGGTTCTGGAGGAGTGATCAATGCACTGTCTATCAAAAAATGTCCTGGTGTTAACGTGGTAAGATCATCTGGGTCGTCTGAGACGGGACATAATGGCCTGGAGTTTAAGCAGGCTTCAATCTGTGCTAAGACGGTTGCGAATTCTTCGTAAGTTAACGCTGAATTTCCTAAGATGCGCCTAAGATGGTGCTTGATTGACTTAACTCCTGCTTCCCAGAGACCCCCAAAATGTGGTGCTGAAGGCGGGTTAAAATGCCACCGTATTCCGTCGTGTACTACCTTTGATGCTATTTCTTGATTTGCTTGTTGTATGGCAATCTTAATGTCCTTTTGTAGAACTCTATCAGCTCCAACAAAATTTGTTCCGCAATCGGAGTATATATCCGTACATAGTCCTCGTCGACTAGAAAATCGTCGAAATGCTGCTATAAAGGCTGCTGTGGTGAGATCAGATACGGGTTCTATGTGGATGGCCTTGGTGGCCATGCAAATAAAAATACAAATATAGCCCTTGTAGAACCGATTTCCTCTATGCTTGGACATTTTTAAGCTGATGGGGCCAGCATAATCCACCCCAGTTTGTTGAAACGGTCTTGATATGTTAACTCTTGAGGCAGGTAAATTCCCCATGATTTGATTCCTATTTGTGGCGGAATGTTTGAAGCAAATTATGCATTTGTGTAAGACGGCTTTGACTGTTTTTCGTCCTTGTGGAACCCAGAATTCATTTCGCATTGTTGATAGAACCAATTGTAGACCTCCATGCAAAGTTTTCATATGAAAATGGTTGATTACTAATGATGTTAGATTATGTTCTCTCGGTAATATGATTGTGTGTTTTTGATTGAAGGATATATTGGCATTTTGTAGACGACCGCCGACACGTAATAATCCATGATTATCCAGAAATGGGTTAAGAGAGAGAATTTTACTTTTGGGCGATAATAAACGCTTTTCTTGTAATTGCTTAATTTCGCTTTTAAATATATCCTTTTGAGCTAGTTTGATTAGCAATTGTTTTGCTTGAACCATATCAACAGGTTGGAGGAGTGAATTGTTGTAATGAGTTTTGGGAATTATTTTGCGGCAGTTGTTGATAAACCTGAGACAGTAAGCAGTGACTCGTTGCAGTTTAGCAAACGTTGAGAATTTATTAAAAAGTTCATGAGTGTTTGACTGAGTAGTGGATAAATAGCTTACTCGCTTTTGTTCAGATTCTATGTTGCTTTCCGTAATAGGTAGTAATTGAGGCCATTTTTCTTTAGGATCCATCAACCACTGAGGTCCATGCCACCACAATTGGTGGGAATTTAATGAAGCAGGTTCAATTCCTCTGGAGTTGCAGTCGGCAGGATTCTCATTAGATCGCACGTGATGCCATGACTGTATATCATTTAAATTTTGGATTTCTGCAATCCTATTTGCAACAAAAGTTTTATACTTGTTCGGATGATTGCGAATCCACGATAGAACAATAGAGGAATCTGTCCAAGCGAATGTGGGGATCTTAGTAAGATTTAGATCAGTTTTAATTCGATCAATGAGTCGAACTAAAAGTACTGCGCCACATAACTCGAGGCGAGGAAGCGTAATAGGTTTGACAGGTGCTATTTTGGATTTTGCAATAAGTAAATTAACATGCACGTTTCCTTCTTGATCTATAGCCCTGATATATACTGCCGCCGAATACGCGTGATTGGAAGCGTCGGAGAATCCGTGTATCTGGCACATTGATAAATCACTAGTGGTGAATATCCACCGTGGTATATGGATTGAGCTAATGTGAAATAGCTTTTCTTTAAATTGTCGCCAGTGCATGTCGATATGTGAAGGTATCGGATCGTCCCATGAGCATCCCGAAAGCCATAAGGTTTGCATCAGAATTTTGGCTGTAACTATGATCGGAGATATCCAACCTAGTGGGTCAAAAAGTGTAGCAATTTCTGACAACACAGAACGCTTTGTAGAGCTGCGATCTGCGAATTGTTTATATTGCAAAGTGAAATGGTCTGTTCCTGGGTGCCAATGTATTCCCAGGATTTTTACAGATTCATCACTTGCTAACCGTAATGGAAGTTGTACTTCCCTATGTTCTTCCGGAATGCTTGATAGGAGATCCGATGAATCGCTTACCCATTTCCTTAGGTTAAAGCCTGCTGACGAAAGAATGTTAATCATCTGCGCTTGTATTTCCAAGGCTTCGTTGATGGAATCTGCTCCAGTGAGCAGATCATCAACATAAAAATCACGCTGTATAATTTTGGCAGCTATAGGATATTTTGCGGCTTCATCAATTGCTAATTGGTGAAGGGTCTTGATGGCTAAATATGGAGCTGGCGTCGTGCCAAATGTGACCGTGGTTAACTTATAGTCTCTGATGCTTTCGCTGGGACTATTTCTCCAGACTATTCGTTGAAAATTTTGATCTGGGGGTTGAATGTTGATCATTCGGTACATTTTCTCTATGTCGGCTGACATAGCGTATTTATATTTTCGCCATCGAAGTAATGTTGAGAAAAGCTCAGATTGCAGTACTGGACCCGTATGCAACTGTTCGTTTAAACTTTTCCCATTAGTGGATCTAGCCGAGGCATCAAAGACGACTCGAACCTTGGTCGTAGTGCTATCCTTGATGACGGCGTGGTGAGGAAGATAATAACATTTATCACGACTGGCTTCTTTATCAGCCAATATCATGTGCCCTAATGATTTATATTCGTTAATGCAAGCCTTGTATTCCTGACTAAACTCAGGATTTTGTTGCAATTTGTGCTCTAGACAATAAAATCTTCGTAGAGCCATGCCACGAGAGTCACCCAAGCTGGGAGCCTCATTAATAAAAGGCAAGCGAACTTCGTAACGGCCGGTTGCATTTCGAAGATGAGTTTTTTGATAAAACTCTTCGCAATCGCGGTCTGCCTTAGACAGTTGTCTTCCTGGAGTAACTTCTTCGGTTTCCCAGAACCGCCGCAGAAGTTTATCGAGGGAAGACTCTTCCTCGTACTGAGCATTTACTGTTAAGGTGGACGCAGTGGATATTGTGTGAGTGTTTTTTAAATTGCCGAAAAGGATCCAGCCTAGGGTGCTGTTTTGTGCTATAGGTGTACCTGGAGGGCCTTTTCGCAACCCTTCTAAAAGGATTTCTCCATAAACATCTGCTCCTAAAAGCAGGTCGACTTTTCCTGGCTTGAAAAAGAGTGGATCTGCTAGTTGCAGGCCATGTACGTGGCTCCATTCCTTGCTTGGAATGGTGGACGGAGGCAGTATGTCCGTGATGGTGATCACGATAAGGGCATTTATCCTGGTTATCTTATTCGAAGTTGAATAAGAGTGAATGTTTACTGATGCTTGTTTGCTAACACTCATAGTTTCTGACTTTCCTAAGCCAGTAATTTGCATCGATGTGTTCATAGTGGCCAATTGCAGCTTGCGTGCAGCAGCCTTTGTTATGAACGTGACTTAAGAGCCTGAGTCAATTAAAGCTCGTAAAGTGAACATGGTGCCCTTTTTTTATGGAACTTTAAGCAATGCTGTGGCAAGCAAGGCTTGTGTAGTTCGCATTGTTTGATTCGCGTGAAGCGTTTGAATTGATTCCTTGGATGTGGAAGGCGAATTACAAGGTTGTACTTGTAGTTGTGGGTTATCTGATTGCTTAGGCGAACCCTGTGGATTTGTGATATTCCTATGTAGTAAGGAATGATGTTTCCTTCCACATCGCTGGCACGTAAACTTGCTAGCGCAATATTTTGTATTGTGGCTTTTTGAAAGGCAGTTAATGCACAATCGATTTGACGTGACAATTTTGAATTTTGAATCAACGTCCAATTTAATAAATTTGGGGCATTTGAATAATCGATGCTGCTCTTTACACATTATGCATCTGTCAGCAGATGATGTAAAGTGAGTTGATGCTCTTGGTATTTGAGCTGATTTATTGGTTGAATTTGGTTTTACGTCTGAGATTGCTTCGAGAGTTCTAAATCTTGTTTCTAGAAACGTCTTTAAAGATTCAAGGGTAGGCAGTCCATCTGCACTGTTTACCTCTTGTTCCCATAAGCGATGAGTTTCTGCTGGCAAGCACTGCACTAGCATATAAATCAAGATTGTATCCCAGTGCTTAGTGGGGACTTCTAATGCTTCAAGTTCGTATATACATTCGGAAGATTTGTCCAGCACTATTTTTATAGCCCTGGCTGACTCTTGTGTTGCTTTAGGTAAATTGAATAGAATTTTTAGCTGAGCATTAATTAATACTCGCTTGTTGTCGTACCTGTTAAGCAACATCTTCCATGCGCTGTCATAACTCGAGTTAGTCATAGGAAGTTGACGCAATAAGTGTTCTGCTTCTCCAGAAACACTTGATTTCAAGTAATGAAGTTTCTGCACTGGTGATAGTGCAGAATTTGTATGAACCAAGGAATGAAATAGATCGTGAAACGACCTCCATGATTCATATGACCCTGAGAATTTTGGTATTGTGATGCTAGGCAATCTCAGAAACGAAGAAGATTCATTATCCGTGCTTGGCCTTGAGTCTACTTTTGTTTCGAATGCATCTAATGCATCTCTGAGAATACCTGGAAACGTGTAGTATGTATTTTCCGCACTTGAGAAGTGATCGTTTGTGAAATAATCGTATTTTTGAATCTCGCTGTCCTCTAAAGCCTGAGTGGCTTGGACAATTGCATAATGTGTATTCTTATAATCGGACCAAATTTCGTTTAGGGCGCTTAACCGCTCAGAAATGAGTCCTTTCGTTCGTTTTTCTACATCAGTCTTTTTGTAGTTGTTGAACGATTTTTCGAATATTTTTGCAGAAGTGGTTTGGTTAGCGAAAAGTTTTTGAAGTGTAGTCATGTTTGAAAAACTTAGAATATATACCACTAGACTTTAAATTTGGCTGCGAAGGACCATTAAATGTACTGCCCGTAGTCAGAGCGTACATACAAAGAATGTAAGATGTGATAAAATTGATGCCACTGGTATAAAGTTAGTGGTTGTATTCGTTTATCTACAAATTCTACACTTCACTGTTAAACTAGAGCTTTAATACGCAATAAATCTTAGATACAAATAGTTTAATTTATCAATATTCAATAAATGAGAAATATAAAATATATAATAAATGTAGTAATTTTGTTGCAAATAACTTGTACTCACCTGATCTATGTTTGGCAGTTGATTAACTTGATTTTAATAATTTTTACTGAGGTTGGGATTGGGATATTCTTTATTCTGGTCGATACCCAGAATAAAGTGAGATGAGTAATTCTTACTGCAGTCGAAACCCACAGAGAATCTTTATTGCAGTCGTTCCCCACAATAAAGTGTTGGTTAGTAATTTTCTTGTTACAGTCGTTACCCGTAACAAGAATCTTTATTGTAGTCGTTACCCACAATAAAGTCTTTAGTGTAGTCGTTACCCACAATAAAATCTTTATTGTAGTCGTTACCCACAATAAAGTGTTTTATTAGTAATTTTCTTGTTACAGTCGTTACCCGTAACAAGAATCTTCATTGTAGTCGTTACCCACAATAAAGTGTTTAGTGTTAGTAAATTTCTTATTACAGTCGTTACCCGTAATAAGAATCTTTATTGTAGTCGTTACCCACAATAAAGTGTTTAGTGTTAGTAAATTTCTTCTTACAGTCGTTACCCGTAATAAGAATCCTTATTGTAGTCGCTACCCACAATAAAGTCTTTATTGTAGTCGTTACCCACAATAAAGTGTTTTATTAGTAATTTTCTTGATACAGTCGTTACCCGTAACAAGAATCTTTATTGTAGGTCGTTACCCACAATAAAGTCTTTTATTAGTAATTTTCTTGATACAGTCGTTACCCGTAACAAGAATCTTTATTGTAGTCGTTACCCACAATAAAGTGTTTTATTAGTAAAATTTCTTAGTACAGTCGTTACCCGTAATAAGAATCTTTGCTTTAGTCGCTATTCAAATAAATCTCCTAATCTAGTCGCAACCCAGAATAAGAAAAATTTATTTCAATCGTCAACCAAACAAAGTGTTAAACGGTTAATAAAAATTCACAACACTAGGAAATACCACAAAAAAATTATCAAGTTACTCACTGCACTGCCAAACTGAAAAAGAGATCGAGTCAAGTTAAATTGCTGTTTATATAGCCATGGTTTGCACACGGCACCAAAGAACGGTAGTCAAAGGCGCATGGCAACAATAATTGGCATAGTAACAATAACCTAGCATAGCAACAATAACACAGCATAGCAACTGCAACTCATCATGTGTGTATGCAGTGTTACCTTTTTAGTCATTGCTGCTATCAAGCTGTTTTGCTAAATATATTTAAAGTAATTTAAACGAATTTATGTTAATTTCAATCAATATGGTATACAATGACTTTCGCTTTGTTAAATATACATAGATACTTACTTGCAACGAAAACAAATTAATTTGTGCAGTATATCGAATAACATTGCGAATCATATTTACTTCCTCGAACTTGCTTCATGGTAATAGGGAAATTTGATTGAATCATGGAATTTTGTTAAATTCGCTGTCTCTAGTGCAATGTAGATGGCACTATTTCGTTCCACTACGTACCTTATTTCCATTTTATCGTCTCGTGTGTTTGTTTTCTTGAAGTTGGCTCACTGTCGTGTAAAGTATTCATGTTGACATACTACAGCTGACAGGGAAAACTTTTAATCTGCCTGTTCATGAAAACTTTTGGCAATTAGTCAGGTAATATGTTTATATTTTATAAAAAATGCCTGATTCTTTGTGGTTTATTTGTTTTCGTTTCAGGTGTGAAGTAGTTTCCTGAACAACGTTGAATCGAACATGTTAATACTTAATTTGAGTATGAGCAGAGGAAATCGTGATCATTGCAGCATCTTATGAAATTCGATATCTGAAAATAGACCACATGAAGGTTATTGGGGTGGTAAAAAATCATGAAATTATTAGGCTGAGAATGGCTTTAATTTAAGGCTTTGGTGAAATAAGGCGGTAGTAGATATTAATGTAACATGATAGGAGGCATCAGTCAGTTTTGGTGAGCCTCGGCGATAGGTCAAATAAAAAAAAATGTCAACCGTGCTAATAAATAAAAGTTTTTCTAGTAAAAAGAGTGGTACAAAACGGCATATGGGGAGCTCTATTCGACAGACTAAATTGCCGAGAGTGTTATTGAAAGCCACCAGTCGAGGTGGAGAAATTACTCAGCGTGTAAGAAAAAGTGATTTTGTAAAGTGGGAGGAAATAAGATCAGTATTCACAGACAGAATTAGAGCTGGAATTATTGTAAATATAAACCATACAGATCGTAAGCTATTTATACAGGATGCTGCTGATTTATTTATACGCCGTATTAAGAATATTTTAAAACGCCATCTCAATATTAAAGTTAATACAAAGTTGTGTGCTGATTTTGTTAAGAATATCGGTGACAATGAGGTTTTAAACGATATTAAATATTTACAAGCAATAACTGGTCCAATCAATGTGGACGATAATTTAAATGAGTGGTATAAAGTTAACATTTTGGATTCAATACTCACTCAGCTGGATGAGTTTCAGAAAAAAGATAGTGGCTGGACATTGGAGTCCATTATACATTTAGCAGTACATGTCACCAAATATGAACAGCACCGAGGATCTTCGTATATACCTCTACCGAAGGAGATTGCTTTAAAGCAAGCTTGCATCAATGTAAAAAATAGTGATGAAGCATGCTTCGCTTGGGCCGTAACATCAGCGCTATATCCTGCAAATGTTCACTCCGATAGGACCTCATCATATCCTCATTATTCTACTGTGCTAAATTTAACTGGAATAACATTTCCTATGACGCTTAAGCAAATTAAACAATTTGAAGACCAGAACGATATATCAATAAACGTATTCATCCTAAAGAAAGAGCGTTCCTTCACCACTGTTCTAGTTAGACCAACGAAACATAATATGAAGCGACATGTGAATCTATTAATGATACGAAATAAATATGAGCAGGATGATGATGATGATGATGCTGCTGCTGATGATGATGATTATGATGATAATGATGATGAAAGTACCAGGTTTCATTTCTGCTGGATTAAATATCTTTCACGGCTTGCATGGAAACAAGCTTCAAAACATAAGGCTAGATTGTATATATGCGATAGATGTTTGTTCTATTTTTATTCTGCTAAAGCATTAGCATCACATATTCCTGAATGTGAGAAACAAAAAATTTATCTTGAATTAAGGAAGCCCAACCGTAGAATTAAATGTTAGTAGCACAACGAATAATCTACCATTGGGAAACATTACTGAATTCCATCATTGTAAATAAAAAAAATGTATTACATATAGTTATAGTTCCATTTATTGAAGTAATTTGTTTTAATTGTATTATAGTCTAAGATATACATTATTGGAAAATAAAGAATATATTATAGTTATAGATATATTCAAATAAGGAAGCCCAACAATAGAATGATACACTAAGAATTAAATGTTAATATTTTTTTAATTTATAATAAATCGATAATGATATTTTATATATATTATTCTTTTTACTCAATTTCCCTACTAAGTCCAGAACTCTTGAAAGTATTCTTTAATAATATTTGCTTACAACAGAGGGCTCTTATTCGGACGGTTGAACCTTTTACCCAGAATGCTAGGTTGAGCGTGAGCGTGAGAAAACACGTTGACACGTGGGCTTGACCTTGGGCTCTGGCATCACCTTTGAAACCGGAAGGGTATTTTGTCCTTGACCTTGATCCAGAAGTGTGTATCTTCGCGGCTATAACCTTAATCAACTACGTCGCAGGAGACTCTATACAGCTTTTCAAAACAAATTTGATAATAGGTAAACAGCTTTTAAACAGTCCAAATAACAGCTAAACAGCTTTTCAAACAATGGTAGAGTATCCGTTGTGCTACTAACATTTAATTCTACGGTTGGGCTTCCTTAATTCAAGATAAATTTTTTGTTTCTCACATTCAGGAATATGTGATGCTAATGCTTTAGCAGAATAAAAATAGAACAAACATCTATCGCATATATACAATCTAGCCTTATGTTTTGAAGCTTGTTTCCATGCAAGCCGTGAAAGATATTTAATCCATCAGAAATGAAACCTGGTACTTTCATCATCATTATCATCATAATCATCATCATCAGCAGCAGCATCATCATCATCCTACTCATATTTATTTTGTATCATTAATAGATTCACATGTCGCTTCATATTATGTTTTGTTGGTCTAACTAGAACAGTGGTGAAGGAACGCTCGTTCTTTAGGATGAATACGTTTATTGATATATCGTTCTGGTCTTCAAATTGTTTAATTTGCTTAAGCGTCATAGGAAATGTTATTCCAGTTAAATTTAGCACAGTAGAATAATGTGGATATGATGAGGTCCTATCGGAGTGAAAATTTGCAGGATATAGCGCTGATGTTACGGCCCAAGCGAAGCATGCTTCATCACTATTTTTTACATTGATGCAAGCTTGCTTTAAAGCAATCTCCTTCGGTAGAGGTATATACGAAGATCCTCGGTGCTGTTCAAATTTGTTGATATGTACTGCTAAATGTATAATGGACTCCAATGTCCAGCCACTATCTTTTTTCTGAAACTCATCCAGCTGAGTGAGTATTGAATCCAAAATGTTAACTTTATACCACTCATTTAAATTATCGTCCACATTGATTGGACCAGTTATTGCTTGTAAATATTTAATATCGTTTATAATCTCATTGTCACCGATATTCTTAACAAAATCAGCACACAACTTTGTATTAACTTTAATATTGAGATGGCGTTTTAAAATATTCTTAATACAGCGTATAAATTAATCAGCAGCATCCTGTATAAATAGCTTAGGATCTGTATGGTTTATATTTACAATAATTTCAGCTCTAATTCTGTCTGTGAATACTGATCTTATTTCCTCCCACTTTACAAAATCACTTTTTCTTACACGCTGAGTAATTTCTCCACCTCGACTGGTGGCTTTCAATAACACTCTCGGCAATTTAGTCTGTCCAATAGAGCTCCCCATATGCCGTTTTGTACCACTCTTTTTACTAGAAAAACTTTCATTCATTAGCACGGTTGACATTTTTTTTTATTTGACCTATCGCCGAGGCTCACCAAAACTGACTGATGCCTCCTATCATCTTACATTAATATCTACTACCGCCTTCTTTCACCAAAGCCTTAAATTGAAGCCATTCTCAGCCTAATAATTTCATGATTTTTTACCACCCCAATAACCTTCATGTGGTCTATTTTTAGATATCGAATTTCATAAGATGCTGCAATGATCACGATTTCCTCTGCTCATACTCAAAATAAGTATTAACATGTTCGATTCAACGTATTTATGAATATATTTAAGTCTTGGTAAGGAAGCCGTGAAACTATTTTGCTTCAATCAAATAAGCACATATACCACCAATCTAGTGCATAACATACATCGATTCAATCCCCATATCGCCCATGAAAGTTTTCCTACATATCCACAGCTGGCAAGTATATAAACAAGTCCCGAGTGAGATGGTTTCAAACTATGGTATTCACTAAAGCTTCCTAATGTGTTAGAGCAAGACAGATGATAAGAAAAAACGTTGGATTTTGCTGCCGAGCTCTCATAGCCTAACGCAGAAAAGGATTATGGGAGGCATTTGCTCTGGATCGCATTTCGGTTGTGAAACACAGAGAAAAAAGTTTATAAAAAATAAATAATGAATTTGATGTGAATAAATATTGTATGAAAATTTTATTTGCTACAGTTGTTGTTGTTTTTCAATAAATGAATTGGGAACCTTACATTTTCAACTTTCACTACTCATCTACAACATATTCCACATATTACTCACAGCTCTCAAGTACTCATCTAAGGCAACATATTATACTATATTAATATAATAACTACGCCTTCTTGCATCAAAACTTTTAATTTAATCCACTCCCAACCTAATTTCATGGTAAGATTTAAAGATGAATAAATAATATTTCCATATCCTACTAGAATTATATCATTCCAAATACCCACACTCAACATCTCGGTCTTCACTATTGAACTTGAAGCATTATCAACTTTTTTCCGAACTTTCTGATACTCGTACAACACCATTTCGAGGAGAGAAATACCAAATACCATCTATCAAAACTTTTAACTGAATACATAACTTACAGTACCTACTCTCAACCCCCAACCACGATCTTCACTATGGAGTTGGAGAATTATCAAATATCCAGCGAGATTGCTGATTAGGATTTTACTGCTTATTCATAACTCCCATACAGCTTTCACTACTCACCTCAGACAACATATCATACCACACTAACATCATAACACAGCGTTCTTCTATCAATGCTTTTAATTTAACCCACTCGCAACTTAATGGTAAGTAAACAATGTACCTGCCCTAATAGTAACTATATCAGCTTCATGTGGAATATTTTTTTAGATATAGGAGTCAATCAAATCTCATAACAGCGTAACTACTTGATTTGTAAAAAAAAACTCTGCTACCTTCATATGCTTACCACAAGATCATATTATGAACATGAAATTAACACGTTCTTATCTAGCCACCGAGTCAACTAAAAGAAGACATTCCTGCTGAAGGCTAAAAAGTTTAAACCTTGAGATCCATGAAAACTTTCAATTTAATCCACAACTTACAGCACCCCCTCTCAACCTCCACCACGATCTTCACTATTATCAATTTTTAGCTCCTTCATTTAACACCATTTGGATGATAATTTAGGGAGATAAATATGAAGCGACCTTGCTGATACGGTTTTTATTCCTTACTGACAGCTTCCAAACAACTTCCATTACTCATCTAAGACAAGATATCATACTACATTGATATCATAACACCACCTTCTTTCATCAAAACATTTAATTAAACCCATTCTCAACCTAATGGTAAGAAAATAATGTGATCACCCCAATAGTATGAAGATAAAATTATCATATTCTTATCAGCTTCATGTGAACTATGATATCGGGGATCAATCAAATCTCATAACAGTGTCACTGATTGAGAAATTTTATTGAAAATAAAAATCAATTCGTCATAAAGACTTTTCAATACAAACTCCTAGATACAAAAAAAAACATTAATCGCTCAATTTGTCTGCTTTACTCGGCTATATTTGTTTACGCAAGATATCAAATTACCAGCCACCTGGCAACCTTTTCTAATGCTTTAATTTCCATTACTTCTAATGGTTTCATGTGTCTTACCATCCCAAGCAGCCGTGATCTATTTTTAGATATCGATTATCATAGCATGATCACTCTTGTTTATAAAAGACTTTTAATCCACAACTTACGTTATAGTTGTTGTTGTTTTTTTCAGCAAAAGACATTTCCAATTATAACTTCCACTACTCATCAACGACATCACATCCTACAGATTAATATCTGTTGCTGTTGTTGTTTTCTACTAAAGAATTAGGAATCTACTATTAATTATACCCGAAAAGGTAAGATCGCTAATATCTCGAAACCCATAGCGACTTTTCAACACACACACACACACACACACCTACATCGAAAATTTAATTTCTATTACTTCATATTTCTTAACATCCCAAGCAACCGTGATCAATTTTTCGATATTGAATATATAACATGATCACTCTTGTTTATAATATTTACAGCTAAAAATCTCCGAGATGACAAATAAGTGAACTCCAGAAATAAAATCGAAATCCTATGCTATTTCCCTATGCTGGAGAGTGCTGAAAGTGATCTCGTATCCCCAAAGTGATCTCGTATCCCCAAAACTCGAGATGAAAAATAAGCGAACTCCAGAAACAAAATCGGAATCCTATTATCTTTCCCTATGCTGGAGAGTGCTGAAAGTAATCTCATATCCCCAAGCCCGATATGAACAACATATGCAGTACCGACTAATGCCGCTAGAGGACCTTGCTCAAGAAATGGTGAGTAGATGTACTATGGCGTTTCTGGATCACTGTTTTAGCTTCCAGGATTTCGCCACAGATGGCGCCACCGTCGCTAGGTGGTTCGATTCCATACTAAATGTGGGTTTGTGCCTTGGATGTACTGGTTTATGTCTTGGATGTTGGGGATACGAGACCACTTTGGGGGATACGAGACCACTTTGGGGGATACGAGACCACTTTTAGCACTCTCCAGCATAGGGAAATAGCATAGGATTTCGATTTTGTTTCTGAAGTGCGCCTATTTTTCATCTCGAATCTTGTGGATACGAGACCATTTTGGGGATACGAGACCACTTTTAGCACTCTCCAGCATAGGGAAATAGCATAGGATTTCAATTTTGTTTCTGGAGTTCGCTTATTTTTCATCTCAGACTCGTAGCCTCCAAGTTTTTCATCTCGAGTTTTGGGATACGAGATCACTTTCAGTTCTATATATTTATGAAGGGGGTGGGAAGCTTTATTGATGGATTTGGTCTTGACTGCGCCCTAGCGGCATTAGCCGGTACTACGGTTTTCTTGGATAGATATGTGGTGCGCCTAAATGTAGGCTTTTGGTTTTGAACTAATATTAGTAATAATTAAAGTTAACGCTAGGAAATTTTTGTTCATGCCAATGGATTCTAGATGGTGGGGGTGGGGATACTAGGGGGGACGAAATTTCCATCACAAATCCTCTACGGGCTCTGGTTTTCGAGATATTAGCGATTTTACGTTTTCAGATATAGTTAATATTATTAATAATTCAAGCTACCTAGGATAGTTTTGTTCATGCCAATAGATTCTAGAAGGTGTTATAGCGGCGGGGGGTTAGAGGGGGAACGACATTTTTATCAGAAATCCTCTACGGGCTATGGTTTTCGAGATATTAGCGTATTAATAATTCAAGTTATTTTTTGCTCATGGAAATAAAAAATGTCCGGAAAATTCCAACTATTTTGGTGGTTCTGGACCGGGGTTCTGGGCCACTGGGGGAATCCGTCTAGTGGTCTACGTCACAGGTCCTGCCTGGGGAATTCCTTCTGGATCACTGAGGGTTCTGGGAGGGGGAGGAGAGGGGGTAAGGGGGCTTTTGTACTGTAATTTTGACATTATCTTGAAGTTTTCTTTTAGGAGGATACTTATGCCAACAACAACAACCAATGTAGGTATGTTGACTTGGATATGTCCGATAATCAAATTCTGAATAATGTAAACAAAATCGCAACCGAGTAAAGTAAACAAATTGAGCGATATTTACACACACACACCAGGGGCCAGATGGCTGGTAGTTTGATATCGCCTCTTCGCACAGGTCTACATCACAGGGAATTCCTTTCCTACCGTCTGATAAACCAGAGTATGACGTCATCTGGTTGGCTGATCCCCTCAGCTAAATAAGCGAACTCCAGAAACAAAATCGAAAACCTCTGCTATTTCCCTATGCTGGAGAGAACTAATAAGTTGTGGATTAAAGATTTGATGATATTAATCTGTCGGTGTTTTTTATAAACAAGATTGCACCATATGATCATATATCTAAAAATAGATCAGGCGAAGCTGATTGGGGCGAATGTAGGTAGATATGTTCACTTAGATAAGTAATGGAAATTAGTAAATGTGTAATTTTGCTCTTCAGGTGGAATGCTTCTGATCTTATTCCTTGCATAAACAAATTCGCACAGTCCAGCAAAGTAAACAAATTCGCAGTCGAATAATGTAAACAAATTCGCACAGCAGCCGATTAAAGTAAACAAATTGAGCGATTTATGTAAGATTCCCAATTTCTTTAACTGAAAACAACAACAACCGATACTAATCTGTGGGATATGATGTCTTAGATGAGTAGTGGAAGATATACTTGAAAATTTCTTTTGCTGAAAAATACAACAACAACAACTATTACGTAAGTTGTGGTCTGTAGGTGTCTTTTATAAACAAGAGTGATCATGTTATGATATTCGATGTGTAAAAATTGATCACGGCTGCTTGGGATGGTAAGACACATGAAATCATTAGAAGTAATGGAAATTAAAGCATTAGAAAAGGTGGCCAGGTCGCTGGTAATTTGATATCTTGCGTAAACATATATAGCCGAGTAAAGCAGGCAAATTGAGCGATTAATGTTTTTTTTGTATCTAGGAGTTTGTATTGAAAAGTCTTTATGACGAATTGTTTTTTATTTTCAATAAAATTTCTCAATCAGTCACACTGTTATGAGATTTGATTGATTCCCCGATATCATAGTTCACATGAAGCTGATAAGAATATGATAATTTTATCTTCATACTATTGGGGGCAGGTACATTGTTTACTTACCATTAAGTTGAGAGTGGGTTAAATTAAAAGCTTTAATAGACGAACGCTGTGTTATGATATTAATGTGGTATGATATGTTGTCTGAGGTGAGTAGTGGAAGTTGTATGGGAGCTATGAATAAGCAGTAAAATCCTAATCAGCAATCTCGCTGGATATATGATAATTCTCCATGTCCATAGTGAAGATCGTGGTGGTGGGTTGAGAGTAGGTACTGTAAGTTATGTATTAAGTTAAAAGTTTTGCTGGATGGTATTTGGCATTTATCTCCTCGAAATGGTGTTGTATGAGTATCAGGAAGGTTGAAAAAAGTTGATAATGCTTCAAGTTCAATAGTGAAGAGCGCGATGTTGAGAGTGGGTATTTGGAATGATATAACTCTAGTAGGATATCTTACCACATTTGAAAAAAATTACATAATATGATTAAGAAAGCTTCATGATATATATCAAAAGTGATCCCAATGGATTACATAAGGAAAGTATGTTCACTTCATCTGCAAACAACAAATATGGCTGAAAGCGACACACGGTGTGAGCAAAAATCATTCTTGCTTCAATTATCACTATTAAATGATGTGTGCCGCAGAAAATATATTAAGTCTAGCCTAGTCTAAAATATGTATTGTAAATAAAAATTGTATCATGGTTATAATGCCATTTATTGAAATAATTTGTTTTAATTGTATTATAGCTTAAGTCTAAAATCTTTTTTTCTTTAGTTCAGCAAGGCCAGGATTTCATAGATATAGATTGATCCTTATATTGAATATTCCTTATGCCTTTACACCAATGTGGCGTTAAAAGGTTCATGGTGCACCACTTTCACAAATAACATCTCTCCATCTTTACTTTTTGCGATCTTTGTTGGAATATCCTGATTTTTCGACCTGTTGGTAGGGGACAGTCGACTCGTTTTTGGATGAAAAACTTTCTTCTTTATTTCTGGAAAGCATCGATTTCATAGATGTAGACTGAGCCTTATATGAATATTCTTTACTCCTTTCATCCGTAGGCTTTAGAAGGTTTGTAGTGTCCTTAGAGCTCATGTTGAAATTATTGCGTAATTAGCTTGCCAAGAAACAGTGATCTGTTTGGCTAAAGAGCAAAATATCAATTGCAAAAACAAGTTATGAAACTACTATTTATATGGATTTGGCACATTGTCTTGACCTCTGACGCCACCTTAACCTTTGAAACCGAAAGTGTCTGCTCTTGGGTTCACTTGGATGATGAGTAGTGCAAGTTGTATGGGAGATTATAATTAGCTGTGAGTAAACTGTAAAGAAGAAGATTTCTGATAACAGTATGTTCCATACATAATCTTACAGGTGGAAGAAAATTTTATAAGAATCTGGTAACTGCATTTCCTTATAAACCTTATATAAATTCATATGTGACCAAACCGAGCTATAGATTTTTGTTCTAGATGAATGCACATTATATATAATATCTGAAAATAGATAGCAGCAAAATGAAAGGCTATAAGAATTTGGTTGCAGTATATTCTATACAAAATGTAATAACCATAAGAAAAATTTTATAAGAATCTGATACCATGCTCAGTTCACAATTTAAAAAGTAGAAGAAAATTGTATAAGAATCTGGTAATAGTATGTTCCATACAAAATCTAACAAGCGAAAGAAAATTTTATAAGAATCTGGTAAGAATCCGGTAACAGTATGTTCCATACAAAATTTAACAGGCAGAAGAAAATTTTATTAGAATCTTGTAACAGTATGTTCCAAAGAAAAATCCAAGATTTTATGCATTTCCTGATGTGTAAGCCTTATATAAATCCATATGTTCTATATAAAAAATCGGTATATAAATATCTGTTAAAAAATTAGTTAGGGTATATAGTGATTTTAAAAAATTCATATCTCCAAAACGGTGCGAGAACCAAAATCCAAAATCTACTAGGTAGCAGACAATTTTATAAGAATCTGGTATGTTCTATACAAAATCTAAAAGGGGAAGGGAAATTTGCACGAGAGTTTGGTTAGTGGTTAGTGTATTCCCGAATGCTGAACTGTTAAGATGGATATTGAAGAGTTTTTAGGAGAATATAATAACATTTTACTCGATGAGCATAAGAAACAAATTCAAGAATGCTATAACTTTTTTAAATTATATGAAAATATTGAAAAAGTCGAGTCAAAATTTGGTGAACACTTTATAAGCTGCCCTTGGTCAAGAGATGATTCAACGGATGGACCAGATACATGTGTATGTTGTGGTGTTGCTAGATGCCTAAAACAAGCTGTGAAGCTATATAAATTCTACCAAACATTGACAAAAAGTAATTACGAGGCATGCCTTAAAAAGTGCGATTTAACTTAGCACTAGAAATTCTCATTTTGTATACTTGGAGAGCTCATAAAGGATCATGTAAACTTACACTGTATGCAGATGCTGATTTCAACAACAGATTCATCAAACACAGGAAATTTTGATTACATACAGCTCTGTACCATAAGATTATAAGAATTAATACTTTTTAATTTTTAATAAATGATATTTTATATATGGCCTTCTTTTTATTCAATTTCCCATACTAAGTCCGGAACTCCCGAATAATGTTTGACCACTACAACGGGTGGTGGTAGCGGTGGGTGGTGGTGGTGGGTGGTGGTGGGTGGTGGTGGTGGTGGGTGGTGGTGGGTGGTGGTGGGTGGTGGTGGTATTGGTTGTGGTGGTGGGTGCCTGGTCTTGGTATGGTGCTTGAAACGGATATTTGACGCGTGGCATCAATTTGACGCTGACTACTCTAGGGTCGACCCTTCTATCTGCGGATGAGCTGAAAAAGCTGTTTTATAAGCTGTTAAGCTGTTATCAGACCTGTTTTAAAAGCTGTTAAGCTGTTATCAGAGCTATCTTAAAAGCTGTTAAGCTGTTATCAGAGCTGTTTTAATAGCTGTTCACCTGTTATCAGACCTGTTTAAAAGCTGTTAAGCTGTTATCAGAGCTGTTTTAAAAGCTGTTAAGCTGTTATCAGAGCTGTTTTAAAAGCTGTTAAGCTGTTATCAGAGCTGTTTTAAAAGCTGTTAAGCTGTTATCAGAGCTGTTTGGAAAGCTGTTAAGCAGTTATCAGAGCTGTTTTAAAAGCTGTTAAGCTGTTATCAGAGCTGTTTGGAAAGCTGTTAAGCTGTTATCAGAGCTGTTTGGAAAGCTGTTAAGCTGTTATCAGAGCTGTTTGGAAAGCTGTTAAGCTGTTATCAGAGCTGTTTGGAAAGCTGTTAAGCAGTTATCAGAGCTGTTTGAAAAGCTGTTAAGCTGTTATCAGAGCTATTTGGAAAGCTGTTAAGCTATTATCAGAGCTGTTTGGAAAGCTGTTATTGAGTTAATAGCGAAGATGAATGAAAATCTATTAAAAGAAATTATCAAGACTAGGAATGCAGTGCGAAGGAAATTAAAAGCCCTAAGGATGGGAAAAATTGAAGCAGAAGCTCGACTTGAAGAAACCTTTAAGCCAATCACTAAACCCTTAAAAGAGTTTGTTAGAACAGTTAAATACGAGCCGCCGGATATAGTCAAATTTGAGACAAAAGATGTAAAAGAAGAAGAAGAAGCAGAAGAAGAAGAAGACAACGAAATTGTGGAACCTTTTACCCCTCCAAAATATGTTAAAATTGAGGCTAGTAGCACACCCATAAATTATGTAGATTATTCCTTAACATCTGAGGAAGAATTCGCAACACCTGAACATTCAAGAACATTGACAGAAAGGTCTCCTGTCACCTCCCCCGATACGTCTGGATACATAGTTTCAAACTATTTAAAGCTATTCGCTGATAATAGCCCTAAAATTGATCCAACCTATGGAGTTTACTATGATGATAGCGCGTGGAGAATCGGTAATTCAACGTTTGATGTTGATGATGTAGGAAATATTGTTATCAAGGGGAAGAGCTATAAAACAACTTTGGGGTTATGTGAGCTGCTATTTATGAAAGATCCTGTAAAAAGTCTATATACTAAAGAGGATTTAACTAATTATGGATCTATTTTGAAAGATACCAATGCATATAAACGTGACTATGCTGAAGATGGACAAATAAAAGGTACTAGAGCGGCTAAGTATAAAGCTATAATCAGTAAACTTATACAGCATAAAGGCATGGGACTAATGCGTCTGCCTAAAGAAAACATTGATCACATTTACTGGGATGATCCAAATGAATTAGTGGATAGACTGCGCCTTCTAATGGCATCAAAGCAGGCTGGAAACAACAGTCACAACAATGAAATTGTATCTATACTGGAGGAGTTGCAAGAAGCAGATATTATAGTTTAAATACTACTCCATTGCCATACTTCTACACAATCTACAAATGAGCGTTGACAAGTTTGGAAGGCTAGAATTCAAGACATCTGAAAATATACCAGTTAATACAACAGCATATTGCCTGCTTCTACACGATCGAATAGTGGAATACAGTCCGCTGACAAGTGAAGTTAGAAAGTTAAATTAAGAAGATGGTTGTCATCGTAGACGTCCAAGGATTCCAAACAAACCTCAATGAATTTATCACTAAAGAACTGGCAATTTTAAACAATGAAAACCAGATACAGCACTTTATATTTCAACCACCGCTCAGATACAAGGATTTGACTTCAGCAAAAAAGAGGCAAGTAAAATGGCTTCAACACAATTTTCATGGATTCCGCTGGGATGATGGCTACATACCGTATCACAAGCTGTACACTATAGTTGAACCACTGCTTCGAAACAAAACCATATATGTAAAGGGAGCTGAAAAAGTTCATTGGATGCAGAAGATAGTTGGAGAGGGTGAAATCATTATCAACGTCGAAGATGAATACAACTGTGGAAAACTAATAGAGATTAACACAAATGCACCATCTTGCCAAGTTCATATTGGTCAATGTGCTATAAGAAACACTTTTATAATAAGAAATTTTATTGGAAATAAAAACAAATGTTTATAAAACATAAGACTTTTCAATACACACATACCCCAGAACCCTCACTGACATCTTCTAGAATCTGTTCATGGTGATGTCATGTTGTGAAATTCGAATGATGCTGATATCTACAACTTCCCTGCTAAGAAAATTTATTTAGGTGCAGCAAAACCATGATGACGTCATGCCGATATCTAGAACTCTCCCGCTAATAACAGAAAACAGCAAAACCAAGGCATGGTGGTAGTTCCGGCTAAGGCCGCTAGAAAACCGGAGCATGCTGGTAGTTCCTGCTAATCCCGCTAGGGCGCAGTCGAGACTCAATGGTGCAAGCCAAGGTGATATCATGTTGTGAAATTCGAATGATGCTGATATCTACAACAGCACTTGAAAACAACAAAACCAAGATGACGTCATGCTGATATCTAGAACTTCCCAGCTAATAAAAGAAAAACAGCAAAACCAAGGCATGCTAGTAGTTCCGGCTAATGCCGCTAGGTAACCTTACTCAAGAAATGGCGAGCCCGTAGAGGATTTCTGATGAGAATTTCGTCCCCCCCTCCCACCCTACACCACCTAGAATCCATTTCCATGAGCAAAAAATAACTTGAATTATTAATACGCTAATATCTCGAAAACCATATCCCGTAGAGGATTTCTGATAAAAATTTCGTTCCCCCTGTAGCCCCCCGCCCCTATAACACCTTCTAGAATCTATTGGCATGAACAAAACTATCCTAGGTAGCTTGAATTATTAATAATATTAACTATATCTGAAAACGTAAAATCGCTAATATCTCGAAAACCAGAGCCCGTAGAGGATTTCTGATGGAAATTTCGTCCGCCCTAGTACCCCCACCCCCACCATCTAGAATCCATTGGCATGAACAAAAATTTCCTAGCGTTAACTTTAATTATTACTAATATTAGTTCAAAACCAAAAGCCTACATTTAGGCGCACCACATATCTATCCAAGAAAACCGTAGTACCGGCTAATGCCGCTAGGGCGCAGTCAAGACCAAATCCATCAATAAAGCTTCCCACCCCCTTCATAAATATATAGAACTGAAAGTGATCTCGTATCCCAAAACTCGAGATGAAAAACTTAGAGGCTACGAGTCTGAGATGAAAAATAAGCGAACTCCAGAAACAAAATTGAAATCCTATGCTATTTCCCTATGCTGGAGAGTGCTAAAAGTGGTCTCGTATCCCCCAAAGTGGTCTCGTATCCCCAACATCCAAGACATAAACCAGTACATCCAAGGCACAAACCCACATTTAGTATTGAATCGAACCACCTAGCGACGGTGGCGCCATCTGTGGCGATATCCTGGAAGCTAAAACAGTGATCCAGAAACGCCATAGTATATCTACTATGGTGCTTGCACTCGAAAGAGCAATGTTACTTTTCAATACACGCACCCAGTCCGGAATAAATGAAAATTGAATTTACAATTTATTTGTGCGCTTTCATCGTTACTGGTTAATGCCAGCTGAAAGCAAAGTGGCTTAGTAGGCTAATTACAAATTGATAAATGCAAGAGGGAAAATCATCTGTCTCGTTAGCTCAGTGGTAAGATGTTACGCTTGCCTAAGGCGTGAAAGGAGGCAGCTCTAGTGGAGATGGGTGAGGGTTTTAAATCAGAAGATGTTATGGGCGCCACGTGATTTTGGGAGATACCACGAAACCTTAATTGAATGAAAGCACAAGGAGTATAAAATTCAATTTTCAACTATATTATTTCACACTTTAACCCGAAGGACAAAAAAAATATTGCAAACACAGATTTTACACCAGGATAAAATTTGCTTAGAAATCTAGTGAACAAAACGAGAATGAATTGTACTTAACTTTTGATCCTCTGCCCTTATGGAGAATCGCCAATCTAGCCACTCCCAAGCCTTCTTTTTAAAAACAAAAAAATCCGCAAACGGTCCAGAGCCTCAGCTTCTTACTACACTTATTTCTTTTTTTGTTATCACTTTAATTCTTCCTTTTTCCTAATCAACCCTTTTTCTTTTACTTTTCAACCTCTTGCCTCGTGATCTACGTTACTTCTTTCTTTCCTCCTCTCTCGCCCACCGGAAGTGATCTTGCCTTCCCCACGGAGAGCACAAATGGCCGATATTTGGGGTGTACTAAATTAATGCTCTTTTCAATTCAACCTTAGGTTCAGTTTCACTTTAAAAAAAATTGTTGTATTTTATTTGCATTTTCCAAGGCTGATTGTAATTAACTTATTTTGTCTATTTATTATTGTACACGTAAATGGTATAGATTTCATGTCGAACCATGGCTACTCCGGGTGGCTCACAACTCCTAAAAATACAAAGCGGGCTCTAATAAATTATAGTTTGAGTGATTCTCAAAAGGTCTCTGGACGCGTTTCTTTGTACTTCGGCAATTCTTATAATCAAGATATCTCCATATGAACAAGAGGATCTATGTACGCCTGTGCGATTAACTTAGTATAGTATAGAGATTATTACACGATAAAAAAAAATCGGAAATTATTTTAACTAAAATATACAATATGATGATGTGCAGGTATTCCTTTAGGAAGCTGTGAAAATGTATCTGCCCTCCCGAAGCCGGTATTCACGTTCCGCATCCGAAAACAATTTTTGTAGAAGGTCCCGTGAATTCTATGCCCAGGAGTAAATGTGTCAGTGTATTTACTGTAGTTCCATGATACGTGGTCCTAAAAAATATTCAAGGGCATTACTAGTTCCGAGATCGAAATATGTATTTAGAACACAATTATGACACATAACATCCCTCCCTTTCCTCCAAGAGATTTCCCCGAAATCTCTTAATTATATACACTAGGATAAAATTTTCCAACACCACATATCCCTTTATAGGTCACGAGAATACATAAATTCAAACTGTAATACGTTACGTCAAAAGAAATATTAGTGTAAAGTAATTTAACAGCAGCAAATATCATGCATCTGGATTGTTATTAATGTAAGGCTTTAGATCCTTTGCGTGCCACACACCTAGAAATTTACCTTCTACGTTTCCTAGTTCATATGTCCAGGGGGACACTCTCCGAATTACTTTGAAAGGACCTACAAATTTTGGAGCGAGTTTTGCGCTATAATATCGAGCTGCATCAGAGAGGACGAAATTTCTTCGCCACACAAGGTCGTTGGGGTAATATTGAACATCCCTTCGACGTAAATCATAGATCTTCTTCCCGACTGCTGAAGCTTTTTGTAACCTACATCGTACATCATTCCTAACTTGCTCCAGTGCCTCCTTCCGTGAAGCTATGTCGTATGATTCATTATCTGAAATTGACTTCCAACATTTACCACTTGTTGGCATTTCCCTGCCAAAATTTATAAAGTACGGCGTCATTTTTGTAACGTCGTGCGTTGATGTCCGTATTGCACAGGCTACTTTCGACAAATACATATCCCACTTACGGTGGTTATCGGAAATATATGCTCTGAGCATGGTTTTTATAACTTGGTTAGTACGTTCGGCTGGGTTAGCTTGAGGATGATAAAAGGCAGTAAAATTTGTATCGATCTGATAGTCCTCCGAGAGCCTTTTGAATTCTCGACTTTTAAATTGGACTCCGTTGTCACATATTATTTGTTTTGGTACCCCAAAAATCAATAAAACGAAATCTTCTAATACTTGAACAATTGACTTAGCAGTAGCACTTCGTAAAGGAAATAATAAAGGAAATTTACTGAATTCATCTACTACTGTTAGGATGTAAGCATAGCCCCGAACAGATCGTGGTAGAGGCCCAATAAGGTCTAAACAGATAACTTCCCATGGAACACTAGCATGCTTTCTAATGGCCATAAGACCCGAAGCCTTTTGCCGCTCTGGCTTAACAGCTTGGCAGGTTTTGCAGTTTTTCACATATGACGCTATATCCTGCTTCATTTTCGGGCAATAATAACGACGAGCTAAGCGATTGTGGGTTTTCTGCACTCCCGGATGGCCAGCTATCTGCGAGTCGTGATTCTCCGATATTATTCGCTTCCTTTTATTTTTCGGTACAACCTCTTTCCAGTTGTCTGCCTCAAAATTTAACTGAGGATATTTGGGTTGAGAATGTTTAAGGAGAACCCCATTATCTACTTTCCAATCCGGATATTTTATAGGATCCTTCTGAACCAGCTCCAACATTTTCGAAACCCATTTGTCTTCCGTTACTGTTTCTGTAGGAAGTACACCGGCTGCTATTGGTACAGATCTAGATAGAAGGTCAGGTAGGAGATGTTCCTTACCCTTCCGATGTATGACTTCAAACTCATATTGTTGCATCTTAATTGCCCAACGCGCTAATCTGCCCGCAGGATCTTTAAGATTATGCAACCATACGAGTGAAGCATGATCTGTGACTACAGTGAATTTAGTACCTTCCAGATACGGTCTGAGCTTATCCACCGCCCACAGTACAGCGAGGCATTCTCTTTCTGTGGTGGAGTAATTTCTTTCGCACCGCGTTAAAGATCTGCTTAAATACGCAATGACCTTTTCTTGTTCCTCTATAATTTGCGTAAGAACTGCTCCAATTCCATAGCCCGATGCGTCGGTATGCACAATAAATGGAAAATCGAAGTTGGGCCGATATCAATTTTTCCTTTACTTCGCGAAAAACCCGCTCACATTCAGGAGGCCAGTTAAATTTCTTATTCTTTTTAAGTAATCCCGTTAAAGGTGAAATCAAAGTGGAAAAATCTGGGACGAACCTGCGATACCAAGCCACTACTCCGACAAAACGTCTCACTTCAGTCACGGTCTTTGGTACTGGTATATCTAAAATACTCTTCACTTTATCCGGGTCGACTTGGAGCCCATTTTCCCCAACTAAATAACCGAGGTACCTCAACTCTGAACGACAGAACTCACATTTTTGATAATTTATCACTAGACCAGCTCTATGTAACCTGTCTAAAACCTTTCTAAGCACTTCGATATGTGTTTCGAATGTCTGCGTAACAATTATCACATCGTCGAGATAGACGAACACATGGTTTTCGAGCTCGTCAGATAGAACTCGATCGACTAACCGCTGCCATGTTGCAGGCGAATTTGTTAGACCAAATGGCATTCTTCTGAATTGAAATAGCCCTCTGCCTGGAGCCGTGAAAGCAGTGTATTGTTTAGAAGATTCTTCCATTGGCACTTGCCAAAAGGCGGATTTAATATCCAATGAAGACATGAATCTTGCGTCTCTCAATTTATCTAATGTGGCTGATATATACGGAAGAGGGTATGCATCTCTTTTTGTAACTTTATTAAGTTTTCGAAAATCTATACAGAAACGATAAGATCCATCCTTCTTCCTCACCATTACGATTGGTGATGACCAAGGGCTATTGGAGGGCTCCACCACACCCAACTCTAACATCTTATCCAGTTCCTCGTTCACTACCTTTTGCATTGCTGGAGAGAGCGGATAATAACGCTGCTTAATTGGAGTGGAGTCAGTCTGTATCTGGTGCTCCACTTTATTCGTGCAACCCAGATCTGTTCCCATGCTCCTTTCTGCGTGCTCGATAAGTTCATCCAATTTCTGTTTTTGACCCAGCGATAATTTTGATCTACTCTCGAGTGAACACAACTGCCCCATATTATTGTCATCTACAAATCCCCAGTAATCTTCTTTTAAATTGGCATAAATCCCCATATCTTTCCAAAAATCCGTACCCAAGATAATAGAGTGTGGAACTTCCGGGATGATTAGAACTGAAAAAATTTTGATGAATCCCGTTAATTCAATTGGAATGTTTACTTCCCCTAGAACGCCAATCCTTTCCCCATTAGTCAACGAGACTGATTGGGTATCACGTTTATATATGTCTAGATTCATAGCCTTTAGCTTATCCCATCCAGGGCCACCAACAATCGTTCGCGATGCTCCCGAGTCTAGAAGACCTAGCATGCTGACGTTGAAAACAGAAATTTTTAGAAAAGGTCGCACATCATTTTTCTCATGAGAGAAAACATAATCCAGCATCGCTGTTAATGTACGATCTCTTGCTATACAACATTGGGATTCATCACACAAACTACGAAAAGTGGCGTCTTCGGGCATTCTATTGGAGTTCAGCGTGACGCCTACTGCTGAGCTCTGCTCCCGTTTCCCGCTTGTTGTTGAGATTGAGCTACATAATTGGTGGGACTACAATTAGGACATCTGGATCGAATAACACCCACTGACCCACAACCAAAACACCTCCTTTGTTCGCGACAATGCCGGGCAGTGTGACCCTCTCGTTTACAATTCAAACACTTACATCGAAAACGCGGGGAGTTGGTTTCAACCGGTGAAATTTCTGTCTTAGCCGATGCTATATACGCCAAATCTGGTTCTAACAAATGGCTACTACGACGTGAGGGAGGGGGTATAAAGGCTTCTACTGATGACCTAACGGCCTCTAACTTTCTTCCCAATTCTACTAATTTCTGAGTAGTATCTACTTCACTCAGTCCCAACTGCGCTTGATAGAAAGGGCTCACATTGCGTATTAACACCCTCAATTGCTGAGCTTCAGATACTGGGACTGTTAAACGCGAGAACATACTTTCCATAATTGCCACATATGTTCCTATCGATTCATCCTTGCCCTGAGTTCGCTTACGGATTTCATCCATCAAGCGATCGTCATAATCTGAAGGAAGATATTCTTTTCTCAGCTCCTTGACAAGGTCTGACCAACTATGTACTTTGTTTTTATTGGCGCGATACCAGATTAGTGCTCGACCTTCGAAAAGATCAAAAGCTGATCTGAACAGTTGTTGTTTCGTAACTCCGCGAGCTTCGCTTAACTCAGTAACCCTCTCTAAGAATGAGTTAAGAGACTGTCCGATCTCACCTGAAAAATGTACACCCCACTTATATATGTCTACTCTGGAACGTCCGTTAGGTAACAGAGTTGAAGATAGAAAAGATTCATTTTCTTCGTCTTCGGAATTGAGATCTAAACTAGTCCCTTCAGCTTTACTTTGTAAAGCGCCCAAAGCTAAAATCAGTGTGCCCTTCAGACAACTTTTTTCTTTTATCTGATCTGCCCCATCCGGTTCGCAGCGACCCAATCTACCTAGAGACCATCGAATTTTAGTAAGCAGCTTCTTATAGTCACCACTACGCTCATCACCCACAAACTTATCTAATGCCTCGTTTATCTCTATTATTTTATTATTTAGTACCCCCTTATCCTCTTCAAATTTATACGGCTAATCAGGATACTCCATCGATTCATATTTTTCAGTTTTTAAAGCAGCCCGGAAGAGCTTCCTCATATCATCTACCAATCCGACTTGTAGCCCTCTTATCGTTAATTCATACGCGAGCTCATCTTGACTAAGCCGATTTATATCCATTTTCTCGTTTACTTGTCTAATTCTTTAACCCGCAAAACTTTCAAATTTCAACTGCCTCTGTTACTAAAATTTGTTGAATCGCTTTGTTTTAACGCACTTAATTCTTCAAAATAACTTCTCCGGAAAACCAGTCAATGACCAGAAGCCGTAATACTAGCAAAAGCTTGCTCTAAACTATCTAAAACTGACCAATCTAAAGTACGCTCGTAGAGGAAAAATTTCAAAGTAATTATGGGACTTGGAAACGAGATTATCGAATATTCAATATTCACAATGCTATATGCTTATATATAACTAATCTAAATTATTAATTAAATTTAGGATTTTTAAATAAATTCACTGCAAAAAAAATATGTTACTTAATTCTAATATATCTGCCAATCTTCCATTACTTCAGTGTGCATAGAAGCAATTACCAAAACAACATCCCTGAAAAGTAGGGGACCTGTCACAATAGACTCAGCTGAGTTTTGCATTTAAAGTTAAAATTAATGATATATCGCCATATATCTGTGTGCTGATTAATGAAAACACAGCACTGCCCGTCGCTATAGGAACGGGATTTGTTTCATAATGATATCGCTCGATAATGCTACAAAAAAATTCTCGAGTTCACTGAGATCTAATATGGCAAGCTGATCAATAAAATAAATTTACTGGCTACGTGTATTTAGTAACTTAAACCTTAAATAACTTACGGAAAAAAAAATTCACAATTCCTTCGTCCAGATGCATAGTATGTAACTATGTGTAACCATATACATTCCATAGCATGCAAACACATAAAGTTGATAGATATGCCGGTTCGCTTAAACGTAAGATACTTAAGGTAAAAATAACTTTAAATAAAATAATTCAAAATATACCAAATAAAATTTCAACCACGTTCCACCATTCAGGCTAAGTTATTTTTATCAGCCAACGCTATATAGGTACTTATATTATGGACTCTTCACGATCGAGGGAATTAAGTTCCCAATTATCCATTTTTCCACACAATTGAATGAATAGCTACGGATTGACACCAGCATGCACGAAACATTCACTGAAACTCACTGGATAATTTTGTTAAAATAAAAAAAAAATAAAAACTTCTAGCTACATGCACTAGCCATGACAGGAGATTAAGAACTACTGCATCGATTGAACAAATGAGACCAAATAGGCACTCCGCTCTCGTATAATATAATAATAGTTGATTGCGAATAAAAGCTGTTTTTCTCAGACGAATCTTGATGGACGTAAACGCCGATTTATGATGAACGAAATCTGTTGGCCGCTACCAGCTAGGCGATTTACTGTACCCAATTTCACAGGGAAATAATAACTTTTTTTTTGTATAAAACGCTAAGAATTTCCTTGTCACTTGTGCTTTACTATGCTTTGAGATGATTCCACGTAGAAATTCAATAAATTCACAGATTTTTTTTTGTACTAATTCCTCTTATAGATTGGCCCCACGTTGGGCGCCAAAATGTTACGCTTGCCTAAGGCGTGAAAGGAGGCAGCTCTAGTGGAGATGGGTGAGGGTTTTAAATCAGAAGATGTTATGGGCGCCACGTGATTTTGGGAGATACCACGAAACCTTAATTGAATGAAAGCACAAGGAGTATAAAATTCAATTTTCAACTATATTATTTCACACTTTAACCCGAAGGACAAAAAAAATATTGCAAACACAGATTTTACACCAGGATAAAATTTGCTTAGAAATCTAGTGAACAAAACGAGAATGAATTGTACTTAACTTTTGATCCTCTGCCCTTATGGAGAATCGCCAATCTAGCCACTCCCAAGCCTTCTTTTTAAAAACAAAAAAATCCGCAAACGGTCCAGAGCCTCAGCTTCTTACTACACTTATTTCTTTTTTTGTTATCACTTTAATTCTTCCTTTTTCCTAATCAACCCTTTTTCTTTTACTTTTCAACCTCTTGCCTCGTGATCTACGTTACTTCTTTCTTTCCTCCTCTCTCGCCCACCGGAAGTGATCTTGCCTTCCCCACGGAGAGCACAAATGGCCGATATTTGGGGTGTACTAAATTAATGCTCTTTTCAATTCAACCTTAGGTTCAGTTTCACTTAAAAAAAAATTGTTGTATTTTATTTGCATTTTCCAAGGCTGATTGTAATTAACTTATTTTGTCTTTTATTATTGTACACGTAAATGGTATAGATTTCATGTCGAACCATGGCTACTCCGGGTGGCTCACAACTCCTAAAAATACAAAGCGGGCTCTAATAAATTATAGTTTGAGTGATTCTCAAAAGGTCTCTGGACGCGTTTCTTTGTACTTCGGCAATTCTTATAATCAAGATATCTCCATATGAACAAGAGGATCTATGTACGCCTGTGCGATTAACTTAGTATAGTATAGAGATTATTACACGATAAAAAAAAATCGGAAATTATTTTAACTAAAATATACAATATGATGATGTGCAGGTATTCCTTTAGGAAGCTGTGAAAATGTATCTGCCCTCCCGAAGCCGGTATTCACGTTCAGCATCCGAAAACAATTTTTGTAGAAGGTCCCGTGAATTCTATGCCCAGGAGTAAATGTGTCAGTGTATTTACTGTAGTTCCATGATACGTGGTCCTAAAAAATATTCAAGGGCATTACTAGTTCCGAGATCGAAATATGTATTTAGAACACAATTATGACACATAACATCCCTCCCTTTCCTCCAAGAGATTTCCCCGAAATCTCTTAATTATATACACTAAGATAAAATTTTCCAACACCACATATCCCTTTATAGGTCACGAGAATACATAAATTCAAACTGTAATACGTTACGTCAAAAGAAATATTAGTGTAAAGTAATTTAACAGCAGCAAATATCATGCATCTGGATTGTTATTAATGTAAGGCTTTAGATCCTTTGCGTGCCACACACCTAGAAATTTACCTTCTACGTTTCCTAGTTCATATGTCCAGGGGGACACTCTCCGAATTACTTTGAAAGGACCTACAAATTTTGGAGCGAGTTTTGCGCTATAATATCGAGCTGCATCAGAGAGGACGAAATTTCTTCGCCACACAAGGTCGTTGGGGTAATATTGAACATCCCTTCGACGTAAATCATAGATCTTCTTCCCGACTGCTGAAGCTTTTTGTAACCTACATCGTACATCATTCCTAACTTGCTCCAGTGCCTCCTTCCGTGAAGCTATGTCGTATGATTCATTATCTGAAATTGACTTCCAACATTTACCACTTGTTGGCATTTCCCTGCCAAAATTTATAAAGTACGGCGTCATTTTTGTAACGTCGTGCGTTGATGTCCGTATTGCACAGGCTACTTTCGACAAATACATATCCCACTTACGGTGGTTATCGGAAATATATGCTCTGAGCATGGTTTTTATAACTTGGTTAGTACGTTCGGCTGGGTTAGCTTGAGGATGATAAAAGGCAGTAAAATTTGTATCGATCTGATAGTCCTCCGAGAGCCTTTTGAATTCTCGACTTTTAAATTGGACTCCGTTGTCACATATTATTTGTTTTGGTACCCCAAAAATCAATAAAACGAAATCTTCTAATACTTGAACAATTGACTTAGCAGTAGCACTTCGTAAAGGAAATAATAAAGGAAATTTACTGAATTCATCTACTACTGTTAGGATGTAAGCATAGCCCCGAACAGATCGTGGTAGAGGCCCAATAAGGTCTAAACAGATAACTTCCCATGGAACACTAGCATGCTTTCTAATGGCCATAAGACCCGAAGCCTTTTGCCGCTCTGGCTTAACAGCTTGGCAGGTTTTGCAGTTTTTCACATATGACGCTATATCCTGCTTCATTTTCGGGCAATAATAACGACGAGCTAAGCGATTGTGGGTTTTCTGCACTCCCGGATGGCCAGCTATCTGCGAGTCGTGATTCTCCGATATTATTCGCTTCCTTTTATTTTTCGGTACAACCTCTTTCCAGTTGTCTGCCTCAAAATTTAACTGAGGATATTTGGGTTGAGAATGTTTAAGGAGAACCCCATTATCTACTTTCCAATCCGGATATTTTATAGGATCCTTCTGAACCAGCTCCAACATTTTCGAAACCCATTTGTCTTCCGTTACTGTTTCTGTAGGAAGTACACCGGCTGCTATTGGTACAGATCTAGATAGAAGGTCAGGTAGGAGATGTTCCTTACCCTTCCGATGTATGACTTCAAACTCATATTGTTGCATCTTAATTGCCCAACGCGCTAATCTGCCCGCAGGATCTTTAAGATTATGCAACCATACGAGTGAAGCATGATCTGTGACTACAGTGAATTTAGTACCTTCCAGATACGGTCTGAGCTTATCCACCGCCCACAGTACAGCGAGGCATTCTCTTTCTGTGGTGGAGTAATTTCTTTCGCACCGCGTTAAAGATCTGCTTAAATACGCAATGACCTTTTCTTGTTCCTCTATAATTTGCGTAAGAACTGCTCCAATTCCATAGCCCGATGCGTCGGTATGCACAATAAATGGAAAATCGAAGTTGGGCCGATATCAATTTTTCCTTTACTTCGCGAAAAGCCCGCTCACATTCAGGAGGCCAGTGAAATTTCTTATTCTTTTTAAGTAATCCCGTTAAAGGTGAAATCAAAGTGGAAAAATCTGGGACGAACCTGCGATACCAAGCCACTACTCCGACAAAACGTCTCACTTCAGTCACGGTCTTTGGTACTGGTATATCTAAAATACTCTTCACTTTATCCGGGTCGACTTGGAGCCCATTTTCCCCAACTAAATAACCGAGGTACCTCAACTCTGAACGACAGAACTCACATTTTTGATAATTTATCACTAGACCAGCTCTATGTAACCTGTCTAAAACCTTTCTAAGCACTTCGATATGTGTTTCGAATGTCTGGGTAACAATTATCACATCGTCGAGATAGACGAACACATGGTTTTCGAGCTCGTCAGATAGAACTCGATCGACTAACCGCTGCCATGTTGCAGGCGAATTTGTTAGACCAAATGGCATTCTTCTGAATTGAAATAGCCCTCTGCCTGGAGCCGTGAAAGCAGTGTATTGTTTAGAAGATTCTTCCATTGGCACTTGCCAAAAGGCGGATTTAATATCCAATGAAGACATGAATCTTGCGTCTCTCAATTTATCTAATGTGGCTGATATATACGGAAGAGGGTATGCATCTCTTTTTGTAACTTTATTAAGTTTTCGAAAATCTATACAGAAACGATAAGATCCATCCTTCTTCCTCACCATTACGATTGGTGATGACCAAGGGCTATTGGAGGGCTCCACCACACCCAACTCTAACATCTTATCCAGTTCCTCGTTCACTACCTTTTGCATTGCTGGAGAGAGCGGATAATAACGCTGCTTAATTGGAGTGGAGTCAGTCTGTATCTGGTGCTCCACTTTATTCGTGCAACCCAGATCTGTTCCCATGCTCCTTTCTGCGTGCTCGATAAGTTCATCCAATTTCTGTTTTTGACCCAGCGATAATTTTGATCTACTCTCGAGTGAACACAACTGCCCCATATTATTGTCATCTACAAATCCCCAGTAATCTTCTTTTAAATTGGCATAAATCCCCATATCTTTCCAAAAATCCGTACCCAAGATAATAGAGTGTGGAACTTCCGGGATGATTAGAACTGAAAAAATTTTGATGAATCCCGTTAGTTCAATTGGAATGTTTACTTCCCCTAGAACGCCAATCCTTTCCCCATTAGCCAACGAGACTGATTGGGTATCACGTTTATATATGTCTAGATTCATAGCCTTTAGCTTATCCCATCCAGGGCCACCAACAATCGTTCGCGATGCTCCCGAGTCTAGAAGACCTAGCATGCTGACGTTGAAAACAGAAATTTTTAGAAAAGGTCGCACATCATTTTTCTCATGAGAGAAAACATAATCCAGCATCGCTGTTAATGTACGATCTCTTGCTATACAACATTGGGATTCATCACACAAACTACGAAAAGTGGCGTCTTCGGGCATTCTATTGGAGTTCAGCGTGACGCCTACTGCTGAGCTCTGCTCCCGTTTCCCGCTTGTTGTTGAGATTGAGCTACATAATTGGTGGGACTACAATTAGGACATCTGGATCGAATAACACCCACTGACCCACAACCAAAACACCTCCTTTGTTCGCGACAATGCCGGGCAGTGTGACCCTCTCGTTTACAATTCAAACACTTACATCGAAAACGCGGGGAGTTGGTTTCAACCGGTGAAATTTCTGTCTTAGCCGATGCTATATACGCCAAATCTGGTTCTAACAAATGGCTACTACGACGTGAGGGAGGGGGTATAAAGGCTTCTACTGATGACCTAACGGCCTCTAACTTTCTTCCCAATTCTACTAATTTCTGAGTAGTATCTACTTCACTCAGTCCCAACTGCGCTTGATAGAAAGGGCTCACATTGCGTATTAACACCCTCAATTGCTGAGCTTCAGATACTGGGACTGTTAAACGCGAGAACATACTTTCCATAATTGCCACATATGTTCCTATCGATTCATCCTTGCCCTGAGTTCGCTTACGGATTTCATCCATCAAGCGATCGTCATAATCTGAAGGAAGATATTCTTTTCTCAGCTCCTTGACAAGGTCTGACCAACTATGTACTTTGTTTTTATTGGCGCGATACCAGATTAGTGCTCGACCTTCGAAAAGATCAAAAGCTGATCTGAACAGTTGTTGTTTCGTAACTCCGCGAGCTTCGCTTAACTCAGTAACCCTCTCTAAGAATGAGTTAAGAGACTGTCCGATCTCACCTGAAAAATGTACACCCCACTTATATATGTCTACTCTGGAACGTCCGTTAGGTAACAGAGTTGAAGATAGAAAAGATTCATTTTCTTCGTCTTCGGAATTGAGATCTAAACTAGTCCCTTCAGCTTTACTTTGTAAAGCGCCCAAAGCTAAAATCAGTGTGCCCTTCAGACAACTTTTTTCTTTTATCTGATCTGCCCCATCCGGTTCGCAGCGACCCAATCTACCTAGAGACCATCGAATTTTAGTAAGCAGCTTCTTATAGTCACCACTACGCTCATCACCCACAAACTTATCTAATGCCTCGTTTATCTCTATTATTTTATTATTTAGTACCCCCTTATCCTCTTCAAATTTATACGGATAATCAGGATACTCCATCGATTCATATTTTTCAGTTTTTAAAGCAGCCCGGAAGAGCTTCCTCATATCATCTACCGATCCGACTTGTAGCCCTCTTATCGTTAATTCATACGCGAGCTCATCTTGACTAAGCCGATTTATATCCATTTTCTCGTTTACTTGTCTAATTCTTTAACCCGCAAAACTTTCAAATTTCAACTGCCTCTGTTACTAAAATTTGTTGAATCGCTTTGTTTTAACGCACTTAATTCTTCAAAATAACTTCTCCGGAAAACCAGTCAATGACCAGAAGCCGTAATACTAGCAAAAGCTTGCTCTAAACTATCTAAAACTGACCAATTTAAAGTACGCTCGTAGAGGAAAAATTTCAAAGTAATTATGGGACTTGGAAACGAGATTATCGAATATTCAATATTCACAATGCTATATGCTTATATATAACTAATCTAAATTATTAATTAAATTTAGGATTTTTAAATAAATTCACTGCAAAAAAAATATGTTACTTAATTCTAATATATCTGCCAATCTTCCATTACTTCAGTGTGCATAGAAGCAATTACCAAAACAACATCCCTGAAAAGTAGGGGACCTGTCACAATAGACTCAGCTGAGTTTTGCATTTAAAGTTAAAATTAATGATATATCGCCATATATCTGTGTGCTGATTAATGAAAACACAGCACTGCCCGTCGCTATAGGAACGGGATTTGTTTCATAATGATATCGCTCGATAATGCTACAAAAAAATTCTCGAGTTCACTGAGATCTAATATGGCAAGCTGATCAATAAAATAAATTTACTGGCTACGTGTATTTAGTAACTTAAACCTTAAATAACTTACGGAAAAAAAAATTCACAATTCCTTCGTCCAGATGCATAGTATGTAACTATGTGTAACCATATACATTCCATAGCATGCAAACACATAAAGTTGATAGATATGCCGGTTCGCTTAAACGTAAGATATTTAAGGTAAAAATAACTTTAAATAAAATAATTCAAAATATACCAAATAAAATTTCAACCACGTTCCACCATTCAGGCTAAGTTATTTTTATCAGCCAACGCTATATAGGTACTTATATTATGGACTCTTCACGATCGAGGGAATTAAGTTCCCAATTATCCATTTTTCCACACAATTGAATGAATAGCTACGGATTGACACCAGCATGCACGAAACATTCACTGAAACTCACTGGATAATTTTGTTAAAATAAAAAAAAAATAAAAACTTCTAGCTACATGCACTAGCCATGACAGGAGATTAAGAACTACTGCATCGATTGAACAAATGAGACCAAATAGGCACTCCGCTCTCGTATAATATAATAATAGTTGATTGCGAATAAAAGCTGTTTTTCTCAGACGAATCTTGATGGACGTAAACGCCGATTTATGATGAACGAAATCTGTTGGCCGCTACCAGCTAGGCGATTTACTGTACCCAATTTCACAGGGAAATAATAACTTTTTTTTTGTATAAAACGCTAAGAATTTCCTTGTCACTTGTGCTTTACTATGCTTTGAGATGATTCCACGTAGAAATTCAATAAATTCACAGATTTTTTTTTGTACTAATTCCTCTTATAGATTGGCCCCACGTTGGGCGCCAAAATGTTACGCTTGCCTAAGGCGTGAAAGGAGGCAGCTCTAGTGGAGATGGGTGAGGGTTTTAAATCAGAAGATGTTATGGGCGCCACGTGATTTTGGGAGATACCACGAAACCTTAATTGAATGAAAGCACAAGGAGTATAAAATTCAATTTTCAACTATATTATTTCACACTTTAACCCGAAGGACAAAAAAAATATTGCAAACACAGATTTTACACCAGGATAAAATTTGCTTAGAAATCTAGTGAACAAAACGAGAATGAATTGTACTTAACTTTTGATCCTCTGCCCTTATGGAGAATCGCCAATCTAGCCACTCCCAAGCCTTCTTTTTAAAAACAAAAAAATCCGCAAACGGTCCAGAGCCTCAGCTTCTTACTACACTTATTTCTTTTTTTGTTATCACTTTAATTCTTCCTTTTTCCTAATCAACCCGTTTTCTTTTACTTTTCAACCTCTTGCCTCGTGATCTACGTTACTTCTTTCTTTCCTCCTCTCTCGCCCACCGGAAGTGATCTTGCCTTCCCCACGGAGAGCACAAATGGCCGATATTTGGGGTGTACTAAATTAATGCTCTTTTCAATTCAACCTTAGGTTCAGTTTCACTTTAAAAAAAATTGTTGTATTTTATTTGCATTTTCCAAGGCTGATTGTAATTAACTTATTTTGTCTATTTATTATTGTACACGTAAATGGTATAGATTTCATGTCGAACCATGGCTACTCCGGGTGGCTCACAACTCCTAAAAATACAAAGCGGGCTCTAATAAATTATAGTTTGAGTGATTCTCAAAAGGTCTCTGGACGCGTTTCTTTGTACTTCGGCAATTCTTATAATCAAGATATCTCCATATGAACAAGAGGATCTATGTACGCCTGTGCGATTAACTTAGTATAGTATAGAGATTATTACACGATAAAAAAAAATCGGAAATTATTTTAACTAAAATATACAATATGATGATGTGCAGGTATTCCTTTAGGAAGCTGTGAAAATGTATCTGCCCTCCCGAAGCCGGTATTCACGTTCAGCATCCGAAAACAATTTTTGTAGAAGGTCCCGTGAATTCTATGCCCAGGAGTAAATGTGTCAGTGTATTTACTGTAGTTCCATGATACGTGGTCCTAAAAAATATTCAAGGGCATTACTAGTTCCGAGATCGAAATATGTATTTAGAACACAATTATGACACATAACAAAGAGCAGTCGCCCGGCAAGCGGAAGGTCCCGGTTTCAAACCCCGGATGAGACGGTTGTTTTTTCTTCTTGTATTTGTAATTTGATTTGGAATCGTTAAAAATAAAAATTCTTAAAATTCTTCAATTCTAATTCATTAATGCCGTAAAGTTGTTCCGACGAATATATTCAGCTGCACCAAAATAAATGGAAATTATACCTAAAAAAGCGTACATCTGCACAATCTCTAGCTTACATGACGCACCATTTCAAATAATCATTTTACCATATCAAATAGTTCTAGATATTTATATCATTATTAATGCCTTGAGAAAATAGTAAATGAAAGTAATTTGATAATATTTTTAACAACACATGAGGTGGACAATGCACATCTAGTTAGTAAATATATTCATAATCGTCGCACCTTATCATAGATTGTTTTATTTATTTTTATTATCTCCGAAAACGAAAAAAATTTAAAATATATCAAATATTTCTATAATTCAAAAATTACTTGAAAAACTGGGTACCTTTGTTTCTTTTTCAGTCTTCCTCCTTTTCTTAAATATTATGTATATTTATAAGAATCATTAAATTTAGTTGATTTATCTTATTATGCTTCGTTAGCTGCTCTATCATTAGGTATTCATTCAATCTTATATACGAATTAACAAGGAGAACTAATGATGTACTTTTATTAACCATTACTTAATTTATTCCTACGAACCGGGATTTATCTTAAAATTTCCTTTGAAAAAGGAACATTATTTAAATAGCCCAGAGACGATATTATTCATTACATCCTAATTGTACGTTGTTAAAAATATTATTTCTTAATGCATCTCGCTTTCCCTTTTTGTTCTTTTTCATTTATAAATATTTTAAGATTGATGTTCGTTTCTTATTAACATAGGCTTGGGAATTCGGCATGTATGTTTATATATACCCAAGGCAATCTAATCAGTTATAGAATAGAAAATTATATAAAAATGGACTTACATACAATCCGGTCCCTCGAAGGAGCTCCCTGGAGGCGGTTGTGTTGTGTCTGAAAATAACTAGGACGTTTTGACTTTTATTCGTTTAATAGGTTAGGAGTTTGGGGCTCCAGCTACCGCAAGGTATATACAAGATGTGTACTCGTTCAAACTCGGAACCGCCATTCACTTCCTGTTGTACGAAAGGAGACCTGTTCCTAAGAAGGATCTTTTGCTTGAGTGCTTATTTCTTTGTAGCTTTTACTTGGTAATAATTTGTAAGCTATTCCTACTGTCCCGATCTTTGCTTGCACAAACTATCCTGCACTATGGTGAGCGGGGCAACAGAAACTTATCTAAAAAGAAGTTAAACAGGCAAAATTTGGAACATTTTAATGTGACTTGATTGTCATACGCTGATGAGGAAATCTTCCTGGTCATCCTCTGATGGATTCTGGTATAACACGGGCTTCCGCCCTCGCTTAGATATAGCTGGATAGAACTACGGCCCTCCCGATTTCACGTGTGCACTGGTGAACGTGGAATCATCCCCTTTCTGTACTGGGATCTACACTCTCCGATGTTAGTGAAGTGTCGGAAGAAAATATGCAATATGTACCGCCCTTTTGTGATTAAGCAGCGGACGTCCCTTTTTACGTGCCGTTTCAATTACGCTATCAATTTCGCATCTATATTCCAGTAGCCAACTTATCTGGAAAAGAAACTAGTCTAACCACTATTTCCCTTGATTTTTTACTGATTATGGACTTCGATTTAATCTTCCGAGTACTGATACTTCTGGATTTTTTTTTTTTTTATTTTTATTTATCTTAATGCTTTTCTTTCTTGTTTAAACAAAACCACACTCTCATCGAGACCTCGTTTACTTGACAGCCCGCTCGAAGGAAGTCTTCTTATTCTTCTTTTCGGGTGCGTTCAGCACGCCTGGATCACCATCCATATAGAAATCAGAAGGCCAAGTGTACATGGTGTCACTCATCTCAGTGTAGCATACTGCTACATGCCGCATACTACGACCATAACACTTGGCTTATTATTATCATTATGGCTCCATTTGAATTTGCGGGAAAGATGTGGTAATTATGGCACTGACTCTAGAGCCTAGGATAGATAGCATTACTCATATGCAATTATAGGCATAAGTGAATAAAAATTTTTTGTAGGATAATCGATTGGATCCTACATCTAGCTTTGTTCGTCTCAGTATTATTCTCAAAAGTTGAATTCTTTAGAAAAGCCTAGCAATTATGACCTTAATTTTATATTGTAGAATCAACTGTTACAAATGTGCCAACTGTATTATATATATATATAAGAACTGGAATTTGGTATAATTATTTGCATTATGAGAGCATAGTTTCACTTGCACATACAGACAAGTACGTATAGCATGGAATAATTTTTCAAGTCATCTCAATTCGAGCTGTATAAACTAACAAACAAAAAACAAGATCTGGATATTTTCTGAACTGTTCGAGTAGTGAGTAGGTATTACGGCGCTTACATATATATAGTCCCAGAAATCTAAGAAATTGTTGTACGTTTTTATGTCCGTTTTGTATGGGACAAGTATATGAATTTGTTGGTCACGTAATGATGTGGTAAAGTTTTTTTCTTTCCTTCCACTCTCCTGGAGCCCTCTTGATTTGATGGTCGTCTAGGTCCGCTACTCTTCTCTTCCCAGGTCAACATAGGGACACTGAAAACTATCTGCCCTCAGTGTAGATTGGGCGGTTGGGGCGAGCAGAGAAGGCCAAACATCTGTGCCTCCCCAATGAATGTAGGTAAGTGGTGTAAAACTCCCTTAAGGACTGAGTGTGTGCTACTGCCTTTTGAGCCGAAGGTACGAAAGATTTTGCATATGGCTGGTGGCATCGGCAGGTCTTCGTGGAACCTCCCCACACTCTCCACCAATAGCCGAGGCGAGCTAGCGTGCCGCCCTGCAGTCAACGCTGTCCACCGAGTGATCTCTCAGCTCATGCTGGCAGTCTGGACTTCACGTCAAAGCAAATCACTCTCAACATAGATCCATAACAAGTGAGTATTAATGATTAAGACTAAGTTCGCAAAGGTTAGTCGTATTTAGCAGTTACAACTTAACAATATTATTACTTATATATATACATTAATGTTATGAGAGAGAGAAAAGTATACCTAACATTAACATTTTTTTACCACATTTGCATAGGAATCTTTAACTGAAGAATCAAATACTTTTCTTATTTCAGTAATCAGTAATCTAAATTTTTTGTATACTTAATCCAATACTTTTTGTTTGTTTTTTTTTTGTATTTTTATTTTGTTTTTTATATTTTTATTTTTTGTACTTTTATTTATTAATTAATTAATTTTTTGTTTTTATTCGTACTTACATATTTATTTATTTATACCCCCATATATATTTATTTTAGCATTAGTATTTTTTCCCTCTCTTTTTATCTTACAATGATTTATTTCTTCATTATTATTTTATTCATGTTTCTTAATTATTTGGTTAATCTTTTTTAATGTATCTAAGTATCCAGGCATAATTTCAAGTTTCCCTAATTTAATGTACCAAATTAGAAGTACATAATAAGATTGCAATCTTTGTACTTGGGCAGTAAATAAATTATTATTATTATTAATCACTTAATTTTTGTCACCTACATTTGGATTAAAATCACTTTGTCAATTTTTTCACCGAAATTATACAAGTTTCTTTTGATTTCGTCACTTTCCTTTATGTGATCTAACGATTTCAGTTTAATTTGGCAACTATTACACAACACAATCAAATATTATTTTGTCGCCAGAACGTTAATATCATAACCAGTGTATGAAATAAACTAGCGCAACCGCCTTGGCACAATACAGAGTCCGTTGCTCTTGCCGACTGTTACATTCACCACAAAAACAATTACGGTTAATATTTATCCGATTTCACGATTATTTTATACAAAACTCGTATTTTACGTATGTGCAAATAAAAATAAATTAATTTTAAACTCACTCAACGATAAGAAATTTTAATAATTTTCAATATCCAAATTTTATTCAAACGTATAAAATCACGATTTACCTGCCCTACGGTCAGATTTACTCTTTATTGTGGCTAAAAAGCGAATAGTGAGAAACCACAGTTCTTTTTTTGCTATACATGGTGGTTATTAATAAGGTGCCTAACAGCATACGATGAGAAATGAGATTTCTTGAGATGAGTTAAGAAAGAAATTCTTCCACATAGAATAGAATTGTGATTTTTTAAATACATTAATTAAATTAATATAACCACACCTGACATATAATACAATTTCACTTAACCATATGAAAATATTTGTTTACTCATGAACAAATAAAAACTAATAAAAATCCTGAATTTTTAAAGAAAATTTAAGAATGAACCTCTACTGCTGCGCATAAAACCATTATCCGGGGATAAGAATCTATATGCTTTGGAAAACCAATTATCAAAACGACACTTATTTCACAATTTATTGACCGTAGAATATGCATTTTACTCACGTTTTTACATAAATACAGTACCTACCTGGCCAATGAATTATACTCAAAGCATTTTTCTTCGAAATGAGACAGTAATACCCACACGACACAGGTACAAGTCCCTTGTGGATATCTCCATATTTGAAGAGCAGTAAATATCCTGGCTGATTTGCTATGCATTTATTACCTTTTTTTTTCTTATCTTAATTCATATTAGAGAAACTTGCACTCTTATTTTATCGAAATTTTAAAATTTTCGTTCTGTATATAAGCGATTGTTAAAGGGGGCCGTTTTAACATTTAAATGGTTCTTGTGTGAATACAAACATATCGGTAAAAACTTAAAAGTAATATTTTTCTAACAGAATAGTGTGCAGCAGCACAAATTCGGACATAATAAGAAAAAAAAAATTGAAATTTTATGTGACACAAAAGAAATTATTGCAAATTTATTGAAGAAAAAGACTTCGCAACGGAAAATTGCTGAAATGTGCAATATTTCACAATTGTCAGTAAAAAATAAAAAAAAAAAATTGTAGATGATGAAGTAGAGGTTCGACTGACCAAGAAAGCATTGTAAAAGTGCACGAAAAAAACACCGCAAGTGTTGAAAGGAACAGAAAGACTCGAATAAAAGTGGTCCATAAAATGGTTTCGAAATAGGGCGTTCAAATTTCAGAGCCCACTCTAAGACATCGGAAGAAAGAAACGTATTTGGACTGCTGGAGGATAACCAAAACACTTAAGTTAACTCCTGCAATGATAAAGAAGACTGGCTTGGGCAAACACCCATAAGCACTGCTCAACACCTGACAAATAAAAACAAACAATTTTAGTTATTTTTTGATCACATCTTAAACCACCCATATTTTCTTTATTCATCGACAGTTTCAGAAAATAAAATTTAAGATTTTACATATTCAACCTTTGTCAACTAAAATTGAAACAGAAATTACTTAATACTCGAATTTGAAAGAACAATATTTTATTTCAAGTTTATTCTAAAATACTATATAAATACTTGTCTCTACATATCACCTTTTTGGTTCTATTAAACCAAGACCTTGCTTTTGTATAGCAGCAGATATTGCAGCTTCAACAAATTGTTGTTGTTCGCTGTTATCATTATTACTGTTTGTCAATGTGGTTGCTTCAAAGAGATTTATAGAATCAGATTCTGGAGAATCATTATTTACATTGCATCTTGAATTTGTTGAACTTATTGGAAGAACGCTACTTTGTCTCGGGCTTAAAAGCTGATAATTATGAAGAGCATTAAGTGTATCTGGAATGATTGCATTTTGATTTACAGACGAGTGTACTATCTCATTTTGAAGAGAATTTGTGATATCAGAGTAATATTGAAAACTATCCACAGATCGAAAATTGTTAATTCCCACCAGTCCATAAGCTCCTATTGCCATTAAAATAGCTGACTCTTCCAATTCAATATTAAACTGTTCCGGTGGATCTTGTCCGGCTTGCAAAGCTTCCAAGTACCGATATATTTCAGTTACTTTATTAAATATGTTTTCAATTCTACACTTATTAATTTGCATTTGTTGCCACTCTTTAAGTTCTTGATCCGTCATTTGATCTAAATGAAAGAAATAATAGGGATAACATAACAAGAAAATTTTCCAAGTTTTACCATCTTGTAAACACATTGGATCTGTTTTTCCAGTACTACACATTACAAAGAAACTGTTGATTACATTCAAGGAAGAAATGTATTTTCTGAAGGCCCTCTCGCCAGTTGTCGAAGGAAAGTATTTATTTTGGAATATTTCTAAGCAATTGACAGTTGACAGATCAATCAATCGAAATTGACGCTGTTCGAAAGCTATAACTGGGTTACGTTCAGGATTTAAAGTTCATGATAAAGGCCCAACCCAGACGAGAACTTTTTAGGGAAAGAAGGAATTTACCTTCCCTTGGCTTAAGTGCGGTATGCTAGAGCCAAGGAATTCAGTCAAGGAATTTTTGCGCTTATTTCTTAAAGTAAAATTGACATTAGGTCAAGAAATTTTTGACAATTTGGATTTGTCAATTGTGTGATATTTCTGACAATAAAGAAATAATGAAGATATACGTAAAACGATTTTTATTCGTCCATTTGTCATTTTAAAATTGATTCACCTCTTCCAAAATCGCCGTTCCTTCCATCTATTTTTCAATTATTCCACCAACGTCAAAATTCAGTACTTATTTCTTCAAGAAATATTGACATCAATGGATTTTTCGAAAAACAACGACCTCTTTTTGAACAGGGACCTTTTTTAAGCCCGGTATTGTGTTCATTTAGCAGATAAATATTTAGCAGCAATCGAACAGGGACCTTTTTTACGGCTAAAATTGTTCATTGTTTTGAACTATAGGTGGCTGCTTTTGACAATCAGCTGTCGTGAATTTGTGATATTATTTCGTGTCCTTTTTAGATTACCCAATCTCGAAAAAGTAAGGAAAATTATATTTATACTTATTATTTTAATTTTTTTCAAAAGAATTTTCTAAATGAAGACGCAATATTTTTATCAGAAAAAAATAATAAAAATACAATGACACTCTTGCATTCCAATTTCTTTCAACTTCTAACGTCAAAATTTTAGCGTGGAAAAAAGGTATTGAGCGGATAAACCTGATGCTAAATATATGTTTGTGGAAAGTACTGCCATCTACTTGTCAAAACTAAACAAACTTTTAGCTGATAAAGCACAATACCACTTTCTTCAGCGATTTGGCGAAATATTTCACAACTAAATTTCACCGCTAAATTTCCATACAAAATTTATCCGCGAAATGAACACAATACCAGGCTTTACGGCTAAAATTGTTCATTGTTTTGAACTATAGGTGGCTGCTTTTGACAATCAGCTGTCGTGCATTTGTGATATTATTTCTTGTTCTTTTAGATTGCTATTGCAATTACCCAATCTCGAAATAGTAAGGAAAATTATATTTATACTTACTATTTTAATTTCTTCTCAAAAGAATTGTCTAAATCAGGCGTGTCCAAACCGCGGCCCGCCGCATGTGGCCCAGGACGGCTTTAAATGCGGCCCAACAAAACTCATAATCTTAAATACTTTCTCAATTAATTTTATAAAACATTTTCTTTATCTATATAACATTTCCATGGGAGTAGTTACTTCTCGACATAATAAATGTACAATTGCGCAATGTGGCCAAAGAAAGTTTTCAATGTGCAATTGTATTTAGTCAAATTGACACTGAAGACATTGGGGACATTATTTATTTTTCGGAAGTAAGATGGTTAAGTCGGGGTAAAATGTTGAAAAGATTTTATATTTTGCGAAATGAAATCAAGTCATTTATGGAATCAAGAATAAAATCTGTGCCAGAACTTTGTGATGAAAACAGGCTCACAGATTTTGCTTTTTTTATTAGACTTGACAACTCATTTAAATGAGCTAAATTTGCGTCTTCAAAGTGAAATACAAACTATAGCGGCTTTCGAAATGAAACTGAAACTATGGAAGCACCTATTTTCTGATGAAGCACACAAAGAATAAAAATAGCAGCAAAATAACTTATGAGCACCTTGAGAACTCACTGGGAGTTGCATTAACTTGGATCGCAAAGTATTGAAGCATTATTGTCTCAAAAACAATGTCAAATATCACATCAATTTCATGTTGCTATTTCTTAAATTTTATAATAAAAAATTTATGAATTAATGAAGCTTAAATTACTTAAAATTTAAGTATGTATGTATATTCCTCGTTTTTGGTCATTAACTATCTTTAGGGTTCGTATATTTTATGTGTGGCCCAAAATAACTCGTCTACTTCCAATGCGGCCCAGGGAAACTGAAAGGTTGGACACCCCTGGTCTAAATGAAGACGGAATTTTTTGTCAGAAAAAAATAATATAAATGCACTGCCACTCTTGTATTCCAATTTCATTCAACATCAAACGTCAAAATTTTAGCGCGGAAAAAAGGTATTGAGCGCATAAATCTGATGCTAAATATATGTTTGTGGAAATTACTGCCATCTACTTGTCAAAACTAAACAAACTTTTAGCTGATAAAACACAATACCACTTTCTTCAGCGATTTGGCTAAATATTTCGCAACTAAATTTCACCGCTAAATTTCCATACAAAATTTATCCGCGAAATGAACACAATACCAGGCTAAAGAAAAGAATTCCTTGAGCATTCCATGACTTTTTTTACATAGTTTTTGTATAGGAACAAAATTCCTTGGCTATATGCTAGAGCCAAGGAATTTTTGTTCGTATACAAAAACTATGTAAAAAAAGTCTTCTTTTCTTCTTAGAGAAAAGTAATTCTTCTTCTTCTTCTTCTAAAAGACGAATAGTACAACTATTCGTCGACATATAACATTTATAGACGCCACCTGGCCAGCCTTAGAATTATCTATATTGCCGGCCAATTATATGAACTGGTTCACCCGCGAAGACAAACAGATCTCTGTAATTACACTAGCGGACGAAGTCCGCGTACATTTTCAATTAGTTATTTTTTAATTAGTTATTTATAATTATATTGAACCTCCGTCCCGTCCAATGAACGAAACAAAAGTCCAGAAAAGTAATTCGAAAAGAAAAACTTTACTTCTCGATTGACAAAAAGAGGTCGTTGTTTTTCGAAAAATCCATTGATGTCAATATTTCTTGGTGGAATAATTGAAAAATAGATGGAAGGAACGGCGATTGATTTTGGAAGAGGTGAATCAATTTTAAAATGACAAATGGACGAATAAAAATCGTTTTACGTGTATCTTCAGAAATATCACACAATTGACAAATCCAAATTGTCAAAAATTCCTTGACCTAATGTCAATTTTACTTTAAGAAATAAGTGCAAAAATTCCTTGACCGAATTCCTTGGCTCTAGCATACCGCAGACGTGCCTTAAAAATAATGTCCTTCGTGTTGTACCTTATATGATTACCAAAATTAATTGTGTGCGTGTTTAATTAAGTCACAGTTTTTAATATAAACAATTACTGTGTCACAAATTCACAACACGTAGTGATTATTAAATTATTATTTTATCACCTCAAATCGCAAATAAACATCTGTACAGCCGTATCCCCGCAAGATACAAGCCATGAACAAAGTCGAAAAAAGAAATCAGCGGGCCGGTCAGAAGGCGACATGGGCGACATCCACAGTCTTCTTGCCTTGTCTTACATCAGCAGTTTTTCATATAAAAGTTGCTTGTATTTTGTTCAAACGCTATAATTTCCATAAATTTGCTCTACATGCTATTTAAAAAAAAAAAACTATTAGAAAGAAAACATATTTGGCTGCAATTTGTTTTTACTTCATTTTTCTGTGGGAGCGACAGTTTTGGGCTTTAGGACCTGTTTAAGATGACATTTTAGTTTTTCCTCCATGACGAGTATACAAAAAGCAGTGAGAGTGAGCTCTTACTGCATACTGTACCCGGCACGTTAACGCCTTTTAATGTTTCGGTGCCTCAGGCGACTTCATGGCTTGTATTATATTCCGGGGATTACGTACCAGCACAATAATGTTGGTACGCATGTGTTTTCCGAAATTAATTGTGTGTGGCTGTCACTACTTTTCTGAACACATGACCAATCAGCGTGTAATGCCCTAAACACACAGCGCTCTTAATGAAGAAATAACTAACGACTCATTAGCCTATAATGATTCATGTCAGCAATATGATCCTTGGTATGTATGTGTGCCAGACGCACAGTACCTCCAAATGTGATAATTTACGAACTTGCGACGTATTTCAATGTGCTTCTTTCCTTTTGTCACTTTTCCTTCATCAGCATTCTCAAGCATATGAATAGTTGCCTGATTATCAATAAATAGAACAGTTCAGTCGTAATACCAACTTCCAGTTCTCTCATTATTCTGCGAATCCAACTGACTTCTTGTACTCCACTGACTGCCGCACGATACTCTGCTTCAGCTGATGATATAGAAACGGCTGATTGTTTCTGAGCCTTCCAGATAATAGGACCTCCATAATGTATCAGAATTCCACTTGTTGAGATCATGTCCGATTCTATCCCACCATAGTTTTCATCTGTATATGCCTTCAGTCTTGCCTCACCTCCGAAAAATATTCCAAAATCCTCTGTTCCTTTGAGATATCTGAGAATACGTTCAATCAGTTACCAATGACTATATTTAGGATCACTTACTTGCCGACTCAGATAATTGAGTGAAAAACTAATGTCGGGCCTTGATATGGTAGATAGATACAGCAGACTCCCGATAATTTCTCGATAAGTGTTATGGTCGTAGCGTATTGTGTATAGCAATATGCTACACGTACTGTAGCGTGTATATCGGCTGCTGTCCACAGCGGAAAGCGAACGCACCCGACCGAGGGAATTGCATTTCCTCACGTTCAGGCGCCATGTCGACGTGACAGAAAAAAAGAAGAGGAGGACAGCAAGCTGTCACGACTTGTGAAATTGTTCTCTCGTGTTAATTCTTCTATATTTTTTTCGTAATCTGTTCACTTAGTTTTAAAGTGGTACATTTTGTCTTCGGTGCCTTTTGCTATGTACAATATATGAAGTTTTGCATCTTATATCATCCAGAAAGCTTTAAGACCAATAATTTTATTGACCGTATGCAGGCGGGTACTAAGCTGACTTCGCGCGCCATTTTGCGAAAGTGCGCTTTTTCACAAATGCACAAATCCAAACCTGATATTCAAATTTTGAAATTGGAAAAACTTAAGTTCTGATTGCTGTGCAATACTCTGATTTCTGTACAATACTGCACCGGAGCTCACGCCGCACAATTTACATAAAATAATTCTACGTAGAGGTCTCGTGAAAGCCCCACACTCGTTTTCAACTGGAGCATCAAGTGCAGCGCGAAGGTGTTATATTTCTTGAACCATTCCATTCGTCCAGTGAGCGTTGCGGCACCAACATAACCACACTACAATCGGCAAAATTAGATCATATCTAAAGCTCCTAAGGGGTGCACTCACTTATATCTATTTCATCCGGAACAATTAAATTGGATCTACTGACTGGTGGATGTTGGTTATTTATTCTTCCAAATACAGGACGCTCTGATACTCCCAGCTCGGGCGGCATTGTATCTGTTCGTGAAGGATCTACCATCAAATTACATCTCATATAATCACAGAAGGTGTAATTTCTGGAGAGATATCTAATATTCAAATGGTCTGCTATGTCAATAGGTATTAGCTATTAGTGCACTTTATAGATTTACTTGAACTATATTTCTAAATATTACTCAATATATATTTTAAAGTTATAACTATTACGAAATGTTTCATAGTTACGATAGTTTCTATTATTCATCAAGCAATATTTGTTATCTACCTGCCACAGGAAAGTTGAAATTTAATACTGCTTTCTTTAATATAATATTAATATTGCTTTTCTTTAAGATAGCTTATCTTATCCATTTATTTAATTAATTCATTTACTATATTAATTCGTATATTTTATTAACGCATACTATAGTTCAGCTCACTTATCAAACAATTTTTAAAACTAAATAAAAACATAAAAAAAATAAAAAAAATGAGTAATGATAAAAGATAATAGAGCACACTTCAGAATCAATTCAAAATAATGAAAAGAAAACAAAACTGAAAATAAGGTACTAGTACGTTATTGCATGTAAAAAACAATGCAAATATGACATTGTTGGATGTTTTAAAACAAAACAACAACAAAAAAACACAAAAGGCGGCCGTAAAGCCTTTAAGAACATTTGTTTTTTGATAAGGCGAGCATAAATATTACTATAAAAAGAAAAACGAACATTAAAGATGCCGTGCATTTCTTCTAAGATGCCTCTCTTATATACATAGGTAGATAACATTATAGATACAAAGTGAAAAATAAGCCATAACTCAGAAAAAAAAAACATTATTTATATATTAATATAATATTAAAGTATAGGGATAGATATTTTTGAACGTAGTAAGCAATACAATGCATAAAATGTTATGTATATAAAATCTATTATATACATAAAGTCGGGATATTTTGAAAATTTAGAAAAGAATAACAAAGTAAGTTTTTTGACGATCACTTTAATAACCAAAGTATTTATTTAGGAAAATGAATTAATAATAATAAAAAAAAATCTAGCTGTAGATTAATACCAAAACTTATATATTTACCTATTTATATTATATATTTACCGAGAACTATTATAACGTAATGATGAGTTAAGTTTTTACTTTTTCCTTCACATCCCGGAGCCCACTATCGCGTGAGAACAAGGTTGTCTAGGCTTGCCCAGTCTCTCTCTCTTTCTATAGGTCAACAAAGGGACTTTGGACGATTGTGCCACCCAAAGTCGATGGGACGATGGGGCTTGGCAGGAAGGCATGCCATCTGCGCCTTCAATGGAACATAGGTAAGTGACGTAAGGGTCCCTTCAGGACCGAGTGTGTGCTGGCTCGTTTATGTAGGCATGAAGAATTTTTTTTTGATTATGGGTGGTGACAGCGGCAGGTATTTTCGGGAACCTCCCTACACTCTCCGCCACCCATAGCCGAGGTGCTAGCATGCCGCCCTGTGCTATCGCTGTCATCGAGTGATCTGTCAGCTCATGCTGACAGTTTGGACTTCAAGTCCTAACCATTCACTCTCAACATACTTCCATATCATAAGGCTTGTTTTGGAGTGGTCTATAATTCACATGTTTTTCAGTTAACATTCCAGGTACAATAGGTGTTGCAACAGAGTGTGCATCATTAAAACCAAAACGAACTAACATCTTGCGTATATATCTTTGCTGTGTCACCAATATCCCATTTCCTTTTAAGTGAACCTCCATTCCAAGATAGAATAATTTTCCTTTCTCCGGACCTGTAGATTTCATTTTAAAGTTCTTTGCCAGCCCAGGCAGTGCCTGCTTTATCAATGTTTCATTCTGGGCAATAATAATTCCGTTATCTACAAATATTCTAATTATAACTGACCTGTCTTTGTTTTAGAAAATGCATGGATCATCATCAGTGTCTCTGAATCCTAGTTTCCTCAGGGTTTTGGTGAACGTAGCGTTCCAGTCCTTTGAGGCTTGTTTTAACCCATATAAGCTTCTTTTCAAGCGACAGACTCTTCCAGAACTATCATCAAAACCTTCTGGTTGCAACATAAATATTTCCTCTGACAATTTTCCATTTAGGAAAGCTGTGTCCACGTCACAAGTGTGGATCCTCAGTCCTTTGTTTGCAGCATGACTCAATAGCAATCTAATACTAGAATGTCTGGCAACTGTGTTATGGAACTATGAAGCGTGATTCGCTTGGGACGTAAAGTCCCGACTGTCAGCATGAGCAGACAGATCACTCGACGTGCAGCGTTGAGTACAGGGTGGCACGCTAGTGTGGGGGGGCTCCACAAAAACCTGCCGCTGCCGTCAGCCATAATCGAAAAAAAATTTTCGTTCCTATCACACCAAAGCCGGCACACATTCGGTCCTGAAGGGACCCTTACGTCACTTACCTGTATCCCATCGAAGGCGCAGATGGTCTGCCTTCTTTGCCTGCCCCATCCTCCCATCTGACTCTGAGGGGCCTAATTCTTCAGAGTCCCTAGTTGATCACTGCCTGATGTCTTTGGCGTGATAGACTCCTAACAGTTTCCCCTGCAGATCTTCAAGCTGATAATAAGCGTTTCCTTTCTGGGCTCTGACCCGACACTTGACAAATTTTCGAACCAGTTTAGCACTGGTCTGCTGTTGGAAGTTGCTTTGGGCAAAATTCCTTCTAAATATCTCTTGACCAACTTTGAAATCAACACGCTTCGCCCTGAGATTATAGGCTCTTGGACCCTGTTCGAACGCATGGTGTAAATTTTCCTGCACTCTCGCACGGATCAATCTCAGTTTGTCCTCAGCATCTACTCTCAACGGCTCATTAAGAGTTCCAAGGCTCCTCAAGATGGAATAGGAGCTGCCGTGTTCAATCATTTGTTGACCGAAAAGTGTTCGATAAGGAGAGAAACCAGTAGCTTGATGGAAAGAGCTTCTGAGGGAACTAGCTGTTTGGCTCAGTTTATCATCCCATTTCGTATATTCCTTCTGGATATGCGCTCTAGTCCCTGACAATAGAGACCTGTTTACTCGCTCTGAGGCGTTTGCTTGCGGCGAGTAAACTGCCGTTCGCAAGTGCTTCACCCCATACTTGTCCAGCAATCTGGTAAACTGAGTCGAGCAAAACTGGACTCCATTGTCAGAGACGTTCGTTTCCGGGACGCCGAACACATGGAACACTTCCGTCTCAATGAATTGGCACACATTGAGTGTAGATGCTTTTCTCATCGGTTTGAAAAGTGGTCAATAACTATCAGAATGCAGACGTTTCCTTTCACTGACCGAGGACATGACCCTAAAAAATCGATATACAGCTTTTGTCATGGTCGTTCTGTCACAGACTGGACTTTCATAGGTGGTCTCAGAATAGTATTGGGAGCCTTCGTTTCCTTACACACGTCACAGGCGCCTACGTAGTTTCTGACATCAACTGTCATTCGTGGCCAGTACAGATGTCTTCGCAGACGTTCCAGTGTTTTCCCTATACCTCCGTGTGAAGCTAGTGTCGGATCATGAGCACTTGAAATGACGTCGGTGACAAGCCCTCGTGGAATCCAAAGCTTCCGAGCTTCTTCCTCCTGAATCGGATCGCCGGTTCTCGGAACAGTCCGAATGTAAACGAAGCCATCCCTGACACAAAGATCTGGTAGTTTGCCAGAAGTCGTTTTAACCTTATGCCTCAGCTCCTCAGATTCCAACGAGTTGAAATATGGCGAACTAAGGTCAACTTCCGGCCCAGGATCTTCATTTGTGGTCAGGCTGTCACAATGAATGCGTGACAGCGATTCAGGGACGACATTCAGGCTTCCTCTTCGGTGCTCGATAGGGAAGTCGAAACCCTGAAGCTTCTAACTCCACCGAGCAAATCTACGGCTGAGGTCCTTTTGAGACATCAGCCATCTCAAGCTCGCATGATCCGTCACTATCTTAAACGGCATGAGTTCTATGAAGGGACGGAACTTCTGTACGCTCAAGTTCTCATACCTCCCTTTCCGACAATAAAACCCAAGTATTTGGTCTCTTTGATACAAAACTTGCTCTTCTCGACGTTGATAGTGAGGCCAGCTTTCCTCAAACAATCCGCTACATGGGATGGTAACGTGAGATGCGAGTCAAAGTCTGATGACAGAATTAACAGACGAGAACGTTCTCACGAAGATCGACAGGAATGACTTTATCCATGAGGCGGCACATCGTTTGTGGAGAGTTGCATAGGCCGAATGGCATCACTGTGTACTGATAGAGAGGATGACCAGGTACTGTAAAAGCGGTCTTCTCTCTGGAATCAGTGTCTAGTGGGATCTGCCAGAATGCGTCTTTCAGGTCCAGCCCCAGGCTGCGTCTATCTGCGGCAGCGGATAGGCATCCTTCTTCGTATAAGAGTTGACTTTCCTAGCGTCAAAACAAAGCCGGACCTTTCCAGGCTTCCTTACCAGAACAACTGGAGAGCTCCAAGGACTCTGGCTCTCCTCTATCACACCCAGTGATAGCATTCCCTCTAATTCAGCATCCATCAAACTTTGTACTGCCGGCGAAATCGGATAAAAACGCTGTTTAATCGGGGCGGCGTCATTCGTTTCAATCTTGTGAGTGACCAACGATGTTTTTCCCAGGCCTAGAGAGGCGAAAGAGGGGAAAAGTTGTTTGGTGGCTTCTAAGCGTTGTTGATCGAGACTAGAACGAATATGGTAGTCGGTGTCAGAGGTAGCTATTACACTTGGATTCACTTCTGCGACTATACCCAAGACATCTGGAGCCAACCCAAATAGACGCCAGAAGTCTATTCCCAGATATAGTGCCTGTGTGAGCCCAGGAACCACGTAAAAACGTACGTTTCGTTTGGAAAGTGACAACCAAGTTCACATGACCATGTACAGTCGTCATGGCACCATTTGCTACTTGGACCTGTGTCCGATACTTCTTCCATTCGACATCTGCTTCTGCAAGCTTCTCTAGAGCTCCCTGACCTAGAATACTGACAGTGGCACCACTATCAGCTTTACCTCGGCGTACGGTCAAATGTCGTCTGGCATCGACACGGAAATCTGTGCCAGTTTTTTTCTCTCTAGTCTCATCCGTCGGCAGTATTCCCGCCAACGAACGGTAGATCTTTTCTTTTTCGGTCTCATATCCAAGTCAGGAAACATTATTTCGGCTAACTCCGCTACTGAGGAGAAGATTCGGTCTCTTGCTGCATTGTATTTCTGCAGACGTGTATGATACGGCGTCAGCGGATGTAAAACAGGCACACGCCCATTCGTCATAACAGAGCTTGGTGGCCGTTTTAATACAGAAATGTCATAAGGTCAAACCTCCTGTTCAATAACTGTGTCAGCTAAAGGTGCTGTAGGTGTTATCGGGACATCGAAAATTGAAGACTCTTCCAAAGAAGTGTCTAATAATGTTATGGGCTCCCCAGAAGTGGAAATGGGAGCTTGAAGATCTGCGGAGAAGTCTATCAAGTTTCCGTCTCTATCCTTGAAGTGTTCGTACTATCAGGTGTTTTGCTGATATCACCAGAATCACTGAATAATATCAGTGGACAGTTCAGGGGTTCGTCAAAGTCTGCTAATGGAGCGGACTTTCCTCCTTGTTCAATGTTTGAACTGGAGTGTTCGTTACGACTGGTGCTCGGGACGTTGACGCTGGTCGAGAAGAGGTGTTGGGATTCCCGACCCGTCTCTCGTTTTTTTGTCTACAATAGGGGCAATCAGGCTTGAAAACGTTTTTGCGTCCACATCCATAGTAGAACACAACTTGTCTCTCTTGCCTGCAATCTTGATAAAAATGACCGGACTGGTCACAATTCCAGCATACAATAGTGTGTTTGGCCGAAATGCTCGACACGTTACCTAGACTGTTGTCACTGCCTGTTGCTACTGCCAGTTCAGGGTCCAAGGTCTGAAAGCTTGGATACGAGTAACAAGCGATCTCAGCTGACCTATCGTATCGGTGGGATGCAGGCATATTTTTCCCTGAATCTCAGGCAATACGTTCGATTTGAGAATCTCCAGGAACTCTTGGTCTGGCATGGCGTTCTGTAGCTGATCACGCAGCAACCCTAAATGATGGTGATACACAGCGAATAGTTCACCAGGCTTTTGCTTTCGTGCCATCAGCTGTAATCCTATTTTTAGGTCATCCTTGGGCACTAACCATTCGATGGACAATCCCGTTTTGATAAATTCCCAAGTTGGAAAAGGGTTATGCCGTAATATCGACCAGTACCAGTCCTTCGCTGGTCCTGTTAATAACGTAAGCATGTTTCTAACTAGGAGATCAAAATCCCCTTCTAGAGCGGAGTGCGTGAGCGCTTCGACTCTAAAAATGAATTTATCCACAGAGAGCTCTGAGTTGCTGCCGTTATACGTCAGGTTCCATCTTCTGATAGGACTGCCTGATCGTCGCTGTCCTATATTTGCAGGGTGACGAATATGTGGAGGTGGTTGAGGTGGGACAAAGTTCGGTGTGGGCTGACCAGTAGGCTGACCAAAAGGCTGACCAAAAGGCTGACCAAAAGGTGATGGTGGTCTCTGAAACGATTGTCTCCTCAGATTGGGGAAATCGTTCGATGATCTTGGATTACCCCTGGACGAAGGAGGTCGTGCAAAGTCCATTGGTGGCATTGCTGCTGCTACTTGTTGTCGGATACTATTCGTTAAGTCAGTCCGCAAACCATTGAGGCTCTGTTCGAGACCTTCTCGTATTAGGTTTTGCATTTGTAGGCGTAGGCCTGCCATCAGGGCATCCGTAGCGGCTGAGGTGTGGTCTTGAGCTGTACGAACTGAACTATCTCGTCGAGGACTCGGGTTTACAAAAGTCCTTGAGTACAAATCGGGCATTCCTGGTGATAGAGATCGTCGATTCGGTGGTAGTAAGTCAAAGGTCGGCAATGAATCGCGACTAGCCGACTTCGCGGGCTTCGCCTTCTTCGGTCTTTTAGGAAAGGCACCAGTGTAACCAGTGAGGTCCTGTGGCGTGAGGCGACGTCTACAGTTAGGGCAACTAGAATGTTCACCTATCCAGGTCTGTATACATACCTCATGAAAGACATGTCCACACATGGCCATGACAGGCTTCTGTTCGGCTGACCAGCTCGTATCTGTACAGATAGTGCATGGTTCAGGCAACATAGTCACACCATTCGGCACAGGAGGTGGTGTCCGTACTGTAGCCATACTGAATTTAGTCGTAAGTCAAGTCGAGAGAAAAAAAATTTATACCCCAAAGGAATACTATGCCAAAGTCGAAGGTCGTGATGATATACTACAATTCCAAAAAAAATTCTTCCCAAACGTTCGAAGATTAAGACTGGATACTAAAATTCCAGCAAACATTTTTTTATTATCGAAAGTTCGTATTATGAACAGTTCGGAGAGATCATCAAAAATTTCAAACAAAAAAATCAAATATTCGAAGGCGTTAGCAGAATGTTACTAATCAAGTTACGAGAAATATTGATCGAGCAAGAATTTTCGTTCCAAAGTTCGCTTAATACGTTTTCAAAACAAAAATTTTCAACTCATGGAATTTCTCCTTCACTCCCCCAGGAGTTAACTCCCAACATAAAAGGTCTTCAGGTCGCCCTCTCTCTTTTCAGGCCATAAAATTTATACAGGCAAGCGACGTGAATGTGTGCATTGAAAAAAAATGTGGAGTTCCCACAGAAATCTGGGAAGAGTCGGGTTGGCGAAGCTAGAGACTGAAAATGGTACTAGAGATTCTTCAGCCAGGCAGTTAGCAGCATGCCAACTGCTGATTACTGAAGGTCTCCAGTATCACTTCCATCCTCCAACAACTCCTTCCTTGCTCTTCACCTGATTGTCATGTCCAGCTAACCTTCCAACTGGGCAGAGTCATGAATCTAGTCAACTAGTTAGCTGGAAGCCAAAAAGTCGTCTCACAGATTCATAACTCTGTCCAGCCAGTTGGCCAACAGAGACATGTCTCCGCGAGAGCTCACACAAAAAAATTTTGTGAGGCCACCTACCATTTCGATGGCAGAAGGCCAGGGGGAAAGATTAATTTAAAAAAATTCAAAAACTTCCAACAATTTAAAAAAAAAAGTCAACTAATTGTTCAGGCTTGAGGCTTGACCAAGGTCAAACCTAAAGCCGAACTTCAACTTCAAACAAATTCCAAAAACTTTCAAACATTACGTTACTTTAATACAATATCGAGAAACAAGATTGCAAAAACTTCCAAAGCTTTACTTTACTTTCAGACTTTCAAAAACTCTAACTTTACTTTACCAAAAAGATTGATTCAAATACCAAAACCAGTCAGACTCAGGTCCGGAAGTAACCTCTACTTGGTTGGCCAACAGAGACATGTCTCCGCGAGAGCTCACACAAAAAAATTTTGTGAGGCCACCTACCATTTCGATGGCAGAAGGCCAGCGGGAAAGATTAATTTACAAAAATTCAAAAACTTCCAACAATTTAAAAAAAAAAGTCAACTAATTGTTCAGGCTTGAGGCTTGACCAAGGTCAAACCTAAAGCCGAACTTCAACTTCAAACAAATTCCAAAAACTTTCAAACATTACGTTCCTTTAATACAAAATCGAGAAACAAGATTGCAAAAACTTCCAAAGCTTTACTTTACTTTCAGACTTTCAAAAACTCTAACTTTACTTTACCAAAAAGATTGATTCAAATACCAAAACCAGTCAGACTCAGGTCCGCAAGTAACCTCTACTTGATATGAGACCTGAGGTCAGCCAATTAGCAAAGTGCCAAATGACCATCTCACAACAAGTCTCAGTCCCCAGCAAAAGTCACAATTAGACCACTGAAGTCCAACTGAGGTGGCCCCACGTTAGGAGCCATTTTTGTTATGGAACTATAACACTATGCAAGCGCACAACGTGTCAAAGCCACAAGCTTTGCTCTACACAAAAATAATTTACCTAACAACACCAGTTAGACTCAGGTCCGTCTGTAACTTCTACTGGATATGAGACTACCGAGTTAGATAATTAGCTAACAGCCAAATGTCCATATCTCCAAGTAATCCCAGTCTCCAGCATCCGTCACATTCAGACACCGAAGTCTAACTGAGGTGGCCCCACGTTGGGCGCCATTTTTGTTATGGAACTATGAAGAGTGATTCGCTTGGGACGTAAAGTCCCGACTGTCAGCATGAGCTGACAGATTACTCGACGGGCAGCGTTGAGTACAGGGCGGCACCCTAGTTCGCCTCAGCTATTGGCGGAGAGTGTGGGGGGGTTCCACAAAAACCTGCCGCTGCCGTCAGCCATAATCAAAAAAAAATTTTCGTTCCTATCACACCAAAGCCGGCACACATTCGGTCCTGAAGGGACCCTTACGTCACTTACCTGTATCCCATCGAAGGCGCAGATGGTCTGCCTTCTTTGCCTGCCCCATCCTCCCATCTGATTCTGGGGGGCATAATTCTTCAGAGTCCCTAGTTGACCTGGAAAGAGAGAGGCGGACCTAGACGACCTTCATACGAGAGGGCTCCAGTAAAGTAAGAGGAGAAATTAAAACTCTTAACGGTTCATGTTCACGTTATAATTATCAAGAAAAATATCCTCAATTCAAGGTAAGTACATACATAGGTCTCTAGGTAAGTATACCATTAAATTATAAAAATATATAGCCGTATAGCACTAGGTAAGTACAGAAAAAGGTATATACATACGTATACCAAAAAAAATCTCATTAATTCAAAGTGAGTACAATAAAAAGGTATATACGTAAAAATACCATTGAATTATAAAATTACATAAGCTTATAGCATTAAGTATGTAAATAGATATACATAGAGTCAGCTAAAAAAATTCTCCCCAAAGTATACACGGACAAAGATTTTACTAAATTAGCTGTATAGTTACATAAATATGCTATTAAATCGCAAATATATATATAGTTAGAGAAAAAGAATGTCAATAAAAGAAAATCCTACGTGAGGCCCTTATTACTAGATACTGGTAAGTATGTATATCATTAAAGGTAGGTATAAAGATATATATACATATATAGAGTCAGTAAGAAAAATTATTATCCAAAGTATACACGGACAAAGACTCCATTAGATTAGATGTATAGTTCCGTAAATATTATTATTAAATCGAGGATATATATATATATAGTTACACTAGATTAGCTGTATAGTTATGTAAATACTATTATTAAATCGAAAATATATATATAATTACAGAAAAAGAATGTCAATGAAAAAAATCCTACGAGCAAGTAATTATTGAAGCCGAAGCATGCGTATACCAAAAGAAAATGTGTAATATATCAATAATACTCACGGTGAAAATTCCACGGCATGACGAAGCGCTTCAGCATCCGCCATCTAGTTAAAAGAATTAAATTGGAATGTAATGCTTCGACTTGCTGTCTGTAGGCTCTATCACAAAAGTTATTTTTGTTGAGTTAAAATAATATTGCCCAGCGGCACTTGTCCCTACACATATATCTTGAACGAAATCAAATAAGAACGTGCGGAATGTAATTATAATAAAAATTAAAATTTAAAACAATTTACAAATTCATTCCATAGTGGACGACTGTATCTATGTTGTGCAACTGAAGGATTTTAATCTGGCGATGAAGGAATATCAGCATTTTTGCCTGTAGTAAAATCTATTGACCATTTACACTTTGTGTGCTGGATTTTGTTGACATTTTGGAGCACAAGTCCAAAGAAAACGATTGTTGGAATTTTGACAATTGCTAATCCATATTGCTGCGTGTTCACAAAACTCTTCGTTTCTATTAAATATCTTAGAATGAGACCCTGCAATTGAATCCGTATGAGGTTTCCCCCATGTAGTTTTTCGGTATTGTCGGGATGAATTTGGACGATCTTGATTTCTTTCAATTGCAGGTTTTAAAAAGCAGTCGCATATGATCTTGAATATCCACCAAGACTCCTGTTCAACCGTTCGATTATACTACCACGATTTCAAGCGAAACCTAGTGAAAATTTATCGATCTTGTCAGATTAATTTTATCCTGTCCTTCACCACTCGGAAATTCATTTTTTTGACAGGATGTCTTCGCAGATTTTTGATGATCAAAAAGTTTCTCCTGGATGTCTTTCACACACGTACTTGTTCGAGCAATACGACAGGAAAAGTGGTCTTCTTCTTCCTTGTCATCACCAGCCTGTCATTTGCAGCTTGAGGAAATGCATTTCTTTCGGTCGGGGTGCGTTCATTTTGTTATGCGTGACGCAGCCGGCCTACACCTTCAGTAATTCTTGTAGCATATTGCTATATGCAATATGCTACGACCATAACAACTGGTGAAAATGTTTCATCATAGTCAATCCCATGCACTTGATCAAAACCTTTAGCCACAACGCTAGCCTTCAGTCGGCCATCTGTTTTCTCACGTAAGACCCATTTGCATGTTAATGGCTTTCTATTTTTAGGCAAGTGGACAAATGAAAAATCCACCAACTAACATAATCCTCAAAAGAAAACGATTCGCCTTATTTCTTATGTATAGTACAAAGTAAATATTTCACACTAATAACAAAAAAATATTAAACAAAGCAATTCAATGGAAATTTACCAAAAAAACAAGTTACGCATAGAAAAAAAAATAATAAATACTTTCCTTAATTTCCTTGATATCATTCAAATTTAATTGGAATAAAAACCCACCAAAACTGTAAAAATTTTCGTTTAGAATATTCAATGAAAGTCTATATATTTGAATTATTAGAGAAAATCATATTAATTATATTCATTACTCATTATATAAGTGAAACAAAAAAAAAAAAAATAAAGAAAGAAAAAGAAATACTTAAAACATAAGAAAGAATCAAAGCAAGAAATGTGAGGAAAGGTAATATTATAAAAAACAAAAAAAGGGGGACAAAAAGAAATTTTTTTTATATGGTAATAGCTTGCGCGAAAGAGATATGAAAGAGAGTTAGGTAGTTAACAGTCAGTAGGCCGGCCAAGCAGATACCCTGGCGGGGTATTATAGTCTAAAAGTACCATTATTAGGATGTGAGTGTCCTAGTAATCAACTTGAGCGAGGAAGATTTTTTTTTGTGTATATATATATGTCATAACTTCTTACATTTTCAGAGCTGTCGTCGTCTAAGCATCTCCAGGGAGCTCCTTCAGGGGACTAAGCCACGTAAGCCAAATTCTACAGAAAGTTTCTTATCGCGCCGAGGGGTTACTTACACCTCGGAAAATTTTTTTTATAATACGTTAAATTTTCGAATGGAGCGTGAATCCACGCGGTATATAAATTGGTTGACAAAAGTAAAAGCGTGGTAGCTTACATATTAGAAGGCCTTGGTAATCGGCTACGTATCGTTTTGTTATAGGAAGCATTATTTTCCTAATCCACATTGTTTATTAGAATTAGAATTGTTTAGTAGAATAAGTCGTTAGCTAAACTCATTGTAACGCTATTTCTAAGGGCATCTAAGTTTTTTCATAACAATAACCATGATGATGGTTACTTACAACTACATAATTGCCATAAGCCCTTATTATCAATTGATGTCAAGCAGAATCGCATGATGTTTTCGTATTGAATTTTAAGTAACTTTATTTAACCGATCGGGTTGTAAAACGCTGACATGGATATTGTATATGTAAGAGCGGACATTGGTAGAAATGCGAACTAGAAATGTTAGTTAAGATGATAACTAAGGGATCGTAAGGTTAATTAAGATTGTTTGAGCTACGGTACGAAATATTCCCAATTGGAAAGTAAGAAATAGTAAATGTAATAAAGTGTTGCTTTATAACATCATGAAGCTCTATTGTCTTTTGGATCCTCACTTCACTATCCCGGAGCCCTCTCATAAGGGATGAAGGTCGTCTAGGCTCGCCTAGTCTCTCTCTCTCTCTTTACAGGTCAAATAGAGACTCTGAATAATTATGCCCCTCAGAGTCACATGGGAGAATGGGGCCGGCAAAGAAGGCAAAACATCTGCGCCTTCCATGAGGTATATAGGTAAGTGACGTAAAGGTCTCTTCAGGACCGAATATGTGCCGGCTTTTGTTGGATAGGCACGAAATTTTTTTTTGATTATGGCTGACGGCAGCGGCAGGTTTTTCGTGGAACTTCCCCACACTCTCCGCCAATGAGCCGAGGCGAGCTAGCGTGCCGCCCTGCAGTTAACGCTGTCCGTCGAGTGATCTGTCAACTCATGCTGACAGTCTGGACTTTACGTCCAAGCCAGTCACTTTTCATAATTCCATAACATCCCAATATGGCTGATAAGCTCAGCATAAATGACGCTAAGTCACTCATCCCCGAATTCGATGGTACTCCTAGCGAATTACATCGTTTTTTAAATATTTGCGAAATGTTCCAAAAAGAGAAACTTCGGCACCAGAAAAGGCCCTATTTTTACAAATTATAAAAACGAAACTCGTACGCAGAGCCTATGACGTAATTAAATACTCCGACGTCAGTACATGGGAAAACTTGCGAGAGGAGCTACAACATCGTTTCTTAGAAACACGTTCTAGATTGTCCATACAGAGCGAAATACTCTCTCTCAAACAATACAGCATGGTTTTTGCTCTGGTAAGTCCTGTTCCACTAATTTGGCAATATTTTTCAATTTTGCGATTAGTTCTATTGAAGAAGGTGCCCAGGTAGATGTTGTCTATACTGATTCTGCTAAGGCATTCGATAGGGTTAATATTCAGCTTCTAGTTTTTAAATTGCAATGTATTGGCTTTCATTCATCTATCTTGAAATGGATTGAATCTTATTTAAGCAACCGTAAGCAATATGTGAAAATTGGCAATATTATTTCTAGAGTCATCTCCGTTACTTCTGGTGTTCCTCAAGGCAGTCATTTAGGACTCTTACTTTTTTTGCTCTTCATTAATGACATAGTTAGGAATTTTTGCTTCGCGAATTATTTAATATTGAATTATTTAATATTTGCTGATGATCTTAAACTTTATACAAAAATCGATTCCTGGAACGATTGCTTCTCACTTCAAGCTGATCTTATTAGATGTAAATGTTTCCAAATGCAAAATTATGAGTTGCACTAGAAAATTCGACATATTTAGCTTTAATTACACGATCAATGATATTCTCATTCCTAGAGTTTCAGAGGTCAAAGACCTAGGAGTAATATTTGATCCAAAACTGTCTTTCGCTTCACATGTTGAACTTATTGTTTCTAAAGCATTCCGCAATCTAGGTTTCTTAAAGCGTAATTCCACAGATTTTAATGATATGTTCACACTTAAAGTTCTGTATTATTCGCTTGTAAGATCTGTTCTTGAGTACGCATCTGTCATTACACCTTTTATGATGTTCACATTAATCGTATCGAATCTGTACAAAAGTCGTTCCCTCGTTTTGCTTTATATAAATTAAATCATAATCGTGACAATATGCCACGTTACCGTGTAAGATGCTTGCTTTTGGGTTTATCAACTCTTGAGTTCAGACGTGAAGTGAACTGTGCTACTTTTGTAAGAGATATTTTATCTTATATTATCTTATGCTTTTACGCACCGGAGAGACCAATTCGCTCACGAAATTTGCTGTATGCTCCACAACATAGAACAAACTATGGCATGCATGAACCTATTTCAAATTATATTTTACTCTTTAATTCTTTTTCTGCATTTATTGATTTTACAATGCCTAGGGAAATATTTAAATCAACTCTTTATGAGAATGCTAGTCGCTTAGTTTAATTTTTGAATTATTATCATCAAGCAAATTTTATTTAGAAATGATTGTTTTGCTTATAAATATGCTCGTTAATAATTTTGAACTTTGTAAATTAAATATGCTAATCTGTTAGATAAACTTATCGGTAGATATATGAATAAATAAATAAATACGGGAAAGAAGACGTAAAAGAATACGCTTTCCGAGCTCACAAATTGCTCGCCTTGTAGGATGAAACTACACCTTCTCTTACAAGTGACGCAGCACTAACTAAACTACTAGTAGCCGAGGATGACAAAATGGTTCTCAGAGCTTTTGAAGACGGATTAAAGGATGACCAAGTTCGTCTTTTGACTAAAGCCCAAAATAATTCTTCGTTCAAAGAAGCAACCAAATTTGCTATTGAACAATCTGATAGAAACCTTTCCTCTAACGACCGACCTCCCTCTTGCTCAAAATGCAATAGAAAAGGTCACGCGTCAGCAACTTGTTACTCAGGCAAAATCAAAACTGAGAGACCCTAACTAATTTGCTCCTACTGCAAAACACCCAATCACCACATACGAGAGTGCTGAAAAAGATTATTCCAGCAACAGTTGTTCAGTTCGCGACTTCCTAATACATTCCCCCAACAGAATTCATATCCACGTTATCAACAACCTGGTAGTTCTCACTATCAACAACCTAATCGATGGCAAACAACAACAACCTTCCAAATTCTCAACCAAATCAACGGCAACAAAACAATTTCCAATTTTCGCAGCAAAATCAACGGCAATCATACAATATCGGAAGCCAGCTGCAACCTAATAATTCACAACCCCCTAATATAAGATCCGCAATTAAAGTATCAAACTCAAAACCAGCATTCAAGCAAAATACAAACATGGATGCAAGAAAACGTCCGGAAAACGATCTTCGGCGAGACGAGTTAGCAGAAACTCAGTCTCGCCTAATCTTAATGACAATATCCGCGGATGTTCACTCTCAACTCCAAGATTACACAGAGAAATAATTCTCCCTCTAAGTTCTGATCAGCAGTCGCTAGTTCTAACGATCAGAAACACTATAACAGCATATAAAACTAGTACGTTTTAAATAGACACGCGAGCTGAAATTTCGATACTTAAGGCCACCACGGCGTTAGGTAACACTATCGTAAATAAAGGAAAATCCATACAGGTAACCTCATTGGTAGGAAAACCTCTATGCACATTAGGAACTGCGTAATGGAATTTCCAAGCAAAAGGAATATCTTTCCTTCATGACATCCACATGGTAGAAAGCAATTTTATATTGAAACATGATGGAATATTAGGTCATGATTTCCTAAAAAGATTTTCCTGAATCATTAATTATGAGAGCAAAACTCTCATACTCAAATTAAACGAAGTGTCCCCTGAAAATAAAAATAAAATGGAATCAAAAGTAATTCCAAAAGCAGCTAAAAAAGCTAGCAAAACAAATTCTAATTCATGCATACCACAAGCTGGTCAAGAAAAACTTAAATCTATTGGAGCCGAAAGCATAAAAATATCGGCCCATACACAAAATAAAATGGAATTGGAATCTGGAGTAATAATTGGAAATACACTTATCAAACCTGGAGGGTGATTCTGATCTTTTGTCGTACTATTTAGTCGTCAATTTTGACATATTTAGTCGTACTTTTTGTTTCAACACAGTTCATTTTGTGTCTTCACTATTATCTACCACAAAATGAACTATAATGAACTTTCGGTGAACAAACGTCAAACAACACGACTAAATATACGACAAATTAGTCAACTGCTCCTAGAGGTTGTGACAAAAATTTTACACTGGTAAATAAAAATTCTACACCTAATTAGAGCATTAAAAGTGCTTAAATTCGAAATATTATTTTGAATTTGTAATGTGAAGTGACATTTTCAGTTCACTCTACGTCATGCAAGGATTGCTGACCTGAATAAAAACACGAAAAAATCAGTAGAAAAGTTCATTTCATTTAGTCGTATGTTTTGACATTCAAGTACGACAAAAGATCAGAATCACCCTCCTGACGTGGGTGGTCATGCCAATATTCTCCTGCTGAATCCCAATGAACAAAATGTCGCAATTAATAAAATGGACATAAGCCCTCAGTTGCAAAATATTAATAAATATAATATAATAAAATTATATCCGATCAAGGAACCTTTAAAAAAGATTACAAAAACTCAAAAATGAGATAGATCTCTCTCATTGCAACGCGGAAGAAGCACACTCAATTCTAGACATATGTCGTAAGTATAACGACAATTTTTACCTAGAAGGAGACTTCCAAACTTGCACTAACGCTACAGGAAATTCCTATACTACCTGAAAAACCTTCGGTCAACATAAGACCTTATAGATTACCACAAGCTCATCGCGAGGAAATAAATAATCAAATCAACAAAATGCTGGACGAAAAATTATTAGTCCTAGCTCAAGCCCATGGAATTCCCCATTACTGGTTGTACCCAGAAAACCTGATGCCGCAGGTAATAAAAAATGGAGAGTAGTTGTTTTAGTCGACGACGCTTTCCCCTTACCAAATATCACAGATATTTTGGACCAACTACGAAAAGCTAAGTACTTCAGTACTTTAGATTTAGCTAACGGCTTTCACCAGATCCCCATGAATAGGAATGATAAAGAAAAAACTGCGTTCAGTACACCTTATTGACATTATCATTACAATCGAATGCCTTTTGGTTTAAAACGGGCACTAGCCACATTCCAAAGGCTGATGAATAATGTCCTAATTGGTCTACAAGGTTTTGAATGTTTTGTATGCATGGATGATATAATTATCTATGGATACAACCTAGCAGAACACAATGCTAGGCTTGAACACATTTTTGATCGACTACGCAAGCGTAATCTCAAGTTACAACCTGAGAAATACCACTTTATCAGTAAAGAAATAGCCTATTTAGGTCACGTGCTGACTGAAAATGGAGTGATACCAGATCCCTCCAAGATCAAGGTAGTTCAGAACTATCCAGTACCCAAAAAGGAAAGAGATATTAAATCCTTCCTAGGGTTCGTCGGCTATTACCGCCGCTTTATTCCGAACTTCGCAAAAGTAGCCAAGCCTCTAACGGCATTGTTAAAGAAGGACGTTCCCTTCCAATGGGACGCTTTCACCGAAGAAGCCTTTTCCGCCCCTATCTTGCAATATCCTCGTTTCGACCAGGCATTTTTAGTTACTTCAGATGCAAGTGACTTAGCAATAGGAACCGTGCTATCTCAAGGTAAAATCGGTCAAGATAAGCCAATAAGCTTCGCTAGCAGAACCCTGAATAGAGGTGAAACTAGGTACTCAACTACAGAAAAAGAACTACTAACAATAATCTTTGCCGTTACGCAATTTCGCCCCTAGTTATATGGTCGGAAATTCACAATTTTCACTGACCACAAGCCACTTACATGGCTTATGAACCTCAAAGACCCTACCTCTCGACTAATGAGATGGAGAATCAAATTAGGGGAATATGATTATAAAATTATATATAAATCAGGTAAAACAAATCAAAACGCAGACGCCCTCGGTCGTATCAATCCGGAAAAAGGAAAAATTCCAATAATGACGAGGAGCAAACAAAAAGCTCAAAATGAAGCCACAATTAATGACCAAAGCGTCACAATAATAGAGGAACACTCGGATCATCTCCTACCCACTCGCGGAATTGAAGAAAAATATTTCATTTTACCTATTACAGAAAACAATACAGAAAGACTATTAAAAACTTATGTACCTGAAAATTATAATATTTTACTGGGAGAAACAATGATTTACAAGCAAAAGAATACTACATTGTAGAAAGCGCTCCCTTACCATTCAAAGATCAGTCTGACCAAAATATAGTAATAAATATACTCAAACAATTTAAGGAACTATCCATAAAAAATAAAAAAATTCATATCCAAATCCCAACTCTAGATAACGCTTCTTATTTCAAGCTAAAACTTCTCTGTTCGAAAGAATTCCAAAACAACAGCTATAAGCCTATTTTCTATCTCGGAAGAATCATTCAACTAAATCATCCCGAAGAAATCGAACAAGTAATCAGAGACTATCACGTCACTCCACTAGGCGGACATCAAGGAGAAACAAGGACGATAAAGAAATTAAAAAGAATTTACTTCTGGCAAGGAATGATTAAGGATATAAAAAAATTATATAAGGAAATACTCTTCGTGCCAAAAGCACAAATCTACTCCCAATAGGAAAATACCTATGAAAATCACATCCACCAATAGTAAACCATTCGAGAAAATCTTCTTAGGTATTGTAGGTAGGCCCATTACCTTCTAGTTATGCAAACAACAAATACATACTTATCTTCCAAGTTGACTTGACTAAGTTTTCGGAAGCAGTTCCTTTACCGGACGCTGAAGCCAAAACGGTAGCCGAACAGTTCGTAACAAACATGGTATGTAGATATGGTTTACCCAAAGCTATCTTAACTGACCAAGGAACCAATTTCTTGAGTTCACTGTTTACCGAAACTTGTAAATTGTTAAAAATACACAAATTACAAACTACTCCATATCATCCGGAAACAAACAGTGCATTAGAACGAAGCCACCGTACCCTCGCAAAATACCTCAGGCATTACGTATCCACTGATTCACTTACATGGGATATTTGGATCCCTTACGCAATGTTTGCTTACAACAACGCACCACCGTCAAGCACTGGCTACACGCCACACGAACTTTTGTACGGATTCCATGCGGAAATTCCTACAACACCAAAGAAGGACCCTGAAATCTCTTATAATTATGAGAATTATGCCAACGAATTAAAGGCACGCCTACAATACTCACATAAAGTAGACAAAAGAAATCTTATCGAAAATAAAGAAAAATCTAAAAGGTATTAGGACCGGGCAAGTAAACCTAAGCTATTGATAAACGGAGACAAAGTCCTTATAAAAAATCATACCAGAAAAAATAAACTATCTCCTCTATGGGAAGGCCCTTACGAAGTAATAGATGCAGTCTCCTCAGAAAACTCTATCGTCCGTATAGGAAATAAAAACAAAAAAATCCACAATAATCATCTAAAATTATTCATAGACTAAAACATAGTCAATTCTTCTACAGGCAAGATGATCAGCCTCATAATAACTCTGACCTTACTTATCGGAATGACCAACGGAACGATAGTGACAACCTTTACTTCTACCCCAGGAATCTACTTCGAAGAATTGTTACGCTCCCTCTAAACCATTTTGTGAAATTTTATAATTTTCTGTGTTGCCTTTGGAGCTAGTGTAACTGCCGATTTATCCATTTACAGAACCACAGCCATGCCGAATACGAAGATACTGACCATTGAGTCGAACATGAAAGAGATCATTGAGAGCCGGAAAAGTGATTCCGAGGGTGTTCTATTTGCTTCCAGTACCTCTCTTCACCCCAGCTTATATACGCAAAAGCGAGCAGAGCCAGGATTTTCGTCTCCATAGTGTATAAGTACTAGTTTTGAATTATTTCTATGTTGTATAAGTTGTAGCTTTTGAATTATTCCCATATCGTATAACTTCCAACTCGTTTATGAATTATTTCCATATCGTGTAAATTAGCTGTAAAAGTCGCTTGCGTAAAGATTTTGTATAATCATCTATCGCTCAGTCACGCTATTATACAAGTGATTAACAGTACTCTAACTCGCTCCTGGGGCTGCCTCTCCCGACTTAGTAAGAACTCGCGAAGCCAAAAATTAAATTGGTCTTAGGAGTCCAGGTCCCTACTATTCTGGATAACCAACAATAAACCGAAATCTTACCAAGCTAAGAAGGAAGTGTGAGCCTAAATAAATATAACTCATAATAAATAAATAAATATAACTCCTAATAAATAGATAAATATTACTCATAATAAATAAATGAATATAACGTATTATAAATAAAGCCAAAAATTATTAAAGTCAAAGACATTAACGATCTTGAAAAAAAAGGAAGAGGAATTAAACAAGCTAAATAAACAGTGGAAAATTAAGAAATTAACTAAGAAAAAGAAAACAGAACGAAAGCAAAACGCTCGAAACTTTTGTCGCGTATGGCAGCACATTAGGGCACATTCCATATCGTCGCGAGGGCACCCTAAAACGAGAGAGAATCCATGGAAAAAGAATAGGGGAAACAACTTTTGCTGGCCGTAGGTGAAGCTGAATAGCGCCTTTTTTAACTTCTTCTGTGTTGAGCGTCGAACAGAACAGCAGCCGATCAGCGTGGTTATCTATCTCGATAAAGAAATAAAAATTTAAAGAAGAAAAGTATTGAAGAATCAAGAAAGAAAAAAAAATTAAAGAAGAAAAGTATTAAAGAATCAAGAAAGGAAAAAAAAATTAAAGAAGAAAAGTATGAAAGCATAAAGGATAAAGTTCAAGAATAAAGGTATAGGGGACACGGGAAGAAATCGAAAGGAAGTAAAGTCACCCGATATTTTAGAGAACGTCGTGCTGGACCGTTGCATACGTAGGTACTTGGATTATCCACGGTACGATAAAATTGTGTAGTCCTGAAGGATTAAGCCTGAGCGGGACAGTTCTAGGAGGAGCAGATAAAAGTTAAGTATTACAGAGTTTTCCTTCTTTTTTTTCTTTATGTGCGTGCACCCAGTTCGTGGCTGAGCGGCAGTGATTTCCATAGGTCTGATAGGTATGAAATGAAATTTTGTTTTTTTTGGTTTTTTAATAAATTTTGCATTAAGCGATAATAGTTGCGTTAACATTTTATTGCGTGTGAAATGTGTTACGGAGAAATAATAACGAAACTATTTTGAAATTGCGGTGTTTCATTTGGTAACTGTAAACCAATCAACTGGTTTCGTGATCTAACCAGCAAGCAGCGAAAGATCACGTGGCGCCCAAATCCATCCACTTCGCAAGTTGAACCCCCCCCCTTCCCCTGAGCTAGCAGATACCTGGCGGGAAGGTATCACAAATTTTTGACGCCCAACGTGGGGCCATCGTGAAAACAGCATAATCGTGTGAATATTGTTCAAAATATTTAGTGGAATTTGCGAAATTGTGAGGAAAAGGTTTGTCAGCCGACTTCGTTATCAGGTGGTACGGTGTGACGTTTGATATTAATATAAGTGCCTAGGAGGATCTGACTGAAAGTGGGGGGTTTTGTTTAGTTTCTTGTGTTCATCGATTCCAGGATAGTATATAGAATAAACCGTAGCGTAAAATATTAAAATCTGCAGAATAAACAAAACAATTTGATGTAAAATTGCCGCAAACGCACGTGTAAGGTTGCACCCTCTTAGCCAGTCATTCTAGATCATATGGTTGTTGACAGTCCGCTCAAATGTACTAGCTGTACCAATGACTTTGTGCAATTTTTGAAGTTCAAGAAATAGTAAAATCGGGTTAATAGTATATAGCATAAAATAATTTTATATTCGTAGTTGGAAGTCGCCCTCGCTCAGCCGCTACATTTGCGTAACATATTTTTCTCCTTGAGCAAGCAAAAGTTTAATGACAGAACAAATTTAGATTAAGAGTCGTGCGAAGATAATTTATTGTCGGGTGACAATTGATGGAGAGATTATTGGTATGCTTGTTTGGTGTTCTGTAATTATGAATATATTTTAAAAAAATTTAATCTTTTTTATTTGTGCGCTCAAATTCCAACCCCAATATGGAGCCAAGAATATATTGATATTGATTTGAATTTTTTTTTTTGTGAAGATTTATGGCTTGTGTCTCCCTTAAGGGAAGGACACGTAATAATTTTTTTTTTGCAAGTACTGCTTCCTAGCCTGGAACAGGCAAGAGTTCTAGTAGCGCTCTGGTACACGAGCTTGTTTTAACTTCTTTTGTTTTGTAGAAGTGGAGTAATATACAATTATTTAATTACATCATCTATATACATTATATTATTAAATTATTTAGTTGCTAAAGATTTATATACATACTTATACACGTATCCCACCTTCAATTATAAAGCAATATACGCCGTAAATCGCGTGTGGGTGTTCTCCAATATCTGGAAGTTGTTAATAGTAGTCTACAAGGCAGTCCTGGTCGTAGACAATTCGTGTGCTGCGGCTTAGCGTACAACAAAAAGGAATCGATTGTTTTTTTATTCGAAAAGTCGAATAAGTATTTGAAACTGACTCACCTTAATCTATCGTTAAGAAAAGGTCGACCCAAAATACCAAGAAAACCATAATAAAAATTGGGTAGTTAAGATTATCGCTTTGTTTCATTTGCCTTTTTTATTAGGGACTTATATTAAAAGTTTGTATGGAAAGCCTTACTTAAAGCTGACATAAAAGGGGAATAGAAGGGGAATAGAAGGGGAAAAGGTTATACCAGCACCAATTGTGATTTATGGTGCATACACGTTTCTAAATTTACCGGGATTTATAATCGACACACATATTCCAAATTTAAAACGTATTGCGCTTTCTTTCGAAGAATTTTAATTATTAAGTACAGAATTGGCCTGAATATTTTCTTCCAGGAAAATTAATTGTTCACTTGCTCTGAACCTATTATCCTTTGTGCATGCTCGCTGTAGCCTACGAATAGCGAACGTCTTCAAGACACAGGAGCAATAGATGATAGCTACGCTTAAAAGTGTATAGGTATAGTAAAGTCATCAGTTTTATTCGCGTTGCCTCAGTCACCTTTAGTCTTAGTTACTACGTGATTCCTTTATGCGTAGTATTAATTGCATTTGGTTCACTCCATTGAATTTAGATATCGTACCATGGAAGTGAATAGACTAAATCAGGATGAGCTCACGTACGAGCTCACTATTCGAGGCCTTCCAGTAGGCGGAGTTGATGACATGAGGGTAAGTCTACGTTCATCTCTAAAAGCTGAAAGGTTAGGACAAAAATTATTTGTGAAGCCATATCCCTATACATTTCAAGAGGACATAGAAGCTCTTCAAAAAAATCTGAAGAGATTAAAACTATTGTGGAATCGATCGAAGGCGATGACCAAGTGGGAGTGGTCCTTATCTAGGTTGGGTAGGTATCAGCCAGAAGGAGATAGTCAGAAAAAAGAAAAGGGACGTATTAAGGAGGCATTAGTCCTGACGTTGGGAGCCCTCCAAGACAAGGTGGGTGCTGGTGGTGAGTCTGAGGATTACGACCCCAAAGAAGTAGATGATTCTCCGAATCAAGCAACGATTATTGCAACATCGCGTTCAAGGGTCTCTTTATATAAATGGGGGATACAGTTCTCTGGAGAGCGGGATCAGTCCTTGAACTCTTTTCTGGAACGCGTTACTGAATTGTGTGAGGCCCGAGGAGTCAATAGAGCTCAGCTATTTCGCTCGGCGTTAGATTTATTTACTGGTAAAGCCTTAGTATGGTATAGGGCGAATAAAGGCAAGTTAAAATCATGGACTGATTTGGTGCAGGAGCTTAAAAGGGAATATCTACCTAATGACTACGATGGCAGGCTGCTAGAAGAGATAAAGCGTAGGACACAGGGCAAAGATGAATCAATTGGCACCTATATAGCTGTATTAAACAATTTATTTGCTAGACTTAGTACGCCCTTCACTGAACCTCAGCAACTTAGAATTTTAAAACGAAATGTCAGTCCTTTCTACCAATCCCAATTAGGATTAACGGATCTTAAGACAGTAGAAGAGCATGTAAAGTTAGGCCGAAGGCTCGAGGCGGTTCGAACCTGAGTGGAATCTTTTGTACCCCCTCCTAGTCGAAGACATGGTCATTTATTGGAGCCAGCTCTGACATATGTCTATACCGGCACACCTACGGCAGCCATAGTTAATTCTTTCAATAATCCTGGATCAGCAGGTGGGCGCCCGAGATGCTTCAAATGTGGCCGCGAGGGTCACATTGCGAGATTTTGTAGAGTCCCTAGTCAATATCACGATCAGAGAAGAACGCATATTCCTGGTTGTGAGCGATGTCAACCGCGATCGTTAACAGATAGCAATAGTAGCAATAGTAGAGTTAATACTCCACGAGAGGTACGAGAGGGAGGGAACGGTAGACAGGGAAACGAGACTGGGGCTCAACAATAAGCGGTAAGTTGAGCTCCGATTCGACTAAAATAGCCGCAATTCACAACGAGCTCCCAACGATAACGGACAACGAAGGAGATGCATTCAGAACCCTGCTGGATTATGTTTTCGCCAAGGCGAAGAATGATGTGCGTCCTCTCTTAAAAGTACGTGTCTTTGACGTGGAGTTTGTAGGCTTTTAGATTCGGGGGCTTCTCGCACCATAATTGGTGGACCAGGCTGGACCTTGCTGGCAAGGATGGGTCTCAATACCAGGAAAACGGAGCTGCATTATGTGACATTAGCTGATGGGAATAGTGTGGAAATCTCAGGAAAGCTTGAAATACCTAGTGAACTCGTGGGCCGAGTGAAGACTTGCGAGGCATTAGTGGTGGGGGAAATACAACATCAACTTATTCTAGGTGCAGACTTTTGGAAAATGATGGAGATTCAAGCAAACTTGTCTAACAATTCGTGGACATTTTCGAAGATAAGCTACAATACTCACATAAAGTAGACAAAAGAAATCTTATCTAAAATAAAGAAAAATCTAAAAGGTATTAGGACCGGGCAAGTAAACCTAAGCTATTGATAAACGGAGACAAAGTCCTTATAAAAAATCATACCAGAAAAAATAAACTATCTCCTCTATCGTCCGTATAGGAAATAAAAACAAAAAAATCCACAATAATCATCTAAAATTATTCATAGACTAAAACATAGTCAATTCTTCTACAGGCAAGATGATCAGCCTCATAATAACTCTGACCTTACTTATCGGAATGACCAACGGAACGATAGTGACAACCTTTACTTCTACCCAAGGAATCTACTTCGAAAAATTGTTACGCTCCCTCTAAACCATTTTGTGAAATTTTATAATTTTCTGTGTTGCCTTTGGAGCTAGTGTTACTGCCGATTTATCCATTTACAGAACCACAGCCATGCCGAATACGAAGATACTGACCATTGAGTCGAACATGAAAGAGATCATTGAGAGCCGGAAAAGTGATTCCGAGGGTGTTCTATTTGCTTCCAGTACCTCTCTTCACCCCAGCTTATATACGCAAAAGCGAGCAGAGCCAGGATTTTCGTCTCCATAGTGTATAAGTACTAGTTTTGAATTATTTCTATGTTGTATAAGTTGTAGCTTTTGAATTATTCCCATATCGTATAACTTCCAACTCGTTTATGAATTATTTCCATATCGTGTAAATTAGCTGTAAAAGTCGCTTGCGTAAAGATTTTGTATAATCATCTATCGCTCAGTCACGCTATTATACAAGTGATTAACAGTACTCTAACTCGCTCCTGGGGCTGCCTCTCCCGACTTAGTAAGAACTCGCGAAGCCAAAAATTAAATTGGTCTTAGGAGTCCAGGTCCCTACTATTCTGGATAACCAACAATAAACCGAAATCTTACCAAGCTAAGAAGGAAGTGTGAGCCTAAATAAATATAACTCATAATAAATAAATAAATATAACTCCTAATAAATAGATAAATATTACTCATAATAAATAAATGAATATAACGTATTATAAATAAAGCCAAAAATTATTAAAGTCAAAGACATTAACGATCTTGAAAAAAAAGGAAGAGGAATTAAACAAGCTAAATAAACAGTGGAAAATTAAGAAATTAACTAAGAAAAAGAAAACAGAACGAAAGCAAAACGCTCGAAACTTTTGTCGCGTATGGCAGCACATTAGGGCATATTCCATATCGTCGCGAGGGCACCCTAAAACGAGAGAGAATCCATGGAAAAAGAATAGGGAAAACAACTTTTGCTGGCCGTAGGTGAAGCTGAATAGCGCCTTTTTCAACTTCTTCTGTGTTGAGCGTCGAACAGAACAGCAGCCGATCAGCGTGGTTATCTATCTCGATAAAGAAATAAAAATTTAAAGAAGAAAAGTATTGAAGAATCAAGAAAGAAAAAAAAATTAAAGAAGAAAAGTATTAAAGAATCAAGAAAGGAAAAAAAAATTAAAGAAGAAAAGTATGAAAGCATAAAGGATAAAGTTCAAGAATAAAGGTATAGGGGACACGGGAAGAAATCGAAAAGAAGTAAAGTCACCCGATATTTTAGAGAACGTCGTGCTGGACCGTTGCATACGTAGGTACTTGGATTATCCACGGTACGATAAAATTGTGTAGTCCTGAAGGATTAAGCCTGAGCGGGACAGTTCTAGGAGGAGCAGATAAAAGTTAAGTATTACAGAGTTTTCCTTCTTTTTTTTCTTTATGTGCGTGCACCCAGTTCGTGGCTGAGCGGCAGTGATTTCCATAGGTCTGATAGGTATGAAACGAAATTCTGTTTTTTTTTTGTTTTTTAATAAATTTTGCATTAAGCGATAATAGTTGCGTTAACATTTTATTGCGTGTGAAATTGTTACGGAGAAATAATAACGAAACTATTTTGAAATTGCGGTGTTTCATTTGGTAACTGTAAACCAATCAACTGGTTTCGTGATCTAACCAGCAAGCAGCGAAAGATCACGTGGCGCCCAAATCCATCCACTTCGCAAGTTGAACCCCCCCCCCCTCCCCTAAGCTAGCAGATACCTGGCGGGAAGGTATCACAAATTTTTGACGCCCAACGTGTGAATATTGTTCAAAATATTTAGTGGAATTTGCGAAATTGTGAGGAAAAGGTTTGTCAGCCGACTTCGTTATCAGGTGGTACGGTGTGACGTTTGATATTAATATAAGTGCCTAGGAGGATCTGACTGAAAGTGGGGGGTTTTGTTTAGTTTCTTGTGTTCATCGATTCCAGGATAGTATATAGAATAAACCGTAGCGTAAAATATTAAAATCTGCAGAATAAACAAAACAATTTGATGTAAAATTGCCGCAAACGCACGTGTAAGGTTGCACCCTCTTAGCCAGTCATTCTAGATCATATGGTCGTTGACAATCCGCTCAAATGTACTAGCTGTACCAATGACTTTGTGCAATTTTTGAAGTTCAAGAAATAGTAAAATCGGGTTAATAGTATATAGCATAAAATAATTTTATATTCGTAGTTGGAAGTCGCCCTCGCTCAGCCGCTACATTTGCGTAACATATTTTTCTCCTTGAGCAAGCAAAAGTTTAATGACAGAACAAATTTAGATTAAGAGTCGTGCGAAGATAATTTATTGTCGGGTGACAATTGATGGAGAGATTATTGGTATGCTTGTTTGGTGTTCTGTAATTATGAATATATTTTAAAAAAATTTAATCTTTTTTATTTGTGCGCTCAAATTCCAACCCCAATATGGAGCCAAGAATATATTGATATTGATTTGAATTTTTTTTTTTGTGAAGATTTATGGCTTGTGTCTCCCTTAAGGGAAGGACACGTAATATTTTTTTTTTTGCAAGTACCTACTGCTTCCTAGCCTGGAACAGGCAAGAGTTCTAGTAGCGCTCTGGTACACGAGCTTGTTTTAACTTCTTTTGTTTTGTAGAAGTGGAGTAATATGCAATTATTTAATTACATCATCTATATACATTATATTATTAAATTATTTAGTTGCTAAAGATTTATATATGTATATACTTATACACGTATCCCACCTTCAATTATAAAGCAATATACGCCGTAAATCGCGTGTGGGTGTTCTCCAATATCTGGAAGTTGTTAATAGTAGTCTACAAGGCAGTCCTGGTCGTAGACAATTCGTGTGTTGCGGCTTAGCGTACAACAAAAAGGAATCGATTGTTTTTTTTATTCGAAAAGTCGAATAAGTATTTGAAACTGACTCACTTTAATCTATCGTTAAGAAAAGGTCGACCCAAAATACCAAGAAAACCATAATAAAAATTGGGTAGTTAAGATTATCGCTTTGTTTCATTTGCCTTTTTTATTAGGGACTTATATTAAAAGTTTGTATGGAAAGCCTTACTTAAAGCTGACATAAAAGGGGAATAGAAGGGGAATAGAAGGGGAAAAGGTTATACCAGCACCAATTGTGATTTATGGTGCATACACGTTTCTAAATTTACCGGGATTTATAATCGACACACATATTCCAAATTTAAAACGTATTGCGCTTTCTTTCGAAGAATTTTAATTATTAAGTACAGAATTGGCCTGAATATTTTCTTCCAGGAAAATTAATTGTTCACTTGCTCTGAACCTATTATCCTTTGTGCATGCTCGCTGTAGCCTACGAATAGCGAACGTCTTCAAGACACAGGAGCAATAGATGATAGCTACGCTTAAAAGTGTATAGGTATAGTAAAGTCATCAGTTTTATTCGCGTTGCCTCAGTCACCTTTAGTCTTAGTTACTACGTGATTCCTTTATGCGTAGTATTAATTGCATTTGGTTCACTCCATTGAATTTAGATATCGTACCATGGAAGTGAATAGACTAAATCAGGATGAGCTCACGTACGAGCTCACTATTCGAGGCCTTCCAGTAGGCGGAGTTGATGACATGAGGGTAAGTCTACGTTCATCTCTAAAAGCTGAAAGGTTAGGACAAAAATTATTTGTTAAGCCATATCCCTATACATTTCAAGAGGACATAGAAGCTCTTCAAAAAAATCTGAAGAGATTAAAACTATTGTGGAATCGATCGAAGGCGATGACCAAGTGGGAGTGGTCCTTATCTAGGTTGGGTAGGTATCAGCCAGAAGGAGATAGTCAGAAAAAAGAAAAGGGACGTATTAAGGAGGCATTAGTCCTGACGTTGGGAGCCCTCCAAGACAAGGTGGGTGCTGGTGGGGAGTCTGAGGATTACGACCCCAAAGAAGTAGATGATTCTCCGAATCAAGCAACGATTATTGCAACCTCGCGTTCAAAGGTCCCTTTATATAAATGGGGGATACAGTCCTCTGGAGAGCGGGATCAGTTCTTGAACTCTTTTCTGGAACGCGTTACTGAATTGTGTGAGGCCCGAGGAGTCAATAGAGCTCAGCTATTTCGCTCGGCGTTAGATTTATTTACTGGTAAAGCCTTAGTATGGTATAGGGCGAATAAAGGCAAGTTAAAATCATGGACTGATTTGGTGCAGGAGCTTAAAAGGGAATATCTACCTAATGACTACGATGGCAGGCTGCTAGAAGAGATAAAGCGTAGGACACAGGGCAAAGATGAATCAATTGGCACCTATATAGCTGTATTAAACAATTTATTTGCTAGACTTAGTACGCCCTTCACTGAACCTCAGCAACTTAGAATTTTAAAACGAAATGTCAGTCCTTTCTACCAATCCCAATTAGGATTAACGGATCTTAAGACAGTAGAAGAGCATGTAAAGTTAGGCCGAAGGCTCGAGGCGGTTCGAAGCTGAGTGGAATCTTTTGTACCCCCTCCTAGTCGAAGACATGGTCATTTATTGGAGCCAGATCTGACATATGTCTATACCGGCACACCTACGGCAGCCATAGTTAATTCTTTCAATAATCCTGGATCAGCAGGTGGGTGCCCGAGATGCTTCAAATGTGGCCGCGAGGGTCACATTGCGAGATTTTGCAGAGTCCCTAGTCAATATCACGATCAGAGAAGAACGCATATTCCTGGTTGTGAGCGATGTCAACCGCGATCGTTAACAGATAGCAATAGTAGCAATAGTAGAGTTAATACTCGACGAGAGGTACGAGAGGGAGGGAACGGTAGACAGGGAAACGAGACTGGGGCTCAACAATAAGCGGTAAGTTGAGCTCCGATTCGACTAAAATAGCCGCAATTCACAACGAGCTCCCAACGATAACGGACAATGAAGGAGATGTATTCAGAACCCTGCTGGATCATGTTTTCGCCAAGGCGAAGAATGATGTGCGTCCTCTCTTAAAAGTTCGTGTCTTTGACGTGGAGTTTGTAGGCTTTTAGATTCGGGGGCTTCTCGCACCATAATTGGTGGACCAGGCTGGAACTTGCTGGCAAGGATGGGTCTCAATACCAAGAAAACGGAGCTGCATAATGTGACATTAGCTGATGGGAATAGTGTGGAAATCTCAGGAAAGCTTGAAATACCTAGTGAACTCGAGGGCCGAGTGAAGACTTGCGAGGCATTAGTGGTGGGGGAAATACAACATCAACTTATTCTAGGTGCAGACTTTTGGAAAATGATGGAGATTCAAGCAAACTTGTCTAACAATTCGTGGACATTTTCGAAGATAAGCTTGGAGCATGAAATCGCTTCTCTAGAAAATAGATCGAATTTAACACCAGAGCAACAAGATGAGCTTGACCAAATAGTACAGAGGGCAAAGGAGAAGATGGGAAAAGGATTGGGGAGAACGTCGGAAGTGGAACATGTTATCCAGACGAACTCGCCTCCCATCAAGCAAGAAGGAGCATCTTTTACCAGACATGTTGTCAAGGGCTGTACCACTAGTGGACTGCGTAGCCGAAAAGGATGTCGTAAGTGACCCCAGTGATAGGTGGTACGAGAGAATGAAATCAAATGTTGCCGGGAGTTCCGATCAGTGCCCCGATTGGAAAGTGGTCAATGGAAAATTATTCAAGCATTATTTCCCAAGATACCCAGCGCCAGCTTTTGATGCCGATAATTGGAAGCAAGTGATCCCGAAGTCTGAAAGGAAGGCTATTTTGTACAAGGCTCACGACGATCCAATTTCAGGGCATTGTGGTACCCAAAAGACCTATGCTCGTATTTGTCAGAGCTATTATTGTCCGAAAATAAAGGCTGACGTGGCCATATACATCCGAAAGTGTCATACCTGTCAAACAACAAAACCAGTACTTAAGAAACCAGCGGGCTTAATGGCCATTCGCAAAATCGCGGACAAACCGTGGGAGACCATCAGCGTCGACCTAATCGGCCCATTACCTCGCTCGTGTCGTGGCTATCAATATATCCTTACCGTTGTGGATCAATTCACCAAATTCCCTTTGCTATTTCCTCTTCGCTCTGCTACCGCCAATTTGATCAACCAAGCGTTAGAGAACTTTGTACTTCTATTATTTGGTGTACCTAGAACTATCGTGTGTGATAATGGGTCGCAATTTAAGGGCCGAGAGTTTCAAAATCTTGCTAAAGAGTATGGAATAGACATAAAATACACCGCACTTTATCACCCACAAGCTAATCCAGCAGAGAGAATCAACCAGATGATTAAAAGAATGCTCCGAGCCTACGTCGCAGACAACCACCAGTCGTGAGATTCATATGTGTCGAAGGTAGCTTGTGCCATTCGCACATCGGTCCAGGAAACCACTAAGCTCACACCTTACTTTACCAATTTCGGTCGCGAAATGACAACTTATGGGAAATGCCATAGAGATCAAGACACCCAAGAGGAATATAATGCTGCAAAACGTTCAGAAGCACTTGTCAGTATGTATAGTCAGTATTGTCAGTATGTATAGTAGCGAGTAGACGTGCTTCATATCGGCTCCGTTGTTGTGATAATTTTTATTATAATTTTCCTTAAAATATTACCGAGGCAATTTGTTGGCCGCGAGCTGTTTTTCAATCTGGCTTCCTTTTAACTTATTTGATTCGCATAGTACCTATTTTTGCTAAAATATATTTTTTTGCTAAAAATTTTGCATTTCTCGGACTGTGCATTCTAGTTTCTTTGGTGCAATTTTAACTGTGCTCTGCTATCTTTGTGTTTGTGAGACGTTACTGCAAACTGACGTCATGGCGGGGAAGAATCCAAGGAAAGAGAAAATTCCGTCAACCTCTAACTCGGAAGAGTGCGGACAGGTCGTCACACGCAGTCTGGCAAAGGCTTTTGACTGATGATCCGGCGTCCATAGGTGCTGTTTTGGAAAGGTTATTGGAGTCACTGGAGTCTCGCATCTCAAATAAAATCGACCTGCTTTTAAAGCAATCGGAGGACCGTCTTACGAAAAAGATCGATGATGCCATTAGTTCCTTCAGCAAAAAGCTTGACTCATATAATAATACGATAAGTGAACTTCAACGGAACCAGGATCTACTGCAATCACAAATTCTCGACTTTCATCGCACTCAGCGCTTAAGTGATGCAATTGTTAGGGGAATACCGATCCAGAGTAATGAGAATGCTCACGACGTAGTTAAGAGCATTGCTGCAGTTATTAAACACTCTTTGACACCGTACATGGATGCTTTTCGTATCAAACCTAAATCTCCAGGGAAAAGTACACCAATTGTTATCCGTTTCTCTTGTGTTGCTGAACTGAAAGCTTTTCTGACTGCTTTTCGTAGGCATCGAGGCTTAAAACTATCTGAATTAGAAGGCTTCTCTTCAGCCGGCCCAGTATATATATCTGAAAGCTTGATCCCGCATTACAACTCAATTCTGCAAGAGGCATTAAATTTGCGTAAACAGGGGAATTATTCTCTGCTAGTACTCGAAATGGTTTCGTCTATGTGAAGTGCAAAAGAGAAAGTATCGATAAGAGAATTACTAGTCATGATGAACTCAAAGAGACTTGTATGTAATAATATGATGTTACGCCACAAACGGAGCTGATGACGTTCAAATGAATTCTTCACTGGAGTAAGGTTTATTGTTATTGATTTTACACAGATAGTTTGCTGTATTCTAGCGTAATTTCAAATTCTAGCCTAATATTTTTGAATTTTTTCTTGAAATTTTCTTCTTTTTAACTTTAGTATTTTATCATAAGTTTTCTTTATTTGTATATTAATAGTGCATACATATATATTAATTGTAGCAATTTAGCTCATCATAAATAGTTTCTTGGTTTCGGACATTTTTGTTATTTACAACAGATTACATCTTTTTCTTATAATGAATAATCACTTAAATAGTTATTTTAGTATGACTTGTGGTAGCTTTGTAGAATTGCTTCATTGTACTTCTTATTTTCCTTGTACAGAATTCGACACAACCTATTTTTCTATGTTTATTTTCTGTTTCACTGATGGATGTGTTCTCATTTATGGGTTCGGTTAATGGTTTGTGTGACTTGGACAGAGTAAGATCTGTATTAAATATTCTTTGTGGATATTCTCCAGGATTTCACGTGTGTACCATTAATGCTAGAAGCCTACGGAATAAGATGGATGAATTGTGTCAGATTTTTGCCGATACTAACATTCACGCTGTCCTTGTTAGCGAGTCATGGCTGCAGAATCATATCCCGTCGTCACTCGTTGCGATACCTGGCTTTAAACTATTCCGAAATGATCGGTTGAGTCACAGGGGAGGTGGTGTTGCGATCTATTTGAGGGATAATTTAAGGGCTAAAATCGTAGATTCTTCATTGACTGGGGAAATTGAATTTTTATGCTTGGAGGTTGTAGTTGGTTCTGGGAAATGTTTATTATGTGCTGTGTATCGCCCTCCTGGTGTCTATAGTGAGTTGTCTGCTGAACAGTTTTCCAATGCAATGTCACATTTAGTACACCGTTACAATGATGTTATTATTTGTGGTGATCTCAATGTAAAGATTCTGATTGATAATTTGATGACTGATAGGTTCTTGACTGATATGGTGGCACTCCACTTGGATGTGATAAATTCATTGCCTACGTTTTTTAATTGTTCCAACCCTTCACTTCTTGATCTTATCATGGTTGCTAATAGAAGTAATGTCAGATTTCACAACCAGCTGAGTCCTCCAAGTATACTCGATCATGATATAAACTTTATGACCTATAATCTTTCCCCGGAAGGTGGGAATCTTAGTAAGACTTTCTGCTATCGTGATTTCAAACATCTTGATAATCTTAATCTGATAAATGAGTGTATGTCACTAGCATGGAATGATATTTTTCTTCTTGCATCGGCGGAGAAGCAATTGTGGAAATTTAATGAGATGGTCTCTTATTTATATAATAAATATGTTCCACTTAAAGTCAAACGAATCCGTCCTTTTAGCAATCCATGGTTTTCTGATGGAATCCGCTCTCTCATTGTAGAAAGAGAGTTCTTTCATAAACAGTGGAAACGGGTGAATACTCATTACACGCGCACACTCTATAAACAAGCTCGTAACAAGGTCACTTCTGCAATTAGGAGAGCTAAGTGTGAGTACTTTTCTTCTCAATTCGACCCAAGCTTACCTTCCAAAACCTTGTGGGGAAACTTGAAGCGGGCTTCCATTTATACTGATGTCAACACTGATTGTCCTTTTGATTCTGACGAACTTAATCGGCACTTTACTTCAGGTCCAGCATCAAATTTATTAATTCCACAGCAACCTAGCATGTCCTTTCTTACTTTACGTGAACAAAGTGTTAATTGCTTCTCTTTCCGGTGTGTGGAGAATGATGAACTTTTTAAAGCGATATACCCTATCAAGTCCCATGCTACTGGTTTTGATGAAATAAATCCTCGTTTTCTCAAGATCTTATTGCCTTACATTTTTCCGTACGTTCGGCACATCATGAACACTTTTCTAACCACATCTCAATTCCCAGAAGTATGGAAAATAGCTAATGTTATTCCTATTGCAAAAAATATGTCTGCTACTGAGCTGGCACACTACCGTCCCATCAGCATTCTCAGTTTTCTTTCCAAAGTCTTGGAAAAACTTATGCGAGCCCAGATTGAAAATTATGTAACATGTAATGATCTCCTGGCGAAATATCAGTCTGGTTTTCGTGCACGACATAGCTGTGAATCTGCGCTACTCAAGGTCACTACGGACTTGCGATCGGCTCTAGATGAGGGAGATCTTGGTGTGATGGTTTTGCTAGACTTCTCGAGGGCATTTGATTGTGTTGTACATGAAAAACTGCTGCGTAAGTTATATGCAAACTTTTATTTCTCCTCTTCAGCTGTTAAAATGATATCCAATTTTCTCTCAAATAGGTCGCAACAGGTGGTCATAAAAGGAGTTCCGTCTTCCCGAATGCATTTAACATGTGGAGTTCCTCAAGGTTCATTCTTAGGACCTCTACTTTTTAGTCTTTACATTAACGACTTATGTGACGTCGTGCATGACGTTCAATTGCACCTGTATGCAGATGATGTACAGCTATACTTATGTAGACCTCGTGGACTGATTGAGGACTGTATCTGCAGAATAAACGATGATCTCTCAGAAATTTTTAGGTGGGCAATTGATAATAAACTGCTTCTTAACCCGAATAAATCGCAATGTATAGCCCTCTCTAATTCTGATCTTAATATTGAGGATCTTCCCCCAATTATGCTTAATAAAGTGGAACTACCATATGTAAACTGTATAACCAATCTGGAAGTGAAAATTAATAATCGTTTGAGGTGCTGTGATCATATCAAATCTATGGTAAGCAAAATTTATGGTGGGCTTAGGAGACTCTGGCTGTCTGCAAATATGCTTCCCGTCGATCTGCGTTTGAGACTAGTTAGGACACTTTTGGTGCCTCTTTTTGCTTATGGTAGTTTAATATACATGAGACTAGACTCAGTTTGCAATCGAAAGCTCGAGGTTGCTTTCAACGGCTGTATACGTTTTGCTCTCGGTTTGCGTCGTTCTGCTCATATCTCTCCTTATAGATCATTGATTTTGGGTTGTACTCTAGATTCGTACCTAAAAGGTAAAGCACTGATTTTCCTGCATAATCTTATTCGCACAAGTGAGCCAGAGTATCTTTTTTGTAACGTCAAATTTCTGCAGTCCCTGAGAGGACGTAAACTTCTAATCCCTCGTTTCAATTCATCCATCCTTGAGGGATCTTACTTTGTTCAGGTTGCACGCCTTTGGAATTCCCCACCCCCCCATGCACAGAGTGTTACTTCTATCAGTGAATTTAAGAAGCTTATAACGTAATCGTATTTCACTAATTACTAACTGATTGTGTCGAACTCTTTTCTTCTTATCTTTCCAGTATGTTTTTCTTTTCTTATTCTTTTTTATTTTTACTATTTTTCTAATATATTGGTATTACGTTTTATTTTTCTCTCTCTTTTTATTTTAATTTTATTTTGTAGTTTACTAGCTAACCTAGCCGTTCTTTGCATTGTACTAGTATAAGATTTCTAATCTTGTGTACATATCAGGTAAATAAAATGATTGATTGATTGATTGACTTGAATCCGTTTGGCAAGATATTAAAAAGAGGCTAAGTAAGGTGGCCGAAGTAAATAAAAAGGTATATAATTTGCGCAGGAGGGCGCAAAATACTATGTCCATGATTTAGTTTTACGAAGGAGCTATAGCCTTTCAGATTCTGCGAAACATTATACCGGTAAACTCGGTCCAAAGTATGTCGGTCCGTTTATAATAATGAGGGTAGTATCACCATGGACTTACGAGCTTGGTGATAACAATGGACAGACCCAAGAGACATGGCACGCTAAAGACCTAAAGCCGTACTATTCAAGACGTGATAGTACTTAGTTCGTCAGTTCGAAGGAAGCTTCCATAGTTTAGTTTATAGTTTCTTAGTATGTAGTTAGTAAATAATCCAGTTAATCAAACGTATATGGTAGGAGCCCATTTTCTTGTTTAACTTTTCTTTTTCAACTCCAAAAAAAAGAGGCGCCTTACAGGGATACCACTAACACGTCTATTGCAATCTCCAATTAAAATAGAATGACTTTTAAAGTAATAATATATACCTACGTTAAATCTTAGACTTAAGATCTTACAAATTCACCAACAGAAAATAAAATCCTTGTACCGCGAACCAAAAATGAGATTTAAGGAAATCTCCCGGAGGAAGAGGAGGTATGTTACGCTCCCTCTAAACCATTTTGTGAAATTTTATAATTTTCTGTGTTGCCTTTGGAGCTAGTGTTACTGCCGATTTATCTATTTACAGAACCACGGCCATGCCGAATACGAAGATACTGACCATTGAGTCGAATATGAAAGAGATCATTGAGAGCCGGAAAAGTGATTCCGAGGGTGTTCTATTTGCTTCCAGTACCTCTCTTCACCCCAGCTTATATACGCAAAAGCGAGCAGAGCCAGGATTTTCGTCTCCATAGTGTATAAGTACTAGTTTTGAATTATTTCTATGTTGTATAAGTTGTAGCTTTTGAATTATTCCCATATCGTATAACTTCCAACTCGTTTATGAATTATTTCCATATCGTGTAAATTAGCTGTAAAAGTCGCTTGCGTAAAGATTTTGTATAATCATCTATCGCTCAGTCACGCTATTATACAAGTAATTAACAGTACTCTAACTCGCTCCTGGGGCTGCCTCTCCCGACTTAGTAAGAACTCGCGAAGCCAAAAATTAAATTGGTCTTAGGAGTCCAGGTCCCTACTATTCTGGATAACCAACAATAAACCGAAATCTTACCAAGCTAAGAAGGAAGTGTGAGCCTAAATAAATATAACCCATAATAAATAAATAAATATAACTCCTAATAAATAGATAAATATTACTCATAATAAATAAATGAATATAACGTATTGTAAATAAAGCCAAAAATCTTTAAAGTCAAAGACATTAACGATCTTGAAAAAAAAAGGAAGAGGAATTAAACAAGCTAAATAAACAGTGGAAAATTAAGAAATTAACTAAGAAAAAGAAAACAGAACGAAAGCAAAACGCTCGAAACTTTTGTCGCGTATGGCTGCACATTAGGGCATATTCCATATCGTCGCGAGCGCACCCTAAAACGAGAGAGAATCCATGGAAAAAGAATAGGGAAAACAACTTTTGCTGGTCGTAGGTGAAGCTGAATAGCGCTTTTTTTAACTTCTTCTGTGTTGAGCGCCGAAGAGAACAGCAGCCGATCAGCGTGGTTATCTATCTCGATAAAGAAATAAAAATTTAAAGAAGAAAAGTATTGAGGAATCAAGAAAGAAAAAAAATTTAAAGAAGAAAAGTATTAAAGAATCAAGAAAGGAAAAAAAATTAAAGAAGAAAAGTATGAAAGCATAAAGGATAAAGTTCAAGGATAAAGGCATAGGGGACACGGGAAGAAATCGAAAGGAAGTAAAGTCAGCTGATATTTTAGAGAACGTCGTGCTGGACCGGTGCATACGTAGGTACTTGGATTATCCACGGTACGATAAAATTGTGTAGTCCTGAAAGATTAAGCCTGAGCGGGACAGTTCTAGGAGGAACAGATAAAAGTTAAGTATTACACAGTATTCCTTCTTATTTTTTTCTTTGTGTGCGTGCACCCAGTTCGTGGCTGAGCGGCAGTGATTTCCATAGGTCTGTTAGGTATGAAATGAAATTCTGTTTTTTTTTTTTAATAAATTCTGCATTAAGCGATAATAGTTGCGTTAACATTTTATTGCGTGTGAAACGTGTTACGGAGAAATAATAACGATACTATCTTGAAATTCCTGTGTTTCATGTGGTAACTGTAAACCAATCAACTGGTTTCGTGATCTAACCAGCAAGCAGCAAAAGATCACGTGGCGCCCAAATCCATCCACTTCGCAAGTTGAACCCCCACTTCCCCTGAGCTAGCAGATACCTGGCGGGAAGGTATCACAGGATCTGGCAACGTCCAACTATATAGTACAAACTGGAAACTTGTAACGTATTATGATCTAGGAAGTTTTAATTACGAATTAACTATTTTAATAGCCCAAGTAAATGAAGTAGAAAAGATCTGTCTTCTTCTTAACACAAAGAAAGTCTCTAACATTAACCATTACGGAGCCCAAATTAATAACTTAAAATTCGTTCTAGAGGACGTAGATCAGAACGCTGAAATAATTAACCTTCAACAAAAAAGAAGCCGTAGAGGACTAATAAATGCCATTGGCAGTCTAAGTAAAACCCTATTCGGAACCTTAGACGAAGCCGACGCAAAGCATTATGATGAGCAAATAAACCTCCTTAAAGATAATGAAGATCACCTTCTGGAACTCTTAAAGGCCCAAACTTTAATCGTCGACAAAACAGTAAATTTGTTTAATAAATCCACTATTGACATCCATCTAGAATTCAGCAACCTTCAAGACAAAGCAAATAAAATATCCCAAGCAATTAAAACAATAAACGTCAGCCTCACAGTATTAGAGATCGAAAACACCATATCGGCCATTACTTTATCTCTTATGAGACACCAAGACTCACTCAAGGCGATAATAGAAATGTTGCTAGACATAAAACACGGAAAACCAAACCCATTAATCATAACTCCTCACCAACTTGAGGAAGTACTAACCATAATACGAAAAAACCTCCCCGCCGAAACTTCCTTACCCACAACTTCATCTGAAAACAAGCTCATAGATCTTTACAAGATAAGCCGAACAAGCACTAACAAAATTAACAATCAAATAATTATTGAAGTATACCACTAAGAGTAGATAACATCTGTGGTAATAACACCGAACCCTGTTACAAATAAAAGTCCAAGATGAGTTAAAGAGACGTGGTGACCTGAAAATGAAAGAGAACGTATCAAGAAAACGTCCTCCGTATACTTATACTTTTTACCTGTTGTAGATGTCTTCATACCTCAGTAATCCATAGAAATAATTCTGCAAAGTAATTTATTTTTCAGATGATCAGTCATAAATGGTAGAATTAACGTATACTTACGGATCATACGAAGCTGGCTATTTCTGCTAGTCCCGGCTTGTTCCTGAGGACATCATCTGCGACTCAAAATACATATATGACCCCGGTTTGTTCATGAGGGCATCGTATTGTTGAGCCTATACTAGGATCCCATAAAGACATTCCAACGGCGTTTATTCTTGATACCTGGAAGACGAAATAACTTCAAATATCAGCACGCTATTATCCGTGGAGCGAAATATGTATATACCTGCAAGTAAATTAAATGAATTATAATGAAAAGAATACTCAATGGACTAAACATTGTTTAGAATTAAGAAAATTACTTACATTGTGAAGATGATGTAAGCGGGCAGGGAATCACACGAATCGTGAACTCTTTACTAAATTACCTGAGGTAGAAATGCAGTATTTAAATAAAATTAGTTATACAAAATTTAATTATTTAAAAAAAAAAAAAAAAGTATATTTACCTAGATCAGTTTTCTCCTCGATTCACCTAAAACAAAAAAAAAAAAAACTTAACCTAAACACCGACGGGGAAAAGTCGATTCTTCCTACTGTTCATCATTTCAAGAAGAACAAAAGGAAATGAATTGGACTGGCTGTAACCCAAAGCTAAAATTCAGAAAATATGTAACCCCGCGGGAAAAGAAAAAAAAAAGGAAAAAACCTAAACAATTTGAAACTCCTGTCAAACGAAAAATTAAATGCAAATTTTTCACACTCTGGAGTCGAAGTTCAAATTTGTAGATAAATACAAAAGAAAATATAAATCATAAAGAACATTTTGGAAAATAAAGAAAAAAAAATTATTATTAAAACTTTTCCCACCGATTGAAAACCGCTGTCCCAATTCTGAAAGCTATTGGAAATAGGGGCCGGAAATCCCAAAATACGGGTAATTTTCTGTAAAATTAAAGCGCTTTGGTAGGAGAAGCAGACAGTCCCCGGGTTTTTTTTTTTAGAGATCTTGGCGAGTGATCAAGGCGGTAGGATAGAGCACCGACAACGCGAGTTTTGATATTAAATAAATTAACACAAAAAAAAAGCAAAAGAAGGTGAAACGAGGAAAAATTTGTATTTTGGGAACAAAAAAAAAAAAAAGGAGGATTTAAAAGAGGAAATAACAAGAAAATAAAAGCTAAGTATTGCATTTTGGGTTTTAAGTGAATTGGTGACCTTTTGACTTTGAACTGTTCGTGTGTGACCTTGCTACGCCAAGTTTACGACCTCATATATAAAGAGTTTTTAAATTAAGTGAAATTAACCATAGTGCATTTGTATTGCTAGAATTTATTTTTTTATTATTAAAATTATAACGTTTTGAATTTTTCGTGTTTTCCCTCGAGTTCGTGGACTCAAAAACCACGTGGCGCCCAACAGGTGTTTTGGTCACACTTAGTGAAGGTGAAAAGAATTGTGCAAATCCACCCCTTCTCCATTGTTAGCTGGGGAATTACAACGCACGACAAGGGCTGCGTAACAAATTTGGCGCCCAACGTGGGGCCTAAAACACCTAATTATATTTTAGAAAAAAAATTGTTATTTCAACAATAAGCTGAAAATTGTTTAAACTTCATTCCGCAAACATGTTTCCAACTGCAATGTATCCGCAACAATGTTAACATAACGACATTAATTTCAATATTATCAACAAAGTGAAGGTGGAGATGGCGATTATCGGGTTAACTAAAATTGTATTATAATTGCACACCACTACCAGTTCTTTTCTTCTCTTCATATACTATAAAATTTCAAAGAAAATTGATATAATTCCACACATTACTCATCAAATTAATCAAAAGGGAGTGTTTACAAATATCCGACAAAAGAAAAGATTAATCTAGGTTTTCATACGAGATTGGTACAGTACACAAGGAAATGTTGCAAGGGGAAATGGAAATCAAATCGCATTAGAATAGGTTGTTTACTTGGAAAGTAGCAAGGCACGTCGTTTACGAAACACGAGCAATATAATTATATGATAAGTTTGAAGGAAATGGAATTACTTGCAAAATACTAATTATTACTTTTGAAATATATTTTATTATAAAATCTTAAGAATAAGCTTACCATATATACATTCCGCCGTTCATACGTTCATGATTTTGTTTGAGTGGTTATCCATAGCATATTCCAAACAGGTACACCACGTTCTCTCAGGCATGCACTTCGAGTGTACGATTAGAGATAAATAACCTAACACTATTTTTGCTTTGATAATTTTAATTTTTTTTTTCACTTATCCTTTTTTTTAATTAATAGCCACAAAAGATAATAATAGTTTATGGATAATCTCATTATAATCTCACTAGAACACTAAAATCAGAAATAATTTGGTCTTAACAAGTTTAATGACTTGCCCCCACGTTTGCACTAAAGTACCGGCGTGGCGATCACTAGCTCTGCCCAGTAGTTAGATTATTCCAATTTCGTTCAGTTTGTTAGGTGATAAAGAGATGTGTCGATAATAGCATTCATCTGAAGAGACAATTTGTGATGACGAGTTACTAGAGAATTGAACTGTTGCAATTGCTTGCTTTAGCCGGCAAATTCAATACTTGACCTAGATCAACAGCTGACCTAGTTTCGAACGGATGAATTCTCTTCGGTTCACTGTGCTAGAAATTGAGTTTTAAGTTTTTTTATAAATACAAAGTGGGGAAAGACATACAGGGAATTTGAACGCTCCGATATAAGAAGTGGTGCTGCTGTGGATTGAGTTGTGTTTATCACTGAACTTACGTGTCTCTTTCTCCGGGGATATATCGGATTCATCTTAACATTCAAGCGGTATTATTTCTTTAAGCGTATGATCGAGGGACTAATAAGAATAAATTATGCTATGATTCTATGTCCTATGTAGCTATGAATGCAAAATATTACAGTCCAGGTTTTGAAAATATGCCAACATCTTTTCATTAATTATTAAAGGAGTTGTGTCTGGAGACAATACGTACGCTTTGTGTTAGCACCCTTATTGATTGTCATTCTATTAAATTTTATTTGCTATTTTCTAGTATTCATGTTAAATTCGGGTTTTGAATTTGCTAAAGTTTCCTGGATATTGAATTTGGATATTACAATTAAATTCGGGTTTTGAATTTGCTAAAGTTTCCTGGATATTGAATTTGGATATTACAAAGAGTAGATCAGCTTTGATCGAATTTTTATTATTATTTTTTTTTTTTTTTTTTTTGTTCTGCATCATTTCACTTCGCAGGTTAACCGGTAGTTAAATTGAAAGCCAGAGTTATCCTAGACCTATTAACTAGGTAGATTGCACAATCAATTCTAAATTTTCCGCGTTCAAATTTTTTTTTGTTGGATATTTATTTCCTTTTCCTTCCTTATTTATGGTAAATCTGTCAGAAGCATAACATCATTTTTGAATTTCTCGTCGGATCTAACTAACTCCCATCTATTTTGACTTGAAGATGGAGATAAACCGGTTAAATCAGGAAGAGTTATCTTATGAATTACTCGTGAGGGGTTTACCTACCGGGAAGGTAGATGATATGTGCATTAGCTTACGTGCCGTTTTAAAGGCCGAGAAGGATGGCAAGTCTACAATAGTAAATCCCTACCCCATTAAATTCGAAGAGGATATTCAAGCTTTAACCAAGAAACTAGAGGAGGTTCAAGGTCTTGTAGAGGGTTTCGAAGGGGAAGTTGATTGTAGCGATTATAAAAAAATAATCACCAAAATAGAATGGGCTTTCGGAAGGCTCAGTAGGACTACGCCCGATGGTGATGAGCAAAAGAATGAGAAGGCTAGGGTTCGAGCTGAGTTAATTTTATACTTGGGGTCACTAAAACTTAAGGCGGAAGAGGACGAAGATGAGTTCTCGGATGCAGATGAAGACCTATCGTTACCTACCGCGGTTATGACTAGCTCAAGGCCTCGAGCTGCCATATACAAATGGGACATCAAATTTTCGGGAGATCAAGGTCAGTCCTTGAACTCATTTTTGGAAAGAGTGAATGAGCTGGCTGGAGCTCGGGGAATAAACAAAAGGCAATTATTTCAGTCAGCTTTAGATCTCTTTGCAGGAAAAGCACTTATATGGTTCAGGGCTAATGAGTCGAAATTTCGTTGTTGGGCGGAGCTAATACAAGAATTAAAAAAGGAATTCCTACCTTACGACTATGATGACAGATTGCTCGAAGAAATCAAAAAGCGAACGCAAGGTAGAGACGAAACAATTGGGATATATGTAGCGGTTGTGACAAATATGTTTAGTAGGTTATCTGATCCCTTAACTGAAGCTCAGCAGTTGAGGATTTTAAAGCGTAATATCAATCCATTTTATCAGACCCAGTTGGGGCTTACTGAAGTTCATACCGTTCAAGAACTTATCGAGTTGGGTCGACGTCTAGAATCTGTTCGCACTTCGGTCGAGGCTTATGCACCTCCACCTTCGAAAAGAAGTAACCAGCTCCTCGAACCGGACTTAGCTTATGTCGGTACGGAATGGCCTACTGTCTCGGTGGTAGCAAATCAACTTTCAACTTCTCACTCAACCCCAAATTCAGCTCCCAAATGTTTTCGATGTGGTAGAATAGGATACCTAGCTCGCTTCTGTCGGATTAGTCTTAGATGTTATGGTTGTGGAGCCCCAGGCATCACACGCTCCACGTGTACTCATTGCAAGGACAACACGCGTAATCCAGTACGATAAATAGGTAACACTAACAGAACCGGCGAATCACAACAAGTGGGAACTAGTAACGGCGTACGTCAACCCCAGAACAACCCAAGCCAGCGTCAACAAAGACAAGCCTGGGAAACGCGAGGGGAGCTCGACAATAACGGGTGGGTCGAGCTCAAGTAACTCCCAAAGAGCCCAGGTTATAAGTCCGTCCTATTGCTTTAGAAGTAAAGTAGCCAGAAGGGATGATCACATGCTCAACACATTAGTGGATTATGTATTCTCAGAAATACAGGGTGATGTGCGTCCACATCTGGTTGTATCAATTTTTGGAATTAAGGTTGTTGGTTTATTGGACTCTGGAGCTTCTAGAACCATTGTTGGGAAACTGAGTTGGGAATTATTACAGAAATTAGGACTAAAGCTGGAGAAAACGAGAGCCAAGACAGTATGTTTGGCAGATGGTAAAAGTATAGAGGTACTTGGGGAAGTAAGCTTGCCAATAGAATTGGAAGGGCGAATAGCAGTTGTGGATGTTTTGATAATTCCAGAATTACCTCAATCCATAATTTTTGGGATAGACTTTTGGCAAGTCATGGGGATATCGGCGGATTTAAGGCACAACTCTTGGCGATTCAGCGATAATGAAACTACTTACCATATTGGAGCCCTCAAAAGTCACTCCAAGCTAACACCTGAGCAGCAGATCGAGCTTAGTGAGCTTACTAATAAAGCAGAAATGAAAATGGGGAAAGGGTTAGGCTGCACTAACCAAGTCGAGCATGTCATCGTTACTGACTCTTCTCCGATTAAACAGCGGTACTATCCCGTCTCACCAGCAATCCAAAAAATTATTAACGAAGAGTTGGATAAGATGTTAGCGGATGGAGTCGTAGAGCATTCGAATAGTGCTTGGTCCTCGCCTGTTGTAATGGTTAAAAAAAAAGATGGCACTTATCGATTTTGTGTCGACTTTCGTAAACTAAATAAAGTCACAAAAAAGGACGCATACCCTCTTCCCTATGTTTCGGCTACACTGGATAAGCTCCGAGATGCGAGATATATGTCCTCACTCGATATAAAATCCGCTTTTTGGCAGGTTCCGATGGGAGAGAATTCAAAACAATATACGGCCTTTACAGTACCCAATCGTGGGGTATTCCAATTTCGGAGGATGCCTTTCGGGTTAAGCAACTCACCTGCCACATGGCAACGTCTAATAGATAAAGTCCTCTCGGGGAGTTTACAAACCAATGTTTTTGTATATCTGGATGACGTAATCATCGTTACACAAACATTTGAAGAGCATAAGGTAGTGCTACAGGAAGTACTAGAAAGGTTATATAACGCCGGGCTAGTAATAAATTATGAGAAGTGCGAATTTTGTCGTTCGGAACTTAAATACCTGGGATATGTAGTAGGAGAGCAAGGCCTTCAGGTAGACCCTGAGAAGGTCAAATGTATATTGGACATCCCTCATCCGAAAACAGTCTCGTAAGTCCGTAGATTTATCGGCACAATAGCGTGGTATCGCAGATTCGTCCCACATTTCTCGTCAATAATAGCTCCAATCACTGAATTGCTGAAGAAAAAGAAAAGATTCATATGGACATCGGAATGTGACACTGCTTTTCGGGAGATAAAAGAACGATTGGTAAGTTCTCCGATCCTTACGTGCCCCGATTTCAACCACCCTTTTATTATCCACACTGATGCTTCAGGATTTGGAGTGGGCGCAGTTTTGCCACAAAGCATTGACGGGCAGGACAAAGTTATCGCATACCTCAGCCGTTCATTAAATAGGTGCGAGAGAAACTATTCGACGACAGAAAGGGAATGCCTAGCGGTTTTGTGGGCTATAGAAAAATTACGACCATATATTGAGGGATCAAAATTCACCATCATCACTGATCATGCGTCCTTAGTGTGGCTACATAACTTGAAGGACCCCACTGGTAGATTAGCTAGGTGGGCGATGAGGCTTCAACAACACGATTTCGATATTATACATCGGAAGGGCAAAGAACACCTCTTACCAGATTGGTTATCTCGCTCAGTACCTGTTCTGGATTCCATCAATGCACCTCCGAAGACCGATGATAAATGGTACATTAAAATGCTGGATAATGTAGAGAGGGAACCGTCTAAATATCCCGATTGGAAAGTTGAAAATTCAACGCTCTGGAAGCATCGTCATGCTAGATATCCGTCTTTAGCTATGGAGGCAGATTTTTGGAAACAAGTAGTTCCCAAAGACCAGAGAAGAGAGGTGATGTTTAAAGCTCACAATATTCCAATTTCAGGACACTGTGGCATACAGAGAACACACGATCGTCTTTCGAACAATTATTACTGGCCCAAGATGAAATAGGATGTTACAGCCTATGTAAAAAGGTGTGTAACCTGTCAGGCAACTAAACCGGAGAGGAAGAAACCAGCGGGACTCATGGCACCCCGAAGAATAGCGCATAAGCCGTGGGAGTACTTAAGTATAGATTTGATAGGTCCACTTCCTAGGTCGAATCGAGGGTTCGTTTATATTCTCACAATCGTCGACCAGTTTAGTAAATTTCCTGTTCTTTTCCCTTTACGATCGGCGACTGCTCACTCTGTAATTCAGTGTTTAGAGGATCAAGTTTTCCTAATTTTCGGTGTACCAAGAGTCATCGTGAGTGATAACGGTGCACAATTCAGAAGTCGCGAATTCAAGAAACTGTGTGATAATTACGGAGTGGAGATAAGATACACCGCGTTATATCATCCACAGGCAAACCCAGCTGAGAGGGTAAATCAGATAATTAAATCCATGCTTCGCGCGTATGTGTCGGAGAACCACCGAGTTTGGGATCTGCACCTGGCAAAGATTGCTTGTGCTATCCGTACATCGACGCAAGAAACGACAAGATTGACCCCCTACTTTATTAACTTCGGCCGCGAGATGGTAACTTATGGTAAGTTACATGGACCATTAAATAAAAATGATTTCTTAGATCCTGAATCACATTCGTTAGCTCTGAAGGAAGTAATGGAAGATGTTAGGAAGAGACTAGTAAAAGCAACGGAAGCCTCTAGACAAACGTATAACCTACGTAGAAGGGACCGAAAGTTTCTGATAAATGATTTGGTTTGGCGTAAGAACTATGTTCTTTCAGAGGCATCCAAATATTTCAATGCCAAACTCGTTCCAAAATTTATAGGGCCATTTAAAGTGGCCAAGATCGTATCTCCTTGGACGTATTCGTTAGAGGATAGCAAAGGCAAAAGTGCGGGTACTTGGCATGCTAAAGACCTTAAAGTATACCATTCAAATCAAGATATTGATGACTAGCATACCTTCCTTTTTTTTTTTTGGTAGCCCCAATAAGGCATCCATCCAGCTTCTCTGGATAACTATCGAGTACCTATACGCCGCTTAAGTTGACTGCGGTCGACACTCTATTTGGATTATTGCTATAGAATTTCAAAGTACATGGTGTCGTTAGTATACGATAGCATACTAACTATTCCAGTTTGCAAATGATTGTTCTGTTGAAGTAGGCCATAAAGGGATAGGAGCTGATTACGTTTGGTTCATGGTGTTGGGATCGTGCGCAGTACGAAGTCCAGTGATTCAAACATACCACGGATTGGACGACGATCAAGATTAGGCGAGGTTAGTCCTGGGTATTGTATCGTAGTGAAGCAATAGTATCATTTTAGTTAGTTTACATTTCGGGATTTCTAAAGATAGTAAAAGTAACACTCAGACTGATTAACTTATCTTGCTTAGCTCAAATATGAAAACTAAGTGGAGGCGTGGCCTCTTGGGTTATTTTTAGAAGCATGGAGTACTTTTATTTGTGTTCAAGTACTTCCCTGAGATTTCTACGAAACCTCCCGGAGGAAGAGGAGGTTTGTTACAAATAAAAGTCCAAGATGAGTTAAAGAGACGTGGTGACCTGAAAATGAAAGAGAACGTATCAAGAAAACGTCCTCCGTATACTTATACTTTTTACCTGTTGTAGATGTCTTTATACCTCAGTAATCCATAGAAATAATTCTGCAAAGTAATTTATTTTTCAGATGATCAGTCATAAATGGTAGAATTAACGTATACTTACGGATCATACGAAGCTGGCTATTTCTGCTAGTCCCGGCTTGTTCCTGAGGACATCATCTGCGACTCAAAATACATATATGACCCCGGTTTGTTCATGAGGGCATCGTATTGTTGAGCCTATACTAGGATCCCATAAAGACATTCCAACGGCGTTTATTCTTGATACCTGGAAGATGAAATAACTTCAAATATCAGCACACTATTATCCGTGGAGCGAAATATGTATATACCTGCAAGTAAATTAAATGAATTATAATGAAAAGAATACTCAATGGACTAAACATTGTTTAGAATTAAGAAAAATACTTACATTGTGAAGATGATGTAAGCGGGCAGGGAATCACACGAATCGTGAACTCTTTACTAAATTACCTGAGGTAGAAATGCAGTATTTAAATAAAATTAGTTATACAACATTTAATTATTTAAAAAAAAAAAAAAGTATATTTACCTAGATCAGTTTTCTCCTCGATTCACCTAAAACAAAAAAAAAAAAACAACTTAACCTAAACACCGACGGGGAAAAGTCGATTCTTCCTACTGTTCATCATTTCAAGAAGAACAAAAGGAAATGAATTGGACTGGCTGTAACCCAAAGCTAAAATTCAGAAAATATGTAACCCCGCGGGAAAAGAAAAAAAAAAGGAAAAAACCTAAACAATTTGAAACTCCTGTCAAACGAAAAATTAAATGCAAATTTTTCACACTCTGGAGTCGAAGTTCAAATTTGTAGATAAATACAAAAGCAAATATAAATCATAAAGAACATTTTGGAAAATAAAGAAAAAAAATTAATATTAAAACTTTTCCCACCGATTGAAAACCGCTGTCCCAATTCTGAAAGCTATTGGAAATAGGGGCCGGAAATCCCAAAATACGGGTAATTTTCTGTAAAATTAAAGCGCTTTGGTAGGAGAAGCAGACAGTCCCCGGGTTTTTTTTTTTTTTAGAGATCTTGGCGAGTAATCAAGGCGGTAGGATAGAGCACCGACAACGCGAGTTTTGATATTAAATAAATTAACACAAAAAAAAAGCAAAAGAAGGTGAAACGAGGAAAAATTTGTATTTTGGGAACAAAACAAAAAAAAAAGGAGGATTTAAAAGAGGAAATAACAAGAAAATAAAAGCTAAGTATTGCATTTTGGGTTTTAAGTGAATTGGTGACCTTTTGACTTTGAGCTGTTCGTGTGTGACCTTGCTACGCCAAGTTTACGACCTCATATATAAAAGAGTTTTTAAATTAAGTGAAATTAACCATAGTGCATTTGTATTGCTAGAATTTATTTTTTTATTATTAAAATTATAACGTTTTGAATTTTTCGTGTTTTCCCTCGAGTTCGTGGACTCAAAAACCACGTGGCGCCCAACAGGTGTTTTGGTCACACTTAGTGATGGTGAAAAGAATTGTGCAAATCCACCCCTTCTCCATTGTTAGCTGGGGAATTACAACGCACGACAAGGGCTGCGTAACAACCCCTAGAACTAAAAGGTAACGGAATACTGGAAATATCTCCCCCATGCTATATACGAAACGAAGAACTAATGATATACAGTCATACAGAGAAATCAAACGTTGTAAACAAATTCTACATACCTTCGGCGAATATCTCAATGATCACTCCGGTAGAACACAAACTACCCCTTAGTGATAGTATCCCTAGAACTATCAAAATTAAAATGAACAAGCACTTTTTGAGTTAAGTAAAGACATAATAACACTGAGAATTCCGAAAATTCCAAACTACACGAGGTCACCCCTCATGACGTGCATCAATACGTCTTAATTTGCATAATAATAATTATCATCACTTCCTTAATACTTATAAAGATCACTACAAAGTTCGTTAAAGCTAAACCTACTTCAGAAAAAGGTCAGGAAAACAAGTCAGATCACGTAGAAGAAATTAACGAAAGTAAAAATATAGTAAATAAGAACCTTTTAACTAAGGCGATACATTAATTTTTGCCAAAAAAAAAAAAACACCTCATGTAATAAATAGATAAGTACCCTTAACTAAGGCTATATAGATATATATATATATAAATTTGGAAAACCATACTCTATAAGAAAGTAACCATTCCAACAATAATTTGCATTATCTTCAAATAAAAATAAAATAAAATATTGGGTAAGACAAAATAAAATTACATAAATTCAAGGCAGCATAGATTTAATCATTTATTCATTTATTATCAATCATTAAATAGATTTAATCATTTATCAATCATCAAATAGATTTACATATTTACCATCAATAATTTAATAGATGTAATCTCTTACTATCAATTAATTATCATACAATCATTTAACTTGTAACCGACATCAATCATATATAATTGTAAATTTTATACATACACATACCTTTGTATACATCATATTAAACTGTAAACACCTATTTCGATACGAAAAATTTTTTTACCTTTCTTCAAGAATAAAAAAATTTCTCAGGGGGAAGGTGTTATGAATCTGCACATCATAACCGTACCTAAAATCCATAAAACTCACCTACCACATAATAATCATTGCTGGCGCTCATTAAATCACAACGATAATCTAAATTGCAATACCTACCTTCTTGTAGCCACAAAAATTACAAACATAGGTACATCATTACATATATACATTTTCAACTGCTTAGCCTCAGTAACTCCAATAACAAACATACAGGCGCGTATCCAAACCTGCAGCCTAGGAGGGGGGTCACAACTCAAATGTTCGAGGAGGAGGAAAAAGTCGGAAGAACTCGCTTTTAAATCGCTTTTTTTATCATATTTACGTTATATCACAAAATCCATTTTCAGTTTGATTTGGAAACCCTATCCACATCAATGTCGATCTCAAGGTGGACATTAAAGACTCATACCAGATATGCCTTCTTGTGCAGAGATTGTAGAAATAGATGCTGACGAAAGCGATTCTGTCACGGGTGAAGTAATTGACTAAGAGTGAGCTTGCTATTATGGAATTATGAAGAGTGACTGGCTTGGACGTAAAGCCCAGACTGTCAGCATGAGCTGACAGATCACTCGACGGACAGCGTTGACTGCAGGGCGGCACGCTAGCTCGCCTCGGCTATTGGCGGAGAGTGTGAGGAGGTTCCACGAAAAACCTGCCGCTGCCGTCAGCCATAATCAAAACAAAATTTCGTGCCTATCCAACAAAAGCCGTCACACATTCGGTCCTGAAGGGACCCTTACGTCACTTACCTGTATAACATCGAAGGCGCAGATGTTATGACTTCTTTGCCTGCCCCATCCTCCCATCTGACTCTGAGGGGCATAATTCTTCAGAGTCCCTAGTTGACCTGTAAAGAGAGAGAGAGAGACTAGGCGAGCCTAGACAACCTTCATCTTATATGAGAGGGCTCCGGGATAGTAAAGGAAGAATATATAACTCTAGAACTTCATTACGTTATAAAAATATATTCAATGATTGTTACTCATACGTGACTTATAAGAAATTTCACACTCTATCCTACTACATCCAGGCCTGTGCCAAGATTTACACCTTTTTAAAATTTCCTAATGCCTTTCGCTAGTCGAATGAGATAATCAGGTTAAACATGAGATACTGAACTAGTTACACATGACTTGGAAGATATCCTTTGGTTGATCAGTATTGACGTTTACGTAGAGAATCTAGCGTTTGATTATATGATTTAGAAAAAGGATCAGTCTACTCGGAATAATTATTTAGTCTTGTATCTGTGTCGCTCCCCTAACATGGATCCATGCTACCCATAGCGTGCAGAATTATTAAATATTTTCCTTTTCTCTAAATTTTTCAAACAGGATTAAGATATCGACTACATTCACTTTTAAATAATCAGCTTTTCTGTTTCTTCTTTATTAAAAAAGAAATCAATACTCGTTCTCTATCCTTGTTCTTCACTTCAAACATAAGACCGATATCAATGTTAAACATTTCCACAATTATTCAGAAAAGATCGTCTAATTTGTACTCTTTTCATCAAACTTTGATTTGTTTTGGAGAGTTCATTAGAATTTACGCGGAAATTTTGAAAATAAAACTGTGTTCCAATTGGTATCTTGTTTTTTTTTTTTTAACTAAGAACTACTAAAAAAAATAGTTCAAAATTAACTTCTTTTCTTATACAGAATGCAAAAATATATCAGATGTATGAACTGAAAATAATGGTGAAAGAAAACCCCATCTATAAATGATTACTAGACTATTGTCGTAAATTTACGCATTACACAATTTCACCAGGTTAAATCGTAATAAAAAAAATGTTCGTGAGTCACCACAATTAACATTACTAAGATATTCCTCATTTCCACTTGAGGATTAATTAAAGAAGAAAAACCATTGTGATACGTATGTTTAAAAAAATGTGATTCAATTTTTTGCTTCTTCCTAATTTCCTTTGACGCATAAATATGCTAAAATTCAAGATTTCGTATCTTCAGATGTCTTCAGAAGTCTGTTGTCATAACTAAATCAGTTTGTGATCCTACAATGGTTAGAAATTCCTTTTTTTTTTTTTGTTATACTAGCCTATAATACTATGAATACTAAAATTAATTTATAATAAAAGATAAAATAAGTGTTTTAAATATGTAGTTGGTTCTTATGATAACTTGCATAGTTATCTAATTATTCCTCGTGGCTTGCACAGTACTGCTCATACTACTATTGCTCTTTCCTTAATCATTTTGCCTGCATCGTAACTGGAGTTTGGCAATATGGACATTCCTAAACTAAATACGCACATGAATCACGCCGGGCATAGTGATTGCATGGTTCTAATGTTATTGCACGATAATTCTCTTCAAATTTCATACATTTTGTAGCTGTTTCTTAGTATACAACTTCTCAACTTCTTCTAATTCTGAACGTAATTTAACTTGTAATAATTTTAATTTGTATATTGATAAACCACGCAAATCTCTTGTCATAACTTCGAATATAGATATGTTAAATATACATTTCTCAAACGTGTATTAAATTATATGAACAAACAATACTGAGTTGAATATTTATATGGGCCTGTTCTGCCGCACAAGTGTTGAACTTTGAGCACCTTCGTGCGCGCCTCTAGGGGCTTCCTGAATGCAACTTCAGCCGGTAGAGCAACTGCTGTGAGCTCGACTGTAAGTCGCAGCGGCAAGCTGGATGTAATTGCTTCCAGTCACCGTCAGTGTGAGGAGACTCCTCTTCAACTTTTTTGCACTTTTACGCCTTTGCTGGTTTGACCTTCTTTTGACCCGATGCTTGAATGGGGGATTATTTGTAATATAACTCTTGAAGAATTTAGCCACCTCAGCTTTCAGCGTGGAATGTTTAGGAGCCTGCCCTACGTGCCGTAAATGCATTCCTGTTGCCCCGGTTAAAAAGTTTTTCTTTAATTACCGGAATATTACCAAAATTAGTATGACATAGTATTTATGTGTTAGGGCGTAATTAAAAATTACCTGGATATCTCAATCTAAATGAACGATGCCAACCGAGAATTTCAGATATTTGTTCTTGCCCGTCCTTTCACTAGCGTACCTTTCTATCATAAAAACAGAAGGCAGATGTCAGTCTCTTCCTCTTTTTTCGTCACATCAACATGTCACCTCGCATTCGAGGAAATGCATTTCTCTCGGTCGGGGTGCGCTCATTTTTTTTTTATGCTTGACGCCGCCGGCCTACACGCTTCAGTAATTCTTGTAGCATATTGCTATATGCAATACGCTACGACCATAACAGGGCAGATTGGTCTGCGCCACCCATGGTTCAGACAATGCTGAAAAATGGTCGACTGAGCTAGCCGGTCTTAAACATAAGCCTCATCGCTGCGGGCACTCAATGTGTGTCTCGACCCACGACCCAATGCGTATTCCTCATCACTCGTGCTGTATTCACGTTGCTCTGCTTGACCGATGACGCATCGAGGACTCATCCCCGAAGGCTCGTCAGTCCTTGATCAGACCTCGATGTCCTACTCCATGTGGGAAGCCAAAGGTACATCGACAAGCTGGTAACCCAAAAAATCCAGCGGGTCGATGCCTCTCTGCCTCCATCAAAGAGAAGCTGAGGAAGCCTTGCGATCAGTAATCCAAAACACTGGTCACCAGGCTTTCCCGCGCAACATTTCACTCCAATCTCAGACCGGCGATTGTTCAAGAGTGTGTCCCCAAGGCGTCGTCGAAGTAGTGACATGCTAACAGCCTTATACAGGATTGGATTACAACAGGTATATCACCCACCATTGACGGGGCAAAGGAGGGCTTCGCGATATCTTATAGTTTACCAGTGAAGCTGGCTGGGTGCCTGCTTAGGGCTACCAGGAATAGGGCTACCAGGAATAGACTACTACTATGTCCGACAATTGCCGAGTAACGAAATTTTATAGACGGACAGACAAGGAAAAATACTCCTAATGAGGCCGATATGGAAGGGACTATACAGGGTTATCTACTCATTCGACGTAGAGGTGTGCTGATGAGATTGAATTCCAACAGGTATGTCACCCACCATTGACGGGGCAATAGGAGGGCTTCGCGATATCCTATAGTTTACCAGTGAAGCTGGCTGGATGCCTTCTTAGGGCTATCAGGAATAAACGTGACAATAGATAGACGACGCTCCAGAATGGTTATCACTGCTCTTGATGTCTTTGGCGTGATAGACTCTCAACAGTTTCCCCTGCAGATCTTCAAACTCGTATAGGGAGTTTCCTTTCTTGGCTTTAACCCGACATTTGACAAACTTCCGTCCCAGTTTAGCACTAGTCTGCTGTTGGAAGTTGCTTTGGGCAAAATTCCGTCTAAATACCTATTGACCCACTTTGAAATCAATAGGCTTCGCCCTGAGATTATAAGCTCGTGAACCCTGTTCGAACGCATGGTGTAAATTTTCCTGGACTCTCGCACGGATCAATCTCAGTTTGTCCTCAGCATCTACTCTCAACGGCTCATTAAGAGTTCCAAGGCTCCTCAAGATGGAACAGGAGCTGCCATGTTCAATCATTTGTTGAACGAAAAGTGCTCGATAAGGAGAGAAACCAGTTGTTTGGTGGAAAGAGCTCCTGAGAGAACTAGCTATCTGGCTTAGCTTCTCATCCTACTTCGTGTGTTCTTTCTTAATATATGCTCTAATCTCCGACAATAGACACCTATTTACTCGCTCTGAGACGTTTGCTTGCGGCGAGTAAACTGCCGTTCTCAAGTGCTTCACCCCATACTTATCCAGTAATCTGGTGAACTGAGTCGAGCAAAACTGGACTCCATTGTCAGAGACGATCATTTCCGGGACTCCGAACACGTGGAACACTTCGGTCTCAATGAATTGGCACACATTGAGTGTAGATGCTTTTCTCATCGGTTTGAGAATTGGAAATTGTGGAAAGTGGTCAAGAACTATCAGAATGCAGACGTTTCCTTTCATTGACCGAGGATATGGACCTAGAAAATCAATGTACAGCTTCTGCCATGATCGTTCTGTCATAGACTGGACTTTCATAGGTGGTCTCAGAATAGTATTGGGAGCCTTCGTTTTCTTACACACGTCACAGGCGCCTACGTAGTTTCTGACATCAATTGTCATTCGTGGCCAGTACAGATGTCTTCGCAGACGTTCCAGTGTTTTCCCTATACCTCCGTGTGAAGCTAGTGGCGGATCAAGAGCCCTTGAAATGACGTCGGTGACAAGCCCTCGTGGAATCCAAAGCTTCCAAGCTTCTCCTCCTGAATCGGATCGCCTTTTCTCGGAACAGTCCGAATGTAAACGAAGCCATCCCTGACACAAAGATCTGGTAGTTTGCCAAATGTCGTTTTAATCTTATGCCTCAGTTCCTCATATTCCAACGAGTTGAAATATGGCGAACTAAGGTCAACTTCCGGGCCAGGATCTTCGTTGGTGGACAGGCTGTCACAATGGATGCGTGACAGCGCATCAGGGATGACGTTCAGGCTTCCTTTTCGGTGATCGATAGTGAAGTCGAAACCCTGAAGCTTCAAACTCCACCGAGCAAGTCTACCAGTGAGGTCCTTTTGAGACATCAGCCATTTCAAGCTCGCATGATCCGTCACTATCTTAAACGGCATGAGTTCTATGAAGGGACGGAACTTCTGTACGCTCAGCTAAGCATTCTTGCTCTGTGACGGTGTAATTTCGTTGGGCTTAGTTCAACTTTTTCGATACATAGGCTACTGGCTTCTCGTGGCCATCGTCATCTAGTTGAATCAGCAGCCCACCAATACCTTGTTGGCTCACATCGCACTGTATAGCGAATGGTTTATTGAAGTCTGGGCTCACTAACAACGGAGCAGAAGTAAGTTTTTGCTTTAAAACATCAAGAGACGTCTGGGCTTCAGGTGTCCATTTGAACTGACTAGGGTTTTACAAGGTGTCTGTAATGGAGGCAGTTAAGTCAGCATAGTTCGGGATGAACCGTCTATACCATCCCGCCATACCTAGTAGGTGTCGGGCTTGCCGAACAGTTTTAGATGACGGATAGTCCACTATGGCTGAAATTTTGTCAGCGTCAGTTCGCATACCTCCCTTTCCGACAATGAATCCCAAGTATTTGGTCTATTTGATGCAAAACTTGCTCTTCTCGACGTTGATAAGGAGGCCAGCTTTCCTGAAACAATCCGCTACACGGGCTAGCAGCGTAAGATGAGTGTCGAAGTCTGAAGACAGAATTAATAAATCGTCTAGATAGACGAGAACGTTCCCTCGAAGATCGAAAGGCATCACTGTGTACTGATAGAGAGGATGACCAGGTACTGTAAAAGCGGTCTTCTCCCTGGAACCAGTGTCTAGTGGGATCTGCCAGAATGCGTCTTTCAGGTCCAGGCTCGTTATGTAGTTTGCCGGACGAAGTCGACTCAGAAGTGCGTCTATCTGCGGTAGCGGATAGGCATCCTTCTTCTTAAGAGAGTTGACCTTCCTGGCGTCAAAACAAAGCCGGACTTTCTAGGCTTCCTTACCAGAACAACTGGAGAGCTCCAAGGACTCTGGCTCTCCTCTATCACACCCAGCGATAGCATTCGCTCTAATTCAGCATCCATTAAACTTGGTACTGCCGGCGAAATCAGATAAAAGCGCTGTTTTATCGGGGCGGCGTCATTCGTCTCAATTTTGTGAGTGACCAATGATGTTTTTCCCAGGCCTAGAGAGGCGAAATAGGGGAAAAGCTGTTTAGTGGCTTCTAAGCGTTGTTGATCGAGACTAGAAAGAATATGGCAGTCTGTGTCAGAGGTAGCTATTACACTTGGATTCACTTCTGCGACTATACCCAGGACATCTGGAGCCAACCCAAATAGACGCCAGAAGTCTATTCCCAGATATAGTGCCTGTGTGAGTCCAGGAACCACGTAAAAACGCACGTTTTGGGACTTATCATGGAAAGTAACCATGTACAGTCGTCATGGCACCATTAGCTACTTGGACCTGTGTCCGATACCTCTTCCATTCGACATCTGCTTCTGCAAGCTTCTCCAGAGCTCCCTGGCCTAGAATACTGACAGTGGCACCACTATCAAGTAAGCCAGTCTCAGTTCGCCCGAGCAGTCTTACTTCTCCGTACGGTCGAATGTCGTCTGGCATCGACACGGAAATCTGGGCCAGTTTTTTTCCTTCTAGCCACATCCGTCGACAGTATTCCCGCCAACGAACGGTTGATCGTTTCTTTTTGGGTCCACTATCCAGGTCAGGAAACATTATTTCAGCTAACTCTGCCACTGAGGAGAAGATTCGTTCTCTTGCTGCGTCAGCGGATGTACTACAGGCTCACGCCCACTCGTCATAACAGAGCCTGGTGGCCGTTTTAAAACAGAAATGGCAGGATGCCAAATCTCCTGGTCAGTAACTTTGTCAGCTAAAGGTGCTGTAGTTGATATCGGGACATCGAAAATTAAAGACTCTTCCAAAGAAGTGTCTAATAATGTCATGGGCTCTCCAGATGTGGAAATGGGAGCTTGAAGATCTGCGGAGAAGTCTATTAAGTTCTCCGTCTCTATCAATGAAATATTCATACTTGCAGGTGTTTTGCTTATATCATCTGAATCACTGAATGATATCAGTGGACAATTCAGGGACTCGTCAATGTGATCTGCTAATGGAGCGGACCTTCCTCCTTGTTCAAAGCTTGAACTGGAGTGTTCGTTGCAGTTGACGCTCGCGACGTTGACATTGGTCGGAAAGAGGTGGTGGTATTCCCGACCCGTCTCAAGTTTTTCTGTCGACAGTGGCTGCAATCGGGCTTGAAAATGTTCCTGCGTCCGCATCCATAGCAGAACACGACTTGTTTCTCTTACCGGCAGTCTTGATAGTAGTGACCCTGCTGATCACAGTTCCAGCATACTGTGGTTTTTGCTGCAATGCTTGACAAGTCACCTAAGCTGTTGTCACTGCCTGGTGTTACTGACAATTCAGGGTTCAAGGTCTGGAAATCGTCGATTTCGTGCACTCGTTGGTTCCGGTAAGTGTTCCAACTCCCAGCTGTCGCAATTCGTATCTGCATGGCTTGGATACGAGTAACAAGCGATCTTTGCTGTCCTATCGTACTGGTGGGATGTAAGCATATTTTCTCCTGAATCTCAGGCAATAAATTCGACTTGACAATCTCCAGGAACTCTTGGTCTGGCATGACGTTCTGCAACTGATCACGCAGCAACCGTAAATGTTGGTGGTACATGGCGAACAGTTCACCAGGCTTTTGCTTTCTAGACATCAGATGTAAGCGGATCTTTAGATCGTCCTTGGGCACTCCCCATTCAATGGACAATCCCGTTTTGATAAATTCTCAAGTTGGAAAAGGGTTATGCCGTAATATCGACCAATGCCAGTCCTTTGCTGGTCCTGTAAACATGTTTCTGACTTGAAGATCAAAATCCCCTTCTAGAGCGGAGTGCGTAAGCGCTTCGACTCTAAAAACGAATTCATCGACAGAGAGCTCGGAGTTATTGCCGTTATATGTCAGGTTCCATTTTCTGATAGGACTGCCTGATCGTCGCTGTCATATATTTGCAGTGTGACGAATATGTGGAGGTGGTTTAGGTGGGACAAAGTTCGGTCTGGGCTGACCAGAAGGCTGACCAGAAGGCTGACCAGAAGCTGAAGGTGGTCTCTGAAACGATTGTCTCCTCTGATTGGGGAAATCATTCAATGGTCTTGGATTACCCCTGGACAAAGGAGGTCGTAGGAAATCCATTGGCGGCAGTGCTGCTGCTTCTTGTTGTCTGATGCTATCTACTAAATCAGTCCGCAAGACATTGAGGCTTTGTTCGAGACCTTCACGTACTAGATCTTGCATTTGTATGCGCAAGCCTGCCATCAACGCATCCGTAGCTGCTGACGGGGGTCCTTGAGCTGTACGCACTGGCCTGTCTTGTTGTGAGTTGGGGTTTATAAAAACCCTTGAATGCAGATCGGGCATTCCCGGTGAGAGGGATCGTCGATTCGGTGGTGGTAAATTGAAGGTAGGCAGGTCAAAGGCCGACAATGAAATCTTGCTTGGTAGACTTCGCGGGCTTCATTTTTTCGGTCTTTTTGGGATGGCACCAGTGTAATCAGTGAGGTCCTGTGGCGTGAGGTTGTGTCTACAGTTAGGACAACTGGAATGTTCGCCTATCCAAGTCTGTATACAAGCCTCATGGAAAACATGTCCACACACGGTCATGACAGGCTTCCGTTCGGCTGACCAGCTCGTATCTCTGCAGATAGTGCATGGCTCAGGCAACATTGTCACACCGTTTGTCGCAGGAGGTGGTGTCCGTACTGTAGCCATAATAAGTTCAGACGTAATTCGAGATTAAAATTTAAAATTCCAAGAAATTTGAAATTTTGGAGGAGATAACAGGCTCTTCACTATGTGAGGATGACGAAACTAATTTAAGTTATAGTTTGGGATGATATACTAAAATTCAGAAAAATTTCTTCCCAAACGTTCGAAGAAGTTTTCAATAAAGTCCAAAAAAAATCAAAGATTCGAAAAGTTAGCAAAGTCCTCTCGACTCGATACAATATAAATACAAAAAGTCCAAAGTTCGGAAACGTTAGCACGCTCCTTGAATAAAAATTTCCTTCTTAACCGTTCAATTCAGCGTTTCAAACATTTACGATCAAAATGTGATTTCCCCTTCACTTCACGAAGCTAACTCTCAACATAAAAGTCGTCAGGTCGCTTTCTCTCCTTACAGGTCAGAAAATTATACCAGCAAGTGACGTGAATGTGTGCAAGAAAAATGTTTGAGTCCTCACAGAAATCTGGGAAGAGTCGGGTTGAAGAAGCTAGAGACTGAAAATGATACTAGAGATTCTTCAGCCAGGCAGTTAGCAGTATGCCAACTCCTGAATACTGAAGGTCGCCATCATCACTTCCATTCTCCAACAACTCCTTCCTTCCTCTTCACCTGATTGTCATGTCCAGCTAACCTTCCAACCGGGCAGAGTCATGAATCTGGTCAACTAGTTAGCTGGAAGCCAAAAAGTCGTCTCACAGATTCACAAATCTGTCCAGCCAGTTGGCCAACAGAGACATGTCTCCGTGAGAGCTCATTCAAAAAGTGTGTGTGAGGCCACCTACCATTTCCATGACAGAAGGCCAGCGGGAAAGATCATTCCGAAAAAAAAATTCAAAAACTTTAAGACGTTACGTTACTTTACTTTACTCAATTCAACTTTCAAAAATCAAAATATCAAAACTTCACAAATATTTACTTTACTTTACAAACTTTCAAAACATTACGTTACGTTAATCGTTACAAAAAATTCAAAATACCAAAAACTTTACTTTACTTTAAAAAATTTCTATTAACAAAACAATCAAACTTCAGGTCCACATGTGTTCTCCACTAGATATGAGACTACCGAGTCAGACGATTTAGCTACAAACCAAATGTCCATATCTCAAGTAGCCTCAGTCCCCAGTGCCAAACACATTTGAACACCGAAGTTGACTGAGCGGGCCCACGTTGGGCGCCATTTTTGTTATGGAATTATGAAGAGTGACTGGCTTGGACGTAAAGTCCAGACTGTCAGCATGAGCTGACAGATCATTCGACGGACAGCGTTGACTGCAGCGCGACACGCTAGCTCGCCTCGGCTATTGGCGGAGAGTGTGGGGAGGTTCCACGAAAAACCTGCCGCTGCCGTCAGCCATAATCAAAAAAAAAATTTCGTGCCTATCCAAGAAAAGCCGGCACACATTCGGTCCTGAAGGGACCCTACGCCACTTACCTGTATACCATCGAAGGCGCAGATGTTCTGCCTTCTTTGCCTGCCCCATCCTCCCATCTGACTCTGAGGGGCATAATTCTGCAGAGTCCATAGTTGACCTGTAAAAGAGAGAGAGACTAGGCGAGCCTAGACGACCATCATCTTATATGAAAGGGCTCCGGGATAGTAAAGGAAGAATATATAACTCTAGAACTTCATTACATTATAAAAATATATTCAATGATTGTTACTCATACGTGACTTATAAGAAATTTCCCACTCTATCATACTACATCCAGGCCTGTGCCAAGATTTACACCTTTTTAAAATTTCCTAATGCCTTTCGCTAGTCGAATAAGATAATCAGGTTAAACATGAGATACTGAACTAGTTACACATGACTTGGAAGATATCCTTTGGTTGATCAGTATTGACGTTTACGTAGAGAATCTAGCGTTTGATTATATGATTTAGAAAAAGGATCAGTCTACCCGGAATAATTATTTAGTCTTGTATTTGTGTCGCTCCCCTAACATGGATCCATGCTACCCATAGCGTGCAGAATTATTAAAAATTTTCCTTTTTTCTAAATTTTTCAAACAGGATTAAGATATCGACTACATTCACCTTTAACTAATCAGCTTTTCTGTTTCTTCTTTATTAAAAAAAAATTCAGTACTCGTTCTCAATCCTTACTGTTCACTTCAAATCATAAGACGGATATCAATGTTAAACATTTCCACAATTATTCAAAAAAGATCGTCTAATTTGTACTCTTTTCATCAAACTTTGATTTGTTTTGGCGAGTTCATTAGAATTTACGCGGAACTTTTGAAAATAAAACTGTGTTCCAATTGGTGTCTTGTTTTTTTTTTTAACCTAAGAACTACTAAAAAAACTAGTTCAAAATTAACTCCTTTTCTTATACAGAATGCAAAAATATATCAGATGTATAAACTGAAAATGATGGTGAAAGAAAACCCCATCTATAAATGATTACTCGACTATTGTCGTAAATATACGCATTACACAATTTCACCAGGTTAAATCGTAATAAAAAAAATGTTCGTGAGTCACCACAATTAACATTACTAAGATAGTCCTCATTTCCAGTCGAGGATTAATTAAAGAAGAAAAAACATTGTGATACGTATGTTTGAAAAAATGTGATTCAATTTTTTGCTTCTTCCTAATTTCCTTTGACGCATAAATATGCTAAAATTCAAGATTTCGTATCTTCAGATGTCGTCAGAAGTCTGTTGTCATAACTAAATCAGTTTGTGATCCTACAATGGTTAGAAATTCCTTTTTTTTTCTGTTATACTAGCCTATAATACTATGAATACTTAGTTCGAATAGAGTTCTAAAATTAATTTATAATAAAAGGATAAAATAAATGTTTTAAATATGTAGTTGGTTCTTATGATAACTTGCATAGTTATCTAATTATTCCTCGTGGCTTGCACAGTACTGCTTATACTACTATTGCTCTTTCCTTAATGATTTTGCCTGCATCGTAACTGGAGTTTGGCAATATGGACATTCCTAAACTAAATACGCACATGAATCACGCCGGGCATAGTGATTGCATGGTTCTAATGTTATTGCACGATAATTCTCTTCACATTTCATACATTTTGTAGCTGTTTCTTAGTATACAACTTCTCAACTTCTTCTAATTCTGAACGTAATTTAACTTGTAATAATTTTAATTTGTATATTGATAAACCACGCAAATCTCTTGTCATAACTTCGAATATAGATATGTTAAATATACATTTCTCAAACGTGTATAAAATAATATGAACAAACAATACTGAGTTGAATATTTATGGGGGCCTGTTCTGCCGCACAAGTGTTGAACTTTGAGCACCTTCGTGCGCGCCTCTAGGGGCTTCCTGAATGCAACTTCAGCCGGTAGAGCAACTGCTGTGAGCTCGACTGTAAGTCGCAGCGGCAAGCTGGATGTAATTGCTTCCAGTCACCGTCAGTGTGAGGAGACTCCTCTTCAACTTTTTTGCACTTTTACGCCTTTGCTGGTTTGACCTTCTTTTGACCCGATGCTTGAATGGGGGATTATTTGTAATATAACTCTTGAAGAATTTAGCCACCTTAGCTTTCAGCGGTGGAATGTATGGGAGCTTGCCCTACGTGCCGTAAATGCATTCCTGTTGCCCCGGTTAAAAAGTTTTCCTTTATTTACCGGAATATTACCAAAACTAGTATGACAAAATATTTATGTGTTAGGGCGTAATTAAAATTTACCTGGATATCTCAATCTAAATGAACGATGCCAACCGAGAATTTCAGATATTTGTTCTTGCCCGTCCTTTCACTAGCGTTCCTTTCTATCACAAAATACAAGGCAGATATCAGTCTCTTCCTCTTTTTTCGTCACATCAACATGTCACCTCGCATTCGAGGAAATGCATTTCCCTCGGTCGGGGTGCGTTCATTTTTTTTTTATGTAATTCTTGTAGCATATTGCTATATGCAATACGCTACGACCATAACATTGCACCTTGAGTTACATTTAAAGGAATGGGAGAAGGAGTGATATGTTACTGAGTTTTTCTTCTGAACTTAACCGATCTAGCTTTCTTCTGAAAAAAGTTGTCAATGGTGTTATCAGACTTCCGCTTTACACTTTCGCTACTATTTCTGCATCCATCGCTAACTGATATAGCAAGTTTATACTTTTCCTACAAATTAAAAGTTAACGTGAAGTTAAATTAAACAACACTACTTGAATTAATACGAAAGTACAAGCAAAGCAACACCAACTACCGCAGGGGAAAGCGAATGGATTTTATTTTTATAGTTTTGTCGTAAAAATTCTGTATAAAAATTTGAAAGAAAAATTTCCAAGTAAATTTCCAACAACAAAATGTATGATAGCTTATACATAGCTTTCGCGACCAAGACCAGCCAAGACAACTGAATCAATATAACTCTTTGGAACCATGGTCGGCTACCAGTAGTGCATGAAAAATCTAAAGAAAAAATGCCAAGTCTTTCTAAGAAGAAAACAGAATGCTTGTGCCCTTGTCCGAAAGAGTGAACCACCAGAATTAATCCACCAATTCGTTTGAACTGTTGTCGGTGAATAGTTTGTACTGCTCGCAGTTAGAACGTACACGCAAATTTGAATTTACTGAAGACTGCAATGAATGCACTGATAATTATGGATTAAGATCAGCGGTTTATCCTCTTATAATTAAAAACACTGTCCACTTCTTTTAACGTTCAATAATAGACACTTATTTCTTAATGTTGCCCACTAATTATAGTAAGATAAGATTATGTATATAAGGAATTAGGTCAAAGATCCACATACACTAGAAAACACACTTAATAACACAGATTTGTAATGCACAATTAGTTGTATTGGGATAAAACTCAATATGTAAGTTTGGGTCAGAGAAAACACGTATTGCCAAAAAATTGCAATATAAAATCGTTAAAAAGGCTATATGTTTATAAAATAAATATAGAGTAAGTTGAATTGATATATTTGATAAATATGCACACGAAGTATATAGTATGTAAATATATATATATATATATGAGTAAATTTGTTATAAAATAGATATATAAATAAATAATAAAATGTTACAAGTGGCTGGTACTCACCGATCTAAACTTGGCACTTGAGGTGGTTGGATTTAAGCTAATGTTAAGACCCTTTGTTCTAATATTTTATTAGAACAATTCTTTACTCCCGTCTAGACCAGGAATAAAGTGTTAATGTTAGTAATTTTAATCTCAGTCAAGACCCGAGATACAATATGCTTTAAATCAGTCAATACCCGAATTAAAATCTTGTCTTGACTTCAGTCAAGACCCGAAGTAAGATTCTTTATTTCAGTCAAAACCCGAAATAAAGTTTTTGTTAGTAAATGATTATTTCAGTCAATCCCCGAAATAATGCTTTTTAAATCAGTCAATGCCCGACTTAAAGTGTTATCTTGACTTCAGTCAAGACCCGAAGTAAGATTCTTTATTTCAGTCAAAACCCGAAATAAAGTGTTTGTTAGTAAATGATTATTTCAGTCAATCCCCGAAATAATGCTCTTTAAATCAGTCAATGCCCGACTTAAAGTGTTATCCTGACTTCAGTCAAAACCCGAAGTAAGATTCTTTATTTGCAGTCAAAACCCGAAATAAAGTGTATGTTAGTAAGTGATTACTTCGGTCAATACCCAAAATAAAATGATTTGTTAATAAAAGTTCTATATCAGTCGATACCCGATATAAAATATTAGTCCCTACCTACCCAACCTATCCCAAGCGATGCCAAGTGCAAAAAGAGAAAGAGATCAGTCAGCTTGTGGTTTTTATAGCCGTTGCTTGCACATGACACCAATGATGGAGTAACAAAGGCGCATGATCACAAGAATTGGCAGAACATCTGTGCACTTACGGTACTAGTGATAAAACTTACCTAGCAACGAACAAAATGCATAGCAACAAGAAACAGACGGCAGCAGATGCTGCTGTGATAAAAAATTTCGATGCTGCAGCCCATGAAGAAAAATAAATTCCCGTTTTGTAATGATGATGTAGAATTGCAAATTGATCGGCTTGATCTGATTATATTTGTGGCATGTATTGAATGCTACATGAAATGCTTTTGTTATATATCGTACCCATTTTTAGGGAACATTGTTGGTTAGATTAAATTTATTTTATTTTCAGATCTCAATTTTAGCATGATAATTTTTAATATGTTCAGTTTTCAGGATTGTTCTTATCACTAATCTAACGGTTCAATCGTATGATAATGATTTTGACTTAATCTGTTCGAAGAGGCTATAATATTGTATTGTATTTATACAATATGTTGTATATAAGACAAATACATGGCTTTGTTTGGTTGTGTATCTGTGTTTTGATTGAGAGTGATTAGATTAGATTTCATTTTATAAAATTTGCATGCTATGTTTTTATTATGTTTTCCTTTCAGAAATTTTAATATTTATAAAAATATATTCGAATCAGTTTGGTTCGAACATACTGCCCCCAGTTGAAAGGCTTGAGCTGTCTTTCAAAATATTAGCTTACTGACGCCTTGAATGAGAAAAGCACTCTTGAACCTAGTAAATAAGGAAAATAACAGAATACTTTAAATGAAAGAGAAAAAAGGGGCGGACCCGATGTTGCTTTCAAAAAGAACGAAGAAACAAAAAATAATGTACAACCAATGATGCAAATAAACCAGACAAACACAATTGTTATTATAGTCATTTTATTATTTTAATAGTGTTATCGGCCAAAAGTCTTACTTTGATTTTCGTACCGTCATTAGTAGAAAAACGCCAGTCTCTCTTCTTGGAGCGTCTTAAAGCAGCCATCGAAACTGTATAATCCTCTTTAAATCCCGTTTGATTGTCCACAATAGTGACGAGAAGATCATCATCCGAAACTTTTGTAGGCAATATCGATTGGTCCTTTAAAATATTGAATACAGTTGGTGGATCGCTTGAACTGCTATCCTGTTGGATGCTGGTTGGTGATTGTTGTATGTCCTCAATTGTAGGTAACTCTGTCTCAGCCTGCTGAATATGTAAACCGCTGTCTTCAGGTGGATCTGACTCTGGGTTACAGGTGGTGGAGGTTGTTTCCTCGATAGTTGCTTCAGGAGATGTTTTCTCAGCCTTTGGGGAAGAAGGAGGTGAATCCTCAATTATGATGATTGGCGTTGGTATGCTGGTCAACGACATCTTGGTGAGGCTTTGATTAACCTTCAACATATTTGATCGTTGCTGTTGCAATCTGTTAAGGTCCTCCTGTAATTGGCGAATTTCCTCATAGTCCTCGTCTATTGACGGCTGAGGAGATGGTGATACCCTGGCAATTTCGTCATCCAGATCCCAGTCTTCTTCTGTGGAGTCTTCCTCCGAATAGTGCTTGGAAGAAAAGGGCTTATTTATAAATTCTCTCTCCAGATTCCATGCTTCCTCAAGCTCCTTCTCCCAGGTTCGTCCTGGAGTAATAGGCAACTCTTTTTCGCAATCACCACTAATTGATGCGCTCATGCCAACTGTTTGAATTTAACTGGTGCTTGATTTAATTTCGTACTTGAATTTATTCAAACATAACGGGACTTTTTGTTTAGTTCTTGCCTGCATTGATTGGTTGCAGTGCAAGACTTGATATAAAATATAACGGCAAAAAAAAAGAAAAAAAAATTCATATAAATTTCTTGCACCGAAGTGACTTGTGTTTGAAATATAACGGTATATCGCATTTTTTTTTTTTTTTTTTTTTTTTTGATAGTATAATTTGAGTTTCTCTTTATTATACATGTTTGTTATAGAAACACAATTTTACATTTCAAATGTAACGGTTTCGGTTGAAATTTGTTCGCTTGGGAATGAGTATTTCAATTTGCACGTAACGGAACTTGATTGTATGCAACTTTAAATGGGTGGGTGATTTTCTGCTGGAGACTATGTTATGTGACGAATGAATGTATGTTGGGGTTTTTTTTTTTTTTTTTATAAGAAAACAAACAGGAAATTTTAATTTTCTATATTGATGCAATTTCCCTTTCTTGTATCGGCATGATACAAATTTTGGCTATTGGTCTTTTTACAACTCCATTTTTTGTCTTTATACTGACTACGCGAACATATTTGTCAGCACCTGGGTGAACTTCAGTTATTCGTCCTAATAACCACCGGCTCACTACCAGATTAGGTTCTTTAATTATAACTAGATCTCCTATTTTAGGATTTGATATTGGAGACTGCCATTTAGGTCTATTTTGTAGGGAATTTAGATAATCGTTAGACCATTTGTGCCAAAACTGTTGTTGCAACAATTGGAGATGTTTCCATCTGGTAACTGATGAAACCTTATTTTCCAGCACGGGTTCTGGTGGAAGTAATAAAGAAGTATCGATTAAAAAATGTCCTGGAGTAAGAACATTGAGATCGTCTGGATCTTCTGTGATAGGACATAGAGGCCTGGAATTTAGACAGGCTTCAATTTGTGTCAAAACAGTTGCAAATTCTTCAAAGGTCAATGAAGAATTCCCCAAAATTCGCTTTAAATGGAATTTTATGGATTTAACTCCGGCCTCCCACAATCCTCCAAAATGAGGTGCGGAAGGCGGGTTAAAATGCCAACATATCCCGTCTTGGGCTAGTGTTTCTGCAATCTGATTGTTAGCTTGCAGTATGGCTGTTCGGAATTCCTTTTGTAGGACTTTGTCAGCTCCAATGAAATTAGAGCCACAATCTGAAAAGATATCTGTGCTGAGTCCCCTTCGGCTGGAGAAACGGCGAAAAGCTGCTATAAAGGCTGCTGTGGACAAATATGACACAGCTTCTATATGAATGGCTTTGGTTGCCATGCAAATGAAAATGCAAATATACCCTTTATATATTCGATTGTTTCGAAATTTAGATACTTTTAAATTGAAAGGACCAGCATAGTCTAGGCCAGTTTGTTGAAACGGTCTAGTCAGATTGACCCGTGGTGAAGGAAGATTTCCCATGATTTGATTTTTGATAGATGCGGATTGCTTAAAGCAAGTTATACATTTATGTAATACTTGTTTTACGATTTTACGCCCTTGTGGAATCCAAAATTCGTTTCGAATCATGGATAATACCAATAGCGGACCTCCATGCAAAGTCTTTATATGGAAGTGGTCGATTATTAATGTTGTTAATTTACTCTCCCTTGGCACGATTATTGGATGTTTTTGGCTGTAATGAATATTAGCATTTCTTAACCGCCCACCTACTCGAATTAATCCATTGTTATCTAAGAAGGGGTTAAGTGATAAGATCTTGCTTTTAACTGGAAGTGGATTCTGTTTTTGTAAACATTTAATTTCAGTACCGAAAGCGGCATTCTGTGCTGCTTTAATGAGCCGAATTTTTGCTTGAGCAATTTCTGTCGGATTAAGTATCTTTGGGTCCATTAATTGTTCTTGAGTGGACACCACCGATGGCCCTTTGCATTTATTTATGAACCTAATGCAATAGGCAACTATGCGTTGTAATTTGGTAAAGCTGGAGAATTTTTCAAACAAATCATCGATGTTTGAATGAGCTATTGCGAAATGTGTGACTCGTTTTTGTTCAGTTTCAGGCTCATTAGGTGGAATTGGTTTAGATTTCGGCCAATTATTTTCACTGTCCTGCAACCACTGAGGTCCATGCCACCATAGTTTATGATCAATTAATGACGAAGACTTAATTCCTCTGGAATTGCAGTCAGCTGGATTGTCAGCAGACCTTACATGTTGCCATGCCTTAATGTCGATCAATCCCTGAATTTCCGCAACCCGATTAGCCACATATGTTTTATACTTATTGGGGTGACTACGAATCCATGATAATACAATAGAAGAATCCGTCCAAGCAAATATTGGAACTTGGTCAAATTGCAAATCTATTTTAACGCGATTTATGAGCCGAGCTAACAATACCGCACCGCATAATTCAAGACGTGGGAGAGATACGGATTTAACAGGCGCTACCTTTGATTTTGCCATGAGTAAATTGACTTGAAGACTTCCTTCTTCATCAATCACTCGAATGTATACAGCAGCAGAATATGCTTGATTGGAAGCATCTGAAAATCCATGTATTTGACAGGTGGATAGGTTACTTGTAGTGTGTAACCAACGTGGTATCTTGATATTACTGATATGTTGTAATTCTGTTTTGAATTCGCGCCACTGCTTATCAATGTGTGCCGGTATTCGTTCATCCCATGAACATCCTGAAAGCCATAAAGCTTGCATCAAGATTTTAGCAGTAATTATAATGGGCGATATCCAGCCAAGTGGATCGAAAAGCGTCGCAATTTCTGAAAGAATAGACCGCTTTGTAGAGAGGCAATCTGCTTTCTTCCTATATTGTAAAATGAAGCAATCAGCTCCTGGATACCAATGAATGCCTAAAGTTTTCACAGATTCATCGCTTGCGAATCGCAAAGGAAGTTCAACTTCTCTGTATGGTTCGGGGATCCTAGATAGTAAATCTGAAGAATTGCTTACCCATTTCCTCAAGTTAAACCCGCCGGAAGATAACAGATTGATAAGTTGATCTTGTATGTGGAAGGCTTCTTCCTTTGTATCTGAGCCTGTAAGAAGGTCATCAACATAGAAGTCACGAGACACTATCTTTGCAGCTTCGGGAAATTGGTCAGCTTCATCAACAGCTAGCTGGTTAAGTGTTTTTATTGCAAGATAAGGGGCTGGCGTTGTACCAAAGGTTACCGTGGTCAATTGGTAATCTTGAATACGTTCATTTTGATTATTCCTCCAAACTATTCTTTGATAGGTTTGATCTGGAGGTTGTACTTTTATCATCCTGTACATTTTCTCTATGTCAGCAGACATAGCGAATTTGTACTTTCGCCATCTGAGGATGATTGAGAAGAGTTCAGACTGCAGTACTGGACCCGTATGCAGCTGTTCGTTTAGACTTTTTCCATTAGTCGTTTTTGCTGAAGCATCAAAGACGACGCGTACCTTTGTAGTGGTGCTATCTTTGATAACAGCATGGTGAGGAAGATAGTAACTTTGTTCGTTGCTTACTATCTTATTAGCCACTGTCATGTGACCTAATGTCTTGTATTCATTAATACAAGCTTTGTATTCCTGATAAAGTTCAGGATTTCGTTCTAATTGCCGTTCTAGGCTGTAGAACCTACGTAATGCCATACCAGGAGAGTCGCCTAGACTAGGACTTTCTGCTGTGAAAGGCAGACGAACTTCGTAACGGCCGTGTCCGTTACGAAAATGAGTTTTTTGATAAAACTCTTCACATTCTTGATCTGCTTTAGACAGCTTTCTTCCTGGATTAACTTCTTCAGTCTCCCAAAACTGACGTAAAAGTTTATCCAGTGAAGTGTCGTCGTCGTAATGAACCTTTGCTGTTAATGCAGATGCTGTTAAGAAAGTGGATGTATTTTTTAGCTTTCCGAAAAGTATCCATCCGAGGGTGCTGTTTTGGGCAGTTGGTGTTCCTGGAGGACCTTTCCGTAAACCTTCCAAGAGTATTTCGCTATACACATCTGCTCCTAAAAGCAGGTCAATTTTTCCTGGTTTAAAGAAAAATGGATCGGCCAGTGGTAGCTCATGTATATGACTCCATTTTTTGTTTGGAATGGTTGAAGGGGGTAAAATGTCCGTAATTGTATCCACTATAAGGGCAGTGACCGTGGTTGCCTGAGTTGTGGTTGAATAAGGATAAATGTTCAATGTAGTTTGTTTTTGAACATTTGTAGTTTCAGTTTTTCCCAGGCCAGTGATTTGAATTTCCACGTTTGTAGTGGATGATTGCAGCTTACGTGCGGCGGCTTGGGTTACAAATGAAACTTGAGAGCCTGAATCTATCAGTGCTCTTAATACCAACATGTTTCCCTTTTTTGTAGGAACGTTTAACAATGCTGTGGCAAGCAGTGCTTGTTTGGTATGATGATTTTTTGCATGAAGGGTGTGAAGGGATTTATTGGATGTGCAAGGTGAATTACAAGGTTGAGCTTCTGATTGCTGCTCCCTTGGCTTGAATTGGGTCGAGGTCCTTGGAGTGGCATTATTCCTGTGAAGTAAGGAATGATGCCTCCTTCCACATCGCTGACATGAAAACTTACTTGTACAAGTTTTCGTAGTGTGCCCCTTTGATAGGCAGTTATTGCATAATTGATTTGATGTGACAATTTTGAATTTATTGTCTACATCGAGTTTTATGAATTTCGGACATTTAAATAGACGGTGCTGCTCTTTGCACAAAGGACATGCTTGGGTGTATGAAGTAAAATGGGTAGATGCTCTCGGGACTTGAGCATTTTTGTTGGCTGGGGATGGTTTGGTATCGACTATGGCTTCTAAAATTCTAAATCTAGATTGTAAAAATATTTTTAAGGATTCGAAAGTGGGAAGTCCTTTTGCTGTATTAATCTCTTGTTCCCATGCACGGTGCGTTTCTGCTGGCAAACATTGTACCACCATATAGATGAGAATTGCATCCCATTGCTTAGTGGAAACTTGCAATGCCTCGAGTTCGAAGATACATTCCGAAGACTTATCTAGCAAGGTTTTGATAGCCTTGGCTGATTCGTGGGCTGCTTTAGGTAGATTAAAGAGTGCTTTCAATTGGGCATTTACCAAGACTCGTTTATTATCATACCTTTCAAGCAATATCTTCCATGCGCTGTCATAGCTCGAGTTGGTCATAGGAAATTGACGCAATAAGTGCTCTGCTTCTCCAGATACACTTGACTTTAAATAATGCAATTTCTGCACCGCTGATAACGCAGAATTTGAATGCACCAGGGACTTGAAAAGATCGTGAAAAGGTCTCCAAGAATCATAAGATCCTGAGAATTTTGGGATTGTGATGCTAGGTAGTCTCAGAGAGGATGGAGTTTCATGTTCTGATTTTGGACTTGGTTCAACCTTTGTTTCGAATGCATCTAATGCATCCCTAAGAATACCTCGAAAAGTAAAGTATTGATTTTCCACCTTTGAAAATTGATCGTTTGCGAAATAATCGTATTTTTGAAGTTCACTATCTTCCAAAGCCTGCGTGGCTTGAATAAGTGTATAGTGATCTTTCTTGTACTCTGACCAAATTTCACTTAGAGCGGTTAATCGCTCAGAAATAAGACCTTTCGTTCGTTTTTCTACATCAGTTTTGTTGTAGTTATTGAACGATTTTTCAAAGATTATTGCGGAAGTGGCTTGGTTGCCCAAAAGTTTTTGGAGAGCAGACATAATGAAACGATTGATAAGATAAAACACTAAACCTTAGATCCGGCTCGAAGGACCATAAAATGTACTGCTCGTAGTTAGAACGTACACGCAAATTTGAATTTACTGAAGACTGCAATGAATGCACTGATAATTATGGATTAAGATCAGTGGTTTATCCTCTTATAATTAAAAACACTGTCCACTTCTTTTAACGTTCAATAATAGACACTTATTTCTTAATGTTGCCCACTAATTATAGTAAGATAAGATTATGTATATAAGGAATTAGGTCAAAGATCCACATACACTAGAAAACACACTTAATAACACAGATTTGTAATACACAATTAGTTGTATTGGGATAAAACTCAATATGTAAGTTTGGGTCAGAGAAAACACGTATTGCCAAAAAATTGCAATATAAAATCGTTAAAAAGGCTATATGTTTATAAAATAAATATAGAGTAAGTTGAATTGATATATTTGATAAATATGCACACGAAGTATATAGTATGTAAATATATATATATATATGAGTAAATTTGTTATAAAATAGATATATAAATAAATAATAAAATGTTACAAGTGGCTGGTACTCACCGATCTAAACTTGGCACTTGAGGTGGTTGGATTTAAGCTAATGTTAAGACCCTTTGTTCTAATATTTTATTAGAACAATTCTTTACTCCCGTCTAGACCAGGAATAAAGTGTTAATGTTAGTAATTTTAATCTCAGTCAAGACCCGAGATACAATATGCTTTAAATCAGTCAATACCCGAATTAAAATCTTGTCTTAACTTCAGTCAAGACCCGAAGTAAGATTCTTTATTTCAGTCAAAACCCGAAATAAAGTGTTGGTTAGTAAGTGATTATTTCAGTCAATCCCCGAAATAATGCTCTTTAAATCAGTCAATACCCGACTTAAAGTGTTATCTTGACTTCAGTCAAGACCCGAAGTAAGATTCTTTATTTCAGTCAAAACCCGAAATAAAGTTTTTGTTAGTAAATGATTATTTCAGTCAATCCCCGAAATAATGCTTTTTAAATCAGTCAATGCCCGACTTAAAGTGTTATCTTGACTTCAGTCAAGACCCGAAGTAAGATTCTTTATTTCAGTCAAAACCCGAAATAAAGTGTTTGTTAGTAAATGATTATTTCAGTCAATCCCCGAAATAATGCTCTTTAAATCAGTCAATGCCCGACTTAAAGTGTTATCTTGACTTCAGTCAAAACCCGAAGTAAGATTCTTTATTTGCAGTCAAAACCCGAAATAAAGTGTATGTTAGTAAGTGATTACTTCGGTCAATACCCAAAATAAAATGATTTGCTAATAAAAGTTCTATATCAGTCGATACCCGATATAAAATATTATAGTCCCTACCTACCCAACCTATCCCAAGCGATGCCAAGTGCAAAAATAGAAAGAGATCAGTCAGCTTGTGGTTTTTATAGCCGTTGCTTGCACATGACACCAATGATGGAGTAACAAAGGCGCATGATCACAAGAATTGGCAGAACATCTGTGCACTTACGGTACTAGTGATAAAACTTACCTAGCAACGAACAAAATGCATAGCAACAAGAAACAGACGGCAGCAGATGCTGCTGTGATAAAAAATTTCGATGCTGCAGCCCATGAAGAAAAATAAATTCCCGTTTTGTAATGATGATGTAGAATTGCAAATTGATCGGCTTGATCTGATTATATTTGTGGCATGTATTGAATGCTACATGAAATGCTTTTGTTATATATCGTACCCATTTTTAGGGAACATTGTTGGTTAGATTAAATTTATTTTATTTTCAGATCTCAATTTTAGCATGATAATTTTTAATATGTTCAGTTTTCAGGATTGTTCTTATCACTAATCTAACGGTTCAATCGTATGATAATGATTTTGACTTAATCTGTTCGAAGAGGCTATAATATTGTATTGTATTTATACAATATGTTGTATATAAGACAAATACATGGCTTTGTTTGGTTGTGTATCTGTGTTTTGATTGAGAGTGATTAGATTAGATTTCATTTTATAAAATTTGCATGCTATGTTTTTATTATGTTTTCCTTTCAGAAATTTTAATATTTATAAAAATATATTCGAATCAGTTTGGTTCGAACATAGTTATTCATTAAAACTCTTAAGAACAATTTGCAAGCATATTTCTAAGAAAAATTTAATGCATCCCTACGAAGGTAAAACATTTGAACTACTTAGGCCAGTGTCACTATGAAAAATTAACGGGTGGCTAGACGTTGATTGCATGGACCTAGGGTTCTATTGGAAGAACCCTAATTGAAAATTGGTTAAGTTAATTTTTATGTTTCTGTTGCGTGCGAGGTCTTCACCAAGTTGTCCTGTTACCGATTTTATGTCGGAAAATCAGATAGGTTAAAAAAAATTTATGATCGCTGAACAATTTATTTGAAACAATAACACTTTCAAATCTCGAAATTGTGTTCTTTTTCATCTATAGGAGTAATCGGTGCAACAAAAATATAATAGCATCATAATAACCGGGCTGCTAAGCATTGCGTGCCTTTTTCTAAAAAATCTAATAGTAAAATAAATATGTATAATGTATTCCAAAATTACTTACCATCCTGTGATAGGTGTGTGATAAATGACTTTTCGACACTACATAAAACACAAGAAAGTTCTAAGAAAATCGTACACGTTTCAAAGACGAAGAGCTACGAGCGAATTTCTATTATTATACCCACTCCAGACTACACTATTACTATTCAAAAGGAGACAAATAAATGATCAACCCAGAGCTAGCTGTCGATGCAGATTGGAAAAGTGCGTTACAGCATCAGCATTAATCGCTGGCGACAACTACACATTGTGTCCATACCATACGAAAATCGTTCGGTTAAACTTTTAAAACTCACTCTACAGTCCACCACCACATTCAATTCATCGCGAAGGTGAGGTGGCGCTTTGGGGGATTTCATGACCCCCGTGACCCTCACCCTGTATACGCGCCAGCAAACATAAGTACATCGCTACTTACATAAATTTCAATTATCTTTCCTCTGTCATAAAAACGACAAACATATGTACATCGCTACATATATATATATTTCTCGACAACCTTTCCTCAAAACGTAAAGTAACAAACATATACATATATAATAATTTCAATTACCTTTCCGCGGTCACTCAGAAAAAATAATAAACAAACGTACGTACGTACAAATATAGAATTCTCGATCATAGCAAACAATGGAAATTGGCCACCCGCAAGAAAGTAACCTTTGTACTTCTTGACGTGTGTCCAAATATCAAGAATTATTGCATCTTGTGCAATTTGATGCCTGTACGGTGTTTATAATTAGCGATCGATTGTGGTGACCAAAGTCCACCGTATGACCCAAAGAAATTCCCAATTTTTCGTCATTGACTGATGGCAATAAACTTTGTAATTTATGTGGGTACCTATATGGGTACTCTGTTGACGATATTGATCAATAATAACACAGAAACTTAAGCTATGCATTTCTGATCAATATCGATAAACTGCAAGCCCCAGAATTTTGGACATTTGTTCCAATAAATTATTTTTGTCTACCCTGGGAAAATTGATTTTATGTGGAAGGGAGTACTTTCCTATGCTAAAACTTTAAATAAAAAGGCGAGCATCGAGATAGGAAAGGCAGAAATATGTTTACATTCGAGAAGTTTCTTACAAGTCAGAAGAGATTTTACTAGAGAGTCCCCCTGCCAAAGGTAAGGCCTCTAGTGAAAGTTTTCAAAAAAAGTACATAAGTGTAATTTGTGTTAAAGTAAAAAGCAAATAAAAAGTATTTTAATTTAAAAGTCATCAGTGCAAGTGTTTTAATACAAGGTCCCGATAGTCTAACTAGATTATCTCCTGAACCTTTGTTGTACAAGAAGTACAACAAGATACCTGCAATTAATAATAATAATTCTGCAGTCACTTCGGGATATGTTGAAAATTTCACATCGTGTCAGTATCGTAGATTCCTTTCGAATCAATATTTATTTGAGTGAGCTCTCCTGTCAAAGATCTGCATAATGTTGGGCACATTTTAGAGAGTTGTATGGGATTTACATGACACCTAAATATATATATAGCAACAAATTCCGTTTTTGCGGTGATAATGACTGCCCGGATTATGTTTTAGCGGATATTCATCCAACAGTAGGAGTTTTAAGTTCGATAAAGTTGCGTGCGTTAACTCAATGCGTGGCAAAAACTATAAGCGGAGAGGAGATTGAAGACGACAAGATCAAGGAAATTTTTGCAAATAGCGAGATAGAACTATGTGAGATAAGGAAAATTTTGGGATAATATCTGTCTCCTCGCCTTTACAACAACACCACAATATAGACTTACAGTTGGAGTAAATTTTATATGGAAGGCCAACTGTCCATATGTTATGATTGTTTCAAATCTTACTGTGAATATAAAAAAAGGTTTTGAAGTAACACTAGCTACGAGAACTAAATGCCATGAGAAATGTTCAAAAAAAATGCGATAATGGCTCGTGTATATAATGTCAAAAGCATTAGTCACAGCCTCCCGGCTCTAGAATTAACAATATTTATTAAATTTTAAAAACCATTTAAGTAGCATCCAGTGACATGGTGAAACCTCTGGGGCGCCTCAGCGAGGAAGCATCCTCAACAAAAATGTATGTAAGTTGCTGTCACTCAGTACTATTTAATTATTTGAATTTTTGCTTATATATCTGTCATGAGGAATTATTAAAGTAGTATCTTATTTTTTTGCCATCACATTCAAACGATATAAGAGTTAAGTACGCTAATGCTTAATGCAGTTTTAAATTCGATCGTCCAATTAAAATAGTAGAAAAAAATTCAGATTAAATTATTTAAGCTAAGTGATTAAATAATTTAATCTGAATTTTTTTCTACTATTTTAATTGGACGATCGAATTTAAAACTGCATTAATGCATATTCAATTTAGCTCTTTTATATTGTCTGAATATCTGAATATATTTGAACTTCTTGCATATATATCTTTCCTATAGAATTATTAGAGTAGTATATTACTTTTAGCCATAATAATTAAATGATACATAAAAGTTAAGTATGCTATCACATAGCTTAAAGAACTAAATTTAAAATTGTTCTATTATTTTTAATTGGATGATTGAATTTGAAACTGCGTTAATACTTATATAGCCTAGCTCTTTCCTAATTTTTTTGTGGTGTTCAGCCACATAGCCACGAACTAAGTAAGTATTAATTGATATATTTACCTCAGGTCGACTTCTGTTGACGGTCACATTGTTGAGTGACCTTACCTTAACATTACTAATAGTAGGGTCATTAGATGGTCCCGAGGTGCCAGGCCGAATCTGAAATAAATTATAACGTTATGATGAACTCACCGTCTTATATTTTTCCCTTCATTCTCCTTGAGCCCTCTGAACATGAAGGCTGACTAGGTCCGCTACTTCTCTTTCCAGGTCTACAAGGGACTCTGTAAATATCTGCCCTCAGAGTCAGTTGGGTGGTTGGGGCATGCAGGAAGGCAGACCTTCTGCGCCTTCAATGTAGATGTAGGTAGGTGACGTAAAGGTCCCTTCAGGACTGAATGTGTGTCAAAGTTTTTGGTTTAAAAGCACGAGATTTTTTTTTGTATATGGCAGGCGGCAGCGGCAGGTTTCCTGTGGAACCTCCCCACACTCTCCGCCAATAGCCCAGGCGAGCCAGCGTGCCGCCGAGTGATCTGTCAGCTCATGCTGGCAGTCGGGACTTAACGTCCAGTCAATCACTCAACATGGTTCCATAACAAAAATGGCGGCCAACGTGGGGCCACCTCCGTTAGACTTCGGTGGTTTAATTATGATTTTTACTGGAGACTGGGACTTAGAGTGAGATGGTCCTTTGGCACTTTGCTAATTGACTGACCTCAAGTCTCACATCCAGTGGAAGTTATATGCAGACCTGGGTCTAATTGGTTTTCTTTGTTGAGAGTTTTTGTAGAGTAAAGTAATTTTTATGAAAGATTTTGCTATTTTGATTTTTGAATTTTTGTATTAAAGTAAAGTAAATTAACATCTTTTTGAAAGTTTTGAAAGTTTTTGTGAAAGGCTGTAAGTTCGACTTTAGGTTTGACTTTGGTCAAGCTTCAAGTATGAACAGTTGTAAGTTTTTTGAAGTTTTTGAATCGATCTTACCCGCTGGCCTTCTGCAATGGAAATAGTAGGTGGCCTCACAAATTTTTGATTGTGTTCTCACGGAGACATGTCTCTGTTGGCCAACTGGCTGGATAGAGTCGTGAATCTGTGAGACGATCTTTTGGCTTGTAGCTAACCAGTTGACCAGATTCATGACTCTGCCCAGTTAGAAGGTTAGCTGAACATGACAATCAGGTGAAGAGGAAGGAAAGAGTTGTTGGAGGATGGAAGTGATGCTGGAGACCTTCAGTAATCAGGAGCTGGGATACCGCTAACTGCCTGGCTGAAGAATCTCTAGTATCATTTTCAGTCTGTAGCTTCTCCAACCCGACTCTTCGCAGATTTCTGTGAGGACTCAAAATTTTTTCATGCACACATTCAACTTTCAAAAATCAAAATATCAAAACTTTAAAAAAACTTTACTTTACTTTACAAGAAAAATTCAAATCACAAACCAATTAGACTCAAGTCCGCATATAACTTCCACTGATTGTGAGATTACCGAGTCAGGCTATTTACCTACATACAAGCCAAATGCCCATATCTCGAAGTAATCGCAGTCCTCAGCACAAGTCATACGTAGACCACAGAAATTTAACTGAGGTGGCCCCATGTTGGGCGCCATTTTTGTTATGCAACTATGTTGAGTGATTGGCTGACAGATCACTCGGCGGACAGCTTTGATTGCAGGGCGGCACGCTAGCTCGCCTCGGCTATTGGCGGAGAGTGTGGGGAGGTTCCACGAAAAACCCGCCGCTGACGCCTGCCATAATCAAAAGAAAAATCGTGCCTATTTACCAAAACGCCAACACACATTCAGTCCTGAAGGGACCTTTACGTCACTTACCTACATCCACATTGAAGGCGCAGATGGTATGCCTTCACTGCATGCCCCAACCACCCAACTGACTCTGAGGGCAGTTATTTTCAGAGTTCCTTGTTGACCTGTAAAGAGAAAACCTAGCGGACCTAGACGACCTTCTTTTTAGAGGGCTCCGAGATAGTGAAGGGTGAAATAAAAACGTTTAGCACTTCATGTTTACGTTATAATTTGGGAGGTCCTAGACTACAATTCTTGCTTCTAATCTAATAATTTACAGCTTTTTCCAACAATTCAATTCTTAAGAGCCTGTACTTGCAACAGTTTACAATATTGTTATTACTACTAGTCCAACCGATTCATTGTTAAATTTTCCTTTATGTTTCGTGCCCGTGTTAATAGTAATTTATGCATGTTTTTTCTTTCTTATTTTATTCTAACCACTGATCTATCGATATATTGCTCATCTCTTCAATGTAAGCAAAAGTTTCAGAATAAAAATGTTTAACGTACTGGCGCCAGGTACGAAGACAATTTTCGTAAATTCTTAACATTTAAAAAAAAATCATCAATTTCAAATGAAACATGCACAAATCTTGAGAAAATTAATATTATGTGCAGCAAAATTTGATTCATGTACACAACCTATCGTAATAAAATAATTAAAAAGAATTTCAGACGGATAATGATCCAACTATTTCTCCAAAATAACGTCCTCATGAAAAAACCTTTTGAAATATATTCAATTCTAGTGCATACACGTCAAAATCTTGTGGTATATTGTATGTTCCACATAAGGAAAATTTAATTCAAAGTATTTTTTGTCTTTATGCTCTATTTAAAAATCAATAAAAATTTTAAATTTAAATATAGGTTTAGGTACTTCCCCTTCAGGTATGTATGTATGTATGCACACTAATAAAGCAATTTACCAACTTAAATAATAATTTTCCTACTAGAAGAAAATTCTGTATTCTATGAAACAAGCCCATCTTATAAAACACATCTGGATAAAAATCAAAGGAGCTTAAAACATTTTGATGCGACTAGCTCTATTCCGTAGCACTTGTTGAAATCTAATTGATGCTTGTCCCGTCAGCTGTAGACAGAGAAACTCTAAACTACTATTTATATCACCGATAGTGTTCTTTGAACTCTTATCTCTAATCGGGTTTAAGAAGCTACACTAAAAATGCTGGTTAAATTAGAATTTGTACTACTACTAACCGTGCGGGTTGATGTGGCCGCTACTGAATTTCCACTGGGGATATCATCTCTATTCCAGAAATTCTTCTGTTACTACTACTGTTCCAGCTGGTAAAATCTGGGTTGATGAAACTGCTGTGGACATAGGCACTGATGATTTCATTAAACTTAATCTATGTTTCCCGTCCACAATATTACTGGAACCACTACTGTTGTTTCCATTTTTATTGTAAATGTACAACTGTTGTTGTTATTTGGATTTGATAAGATACCGATCAAATTATTGAAGTGTCTATGGTGCCGATATTGAGGTTTTTGTAACTGTTGCTGTTGCAGTAGTAGTTGCGGGCCTGTTTTCCCAGCATTAGAGAAATGTGGATACGAGGAGCTTTTATATTGGTGTCAGGAATTATTATTATATTGCAGGTATCTCCTGAGACATAATCTTGCTCGGTGCTGTCCGATACTATTTTGAGATAGGGTTAGTTTCCCGCCCGATGTTTTTGGACAAATCTTAATTTCCTTCCTTCACTTGTTCGCTGGGTGGCAGATTTTGTGCGGGGTAGATGAAAATAATTCTATTAACTGAAAATAGATCAGTATGAGGACTGAAAAAATTTCTAAATCTACTTACAGGATTTACATATTTCCTCGCCGATGTCTACGAAATCTTTCTGTTTTATTCACTCTGCGCTGTTGCTGACTGGACGATTTGACAAGCAGAGAAGATTGTCTTCTTCTTCTCCATCAACAACAAGCAAGAATTCTCCGAGCTAGGGTGCGTGCGACTGTCGGCATGGCAGTCGGCCGGTATACATGTTTCAGTAATTGTCAGTGTAGCATGCTGCTATATGCAGTACGCTACGACCATAACAATAAAGTATCGCGAACTTGCTGCGTTCGATCTTAAGAGTAATTTTAACTTTTTTCTTAGTTTCTTTGAATTTCGATTGATTACGATTTAAGGCTGAACCACAATAGAAGTAAACGTAAGACATTTACTTACGTAAAGCGAACGCGCCCTTTAATTTAACACGCGTACACAAATTAACTTTAACTCGTGTGAGGGGAACTTTCGGTAAATTTAAAAGTCAAATTGCAGTCAGTAAAGGTGCGGTAAGAATCGCACATTCCTTAAAAACGCGATGTATCAAACAGTTAAATTATTAATAAATGATTAAAAGTGCAATGTAAAACTTAAAATGGAATAAAAATGGTACTGTGAATTAATAGAAACCACAAATCTTCAATTAAATCAACTTCCAAGTGTTAATTTTTTCACTTTTACCACTTTTTAAAATTTAACACATAAAATGTCATTCGGGCTCTGCGAATTAATAGAAGGCACAAATCTTCAATTACATCAACTTCCATTTGTTAATTTTTTCACTTTTACCACTTTTCAAAATTAAAAACATTAAATATCAAGATAATAACTCTTACGGAATGTAATATGTATTTAGGCTAAAAGTATCAATTTTTTGTAAACAAACCTCAGTCTCGTTTAATTTCGTAAAGTTATTTACTTCTATTGTGGTTCAGCCTTTACATCTCTTTCTTACGATCAATTCCACTTCTTGGCCAGCTTGTGCTGCCATTCATCAGAACAACTTATATTGAAGCCTCTGTCACTGCTCATATTAATAAATTAAAGAAAATTTTATAGAAAACCACTTTAAATCTAAAATCGACACTGTTGCTTCAAACAAACTGAGCACTGTGATGAGTAATGGAATCTGTACAATCTAATGGAAAAATGCATCAATCAATTTCTTAGTTATAAGGTTTTACTGTTATTTATTCCGACAATTTCTGGGTTTGCGATGCTTTATCTTAGGCGAATTCTGCTCTAAAAATGTTTGACAATATTTGAAGCCTAATATTGTTTTTAATAACAAAATGAAAAAATAAAATGTTGATTTGAATTGAAATTGAAAACCATTGTATTAAAATGTCTTATTGAGAATTTAGGTTTAATTTATTCCCTCTTAGGTTAAACTTATTTGTGCTAGGGATAAACCTATTTGTGTTTGAGGTAAACTTATTTGTGCTTGGGTTAAGCTTATTTGCTCTTGGGTTAAACTTATTTGTGCTTGGTTTAAATTTATTTGCTCTTGGGTTTAACTTATTTGTGCTTGGTTTAAATTTATTTGCTCTTGGGCTAAACTTTAGAATAATAAAATTACAAGAAGCGACAAGAAAAACACAAAATGTGCAACCAAGTCTGTCAGCACCCTGTGCCACATCACCTCCAGTTGAAAAATATTTAAGCTGTAGGTCATCAAAGTTGAAAACCCGTAAGCTTGAAACAAACTTTTTTATACTGCCGTGATGATGTGTTTTGTTACTTTAGGAACTTGCAGAGGAGTAGAGACGTAAGGGTGTGATAATGTTCTGCATTCATTTCATATATATTTGCTTCTAGCGACGGGCACTGTTTTCTGAGACATTATTCTTGGAAGCTGGATTGCCTGTCTGTCTACCGCTTGCCAAAGGGAAAAGAGATATAATGCGAGAATTTTTTCATCAGAATTTTTTGTTTTTAATTTCTTATGATTGCAGTTTTGCATATTTGCTCTGGTTTTCATGGTTTTTAGGTGAATGCGATTGCGTAAGCGTGGGAAAAAATAATCAATTATGATTCTGCACACTTCTTATATTTTTTTAATTGCTGTAATATTTCATTAGTGCAAAATAAGGGTAACGTATTTTAGAATAATTTTTATTGACAAAATCAATGAATGGATGTAAGGGTCGGTTATAGGATGGATTGAATGGGATGGTAGGATGGTTAGACCGAATAATCTAGATGGATTGTAAGGTTAAATGGAATGAATGGAGGAAAGGAAAAGTTCTTCCTTCACAATCAGGAAGTGGTAATTGTCAAGAGGATGAAAAGGAATTTTTATTGCTCAGGATAATTCTGAAAATGAACTAATGAGAGAAAATTCTGTTTATAATAGCGGTAAAAGCCGTAGTGAAACATGTTCCAATGATGCAGTGCAGCAACAGGATATTATAAATTCTACCAGTGAAATGAACAATTAGGAATACGTCTCACTTGGAGAAGATACTTTATCTGAAGACGCCTCTTTGAGATATTTTCTTCGATTTATAATTTCAAAATTGTTGCCAAAAATATGTTGTGAAGCATGTAATTCAGAGATGAGAGGATCTGGTGAAATGATTAAAATTAAAAAAAAAAAATCTGAAAACTTTTTGTTTCACAAGAATTATTCGAACCAATCAGATTTTGGGAAGCTAACGGCTCCAACTGATTATTTTTTTACAATTTCGAAAATTCATATAAGTGAATTTAAATCAATAATAAATGTAAACCCCGGTATAAAAAACATTAAAGAAGAAATTATTAAATTGTCTTCGAAAAAAACTTGTAACAATCCTAATTTTTCGTTTTGGCTGTCTACTGAAAATCCATGTTTCCATCAACATATGAAAATTCTGGATTACTTTATCTAATTCTATTGAGAAAATACTGTATTTGGGAATCACAAAAATTTTCAGAAATGCACCCAAAATTGAAAAACATTAAACAATAGTATATATATTATTAAGTTAATTTGTAAAATGTGGCCATATGCTACGTTCCTTTTATCGTCTTGAATGAATCTGTGTGAATCGACAAAACGATGTCATAATGTTCTGTGCTCATAGAAATGGAACGAAATAGAATCATTTCAAGTGTTTGACATTTCTTTGAACACTTGACAAAAGCAAGTATAAAATCATATAAATTGTTGTTCATCAAAAACAAAGCCATTAAAACTTATCCCCGAAGGAAATTTAAACAACACACACATTAACGAATACAAATAAAGTAGATAAATTGAGTCGATGGATGGGGGGAGTTAATGGATAAGAGGATGGTGGAGAAGGATGCCCGTGACAGGGGAAGCCAAGGGTGGAGCTCTGGTCGGCACTCACAAATATTCACTGGAACTTTTAAAAATTAATTGAAAATTAGAGCATATAAATATTCCAGAAAATAAAAGGTTCTTTCTCAGAACGACATGCTCTGTTTCTTTGGACACATATTCTATTTACATTTTTTCCAATTTTATATTGACTAATCAAAGTAATGAAAAAATTTTCGAATTGCTTTAAGTTTATGACACGGATTCCTTCAAATGCTTGTTTTCTTGTGGGAAGCCGTCGGAAAGGGTACACATTATATGCATATTGTTTGAAATTAAAATAGAAGAACACTTCTATAAGCAATTTCATATGGGCATCATTATCCAAAATTACTGTAGCTTCATGATTATATGATTGAAATTGCAACACTTTTCAAACGCATAGCACAGAGAAAGCGGTCTTAATAATGACTGCGAGTCTCAAAACTGTCCGAAGTAGTCTCTCTGGAACGGGTGAAGGTTGATCTATTTTGTTTAAGAACACTTGTTGTTAAGATCTTATTTATTTTTTATCTTAAAAAAAAAAGGCATTTTAAAATTTCACATAACAAAATTGGCAAATATGTAAATAAAATATCTTTTATTTACTTAAATACTTACGCGCTCCTATTTTGATTTAATTTGTAAAAGTTACAGTGAATTTTTCCCTGCCGCATCCATCCTATCACCTATCCTTCCTTTCCTCCATTCATTCTATTTAACCTTCCAATCCATCTAGATTATTCGGTCTAACCATCCTACCATCCCATCCAATCCATCCTATAACCGACCCTTACATACATTCATGGATTTTGTCAATAAAAATTATTCTAAAATACCTTACCCTTATTTTGTAATAATGAAATATTACAGCAATTAAAGTGTGGAGAATCATAATTGATTATTTTTTCCCACGCTTACGCAATCGCACTCACCTAAAAGCCATGAAAACCAGAGCAAAGATGCAAAACTGCAATCATAATAAAATAAAAACAAAAGAAAATGTCTCAGAAAACAGTGCCGTCGCTAGAAGCAAATATATATGAAATGAATGCAGTACATTACCACACCCTTACGTCTCTACTCCTCTCCAAGTTCCTAAAGTCACAAAACACATCATCACGACAGTATAAAACAGTTCGTTTCAAGCTTTCGGGTTTTCAACTTTGATGACCTACAGCTTAAATATTTTTCAACTGGAGGTGATGTGGCACAGGGTGCGAAATGAATTGGTTGCACATTTTGTGTTCTTCTTGTCGCTTCTTCTAATTTTATTATTCTAAGGTTAAACTTATTTGCTTTTGGTTTAAATAAATTTGCGAAAGCTATAATATAAAGAAGAAAGAAAGGGCTTTTAATTTTTTCTTTAAGAAATTTTATAAATTTAGAAGATAATTATATAAGCAAACAATATGCCAGGAACATACACACTTTATGTTTTCTTAGAATTTTCTCGCCTGAAATTGCTCTCAATTTCATTGATGAATGACTTATGACCATTTTAATATTTAATTTTTTATTTGAAACCTTTCTCTAAATAAAAAAAAACTGTTCACATGTCACAAGTCCCACACCATGATGAAAACTTGTATTAATTGCGAAAATATACTCAACTATTTCTCAGGTTCCACTTCGCTAAATAGTTGGATTGAGTTAAATTCTGGGTAAGTCAAATGGAGGTAAGGGTTTGTGAAAACCATGATTTACACGTGCAAGTAGTATGGCAGTACAGCCTGCATGCAGTCTGTACTTCCTCGTGTAGTCACCCGGGTAAAGTAATGTGAAAGATTATTTAATTGGATTCAGCATAGTAAAATCCCATTTAAATTGTCTACTTCACCACTACGAAACAATAAGCAGGTATAAAAAGGGCGAAATATTTCATTATACAAAAGGATATTTGAAAATTAGACGATAAACTACGGGTGGTCATAGTTCATAAACTCATGTCGATAAATCAGTCGTTTTAACCATTTACTTCAAGCCGTAAACAGATTCAAGAAAAGAAAGCATCAGGCAACAAATCAAGTTTGGAGCAATGAAAACTTATATGAGGACTGCTGACGTATTCCTCGAAGTAAAAAATCAGATTCTTGGTGCTCATTTTTGGAAAATGTTGATACCTGATACCTCAGTAATACCACAATACTAGCAAAAACAATTTAAAGTTTCATGCATGTTGAAGCAAACCAATTCACGTCAGCTTCTGCTGTTTCCTGCCCTTGCAGAAGGTTGATGACTGCTTACCGGAATCTGGATCATATAAAGTAATAAAGTAATCATGGCATTGTATTTTAAATGAGCACAAGAGGCCACCGTTCTTTCAAGTACAGACTCCTACAGCACATCAAAGATTTTCCATTAAGAAAAAGCCAGCTAGATTAAAAAATATTTTGGAAATTATTCTCATGTTTTCTTCCAATAAAAGTAATAATTTTGAATGTATTTAGAGTTTGTTTAACTTGTAATATGAATATTATAGCTGCGTTCCTTTGGTTCCGTGCAGTCCATTGCAGAACCACTGACATACATATATAAAATGGACTGCTGATACTACTGAAATTGCTTACATTTTTTGACATTATTATGGGATCACTTTTCTATAGTTGTCTCTTTTTGGTTTAACTACTTTATTCCGCTAAACTTCAAATAATAAATTCTATACAAAATCCAGCATAGTTCAGTTTCAGTTCAGTGGTCTTCTCAATGAATATATAGAAAAGAAGTAGATAGCAATACAACATTTGTAATCCTTTCTCTGTCCCCCATACGTACTTTTAGGGACAGGCAGACAAAGATTGCTTAACTTTATTTCTATAAAAATCAAATTTAAGAAGTATTTGATGTTGTAGGAGATAAACTTCAAGAATAGAAACAATTTCGAATGCATATGTAATTTTTTGGAATTTTAATATGAATATTAAAGCGAAAGTAAAACTTGAAATTAAGATAATTGTCCCACCCCTGCCAAAAAAAGTTGACCCATATGAAATAGAATATCAGTCAGTCTATGTTATACATGGCAGTGTGTAGAGCCATGAGATGGCGAATTGATTGATTTGTAAGGTGCATACAAGTAGAAAAGGGTTTGAAAGTATTGGCCGTTCAATTTTACAAAACACTGTATATTAGTATATGTTTGCCTTACCGACAAATTTGTTTAGTTCAATCTTTAATTGAAGCATCACTGATTCGAGCAGCTTCTTAGAATGGCAGTAAAATTTATTGCAAGAAATTTTGTGTAGACGTGTTTTTGACTCAATCTTCCTTGATTTAATCTGTGCTGTCGTTGTACCCTAGACAGACTGTGTCCATAAAGACTTAATTTGAAATTCAGTCATCTCAAGGAAATGAAGAGGTGACTGGACGAAAAAATTTTCATTTGGAATGTCATTCACAGTTCCTTAATGTGAGTAAAAGCAGAGTTCAATAATATAATTAAATGCTATCAAGAAAATTTGCATTTACTGCAGTTCCAAAGAATTTAGTAGAAGACAATTTGTTGAAAGAGACCAAAAAGAGAAGAAAGTGGCAAAGAAATTTCTTCCATTTTCAGCTGATGGCTGTACTACTAACTTTACTGGCTCTTTTACTGGAATTTCACTAAATGGAGTAAAAGTCGCTCCATTTGAAAATGAAGCGAAATGTTGCAAATGGGTCCTTGATAGACTCAGCAAGACTTGTGATCAACAAATGAAACCTAAAAAAAAACATTAGACCTGCAAATAAAACTAAATTACTCCAATAACAAAAAACAATAAAAAATCAATTTCCACTAAAAGTTGTATTTGTGAATAAAGGTATATACAAATCCAAACACGCATGCTTATCTTTTCCTAATATTATGTCGGTTATCCTTGTTGCATATAAAGTTAAAATGAAATAATCGCTTGAAACATACCACTATTTTGAATGCTACTAAATTCCCAAACATACTTTATCCATTTCCAGGGCAGACGTTCCAATTTAATATTCTGAAGCTTTTCCAAACCTTTGATCCGAAGTCCATTAAAAATTATTAATCCATTAAGGCAAAAATTATCCTATCCCTCGTTGTCCTAATAAACTTCTACTCTATCCTCCTTTATCCATTAAAACAATGATCTTCATCCACTTAATTAATCAAATGTATTCCTATCCAAAATGTTCCAGTCCATTCATAAAATGTCCGGAAACAAAATCCCTGCTCCTTTCATTTTCCATCCATTTATAATTGTAAAAAGAAAGAGAAAATATATTAATTACTGATTAATTTAAAGTAAACATTGGCTTTAAAGCTCTTTAATACATCATGGAATGTCCAGAATTCATTTGCAAGTCCCTTAAGCATTAAAACGCAACTTAAATGCATATGAATTAAGGACTTCGAAAAGGCTTTTGCTGTGATTAATATGCAATACAAGGTTAAGGTGGAGAAAGTGTAAGCAAATAAGATATTTTTGCGTCATATTATAATGTAGAAGTATAAATCAAGGAATGTTGAAATATGTTTGATGAACTTTTGAACTTCCTTGACCTGTTTGAACAAAATCGAAAAATTACTCTTGAAATTTTTAAAGGACTTATAATATTATGAATCGGGCAGAGTCAAGTCGATTACTTAAAAATTGAAAAATTTGTTTTAGTAGTTTGACCTGGAGTCCGAGCGGGATCTTGAAAATGACCGACGCACAGGGGAATATGTTGGAGTTCCTCGTCGTCTTCTTGGAGAATAAGATCGTGAACGGGATCTGAAATATATAGAAAAACAAAAAAAAAAAAATTTAATAATTACAAAATTATTTTAATTAAATAAATTAACTATTTTTTTTATTTTATGTTAACTAGGATCAGAGATGTGTGTAGAGCATTAATTATTTCAATAGCACTACAGGCCTCTGAGATAGTTAAAATCCAAGTTGCACTATCATTAAATGATTAGAGGTAGAGCAAATTTTTTATCACTATCACTAAACGAGTAGTGGTAGTGCAGAATCTATTGCATTACAACTAAACGATTAGTGGTAGTGCAAATACTTTGCACTATCAATGAGTGACAATGAATTCGTACATTGGTAGTGCACACACCTTTCACAATTTAATGGTAAGCATATGCAGCACTATGCGTAGCTCGTACGATCAAAATTATAATTGCATTGCGTATTGAACACAATAAGGTGAGTAGTTTCCCAATCCTTCGAAAAAAAAAAAAAAAATACTTTTTTACCTATCTTTTTACATAAATAGTCAATATGGGTTTTAAAGCTTAAATCTCTGTCCACTATCACGCCTAGATAAATCCTTCATTCTTAATTGATTCTCCGTTAATTAATACTTACTTTAAATTCATCTATAAAATTAACAACCAAAAGTTTGGTTTGGTTCACATTTAATTTCAATTTGTTTCTCTTGAACCAAAGACAGAATTGTTCTAATTTAAATTTACACTCTTGATTGACGATAGGCTAAAGTTCACAGCACACGGCAATACTATGAGTGCAAAAATTTCAAAGAAAATAGACTTTATGAGGAGAGTCAGAAGAAATGTTTCAACATATACAGCAATTATTATATATAATACAATTGTCAAGCCACATTTTGAATACTGTTCAACTGTTTTATTCTTAAGTAATCAACAAATAATAAACAATCTTCAGAAGTTACAAAATAAAGCAATGCGAACTATACTAAGATGTGATAGATATACTCCCATAAGATGCATGATAGATACTCTTCAGTGGCTCAATGTGAAACAGAGAATAATGATGAATGTTTTTTACTCTTCAGTGGCTCAATGTGAAACAGAGAATAATGATGAATGTTTTTATCTTCATCTATAAAATTAAGTTTAACATGGTGCCTAATTACTTAACTGTGCACGTCAACTATACCAGAGATGTTCAACCATATGTGTTAAGGTCAGCGGATGATTTTAGATTGCCATGTTTCCTAAGTGCAGCGACGCAAAATAGCATAGTATTTAGAGGATTCCAAAAGTTTAATGAGTTGCCATTAAGATTAAAAACCGAAACGAACTTTAGGGTTTTTAAAACTGAAACTGTTAAATATGTCAAGGAAAAATTCTAAATCTACACTAGCAATTAATTAAATATTATAGATTTATGTAAATAGCAATGAATATGCTAATAAATATTATTATTATTATTATTATACTAGTGCGTCATCTGCAAATAGATTTATCTCAGAAACTTATTGGGTCATTTATTTCTTTTATGTATATAAAGAACAATAAAGTTCCAAGAATGCAGCCTTGAGATACTCCAAGTTTATTATATTCAAGCGAAGACAGGGTCCTATTAATCCTCATTCTTTGACACCGTTCACTAAAGTGATCTTCAAATTATTTTATCGAGTTACTTTTGATTCCATATGCATTTAATTTTTTTTTTTTAGCAAAATATTGGTTTCCACCGTTTTTAAGGCCCACTTTAGATCTAAGAACACTGCCAGGATGTACATTGTCTTGTCTATCTTTTCCTTGAATTGACTTAATAATTAAATTGAATGCAGTCTCCGAAGAATTTGTTTTACGGAGTCTAACGGTTTCGGAGAAAATGGACCTTAAAGATATTTGGATATGTTTTTATAAATCAACCTGTAACTTCTGAATGTTACTATGTTGGTTTAAAATTTATTACATATTTTATAAAAAAAAAAAAAAAAAAAAAACGTCATCACCACTATTTTTCATATTCGAGTTAAGCCCAAGAGCTTGGCTTTAAGTTGATCTATTCTAAATCCGGGTATGCATCCAAAGCAGAAAAGGTTGGAAGTTTTCTATAGATTGCATTGTTCTATTGGGAAAACAGTAATTCCATAACATTAAAATCCCTCCTTGTCCTCAAATTTAACTAGGATGAGAGGAAATACATGAAATGGTGTGATGTTATATATTGTTGTTTCTTATTTCTGTTGCCCGATGAAATTTCAATCTTCTTTGGTTATTTTGAATCAAAATACTCAGAATTGAGGAATCTGATCCAAATTATTAAGGTCAATTAGCCGAACACTTTCATAAAGGATACCAGACCTATTAAATGTGAGATATGTATAACTGGCTACTGGGCCATAAGGAGCAGTTATTAAGAGGCTGAGTATTAACGTAAAGCTGTATGAATCGCGAAGAAATGGAATCAGTGCATAGTTCTTTGTGAATGCCCTGCCTTAAGAAAAAAAAGGACATTACTAACCCGGGGGGTTACACGTGCAAATGCATACCGCTGAATCGTTAGTTGTGTGAAAGTATGCTCTCACGGAAATAGACAAGAACATGAAAATGGTGCCATTTGCTTTCATGCATTTCAAGTTGAACGAGCAGTCCATTTATATACATATCAGTGGTGTAATCCAACTGCCATGCAACTTTCAGCGAAGTTGTATGATGAAGTCAGGGCAGCTGGTAAATAGTAATTTGACATTTATAGTTTTCAAAATGGCGGAAAAATTTCTTGAGAAATTCATAAATTTATACCGAGAAAAAGAAATTTTCTGGATCATTTGCATTTACCAACAGCTTTCTTTTCCTTGGGTTTTTATCATTCTGATACTTTCTTTATTGCTATAATTTTCCAATATACGCAAGATTTTACGTCTCAATTCCATTTTTTAAATCAACTTGCATGCAAGATGATAAGACATCAGCCGAACTGCATTCTGCAGTTAAGTTTAAAATCGCATTTGAAGGGAGGCTTGCATGCAAGCTGTACTTGCAAGTGTAACCCCCGGATTAGGGAAACAGAGCGACTACAATTGGACAGAATAGGATAATTACTGCGAATCTTCACGGTACATTGACTTATTGGCTTGGAGTAGGTCTAGAGTATTCTAGTTCCAGCAGCACAAAATTTTTGTTATGCGATTCTCTATTTGTTTGTTTCTAATCAAATTTCTTAATACTCTTACACTGAAAACTTACCTATCACGATATTCCCTCCTTTCTTCTCCAGTGTCTTCACGGACTCGAATGTACGCAACTTCTCCCTTTAACGATTTCTTAAATAATTCGGTTTTCGTGTACATATTTATATATTTCTTACCTCATGTGAGCGGAATCTGGAATCATCCAATTTCTTTATAGCATATTTCATATCTTCATGTCTCAAAAATTCGACAACACCTGTGCCGTCTTTGTATGTATCTGCAAAACAAACATCACCCGCTTCTCTCATGTGATCTTTTAAATCTTGCCAGGATCCAGAAGGAGGTAATCCTGATACCAATACTCTGAACTGTGATCTTTTTGTCGGGGGACCTCTACCACCTCTACCCTCACCACGATTCCTATCGTTACGACTTCCTCGATAACTCCCTGGTCCTCCACCACGGGGAAATTCAACTCTTAAGCGATAACCATCATAGTCGTAACCATCTCTAGCTTTTACGGCATCTTCCGCATCTCTAAATTATTAAAATTAAAATAAATTATTTAAAAATTCTCACAGCTCCTCACCTGGCATCCTCAAATTCTACAAATGCAAATGGAGGCCCACGCCGGTTTTTCAAATCGACAAAAGTGACTTTCCCAAATTTATGGAATAAATCTTGTATGTCCTTTGTCCTTATATCTGGTGGCAGATTCCCAACATATATTCTGCATTCATTTCGCGACATTTTTAATTAGTTGATCAAATAAATTAAGTTATTACACCAATAACTACACTCCCGCTAACGCGATAAATACATGCGCGAAGAAACAGCGTTCAGACAAGGAACTCACTCTATTCTTCTAATACGTTTTGCATTTAATTCTTGCATGAAACCATACTCCATTCCATAGTAAACCATGTTTATACCATCGCCGTAGTTTGACTCCCACTCCAGGTATATAGTATAATACAAGTTATTCCCATAACGAGCCACATTCCGCCATTAGTGACGAATACGTGAAAATTAATAGGAAAGCACGGTACAACACAATACTCTGTGATCTCTCTGCTTTTACTGTAGAAATATATATACATTAATCACGAAAGTCTTTTGACGTAAAATATGTGCCAAACTTTTAATGGGAATACCCCACTAACATATATAAAATGGACTGCTGATACTACTGAAATTGCTTACATTCTTTGACATTATTATGGGATCACTTTTCTATAGTTGTCTCGTTTTGGATTAACTACTTTATTCCGCGGAACTACAAACAATAAGTTCTATACAAAGTACACCATAGTCCAGTTTCAGTTCAGTGGTTTTCCAAACGAATATTTAGAATAGAAATAGATGACAATACAATATTTGTAATCCTTTCTCTGTACCCCATAGCTAGTAGACAAAAATTGCTTAATTTTATTTCTTTAAAAATCAAGTTTAAAAAATATTTGATGTTGTATGAGATTAGCTTCCAAGAATAGAAATAATTCCGAATGCAACTGTAATTTGTTGAACTTTTAATATGAATATTAAAGCGAAAGTAAAACTTGAAATTAAGATAATTGTCACACCCTGCCAAAAAAAGTTGACCCATATGAAATAGAAAATCAAGCAGTCCATGTTATATATGTCAGTGGAATACCCACTGACATGTATATAAACGGACTAACTGATCTCCTGTTTCATGTGACACTAGATTTGTTTTCAGAAAGTAATGCTCTCGCTGTCAATGCTAGCAACTGTCGTTAACTGGCGTCTTATTTAAATTATTTGGGAATTTACTTATATCCATGTCAGTTGGATTTATCGAATGTACCACAAAAGTATTTGGGACTATTTGTATTGTTAAATTTTAATTATGAGCTGAAGGAAGTGTTTTCCACAAGAATATTTTGGTAGGTAAGTTTTAGTTACCAAGTCGCCAGTTCTGGAAATACTGCTGAACTCCAAGTTATTTCTCCACGGACATATAATAAGAATGGACCAACGAGGTAAGAACTAAAGGAGTTGCAATCATATATACATATGATCCGTGTACATGAGCGTACCCAAAATTGCCCTGCATTTGTGTATGTTTCACTCCGCCATTTTTGGTCTTCGCTGTCAGATCCATACTAAGGTTTGGTTTGTTTTGGGCTTGGTGCATTGACGCATGTAAACTCGTAGAATAACCGCAAGGGCACGAAGTAAATATTACTCACAAACTTTTTATCACTGCACTTTTCTTCTTAATTGCTTAACCTTTTTATGTTCATGTTTGCAAATTTAGTAAATACTTTTGAGTATATGAAAATAAAAGCGATTAAAGTTCCGAATAGGTTGTATAATTGTGTACAGGTGTACAAATTTTACGGCGCTTAATCAGTGGCAATGTGTTGGAAATGGGTACGTGATATTTTTCATTTGCATCTCTTTAGTTCTTACCTAGTTGGAATGGACTGACCGTTCTTGCTTAAAAAATGGCACAAATATTGAACAGGCTGTGAAAACCCATTGTTTCGTACAAATTGTAACAAATCGTCTGGTGTAAACTAGCATGAGCTACACAACGGATGTAGCCCAAATCGGCTAAGGGGATAAGGCTGAACTACAATAGAAGTAAATAACTTTACGAAATTAAACGAGACTGAGGTTTACTTACTAAAAACTGATATTTTTAGCCTAAATATATATCATATTCCGTAATAGTTATTATCTTAATATTTAATGATTTCAATTTTAAAAAGTGGTAAAAGTTAAAAAATTAACAAATGGAAGTTGATGTAATTGAAGATTTATGCCTTCTATTAATTTGCAGTGCCCTAATGACATTTTCTGTGTTAAATTTTAAAAAGTGATAAAAGTGATAAAATTAACAAATGGAAGTTGATTTAAATGAAGATTTATGCTTTCTATTAATTCACAGTACCATTTTTATTTAATTTTAATTTTTACATTGCACTTTTAATCATTTAGTATTAATTTAATTGTTTCGATACATCGCGCTCTTAAGCCTGGTATTGTGTTCATTTCGCGGATAAATTTTGTATGGAAATTTAGCGGTGAAATTTAGTTGCGAAATATTTAGCCAAATCGCTAGGGAAAGTGGTATTGTGTTTTATCAGCTAAAAGTTTGTTTAGTTTTGACAAGTAGATGGCAGTAATATCCACAATCACATCGGATTTATCCGCTCAATACCTTTTTTTCACGCTAAAATTTTGACATTTGAAGTTAAGTTAAGTTAAGTATTTCTATTAATTTTTTCTGCTAAAAAAAATCCGTATTCATTTAGACAATTCTTTTGGAAAGAAATTAAAATAGTAAGTATAAATATTATATTCTTACTATTTCGAAATGGGTAAGTGCAATAGCAATCCAAAAGAACACGAAATAATATAACAAATGCACGACAGCTGGTTGTCAAAAGCAGCCACCTATAGTTCAAAACAATGAACAATTTTAGCCGTAAAAAAGGTCCCTGCTTGATTGCTGGTAAATATTTATCCGCTAAATGAACAGAATACCGGGCTTTACGGAAGGAGAGATTCTTAGCGCACTATACTTAAGGAAAATTGGATATATAAACTTAACGAAAGCTCCCCTCACACGATTTCGTTAAGTTTAAATATCCAATTTTCCGTAAGTATAGTGAGCTAAGAATCGCTCCTTCCGTAAGAGCGCGATGTATCGAAACAATTAAATTATTACTACACTCAAAGAAAGACTTGGTAAAATCAACCAAAATTGCCTTATGAAAATGAGCCTATCAAAGAATATAAAGAGTTTTCCAATAAGAGGTGTTATTTTAATGAGCCCGCTATTTCGGTAGATGTTACTTTTGGAGCTGTCATTTTTTGACATTTGACAAGTAGAAACTACGCCATTAATAAAAATGGAACGATACACGATTCAACAACGCATTGAAATTATTAAAATTCACTATAAAAATGGTGAAAATGTGGCAGAGACGATTCGTAAAACTCGAACATTTTTGGGTCGTCGTGAAGCATCTTGTCGGACCGCAATACAGAAATTGGTAGAAAAATTCGAGCTGTCGGGACAAGTTAGTGATGTGAAGAATAAAACCCGTGCACATCGCTCAAGAACAGCCGAGAATATTGCTGCTGTAGCCGAAAGTGTTGCAGAAAACCCAGGTTTGTCCATTCCTCGTCGTTTTTTGGAATGAGGCATTCCACAAACGTCATTACACCGTATTTTGCATAAAGATTTGGGTATTAAGGGTTATAAAGTTCAGTTAACACAAGAACTCAAGCCGGCCGATTATCAACAACGTCGAGTCTTTGCTGATTGGGTCCTTGAAATGCATGAAAATTATCCGGAATTCCATCGAAAACTCATCTTGAGTGATGAGGTCCATTTCCACCTCGATGGCTTCGTCAGCAAGCAAAATTGTCGCATCTGGGCACAGTATATATCATACAGTAGAATAGCTTAGAACTAACTACTGAAAAGTGAATTTTAGAATTTCAATTAAAAAAACATAACCTTAAAATTTCTCCCACAAGGGGGAACTATTAAGTATGATACGGACATAAATGGGCGAACAGTAGCTAGCTGCACGACCGTTGACGGAAGTATTAGTTTTATGTATGTACACATATCGGCAATCGGCGACAAATGTATTGTTCCATTACTAAACAGCTGTTTGACGGTAAAGTGGTGTCATTTTGCCTCTTTCCCTCTAGTAAAAGTTTAAGAATGCCATCAGTTCTCTTTCTTCCACTTTAGATTTACATAGGAATCCATGTATTAAAAATTGACTAGTGTGTTAGTTAAAACTGTTGAAAGAGAAAGTATAGTCTCTTTATAGAAGCATCCTACTCACTTGACAGTTTTGACAGAGCTGGGCTACTGTATGATATATACTGTGATCTGGGGCTCGGAAAACCCAAGAGTTATTGTTTGGTGCGGTTTATGGTCACGCGGGGTCATTGGACCTTACTTTTTCGAAAATGAGGCTGGAGCAACAGTTACGGTGAATGGATTGCGCTATCGACAGATGATTAATGATTTTTTATGGCCGGAATTGGATGGTATTGATCTGGACAACGTTTACTTTCAACAAGACGGCGCTACGTGGGATACAAGCAACGAAACCATTGATCTTTTACGGGAAAAGTTTCCGCACCGTGTTATCTCTCGAAGAGGTGATCACAATTGGCCAACGAGATCTTGTGACTTTGTTATGGTCGTAGCGTATTGTATATAGCAATATGCTACACGTACTGTAGCGTGTATGTCGGCTGCTGTCCATAGCGGAAAGCGAACGCACCTTGACTGGGAGTAGTGCTTTACTCAAGCTCAAGTGACATGTCGTTGAAGACAAGTAAGAAGAAGACAATCGTTTTGTCTTGTCAAAAACGTGAAAGTGAAAGGACGTGAAAAGTTGGAGACAACCAAATCGTAAAATTTCAACGGCATCGGTGGAAATCCATGCCTCATGTAAGTCCGAAATAATCATTAACCCTGCAAGAACCTATTACTAATTCGTAAAAATATTCTCCTCATCACCAGGAGAAAATTTTTCGTACACTTCCAGCGACATATTCCAAAATATCTCGACAGTAAGTACACTGTAAGTACATCGGCCATCTGGGCGAATTGTTACACCACTAACACAATTTCAGGCAAAACCCTGTTGAACTCATGGATGCCTGTTTTATGACGATTCATGTATAAGTTTCTACCGCTCGAAGAGTTGGCAGCCGTAGTGCGAACTGGATTGCTTGTTCAAGATTCGTCCATGATTCTACACCATTTAGTACAGTATATTCACCAGCAACAGCTGCAACAAATAAAACTGGGAGCAAAATCAGCATTTAAAATAGTACTCGGACATAGCATGTAGATAAAACAAAAGAATCTCTACCTGGAGAATCAAATAATCTCTTCTACCAAGAATCTCTAGAACAAGCAACCAAAAATGTTAGGAAGTAAACGCCGAAATAGTGATGAAACTTCAGAATATCTCTTTACAGAAGGGTAAATGGCAGCGGCAATACAGCTAAGTACCATTAGCAAGTAATTTAATAATAGAATAATAAAGTAAAAAAGCACAAAAGCACGGAACCAATTATTAAATGTGCAGCAAAGATCATTTTAAATAAATATAGCTTAAGATTTTTTTTTTTTTGGTAAATCATAGCAAATATACAAATAGCATTTTCGGGAGTTCAAATTATCACTCTGCGTACACAGGCTGCACCTGTTATTATAAAGAAAAATATACATACATGCATTCATTGTCTCAAAATCGAGAAAATAATGAAAAGCTTTAAAGATTTTTCTTCATTTATATCGGCATATTAGGTATTATCTTGAATCATTGAATACAGTAATGCTCACATGAAATACGTTCATACGTTCTTGTTAAAATTAGATACTTACCTCCAAGTTATGTCATCTTACACTCAATTAAAATTAACTAAATTTTAATATTTAAGAGTGATTCTACACACAAAGCAAGATAAGGTTGGGGATTTGTGCGCACAAGTTACTTCTTCTTTACTTACTTCGAATCTTTTAACAACTAACAATATATTCTCATTCATTTTCCGTCTCGCATCGTACGTATATGTTAGATTATCACTTTATATCGCGGCATATTTTTGAGACTATGAAACTGGCATACACATTTATATAAAGGAATTTTAATATTTAATTTCTCTCGTTTAGTTAAGGGTAGATAAGAAGAAAAAATGCATTATCATTCAAACATTTATGTACCGTACATTTTGGAAACATTTCTTACGATAAGTTAGTCTGAAATTATAAGCCGAAATTTATGAATTATGGCTGCAGGGCAAGATCGAGATATTTTTATATGGAATCATTTTCTTTAAATGATATTTATCTTTACTCTATTATTATCCTAGGAAGTTCATTAATCTTAGCTTTATTTGTCTTAATGTGAAAAGCAAAATTAAACATATGCTATGAGTCTTGCCATGGACGTTGCGGCGATTTAAAATTAAACTAATTATAGGAAGCAATAGCATTTTTGTAAGAAGGAAACACTTGTTTTTACTTTTCCTTCACATCCCGGAGCCCTCTATCGCAATGAGACCGGGGTCGTCTAGGCTTGCCTAGTCTCTTTCTTTCTATAGGTCAACAAAGGGATTTTGGACGATTGTGCCACCCAAAGTCGATGGGAGGATGGGGCTTGGCAGGAAGGCATGCCATCTGCGCCTTCAATGGAGCATAGGTAAGTGACGTAAGGGTCCCTGCAGGACCGAGTGTGTGCTGGCTCGTTCAAGTAGGCATGAAGATTTTTTTTGATTATGGGTGGTGACAGCGGCAGGTATTTTCGGGAACCTCCCCACACTCTCCGCCACCCTTAGCCGAGGTGCTAGCATGCCGCCCTGTGCAATCGCTGTCATCGAGTGATCTGTCAGCTTAGGCTGGCAGTTTGGACTTCACGTCCTGTCCATTCACTCTCAACATACTTCCATAACAAAATGGCGCCCAACGTGGGGCCACCTCAGTTAGACTTCGGTGGTCTAAATATAAATTTTACTGGGGACTGAGACTTTGAGAGAGATGATCATCTGGTGTCTGCTAGTTGATTGACCTCAAGTCTCACATCCAGTAGAAGTTATATGTGGACCTGAGTCTAATTGGTTTTGTTGACATTTTTTTTTAAAGTAACGTAATATTTTGAAAGTTTTATTGGAAGTCTTTGATATTTTGAATTTTTTGGTTTTTGGATTAAAGTAAAGTAACTTTTTTTGAATTTAATGAAAGTTTTTTTGGAAGTTGAAATCCGGCTTTAGGTTTGACTTCGGTCAAGCCTCAAGCCTGAACAGTTGTTGAATTTTTTTTGAATTTTGTTGATTTTTTTTTAAATTGATCTTTCCCGCTGGCCTTCTGCCATGGAAATGGTAGGTGGCCTCACAAATTTTTTTGGATTGTGTTCTCGCGGACAATTGTTCTGTCGGCCAACTGGCTGGACAGAGTTATGAGTCTGTGAGACGACTTTTTGGCTTTCAGCTAATTAGTTGACCAGATCCATGACTCTGCCCAGCTGGCGAGCTATCTGGACATGAGGATCCGGTGAAGAGGAGAGGAAGAGTTCTCTGAGGGTGGGAGTGATGCTGGAGATCTTCAGTAATCAGGAGTTGGCATACTGCTAACTGCCTGGCTGAAGAATCTCTAGTAGCATTCTCAGCCTTTGACACCTCCAACTTGACTTTTCCCAGAGTTCTGTGAGAACCCAACCAAATCTCTCATGCACCACTCACGTCACTTGCCTATATCCTGTTTTTGACCTTGGAAGAGAGAGAGCGACCTGATCCCTTATGTGAGGGTTAGCTTCGGGAAGTGAGGGAGAAATTGTATGATCTTTGTTAGAGAATTTTTTTGAAACGCTTGAATTTTTTTCGGGATCTTTTTGGATCCTTCGTAATTTTCAGAATGTTTTTTGAAGATTTTTATTCGACGAGGCTGTTAACGCTTCCCGACATTGGTTTTTGTCTTGGAATTCATTCTTTACACTATCTCGATTTGAGAAGCCCTAATTAACTTTTCGAATCCTTGTTTTTCTAAATTTTTTTTTTCAATTTCTTCGAACGTTTGGGAAAACTTTTGTCTGAATTTGAGTATCTCGCCAAAGCCTTCGACTTTAAAATAGTATTTAGCCATCATCACATTGTGAAGAGCGTGTCTCTTCCAAACGTGCAAACTTCGAGAATTTTTTTTTGGGATCACTATCCTAAACCCGGATTTGACAATTTTTACCTGACTTACGTCTAAATTCATTATGGCTACAGTGAGGACACCACCTCCAGCGACAAACGGTATGACAATGCTGCCTGAACCATGTTCTATCTGCCGGGACGCAAGCTGGTCAGTAGATCGGAAGCCGGTCATGACTGTATGCGAGCAAGGCATGCCTGCAGCATTGGATAGGTGAACATTCTAGTTGTCCTAACTGCCGACGTCACATTACGCAACAGGACTTCAGTGAATATTCTGGTGCAATCCCAAAGAGACCGAAGAAGGTGAAGCCCGCGAAATGGACAAGGCGCGACTCATTGACAACCTTTGATTTGCCTAACTTTGACTTACCACCTTCGAATCGACGATCCTTGTCTCCAGGAATGCCTGACTTATATTCAAGGACTTTTGTAAACCCGAGTCCTCGACGTGATAGTCAGCGCGCACAGCTCAAGACCACAATACCTCAGCTGCTACGGATGCGCTGATAGCAGGCTTGAGCATAAAGATGGAAGACCTAATAAACCGAGGTCTCCAGCAGGGTTTAAATGTTTTGCGGTCTGAGTTAGGAAACGATATCAGACAACGAGTAGCAGCAGCAATGCCGCCAGCAGACTTCACACGACCTCCTTCGTCCAGAAGCAATCAGAGGCCGTCAAACGACTTTCCTACACGGGGAAGGCAATCATTTAGGAGACCATCACCACCTTCTGGTCAACCTTTTGGTCAGCTTACAAATCAGTCCAGACCGAACTTAGGATACCGATGATCAGGCAGTCCAATAAGGAGATGGAACCTGACCTATAATGGGAATAACGCAGAACTGTCAGTTGACGAATTCATCTTCAGAGTCGAAGCGCTTACGCACTCCGCTCTAGAAGGGGATTTTGGGTTGTTAGTAAGAAATATGCTTACGCTACTCACAGGACCAGCGAAGGACTGGTATTGGTCGGTACTACGTCAAAATCCATTTCCAACTTGGGACGTCATTAAGATGGGATTGTATACCGAATGGGGAACGCCTAAAGATGATCTGAAAACTAGATTTCAACTGATGTCCAGAAAACAAAAGCCTGGGGAACTGTTCGCAATGTATCACCACCATCTGGGGTTGCTGCGCGATCAGCTACAGAATGCTATGCCAGACAAAGAATTTCTGGAGATTGTCAAGTCGAATCTCTTGCCAGAGATTCAAGAAAAGATATGCTTGCATCCTACTGATACGATAGGACAGCTGAGATCGCTGGTCACGCGTATCCAAGCTACACAGACACGCATTGCGACAGCTGGCAGTTGGAACCTGTACCGGAACCAACGGGTGCACGAAATCGACAATTTTGCAACTTTAGACCCTGAACTGGCATTGGCGACAGGCAATGACAACAGCCTAGGGGATATATCTAGTATTTCGACCAAACACTCTATTGTATGCTGGAATTGTGACCAGTCTGGTCATTTTTATCAAGATTGTAGACAAGAGAGACAAGTTGTGTTCTGCTATGGATGCGGACGCAAGAACGTCTTCAAGCCTGATTGCCGCTGTTGCAGACAGAAAAACGAGAGACGGGTCGGGAATACCACCACCTTTTTCCGACCAGCGTCAACGTCGCAAGCAACGAACTCTCCAGTTCAAGCTCTGAACAAGGAGGAAAGTCCGCTCCATTAGCAGACACTCATGATAACTCCCTATCATGTCCTCTGATATCATTCAGTGACTCTGGTGATATCAGAAAAACTTCGGATTGTACGATTACTTCATTGGCAGAGGCGGAGAACTTAATAGATTTCTCCGCAGACCTTCAAGCTCCCATTTACACTTCTGGGGAGCCCACGAAACTATTAGACACTTCTTTGGAAAAGTCTTTAATTTTCGATGTCCCGATAACACCGACAGCACCTTTAGCTGACAAGGTTACTGAGCAGGAGATTTGGCCTCCTGTCATTTCTGTTTTAAAACGGCCACCAAGCTCTGATATGACGAGTGGGCGTGAGCCAGTTTTACATCCGCTGACGCCGTATCATACGCGTCTGCAGAGATATAGAGCAGCAAGAGACCGAATTTTCTCCTCGGTGGCGGAGTTAGCTGACATCATGTTTACTGACTTGGATATGAGACCGAAAAAGAAACGATCAACTGTTCGTTGGCGGGAATACTGTCGACGAATGAAACAAGAAAGAAAAAAACTGGCACAGATTTCCGTGTCGATGCCAGACGACATTCGACCGTACGCCGAAGTAAAGCTGCTCGGGCGAACTGAGAATGGATTACTTGATAGTGGTGCCACTTTCAGTAATCTAGGCCAGGGAGCTCTAGAGAAGCTTGCGGAAGCAGATGTCGAATGGAAGAAGTATCGGACACAGGTCCAAGTAGCTAATGGGGCCATGACGACTGTTCATGGTCATGTGAGCTTGGACGTCACTTTCCGTGGTAAGACCCAAAACGTGCGTTTTTACGTGGTTTCTGGGCTCACACAGGCACTATATCTGGGAATAGACTTCTGGCGTCTATTTGGGTTGGCTCCAGATGTCCTGGGTATAGTCGCAGAAGTGAATTCAAGTGGAATAGCTACCTCTGACACCGACTGCCACATCCTTTCTAGTTTCGATCAGCAACGCTTAGAAGCCACAAAACAGCTTTTCCCCTCTTTCGCCTCGTTAGGCCTTGGGAAAACATCACTGGTCACTCACAGGATTGAAACGAATGACGCCGCCCCGATAAAACAGCGCTTTTATCCGATCTCGCCGGCAGTGCAAAGTTTGATGGATGCTGAATTAGAGCGAATGCTATCACTGGGTGTGATAGAGGAGAGCCAGAGTCCTTGGAGCTCTCCAGTTGTTCTGGTAAGGAAGCCTGGAAAGGTCCGGCTTTGTTTTGACGCCAGGAAGGTCAACTCTGTTACGAAGATAGACGCACTTCTGAGTCGACTTCCTCCGGCAAACTACATAACGAGCCTGGACCTGAAAGACGCATTCTGGCAGATCCCACTGGACGCTGATTCCAGAGAGAAGACCGCTTTCACAGTACCTGGTCATCCTCTCTATCAGTACACGGTGATGCCATTCGGCCTATGCAACGCTCCACAAACTATGTGTCGCCTCATGGATAAAGTCATTCCTTTCGATCTTCGTGAGAACGTTCGCGTCTATCTAGACGATTTATTAATTCTGTCTTCAGACTTCGATACTCATCTCACGCTGCTAGCCCGTGTAGCGGATTGTTTGAGGAAAGCTGGCCTCACTATCAACGTCGAGAAGAGTAAGTTTTGTATCAAAGAGACTAAATACTTGGGATTCATTGTCGGAAAAGGAGGTATGAAAACCGACCCTGACAAAATTTCAGCCATAGTTGACTATCCGTCACCTAAAACTGTTCGGCAAGCCCGACGCCTACTAGGTATGGCGGGATGGTATAGACGGTTCATCCCGAACTATGCTGATTTGACTGCCTCCATTACAGACACTTTGAAAAACCCGAGACAGTTCAAATGGACACCTGAAGCCCAGACGTCTCTTGATCTTTTAAAGAAGAAACTTACTTCTGCTCCGTTGCTAGTGAGTCCAGACTTCACCAAACCGTTCGTTATCCAGTGCGATGCGAGCCAACAAGGTATTGGAGGAGTGCTGCTTCAACTAGATGACGATGGCCACGAGAAGCCAATAGCCTACGTCTCGGAAAAGTTGAACTCAGCACAGAGAAATTACACCGTCACCGAGCAAGAATGCTTGGCTGCACTCTTGAGCGTGCAGAAGTTCCGGCCCTTCATCGAACTTATGAAGTTTAAGATAATGACTGATCATGCGAGCTTGAAATGGCTGATGTCTCAAAAGGACCTCAGTGGTAGACTTGCTCGATGGAGTCTGAAGCTTCAGGGCTTCGACTTCACTATTGAGCACAGGAAAGGAAGCCTGAACGTCGTCCCTGATGCGCTGTCACGTATTCATTGTGACAGCCTGAACACCAACGAAGATCCTGGCCCGGAAGTTGACCTTAGTTCGCCATATTTCAACTCGTTGGAATATGAGGAACTGAGGCATAAGGTTAAAACGACTTCTGGCAAACTACCAGATCTTTGCGTCAGGGATGATTTCGTTTATATCCGGACTGCTCCGAGAACAGGCGATCCTATTCAGGAAGAAGAAGCTTGGAAGCTTTGGATTCCACGAGGGCTTGTCAACGACGTCATTTCAAGGGCTCATGATCCGCCACTAGCTTCACACGGAGGCATAGGCAAAACACTGGAACGTCCGCGAAGACATCTGTACTGGCCACGAATGACAGTTGATGTCAGAAACTACGTAGGCGCCTGTGACGTGTGTAAAGAAACAAAGGCTCCTAATACTATTTTAACCTATAAGAGTCCAGTCTGAGACAGAACGACCATGGCAAAAGCTGTACATTGATTTCCTAGGTCCATATCCTCGGTCAGTAAGAGGAAACGTCTGCATCTTAATCGTTCTTGACCACTTTTCTAAATTTCCACTTCTCAAACCTATGAGAAAAGCCTCTACGCTCAATGTATGCCAATTCATTGAGACTGAAGTGTTTCACGTGTTCGGAGTCCCGGAAATGATCATCTCGGACAATGGAGTCCAGTTTTGCTCGACTCAGTTCACCAGATTACTGGAAAAATATGGGGTGAAGCACATGCGAACGGCAGTTCACTCGCCCCAAGCAAACGCCTCAGAGCGAGTAAATAGGTCTCTATTGTCGGGGATTAGAGCATATATCAAGAAGGAACACACGAGATGGGATGAGAAACTAAGCCATGTAGCTAGTTCCCTCAGGAACTCTTTCCATCAAGCTACTGGTTTCTCTCCCTATCGAACACTCTTCGGTCAACAAATGATTGAACATGGCAGCTCCTATCCCATCTTGAGGAGCCTTGGAACTCTTAATGAGCCATTGAGAGTGGACGCAGAAGACAAAATGAGATTGATCCGTGCGAGAGTGCAGGAAAACTTACAACACGCATTCGAACAGGGTTCACGAGCCTACAATCTCAGGGCGAAACCTGTCGAGTTCAAAGTTGGTCAAGAGGTGTTTAGACGGAATTTTGCCCAAAGCAATTTCCAGCAGCAGACCAGTGCAAAACTGGGACCGAAATTTGTCAAATGTCGAGTCAGAGCCAAGAAAGGAAATTCCCTATACGAGCTTGAAGATCTGCGGGGAAAACTGTTAGGTGTCTATCACGCCAAAGACATCAAGCAGTGACCATCATTGTAAGAACACCGCCTATACCTATTGTCGTTTATTCCTGGTAGCCCTAAGAAGGCATCCGGCCAGCTTCACTAGTAAACTATAGGATATCGCGAAGCCCTCCTATTGCCCCGTCAATGGTGGGTGATATACCTGTTGAAATCCATTCCTGGATAAGGCTGTCAGCATGTCACTACTTCAACGACGCCTGGGAGACACACCCTTGAACAATCGCCAGTCGGAGATCAGAGTGAGATGTTGAGCCGGGAAAGCTTAATGATCAGTTCTTTAGGTTGCTGATCGCAGGGCTTCCTCAGCATCTCGGCGAGGAAAGGCATAGAGGCATCGACCGGCCGGATTTTTTTGGGTTACCAGCTTGTCGATGTACCTTTGGCTTCCCACACGGAGAAGGATGTCGAAGTCTGATCAACGACTGACGAGACTTCAGGGATGTGTCCTCGACGCGTCATCAGAAGTGGAGTCTGAGGATGAGGAAAGCATCGGGTCGTGGGTCGAGACACACATTGAGCGCCCGCAGTGATGAGGCCTATGTTTAAGACCGGCTAGCTCAGTCGACCATTTTTCAGCGTTGTCTGAACCATGGGTGGCGCAGACCACTCTGCCCTGTTATGGTCGTAGCGTATTGTATATAGCAATATGCTACACGTACTGTAGCGTGTATGTCGGCTGCTGTCCATAGCGGAAAGCGAACGCACCTTGACTGGGAGTAGTGCTTTACTCAAGCTCAAGTGACATGTCGTTGAAGACAAGTAAGAAGAAGACAATCGTTTTGTCTTGTCAAAAACGTGAAAGTGAAAGGACGTGAAAAGTTGGAGACAACCAAATCGTAAAATTTCAACGGCATCGGTGGAAATCCATGCCTCATGTAAGTCCGAAATAATCATTAACCCTGCAAGAACCTATTATTAATTCGTAAAAATATTCTCCTCATCACCAGGAGAAAATTTTTCGTACACTTCCAGCGACATATTCCAAAATATCTCGACAGTAAGTACACTGTAAATACATCGGCCATCTGGGCGAATTGTTACACCACTAACACAATTTCAGGCAAAACCCTGTTGAACTCATGGATGCCTGTTTTATGACGATTCATGTATAAGTTTCTACCGCTCGAAGAGTTGGCAGACGTAGTGCGAACTGGATTGCTTGTTCAAGATTCGTCCATGATTCTACACCATTTAGTACAGTATATTCACCAGCAACAGCTGCAACAAATAAAACTGGGAGCAAAATCAGCATTTAAAATAGTACTCGGACATAGCATGTAGATAAAACAAAAGAATCTCTACCTGGAGAATCAAATAATCTCTTCTACCAAAAATCTCTAGAACAAGCAACCAAAAATGTTAGGAAGTAAACGCCGAAATAGTGATGAAACTTCAGAACATCTCTTTACAGAAGGGTAAATGGCAGCGGCAATACTGCTAAGTACCATTAGCAAGTAATTTAATAATAGAATAATAAAGTAAAAAAGCACAAAAGCACGGAACCAATTATTAAATGTGCAGCAAAGATCATTTTAAATAAATATAGCTTAAGATTTTTTTTTTTTTGGTAAATCATAGCAAATATACAAATAGCATTTTCGGGAGTTCAAATTATCACTCTGCGTACACAGGCTGCACCTGTTATTATAAAGAAAAATATACATACATGCATTCATTGTCTCAAAATCGAGAAAATAATGAAAAGCTTTAAAGATTTTTCTTCATTTATATCGGCATATTAGGTATTATCTTGAATCATTGAATACAGTAATGCTCACATGAAATACGTTCATACGTTCTTGTTAAAATTAGATACTTACCTCCAAGTTATGTCATCTTACACTCAATTAAAATTAACTAAATTTTAATATTTAAGAGTGATTCTACACACAAAGTAAGATAAGGTTGGGGATTTGTGCGCACAAGTTACTTCTTCTTTACTTACTTCGAATCTTTTAACAACTAACAATATATTCTCATTCATTTTCCGTCTCGCATCGTACGTATATGTTAGATTATCACTTTATATCGCGGCATATTTTTGAGACTATGAAACTGGCATACACATTTATATAAAGGAATTTTAATATTTAATTTCTCTCGTTTAGTTAAGGGTAGATAAGAAGAAAAAATGCATTATCATTCAAACATTTATGTACATACATTTTGGAAACATTTCTTACGATAAGTTAGTCTGAAATTATAAGCCGAAATTTATGAATTATGGCTGCAGGGCAAGATCGAGATATTTTTGTATGGAATCATTTTCTTTAAATGATATTTATCTTTACTCTATTATTATCCTAGGAAGTTCATTAATCTTAGCTTTATTTGTCTTAATGTGAAAAGAAAAATTAAACATATGCTATGAGTCTTGCCATGGACGTTGCGGCGATTTAAAATTAAACTAATTATAGGAAGCAATAGCATTTTTGTAAGAAGGAAACACTTGCGATTATAACGTAAACATGATTGGCTGAGTTTTTACTTTTCCTTCACATCCCGGAGCCCTCTATCGCAATGAAACCGGGGTCGTCTAGGCTTGCCTAGTCTCTTTCTTTCTATAGGTCAACAAAGGGACTTTGGACGATTGTGCCACCCAAAGTCGATGGGAGGATGGTGCTTGACAGGAAGCCATGCCATCTGCGCCTTCAATGGAGCATAGGTAAGTGACGTAAGGGTCCCTTCAGGACCGAGTGTGTGCTGGCTCGTTCAAGTAGGCATGAAGATTTTTTTTGATTATGGGTGGTGACAGCGGCAGGTATTTTCGGGAACCTCCCCACACTCTCCGCCACCCTTAGCCGAGGTGCTAGCATGCCGCCCTGTGCAATCGCTGTCATCGAGTGATCTGTCAGCTTAGGCTGGCAGTTTGGACTTCACGTCCTGTCCATTCACTCTCAACATACTTCCATAACAACTTAACACCTTGCGACTTCTTCCTTTGGGGCCACGTGAAAAAGAAGGTCTACGCCAACAGCCCAGCGTCGATTCAGGACCTCAAAGATGGAATTCGTGAGGCTATCGACGACATAGGGCAGCCACTTTGCGATTTGGTTATGGAAAATTTCATGAAAAGGATACGGCCCTGTAGGCGTGGTCGTGGTGGTCATTTGGCTGATGTTATTTTTTATTATTAACGGCATACCTTCCTTTTTATAATGAAATAAAAATCCGATCATTTATTTAGTTTAATTATTCTTCAATTGTTTGAGCTCTTTTCTCTTCCATTGGTAGGTATATACTACTTAATCATATTGTTTTTATTTTGGATTTTTCTTGTACAAATAAAAAAGATTTATGTCTTAATTGTACAATAGTTATGTAAATAATAAATTTGAATTTGAAATTTGAATTTGAATTTGAAATTTATCTCAAAAAATGGAATTTTTTTTAATATAAAAATAACACCTCTTATTGGAAAACCCGTTAGTAATATTAACCTATAGAAAATAGTTGAAGAGCAATAGTAAAGTTAACCAAGGTACTTCTTAGAAGAAGAAAAGAAATGGTTCAGCAACCAATATATTTGTCTATTTACAAAATACCTGTTGAGTAACTACAAATATAATTGTAGAATATCCGATAACGCGTATTTAATCAACAATCTTACACTTGGTTAACCATAGACATGTTTATCAACAATGTAATTGTTGATTTTCACAATATTCTCTTAGTATAAGAAAATTTTTTTCAACAGCACAACACGTATTGAAAAATACCTGCAAAGTGAAATAAGTGTTCGGAAGTTTTGTTTTTTAAATAAATAAAAAAGAAATTTAATTATAAAGCATTTATTTCTTTTTCAAGTTCACAAATTTAAAAGTTTAAATTAAAATTTTTAAACTTTAATAACATTAAAATTTCTTAAAATTAATTATGTATTGTTACGTGCAATAGAAATAGACAACTGGTGACATCTACTGGCAATGGAGAGTAAACAACTTCAGGTTTGGAGAATCGATGACGGAATGTTCGGGAAGGTTCAGGAATAGAATGAATAGAATAGACAAGAAGGTTCTGGAATAGAACACTCTAGAATAATCTGGAGAGTTTCTAGGGTATAAATATAACAGTTGTCACCGCCAGAAAAAGAGTCTTGTCTTAGACGTTGCAGTGTTAACAAGCGAAAGTAATAAATGTACGGAAGTGTTGTAATTAGATTGCGATAATTGAAAGTACAGTATTAGCGATAATTAGAGTTGAATTGATTAATTGAAAGTTTATAAATTTTGTATGATTAGAGTGAAATAAAGAACTTGTATATTAAATACTTAATATTGTGTTTTAAATAACGAACCAAAGGACACGCTCGCAACAGTATATACCTAAGCTTGTCATCGTTAAAAGCTTACCTTATCTTTTATCGTTAATACTATCAGAAATATTTGGGTCTTACGTAAGAGTTTCCATTTCGAGAAATGTAAGTATGAATCGGTGCAGAATAAAATGTTTTTATGTCGAAAATGAAATAGTTATCTGTTTTTTCAACAACATGGAATGTTTGAAAATGACCGGAAAAACTGCCAAGTTTGTGCTCCACGCATGTTACAAAAACACTTCCTTCTTTGATTACAAAATCAACAATTTGGTGAAGGTGCAAAGACTTAGAGGGGAGAAAGAAATCAGATTTGTAAAAAGTTCCATTAAAAAACGATATTCGGAAAAGTAGTCAAAGAAGAAATCTGTGTACTCTTTTGAGTATTACATAGTTTCAGGAAATAAGGTTTTTTGTCTAATACCTGAGTCCTGTAATCCGTTGTTGTTCATTATTCGGTAACTAAATTTTATTAGGCATTTGGTAGCGCCAGTATAAAACACGTTTTTCGAGAATTGGTATTGTTACGTGCAATAGAAATAAACAACTGGTGACATGCGTGCAATGGAGTGTAAACAACTTCAGGTTCGGAGAATTGATGACGGAATGTTCGGGAAGGTTCAGGAATAGAATGACTAGAAAAGTCAAGAAGATTCTGGAATAGAACACTCTAGAATAATCTGGAGAGTTTCTAGGGTATACATAAATATAACAGTTGTCACCGCCAGAGAAAGAGTCTTGTCTTAGACGTTGCAGTGTTAACAAGCGAAAGTAATAAAGAAACGAAAGTAATGTAATTGGATTGCGATAATTGAAAGTACAGTATTAGCGATAATTAAAGTGTAGTTGATTAATTGAAGGATTGTGAATTGTATAAGATTTGAGTGAAATAAAGAACTTTTATAGTAAATATTTAATACTGTGTTTAAGTAACGAACCAAAGGCCACCCTCGCAACAACTGGTGTCAGCAGTGAAATAAATTCGCGAAATAAAGTGGTGGCAATTGACTTAAAAATTCAAAGTGTGATCAGTTTTGTGAAATTGTGTTAAATTTTGATAGTTCTGGAAAATAATTTATATTCAACTATAAGTGAATTACTAAAGTAATGGGGCGCAAAGCCGCGGAGTTTCGAATACCGGATTTGAAAGTAGAGCTAGGGAGCCGGTCATTACAAACGACAGGTGCAAAGAAAGTGCTAGTTGAGCGAATTAGACAAGCTTTGATAGAGGAAGGAAAGGATCCTGAAACATTTGTTTTTGAAGAGAACTTGGAAGAAACCGAAGCTGAAGAAGAGCCTGCGATGAAAATAGAACAGCTTTTGAGTACTTTAATGAGCAAAATGGAAGCCCGTTTTGATGAACAAAAGAATGCTTTTGAGGAAAAAAGAATTCTCTCGATGAACAATAGAATTCTCTCGAGGAACAAAAGAATTCTCTCGAGCAACAAAAGTATTCTCTGGAATTCCGTTTAGATGAGCAAAAGAAATCTATGGAAACCAGTCTGGTGGAGCAAAAGGATGCTTTTGCGCAACAAAAGAGTGCTTTTGAGGAGCAAAAGAATTCTTTGGAATCCCGGTTAGATGAGCAGAAGAAATCTTTGGAAACCCGCTTGGATGAACAAAAGAGTTCTTTGGAGAATTGTCTAGAAACTCGTTTGGAGGAACAGAAACATCTTCTGAAAAACTCGTTAGATGAACAAAATTTGAAAATTGAAGAAATCGAGCAGGAACAACAAGAACTTACTGAGAAACTTGACAACCTTAAAGCAGATATGGAAAGGATAAAGCATCGACAACCTCGGCACGAAGGAATTGAAGTATCCGGTGCAGGTAGAATGAAACCTCCAATATTTGATGGCCAAATTCGTGGCATATCTTCAAGAGACAATTCGAGACAGCTTCAGAGGTAAATGGTTGGAATGATGAAGACATAGCTATAGCTCTAGTGTTAACACTTCGAGGTCCTGCGTCAGAACTCTTACAAACTGTTCCGATTGAAAAATCAACGTAATTACCCTTCATTAGTACAGACGATAGAATAACGTTACGGAGATGAACACATGAGCAAGTATATCGCCTACAGTTGCGCAACAGGATTCAAAAGAACGCTATTGCAGATCAAAATTTACAACAAGCGTTAAGGCTAGCAGGAAAGAAATCAATAGCAGAAGCACTAGCCTAAGCATTAGTGTATGAATCCGCCAGACAAACTTCACGGAGTAAAGTGTCAATATTACAGTGTTACGTGCAATAGAAATAGACAACTGGTGACATCTACTGGCACTGGAGAGTAAACAACTTCAGGTTCGGAGAATCGATCACGGAATGTTCGGGAAGGCTCAGGAATAGAATGACTATAAAAGTCAAGAAGATTCTGGAATAGAACACTCTAGAATAATCTGGAGAGTTTCTAGGGTATAAATATAACAGTTGTCACCGCCAAGAAAAGTGTCTTGACTTAGACGTTGCAGTGTTAACAAGCGAAAGTAATAAACGTGCGAAAGTGTTGTATTTAGATTGCGATAATTGAAAGTACAATATTAAGCCATAATTAAAGTGTAGTTGATTAATTGAAAGTTTGTGAATTGTATAAGATTAGAGTGAAATAAAGAACTTGCATATTAAATATTTAATATTGTGTTTTAAATAACGAACCAAAGGCCACGCTCGCAACAACTGGTGTCAGAAGTGGGATAAATTCGCGAAATAAAGTGGTGGCAATTGACTTAAAAATTCAAAGTGTGATCAGTTTTGTGAAATTGTGTTAAATTTTGATAGTTCCGGAAAATAATTTATATTCAACTATAAGTGAATTACTAAAGTAATGGGACGCAAAGTCGAGGAGCTTCGAATACCGGATTTGAAAGTAGAGCTAGAGAGCCGGTCATTACAAACGACAGGTGCAAAGAAAGTGCTAGTCCAGCGACTTAGACAAGCTTTGACAGAGGAAGGAAAGGATCCTGAAACATTTGTTTTTGAAGAGAACTTGGAAGAAACCGAAGCTGAAGAAAAGCCTGCGATGAAAATAGAACAGCTTTTGAGTACTTTAATGAGCAAAATGGAAGCCGGTTTTGATGAACAAAAGAATGCCTTGAGGAACAAAAGAATTCTCTCGATGAACAAAGGAATTCTCTCGAGGAACAAAAGAATTCTCTAGAGCAACATAAGAATTCTCTGGAATACCGTTTAGATGACCAAAAGAAATCTAAGGAAACCCGTCTGGACGAGCAGAAAGAAGCTTTTGAGCAACAAAAGAATGCTTTTGAGGATCAAAAGAATTCTCTGGAATCCCGTTGGGATGAACAAAAGAATTCTCTGCAGAATTGTCTAGAAACTTGTTTCGAGGAACAGAAGAACTTTCTGAAAGGTTCATTAGACGAACAAAATGTGAACATTGACGAAATCCAGCAGAAAGTGTTGGAATTTCGACAACAAGTGTCGGGAGTACAACAAAATGTTACGGAACAGCTTGATAACTTTAAAGCAGATCTGGAAAGAATAAAGAATCGTAAGCCTCTAAACATAGCAGCTGAAATATCCGGTAGGTAGACTGAAACCTCCAATATTTGATGGACAAAATTCGTGGCATATCTTCAAGAGACAATTCGAGACAGCTTCAGAGGTAAATGGAACCCTCTGCAGGTTGGGACAACGAGGACCTGAGAACAGCACAACGAGAAGATCCGGACATTTCACCTATTCTCGCTTGGAAAGAAGACATGGAAAGACCAGACTGGAAGGATATTTCGGAATCGAGCGAGAAACTGAAAAGTTACTGGGCTCAATGGAACTCACTTCATGTTGAATGTGGTATACTAAAACGCAAATTGGAAGCACCTAACGGCGAATCATTCCGAATGCAGATAGTCGTGCCAGCATCAAACGTCAAAGATGTTCTAGAAGAAATGCACGGTGGAACCTCTGGAGGACATTTGGGAGTGTACAAAACAATTTCCAAAATACAGGAAAGGTATTATTGGCTACATATGCGAGAAGATGTGGAGGAGTGGTGCCGCAGACGCACTGTCTGTGCTGCTTGCAAAGGGCCGCAACACAGAAGCAGAGGAGAAATGCATAAGTATAATGTCGGAGCGCCCTTTGAAAGGATAGCTGTAGACATCGCTGGATCTTTTCCTGAAACAGATGGCGGTAACCGTTATACATTAGTTGCCATTGATTATTTCAGTAAATGGCCTGAAGCTTAGCCCTCCCCAATCCGCAATCCCTAATCAAGAGGCAAATGCAAATGCGGAACAAATAATAACGAATTGGGTCAGTAGATTTGGTGTGCCTCACGAACTTCGTTCGGACCAAGGACGGAACTTCGAATCGCGGACTTTCCAGGAGATGTGTAAAATGTTGGGAATAAGAAAAGCCAGAACAACTCCTCTACACCCACAATCTGATGGCATGGTTGAGCGCTTCAGCAGAAAATTAATCGAGCATGTTAAGAAAGTAGTTGACTATCATCAACGCGATTGGGATCGGCATATTCCTATATTCCTAATGGCTTATAGATCAGTCATTCATAACACTACCGGACAAACCCCAGCTAAGTTCATACTCGGAAGGGAGATGCGTTTACCTAGCGACCTCAAATTTGTAACCCCAGAGCTGAAGAAAAGTTACCAGAAGACTACGTATCGGAGCTCAAACAACAATTAGCTGATGTGCACGAGGCCACGAGAACGAAATTAGCAGCAAATACTGATCGGATGAAGACCCGCTATGACTTACGTGCTAATTCGGCAGGATTTAACGAAGGTGATCTTGTTTGGCTGTACAATCCGAAACGACATAAGGGACGTTCTCCAAAACTACAACAACAATGGGAGGGACCGTATTCGGTAGTAACTAGAATTAATGGCGTGGTATACAGGATTCAGCGAGGCACAAGAGGCAAGCGCAAAATTGTTCATTTGGACCGCTTGTGTCAGTACTATAAGCATCAAGACCGTGGACCACCTGTTGTTCGGGACGAACAAATTTAAGAAGGGGGCAGTGTTACGTGCAATAGAAAGAGCAAACTGGTGACATCTACTGGCAATGGAGAGTAAACAACTTCAGGTTCGGAGAATCGATGATAGAATCTTCGGGAAGGTTCAAGAATAGATTGAATAGAATAGTTAAGAGGACTCTTGAATAGAACACTCCAGACTAATCTGGAGAGTTTCTAGGGTATAAATATAACAGTTGTCACCGCCAAGAAAAGAGTCTTGTCTTAGACGTTGCAGTGTTAACAAGGGAAAGTAATAAACGTGCGAAAGTGTTGTAATTAGATTGCGATAATTGAAAGTACAGTATTAAGCGATAATTAAAGTGTAGTTGATCAATTGAATTGAATTGAATTCACAAATTGTATAAGATTAGAGTGAAATAAAGAACGTGTGTATTAAATATTTAATATTGTGTTTTAAATAACGAACCAAAGGCCACGCTCGCAACAGTATTATTTGTGCAAATTTTAAGTTCACGGTGCTTTGATTCAAAACGAAAACTCCAAATAAATCTTAAAGGACCGCTTTTCTTTATAATTGTAGGGTAATGTAGGAGAAAGTGAAATTCGGGCTTGAGAGTATTTCCAAAAAATTTAATGTAATGCGAATTATGTTGCTTAATTTTAAATGTTAATTGACACAGACGATCTTCATCGAATTCGGTCATTAATATTAAATCTATGATTTCCACTAAAAGTTTTAATAGTTTCCAATACTTGTTATGCGAGGGAATAATATAAGGGGTAAAAAATGGCAAAAGGCCAACATTTCTCTTGCAGACATATGGAGACGCAATGACAATAAATGTTGTAGTTTTATAGGAAGAGATACGTTTCGAATTTCTGTTTCACCGTAGCTAAATAACTGTTTACGGTTATTTAATGTTTCCAACGAGAATATTTTATTGGTCTCAATTAAATGATATAGGATTTGACAAACGTCATAATGACACACTCCATCGAAAATGTCATGCATTATGTCTCCGGTATAATTTTCAACAACGTGAAAAGAATCGATAGAATTGAATATGGAATATTCTCTTATTCCATTTAGTTTTAATCTTTTAGCCGGATTATTTTCGGAATTGATATCTATCTCATAATTTTCTTTATCTCTATACTTATAAAGAACTTCTTCGCAACCCGACCGTATTTCAGACTGATTGCATTTACAAATCCTGCAAGGAAAGTTAGCTTTGAAACCTTTCGCGTATCCCAAGATAGTATTTAAGCTTCGGTTATCACCAACGACTAAATTTAAAACAAAAAAGACATAAGTACTACTCTTACCCGTTTCTATGTAAAGGCCATCCTTCTCAAGGGTTTTAATTTCTTCAACTAATGCATTTAATGACTAGGAAAATATTTTCCAAAGACGAGAGACAATACTGGGGAAGAGTAGGGAAAGTATAATAAAACGCTGCAAGAGATTGTGCACCAGCGTGTGAACTTAAGGCGTTGTTTATTTCAAAATCATCAAAGTAGAGAATGTATGGGATAACAACTTCATTATTCATATTTTCTACTTTACTTTTCCATAACTCTCCGTTAATTATATTTTTTATATTTGTGGAACTAGTAAGATCTTTCATGTTCTCTAATGTTTTATCTAAAGCACCGGGAAGCCCAAAAAATCGTTTAAATTGAAATTTCAAAGGCATGATTGTGCCCTTGCTAATTTTGTGATCTAATAGAGGTGTATAGTTGATAATAACTGGACCTATTTCATTATTTATTTCAAATAATTTTGGCTCAACATAACAGTTCTTCTCCTTCATAGTTTTGATAAATTTATGAAAAGTATTAAAATTCTTAAAAGGATTTTCAACAAAATTTAGAATTTTTGATATATCAGATTCCGCACCATAGACATAATCTGTTGAGGAAATTTTCCTTAATTCATTTGCTAAAGGTTGCAATAATTCATTTTGTATGTCACTAATAATACTATCAACATCATTTCTTGTTAAATTCGACTTACTATATAATTTACTTGTGAAATTTAAAAAAGTACACTCTAAGTGATTTAAAACAGAACTGATATCTACACTTTTTACTTTCTCTTTTAAAACGTCATAAGGTACGCAGTCGTTAACGTTTTCTTCATTTATAACATTTTGCCTTGAAATATCTTCTTGCTGAGCTTTGATGTTATTGCATGAAACGCTGTTTTTTAAATGCTTTTTATAAGCCCTCAAGGACTGAAAAGTATGTAAGCATTCTGTACACTTAAAATCATCAGTTGGATTAAGGCAATGAAAATATTTAAAATGCACAATAAGATCCTCTAGTGGAAAAGTTTTATCAGAATTTGAGGACAATGTACTAATACATCGCATCGAGGCATTTTAAAGTTTCTGTGTGTTTCACTAATTTGTTAGTTATATGCATACAGCTCTATTTATTTGAAATGATAATATGATTAACATGTTTGTACAGTGTATTTTAGGTACAGAATATAAAAGCATTGAATAACATGAAAGCAAATTAATGGAAGTACTGTATTTGTAATATTTTATGTAAGTTCGCTCAATAGACAAAAAATACTAGAACGGAGATTGTCTTCAGGTAAATGAATATCAGTACTTTTGTATAAAAATCCAAATATTTTCACACGATTTGGGATATTTTAAATTCAAAATATGAAAGCATTTAAAACAAGCATCTAACGTTGATAAAACGTTATTAAATTTATATTTTATATTTTCATAAAAGACGAAAAATTCTCTTCACACTTAGAAATATCTTTACCCACTGCGATTATTAATGGTTGCAACTGCTCATCTCTGGTTCGTAAAAATTCTTTTAGATTTGAAATTTTATTTTCGATGTCACTTGAAGTCACCGCATGAATAAGGAAGCAATTTTGTGAATCCTTTATAGTTGATTTCAAAATAATTCGTTTTCCGCTGTTTTTTCTTTCATAGTGTTTAATATTCGGTGGCACGAGAGCATGTAGTAGTAACCCAACTATTACATCGCACGTATCTAGTAAACATAGGTTTTTGTGTATTAGAGTAAATTATGTAATATCAAAATGAATCACTTACCATTATCTGCACCGGTTGAATTGAGTTGTAGTAAAAGGGCTATATTTTGTTTATCCTTAATTTTCTGATTGAAAATAGGAATTATTTTTGATTTGAAATGTTCCCATTTCCGGAAAAGCCCATATCCTTTTCCTTTAAAAAGGGTGGCAAAGTCTAGATCTATCTGCAAATATATATTATTATTATTTTTCTGAAGAGAGCGAACGCGTCAGTTAATAGCTCCTGGAGTCTTAAAGCAAAATAGCCGAAAAAGTCCAGAAAACCCAGTGAAAGCTACCATACATTAATGTGAAGTGGTGTGTGTTATAGTGTATTGTGTTCGGTGAATGAATAACTGTAAAAACTGTGAAAAAAAATATAGAAATTAATTGCAAAATCCTACAAATTGAGTGGCAGATTGGATTTTTAAATAATTTCGGTCGTTGCCATGGCAACATGGCAACCTTAAACAAATCTAGTGTGTTTAATTGAATTTATTTGGAAAGAAACATTTTACAAAAATTAAAAAATTAAATTATTTTAATACAAATTTAATAAGTGAAAGCAAAGACATTCCTGCCGCGCTCACAATGAGCTCGTGCAGCAGCGATTCTGGGGAGACTAATGATCCCCCCAAATCAAATGGAAGGAGGAAGAAGAGCAGAAACGCTTCTCCTTCCTCTTCCAAATCAAACCAGGGGCCCACCGAAAAGGCCATGAAGGGCCCAAATGAAGAGGCGAATAAACAAAAGGTTCAGCCAACTTCCTTGGAGAAGACTGCAACCAGGGCAGCTGATGCTGTCCCAGAAGTGCCTGGAACGTCAGCTGCTACAATGGCTGCTATCCTAGTAGCACCTGTAGCTAAATTGCAATCCCCGAAATTATCGGTAGTCGTCAAATCAGCTGCGGCTTTAGCGCCAAAGCCCAGAGCACTTGTGATGAGGCCACCACTGACCACCAAGAAGCCAACTGGCCAGAATAAAAACCAAGTAGCACCAGCAGGTCCAGCAGCAGGATCACGACCCAACTCACTAGTTGCAGGGATTTCATACGCCCAGGTAAGTGGTGGTTCCAAGAGTCAGCCAGCCTTAGAAATTGTAGGTAAAGGCATCACTCCTCGTCCAGCCCCATTGGACGCGGGTAAGCCTCGACCCAAGACCAGTGCGGGCCTCCAGGGCTTCTTCGACGGGATGTGGCAGGACGAGAGCTACGGGATACAGTTGGAGCACATCAGAGGATGTCCTCAGACTGCATACCTGAAGGCAATCTTTCGCGTCATCTCCTGTGAGCAGCTATTCTCCATGGGGATAATAGCTGGGGGAATGGTTGAGGTGTATACCACAACCCTCGAAAGCGCTACCAAGCTTTTGCTTGAGGGCATCGAGGTGGATGGTAGACACCTTGCGCCGTTCCCACTCAGGGAAAAGCCCACGAAGGTCGTGTTTTCACGGGTCCCTATGCGAGCCCAACATGAAGACCTCGCGAATTTCCTTGGGAGATTCGGGAAGGTTCATGGAAAGGTTCGCGCCATTCCCATCAAAATTGGGGACGAGGGTCTCGGGCGGGATATCTTCGGTACCAGCCGGACGTGGGGACCGAAGCGAAATGCCATGCTTGCCATTTGGTAGGGCATTTTATTGCTGACTGCCCCAAGAGAAGCGGAAAGAAGGCTGAACAGAAGGCTCCTTCGAAGGAAACCACTGCTACAGTAGTGGCTCCGGAGAAGGAACTTTCTGCCAGCACTCAGCCTGCTATCTTGGAGCAGCCAGTGGCTAAAGTGCCTGAAATTGTCCCTGAGGCAAAAATTATTACGGCTGTAAACGGCGCCACGTCGGCACGTGAAAGCATGGCTACTTCTGACGAGGAGTCGATTAGCCATGTAGGCAGAAAAAGGAGGACGAGGAGGAAGAAAGACGACCGGGTGATGCTGCCTCCTCCAGAGCCAGCAAAGCCAGTCGCACCCAAGCGGCCCCACTCGGAGGAGGACGATAGTGGTGCCCGCGGTTCGAAGGTTGTTGTGAGAGAGGCGGAAGCATCTCTCGAACAGCTTTCGGACTGCGAAATGACCGGCTTGGATGAGACTGGTCTCTCCAGCTTCAGTGTCTACGAGTCGTGTGGTAGCACCATGTCGATTGGTAGCCAATTTGAAGTCTCGGAGGGTATGGAAACCCTTCCTAGGGAGAAGATCTCGAAGATTCTTGCCCGGCTCCTGTACAAGAAGAATTCAGATAAAATCTGGAGTATTCTTGTGGAGGAGCTGGGGAGACCAGAGTTGCTAATTCCTCAACTTCTACTCCTACAAGAGGAGTGCAAGAAGAAGAGGAATTACAGCGGTGTATCTCGGCTTGATCGACTCCATAGGAAGGTGGAGGAGCTGATTCAGGAGCATTGCTTGGCCGATTCTCCTCGTCAGTAGATGTCGCACATTCATCGTTTGAGCTCTTCATCTCTTTGAATGTGCAAGATAGGTTCTATCAACACCGGGGGTTTAAGTGCACATACAAGGTTACACAGCACTATCGAACATGTCAAAATGTTCGATATAGACATCGCGCTTCTACAGGAGACGAATTTTACACAAGACACATATACACAACTTGAGCGATATGCTTATTTGCACACTGGCTATGCAATGTTTGCCACACCTGCGCCTCGCCGAGGCTCAGGAGTGGCAATCATTGTATCCAACAAATTTACACTATCGTCTCCTGTATATACAGATATCTTTCCAGGCTTCGCTTCTTCCTTGGATTTTGTCGTTCAAGACAAACACATCAAGGTAGTAAACGTGTACCTTCCTCATGACCAGGACATCACAAGACAAGTTCTTGATAGTGTTCAATCCTGTCTGGTGAATTTTAGTGGCGAAACTATCCTCGGAGGTGATTTTAACTGCACGCTAAATCCCTCAATGGATCGGCATTCCGGAGTTGAGTTCAACTCTGTCAATGCTACTCGGTTGAGGAATTTTGTCCGTGTTTTCAGACTCGTGGATATCTATCGTTGGATGCACCCTACGACTAGATCATACACGAGGGTCTCGCGAAATATCCATGGAAGTCTCGCAGGCTCCAGAATCGATAGACTTTACGTCTCACCTGGAATACTAGAACATTTCGTTGGTGTCACTCATGAAGTGTGTTCCGTTAGCGATCACCTTCTTGTAGTGGCAACCAGCACTCTAGTTGAAAGAAGAACTGCATACTGGATATTCAACAACTATTTGTTGAATTCCGAGCAGTTCATCAATGAATTCACTGAATTCTGGCACGATTGGCAAGAGAGGAAAGGTGACTTTCCTCTTCTTAGTCAATGGTGGGATGTTGGAAAGCTCCAAATTCGATCTTTTATCGAAGAGAATTTCAATCGAAGTGGGTATCAAGCTTCTAGCTTGTCGGCCGAAGTATCTCGGGTGGCAGCTCTTCTCCCAACTCAGCCGGAGTTGATTCTTTATTTTAACAGAATAAAGGAACGCTTGGCAACACAAACTTACAAGCACAGCTTGGAGTTTGTGCTGCGCAGCCAATCACGCTGGCTGAGGGAAGGCGATTCTCCAACCGAGTACTTCTTTCAGGCAACTAGACGACGTACTGCTTCTTGTGAAGTCGAATCGATAGTTGATGAATCTGGACAAGTCCTCAACGGACAACAGCTATCAGAATTTATTCGAGACTATTACAGTAGTCTCTACTCTGAATCGACGTCGACAACATCCTCGACCACTCATGAATTTCTTGAGAATATTCCCATTTTCTCTGAAGACAGCAAGGAGATCCTGGATACAGTAACCACATTGGAGGATATGATCGCTGCGACAAAGGATCTAAGGCGACACACTTCACCTGGTTATGACGGCTTGACTCCAGAATTCTTCATTTTCTCTGAAGACAGCAAGGAGATCCTAGATACAGTAATCACATTGGAGGATATGATCGCTGCGACAAAGGATCTAAGGCGACACACTTCACCTGGTTATGACGGCTTGACTCCAGAATTCTTCATACGTTTCAGGGATTTATTAATTCCTGACCTTTTGGAAGTCTTCAATTCGGCGGTTGAGACGCATTCAGACTTTCCTTCTAGTTGGAGGAGGTCTGTTATGCGATTGATTCCAAAGAAAGGAGATTTGCAGAGGATGGGGAACTGGAGGCCAGTAACCCTATGCAATGTGGACTATAAAATCGTCTGCAAAGCATTAGGGGCGATACTCCGCTCAGTGATTGCTTCGGTAATACACCCGGAACAGTCCTATTGTGTTCCTGGTCGTAGTATCTACGACAACATCGCGGTAGCCAAACATTTGTTTGCCTACCATGAACAGACAGGTACACAAATGGCCATGATTTCTCTTGACCAGCAAAAGGCTTTTGATAGCGTCTCGCACGAGTATCTCCTGACTGCTCTCGAGGCATTTGGGTTCCCGCCCAGGTGGCTCGATATCATCGGGAAACTGTATAGAGATTCAGCGATTTTGATTAAGCATCAAGGACAGGTTCTGGCTCCTATCTCGTTTCATCGAGGTATCAGACAGGGCTGTCCATTGTCAGGTATGCTTTAAGTTCTTTCGTTGGAGCCGCTAGTGGTGAATCTTCGTCGAATGCTCGGACAATATTCAGTGCATCTACCATATACCAATGTGAGGCCTCTTATGTTGGCATATGCGGATGACCTTTCTATTTTCGTGACAAGAGATGAAGCTTTTCCAGTCGCTCGTGCTGTTTTCGAACAGTACGAACGTATAGCGGGCGTTAAAATCAACCTTACCAAGAGTCAAGGCTTGTGGTGTGGAAGGTGGAGAGATCGTACAGATATTCCACTGAACATCCAATGGACTAATACTTGCCTGAAGTAGTTAGGTGTGTATATCGGACGCGAGAGTAAATCAAATAATAGCCGCATCGCTCTTGAGAAACTCTCTAGAGCTGTTAACTCATGGCGTAGTCGACTGTTTCCACTATCCCTAATGGGAAGGTCAGTTGTGATAAACTATTTGATTACCTCGTCCATCGTTCATCTGCTAAAGTCTGAGACGTTTGATGAAGGCTTCGTAGGTCTTCTTCAAGCAAAAGCGATAGACGCCTTTTGGTGCGGAAGACGATGGGTTGCTGAAAGCACGCTCTGTCTGCCAGTCAAGATAGGTGGATTAGGTCTCACTAATTTGGTTGTGAAATCAAGGTGTCTCCAAGTGCGTGCATTCCAACGAGTGTTTTGCCAGAGAGACACCTTAATTTCTCAACTGTGGGTGAATGTACTGGGAGGGATCGGCATAGGGGAGTATTACTACCTGCTCTCTGTTCGACCACCCTATCCTCGTGACTGACCACAGGATCTAATCTCAACGATTCAGACCTGGGGCAGAATCAGGCCAGCATTTCACCTTAAGTGGAATGCTCTGCGGTACACGCAATTCGCGTCGATTCCAATCAGGTTTAATCCTGAATTAATAGATTCAGTGTTCAGTAATGCTCGAGGTTTTGAAGCTGACACGCATACACTGACAGTTCTCGGAGATATTATTGATATCTCTGGAAACTGTCGAATAAACACGAACACTCCACAACTACACAACCTGGCGGCTTCAGCGCGGGAGAGATTTCGCCAACTTGGGATCAGTGACCCTGGCACTAAGTTGGAAGATGCTTTCGTTCTGGACAGACCGCCTCACACACCTTTCAGCACACTTACAAGACGTGTGCTCCGTGACGTGCTTATGTCAATAAGACCTCCGGAGTACACAGGATACAACAGATGGCAAACACACCTCGGGGTGAATATGGGCGTGATGGGAGGGATAACTTGCAGAGTAGTCTACAGTTATCCTTCTAGTTACAAAGATGCTGATGTAGCATTCAAATTGCTGCATCACAGTCTTATGCATCCTAATCAGTTGTCACATATCGACCGGCGGGTTCAGAGGATCTGCACAGTTTGTTCTGGTGAAGGCACCTTGTTTCACAGGTTCTCAACTTGTCCAGCTTTGCAGAGTCTAATGGAACTGGTGCGCGATATGTGTCAGTTGATCCACCCGAATTTCAGCATTACTAGGACATCGTTTCTATGGGGACCAAAGGTTTGTAGTCGGGTGAATTGTTTGATTAGCTTTGTGTTGACACTGGCCAAATCTACAATTCACTTGTACTACATGAGAGCCGGAGATGGGAATCAGAACACTGACCCACAACACCACGCACAAGCACTTAAGCGCCACTTCGTTGACAGATTGAAGAGACGTTTACGTCTCGAATATCTGGCAACGAACGCAGACACATTCAACTGCACATGGCAGCCACTATCGTCAGTGCAGGACGGCGCTCTTGTCTTTCGCTGGTGATATCAGGCCACAGCATTTGCAACTCTAGTCCACGGGGCTTCTCCTCGCTTGGAACCGTTGCAAGTGCTGTGGGAAGGATAAGCGCTCCGTTAGAGATGCTCAGCTGGAGGGATGATGAGGGCAGTTTGTAGAGGTCTATGATACTACAGGCTGCCCTCGCGGGACTCTATAACGGTATCGCGTAAATTTTTCGTTCGTTCGGCTATTAAGTTTTTAATTCGGTTTCGGTCTCGGTGCTAAATTGCAAAATTTTTTGTTTAAATTCGCTCGTTTAGGAACATTTTTATTAGTTTATCTTGGAAATTGGGAACTCATTGGAACTGCCGCTTACCTAATTGTCAAAATTGGGACTGGTTCAAAATTTTTTGGTTAAACTTTAGATCTTTTTCAAAATTCTTGTGACCGTTTTTAGACTCTTTTGAGCATTTTGTCTTGTTTGTTTTCCTTTTTGTGTGTCATTCTTATTGTATTACTTGTTTTAATTGTCCCTTTTGACTGTTTGTAAGTTAGTTTAGCTAGTGTCTTTTTTACAATTTTGTGCCTTTTGCCAATTAGTTTTAAGGAATTTTTAAAAGAGCCAGAGAGCCAAAAATTAAAGAGACTTATTTACATAAAAAAAAATTATATGTTCAAACAAATACATTTTAAAATATATATATAGATAATTACTAAATTGAATCCTTCAGAATGCTTAAATAGAGGCCACTGCTGAAAGACCGAAGTACCACTTTCACTCAATATGAATTGTCTCCATGCATTGTATGCCTTCTTCCAGTTATTTTGTACTTCTTCCCAAGGAGAATTATTTATTGTGAGCCACGAAACGATATTTTCAATGTCTGTAAAAATATGTGATTTAAATTTTTGACATATACTAACATTTAAACATCAAATTTTACCTTCATCAATAGTGGGATTTTAAGCATCTGTGGAAGAAAGAACGGGTGGCGGAGGAGATGTCAAGGGGGTTGAAGTCTTGCGCGTGCAACCAAGTCCTAACTTTGATAATCGTTTAGTATTATTATAGTAATTGTCGTACAAACGTCCGGAAGGATTTTGCTTTGGTCCACTTCGATTATAATAAATACACTACTTTTGAAGATAGAAAACGTATTATCATTCCGAAAGTATAAAATTATATAAAACTTTTACCTTATTATCCTTAAAAACTTTCTCAATTTCGGCGGACACTTTTTCAAAAACTGTACGAGTAATCTTTAAGCCATTTTGAATATACCATGTAACTATAGCATCTACTAATATTTTTCTAGCTGCATCATCAAGTCGCTTATTTTCTCTTTGGCGGCACAAGACGTACTCTCCTCCAGGAAAATTTTTGACTGTTTTAATTAAGTCCTATATATTTTATATAAAACAAATTTTTAATATTATACTATATTGCTGAACTCTACACTTACAAAATCATCAATGCTTGCACAAGAGCTACGATTTTCAACCGAAGAAGATGATATTCCAGAACAACTCTGTTGTTCCAACCAATATTTGACATATGAATGGAATTCTGTGTTAGTGGACGCTGTATCACATGACTGCGGGGCGTTAAATCTCTATAGAAAAAATTATTTTATATATTATTATATAACATGTATTTATTTATAATAATATTTACCTTTTCAATCCTCCAAGCGAGAAGTTTCTTACGAAATTCTATTTTGCTTCCAATTTTATAATTGTGAAATATTTCCGTCAAGTCCGACTCTGTTATATCTTTAAGGTCACTAATTGTAATATTATGAACTGAAATAAATGACAAAATTTCGATAAAGTGCACTACTATTATAGAGTATATTTTTACGCCTGAATAACTCTGTTTGCATTACTTAATGCGAAAAGTAATATGTAGGTATTATTAACAAGATCCATTTAAGTTGGTACATTGTATAATTGCATAGTTTTCAAACGGATTCTGTATCATAACATAAAAAATAATAAAAGTGTGAAATGAAAATATATATGCATAGCTATTTATCCGCCCCTTTTTAACTAAAAACTAGTTTAAAAATTACTTAGCACACTTTCTTCACATTGTTATAGAAATGAAATATATAAGGTAAAGGCGCATAATTAACAGAGATAACTCATAAAAACTTTTTTCCTTAATTGCATAAGTCTACACTATTTATTTTTAAAAAAGGCAAAACAATATTTACACATGAAATCCGGGAAAATTTCTTCAAAACCCCAACTTTTCAACAATTCTTTCAGTTCTGAATCACTTTTAGTCGGAGTTTGAATTACTTCATTCACATCCAGCACTAAAATTCCATTATCGTCTACAACTCCACTTAAATTACTGTCATTTAAATTGGGAATAATTAAAAATTTGGTTCATTTGCCATTGCATAAATATTTCAATTTCACCGAAAATACTAAGTAGAAACTCACTCACAATCACTGCACGTTCACTCTGGTCAAGCGATGCCACTAGAATAATGCAATGCATAACGGTCAATAGACGACTATTTATCTATAAAAACTACCAAATAGTAAATCCAAACAAGAATTCTAGGATAAATAACTATAATGATGGTTTGATTACATTCATTGGTAATTTCATACAAATTCATGATTAAAATTACTATTTTCCATTGTTATGCAACAATTTCTAATGTAACTTATTAAGTTTTTTATTATTTTCATTGTTATTGCAAAATATTCTTTCGACAAGTTTGACTTGGTTGATTTAACTATTGTGGAATAGTCAATATCAAAGGAAACGTTGTTTAATTTAACTAAAATTGCAAAATTGTTAGCGAACAATTTTTTTTGATGTTTTAACCAATGATTTTTCTCTGAGTGTAAATGATTAAAAGTGCAATGTAAAAATTAAAATGAAATAAAAATGGTACTGTGAATTAATAGAAAGCATAAATCTTCATTTAAATCAACTTCCATTTGTCAATTTTATCACTTTTATCACTTTTTAAAATTTAACACAGAAAATGTCATTAGGGCACTGCAAATTAATAGAAGCAGTGCCGGATCTAGGAAACTTTTGAAGGGGGACAAAGACGTTAGTTACCGCCCCCTCTAACAACGATCTTTATTTGGGATAAATTTTATTACAGTTCCAGGGTATACCAGGCATTATATGTTCATATATGATAGATGACCTATTTATAGATACAGCATACCCTAGACCTATGTAGAACCAGAATTGTTAAAAACTATTTGAATTTGAAACAAATGATTGTTAAATAAAACGAATTTGAAATTCAAACGAAAAGTAAGATCCATTGTAGATCTTAAATGTCGTTTGAATCTAAAACTGTTTTAAAATAAAAGGAAAGTAAAAAATCGTATCATTACAAACACAGTTTATTTTATACCAGAGACAGACTTGCAATTTTCATATTTATATATTGATAATGCAATTATGTAATTCACATAAATATAAATATAAAATTTCAGAGACACACTTGCATTTTACGATACTAAGAATTTAATTAGAGAACTTACACTTGATTTATCACTTGATTTGTCATTTGACATAAGAAAGTTTCCATTTTACAAGTGTCAAATATTAAATGTCAGAAAAAGTTGTATTAAGAATTAAATTCGGTTCTAAAAGGTTCATGTATTAAATGATTATGAACTCGGGTCATATTGCAATAAACTCGTATACCGCGTACGTTTCTCGCAATTTCAATATTGAGCTCCAATGTACTAACTTCTGATTGTACACCGAGCGTATACCGAGCTGCTTCTCAGTATATAGAGACAGATTTCGCAAAATACAATATTGAAATTGCAAGTCTGTCTCCGCTATTATTAACATAAGGATAACAAATTAAAAATTTAAATTATGTTAGATATTAGTTTTTTTTATTTTTGCCGCTTTTCAATATGAATATTCTCGGCTAAAACTACTAAAATTTAAGACAGTTTCAAAAAAAAATCTGTGTAGCAATTCTGGCAAACTGCCGTTCAGGTTGAATGGATTTATCCGATTTTTAACTCAGAATCAAAGGCCTTAACTCCGGCTAAAATGTTTAAATTTAGCGAGCTTAATAATAATTTTCTGATAACTTTGCGCTTGAGCCTACTGTCTTATAATCTGTCTACATTCGAGGTAGGATTAATGGATGATGGGGAACATAGGGTTGCCAGCCACATTTGTACAATTTTTGAATTCATTTCATATGAGACAAAGGTACAATTTGAGAATTTAGCGGGATTTTTAGTTTAATAAGCTAACAGAGGGTTACAGACTTAATTTTAATAGACAGTAAGCTGCTTGACTGTATAAGTATAAACACAATTGAAAGTATGATATCAGCAAAGCAGCTTTTAGATTCCGGAAAGAAAACTGAAGTGTTAAGTATGGTCTGAAAAAATTTTCCAATTCTTGTAATTAGATTTTTTCTCGTTTAGCTATGGATTCAAAAATCCGTCGTATTGCCGCCCCCTTAATGTTAGCGCCCGGGACAAGTGCACCCGAGTGCCCCCCATAGATCCGGCCCTGAATAGAAGGCACAAATCTTTAATTACATAAACTTCCATTTGTTAATTTTTTAACTTTTACCACTTTTTAAAATTGAAAACATTAAATATTAAGATAATAACTCTTACGGAATGTGATATATATTTAGGCTAAAAATATCAATTTTTAGTAAGTAAACCTCAGTCTCGTTTAATTTCGTAAAGTTATTTACTTCTATTGTAGCTCAGACTTATATTGGAATCCAATTGGTCGCCCGTCTCTTTCAGGCGCAGATCTGTGTCAGATTCCCAGCGGTGCTGTCTTTGAAAAAAAGATGATGCAATCATCTTGAAAGAAAGAGGATGAAAATTCATTCAGTGGATAGTTATGGATGAGGATAGTCAGAACAAGTAAAAAAGCTAGAATTGGTGTAAGACCAACTCTTAGGATACCCTAGATGAATGCCCGTATTAAATTTCGTATGGTCACCGATCTATTCAAGTATTGATTTTGAAGTTGTTTTTCGCATATATTTCTAGAACGGTTTGTCGCACAGAAAAATGACTATAACCAATTTTATAGGATTTCGTATTCTGCAGAAGTTTTAAGTACCATAAAAATGTCAGTCCAAGACGTTTTCAAAGAATACGTAAAAAACAGAAATTTTTATATGGCAACACCAAGAAGGAGTTGCCCGATGTAGTCCATTTTTGACGTTTTATTTGCTAATGTAGTAAAAACATCATGTACGAAATTTCAGCTCTCTACGTCGACGCGTTCTCAGGCAGTGTCCAAATATATAGCGGAAAACGAAATTTTTATATGGCAACCCCACGAAGGAGTTGCCCTATTTGTCTCATTTTCGAACATAATTTTACTTTTTTTTTAAAGTCCATGTACAAAATTTCAGCTCTCTAAGTATACGTGCTCTCGAGTTATCGTGCGCACGGACGGACGGACATGCAAAAATCGAAATAACTTTTAATATTATGAATGGGTGTCCAATCCATTTTGCTCTACCATCATTATTTCGAGGTGTTACAAACGGAATGACAAACTTAGTATACCCCTATAATTTCATCTAGGGTATAAAAATGACTGTAACTTGCCAAACATAGATATAAAAGTTTTATTCAAAGAAAAAAAAATCGCTTTAGTGCAGGAATGTTGAAAAATGGAGAATTTAACTGCATTAACTTGGAGATATATAGTTTTTGTTTTATTGTTGGAAATGTAAAGCTGTTTCTTGGAAATATTGAAAATTGTGCAAGTTTGATTGTTCCTGAGTAACAGGAGACACTATTTTGTTTGGGATGACAAAAGGGGTTTTCGGCAGTGAGACAACTGAGACAAAACTTTGAGCAATCGTCTCAGTTGTCTCAGTTCAAACAAATCAGCTGATTTGCCAATTGTGACATTTAAATAATTTTGAACACAGAATTGGATAGTAATAAATTGAGGAAAGTGTTGTTAGTTTATTCAAACAGCTCACTAAACTTTTATTTGTAATTAAAATCACAAAATAACGAAACTGAGTCAACTGAGACAAGAAAATTCAGTTTCACTTGTCTCAGTTGCTCAGTGGTTGCGTTCGAATTTGGTAGCTCAATATGGAACTCTCAGACAGTTCCCCGACGAAAGTGCAGTCTCAGTGAGCCAACTGAGAATATCTCACTTGTCTCACTGAGAATGTGCTTGCCGAAAGCGCCTATTAATGTGCCTCTTTTGAGAGATTGGATATTGAATTCAAGATATCATTTTCTTTTAATGATGCCGAAATGTTGCTTTGCGAGATTGGGAATTGTGCAACTTTTGTTTTCGTGCCTGAGGAAACAGGAGATTGGATTTTAATTTAAAGAATAATAATATATTTCTTGGCAAAATTACGTAAATGGAAAGCAAGTCGAATTTTATTTAAGAAACAAGAAGAAAAATTATATTGAAAGGATATTGTGAAGCTTTATAAAATAAGAAATAAAAAGAAAGAAATGGTTGAAAATAAGGTACGCTCCTGTATATAATTGAAATTGGTTATATTTAGATATCTATATTAAATATAAATTGAATCGAAATTTGAAATGCTGACAGTAGTGTAGCTATGACAGTTCTGGATCACTTTTTCCATACAAAAAGTGCAAGGTAGAAACCAACTATTTTGGTGGCTCTGGACGGGGGTTCTGGGCCACTGAGGGGTATTCCGTCTAGTGGTATACGTCACAGGGCATGCCTGGGGAATTCCTTTCCTATCGTCTGGCTGACCAGGTGATGACGTCATCTGGTTGCCGATCCCCATCAGCTGATCAAGCTCTGTCATAGCTGATTTGAAAATTCAAACTGTTTTAGTCTACGCCTGCCTGAGGGAATTCCTTTCCTATCGTCTGGCTGACCAGGTGATGACGTCATCTGGTTGCCGATCCCCGTCAGCTGATCAAGCTCTGTCATAGCTGATTTGAAAATTCAAATTGTTTTAGTCTACGCCTGCACACACACACACACACACACACACACACACACACACACACACACTCACACACACACTCACACACACACACACACACACACACACACACACACTACGTCATACCAAAAGGTTTTCTACCAGGTGATATTCCGTATTGCACCATGTTATTAAATTAGCAACAACAACAACTAACGTAGGTAGGTATGTTGGCTTAGATAAGAAATTACCTAATTTTTGATCTTCAGGTGCAATGCTTCTAATTTGATTCATTGCATAAACAATTCGTACAGCCGAATAAATCGCAGTCGAATAATGTAAACAAAATTCGCACAGAGCCGAGTAAAGTAAACAAATTGAACGATTCCTGATTTCTTTAGCTGAAAAAAAATAACAACTGATAAGTTGTCTTAGATGAGTAGTGGAAGTTATAATTGAAAATTTCTTTTGTAGATAAAAAATCAACAACAACTATAGCGTAAGTTGTTGTCTGTATGTAGTATAGTATGATCGCTAGTGAGTAGACGTGTTTTAATCGGCTTCGTGTTTTGCTTGTTTTCAGTACTCCGATTTTATTTCTTCATCCTGCTACGGAAAGAATTGATTAAAGCATAGTTTGCACCACGATTTCGTTAAAGATCAGTGACTTAACTCATAAGTGTAATCTATATAGAACCAAACTAATAATTCTTAAAAAATTCTTTATACGAATTAAAAGTACAGTTGCTTGCAGTGATTCTCTTTTCTTTTTCTCCTTGTGCCGGGTTGGTTCTAACTCTCTTAAACTGAAATGTCTAATAACAAATCATCTGCTAAGGGGCAACAGGCGGAAAAGCATCGTAATAGCTCTGAGAACAATGCTGTTACGACACGCAGTGCTGTTAAGCTACAGGGAGAATATATCTCTGATTCTGCGCCTGAAATGCCAGTAATCGAGAAACTCATCGAACAGCTGGAGTCTCGTCTACTGAGAAGGTTTAATGACCTCTTCAAACAGCTCAAGAATCGCATCTTGGACAGAATTGATACCAAAATAGTGGCACTCGAAAATCGCATAACAAAGTGTGAAAGCATCATTGTGGAACTGAAGGACAGTCATAATACTGCACTTTCTCATATAGATGATTATAACCGCGTGCAAAGACTGAGCGATATAGTTATACGTGGCATTCCAATCGCCCCTGATGAGAATTTAACAGACATCATCAAGAACATCGCAATGATCATTAAGCATCCTATGTCGCAGTATATACATGCTTTTCGGGTCAGAGTTAAGTCATCGCATCAGAATGTCCCAATAGTTGTACGATTCTCTTGTTGGGCAGAGCAGCAATCGTTTCTGTCTTCTTTTCGGAGATGTGGGAGGCCTAAAACTTTTACAACTGGAGGGATTCTCTTCACCTAGCCCAGTTTATATGAATGAGAGCTTAACACCGTACAATAATTCTCTTCTTCGGGAAGCGCTCAAACTCCGAAAAATGGGAAAGATCCATACTGCTATCACTAGGAATGGGTACCTATGCATTAGAGTGAGAGCAGAGGAGAACCTAATTAGAATCACCAGTATGCAGCAGCTTCATGATATTGCTTCATACCGTCCACCGAACTGAAGCTGATCTAATAGGCAATCATTGGAGCTGATAGAATTTCAATGCTTAGTAGCAAAGTAAGTTTCATGTTTTTGTTAGTTCAGCTATTAATTAATATTACATTCATTCTTCATAGTAAAGTAAGTCATTTATTTTCACTAGTTCTGGAATTATCTTGTCGCGATTTTGATTTAACTAAACTTACCTCTTTACCTTCTTATTCCTGCTGTGTAGCTTTTCTCTTCTTTCGCTCGTCTTGTTTATGTGTGATAATAATGAGTTTAGTTGGTGTAAAGAATTGCATTGATGGTGGCCTTCGGGAGTATGGATGTGAGTAGTTTTTCGGGTCTGGACAGGGTGAGAACACTGCTGAATATCTTGTGTAAACAATCAGATGGTTTGAAGGTTTGTACGCTCAATGCACGAAGCATCAGAAATAAGATTGATGAGCTCTGTGAGATTTTCTCTAGTTCAGATATCCATGCAATCTTAATTAGCGAAACATGGCTAAATGATAGCATACCATCATCACTCCTAGCTATCCCAGGATATAAACTTTTCTGCAATGATCGCAAACCTAGAATCGGGGGAGGTGTGGCAATTTATATAAGGGATTTTTTTAAGTGTAGACAAATTTTTAGCTCGGGTAATCCTGGGATGGAATTCTTATGCTTAGAGGTTGCATCTCTAAGCCATAAATGTGTGCTGTCAGCCGTTTACTGCCCGCCTGACATTTTCAGCCCTGACAGTGTGATTGAATTTGAAAATTGCATATCGGATATTACCCACCGTTATTCTAACGTCATAGTAGGTGGTGATTTCAATGTAAATATCCTCCGCCATAACCATTTAAGCAACCAGTTTTTGTTTTCTCTGCAATCTGTTTATCTCAATGTGATCAATTCTTACCCCACCTATTTTAACACGAACAATCCTTCGTTGCTTGATCTCATGATGACCTCAGATCTGTCAAAAGTACTACTGCACAACCAAATCAGTCCTACTAGTACAATGAACCATGATATCCTTTTTCTCAGCTATGACATAGATATATTCCCTCGTATTTCAAATAGCAGCTATTCTTATTATGATTATAATAACATAAATGTAGAAGCCCTTATTGAAGAATGTGTTTATTTACCTTGGAGCTCCATAACCGACTCTATATCTGTAGATTCTCAAGTTGATAATCTCACAACTCTAGTCAAATACTTATTTGATAAATATGTCCCATTTAAAACACGACGTAAGCGATCCTCTGGTTGCCCATGGTTTACTAGAGAGGTTAAAGTGCTCATAGCAGAGCGTGAATATTTATACCACAGATATAGGCGACATAAAACAAACGCAGCTTTATTAGCTTATCGTATTGCACGTAATAAGACAACTTCAGCAATTAGAAGAGCTAAGTATGTTTATCACAGCTCAAAGCTTAATCCTAATCTCCCTACTAAAACCCTATTGAGAAATTTGCGGAAGGTCGGTTTTTATGGGGAAGATAAAGCTCAATGTGACTATAACCCCCAAAGCCTCAATTCCTTTTTCAATAATCCCTCCATTGAAGCACTACATGGTCAGTCCAGCAGAAACAGTAATAGCATGGCTTTACCTCCAGTCGCATCTGATTTTGGTGACTTTTCCTTTCGTGTTGTTTTCCCTGATGAACTGGTTTCTGCTATTTTTTCCATAAAATCTGAAGCAATTGAACGGGTCACATAACAGGTCATATAACAGCTTAACAGCTTTTCAAACAGGTCAGATAACAGCTTATCAGCTTTCCAAACCAGTTTAACAGCTTTTTAAACAGGTCTGATAAAAGCTTAACAGCTTTTCAAACAGGTCTGATAACAGCTTAACAGCTTTTTAACAGGTCTGATAACAGCTTTTCAAACAGCTCTGATAACACCTTAACAGCTTTTTAAACAGGTCTGATAACAGCTTAAAATGCTCAACCGTCCGATTAGGAGCTCGCTGTAGTGGGCAAATGTAATTCGGGAGCTCTGGACTTAGTAGGGAAATTGAATAAAAAGGATACCATATATAAAATATAATTTATTATAAATTGAAAAATATTAACATTTAATTCTTAGTGTATCATTCAATGGTTGGGCTTCCTTTAATCGATTTCCCTCTAACTTTTTTATTTTACTATAATGTATATATTAGACTAAAATACAATTAAAACAAAGTATTTTCATTAAATGGTATTTTAGCTATAATACAAGTTTTATTTAAAATATATATCTTAGACTATGCTTAGACTATGTTTTCTGCGTCTGCTCCTTGCTGTTCTGATTGAATAGAGTAATGTCCCCATGGTAGAGTATCCGTCGTCCCACTCATAATATACCGCTTCTTATCATATGGACTCAATGCAATCTTCTTTTGGCTGATCGTGTAGACATTATGGTTATGCGATCGTATGGAGCTGTGATTAGAAGTTAATACTCGGTTGTTATTCAAATATTCGACGTAGTCGACGAAATTGATATGCCTCTGGACTACATTATTCTTTACTCTTTTTGCTTTCACGTTTATACGCAGACTGTACATTTTCGAGCGCAAGCCTACAAATTTGCTCATGATTTTCCCATTCAGCTCATCCTTCATTAGACCAGGAATCTTTTTATTCATGAGCGGTAAATTGAATTGATTATCTTCTGGGTAATCATTTGTATCAAATTTGTTTATATTTTCGGCCATAAACTCACACTGTTGAATCCATTGAATCATCTCTTGCCCAAGCCCAGCTTACATGGTGCTCATAACATTTTGATTCGACTTTCTCAAAATTTTTATATAATTTTAAAAAGTTATAGCAATCTTGAATTTGTTTCTTATGCTCATCGAGAAAAATGCCCCTCTCAACCTGATAAGAAAATACTCTAATATCGCAGCAGTTTCACATGATCTATTTTCAGATATATATTCACCAAGCCCAGCTAAACACATGATAACCCCTGACAGCCAGAGCATATAAAGCAAAACCTGATATCATCAAATTCCAAGCTGGCAAATAAACGATGGCATATTGTCGCTAAAGCTATCATCCAGCAAGTATACAGCCAACCCAACACAAGCATGATAATTCCAGGCAAGCATAGCATATAAATCAAACAACTGATAACACACACAGCTCCAAGCTGGCATGTAAACGATCATGTCGACCTCAAGCATGTAAGTTAGAGCGAGGCAGATGTTGTGTGTTAGAGCGAGATGGTTGAAAGGTATGGTATTCACTAAAACTTCCTACTAGATTATATGCACCCACCGCACATAAAGGAAAGTTCAAGCATCACCAAACTTAATTTATTCTCAAAATATTTGTTAATTCCAGACCCGAAAAATATAACGAATTGTAAACAAAACCTGTGGAATTCCTCATTGACCAATATGAATAAGATAATTTCAAGCTATCATAACCGCCTCAAGTATGAACAGATTAATGTTAGAGCGACACAGATGTGTTTGATAGAGTCAGATGGTTGAAAAGTATGGTATTCACTAAAGCTTCCTACTATATTATGCACACCCACCACCCATAAAATAAACTTCGAGCACCACTAAACTTAACCTAATCTCAACCGCCACGATCTTGGCAAAAGGTAATATCAAATTACCTGCTAAGCCATGTCATTACACCTGACAACCAAAAATTATTCTTTTACTGCTCCCATACAATTTCCATTACTTAATATCATAGCACTATCTTATATCGTCGAAGCTTTTAATTTAACCCACTCTCAACCTAAAGCCAACATGTATATACTCATAGCATATAAAGCAAACAACTGATAATACCAAGCTCCAAGCAGGCTAGTATATGACCAAATCCACCTCAAGCATATGTATTAGAGAGAGACAGATGATGTGTTAAAGCGAGATAATTGCAAAAGTAAATTTGGACTTCCATAAGAAATAACATGAGATTTTTGATGTCGAACTCTCGTCGCTTAAGCAGAAAAGGATCACTTTTCGAAAAAGTTACACTAGAAAGATTTCGTATTGCAACACTGGTCATTCCATTATACCAGACGCCTGCCTGAGGGAATTCCTTTCCTATCGTCTGGCTGACCAGGTGATGACGTCATCTGGTTGCCGATCCCCGTCAGCTGATCAAGCTCTGTCATAGCTGATTTGAAAATTCAAATTGTTTTAGTCTACGCCTGCACACACACACCCACACACACACACACACACACACACACGCGCGCGCGCGCGCACCACACACACACACACTACGTCATACCAAAAGCTTTTCTACCAGGTGATATTCCGTATTGCACCATGTTATTAAATTAGCAACAACAACAACTAACGTAGGTAGGTATGTTGGCTTAGATAAGAAATTACCTAATTTTTGATCTTCAGGTGCAATGCTTCTAATTTGATTCATTGCATAAACAATTCGTACAGCCGAATAAATCGCAGTCGAATAATGTAAACAAAATTCGCACAGAGCCGAGTAAAGTAAACAAATTGAACGATTCCTGATTTCTTTAGCTGAAAAAAAATAACAACTGATAAGTTGTCTTAGATGAGTAGTGGAAGTTATAATTGAAAATTTCTTTTGTAGGTAAAAAATCAACAACAACTATAGCGTAAGTTGTTGTCTGTATGTAGTATAGTATGATCGCTAGTGAGTAGACGTGTTTTAATCGGCTTCGTGTTTTGCTTGTTTTCAGTACTCCGATTTTATTTCTTCATCCTGCTACGGAAAGAATTGATTAAAGCATAGTTTGCACCACGATTTCGTTAAAGATCAGTGACTTAACTCATAAGTGTAATCTATATAGAACCAAACTAATAATTCTTAAAAAATTCTTTATACGAATTAAAAGTACAGTTGCTTGCAGTGATTCTCTTTTCTTTTTCTCCTTGTGCCGGGTTGGTTCTAACTCTCTTAAACTGAAATGTCTAATAACAAATCATCTGCTAAGGGGCAACAGGCGGAAAAGCATCGTAATAGCTCTGAGAACAATGCTGTTACGACACGCAGTACTGTTAAGCTACAGGGAGAATATATCTCTGATTCTGCGCCTGAAATGCCAGTAATCGAGAAACTCATCGAACAGCTGGAGTCTCGTCTACTGAGAAGGTTTAATGACCTCTTCAAACAGCTCAAGAATCGCATCTTGGACAGAATTGATACCAAAATAGTGGCACTCGAAAATCGCATAACAAAGTGTGAAAGCATCATTGTGGAACTGAAGGACAGTCATAATACTGCACTTTCTCATATAGATGATTATAACCGCGTGCAAAGACTGAGCGATATAGTTATACGTGGCATTCCAATCGCCCCTGATGAGAATTTAACAGACATCATCAAGAACATCGCAATGATCATTAAGCATCCTATGTCGCAGTATATACATGCTTTTCGGGTCAGAGTTAAGTCATCGCATCAGAATGTCCCAATAGTTGTACGATTCTCTTGTTGGGCAGAGCAGCAATCGTTTCTGTCTTCTTTTCGGAGATGTGGGGGGCCTAAAACTTTTACAACTGGAGGGATTCTCTTCACCTAGCCCAGTTTATATGAATGAGAGCTTAACACCGTACAATAATTCTCTTCTTCGGGAAGCGCTCAAACTCCGAAAAATGGGAAAGATCCATACTGCTATCACTAGGAATGGGTACCTATGCATTAGAGTGAGAGCAGAGGAGAACCTAATTAGAATCACCAGTATGCAGCAGCTTCATGATATTGCTTCATACCGTCCACCGAACTGAAGCTGATCTAATAGGCAATCATTGGAGCTGATAGAATTTCAATGCTTAGTAGCAAAGTAAGTTTCATGTTTTTGTTAGTTCAGCTATTAATTAATATTACATTCATTCTTCATAGTAAAGTAAGTCATTTATTTTCACTAGTTCTGGAATTATCTTGTCGCGATTTTGATTTAACTAAACTTACCTCTTTACCTTCTTATTCCTGCTGTGTAGCTTTTCTCTTCTTTCGCTCGTCTTGTTTATGTGTGATAATAATGAGTTTAGTTGGTGTAAAGAATTGCATTGATGGTGGCCTTCGGGAGTATGGATGTGAGTAGTTTTTCGGGTCTGGACAGGGTGAGAACACTGCTGAATATCTTGTGTAAACAATCAGATGGTTTGAAGGTTTGTACGCTCAATGCACGAAGCATCAGAAATAAGATTGATGAGCTCTGTGAGATTTTCTCTAGTTCAGATATCCATGCAATCTTAATTAGCGAAACATGGCTAAATGATAGCATACCATCATCACTCCTAGCTATCCCAGGATATAAACTTTTCCGCAATGATCGCAAACCTAGAATCGGGGGAGGTGTGGCAATTTATATAAGGGATTTTTTTAAGTGTAGACAAATTTTTAGCTCGGGTAATCCTGGGATGGAATTCTTATGCTTAGAGGTTGCATCTCTAAGCCATAAATGTGTGCTGTCAGCCGTTTACTGCCCGCCTGACATTTTCAGCCCTGACAGTGTGATTGAATTTGAAAATTGCATATCGGATATTACCCACCGTTATTCTAACGTCATAGTAGGTGGTGATTTCAATGTAAATATCCTCCGCCATAACCATTTAAGCAACCAGTTTTTGTTTTCTCTGCAATCTGTTTATCTCAATGTGATCAATTCTTACCCCACCTATTTTAACACGAACAATCCTTCGTTGCTTGATCTCATGATGACCTCAGATCTGTCAAAAGTACTACTGCACAACCAAATCAGTCCTACTAGTACAATGAACCATGATATCCTTTTTCTCAGCTATGACATAGATATATTCCCTCGTATTTCAAATAGCAGCTATTCTTATTATGATTATAATAACATAAATGTAGAAGCCCTTATTGAAGAATGTGTTTATTTACCTTGGAGCTCCATAACCGACTCTATATCTGTAGATTCTCAAGTTGATAATCTCACAACTCTAGTCAAATACTTATTTGATAAATATGTCCCATTTAAAACACGACGTAAGCGATCCTCTGGTTGCCCATGGTTTACTAGAGAGGTTAAAGTGCTCATAGCAGAGCGTGAATATTTATACCACAGATATAGGCGACATAAAACAAACGCAGCTTTATTAGCTTATCGTATTGCACGTAATAAGACAACTTCAGCAATTAGAAGAGCTAAGTATGTTTATCACAGCTCAAAGCTTAATCCTAATCTCCCTACTAAAACCCTATTGAGAAATTTGCGGAAGGTCGGTTTTTATGGGGAAGATAAAGCTCAATGTGACTATAACCCCCAAAGCCTCAATTCCTTTTTCACTGCGCTCAATAATCCCTCCATTGAAGCACTACATGGTCAGTCCAGCAGAAACAGTAATAGCATGGCTTTACCTCCAGTCGCATCTGATTTTGGTGACTTTTCCTTTCGTGTTGTTTTCCCTGATGAACTGGTTTCTGCTATTTTTTCCATAAAATCTGAAGCAATTGAACGGGTCACATAACAGGTCATATAACAGCTTAACAGCTTTTCAAACAGGTCAGATAACAGCTTATCAGCTTTCCAAACCAGTTTAACAGCTTTTTAAACAGGTCTGATAACAGCTTAACAGCTTTTCAAACAGGTCTGATAACAGCTTAACAGCTTTTTAACAGGTCTGATAACAGCTTTTCAAACAGCTCTGATAACACCTTAACAGCTTTTTAAACAGGTCTGATAACAGCTTAAAATGCTCAACCATCCGATTAGGAGCTCGCTGTAGTGGGCAAATGTAATTCGGGAGCTCTGGACTTAGTAGGGAAATTGAATAAAAATTATACCATATATAAAATATAATTTATTATAAATTGAAAAATATTAACATTTAATTCTTAGTGTATCATTCAATGGTTGGGCTTCCTTTAATCGATTTCCCTCTAACTTTTTTATTTTACTATAATGTATATATTAGACTAAAATACAATTAAAACAAAGTATTTTCATTAAATGGTATTTTAGCTATAATACAAGTTTTATTTAAAATATATATCTTAGACTATGCTTAGACTATGTTTTCTGCGTCTGCTCCTTGCTGTTCTGATTGAATAGAGTAATGTCCCCATGGTAGAGTATCCGTCGTCCCACTCATAATATACCGCTTCTTATCATATGGACTCAATGCAATCTTCTTTTGGCTGATCGTGTAGACATTATGGTTATGCGATCGTATGGAGCTGTGATTAGAAGTTAATACTCGGTTGTTATTCAAATATTCGACGTAGTCGACGAAATTGATATGCCTCTGGACTACATTATTCTTTACTCTTTTTGCTTTCACGTTTATACGCAGACTGTGCATTTTCGAGCGCAAGCCTACAAATTTGCTCATGATTTTCCCATTCAGCTCATCCTTCATTAGACCAGGAATCTTTTTATTCATGAGCGGTAAATTGAATTGATTATCTTCTGGGTAATCATTTGTATCAAATTTGTTTATATTTTCGGCCATAAACTCACACTGTTGAATCCATTGAATCATCTCTTGCCCAAGCCCAGCTTACATGGTGCTCATAACATTTTGATTCGACTTTCTCAATATTTTTATATAATTTTAAAAAGTTATAGCAATCTTGAATTTGTTTCTTATGCTCATCGAGAAAAATGCCCCTCTCAACCTGATAAGAAAATACTCTAATATCGCAGCAGTTTCACATGATCTATTTTCAGATATATATTCACCAAGCCCAGCTAAACACATGATAACCCCTGACAGCCAGAGCATATAAAGCAAAACCTGATATCATCAAATTCCAAGCTGGCAAATAAACGATGGCATATTGTCGCTAAAGCTATCATCCAGCAAGTATACAGCCAACCCAACACAAGCATGATAATTCCAGGCAGGCATAGCATATAAATCAAACAACTGATAACACACACAGCTCCAAGCTGGCATGTAAACGATCATGTCGACCTCAAGCATGTAAGTTAGAGCGAGGCAGATGTTGTGTGTTAGAGCGAGATGGTTGAAAGGTATGGTATTCACTAAAACTTCCTACTAGATTATATGCACCCACCGCACATAAAGGAAAGTTCAAGCATCACCAAACTTAATTTATTCTCAAAATATTTGTTAATTCCAGACCCGAAAAATATAACGAATTGTAAACAAAACCTGTGGAATTCCTCATTGACCAATATGAATAAGATAATTTCAAGCTATCATAACCGCCTCAAGTATGAACAGATTAATGTTAGAGCGACACAGATGTGTTTGATAGAGTCAGATGGTTGAAAAGTATGGTATTCACTAAAGCTTCCTACTATATTATGCACACCCACCACCCATAAAATAAACTTCGAGCACCACTAAACTTAACCTAATCTCAACCGCCACGATCTTGGCAAAAGGTAATATCAAATTACCTGCTAAGCCATGTCATTACACCTGACAACCAAAAATTATTCTTTTACTGCTCCCATACAATTTCCATTACTTAATATCATAGCACTATCTTATATCGTCGAAGCTTTTAATTTAACCCACTCTCAACCTAAAGCCAACATGTATATACTCATAGCATATAAAGCAAACAACTGATAATACCAAGCTCCAAGCAGGCTAGTATATGACCAAATCCACCTCAAGCATATGTATTAGAGAGAGACAGATGATGTGTTAAAGCGAGATAATTGCAAAAGTAAATTTGGACTTCCATAAGAAATAACATGAGATTTTTGATGTCGAACTCTCGTCGCTTAAGCAGAAAAGGATCACTTTTCGAAAAAGTTACACTAGAAAGATTTTGTATTGCAACACTGGTCATTCCATTATACCAGATCACCAAAAATTAGGTTTTTACTTCACCCATACGACTTCCACTACTCATCTACGTCAACATATCATACTATGTTAATATCATAGCAATATCTTCCTACAAAGGTGTGGCCACTTTCGGACTATGCTAAAAAGCTATTCTAGAAAGATTTCAAGTGGTAACATTGACCGTGCCATTACACCCATACAACTACCACTGCTCATCCAAGATATTCCTCAAATCAACATATCATACTACCACCTTCTTTTCTTAAACCCTTAAATTCTTCTCAATATTACGATAGAATTAGTCTTCGATTCAACATTTTTTTAAGAATTTCAGTTATATTTAAGCTTTGGATCATGAAGCCGTGAGAATACTTTGCTCCAATCAAATAAAAACATATACATACATCGATTCAATCCCTCATACCAAAACCCCACTATCTAAAATGTTCTATATTGATACTTATAGAAAACTGCCAAACATTGAATTTATATATATATGCTATAGAGCCTAACTTACTATCTATACAGGAAAATAGTCTTCTAGTAATTTACAGCTTGGTTCCTTACCTTCCCAAAGGCTACACTTACTATATACCTTACTTATCAAAATAATAAAATAGTTTTGATTAAAATGTAACCTTACATATTACGCCCACTAACTCCCAGCTGAATGTGTGTCTATTTGCAGCCGGAGCCGAATCTGTAGGCAGCTACATTCGATATCATCAGCCCAAGGTACGGCGCCATATACAATTATTACTCAAAAGGGAGTTCTTGATTGAGGAATCGTAGTCATTTGGTTAACAATTTATTTTGGTTCGGAAGATAAGAAAGTAGGCTTAGGATTATCAAAACACCACATTTCTGTACGAATAGAAGTTAGATCATTAAAGCGGCCCCACTCCGCCGCTAATGATCTCAGCCAACAAGTTATGTAGCCCCATTCAACAACAAGCCTGATAATTCCAGGCAACCATACTATATTCATAGTATACAAAGCAGACAAGCAAGCTCCAAGCTGGCATGTATATGATCAAGTCCACCTCAAACATGTGTGCTAGAGAGAGAAAGATGTTTTGAGAGAGCGAGATGGTTTCAAGGTACGGTATTCACTAAAGCTTCCTAATGTGTTGGAGCGAGACATATTACAGCACTCCATTACTCATCCAAAACTAAATTAATATAATCATACCACCTTCTTTCATCAAAACTTTTAATTTAATCCACCCTAACCAACCTAATGCTTTCATGACAAGATTTAAAAATAAGTAAATAACACTAACCACTCTCGACCATCGCCCCGGTCTTCACCAAAGCTTCTATATCCTACTAGAATTATGTGATGCTAAATACCATCCACCAAAGCTTTTAACTTATAGTACCACGGTCTTCACTATTGCACTATTCATACAACACCATTTCGGATGATGATACTTTAGAGGATATAAATATGAAGCGGTATTGCTGATAAGATTTTTACTGAGCGAAAGACTCTCCAATAGACACAAAAAATTGCTCAACTTGTTTACTTTTCTCGGCTGTGCGAGTTTGTTTGATATAAAATTAGCAGTCATCCCATTACACTTGAAGACTTAAAAATTTTCTAACAAGGCTGCAGCTATACAATTTTCATTACTCATCTAAGTCATCATCCTGAATTAATATTATAGCTCACAAAGATTTTAATTTAACCAATTCTCAACTTAATGCTTCCAAAAAAAATTGCCTAGACTTGAATTATAAGTAATATGAATTACATCATAAAAGGTATGATCGCTAATATCCATAGCCCGTAGAGGATTTCTGATAAGACTTTTCAGTACACGCACACCCCTACAGCGAAAATTTTCTCTTTAATTTCCATTCTTACCATCCCAAGCAGCCGTGATCTCTTTTTAGATATCGAATATCATGATCACTTTTGTTTATAAAAGATACATACAGACAACAACTTACGCTATAGTTGTTGTTGATTTTTTATCTACAAAAGAAATTTTCAATTATAACTTCCACTACTCATCTAAGACAACTTATCAGTTGTTATTTTTTTTCAGCTAAAGAAATCAGGAATCGTTCAATTTGTTTACTTTACTCGGCTCTGTGCGAAATTTTGTTTACATTATTCGACTGCGATTTATTCGGCTGTACGAATTGTTTATGCAATGAATCAAATTAGAAGCATTGCACCTGAAGATCAAAAATTAGGTAATTTCTTATCTAAGCCAACATACCTACCTACGTTAGTTGTTGTTGTTGCTAATTTAATAACATGGTGCAATACGGACTATCACCTGGTAGAAAACCTTTTGGTATGACGTAGTGTGTGTGTGTGTGGTGCATGTGTGTGTGTGTGTGTGTGAGTGTGTGTGTGTGTGTGTGTGTGCGCGCGTGTGTGTGTGTGTCCAGCCTCGCACAAGTGTCCCGATGTCTCTCTTCCCACAACTCTAAGCGTATATAGCAAGTTTAAAGAACATTCAAACAACACCTCCATGGCCTGATGGTAGAGCGCCTTGGAATTTACAAAACCAAGCGTTCTCGGTTCGATTCCAGCAAAAGCCAGCATTATTTTATTAAAAATCAGCTAAGACAAGAGCTTGAACAACTTATGGGAATCAGCCTAGATGACGTCATCCCCCCTGGTCAGCCAGACGGTAGGAAGGAATTCCCTCATGCAGGCGTAGACTAAAACAGTTTGAATTTTCAAATCAGCTATGACAGAGCTTGATCAGCTGACGGGGATCGGCAACCAGATGACGTCATCACCTAGTCAGCCAGACGATAGGAAAGGAATTCCCTCAGGCAGGCGTAGACTAAAACAGTTTGAATTTTCAAATCAGCTTTGACAGAGCTTGATCAGCTGATGGGGATCGGCAACCAGATGACGTCATCACCTGGTCAGCCAGACGATAGGAAAGGAATTCCCCAGGCATGCCCGTGACGTATACTACTAGACGGAATCCCCCTCAGTGGCCCAGAACCCCCGTCCAGAGCCACCAAAATAGTTGGTTTCTACCTTGCACTTTTTGTATGGAAAAAGTGATCCAGAACTGTCATAGCTACACTACTACTGACCTGTATATAATTGATATTGGTTATGCTTAGATATCTATATTAAATATAAATTGAATCGAAATTTGAAATACTTACCTGTGAATAAATAATAATAGTTGTATTTATGTATATATATTAAATATAAAGTGAATTGAATGTTGAAATACTTATGAATAGTTTTGGTAATATAAACATATATATTGTTACGTTGTAAACGGACGGAATAATGCAGACAAAGCTACATCTTTGGTATTAGCACTTCGAGGTTCTGCATCACCGATAGAAAGTCACCGTGATTATACTTCATTAGTATAGGCGATAGAGTTACGTTATGGAGATGAACACATGCAGCAAGTATATCGCCTATAGCTATAACAAATGCAGGCTGATGTGGAAAGATTAGCTTATCTTTCATACTCTAACGTAAATGCTGATTTCCATAATGAAGTGGCAACAGAAGCATTTGTGAACGAGTACGAGTGAGAAAAATTTCGGTGGAGGAATTTACTTGCAACAGAATGTAGTCATCACCGAGCACTCCATCACGTGGTATTCTTCGATGCTGGAATTGTAATAGATCAGGATACCGCCAAAGGGACTGCAGAAAACTCCGTCGAATGGAATTACTAGAGAAGGAGGAAATAATGCGAAGGATGTCGAGCCAGGGAGCAAGCTATTCGGGGTGAGACTAGAAATCAAGCAGCGACTAGTCGCGTCAGCTCCCCTGTTCAGCAGTCGAAAAACCTGTAACAGCCAACTTCGGGGAGAAGTTGGTTGGTGGAGTCGACTGCCCCAAGGTCATTATTCAGGTAGCCCAGTTGCAGAGAAATGATAGCAGTCTCGTAGTATTTATATGGAAGTGTAAGAAAAAATGACTGCGCAGTCACTATCAACATTGGAGCTTCGAGATCAATTATTGGAGCAGGTCTTGTCAAGAACACATGGCATCACAAAACCACCAAATATTTACTTAGAACAGCAACTGGAGAAGCAGCACAAGTTTTTGGAGAGATAACTTTGGATGTTCAATTATGTGAACTACTATTTCCTCACATTTTCCTGGTTTCAGACATCATGGATGAATGCATTCTTGGAGTAGATTTTATGACCACATAAAATAAATCTAGATGTCGGAGAACGGATACTCAAATATGCCAACATAGCAAATCCTATGAGACTAGCAGAAGGAAGAGATTATCCTGCAAAAATAAGGATGATGGTCTGTAAGAATATTACACTCTCTGCATGCTCCGAATTGCTAGTATGGACAAAGCTTACTGATGATATCAGGACCTGTCGATTCTATTTGGTGGAACCTAACCCTACAAAATTTACATCAAACATCATTGTAGGTAAGACTTTAGTTAAGGCAGAAGGTGCAACATTAATTCCAGTCAGAGTGCTCAACATATCCGAAAATGAGATACAACTAAAAGAAGGATCTATAATGAGAAATTGTGAACCCCTTTCCCAGATTTTTAATTTGGATAATAGTACCTACTAATGTCAAGGAGACAAAACCTATACCAGCTACTACCCAACAGGTTCAAAAACATTTTTTGTCCCGTGCCTTAAGTGAACAACAATACAATGATGCCAAAGAGGTGATCGATGAATTTTCGGAATTAATTGCAATGAATGATGATGATTTCGGTAAAGTCTTGTCCAGCATTTGATCGATACCGGAGATTCTAGGCTTATTCGACAGATACCACGAAGAATGTTTTTACCGCGACAAGAATTAAGTTGCCGTCTTGTTATATACTGCAGCAGGTTCGTATACCTTGCAGATAATCCAGAAGCTCAGTTTCAGATACCTGTGCTTGGACCAAAGGTGCAACGGTACATAACCTATGTACAACTATAGAAGTAGAAAAAATTGCACTTAAACATAAACATCCCCTTATTTGAGCACCCGTGCCAAAGACACGCAGAGCGTTGGGCATATCATAGACAGTTACATAGTAGATACACATTTTAGAAAAATAAAACATTCGAGAACATAGAAAAAACATAACAATAGCATGAGTCAGCAATTAAAATTGCATTACAGCAAAACACAAAAAACAAAAATACATAGTGTAGTAAAGTATTGTAGAGTTGTTATGGAACTATGCTGAGTGATTGGCTTGGACGTGAAGTCCAGACTGCCAGCATGATCTGACAGATCACTCGACGGACAGCGTTGACTGCAGGGCGGCACGCTAGCTCGCCTCGGCTATTGGCGGAGAGTGTGGGGAGGTTCCACGAAAAACCTGCCGCTGCCGTCTGCCATAATCAAAAAAAATTTCGTGCCTACAAACTAAAAGAAAACGTCGGCACACATTCGGTCCTGAAGGGACCTTTACGTCACTTACCTATATTCACATCGAAGGCGCAGATGTTATGCCTTCCTTGCATGCCTCAGCCACACATCTGACTGTGAGGTCAAGATTTTTCAGAGTCCCTTGTTGACCTGTAAAGAGACTAGAGCGGACCTAGACGACCTTCATGCGAGAGGGCTCCAGGATAGTGAAGGAGAGAATAAAAAGCCCTAGAGCTTCATCACGTTATGATAAGTATGTTTATTACAACACAGTATATCTCTATACTCAAAAATAGTCGGGAATCATCAACAAAACTACTTTGATAACCATTTACTTTGCTCGCATGATAATTTTACATGATATCGTTAGACGTGGATAATCTACGTCTATATGTTCTTATTCGAAAACTTGTATCAAATATATTCATTTATTGCATAAAATAAAAGTAAGAATTTTTTTCAAAGAAGTAAGAACTATAAACTATTTCTCCTATAAAACTGTGTTATAAGTGGAGCTTCTTATACTGAAAAATATTTCTGTTCAATAATAATAAAATTTAAGCGAAGAAGAAAGAACTATAAACTATTGCTCCTATAAATTTGTGTTATAAGTGGAGCTTCTTATACTGAAAAACATTTCTGTTCAATAATAATAATAAAATCTTAACTCACGTGATTTAATTTTTTTCTTTTTTTTCAATGGGTTAAAAATGAGCGCGTAAATAACGAGATGATGGTTGATAATCTCAAATTCTTTCAACTAATATTTCAGGTGCGCACAAGGGGAGAAAGACCCAGGAAGCTTCCAAACCCCAGGCTACAGCCAAGCCAAAACTCTTCACAGCCAATGCCTTAGGTGCAGACGCGTTCTGCAATCAAGAGGCTAAGTCTCTCTTTGGGTGTGACCTTTTCGGTCTTATGGCCAAAATCAATGCCTTTCTACCTAGCTATAGGAAGCTGACCTCCATTCCGGAGAGACAAAGTGCTTATCTGCAATTCGCGTTTTCGTTATGCGGAGGCAGAAATTAAGCGAATTGAAGGCGATTGCCCTCAATGTCAACTCCCTTGTTTCTCACGGGAAACGAGTCTCCCTAAATCTCTTTCTGGAGAAACATCGTCCTCATTTCATGTTTCTTTCAGAGACAAATTTAAAAGCAAGGCACTGAGTGTCTTTGGAAAAATATGCTCTACTCAGAAATGACGCAGGTGAGGGTAAGCGGGTCACCGCTATCCTCATTAAGAAAAATCTCCACTTCGAGCCCACCCAGATCAAATTCACTAACCTCGAGAGTACATCTCTGAAAATAAATCTTGATTCCGGCGAAACTCTTCTTCTGGTTTTGCTGTATATTCCGTGTCATACCTCAGCCCAACGAGTACGTAGCGATCTGAATGTGTTAAATGCCTTTTCCAAACAATTCACATATATGCTTGTTGGAGGCGATTTTAACGCTAAACATAGCCTGTGGAACGATCCCTCGACCAACTTAGTAGGAACAACCATGGCTAAATGGTTAGAAGATAATCTCCACAACCACAACTTCGTCACTGTCTCCCAGGATATTCCAACCTTTCCCAGAGATAACTCCTTTATAGACTTCTTCCTCGTATCTGACAACCTCGTAAACATTCTCCCCCAAATCAAAAATTTTACCTGCCAAGCCCATACCTCTGATTCTGACCATTTGGCTGTTGAACTAACAATTGATCTGCAGAAGGAATTTTCTGCGAGAACAGTATTGCTCCAGCAATTTCGTCCCTAACCAATGTTGACTGGCCACAGTTTCAGGATAGACTGAATAGCCTACTCCCCACTTTCTTACCAGATCAGCATAGAAATCTATGTAATACAGAAATAGACTTCTTTGTTGAATTGCTGACGACTTCTATTCAGGACAACATAGCGTTTTTCTCCACTACGCACCAGCCAAATAACTACAGGTATAAAAACCATCCGCCCAGAATTCAAGAGCTGTACAAATACAGACAAAAGCTCAAGAAAACTCTGAACAGAATTTATCGGCGAAATCTGAATACGCAGAACCCGGAATATTCATCCTTACTCTCTCAAATTAGGTGTCTGTCGACAATAATTGACGAGCAAACCCGCAACTTCGTCGATGAACAATTTCGGGGGAGGTTGAAAACTATAAAGCCGGGTCCACGAGATTTTAGCGAAATCAACAAAGTATGTAGCAGGAAAGCCCAAGTCCCAGAAAAACTGCTCGATGGCAACAACTGCTTAAATTCTCCTGAGGAGAAAAGCAGCGCCTTTGCCAACTACTTTGAAACAACCTTCAAAAGCTCCCCTCCAACTCATCTCCCTAACTTTCATAGACAAGTCCTAACTGAAGTGGAGAATTTTGAGAGTAGTTATGCTATGGGAGTTCTGGCGCACTTTTTCCATAACAAAAGTGTCCGGAAAATTCAAACTATTTTGCTGGTTCTAGACCGGGTTCTGAGCCACTGAGGGGGATTCCGTCTAGGGGTCTACGTCACAGGGCCTGCCTTGGGAATTTCTTTCGTACCGTCTGGCTGACCAGGAGATGACATCACCTGGTAAGTTGGCCGCCCCATACGCTGTTCAAACTCTTGTCTTAGCTGAATTTTTAATAAAATAATGTTAGATTTTTGCTGGAATGGAACCGAGAACGCTTGCTTTTGTAAAATCCGAGGCGCGCTACCATGTATGTACGTAGGTATGTTGACTTGGATATGTCCGATAATCAAATTCCGAATAATGTAAACAAAATCGCAGCCGAGTAATGTAAACAAAATTCGCACTAATTAATATTAGTAATAATTCCTAGGATATTTTTTGTTCATGCCAGTACTAATGACTAAAATTTTCATCAAAAATCCTCTACGGTTCGAGATATTAGTAATCTTACCTTCTCAGTGTAATTAATATTAGTAGCTGAAAAAAAAAATAAAAGCTAGAACAACTATAACCTAAGTTGTGGATTAAAGATTTGATGATATTAATCTATAGGCATCTTTTATGAACAAGATGGCACCATGTGATGATATATCTAAAAATAACTCAGGCGAAGGTGGTTGGGGTGGTAGGTAGATTTGTTACCTTGCAGGTGTAATGCTTATAATTTGATTCCTTGCATAGATATATTCGGACAGCCGATTAATATAAACAAATTCGTACAGTTGAAAAATGTAAACAAAATCCCAGTCGAATAATGTAAACAAAATTCACACAGACCCGAGTAAAGTAAACAAATTTATGAAAGATTCCCAATTTCTTTAGCTGCAAAAACAACAACTGATATTATGTCTTAGATGAGTAGTTATAATTGAAAATTTCCTTTGCTGGTAAAAAATCAACAACAACTATAACGTAAGTTGTGGTCTGTATGTATCTTTTATAAACAGAGTGATCATGATATTCGATATCTAAAAAGAGATCACGGCTGCTTGGGATGGTAAGAATGGAAATTAAAGCCTAGAAAATTTTCGGTGTAGGGCTGTAGGTGTACTGAAAAGTCTTATCAGAAATCCTTTACGGGCTCTGGTTTTCGAGATATTAGCGATTTTACCTTTTCAGATATAGTGAATATTATTAATAATTCAAGTTACTCTGGGGAGTTGCAGGTATCAGCATGATGTCGCCTTGGATTTACTGTTTTCTTACTTGAAGATTTCTTAGCGATGAATTTGCAGATATCAGAAGTTCTGGATCACTTTCTATGGGGGGTTCTGGGTATCAAATATTAAATGTTTACCAAATATTAGGCATGCTTCCCCTGTTTATGATGTAATTTCATATCACCGCTGTAAACAAATTCGCATTTAAGCTGAATGGTTCATACACACCTGTGTAAACTTCCTGTTTAAAAATTCGCATTTTAGCTGAATGAGTCATGCATACCTGTGTAAACAAATTTAAGCAATATCAGCACATTTATTCTTTTCGTGTAATTTGATACCACACTTCCTGTAGGCAGTCAAAAATTTTATTTTTCCAAGAATTTTACCGATCGAAACGTTTCATTGGAATTCACATAAAGTAAACAAATTTTCACATTTTCTTTTTTATCTTGAAATGCATTCATGTAAACAATCTCACTCAAATTTGCAAATTCCACCAGCAAAATAAAGTAATCAAATTAATTTGAATGATTTATGTTTTTTGGTTTATCGTGTAATTCGATATCATCTCAGCCTGTAAGCAAATTCATTGGAATTTATCCTGTGCAATGATTATTGCAGCAGCAGGATCATTCATGTTTACAAACCGTTCCTATAAAAGCCCAAGCAAACTTTTGGGGAGCATCAGTCAGTTTTAGTGAGTCTCAGTGATAGTTTAAAAATATACAAAAAAAAAAAAAAATAAAGATGACAACTGCGCTAGTAAGGAAAAGTTCTGAAATAATTAAAAACTTGCGGAAGGATGTGTTGAAGTGTTTAACAAATTCAGAGAATAAAGACTATATTGTTAAAAACTGCAATAGAAACATACATAAATTTCAAGTTGCATTTCGGAAGTGCAATAAGAGTGCTAGGAAACGACATTTCGAGAGCTGTCTTGAGCAAATTAAAGCATTGAAAGCACTATTGAGAACTCCCCGTCGAGGTGGAGGAATCACACAGCGCGTAAGAAGAAGTGATTTTGTAAAGTGGGAGGAAATAAAGACAGCGTTCGCAGACAGAATTCGGCAAGGTGTTATTGCAAATTTAAAACATATCGATCCGAAGCTATTTATGCAAGACGCTGCCAAATTATTTACGCGTCGTGTTAAAAATACCTTAAAACATTATTTTAATATTAGAGTTTCTACAACGTTTTGCGGTGAATTTGTTAAAGAAATTGGTGACAATGAAATTATAAAAGACATTAAATATTTTCAAGCAAGAACTGCTCCGATTAGTGCCGATTATAATTTGGAGGAGTGGATTAAATCAAACATTTTGGATCCAATAAACACTCAGCTGGAAGAATTCCAGGAAAAATACAGTGGCTGGGCACTGCAGCTCCGAGGATCTTCGTATATACCTCTACCAAAGGAGATTGCATCAAAGAAAGCTTGCATTAATTTGAAGAATAATGATGAAGCATGCTTCGCATGGGCCGTAACATCAGCGCCATATCCTACAACTGTCAGCTCTGATAGGACTTCATCATATCCACATTATTCAACTGTATTTAATTTAACTGGGATAACATCTCCCATGACACTTAAGCAAATTACGCAATTTTAGGACCACAACGATTTATCAATAAACGTATTCACCCTAGAGAAACAGCATTTCTTCACCACAGTTCCAGGTAGACTTACGAAACACAGGATGGAGCGACATGTAAATCTCTTAATGCTACAAGATGACTATGACCAGGATGATGATCATATGGATGATGATGACGATGATGATGTCGGCAGATATCATTTCTGCTGGATCAAAGATCTTTCACGCCTTGTATCGAAACAAACTTCGAAGCGTAATGGTAGACGATATATATGCGACAGATGCTTGCTCTACTTTTACTCTAAAGAAAAATTGGCGTCACACACTCCTGAATGCGAGAAACAAAACGACTACACTACTACAGGATTATGTTTCCCTCAGAGGAAAAGAAATGGCTGGAATATAAGAATTATAACCATAAGAATCCAGTCCCGCTTTGTGTGTATCAACGATCAAAATACACAGCGAATCCAGAAACATGAAGTTGTTGTATAATCGTTTCATCATTTATCAATGATTAATATCAAAACGTTTTCCTAAAACTTCTTAATGTTACATATTAATCCATATGTAAATAAAATAAAAGTATTTTACGTGCATTGATCAATGCCCGGTCAGCATAAATAAAGAATGACCTAATGTCTGATCAGAATTTATTGCAGAGTGCCTTACCTTCGTAATAATGACCTACTTCGCAGGTAAACAAAGCGAAGTAGGAAATAAAAATCTTGTTTGGAAACATCAAAGAATTCTGGTACAGAAATTACGCGTAGCCGATTCTGCATTTTTTTAAAATAAACTAATTAATATCGAGTGCAGTAGAAGAAGTTCAGTTTTTTTTGAGTCTTGATAACGAGGAGAGTAAAAGAGTTAGTTTTTTAGTATTGGAGTGAGCCGGTAAGAAAAAAGATTAAAACTTAAGTGAAAAAGTTCCGATTTAAAAAAGTGTATTACGTACAGTTGAAAAAGAAAAATTTAGTTGCGTATAATTGGAATAACAGAAGTTGAATTGTGTGAATTGATGTACAATATCTGTATGTGCGAGTTACAAAAATGAAACGAAATAATAAAGTTTAATTATGTGAATTGGAGGCTGTTTAAGTGTTTAAATTTATTTGTGAATCGTTATATAAAGCCCCACATCCCCTTTTCTCGCGGTGTATAAAAACCAAACGCCACATTTGGCGCAGCCGGTAGGATTCGGAATAATTAGATAGCGTTGAAATAGACTTTAAATTATAATCGTCTACTATACTTTAACTGGTATTAAAGGCGCTATATTCGAATCCAAACCTACTTGAAAGCGACAACGAGGCTATATACGATTTACAAAAGATAAAACCAATGTAAACAAGAATTAGAGCAGCAAGCATCTAATTAAGATAGAACAAAAACAAAAAAGTGAGGAAGAGACGAAACCTGCCAGGAAATAACCGCCTATAAACGTACAGCGATTGAGGAAGACGTAAAAACTGCTAAGAAACATAACAGCCCGCAGTCAACCTAGATACAAGGTTTGAGGAAGAAGTGAACTTGCCAGGAAATAGAGCCGCCAGCGGCCTTTCAAAATAGAAGGATTAAGAAAGAAGTGAGCTTAGGAATAAAGCAGCCTACAGCATACAAAAATACAGTAAGCACATTATATAGTTACCTTCTCTTTATTTTTATTTTTATTATATAATATATAATTCTATAACAGTGTTAAGATGCGCTAAATTTTCCGAATTTCATTTTACCAAAAGAATTTTCGTTTATGTAAGTAATTGTAATTAATTTTTTGTGATGTTACGGAATCAGTGATTTTTTTTTTAACCCAATATAGAGTTTTTGAATTTTATTCTATAGTTACCTAAAAATTAAAAGTTTCATTTTCTGAAGATTACTTTGTCGACTGTGTGTGAATAAAATGCAATAGTTCCTTTAACTAAATTTTGAGCTCCTAGATGCAATTTCATGAGTGAAATTATAAAACTCTTTTATTTTTTCGGTATAGCGCATGTCTAAATTAGAAGGCGCAGATGCCCCTAGACCCAAAAATAGGGAAGTAAGTTTTCTGCTAGGTGATATTGAACCCCTTGGAGAAACAGTACTGCGATCAGGTCATAGAATAGCGAAACCTCCTACTCCCACTACGAGTTCTGCCGAAACCTTCATAAATTCAGTCCATTCAACCACGGCTACTGATCTACTCTTTAAAACCGCTGAAGAAACGGACAACCAGATCAGGACATTCTGTGAAAAAATTGCGAAAGGAACCACCTTAGTTAAGCAGTTGGTTCAGAAAAATCAAGATCTTTTCACTGACTTAGAACACTTTCAATTAACTTCTCCACCTTCCGAAATAACACAAACTCCAACTCTTTCTGGAACAATGTCTAACCCCAATAACAGCACCAGTCTTAGCAAGACTTTTCACTGCGAACCAACGTCCACCATAATAGATACCATAAACAAAATAGTGCCAACATTTTCCGGTGACCCATCTTCAACAGCAGAATCCGATTTACATGTGTTTTTGAATATTTCACAGGCGTATTGCAATTCTTTGAATGAAGAAGAGAAGGCAATTGTCTTATCTTTTCTCCCCAAACTAAAATTGCGCAAAATTCCTTATGAGATTTGCAAGAATACCAGTTTTAAAACATGGGAGGAATTGCAGGAGACCTTAACGGCCTATTACTTTCCCTGTAAAAACTTAGCAGATCTCACCCATGACATGCAAAGCTGTAGACAACTCAATGGAGAAACGGTGAGACAGTTTGGTCAACGAGTAAAACAACGTCTAGAAGAATGCGAGCTGAACTTGAGACAAAAATGCAAAACAGATCCAGAACCAATGATAAAAGAATATCAAAATATGGCCACACAATTTTTTAGGAGAGGACTTTTAAGTATGACAGTCAAGCAATATGCCTTCATGTCAGATAGTTCAAACTTTACAGATTTAATAAAAAAGGTTTGCTTTATGGAAGACACGGAAAATCAAATTTACGGTGGTGAAAACTCCAACAACTTCCCTTTTGGTGGTGTAAATAACCTCCCTGGCCAAAGTGAAATAAATAGGAATGGGCTAAATAGCCGTAGACCTTTTTCACACTTTTCAGAACGTCCAAGTGTACCCATATATCCACAAAATTATCAATACCAAGAACAAAATCACCCGCACCGAACACGATATGAAAGTTTCCAGTATCCTAGACGTACAGCATATGGTGCTCCTCCACGAAACTCAGCCCCCATTACCTGCTTTAAGTGTGGACAACCAAATCATTTGAGTAGAGACTGCAGAGCCTCCGATAACTCGATCTATTGTCAAAGGTGTAAGACTTCGGGTCACGATGCAAGAAGCTGTAGGCGAGTAAGTGATCGATCCTCGGAAGTAAGACAGGTAATGGTCACTTGCGATTTCTGCGAAAGGCATGGCCATACAGTATTTAATTGCGCTACGAAAAGACGATGGGAAGAAGAACAAGAAAACTCGGGAAACTTGACGGCGCCGATCGGATCGCACCCCGATCGGCAGTAACTTTCTTAGACATAAAAAAGAGCCTTAACGAAGTAAGAAATTTTGAATCGCAAACTCCTCATGACTCTGTAGTTAAGTTGCCGTTAGATGTAAGTAAAAAGCGTGAAACGAAATTTTTGATAGATACTGGCTCCCAGGTAACTCTTATTAAGGAAAACGTACTGAAGACGGGAACCAAAGTAAATAAGAATGAACAAATTCGAATAAATTCAGTACATGGCAAAGAAAATACTTTAGGGACTTGTACAGGAACTTTTGTGTTGAAATCAGAGTTACCCTGTAAATTAAATGTAGTAAGTACGGGTACTAACATTCCGGAAGATGGATTGTTAGGAAATGACTTTCTTCAAGAAAACTGCAATGTTGAAGGTCCTAGAAAACGACTACTTTTTCCTCGCACGGAAATCAATAAAGTAGAATTCGAAGTGCCATTTGAAGAAACTGCTACGCATTTAGAAGAAAGTTCAAGTGCCAAGGCTAGTCCAAAGTTGGATTGTGGGAAGGAGACTCAGAGAGTAACCCGCAATCTCGGCAAGCCAAGACATGCTGAACAAAAGTCTGCCCGCATTATGCTAGCTGATCAAATAAAAGACTCGCAACAAAAGAGTAGCCCTGAACAATTTACTAATGTTCAGTGCCATAAGGAAAATGAATTGACTTCGAGAGAAGTTCATATTCCTGCTCGATCAGAAGTTTTGGTCAAGACAGTTTGTTCAAATGAAGGAGATTTGATTTGTTTAGCCGAAGAGCTATGCCCTGGAGTGTTCATTTCAAATTGTATAGTGCATCCAAAGGACCAACACATTGTTATAAGTATAGTAAACATCAACGAAATGGCGGTTATACTGAAAAATATTAATCCCAAGATTGAGAAACTGGAAGATTATGATATTGTAAGACTTAGTGAAGGAAAAGTTGAGAAACTAAAGAAGAAAATGGTGAATGAAAGTAAGGAATTAAACGCAGTGGAAACAGCAACTGTAGTAAAGAAGAATAGTACTTGCCAAAGAATTTATCGCGATATTAACCGATTGCAAAAACTACATGAAGAAATAAGCCTAGATGAAGAATTAAACCCTGAGGAGAGGGGCAGAATATGGGAAATTTGTGAAGATTTTGAAGATATATTTCATTTGAAAGATGATCTTTTGACGTACACTCCAGTACTAAAACATAAAATACAGGTAAAAGAAAACCAGGCACAAATTAACCAGAAGAACTACAGATTACCACAGAGTCAAAAGGAGATAATAAACGAACAAGTTCAGGAAATGCTCAGAAATGATATCATAACTCCCAGTAAAAGCCCATGGAACTCCCCATTACTAGTAGTATCAAAAAAGCCTGGCTCGGATGGTACCAAACGATGGAGAATTGTCGTCGACTTCCGCAAGTTAAATGAAGTTACTGTCAAAAACGCTTTCCCGTTACCGAGAATAGAAGAAATTTTAGATCAGCTGGGTCACGCAAGATACTTTACAACTTTAGATTTGGCATGTGGTTATCATCAAATACAAGTAGATAAACGAGACAGAGAAAAAACTGCCTTCAGCACTAATTATGGACATTATGAGTTTAAACGGATGCCTTTTGGACTCACCGGAGCACCAGCAACATTTCAACGCATAATGAACCATATCTTGACGGGTTTGCAGGGATTTAAATGTTTCGTTTATTTAGATGACATTGTCATCTATGGAAAAAGTCTGAATGCTCACAACGCCAAACTGTTGGAAGTATTCCAGAGGCTAAGGGAAAATAACCTAAAATTACAACCGGAAAAGTGTCAGTTCTTACGTCGTGAAGTTGTCTATTTAGGACACAAATGTGGTAAGGAAGGTGCCTTGCCAGACCCTGCGAAAACTTTAAGTGTCCAAAATTTTCCAACTCCCAAAACAGTTAAACAAGTGCAATCTTTCTTGGGATTGGCAAATTATTACAGGAAGTTCATTCGCGATTTTTCCAAAATAGCAACCCCAATAAACAAACTACTAAGGAAAAATGTAAAATTTAAATGGTCCAAGGAATGCCAAAATTCTTTTTGAGCACTAAAGCATGCTTTAGTTACACCTCCGCTGTTGTTATACCTTGATTTCTCTAAGCCGTTCATATTAACTACCGACGCCAGTAATGATGCTTTGGGAGCTGTGCTCTCTCAGAGAGAATTAGGTAAACATCAACCCATAGCATACGCAAGTCGAAGCCTGAACCAGGCACAAAAAAATTATAGTACATCAGAAAAAGAGCTCCTGGCCATTACGTGGGCGGTCAAAAACTTTCAATGCTACTTGTTGGGAAGAAAATTTACGGTTTATACGGATCAGAAGCCTTTAAAAGGAATATTCAAGGTAAAAGATACCACTTCGCGTCTAGCTCGGTTTCATGTGAAATTGTCAGACTATGATTTCGATATAGAATATAAGCCCGGCAAATATAATACAAATGCAGATGCGCTGTCCAGAATTTCACCTCTTAGCGCAGAATTAGCAAGTTCCGCGACTCAAGATCAGGAAAACAGCAAGAGCAACTGCTTGGTGGTTACACGATCTCAAGCCAAACAGGGCCCCTATAACTTACCTTTAATATCAGAGGAGTCTCAATGTATACAGGACATACCATTGAATCACACAACCAAGGTGCCTTCTACTATGGAAGTACACACACAGAAGACTCCCCTCAGTTCAGACGAAGAAGCTGATGATATAACAAATGAGGAAGAAATTAGCACAAAAGGCAAAATTCGAATCTTGAAAGATAGGAACGAAATTGAGACTATCGTACATAACTTCCACGATGCACCTCTGGGCGGTCACCAAGGCGTGTGGAAAACATTTTATAAAATCCGCAGAGAATTTAAATGGAAAGGTATGTTATCGGATATAAATAAATACATAAAAAACTGTATTAAATGTCAACGTTATAAAGCTAGCCGTAAAAATAAAATGCCCATGGTAATAACAGACACCGCTCGCGAACCTTTCGAGAAAGTTTATTTGGACTTCGTAGGCCCTTTAGAAGAAACGAATGAAGGTAATAAGTATATCTTAACTTTCGAAGATGATTTGACGAGGTTCATGGACTGTGTTGCTATACCAGACGCAGAAGCATCAACAGTAGCGAAGGCATTTTTTAATGAAATAATAACGCGCTACAGAATCCCCAAAGTACTGGTTACAGATCAAGGGACAAACTTTACAAGCGATTTGTTCAAAAGAGTATGTAAAATGCTTAAGGTCAAGAAAATACAGATTACCGCGTACCATCCGTAAAGCAATGGAGCTTTGGAGCGGTCTCATAGGCCTTTGGTCGAGTATCTGAAAATCTTCGTTGAGTCTAACCCCCGTACATGGGATGAAAATCTTAGGGCAGCAATGTTCGTACGAAATAACAGCAAACATAGAGGAACTAAGCTAACGCCTATGGACTGTTTGTTCGGTTTCACTGCGGAAATTCCTAACAATTTGCAACGAGAGCCTGTATACAACTTTGAAGACTATTACTTTAAATTAAGAAATATTGTACAACAAGCATATGCAATTGCGCGTAATAATTTACTACAAAGTAAAGAGTACTCCAAAACCCAATATGACAAAACGGCTCGGCCTTTAATTTTCGATATTGGCGACCAAGTGCTGCTAAAGAACCCGGTTAAAAAAGGAAAGTTTTCTCCTGAATGGTTAGGACCGTACAATGTAATTGAAGTACCTTCGGAAGTAAATACGGTGATACGAATTAAAAACGGTAAACGGCATGTACATAATAATAGATTAAAACTTTGGAAATAAGTAAAACAAACAAATATTTTTTTCCCTCTTATTCTTTTTTTTTCACTTCGATTTCTTTATCTCTAGTTATATATACAAAGAAAGAATCTGTCCTAACCGCTGAATTTTCTTAGGTATGAAAATACTCCGTTTTCTAATAACCACACTTACGTGGCAGTGGATCACCACTACTCCCTTCGACATAAAACTACTGGAGCCGGAAAGGGAAGTCTTGATGAAACCAATAGGAACTGCAGTATTTTACCACACGACGTGGACGGTGGTCACTCGCATGAAAATGCCTAATTGGACAACAACCATTGATTTTCTGAGGTACTGCGATGACAACCTATTAAACTTGTGCAGTTTCAAAATAAAAATAAAGAGGGTAGGTACAATTTCTGGGATAGTTTATTTAAAAGAAATATAATAGACGTCCAGGAAGAAATATCTGAATTGATCTCTTTCTTAGCGCGACATCGCGAAAAACGAGGGTTATTGGATATTGGTGGGAAAGTGCGCAAGTTTTTGTTTGGTACAATGGATAATGACGATGCCAACAATATCTACAGTCGCCTCGATGCGTTAGAAATCAATCCATTCATCTTCTGGAAAAACAACTCACTTTAATGAAGTCAAATTTTGAATCGCTATCGTCGCCAATACTAGACTTGACAAAAAATCAGGACCATTTAATACAGGTGGTTTTCTTCTAGAAGTTAATGGCACTATGAGCGAGTTTGACGTGGAAATTCATAGAAATTGAATACAACCTGAACTGAACGAGATTATTCTGAAAATGTTATCTCAGTTACAGCATGTACAAAACACTCTTTCGAAAATTTTCACAATTATAAATGCCTTGCAACAACACCGATTACACCCACTTCTTTTACGTTCAGAGAACTTGGAAAATTTATATAAAAACATAACCCTGTATTCCCAGATTAACCATTTACTTCGAGATACTTCCATTATTAATGAGGTAATATCGGTACAAAGCCTCTACCTGCCCGATCATATACTTATTAAAATTTTTATACCCGTAGGTACCTCGCCAGATTTTTACATCAGCAAAATTCACCCCCTTCCGTTCCAAAAAACCGATGGAGTCTACGCTTTGTTAGATATTGACGCTGATTATCTTTTCAAAAATAATATTACTCAGTAGACCGTTGTTATGTTTCAAAGTGAGCTCAATACTTTATGTCGTCTTCTATCTACATATCGAGAAACTGAACTCTATCTCTGCAGACAGAGTAAGCCCCATTCTATTGACCACCAATTACAGGAATCATGTGTTAACAGCCTTTATAAAAACCAAAATGAAAATGTCCTCACATGTCCAGTAAAATTATTACCTCAGCCTCCCAATGTTGTGACGGAATTAACCGCCCCCAACCACTGGCTGTTTGTATTCCACGAAGACAAAATTCTACAAGCTCAATGTCCAAACAGAGTTTTCCAAAAGACTCTCTCCGGGCCTGGCATCTTACATCTTAATGCATCTTGCAAATTTACCCTAGGACACTGGGAGCTCCCCACAAGAGGTAACTCAATTAATGTACTAAATACGTACGTGTATGCAAACCTTTCCCTTCCCAAATTAAATTTCGAGGACTCCTCACTCAAGCTATCTATCTTTAACGCAACCAAACTAAGAAATCTAACCATAACCTCATCACATCCCAACTTTCAAGAAGTACTTAAAAAAGCTGCTCTAAATTTCAAAGAATTAGACAATGAGATAAGGCATGCAAAACACGAAAAGGTACAGTCTGCTCATAAAATGTTTACATATACTAACACCAGGCTTCTCTCGTTAGTAACTGCCTTTCTAATAGTCGTAGGAATTTATTTATATTGGAAAGGAAAAGCATCCTCAAAAATATCAAAATCACGTTCTATGATAAATATATCCTCTCCAATAATAACAGCATCCACCCTCACTGCTATCCCACACTAGGTTGCCACAATTTCTTTGATGGAAACACCCAGAACGCATCCAACAACGGAAAAAGTTTATGAATTGCCTATACAACTTGCACCAGCACCACCAACTTTTAAAAACAAATATCGGAAATCGTTCCGCATTCCCTCACACACAGTCTCAAATTATTAGATTACATTATCATAAAAAAATAAATAAGTAAAAAGAATCGCTATAGGAACTAGATTTAGCATTTAAATTTTGTAACACATTTTTGGATATGTTAATGTACTAGATTAATTAAGTTAAAAATGAAAAAATCAATTTTGTTGCACACAAAAAAAAAAAAAAAATTTGTTACAATTAGTTTTAATTATTATTAGGAATGTTCAGTCCACCTATATATAATCCTGATCCCTCGTTGTACTCCAAACCAATGTCTCCTAAAAAGACAGAAAAGACAACACAAAGAATCCAACTTAAGAATATATTATATAAAAAAATACTTATCTAAAATTAGATAACTTCCTTCCTTTAGTCCAGCGACGTCCAAACATTCCAATGAACAGATTTTATATCTAAAACATATAAAATTATTACTATTTTCAACAAAATTTTACAAAAATATCACAAACTTACCTAAATTATACATCCCTCCTGTATATTTACATTTTGTAATGTCACATCATGACATTACGTCAATCAGCTGTATGAGGTACGTTCAGACATCGCATCAATCGTTGCTAGGGCAACACCGAGAGGCGACATCTCATAACTGGATGCGGCGGCTATATAAAGCCGACGAGCTGCAGCAGAAAACATTCTTGGTCCAGAGCTCATCTGGTTTAGAGATTAATCTAAACACAAGAATATTCCCAACCTCATTATAGAAGAATAATTCTATATTTCAGAGAATAATCTGAAAATCCTATCATTTCAAATATTCCATCCTACACCTAAGCAGAAGATTAATTCTGCGCAGAGATTAATCTGCAAAATTCCATCCTACACCTAAGCAGAAGATTAACTCTGCGCAGAGATTAATCTGCAAAATTCCTATCCACACCTAAGCAGAAGAGTAATTCTGCCGCAGAGATTAATCTGCAATATTCCATCCCACACATACGCAGAAGAATAATTCTGCCGCAGAGAATAATCTGCAATCTTCTTCTTTTTTATACTAGCATCTTGTTGATCACGTATAAGCAGAAGAATAATTCTGCCGCAGAGAATAATCTGCAATCTTCTTCTTTATAGTAGCATATTGCTACTTCTGCGCACGCTCAGAATACTGTCAGAGACTAATCTGACTAGTTGTCCTGACAGAAGCATTTTACTGCTCTTGTGCCCTCACGCACTAGCAGCAACAATATTTCCACTTTTTCTTTGTTTGATGACAGTTAATAACTCTGATCTTCTCTCCCTTTTCAGAACGAGGAGAAAATTGGCAACGCCTGAGCAGGAGCTCATTAACATTTTTTATTTTGAATTTTAATTTGTTTATTTTTTTTTTTATTGAATTTTATATCGAAGTTTTTAGTAGTTTGTAGGTTAGTTTTTAGTTCTGAATTTTTGTTAAATGAATTTTGTGATATTAGGTTAAGCAAATGAATTTATAGTATTTTAATTTGAATAAAAAATTTTATATTTGAATTTGATAAGACTGAGTTGTCAATTAAAAACCGGCACTACCTCCCACGAACGAGACTAGCTCTCACATTGGTCCTTCAAGTCCGGATAACTCAGTCAGTCAAATATAAAATTGAAATATTGCTTAATATCACATAATTCAAGCTTCTCGATTAGAAATGCCGAAAAATGGCGAATCCATTTCATCTGACGTTGGTGACGAAACCATTGACTCTGTGTCAGAGTTGGTACAGTCCCAAAAAGAAGTCAAAGATTTAATGGAAGAATTATTTAAAAGGCACCAAAGAGAAGGAAAAAAGAAAACTGTCAAATCGACAGAAAAACGCCTACAAACGTTCACCGAGTATTGGAAAGAATTCCAAACTCGACATAGGTCTATACAAAGGAGAGTGACAACACAAGATCTCCAACTAGAATATTTCACCAAAGAGATATTTAGCGAAGTACAGGAATATTACATTGAGAAAGCAGCAAGCATGGAAGAAGACATAGACAGATTAAAACCAACACCATCTGTCAGCAATCCACCTTACACACAGACAAATTCTGCTAGCACAATGTCATGCAATAGCGAAAGGCTTCCTAGAATCAAGCTGCCGACATTCAATGGTGAATATTCTACATGGATTTCATTTCATGATTTATTTAACTCAGTAATACACAACAACAATAATTTAAGAGACGTTGACAAATTGTATTTCTTAAAAACAAATCTAGTAGGAGAAGCTGAAAAATTGCTCAGGCATTATGAAATATGCGACGCAAACTATAAACCAGCTTGGCAACTCCTCAAGGAACGCTATTCAAATAAGCGAATTCTAGTCAACGTGCAATTAAAAAAATTATTGTTTCTCCCAACCACAAATCATGATACTGCCGAAAGTATCAAAAGGCTACTAGACAATATAACAGAGGCGCTATTAGCATTACAAAATTTAGGTGTAGAAACAAACAATTGGGATCCTATAATTATATACTTGACTGTACAAAAGTTACACCCAGACACACACCAGTTATGGGAGCAGAGCCTTCATAATAGCACAGAATTACCCAAATTAAAAATATTAACTAAATTCCTAGAGGCTCGCTTCAGAACCTTGGAAATGATAGGAAATAGAAATACATCTTCGAACATGACACAGAGAAAACCATTCTCACCAAAACCAACTTATGGATTCTTGAATAGAAGCCAAAGTTCAACACCAAAGCACCCACCTACAAAAAGGTCCTCTTGCAGCCATTGCAAGGGTGACCATATCATATTTCATTGTCAAACATTTAGAAATATGAACACCCGACAACGACATGAAGTTGTCACAAATAAGCATTTATGCAAAAATTGCTTATCTCCCAACCATCTAACCTTAAATTGCACAAGCAATAAAAGGTGTTACCACTGTAACAAAAGTCATAACACATTGCTCCACTATGAGCAAAACGATTCGGTGACAGAATCACCTAATCAATCCACCCAAAATTCTAGTATGGAAACTGAACCAAGTACACCCTTAGCTTGTAGAAATGACGAACAACAAGTTCAAAATTTTCTAACCGCCAATATGAAAAGAGCTCTTCTCTCTACAGCTCTGATCAACGTCACTGCACCATCTGGACTCACGACGACGTTCAGAGCGTTAATTGACTCAGGGTCATAAGTGTCGATCATGACAGAAAAGGCCTTTAAGCAATTACGACTTAAAGGATCTCCAACCACCCAAGAATTAATTGGACTTGGTACAACTCCAACCAATACAGCTGTACAGCAAACCACAGTCACAATTAATTCTCTACAAAACAATTTTAAAATAGCGAGCAACATGCTCATAATCCGAAAAATCACCGATCTGCTTCCAACACAGACAATCGAAGTGTCAAATTGGAAACACATAAACAATCTCCCGCTTGCAGATCCTACGTTCTCAGTTCCAGGAGAAATCGATGTTCTTCTCGGAGCAAACATCTATGCCGCCATCATTAAAAATGGAATTAGAAGAGGATCTAGCAATACACCTACAGCCCAAAACACCGAATTGGGCTGGATTCTGGTCGGAGGAGTACCAGAAGTAAAAAGCACGACGACGACTGTGCTATCCACCTATACTACGACAAACCCCAAGTCGGATAAGAAACTAAAGAGAGTTCGGGAATATTCCACCACGCCAATGTGTTCACTAAAACATCAAGTTCATACAAGAAAACTCCTACCCCCCGCAAAATATGGATATGTGTCCACCAAGAATCATAATACACCTTTACACCACATTGCTCAGAGAAAAAACTGGAGAAATACACCAAATGATGCAAAGAAGCACTATACGTTAACAACTCTTTCCACTATCAACACAAAATGGAAAAATGAAACAAGAGTGTCGCCATCTCGTTCAGTGTCAGCAACTTTACAATATAATAAAATAAAAACTGAACTAGATCACAGAGAAACTAAGCCTCTCACCAATAGATGGCATCACGATCATCCAAAAACTCTCTCTCATTCTGCATCAGTAATAGAAGAGAATAGTATTCCCCCAGTAATACGAACTGAAGCAAAATACTTCAGAACTCTTTCCTCCTCATTCTATAATAGAAATAAATTAAATATTTTCACCAGTCCATTCTAAAAAAAAAAAAAACATATTGTCCTCTCCCCTTCACCAACTCATCTCAGGACAATCATCGATTATCCCCACCAAAATCTAGTACTCTCTGGCAGTACAAAACTAAAAAAAACACCCGTTACGTTTGAATATAAACGATTCCAAAACCCGCCAAAAATCACTTCAGTTGTGAACGTTGACAAGTGCGCGCAGTGTTTTTTGAGTTCGTGGGGGTGGTGGTAATGGCGGTGGTGGTGGTAGGTGCCTGGTCTTGGACGGCGCTTTGAAACGGATATTTGGCGCGTGGCCTTGGAGGTTTCAATTTGACGCTGACCTCTGACGTCACCTTGACCTATGACCTATGTTACAAACTTCCAGCTTAACAGCTTTTCAAACAGCTCTGATAAAAGCTTAACAGGTCTGATAACAGCTTAACAGCTTTTCAAACAGCTCTGATAAGAGCCTAACAGCTTTTTAAACAGCTCTGATAACAGTTTAACAGCTTTTAAAACAGCTCTGATAACAGCTTAACAGCTTTTCAAACAGCTCTAATAACAGCTTAACAGCTTTTCAAACAGCTCCGATAACAACTTAACAGCTTTTCAAACAGCTCTGATAAGATAGGTCATAGGTCAAGGTGACGTAAGAGGTCAGCGTCAAATTGAAACCTCCGAGGCCACGCGCCAAATATCCGTTTCAAAGCGCCGTCCACGACCAGGCACCCACCACCACCACCGCGAATACCACCACCCCCACCGCAACCCACCACCATGCCCCACCACCATCACCACCTCTATCACCACCACCCTCACCACCACCGCCACCCGTTGTAGTGGTCAAATATTATTCGGGAGTTTCGGACTTAGTATGGGAAATTGAATTAAAAGAATATCATATATAAAATATCATTATTGATTTATTATAAATTGAAAAAAATTAACACTTAATTCTTAGTGTATCATTCAATAGTTGGGCTTCCTTAAATCCGTTTCCCTATAACTGTAATAATATTTTCTTTATTTTACAATAATGCATATCTTAGACTAAATACAATTAAAACAAAGTATTTCATTAAATGGTATTTTAGCTATAATACATTTTTTATTTACAATACATATCTTAGACTAGCCTTAGATTATATGATGTCTGCGTCTGCTCCTTGCTGTTCTGATTGAATAGAGTAATGTCCCCATGGTAGAGTATCCGCTGTCCCACTCATAATATACCGCTTGTTATCATATGGACTAAATGCAATCTTCTTTGGCTGATCATGTAGACATTATGGTTATGCGATCGTATGGAGCTCTGATTAGCAGTTAATACTAGTAGTTACACTATGTGAGTTCTGGACCACTTTTTCCATACAAAAAGTGCAATATAGATTCCAACTATTTTGGTGGCTCTGGACTCGGGTTCTGGGCCACTGGGGGATTCCGTCTAGTGGTATACGTCACAGGGCCTGCCTGGGGGAATTCCTTTCCTACCGTCTGGATGAAGCTCTAAACATTTGTGAAGGGGTGGGAAGCTTTATTGGTGGAGGTTGCTGGTTAAGTTGATCTGGTCTTGGAGGCTACAATTTGACCTTGAGATGCCCCTCCTGTGTCTGGCTACTGGAGATTTGCTGAGAGCTTTAGTGGGAATATCTGATACTATGACTAGGACTGTCTGGGGGGTGTTGGATTGGGCTACGTTACTTGTACCAAGGCTTGGGTGGAATGTGTGTGGCTTAAGTAATGATGTGAAATGCCCTAAGCGAGTTTATATCGGGGCTGTATACTTGTCAGCTTGAGTTTGTTGTTAGTTGTTTACTTTAGTATGAGTGCCTGTGGTATGTTGGGCTGGGCTACTTGGTGGCTGAGCAAACGTTACCTAAGGCGTGGATGCATGTGTGCAACTGTGTATTTATGTGGATAAGAAATGTTATGAAATTCCCTAAGTGAATTAGTGTAATAAGTATAAGTAATAATACAAGTTAATTCTAGAATATTTTTGTTCATACCAATAGATTCCAAAAGGTGTCAGTGGGGGTCTTAGTAATAGGGGTGGACAAATTTTTTATCAGAAATCCTCTACGGGCTATGGGCTTCGAGATAAGTATTAGTGATCTTACCTTTTGAGGTATAATTAATAGTAGTAATAATTCAAGTTAACCCTAGGATATTTTTTGTCCATGCCAATAGTATTAGTACTAGGGGGTAAATTTTCATCAGAAATCCTCTACGGGCTATGGTTCGAGATATTAGCTATCTTACCTTCTCTGGTGTAATTAATATTAGTAGCTCAAAAACAACAAAAAAACAACAACAACTATAACCTAAGTTGTGGATTAAAGATTTGATGATATTAATCTGTAGGTATCTTTTATAAACAAGATTCCACCATATGATCATATATCTAAAAATAGAACAGGCGAAGCTGATTGGGGCGAATGTAGGTAGATATGTTCATTTAGATAAGTCATGGAAATTAGTAAATGTGTAATTTTGCTCTTCAGGTGGAATGATTCCAATTTTATTCCTTGCATAAACAAACTCACAAAGTCCAGTAAAGTAAACATATTAGCAGTTGAATAATGTAAACAAATTCGCACAGCAGCCGAGTAAAGTAAACAAATTGAGTGATTTATGTTTTTTAATGTGAGATTCCCAATTACTTCAGCTGAAAACAACAACAATTCATATTGATCTGTAGGATATGATGTCTTAGATGAGTAGTAGAAGTTATAATTGAAAATTTCTTTTGCTGATAAAAAATCAACAACAACTATAACGTAAGTTGTGGTCTGTATATATCTTTTATAAACAAGAGTGATCATGATATTCGATATCTAAAAAGAGATCACGGCTGCTTGGGATGGTAAGAATGCAAAATAAAGCTATATCAGAAAATTTTCGGTGTAGGGGTGTGCGTGTACTGAAAAGTCTTATTAGAAATCCTCTACGGGCTATGGTTTTTGTGATATTAGCGATCATCATTTATATTACTAATAATTCAAGTCTAGGCTATTTTTGTAAGCATTAAGTTGAGAGTTGGTTAAATTAAAATTTTTGATGAGCTATAATATTAATGTAGGATGATGTGGCGACTTAGATGAGTAATGAAAATTGTATAGGTGCAGCCTTGTTAGAAAATTTTTAGTTTTCAAGTGTAATGGCATGTCTGGTAATTTTATATCAAGCATACTTGCACAGCCGAGAAAAGTAAACAAGTTCAGCGATTTTCTTGTGTCTATTGGAAAGTCTTTCGCTCAGTAAAAATCTTATCAGCAATGCCGCTTCATATTTATATCCTCTAAAGTATCATAATCAGAAATGGTGTTGTATCAATAGTGCAATAGTGAAGATTGGGGTAATATAAGTTAAAAGCTTTGGTGGATAGTATTTAGCATCACATAATGCTAGTAGGATATAGAAGCTTTGGTTAAGACCGCGGCGATGGTCGAGAGCGGTTAGTGTTATTTGCTTATTTTTAAATCTTACTTAGGTTGGTTGAGAGTGGAATAAATTAAAAGTTTTGATGAAAGAAGGTGGTATGATTATATTAATTTAGTTTTAGATAAGTAGTGGAGTGCTGTAATATGTCTCGCTCTAACACATTAGGAAGGTTTAGTGAATACCGTACTTTGAAACCATCTCGCTCTCTCAAAACATCTTTCTCTCTCTCTCTCTCTCTAGCACACATGTTTGATGTGGACTTGATCATATACATGCCCTCTTGGAGCTTGGTCGTCTGCTTTATATATTATGAGTATAATATGGTGGGCTGCAATTATCAGGCTTGTTGTTGAACGGGGCTATACAACTTGTTGGCTGAGATCATTAGCGGCGGGGTGGGGGCACTTTACTGATCTAACTTCTATTTGTACAGAAATGTGGTGTTTTGATAATCCTAAGCCTACTTTCTTATCTTCCGAGCCGAAATAAATTGTTAACCAAATGACTACGATTCCTCAATCAAGAACTCCCTGTTGAGTAATCATTGTATATGGCGCTGTACCTTGGGTTGATGATATCGCATGTAGCTGCCTACAGATTCGGGCTCCGGCTGCAAATAGACACACATTCAGCTGGGAGTTAGTGGGCGTAATATGTAAGGTTACATTTTAATCAAAACTATTTTATTATTTTGTTAAGTAAGGTATATAGTAAGTGTAGCCTTTGGGAAGGTAAGGAACCAAGCTGTAAATTACTAGAAGACTATTTTCCTGTATGGATAGTAAGTTAGGCTCTATAGCATATATATAAATTCAATGTTTGGCAGTTTTTTATAAGTATCAATATAGAACATTTTAGATAGCGGACTCTCAATGCAGACAAATAGATTTCTGTTTCATGGCTTGGGAAGTATTCTCGGGGTTTTGGTATGAGGGATTGAATCAAAGTATGTTGTACAATGGATTGGAGGTATATGTTTTTATTTGATTGGAGCAAAGTATTCTCACGGCTTCATGATCCAAAGCTTAAATATGACTGAAATTCTTAAAAAAATGTTGAATCGAAGACTAATGCCATCGTAATATTGAGAAGGATCTAAGGGCTTAAGAAAAGAAGGTGGTAGTATGATATGTTAATTTGAGGAATATGTTGGATAAGCAGTGGTAGTTGTATGGGTGCAGTAAAAGAAAGCCTTATTAACAATTGTTTTTATGATCAGGTGTAATGGCACGGCCAATGTTTCCACTTGAAATCTTTCTAGAATAGATTTTTAGCGTAGTCCGAAAGTGGTATGCTCCTTCCAAGATCAAGCTCCCACCACCGCCGCCAATACCACCACCCCCACCGCCGCCATCAAATATTGTTCCGAAGTTCCGGACTTAATATGGGAAATCGAATAAAAAAGATGGTCATATGTAAAATATCATTTATTAAACATTAAAAATCAAAACTTTAAATTTAGCATTTAATATCGCAGCAGTTTCACATGATCTATTTTCAGATATATATTCACCTCAGCCCAGCTAAACACACATGATAACCCCCGACAGCCAGAGCATATAAAACAAAAACTGATATCACCAAGTTCCAGCTGGCAAGTAAACGATAGCATATTGTCGCTAAAGCTCTCATCCACCAAGTGTACAGACCAACCCAACACAAACATGATAATTCCAGGCAGGCATAGCATGTAAATCAAACAACTGATAACACACAGCTCCAAGCTGGAATGTAAACGATCATGTCCACCTCAAGCATGTATGTTAGAGCGAGGCAGAAGATGTGTGTTAGAGCGAGATGGTTGAAAGGTATGGTATTCACTAAAACTTCCTACTAGATTATACGCACCCACCGCACATAAAAGAAACTTCAAGCATCACCAAACTTAATTTATTCTCAAAATATTTGTTAATTCCAGACCCGAAATATATTTAGAGCGACACAGATGTGTTTGATAGAGTCAGATGGTTGAAAAGTATGGTATTCACTAAAGCTTCCTACTATATTATCCACACCCATCACCCATTAAATAAACTTCGAGCACCACTAAACTTAACCCAATCTCCACCGCCATGATCTTGGTAAAAGGTAATATCAAATTACCTGAAAAGCCATGTCATCACACCTGACAACCAAAAATTATTCTTTTACTCCTCCCATACAATTTCCATTACTTAATATCATAGCACTATCTTCTATCATCAAAGCTTTTAATTTAACCCACTCTCAACCTAAAGCCAACATGTAACTCATAGCATATAAAGCAAACAACTGATAATACCAAGCTCCAAGCAGGCAAGTATATGACCAAATCCACCTCAAGCATATGTATTAGAGAGAAACAGATGATGATGATGTGTTGAAGCGAGATAATTGCAAAAGTAAATTTGGACTTCCGTAAGAAATATCATGAGATTTTTGATGTCGAACTCTCATCGCCTAACCAGAAAAGGATCACTTTGCGAAAAACCTACACTAGAAAGATTTTGTATTGCAACACTGGTCATTCCATTATACCACATCACCTAAAATAAGGTTTTTACTTCACCCATATGACTTCCACTACTCATCTAAGTCAACATATCATACTATATTAATATCATAGCAATATCTTCCTACAAAGGTTGTGGCAATGGATACCACTTTCGGACTACGCTAAAAAGCTATTCTAGAAAGATTTCAAGTGGCAACATTGACCGTGCCATTACACCTGATCATAAAAACAATTGTTAATAAGGCTTTCTTTTACTGCACCCATACAACTACCACTGCTCATCCAACATATTCCTCAAATTAACATATTGTTAACCTTTTTGGTTTTTATTGCTCAAAATTGTCTGACGAAAAGATAGCCTCAGGAAAGTGAATAGCAACTTTTCTTTAAAAGTGGTTTGTTGTTGTTGGTTGTAGGTGACTGTACCTAATATCAAAACAGTCGAGTTTGAATTTCTGTGTGGGTGCCCCGTGCCTACTATACACTATGTGTACTGTGCACACGATTTGCGAATGTGGGTCAGTCCCTTCCAATGTGGCTGTCAACTTAATGTTTATGTTTTTGAAGCAAGTTAAGTCGGCATGCCGGTTGAATAGTGGTCGCAGCTGATCATCTAATCTACGCGTAGTGCAGTGTGTAAAAAAAATCAAAACAATTAAATTCTGTGTTTATTAGTGGAGTGCGCAATAATCTCAATGCAATGGTTCGGGAAGTGTTAGTAAAGTGCAGCGCTAGGGCTCCTCGAATTGGATATAGCAGAACACAGTCAGCAATTCAGGTATACTCAAGCCTGATTACTACGGTGAGTACAAAATAATTTCGTTTCTATGGAGACAAGTAGTTATTGTTAGTGTACTGAGCTGCGTTATTATAAATATGTCGTGCTAGTTACAAAGCATGGAGACAAGTAGTTATTGTTAGTGTACTGAGCTGCGTTATTATAAATATGTCGTGCTAGTTACAAAGCATGGAAGTTAATTATAATGAGATAGCGTGATAGTTTTAAGCGGCTAGATTTTTATCGGTACTACTCGCACTGATTTTCTCGCATGCGATAATATGGCTGTTATCGTAATACAAATAGCGCTGGCCAGCTGATATGTTCTCGCATGGGAGTTAATTATAATGTGATAGCGTGCTAGTTTTAAGCGGCTAGATTTTTATCGGTGCTACTCGCACTGATTTTCTCGCATGCGATAATATGGCTGGTATTGTAAATAGCGACTGGCCAGCTGATACGTTTTGCTCGGCCTTTTGTAAGCAAAAAGAAAAGAAAAAACACTTAATGGAGTTTTCTTCCTTTTAATAATAAATGTTACAGAGGGCACACTAAAATTATGGAAAAACAAATGCTAATGCTGTAAACAAATTTTTCTAAATAGCCCCAATTGGCAAGAGCCGACTTTTGAGACTGAAATTCTCTGGCAACTTTGCGTGCATCAAGGAAAAAAAATGCAATAAAATAAAAAAAACTTACAAAGGTTGAATTAATCAACCAATTTATTCCAATCTTTTTCTAAATTGCGTTATCCAACAAAAAAAAAATTTCCTCCACGTAATTGTTCTGGCTGCACTTCTGCACTACAAAGAAAACTCGACTTAATTTAACCAAGCGAAAACATGAAAACAATTCGTTTCAAGCTATCACAATAACTTTTTACAATTTATTTCAATTCTAACTTCTAGCAGATTTATTTATAAATTTCGTAGATCTCGTACACTCGAAGGTCAAAACTAGAAGAGAAGTCACTGGACAGTCATGACCATTTTGCATCGACAAGGTCATAGAGAGAATGTCGAATTCGCCGAAGGAAATTTTCTGGTTATGCGTTCGGCGATTTAGAGATGAGTAACCTTGGTTATTAATGTTCTCTCCAATGCATAAATTCTCTTTTCTTTTTTTAGACTTTCTGCAGAACAAATTATGCACCACTGCCCCTGTCGTAAAAGAAGGAGCTGTCCTCAGCTCATAGTTTCCCTTCTTCGATAGGAGAGAGAACGTCATCTACCAGCATCAGGAAAGTCGGAGGTTGTCCTGCAGTCATCGCTTTGCTTACCTCATATATGAAAAAAAAACAAAATTAGTAAGTATGCCATGTGACCTATTGTCACTTTTATTATTCTCTTATCTTTTTTTTTTTTCAGCACAAAATATCCAAGAAGTTGGCCTATCTCACTCCCATGGGGCCAGATTCATTTCACCAAATCAACTCCAGAGAAGTGAGTAGTTAAGCTATGCCGATTCTGGCGCACTTTTTCCATACAAAAAGTGTCCGGAAATTTCAAACTATTTTGATGGATCACTGTGGGTTCTGCGGAGGGGGAGGTACGGTGAGCAATTTTGAGGCGGTTCTGAGGCCGCTTTTGTACTGAAAATTAACATTATACTGTGACAGTACCAGATGACTTTTTCCATACAAAAAGTGCAAGGTAGATTCCAACTATTTTGCTGGCTCTAAACCGGGTTCTGGGCCACTGAGGGGGATTCCGTCTAGTGGTATACGTCACAGAGCCTGCCTGGAGAATTCCTTTCCTACCGTCTGGCTGAAGCTCTAAACATTTGTGAAGGGGTGCGTAGCTTTATTGGTGGAGGTTTCTAGTTAAGTTGATCTGGGCTTGGAGGCTACACTTTGACCTTGAGATGCCCCTCCTGTATCTGGCTACTGGAGATTTGCTGAGAGCTTTAGTGAGAATATCTGATACTATGACTAGCACTGTCTGGGGCGTGTTGGATTGGGGTACAGTATGCGACACTGACACTAGAGACACCATGTTCACTCGGCCTATTGTTTTCTATATGGATGATTCAATGACCCAGCCCATGCTGATAGGAGGATTCGCAACAAGATCCCGCAAGTTTGTACACTGTTATATAAGACCCAAAAGAGTTTAGATTAGGTTAGTGTCTTAAAATAATACGCGACAAATGATAGTAGACTAGACATACATAACTTCGTAGTAATTTTATATATTTATAGTTGTGCACTGCTGTTCTATACAAGATCTAAGTGGGAAAAGAAAACAGCTCTGATAACAGCTTAACAGCTTTTCAAACAGCTCTAATAACAGCTTTTCAAACAGCTCTGATAACAGCTTAACAGCTTTTAAAACAGCTCTTATAACAGCTTAACAGATTTTGAAACAGCTCCGATAACAGCTTAACAGCTTTTCAAACAGCTCTGATAACAGCTTAACAGCTTTTAAAACAGCTCTGATAACAGCTTCCAGGGTGTTTTTTGGTGTTTCAGGGTGTTGCTTTGATGTTAATTTGGTGTTATTTTGGTGCTATTTGGTGTTTCCGGGTGTTGCTTTGGTGTTAATTTGGTGTTAGTTTGGTGCTATTTGGTGTTTCCGGGTGTTGCTTTGTTGTTAAATTGGTGTTAATTTGGTGCTATTTGGTGTAATTTGGCATTACTTGGTGTTTGCATGTGTTGCTTTGGTGTTAATTTGGTGTTATTTGGCATAATTTGGTGTAATTCGGCATTATTTGGTGTTACCCGATGCTGTTTTGGTGTTGTTTTGTTATTATCTGTTGAGCTGTTATAACTACCTGTTTCAGTTGTTCTTTCTTAGTGTTTTAGCAACCGCCAATATGTTTGAATGTATAGAGTGTAACAAATCATTTAGTCGTGGTTATAGCCTCTTACGACATAAGAAGCGGCGGACACATTCACTTAAAAGTGAACAGCGTGAAAAGAAAAATACACATGAGGATACTTTATTATCAACGTTCACCGATGAAAGTGGTTGTAGCCCTACAGAAAATATTCAGAACAAAATGACAGCACTGAGTTAAACCCAAGAATCCTTAAAAGCGCGGCTACCTTTTAAAATAATACCACAACACACCAAGCATGATCATAATTTTGTTAACATACTCCCCGATCAAATAAAAGAGGAAGACAGCGAAGGGGAAAAGAAGAATGATGATGATAATAATAAATCAGTTGAGGGAAGTGAACAAAGCTATGATACCGGTAACAGTGATGATAATGATACAGGTTCAAAATATACGGAGCCAAATATACTCGTCAATGAATTGCGATTCTTATTACCATGTAGAAAGACTGCAAAGAGAGCTTTTGAAATCATACAGCAGTTAAAGAATCAGGGGGTAGTTCAAAACTAAACAACACATACATATAAAACAAACATAGCACAATAGCTGAGAAATAGATATCTCATACAAGAAAATGTAAGGAGAAAATTAAAAAAATTAATTAAATTCTTCATTTGGATAATTCCTTTTATTTCCAGCAACTTATATCGGTCAACGTCCATTTTCTGCGTGGTGCTCCTTTTTAGGGAGAGACATTGATGGTGATGGGACTTCTGAACAAAATGTATGGTGTGAGGCGGACACGAAGAGTAGTCTAATATCCCGTCTTTCTTAATGCTTTTGCACTATATGTAGTTTAATAAAAAATTATATGTTTTAAAAAGTTTTTTTTAATCATTTTGTATAGAACATAATGTTACCAGATTCTTATAAGATTTTCTTCTGCTTATTAGATTTTGTATAGAATATTCTCTTACCAAATTCTTATACTAGATTTTTCTGCCTGTTGGACTTTGTGCAGAACATGCCGTTACCAAATTCTTATAACTTATACATGATAAGTCTATAAAAATCAAATTATATGGAAACTGAATTTTCCCCGCTTTACTCTTTCAATTTTAACATATTCAATGATAAATTCAATGTCTTAGGGTTTGCAGACTAAAGAGATAATTGCTGGTTTTCTAATTCCAGCAATGTACTGGTTTTGCATGTAGCTAGAAGAGATACTCAATTTCTTTGTTTGTCTATACCATACGAAAATCTTTCAGTTGATATCACTTTAATTATAATATTATCGAGGATTAGTATACCCATCAATTTTCAGTTTCATCGTTGCTGGTGTCGATTATAGAGCAATTCTACTTTGAGTGATGCAATCTGTAAAATGAATTAATGCTTAAATGAATACTTAATCTTTTAAATAACACAGCAGCTTAGTCATGCCGTTAGGAATACATCTGACTACCAACAATTTACGTTTAGAGCAAAATTAGGCATTTATAAATTTCCATTACATATCTAAGCCAACATATCTACCTACCTTCACCCCAACCAGCTTCGCCTGATCTATTTTTAGATATATGGCTACATGGTGCAATCATGTTTATAAAAGGCACCTACAGATTAATATCATCAAATCTTTAATCCACAACTTAGGTTATAGTTGTTGTTGTTTTTTGTTTGTGCTACTAATATTAATTACACCTGAGAAGGTAAAATAGCTAATATCTCGAACCATAGCCCGTAGAGGATTTCTGATGAAAATTTTTACCCCATAGTACTAATACTATTGGCATGGACAAAATATATCCTAGGGTTAACTTGAATTATTACTACTATTAATTATACCTCAAAAGGAAAGATCACTAATATCTCGAAACCCATAGCCCGTAGAGGATTTCTGATAACAAATTTGTCCACCCCTATTACCAAGACCCCCACTGACACCTTCTAGAATCTATTGGTATGAAGAAAAATTTTCTAGGATTAACGTGAATTATTACTTATACTAATTACACTAATTCACTTAGGGAATTTCATAACATTTCTTATCCACATAAATACACAGTTGCACACATGCATCCACGCCTTAGGTAACGTTTGCTCAGCCACCAAGTAGCCCAGCTCAACACACCACAGGCACTCATACTAAAGTAAACAACTAACAACAAACTCAAGCTGACAAGTATACAGCCCCGATATAAACTCGCTTAGGGCATTTCACATCATTACTTAAGCCACACACATTCCACCCAAGCCTTGGTCCAGGTAACGTAGCCCAATCCAACACGCCCCAGACAGTGCTTGTTCATCCCATGAACTGCATGAAATACAATCGCTTAGAATACCGCGCTGGATAAATTACCGTGTGGGTCAGCAATTGCAGCTTCACGGATTTTGCGATGCCTCAGAAAAGGGTTACGCAGCAGTCATATATTCCCGCACAACCGACTCATTCGGAAAAGTCCATACAACCCTATTAACAGCCAAAACTAAGGTAGCACCGCTAAAACAAAAAATAACATTACCACGCATGGAACTTTGCGGTGCCTTGATGTTAGCACGACTACTCAAATCCACCATCATTACCTTAGGAATAACTTCGCCCACAGTATTTGCATGGTGCGACTCTGAGATAGTTTTGGCATGGATCGCAAAGGACCCAAATACCCTTCACACTTTCGTTGCGAATAGGACATCGGAAATTCAAAGACTTTTTTTGACAAACATTTGGAAGCATGTCTCATCTCAAGAAAATCCAGCAGACGTGGCTTCAAGGGGTACCAATCCAAGTAAGCTCATTGCACAGAGTACATGGTGGAAAGGCCCGCTTTGGCTCGCAAAATCACCAGAAGCTTGGCCTTCAAGGAAATTTAACATCCAAACGAACGAAGAAGTCAAAAGGACGATAAAGGTTCTACATGCAGCAGTAAAATTCGCAGACATATCTAACTGTTCTACCTTAACGCATCAAGTAAGAGTAATAGCATACTGTCAACGTTTCATCAATAACTGCAGGCTACCAAAGGCCCAAAGAAGGATCCAACATCTCTCCACAGAAGAATTAAGAATCTCTAAAACGGGCATAGTCAAAATTGTGCAGCAAGAATCGTTTTTTGAAGAAATAAACACCTTAAAAAAGGGGGACCGGTTGAAGAATTCAAGCAAGCTACTTTCTCTTCATCCATTTGTTGACCAAGAGGGAGTTCTAAGAGTAGGAGGTAGGATACAGAATGCCAACCTCTCAGCCGACGCAAAGCATCAAGTTCTACTTCCTCAGAACCACAATGTAACTAACCTCATCATTGACCATGCGCATCTCCAGAGTCTACATGGCGGCACACAGCTTACTCTAAACTACCTAAGAATGCAATACTGGATAATAAATTCCAAAAGTAGGGTACAAGCCAGAATAACATGGGTGACGATAACAGCAATATACAACAAAACAAATTGAAGCCAGAAAATTATCTTCATTTCACTATTCCAACTGCATTCAAGTGAATATCGGTGGTTTAACTGAAGTGCAATTTCACACCGGAAATTACTGCTTACTGGAGAGCCAACACCGACAACGCTGCATTGGCCACAGATACGTGTGCAAAACTTAGACAAAAGTGAAAAACGTTACACGTGCGTCCGCACTGAACGAAATTAACCAAGCACTGGAAGTCTCAACTGGATGCACATATATAATTAAATATTGAAATATTTATAGTATACAAATCAGAATATTTAGATTACCGTACATACTATATTAACAACATTCACATATATAGTAACCATAATATTTTCATATATAGATATATACTTAATATTTTCATACATAACCTATATATATATTTTCATAATAACCTATATATATATTTTCATATATAACCTATATACATTTTATTTTATTTTCCGCTAAAAAATATTTTTTTTTTTATACGTAAAATACACTAAAGAACAATTTAACTAGTGAGAATTAAAATTTTTTCTTTTTGTGTTAGTCAATAATCGCATTTGCTTCACGTACAATATAGGATACTAAAATATAAAACTAATTCGAAATTTTGAGAACGACATGAACAAGATAGAGAAAAAGTAATCCCGATATATTAAACCAGTTTTAAAGCGCTCCAGGTAACAGAAAATTTTTACAAACCGACAACAAATTACAAAATCTTATAATTCATAATAAATAATTTTCGTTCCAAGGATGTCCTTGACGGATACAGAGAACAAATCAAATCCATCAGAGGATAAAAACAATATAAATAATGAAACAGAAGTTGTGGCTAGGGTAAAAATTCCAAGTTTCTGTCATTCTAGTCCTGTAACATGGTTTGCGGTTGTAGAATCTACTTTTCTTATTAATAATATAAAAAGTGATGATATAAAATACCACCACGTTTTAACGTCTCTACCGGAAGACATATTAATTACAATTACCGATTTAATTCATACACAACCCACCGAAAACAAATATCAAACTTTGAAACAAGCCATAATAGATAGACACACTGAGAGCGAAAATAAAAGATTTTCAAAACTGCTCGACGGTGTAGCGATTGGAGATGATACGCCATACCAATCCTACAGAAAATTAGAAATGCTTACTGGAATGTCAAAATCGGTAAACAAAGATTTACTACAACAAATATGGTTTAACGGTTTACCAAGCAACATCAAATCAATTTTAGCAACAGCAACCGAAACCGACACAAACAAATTAGTCATCATGGCTGACAAAGTACAAGAAGTAAGCCAACCTCCTAACATTACATCAGTCGAACCAGTTTTCGCGAATAGTATTATACATAAATTAAACGAACTATGTAAACAATTTGAAAATTTGTCTGTATCCACAAATAATAATAAAACAAATTTTAATCGTTCACGTCCGCACCAGAAAAACAATTTTTCTTCCAATTTTAAATCTCGAGGGAGATCGAAAAGCAGAAGCTTCAATAGGTTTACAGATCGACAGGCAGAAAAGAACCCAATATGTTTCTACCATCGACGTTTTGGAAACAACGCGCGAAATTGCAAATATCCTTGTCAATTTCAGACCCCCCAAAAAAAACCAAAAAACCAGTAAGAACCACTCGTGACGCTACAACTTGTAGCGGTGGACCAGTTTCACGTCGCCTATTCATAAAATGTAGAAATACAAAACTAACATTTCTCATCGAAACCGGCGCTAACATATCACTTATTCCTTTCGCAAATTTCCCACGAAGTAAGAAAGAAAATAATTACTGTCTGGCTGCAGCAAACGGCACTCAAATAAAAACATTTGGTACTCAATTATTAAAAACTGATTTGGGGTTAAGAAAAAGTTTTACACATATATTCACAGTGGCGGCTGTCAATCGACCAATAATTGGCGCGGATTTTCTGACTAATTTTAATCTATTAGTGGATTTAAAAAACAAAAAGCTAATATACGCTGAAATTTCCTTATATGCAAACGTGGTCGAGGCCAAAGTAAGCACCCCAACCCCGAAATTAATAGCAATTCCAACGGAATAAAACCAATTAATGAAAGCATATCCCTCACTCACTTCACCACCAAACCATCACTTAATGATAAAACATGGTGTCGTTCACCAAATTCATACAAATGGTCGTTTACCGTTTTCCCGACCAAGACGGTTAGATAAAGCCAAGTATGAACTCGCGAAAAACGAATTCCAACACATGATCAACTTAGGAATTTGTAAACAATCCTCGCCATCAGTGTCATAACCGCTACATCTTGTAAAAAAAAGGACAACGATGACTGGCGTCCTTGTGGCGATTATCGCCGACTAAATGCGTGTACAATATCGGATCGTTACCCGATACCGCACTTGCAAGATTTCGCGATAAATTTACATGGCTGCCAGATATTTTCGAAAGTAGATTTAGTGAGGGCATACCATCACATCCCAATTCCGAAACAGGACATATACAAAACTGCTATAACAACCCCGTTTGGACTGTTTGAGTTCAAAAGGATGCCTTTTGGGCTAAGAAATGCTGCCCAAACGTTCCAACGATTTATCGACTACGTTTTACGAGGCTTAAATTTTGTATATCCATACATCGACGATATCCTAATAGCTAGTCGTTCTGAAATAGAACACAAGCACCACTTAAAAATCCTCTTTGAACGGTTAAACAAATATGACATAAAAATTAAATCGACCAAATGCATATTCGGTGCCACAAATATAAAATTCCTAGGACACGTGATTTCCCAAGAAGGGATTTTACCAAATAAAGACTGTGTTGAAGCAATTCTTATACATTAAAGCCACCGACATCAGTAAAACAAACCCAACAGTTCTTGGGAATGATAAATTTTTACAACCGTTTCATTCCAGATTTAGCAGGCATATTAACTCCTATATACAACCATATCAGTAATTCAAACAAGGAAAACAAAAAAAAGAAACATTCGTTTTCGTGGCCTGATATATGCGAAATAGCTTTTGAGAAGGCCAAAAGGGCTTTAGGGGCAGCTACACTTCTCGCACATCCACTAGAAAATACCAAATTCACAGTAACCACAGACAGCTCCAACGTAGCAGTCGGTTCTGTCCTACAGCAATACGATAGTCAAAAACAATGCTGGAAACCATTAGCATTTTTCTCGCGGAAGCTTCAACCAGCCGAAACCCGATATTCCGCATTCGACCGCGAATTACTGGCTATATACTTATCAGTCAAACATTTTAAATACCTAATAGAAGGTCGAGAGCTAACAATATTTACTGACCATAAACCCCTAACTACCGCGATCGAATCTAAGACCGATCGAAGTCCACGACAAACCAGACATCTCGAATACAGACATTCGCCATATCACCGGTAAACAAAACATCGTGGCAGATTTTTTGTCTCGGGCAAGTACAAATATCTCGTCTATCCAGATAAATGGAACAGACTTAGAAGAATTAGTAAAATCACAACAGCAAGACAGTGACCTTGATAGACTCATTGCAAATAGTCAAAAAAACTAATTGTAAATTAAAGCTGGTAGACATACCCGATACCAATTACAGCTTATGGTACGAGGTGTCGACGGGAAAAGTTCGACCGTATGTACCAGAAAGCCTGAGGAAAACGACATTCGATAAACTACATAATTTATCACACCCTGGGATAAAAGCTAGTCGTAAAACTTGCGCGCAAAGATATTTCTGGCCAAAACTAAACAAAGATGTGTGGGGCAAAATGCTGCATCCAATGTCAAAAATCAAAAACTGTTAGACACATTAGATCACCAATAGGTACGTTCGATCTTCCAACAGGACGATTTAACCACATACACATGGATCTAGTAGGTCCTCTACCAACATCCCGCGGATTTTATTATATCCTGACAATTATAGATCGCTTCACAAGATGAGCAGAAGCCTACCCACTAAGAGATAGCACAGCTATCACCGTGGCAAAAACTTTCGTAAACAACTACATTTCGAGATTCGGATGTCCAACAGAGATCACTACCGATTAAGGCGTCCAATTCGAATCAAATTTATTCGCAGAAATGAATAAAATTCTAGGCTGCAGTAGAATACGCACCACTAGCTATCACCCAGCTAGCAACGGCATGATAGAGAGAGTACATAGGCAATTAAAGGAATCTTTAAAAGCTCGCGGTAACTCCATACACTGGAACGAAGAAATACCTTTTGTACTGCTGGGTTTAAGAATCTCTGTAAAAGAAGAACTAAACTGTTCACCGGCTGAACTCGTATATGGTCAAGCATTAAGAATCCCAGGAGAAGGTTTCATGAAAAACCCTATTAACAACCCTTCCGATTTCGCTAATGATCTAAAAAACAAAATGCAAACTATCGTGGCTACACCACCCAAATCACCCAGCCAATCATCGGTATATGCACCCAAAGATCTGGACAAGTGCCAGCATGTTTTCGTTCGCACTGACAAAATAAGACAAGGGCTTACTAGTCCTTACGAGGGTCCTTTTAGAATAGTTCGCCGCCTACGGAAACAATTTGTTCTTAACATTAATGGAAAAAATCAAACAATCTCTATTGATAGATTAAAACCCGCGTTCGGGGTTGAAAAAGTTCAGTCTACGATACCCATAAACCATATCTCATTTAAAAACATTTAGTAGTATACCTCATAGACAGGCTCTTAGAAACGAAGATTATATATATATACATGCAAACAAAAAAAACAAAAAAATAATAAAAATAAAAAAAGGAGAAACAATACATTACTTCCTCTATCTAGGAGGAGGGTTATGTAGTGACTTAGCTTACATAAAGATACATTTAGAAATTAGCATCCACAACATTCTACCAAAAATATACTTAAATATTCCGCCAAGTCACCAACATGAATTAAAAGCGCTAACGTGAAATAAACGGATTAAATAAAAACTAAAAAGTATGTAGAGTGAAAACGTCGACCTTATGTCACTTCTTGTGCAGGCCCGGTCAGCTATCTTACGCACGTAATTAATAAGTTGGTAAATTAGAGATCCTGTGGGACTCAAGTAATATTGAAGTTTAGAGTTAGATTCATAGTAGATAATTTATAAAAAAGAAACCAGTGAATAAAATTTTTTATCTTCCTAAAGTAAAAAAACTTCGCAGTGTTTTTTGTTCATCTACTAGATTGCGCACATAACCTATAACAACCACAAGGCCATGTGATAAGCATTGCTTCAAATTTCGGTAGTGTATAACATATTTAGTTTTAGGATGTAATGTTGCCAAAAGCTTTTCTAATTTTGCTCCAGGTGGTGCTGCATTCTCAGAGCAAAACGGTAAATCCTTATGCTTATCATGTAGCTGTTGAGGATAGTCCAAGTCCACTTCGAATATGTATCCAATTAGTGAATCTTCAGGAATTTCGAATACATCAATATTGGAAGCATCAACCCATTTGAATCCTCCAGTTGGTAAATGCTGTGACATGGCCCATCCATAAAGGTTGTTAACATCATAATGCATCAGGTATTTCTCTTTCTCCTCAGGCTTAAAATCATCCATATATATGTTATTTGCTTTACTATATCTGTTCGAGCATTGACTTATACCACCTCGAATGCCTCTCTCTATGAATAGCAGTATATCTACATCGGTTATCAGCTCTAGTTTCACTTTGGTGTATTTTAGCATTGAATCCCATGTTAGACCTGGCATGGTGTAATAATGTGCTGGATCTAAATTGTATGTCTTCATGCACTTTTCTCGAAAATTCTCAAACACATCAGTCAATAGAAGGACACCAGTTTTCAGGTATAAATCAGAATATCCACCAAGTGTCTGTATTTCAAATTTTTTGCCAGACCTTTTCAGCATGATTGTAGTCCTCTGGAGATATATCACTGTCAGTGATTTTATTATAGAATTGCTCCTGCGCCGGTAAGTGTCGTATGGGAAGACACATTTGCGTGTAAGCAGTTTAAAGACATCATTATCCAATTCCTGCCATACAGCTCTTGTAATATTTCATTTATCCATCGGCAGCAATGATGATAGCTTATCTAAGGATTCTGCCATAAAACGGAAGGAATCGATGAATCTGAATTTGATATGGCTGCCTTCAACGTGCTTGGTGAACGAAATGTATCTTCCTTTATTTATTGGTAGGAGATCCACATTCCCAAGAATAGATGTAGCTATATCCTTAATAATGAAGTGAGCATCATATCCAGATAAATTGTGAAAAATGACTGGAACTATGGAACAATCTTGATACATGAGATTGCATGCATTGTGCGCTGGCCCTCGATATTTTCCTGTTAAGTGACAATGGTCTCGGACTCGTTCCTCAACGGCTGCAAACGTTTTTTCACATATATGGCAGCAAGTATTTTCCATATGTGAACGCCATTCCTCTTTAGTCAGGGGCTGCATTGGTCTGATATTCAGCTTTTCCTGTACAGCTATAGATGCAATTTTTTGCAATTCTAATGCAAACCATTGTTGGCAATTCTTGCCTCGATATGCTCTGTAATATGAGAGTTTAGCGTCATGTTTGCAGTGGAAATAGAATCCTATGCTGTGAACTTCATGTTCCTGGATTCGCTATGTATTTTGTTCGTTTCCCTGAATCGGCTTCAATATTGACTCAAGATCGGAATACACACAAAACGGGACTGGATTCTTATGGTTATAATTCTTATATTCCAACCATTTCTTTTCCTCTGAGGGAAACATAATCCTACAATCGTTTTGTTTCTCACATTCAGGAGTGTGTGATGCTAGTTTTTCTGCAGAGTACAAGTAGAACAAACATCTGTCGCATATATACTTTCTACCATCATATTTCGAAGTTTGCTTCGACATGAGTCGGGAAAGATCTTTAATCCAACAGAACTGATATCTGTCATCATCATCATCCATATGATCATCAGCCTGGTCATAGTCATCTTGTAGCATTAAGAGATTTACATGTCGCTCCATTCTGTGTTTCGTAAGTCTAACTGGAACTGTGGTGAGGAAATGCTCTTTCTCCAGGATGAACACGTTTACTGATAAATTTTTCTGGTCTTCAAATTGGGTAATTTGCTTAAGTGTCATAGGAAATCTTATCCCAGTTAAATTTAGTACTGTAGAGTAATGTGGATACGATGAGGTCCTATCAGAGCAAACATTTGCTGCTATATCGCTAATGTTACTGCCCACGCGAAGCGTGCTTCATCATTATTTTTCACATTAATGCATGCTTTCTTTGATATAATTTCCTTTGGTATCGGTATATACGAAGATCCTCGGAGTTGTTCAAACTTGTTGATGTGTACTGCTAGATGTGTTATAGAGTGCAGTGCCCAGCCACTGTCTTTTTCCTGGAATTGTTCCAGATGAGTGTGTATTGGATCCAAAATGTTTGATTTAAACCACTCCTCTAAGCTATCATCTGCACTAATTGAAGCAGTTCTCGCTTGGAAATATTTAATGTCTTTTATAATTTCACTGTCACCAGTTTCTTTAACAAATTCACCGGAAAACGTTGTGGAGATTTTAATATTAAAATAATGTTTTAAGGAATTCTTAACACGACGAGTAAATAATTTAGCAGCGTCTTGCATAAATAGCTTCGGCTCAATATGTTTTAAATTTGCAATAACACCTTGTCGAATTCTGTCTGCGAACGCTGTCTTTACTTCCTCCCACTTTACAAAATCACTTCTTCTTACGCGAGTAATTCCTCCACCTGGACGAAGATTTCTCAATAGTGTTCTCAATGATTTAATTTGCTCGAGACAGCTCTCGAAATGTCGTTTCCTAGCACACTTATTGCACTTCCGGAATGCAGCTTGAAATTTATGCATGTTTCTATTGCACTTTTTAACAATATACTCTTTATTCACTGAATTTTTTAAACACTCCATCACATCTTTTCGCAAATTTTCAATTATTGAAAAACTTTTATTTTCTAACACCGAAGGCATTTTTAATTTTTTATGTACTATCACTGAGACTCACTAAAACTGACTGATGCTCCCCAAGAGTTTGCTTGGGCTTTTATAGCAACAGTGTGTAAACATGAATGATCCTGCTGCAGTACTTTTTGCCCGTTTAACATAAGATCACTGCAAATATTTTAGAATGTTAGGACTCCGCTGGGGGGCTCCCATGTAGTAGTGAGGGAGTCTGTTTCATGGCTTTTGAAGTATTTTTGGGGTTTTTGCTCATACCAATCATGAAAGTTTTTATTTTATTTTACAATATTCTTATTAATACACCTCAGCTGCACACATACATATCCAACCAAAGATCTACACCCATGATTCGTAAAGTGATTCCACCCCGCCGCTAAAGATCTCTGCCAACAAGTTATATAGCCCCGTTCAACAACAAACCTGATAATTCCAGGCAGCCAAACTATACTCATAGTGTATAAAGCAGACAAGCAAGCTCCAAGCTGGCATGTATATGATCAAGTCCACCTCAAACATGTATGCTAGAGAGAGAAAGATGTTTTGAGAGAGCGATATGGTTTCAAGGTACGGTATTCACTAAAGCTTCCTAATGTGTTGGAGCGAGACATATTACAGCACTCCACTACTCATCCAAAACTAAATTAATATAATCTTGCCACCTTCTTTCATCAAAACTTTTAATTTAATCCACCCCAACCAACCTAATGCTTTCATGACAAGATTTAAAAATAAGTACATAACACTAACCACTCTCAACCATCGCCACGGTCTTCACCAAAGCTTCTATATCCTACTAGAATTATGTGATGCTAAATACCATCCACCAAAGCTTTTAACTTATAGTACCACGGTCTTCACTATTGCACTATTGATACAACACTATTTCGGATGATCATACTTTAGAGGATATAAATATGAAGCGGTTTTGCTGATAAGATTTTTACTGAGCGAAAGACTTTCCAATAGACACAAAAAAAAATCTCTCAACTTGTTTACTTTTCTCGGCTGTGCGAGTTTGTTTGATATAAAATTACCAGTCATCCCATTACACTTGAAGACTAAACAATTTCTAACAAGGCTGCAGCTATACAATTTTCATTACTCATCTAAGTCGGCACATCATCCTACATTAACATTATAGCTCATCAAAGATTTTAGTTTAAACAATTCTCAACTTAATGTTTACAAAAAATAGCCTAGACTTGATTTCTTAGTAATATGAATTACATCATAAAAGGTATGATCGCTAATATCACGAAAACCATAGCCCGTAGAGGATTTCTGATAAGACTTTTCAGTACACGCACACCCCTACAGCGAAAATTTTCTAGGCTTTAATTTCCATTCTTACCATCCCAAGCAGCCGTGATCTCTTTTTAGATATCGAATATTATGATCACTCTTGTTTACAAAACATACATATGGCAACAACTTTCGCTATAGTTGTCTTTTATCAGTAAAAGAAATTTTCAATTATAACTTCCACTACTCATCTAAGACAACTTATCAGTTATTGTTTTTTTTTCCAGCTAAAGAAATTGGGAATCGTTCAATTTGTTTACTTTACTCGGGTCTGTGCGAATTTTGTTTACATTATTCGACTGCGATTTTGTTTACATTATTCGGCTGTACGAATTGTTTATGCAATGAATCAAATTAGAAGCATTGCACCTGAAGATCAAAAAAATTAGGCAATTTCTTATCTGAGCCAATATACCTACCTACGTTAGTTGTTGTTGTTGCTAATTTAATAACATAGTACTGAATATCGCCTGGTAGAAAACCTTTTGGTATGACGTAGTGTGTGTGTGTGTGTGTGTGTTCGTGTGCGTGTGTGTGTGTTTGCGTGTGTGTGTGTGTGTGTGTTTGTGTGTGGTGTATGGGTGTTTGTGTGTTTCCAGACTTGCACAACTGTCCCGATGTCTCTGTCCCCACAACTCTAAGCGTATATAGCAAGTTTAAAGAACATTCACACAACACCTCCATGGCCTGATGGTAGAGCGCCTCGGATTTTACAAAACCAGGCGTTCTCGGTTCGATTCCAGCAAAAGCCAGCATTATTTCATTAAAAATCAGCTAAGACAAGAGCTTGAACAGCTTACGGGGATCAGCCAACCAGATGACGTCATCGTCTGGTCAGCCAGACGGTAGGAAGGAATTCCTCAGGCAGGGTAGACTAAAACAGTTTGAATTTTCGAATCAGCTATGACAGCACATGATCAGCTGAAGGGGATCGGCAACCAGCCAGATGACGTCATCACCTGGTCAGCCAGACGATAGGAAAGGAGTTCCCCAGGCATGCTCTGTGACGTATACCACTAGACGGAAGCCCCCTCAGTGGCCCCGAACGCAAGTCCAGAGCCACCAAAATAGTTGGAATTTTCCGGACACTTTTTGTATGGAAAAAGTGTTCCAGAACTGTCATAGCTACACTACTTGTCAAGTATACAGCCCCGATATAAATTCGCTTAGGGTATTTCACATCATTACTTAATACACATAAGCCGCAAACATTCTATCCAAGGATTGGTACAGGTAACGTTGTTATGGATGTATTTTGATGAGTGATTGGTCAGGACGTGAAGTCCAAACTGCCAGCATGAGCTGACAGATCACTCGATGACAGCGTTCGTACAGGGCGGCACGCTAGCACCTCGGCTAAGTGTGGCGGAGAGTGTGGGGGGAGTTCGCGAAGTAACCTGCCGCTTGTCATCAACCATAATCAAAAAGATTTTCGTGCCTACAACCAACAAGCCAGCACACACTCGGTTCTGAAAGGACCCTTTACGTCACTTACCTGCATTCCAGTGAAGGCGCAGATGGTCTGCCTTCTTTGCCAGGCCCCATCCTCCCATTGACTTTGGGTAGCACAATCGACCTGGAAAGATAGAGTAGAGGAGCGGACCTAGCCAACCTCTACATTGAGAGGGCTCCAGGAGAGTGAAGGAGAAAGAAAACTTTTCAAAGTATCATTTCGTAGCGTTATTAATATTTATTAAGTAAAAATATCGTTGCTCGTATCTTCATAAATACACATGTATAGGCATCTAAGGCTCTCACATTTATCTATCAGGATAAGGCACCTCTTCGATCTGACAATTCCAATATTAGGTGCGTTTAAAACTAACCATGAATCAATGATCGACTAGCCTACTCGTAAATGATATCTTGGTTCATCAGTGTAAATTCAAATTTAAATATATATGGATGGAGATGGACCTCAGTCCTAAGGTTATAGTACCCTTAATAAACATTTAGTCTACTCTTAAATGATATTTACGTTCATTGCTTTAAATTCAAGATTGTAATATGTGTACGAAAAAAAACAAGTCAGTCATAAGGTCATTGCCTTTAGTAATCATCTAACCTAATCGCAACTGGTATTCAAAATTAAAATATATGTATTCAAAATCTTATTATTAAGGTCACGCCCTTAGCAATCATTTATCCTACACCTAGATGATATTTAAATCGATAGATAGTGCTTCAATCAGAGTGCTTTGGAGGTTTCACTTTTCTGCGCTAATCACAAATGGTGATTAGATCCATTAACTCAGAATCTAGCTGCTGTACCCGAGAACTCAAAAACTTTTCTCTGACTATTTAAATACTAACTCTGTAATATAATGACTATTCCCATTTGGCGATAGATTAGAATGCTTCTCTTAGACCTCTAAAATGTAAGTTTATAAAAGAATTCGTTACTTACGTGGTTAATCCTGGACTGATGAAGCGCTTCATCCGACGCAGCTGTAACCTTACAAAAATTTTAAGCTAGGATACTAATTTTCTTTCTGCCAACAATCTCCTGATTTCTTATGTCCAAAATGTGCCAATGTGAATAAATTCTATTTCCCCATATTCCCTGCTTCAAACACTGAATTGCTCGGAATTGCTGACTGTAGTTACGCTCTTATGAGCACATAAAGAAACTAATGATACATGGTCACAGTATACCTAACATGGTGATTACGACATTAATATTGATGAATAATCTATTGAACTCGTTGCCGATTTGGTTCTTCCACAGCTTACTTCCCTCACGTGGTATAATGCAAGTGTTTGCTCGTTTCGGATGTCTACTTTGACGATTCTTTTATCAGCTTTTCATACTGTTTGCGATGCAGATATTATGTGGAGCTTATTACTCAGACCGGCCAGGTATTTCCCTCTGGAGTCTCTTCAGGGTCAGATAATCAAAAGTTTAGAAGCCCTACTCCATCAATTCCCCGTGAAAGCTTTAACATTGACGACTAATAAGTAATAAGTAGCCGGTGACTTTGATCTGGAACCAAAGCAACTTCCGGGAGCTATGGTGACCATGCAGAAATATTCTTGGAAACGTATCCTGATAATTGTCTAGAGCAACTTTGCTGGAATCTTAGGACCCCAAAAGCAGGAGGATTCCTCAAAATGTTTCAGGGAAGCCTTCACTGGAACTCTTATTGCGCACAATGTAGAAAGATTCTTAAAAAATTTTCGATTAATTGTGGTCTCCCGTAAAAACTTTCGATGCGAAACAGATGCCGCGGCTTTTTCTTCTCGGTAAATTTCCTTTTTTTGTTTTTGGTTTGGTTTCTTTTTCAGGGTCAGATTCCTCGTAGATGTCCTTGGAAATGCGATAAATTCGTTTCAAGAGATATATTCTGCGGAAGACGTGTCGAGACAGAAAAGTGTCTTCTTCTTTTCTTTCCTTCAACATGTCGCCATGGCTCACGAGCTCGAGAAAGCATTACTCTCGTTGGGGTGCGTTCCGTATGCGGTATACCTTAAGGCCAGCGTACATGCATCAGCATTTTTCATGTAGCATATCGCTATATGCAATAGCTACGACCATAACAATGTAGCCCCATCCAACACACCCCAGACAATCCTATTAATGGTATCAGATATTGCCACTAAAGCTCTCAGCCAACCTCCAGTACCCAGACACGGGAGGGGGCACCTCAAGGTCAAATTGTAGCCTCCAAGACCAGATAAAACATAACCAGCAGCCTCCACCAATAAAGCTTCGCACCCCTTTACAACTATTTAGAGCTACGATCTCCGAGATGAAAAATAATTGAACTCTAGAAACAAAATCGAAAACCTATGCTATTTCCCTATGCTGGAGAGTGCTGAAAGTAATCTCGCATCCCCAAAGTGATCTCGTATCCCCAAAACTCGAGATGAAAAATAGGCAAACTCCAGAAACAAAATCGAAATCCTATGCTATTTCCCTATGCCGGAGAGTGCTAAAAGTTATCTCGTATCCCCAAGCGCGAGATGAACAACATATGTAGTACCGTTTAATGCCACCGGGGGACCTTGCTCAAGAAATGGTGTTTGCACTCGAAAGAGCAACTGTGACTTTTCAATGTACGCACCCCCCAAGACCCAATAATAATAATAATTTCCTAAGAAAACATCAAGCCAAAGTGATATCAGGTGGTGAAATTCGAAGGATATCTACAACTTCCCCGCTAAGAAAACTTATTTAGGCGCAGCACTTGACGACAGTAAAACCAGGATGACATCATTCTGATATCTACAAATTCCCCACTAATAAATCATCAAGCATGAACACAGGGCGGTAGTACCTGCTAAAGCCGCTAGAAAACCTTACTTTCCCTCGAGGTGAATAACATATGAAGTACAGGCTAATGCCGCTAGGGAACCTTACTCAAGAAATGGTGTTTGCACTCGAAAGAGCAACTGTGACCTTTCAAAAGTGATCTCGTATCCCCAAGCTCTAGATGAACAGCATATGTAGTACCGGATAATGCCACCAGGGGACCTTGCTCAAGAAATGTTGTTTGCACTCGAAAGAGCAAACTTATTTAGGTGCAACACTTGGAAACAGCAAAACCAAGATGACGTCATTCTGATATCTACAACTTCCCCACTAATAAATCTTCAAGCAAGAAAACAGCAAAACCAAGGCATGGTGGTAGTACCTGCTAATGAGGCTAGGGAACCTTACTTTCCCTCGAGGTGAACAACATTTGAAGTACAGGCAAATACCGGTGTTCGCTCTCGAAAGAGCAACTGTGACTTTTCAATGTAAGCACCCCCCTAATTCCAATAATATTAATTTGCTGCGAAAACATCAAGCCAAGGTGATGTCATGTTGTGAAATTCGAATGTTGCTGATATCTACAACTTCCCCGCTAAGAACACTTACAGCATTTGAAAACAACAAAAACCATGATGACATCATACGTGATATCTACAACTTCCCCGCTAATAGGAGAGAAAAAAACAGCTTATGGTGCAACATGTAATGTTTGACACCCAGAACTCTCACTGAGATCTTTAAGAATCTGTTCATGGTGATGTCATGTTGTGAAATTCGAATGATGCTGATATCTACAACTTCCCTGCTAATGAGAATTACGTATCACACCACATTACTAATTGCCAATTAGCTAATGACCAACCAAGCTGCTAATTGCCAATTAGCTAATTGCCACATTTAGGCGCTCAAGAAAAATCATGATAAAAAGCCTACATTTAGGTGCACCACATATCTATCTGAGAAAACCGGAGAATGCTGGTAGTACCTCCTAATGCCGCTAGGGTGCAATCAAAACCAAATGACACATCCCGGTAGTACAGGTTAATCCCAGTCGAGACTCAATGATGTATCCTAGACATAATAGTGCACCCAAGGCACAATTGTGTATCCAAGACACAAACCGATATATCCAAGACACAAACCTACATTTAGTATGGGATCAACCCACCTACCGATGGTGGCGCTATCTGTGGCGAGATCCTGGAAGCTAAAACGGTGGTCTGGTGCTCACATAGTGTAACTGCTGATGTGTACTGCTAGATGTATTATAGAGTGCAGTGCCCAGCCACTATCTTTTTCCTGGAATTCTTCCAGCTGAGTGTTAATTGGATCCAAAATGTTTGATTTAAACCACTCCTCCAAATTATCATCTGCACTAATTGGAGCAGTTCTCGCTTGGAAATATTTAATGTCTTTTATATTTTCTTTGTCACCACTTTCTTTAACAAATTCACCGCAAAACGTTGTAGAAACTTTAATATTAAAGTAATGTTTTAAGGTATTCTTAACACAACGAGTAAATATTTTTGCAACGTCTTGCATAAATAGCTTCGGCTCGATATGTTTTAAATTTGCTATAACACCTTGTCGAATTCTGTCTGCGAACGCTGTCTTTATTTCCTCCCACTTTACAAAATCACTTCTTCTTACGCAAGTAATTCCTCTACCTCGACGGGGAGTTCTCAATTTAATTTACGCGAGACAGGTCTCGAAATGTCGTTTCCTAGCACTCTTATTGCACTTCCGAAATGCAACTTGAAATTTATGCATGTTTCTATTGCACTTTTGAAGAATATAGTCTTTATTCACTGAATTTTTTAAACACTCCATCACATCTCTTCACAAATTTTCAATTATTGAAAAACTTTTATTTACTAACACCGAAGACATTTTTAATTTTTTTGTGTGCTTTTAAACTATCACTGAGACTCACTAAAACTGACTGATGCTCGCCAAGAGTTTGCTTGGGCTTTTATAGCAACAGTTTGTAAACATGAGCAAAAAAACTTGAATTATTACTAATATTAACTATATCTAAAAAGGTAAAATCGCTAATATCTCGAAAACCATAACCCGTAGAGGATTTCTAACAAAAATGTTATCCCCCTCTAACCCCCACCCCTATAACACCCTCTAGAATCTATTTGCATGAACAAAACTATCCTAGGTAGCTTGAATTATTAATAATATTAACTATATCAGAAAAGGTAAAATCGCTAATATCTCGAAAACCAGAGCCCGTATAGGATTTCTGATGAAAATTCCCCCCTAAACCAACACCCCAACGATCTAGAATCCATTGGCATGAACAAAAATGTCCTACTATTAACTTTAATTATTACTAATATTAGTTCAAAACCAAAAGCCTACATTTAGTAAAAAAAGCCTATATTTAGGCGCAGCACCCCATGAGCAAAAAAAAACTTGAATTATTACTAAAAAAACGTTGATGTCATCTCCTGGTCAGCCGGACGGTAGGAAAGGAATTCCTCCAAGCAGGCCATGTGACGTAGACCACTAGACGGAATCCTCCTGTGTGGCCCAGAATCCGGTCCACAACCACAAAAATTGTTGGAATTTTCCGTGCACTTTTTGTATGTAAAAAGTGGTCTCGTACCCGCATAGCGTAACTACTGATATATCTCATTTTTCAGGTGATAAATTGTCATACACTCCGACGAAGACCTTTAAGTTACCGTTAATGGCTAATACGGCCCCCATACACAAAAAGTAATATCACATGCCAGAATCCCATCGAGAAGAGTGTCAGGAACAACTCAGAAAATTACTCGAGGACGATATCATCGAGCCTAGTGACAGTCCATTTAATTTCCCCGTTCTTCTAATTCCTAAGAAAGGAGTATATGATAACGGTAAAAGAAAGTATCGGCTATGTGTAGACTTCAGAGAACTAAACAAAGTCTGCATCCCCTTTTCTTATCCCCTTCCCCGAATTGAGGACATCTTAGATCGTTTGGGTCATTCTAGATACTTCACCACCTTAGATTTAGCTAACGTGTACCACCAAGTATTAATCGACCCAAAAGACAGAGAAAAAACGGCGTTTAATTTTAATCATTTCCATTATGAAGGATTACCATTTGGTTTAAACCGCCCCCCCCCCCTTTTTTTGAATCCCTACTGAACGGAATTCTTACGGGACTTCAAGGGATTAAATGCTTCGTGTATCTCGACGATGTCGTGATATTTGCTAAGAGTTTGGACGAGCATAACAGCAAACTACGAGAAGTTTTTCAGCGCTTCAGAGAACACAACCTAAAGTTAGAGCCCTCAAAATGTCAGTTTTTAAGGAAAGAGGTAGTGTATCTGGGCCATATTTGTTCAGAACAAGGGGTAAAGCCTGATAACCAGTTGGTAGATGTAGTGCAAAATTTCCCAAAACCAAAATCTGTTCATCAGGTTCAATCTTTTTTAGGGCTAGCCAATTATTATCGGAAATTTGTTCTGAATTTTTCAAAAATATTGGCACCCATTAATAGCTTATTAAAAAAAAAAAGATTAAGTTCACATGGGGACTTGAGTGTGAAAAGGCTTTCAGTTCTGTCAAGGAAATTCATACTACACCACCACTCTTGATATATCCGGATTTCAGAAAGGAATTTACGGTAATCACTGATGCAAGTGAGGAATCTTTAGGGGCAGTTCTGAAGCAAGAGGGCAAGCCAATTAGTTACGCTAGTCGCACTTTGAACATGGCAGAAAGGAATTATTCCACTACGGAGCGTGAGATGTTGGCCATTGTGTTGGCAGTACGGAACTATAGTTGCTACCTTCTGGACAAACCTTTCAAAATAGTAACGGATCACCAACCGCTACGGGGAGTTTTCAAGGCGAAGGACACTACTCCGCGTATGCTTACATTTCACCAAAACCTATCGGAGTATGAATTTGAGACTATATATAAAACTGGAAAGGAAAATGGTAATGCCGATGCCCTAAGCAGAATTCTAAGGCACGTTGAAGAACCTGAGTCATATCATAACAAGAAGTACCCATGCCTTGCAATAACTCGCGCTCAGGCTAGGGAACAGAAAGAAAGGGAACAACCAAAACAAATACCGGTGCTAGATTCTGAAAAGGAAGGCAACAGTATAGAAGTGACTGATATAATCACTGGAGAAACCAGAACTAAAACTGGTGAATAATACAGAAGAAATTGAGCTAATTCTAAAAGATTATCATGACTCTAGGTTTAGAGGACACTTTGGAAAGAACAAAACGTTCAACAAAGTGAAGCGTTTCTACTGTTGGAAGGGAATAAAGGTTGATATAGCTCGGTATGTTAAACGCTGTACGATTTGCCAAAAAATAAGCACACTAGAGCCATAAAAATGCCATTAGTAGTGACGGAAATCGCGGAAAGACCTTTTGAGAAAGTCTATGTTGACTTAGTTGGACTTTTGCCAGTCAGTCACAAGGGTAACAAGTACATCTTGTCTATGATGGATGATCTGACGAGATTTTTAGATTTCGTGGCAATACCAGACCAAGAAGCGAACACGGTAGCCCAGGCCTTGTTTGAGCAAATCCTCAGCCGGTACTCGCTACCGAAACAACTAGTAACGGATCAGGGAGCAAACTTCACTGGAGAAGTCTTAAAGGCTCTTTGTAAAATGTTGAGGATAAAGAATCTGCAAACAACTGCCTACCATCCCCAGTCCAACGCTGTGGAGAGGCAGCATTCTACGCTAGCCAACTATCTGAGGAGTTTCGTTGATCCGGAGCTACGAAACTGGCACGAGCTGTTGAGAACCGCAGCGCATACGTACAACAACACCGTGCATACAGGCACAAAACTTACGCCCATGGAAACGTTGTTTGGATTTGTAGCCGAAATCCCCAGTAACGTACAGCGTCAACCTGAACTGGTATACAATATGGATAAGTACCATTCGGTATTGCGGTTCAAATTGCAGAGGGCGTTTCAGCTAGCTAGGGAAAACCTACTTAAAATCAAGGTAATGGCAATAAGTACCATGACAATTTAGCCGAAAGTCTTACATATTGGTGATAAAGTTCTGGTTAAAGACTTAGCTAGGGCAGGGAAATTAGCATCCATTTTTAAAGGTCCATATGAAGTAATTTACGTTCACAGTCCTGAGAACGTAACTATACTTCAAGGGACAGAGCTCAAGCGGATTCATACGAATCGTTTGAGAAGGTATCATGATTAATTTTAAGATTAGAGTTTGTTCGTCATATAAGGCCGATAGTCTGAGTGGATTGAAGCACGCGAGAATAGTTTTACAATTTGAATACTCTTAGTTTTTTTATTCGGTTTCTTAGTTTCTTTGTTTTTCTTGCAGAACAAGGTTCATTGAAGCGTTTAGGCTGAGAGGAAAAGAAAAAGAAGATCATGCAGATTCGAAAAGAGAAAGAGGGAAGTAAGTAAGTATATGTGAAAAGAAAAAAAGGAGAAGAATGATGGAAGATTTGTTTTTTTAAAAACACAACAAAAGAAATATTGAAATAAAAGAGAAAAAATAGAGATTTAAAAGAGAAGAAAGTAGAGTATATAAAGATTAATTGAATGAAAGAGAAGAAATAGGGAATTTAAAGGAAATAATAATTTAAAAAAACAAAAAGAGAAAAAGAGGAATAGTAAACGAGATATAAAGATTTAAAAAAACAAAAGATAAGAGAGTTTAAAAGATATTATGGAAAAAGAAATAAGAGATTTGAAGGGCTTTTGAAATAAAATAAAAAGTTTAAAAGTTTTTATAAAAGTTTGTGTAAAGGGAATTGTTAAAGAAACAAAGTGTAAGAGATATAAGGATTGTAAAAAAAAAACAAAAAAGTGATAATTGAAATATATAGTAGAATAAATTAGGAGTTTATATTAAAGAAAAACAGAATTTATTTAGTCTAAGAATACTAGGATTGCCCTAAATTTATATAGTTATAAAGTAAGGTTTAGCTTCGCGATGAAGGCGATAACAATTTTAATCTTAAGCTGATACCACCGTCGGGAGTGTTGTTCGAGCGTCTCGGGGTTGTTAATTTCTACACGAAACATTGGACTATCCTGTCTAAGTTCCAAATACAGGTCTTACTGAAGACTTAAAATTCGTCAGCAACTGCAGCGGTTTGATAAGTGGATTATGTGCAGACGTAACCGATACTGGAGGCGTGGCAAGGCGTAAGGCATCAGTCAAAGAGATAACAGGCTGGGTGGAAAAAATTAAGCATCAGGATGAGGAACTTTCGCATCATACCCAAAATGAGGCACCCCGAAGAAACAAGCGTTCAATTTTTGATGGAGTGGGATCTCTGGCCAAGACACTTTTCGGAACCATGGACCATGCCGACTCGGAAGAAATACATGCAGCTATAGATGACCTTAATTAGAAGGACAGCCGAACATTAAATCTACTGAAGGACCAAATTACAGTCGTCAAATCTACGTTCGATATTTGTTTAATGCTTCAAGGCTGCAGGCAGCAGGAGAGAGAGAAGAATTACAACACAAACTTTTAAACATCGTTAAAGAGCAGCAGGGTCAATATCGGGAATTATGTCATTGAAACTAAAAATGCAATTGAGTGGGGTAATTCGCTAATGAGCCTTCACTTAAGAGAAATCAGCGAAATGCAAGAAACAATTATGAGCATATTAATCTCCCTAAGCGTAGAAAAGCTACACCCGCTGATAATTCATGCACGAGAGATGACCGCGATAATGAAGAATGCCACTAGTAATCTGGATTTAAATGAAAAATTCCAGAATTTCCAATTGCTGATACAAATTGCAAAGGTACAAGCACTCCAGATAGGCCAAAAAATCCTAATCAGGGTAGATATTCCACAACCACAACGAGTTGCATTTGACTTACATAAGGTATACACGATCCCGATAGCTATAGATGAATTTGGGTATTATGTATATGATCTGGACGCTGAATTTGTGGCAGCCAACAATCATGAACGACAGTATGTGTTGCTGAGTTACCAACAGTACCAGAAGTGTCAGAGGCTGTTAACCACATCAGACCACCCGCAAATCTTATGTCCACAACTAGCCCCAAATATTACTGCTATTGGAGAAAGCTGTGTGCTGAACCTTTTCCGGAGCTTCAACGTAAATGTGAAGGCTAGTAAGAAAAGAGTTACATCGAAGTGGAGCAGCTTAGTGAGAATGGTATCGAGAAACTACTATGGTTATTTGTGATGCCGAAGAAGACCAAGCTGGAAGTAAACTGCCAACATTCACCAACATCCATCGGTGAGCTGGAGCACACAGGGGTATTATTCATCGAAGAGCATTGTCACCTGCAAATCGGTGACCTACAAGCTGAAGATGCCACACAGCGAAGTATATCTCTATAGCAACCCAGACGAATGGAGTTACCAGCCTGAAACAGCATCGCAACAGACAGGCTGAGAGAGAAGGTAGTAAAACCAAATACGATTGCTGGCTAATAACAACTTTAATCAAGCATATAGAGAGCAGAATGCCGCTATAAAGAGGGTTGAAGACAAAATCAGCACGAAGGAGGCAAGTAGACGTGCCATCCCACATCCAGTACATTTAGCAGCGACAACTACTACCGCATGTTTAGCCGTCATCAGGAGTATTATGCCATTTGAAACGCTGGAAGAGGAACTATATCCAAGCCGGCACTAACAGAGTGATTCTACCTATAGTTCATAAGTCAGAGCAGCAACCCAAGGCCCACAATGCAAACATCACCATTGAGACGATCTTGCCCACAACAGCATACTTGCCAACCACTAATCTGCCAACTATTGTGGGGAAACAACTTGTGCAACTAGAGTAGCCGCCATAGGTTTAGTTAAGTATATATATATATAAATTTTGCACTTGTATAACGTAAAAGTAATTTAAGAAATGAAAATATGTATATATGGTATATAATATTCACTCATGTTCAGTGCAAAGAAATAGATTAATTATTATAAGGTTCAAACGTAGGAAATTTTTAGTATGATAAGGTATTTAAGAAGTGGAGGAAGTTTCAAAGAAAAGACATGTGAAGTAAAAAACAAACCAAATATATATATATAGAATAAAGGAATATAACAGAAGAATGTACAAAAAAAACACAAGTATGCAGTTATTCATATTGTTATTAATTAGTAAAAAAAACCCAAAAAGAAAAACAGTAAAGTAACAGTAAGTAAACTAAAAAACAAAATAGATATGTTGTAAAATCAAAATAAAAAGGGAAATGATGTAAAAAGAAGTAAAAATGAAAGAAAGAAATTAAATGTGAAAATGAAATATTAAACTTAAAGAAGTTAAATGTAAAAGAAAATAAAAAGAGAAATGATGTAGAAATGATAAATGTAATGTTTGAAAAGGAAAAATAAGATAATTTAGATGGTAGGTATATAATGAAAAATGCAAAAAATTTGAACCGAACGAAAATCAAAATATTCTCAGTTGTTAATTAAGGCTGTTGCACTCGCCAGATCTAGTTCCCTGCGGAAGGGGGGAGGGATGTTATGGCCCAATATACGGAAGATTCTATCAACAGCCAAGGGCACATTCTGCCAGAATAATTAGCGATTGCTAAAGAATTACCTCGCATGGAATTGTTATGCAGCCGTTGGTTATTTTGCTTGATTAGCCCAACAGCTGGTGGTGATGAGCGTTGAGTGGAGCAGAGCGTTGAGTGGAGCAATCGGCGATTACGACAATAATTAACCTCGCATGGTAATAATTATGTAAAGCAATTGTTTACTACTGAGCGACTCAGGTGGCGGTGCTAAGGGTAAGTGAAGCGCAGTGCTGCCAAGGGAGGATACAAGCAAAGGAAAGGCCGTGTATATGATCCGTGTTTCGTGTGCTGAACAATTGCATACTCTGATTTCTGATGATAGTGCGTGTTCACAGTGAAGCCTGCATATATACGACCTAGTACAACTACTTGGAATTAGTACTTTGGTAGCTTAAGATTACGGGCTGTAGTCTCAAGCCTCTCCTAACCTAAAGGGCGGATCATAACCTTCTCGTGGTCCACTGCTATCTAATATGAATAAGCCCGAATGGAGTTACTAGTAACGTTTAGGAATCTGCATGAAGGTTTACTGGGAGTTCTCATGATCGTACGATCATGTTATACGAAGCCATACCACTTGGGTAGCCGACATTGCTAATTTGGTACTACGGGGTTGAGGAGCCCAGAAATTTACATATATATTTATATATATAATTATAATGACATTATCGTCCTTTTCTAAATCCTAGTACTAAGGTCCGCGCTAAGCTAAATTTTGTATGAAAATTTAGCAAGCTAAAAGATATTGGCGAAAAGTTATCCTGAATTTTAGCGAGAGCGGTACTAAGGTCAACGCGCTAAATTTGCCTTTGGTTTTTGATTACAGATGGCACCACCAGTAAGTCTCCAAAAAATTTAGCTTGAATTTATCCGCCCGCCCAATAAGCAATTCGAATGGAATTCCAGTCGTTTTCTTGTCATTTTTGACGAGTTTAGCTGGAAATTCGTACTATTTGCGCACGGAATTCCGCATCTTTGGCAGAAGGGAACTGCGCCGAGATTCCAAATCTTTGATTGGATTGGTAGATGGAACTGAACGTGGAAATCTATCGCATTTCCATGATATTTCCTTGTTATTTTCGCATGGAAATTAAAGAGAATTCCAAGAGTTTTCCATGTAATTTCTACATGGAATTCCTACCGATTTCAATGCTTTTTCTGCAATTTTTATTTAAGGAAATCTAACAAAATTCCAGATATATTCCGTCCGATTTCGATACCGAATTCTTAGGGATATCCAAGTCTTCTCCAATAAAGCTCCAAATTGTTTCCTTACCTAAATTAAGTGAGGTAATACAAAAATCTATCATAATTTCTTGAAGCTGCAGCAGTCAGGCGTATAAGTTTTGAATAACGAATAAAATTTCAACTTAATATGTAAAAAATGTTTATTAAAATATAATTATTGCAATATTACATTTTTAGTGAGCCATTTTGGTATTATAGGTTATAGACATTTTATACTAATTGCCCTACTTACTTGACAGTTTTTACAGAGAGGACTTAACTATATATATCTATAACATATAACTGCTAAAATATGTTACATTGAAACAAATGTTGATCAAATATATTAAGAGTAATAGTAGAACCTTAAATAAAAATAAAACCTATTGCCAATTAATAAAAATAATCCACGCAACACTAAAAAAAATTTCCGGGAATAATGTTTAATTTACATAATACTAAAATAACTTTCGGCAATAATGTTTAATTCACACAACACTAAAACACTAAAAAAACTTTCCGACAATAATATTTATTAAACACGCTTTCCGCCAATAAATCGCAACGAAAAAATACTGCAGCCAAATGCACATTGGAGCTGATAGCCTGTGACATATGTTATGGTCGTAGCGTATTGCATATAGCAATATGCTACAAGAATTACTGAATCGTGTAAGCCGGCTGCGTCAAGCATAAAAAAAATGAACGCACCCCGACCGAAAGAAATGCATTTCCTGAAGCTGCAGATGACAGGCTGGGGATGACAAAGAAGAAGAAGAATCAATCTGTCTTACTTCTTCTCGAGTTCACGAACTTCTCGGGTGTTTTCGTTCTTGGGCTTTTTTGTGTGAAAATGTGCAGGAGGAGAAGCTATCAAATCTGGAAAGTACATGAACAACTGTTGTGTGTTCTCGGGCAGAAAGCGAAATTGACAACTACAAACTGTCAAGCTAACAACTTTAATTTGAAAATAAAATGCCAAACATAACATAACTATTCATTTTACTTACTATTTTATAGATTTTTATACGACCTGGGCAAACAGTGCACATCATTTGCAAATTCTGCCGCCTATTCCATTTTTCTTTTGACAATTTAAAATTCTGACAATTCTCGATTTCAAATTTTAATGTGTTTGACAGTTTTTACATATTTACCCCGAGTTTTTTCTTGGGTGGATTTGGGCTAAAACTTTATTGAAGGGGAAATGTGACGTCTACATATTTTCCCCAATTTTCTGAGTACGTGAACAGTGTTTGTGTGCTTTTGGGTGAAAATGTTGTAATGCATTCACACAAATTCAAGTATGTGAACAGACCTAGTGTCGCGCGTGAATGAAATCAGCAAACATCATCAAAAATCCTCAATAACATCTGGCCTAAAAAGGTAATAATTTCGATAAATTTTGGTAGTGTCAAATCCAATAAATAAAATACTCCAGGAATTTCAAAAGGGGGCTGGACAGAGAGAAAAGAAAATTTTGCTGAGCGCTTTGAAAGGGAAGAACTTTTTGCTGCTCCATAGATAAGTTGGCCGGATTGCTTTAATTCTGGCGTTTCTGTCTTCTGTCCAATTTCGAGACATATACAATTTACCAAAATTCGCTGTTGAGCAAGGAAGTTTTCATGCAGGCGACCAAGGGCTTTGAAATCAATATTTCTCGGACTGGTCGCACCAAGATACATTCCAACAGTTCGTGATCGGTACTAAAAGTATTCGGTGGCATCCACCTTTGCCAACATTTAATACAGTCATAGTGGCGGAATACTTGAAATATGGTATAAACTCAATACTTTTTCAAAGGGGAAGATATCCGCCTGAGAGTTTTGTGAACACGCAGCAATATGGATTAGCAATTGTCAAAATTCCAACAATCGTTTTCTTTGGACTTGTGCTCCAAAATGTCAACAAAATCCAACACAAAAGGGATAAATGGCCATTATATTTTACTACAAGGAAAAATGCAGATATTCCTTCACCGCCAGATTATAATCCTTCAGTTACACAAAGTAGATACCATCGTCAACTATAAAATGAATTTGTAAATTGCTTTAAATTCTAATTTTTATTATGATTACGTTCCGCACTTTCTTATTTAATCTCGTTCAAGATATATGTGTAGATACAAGTGCCGCTGGGCAGTGTTATTTCAACTCATCGAATTAGTTTGTGATAGAGACTACAGACAGCAAGTCGAAGTAATAAATTCTAATTTAATATTTAACTAGATGACGGATGCTGAAGCGCTTCATCATTCCGTGGAATTTTCACCGTGAGTATTATTGATATATTACACATTTTCTTTTGGTATACGCATGCTTCAGCTTCAATAATTACTTGCTCGTAGGACTTTTTTTTATTGACATTCTTTTTCTGTAACTATATATATATTTTCGATTTAATAATAGTATTTACATAACTATACAGCTAATCTAGTGTAACTATATATATATATATGCTCGATTTAATAATAATATTTACGTAACTATACATCTAATCTAATGGAGTCTTTGTCCGTATATAATTTGGATAATAATTTTTCTTACTGACTCTATATATATATATCTATATACCTACCTTTACTGATGTACATACTTACCCGTATCTAGTAATAAGGGCCTTACGTAGGATTTTCTTTTATTGCCATTCTTTTTCTATAACTATATATATATTTTCGATTTAATAGCATATTTACGTAACTATACAGCTACTTTAGTAAAATCCTTGCTCGTGTATATTTTGGGAAAATTTTTTTAGCTGACTCTATATATATCTATATACATACTTAATGCTTTACGCTTATGTAGTTTTATAATTCAATGGTATTCTTACGTATATGCCTTTTTATTGTACTCACTTTGAATTGATGAGATTTTTTTTTTTTTTTGTATACGTACGTATATACCTTTCTCTGTACTTACCTAGTGCTATAAGGATATATATTGTTATAATTTAATGGAGTACTTACCTAGAGACCTATGTATATACTTACCTTGAATTGAGGATATTTTTTCTTGACAATTATAACGTAAAAATGAAATCTTGAACGTTTTAATTCTTCCTTTACTATCCTGGAGCCCTCTCACATAGGATGGAGGTCGTCTAGGCTCGCCTAGTCTCTCTCTCTTTTTACAGGTCAACTAGGGACTCTGAAGAATTATGCCCCTCAGAGTCAGATGGCAGGATGGGGCAGGCAAAGAAGGCAGACCATCTGCGCCTTCGATTGGATACAGGTAAGTGACGTAAGGGTCCCTTCAGGACCGAATGTATGCCAGCTTTGGTGTGATAGGCACTCAATGCTGCCCGCGAGTGATCTGTCAGCTCATGCTGACAGTCGGGACTTTACGTCGAAAGCGAATCACTTTTCAAAGTTACATAACAAAAAATGCAGCCCAACGTGGGGCCACCTCAGTTAGACTTCAGTGGTCTAAGTGTAAATTTTACTGGGGACTGGGACTTAGAGTGAGATGGTCATTTGGCACTTTGCTAATTGACTGACCTCAAGTCTCATATCCAGTGGAAGTTACATGCGGACCTGAGTCTAATTGTTTGGTATGTGAAAATTTTCTGTAGGGTAACGTTAAAGTTTTTAAAGTTCGTAAAGTAAAGTAAAGATTTTTGAAAGTTTTGAGATTTTGAATTTTTGAAGTTGATTGTAAAATAAAGTAACGTAACGTTTTAGATTTTTGGAAGTTTTGAATTAAATTTCGACTCTAGGTTTGACTTTGGTCAAGCCTCGAGTCTGAACAGTTGTCTAGTTTTTGGAAGTTTTGAATTTTTTATTGATTTTTTTTTTTAAATTGATCTTTCCCGCTGGCCTTCTGTCATGGGAATGGTAGGTGGCCTCACAAAATTTTTTGTGTGAGCTCTCACGGAGACATGTCTCTGTTGGCCAACTGGCTGGACAGAGTTGCGAATCTGTGAGACGGCTTTCAGCTAACTAGTTGACCAGATTCATGACTCTGCCCAGTTGGAAGGTTAGCTGGACACAACAATCAGGTGAAGAGGAAGGAAGGAATTGTTGGAGGATGGAAACCTTCAGTAATCAGGAGTTGGCATACTGCTAACTGCCTGGCTGAAGAATCTCTAGTATCATTCTCAGTCTCTAGGTTCTTCAAACCGACTCTTCCCAGATTTCTGTGGGAACTCCACATTTTTTTCAATGCACACATTCACGTCGCTTGCCTGTATAAAGTTTATGGCCTGAAAAGAGTGAGAGCGACCTGAAGACCTTTATGTTGAGAGTTAGCTCCTGGAAGTGAAGGAGAAACCATATGATTTTGTTTGGAATTTTTTTTCTCGAAACGTTAATTGAACTTTTGGTAACTTTGTCGAACCTGCGAGTTCTCTGATTGTTTGAATTCTTTTTCAACTTCGCCGAACGTTTGGGAAAATTTTTGTGGCCGCGAACACCACCGCGAGCAACTGGTGTACCGGTACCGTTGCCAGACCAGTGCTCCATCTATCAGGAGGGCGACTGGTCACGACCGAGGAAGCCAGTGAAGAGAGTTTGTGGACATGTGTTCCACAAGGCGTGTCTGAAAACGTGGAACGGGCAGCAGTCAAATTGCCCTAATTGCAGGTTCCATCTCACTCAGTATGACTTTACTGAGTATACAGGTGCTGTCCCGAAGACGACAAAGCCCGGAAAATCTGTCAGTCACGATCCATTACCTCCCATGCCGTCACTAGAGTTACCACCTTTGACAGTTCCACCGCCTAGTCGACAATCTATATCACCTGGAATGCCAGATATACATACCTTCACAAATACTCACTCGCGACGAAATAGCCCACTGCCTTCTGGCAGGGGACATACCTCAGCAGCTACGGATGCTTTGATGGCAGGCTTGCGCATACAAATGCAGGACCTGGTTCGAGAAGGCCTCGAGCAGAGCTTGAATGCATTACGAACGGAATTGACAAGTAATGTTCGACAGCAAATAGCAGCTGCACTGCCACCAATCAATTTTCCACGGCCACATCCTACTATGGGTGATCCCAGACCACCACCAGAGTTTCACGACGAGCGTAGGCAGTTGTTTAACCCACCGCCTTCGGCTTTTGGTCAGCCTAGACCAAATTTTAACCAGCCGCCACCAGCTTCATCTCATCGTATCCCGGCGAGTGTAGGACAGCGACGATCAGGCAGTCCAATCAGAATATGGAACCTGACATACAATGGCAATAACTCCGAGCTTTCCGTAGATGAATTTATTTTTGGAGTCGAAGCGCTCACGCACTCCGCTCTAGAAGGAGATTTTGCTCTCCTTGTTAGGAACATGCTCATGTTATTGACGGGACCAGCAAAGGATTGGTACTGGTCACTATTGAGTCACAACCCTTTTCCAACTTGGGAATTTGTCAAGACTGGATGGTCAATTGAATGGGGAGTGCCCAAGGACGATTTAAAAATCCGATTGCAGCTGATGTCGCGAAAGCAAAAGCCTGGTGAACTATTCGCCATGTACCACCATCATCAGGTGTTGCTGCGTGATCAGTTGCAGACCACCATGCCAGACCAAGAATTCTTGGAAATTGTCTCATCTAATTTACTGCCTGAGATTCAGAAGAAGATATGCCTACATTCCACCGATACGATAGGACAGCTGAGATCGCTTGTTACTCGTATCCACGCTACGCAGATACGAATTGCGACAGCTGGTAGTTGGAACCCTTACCGGAACCAACGGGTCACTTTTATCAAGACTGCAGGCAAGAGAGACAAGTTGTGTTCTGCTATGGATGCGGACGCAAAAACGTTTGCAAGCCTGATTGTCGCTATTGTAGACAGAAAAACTTGAGACGGGTCGGGAATACGCCAGCGTCAACGTCACAAGCAGCAATTGCAACGAACCCTCCAGTTCAAGCCTCGAACAAGGAGGAAGTTCCGTTCCATTAGCCGACCACAATGACGAATCCTTGCAATGTCCCCTGATATCATTCAGTGATTCTGATGATATCAGTAAAACACCTGAGAGTACGAACACTCCAAGGATAGAGACGGAGAACTTGATAGACTTCTCCGCAGATCTTCAAGCTCTTATTAGACACTTCTTTGGAAGGGTCTTCAATTTTCGATGTCCCGATAACACCGATAGCCCTCTTAGCTGACACAGTTACTGAGCAAGAGATTTGGCCTCCTGCCATTTCTGTTTTAAAACGGCCACCAAGCTCTGTTATGACGAGTGGGCGTGAGTCTGTTGTACATCCGCTGACGCCGTATCATACGCGTCTGCAGAAATATAATGTAGCCAGAGACTGCATCTTCTCCTCAGTAGCAGAGTTAGCTGAAATAATGTTTCCTGACTTGGATATGAGACCAAGAAAGAAAAGATCTACCGTTCGTTGGCGGGAATACTGTCGACGGATGAGACTAGAGAGGAAAACACTGGCACAGATTTCCATGTCGATGCCAGACGACATTCGACCGTACGCCGAAGTAAAGCTGCTCGGGCGAACTGAGCCTGGACTACTTGATAGTGGTGCCACTGTCAGTATTGTAGGTCAGGGAGCTCTAGGGAAGCAGAAGTAGATGTCGAATGGAAGAAGTATCGGACACAGGTCCAAGTAGCAAATGGTGCCAAGACGACTGTGCATGGTCATGTGAACTTGGATGTCACTTTCCGTGATAAGACTCAAAACGTACGTTTTTACGTGGTTCCTGGGCTCGCACAGGCACTATATCTGGGAATAGACTTCTGGCGTCTATTTGGGTTGGCTCCAGATGTCCTGGGTACAGTCGCAGAAGTGAATCCGAGTGTAATAGCTACCTCTGACACCGACTGCCATATTCTTTCTAGTCTCGATCAACAACGCTTAGAAGCCACCAAACAGCTTTTCCCCTCCTTCGCCTCTCTAGGCCTGGGAAAAACATCGTTGGTCACTCACAAGATTGAAACGAATGACGCCGCCCCGATTAAACAGCATTTTTATCCGATTTCGCCGGCAGTACAAAGTTTGATGGATGTTAAATTAGAGCGAATGCTATCACTGGGTGTGATAGAGGAGAGCCAGAGTCCTTGGAGCTCTCCAGTTGTTCTGATAAGGAAGCCTGGAAAGGTCCGGGTTTGTTTTGACGCCAGGAAAGTCAACTCTGTTACGAAGAAGGATGCCTATCCGCTGCCGCAGATAGACGCAGCCTGGGCTTGGACCTGAAAGACGCATTCTGGCAGATCCCACTAGACACTGATTCCAGAGAGAAGACCGCTTTTACAGTACCTGGTCATCCTGTCTATCAGTACACAGTGATGCCATTCGGCCTATGCAACGCTCCACAAACGATGTGCCGCCTCATGGATAAAGTCATTCCTTTCGATCTTCGTGAGAACGTTCTCGTCTATCTAGACGATTTATTAATTCTGTCATCAGACTTCGCCACTCAACTTACGCTGCTAGTCCGTGTAGCGGATTGTTTGAGGAAGGCTGGCCTCACTAACAACGTCGAGAAGAGCAAGTTTTGCATCAATGAGACCAAATACTTGGGTTTCATTGTCGGAAAAGGAGGTATGAGAACTGACCCTGACAAAATTTCAGCTATAGTTGACTTATAGCGTATGTGTGTCACTTGGAACCAAACACACACTATTTGCTTGTACTGAATGCAATCGTGAGTATCGTAGCAACCTCTTCAGAGATGGTGTGTAGGTCTCTTCAGAGATGTGTAGTAACGTCTATAGCACGACTACGCTGTGTTTTCAAAGGGAAGAAATCTTCGGATTAGGGGTACCTGAAGGAAGAAAATTGACCAGATGACCCAATGTCAAGCTGATGCTATCCGTCAACCTGTTCTTGAGGTAAGAGGGATGAGATAGTTTGTATGGTATCTCAGCGAATTGCATATAATTCACGGATCTTAAGGGGGAACCTGTTTTTAAGAATAGAGTGACAAGATGGATTATATAGTATCGACGAGTTGCATAGAATTCAATGATCTTAAGAGCGAACTGGAGAATTGGTCCAGACAATACGACTGTCAGTATTGCTGCTATCCGTCAACCTTAACAGATCACAGATCTTGAGAGTGAACTGGAGACTTTCTTCTGGTGAGTACCTCGCAATTGTCAGGGGGTGTCCGAGTGCACCTTGAAATTAATTCCTCGGCAGATCGGATCCCTTTCAGTCGGTGATAACTCGTCGTCACGTCGAGTAATATCTATAGTTCGATAAAGCTTCTTGTTGAACTGATGTATGTATGTATGGACTGGAAAGAAAATAATGGTAATAAATGGGCTGCTGTCTGAGCGAGCCCAACTGTACATTCCCAATAACCTTGCAACAAATATTAGGACGTTATTATTTAACTTCTTGGTGTCAATATTTATTTCTTGTTATCTAATCGTTTGCCAAGTAATTATTTTAAACAACGTTATAACCAAACTTCCAAATTGTAACTTATTGTAGCAGGAACTAACCCCTTATAAAATCGACATGAGACTGACATACTTATTTTCGCTTTTATTTATTTTTTTACAAATTATCGCCTACTTATTTAGTACTAAATACGACCAGCAAGTATTACTACGAGAAACTACTAAACAAATATTGCCCGATTCACCTGTGGTTAGTGGTGCGTTCAGGACGCCACATTACTCCCCCGCCAGCAAAACCTAGGGTTTTAGCGATATGTGAGGCGTTGTGGTGGCCTAGTGGCTCGTCCAGCCCGAGTGATCTGTGTCGATATACTAAATGAATTATCAGGCATGAACCTGATTTGACGAGTTGCTGGGCTCGACGGAGACGTTGCCCCAGCGTGTGTGCTAGAGGATGCCTGGAAGTCTTCCGTTGCTGGATGGAAACGTTCTTCCCTGCATCTTTGCCAAACTGAGGAACTTTCAGACGCTGGCTGAAAAGCTTCCTCAGCCGTAAGAGCATCACGAGCTGCAGCGCCTTGCAAGTGTTCATGACATTTGGTGAATATTTCGGAATTTGTGAAGCATGGTTTAACCCGATCGGTGGAAACGTTAACCTCCTTGTTTTTTACTTTGAGTGTTAAAAAATGTTTCGTGCGTTTGATAATGCGAAAAGGGCCTTCATAAGGTGCTTGGAGTGACGTTCGAATGGCATCTGTTCGTAGGAACACATGTGAACATTCATCAAGGTCTTTAAACCTAAAGATAGCTTGATGAGAATGATTAGTAGCCGGGACGGGTCTGATGTCAGCGAAAAGGTCTCGTAAAAAGGTGACGAATTGACTTTGAAGTTATTGCTGAGAATTTTGAAGAAAATCACCAGGAATGCATAATGCATCGCCATAAACGAATTCTGCAGGGGTGGCGAGAAATTCTTCTCTAAAAGCGGTTTGTAAACCGAGCAGTACGAAGGGTAAAGCTTTGTCCAGGTCTTTTCTTTATATATCATTAAACATGCCTTGAAAGTCCTGTGGATAGTAAGCAGTAGTGCGATTGCGCCGGAACCCTAATAATTTGGAAAGTTCAAAAAATAACGAGGATTCGAATTGTGCGCCTTGATTTGTTATGATATACCTAGGGACGCCAAATCGAGCTATCCACACCTGACAGAGTGCGCTTGCGACTGTTTCAGCGCTAATGTCGATTAACGGAATGGCTTCTGGCCATCGCGTAAATCTATCTATAATCGTGAGACAATACCGGAAATTTTGCGATGATGGTAGAGGTCCGACCAGATATATATTGTTATATATAAAATCCTAGGTACATATATGTACCATATGTACATATATATATGTATAATGTTGGAATGTTATATACATATAATCCTAGGTACATATTGGACATATAAAAGAAAAAAGAAAAGAAAATCATAAATTATGATTTTCAATAAACTAATCATGTACTAAACATGATTAGTTTATCTTCCAAAAAGGGTGAAGAAAATTGCATCAGCAATTTTCTTCAAATTCCAAACAATTCATAAAATTTTTCCCATCATCTACTTGGGAAAAACAAAAGTTTCAGATTTCAACCAAGTCGTTTTAACAGAAACAACTACCACGACAAATTTTGCCTTCAGCAAAATTTGTCACTCCATACAATTTAATTAAAAAATAAATCAAAAAGCAAATCGTACCGTCAGTACAATTTGCCGCGAAAAAATTCAATATGTATGTACATTACATATTGTGTAAAGCTTTCACGATAAGAAACGCGCGCCGCATAAATGCATTGTATGTATATGCGCGACGCGATTTCAAACGACGGGACGGTGGCTGATGTTTTAAAAAGTGTAAGATAGCATTTTCTATCCTGAACGACGGCTCTTGATCACGATGAATGTGATCAAGAGCCGAGTTGATTTTTAAATTTTCATTACGGCGGATCGAGAGTTGAATTTTTTGGCTTTGGTCGAAACGCATTATATTTAAAAAAAAGAAAAGTTTTTCCTCCTGATCGTCGGTCGGTCGGTGTTCATAAAAAAAAAAGAACAGAAAGCTAAATTGTGTTTCCTAAACCTACAGAAAAATATTAGATGTTTAAGTTGTGTTCCTCTTTTATTAATAGAAGAATAGAAAATAAAAATTTGAAAAAAAAAGGGAGAAAGAAGTTTAAGTTGTGTTATTTTCATTAATAAAGAAATAAAAAATAAGTTGTGTTGTGTACCTACCTTTTGTGAAACGAATCCCCAATTGGATTAGAAGTGCACCCAAGTTAGAAAGGTGAGCGTTCGACAAATAAACATAACAATTGGCGCAGCCGGTAGGATCAAGGAAGCTTGGTCAAGTTAAAAGATCGTAAACTCTTGAAAAGCCTTGATCCTGCAAGAATCTATGAGGATCCTGTGACACAAGCCACGCAAGCGTTCACCCCAGTGTGTGAAAAAAAAGAGACACCAACAAGGGACTTTACCATAAGCTCTGTTGCAGCATCATAAGGCAGGAAGACAACCGATATCTACACATCTACACAAGGTCCAACTGACTACGGAAAACCAACCCCAGAAAGAAGATACCATTGTTCCTGGGTTGAAGGGGAATTCGAAGAAGGCTTTAAGCCCCCCTTTCAACCATATCCAAGTAGATAAGCTATGGCGGTTCTGGCGCACTTTTTTGAGCCTCCAGGATTTCGCCACAGATGGCGCCACCGTCGCTAGGTGGTTTGAGCCCATACTAAGTGTAGGTTTGTGTCTTGGCTGTATTGGTTTGTGCCTTGGATACACCGTTGTGTTTTGGGTGCACCATTGCGTCTCGACTGCGCCCTAGCTGGATTAATCGGTACTACCGGGATGTATAGATATGTGGTGCGCCTAAATGTAGGCTTTTGGTTTTGAACTAATATTAGTAATAATTAAAGTTAACGCTAGGAAATTTTTGTTCATGCCAATGGATTCTAGATGGTGGGGGTTGGGATACTAGGGGGGACGAAATTTCCTTCAGAAATCCTCTACGGGCTCTGGTTTTCGAGATATTAGCGATTTTACGTTTTCAGATATAGTTAATATTATTAATAATTCAAGCTACCTAGGATAGTTTTGTTCATGCCAATAGATTCTAGAAGGTGTTATAGGGGCGGGGGGTTAGAGGGGGAACGAAATTTTTATCAGAAATCCTCTACGGGCTATGGTTTTCGAGATATTAGCGTATTAATAATTCAAGTTATTTTTTGCTCAGGAAGTTGTAGATATCAGCATCATTCGAATTTCACAACATGACATCACCATGAACAGATTCTAGAAGATGTCAGTGAGACATTAGCCGATGCTACCAGCATGCTCCGGTACTACGGCTTTCTTGGATGTGTGGTACGGTTCCCTTGGAAGTTTTTTGCTTCACTTTTGGCCCACACGTCGCAGCATGCTACGGTTTTGGGAAGTTTTTTGCTTCACTTTTTTTGGATGTGTAGTGCGCCTAAATGTAGGCTTAGTAATAATTAAAGTTATTGCTAGGAAATTTTTGTTCATGCCAATGGATTCTAGATGGTGGGGGTTGGGGATACTAGTGGGGACGAAATTTCCATCAGAAATCCTCTACGGGCTCTGGTTTTCGAGATATTAGCGATTTTACGTTTTCAGATATAGTTAATATTATTAATAATTCAAGCTACCTAGGATAGTTTTGTTCATGCCAATAGATTCTAGAAGGTGTTATAGGGGCGGGGGGTTAGAGGGGGAACGAAATTTTTATCAGAAATCCTCTACGGGCTATGGTTTTCGAGATATTAGCGTATTAATAATTCAAGTTATTTTTGCTCATGGAAATGGATTCTTGCCGGTGTGGGGTGGGAGGGGGAACGAAATTTTCATCACAAATCCTCTACGGGCTCTGGTTTTCGGGATATTAGCAACATTTGTTCAAACAATTAGCTAATTGGCAATTATATAATTACTAATTGGCAATTAGCTAATTGGCAATTAGCAGCTTGGTTGGTCATTAGCTAATTGGCAATTAGCTAATTGGCAATTAGTAATGTGGTGTGATGCACTTTACTGGAATTCTCATAAAATAAACAAATTTAAGTAATATCAACACTTGCTGTAAATATTTAATAGAAAACTTCAAGTTTAAATATGGTTGCTGGGAGGTGTATTGATACAATTTCTTTTGCCGAAAATAATGTTGTCAAACCAAAATTAAATTTCAATATTTATTCACATCAAATTAATTATTTATTTCTAAATCTTAAGTTATAAACTTTTTTCCTATGTTCTATATTCAAAATTGGTAGCAATATAAGTGAAGTTCTATGAATCCTATCTTGGAAACGAAAGCGATCCAGAGCATATGTCTCCCAAGGTCCCTTTCTTGGCTCATATTCAATTATATAAAGTTGTGGAGCACTAGTACTAAATGTAACTTTCATTATCACTAATAATTTAGAAATATTAATAATAAAAAAAAAACTAGTTTCACATTATTGATTTTTTTTATTTAATGAATATAATAATTAATTGGATACAAATTAACATCATGGCGAATAAACTCTATTTTAAACGTTCGACCGATAGGACCTCTATTTATAATATAAAAATCTCCTGCAGTATTTATCTCCAGTATAGTTTCATCAGTAATTCAGCTGTACCGTGCAGGAAGGAAAAGTTGACAGTCTTCCAAGTCCAGGATGATACGAGATCCAAATGCAGTCTTACATCTTCTGGCGCCCAGAATCTTGTATTCCTTATTAAATTCCATTTCAGCTGTCTTTAGAGAAGGTGGGTACTGCTCCAGCTTCTTCAGTTCCTCCATTGCGTTTGCCATTTCAGATTACTTTCTCCTTGGTTGTTTATCGTTTGAAACTGATTGCAAATCTGATTCAGCTCCTCAATTTATAGTCATGGTTCCAAAACAAGTTTAATCCTGCTTAAAGCAAATTGGCAATATCAGCACATTAAGCTGAATGATTCATGTAATTTGAAACCACACTTCCTTTAAGCAACCCAATTTTAAGAATTTTACTGATCGAAACGTTTCATTGGAATTCGTAAACATCCTGTTGTAAACAAATTTAAGCAATATCAGCAAATGATTCATGTTTACTCTTTTCAAGTAATTTGATACCGCACTTCCTGTAGGCAGCCAAAAATTTTATTGTTCCAAGAATTTTGATGATCGAAACGTTTCATTGGAATGTAAACAAATTTTCACATTTTCATGTATGCAAACAATCTTATTTGCAAATTCAACCAGCAGAATAAAGTAATCAAATTAATTTGAGTGATTTTCTTATCGTGTAATTCGATATCATCTCAGCCTATAAGCAAATTCGTTGGAATTCATCCTGTGCAATGATTATTGTAGCAGCAGGATCATTCATGTTTACAAACGGTTCTATAAAAGTGCAAGCAAACTCTTGGGGAGCACCAGTCAATCTAAGTAATTCAAAGTGTTAGTGCCGAATAAGAAAAAAATTAAAAATGTCTATCACAGTAATAAATGAAAGTTTTTCATTAATTAAGAAATTGCGAGAAGATGTGTTGAAGTGTTTAAGTGATGCAAATTTTGTGAATAAAAACAATATTATTAAAGAGTGCAACAGAAACATTCGTAAATATCAAGCAGTATTTCGAAAGTGTAATAAGAATGCTAGAAAACGACATTTGGACAGTTGTATTGCTCAAATTAAATCGTTGAGATTGTTAATCAAAGCTCCCCATCGAGGTGGAGGAATTAATCAACGATTAATAAGAAGTGATTTTGTTAAGTGGGAAGAAATAAAAACAGCATTCGTAGGTAGAATTAGGGCAGGTGTTATCGTGAATATAAGCCACCTAGATCCTAAGCTGTTTATGCAAGATGCTTCCAAATTACTTGCTCGCCGCATTAAGAATACATTAAAACAACAATATCATATTAAAGTTGCTACAACGTTTTGCGGCGAATTTATTAAAGAAACTGGCGACAATGAAATTATAAAAGACATTAAATATTTCCAAGCGAGAACTGCTCCAATCAGTGCAGATGATAATTTAGAGGAGTGGTTTGAATCAAACATTTTGGATCCAATAAACACTCAGCTAGAAGAATTCCAGGAAAAAGATAGTGGTTGGGCTCTACATTCTATAATACATTTAGCGGTGCATATCAACAAGTGTGAGCCGATTCGGGGATCATTTTATGTACCTCTGCCAAAGGAGATTGCGTCAAAGAAAGCTTGCATTAATTTAAAAAATAATGATGAAGCATGCTTCGCGTGGGCAGTAACATCAGCGCTATATCCTACAACTGTCAGCTCCGATAGGACCTCATCATATCCACATTATTCTACTGTGCTAAATTTAACTGGAATAACATTTCCCATGACGCTTAAGCAAATAACGCAATTTGAAGGCCAGAACGATTTATCAATAAACGTGTTCATCCTAGAGAAAGAGCGTTTCTTCACCACAGTTCCAGTTAGACTTACGAAACACAGGATGGAGCGACATGTAAATCTCTTAATGTTGCAAGATGACTATGACCAAGCTGATGATGATGAAGATCATATGGATGATGATGATGATGATGATGATGATGCCAGCAGATATCATTTCTGCTGGATTAAAGATCTTTCGCGCCTCATATCGAAACAAATTTCGAAACATGGTGGTGGTAGAAGGCATATTTGTGACAGATGTTTGCTCTACTTTTACTCTGAAGAAAAATTAACATCACACACTCCCGAATGCGAGAAGCAAAACGATTACAGAATTATGTTTCCCTCAGAGGAAAAGAAATGGTTGGAATATAAGAATTCTAACCATAAGAATCCAGTCCCGTTTTGTGTGTATGCTGATCTTGAATCAATATTGAAGCCGATTCAGGGAAACGATCAAAATACACAGCGAATCCAGGAACATGAAGTTCACAGCATAGGATTCTATTTCCACTGCAAACATGATGATAATCTCTCATATTACAGAGCATATCGAGGCAAGGACTGTCAACAATAGTTTGCATTAGAATTGCAAAAAATTGCCTCCATAGCTGTACAGGAAAAGCTGAAAATCTGATGTATCAAGATTGCTCCACAGTTCCAGTAATTTTTCAAAATTTATCTGGATATGATGCCCACTTCATAATTAAGGATATAGCTACATCTTTCCCAGGAAAAGTTGATCTCTTGCCAATAAACAAGGAAAGATATATCTCGTTCACCACGCACATGGACGGCAGCTACATAAAATTCAGATTCATCGATTCCTTCCGTTTTATGGTTGAATCTTTAGATAAGCTTTCATCATTGCTGTCAATGGATAAATTAAACACTACAAGATCAGTATAGCAGGGATTGGATGACGACACTATCAAACTTCTTACGCGCAAAGGTGTCTTCCCATATGATTTTATTGATGACTGGGATAAATTGGATTTCCAGAACTTGCCAACACAGGAAGCGTTCTACAATAAACTAACTGAGAGTGCTATATCTCCTGAGGACTACAATCATGCTGAAGAGGTCTGGCGAAAATTTGAAATACAAACACTTGGTGAATATTCAGATCTATACCTTAAGACTGATGTTCTCCTATTGGTCGATGTGTTTGAGAACTTTCGAGAAGTGTGCATGAAGACGTACAATTTGGATCCAGCACATTATTACACCATGCCAGGCCTAACATGGGATGCTATGCTGAAATACACTAATGTGAAATTAGAGCTGATAACCGACGTAGATATACTGCTATTCATAGAGAGAGGCATTCGAGGTGGTATAAGTCAATGCTCGAACAGATATAGTAAAGCCAATAATAAATATATGGATGATTTTAAGCCTGAGGAGAAAGAGAAGTACCTGATATATTATGATGTGAATAACCTTTATGGATGGGCCATGTCACAGCATTTACCAACCGGAGGATTCAAATGGGTTGATGTTCCCAATATTGTCGTTTCCGAAATTCCTGATGATTCTCCAACTGGATACATATTCGAAGTCGACTTGGATTATCCTCAATATCTACATGATAAGCATAAGGACTTACCGTTTTGCTCTGAGCATGCAGCACCACCTGGAGCAAAATTAGAAAAGCTTTTGACAACATTACATCCAAAAACTAAATATGTTATACACTACCGAAACTTGAAGCAATGCTTATCACATGGACTTATCCTGAAAAAAGTGCACCGGGTACTTCAATTCGAGCAATCAGCTTGGCTTAAACCATATATTGACTTAAATACCACCAAACGGATGCAGGCTACAAGCGATCATGAGAAGGACAGCTATAAGAAGATGAATAATGCAGCTTTTGGTAAGACCATGGAAAATGTACGCAAGTATAGTGATATCAAGCTTTGCATGAAGTGGGAAGGTCGCTATGGTGCAAAAGCTCGGATTGCGGCACCCGACTTCCACAGTGCAACGATATTTGATGAAAATTTAGTTGCTGTGGAATTAAGGCGACTCAAAATATTATTCAATAAGCCGCTCTATATAGGAATGGTAGTTATGGAAATTTCGAAAATATGCCTCTACGACTTTCACTACAGTTTTATGCAGCGTGAGTATGGAGATAAATGTAAAGTCATGTATACTGATACAGATTCTCTAATATAAGAACTTGAAGAGAAAAATGCATATGAGTTTATGGGTGAAAATATAAACAAATTTGATACAAGTGATTAGCCAGAAGATAACCAATTCAATTTACCGCTCATGAATAAAAAGATTCCCGGGCTAATGAAGGATGAGCTGAATGGGAAAATCATGAGCGAATTTGTAGGCTTGCGCTCAAAAATGTACAGTCTGCGAATAAACGATGGTAAAACTGTAAAAAAAGCGAAAGGAGTAAAGACTAATGTAGTCAAGAGGCATATCAATTTCGAAGACTACGTTGAATGTTTGAATGACAAGCGAATATTAACTGCTAATCAGAGCTCCATACGATCTCATCACCATAACGTATACACTATTAGTCAAAAAAAGATTGCATTGAGTCCCTATGATAATAAGCGTCATATTATGAGCGGAGCGACGGATACTCTACCATGGGGACATTACTCTATTTCATCAGATCAACAAGTAGCAGCCGCAGAAAGAATCTAAGTCAAATGTAAATAATAATAATAAATGTATTATAGTTTTAGTTTCATTTATTCAAGTAATTTTCATTATAACTACATGTATAATTGTAAAATAAAAAAGTATTGTAATTGTATTATAGTTATAGTTGTTTTTCAAGATATTATAAAACATCTTTGTTATTAATCCAAGAATTGTGTTTTGATGAAAATCCGAGCCATTTAACGTAAGCTTTATCTCCACTCTTCTTTAAGATTTTCTCTACGAGGTATAGGTTTGGGTGTTTAACTTTCAGCAGCTCCAATTCGTAAAAGCATCCTGTGATTGGATTTCCTTGATAATCTTCCAGCCGATATGTGATGGGATTTGTGTTTTGAACTTTAATAATTTTAAAAATCTCAGCTGTCCAGTTTGGTGTATAGCCTTTCTCAAATATATGCTTGTATTTGCTGATGCGTACAAAATCTCCAACTTTATACTTTGCAGGAACAACAATTTTTATATGATTGTATACAGTTGAAAGCAGTTGTTTCTCATTGGAGATGTTGATATCACGGGGTCTCATTTTTGTAGTTCGATGTATTCTTGAGTTGTATTCAGTGAGCAGTTTCTTTACCATACTAATCCACTGATAAGTTCCATTAAAACTGAATTCCTTCCACATCATATCCTTCAGAGTTCGGTTAAATCGTTCCACTATTGATGCTTTGAGGAAACTGTACGTAGAGTAATGATTAATTGCATGCTTCCGCATTAGATTTTTAAAGAGGTTGTTGTAGAATTCCTTTCCATCATCAGTCTGCAGGTTTTTAGGTATTCGTCCCTCGCTTAACATTGATTGCATGGCATCTCTTACTTCTACACCAGTTTTTCTTTTAATTGGAATTGCCCATGCATATTTGGAGAAGGCATCAATTACTGTCAGCAGATAGCGGTAACCCTTGTTCACATACTTGTAGGGATCCATTTCAACCAAGTCTGCCTGCCACAAGTCATCTAGTCCTTTGATAATCACACGACGTCGTTTGAAATTTTTTCTCGCTGGTTTATGCAGCTCATTTACCACTTGTCTCTTACTCATCGTAATTATAAATGAAACAGATTTCTCAAAAGTTTTTACTCATATACACCATCTGTTGGTGTCAAGTCTTTCTTATTTATTACTGAAGTAAACAGATAGTTTCCAATCTTTGCGATTTCGCCATTGATATATAGCGTTAAATTTGCTACCTCTATATTAATAGTTTTTCTTATTTCTTCCACACTTATTTTAATTTTCTTGTCAACATAGTCTTTGGTTGTAGCATCATCATTTTCAAGGGGCTCACCAAGTCGTTTTATACACTTTGAGTTCAGATCGTAGTCTCCGTTTATCGTTAAATTAAATCCAATACCCCGCTCTCCTTGTTCACCAGCTGGACCCTGAGCTCCTTGTTTACCAGCTGGGCCTTGAATTCCTTGTTCACCGGCTGGTCCCTGAGCTCCTGTTGGTCCACGTTCACCTCGTTTCCCAAGATATCCTCGCTTAGAGAAACGTCCAAACTTATCAACGCTCATCTGTAGATTGTGAAGAAGTATGGTAATGAGGTAGTATTTAAACTATAATATCTGCTTCTCGCAACTCCTCCAGGATAGATATAATTTCATTGTTGTGACTGGTATTTCCAGCCTGCTTTGATGCCATTAGAAGGCGCAGTCTATCCACTAATTCATTTGGATCATCCCAGTAAATGTGATCAATGTTTTCTTTAGGCAGATGCATTAGACCCATGCCTTTATGCTGTATAAGTTTACTGATCATAGCTTTATACTTAGCCGCTCTAGTACCTTTTATTTGTCCATCTTCAGCATAGTCACGTTTATATGCATTGGTATCTCTCAAAATAGATCCATAATTAGTTAAATCCTCTTTAATATAGAGACTTTTTACAGGATCTTTCATAAATAGCAGCTCACATAACCCCAAAGTTGTTTTATAGCTCTTCTCCTTGATAACAATATTTCCTACATCATCAACATCAAACGTTGAATTACCGATTCTCCATGCGTTGTTATCATAGTAAACTCCATAGGTTGGATTATCAGTGAATAGCTTTAAATAGTTTGAAACTATGTATCCAGACGTATCGGGGGAGGTGACAGGAGACCTTCCTGTTAATGTTCTTGAATGTTTAGGTGTTGCGAATTCTTCTTCAGATGTTAAGGAATAATCTCCATAATTTATAGGTGTGCTACTAGCCTCCATTTTCACATATTTTCGTTTTGGAGGGGTAAAAGGTTCCACAATTTCGTTGTCTTCTTCTTCTTCTTTTTCTTCTTTTGGTTCCAATTTGAGTGGTGGCTCGTTTTTGACTCTGGTTACAAACTCTTTTAAGGGTTTGGTGATTGGCTTGAAAGTTTCTTCAAGTTGAGCTTCTGCTTCAATCCTACCCGTCTTTAGAGCTTTAAATTTCCTTCGCACTGCATTCCTTGTCTTGATGATTTCTTTTAATAGGTTTTCATTCATCTTCGATATTAACTGAATAACGGCTTTTCAAACAGGTCTGATAACAGGTATACAGCTTTCCAAACAGCTCTGATAACAGCTTAACAGCTTTTCAAACAGCTCTGATAACAGCTTAACAGCTTTCCAAACAGCTCTGATAACAGCTTAACAGCTTTCCAAACAGCTCTGATAACAGCTTAACAGCTTTCCAAACAGCTCTGATAACAGCTTAACAGCTTTCCAAACAGCTCTGATAACAGCTTAACAGCTATTAAACAGCTCTGATAACAGCTTAACAGCTTTCCAAACAGCTCTGATAACAGCTTAACAGCTTTCCAAACAGCTCTGATAACAGCTTAACAGCTTTCCAAACAGCTCTGATAACAGCTTAACAGCTTTCCAAACAGCTCTGACAACAGCTTAACAGCTATTAAACAGCTCTGATAACAGCTTAACAGCTTTCCAAACAGGTCTGATAACAGGTGAACAGCTTTTCAAACAGCTCTGATAACAGCTTAACACCTATTAAACAGCTCTGATAACAGCTTAACAGCTTTTCAAACAGCTCTGATAACAGCTTAACAGCTTTTCAAACAGGTCTGATAACAGGTGAACAGCTATAATCTATTCAGGAGGGGCCACAGGATTCCGTGTGCTTTCGGCTGAGTTCCAACTTCGACTTATGAATATTTCGCATGTTTCATCCTTTTATAGTACAATGAAGGTATCAAATCCTTTACGGTAGCGCCCCTTGTTTAATGAGCTATCCTTATCAATCATCAAGAAACCATATTCATCCTTCCAACACTCAGCACAGGCTCTTCGAAATTTATCAAACTTCATGTCTGTGTTCACATGATCATTATAGATATGTTTCAAATTCAAGTCATCTTGCTTGAATAAGATGATTAAATTAGCATTGTCACGTATTAAGTGCTTTGGTATATGCGTATATGTTTGACAGAGATGGAAGCTATATATATCTTTCACATGCTACATCATCGAAAATAAACACTGAATGTGATTTGGCTTCTTCTGGAGGTAGAACGTCGCAGTTGTTTGAGAATGTATAATACCCCAATCCTGATATATGAGTCATCACTCGCTTTAAGTATTCATACTTTGGTTGATGTAAAGATTTTGAATATATGTAAATATTTTCATATCTCAGACCATTGGGATGTTCCAGAAAACTTATCATAACATTAGTTTTTCCACAATTCGATGGTCCAACAATAATGCTCCTTATACTATTAGGCAATAGGGGGTCATGCTTCTTTTTCACCTTCATAACAAATACATCAGCATTTCGAACAGGAAAAGCTTGTTGTTGTTTAATGAACCGCATATTAAAGACTAACGGGATTCCTATAAGTACACCTGTTTATATTACATTTCAACAGTATCATCGGAACCTTATAAGATGTCGGATCACAAATCAAAACGCTCCAGAAAATCTTTGAAAGGGGGCAGAGGACTATTAAATTCAATCATCAACAAATTACCTGTAGAATTACATCTACCGGGATACCAGTACTGTGGACCAGGAACAAAGTTACAACAAAGATTGGCGAGATGAAATCCAGGCATTAATCCACTGGACGCAGCCTGCAAGGAACACGATATAGCATACTCGCGACATAAAGATACAAGTGATCGACATATAGCTGATAAAATATTAGCTGAAAAAGCCTGGCAGCGTGTAAAATATACGGATGCAAAATTGAGTGAACCTGCCAACGCCGCAATGACGGCTAAAATTAAGCTAGGTATGGGTCTTAAGGTTAAAAATAAACGCCAACCCACATTCCGAGAAGCAGTATGAAATGCACGTAAAATTTTAAAAGTCAAAAAACCAAAAGACTTGATGGAAGCTACAAAAATAGCTCTTAGTGCAGCTAAAAATATTGTGAAAAGAAAGAAAAAATCAATTAAAACTCCACGAGTGATACCTGTACCAAAGGTTGGTGGAGCACTTCCGTTCCTCATCCCGTTGTTTGCTGGGCTTTCAGCATTGGGAGCACTATCGGGAGGTGCAGCAGGCATAGCTAAAGCAGTAAATGATACCAGTGCCGCAAAGGCAAAATTGGAAGAAAGCAAACGTCATAACCAAGCAATGGAAACTATAGCGGTTGGTAAAGATGGAAACGGGCTGTTCCTGAAGCCATACAGAAAAGGACTTGGACTCTATCTACAACCTCAACCAAAAAACTATTAAAGACGCTACCCAAAAGACCGCTAAACGAGTTGGATCTTCACAAGTATACCACACACTTGCCGCACTTCAGAGGAGTATTGATGCGTGATAATCTTCCTAAAAAGCCATGGAAGCGAGAAAGCGGAATTGTTAACTTGGACATCTCAACTGGAGCCGGTACACACTGGGTAGCGTACTACAAGAAAGGTGATAATATCGAATACTTTGATAGCTTTGGCAATCTCCAACCACCAAGGGAGCTCATAAACTACTTGGGTAGTAATATTACGTACAACTACAGCTCTTACCAGAACTATGATGCAGTAATTTGCGGTCACTTATGTTTAGAGTTTTTATATAATTGTTATAGCCATTAATTATTATCTATAAATAAATGTATCTATATTGAAATTGTGACAGTTCATTATCAACCGCCATGTCATTAACACTTACTCTCACGGGAAATTCATCTCTACTCACTTCTGAGTACTTTCCCCCGCTGGAGCTAGCAACGGATTATGTTTGTGGATTAATTGATTTTCAAACATACAACTCTATACCAAATATTGATGTGAGCAATAATCTGGTTCATGTAGGGAATGAGGTTGTTGAGATACCTGTTGGATCCTATGAGATTGATGATATAGCAAAATATGTACAAGGATACTTGGATAAAGAAGGGAGAAGGATAAAGGTTGCGATAAAGGCTAACAATAATACATTGAAGAGTGAAGTCAAGGCAACTGAAGAAATACATTTTGAAAAACAGAGATCCATAGCTCCTCTGCTAGGATTCAGTAAAAGAAATTTGACTGCTAATATAGTGCATACATCAGAGTTGCCAGTCAACATCATTAAAGTAAATACTATACGCATCGAATGTAATATTATATCAGGATCATTCTTCAACAACACACAAGTACACACTCTCCACGAGTTTTCCCCGAACGTTGGGCCTGGGTATAAAATAGTGGAGGTACCCAAAAATGTAATCTATTTGCCTGTGAACACCAAACGTATAAGTTGTCTAACATTGAAGCTCCTTGACCAAGACGGTGACTTAATCAACTTCAGAGGAGAGACTATAACCATGAGATTACATTTGAAGCCACAGCATGTTGATATACAATAATGATAAATACGAGTTCCGAGCAGACAAGATCATTAGTCAGCGGACAACCTTGAAGCGATCAAGACCTACATTAACACCTGCAAATACAGCATATTTACAATCAATTGGCTTAACGCTGAAACAATGAATAAAGGAATACTAGATATTGCCCCAGACGCTCACTTTGATAACAGTGTTACTAAATTTGAACATCACTCCTATTCACCATTTCTAACATCATTTAAAAACAGCGATGAAATCCGTATCTCTGTACAACATCAGGACTTGAATCTTCTACCCAGCAGGAGTTTTCTTTACATTGACGGGTCGCTAACAAAGCTGGATGGAACCGTTTCAGCAACTGCAAAATTAGCTAACAACGCTCTACCATTTCTTTTTGAGGAAATACGCTATGAATTGAATGCAGTGGAAATCGATCGTACAAGAAATCTTGGGATTGCGACAACATTAAAAAACTACGTATCGCTAAATGCAAATGTAAGCAGGATACTACTCAACGGCAGTTGGTCACCAGATTCATCCGTTATACCAACCAATGGACTGTTTAACTATTGTGTACCTCTGAAATATTTATTGGGATTCGCTGAAGATTACAAGAAAATTCTGATAAATTCCAAACATGAACTCATATTGATCCGGAGCAGGACAGATGATAATGCCATTATATCACCCACTGATGTGGTGAAAATTGAAATTAATAAACTTCAATGGGGTATTCCACATGTTACAGTATCCGATGATGAAAAGCTGCAACTATTTAAAATTATCGGGAGAGGTCGCCCAATACAAATACCATTCCGCAGCTGGGACATATATGAGTATCCAGTACTACCGGAATCCACGCATCAAACCTGGTCAGTTAAGACTTCCACTCAACTGGAGAAACCTCGATTTATCATCTTAGCATTACAAACGGATCGAAGGAACGATAAAACCAAAGATGCAAGCAAGTTTGATCATTGCAAACTCACCGATGTTACAGTTCATTTGAACTCAGAATCATATCCCTATGATGATTTGAATTTGAAATTTGATTTGAATAGATACGCATTGCTGTATGAGATGTATATAAAGTTTACACAATCATACTATGGTCATCAGTATCAGCCGTTTCTCACATGGGAGAAGTTCAAAACCGATGCTCCGATCGCTGTCATTGATTGCTCTCATCAAAATGAAACAATAAAAACTGGACCTGTTGACATAAGGCTAGAATTCAAGACATCTGAAAATATACCGGCTAATACAACAGCATATTGTCTGCTTCTACACGATCCAATAGTGGAATACAGTCCGCTGACAAGTGAAGTTAGAAAGTTAAATTAAGAAGATGGCTGTCATCGTAGACGTTCAAGGATTCAAAACTAGTCTCAATGAATTTATCACTAAAGAACTGGCAATTTTAAACAATGAAAACCAGATACAGCACTTTATATTTCAACCACCGTTCAGATACAAAGATTTGACTTCAGCAAAAAAGAGGCAAGTAAAATGGCTTCAACACAATTTTCATGGATTCCGCTGGGATGATGGCTACATACCATATCACAAGCTGTACACTATAGTTGAACCACTGCTTCGAAATAAAATCATATATGTAAAGGGAGCGGAAAAAGTTCAATGGATGCAGAAGATAGTTGGAGAGAGTGAAATCATTATCAATGTCGAAGATGAATACAACTGTGGAAAACTAATAGAGATTAACACAAATGCGCCATCTTACCAAGTTCATATTGGACAATGTGCTATAAGAAAAACTTTTATAATAAGAAATTTTATTGGAAATAAAAACAAATGTTTATAAAAGATAAGACTTTTCAAACACACATACCCCAGAACCGTCACTGACATCTTCTAGAATCTGTTCATGGTGATGTCATGTTGTGAAATTCGAATGATACCCAAGCCTTGGAACAGGTAACGTAGCCCAATCCAACACACCCATACAATCCTATATCTACAACTTCCCTGCTAAGAAAACTTATCTAGGTGCAGCAAAACCATGATGACGTCATGCCGATATCTAGAACTCTCCCGCTAGCAAAACCAAGGCATGCTGGTAGTTCCGGCTAAGGCCGCTAGGGTACCTTACTCAAGAAATGGCGTTTGCACCCAAACAGATGTCGCTGCGTATCGGCTAATGTCTCACTTCTAGAATCTGTTCATGGTGATGTCATGTTGTGAAATTCGAATGATGCTGAACTCTCCCGCCAATAAAAGAAAACAGCAAATCCAGGTAGTTCCGGCTAAGGCCGCTAGGGAACCTTACTCAAGAAATGGCGTTTGCGCCCGAACAGATGTCGCTAGAAAATCGGAACATGCTGGTAGTACCTGCTAATGCCGCTAGGGCGCAGTCAAGACCAAATGATACATCCCGGTAGTACCGGTTAATCCCGCTAGGGCGCAGTCGAGGCTCAATGGTGCAAGCCAAGGTGATATCATGTTGTGAAATTCGAATGATGCTGATATCTACAACAGCACTTGAAAACAACAAAACCAAGATGACGTCATGCTGATATCTAGAACTTCCCAGCTAATAAAAGAAAACAGCAAAACCAAGGCATGCTAGTAGTTCCGGCTAATGCCGCTAGGTAACCTTACTCAAGAAATGGCGAACCCGTAGAGGATTTCTGATGAGAATTTCGTCCCCCCTCCCACCCTACACCACCTAGAATCCATTTCCATGAGCAAAAAATAACTTGAATTATTAATACGCTAATATCTCGAAAACCATAGCCCGTAGAGGATTTCTGATAAAAATTTCGTTCCCCCTCTAACCCCCCGCCCCTATAACACCTTCTAGAATCTATTGGCATGAACAAAACTATCCTAGGTAGCTTGAATTATTAATAATATTAACTATATCTGAAAACGTAAAATCGCTAATATCTCGAAAACCAGAGCCCGTAGAGGATTTCTGATGGAAATTTCGTCCCCCCTAGTACTACCACCCCCACCATCTAGAATCCATTGGCATGAACAAAAATTTCCTAGCGTTAACTTTAATTATTACTAATATTAGTTCAAAACCAAAAGCCTACATTTAGGCGCACCACATATCTATACATCCCGGTAGTACCGATTAATCCCGCTCGGGCGCAGTCGAGACGCAATGGTGCACCCAAGACACAACGGTGTATTCAAGGCACAAACCAATACAGCCAAGGCACAAACCTGCATTTAGTATGGGCTCAAACCACCTAGCGACGGTGGCGCCATCTGTGGCGAAATCCTGGCGGCTCAAAAAAGTGCGCCAGAACCGCCATAGCTTATCTACTTATCCAGGGGAAATAAGTAGGCCTAGGGCCCCCCGGCAGCAAACAGAAGATATAAAAGAAAAACTTCGTTCCAGGATTGAAAGGGATCTCGAAGTCGGCAAAAGCCCCCTTTCACTCTCAGCCAAGGGAATTAAGACGGCAGTAGCCCCCTAGTAGCAAAAAACATTCCAGAAGGCAACACCATAAGAAGGCTGGAGGCCCCCCTTTTGGACAAGGCGGGACGTACATGCAAGAGGAAAACTCTACACCTTCATCCGACGCGGAGCAATCCCCAGGTGAGAATTCGCAACACCTCCGGGAAGGCACAGAAAACGCCCCAGAAGACAACCCGACACAATCAAGTAGCCAGCACAACTCAGCTTTACCCCAACAGCAAGAAACAACAGGAGTTCGCCTTCGAAGTGGTACCATTTTAACTGGTCCCACTGTAGCAAATAAAGTAAGTCTAGATAAGTTTTTAGATAAGTTATTAGAGAAGGCACCCGAATCCGATAAGCTCACTGTCACGCACTGCGACACTCTTGACCACAGATTAAGTCAAGGCAGAGAGCAGAGGCTGACAAAAATCGAAAAATTTAAAAAAGATACAGAGCGATTCAAACAGGAGCTTATCGAATTCGCCGGGCTTTCACGTTCACTAGGTTTAGATAAGAGCTCAGCCAGTGCAGTTGTAAGTACTGAAAGTGATAGTGACATAGGTAGTGATCCCTCTGACGATACTACGGCCGAAAATCTCCTTAGTGGCTGGCTAGAAGTGTCCTTCACGGAATCAAGCCCGGAAACCATCCCTGAAACTCGACAAAGTGCAAGTAGGCTACCCTACAAAAGTATAAACAAAAAGATAATCACAATGGTAGATTATGCAAAGGTGGCCAAGCTCACGGCACAACTTGTCCCTCTGTTTTCGGGTGAAAATGCCCCACAGTTAGGTCTTGAGCTGCAAACATTTATTGGCTGTAGCAAACAGGCCCTACACTGTTTAAGTGAGGAAGAAAAACAGCCTTCTTACACATTTTGCCCACAAGATTTCGTAGCGATGCCTATCAGCTGTTTGCTTCGGACGTTCCCACTACTTTTAGTGAGGTGGAGGAACGTCTGAACAGAACCTACCTACCACGAGAATCGTACCAAGAATTGGTCAATAAATTGATCACAATGAGACAAAAACTCGTTGGAAACTCTCACTGCCTTCACAACAAGAGTGAAGCTGTTGCTGATGCTTTGCAACGAGGCAGCGGTACTGAAGTACGGAGCAACGGTAGCCCCAGCTGTGAAGACACAGTTGGCGGACTTCGCCAAGAATGCCCTCAAAAGTGGAGTGAACAATCCCTACCTATGCCAGTACCTCCTCACTCTGGTAGAAAATGATCTAGAGCAGCTGATACAAAAGGCTTTAGATATGGAAAAGCTACAAGCAGGCACAGTTTTCGTCCAAACGCCGCTAACGCAACAGCCATATCCAATGGCACCAATAGACCCTAGTCTTCGAGTTCGAGCTCTTAGCCGAACTCCTTACAATCAAGCACCACAGCCGCCCATGTATGTATCACCACGAGCACAAGAGCCCCGACAGTTTAATCCCCCATACGTACATGCTCAACCGCTACGCCCGCCATTTCCACGAAGGGATTCTAGACAACCGGATACACAAAATCTGGTACAAAACATCACCTGTAATTTCTGCCAGAAGCGGGGACAGACCTACACGGAGTGTCTAAAACGCAAAAACACCACCTTCTCACTAACTGTAGAAGTTCCGGGCATGATATTCGCGACTGTCGAAACAACCAAACACAGTCTGCAAATCTTTTCAAACGAGGATCGCCTAACAATCCACCACAGTCAGACCCGAACAATACAAAAGGCCCCAGAGTCTTTAATATAAGACAATCGACGAATGTCGACAAAAGCAAAAATGGGAGGACAAAAAACAGGGAAACTCCCCGGCTCGACTATAAACCCTACCAGAAATATACAAGGGTCTTCTCAGCCGCCCGACCTCAGTGTGCACACCGCCAGACTTCCTCTAGACATAGGTCTAAATGGTCAGACCCAGCTAATAGTGGACACCGGCGCTGAGATAAGTATAATTAAGAAAAAAGCTCTCAAATCTCGCGAGCTAATAAACCCCAACAAAAAACTAACGCTTCAAAGCCCCTTTGGCACTGGAAAACCTTAGGAAGTTGCCAAGGAAACTTCATGCTAAAAAGCAAATTACCTAGCCACAAACTGTAATGTTGAGGGACCCAACAAGGTTCTGCGATTTCCTCGCACGAAAACCAATCCAAAAGAGTTTGCTGTTCCATTAGAAACCGCATCGGACAACCCGTGTTCACAAAACACAGTCAACAAAGAGACACTGGTAGAAGATATTAAACCCGACGGGGATACACCTTCTACCCGAAGTGTTCTCAAAGCTTCTCAGTCAGAGGAAGTCGGCTGTGATAAACAAGACCGCGATAAGGGTGAGTTGATTACCAAAAATCTGGCTTGTAAGACTGGCCAGCATCAGGTAAATTTAAATGAACCTGTGTGCGTACCAGCAAGGTCGCAGATCGTAATCAAAGTTCCGTTGCAGTTGCAGGAAGAAATGCTCAGTCTGTCAAAAGAAATAGACGATGGAGTCTTCTTAGCATACAGCTTACTCTCAGCTGGGTTAAAGGCAGTCCCTATAGGAATCCTCAACACACGCAGTTCACAAGTAGTCCTAAACAGCGTGAACCTAAAGCTGGTTCCCATTAAAGACTACACTGTCGTCCCCATCAAACGAGAGCCAGATAAAAATATTACAACAGCCCATCCGTTGATTCCCATGAGTCGAAATGACGGCGATGGTGAGCATCAAAATATAATTAAACCTAAGATTAAGAAAATAGGGCATAAGAGCCCAGGTCAACCAAGCAGTAACAACAAACAGCTTCAAGACGCTTGCGGGTCCCTCATGAAAACCCCAACGTCAGGCGCTGGCCAGCACACAAACGGTCTGCCGGTAGCAACTCCCGCAGATCCATCTGGCCCAGCGCCACTCATATATCAAAGAGATAGGTTAAGAGGTAAAATGAATAGGGATAATAATAATAGATCTAGATTTAAGAACAATACAAACAGGGCAATAAGCGCCGATCAGACGGCCACCCTACAACATATAAGGTACTTGTTCCCAAACCATGCCGAACAAGAAGACACCAATATTCAGCCCCGCCTCACCAGATTAGAGCAAGAACTCAGTCTGAATGGAACTTTAAATTCTGAGAAAAAGCCTCAATAACACATCTCTGTTACGAATATGATGACATATTCTTTTTAAAGGGTGACAGGCTTACACATACCAACGCCATCACCCACGACATCCCTCTGGTGCAAGACCAAGCACCTATTAACCAAAATATGTATCGGTTACCAGAGACACAGCGAAATGTCATAAATGAGCAACTCAGAGAAATGCTGGACAACGACATTGTCCAGCCCAGCAAAAGCCCATGGAACTCGCCACTGCTAGTCGTCCCCAAAAAAGCGGGACCAGATGGTGAGAAAAGGTGGCGCGTCGTCGTTGATTTCCGTAAGTTGAACGAAAAAACGATTGGCGACGCCTTCCCGCTACCACGGATTGAGGATATCCTCGATCAACTGGGCCATTCAAGATACTTCACCACCCTAGACCTAGCCAATGGCTATCATCAGGTACTCGTCGATGCGAAAGATCGAGCAAAAACGGCTTTCAGTACCAACTACGGGCATTATGAATTCAAACGCATGCCGTTCGGGCTTAAAGGAGCCCCGACCACATTTCAGCGTTTAATGAATTTCATATTAACTGGCCTACAAGGCCTAGAATGTTTCGTCTACTTAGATGGCAGACCACAACGAAAAGCTTCGCAAAGTCTTTGACAGGTTAAGAGAAAATAACCTGCAACTTCAACCTGAGAAATGTCAATTTCTCAGGCGCGAGGTAGTGTACTTAGGACACAAATGATCTAACGAAGGAGCACTACCTGACACTAGCAAAATGGTATGCGTCCAAACTTTCCCCACTCCTAAGACAGTAAGGCAAGTGCAATCATTTTTGGGCCTTGCGAATTACGCTCGAAAAATTACTACTACAAAGCTGTACGTCCCCTTACATTTCACAGAGGAGGCAAGGTTCTACTCAAGAGCGAGAGTCGAAAACATAAGCTCTCCCAGATTTAGGTAGGACCCTATACTGTAACCGGTAACACCACAAACACCACAATAAAAATTCGTAAACGGGAAGTCACGGTTCATAACAACCGTCTAAAAACTTTCTACGACTAAAATGGTGTCAATACAATCTAACTAATTCTAAGGTACATATATAATAGCCTGTAAGTTACAAAGTCAACAAGAAACCCATTTTAATACCCTATCCTATCCTCTCCTAGATGACAATGCGGTCAATAATTCTCTACGGACTGTTCCTGATCACAATAGGAGCCCTCGCGGAGAAACCTTACACTATAACGCCCCTAAATAATACGGGAGTACTATTTGCCGATCTTGGAAGCTTATCGGTTTACCACGACACTTGGGGCATCATCACTGAGTTAGATCTGGCCGAGTTGGGCAATCAGACAAAACTGGCGGAACGTGCGGAATACTACGTACATCAATTATGTGGTACCAAGTCCTTTGATCAAGATTTATGTACCATACAAAAAAAACATGTACATGCCCTGATGGAAAACATCAAGAGACGCACCAATGTCATTAAAGAGGCAGTGCCTAAGCACGCAAGCCCCGATCCATCTTTGATGGGATATGTAATGCGATGCACTATCTCTTTGGCACTATGGATAGCGGAAACGAGCAAGAGGTGTACAGCCGACTACGCGAATTAGAGGTAAATACTCAAACCTTAGCTGATCTGGAAAAGCAACAGATCAGCGTAATAAAAACCACGTTTGAACAAATTCAGAAACCCCTATTTTCGCTGACTGAACGACAGCGTCAGATAACCAATCAGATTAACCATCTACAGAATACAACGGATGATTTGATAGTCCACCAAATAAGACAAGAGATTGTTTCTAGTCTGACACTACAAATGATAGAGTTGGAATTTAGCCAACAAGCTCTACTGGACATAATAGTGTCCAGCAGAAATAATCAAATTCATCCCCTTTTAATTTCCCGGAATTTCTTGCTAGAAATTTATCACAAATCTCACTACACTTGTCCCAATCTACAGGACTGTTTGTCAGTTCTGTATCAAACAGCAGATGTTAAGACACATTTGTTACAGGACAAATTAGTTATCCGAATCAAACTCCCCATTTTTAATATCCCCAAGAGGAAAATCCAACAGATTAGATGTTTCCCCATACGGGTGGACCCAAACCATTCATTAATACCTGATATCAAATTTTCCCATGTGGCAAGCCAAATCCAGACCCAGGAATTTCTGTTGCTGAAGCCAGAAAACCTGAGATTTTTCAAAAAAATTTCAAAGGGAATCAAGGAAGATACGTCGGTTGGTAAGCTGAATACACCAGTCACCAAAGCTACAAAAACAGATGAATGTGTTATCAAACTTCTATTCAATCCACTGGGCGAACACCCACAATGTAGCATCAGAGCCCAAATTCCCCCAAGAGACACAATAATTAAATTTAATAGACCGAATTCGTGGCTGTACTCCTTAACCGAAACCACTATAGTACATATAACCTGTACTCAACAGTTACTCACTCATCGTCTTACAGGACAAGGAATCCTAACAATCAACAAACCTTGCTCCTTGCAAATAGGGCTTCATACACTTTATTATGAAGCAGAAAATCTGCATTCCCTTAAAATCCTCCAACCAAACTACTTCCCAGGCACAAACGAGACTCAAGAGGTATTGGCTCCTAAAAACTTTGAAAAACACCCAACATTACTCCTCGGAGATAATACGAACCAACGTATCCACCTAGATACAAAATCTCTGGACGAAATCCGTACCAAAGTGACCAACATCCACTTTGGACTAAAGGCCAAGATTCCGCATATACTCTCTATTACATCCCTATCAACGACAGGACTCTTGTTGCTAATTGCATCTGTGGTGGCAGTAGCAAAATATGTAGTCCCGGCATTCATGGCATGGATTGCTAAACGCAGACAACAGCCCACAGCTGAAAACGTTCCTACGGAACCGGTCTACGCGAAAACCCAAAAAAAGTTAAAACGGGCCCAAAGTCTCCCCAGAGCGAGATCTATACAAGTAGTATAATCAAAATGGATCTATACTCATTGTTTGGCCCCCGTCTCATTCTTTTGTTACTGGCGCAAGATCCTATCCTTTCACTACACTGGTATTAGAAAATAGTTTGAAATAATTTATAGCAAATAAGAAATAAAGCGACCAGGTAAAATTAATATTACATAAGAATAAACTTTATTAAGTAGTACCTAAGAAAAACAAAATTAATAAATCTAAGTAGTACTTAGTAAAGTAGAAATAATAAATTAAAGAAGCAAAAAAAAAAGAGATAAGATACTAAATGGGATAACAAAAACAAAAATAGAACAAACTAACAATTAGATTAAAAAACCTAGTTTAGACAACTTTTTTTTTAACTAACCCTTAGTACAGATGAAAAACGAAATATAACTCCCTAGAATATCAGAAATTACCTAGAATAAATGAACAACGTAAAATAAGGAAACAACGTAGGATAATTAAACAACGTAGAAATAATCAGGCAACGTAGAGTAAGTGAATATTTAGACTCCAGTATAAGATAAGTCTAACAACAAATTATAATCCGCCAACACAGAAACCGACATACGAGAAAACTCAACTCCCTGCCCAGAGCCCCTAGAATCATTTTCAAATATAAGCAAAACCTGAAAAACAACCAAAACAACAAAAAATAAATAAATAGAGTACATTGGGTATAAAACTTTATTAAAATAAAAAATACAAATATTATATTAATAGCCAAAAATTAACAAAATTTCAAATCACCAAAAATTAAAAAAAAAAGCAAAAAAAACATACTCTTGAAACTAGAATACAAGAAAAATTTAGCGGAGACTCTTGGGGAATGTCCCGGATCATCCACGAACCTGAAAAGAAAAAAAAAGTTTTGGAATCACATCTGGAAATAACTTACATAAAGTATCCTTCATACATTTATGGCTGGTCGACTCTTAGGACGGTCCGTACTCAGCATCCCAGTCCTCCTGGGTATGACTAGGCCCCTCTCCAGGTAGATCCCAGTCCTCCTGGGCGGGAACGGACGAAACATCCCAGGTCTCCTCAGAGGCGAGACACCCGGGAGATCCAATTCAGATCCGGAAGAACCGACCCAGGTCGTCACGTCATGCACCAGATAGTTGGGATGCATCCGACAACTAGGGCAGACACACCATCCTACCTCCCCAGCTAGCGCCAAAGTCGCTCCTAGAAGAAAAGAGTTATGAAAATAATTAGAATTAAGTAACAAAATCAAAAAAAAACTCACCCCTAACTACCCAGGAACTCCCACCTTGGGGCCACAAGCACAGCTCCACCCGATGAAAGACATCAGCCTCCGCCGGGGCACCCCAGATGCATACATCTGGACGCCCATTCCGCCTCAGCAGCAGCCTGATGAGCCCACGCCACCGAGGAGCCACACTCTGAACAAATATAGAAAGTACCCTCATACAATTGGGTATGGGGCTGGTGTACGGAGCACGTGGAGACACTACTTCACAAAATTCCATTTTGAAACAAACTATGAACGGAACTACAAAATCGCCCCATATAAAGGGCAAAACCCCAAACGTTAGCAAAAAATTGATCAAGATGCAGTTAGAATGCATCCTGTACTTATCTTGTTTAAAGATACAAATCCCACACAATTCATTTCTTTTTCTCTCTTTTCCAAGCCGGTACAAGATGCATTCCAATATCTCATACCAATTCTACGTGCACCAAGATTTTTTTTATTTGTTTGAGGCAGATATCAAATTCATCACAACTTGATAAAACACCCCATACAGTATCTACACCCACACAGCTTTTCGAGAATTATTCCTCTTCAAAGAATAACTCTCTTTTTCGCGGGGGGAAGGAATGTTATATATAATATCCTAGGTACATATATGTACCATATGTACATATGTATATGTATAATGTTGGAATGTTATATATATATAATCCTAGGTACATATTGGACATATAAAAGAAAAAAGAAAAGAAAATCATAAAATATGGTTTTCAATAACCTAATCATGTACAAAACATGATTAGTTTATCTTCCAAAAAGGGTGAAGAAAATTGCATCAGCAATTTTCTTCAAATTCCAAACAATTCATAAAATTTTTCCCATCAAACGACTTGGGAAAAACAAAAGTTTCAGATTTCAACCAAGTCGTTTTAACAGAAACAATTACCACGACAAATTTTGCCTTCAGCAAAATTTGTCACTCCATACAATTTAATTAAAAAATAAATCAAAAAGCAAATCGTACCGTCAGTACAATTTGCCGCGAAAAAATTCAATATGTATGTACATACGTACATACATATTGTGTAAAGCTTTCACGATAAGAAACGCGCGCCGCATAAATGCATTGTATGTATATGCGCGACGCGATTTCAAACGACGGGACGGTGGCTGATGTTTTAAAAAGTGTAAGATTACATTTTTGAAGCCATCGTCCAACGCGAATAATTCTGGACATGTTTGAACAAGTCCAGAATTGAAAAATTAAAATTTTCTCAGGATAAGAAAATGCAATTTAGCATTTTCTATCCTGAACGACGGCTCTTGATCACGATGAATGTGATCAAGAGCCGAGTTGATTTTTAAATTTTCATTACGGCGGATCGAGAGTTGAATTTTTTGGCTTTGGTCGAAACACATTATATTTAAAAAAAAAGAAAAGTTTTTCCTCCTGATCGTCGGTCGGTCGGTGTTCATAAAAAAAAAACAGAAAGCTAAATTGTGTTTCCTAAACCTACAGAAAAATATTAGATGTTTAAGTTGTGTTCCTCTTTTATTAACAGAAGAATAGAAAATAAAAATTTGAAAAAAAAGGGAGAAAGAATAGAAAGTTAAATTGTGCTTCCGGAAACTACAAAAAAATATCAGAAGTTTAAGTTGTGTTATTTTCATTATTAAAGAAAGAAAAAATAAGTTGTGTTGTGTACCTACCTTTTGTGAAACGAATCCCCAATTGGATTAGCAGTGCACCCAAGTTAAAAAGGTGAGCGTTCGACAAATAAACATAACAATGTGAATAGTTTAGAAACGACCGGAGCATTCCGGGAAAGAGCCTATAGCGTTTTTGCCATGTCTAGACACCTTGCACTGTTGGCAAGCTAGGCATGACCGGGTCCAATTGTTGACGTCCTTGTTGATAGACGGCCACAAGTATCTAGACGTCATCATTCTGTTTGTAGTGCGAATGCTCGGGTGGGACAGATTGAGGACTTGCGCTCTGAAAGGAAGGAATAAATGGTCGTATTTTCGTTGTCGAAACTTCACAATATAATTCTTTATTGGTCATGCGTCATGTTGTTGCATTTCAGCTATAGCTTCAAAGTTGATTGGGTCTAGAAGTTGTATTTCCTCAACTCTGGATAGAGCATCGGCAACTGCATTATCCTGCCCGGGCACGTGTCTTATATCTGTCGTAAATTGACCTACAAAGTCTAAATGGCGTAACTGCCTGGGAGACGCCTTTTCTGGGTTTTGCTGAAATGCGTATTGCAAGGGCTTGTGGTCCGTGTAGAGCGTGAAAACACGACCATCAAGTAAATACCTGAAATACTTAACACCTTGGTATGCGGCGAGTAATTTCCTGTCATAGGTGCTGTACTTTTGCTGCGCCTTGTTTAATTTTACCGAGTAAAATCCAATCGGTTGCCAGCTACCGTCGACTTTTTGCTGAATTGCGGCACCGATGGCAGTATCCGAAGCATCTACCCACAGTGACAGCTCGGCCGAAGCGATGGGAAAAGCGAGAAGAGCTGTTTGAGCTAGTTGAGCTTTAGCAAACTCGAAAGATTTGGTAGCTTCGTGGGACCAGTCAATTTTTTTAGCACCATCTTTTTTTGATCCAGAAAGGTATCTGTTTAGATTAGCGTGATGTGCTGCCGCGTGTGGCAGGAAACGACGGTAGAAATTTACCATTCCAAGAAAACGTCGTAATTGCCTTACCGTTTCTGAAATCTTGAATTTTGATATTGCCTCTACCCGATCAGAAGCTGGTTTGATGCCTTGTGGGGGTAATTAAGTGTCCTAAGAATTTTACTTGTGACTGTACGAAGACGCATTTTTCGACGTTCAGTAGCAGTCCGTATTCCTGTAGGCATCTGAATACCTTTTCGAGATGTAAGTAGTGCTCAGCTTGAGACTTAGAAGCAATCAAGATATCGTCCAAACATATAAAGCAGAAAGAGAACTCCTACAGAACCATGTGGATGAATCTTTGGAAAGACTGAGCAGCGTTGCACAAACCAAACGTCATGCGTGTAAATTCGAACAGTCCAAAAGGCGTGCATATTGCCGTTTTCGGAATATCTTCGGGTTCGACTGGGATCTGGTGGTATGCCTTCGCTAAGTCCAGGGTTGTAAAGTGTGAATAGTTTTCTAGATGATAGGCAAAGTCACTGGGTAACGGTCTGGTATTGTACTCGCGTTTAATCTTCTGTAGTCCCCGCATGGCCTCCATTCACCATTTTTCTTTTGTACAAGATGTAATGGCGAGGACCAAGGACTATTTGAAGGTCGGCAGATCCCTTGCTCTAAAAGAAACTCAAATTCCTTTTTGACTACAGTCAATTTTTCAGGAGATAAACGACGGACCTTGGTGAAAATGTGGTGTGTAACCGTGTGGGCCACCTGCCTAGTGAACCCTGTTTCAACAGAAATGGCGCGATACTTTTTGAGCAGCTCCTGAATAATTGTATCAAATGCAGGATTAATCAGAATCGACAGACCTGAGTTTTGGCTGTTGATACGCTGTACCGATGATACCAAAGATGTGAGAGGGTCGATGAGGGACTTCTTTTTGATGTCTACTAGAAGGCCATAATGACACAGAAAATCTGCGCCTGTATAGGTCTAGGGACGGCTGCGATTATAAATTGCCAGGAAAAAGATCTGCGCAATCCCAAATCTTTTCGGCTAAACGTACTAATGGGGGAGGAATTTGCCACCACCAACTGCAAACTGGAATTTGAAAACGATGAAGAGACGTTTTTGGGATGACGGAAACATCCGCTTCCGTGTCAATTAGATAATTTCGTTTTGAAGACCTGTCAAAAATGTACAGACGACTATTTAGCACGCCACTTCCACCCGTCGTCAATGGCGGATGGCTAATTAATTTGGGTCTTCATTACTAGCAATAACACCATACGGCGTTGAATTTTGATGGCTTCCCTTGAATTTGCAGGGAGCGATGCACTTTTTAGCTCTGGCTCCGAACTTACGGTGATACCAGCAGAAGTTTGTATTTACGTCAGATATCGAATGCCGAGAAGATGATCGTTGCCGAGAAGATGATCGTTGCCTAGATCTGCAAACTGGAATTTGAAAACGATGAAGAGACGTTTTTGGGATGACGGAAACATCCGCTTCCGTGTCAATTAGATAATTTCGTTTTGAAGACCTGTCAAAAATGTACAGACGACTATTTAGCGCGCCACTTCCACCCGTCGTCAATGGCGGATGGCTAATTAATTTGGGTCTTCATTACTGGCAATAACACCATACGGCGTTGAATTTTGATTGCTTCCCTTGAATTTGCAGGGAGCAATGCACTTTTTAGCTCTGGCTCCGAACTTACGGTGATACCAGCAGAAGTTTTTACGTCAGATATCGAATGCCAAGAAGATGATCGTTGCCTAGATCTGTTTCTAGATGAGCTTTGTCTAGTTGGATTGCGGAGAGTGAGAGACTTCTCGAACCTACATGTGAGACTGTGCAACTTTTTTTCCAACTCTGAAAGGGCTTGGTGATGATTATCGAGTGGAGGAGCTATGGCAAACACCTCGGACTTAGGGCTAACCTCGTCGATTTTGTCGGCGCATGTTGCCAAAACTTCGAGCGTACCAGGGTTGCAGGCTAGTATTGCTTGCATATTTGCTGGCAGTCGTTGAAGCCAGAGCGACTTTAGCATCTCGCGTAGTAGTTGCGAGGGTTGTGCATCACCCAGCGTGAGTTCTGTCAGAAGCTGTCTAAGTTTCTGGTTTACACTTCCTGAAAGTCTGGAAATTAATGTTTCTTTAAGTTGATCATATCTATTTGACGCTGGAGGTGAACGCATAATGTCAATCACCAAGCGTACAACATTCTCGTCGAGCGCCCCAACAACGTGGTAGAACTTTGTTTTATCCTGATTGATGCCGACCAATTCAAACTGCGCCTCCAGGTGGAGGAACCACAGGTCTGGATCGTTTTTCCAAAATGGTATTAGTTTCACCGACACCGCCCCCAACACCGCCGGTTGAGTGGTGTATGCTGGCGAGGACGTAGTGGACTCGCTCAGTGTGCCACTGTTAGCGGAGTCCAAGCTGACATCTATGTCTTGTTGGTTGGGTATCTGTTAATGCAGATTTAAATAAACGAAGGCACGACAAACCACAATGTAACTGCACAACTGATGTTGGTAACGAAGAAAGAAAAACTTTGCTAAATGTAGGCAAAGTGACAATATAAAAGAAAGTTTAACGGGCTTGACGTATGCCGAAGTACAAGAAAAAAAACTAGTAAGTCGTTGCGGATCGTAGAAAGCTTACACCATGTGGTACAATAAACAATGATGGTTGATTACTCCACAAAGAGGAAGAAATTTACACTTAAATGTTATTGAATTAACAATATAATAATAAAGGTAAGTATTGTTATACTATGAATAAAATGTGTAAAGGTGTAAAATAATGAATAGAAGTATAATATTCCTATTCTATCTAACCTTTTCCACGTTTGACTTCTTCGAAGATGAAGGCTGCGACTTGATTCTTATATCGGGGTCACCAATTTAGCGTATGTATGTCACTTGGAACCAAACACACACTATTTGCTTGTACTGAATGCAATCCTGGGTATCGTAGAAACCTCTTCAGAGATGGTATGTAAGTCTCTTCAGAGATGTGTAGCAACGTCTATAGCACGACTACGCTGTGTTTTCAAAGCGAAGAAATCTTCGGATTAGGAGTACCTGAAGGAAGGAAATTGACCAGTTGACCCAATGTCAAGCTGGTCCGTACATATATGCTGGACAGTATTGATGCTATCCGTCAACCTGTTCTTGAGGTAAGAGGGATGAGATAATTTGTATGGTATTGCCTTCCAGGATCTCAGCGAATTGCATATAATTCACGGATCTTAAGGGGGAACCTGTTCTTGAGAATAGAGTGACAAGATGGATTATATGGTATCGACGAGTTGCATAGAATTCACTGATCTTAAGAGCGAACTGGAGAATTGTTCCATACAATACGACGGTCAGTATTGCTGCTATCCGTCAACCTTAACGTATCACAGATCTTGAGAGTGAACTGGAGACTTTCTACTGGTGAGTACCTCGCAATTGTCAGGGGGTGTCCGCGCACCTTGAAATTAATTCCTCGGCAGATCGGATCCCTTTCAGTCGGTGGTAACTCGGCGTCACGTCGAGTAATATCAATACTTCGATAAAGCTTTTTGTTGAACTGATGTATGGAGTGACTGGAAAGAAAATAATGGTAATAAATGGGCTGCTGTCTGAGCGAGCCCAGCTGTATATTCCCAATAACCTTGCAACAAATAATAGGACGTTATTATTTAACTTCTTGGTGTCAATATTTATTTCTTGTTATCTAATCGTTTGCCAAGTAATTTTTTTAAACAACGTTATAACCAGACTTCCAAATTGTAACTTATTGTAGCAGGAACTACTACTAAATACGACCAGCAAGTATTACTACGAGAAACTACTAAACAAATATTGCCCGATTCACCTGTGGTTAGTGGTGCGTTCAGGACGCCACAGACTATCCGTCACCTAAAACTGTTCGGCAGGCCCGACACCTACTAGGTATGGCGGGATGGTATAGACGGTTCATCCCGAACTATGCTGACTTAACTGCCTCCATTACAGACACCTTGAAAAACCCTAGTCAGTTCAAATGGACACCTGAAGCCCAGACGTCTCTTGATCTTGTAAACCAAAAACTTACTTCTGCTCCGTTGCTAGTGAGCCCCGACTTCACCAAACCATAGTGTGATGCGAGCCAGCAAGGTATTGGAGGAGTGCTGCTTCAACTAGATGACGATGGCCACGAGAAGCCAATAGCCTATGTCTCGAAAAAGTTGAACTCAGCACAAAGAAACTACACCGTCACAGAGCAAGAATACTTAGCTGCAATCTTGAGCGTACAGAAGTTCCGTCCCTTCATAGAACTCATGCTGTTTAAGATAGTGACGGATCATGCGAGCTTGAAATGGCTGATGTCTCAAAAGGACATCAGCGGTAGACTTGCTCGGTATAGTTTGAAGCTTCAGGGTTTCGACTTCACTATCGAGCACCGAAAAGGAAGCCTGAACGTCGTCCCTGATGCGCTGTCACGCATTCATTGTGACAGCCTGATCACAAATGAAGATCCTGGCCCGGAAGTTGATCTTAGTTCGCCATATTTCAACTCGTTGGAATATGAGGAACTGAGGTATAAGGTTAAAACGACTTCTGGCAAACTACCTGATCTTTGTGTCAGGGATGGCTTCGTTTACATTCGGACTGTTCCGAGAACAGGCGATCCGATTCAGGAAGAAGAAGCTTGGAAGCTTTGGATTCCACGAGGGCTTGTCACCGACCTCATTTCAAGGGCTCATGATCTGCTACTAGCTTCACACGGAGGTATAGCGAAAACACTGGAACGTCTGCGAAGACATCTGTACTGTCCACGAATGACAGTTGATGTCAGAAACTACGTAGACGCCTGTGACGTGTGTAATGAAACGAAGGCTCCCAATACTATTCTGAGACCACCCATGAAAGTCCATTCTGTGACAGTGACCATGGCAAAAGGTGTATATCGATTTTCAGGGTCCATATCCTCGGTCAGTGAAAGGAAACGTCTGCATTCTGATAGTTCTTGACCACTTTTCAAAATTTCCAATTCTCAAACCTATGAGAAAACCATCTACGCTCAATGTGTGCCAATTCATTGAGACGGAAGTGTTCCACGTGTTCGGAGTCCCGGAAACGATAGTCTCTGACAATGGAGTCCAGTTTTGCTCGACTCAGTTCACCAAATTACTGGATAAGTATGGGGTGAAGCACTGGCGATCGGCAGTTTATTCGCCACAAGCAAACGCCTCAGAGCGAGTAAACCGGTCTCTATTGTCAGGGATTAGGGCTTATATCCGGAAGGAACATACGAAATGGGACGAGAAACTAAGCCAAGTAGCTAGTTCCGTCAGGAGCTCTTTCCACCAAGCTACTGCTTTCTCTCCTTATCGAACACTTTTCGGTCAACAAATGATTGAACATGGCAGCTCCTATTCCATCAGTGTCGGGTCAGAGCCAAGAAAGGAAACGCTTATTATGAGCTTGAAGATCTGCAGGGGAAACTGTTAGGAGTCTATCACGCCAAAGATACCAGGCAATGATCATCAGTCTAGAAACATCGTCTATCTATTGTCACGTTTATTCCTGGTAGCCCTAAGAAGGCATCCAGCCAGCTTCACTGGTAAACTATAGGATATCGCGAAGCCCTCCTATTGCCCCGTCAATGGTGGGTGATATACCTGTTGGAATTCAATCTCATCAGGACACCTCTACCTCTTACGAGTAGATAACCTTTTATAGTCCCTTCCGGATCGGCCTCATTAGGAGGATTTTTTTTGTCCGTCCGTCTACAACCTCTCGTTAATCGACAACCGTCGGACATAGCAGTACTAAATCTAGATCCTGGTAGCCCTGAGAAGGCATCCAGCCAGCTTCACTGGTAAACTATAAGATATCGCGAAGCCCTCCTATTGCCCCGTCAATGGTGGGTGATATACCTGTCGGAATCCATTCCTGTATAAGGCTGTCAGCATGTCACTACTTCGACGACGCCTTGGAGACACACCCTTGAACAATCGCCAGTCGGAGATCAGGGTGAGATGTTGCGCCGGGAAAGCTTAGCGATCAGTTCTTTAGGTTGCTGATCGCGGGGCTTCTCAGCATCTCGATTAGGGAGGGCAGAGAGACATCGACCAGCTGGATTTTTTGGGTTACCAGCTTGTCGATGTGGCTTTGGCTTCCCACACAGAGAATGATGTAAAGGTCTGATCAAAGACTGATGAGACTTCAAGGATGTGTCCTCGATGCGTCATCGGTCAAGTAGAGTCCGAGTGATGAGGAATACGCATTGGGTCGTGGGTCGAGACACATATTGAGCGCCCGCAGTGATGTGGCCTATGTTTAAGACGGGCTAGCTCAGTCGACCATTTTTCAGCATCGTCTGATCCAGGGGTGGCCCAAACCGCTCTGCCCTGCTATGGTCGTAGCGTATTGCATATAGCAATATGCTACAAGAAATACTGAAGCGTGTAGCATAAAAAGCGTCAAGCATAAAAAAAATGAACGCACCCCCACCGAAAGAAATACATTTCCTCCAGCTGCAGATGACAGGCTGGGGATGACAAAGAAGAAGAAGAATCAATCTGTCTTACTTCTCGAGTAAAAGTCGAGCGTGAATGAAATCAGCAAACATCATCAAATAATCCGCAATAACATCTGGCCCAAAAAGGTAATAATTTCGATAAATTTTGGTAGTGTCAAATCCAATAAATACAATACTCCAGGAATTTCAAAAGGGGGCTGGACAGAGAGAAAAGAAAATTTTGCTGAGCGCTTTGAAAGGGAAGAACTTTTTGCTGCTCCATAGATAAGTTGGCCGGATTGTTTTAATTCTGGCGTTTCTGTCTTTTGTCCAATTTCGAGACATATACAATTTACCAAAATTCGCTGTTGAGCAAGGAAGTTTTCATGCAGGCGACCAAGGGCTTTGAAATCAATATTTCTCGGACTGGTCGCACCAAGATATATTCCAACAGTTCGTGATCGGTACTAAAAGTATTCGGTGGCATCCACCTTTGCCAGCATTTAATACAGTCATAGTGGCGAAATACTTGAAATATGGTATAAACTCAATACTTTTTCAAAGGGGAATATATCCGCCTGAGAGTTTTGTGAACACGCAGCAATATGGATTAGCCATTGTCGAAATTCCAACAATCGTTTTTTTGGACTTGTGCTCCAAAATGTCAACAAAATCCAACACAAAAGGGATAAATGGCCATTAAATTTTACTACAAGGAAAAATGCTTCACCGCCAGATTATATTCCTTCAGTTGCGTTGTACAAAGTAGATACAGTCGTCAACTATAAAATGAATTTGTAAATTGCTTTAAATTCTAATTTTTATTATGATTACGTTCCGCACTTTCTTATTTAATCTCGTTCAAGATATATGTGTAGATACAAGTGCCGCTGGGCAATGTTATTTCAACTCATCGAATTAGTTTGTGATAGAGACTACAGACAGCAAGTCGAAGTAATAAATTCTAATTTAATATTTAACTAGATGACGGATGCTGAAGCGCTTCATCATATCGTGGAATTTTCACCGTGAGTATTATTGAGATTATATATTTCTTTTGGTATACGCATGCTTCGGCTTCAATAATTACTTGCTCGTAGGACTTTTTTTATTGACATTCTTTTTCTGTAACTATATATATATTTTCGATTTAATAATAGTATTTACATAACTATACAGCTAATCTAGTGTAACTATATATATATATATATATCCTCGATTTAATAATAATATTTACGTAACTATACATCTAATCTAATGGAGTCTTTGTCCGTGTACACTTTGGATAATAATTTTTCTTACTGACTCTATATATGTATATATATCTATATACCTACCTTTAATGATGTACATACTTACCCGTATCTAGTAATAAGAGCCTTACGTAGGATTTTCTTTTATTGACATTCTTTTTCTATAACTATATATATATTTTCGATTTAATAGCATATTTACGTAACTATACAGCTAATTTAGTAAAATCCTTGCTCGTGTATATTTTGGGAAAAATTTTTTAGCTGACTCTATATATATCTATATACATACTTAATGATATACGCTTATGTAGTTTTATAATTCAATGGTATTCTTACGTATATGCCATTTTATTGTACTCACTTTGAATTCATGAGATTTTTTTTTTGTATACGTATGTATATACCTTTTTCTGTACTTACCTAGTGCTATACGGCTATATATTTTTATAATTTAATGGTATACTTACCTAGAGACCTATGTATGTACTTACCTTGAATTAAGGATATTTTTTCTTGACAATTATAACGTAAAAATGAAATCTTGAACGTTTTAATTCTTCCTTTACTATCCTGGAGCCCTCTCACATAGGATGGAGGTCGTCTAGGCTCGCCTAGTCTCTCTCTCTTTTTACAGGTCAACTAGGGACTCTGAAGAATTATGCCCCTCAGAGTCAGATGGGAGGATGGGGCAGGCAAAGAAGGCAGACCATATGCGCCTTCGATGGGATACAGGTAAGTGAGGTAAGGGTCCCTTAAGGACCGAATGTGTGATAGGCACGAAAATTTTTTTTGATTATGGCTGACGGCAGCGGCAGATTTTTGTGGAACCCCCCACACTCTCCGCCAATAGCTGAGGCGAACTAGCGTGCCGCCCTGAACTCAACGCTGCCCGTCGAGTGATCTGTCAGCTCATGCTGACAGTCGGGACTTTACGTCCCAAGCGAATCACTCTTCAACACATAATTCTGTGGCTAATGTATATTATATACATTTTTATCTCAAACACAAATAGGGGAGAGAGAGTACTGTGTTCTCTGTGCCGTACTTTACTACACATTTCACAATATTACCAGACTAAACCTGCAATCTGTAATTGCGTACGTTTTCCCTCTTTTGGTAGCTTATACCTGTGATACACATGGGATAATTTTAACCGGTTAATTAAATTAGCCTACTTTTACTGAGTATTGTGACAAATACCCCGAAAAACAACCGAGTAATTTCCTGGTATCTATATCCCCAAAAATTGCTGGAAATTGCAATTACCCTTATAACAGCGCCAACTGGTAGTCGCTAGAAATAAAAACATTTGTGTAAGCACATATTCAGCAATCGACAATGACAAATCAAAACAAAAATGGATATGAAAAGTGACAATTCGAAAGTTCAACAAAATTTAAAGAAACGAAAACTTTTAAGTGCCGGCGAACAATTAATACGAGCCTCGTGGTAATAAAAGAAATTGTCATGTATACCACAACATGAAAAAAGGGTTGATGGAAAGTCATGGACTTGCATAAAGAACTTGACAAAAAGATTTAAGTATGTGTGGTGAAATAGAATTGTAAAAACACTAAAGTTTCGATAAATTTTCAGATGTGAAGCTTTGAAGAAAAGGGCCATCGGGAGGACCGCCATCAGAATGGGAACATTTCGATACCCTTAATGAGTTTATAGGTCATCACAAAAGTAACATGGGACGGAGTTGCAGTTGATTGTTATGACAATAAAAACATGATAGTTTGTGCTTAAGTTTTTTATTAAATACAGAATTTGTGTTCATTTTCTTCTTTCTACGGAGCCTAGCACTTCGTTATCATCCACGGATCAGTTAATTTCGCCATCCGTCCGATTCAATGTTGAAAAATCTTCTGGATTGGTGTCGCCACCTCCTTCAGCAGGATTGGCTTCGGCTTCACGTTCTGCAAAGAAAAAAAAAATTTAATGAAGCATTAGTTTCTTTGGCAGAACAAGGAATTAAGGCGTTCAAAGAATTTCAGCTGGAAATGAAAGTATCGGAGAAACAGCATTTGATACTACAAACAACCTTTTGAAAGAAAGTAATTACATCTTGAAAGAGAGTAATCGAATGCAGGAAAAATTAATAAATGTTCTAATCGAAAAACAAAATAGAAAACAGTGAAACCGTTTAATATTAAAATATAATAAAATAAGTGTTCGTTTAGTTATAATTATTATGATTTTTTACTTACTAAAGAATTGCCGGATGACATTTCCTGTGGGCTCCCCATTTCCTCCTGTAAATGATCTATTTGGCTGCCCTATTCCTCTCTGCAGCTTTTCTAGTTCAGATAACCAGTACTTGTTAATACAATCATTTCTCTCGTTGCATATGTTATGCAAAAGACAGAAAGCTTTTATTATTGCAGTAGCATTGTCGATATGCACTTCCAAGCCCTTTCCCAATTGGCGAAATCGGGCTTTCAAATGACCAAAAGCATTTTCTACTACGCGTCTGCATTTCGATAGCCTAAAATTAAAACGATTTTCATCTTCCGATTGGTCTATATAAAATGGTAAGGGTTTCATAACGCGCTCAGGCAGCCGGAAGGCAGAGTCGCTAATCAATAACGTAGGCACACGAATTCCTTCGCTGACTCTACTGTTCTCGGTGAAAATTGGATTGGCTATATGTTGTTGCTTTAGCAAAGAATTTTCAAATATTGTAGAGTCGAGTTCCAACATATAGGTAAACCGATACCGATAATCAACTGACGCAAACAAAATTAAGAAATGCCACCCTTGAAATTATAGTAGTAGTAGGATTGACTTCGATGTGAAATCCAAAGCACTGCGGGAATCCCATTATTTCAAATCCGGCAACAATTTCTTTGACTTTATCTTGCGTAGGTGGATAAATATTCAAGAATTCGGGCGGGAAGATATCCCATATCTCCTTTACGAATGCCAAAACAATTTGACCCACCGTTGTCCTGCCCACACCAAATACACTGAAACGGTTCTGTATTCTTCCGAAGATCCGAGAGCATATAGGGCGATAGCAATTCTTTTTCGAAGAGAAATGGCCGAACTCCAAGTGGTGTCCTGTTTCTACAGTCGTCGCAGCCTTGACACGAAAAATTTATATGTCGGTCTATCGACACGAAAATATGTTTTGAAAATTTCGGCACATCCATTTCCCAGAATGGGGAATTCTCGACCTGAAATAAATAATGATTCGGTAATACACACACTTCTTGTTTCCTGAACTTACCTTCGTCTTGTACGATAATATAAATTATTCATACATAACATTCGTGTGAACATCTTAGCCCGTAACCATGATCTCACTGCAAGGAGCCGTAACCGTTTTGTCTTCCTGTCCATATCTTTGATTTGTCTTAAATTTACAATTGCTTGCTGCCTGATCTGCATCGCCTGCTGACGCTTCGCTTGAATTAATGCAATTGCATCCTCAACTTCCATTTTAAAAACTTAATGGCTTATTCGTTTTAACTCAAATAAACCTCACCTACGGTTACAGTACTAAACGTCAGACATGCGTGCTACTATTCAAATTACGCCGATTTATGTGTATCAGGGGTAATTCAATTACCCTGAAGCAAATACCAGCTAAATTTACCCTATAAGCATAATAGCAACATCGCCATAAGTTTCTATAATCATTCGATATGCCTAAGCCGCAGGTTGAATTGAAAGCAAAAAGCAAATGTCGCTTATTTGGCTGAAACTTCAACATATTCGCCCACCAATGACACCGATAAAAGTTCACAAATCTAATGACGAAGATGCCAGACCTTACCGTGTTCATTTCGCGGATAAATATTGTATGGAAATTTAGTGGTGAAATTTAGTTTGTGTAATTTTGACAAGTAGATGGCAGTAATTTCCACACAAATATATAATTGGCACAAACACTTTTTTTCCGCGCTAAAATTTTGACGTTTGAAGTTGAAGTTGTATTTTTATTATTTTTTTCTGAATAAAAGAACAAAATACGACGACGATTGTCAATAGAAGCCACCTATATTTCAAAACAACGAACAATTTTAGCAATAAAAAAGGTCCCTGTTCGCGGATAAATTTAGCGAAAGAAAGTGTTTTGAAAGTGTTTTGTTTAGTTTTGACAAGTAGATGGCAGTAATTTCCACAAACATATATTTATCCGCGATAAAATTTTGACATTTGAAGTTGAATTGGTATTTTTATTATTTTTTCTGACAAATAATTCCGTCTTTCTTTTGAGAAGAAATTTAAATATAATAATATAAATATAATTTTCGAGATTGGGCAATAGCAATCTAAAAGAACAATGCACGACAGCTGATTGTCAAAAGCACCCACCTATAGATCAAAACAATGAACAATTTTAGCCGTAAAAAAGGGAGCCATAAAATAAGACCTTTTTGTTGGCATATCCGCCATTTTCGAGCCGGCGGCTTTCCATTCTTCGAGGAGAGAAATAAAGGAGGCGACATGTGATGAAAAAAGCGTGGCAACTTTCGTTCTTCTTCTTGTTTTTGTGAGGTGCCAGAGGAGGCGTTAAAAATTGTTGATGCTTTAAATATCACAACAAATTAATGGCGCGAAAATTCAAACACATTTCTTAAAAACTCGGCACAATCTTCCGTACCACCCACCTACATGTATATAAATGGACTGACTGATCTCCTGTTTCATGTGGCATCAGTTTTGATTACAGCAAGTATGCTCTCACTGACGATATATCTAAATTATTTGCGAATTTACTTACATGTCAGTGGAATTTACCGAATTTACCACAAAAGTGTTTTTAAAGCGTTTTCCTCAACATGGCTTGTTGTATCTAAATCTTCGAGCACATATAACTCCTTTTTATATTACTCTCATTAACCATTTCCTATAAAAAGTAAATTATCCATTTGTAACTACGTCTCTGCGCCAAACGGACTTCGCGGCTCTTTGTTTATAGAAAAGTGACAGTCAAACACCCCGCCAAAATCAAGATGGCGAAAATTTTTGGCTACACTGCCATATATATACTTGGATATGGGATGTCATCTCCTTTAGTTCTCTCCTCAAAGTTTCCATTGTACTCCCAATATATGTTTGTGGAAATTACTGCCATCTACTTGTCAAAACTAAAGCTAATAAAAATATCACATTTTTTACCGCATTTATCCGCGAAATGAACACAGCTGCGACTCAGAAAAAAGACATATTAAAAACAAGAAGAAGAATTTTTGCATATCCTTCAAGGAGGAAGCGCCATGTGATGAAAAAAGCGTAGCAAACAACGAGGTAAGAACTAAAGGAGATGCAAATGAGAAAATATCGCGTACCCAATTCTAACTCAATGACACTTATATTATTTGTACATAAGCGCCGTAAAATTTGTACAACCTATGCGCAATTTCAATCGCTTTTATTTTCATATACTCAAAAGTATTTACTGACTTTGCAAACGTGAACGTAAAAAAGTTAATAATTAAGAAGAAAAGTTCAGTGGCAACAAGTTTATGAGTAATATTTGCTTTGTGCTCCTACGGTTATTTCACGGGTTTTCCTGCGTCAATGCACCAAGCCCAAAACCAACTAAACCTAAGTAGGATTTGACAGCGAAGACCAAAAATGGCAGGGCAATTTTGAGTACGCTCATGTACACGGATCGTACATATGATTGAATCTCCTTTAGTTATTACCTCGTTGGTAGCAACTTTCGTTCTTCTTCTTGTGTTTCTGAGCTGCCAGAGGGGGCGTTAAAAATTGTTGATGCCTTAAATATCACAATAAATTAATGGCGCGAAAATTCAAACACATATCTTAGAAACTCGGCACAATGTTCCGCACCACCCACTGACGTATATAAATGGACTGACTGATATCCTGTTTCATTTGGCACCAGTTTTGATTTCAGAAAGTATGCTCTCAGTGACGATATATCTAAATTATTTGCAAATTTACTTATATATGCATGTCAGTGGAATTCACCGAATTTACCACAAAAGTATTTTTAAAGCATTTTCCTCGGCTTGTTGTAAATCTTCGAGCACATATAACTCCTTTGTATATTACTATCACTTAGTCCAATAATCATTAACCATTTCCTATAAAAAGTAAATTATATCCATTTGTAACTACGTCTCTGCGCCAAACCCCTTCGCGGCTCTTTATTTATAGAAAAGTGACAGTCAAACACCCCGCCAAAATCAAGATGGCGAAAATTTTTGGCTACGCTGCCATGCATATACTTTATTATGGGATGTCATCTCCTTTAGTTCTCTCCTCAAAGGCATAATCCAAATAATATAGAGCAAACAGGAATGGTTGAATCGTATAAAATTCGTGTACATGAGCGTAATTTGTCAAGAGTAGGAGACTATACATAGGAGTAAGTGAGATGCTGGATTGACTAATTGAAAAAAAGCTGTAGAGTATTTATGTTCGAAGTTTATTTTGTGCAAAGTTTTATACATAGTGCCACTAGTGCCTGTTAAAATCTTCATATCAATTAAAAAAGCAGAAATGAAGTGTTCGGTCAGTGGATTATAAACTAGGGAATCCCGTTTAAGGCAACTGTACCTGACCTGCACTCTGGCATGCTCGCTGGTCTCGGTAAACCGTGCATTACTATATCTTTCTATCTTTCTATACCAACATCACATGCACTTGTCTGGGTGGGTACATGTTCAGTCTCGAATCCGCTACATGTTTGCTAGGGATGCTAAGGGGGACTTCATTCGGCCACTAAATTAATTTAGTAGGGCTTGTGCTATTAAACAATATCTAATATTTATAAATGAACTAAACTATTATATATCGTGGAAAACTACTTTGAAATATTAATTATCAACATCTATCATATACATATGTGTAATACTGGAACTAATGTGATGCAGTTTATTTGATATATAATCAACAACTGATATAGAACTGTAACACTAGATCTAATTTTTTTTATTTTTATTTTGCTATGTAATTATAACATCTAAGTTTGCACTATACTTGAATGTCGTAGAGCCCAACGTTGTACGTTGCTTTAAGCAGGGGTCTCAGAAATAAATGTACTTTGACTTTGACTACCTAAATTATCTTTTTTGTTAATAGAAGCAAAGTTTTATATTAATTAATTATGTGAATTGTTTCAAAATAAAGCAGAAAAAGAACATTTTTTACCACAGATGCTCCACTCAAAACATTCGTTTACTTTTTGCAAATTGACAAGTTGCTTAGAATAGGGATGGCGTGTAAATCCATGTAAAAATGGACTACCAACACAACCAGAAATTCATTACGCAAAATCTGGTTTATCACCATTCCTGTTTGCTCTATATTCTAAGCAGCAATTCGAATGGAATTCCAGTCGTTTTCCTTGTCATTTTTAACAAGTTTACCTGGCAATCCGTACTATTTGCGCTTTTTTAGCCGAAGGGAACTTCGCCGAGTTTCCAAGTCTTTGATTGGATTGGTAGATGGAACTGAACGTGGAAATCTATCGGATTTCTTTGTTATTTTTGCATGGAAATTAAAGGAAATTGTAATTTCTACATGGAATTCCTATGGATTCCAATGCTTTTTCTGCAATTTTTATTTAACAGAATTCCAGATCTGTTCCGTCCGGTTTAGATACCGAATTCGTAGGGATATCCAAGTCTTCTCCTTGCTAATTTGCTATGAATTATAAATTTCCAAATTTTTTACTTACCTAAATAAAGTCAGGTGATACAAAAATCCATCATTTATTAAAGCGGCTTAAATATACATCCCCGAAAACTCAAAAAATTTATTAAAGAAACACACACACACACACACAGGCAGACTGGCAGGGACACACACGCGCTCAGGCAGGCTGGCAGGGGCACACACACACACGCGTGTGTATGTGTGCCCCTGCCAGCCTGCCTGTGCGCGTTGCGCGTGTGTGTGTGTGTGTTTCTTTAATAAATTTTTTCTATTCCATTCTAACTAAATGTTGTAATGAATAAAACAAAGCATTGCTGGTAACCCGAATGTTCGGAAGGTATGTTTACACTACTTATATACTTGTTACTAAAAAGAAGAAGAAGAGTTAATAATTGTGAGAATGTCAAATTGTGTTGTGAAGTGGAGTACAAATATCAGGAATTTTAAAGTCGAATATCTCGGAAACTATAACTTTCCGACAAATTTCGGCTTAAATATACATCCCTGAAAACTCACCGATTTTCTTTAAACTTTGCACACTAGTTCCTTTTCACTCACAAATCGCAAATATCAAAACGAAATTTGTCGGAAAGTTATAGTTTCCGAGATAATCGACTTTAAAATTCCCGATATTTGTACTGCACTTCACAACTCAATTTGACATTCTCACAATTATTAACTCTTCTTCTTCTTTTTAGTAACATAGTGTAAACATACCTTCCGAACATTCGGGTTACCAGCAATGCTTTTTTTTTTATTCATTACCAATATTTAGTTAGAATGGAATAGAAAAAATTTATTAAAGAAACACACACACACACACGCGTGTGTGTGTGTGTGTGTGTCAGCCTGTGTGAGAGTATGTGCCCCTGCCAGCCTGACTGTGTGTGTGTGTGTTTCTTTAATAAATTTTTTCTATTCCATTCTAACTAAATATTTGTAATGAATAAAAAAAAAAGCATTGCTGGTAACCCGAATGTTCGGAAGGTATGTTTACACTACTTATATACTTGTTACTAAAAAGAAGAAGAAGAGTTAATAATTGTGAGAATGTCAAATTGAGTTGTGAAGTGCAGTACAAATATCAGGAATTTTAAAGTCGAATATCTCGGAAACTATAACTTTCCGACAAATTTCGTTTTCATATTTGTGATTTGTGAGTGAAAAGGAACTAGTGTGCAAAGTTTAAAGAAAATCGGTGAGTTTTCAGGGATGTATATTTGTTCCCAAATTTCGTTTTCATATTTGTGATTAATGAGTGAAAGGGAACTAGTGTGCAAAGTTTAAAGAAAATCGGTGAGTTTTCAGGAATGTAAATTTGTTCCATTAAAGCTGCAGCAGTCAGGCGTATAAGTTTCGAATAAAGAATAAAATTTTCAACTCAATATGTAAAAAATGTTTATTAAAATATAATTATTGCAATATTATATTTTTAGTGAAATGACTTTAGTCACCTCATGACGTGTATGAAAATGTCACTGTTTACTCAAACTCGATACTATGCTTTACCGGTAAACTCCGTACCACACTAGTAAAATTTTTGCCTGCGATTTTACCAGCACTCAAATTTGTAAGTACATGTCACATTTTACTCGAACTCGATACTAGGACAAGGCTTTACTGTTGGTGCTGTGTTTCATTATGGCTGACTTACATTACTCGAGCATGCGATTTTATTGACAAAGTGAGTGGGGGACTTTTGTTTCGTTCATTGGACGGGACGGAGGTTCAATATAATTATAAATAACTAATTGAAAATGTACGCGGACTTCGTCCGCTAGTGTAATTACAGAGATTTAATTCTGCGCTTCACCCGCATCTGTTTGTCTTCGCGGGTGAGCCAGTTCATATAAGTGACCGGCAATAAAGAGTTAAACGTCAAAATGACAACTTTTTGTGTTGGTTGTCCACAAGCTGCCGGTGAATTTTTAAGTGTGAGCAAATTAGTGAAAAATTTCCTACTAAATAGATAAATAATATTAAAATTATATATTGCAGGATGAATTGTGATATTAGTAATGGATATAGAGGAAAAATTAATAATTTTTCCGACGGCTTTGATCCATATAAATTGAAAACAAACGGTGTAAAGATATGCTTTGCCTTCAAATGTTGGGTAAGAAATTATAATTAATAGTAATGTTGTTGATATTTTTATAATAATTCAATACTAAAAGTTTCTTTAATTGCTATTTTAATAGAAAAAGTAGATAGATTGTATTTCTGTTGTTTTTTTTTTTTTTTTATTAAAACATAACTAAATTAAATCTTACATTTTTTCAGATACTTTGATGTCGCTAATTATTATTGCTCTCAAAAGAGTATCCATATATTGGTGCGCCTCCTGATGGCGTAGCTAGCTCTGACTTTTGTGGAAAGATAGTCTTAGAGATCAAGTGTCCATATAATTTAGCAGTTAATAACTTTAAAAATTATTTTAAAAGATGAGACTGCCCCATTGAATGTAGAAGTGGAATTTATTTTTTTGGTACAAGAACATTTTTATTATTACCAAGTTTTTATTCTTTTTAATAAATTTTATGTTTGCGTTATTTATATTGTTGTATTTAAGCATTGCGATAATACTAGACTGGAACATGTGATTAATAAATTATATGACAAAAAGTGCAAATAAATATATGAACTGGTTAAAGCTCTTATTCATTAAAACAATGCAAGCCAAAGAAATATTACATAAAAAGTAGTACAATATCTCATAATTTTTTTTTGTAATAAATGAAAGCTATCACGAATCTTAAAACATACTGAAAGGGAGTAAAGGAAACACTCAAATCTAATTATAGTTTTTTTATAATCAAATTAGTGAATATATATATCATAAACTAAATTCTAATATACGTATTCCTGAGTTGGTATCCAATTCGGATGTTTATCGTCCTCCAATTTCGCCTTTTTCCCTGTTCAAATCTATAAGAATATTCAATGTAAATAGTACCTACTCTGGCAAGCAAAAATAAATTACCTGATATGAAATATCGAGAGCGTATTCTAACAACTTTTAAATTTATGCTAGCAGCCAAAGTCGAAATGTTTTTTCCAAGAGTTCCTTTAAATTACGCTTCTTCGATATTCCTGGAAACCTGTAAAAACTCACGTTGTTTCGTCCAATGCTTGAATAACAACCCCTTACGCAACAAGTTATAGCCATACTAGAAAAAAAATCAATGTTAATTAATAATATAACAATAAAATAAATTAGTTTTGTTAGCCACTACGTCCGTAACAGAATTACCATTCCATTAAAAGCGAAAATTACTACACTTACGTCCTAATTCTTTTAAAAAACTGTTACACTGTTTACACAAATTTATCACAAAATTAACAAACAAAAAAATTATTCCCGATTCATTACTTACAAAAGTGGACAACCACGTACATAATTTTGACAGAAGAAATGTCATCGTTTAATGGTTTATTACTTTTTACTATTAGAAAAAAAGGAAGAGGTGGTCGACTGTCAAAACATTATTTCCCACTTTTTTATAGCGAAGTATCACTTTTGACATTTCATGAAATTGCAAAAATTAGACGTCAAAAATGAAGAAAATTAATGAATATGAAGAAATTTCTTAGGGAATATATTAGACAATTTCACATATACATATTTAGTTTTATTTAAAAAATATATATATAAAAGCAGAAAAAGTCACGTTTTCAAATTCAGTTTTAAATAAATATAAATTTTCTTTCTTTCTTTACAACTTGCTAAAAATTACACACCAATTTTCTTGATCATAATAAGAGTTACCAATTTAATTCCATTCACTTTTTCACACATTTTAAAACTCATTTTCTTGAAAAACATTATACATAATAACGCAGAAAGTGCAATCATTCACCTCGCTGCTACATTTTCATTTCATTTTCCAAGGCACAAATACATCCAGTTCTTAAAATTGTGTTCTATTCATAAGAATTTGTAAAACAACCTCCGGTTTAGGTAAATTTGGTTGAATTTCCTTTACCACTGAGAATGGCCCTCAAAAGTATCATTTCTTCATGGCTTACAAAATTTTCAAGAACAATTTATCCTGGAATCGCTAATTTTAATTTCCCTCAGAATATAGAACAATGCACGGTACACAGAGAATACAAAATGTTCTCATTAAAGCCTAGTACTAAGGTCCGCGCTAAGCTAAATTTTGTATGAAAATTTAGCAAGCTAAAAGATATTGGCGAAAATTTATCTTGAATTTTAGCGAAAGCGGTACTAAGGTCAACGCGCTAAATTTGCTTTTGGGTTTTGATTATAGATGGCACCACCGGTAAGTCTCCAAAAAATTTAGCTTGAATTTATCCGCCCGGGCCGTTCTTTAGCACGCTAAAAATATTTATTTTCAGAGTTCTGATATTTAATAAATTTATTGACCGGATTTTTGTAGTTAACGTAGTTTTGTACATCTTTGCTGTAAGTACAGATGAATTAGATTTCTTTTGGTGGCCGTATTTTCAATATCAATTGTTAATTTTTTTTTATTGTATACATAATGCATATTATGTTTATATTTTTAATAGGTATTTCCAAATAATTTTACCTACCTGTTTTTAGAAATATTATCACCGCGCGTTGTATTTCCGTAAACAAATTGCAAAATTCTTCTTCTTCTTGTTTTTAATATATCTTTTCTGTGAGTCTCCGCTGTCATAATTTAGCTGCTAAAGAACGGCCCGATTTTGGAGACCCGCTAAAATTTAGTTTAGCGGCGACCTTAGTACTAGGCTTAAATTTTTGACACAGCGGATGTGCTTGCTTCAAATATTTTTAATTTGTGTACGTGTAAACAATATATTCGTACACGCTAGTAGTTATATAAATTGAGTTTACTGCCATACAATATACTTCTGCCTAGAACTAATTATGGTAATTATGGTAGTAAAACTTTCCCCTTCGTCGGGGAATTTGACATTTTGCTCAGTAAAATTTTGCTGGATTATCTTTTCTCTTTATCGTTCTAAAGTATTTTCAGATAAGGCGAGACTCTTTACTCTATTTCCTAGCAATATTCGAGTAATGTAAATGAGCCATAAGCCTAGTACTAAGGTTTATATGAAAATTTAGCTAACTAAAAGATATTGGAGAAAATTTATCTTGATTTTTAGCGTGAGCGGTACTAAGGTCAAAGCGCTAAATTTGCCTTTGGGTTTTGATTAGAGATGGCACCACCAGTAAGTCTCCAAAAAATTTAGCTTGAATTTACCCGCCCGGGCCGTTCTTTAGCGCGCTAAAAATATTTATTGTCAGAGCTCTGATATTTGATAAGTTTATTGACCAAATTTTTGTAGTTAACGTAGTTTTGTACGTCTTTGCTGTAAGTACGGATGAATTAGATTTCTTTTCGTGGCCGTATTTTCAATATGATTGTTAATTTTTGTTTTTTTTTATTGTATACATTATGCATATTATTTTTATATTTTTAATATTCCCAAATAATTTTAACTACCTGTTTTTAGAAATATTATCCGCGCGTTGTATTTCCGTAAAAAAATTGTGTACATTATGCATATTTATTTTTATATTTTTAATATTCCCAAATAATTTTAACTACCTGTTTTTAGAAATATTATCATCGCGCGTTGTATTTCTGTAAAAAAATTGCAAAATTCTTCTTCTTCTTGTTTTTAACATATCTTTTCTCTGAGTCTCCGCTGTCATAATTTAGCTGCTAAAGAACCTTCGACACAGTATATTCTACAGTAGCCCAACTTAGAACAAGCTAATGAAAACCGTTCATTGGCAATGAAATCAAACATAACCTAAAACTTTTTCACATAACCTCAAATACTTTTTTCACATAAGAGGAAAGTGAAAGTACCATAGGGAAACAGATGTGCCAAAAGTCGATAGCATGCTCGCTAAAATAAAACAATACATGTTTGCGACAATGTTTTGAGCATGTGTGGGAGCTCGTAGAAACATAATAATTTGAGCTCTTTTGAAAGTGTGGCTCGTAGTCCAAATAAAAATTTCAGGTTTTTTGATAATGTGACTCGTAAGCCCATATAAATTGAACAACACATGCTTGCGACAAGGTTTGGAGCATGTAGGGGTGGCTCGTAAGCCCATATAAATTGAGCAACACATGCTTGAGACAAGGTTTGGAGCATGTAGGGGTGGCTCGTAGCTATATAAAAATTTGATGTTTTTTGATAGTGTACCCGTTTCGTTTTCATAGCTATGAAATGTTTTGAGAAATGTCAAATGTTATTTTGTGCATCAATTAGGTGGAGGTTGTTCTCGTTGTTCTTTGTGTAAATAACTAGAATAAATAGTTTATCAAGAAGTTATTTATTAATAATTAGTTACTTATTCAATGGTTGTTCTATACGATTAATATTTTTGAGTACATACACGAAATAAGGGATAAATATGACTGAAAGTTCTGGAAATTTGTGTTTAATTGAAAGTGATCCAGGTGTTTTCACGGAACTTTTTCGAGAATTTAATGTATATAGGATGTGAACGAATTTAAGACGAAGAATTATGGACAATGGATAATAATTCTTTGTTAATTTGAAACTTATTCATATTTCAAGTACAAGTGCCTTTCTTAAGTGTGAACGGATCAGAGTTTATAGAAATGATAGGAGCACTGATCTTTTTAAAGAAGGCTGAAAGCGTCTCCTTGCATCATATATGTTGATAAAATTAATGCTATTGGCCATCGAGGATCAGGTGTAGGAAATGTAAACTAAACAAGGTATTTTGGATAAGAAGATAAGGTAGACAGTCTACTTTACTGCACTAAAAAAACATCTTTTCATTAACAAAGGCATTATTGCGTTCAGGACGATTCGATCGACATATTCCAATTGATTTTCATACCTTATAAGAAAGGAAAGAAATCTTTTAAAAACTGTCATCGACAGCTCTGAGAAAAGATCCTGGGAGTGCATTTAGCGCGATTGGCAAATTTATCTAGAGGATTTTCTGGAACAGATAAATAAAACGTACGTAATGAGGCAATTTGCAAGAAATGCTCAAAAACACCACCGAAATAATTTGGAATATACTGTAGAAAGGCTTGTTGGTATGAGTTTTTTTTTTTGTTATTCAATTTTCGTCCAATATTAATTTGTCTATTTTAGGTGGAACTGAAAAACGGTCGCATGCGTTAACTCTAACAGAAAGGTTTGTTATTGCTTTCCATGAATCTGGACATGGTTTGGTTGGATTGCTTTTGTCATGTTCAGATGTTCTTCTAAAAGTAATTTGTTACACGGACAAGTCTTGCTTTGGGATTTGCTCAATACACTTCTAGTGAGCAAAAATTATTTACTAAGGAAGAACTTTTATAAAATGTGTATGGCGTTTGGAGGACGAACTGGTGAAAATATAATGTTTGATAGTATTACAACGAGCTCAAATGATTTGCAAAAGGTACAAAAATTGCCTACGCTCAGGTATATTTTTATATATCAAAATGTCAAAAATTTGCTTATTAGTTTCTTTGTAGATAAAAAAAAATCGGTAAAATGTATATAACGACGGATGAGAATGAAGTAGACACAGTATTTCCAGTTGAGAACCGTTTTTGGAGTCATTAAATTCAGAATAGATACTGCAATTAGTCACTTTAGCATATATACCAACTGAGAAGGTTTTGAAGGAGAACAATAAATAATAATAATACGCGTTTATTATTGTAATTAATTTGCTTTTATTACACATACGAAAAAGAGTTGGTCAAATGGTAAATGTAAATGGTGCAATTAAAAAAGACAGTAAAGTATGATACCGGGCCGATTATAAAGTGAAGACGGAGAGTGATATGTTTGGGTTAATGAAAATTGTGAGAAAAAGAGACTGACTGGAACTGGCGGACACAGAAAACGAAAAATAAAAAAACGTTACAATTATAAATCAGTTGCAAAGTTTAAGTTGGAAGGAATACCTAGAGTGAAATTAATAAAGAAACGAAAATGATTACATCTACAACAATTGTTCTGGACTGGACCTTCAAATCGGTGTGGATATTTTTAATGATAATAGCTTCAATATATGATGTAATCCGGAAGGTTGCCTTATACGTTTACGTCTTCTGCACGCATTACTTGCATACTTTATACGGCGGGAACATCAGATCTATGGTTATACAATATCTGGAAGGGTGCAAAACGGAATTAAGCAAAATACCCAAACATCTGGGCGTTATTGTTGGATCTGAGAAGTTATATCCTGAAATTCTGTCCACAATTGTAGTTTATGCTCTTATATCGGATATTGAATATATTACTGTATATGATTCGATGGGGCAGTTTTCCTTGGACGATGTAAAAATACCTCAATATATAAATAGTCATAAGATGAACGATGGAAGATTTATATGGTCTATGCCAAGTGATAAACGAAATTCAGGTCAATTAAAATATAAAAATGGAATGGAACGATCCATAGAGGTCAGATATCTTTCTTACAAGGCTGGCAAACCACTTTTAGCTGATGTTTGTAAAGAACTATTTGAAAAAACTAATGAAATTGAAATGCAAAAGACTATAAATGACAAGAATAATATCGCTAAACTTGTAGATGCTTCACTAAAAGAGAAACTAGGAAACTTTCCAGATGTTGAGGTTGCAATTTATCTTGATAAAAATATGTGCACATTTGGTTTACTACCGTGGCATACCGGATTCACAGAATTCCATATTGTTGAGTCTTGTGGAAAATATTTGAATGTGCAGAGCTTCGTCAACGTTTTGTATAAGTTCTCAAAATGTGAACAACGATTTGGAAAATAAAAAGAAGAAAAATTAAAAAAAAAAAATTATTATTAGAGATTAATTGATCATGGTTTATATGCCTTTCAGTACCTGGCTATTTTTAGAAAAAATAAAGCAAGATTTTTAAGGTTTTTTTTGTTATCTCTTTTAAATGGATATCTTTTCGAATGTGTATTAATACGTAGATTAAGGCAATTGACCGAAATTCACTCAATGTATGACATAAAAAGTGAGATTCTAGGGATTCGTCTAACCAGATCTTGGAACATTATGGTAATGTAAAAAATATATTGCAAATTTCCACTCCACCTTTTGAGGTACTGCATATGGATCGTTAACCATTTATTTTCGATGGCTGGTTTCCCCAAGAGGCCTATCCACCATCAATCTAGACTTAATAAAGGCTTTTGTTAGCCCTAGCACCAATTGAATGAGAAGAAAAAGTATTTGGTATGTTTTTGCATATTACTTGAGACAACAGAAAAAATGTAACTAATTTTTCTATGGAAGGAAAGAAAGTTATGATTTTTAATTTTAAACAAGAAAAAAAAACCACCGCAAACCGTCCGATATGATTGCGCGGTAGTTTTTGTTTTGTTTATAATTTACAATCATTACAAGTGCTTATTTCTTTCCGTTGAATAATTTGAATTGTAAGATTGGGTCCTTACAAACTAATAATTGGTTTCTTTGAGTAACAAGGTATTGCTATGAGCTACGGTCGGCCATCTTAAGCGGCACGGTATCACATGATTGTATTAAAGATATTATATATTTCTCGCCGGCTGCAATAGTGGCACAATTCAAAAATCTGAGTTTCGAGATAATCGACATAACAAGTTTTAATAATTTAAGGGGCACTAACTACAGGTAAGATGAGTAATGAGCTGGGTTTTTTTGTAATGACGATTGTTTGGCTTTAGTGATCTAAATTATAATGATATGGTATGTTTTGACCATATTCATCGGTTGGGGTGAAATTTTCCCTATTGGAGAAACGAAATGCAATATTTTTAATGAAAATATTTCAGAAAAGAAAAAACGCATTATCGACACTTGTGCCGCCTTAATTCCGGAATTCAAGCAGTTTAGTATTACGCGGCTTCGTAGGAACATAGAGCGTCAAATTCTAACTTATGTTCTGGCATTGGTACAAATTTCGCGAATTTTGAGTTGCCACTATTGCAACCGGTGAGCGATCTATTAAAAAAATGTCGGAATTCTTCAACATCTTTGGGAACGTTCTGTTCAAATATCGTAGGATTACAGCAAACTTTGGGACAAACTTTGGTGGCATCTCTCCATATTTAAAAAAAAGTGCTTTCACAAAACCGCGGTAACATTATATGAGAGTAAATTATGAAAATTCCGCCCGCCCCTTCTATTTATTTACGAAAATGAATCATTTGTTACTCTGATTCGTTCCATGTAATCTGCGCTTTCACAATTTTTGAATTTATTTGTAAAATTTTTAAAGAGTTTGAATTTGCTGTCACTTTTTTTTCTTCTTTTTTTCCTTTTCTAGTTGAAAACAGTCGAAATCTCCTCTGCTTCCGAGTTTGTAGTCTTCATGTTTTAGCTTGGCCGTTCTCAATGGAGTGAGCCCCGTTGTTTTTCTCTTGATTTATCGCTTTCTTCAAGTTGACTAAAACTGCATACATGCCTATGATGATGGGTAAAGGTTTATTGAGAAATTGTTGATATGCATCATTATCTTGCTTAGCTTAATTTTATGGAATTGGCAATCTATGCAGTTCCTCAACATACCTAAAACTTGCAACATTTAATTTTTTCGCCTATTCAACTGACATGTATAACATGCAGTACGCTTACCCGAATACTTGAAGTATACTACTATTAGAGATCAAGTAATCAAAATATCATGTAAACGCGCATTGACTTCAAGTATACTTGAGTCAAGTAAATCACAAAATTTTTGTTCAATTTACTTAAAAAAATGCATGTAAACGCAACTGAAGTACTTGAACATTTTTCATTTCTGCGAGTTGTGAAACTGGTAAAGAGGAACAAAAAGAAGATTATTGTTGAAAATTCAAGTTGTGATTTTTGGTAAATTTCAAGAAAATTTCAAGTGAAATAATTGGAATTAATTGAACCAAAGCCCCTACTTGAGTTTCAAGTCGAGTATTCATGTAAACGTACTGATTGACTGCTTGATTTTCTATTTCATTTGGGTCATTTGGCAGAGGTGTGAAAATTATCTTAATTTCAAGATTCATTTTCGATTTAATATTCATATTTCAAGTTCAATAAATTCCAAATATATTTGAAATTATTACTTTTATTGGATTACTTGATTTTCATGAAATAAAATTATGCAATTTTTGTTTGCTAATCCCTAGAAGTTGGTATGGGGAACAGAAAAAATCACAAATCAGTATTGCCATCTATTTCTATTCTATATATTAATTTGGAAAATTCGCTAACTGAAACTGGGCTATGGTGTAGAACTTATTATTTGAAGTGCAGCGGAATAAAGTGTTAAACCAAAAAGAGACAACTATAGAAAAGTGATCCTATGATAATGTAAGGAATTTCAGTAGTGTCAGCGGTCCATGTTATACAAGTCAGTGGCCTATCCCAACGACCCATTAGGAGTTTAAATGAGATAATGATAATGAGTGCACAAGGAAGAAGTCTGCTTATTTGAGAATTTAATTAATGTGATAGCCGGAATTACGTGCAAAAAATGCATTTTACGCAATAGTAAAACTCAACAATGCGTTAGTGACAAAATTTTGTTGCGTTTATCAGCACTTTTTATTTTCCGATTAAAAAACTTTAATATATAAAAAATACGGATTCGAATAAAAAATAAAATCAATTTTTCCTTCGAGAAATTAACGCAACATTCATATGCAGGAACTTCATTAAGGATTTCAAACAAAATACCATTTAAACCACTTTCGGCGATTATGGCATCGAAAATACTGGATAATTTCTCATCAAGACGTTTAATATATGAATAAAACCCTTCTGGAGGAACCACCAAATGACAATTTTCGAATTGTCTTAATTGAAGATACGTTCCTAACGGATTATAGTCAGTATTTTCATCAACACAAATACACTGATGAAACCCGCGACTTTTTTTGTAAAGATACCCGCAAACATAAAAAAGTGCATTTTCTTCATCAAAACTTAATTGTTTGTAATCGCCTGGAAACATTGTAACGCTTTGAGAACAAGAGGACACCCCTGTGTCTATTATTTTCTTAACCAAATGGTTCGAACTCATGACAGGGAAATGAAACTCTTCCTCTTGTTCACAGTTACCAGTTTGTAGAAGTTCCATGAATTGGATCCCAAATAATTTTTTATATCCCATTATAAACTGGTTGGGAGTAGGATTCACACAATTCCCAAATTGCTGGCGTATCCATCCAAAGAAATTCTCTAAGCAGTCTTGATTTAACCGTCTGGTTAACAAATATTTAATATTTCCCTGAACTTTAATAGTAGACCATATAGCTTTTAAACTTTGTATGGTAATCAACCAGCCGTTGAGGCATTTTATTCCCCCAGTTACATCTTTTCCGTATTTAGTAATATATTTTAGATTACTTAATATTCTATATATATCATCTAAAAAGCGCAACTGTCTCTCATCGCCTACAAAAGGCCTCCTTGAATCTTTTAGCTCAGAAGCAGAAGATGAATTGAAGATATCAAACAGCTTGTCGAAAATACCAATTAATTCTGCGGTATTCACAGCCGTTGTGCTCCATGCACTTTCTTTCGTTTCGGAGAGAATACTTGTGGAAACAGTGTGACTGAAAGTCTGTGTACTAAACTTGACTTTCATTTTCTGGAAGTTGTTTGGATACACGTGCGCATCAGTCAACTTTGGAGCTTTACGGAAGTGTCTCTCTTTATCTCGTTCATAAAATGTTTTCACATCCTTCCAGCTTGCTGTCTTGTTTTCATAAATAATATCATATTTTATGAAATTATTTCGCAAGCTTTTTATGAGGTGGCAAGGGTCAAACATGAAGAAGACCGGCTTACAGTCTACTAAAAAAGCTGTATTAACTTGCGTTATCCCCAACAGACTTGCCAAAGCTTGGAAATTGGACCCTTGGTCACAAATAACAGCAATCGGCTGGAACTCCATTTCACGAAGGCGAATCACGGCATCAAATATTAAACGCTTCACGTCAAGAGCAGAACTAGTAGATTGCACAAATGCATAGCCCAACGGATGCTTCCAATTTTCTGTTATTCCGTGGGCCATTAAAACCAAAACGTTCTTGGCAATACGGTTTCTTCTCTCGGTGCCGTCATCCTCTAACCCTATGATAACACTATTTTTTAAGTCATAAAATAGGTTACTTTTCAGAGACATTTCGTCAAAAGTTATTGTGCAATATTGTGACATGTGCGAAGCGCTTTGTGCCTTTAATTTAAGTGATAATAAATGCCTTTCGCTAAGGCCAGGCATATCAGGCCACGTTTCCATATATTTTCTAAGAGAAGATTTGCTGGGCAAATTCATACTCTTTGACAAGCGTTTATATATCTTCGGAGCGCGGCAAAATATTTCAAGGGCGAGCAATTTTATTTCCTTTGTATATCTTCTTCCTTGTGACTTCCTGTTTTTATTTTTTAAATAATTTCGTACCAAATTTGCTAAGTCTTTTGGCAATTTTTGTGTGAGGCTATTTAAAATTTTTCTAGGGCACTCTCGAAACTTTAATTTTTTGTTTTCTTTTTTAAGTTTCTTATTCTCTTCGCGCAGTATTGACATTTGCTCATGAACTTTTCTTTTTCTTGGTGTATTAAGAGAAAGTTTTTTGTCCGTTTGAACAGAGGCTTCACAACCAAAAGCAGAATTACCGTAAGTGAACAGCTTACGAGGTTTTCTTTTTGGCGTGCTTTGGGGACATATGAATCTTCGCTCTTCTGTCGAAGATGACCCTTCCTTAGTGCGATCAACTTCAGTTACTTTATCAATACCATCTTGAAGTATATAATCTGGAGACTTGTACTGATTGAAATGACGACTAAATGTCTGCACTGGCGAAAAAGTAGCTTCTTCCCGGCATTTCTCTGCACTACGAGCAAATGAAATTCCTGAATCAATGAAGCAATATGTATGATCATGACCCTGAATACCACCAAGATCTGAATCGACAGCATCTTGCGAGGGCGCTTCAGGGGATGATTCTAAACCCTCAAAGCATTCTCTGTCTTCCCGGGATTTCTCTGCACTGCGCGCAAGTGAAATTCCCGAATCGATGAAACAGTATGTGTGATCATGAGCCTGAATACCAGCAAGACCTACATCGACAGCATCTTGCGATGGCGCTCCAGGAGATGATTCTAAGCCCTCAATGCATCCTTTATCTTCCTGGGATTTCTTTGCGCTGTATGCAAGTGAAATCCCCGAACCGATGAAGCAAGTATGATCATGAGCCTGAATACCAGCAAGATCTAAATCGACAACATCTTGCGATGGTGCTTCAGGACATGACTCTAAACCCTCACTACCTCCTTTTTCTTCGCAAGATAATGATGCCTCAACAACTTTCAGCACTTGAGTTGTTTCAAAGTCCTACATTTTATAAAAGGGGCAACAAAAATTAGGAAAAGGTTGCGGATAAAATAAAATAATAAATGGAAAGGGAAGAAAAGAAGAAAAGAAGAAAAGAAAATAGTAAATTAGAAATGAAGGGAATAAAAGAAAAATAGAAAGAACAAGTGAAAAAGCTAGAGTTGTCCTAAGACCAATTCTTATGATACCCTAGATGAATGCCCATATATAATTTCGTATGGTTTGTCGGACAGTAAAACTAATTAAAACCAATTTCATATTCTGAAGAAGTTTTCGGTATAATAAAAATGTCTAGGACTGATCGTTTTTGTAGTATTCGTAAAAAACTAAGTTTTTATATGGCAACACCAAGAATTGGTTGCCGGATTTTGTCAATTTTTGAAATTTTATTTACTATTGCTATGAAAACACCATATACCAAATTTCAGCTTTTGACGTCGACGCGTTCTCAGCCAGTGCCCAAACATATAGTGAAAAACGAAATTTTTGTATGGCAGCCCTACAAAGGAGTTACCTGATTTGTCCTATTTTCGACTTTTATTAAAAACAAGTAAAAAAGCTAGAATTGGTCTAAGACCAATTCTTATGATACCCTAGATGAATGCCCGTATTAAATTTCGTATGGTCACCGATCTATTTAAGTATTGATTTTGAAGTTGTTTTTCGCATATATTTCTAGAACAGTTTGTCGCACAGAAAAAATGGTAATAACCAATTTTATAGGATTTCGTATTCTGCAGAAGTTCTTAGTACAATAAAAATGTCTTGGACTGATCGTTTTCAAAGTATACGTAAAAAACCGAAATTTTTATATGGCAACACCAAGAAGGAGTTTATTTGCTAATGTAGTAAAAACATCCTGTACGAAATTTCAGCTCTCTACGTCGATGCGTTCTCAGGCAGTGTCCCAATATACAGCGGAAAATGAAATTTTTATATGGCAACCCCACGAAGGAGTTGCCCGATTTGTCTCATTTTCGAACTTAATTTTACTTTTTTTTTTAAAGTCCGTGTACAAAATTTCAGTTCTTTAAGTATACGCGCTCTCGAGTTATTGTGCGCACAGACGGACAGACGGACGGACGGACATGCAAAAATCGAAATAACTTTTAATATTATGAATGGGTGTCCAATCCATTTTGCTCTACGATCATTATTTCGAGGTGTTACAACCGGAATGACAAACTTAGTATACCCCTATGATTTCATCTAGGGTATAAAAACACATGTACAAGATTTCAGCTCTCTAATTGAACGCGTTCTCGAGTTATGGAGAGGACAGACAGATAGACAGAGGGATGAATAAACATACGGACGGACATGATTTCATCTAGAGTATAATAAAAATAATAATAATATAATAAAAAAATAATAATAACAAAAATAATAATAATAATAATTCCGCATGATTGGTTGATATACATAATGATCAACCCGCTATTAATTAATTTCATGGAAAAACCAAAGGCTTTTGTAAATAATATAATAATATTGAAATCAAAAAACAACTTTTTGTAGGTACAAAAAATACCTGTTCCAATTTTGGCACGGCATGTTGTTTTAATATACCCGTTCTAGTAAGCATATCCTTCGAAAAATGCTTCTCGCAAAGGACGACGACCCCTAAATGGCTCCAAATCTTCTTCAGGTCGGCTCTACCAGACCTTTCAAGCCATAAGAAAGCACTAGAAAGCAAAATAAAACTTCCATGAAGGCAAATGTGATTAACAATAAAATTAAATTCGTTTGATAATATTGTTTTTAGTTTATCAAGAGAAAAATCACAAAAAGCTGATATACCACCAGCAGTCGCACCCTTCATAAACGTAAATGGCGTCAATAGGATATTTCAATAATAATAAAACCACGACTATTTTTAATATATGCGGAAAATATACACAACGCAAAACCTACGTATGTAAAAATTGTGACCAATTCAATTAAATGTTTGATTAAGAATTATAATAGAATTTCGAATTGCTATTTATGGTAGAAGTTAAGTGTACTCTTATACTATAATAGTATTAAAGAATATATAATGTCATGTAGTAGATCTGCAATCATACGACCTTTAATTTATTATTAATTTGAATATGATATGTTAACTAAGTAATGAATTGATAATTAATATAAATATATTTATGTATTATTAATTAACTCACTTCCAGAATTCGTCAAGAGAGCGGGTCCCCACAAGAAGTTCAAGGAACTTGCTTTGCTTCACCTTATGGACTCTTCTTAATGTACTCATGCCCTCTCTACACATTAATCCCGCTCACAAGACGGTGGTGCTCTCAGTGCTTCGACGGTTAACCCTTGCTGATTTTTATTGTTTTTAATTCTTTCTAATCCTTTTGTTGCGTTTTAGTTGAATCCTGTGTAATTTAATACCGTTTATTGCTTTAGCTAGATATCCAGTTGGTTCCGTGGGCACGCCTGATTGTTGGGTCTACCCGTTTGCTTTGTTAATATGCGCATTGTTCTTAAGCTTTGTTTTTATAGTTCTTAAGTTTTTATAGTTCCTAAATATCTTCTGTAACTATTTTTGTACTGACATTTCTTATTGCTACTTTTATGCCTTATATCTTATGTTAATCTGCATTTCGGGCTTTACTTTAAGCATTCTATTATATGTCTTCATTATCCTAATCTATAGTGCTAATGTTTTCTTCTATCGCAATGAGTCTGTTCATTGCTCCTGTGTAAGTTTTCTAAACAACTTTGTATTTAATTGGTAATTCCAACTATTCTTACTCACTCGATGTACCAAACGTTGTAACGTAGCGTAATCTGATTCTACCACATACATAAGTCAATCGCTCTCATGGAGCAACCTTAATGACATCAGACTTGTCCTGCACAGAACCCGCACCCGAGTTGGTCTAATGACGTATTTGGTCAGGGAGCTGTTCTCTGGAACTCACTTCCTGAATCAATCAGAAGCCCTCAACAATAATTCAAGGAGCCTGCTTTGCGGCACCTCATGGTCCCTTAAAGTAACTCAACTCATTTCCCTCTACACTCCGCAGGTGGTGCACCTGATGCCTTGTCGCCTTGGCGTCAGTTTCCCCTGCTGCTTTCTTGTTTCATGGGCGTGCTTGGTTCCTTAGTTCTTTAGTTCTTAAGTCGTTCCATAGCTCGTAAGTACGTTATATTAATGTTTGTAATCTGTGAGGGTAGTTACCGATTGGTGAACTACATACATTGCTTACAGATGCATATAATATAATAATATAATTTTGTTTTTTGTTGGACTTTTGTACTTTCGAGTCTCTGTATTTCCGTATTTTCGCTTTGAGCTAAGCTCTCTATTGTTTATTATTTTATGTTTTGCTTTATCCTATTAGTTAGTTGAGTCTGTTCATTGCGTCAAAATTAGTTCGCTATAGCCTTTTGAATTTTTTGAATACTTTAGAATCGATACTTTATACTTTATAATTTATTGACAGTTGTTATTGTTACTGTGACTTATTCGTCTGCTTTTCCAACTTTATTTTTTGTGCTTTAAGCTCGCTATTATTTGACATCATAATCTAACTATATTACTAGTACCTATCATGTTCTACCGGAATGAGTTTGTTCATTGCACCTTTGTTAGTTTGCTAAATGACTTTGCACCACACCAATTATGCCAACTATCTAATACTTACTCGATGTACCTAACGTTGTTACGTAGCTTAAGCTGAGGTTCTTCAATAAATGATTTTTCTATTTTATTCTATTCTATTCTATAAAAAATTTTCTATTGTATTCTGATCTAATTAAACTAATTTATAATTTTTTAAAAGTATGCACAGACTGAAAACCCTCTATCACAGATCTATAAATGTGTTTGGTTTTATTTTATTGTTTTTTAGTTTAATAAGAAAAAATAACTTACCCTTCTTCGTTTTTCGGCAAAGGATATACCCTCGAATAAGATTTCACGTCACATCCTTTTATACATTGCCTGTGTCTTCCGCGGTACACTGAAAATTAAAATATGTATAAAAAAGCAATAAATCCTCAATTACTTACTCTTTATTATTTTCGTTTATCCACTATCATTCACTGTCTTCAAAGAAGTGACTTTATTATTGCGCCCAAATTTTTAAGAGCGGCAAAATTATTCACCACTTGTGGTAACTTTCACACGTCTATTTTAAAATGTTATATGGATTGAAGGTTGATCAAAACTTTAGAAAAATATATATATTAAATTATATAAGCCGGTGAAAAAAGTAAATTATTTAAGCAGGTGAAGAAAGATGACATAGATTGGAAAGTAGAAAAAAAACTAAGGTGACTTTGTAGATTATAAAAAAGCCGCCAATAGAATTTCTCCTAGTCAACAATCAATAATTAATTTCCAACATTATTATGTTAATTTTAAACACTAATTAAAATAATGCAAATATCAATAATACGTAAAGTTTTCTATACTTTACTCAACTGAAAACTCCAACCCGGCAACTTCTTACAAGAGTTTTTCTTATGCAATTTTTTAATGGATTTTCGTAAATCATTAACGATCAAATTTTCAAATTTTTACAGAAATAATTTCTTTAAATATTTAAAACACGTTTATGATTTATAATAATAATAATTTACTTAAACCTAAGACTTAAAACCTTAGAATATATAGTTTGCTATATATTCTAAACACAACACTTCTAGTTAGTAAAAGATGACATTTCGTTTTGTCATTTTGACATTGGTTACTCATCCAGTTCTCTCTTTCTTCTTCACAAGAGATTTACCATATTAAAAATCTCTTTTTCCCACTTATTATTCAAATACAGATCTTTGTGTTAGTTTAGGACTTTTTTTTTCAATGGCATGTCTCCTGCCGGTGTATCAGCCGATTTGACATTTTGACAGAGCTAATCTACTGTAGAATATATATACTGTCCTTCGAGGAGGGAACTAAGGAGGCGACATGTGATGAAAAAAGCGTAGCACTATCGTTCTTCTTCTTGTTTTGTCCAGGTGCCAGAGGCGGCGTTAAAAATTGTTGATGTCTAATATCACAACAAATTAATGGCGCAAATTAATGACACATTTAGAAACTCCGCACAATCTTCCGCACCACCAACTGACATTCCTATAAATGGACTGACTGATCTCCTGTTTCTGGCATCAGTTTTGATTACAGCAAGTATGCTCTCACTGACGATATATTTAAATTATTTGCGAATGCATGTCAGTGGGATTTACCGAATTTACAACAAAAGTACTTTAAAAGTATTTTCCTCAACACGGCTTGTTGTATCTAAATCTTCGAGCATATATAACTCCTTTTTATATTCTATCACTTAGTCCAATAGCCATTAACCATTTCCTATAAAATGTAAATTATCCCTTTTGTAACTACGTCTCTGCGCCAAACACAGTTCGCGGCTCTTTGTTTATAGAAAAGTGACAGTCAAACACCCCGCCAAAAGCAAGATGGCGAAATTTTTTGGCTACGCTGCCATACATATACTTACTATGTGATGTCATCTCTTTAGTTCTCTCCTCAAAGTAAAGAACGGCCCGATATTGGAGACCCGCTAAAATTTAGCTTAGCGCGGACCTTAGTACTACGTGGTACTAGTCTGTGATTGCTAGGGGGGATTGTATTCTTCGCTTTTCGTGGCTGCAGTCGTAACCTCCGGAATATACAAGCCATGAACAAAGTCGAAAAAAGAGAGCTGTGGGGCGGGCAGCAGGTGACATCCACAATCTTTTTGCCTTGTCTTACTGCAGGAGTTTTTCATGTAAAAGTTGCTTATATTTTGTTCAAACGCTATAATTTCCATAAATTTGTTCAAGAAGCTATTTTTTTTTAACTATTAAAAAGAAAACATATTTGGCTGCAATTTGTTTTAACTTCATTTTGCTATGGGAGCTACAGTTTTGGGCTTTAGGACCTGTTTAAGATGAAATTTTAGTTTTTCCTCCATGACAAGTATAAAACAAGTAAAAAAGCTAGAATTGGTCTAAGACCAATTCTTAGGATACCCTAGATGAATGCCCGTATTAAATTTCGTATGGTCACCGATCTATTCAAATATTGATTTTGAAGTTGTTTTTCGCATATATTTCTAGAACGGTTTGTCGCACAGAAAAAATCATTATAACCAATTTTATAGGATTTCGTATTCTGCAGAAGTTTTTAGTACCATAAAAATGTCTTGGACTGATCGTTTTCAAACTATACGTAAAAAACCGAAATTTTTATATGGCAACACCAAGAAGGAGTTGCCCGATTCAGTCCATTTTTGACATTTTATTTGCTAATGTAGTAAAAACATCATGTGCGAAATTTCAGCTCTCTACGTCGACGCGTTCTCAGGCAGTGTCCAAATATATAGCGGAAAACGAAATTTTTATATGGCAACCCCACGAAGGAGTTGCCCGATTTGGCTCATTCAAGCAAACAGTTTCTTTACCTGCGATTTGAGGTGATAATTGTATAATAATTAAATATTCATTTCGTGCTGTGAATTTCTGATAAAGTTATTTTTTATGCCTAGTATGGAGTTCGGATGTTGGTAAAATTTAACGCGGTCTAAAAAAACAGCATTTTAACGCTGGTAAAAAGTTGACGTAAGTTTTATATGGAGAAAACGAAGTGACAGCTGTTAAAATCACAATTAATCGGAAATATTTTTAAAAATGCTAAGTTAAGTGATATATATATATATATATATCATCGACGACGAGATTGTTGCTACGGCAGGTCTAAGTGTATATCGACGTCAAGGAAACCCACGGGAAAAAATGACAATGTTTTACCAGCAATTTAATGCTCCGCACAGTAAAATGGTGAGTAAAATGAGTGGAGACTTCAAAACGCCATCTATCCAATAATAGAAAATATGGCACTATTTACCAGTGAACTCCGTAGGGCTAATAATGACCTCAGTAAAATTTGTATGGAAATGTCACTTTTTACCTAGCTTACTAGGCTTTACATATATAAAAACCGGTAACTAAATTGAAGACGTTCACAATTAAACTCGTTGAACCAAAAATGCATGAAAGTAAATGGCACCAGTTTCATATTCCTATCTCTTGCCGTGCGAGCATATTTTCCCACTGAACTGTAACGAATGGGAACTAGAGATTGCTTGAGGTTCAGCGGTATTTCCAACCAAAGCAGCCTTGTAAAAGACACTTCCTGCGACTCATAATTAAAATTGAAAGCCTAGTATCGAGTTCGAGTAAAATGTGACATTTCCATACAAATTTTACAAATCGCAAGCAAAAATTTTACTAATGATTCTGCTAGTGCAGTACGGACTTCACTGGTAAAAAGTGAATATTTCTCTACTTTAAGATAGATGGCGTTTTGTTGTTTATGTAAAATTATGAGATAAAGTTTCTATGACAATTTTCCGATGGTTTTTTTTTTTAATTTATTGAAGAATTTAATTTTAATTGAAAATTTTCAGATTGTTTTGTTAATGTTTTGAAGGATTAATTTTTAGATTAAGAATTTGAAGTTTTTCAGCGATAAAATTTTTAAAAATCTGTCATCTTGTTTTCTTACGAAATAATTTAAATATAGCCCCAATTTACGATAGTGACAGTGAGAGAATACTTTCTGAAATCAAAACTGGTGCCATATGAAACAGGAAATCAGTCAGTCCATTTATATACATGTCAGTGATAAGGCCCTACCCACGATATACAGAGTAACAAGGTATGATTGACCGGGCTGTCAAGTGCGTGTGACGTCACACGAATCGACTCTAAAAACGTGAAAACTAAAGTGCTAATATTTATGTAAATTAATTCCACTGGATACATTAAAAAAGGTTGGAATAAATATAATATGAGTTTCTTAACATAAATATACCTTGAATTTGTTAGTTTAAAGCTCATTTAAGGGAAATCAGTGCGAATCTAAACAAAGTGCCACGAAAGTTTTATCGATAAAAAATACAAAATAAGACTGAAATACCTATTATTTGCATTCCTAATTGATTATTTAAGTTCTTTTTATTATTTCTATAGTGAAATTAGTTAGTGGTAATCATAATTTTCTTAAATAGAAGGCAAATTTGCAATGCATCATAACGAAGTGTAAAAAGTGGGGTTAGTGTCAAATTAAAATGTGGAATACAATTCTAATAATCTTCCTTCAATTTATCGTTCTGTTTAGAAAGTAAAATGGTACTTATTTTAATATTTTAAATGGATCCAGTTGAATAAATTTACATAAATATTAAACTTTATATTATTTACTTTTTAAGAAACGCGTCATGCGAATCGATTAACACCGAAAATGGCGAATCTATGGGGCCGGATAGTCATACCTTGTTAGTATGTATACCGTGTATAAATGGACTGCTTGTTAAACCAAAAATGCATGAAAGCAAATGGCACCACTTTCATATTCCTGTTTCTTTCCGTGAGAGCATACTTTCACTGAACTGTAACGATTAGGAACGAGAAATTGCTTGTAAGAATCCTTGTAAAAAATACTTCCTTCGACTCATAATTAAAATTTAACGATACAAATAGTCCCAAATACTTTTGTGGTAAATTTTGTAAAGCCCACTGACATGCATATACGTAAATTTCCAAATAATTTAAATATAGCGGCACTTAGAATATAGAGAGTACAGGAAGTGTGATAAGCCAAATTTGGCGTAGTCAAATTCTGGTTGTGTTAGTATCTGTTGCCGCTGTAGTGAATGCTCAGTGCAACCGTCTAGTAGAATCAATATAGAGAGCGGAGCAACAAGATATATGGTTGAAAATATTACGCTTGCTCCCATCGAAAATGTTCTTAGTTGCTGTCACTACACCTATATACCATGAGAGTTTCTCAGCTGTCATAAACGTAAACAAATCTCGGTGGATGAAGGAATTTTTCGATATTTCAACGTTTTGGTTATGTATTTTGAATTTAATTTAATATAAAAATGTGTGTAAAGTACACAAAATAATATTTTATAACTATACTTGCCTAAAAAGTGATTTCCCACGTCGTACCTTGGTGTTGTTGTGACAATTTTTTATCGATTCATTCTGAAAATACATGAACATCACTTAGAAATTTATCACTATAATATCAACAGATAATTACTTACACTCTTTACTTTCTTTAGCACTACTGTTAAATAAAATATCTTTCACTTTTCACAAGTTTTAAATTAATTTCAAATTGTTGCAAATTATAAAATTTCGTTTGACATCTGTAAGTACATTTGTCTCTTTCTTCAATATAATGCTGACCTACTTCACGGGACCATGAAAAAATCCACGCTCATGCATACGAATTTTACAGGTATCAACACTTCCTGTTGTCTCTATATTCTAAGTAGCGGCAGTTTACGACAGTTGGTAGCATTGACAGTGCGAGCATACTTTCTGAAATCAAAACTGGTGCCACATGAAACAGGAGATCAAGCAGTCCATTTATATATATGTCAGTGGCCCTACCGCGCAGAAAAATGATTGTGCTGACACGTCTAGGCATAAGGGGATGGAAATCCTCCTGCTTTGTGCTGCAATGTGTAGGTTGGCGCATTGGTGGTAAAGAGAAGGACCCGGCTAATGGCTATTTGGGATTAATAGAATGGTTCAAGCATTAGATATTCCTAAAACTCGAATTCCGAATCCGATAGACGAGTCACCACTGCTGGCTGCCTGTGCCTAATGAGAGTGCAGTGAAATCATCAGAAATCAGAACAGCTAGAAGAATATTCGGATTGTCGGACAGCGACCGATAGCAGAGCAGCAGCAAAGCAAAGCAACAACAGATATCCAATAGGATTTGGCAAAGAGACCGCGTTGAGCTGTGCGTTCTGTGAGTTCTTAAAATTGTGATAAACCAATCAAAGTACGTATTAAAAATTAGTATTTTTTGCTTTATTTATAATTATATTGAATCTTAAGAACAGTGTTTATTTGCAAATTCATAATAATCAAATATTTGAAAATGTTTTGGAAAAATCAATTGCGCTTGGTGACAGACCGGCGGGTCTGTTGCAACATTATGCAATTTCGTGTATTGTGCTTATCAGTTATTTTATTTTTTAACTTTTTTTATTTAAAACAATTATTACACTAATTTTATGTGACTTAAAAAACTTTTCAGTTTTGGTGATTCAATGTAAATACCCAGAAGCGATAGTTGAGGTGTCATACTGAAATTCTGAAAATAGCAAGCATTGCATTATTTCCTGAGCGTATATTAGTATAATTTTACAAGAATTTGCGATGTTGCGAACACATGGCCTTGGTTCTAAGGGAAGTCAATTTACGTTTAATTGCCTGTAATTGAACTTGATGCAATAATGGTTTTCCATCGATATTTTATCTCAAAGGCTTTTTAATGTAGCGTGGAGAGCTTTGGTTTAAAATTGTAGAAATTAAAGTCAAACAGCTTTTCAATAAAGAAATTGAGCTAAATCAAATGCGACCGTTATGATGCTATCTTATTTTTTTGTAATTTTGCATCAAAAAACAGTTTTCATCTGCTCACGGTTGGATTTTGATACAAATACAGCTGTTAATTAGAAATCTGGAAAAATGTTTGAATCGTAATCGTATTGATCTCAAGTTTGATTGGCATAATTGCAATGCAACCCAAGCGCTCAAAGTCCAAATATATCTACAAATGAAAATGTTTATAAAACTTGGAAGTTCAATATTTAATTGAGTACACACAGACTGTAAAATTAACCAAAGGAATTATTTAAATATGTAAGGCAAATCATTCTTCGTTAAATTAATTAAAAATTCTTTCACTTTTTAGAAGCATTTAGCTTTTATTTACATTTTAGTTAGCATTAAAATTAATTGAAAGTTAACGTTTACTATGGATTGAGATTGAATATATGCAGGTAGCTGCTGTCTATATCTTCTATACAGGTTCCAATACCTAATAGCTAGGTATTTAGAAAGCTTGAGCATATTTTTTGTTGGTAGCAATGAACAACGTTCAAATAGATTCAAAATTTATTTATTACAAACACCAGCATAAGCACGACGTTGGACGTTGAGCACAACGATTGTTATATTAAACATTGTTGAAATAAAGTAGGTCTTAAAATTGTATAACAATAGTTGATTAAAGTTAGTATAATTAGCATGTAATAGCAATAAACTAGCATTGCGGTGAGTTACTTAATCCAGCTGTAAATTACAAAAACATTAATAAAAGTTAAGAACAAATTGAGATTAGCAAAGTGAGGCACAACGTATTACATACATATTACAAACAAAGGCCTCCTTTTGTGAGGCTGACTTAAAGACTAACACGGAGAAAAATAGTGTTTACGATTAAGCTAATGCATTGCATCATGTTAATGGTTAGCAGCAGTGTTGGGCGTAATCAACTACATTTGTAATCAGATTAATAATCATGATTACCCATCAATCATTAATCATGATTACATCGAGTAATCTTAGGCAAACGTAACCGTAATCATGATTACATGATTACATTATTTTTAATTACAAATGAAACTTTTCAAGAGATTTTAAAATTTAGTTCTAAGAAAACAAACAATCTGTGATCGTAAGAAAATGCAATAATGCCTTTAACGCCTTGATTTTGCTACACTTTTCATATTGCTCCACATTGTTATATGCTAGTTTGAATGAATTCAAGGGTAGAATGCAGCTGTTGTAGAATAAGGCAATGGAAAGTTATTCACTACCGACTTCGGGATAGAAATACAACAATGTTTGTTTTCTTTTAACTACAATTTTAAACCTTTTGCAAATTTGTAATCACAAAATGTAATCATGTAGTCATGATTACGGTTACGATTGATCAATCATTAATCGCCATAAATGATTACTTTTCTGATTGATATTATCAAGATTGTAGTCGTAATCATTAATCATCAATCAGATTGCATTTTGCCCAACACTGGTTACAGTTATGGCAAAAGTAGCCTATCAAAACTAAGCCCAATAAGTTAGAGCTAAATTAACATGCAAAAGTCTAATAAGGTAAGTTAGTTGGATTACAATTTATAACAATTTATACATAAAGATGGAATATTTAAGCTAACAATTCACTTAAAGGTTTAACCTGTTAGATAAGATAATAAGCTAATACCTACAATTCATGCAGTAATAAAGCTAAAATGGAAGTTGATGTCATTGAAGATTTGTGGATTCTATTACTTCGCAGTGCCCTAATGACATTTTGTGTTCAATTTTAAAAAGTGGTAAAAGTAAAAAAATTAACAAATGGAAGTTGATTTATCGAAGATTTGTGGTTTCTATTAATTCGCAGTACCATTTTTATTCCATTTTAATTTTTACATTGCACTTTTAATCATTTAGTATATTAATTTAATTGTTTGACCCATCGCGTTCTTACAGAATGAGCAATTCTCACCGCACCTTTACTGACTGCAAATTGACTTTTAAACTCACAAAAGTTCCCCTCCCACGAGTTAAAGTTAATTTGTGTACGCCTGTTACATTGGACGCGTTCGCTTTACGTATATGTAAGTGTACTTACGTATACCCATTGCTTAAGTCATCAAGTCAGGTATTGAGTATTAACACTTTCTTGACGATACATGTTTGATTTAAAAAACAAAATCCCATTTACCATAAAATTAACTGATTCCCCACGTTACTAGACTTTTACTTTAAAGATTATGTAATTATGATTTTTTCCCTATTTATGTCTGGGGGTTTCAATTGCCAAAGGTATTCAAACCACTAGAAAAAGTGAAATGAGAAGTTGAAATCGAAGTGTGTAATTGTCAATCAAACATAACATACACTTTCGCAGTAAAGAAAACTTAAGGTATAGTTCAAAGTTATTGCAAATTGCTTAATTTTTCTTTAGTGAAGGAAAATTGTGCAATAAGGAAAAATTGTTCTCAGAACAAGTACCTACTTGAACAGGGTCATCCTTAAACGTAATAAAATTATCTAAGTAAAAGAATAGACAAACTAATAACTACAAAATGGGCAAGTACAACAAAAATCTACAACGCTTTCTTCGAATATAAAATCGACGATGCCCCGACTTGATGACTTAAGCAATGGGTATACATAAAGAAAACGCGTCCAATTTAACAGGCGTACACAAATTAACTTTAACTCGTGTGAGGGAAACTTTTGTTAGTTTAAAAGTCAATTTGCAGTCAGTAAAGGTGCGGTGAGAATCGCTCATTCTGTAAGAATGCGATGTGTCAAACAATTAAATTATTATATACTAAATGATTAAAAGTGCAATGTAAAAATTAAAATGGAATAAAAATGGTACTGCGAATTAATAGAAACCACAAATCTTCGATAAATCAACTTCCATTTGTTAATTTTTTTACTTTTACCACTTTTTAAAATTGAACACAAAATGTCATTAGGGCACTGCGAATTAATAGAATGCACAAATCTTTAACATCAACTTCCATTTGTTAATTTTTTTTACCACTTTTTAAAATTGAAAACAATCAATATTATGATAATAACCCTTACGGAATATGATATCTATTTAGGCTAAAAATATCAATTTTTCGTGAGTAAACCTCAGTCTCGTTCAAAATCGTAAGTTCTTTACTTCAATTGTAGTTGAACTTTCTAAATTATATATATATATATTTTTTTTTTTGCTAAATTATATACATACGAGTTTCAAACTACACCATACCACACAGAAACAAACGGAGCCGACTATAACCAAATTTGTTTGTGCTCTGAAGGTGAAGCCAAGTAGCTTGACGTTTGTTCCAACATTTTTTAGGTTACTTGGACAAACAAATTTGGCTATAGCCAAAAGTTGAACACACTCAAGTATTCTCATTAAATTTTAACAAATGAGCTGTGACGAAATTTCGTCCACTAATATAGGTATACAGGGTGTTTCCCCTTAGGAGGTCCACAGAGCGGGAGGTGATAGTACTCACCTAGATGAACCAAAAATTGTATGGCAGGTGGGGGGCAATATCAACCGTTTAGGAGTTACAGGGTGATTCATAAAAAAAGCTAGGTTTTTACAAAACACCCTGTATCTTAAAAACTACAGGGCGTATGGTCACAGTTAAGGGCTCACTGTATGCAGAACTTCATGGCGTTTCCAACGACAGCTCAACCAGCCCCGTGCCCCTCTCCCATCAGATGGTATGAAGGTCTAAACTAAAAATTTCGGATTTTCTTTCCTTTTTTTTTACTTTGACTTCTATTATTTTTGCAAAAAGGTCGTTAACATAACTTTTTTTTTATAAAAACTGTAAACTGTGGAGCCTCCTCTTTAATTTGACCTATTATATCCTATGTGCTATCTGTATCCGTTAAAGAGTTATTAGCTCTAAACTTATTCTCAAACCTATTTTCAAACCTATCCTCAACGATAATTTGTTCCCTTAGTACGTCATTTAAAAAAATATCGTCTAATTTCGGTGTGACCGGAATAGGTTATGAGTTAATAACTGTTTAACGGCTACAGTTAACACATAGGGTGTAATAGGTCAAATTAAAGAGGAGGCTCCACAGTTTACAGTTTTTATAAAAAAAAGTTATGTTAATGATCTTTTTGCAAAAATAATAGAGGTCAAAGTAAAAAAAAAGGAAAGAAAATCCGAAATTTTTAGTTTAGACCTTCATAACATCTGAGGGGAGAGGGGCACGGGGCTGGTTGAGCTGTCGTTGGAAAGGCCATGAAGTTCTGCATACAGTGAGCCCTTAACTGTGACCATACTAACCCTTAACTATGACCATACGCCCTGTAGTTTTTAAGATACAGGGTGTTTTGTAAAAACCTAGCTTTTTTTATGAATCACCCTGTAACTCCTAAACGGTTGATATTGCCCCCCCCACCTGCCATACAATTTTTGGTTCGTCTAGGTGAGTACTATCACCTCCCGCTCTATGGACCTCCTAAGGGGAAACATCCTGTATACATTTCTATTGAAAAGAACTGACATAATAAGAATGGACTGAGCGTTCTTGCTTCAAAAATAGCTGTGAAAACCCTTTATTTCGAACAATTTATGAGTACGTACAGTCTATCGCACGTGGAATCGATAGGCAGTGACCACCTCCTCGAGACCATTCTGAAAAGTAATTTTGAATCTAGAATTCCATCCAGGGCAGAATGGGAATCACTATCCGTGTTTCAACCATTGACAAACCCAATTACAGTTTATACTAATGGCTCTAAATCCGATGAAGGCACCGGAGCGGGAGTCTTCTGCGAGGAGCCTGAGATTAAATTTGCCTTGCACCTTGAAAGCCATGCTATGGTTTTCCAGGCAGAAATCAAGGCCATTCTCGAAGCGGGAAGGCACCTCCTTAACTCAGACACTGAGAACAAGGAGAGACATCTGCTCAGACAGCCAAGCAGCTGTCAAGGCTTTATCTAAGCTCTTTATAACCTCCAAGCTACTAATGGAGTGCAAAACCACCCTAAACTCCATTTCTCGGAATAACAGGGTGATAGTCCAGTATGTGCCGGGGCACAGCAACATTAGTGGGAATGAAAAGGCGGACGAGCTTGCTCGTCGTAGTGCAGCCTCAGAGGAACCTGCCTCTACTATCATTTCAAGCTGGGCTGACCCCCAATACAGTCGCCTTTGGTTAGACGCCCCTCGGGTAGAACAACAAATGATCTGTGGGGTAAACCAAACCCAAATCAAACGAATAAGCTGTTAGGACTTAACAAGCCAATCTTGAAAACTCTGGTGTCCATTCTCACTGGGCATTCCTCTCAGGGGTCACCTTCACAGGATGAGACTTGTTGACGATCCTACATGCAGGGGTTGCGGAGAGGAGTCCGAAATAGTGACCCACTTTCTTTATCCACTGCCCGGCACTCTCAGGAATACGTTACAGATTCCTTGGCTCACACCTCCTGGACGGGTTTCACGATGTCGGCAAGGAGGGCTTGGGCCAAATTTATAGGAGCGTCCGGTTGGGAGCCATGAGCATCGCTCATGGGTCTCGAAGGTGAACAAAGGGGCTTCATTTGATCAACGTTTCGGGAGATCCCTTGGGATCCCAAAACCTCTATTTTTTTTTTGGAATCAATCAACGTTTTGGTGTTGTGAATGCGAAACAGAAACGAATCATCAGGCCAAAGAGAAGTGAAACTGAAAAACGTAGACTGTCAGTGTAGTAGTATTTCGCATTCTGTACTCCAAAATGTTTCAATTTCGAAATGAAAATTACGTTAAGTTTACGAAACGTTTTGAATGTAGAGTGAATGACTTGAAGAACACAACAAATTTTTCTGTTTTAATTTATTTAGTAAAAATAGCATCACAAACCTTAATAAGAATAAAATATAAAAGCGTTTATTAAAGAACGTCAGCTTACGCTACGTTACAACGTTAGGTACATCGAGTAGGACAAAGATAATTGGAGTTATCGATAGTACAAAATTGCTTAGTAAACTAACAAAAATGCAATAATGATAATATAAGTATACCTAATCATATTTTGTTACACTTCAATATTTTAATAAACAAATACTATCGCGGCGTTTTGTTATCAGACCCACAAACAAAATAACATTCACAGCTGTCAGGTTCTATGATACACATGCCAATAAATACAGAGGTACAAATGGAATTTAGGTGGTTTTCCTTGTTATTTTTGACGGTTTACCTGGAAAACCGTGCTATTTGCGCACGGATTTTAGCTTTTTTAGCCGTAGGGAATTGCGTCGAGATTCCAAGTCTTTGATTGTGTTGGTTGGAACTGAACGTGGAGACCTAACAGATTTCCATGTTATTACCTTATTATTTTCGCATGGAATTTCTACATATTTCCGTATCATTTCTATATGGAATTCCTAGGGATTAATTTTGACTATCAGAACCAGCTTAACACAAGCTCGCTGCATGGACACGTTTGATAAATAAGCGGCCAACAATACATGCGTTTCATCACTTAGTCTCGTTCAAAATCGTAAGTTCTTTACTTCAATTGTAGTTGAACTTTCTAAATTATATATATATATATTTTTTTTTTGCTAAATTATATACATACGAGTTTCAAACTACACCATACCACACAGAAACAAACGGAGCCGACTATAACCAAATTTGTTTGTGCTCTGAAGGTGAAGCCAAGTAGCTTGACGTTTGTTCCAACATTTTTTAGGTTACTTGGACAAACAAATTTGGCTATAGCCAAAAGTTGAACACACTCAAGTATTCTCATTAAATTTTAACAAATGAGCTGTGACGAAATTTCGTCCACTAATATAGGTATACAGGGTGTTTCCCCTTAGGAGGTCCACAGAGCGGGAGGTGATAGTACTCACCTAGATGAACCAAAAATTGTATGGCAGGTGGGGGGCAATATCAACCGTTTAGGAGTTACAGGGTGATTCATAAAAAAAGCTAGGTTTTTACAAAACACCCTGTATCTTAAAAACTACAGGGCGTATGGTCACAGTTAAGGGCTCACTGTATGCAGAACTTCATGGCGTTTCCAACGACAGCTCAACCAGCCCCATGCCCCTCTCCCATCAGATGGTATGAAGGTCTAAACTAAAAATTTCGGATTTTCTTTCCTTTTTTTTTACTTTGACTTCTATTATTTTTGCAAAAAGGTCGTTAACATAACTTTTTTTTTATAAAAACTGTAAACTGTGGAGCCTCCTCTTTAATTTGACCTATTATATCCTATGTGCTATCTGTATCCGTTAAAGAGTTATTAGCTCTAAACTTATTCTCAAACCTATTTTCAAACCTATCCTCAACGATAATTTGTTCCCTTAGTACGTCATTTAAAAAAATATCGTCTAATTTCGGTGTGACCGGAATAGGTTATGAGTTAATAACTGTTTAACGGCTACAGTTAACACATAGGGTGTAATAGGTCAAATTAAAGAGGAGGCTCCACAGTTTACAGTTTTTATAAAAAAAAGTTATGTTAATGACCTTTTTGCAAAAATAATAGAGGTCAAAGTAAAAAAAAAGGAAAGAAAATCCGAAATTTTTAGTTTAGACCTTCATAACATCTGAGGGGAGAGGGGCACGGGGCTGGTTGAGCTGTCGTTGGAAAGGCCATGAAGTTCTGCATACAGTGAGCCCTTAACTGTGACCATACTAACCCTTAACTATGACCATACGCCCTGTAGTTTTTAAGATACAGGGTGTTTTGTAAAACCCTAGCTTTTTTTATGAATCACCCTGTAACTCCTAAACGGTTGATATTGCCCCCCCCACCTGCCATACAATTTTTGGTTCGTCTAGGTGAGTACTATCACCTCCCGCTCTATGGACCTCCTAAGGGGAAACATCCTGTATACATTTCTATTGAAAAGAACTGACATAATAAGAATGGACTGAGCGTTCTTGCTTCAAAAATAGCTGTGAAAACCCTTTATTTCGAACAATTTATGAGTACGTACAGTCTATCGCACGTGGAATCGATAGGCAGTGACCACCTCCTCGAGACCATTCTGAAAAGTAATTTTGAATCTAGAATTCCATCCAGGGCAGAATGGGAATCACTATCCGTGTTTCAACCATTGACAAACCCAATTACAGTTTATACTAATGGCTCTAAATCCGATGAAGGCACCGGAGCGGGAGTCTTCTGCGAGGAGCCTGAGATTAAATTTGCCTTGCACCTTGAAAGCCATGCTATGGTTTTCCAGGCAGAAATCAAGGCCATTCTCGAAGCGGGAAGGCACCTCCTTAACTCAGACACTGAGAACAAGGAGAGACATCTGCTCAGACAGCCAAGCAGCTGTCAAGGCTTTATCTAAGCTCTTTATAACCTCCAAGCTACTAATGGAGTGCAAAACCACCCTAAACTCCATTTCTCGGAATAACAGGGTGATAGTCCAGTATGTGCCGGGGCACAGCAACATTAGTGGGAATGAAAAGGCGGACGAGCTTGCTCGTCGTAGTGCAGCCTCAGAGGAACCTGCCTCTACTATCATTTCAAGCTGGGCTGACCCCCAATACAGTCGCCTTTGGTTAGACGCCCCTCGGGTAGAACAACAAATGATCTGTGGGGTAAACCAAACCCAAATCAAACGAATAAGCTGTTAGGACTTAACAAGCCAATCTTGAAAACTCTGGTGTCCATTCTCACTGGGCATTCCTCTCAGGGGTCACCTTCACAGGATGAGACTTGTTGACGATCCTACATGCAGGGGTTGCGGAGAGGAGTCCGAAATAGTGACCCACTTTCTTTATCCACTGCCCGGCACTCTCAGGAATACGTTACAGATTCCTTGGCTCACACCTCCTGGACGGGTTTCACGATGTCGGCAAGGAGGGCTTGGGCCAAATTTATAGGAGCGTCCGGTTGGGAGCCATGAGCATCGCTCATGGGTCTCGAAGGTGAACAAAGGGGCTTCATTTGATCAACGTTTCGGGAGATCCCTCGGGATCCCAAAACCTCTATTTTTTTTTTGGAATCAATCAACGTTTTGGTGTTGTGAATGCGAAACAGAAACGAATCATCAGGCCAAAGAGAAGTGAAACTGAAAAACGTAGACTGTCAGTGTAGTAGTATTTCGCATTCTGTACTCCAAAATGTTTCAATTTCGAAATGAAAATTACGTTAAGTTTACGAAACGTTTTGAATGTAGAGTGAATGACTTGAAGAACACAACAAATTTTTCTGTTTTAATTTATTTAGTAAAAATAGCATCACAAACCTTAATAAGAATAAAATATAAAAGCGTTTATTAAAGAACGTCAGCTTACGCTACGTTACAACGTTAGGTACATCGAGTAGGACAAAGATAATTGGAGTTATCGATAGTACAAAATTGCTTAGTAAACTAACAAAAATGCAATAATGATAATATAAGTATACCTAATCATATTTTGTTACACTTCAATATTTTAATAAACAAATACTATCGCGGCGTTTTGTTATCAGACCCACAAACAAAATAACATTCACAGCTGTCAGGTTCTATGATACACATGCCAATAAATACAGAGGTACAAATGGAATTTAGGTGGTTTTCCTTGTTATTTTTGACGGTTTACCTGGAAAACCGTGCTATTTGCGCACGGATTTTAGCTTTTTTAGCCGTAGGGAATTGCGTCGAGATTCCAAGTCTTTGATTGTGTTGGTTGGAACTGAACGTGGAGACCTAACAGATTTCCATGTTATTACCTTATTATTTTCGCATGGAATTTCTACATATTTCCGTGGCATTTCTATATGGAATTCCTAGGGATTAATTTTGACTATCAGAACCAGCTTAACACAAGCTCGCTGCATGGACACGTTTGATAAATAAGCGGCCAACAATACATGCGTTTCATCACTTAGTCGGTGTTAGTATTAGTATGTTAAACTAAACATAAACCAAACACAGGATGAACTGGCATGCAATGCGGCATAGAATCAGAAAAATAAGTATTATATAGACTCTTTTTAGAACATGCTTAGAAACGTCAACGACAAAATGCGCAGCCTTAATATTAATAGTAATGCACATTCGATTAATGGGTTCGTACATGCGGAGTTAACATGCAACATAGGTAGTCTTCTCAAAGTCCACTATCGCGGAAAGAGATTTTACTAAGTAACAGCGGAGAATCAATCTTCGCGTTTAGTAGTTGATGTACAAATGTTACATCGGCAACCATGCGACGTTTTTCAAGCGAGTGCATATTCAAAAGCTTCAAGCGAAAGATAGAAGAATTAATGAATTATTCCAGGGTAGGTGCCTGAGATCATTTCGTAAGAAGTTTCTCTGAGCAGACTCGATGCGGTCGATGTGTGTACCGTAAAATGGAGACTAGACCTGGCTAGCGTATTCAAGAAGTGGTCTCACAAAGCAATTGTACAAACGCAATGTTATGGTAGGATTCGAAAACTCTCGGGACCAACGTTATATAAAACCCAGCATAGAACTACTCTTTGCTACCGTATAGTTTATATGGCAGATAAATTTCAATCTGTGGTCACATTTGATACCCAAGTCACAGACAGATTCCACACGGCGAATCGAGGAATCCGAGAACTCATAACCATAAGTGATTGGTGTCTGATTCCTATGGAAAGTCATAAACTCGCATTTGTCGATATTGAGTACCAAAATATTACTCTCGCACCAATTGTAAAATTTTTGAAGGTCACCATGTACCTGTTCACAATCGTGAACAGATTTAATCTGAACGAAAAGCTTAACAACGTCACCTTACAGTACCTCACCACAGAGACAATGTCGTCAATAGACAGAATAAAGAATAACGGGCCCAAGTGATTCCCTTCAGACGAAGATTTCAAGACTCTAGAAATGGAATGACGGAATAATATTTGGTATGTTCTGTTATCTAAATGAGACTGTCCATTTTAGAAATGTTGGGGGAAACCCATACTTTTCCATTTTAAAGGGTATCACGGAGTGAGATAACTTGTTGAAGGCTTTACTAAAGTCTATAAATACAATCCGTCTGGTAGCATTTTGCAAAACCGAGAAAGGTATCTGAGACAAATTCCAACAAGTTAGTGGTAGTAGATCTGCCCAAAATAAACCCATGTTTGTTTGAAGGGTAAGGCAGCACGACTTAAGGAAGGGTGGCTGCTTTTTCTGCAGTTTTTAATTAAGTAAAATCCAATATTTGTTCCGTTCGATTTAGATACTGAATTTGGAATTAAACAGGGGAACATAATTAATTTGTAGGATGCATAGCAGTAGAAAAAGTTTCGAAAGTATAGAGAAAATAATCAAACTGCCTTGACTTAAATCCTTGCAAATGTTAAAATTAAGCTTGATAAATTCGGAACAAAGTTTGGCAGGTATAGCGTTTTGTAAGAATTAAAGTCATGGCACCTTGATTATTATCTCTATAAAAACTTTTTCTACTGCTATGCACTCTACATTCAATTCAATTCGCCATAGCCTGTTTTTGCAGAACACTATACGGAACCAAAAGAACGCAGCTAATATAAGAAATTGTTATGGCTGTATATTGAGTGATTGGGTTGTACATGAAGTGCTAACTGCCAGCATAAGCTGACAGATCACTCGGTGGACAGCGTTGAAGTGCAGGGCGGCACGCTAGATTGCCTCGCCTATTGGCGGGGGGGGGGGGGGTTCCACGAAATCCTGCCGCTGTCACCTGCCATATACAAAAATATATCGTGCCTCAAAAAAGCCAGTCGTACTACATCCGGTCCAGATGTGAAGGCGCAGATGGTATGCCTTCAACTGCTTTGCCTCATCCACCCATTGACACTGAGGGCAGTAACTATTTCGTGCTCCCTTTTGATGATAATCAGAAATAAAAAGTAGAGTAGTCAACCATTTCAAGAGAAGAGGACTCCGGGAGAGTGAAAGAGAGAAATTAAAACTTTCAGCGAGACATTACGTTACAAAGGAATAATTCGTTTTATTACACTAGAGTCTCTTATAAGCCTGTGGGGGGTTCCACAAAAACCTGCCGCTGCCGTCAGCCATAATCAAAAAAAATTTTCGTGTCTATCACACCAAAGCCGGCACACATTCGGTCCTGAAAGGACCCTTACGTCACTTACCTGTATCCAATCGAAGGCGCAGATGGTCTGCCTTCTTTGCCTGCCCCATCCTCCCATCTGACTCTGAGGGGCATAATTCTTCAGAGTCCCTAGTTGACCTGTACAGAGAGAGAGAGACTAGGCGAACCTAGACGATCTTCATCTTATGTGAGCGGGCTCCAGGACAGTAAAGGAAGAATTAAAAAGTTCAAGAATTCATATTTTTACGTTATAATTACAGTGAATCCAAGACACATACATGTATCAACGTCATTAATTCAAAATTATCGTAGCTCAGATAAACTAACGCGATGTATCTGGAAAAATCTCATTACATGAAGGACATGTATACGTCTAACTATCATAGTGAATTGACATATCATTAATTTCAAGGCACCTGTATATATATATATTTGGGCCGATATATCATTAAATTAAAGCTATGTATATAAAGAAAAATATCATTAGATTAAAGCTATGTATATAAAGAAAAATATCATTAGATTAAAGCTATGTATATAAAAAATTTCATTAATTTAAAGATACGTCAAATAAAAAGGAAAAAGATGGGCTTTGAACATCCATTTAAAATGTAATTCCTCGAAGGCTAAATCACAGACCCTCAGATAAATTCCTTAACATCTGTTTCCTAAATATGAAGGTATTATTTTCTATAATGGGGATTTCTAGATTCAAAAAATTTTTATTGGTATTAATATTAAATCTGGTTATATCATTACGTTGATGATTCTGGTACAAATAAACATTTCTTTAAACGATACTTCTCTCTTGTGTAATTAGAAATGACACAATGACGAAAACGTTTTGTTAAAGTCCTACAAAAATTGAAGAATGTAAATAATTAAGACAGAAGCGTGTAGTTTACCAAACAATATTACTTTACACTTGATCGCTAACTAATTTCCTTGAAAAAAACTTTATTTTGCAATAATTTAGTGATGGGGATTGCTATTTCACTCATACATCCGGCCTACTATGTATATGAAGATCTTCCAGTTTAAAACCATACTCTTGCAGTTCACTAGAAATATTGCCTTTCGATTTAATTCCTGGATGTTTCGTTCAGTACTTTCGGTGATGTGCTATATTCAACAAATTGACTATAGCTATTTATATATACACGCAGTAAAATAAAAAAAAATAAAAAATCAGAATTCCACTATATATATGTAGGTAGGTACACCATGAAAGTACCCATATATACAAATATAGTTTTAAATTGGAAGATCTTTAGGCATTTGCAAAAAAAACACAACAATAACGCAAAGTTTCTCACGGGCAAGTCGTGGCAGAGCCGAAATTTATACATAAGTCAAAAAGAAAAGGTAACATAAATAAAGGATACTCACAATTCAACTCCACGGCGTGGTGAAGCGCTTCAGCAGACCTTCTAGATAAACGAATTGAATTAAAATTTACTGTCTCGACTTGCAACGTTAACATAGAATTCCTTAAAAAGAACTATACAGCCAAAAAGTATTAACTGTCCAGATTTTTATCGTTTCGATAAACTTAGCTAAAAACTAGACCGTACTTATAGTTGGAAAGTTCCGCGTATGGTCCTATTTCGCTTGCCACACTTTAACCATTTGTTCGATCCAAAGTCTGCACTTTTTATGTGGTATGCGACTGATAATAAGATTTTCCCTGGTTTAACATCTCACCAGGTGACTCGGACGTTGTGCAAAGAGGAAGTCACTGGCAAGGGATCTTTCTGCTATGTATAGACGAATGAGCTCATACGAGGATTTACAGATTTGGGTAAATAGTTCTCCGTGGGGAATAAATTCTAGTAAGATATGCAAATTACTCGTATTTTGCCATGTGTCACTTGCTCAACAATGATCGGATGATGTCCACAGAGTTTTGTATGCCTAGTTCGTTGAATAGTCTTAGATTTCATTAAAACGAAAGCTCCTTCTGCTCTCACATCTTCTGCCGCAAACTCTTCGTTTCAATTAAATCTCTTAGAATGAGACCGGGAAATTGAATCCGTATGAGGTTTCCCCCATGTAGTTTTTCGGTATTGTCGGGATGAATTTGGACAATCCTGATTTCTTTCAATTGCAGGTTTTAAAAAGCAGTCGTATATGATCTTGGATATCCACCAAGACTCCTGTTCAACCGTTCAATTATACTACCACGATTTCAAGCGAAACCTAGTGAAAATTTATCGATCTTGTCAGATTAATTTTATCCTGTCCTTCACCACTCGGAAATTCCTAGGGTATTTGATTTATTTGATTTGTCTTAGCGATGTGAATGCGAAAATTTTTCCTTTTTTTGGCAAGATGTCTTCGCAGATTTTCGATGATCAAAAAGTTTCTCCTGGATGTCTTTCACACACGTACTTGTTCGAGCAATACGACAGGAAAAGAGGTCTTCTTCTTCCTTGTCATCACCAGCTTTTATGCTTGACGCAGCCTCCTACACGCTTCAGTACGTGTAGCATATTGCTATATGCAATACGCTACGACCATAACATACGACGGAATTCATAGGAGCTTGGATATAGTATTAAAGATAGAAAACGAAAACTTAGATATGAAAACATATGAAAACTACTTTTGTTATTCGCTAACGGCTACCATACTCCATGGTGTCGTCTACTTAACGATGTCAAAATTTGATTAAAATTAAAAAAAAAAATTTTCCGTTAACAACATTTCGTTATGTACATTACTTGAGAAATGATATGCCTGAATGGCCCATTAATTCATATACCCAAAACTTAATTTTCATGTAGGTGGCTGGATATCCAGAAGTTTGATTAAAATTGCAAAACTTTATACTTGTCAACACGATTCAAAACGGTATATTTACGAACAGAAATGTGCTGGAATCCGCTACTAGCACTTCTACAAGAACTTATTGCTATAATCTACTGACATCTACCGTAATTACTTGATTCACTTATGACTTTGAAGATGGAAAGCTTGAATGGATTTGGGATGCTTCTCCTTGTCAACAGAGTGTTATAGCTTTCGGATTGTAGAACGTACCTCGACCCAAAATTGTGAGGTTATGTATGCCGTCAATATGGGAGAAAATGAGCGGGAACTCGGTGTGGGCTGTCTGAACTCAGGGAATTTCTGGAAGTCTGGTATTTGGACAAAAATTTTAATCCAATTCTTCACCATTTATGTTTTTGAGCAATATCCAATACGCAGACTTTTTCTTCCCCGTCATCATCCCAAAAATCTTCTTCTTTTATCTTTTTTTCGACATCCCCGCTCGAGGTTGTGCCTCCTCTAGGGTCAGCTCGTGTTTTTTTTTCAAGTGGCAGCACCTTCGCTATGTCATTGCCTTCGGGGTGAAACCACATGATGCTGCATAATTTTTCGTATACCTCCAACAAATCTGTAAAGCTGAAAATGGCGTTCGCTGTAACGTGTAAAAACAACTGTTGTGTGAGGATGCCGTCACTTTTTTCTACTGGAATTCTGTGAGAAAAATCCACATCTGGAATTTTTGCTTGGGTTTCAATACGTTTAATCATTAGTATAATCATTTAGTATAATAATTTAATTGTTTGACACATCGCTTTCTTACGGAATGAGCGATTCTTACCGCACCTTTACTGACTGCAATTTGACTTTTAAACTTAAGAAAGTTCCCCTCACACGAGTTAAAGTTAATTTGTGTACGCCTGTTAAAATAAAGGTCGCTTCGCTTTACGTAAGTAAATTTACTTACGTATATGTCTATTGTAGTTCAGCCTTTTGATATACTTTGCCTTTGCTTCCACTACCTATCTCAATAGTTATGCAGCCTGTCTGGCTGATGAGAGGAGTTGCACAGGTGAAAAACGTAGTTTTTTAAATGATTTTAGTTCGATTTATTTTTCGTCAATTTTCATAAACATTGAACATTATAAATTCACTATTCCCAGACAGTTTCATCGTCGCTAGCACCGTGCTAAACGTTTTTATACCCTAGATGAAATCATAGGGGTATACTAAGTTTGTCATTCCGTTTGTAACACCTCGAAATAATGATGGTAGAGCAAAATGGATTGGACACCCATTCATAATATTAAAAGTTATTTCGATTTTTGCATGTCCGTCCGTCCGTCCGTCTGTGCGCACGATAACTCGAGAACGCGTATACTTAGAGAGCTGAAATTTTGTACACAGACTTTAAAAAAAAAAAGTAAAATTAAGTTCGAAAATGAGAAAAATCGGGCAACTCCTTCGTGGGGTTGCCATATAAAAATTTCGTTTTCCGCTATATATTTGGACACTGCCTGAGAACGCGTCGACGTAGAGAGCTGGAATTTCACACATGATGTTTTTACTACATTAGCAAATAAAATGTCAAAAATGGACTAAATCGGGCAACTCCTTGGTGTTGCCATATAAAAATTTCGGTTTTTTACGTATACTTTGAAAACGATCAGTCCAAGACATTTTTATTGTACTAAGAACTTCTGCAGAATACGAAATCCTATACAATTATTTATAATCATTTTTTCTGTGCGACAAACTGTTCTAGAAATATATGCGAAAAGCAACTTCAAAATCAATACTTGAATATATCGGTGACTATACGAAATTTAATACGGGCATTCATCTAGGGTATCATAAGAATTGGTCTTAGACCAATTCTAGCTTTTTTACTTGTTCTGATTCAAATGAAGCTTAATGCTTTATGTTTTCCATAAAAAAATATAGCGGTTCAGAACGAAAAAAACTTTTATTAATAATAGCATTTCTTTTCAAAACAATAGTATTATTTACTATTGAAGATTTCTCGTACCTTGTTTTTTATTTTAATTTTGAATCTGAAAGCCTTATCTAACTATGTACAAAAAATTGCGATGGTGCTCTGCTTCGTTCTTGAGATATATGGGAGCACTGCATTGAGGGGAATGTGTTGTGGTTCTTTTTTTCTACTGGAGACGGCTAGTACTTTTTATTTGAATTTTTATTTTGAAACTATACGCCTTTTTAAGTCAGGCTGGACCAATTCCTCGGAATTTCTGGTGTACGTACATGTAGAGCCTAGATTTGATATCTAAAGCAAATCA